>CP110838.1:14039465-16539465 GCA_028411795.1 Euphorbia peplus | reverse complement strand
TAGCCAAGCTCCAAAGCATCAACATACGTGTGATCATCGAGCAAAATCTCAACGCACTGTTTTAACAAGAAAAACAGAGCACCATTTCCCATTCTCAATCTTTCTTAGCATAGTCTTAGTTAAAGTGAGAGAGTGAAGAAAAACAAGTTCATAATAGGAATCTTGTAAACTGATATCGTTTGTGATATTCAGTTAGATTTAAAGAGAGAAATCTAGTTGAGATTAGAGTTGGGTGAGAAATCCAGAAAACAGAGTATTGTTTGTTCTGGTGGAAATCCTTTAACTCTTTTTAGGCTAGTCAGAACTAAGTGATAAATTAGCTTAAGTTCTGTTGATGTAAAGGAGCTTCTGAACTTGCCATAAAAGTTCTGAATAGTGGATTTATAAAATCTCTGTAGGCTGCGACCTCAGGGGACAAGACGTAGTCACAGGACTTCTGTGGCGAACTTGGATAAATCGAATTGTTCAATCAGGATCTCCTGAACTTCTTTCTCCCTCTTATACTTGTTGTTTTTGCTTCTGTGTACTTGTTTATATTTAGTGCTGAAACAGATTTTCTCTAAAGTATCATTGTCTTTGTTCAGAAGACTGTCCAGAAGTTCTCAAATCAGAACTTCTGTTGCTGAAAACAGTCTAACTGTGTTTATGCAGAATTTCCCTCAGAAGCAACTTCTGTAAGCTAGCTTCTGACTCTGAGGAAATTTGACTCTGAAAATTAAGTTTCCCGAAAAACTTAGAAATTTTCAGTTTTCAACTTTGACACCTATTCACCCCCCCTCTAGGTGATTCTGTTCTTGATAGGGCCAACAAGTGGTATCAGAGCGAAGGTCACTTCGCATATTTACTAAAGATCTAACAATCTAAGTGTAAGATCCTATCAGAATCAATAGAGATGGCTAGTAGACACCAGCCTGAGAATTCTTCTCACTTCATAGTTCCAGAAGGTTCCTCCACTACTAGACCTCCATTATTTAATGGCAACAACTACTCATACTGGAAGAAAAGGATAATGTACTTCATCCAAGCTCAGAACATGAGTGCTTGGTATGTCATCACTGATGGTGATTTCATTCCTACCAGAATGGAACAAGGTTTAGGGAATGTTGTTATTCCTCAAAGAGAATACACAGATGACATTCTGAAAAAACTCCAAACTAATGCTTCAGGAATAAATATGTTGCATTGTGCACTTACAGCTACTGAATATAACAAAGTTTCTTCTTGTGAAACTGCACAGGACATTTGGAACAAGCTGGAAGTCACATATGAAGGAACAGGAAAAGTGAAGCAATCTAAAGTCAACCAACTCATGAGAGAATATGAGTTATTTGAAATGCTTGATAAATAATCTATTTCAGATAAGAACTCTAGATTCACCAAGATAGTCAATGACTTGAAGAGTTTAGGAAAAGACATTGAAGAATCTGATCGAGTGAAGAAGATTGTCAGAAGCTTACCAAGGTCTTGGCAAGCCAAGAAGACTGCTATTGAAGAAGTTCAGGATTTGAGCTATTACTTGTATGACGAGCTCATTGGGTCTCTAATTACTCATGAGATGTCATTAAAGAATCATGACCTAAGAGAAAGGTCAGAAGGAAAAAGAGTCGTCCTGAAAGCAGAATCTTCTGAAGAATCCTCTGAAGATGAGGAACTGGCTATGCTGACCAGGAAGTTCAAGAAGGCTTTTAGAAAAGGCAGAGGTGGAAACTACAAGAAGCCGTTCAGGAGCTTTGACAAGAAAACTCCTGATTCTGGTGAAAAGTTCAAGAGAGATCCAAACAAGCCTATTGTGTGCTATGGATGTCAGCAACCGGGGCACATTAAGCCTAACTGCCCGGAGCTGAAGAAAGATAAGAAAAAGTTCAAGAAAGCTATGCTGGCTGCCTGGTCAGACTCTGAGACCAGCAGTGATCCTGAAGAAAAGGAAGAGCAAGCTCAGATTTGTTTTATGGCTATTGATGAGCCAACTTCTGAAGATGTCACAGGAGAAACTTCCGCACCTCCTGAAGCTACATATGATTCCGAGGTAAACATATCTTCTGAACAAAATATCTTTGATTCTCTTGAAGAACTCTATAGTATGTTCAAGTACCTGAAAAGGAAATTGGACAAGAGTGAGGCTGACAAGTTTCTTAGGTTTACTCAAGTTTACTCTGACATGAAAGTGTTAGAAGAAAAACTGTGTAAACAGTTCAGCACTCCTGCTGATGGCTCTAAAGCCAAAGGCAAGGAAAAGCTGCCTCTGGGAAGTGATAAACCCCAAAAGAAGAAGAAACCTGTCACTCCCTCTCTTCTGAAAGAGATAGCTTCTCCTCCTGATGTTGGCACCTCTGAGAGTGCTGTTATAGCCTCTGAAGATGTTGGTCCTTCTCAGAAGAAGAAGAAATCTCCCAAGAAGCAAAGGGAAAGATCCAAGAACCCTCCTTTTTGCAAGCTTTGCAAAAGTGATGGTCATTGGTTGAAGGATTGCAAGTACCATATTAAAAACCTCTTGCAATCTGAGATATCATTAAAACCTGCTGAAGAGAAATATGAACTCTGAAGGACCCAATAAGGATTGGGTACCTGTCACTAATTGATTGTGTTGCAGGTGGCTCTGAGTGCTCCATCAATGTCAAAGTTGTGGTACATTGACAGTGGGTGCTCAAGGCATATGACAGGTGATGAAAAAGCATTCATCACATTTGATCCTAAAAGAGGTGGAAAATTCAGCTTTGGAGATGCTCAGAAAGGAAGGATACTTGGTTCTGGATCCATAGGAACTAACCCTCCGATCGAAGATGTCTCCCTAGTCAGAGGCCTGAAGTTCAATCTCCTGAGTGTTGCACAACTGTGTGATAAAGGTAGAGATGTTGTCTTCAGCCCCTCTGGATGTAAAATCTTGGACAGTAAGTCAAGGGAAGTTATTCTAACTGCTCCTAGAGTTGAAAATGTTTTCATGCTGAATCTTGGGTCAAGGGATGTAAAAGAAGTATGCCTTTGTCATTGTAGATGACTATTCAAGATTCACTTGGGTCATCTTGTTCTCTAGCAAAGATGAGTCACTTGGATGTTTCTCAGTTCTGATAAAGAAACTTGAGAATGAAAGGAATGAAAAGGTTGTTCATATCAGAAGTGATAATGGTGGAAAATTCAAAAACTTTAGGTTTAAAGAATTCTGTGAAACCAAGGGAATTGATCACAACTTTTCTGCTCCCAGAACTCCTCAACAAAATGGGGTAGTTGAAAGGAAGAATAGAACTCTGGTTGAGATCGCCAGAACTATGATCAATGAAAGAAGGCTTCCTAAGTACTTTTGGGGAGAAGATGTGAACACAGCTTGCTATGTTCTGAATGGAGTGCTAATCAGAAGCATTCTGAACAAGACCCCTTATGAACTCTGGAAAGGTGGAAAGCCTAAAATAGGTTATTTCAGAACCTTTGGTTGTAAGTGTTATGTTTTGAATACAAAAGAATATCTTTCAAAGTTTGATTCAAAGGCAGATGAGGCCATTTTTCCTGGTTACTCAACACATAGTAAAGCATATAGGGTTTTTAATAAGAGGACTCAAACTCTAGATGAATCTGTTCATGTACAGTTTGATGAGACTAACCCTGCAGATAGTAGAGCTCCTGATGAAGATGTAGTTCAAGCTCCTGAAGTTACATCTTCTGATGTAGAAGAAGATGTTTCTCCCAGAGCTGCTGAAGTGGTTCCTCCTGTTGCTGAACAAGCTCAAGAAGTGAATCCCACTCCAGAAGTCAACTTCCTGCCAGAAGATGCTCCTATTTATGATTCAACAAATGATGAACAGGTTTCAGAAGACTCATTGGATGTACCAAGAGAAGTTAGAACTCATAGGAATCATTCCTTAGAGAACATAATTGACTCTGTTCATAATCTTGTCATGACCAGAGCTCAGCTCAGAAGATACATGGGGAATGTGGCTTTTGTGTCACTTCTGGAACCCAAGGACTTCTATGAAGCTGCTGATGATGACTCCTGGTTAATGGCAATGCAAGAAGAACTTGACCAGTTCAAAAGGTCAGATTGGACTTTGGTTCCCAGACCTAACAACATAAAGGTTGTTGGAACTAGATGGGTTCTGAAGAACAAGCTTGATGAATTTGGAAATGTTGTGAGGAACAAGGCAAGACTTGTTGCTCAAGGTTACAGTCAGCAAGAAGGCATAGATTATGGTGAAACTTTTGCTCCTGTTGCAAGATTAGAAGCCATTAGAATCTTATGTGCTTTTGCATCATACAAAGGTTTTAAGCTCTTTCAAATGGATGTGAAAAGTGCATTCCTGAATGGTTACATTGATGAAGAAGTTTATGTATCTCAACCCCCTGGTTTTGAAGATCCTAAGTTTCCTGATCATGTGTACAAGCTGAAGAAAGCATTGTATGGACTGAAACAAGCTCCCAGAGCTTGGTATGAGAGACTGACAAAGTTCCTTCTGTCTAAGGGATTTGTCAGAGGCTGTGTTGATACAACTTTGTTCACTCTGAAGAAGAACAAGGATATCCTTATAGCTCAGGTATATGTTGATGATATTATATTTGGTGCTACTAATGAATCTTTGTGCAGAGAGTTCAGTGACCACATGAAGGCTGAGTTTGAAATGTCTATGATGGGAGAATTAACCTTCTTCTTAGGACTTCAGATCAAGCAAAGTAATGATGGTGTGTTTATCAATCAAGCCAAGTACACTAGAGAAGTGCTGAAGAAATTTGGCATGATGGACTCTAATGCTGTTGATATTCCAATGGATGTCAGCAAAGACATTGATGATGAAGAGAAAGCTGGTAAACCTGTAGATATAAAAACCTACAGAGGTATGATTGGTTCTCTTTTATACCTAACAGCCAGCAGGCCAGATATACATTTTGCTGTGTGTTTTTGTGCTAGATATCAATCAAAGCCAAGAGAAATTCATGATGTTGCTGTCAAAAGAATTCTCAGATATCTTAAAGGCACACCAGAAGCTGGTTTGTGGTATTCATGTAGTTCTGATTTCACTCCTATAGGATACACAGACTCTGACTATGGTAGAGATAAATTGAAAAGGGTCAGCACTTCTGGTGGTTGTCATTTTCTGGGGGAGTGTCTAGTCTCCTGGCATAGTAAGAAACAAACCTCTGTGGGTCTCTCAACTGCTGAAGCTGAGTATGTTGCTGCTGGAAGTTGTGTTTCTCAGATGCTCTGGATTAAGCAACAAATTGTTGACTATGGAGTCATCCCTGGAACAATTACAATCTTCTGTGATAACAAGAGTGCAATTGATCTTTCAAAGAATCCTATTCAGCACAGCAGGATGAAGCATGTTCATATTAGGCATCACTTTCTGAGAGATCATGTTCTGAAGAAGGATATTATCATTACTCATGTTCCCTCTGAAGAGAATCTTGCTGACATGTTTACTAAGCCTCTGGCTGGTATTTCTTTCAGCAACCTACGAGAAGGCATTGGTATGACTTATCCACTTCAGTAATTTAGTTTAATTATTTCTGTGTGTCTTAAGTGATTAATCGTTTGAGATAATTAAGTGATAATTAATTCTAATCATGATTTGATATTTAAGCATGCGTTATCTACTGCATTTTACGGCGCTGTTCTGTGGTTAACGGTTATCTGTTCCCTTTTAAACGGTGTGTATTTGCTTTTTGAATTGGAACGGTTTCCTTGTTTGGGTATAAATAGGGGTTTTCCATACTTAGAAGTTTTTTACTCTCATTTTCTCTGCTATTAGAACTTCCATAGATTCTCTGTGTTCTCTTCTCTCAAAATTCTTAACCTAATTTCTTATATCTTCAACTATGGCTCAAGAAATCACTGTTACTCACATCTTTACCACTGAATCCAAGAAGAAAGTTAGCGAATCTAGGGTATTCACCTCTAGGTTCCTAGATGATGAAGTTAAATCCACTGAACCTATTTCCAAATGGCTTAGCGCTCAAAACTGGAATTCATTCGTTTCTCTCGATGAATTCATCTACCCTAAGTTAGTCACCGAATTCTATCAAAACCTCCATTTCTTTTCTAATGAGGAGGATGTTCTACACTCGGAAGTCGGAGAAATAGAGATTGAGGTCAGCAGGGCTTCTATTTCTCAAGTGATCGGTATTGATGATGAAGGAATCATCATAGGTGATGATGGTTCAGCAGATGGTTTTACAGAAGCTAATTGGGCCAGTCCAGATCTAAGTGCCAAGGAAACTTATGCCACTTGGCTCACTCAGCACCAGAGGTGGGCACACTATTTGACAACAAATGTGTTCCTTCCGAAGGCTGGAGGGGTTAATGGTGTCTCCAACAGGGAAAGAGTGTTTATGTGGCATCTGGTCAATCAGGAGAAGATCAATCTTCCTGCCATGCTGATAAGGCAGATGAAAAATGTGACTACCGTGAGTGCATTAGCTTATGGCTCACTCCTGACGAGGTTGTTTGAGGCAGCCTCTGTTGTGGTTTCAAGAGAAGGTGTTACAAGTAGGAGTACGGTTCTGAAGATGCATACCTTCAGGAACCTTAACTTTGGTGTGACTCCGAAGAAGAATGAGAAGGGCTCCTCTGTGAGTATTGCTCAGAAGTAAATTGTTGAGGCAACTGTACAGAAAGGAAAGAATGCTGCCAGAAAGGGCAAGGGAAAGAAAGGATCAAGTAAGTTGGTCCTGACTGTTGAGAAAGTGGTTGTCTCAGAACCTCTTCCCACGATGGTTCAAACAACAATAAGTGTTGAACCCTCTGGCAAGATCGTTGCTGAGAAACCTAAGGATATTTCTGAGAAGGAAGCTCAGGATGCTGAGGACGCACGCCTTGCTGAAAGAGAGAAGGCTGCTGAAGCTGAGAAGGTTGCAAGAGTTGTGGCTCTTGCTGATAAGAAAAGAAAGCAGAAGGAAGCAGAAGATAAGTTAGCAGCTGAAATAGAAATTGCTGCAAAGGCTAAGGCCGATGCAAGAATCATTGCATGTGCTGCTGAACTTGAGAATGTGGAGTTCTCAAAGAATGTTGAGGCTTCAGAAGAAGGAGAAGAACTTGAGAATATCTCCCTCTCTACTCGGATAAGTACAAAGGCTACTGAAGAGGATGAGGACTCTGAAGATATTCCTCTCTCCAGAAGAATCCCCAAGAAGAAGATGTCAGCAAAGAGAAGGTCTCTAATAAAAAAGGACTTCTATATTGCTACGAGTACTGAACTGGAAGAATCAATTCCTGAAAAAGAGGACTTGGTTGATGCCGAAGACATGATGGATATGTCTGCTAAAAAGGATGCTGATGCTCCTATTATTGAAGAACTGACTGAAGATAGTGATCAAGAACCTGATACTATTATTCAGAATGCTATGCATTTTGCTGAAAACATCAACACTGATGATTTTCTAGACAATGTTCTTCTGGGACAAGGGAGAAATCCTGGTGAAAGAGATGCCTCTGAAACGCTGTTCAGAATGGCTCATGTGTTTGCTGAACCAATCTCCACATTTGATCCAAACCTCTCTGATCAGGTTATTCCATCTCCACTTCGTACTTCTCATCCATCCTCACCTCATACTCCTCATCCATCTCCTTCACTACCTTCTGTCACAAAAGTTGGTGATTCTCACACTTCCATTCCTCCTACAACTTCAACTTCTGAGGTTGTACCTCCACAAATTATTCCTCCTTCTGGATCCTTTTCAGAAGTGAATCTAAACACTGCTCCAATTTTCACAGATTCCATAGCCACATCCACTACCTCCTCCATGCATACTTCCTCTGTAAGTCCATCAATTGGATTTACTGCTCCATCTTTCTCACTACCATCCACACTACCATCCATCTCAACTACCATCTCTTCCTCAACCTCACATACAATTCCTCCCTCAAACACTCAAATCCCTCCACTCTCAACCTCTGGACATGCACCTCCTGTGTGTGATCCCTTAACTACCTCCTCCACTACTTCTTGCTTTGCTGGGCTGTCATCCAATTATGACTTCCTATGCAAGCATATGAATCGAGATGATCTGGATAACAGATTCGGCAGTTTTGGTTTCATGGGCAGAGCTTCTGGTGTATCCGAAGCTGGTGGTGCTCCCAGTGTTGAGGAGTTGAGAAGAATGAGTCAGAGTGGCTCTGATGAATTGCTGAATAGATTTGTTGGTATGAGGCAAAGGACTTTTGTTGCTGACATGTATGCTCAGGGCATTGTACTGCAAGAATTACAATCCTTGAAAGCTCAGAACCTGCAGTTCATGACTATGCTTCAAATGCAGGATCCTTCTGTCTACATACGCAATCTTTCTACACTTCATCTAGCTACCTATGAAGAGCTGTACAAATTAAGAGAATTAGCTCTGACTCTTCCTTCATTGGACAACATTGCTCTTGCTTCTTCTCTGAAGGTCAATGAGAATTTGGAGATATTGACAGAAGAAGTCAAGGAAGCAAACGAGCATTATGAGGCTCATGAAAAGATGCTCCCAAGTAAGATTGATGACCTGCAAAGTACTGCCAATCACATTCTGAGAGAAGTGAAATCTTCGGCTCAAGGCTCATCATCTTCCGGGGCTGCAAAGATTGTATATGACATCACTCCTGATCTCAACAATCGACTCTCCAACATTGAGTCTGCTGTATCTGCTCAGAACGCACAGATTGCTGAGCTTACTGAACTTCTGAAGGTTATGCACACTCAAGCACGTGAACAAGAAAAGACTCTTCACAATTGCTATAGGTTTGTTCGAGGGCAGACTTATATTCAGAATGAGCATCTCACTGCTGCTGTTTATGGTAACAATCGGTTGATCAAGCTCCTTGTGGAAGACATACAGAAACAGCGACCTATGTCTGGTCAGACTTTTGATCATATGAAGACCATTGATGATGATTTCAGAAGAAGAATGGACATGATCAACACTGTGAGGCCAACTCCTCAGCGATATCAGACTGCACTGAATGTTCAGCAAAAATTGAAATCTCAGGGTGCTCTGGGTGTTGCTCTTGGTTCTGGTCAAACGGGGGAGAAGTCTGGTCAGAAGAGTGGTCTTAATACTGGTGTTAAGAGATCAAGTGCTGCTGAAGGTTCTAGTGGTGTTCCTCCTCCTCAGAAGAAACCTAGGAACTTGTAATCTTTTAGGACTTAAGCTTCTTAAGCTAGGTTCTGGGTTGGGTAGTTTTTGTCTTAGGACTTTTTCTGCTCTTCTGATTATTTTGTTTCATATGTTGTCTTCTGATGAATTTATATACATTGAATCCTTCTTATACCTTCTTATGTCTTTGACTACTGACTTATTGCTTATGTTTCTTTGTGACTTAGTAAATTTTACTTCATTAAATCTAACAACTTGATCTTAAGTCATTTCTAAGTTTATACAGATTGCTGAAGTTCACCATTTACACTAAAATGGGGGAGTTAATTTACTCAGAAGTTATGAAACATTTGAATCAGGAAGTCATTTTCTAAACCTCATGTTTTCTGTTACCTTCTGACCACGGTTTGTCCATAACCAAAATGGGGGAGAATGATGAACCCTATATGTTTTGATTATGTCCATAACCAAAATGGGGGAGAATGATGAACCCCACGGTTTCAGAAGATGAAAACTTAATACTCTCTTACATATAGTTTACTGTTAACTAATATTTTTTTTAGTCTATGTGTAAGTTACTCAGCAGGTGCTGAATGAATCATTTCTCGATTGCCTAAAGGACTCAGAAGATCTGTTTGCTGAAGTCAGAATTTCAATAATTCAGAAGCTGGATGCTCCGCTCTGAAGCCGAAGTCTACTAAAGCTCTCCTCATATGTTCTTTGCAATCACAAGATCTTTTGCCAATTTGATCAGAAGCTTAGTCACGGGTTCTGGATAGCATTTAATGCTCTGACAAGTGCATTTAATGCAAGGCGCCAAAAGTTCAAAAAGCTGTTTTGATGGAGCGCGCCTGTCTGTTCAAAAGAAACCAGAATTTCCTTGTCTACCCTTTGTTGATCCAATTGAAGAATGATTCCAGTCAACCTCATCCTTGATTTCAAATCACTTACCGGATTGAGTTAAAGAACAAGGATAACGAAATCAAAGTGTTTGAAGACCGTTTGAAGTTTTGACAAATTAACGGCTACAACAACTAATGTCATCCCTTTCGAAGTTTCAAATTCACCAACGGTCATCTTCATTCACTATAAATAGTAGCCAAGCTCCAAAGCATCAACATACGTGTGATCATCGAGCAAAATCTCAACGCACTGTTTTAACAAGAAAAACAGAGCACCATTTCCCATTCTCAATCTTTCTTAGCATAGTCTTAGTTAAAGTGAGAGAGTGAAGAAAAACAAGTTCATAATAGGAATCTTGTAAACTGATATCGTTTGTGATATTCAGTTAGATTTACAGAGAGAAATCTAGTTGAGATTAGAGTTGGGTGAGAAATCCAGAAAACAGAGTATTGTTTGTTCTGGTGGAAATCCTTTAACTCTTTTTAGGCTAGTCAGAACTAAGTGAGAAATTAGCTTAAGTTCTGTTGATGTAAAGGAGCTTCTGAACTTGCCATAAAAGTTCTGAATAGTGGATTTATAAAATCTCTGTAGGTTGCGACCTCAGGGGACAAGACGTAGTCACAGGACTTCTGTGGCGAACTTGGATAAATCGAATTGTTCAATCAGGATCTCCTGAACTTCTTTCTCCCTCTTATACTTGTTGTTTTTGCTTCTGTGTACTTGTTTATATTTAGTGCTGAAACAGATTTTCTCTAAAGTATCATTGTCTTTGTTCAGAAGACTGTCCAGAAGTTCTCAAATCAGAACTTCTGTTGCTGAAAATAGTCTAACTGTGTTTAGGCAGAATTTCCCTCAGAAGCAACTTATGTAAGCTAGCTTCTGACTCTGAGGAAATTTGAATCTGAAAATTAAGTTTCCCGAAAAACTTAGAAATTTTCAGTTTTCAACTTTGACACCTATTCACCCCCCCTCTAGGTGATTCTGTTCTTGATAGGGCCGACAAGACACATATTCACCCTCCTCTAGGTGCTTCTGATCTTGTTAGGGCCAACAATATTAAACCTCACAAAATAGGCAAAAGCCAATATAAATCCTTTTTAAATGTTGACTAGCTTTTTATGGATAGAATATAGGGTTGTCATTCGGTCGGGCACAAACCCGTAACTGTAAGGTATCCGACCTACTAGGGTTGCAAAACCTCCGATTAACTCGCGGATCGGGCATGGTTTTTTTTTCATACCCGACAATCGGGTTCGGATTGGGTTTGGTTATCTATATAAACCCGATCGGATACCCGAACCTGTAACCGCGAAACCCGAATATAAAACCCGATGGGATACCCGAATATAAACCCGTTTACAACCCTTTTTTATTATTGTAGTTAAAAATTTTGATTGTTGTTTTAATTGTGTTTGAGATTATAGATTATTGTTTTGATATTATGTTTGAATATTTATTTAGAACTATAGATTAATTATTTGTGATTTGATATTCATGTATTTTTATTTTTATTTTATCGAAAATATAATTTATAATTAGAATTTGTATTAAATAAAAAATAGAAAGAAAATATTCAGGTAATCGGGTAACCGACGTGTTCGAGTATTATCCGCGGGTCGGGTTTGGATACAGATTTTAAATTCGTTTAATAATCGGGTTCGGGTTACCCAATTATCTGACAGATCGGGTTTGGTTTCTGTTAAACCCGACTCGATCCGACAGTTGACAACCATAATAGAATATATGATATATCCAAGGGTAAATTGTACCACATGTACTTAAACTATGCTCATTTTTCTAAACTAGTACCTAAATAACTATTTTGCACATCTAAGTACCCAAACTATCGATGACCTCTCAAATTGGTACCTAATGACTTCCTATAGCAGGTTTACCCCAAGTCAATGCCACATCAATGTAAATTTGTTGACTTTTTGACTCCCTAAAATAAAATGACAAGATTACCCCGACCTTCATATTCCTCCTCCATTCTCTCTCTTACTCTTCTTCTTTATTCATTTTTTTCTCTCATTTCTTTTTCACCTTCATCTTTTTTTCTTTAATTTCTTTTTAATAAACAAAAAAATAAATCCACAAAAATCTGGATCCAGATTCCAGCGGCGACAGTAATCTGGAATTTCCAAATTCCGATCGCCGCCAGAATCAGGAAACTCCAGACGGTGGGTCACTGCTGGGATCTGGAAATCCCAGCACCGCCGCTGGTTTCCTGACCGGCGGTGACCTGGGATTTGGATTTCTAGATCACAGGTCGTTGTTGGTTTGGAAACCAGGGGCGCTGCACCGGGAACTGGATTCCAGGTCCCAAGCGGCGACGAGATGTGGAATTCCAGATCCCGTCAGGAATCTAGTTCCCAGGCGGCGACATGAACTAGATTTCCAGTTCCCAGCGCCTCTGGAACCGGATTTTCCAGATTCCGGTTGGTTTGACTACATAGGTGGAAAAGTGTGAGAGAGAGAAAGAGGAGAGACAAAGTTGAAGGGAGGAAAAAAATGGTGGAGGGAGAAGGTTTAATGGAGGAAGAAGATGAACGAGGAGATGATGAACCCTATGTGTTTTGATTATGTCCAAACGTTTCAGAAGATGAAAACTTAATTCTACCTTACATATAGTTTACTATTGACTAATAATTTTTGTTTACTTAGTCTATGTGTAAGTTGCTCAGCAGGTGCTGAATGAATCATTTCTGGATTGCCTAAAGAACTCAGAAGATCAGTTTGCTGAAGTCAGAGTTTCAATAACTCAGAAGCTGGACATTCCGCTCTGAAGCCGAAGTCTGCTAAAGCTCTCCTCAGAAGTTCTTTGCATTCAGAAGTTATGCCAATTTGATCAGAAGTCTAGACAACTGGAAATAAGCTTCTGAAAGCTTAGTCACGGGTTTGTTTGAGCATTTAATGCTCTGACACTTGCATTCAATGCAAGGCGCCAAAAGTTCAAAAAGCTGTTTTGATGGAGCGCGCTTGTCTGTTCAAGAGAAACCGGAATTTCCTTGTCTACCCTTTGTTGATCTAATTGAAGAATGATTCTGTCATCCTCATCCTTGATTTCAAGTCACTTACCGGATTTAGTTAAAGAACAAGGATAACGGAATCAAAGTGTTTGAAGACCGTTTGAAGACTTGACAATTTAACGGCTACAACAACTGATGTCATCTTCTTCGAAGTTTCAAACTCCACAACGGTCATCTTCAATCACTATAAATAGTAGCCAAGCTCCAATGCATCAACACACGCATGATCATCGAGCAAAATCTTAACGCACTGTTTTAAACAAGAAAACAGAGCAACTTTTCCATTCTCAATCTTTCTTAGCATAGTCTTAGTAAAGTGAGAGAGTGAAGAAAAACAAGTTCATAATAGGAATCTTGTAAACTGAGATCGTTTGTGATCTTCAGTTAGATTTAAAGAGAGAAATCTAGTTGAGATTAGAGTTGGGTGAGAAATCCAGAAAACAGAGTATTGTTTGTTCTGGTGGAAATCCTTTAACTCTTTTTAGGCTAGTCAGAACTAAGTGAGAAATTAGCTTAAGTTCTGTTGATGTAAAGGAGCTTCTGAACTTGCCATAAAAGTTCTGAATAGTGGATTTATAAAATCTCTGTAGGCTGCGACCTCAGGGGACAAGACGTAGTCACAGGACCTCTGTGGCGAACTTGGATAAATCGAATTGTTCACTCAGGATCTCCTGAACTTCTTTCTCCCTCTTATACTTGTTATTTTTGCTTCTGTGTACTTGTTCATATTTAGTGCTGAAACAGATTTTCTCTAAAAATATCATTGTCTTTGTTCAGAAGACTGTCCAGAAGTTCTCAAATCAGAACTTCTGTTGCTGAAAACAGTCTAACTGTGTTTAGGCAGAATTTCCCTCAGAAGCAACTTCCTTAAGCTAGCTTCTGACTCTGAGGAAATTTGACTCTGATTTTTAAGTTTCTTAAAAAACTTAGAAAACTTCAGTTTACAACTTAGACACCTATTCACCCCCCTCTAGGTGATTCTGTTCTTGTTAGGGCCAACAGGAGAGAGGAGGAAGAAGATGATGGAAAGCAAATTAGTATTTTTCATAATTTGGTCAACTGAGTCAACTAAAAAATTGGTCAAACATGCATTGACTTCTGTTGACCAGTGTTGACTTGAGGTAAACCTGCTATAGGAGGTCAATAGGTACCAATTTGGAAGATTATCAATAGTTTGGGTACTTAGATGTGCAGAATAGGTTTTTAGGTACTAGTTTGGGAAAATGAGCATAGTTTAGGTTGTGGTGCAATTTACCCATATATCCAAATACTAAGGTGCAAGGTTGTTAAACCGACCCGACCCGATCGGGTCTACCCGGTTGAACTGGATTCGGCAGGTAAACTAGGCCGAAAGTGCCTAATATTTTATAAATGTAAAATCCGTTAAAAAACCGGTGAACTGGCCGGTTTAACAATCAACTCGGAAATTCGGTCACGGTTCACCTGTCCAAACGAGTCAAATATTAAATTGTCATAATTCTCACTAATTTCAAAATTAACACAATTAATATAGTCAAATACATTGATTTCCCTTATCATCATCATTTAATATAACAAATATAGTAATTAGATACTAACAAGGAATTTAAATTTCATCAAAAAAAAAATTCAATTACTATGTCTATGGGTGGTGCTCACCTAGTCGATAACTGACCAAATACAATTTGGTCAATCACTGTTAGATTATAATTTAAGGGTGGAGATTAAACTCTAATGAAATCACATATTCTACTTTAACTATAAATATTGTTTGTTGTTTTTTTATTATACCATAAATAGTCTCGTATCAACCCGTCGTCTTTAGGTGATTTCATTAAATTTTAATTTTCACCCTTAAATCATAATCTAATGGTGATTGACCAAATTGTATTTGGTCAGTTATTGACTAGGTGAGCACTGCGTATCTACTTCTATTTGAATATTTAATCTTTTATTAAATCTGTTCGTCTTAAACTGTAACTAATATTCAATTAATCATTCCTTCTATTCTTATTCTTCTTCTCCTCATCAAATTAGAGGACTTTTGAGAAACTATTAAATTTCAAGTAAATAAATTTCATAACTTTAAACGATTATTATGTTAGACAATTTACTTAATTTAAATTTTTTAGTATTAATTTTTATTATTATTAGTATAAAGTTTATTAATATTATTTATATTTTTATTATGGTTAATGGTTAAATAAAATTAAAATATTAATTTGTTATTAGATTTATTAACTCCGGGTTCAACTCCGGGTCAACTTCAGTTAAACTTTAAACTCTTCCTTTACGTCTTTCGACCGGTCCGGACTTCATAACCATGTGTTTAACAAAATCAAAATTAAGAAAGTACAGTAAAACCTCTATAAATTAATAATGTCGGGACCGGGATATTTCATTAATTTAGCGAGATATTATTATATCGATAAATTAATAATTTATTAATTTAAAGAGATTTTACGTATGATTTTTAAATTTCAAGTCTAATATACTAGTTACAATGTATATTAGTTGGAGATGAAAAACCAAATTACAATATATATTAGTTAGACGAATATACATTCACAAATTAATTGAATTTGTCAAGTTCATTATAAGCGGCAACAACTCTTCACAACTTTTTGTTGCTATATGAGAAAACAATGTCTCAACTCTTAAGTGCAATGAGGAGATTTAAAGATGAAATCAATATAGATTTGAAGTTCAAGAAGAAACAAATGAATATTGATTCATTTTTTACTAGACAATCTTAGAATTTTGAAGTATATCACACATATATATATATAGAAGTTTTTAGTGATTATTAATTTATAGGTTCGTTGGGACCAATATACATACACTGGGGTTATTATCTTATTATTTTATCGATTAATGTCGAATTTTACACTGATCCCAAGTTGGTACTGGACAAATTATTAGTTTTATCGAATTATTAATTTATCGAGTATTAATTTATAGAGTTGTACTGTATATAACTTTTGAGAAACTGAATAGTGGGAGCTTCGCCCAAGCATATGAGAAGATTTTCCAGGATTGGATTACTCGAATTAGAGATCAATAGATTTTTTGAGGATGATCATTTCATCTCTTTCCTCGAACCTGAAGGACCCTCTCTCTTCTCCTTCTCATTCTTTCCATGATAAAGCTTCAACATCCATAACTCCTCCCTGTAATCAGGTAATTAAGCTGAGATGTTGCCCCTGCGGAAGGAGGCATTTTCTTGAAGCTGCAGCAGCAACTTTGCTTTCACCATCACCCGCTAATGCTTCTGATTATAAGGTATTATAACTTACACCTTCTTCGTTATGCCTTGTCAGTAATTTATTTCAGTTCAGTAGTATTCAGTTCAGTTCAAGTTTAGTTCAGTCATAAAGAACATAGCCTTACCTGTCATTAATTCTTCATTTCTTATCAAGAATCTCTTACCCTTGATTGAGTCCTATTGTATTGTAGGCTATACTGAATAGACTTCATCCTCCAAAACCAGATTGGTACGAGGAATTTTATGCATCAGTTTTGGATTCCGGAAGCATGGAATCCTATGAGGCTGAGGTTTTTTCTTAAACTCTTTCTTTTTCTTTGTTGGAATTTCTTGGGTTCGGTTTGATGATAGTTGCCGGTTATTTTATTTTTCTTGCAAGATTTCAGCGTACAAGTCAGAGCTTTTTACTAAATTAAGGAGGAGGAAAGCAAAGAAAGTATTAGAGATTGGCATCGGAACTGGTCCTAATCTCAAATACTATGCCGGTCGTGATGCTGATGTGGAGGTTTTTGGTGTTGATCCAAACCCAAAGATGGAAAAGTATGCGCTTGAAGCAGCCAAGTCTGCTGGTCTACTGCCTGCAAACTTCAATTTCATACAAGCTGTATGTTCACTTGATCTTTTTCATTACAAAATTTGTTCAATTCAGCGAGCAAACACGAAAAGAAATAGATGATCTATTACTTTCTGTCACAATTGGAAGTGAAGTGATGGAAAAGCAAACTTCAAATCTGATGGGATCAGTTTATAGTTTAATCAACATATTGTCTTGTAAGATGAAGGAAGTATATAACTTTTTTTCCATTCATTTTATAATAGAAATATAAGAGAGATCACCTATAAACCATAATGCATGTTGAATTGAAACTCTCATTCATATGTTAGTCAGGGGTTCATCTTCTTTGATTCCTTTGATCGGTCACTTTCCTATTAAGGAGGTTGGTCAACTACGTACTCAAAAGGGTTTACGTTGAGTTCAAAGTTTAACTTTTATCATCCGTTGTAATTTTGAAACAGAGACTTCAGTCACTGTTTAATTTCTATATATTGCTCATATCCAGGTTGGGGAGGCTATACCACTAGATGATGCTTCAGTTGATGCGGTTATTGGAACTCTCGTGCTATGCTCGGTCACTGATGTCGATCAGACATTGCAAGGTGAGCTTTGTTTTTCTTTTCCTGGTATTTTCTTTTTAATCTCAAGTGCAACCTTATTTCCAAAGGGAAACTGAATAAGCTAAATATTGTAGCACAAATAGTTCGCTATGAAACTTTGTATTGCTGTAGTTGTTATTAATGATACCTGTCCATTGATTTCCTTTTTGCCATGTAAGTATTTTCTTGCTACTTTTCATGCATAGTTCATGTACGTATAAAAAATATCAGGAGCACATTAAGGGTTTCTAGTGGTGATGATGAAGAGTGTAACAGACAAGAGTCAACCAAGACCTGATGCATATCTAATAGACACTAATTCTTGCGGATATACTCCAAACATGGGATGTTATTGTTGCTGTAAATTTAGGAAGAGCATCCAGTTTACCTTTAGATAGATAAGATGTAATCAGAGCTCTAGCCTGTAACAAGACATCCAAAAAACACGTCGAATGAAATGTGAGTTGGGTTCAAAGAAACATTATTTTATCAACCTCAGTACCAATTGTAATGTTTAACGGGAAGTTGAAAAAATTGTCTGAATAGGTCATAATAATATGGCAGTTCAGCCGTAATTCTGTATCATAGATGTAAAATAAAGCCATTTCGGAACCACGTATTTCTAATTACCCTCAGAATTATGTGAATCTAAGTGGTTTCTTTAATTGTCACTATGGTAATGAATGCCCAAAATTGGAGCTTCAGAGCTTTCATGTGAACCTTGTTTTGTTTTTGGGTCTCCAGAGGTGAAGAGGGTGCTAAGACCGGGTGGGGTTTACGTATTTGTGGAGCATGTAGCAGCAAAAGGTATAGATGGTTTAAAAACTTGTGGACTATAAGGTAGAATTATGTGACTATGAATACAGATTACTTATTGGTTGTTTCGTTTTGAATTGATTTGGGTGGGATGCAGATGGAACATTGCTTAGGTTTGTACAGAATGTGGTTGATCCGTTGCAGCAGATAGTTGCCGATGGCTGCCACTTAACGAGGGAAACAGGAAATAAAATATTTGAATCTGGCTTCTCAACTGTTGACTTGAACACAGCTTTGCTGTCTAATGCTGCCTTTATAAATCCTCAAGTCTATGGAATAGCTACTAGGTAAAAATATTGGATGGCCAACCTCCTCAGTTACTTAATCTTAAAAATGTGTTCATAATCTGCAAACTCACTTGTGTGAATCTACCCGTCATTGATACAAAACTCTTAATCCTGTTTATTTTAAGTTCAATATATAAAAGGGTAAATTAAGGAAAAAAAACTGGTTCCAAGGATTTTGAAAAAAATACTTGTAGTTGTGTTTTATCTAAACGGATTTTAGTGGTTACAAGATTTCTCAAAAAGAGGATTTTAAGTTTGACCTATGAAAATCATCGTTAAGAACTAAAGTTGTTTAGTATCATATTTTTTGCTCGGAGACGCTTTCGATTTTACTAAATTATCATTTGAGAACTCTCTCTCGTAACTTCAATTTTTCTCTAATCACCGTACTTGAAATGACCTCAAAATTAAGAATTGAAATTGTTTAGAATATTATTAATTCTTAGAACTTCCTAGTTTTGAGATCATTAGAGATTATTTTGATGATATTAACCAAAATACTTTAAGAAACTTTTTAAGTAGTGTCTTGATGGTTATTACATTTCACCATGAGTTCAAATCTCATGATTGTAAAAAATAAATGCTTAAAAAGAAATTTTTTAACCACAGAAATTAAAATTTGAAAAAAAATAATCACATATGTTTTTCAAAAACTTCTTTTTTTCTATGAGGAGAAACACTGATCGAACCCCAAGATGATGGCCGCACATAGCTTGATGTAAGTTTTTTTTTTTTCTCAAAAGCTTTGAAACTAAAGAGATTTTATTTTGTAGCTACCTTATATAGAATGACACCAGTTTAGACTAAAATTTTGTAGAAATAATACAATTAAAAGTCAATATATTACCTAACAATGCATTATTTTTTTGGTTTTCCATTCGGTTTCTGAACCATATTGGGTCGACTAATTCGAATTCGGAGCGGGTTCAAAGATTATGGTACTTAAACCCCTTTTAGTCGCGGTTGTGGGGGATCGATCCGCATACCTTCCTACCAAGCACAACCCCATGCTACCACTGATGCATTATTGATTTGCCAAATTCTCTTATTAAAGCTTTTAATTGTATTATTTTATAAATAAAAATAAATCTGTAATTATTTTTAGAAGTGTATTTTTAGACAATTGTGGTGTTCACATTCACAACTAACAATATTTTTTCGAGCTCAATAACCACTAACCTATTGCTTAACAAATAAAATAAAAGGTTAAGTAGAAAAAACTCTTGGGGTTTCAACTTTTTAAACAACGTTTTTCACTCAATTGTTCAATTTATACTAAATCAACAATTATTAGTTGTTATAACTAAACAAATTGGACGGACAATTTATTACGTTTCAGAGTTCAAAGAATAACACAATTCAGACAAGGCAAAAAGCATTCTGAGACTCCTGATTTTTCCCTTTTCGGTGCATTAAGTCTTTGATCTTTTATTTGGATACATTAGACCCTTGATTTTTTATATTTGGTTCTATCAAGTCTTCATCTAACAAAATTGGATGATTTGTTAACTTTTACAAATTAATAAGACCAATTGATATATTGCGACACATAATTAATTACAATTGATTGAATATTCAATAAATTATTCAACAATTTGAAAAAAAAATCAGTAGTTATTGTCGTTGTTTTGCTCCTTTTCTAGTCATTTCGAAAGTGAAATCGAGGAGAATGAAAACATAGATGAAATCTAATGAGTGATGTTTGACCATGTTCTTTATGCCTTATTATTACTTATCGGTTGTTCATTTCAGTTCAATAATTTCTTTTCAGTAAATGTGCTTCAGTAATTTTCAGTTATAAAAAATTTGGCCTTAATTTGTGAGGCCGGAATTGAAGAGAAGAACTAAGATGAAAAAGAAAAGAAGAGCAAAGTTGATGAAGAAGAAGATACGATTACAGAAATGAACTTGAGAGACAAAGAGTACTAATTTGGAGAGAGACAAAGAGAAACGTTTGAGAAATAAGGTATGGCGTTACTACATTCCAATATGCGGGAAAAATAATTGTCAAATTTAAAAAGACAATATTGTCTAGAAATGTAAGTATCACATATATTAATGAACCCTCCTAACGGGCTATATTTGTAATTGTGCCACAATATTTTAATTTTATTAATTTGTGAAAGTTAACAAATTATCCAATTTTGTTAGATGATAACTTAATAAAACCAAATATAAAAGATCACTGGCCCAATGTATCCAAATAAAAGATCAAGGACTTAATACACCGAAAAGGAAAAGATCACGAGCCTCAAAATGCTTTTTGCCTTCAAACAAATATATGGATCTGATTTAATACTAACCTTTTTAGGAATGGAGAAAAGATGAGGAAAATCGTATTGATGACATATTTTTAAAATCATGGTTAAACTTTCTACTTAATTTTAATTTCATTACTTAGGAGAGGCATGTGATATGTTAGGTTGAACATAGACAAAAGCACATTGTAGGCAAGTTGGATTCTCATATTTTCCTCATTTTCCCATTACAAAAGCCTTAACCCAATTGCCATTTCCCCTCTATTTCTATTCATTTCCACATAGAAACAAAAGGACAACAAAAGTATTCATCGTTGAAGCATACCCATCAAAGATCAGGAGAATACTAAAGGATTTTCGTATTTGTTTCATAGATTTGGAAAATATAGAGGGGCCAGGGTACCATACATTATAATCTTCAATCCTATCATTGGCCAACCAACACCATTAAAGTCACTATCCCTCCCTTATTGGACCACATCTAATCTTTTACCATCCTTCATGTAATTACTAGCTAGATCACACGATTTATCTTTATGTTGCGACCTTTGAGAGCTTAAGCTTCCTAATTAACTTATTAAATTCGTGTTAATCCCATATGCATTTCGAAAATTTAACTGAATTCTATCCCTTGGTTTGATTTCTATTTATTTGACTATCTTAGAATAATAAACTCAATAAAAATAGAGCTGAGTCATGTTCTTTATACCTTATCAGTAATTTATTTCTGTTTACTTCAGTAGTATTCAGTTCAGTTCAGTTTAGTAATTTTTCTTCAGTAAGTGCACTTCAATTCAATTTTATTCAGTTCAATTCAGTTCATTCCAGTATAAAGAATTGGGCCTTGCTAATATGATGTTTGATTAGGTTTATCCTATAATAGAATTTAACATCTTATTGTAAAAACATCACTGTTTTAGAAATTTTCACGAAAAACTCAATTTTTGAAGTATTTCTTAAAATTTGTACTTGTTTCATATTGACAAAATTGTAATTACAATTTTTGCAAAACATATTTATTCTTTAACATTATTTCTAATTTCATATTACTATTTTCAACGTTAACGCAGTTTTATTTCATGCATTAAATTATTATCTAGTTTTTACTTAGGTACGTTTCAAATATAACTTAGTGGACCAATCGTTAGTAGGCGCAGTGATAACATGGGGTTGCGGTTGATAGGGAGGTCTGAGGATCGATCCCCAGAACGGCAACTGGAAGGGGTTTAAATACCATAATCCTCGGATCCACAACGAATTTGGATTAGTCGGCTCAGTGTGAGTTCGGAAACCGGATGGAAAACCAAAAAAAGTATTACTTAGTGGTTTAGTCGATGTACTAGTGGATGTTTCCAGTTTTATATTGCAAAAATTTATAGTTCTGCTAACGGTTTTACGACAAAAACGACTATATATGTCAATTTGCATAATTGGTGAAATCAACGGAGTTATATTTGAAAATTGAAAGCACCGAGATTTAGATAAAACAAACCTTAAAAATTTTATAATTATATTAAAAAATGCAAAGACTAAGTAATAGAATATATAAAATTATGGAGACTTAAAAATTGTTTACCTTAAATCTATATGAGTCAAGTTCAAATGAGACAAGGGTTTAGAATGAGACTAATTTTTATGATGAGACAAGGGGTATTTTTGTAATTCAATAGGGGAAGGTGGCGAACTTGTAATTAAATGAACACCCCCTCATGCGTGAATTGAAGGGAATGAAGAGGAGGTGATGTCAGCGCTGATGTCACATCTGGAGAGAGAAAGAGTTTTAATTATTTTCTTTAAAATGCATTTTCCCGCTCTTTCCAAACTCATTTTTCAAAAAAAAATTATACCAGTGAACTCGTATTAATTATGCGGTCATTTTAAGATTCATTTTTGTTATTTATAGACGATTTTTTTTTTTTTTGTTCCAACAGAATACTATAGTTGTTCCACCGGACTACTCCAATTGTTCCACCAGAATATTACATTTTTTTACACTCTCAGAGTGCATCTAAAAAAAATGATGAAAATATTCTGCTAGAACAAATGTAGTAGTCTGGTGGAACAATTGGTGTATTCTGTTGGAACAACCGAGTATCCAACTTGGAACAAAAATAAAAAAAATAAAAATCGTCTATAAATAACAACAATGGATCTCAAAATGACCGCCTAATTAATACGAGTTCAGTGGTATAATTTTTTTTGAAAAATGAGTTCGGAAAGAGCGGGAAAATGCATTTTAAATAAAATAATAAAAACCTTTTCTCTCTCCAGATGTGACATCAGCGCTGACATCACCTCCTTTTCCCTTCAATAATGCCCCTCCATGTTTTTAAAATTTCAAAAATGTCACCACTTTTTAATTGTCTCACACTAAAAAAAGTCTCTCCATAATGACCTTGTCTCACCTGATCCTTTCTCAAATCTATATATCTATATAAAAGTTGAGCTAAACAAAGCTTCCACAATATGCCACCTCACCAAAAAATGAGGTGTCAACACCACAATTTTTTACAATTTTATATATATAAAAATAAAAGTTAAACTTCTCTAACATCTTTTTTACTCTTATTTATATATGGTGTTACAAATAATTAGGAGTAGTAAACTTTAAATAAGACTTGAATGCATAGACAATAAGTATTCCTATAAAAGAAATGTTTTTCACCCCTAACACTCTCAATTGCCAGAAAATGATGATGGATGAGGTTTAAGTTGATTTTAGAGAAAGAGTAAAAGTTGATTTGATAAAAGCAAGATCCTGAAGATGGATGAGGTTCAAGTTAATTTTAGAGATTGAGTTGTTAAAGAGGAGATAACGGTTAGGGTACGTCTTCACCAAGCAATTTATGTAGCTTTATCAACTGAAACTGTAAGTAGAGGTGGAAATCGACATTTTTATTTTACTTTTTATTTTCAATTATACAAAGTAGGTTATCCATGGAAATGATGAGAATAGCTTGCATAATTGGGTCCATGGATGCTTGATAAGTGGTTTGGTGATGGCTGAGGAGTTTAAGAGTTGTATTATTATTTGTTTATTTTAGACAAAACATATGAATTTATTGTAATTAGTATAATATAGAGACCAAACGATCATGTAAATATTTTAAGAATAAAGGAAAAATGACAAAAAAAAAAGTGAGGATATCACAAAGCGGTGGAATGAAATTATATTTCTCATTCTGAATATTATTGTGCTAATATTTAAGGAACTTACTCTTAAGAAGAGTAGAAAGTATAGTATATCAAATATTTGAGAGATTATATATGTATTTCAAAGGTGAGATATTAAACATATTGTCAATAATTTATATTGATTTTATCATCAAGTGTATGTTATTTTACTCTATTGCAAAGTAAATGTTCTATTTATATTACACGGTCATGTATTCATGAAAGTTTATTTGAAGCTTTCTTGAATTGTTGTTTAGTTCACTAATATTTCGATTTGTTTTTGAAAACACTCTGAACGCGGTAAAAGTGTCATGGTGGCATCATATAATCTGAAAAAAGTAATGCTTAGGATTTGATACATCTCAACCATTAGTAAAATGAATGGTTGAAATTTATTGCTCAACAAATGAAAAAATAATTACAAGGTTTATCAATAAAATCTCTATGTAACTAATATCTGAAATATGAAGTTGAGTAATTTGACAGAAATTGAACTCGAGAGAGATTTTTTTTTTAAATTCACATTCTATCTAACACATATGAGGTTATTCTCTATTTTATTTATTTATTTATTTATTTAGTCAATTACACTATTTTTATATTTTTTCAATCATATTGCACGTTTGATTCATAGAATTTGTATCTAATTATGTCGTTTAGGCTTTTACTTCATAAAATTGGTTGGATATAACAATATCCGCGCGTTCGCGGGACATCGACTAGTTTATATAAAAGCCAAACTCAAACATCTTCGCCACATGCTTTCACATCATTTTTTGATGATGTGTAATTTTAATAGAATTTTTACTCAAAAAATATTAAATGCCTCTTTTCTACTTTCTTTTTTCCACATTCATAACATTTTAATTCTTTCTTCCACAATCATAACATGTTAATTCTTTAACTTTTCATTTCTTTTCATGTAGGTTTTTTTCAATTTAATTTCTTTTTTATATATCCAATAATGATATAAAAGTCAAACTCAAACATCTTCGCAACATGCTTTCACATTATTTTTTGATGATATGTAATTTTAATAGAATTTTGATTTTTTTTACTCAAAAAGTATTAAATGCCTCTTTTCTACTTTCTTTTTTCCACATTCATAACATTTTAATTCTTTCTTCCACAATCATAACATTTTAATCTTTAACTTTTCATTTTCTTTCACGTAGGTTTTTTTCAATTTAATTTCTTTTTTATATATCCAATAATGATCAATTAATATATTAAATGCATTATAATTGATTTTTCATCTTCGTTTTCAACTCACATCTAACCCTAAGCTTCTCCTTTAAAAACTACATGAGTTTCCAACATTTCTTTTTTTTTCTTAGATGTGGTTCTTGAGTGAGCTAAAGAAATTCTTATATTATCGCGAAATTTTTGCAGGAAAATTGGCCGATAATGGTGATTTTACTAGGAAATTGTAAGTTCAAATTTATCGAGAAGTTATTGAGTTTTTTTTCAAGTGGGGATGATGAACTCAAGTTTTTTGGCCATGATTCATTTTAGGTATGGATTTTGACTCTTCTTATCAGTAATGATTATATTTGTCTCTTTTAATTTCTTTTCTATTTTGTAAGGGATAGGTTTCTTGGCCACTTTATTGATTCATTTTAAGGTATGGATTTTGACTCTTCTTATCAGTGATGATTATATTGGTCTCTTTTTAATTTCTTTTCTACTTTATAATAAATAATTTCAGACGTTTAAAGCTTCAATTTCAGATATGAAAACAACACAATATTTAAACGATCCGGATGAAACCATATTGGATATAAAGCTCAACATGTCTGCGAACAAATTATTCTACAATGTACTCTTACTTTTTGGTATTTTATGTATATCTTTATTTTTTTCTCTATTGATTATTTAGCTTATCATACTAGATAACATTTTTCTGTAAAAACTCTTATCAATAACTCAAATCTCTTAATGACATGAGAAAATTTGCAAGGTACATCGAAGTTTCAATCTCTAATCCCGTATTATTATTATTATTATTTTATTTTTATTATTATTTTTCAATTATTGCAGGTTTGTCTCTATTTTTCTTCAATTAATATATACATGTTTTGTGAGAATGATAACCATTTTCTATTAGGATTTAATCTTAAACTTTATGAAATTAGTTTGTTGCAATCACAATGAAAATAAGAATTTAAAATTGTAATTAAAAAATTCTTCAAAGCATTTTTTAATTGTATCCAATTTTAGACTTGTAATGGTAATCCAAGAGCAAGAATGAATTTATTGTAGTGTACTTGTGTTTTATATCTTGGTAATCTTTTTGGTAAATAAATTGCAATAATTTTATGGGATTTGTTATTGAAATTACAAACTTTTTTCCCCTTTATAAATTTTCAATCTTACAAACTTTAGTCACTTTACAAATTATGTGTTAAGCTTAAACTGTTTGTATAACTTATTTATGAAATGAAACTAATGAAATAAATAATTTTATTTTTTCTTTTATTAAATAAAATATACATTTTTAAAATAAACTATTTGTATTCATATCTCTAAAATTAAAAAATTTAGAATTTTATGGACCGGTAAAGAATGAAAATAGGAAAGAATGGTGCACATTTGTTGAATATATTAAAGTTGATGGGTCACAAAAATATTTTTCATGTTCAAACGTCATAAATAAATAAAAAAAAGTTCCTTAACCTCTTCCTAACATGATTATAGCGTATGCTTCTCTAATTTAAGTGATTAGATGATTGATCGTTTAATAAGTGAATCAAGTGAACCTATAATCTTATTTGATGAGTTGAAATAATATTCCCACAAATATATCACTTCAAATAAGTATTTGTAAACATTATTTGTATAACTTATTTATGAAATGAAACTAATGAAATAAATAATTTTATTTTTTCTTTTATTAAATACTATCAAATATGCGAGGTAATTCCAAATAAACTTTGATGAAAATGTAAGTCTTTGTTTTTTTACTTATATTAAACACAATTCAGTTCAATAGTTTCAGTTTGGAAATTCAGCAACATTCATTAGATACTCAATCAACAATTAAGTTCAGTACATTCAATTTTTTTCAGTTCAGTTCACTTTTTTCTATTTAGTTTTTCTAGTAAAAGTATCACTTTTGTCCTATTAGTTTTTTCAGTAAAAAAACAGGTCCTAACTTCATATGTTTATTGTAAAACTTAATATGATTATTGTAAAATAAAAGTGCATTATATTTACTAAGTACATATTCGAAAGAATTTCCAACAAATATTACATGAATATATTTTTTTTAAAAATAATAAATTTATTTGAGTCACATTTAAATCCGTACATCGCGCGAACAAATGACTAGTTCAAACATAAAACATGACCTTAATTTTGTGGCTTACAACAATACCATTGGATTGTTGGGGTGGAAAAATCAAAGTTGATCATAAATATATTACCCAATTTATTTGGAAGTAACCAAGTGATTTCACTAATTAACTTTGAGAGAGAGAACGAGAGAAGGAGATTTAAAATCTTGTTGTCTCAAGATTGCCATTATGTGGCTGTTAGTATATTTAACTGCAGCTTGCGATTTAATCAAACTCCAATCGCCTATGATGTGATATTCGACGCTATTATAAATCAAACATTTACAAAAATATATTAGCTAGTTAACATAGCAAGTTAATTAATGGTGATATGGATATCATGTGAGTTCCATGTGAAGGAGGGACCATCCATCCAATTGCTTTTACCCTTTATTGAGTGCTACATACCCACAAATTGGATAGCAAGGTCCCATTTCCCACCCCTAATTAACCGATCATCCTCAGCATCCAACTTGATGCAATTTGGTACTGCATCCTATTTCTTATAACACTAGATATATTTTCATATTTGTTTTTGTTTTTTTTAATTAGGGATGGGAATCAATATGAATTTTGTGAAGACTCGTATCAGAAGTTGATCAAGCTTCATCACAGAAGAACAAGATTCAGAAGCAAGTTTACCGTTAAGTTATGAAAGGATTTCTCAGAAGAGACAAAAAGAACTTTTTGGGTTAACGGTTTTGAGAAGACATACCATATATGTCCTGGAGCATTTAATGCACCTGCAACTGCATTTAATGCTAAGCGCTAAAAATCAAAAAGCTGTTATTCGTGCGTCTGGATTGTTCACTATCAAACAAACCATGTTTGTTTCCTGTCTACCATTTGCTTAACTTAATGAGGAATCATTGTAGCTATCATTATCCTCAATTCAAATCTGGTGTATACTTTGGATTAAAAGACAAGGATAATGGAATCAACTGTACTTGAAGACCGTTTGAAGAACAAGACAGAGAAACGGCTACAACTCTTTCAAGATTTAAATTGAAACAACGGTCATCTGCTCTTTATAAATAGTAGGCTAGTTCAATTAACTTTTTGCTCACACGCGAGTTTTGAGTTATCTTAACGCACTGCATTTTGGTTGAAAATATAGAGCATTCCATTCTTTCTCTTTTCTTATTTATTTTGTAAAAGTGAGAGAGTGAAGAAAATACAAGTTCATAATAGAAATTGTAAACTGATATCATTTGTGATAATCAGTTAGTTGAGAGAAAACCATTTGAGGTTTGAGTTAGGTGAGAATTCCAGAAAACGGAGTATAGGTTTTCTGGTGAAAATCCTTTAACTCTTACTAGGGTGGTCAGGACTTGGTGAATAATTAGCTAGGTCTCTGTTGATGTAAATGAGCTTATGTACTTGCCATAAAAGTACTGAATAGTGGATTTGAAATCTCTGCCGAGTGATCTCACAGGGGACAAGACGTAGTCACATGACTTATGTGGTGAACCTAGATAAATTTGCTGACTCAGGATCTTCTGAACTCTATCTCTCTATTCTATTTACTTGTTATATTTGTTGTTGTACCCTGCAACATACTTTAAGTGTTGAAACAGATTGTCTCTTTACCTCTGTCTTTGTTTAGAAGACAAACCACCCAGAAGATCTGTCAAGCAGAACTTCTGTTGCTGAAAGACAGAATCTAGCTTAAGGCAGAATGTCTTTCAATAGCGCTTCTCAGAGGCTAACTTATGAACATAAGAAATTGGAATTTGTCCAAGTTTTCTTAAAACTTGATTTTGGACGAGAAACCTATTCACCCCCGCCCCTCTATGTAATTCTGATCTTGTTAGGGCCAAAAGCTTTAAGGTCACCGATCCGGGTGGGTAGACGTAGCCACGTTCGTACCATTAGTACTACGATTAATATCTTTCTCGAATAAATTGGGTAGGCATAGCCACGTTTGTATCATCATTATTGTTGTTATGACTCCTCTTGGTTTGGGTGGAAAGGCATAACCACATTGGTGCCAATCTTGTCTTCTACCAAATGGAGTCTTGTCAGATCTCCTTTTACCTTGAAGTTTCGTCTGCTCGGGTATATCCTTGATGAGTACTAGCTCATTGGAGAACAATTGACACGCAAAGCTTCTGAGGGGTTCTACCGAGCTCACATTATAAACTTTATGATTTTCAAATGTGATATTCTTTGTGTATATGTATTTTAGTGGTTCTTTCCTAGTACATTTGTGATGAACCATAAGTGTTTTGATTATGTCAAAGTGTTTCAGAAGCTAATAAATACATTTGACTTATATACTTATAAATGTTGACTAACAATTTTTTTGTAAGTATTTTGTAAGTCTTACTCAGCACGTGCTGAATGAATTAAAATTGCTTCGCTACTGGACTCGGAAGAGAACGCTACAAGTCAATCAGAAGATGTAACTCATAAGCTGGAACCTCCGCACTGGAGTAACTCAGAAGATTGATAAAGTTGTCCTCAGAAGATTCAAGCATCCCGAAGAAAAGCTTTCCGTTTGTGATCAGAAGCTAAATACAAAGAGAATGTGTGTGTTAAGTCCAAAATGTACACTTTCGTATATATATTCATAACATTTCATATAGTTTTAGCTCATTTAGCTTAGAAATATCTAGGATAAGGGCAATTTCACTACTTTGTGTTTGTTTTGATCTCCAGAGCTTAATCTTATGAAAACATAGCAATTTGATGTTAGTTCGACCCAAAAACGAGCAAAAGAAGACATTTGAGTTCATACAAGTTCATGCAAGGCCATGCGAAGAAGTTACGTGCAAGCTGAAGTTGGAAAATCGAAGAAATAACTCGAGACGTGCAACCTACAGGTCGCGCGCTAGAGGCAAGGTTTGTCTCGAGCGCGCAGGGTGCTTTTTAAGCCTTGTCTCGACAGAGGCAATTCTTGTCTCGAGCGCGCCGAGTTACAGAAAGTTCAGAATCGATTTCCTTCGTCGTTCTTATCCACACAACCCTTCCGAAAGGTCGTACACCTTCCCAATGGACACGATCATTCCCTAAGGTTGTAACCCTTCGAAACACACCTCTTGGTGCCTATAAATACACCATCCTTCTCTGAAATTCGGATGGTTGACATATCTTACAAAAGAACGAAACACTAAATACATACTTACATTTCCCGTAGACTTTACCCGTAAATTCACCCTTCGTTAACTAATTGTTCCCGCCGTGTATTCAGATCAGAAACACGGTAAGATTTCGTTCTTTCATAAGGCTTAGTAGTTAGATCGAGAGATCAACTTTGTTCATCCGTTCATCGAAGGAAATCCGAGCAAGAACGCCCCGAGGCTTTGACACGCCTTACGAGTAGAGTAAAAAGGATTGACGCTCCTGTTTCCTTATACTTGTTTATGTTCTGTCCAACTTAGATTTTCTGTTTACATCTTGTATGAATATGATATTGAGTTTATAAAGAGATTTATGTTCTTCATATGCTTATGTTCTTGAATTGATAGTTTGCATGCCAAGTAATTAATTTGGATCAAGAATAGTTGCTTAGTATAATAACTTGTGTATATCATTAACTTATAATCTAGTGATACGAATAGGTTCGGTTGCTTAGGTTATAATCTAGTTTTACATGTGTGATTGTAGTCGTTATAATATTGATACGAATAGGTTCGGTTAGTATATAATTGATGTTCATATGTGGTTAACTTGTTTGCATGTATCGAGAGATCGGAATAAGTTATATCGAGATTAGATTAAGTGTATAAAGTTCACTCAATATTGTGTTTACGTGCTTAAATGAATTGTTGTCTTTGCCTTAGAATGAATAGAAATCCAAACATGTGCGTTTGGTGACTTGAAGTATATGTTATACGTGAATGGTACAGTAAGTTGTGTTTTATCAACCAAATCAATAAGGATTATCGTTTTATCTATTTGTGAAAAGAAAACGAACGCGAATAAGAGAAAGTTTAAGTATATTGTTCCATCTCTGTGGGTACGATCTTTTTATTACTACGAGTGACTCCGTACACTTGCGGAAATCACCCAACAAGTTTTTGGCGCCGTTGCCGGGGATGGCGATTAATGTGCTTTAAATTTTTGTATGATTATTTGTGTTCCGAATTTTTACTTATAGGGCTAATTTATTTTTAATTTTTGTTTTTCAGGTACTTTGATATTATATGCGTGAGACTCGTAGTCGGAAGCCTAAACTTGTAGATTACGATCTTTCGTTTGAGAAAAAGTTGAAAAATAAAAGAAAGTTTTTGAAAAATAAAAATAGAAAGGAATTAGAGTTTTATTTAGATTTAGGATTTAATTTAGAATTAGACTTAGAGGGGAATTTGGTTTTTAACGACATGGCAGTTCCACCGCAAAGGCTTATGGATTATTCCGCACCTGGCCTTGATGGATTAACGGATGGTGTTCGTCGCCCAGCGATTAACGCCGACCATTTTGAAATCAAACCCGCCTTGTTGCAAATGATTCAAAATAATGTCCAGTTTTTCGGTATGCCTAGTGAAAATCCAAATACTCATTTGAGTACATTTCTTGAAATTTGTGATACCTTTAAAATTCATCATGTGTCCTTAGAGGCTATAAGGCTTCGTCTTTTTCCGTTTACGCTAAAAGATAAGGCCAAGGCTTGGTTGAATTCGCTACCGCAAAATTCAATCACCACATGGGAAGCATTGGCTAGAGCATTTTTGGCCAAGTATTTCCCATTGGCTAAGACCGCTAAAATTATAAAGGAGATAACGTCGTTTACTCAACATGAGACCGAGCCACTTTATGAGGCTTGGGAACGATATAAAGAACTTCAAAGAATCTGTCCTCACCATAATTTGGCTCGTGAACTTATTTTGCAAACTTTTTATAACGGTGTTAGTCCGTCTACTAGGAGTCAAATAGATGCTATGGCAGGTGGATGTTTTATGAAGAAGACATCCGATGAAGCTTTTGAATTACTGGAGGAAATGTCTGCTAATAGTTGCATGTGGCCCGTTGAACGTGCCCAAGTTTCTAGAAGTGCAGGTTCGCCGCAGTCGTCTTCAGGATCGGTTAAGGGAATCATTGATTTGGATCCTTTAACTAAGATTGAAGCCCAGTTCTCGAAGTTATATAATAAAATTGATATTTTGCAGGAGGAGATTCGAGGACCACAATCTCAGAATTGTGAATACCCGATTATGGAAGAACAAGTGAATTATGTCCAAGGGCAAAATCGCAATAATAATCCATATTCGAGTACTTACAATCCTGGATGGCGAAACCATCCTAACTTTGGTTGGAGAGACAACACAAACTCTAACCAAGATAGGCCTACCAATAATAATAGTAATAATAATAATAGTAATATTAATAATAATAGTAGCAGTAATAATAGTAATAATAATGGTTTTAATAATCAATCTCAATCCCGTGGCTATAATAATCCATTGGGAGATTTATCGTCTAAAATTGATAAGTTTATTGATGGCATTGGCGGTAAAATGAATTCCCAAGAGGAAAATTTTAAGAGGATTGAAAACAAGTTCGATCAACTTATTAAAAATAATTCTTCGTCTATACATAATTTAGAAGTGCAAATTGGGCAGCTTGCTAAATCTATTCCGTCTCGACAAATGGGAGATCTTCCGAGTAACACCGAAAGCAATCCTAGAGAGCATGTGAAAGCAATTACTCTTAGGTCGGGGACGAAATATGATGAACCTAGTATGCCTGTTATTTTGACTAATATTTTGCAGGATGGAGTTGAGAAGATTAAAGAGAATCTGACTAAAGATTCTGGTACACCTATTGTGGTTGATCTGAATGCTACCAAAAATCCTACAAAGGATCCCGAAGAGGAATACAAGCCAAAGATTCCATTTCCTAGACGCGTGCGCAACAAGGATTACGATAAGCAACTTCTTTCTTTTATTGATAAATTGAAAAATTTGCATATCAACTTGTCTTTTATTGATGCTATTACTCAGATTCCTAATTACAACAAGTTTCTTAAAGACTTGCTCTCTAAGAAAACTAGTTGGGAAGGTATTTCGTCGGTTGTTTTGACCGAAGATTGTAGTTCAATAGTTACAAGTAGTTTACCCACTAAGCTTAAAGATCCTGGATGTTTTACTATTCCATGCAAATTGGGTGACGTGCAATTTCCTAGTTGTTTATGTGATTTAGGTGCAAGTATTAATTTGATGCCATTGTCTATATTTAAAAAGTTAGGTCTTGAGGAAGATATAAAACGTACGAGTATGGTTTTACAGCTTGCCGACCAAACTATTAAGAAGCCTTATGGCATTATTGAAGATGTGCTTGTGAAAGTTGACAAATTTATTTTTCCGACTGATTTTGTGATTCTTGATTTTGCATATGATGTTAACTGCCCGTTGATTTTAGGTAGACCTTTTATGAATACTGGTAGAGCATTAGTAGATGTGTCGGAAGGAAAAATAATTTTGCGTATTGGTGATGATAAAATTGAGTTTGATATGAATAGGGCTATGAAGTACCCTATGGATGAGAATTTTTGCATGAAACTTGACTTAATTGAGAAATGTGTTGTTGACTTGATTAGTGAAGAGCATGTGATTAGACCTTTAATTGAAGAAGAAACGGAGGAAATAAATCCGGAGCCTCTCTTAAGGGAGGATGGACCTATTCCACCGTCGACCGAAATTCCACCGGCCGTAGATATGAAAGATTTACCCGATCACTTGAGGTATGCTTTTCTTGCGGATGAGGAATGTCTTCCTATTATTATTTCTAACAAACTGAGTAGAGACCAAGAAGAAAGATTATTGCATGTTGTTAGAAAAAGGATAAAAAGTATAGGTTGGCAGATTTCGGATTTGAAAGGTATTAACCCTAGTATTGTTATGCATAGGATTCACTTAGAAGAAGGTTTTGAACCTAAGGCCGATAGGCAAAGACGTCTTAATCCTAACATGAAAGAAGTAGTGAAGAAGGAAATAACAAAGTTGTTAGATGCAGGTATAATTTATCCTATTTCGGATAGTGAGTGGGTTAGTCCTATTCATTGTGTCCCGAAAAAGGGGGGTATGACTGTTGTTCAAAATGACAAAGGAGAATTAATACCGACTCGCACAACCACCGGTTGGAGAGTTTGTATTGACTATAGAAAATTGAACACAGCAACTAGAAAAGACCATTTTCCTATTCCTTTTATTGACCAAATGATTGAGCGTATAGCTGGGCATGCATATTATTGTTTTCTTGATGGTTATTCTGGATTTTTCCAAATATGTATTTATCCCGATGACCAAGACAAGACCACTTTTACATGTCCATATGGAACTTTTGCTTATCGACGTATGCCCTTTGGTTTGTGTAATGCACCTGCTACTTTTCAGAGGTGTATGACTGCTATCTTTAATGATTTTATTGAAGACATTATGGAGGTTTTCATGGATGATTTTTCTGTGTATGGAGAGTCTTTTGATGCATGTTTAAATAATTTGGATAAGGTGTTGACTAGGTGTGAAGAGACTAACTTGGTTTTGAATTGGGAAAAATGTCATTTCATGGTTGATGAAGGCATTGTTTTAGGTCATAAAATTTCCAAGTCCGGAATTGAGGTTGATAGGGCCAAAACTTCTGTTATAGAAGATTTACCCCCACCAACAACAGTTCGTGGAGTTAGGTCTTTCCTAGGACACGCAGGTTTTTATCGTCGTTTTATAAAAGATTTTTCCATAATTGCAAAACCTTTAACTAATTTGTTAGTTAAAGAGAATGAATTTAATTTTTCGGATGATTGTGTTAAGGCTTTTAATACTTTGAAAACTGCTTTAATTAGTGCACCCATAATAACTAAACCCGATTGGGATTTACCTTTTGAAATTATGTGTGATGCTAGTGATTTGGCTGTTGGATGTGTGTTAGGACAACGTAAGGATAATAAATTGCATGTGATATATTATGCGAGTCATACTTTGTCTGGTGCCCAATTAAATTACACAACTACCGAAAAAGAGATGTTAGCTGTTGTTTATGCCTGTGATAAATTTCGTTCTTACTTGTTAGGTTCGAAAGTTATTATTTATACTGATCATGCTGCTTTGCGTTACTTATTTGCTAAGAAGGATGCTAAACCTCGTTTAATACGTTGGGTTTTGTTGTTGCAAGAATTTGACCTAGAGATTAGAGATAAACGTGGTGTTGAGAATCTTGTAGCCGACCATCTTTCTAGGTTAGAGGATGATAATGGTCCGATAGGTGACAATGTTGGCATAAACGATTACTTTCCTGATGAACAACTTATGCATGTTACACACTTGATTGAGCCTTGGTATGCGGATTTTGCCAATTATCATGCTGCTAATATTGTGCCCGATAATTTGAATTATCATCAAAGGAAGAAATTCTTCTCTGATGTTAAACGATATGTTTGGGATGAACCTTATTTGTTTAAAGTTTGTAGTGATGGCATGCTTAGGAGATGTATTAGTCAAGAAGAGTTTAATGATATTATGAATGATTGTCATGCTAGTCCTTATGGTGGTCACCATGGAGCTAGCAAAACGGCCGCAAAAGTATTGGAATGTGGATTCTTTTGGCCGTCATTGTTTAAAGATGTTCGTGATTTTGTTAATCATTGTGATAGATGCCAACGAGTTGGTAATTTAGGGAGACGTGATGAGATGCCTATCAAAAACATTGTGGAAGTAGAAATATTTGATGTTTGGGGCATTGACTTTATGGGTCCTTTTCCGCCTTCTTGTGGTTTTCAATATATTTTAGTTGCAGTTGATTATGTTTCCAAATGGGTTGAAGCCATTGCTACTTCAACTAACGATGGAAAAGTTGTGATTAAATTTTTGAAGTCTATTTTTACAAGATTTGGTGTTCCTCGAGCTGTAGTAAGCGATGGGGGCACACATTTTATTAACAAGCTGTTTGAGTCCTTAATGAAGAAGTACGGCGTACATCATCGTGTGGCAACTCCGTATCATCCTCAGTCGAATGGTCAAGCGGAAATTTCCAACCGAGAGTTGAAATGGATCCTCGAAAAGACTGTTTCTTCGTCTAGGAAGGATTGGTCGATGAAGCTTGACGATGCACTTTGGGCTTATCGAACTGCTTTCAAAACCCCAATAGGTATGACTCCTTACCGTTTAGTTTATGGAAAAGCGTGTCATTTACCTGTGGAACTCGAACATCGAGCATATTGGGCTATTAAGGCTTTGAATTATGATTTAAGAAATGCGGGTGAAAAACGTCTTTTACAGCTTAATGAGTTAGATGAATTACGTCATAGTGCGTATGAAAATCATAAGTTGTATAAAGATAAAATTAAGAAATGGCATGATTCCAAAATCCGTGAAAAAGTATTTAAAGTGGGGGATAGAGTTTTACTTTTTAACTCACGTTTAAAACTTTTTCCCGGAAAATTAAAATCTAGATGGGTCGGTCCGTTTCTAGTCACCAACGTTTTTAACAATGGAACTTTAGAGTTATCTAATAAGAAAGAAGAGAAATTTAAGGTTAATGGACATAGATGTAAACTTTATTATCAAGGTTTCCAAGGCAATTCAATTGTCGATCATCCATAAATCTTAAGTATTTTCATCTTTTTGTTTTTTGTATAATATGCCTAGTATATTAGTTAATTTATTTTTGATGTGTTGTTATTTTATATGCTATGTGATTAGTTTACATGTTATATGTTTAGTTTAATGTTACCACAGTTAGTATAGTTAGTGTTTTTGATTAGGAAGTTAATCTTAAGACGTTTAGATAAGTACGTATTAGTTAGGAGTTGAGGAAAAAACGAGTCGCACACCACTTAAGGGTGGCGCGCCAGAGGCAGAAGTTGCCTCTAGCGCGCCCTTCTTTATTTTAAGGGTGGCGCGCCAGAGGCAACTTCTGCCTCTGGCGCGCGAGTGTACAGACAGAAAGATAGAGTTCGTTTTCGGTTATTTTCGTGTCTTTTCGCGAAAAGTTGCCATTTTTGAACGGGTACACTCGTTCCAATTTGCACCATTTCGTATTCTAACTTATCTTAACTACTTTTCTGAGTCTATTTAAGTAGATTAGAGACCTTATATCAATCACAAACACATTAACTTACTTAAGTGTACAACAAAAGAGAGAAAACAAGTAAGTGTCATAATGCCTCCAAAAACCCGTTCTATGGTTCGTAAACGTCGTATCGATATCTCCAGTAGATATGATGCCCCATTTCCCATCTATAATGAAGATGAGGGGCGCCGATACAAGAAGTTTAAGAGGTGCAACTATTATGGGATGATGTATATGGATGAATATTTCAATACCGAACTCGGTATTCAATATCGTGTTGCACGATACATCACTCATCTTAGTTGGGACAAGTTTGTTGCTTTGAGATTTCCCATAATCGGGGATTGGATTCTGGAATTCCTTTCCACCGTTCGTTTTACCGATAAGCGTCGAGTCCGCATGCGTTATCGCCATCGTGGGAAAGATTACACTTTTGGCTATCCGGAACTCCATAATTGGTTTGGTTTTCCCGTTAGAACCGCTGAAAGACCCCCGGGCCGTGATATGACGTCGCTGGACGTATGGACTAGCATCACCGGTCAAGAACGATTCATCCCAAAGCTTGCTTTCAACAAGTTGATTTCTTCGGAGTCAATCTTGTATTTCCATAAGTTCCTATGTTATTCCATTTTTGGAAGAACTAATGGACATAAAGTCCGTTATGAAGATTTGAATCTCTTAGGAGATGTGATGCAAGGAACGGAAGTTGATTCAAGTCGGCTTTTGATGGATGGAATCTTTCTTACTTCCCGATCAAAGAACAAGAATATAGGATTCGGGAATGTTATTTGTGGCTTAATCATCGGAGGTCTTGGCAATATTGAAGTACCTTGGACCGATAAGGAGTATTTTCCGGTCCTTGATTTCGAGTTCTTGGCTAAGGAAGGGCTAGTGAAAAGAGTCTTTCGTCAAGGAGCACGTTTTCTTCCTTATGAAGATCGTGTTTTGTCGATCCTTACCAAGCCAACATCGAATGGAAGTCGCTTCATGGATTTAGACGCCTAGTTTAGTCTAAGTTATTTTGCGATTGTTGTTTTCTTTATATTTTGTTGTTGTTGTTGTTTTTACTTTTGTAACTTTCTGTTTTTATTTGTTGTTTTTTTTTTTTTTTTTTTTTTTTTTTTTTTTTGCTTTGAATAAATGTATTCGATCACCCACATATTAATTAAATAAAAGATCGAATTTTTATACACTTGTGTTATTTACTTATTTATCGTTTCTCGGTTAACCATTTGGTTATTCCGAGTAGTTACTAATGTTTAAAGTTGTTTTGATGAGTTTCAGAATGTTTAGTTTTCGTTTGTGAAGTTTCAGTAGGGTCCGAGTTAGTGGAAATTGGATCGGGAATTAAAACGAAATGGAAAAACGCGTACCTGTGCGAGGTATAGGTCGCGCGCCAGAGGCAACTTCTGCCTCTGGCGCGCTAGGCAGAATTTTTGCCTTGGCTCGACCTTGGCTCGATCTTGCTCGAGCCAGCAGATCGAGCCAAGTTACAGAATGTTTGGCCGAGTTTTAAGTCCCTAAAAATCCAAATTTTTGCCTCCAAACCTCAAACTCAAATTCAAATTTCACCTTTTACTCTTCCCAAAACAACTTTAACTCTTACACACACATTCATTACCACATTTACATCCATAAATATTCCTATTTCACTCATCTTTTCCTTACAATTTCAAATTCAAAATCTCAAACCCTTAAACAACCAAAACCTCAAATTTTCTTTCAACTCCACCTCTAAATTTCGAAGATGTCTAGGAAGAAGGCTCCCGCTCAACGAAATTTGGCTCCGGAGGTTGACTTGAGGGAATCCTATGGCGCTCCATTCCGTATAGTTGAGCCGACGGAAGGTTCAAGGTTTAGTCGCCTAGTTGGTAAGGCTACTTTCGTTTCTATGAGATATATTGATGAAGAGGTGCTTGAAAAGTTTGATTTTGGTGATAAGATTGCTAGGTATCTAGAGCTTATGGGATTATCTAGATTTGCTAAGTTTAGATTTGATGTGGATGTGCATGTGTTAATGGAATTTGTTTGCTCTTTACATTATGATGAGAAGAAGAAATGGATTAGATTTAGAAATCGGGGAGAAGAATTTACCGTTTCTAGACGGGATATTCAAAAATGGTTTAGAATCCCAAATAGTGGCGCTTCTATGCCGGATGATTATGATTTGAATGCGGGTTGGAAACGCATTTCGGGTATGGATGAATTTGTAGTTAAAAATTGCTCTAACAAGTTGATTAAGGATGAATGCTTGATGTACTTTCATAAGTATCTTTGTGGTGCAATTTTTGGTCGTGTTGAATATTCGAAACTTAGTGCGAAGGACGTATGGGTGCTAGAATGTCTTCTTGATGGTGTTCCAGTAGATAGTATAAGTTTGATTTTTGATGTGCTCAAAAGGTTGAATGCTAGGAGAACAAATACTTATCCTTTTGCTAACATTTTGACGGGTTTAGTTCAATGTGTTAGAGGAACTTTATCCGAATTTCAAAAGATTCAACATAATGATCTCCCGATGCTTGATATGGTGTTTTTGAAGAATAGTGGTTTACTCACCGATTCTCGGCAATTTAAGTCCTATGAGAAGAGGACGGCTTTACTTATTTTAGGTGAACATGTCGAGGCGGGTGATGGATCTTCGTCGGTACCTAGGCCGAAAGGAAAGGGCAAGGGCAAGGCCAAAGTGGGCCAAAGCCGAATTGATGAGGAGGAAGAAGAAATTGGTGGTGAAGTTCCGGGTTGGCAACGTGTTCTTGATCAAATGAATGCGAACCATGAGATGGTTCAAGGTCAAATCCGTGAAGTCGTGGAAGAAAATAGGCGAATGGGTTTACAATTGGGGACTATGCAAACCTCAATTGATCTTTGTTTGGAGAATCAACGTGGATTCCGGACCGAACTTGACGATTACGTTAACTACAAGTTCACTTCCGACTCTCCTAACTACTCTCCTCCACGCGATTGAGTACCGAGTTCAAGAAGTCCAAGATCAAGTTTTATTTCTTTACTTTATTTTATTTTCAAGTATTTCAATTTTTAATCTTTAATTTTAGTAATTTTCTTTTCTTTATTTTATTTTTATGCTTATTGAAGAACTAATTTATCTTTTTATAAATTTCTTATGTTTTTAGTTATTATTTATCTTACATTTTTGCTCACTTAGTTTCCGAACTATGAGGACATAGTTCTCACTAAGTGTGGGGAGGTGGTACGTTTTCCTTTATTTTTCCTATATCGTTTTATTATTCATGTGTGATTTTTGTCATATGCTTAAAATTTTCGAAAAAGTGACATTTTTGCAATAAAAATGTCTTAGCTTTAGATTGACATACATATATTCATGCATTTATTCTCATGACTAGTAGAATGTCTACCAAATAATAAAATAGGAAAAAGAAAACGTATGCAAAAAAAGTGATAGTTGACGAAAAAGAAAAATTTTCAAGTCACTTTTACATTTCCTCTACACAAGGATTAAGTACCTCAAATCCTATACTAAAGTTTTTATTATGTTCTTTTCTTTATGTTTAAACCAAGGTTTTTATGCAATCTCATATGGAACGTCATATTATCTAAAAGATATGCAAATATCTTGACTTGAAGTCCATCTCGAGATTAAATAAAAATGAGGTCATTAGGGAAACTATAGCCATAATACATGTTGATTTAAAAGTTAATATAGGTTGAGGGTATCTAAAAATTTTTCTTGCTCAAATACTTTGTTCATTAGGAAGTGTCAAGTTGCGTACTTTTGGCCACGTTCAAGTCCACCCATGGCTCGAGCGAGGTATGAAAGGAACGTTAAAATTGAGTCTAGAGGTATAATTATTCAGCATGATTGAAGTTTAACGTCACGGTCTAGTCCACCCATGTCAAGGACGTGACCTCTTAAGCGGAAAACATGATTCTCAAGTCGGTATTTTAACTCATAAGTCACGGTCTCGACCACCCTTATCAAGGACGTGACTAGGGAAGATTTACTTGACAAATTAAAGCAAGAAGGAAAATAAAGATACCTAGATATACCTTGAGACAATAAAAATCAAAACATGCGTGCTCACTTTGTCCCGAAAGCCTTATATAAAATACGTCAAGAATGGATGATAGTCTTAAAGGTTCTTATAATCGTATGGCTTCATTATGAACGCATATTAACTTTCACGATGAAGTTTCGCTTGATCAAAGTTAATTGATTTTCATATAAGGTTAGGATAATATAATGACTACTTTGGGAAGTTGATAGAGGTAAACTTAAGTTGGATCCTATATTTGCTTGAGGACAAGCAAAAGTTTAAGTGTGGGGATTTGTTAAGTCCAAAATGTACTTAATTTAGCTATGTATTTCGTATATATATTCATAACATTTCATATAGTTTTAGCTCATTTAGCTTAGAAATATCTAGGATAAGGGCAATTTCACTACTTTGTGTTTGTTTTGATCTCCAGAGCTTAATCTTATGAAAACATAGCAATTTGATGTTAGTTCGACCCAAAAACGAGCAAAAGAAGACATTTGAGTTCATACAAGTTCATGCAAGGCCATGCGAAGAAGTTACGTGCAAGCTGAAGTTGGAAAATCGAAGAAATAACTCGAGACGTGCAACCTACAGGTCGCGCGCTAGAGGCAAGGTTTGTCTCGAGCGCGCAGGGTGCTTTTTAAGCCTTGTCTCGACAGAGGCAATTCTTGTCTCGAGCGCGCCGAGTTACAGAAAGTTCAGAATCGATTTCCTTCGTCGTTCTTATCCACACAACCCTTCCGAAAGGTCGTACACCTTCCCAATGGACACGATCATTCCCTAAGGTTGTAACCCTTCGAAACACACCTCTTGGTGCCTATAAATACACCATCCTTCTCTGAAATTCGGATGGTTGACATATCTTACAAAAGAACGAAACACTAAATACATACTTACATTTCCCGTAGACTTTACCCGTAAATTCACCCTTCGTTAACTAATTGTTCCCGCCGTGTATTCAGATCAGAAACACGGTAAGATTTCGTTCTTTCATAAGGCTTAGTAGTTAGATCGAGAGATCAACTTTGTTCATCCGTTCATCGAAGGAAATCCGAGCAAGAACGCCCCGAGGCTTTGACACGCCTTACGAGTAGAGTAAAAAGGATTGACGCTCCTGTTTCCTTATACTTGTTTATGTTCTGTCCAACTTAGATTTTCTGTTTACATCTTGTATGAATATGATATTGAGTTTATAAAGAGATTTATGTTCTTCATATGCTTATGTTCTTGAATTGATAGTTTGCATGCCAAGTAATTAATTTGGATCAAGAATAGTTGCTTAGTATAATAACTTGTGTATATCATTAACTTATAATCTAGTGATACGAATAGGTTCGGTTGCTTAGGTTATAATCTAGTTTTACATGTGTGATTGTAGTCGTTATAATATTGATACGAATAGGTTCGGTTAGTATATAATTGATGTTCATATGTGGTTAACTTGTTTGCATGTATCGAGAGATCGGAATAAGTTATATCGAGATTAGATTAAGTGTATAAAGTTCACTCAATATTGTGTTTACGTGCTTAAATGAATTGTTGTCTTTGCCTTAGAATGAATAGAAATCCAAACATGTGCGTTTGGTGACTTGAAGTATATGTTATACGTGAATGGTACAGTAAGTTGTGTTTTATCAACCAAATCAATAAGGATTATCGTTTTATCTATTTGTGAAAAGAAAACGAACGCGAATAAGAGAAAGTTTAAGTATATTGTTCCATCTCTGTGGGTACGATCTTTTTATTACTACGAGTGACTCCGTACACTTGCGGAAATCACCCAACAGTGTGTCCAGAAGCAAGATCACGTGTCTTGTGAAGCATTTAATGCACTGACAACTGCAGTTAATGCTAGGCGCCAAAACTTTTAAAAAGTTGTTATGGCGGCGCTTGGACTGTTCACTACAAACAAACTCTTTGCTGATCCAAATGAAGAAATTTCCCAGTCAACCTTGATTTGAGATTCATATTCTTACCAGATTTGGATTCAAGGACAAGGTTAACGGAATCAAAGTGTTTGAAGAACAAGACAGAGAAACGGCTACAATATCTCTGCACAAATTCAAATCCCAAATCAAAGCAACTGTCATCTTCAAAGCACTATAAATAGTAGCCAAGCTTAAATGTGTTCACACACGCGAATTCTTGAGCATTTCTTAACGCGTTGTTATTACAAGCAAAACAGAGCATACCATTCTTTCTCTTTTCTAATTTTTAATCTGTAAAAGTGAGAGAGTGACGAAAACACAAGTTCATAATAGGAATTTGTGAACTGATATCGTTTGTGATATTCAGTTAGATTTGAGAGAAATCTAGTTGAGGTTTAAATTGGGTGAAAATTCGAGAAAACAGGAATGTTGTTGTTCTGGTGAAAATCCTTTAACTTATTCTAGGCTAGTCAGAACTAAGTGAACATTAGCTTAAGTTCTGTTGATCGTAAAAGAGCTTCTAAACGTGCCATAAACGTTCTGGATAGTAGATTTTAAATCTCTACTGACTGCGCTCACAGAGGACAGGACGTAGTCACAGGGCTTTTGTGGCGAACTTGGATAAACTTGACTGTTCATCAGGACCTCCTGAATCTCTTTCTCCCTTCCCTATAACTTGTTATTTTTACCTCTGTGCAATTGCTTTATATTTAATACTGAAACAAACTGCTTAATATTTCACTGTCTTTGTTCAGAAGACAATCCATAAGCTCTATCACACAGAACTTTTGTTGTTGAAAAGGCAAAAACTGCCTTAAAGCAGAATCTCTCACAGAAGCGCTTCCCTGAAGCTTGCCTCTAATTCTGAAGAGATTGGATTTTGTCCTAAGTTTATCAAAAACTTAAAATTGGACTTAGACACCTATTCACCATCCTCTAGGTGATTCTGATCTTGTTAGGGCCAACAATTTATGGAGTACGTGTTTTACCAAAATAGGTTAAGATGGCGTTTTCGGGGCCAAAATAATCTTTTTACATATTTTGCGTTGGACTCGTCTGGATAAATTTATATTTTCAATCTCTTGGTCCTATAAAGGTCAAAGTGTGTAGCAAAAATGTATTTTCAGGCTATTTATCGTATCTTAAGTCGTCTAAAGTCGTTTATATGTCTGAACATGTCGGCATGTTGATATTGTTTGTTGCTTTACTTGTAGACTAACATGTTTTTTGTCTTGTAGATATTTACTTCGGCCCTCTCAAGTTCAAGTGACACATTTTTATTTCATTGTGTATTGTGTGAGCATCCAACTAATAAAAAGGGCTAAAACAAATCTAGAGTCAACATCAACAATTCTGGAAAGATTAAAGTATCAAAATTAATAAGTTGTATTTAAGAACGTAAAAGACTCTTTGATTTTCGAAAAATCATTTTTTTATTGATCTATCTGTTTTGTCGGTTGGTCGGCGACTATTTTCAATCTTTTCCTCGAGGGCTCTTTCTGCTCACACTAAATTTCAGAGTAAGTGAAACAAGAAAAAGTGTTTGTTCCATTTGATCCATGCATCTGAGTGATTTTATGTTATTACAGTTAAACCTCGATTAAGTAATGTTCGATAAAGTAATAACCTTGCTTAAATAATAAAATGTGTCGGTCCCAACTTGGGCCAATGTAGTAAAGTAATATTTTCGTTAAAAGCATAAGATAATAAAAAAAATTAGAAAGTCCTGAAGGGCCCAAGTAATATGTAAAGTAATAATTTCAGAATTATACATATATATAATATGTATGAGTTACAAAATTCAATTTTTTTAAAAAAATATGAAAATATAGTATCTTGATTTATCTTTCCACCAAAACTAAAATTAACATCATCTTTGACTTTACGTAAAGCATAAATAACTCCTGGTATGTTTTGCTCGTGTTGTAACAAGTTATTGTTCAAAGTGTTGATTGCTTGAACTGTTTTCTTTGATGACACACTTGGGATGACATTTCTATCGCCCGGCTCAGGATCACTCTTTCACCAATGTTCATTACCGACTCAAAAATTTGTTCATCCATAGGTGATTCTATTTTTATTGTCCGGTTTAGAACTAGTCTCTTCATCAGTGTTCAATATTGATAAAGTATTAAATTTGGTAAAGTAATATTTTTTTCCGGTCCCAAAAGTATTACTTTAAAGAGGTTTAACTGTATTAGGTTTGATCTAGATGCCATTATTGTTAAATGTCACGGACACAATTCGTAGGCAAAGATGTTTCCCAATTGTTGACCGTGCGACCTAGCCATATTCCCCTTAATTGCTAGTAAGCCCTAATCCTGAACAAGCTAAGCAAGTAATCAAACAAAGAACGCACAAGCGGAAGTGAGGAAAACTCCTTTGTATTGATAAAAACCTTTAACAACACTCTAAGGCACTTTACAAAGCTCTAATGTGTGTACAAGTGAGTACAAGTGACTTTACAAATAATCCTAAGACCTATTTATAGTTGTACCACCAACCTAAGTGGATTACTCTAGAGAAAACTAGTGAAAAACACGTTCCGAAAGGTTCCAGGTTGGTTTAGGCGTTGTTGGGCGGAAATCCTCGGAGCTGGGCCTACTGGGATTAGGGGTGTTCATCGGTCGGTTCAGTCTGAAAACCAAACCGAACCGAAATAATCGAAAACTGAATAGCTCCTAAAATGAGCACCGAACCGAGTAATATTGTCAAACCGAATACTGTTGGATTTTATTTCATATCATAAAATTATAATATATTTCTATGAAATAATTGAAATCTTTTTCGGTTGAAAACAACAAATTGAAAATATTAGTCAATATATGTTAATACATATACTAATGACACAATTTAACACAAAAAATATTTTATATTGAAAGAAATTATATTTCGAAACTAGATGACATCTATATTTATCTAATATAGTCATATAATTAGACGAATGATTTATAATTCTAAGTCATTAAACCTCATCTACGTATATAAAAATTAAAATAAAATTAATAAAAACTTATATTTCGGTTTATTCGGTTAATTCAGTTATTTAGTACTAAAAATCGAACCGCCCGATATTACCGTTATATTTTGAAAACTAAAACCGAAACCGAACCGAAATAACTGAATAACCGAATAACCGAACCGAATAAGAAATATCAGTCGATTCGGTTTGTTATTTCGGTTCGGTCTGTTATTTCGATTCGGTTCGGCTTTTGAACACCCCTAGCTGGGATGTCAATCTGGGCGCAGTGTGGGCCTGATGAAAAAGCTTCTAGCCAATTCTCTCAATCCGTTGGACTTTTCCTGCACTACTATCTTTTGACCCAACACTTCATTTTATATATTAGGACTATTCCTAGAGTTTCATAATTATTGGATTAACTTACTAACTAAAATGAATTATGCCAATTGCGAGGGATGAATGCGGGACGTAACATAAGATATGTGTTCTTTTTTCCCAGATGGAGTCGAGTGTCTATTGTTGTTGATTTGCCTTTGTTTATCATGAATCAACTAAATTCGTGATTATATATCCACGCTTGATTTGAGTTTTGCATGTGCTAATAATAACTTATTTTGTTTTTTGGTCTTCTTTTTTTTTTTCATAAGATATTTTGTTTTTTAGTTACAGTAACTTATAGTAACGAAAAATCAACATCTTAAGATTACAAGCATCATAAATAGACAAAATGAAATATTTAATTAAAAAGATTGCATTGAAGAGAACCAGTAGTTTAGGTAGTTACCGATGGATGCACACAAATAGACACCGGGAAAAGTGACAAATTTTATAATGGTAAATATGAACAGTAGTTTAGTAATAGCTGGACTGCAATATTAAACCATCCATTGTCGTATCTGCAATTGTCTTAATCACATATGTAAATACAACACTTAATCACCCTATATACTCCACTAATAGACACCAAATCAACTTAATTGGATTTTCATACTAATCACAAGATTACAGGACCGAGATTTCCGGAATTAGAGGCATCAAATCAACTTAATTAACTTGTAATTATGTTTATTAGCAAGAGAGAAAAAGCTGAGCAGTGTCAGCAGGGAATAGGGATGGAGAGAGAGAGAGAGTCAACAACAACCACAGAGATTTGGTCGTGCCTGTAAAGCATCACTCCCAAGAGAGTCAACAGAATTCATTCTGACTTAATACAATTCCTTTTATCGTAAAAACAACTTAATTACCATGTAGTAATTATTTATTGACAAATGATATACAACCCTAATAATGGAGAAAAGAAAAATTAAGGCGGCTGCACTGCATAATGTATCTCCTCACCGATTTCTTTTTTACTATTCCATTTTTTTTTTAACAAACCCCACATTGATGCCAAATTCAAATGAACTTGGAATCAAAATTAAACTATAGTTATTTCTCTTTTCGTTTTTTCTATTGAAAAAGAAATTGTTTTTTCTTATTGAAAAAGAAAGACGTAAATATTATGGCTTAATATATTTTGTATAGAGATAGGATCAGGTGAGACAATGTCATTATGGAGAGACTTTTTTTAGTGCAGACAATTAAAAAGGGGTGGTATTTTTGAAATTTTAAAAACATGGAGGGGCATTATTAAAGGGAAGATGAGGTGATGTCAGCGCTGAAGAGAGAAAAAGTTTTTATTATTTTATTTAAAATGCATTTTCCCGCTCTTTTGGAACTCATTTTTCAAAAAAAATTATACCACTGAACTCGTATTAATTAGGCGGTCATTTTGAGCTCCATTGTTGTTATTTATAGACGATTTTTATTTTTTTTATTTTTGTTCCAAGTTGGATACTTGGTTGTTCGAACAGAATACTCCATATGTTCCACCACACTACTACATTTGTTCCAGCAGAATATTTTCATTATTTTTTTTTAAATGCACTCTGGGAGGAGTGTAAAAAAATGTAGTATTCTGGTGGAACAATTGGAGTAGTCCGGTGGAACAACTATAGTATTCTGTTGGAACAACAATAAAAAAAATAAATAAAAAAAACATCTATAAATAACAAAAATGGATCTCAAAGTGACCGCCTAATTAATACGAGTTCACTGGTATAATTTTTTTTGAAAAATGAGTTCGGAAAGAGCGGAAAAATCCATTTTAAAGAAAATAATTAAAACTCTTTCTCTCTTCAGAGGTGACATCAGCAGTGACATCAACGCTGACATCACCTCCTCTTCCTTCCCTTCAATTCATGCATGAGGGGTGTTTATTTAATTACAAGTTTGCCACCTTCCCCTATTGAATTACAAAAATACCCATTGTCTCATCATAAAAACTAGTCTCATCATAAACCCTTGTCTCATTTGAACTTGACTCTATTTGTATATCTCTATGTACTTAATTGAATTTTTTTTTACTTAGCTTTTTAAATTAAAGGATAACCTATTAGAGCATCCCTAGTGGTTAGTCCAAAGGACTAACTAGCAAATATGTAAAATATTTGAATCACCCATCCACCACTAGAGAGTGGAAAATTACACCAACTAAAATGGATTGGCCACCCATTTGGGTGGGTGATTCAACAAAAATAAAAAGTGAAAAGAATGAAAGAGAAAAGATTAAAAATAAAGAAGATATTGGTAAGTGAATAGGTGGAGTTGTGTGAATGGAGAGGTATTTATACATGTGACCCATAAATTGGTCTTAAAATGATTCACCATTAGAGTAGATTTTAGTTGGAGTAAACATAAAACGGGAAGAGTGGTTTTGAATAGTAATTTTAGTGATGTGGAGGGGTAAATTGGTGTAAGAGACCAATCACCACTAGAGATGCTATTAGCTAGTCATCTGTAAGTTTTTCACTTATTCTCAACTTATAATTTCTTTTCATTTGACTCCCTCAACTTGTTAAATGTGGCTCATTTTGCTTCTTTTATGTTGATGTGGTATATGATTTTTTTTGGCTTAATACATATATAGCTCTCTGAACTTGTCCCAAAACTGCAATTGTCTCTCTAAACTGTTAAAAGATACATATATAACCCCCTAAATTTGTCCAAAAATAACAAATAACCTCCTAATTTCAAACTGACGGTAATAAAACGTGCAAAATATGGATGATGCATAACATAGTGGTAAACTAATGATATAGGGAGTCGAAAATTTCAAAATGACATCATTTATCGTTTTTATATTTGGATACAAACAATGTTTATCAAGGGGTTACTCATATTAATTAGACAAGAATATGAGGTCATTTGTTACTTTCAGACATGAATAAGGAGTTTGTAATAGTTGGAGAAGAATAAGAGGTTACTTGTAACTTTTAAAAAAGCTTAAGGAGTTATTTGTATCTTTTAGAAGTCCAAGAGGACAATTGTAGTCAAGTTGAAGGGGCAAATGGAAAAAAATTACAAGTTCAGGTGGCTAATAAGTTGTCCTTTAAGTTGAGGGGGCTAAGTAAAAGAAATGAACAAGTTTAGGAGGTTGTTGATATTAAGCCTAAATAGTATAGTCCAAAATGAAGTTGGCACCGTTTGGTGCAGCTGTTCCTGTTTGCTGTTTGCTGCTCCTGGTTGTTGTTTGATGTTCTTGTTTGCGGTTTGCTTTTTCGTTTTGCTGTTTACGGTTTGCTCTTTGATTATTAGTGTTTGGTAAAATATAGTTAAATGTTGCTGTAAGAATATAAAATGACTAATTTTGGACATATTGAATTTTTCTATTAATGTAAATACAAATGATAATAAAGGAAAATAAGTTCTACAGTATTATTATTTTTGTAGAAAGCAATATTCTGCTGCTTCTTGAAAAAACAGTTGCATTTTACCTAAAACGCAAAAAGCAGCTACTCCTAATTTCTAACCAAACACCAAATCAACTGTTTTTTGAAGTGAAAATGCAAAAAGCAGCAGCGAAACAGAGAAACAAACTCCCCCAAAGTAAGAGCAGAGTTTTATTCCATTGGTCAATGACTTATCAATTACAAGTTGATCAGTTACCATTATATCTTAATCTAAGAGTCTAAAAGAAATTCAATTAATAGACCAAATTTTTTTTGAACCTGTAGATTAAAATCTAAAGGTGACTGATCAATTGATTAAGGAAATGAGACTCAGTTAAAGTATCTCAAACTAGGGGTTGGCACGGTTCGGTTAACCGGTGTATTACACATTTTTTGTAACCAGTCCATATCTATTGGTTTTTTCATGTCCCAAACCATAACCAGTCCATTACTATCGGTTAACCGTAGGGATGGCTAACCGCTGGTTTCGGTTAATTTGGACGGTTAATGGTTTTTAATCATTTTCTCGTGGGTTAACCAAAATTAATGGTTAACCAATATTTTAATCCAACCCGTAAAAGAAATTCAATTAATTCATTCAACAATCAAATCCAAATAAGTAAAATATTATAATTGAAGTTCTTGTCTAAAAGAAATTAACTTTAAAAATGCAAATCATGTTTAAATTTTCAAAATCTAATTAATTTATTCAACATACAACTCATTTTCGTAAAGTATATATAATATTATAGGACGAAAATTGAAATTATTTTATGTATACAAATTATTTTTATAAATATATTACGTGTATATCGGTTAACCATTAATCATGGTTTTTAAGAGCTCTGATCTGTAACCATAATCATTATAATCGGTTTTTAAAAACTAATTTCGTAACTTAAACAGTCGATTTGGTTAACCATGAATTTCTTTGATTTCATGATTATCGGTTCGATTATCGATTTTGATGATTTTTTTGCCGATCCCTATCTCCAACACTAACTAATTATTTTGCTCACTAAAATATAAAAAGTTAGATAATCAAAATTTAGCTAGTCAAAATTATGTTACACTCCAACTTTGCCAGCTACTTGACACTTCATATAGTTATTCTATTGCTACATAACTTACATTACAAATGAATAAAGTTAAAAGAAACCGTGAAAAAGAAAGAAAGTGGAAACAAATAACAAAGAAAAAGAAATAATAAAATATATAAATAGCTAACCAAAATCACCGGCCAATTTAGTCAACAAAGTTGGTTTTCTAAATTTTGGAGAGCCATATTATCTTGTTGAAGTGTAAAGACTATCTAAATGGTTAGTTAAGTTTGTCTTAATACTTGTTTAATTAAACACTCTACCTATGATCATGAAGGTTACGAGTAGGAAAATTTTCTACTGTTATTTAATGTAACTGCAATTATACAATTTTTTTAAACAAAATTAACTACATATTTAGGAAAATATAAAGTTAAGGACAATATTGTAGTTTTCATTCTAGTTTGTCAGAATAAAACCTCAATGAATATTTGATAAATTAATATCTCACTTAAATAATTTCTTTTCTGAAATTCAAGGGATAAAATAATAGATTTTTTAAATGCATAAAATAATAATTTTTAATTTTTTTTCTTAAGGCCAATTGAAAATATAAAATAGTAATTTATTAAATATAATTCATAAAATAAAACACTTTTTTAAAAAGATAATTTTTAAGCCAAATAATTTATTCGACTTTTGTTAAAACTAACTGTTTAGTTTTCATATTTTAAAAAATAAGGTCATCATCTTTTGTTATAATTAACCCTTTAGTCATTTTTGTCCATTTTTTAGATTTTAAACATAATATATTTTAATTTTCAAGACATTCATACTACAATACAAAATGACATTGTGATTCTTTTATGTCCAGTCTGTCTGTCTATGTCGAAATATAAAAGTTACAGATCTAACAAAATGGATAGAATGACCAAAAAGTTAATTATAACGAAATATGAGGACCTTGTATTGAGTTTTTCAAAATATAAGGACCAAACAGTGAGTTTTGACAAAAGTCAGGGACCAATAGATCATTTGCTCTAGTTTTTATTTCAAATTGGCTTAATACATCCGTGCCTTCTTGAACTTCTTCATTTTCGCTACTTGGGTCCTTAATCTAATATTGGGTTCAATTTCCCCCTAACGTTTTTCAAAGTGCAACTATTAGGCCATTTTCCGAACAATAAGTAGTCATACTATGGAGAGTGCATTCCACTCGACTGCCACGTCATTAATTTAGGATTTAAATGAATGCAAAATAAACTTTAAGGCTAAAAAAAATAAAAAATTATTTTAGAGTTGGAGCCTAATTTCTAAATTATAGACCCTAAACACTGGACTTTATACCCGAAACATACAAACTCTAAACCCTAAACCCTAAATTGGTGAACCCGAACACTAATGAACTGAAATTCTAATTATTAAACCTAAACTACATACTATAAAACCCTAACTCAAATTGGTGAACCCAAGATCCTAATTATTGAACTTAAACTACATATACTAAACCCTAAACCCTAACTACATACACTAAACCTTAAAATAATTAGTGCATATGTTATTTTTTGGTAATTTCGATTGTATTAGATATTTGTAGATTTAGATTATTTTGTTAACATAAATAAATTTGAAACAAATAGTTTAATAAATATGCAAACATTAAATACAAGATAATATTCACTTGCATTTAATGCTTATATGCAGCCCTAAAGGCTGCATATTACAAAACTCTTAATTCATAATGTAAATTTTAGTTAATAATAATGATTTTGATTGAAGATTCAGATTGCGATTTCAACTCTTTATGTGAAAATATATTTAAAAAATTTATTTTTTTAGAATTATTAGTTTCAATGGTAAATTTCAGTGTTGTCAGGATCGGACCGACCGGTCAGACCGCGAACCGGCAGTCAGATCGGGAATCGGGTTGAACCACCGATTTTTTAATTATAATTTTTTAAACTAAAAAAATTAACTTTAAAAATTAAAATGCAACCAAATAAAACATATTCTATTCATTCCATTTCTATTATCTTTATCCAACAACAAAATAAAATGTATCTAACCATGAAAAAGACATTAATTATGAAGTATTTAGTTTTATAAATTTAATTATTCATGTATTACTATGATATCAATGTCATTTTCATTTTAGTTAGATATAGATTATTGTCTTTTATGAAGTTAAGTATCTATATTTATTTTGTTAAAAGAAAAATTAATTATATAGAAATTTTTTTATTTATTATGTCATCTGGTCCGACCACATGAACCTCAGACCTTTTAAAAATCTAGTTCGTTGTCCGGTCCGGTCTTGACAACATTGGTAAACTGTGATACTTGTATTTGAAAGACTATATTTCAATCAACAACTCAAGTAACCTTATCTAAGATGAGGAGACAAATTTTAGATTTTATGTATGGTTACGAAGTTTTAGGTTATGTCTATTCTCTGTTTGTAAAAGCACCCACAATGGTGTGCTTGAAGAGTGCATGAAATGATGATTTTTAGTGCATCACCATTGTTGGTGAAGTGCTTCATTTGTGATTCAATTTGAAAGTCCATCAAATGAAGCACTCCTTCATCCACCTCTCTCCTCAATATTATATTAAAAATAATTAATTTAAAAACTTAACTTTAAATAATACAAATCAAAAAAATAATTATATAAATTTGTAGGACTTAAAAAGAGTCCTCATATTGAAGATGCTCAAACGATTTAAGTAAATTTAATAAATTTTTTTGTCTCAAACAATAAATAAATAAATAGAAAGAAAAAATCAGTTAACAGTTCACCTAATATATGGTATTAAATTGGTCCATACTATCCTGGTCCAAATTTACGGCTATGTAAAGAGAGGAGTAGCCAAAAGGAAGATGGTGAAGGAGAGAGGATAGCATGTAGGGCATAGCCACATTTCAAGTTTGAAACCAACATCAACGTGGATATTACGGATTAATTTTTTTGGTCTATAAAAATATTTAAAAATTTCTGATCCTTCATTTTTTCGGTTAATTAAGGTTCAATCTTTTATTTATATATATGTAAATGATTGGTTTTTTATTTTGTTTATATTGAGCTTTCATCTAATAAAATTGGATAAATTATTTATTAACATTGACAAATTAATAAGACCAATTAAAATAGCGCGACACTTAATTAATTACAATTAATTGAGTATTCAACAATTTTCTAAAAATGAACAAAGAATTGGTAGTTGTTGTTGTTTTGCTCACCTTCTAGTCATTTTGAAAATGAAATTGAGGTGAATGAGAACAAAGACGACATTTCAATGAGTGACGTTTGTGGTGTTGGAATTGAAGAGAAGAAACATAGATGAAAAAGACGGGAAGAGTATGGTTGTCTTAATATGTAAGGAGAACGCAATGTGAGTTATATATATTAATAAACTCCCCTAAAACGGTGTAGATTTGTAAATTAGTCCCACAATATTTTAATTGTTTTTTTTTTATTTGTCAAAGTTAACAAATCATCTAATTTTATTAGGGGCTCGATAAAACCAAAAATTGAAAATGAATGGCCTAATGTGACCAAATGAAAGATTAAGAGCTTAATGCACTCCAAATAAAAGATTTAGGTCCGTTTGGTAAAACGTTCCGCAGGAGCATATAGCGTTTCAGAAGGAAAACGAAGCGTTTCGCGAAAAGATTTGAATTAGAACTTTTCAGGAAACGCTAGTTGGATGATTGTAGGTTTTGACAAAATTACCCCAACTTTTATTCCTAGATTGACAAGAACTCGATTTTCTATCTTATTAATTCCTAATCTATACGAAGTACTTACGCTCTATATATTTTCTATGTTTTTTTAGCATTCACTTTTTACAATAAAAGAATTTGAACCCATGAACTCACACTCCTTAGTGGAATGTAATAACCACCAAACCATTGCTTGGTTGGTTATTTTCTACGTTAATCGCTATATTGTATTATTATCTTCCGATTTTGTAAAGAAATTTTGTAATTGCATCAATGACATTGCATAACTATATCCTAAGAACATTGTTAGTTGATCCCATATTTTTACAATTCGAGAAAAATTCCAATTCTGTGACGTACGATTATAATTCCAACGATATCGATATAAATGAGAATCATGATGATACTAGAACAATTCAGATGAATGGATTGAGAGAACATATCGCTTCTTATCTATATTGAAACAAATAATTTTGAAGTGCGACATGTCATAAAGTCTTATTTATATATTTGTGCTAAATTTGAAAAATAATAACATAGATATTTATAAAGTTATTTTTTTTTTACAAAATAAAGTTATGATTTATTATTTTGATTTGTTTATTTATTGATAAATGTTATATCCATATTAGTCTTATCACATATTAACAACAACTACTCTTTACAAGTTTTTCAAACAATAATCAGGGGCGTAGCTAGCCCAGGGCTTGGGTAGGCTAGAGCCCCCCTAGCGCCGGAGTAGGAGTGGCTGGAAATAAGCTATATATATACGAACTTGTATTCCTACATCAACAAGGACTCAATTTTTCATCTGTTAATTCCTATTTACGAACTATGCTATATATACATTCAAGTTGCTGTCAAAAAATATATACATTCAGCGGATTGTTTTTTTTTTTTTTTCAAGTTGTTTGTCTTCTATGAAATTTTTTTTCTTCCAGTGTAAACAATAGGGATTGTTGTTATAAAAATTATTGAAGCGCCACATGTTTTCGAGCTTTATTTATATATTTATATTAGATTTGAAAAATAATGATATAAACATTTATAAAGTTATTTTTTTTAATTTAAATTAATATTAATTTATATTGGTAAATAGTATATCCGTATTAGTCTTTTCACATGTCAACAACAACTGTTCTTTATAATTCTTCTAAACACTAATTATCCAACAACTGTCAGCAAACAGCAACAGCTAACCGCAACAGCTAACAGCAACCGCAACACCAAACGAGCCCTTAGAGTCTGAAAATGCTTTTTGCCATTTTTTCTTTTCATTTTTTTAAGATATTGCTCTATTAGTAATTTAACACTATAACTTTTGATGGTCCAATACTCAGTCTAGTCTAACTACTCACCCAAACTAACTAACACATACTATATTCCTTAACTGCATGAAAATCAAAAGTAATATGGAAACTGTAAACCTCTGGAACCGAATCGAATCCAGAGATACCCTTATTTTGGTTATTTTTTATGCACAATATCTTTTTAGTTCTAGTATTAATTTTATAAAGTATTTTCTTGCTTAATTAATTACTGGGCAATCTGAATGGTTAAATTGCATAAACCCTTAGAAACAGAGGAAACAAAAGTATACGGTAATTATGGGACATGGGATATTGCTTGAAGTTACATTACATGTGGGTATCAGTATCATAAATTTAATTTTAAACCAACAAAAAAGAAAAAAAACAAGTAGTACCCCACTTTGATTTAGGCAATTTCCCAATTGGAAAATGACATAACCAAAAACCTCTTCAACATCACATGCACCCTCCCCCCCTTCATTTTTCAAAAACTATTTCAAAAATTATCCCTTAAAAAAAGAAAGAATATATTATTTTATGCCCTCCATAGCAGTTAATGGTCCCCAGCCCAGCTGCTTAAAAAGCGTACGTGTTAGTTGAGACTATTAACGGTGGCCAAATAGTACCCTCCAAAATTCTATAAATTCCTATAACCTTCTGCTCTTTTTTCTTCACTTAACTCTCTTTATTTCAAACTCATTTACTCATCTTTAATGTAATTTATCTTCACTCTCTCTCTTCCCTCACATTCCATTTTTTTTTTTTAGCTAATGAGTTAGTATAATGTGCAGGGAAATGAGTGTTATTGGGATTTTCTTGGTGGGTATACTTGGAACGGTGTCGTTTGTTAATGGGTACGGCGGTGGAGGATGGATAAACGCTCATGCAACTTTTTATGGTGGTGGCGATGCATCCGGCACAATGGGTAATTTTTCTGCAATTATGAGATTTGAACTCGTGTACTTTACGGAAAATGGGACATTTTTTTTTGATTTGTGGAAAAGGGGACATTTTTTCTTTGATTTGGAGTAATGTTTTTTGAAATTTGGGAACATGCAGGAGGGGCATGTGGATACGGGAACCTATACAGCCAGGGATATGGAACAAATACAGCAGCATTGAGCACAGCAATGTTCAACAGTGGGTTGAGCTGTGGTTCATGTTATGAAATAAGGTGTGTAAATGACAAAAAATGGTGCTTGCCTGGTTCCATAGTGGTCACAGCCACCAATTTCTGCCCTCCAAACAACGCCTTACCAAACAATGCTGGAGGGTGGTGTAACCCTCCTCAGCACCATTTTGACCTCTCCCAGCCCGTATATCAGCATATCGCTCAATACAAAGCTGGAATTGTTCCTGTTGCCTACAGAAGGTATATATTAATGTATCTCGTTTCATTTCTCATTTTCACTCAAGGATTCCATTGTTTGCTCATGAATATTCACACACAGGGTGGCATGTAGAAGAAGAGGAGGGATAAGGTTCACAATAAATGGGCATTCCTACTTCAATCTTGTCCTAATCACCAACGTGGGTGGCGCCGGAGATGTACATGCAGTCGCCGTGAAAGGTTCAAGAACAGGGTGGCAAGCCATGTCAAGAAATTGGGGACAGAACTGGCAGAGCAACAATTATCTCAACGGACAAACCCTCTCATTTAAGGTCACAACAAGTGATGGCCGTACTATGGTGTCCTACAATGTTGCTCCAGCTAGCTGGTCCTTTGGCCAGACTTTCTCCGGTGCTCAATTCCGGTAGGCTGGGGCAGTCCTGCTGCATCTTTTTACTTTGTGGGAGGCTAGTACTGTAAGGGTATTATGGTATATATTACAGTGTGGTGTGTTTTTAGGTCAAAACTGAGAAAAGGGCTTATTTTAAAATTGCCCTTTGTCTTGTTTTGAGGCTACTGTTGTTTTTTTAGGGTAGCCTAGTCTAGACTAGTCTGAGGGATCCTTTAAATATTAGCAGAAAGGGGTCTTTTCATTTTGCATTGAAGATGGCAGAGGTGGACTCTAATTAAACTAAATATCTACCCGCCACTAGTATGTGTTTGTGTTTTTTATTTTAATTCTGGCTCAACTGGTTGTTATTTTGAAGTTTCAATTCCAATATGGAATGGAAGTAATGAGTAATGTACTAAGATTTTGTTTATCATTTTGTATGTTACCAATTCTTATTTTATTTTGCACTCTTAAACTTTTACTATCGACCGATGAAAGTTGGTCCAATCATCTACTATTTGAAAACTTTGAGTTTCAATTTCGTCCAAATTTAAATTTTATTAATAGACAATTTGTAAATTTCTTTCATTTGAAATCTGTACCACCGGTCGAAATTGGGCTTGCTAATGGGCTGACTTGTCCTTTAAATAAATAACAGAAGGTTAAGTCAGGGGAGGCGACAATTGATGTCTCTTTCTTTAACAGATTGCACAAAAGATTCACATCTGTCTATAAACATAACATGAATTGTCTTGTCCCCCAATATTAATTCTCTATAATATATATTTATTTATTACCATAAAATCTCATGGGAATCTAACCCATACTCAACCATTTTAAAATTCGATCTATGTATATAAATATTATATAAAATTTACCCACTCAAAAATATTTTTGAGCAGCAGAGCTCTACATTAAAAGACAAACAAAATGAATGGTTTTTATGTATTTCGCCTGCTTTATCAAAAAATGCAACTTGTATACATACAAATACAATTAATGTAATGTGGAAATTTGGAAGATACTATAATTTATGGAGTTCTTTAATTTATGCAGTTCTTGGGATTTTCTTTTAGTATTGATACGACCCTGAAAACCTATTTTAAACATTTATATATTTCTTTTAAACATTAATATATATTTATTTGACAAAAGAAATAATAATAATGAGTCAAGTTCAAATGAGATAAGAGTTTAGGATGAGACTAGTTTTTATGATGAGATAAGGGGTATTTTTTGTAATTCAATAGGGGAAGGTGGCAAACTTGTAATTAAATGAACACCCCTCATGCGTGAATTGAAGAGAAGGAAGAGAAGGTGATGTCAGCGCTGATGTCACCGCTGATGTCACCTCTGAAGAGAGAAATAGTTTTAATTATTTTATTTAAAATGCATTTTTCCGCTCTTTCCGAACTCATTTTTCAAAAAAAATTATACCAGTGAACTCGTATTAATTAGGTGGTCATTTTGAGATCTGTTGGGATTAATTAAGATATGGATCTAATTAATCCGACCCGTCCGAAATGGAACGGGTCAAGCCCATCTAAGAGGAATAAGTGATTAGGAAGCCCATTAGGTTAGATGGAGAAATTAGGGTTTCTCCACCTATAAATAGGCTTAACCCTAATCACAATATGTGACAAGTAAGAAAGAGAGACGTCGGAGCTCTGCCTCTATACGACCGAGCCTCCCTTACCCATCTCTCTCGTTCTTCGCTCTTAGTCTGTGGATCAACAAGACTTCTCCGGTTAACACCGTGTGGTCGTCTTTATCCGGTGATACAAGATCGTGGTGCTAAGATCCGCTTCCGCTACTCTGAGAGACTTGCTGGTTCTGCTATATAAGGTACGCCCGAACCCGTTATCTCATATGGATTAGTATGCCGGGCTAATCCCTTCATTGGTATCAGAGCCACAGATCTTGTATTCTGTGATTTTTGTATCCATAGATGAAGAAATCGTGGGATCATTCGAAAGAATGATCGATTGCTGCTGTGCTTATATGATCTTGATTGTGTTCTTGATATTTATGATATAAACATGGTACTTTGATAAGGTTTTAATCAGATCTGATAAAAGGCTTTTTAATCTGATAGAAAGTCTTTAATCTGACAAATGGTTTTTAACCTGATTCAAAAGTTTTATCAAAAAGTGTGTTTTTGATCTTATGAAAGCGATTGAAACTCGATGGAATCCATTTTCTTATTGTTTTTCGGTATGGTACAGATCTGATCTGTGTTTTTTGACGATTAGGGTTTACTAAAATTGTATTCTGAATCGGCAAAATTCTTTAATTCGCCGAAAACGCTGCTGTAACTGTCTGCAAAACGTTTTCGACATGTTTTTTTATGAAAACCGACTCCACCATCGTGCTCAGAGACCCCAAAAACCCTAGGTTTGATATATTTTAATAGGCGAACGGAGGTCTGGAAGTTGGAGCGTGGCTCTCACTCTCCTCTCTTCTTCCAACGACTCCCCGAACCGCCCAGGGCGCGTGGAGGCGCGTGAAGAGGCTTCCAGAGCCCGTTTTCGGCAGATCACTTTAAAACATTATTTTGGATTTTCTGGAAAGTTTTGGGAATTTTTGGACAGACGGTTTTACAACCTCTTCTTTGTCTCTTATCCCGAACTAGTCCAAAACTGCGAAAATTTGTTTTCTACTTTTCCAAAATTGAGAAAAATGAGTTTTTCACTATAAATTTTTCGTGATATGGATGCCCTTATCGATCAAAATGAGTTTGATTGTTGGAATTAGTTTGTGTATGAGTACGCTGACTTTTTTCCCTCTTTGTTGTATAAGACAACAATGGCGGGCACCATTTTCGTGCCAATAGTACCTAGGACCCAAGCCCAGAAAGCTGCCAGGAAAAGATTCCGCGACAAGTTAAATCGTTGCAGGATGGCTCCCACATCCAGATGGGATGATGCTGATGCTATTGTGCGTCACTTGGTTAGAGTCCAAAACCTGATGCAGTGTTGTATAAGCTACAACGGGCTCAAAGATAAAGTTCTCCGCTTTAGAGCGGTGGAAAGATCTTTGATCAAAGTCCCGAGGCTTAAAGAGTTGTACGTAGAATGTTATCGTAAGTCTGAAATGGACTACAAGAGATCCATTCGACTCTTTATGGATGACCTCGATGAGCTGGGCGTTTCCTACCCATTGGGGCATAAGGGAATGGTCTTGAGATCTGGAAATGCGATCCAGACTCCTCACTATGGGAGAGGGCGTGAGCAATTGCATAGAACCTTCATAAAACAAATGCGTTACGACGTGTTCCTGTTCTTTCCCAAAGAGGGTTCGTCGAGATGGTTTTAACCCGAAGAATTATGAGTAGTTCTCTTCTGGTTTTATGGAGTTGTGTTTTGCAGCTAGTTTTTGTTTTTTTTAGGATTCCAGAGTTTCATATGATAACTTTTGAGTTATATTTTGTTTCATTGCTTTCAGAACAAGTAGCTCGTTTTTGGTTTGTGGATTCAATTTTTGATTGAATGACAATTTTGGTTATTTTCATTAAATGGTTTTTGATTAGTTGGGTTCAACGAGCTGCTTAATTGGATTTATGTTTTCAATTATCGATGTTTGCTTTTCTAAATCTTGCTGAACCTAGTAGTAGGACTAGCCTGAAAAGAAAACACTATGAACTCAAAGTCATCAAAATTCCATAATAACCACCTTTTGTAAAAAGTTACAATATTTTGTTACGCGAGGTAACATAAAATTCTCTAAGCATAAATATCTACCTAATAAGCTAACCATTAAAGTGTAAAGGGTAATTTGAGCCATTCCTATATGGTCTCATTTTCGATTTGAAATTTTAATATTAACCTTTTTAGATATATATAGGTTGCTAAGAGAATTCATTGCGTCTATTGAACCTTTTAGACTTCTTAATAAGACGTGCAATTCCATTGTAGATTTGTCAACAATGGCTATAGCTAGAAAGTCGATCGTAGCTGAACTTAACAAAGACCTGAAACTGAACGGGGACAACTATGATGTATGGGGAATTAAGATTAAGTATGTGCTGGAAGAACAAGAGGTTCTAGACACCTTGGAAACAGTCATGGCTGTGCCCGAGGAAGGCGTTACTGCTCAGCATCGAAGAGATAGAGAAGCTTATACGGCATGGAAGAAGAGAGATTCTACTGCCCGTATCATTCTCTTAAGTTCGATGCATGATGACTTCACTCGACAGTTCTGTAAGTTAGAGAATGCAAAAGCCCTGTGGGACTCCTTGCAGGAGAAGTTCGGAGGTGTGTCTCTGACTAGGCTCCGCTCTCTTACTATCAAATTTGATACTTACAAGAAGAGACATGATCATACAATGAAAAAGCATTTGAGAGAAATGCAGAACATGATCAGTGAACTCAGTGAAGCAGGTCATGTGTTGACCGAGGAGCAGAAAGTTCAAGCTGTTATCCGTTCTTTACCGAACAGTTGGGAGCATATGAAGATGCACCTGACACACACTGAAGGTGTTACCACCTTCGATGCTGTTGTTCGCCACCTCGAACTCGAGGAGGATCGCCTCGCATCGATCAAGGTCAATGCTGAAGCTCACTATGTGGGTTCCAACTCCAGGGGGAGGCGTCCAAGGGCTCAAGGCCAGAAGCGTAAGCGCTCAAATGGCAGGGGTAAAGAACCGGTGAAAGAGCAAAGGAAAGCAGAAAGACGCAAAGAGAAAAAGCACAAGAACAGAAGGAAGACAAACGTTTCTCGCGTGAAATGTTTCAATTGTCAACTCAAGGGGCATTATGCAAACGAGTGCACTGCTCCCAAGGTACGTTCTAACTCATGTGTGAGTGAACTTTACGTATCTAGTACTGTTCTTATGACTGAGCATGATCCTTTGTGGGTCGTTGATTCAGGTGCAACAGACCACGTGACGAAAGATAGAGATGCTTTTGTCGAGTTCCGACGGATTCCAGTCGGATCAAGGTGGATCTATGTAGGCGACAACTCAAGAGTTGAAGTCCTAGGAATCGGCACATGTGAATTGCGATTGCGTGAAGGCCAAACCCTAGTCCTACATGATGTTCTCTTTGCTCCCAAGATTCGAAGGAATTTGGTTTCTGTAACTTCTTTATTAAGGATTGGTTTCAATTTCCTTTTTGCTCATAACAGTTTAAGAATTTGTTTGGATGACCAATTTTATGGTCAAGGATATGTGCTGAATGGTTTGACAATTTTGGATATTGATCATCGCAATAAATCTTTTTCCTATTCTACTACTTCTTCTTCTTCTTATGTGAATGATAAAGATGTTAGTTTATGGCATGCTAGGTTAAATCACATCGGTCAAGACCGAATGAAACGTCTAGCTAAAGAAGGATTACTAGGTGGTATACGAAGTGTCGAATTACCACCTTGTGAACCTTGCCTAAAAGGAAAGATGCATAGAAAACCATTTGGTAAAGGTACTAGGGCAGAACTTCCATTACAATTAATACATTCTGATGTATGTGGTCCAATGAACGTGAGGGCAAGGCATGGAGCTTACTACTTCATCACTTTCATAGATGACTGTACTAGGTATGGTCAAATCTACTTGATGGCTCACAAGTCTGAGGCACTAGGTTGCTTTAGAAAGTTTATGAACCTTGTTGAGAACCAACTAGACAGAAAGATCAAAGTTCTGAGAACCGACAGAGGTCGGGAATACCTCTCTGAGGAATTCAAAACTTTGTGCGATGAAAGGGGAATTGAACACCAGTTGTCCATTCCATATACTCCGCAGCAAAACGGTGTTGCCGAGAGGAGAAACAGAACTCTTCTCGATATGGTCAGGTCTATGATGGCTCAAGCAAGTTTGCCCATTTCCTATTGGGGAGATGCCTTGCTAACAGCCACATATGTACTTAACCGAGTACCCTCGAAGACTGTCACTTCCACTCCATATGAGTTGTGGACCGGCCGCAAACCTGACTTAAGTGTGCTTAGGCCATGGGGTTACATATGTACTTAACCGAGTACCCTCGAAGACTGTCACTTCCACTCCATATGAGTTGTGGACCGGCCGCAAACCTGACTTAAGTGTGCTTAGGCCATGGGGTTGCACTGTTTTCGCTCATGATACTTCAAGCAAATTTGGGAAATTAGGCCCAAGAGGCAAGAAGTGTGTCTTTATAAGATACCCTGAAGTATCCAAAGGATATGTCCTAGTGGGAGAAAACGCAGAAGGTCGAGTGACTGAAATCGAATCCCGAGATGTAATGTTCTTGGAAAACGAATTTCCTGCCATTGGACAAGTGGACAGAGATCAACCCTTGTTTGAGGAACTTGATTCGAACGGACCTCTCCATTCGAGTGGGAGGAATACTGAGGAAAATGCAATTGATCTTGACAATGGTCTAGATCAAGATCCTATTCTTAATTCTGATAGAGAAATGGATCATATCCCTCAGAATGTTTCGAATGTGACAGATCCTAATGCAAGTGGGAGCGAGTTTCTTGACTCAAATGAGAATAAGGAACTTAGCATAAGAGAAAGAATTCCGGGTTATGATGAATATATGAGACATGTTTATCAAGACCGAGAGGAATCGCGTCAAACAAAACGACAAAGGGTCAAGCGCCGTCGATTTGGTGTCGAAGGCGAAGCTCTCCTTATCACCCCAAGTGATGAAGCTGAGCCTAAAAATGTTAGTGACGCACTCTCTTGTCCTGAAAAAGATAAATGGAAGAAAGCAATGGAAGAAGAAATGGATTCCATGAAAGTCAACCAAGTTTGGGAACTGGTTGATCTGCCCGAGGGAAGAAAAGCTGTTAAGAGCAAGTGGGTTCTTAAAGTAAAGCGAAGGGCTGACAACAGTATCGAAAGATACAAAGCTCGCCTGGTCGCTAAGGGCTTCACACAACAGGAAGGGATAGACTATGAGGAGACCTTCTCACCTGTTGTGAGGTTTACATCTATCAGGCTAATACTGGCAATTGTTGCAAGTTTAGACCTAGAGCTACATCAAATGGATGTTAAGACTGCTTTTCTCAATGGAGAATTGAACGAAGAAATCTACATGGAACAACCTGTAGGTTTTGTCGTATCAGGATGCGAACAAAAGGTTTGCAAGTTGAATAAGTCAATCTATGGCCTGAAACAGTCTTCGAGGCAATGGTATATTCGATTTCATAATCAGATGATCTCGAACGACTTCAAGATACTTGAAGAGGACCATTGCGTATATATAAAACGCTCAGGTAGAAAATTTATCATTCTGTCTCTATATGTAGATGACATCCTCATAGCAGGAAATGACATTGCTTTTGTAAACCAAATCAAATCTTGGTTAAGCTCAAGTTTTGAGATGAAAGATATGGGCGAAGCCGCATACATTCTTGGAGTTAAGATTACAAGAAATCGTTCAAAGAAACTGTTGGCATTGTCTCAAGAGACTTATATCAACAAAGTAATTGAACGCTTTGGTATGGCAGGCTGCAAACCCGTAGACAGCCCAATGACTAAAGATGTCACCCTAAGTACTGAAATGTGTCCCCAAACACGAAAGGAAAAGGAACGAATGAAAACAGTTCCTTATGCAAGCGCCATAGGTAGTCTCATGTATGCAATGTTGTGTACTAGACCCGATATCTGTCACGCCGTTGGGATGGTGAGCAGATACCAGTCCAATCCTGGACAAGCACATTGGACCGCAATTAAAAGGATATTGAGATATCTTAGAGGTACTGCGGATTATTCTCTATGCTATCAAGGCAGAGACCTGAATCTCAGAGGATACACGGATGCTGATTGGGCAGGTGACTTGGATGAGAGGAAATCCACATCTGGCTACGTGTTCTTGCTTGGCAACGGTGCCATCTCATGGAGTAGCAAGAAACAGACATGTGTAGCACTGTCCACAATGGAGGCTGAGTACGTTTCGTACTCGTCAGCAGTTCAAGAGGCGGTGTGGTTGAATAGGTTCTTAAACCACATTGGTGTGACCAAATCCGCCGCTCCAGTCATAGTTAATAGTGATAGTCAATCTGCTATTGCTTTCGCTAAGGATCAAAGGTTCCATAGCAAGGCCAAGCATATAGAGATAAGGTATCACTTTGTCAGGGACTTAATTGCACGCAAAGAAGTCAGTGTGAAGTACATTTCCACTCATGACATGGTTGCTGATCCCCTTACCAAACCTGTCAAGAGAGATGTTTATGTCAAACATATTAGATCCCAGGGTTTGAGAAGGATCTAAATTGTACTTCTATTTTTCAATGTTAAATGAAATTGAATTATCAATAAAGGTTTTAAGAATTTGTTTCCAATACACGAGTGCGAATGTTTTATTTGTTTAACATTTGCTGTTATTGAAAAATGCATGTTAGACAGAGAAGTAGCTCACTCACACGAGTGTTTACCCTTGTTCTGTCATATGAGACAGATAGAAGGATGAGGCCGCTTTTGAACATACGAGAGCATGTTCCAATAGCAGTAGAGGCCGTCTTGTAGAGAGGATGAAAGCAATTTCATCATGGTACAAGATAACCACATATACCTCGAGTATATGTAACAGATTAAGATGTAATCTGAAAGGCAAGTTTGTGATGACTTAATGCCTTCTGTCTTTACAGCCAGGAGCGATCATTACAAGTAATGAACTAAAGTCAGATGTTTTGGCACATCTGGACCTATGCTTCTGTATGGTGTTAGAATTGAGGTACATGCTCTTCCATAAGTGGAATTGAACACCATGGCACGTGTATATGACACTGTGTGCTTAGCGACCACAAGATGGAAAAGTGCAGATCTCGCCTTTTCCTAGTGTGAGACTTACATCTCAGAATTATGATTTCTTGAGAATAATTATCCTTATGACTTTCGGTTTATTCCAAGAAGTATATTCTGATGTAGCTACCTTGGAAAGGGTAATCCCGAGGTTGATGTGATAATTCCAACCAAAAGGAGCCAAACTGGATAAGCGAATCAGAATATGATGGAAGGAATAAAACCAGGAGGAAAGATATCCATGGAGTTCACATCTTGAGATATTCTGACTTTCATCGTCCGGACACTTGTGCTTATGAGCATATTTGTGAAATCAGATGAGCTGTTGAGATCAAAGTTATGACAGTGGATGTGAAAAGGAATCTGGGATAATGCATACACCATAGACGATCCATGTTCAAGTCTAAAGGCTACATATCTCCAACGAGTATATAGTCCCAAGCTTGAAACATGCACATCGAGCAGTTATATATCTCCAACGAGTATATAGCACTTGAGCTCTCGATAGTATGCCGGTCGCACAGACTATTTGCAGTACAAGATCTGAGATTGAGAAAAGATACTTTGGAATTGGTTCCATTGCGTACGAGTGGGAGATGTTGGGATTAATTAAGATATGGATCTAATTAATCCGACCCGTCCGAAATGGAACGGGTCAAGCCCATCTAAGAGGAATAAGTGATTAGGAAGCCCATTAGGTTAGATGGAGAAATTAGGGTTTCTCCACCTATAAATAGGCTTAACCCTAATCACAATATGTGACAAGTAAGAAAGAGAGACGTCGGAGCTCTGCCTCTATACGACCGAGCCTCCCTTACCCATCTCTCTCGTTCTTCGCTCTTAGTCTGTGGATCAACAAGACTTCTCCGGTTAACACCGTGTGGTCGTCTTTATCCGGTGATACAAGATCGTGGTGCTAAGATCCGCTTCCGCTACTCTGAGAGACTTGTTGGTTCTGCTATATAAGGTACGCCCGAACCCGTTATCTCATATGGATTAGTATGCCGGGCTAATCCCTTCAAGATCCATTTTTGTTATTTATAAACGATTTTTATTTTTTTTTATTTTTTTATAATTGTTCCACCGGACTACTCTAATTGTTCCAACAGAATACTACATTTTTTTACACTCCCAGAGTGCACTTAAAAAAAAATAATGAAAATATTTTGCTGGAACAATTGGAGTTGTCTGGTGGAACAAATGTAGTATTCTGTTGGAACAACCAAGTATCCGACTTGGAACAAAAATAAAAAAAATAAAAATCGTCTATAAATAACAATAATGGATCTCAAAATGACCGCCTAATTAATACGAGTTCAGTGGTATAATTTTTTTTGAAAAATGAGTTTGGAAAGAGCGGGAAAATGCATTTTTAATAAAATAATAAAAAATTTTTCTCTCTCCACATGTGACATCAGCGATGACATCACCTCAATAATGCCCCTCCATGTTTTTAAAATTTCAAAATTGCCACCACTTTTTAATTGTCTCACACTAAAAAAAGTCTCTCCATAATGGCTTTGTCTCACATGAACCTATCTCTAATAATAATATTACAAACTCATTAAAAAAAATAAAATCTGAAAGTATATATAATCACTCACTTCGATAAGTAGAAATATTAAACTGCTAGAAAATAAATAATGGACGATATTAGTCAAGCGTTCAAACGCAATAGAGAACCTAGAAAACTCGTTAAAAAAAACCTACAATGTTTGACTATGCCGTAAAAGTTGAAAGAACCTCGAATGGGCGGACTATCAATTACACAACTATTAAAAAATCTGATTCAATTGCAACTTTACTCCATTTACATTTCTTGATCCAGCTAAGCACTTCTTGAACAGAAACGACTTCAATCAAGACCGGATATGAACGAAACACATATTCATGGAGGAGGAAACTGATGTTGAAGGCCAATACCAATATCTCATCCGTCGACTTCATCCAATTACAATCTTTGATGCAGCTAAAAGCTTCCTGAACTGAAAAAACTTCAATCAAGTGCGGATATTGACAAGTACAAAGGTCTAAATGCGAGCGTAAATACGGTTTAGAGGTATTGATCACACCAATTTACTTGAAACGGGATGAGTACCGGCATATGACATAGTATGAACCAAAGTAATAATATAACATGAATCTGAACCAAGGGATATGACTCTCTAGATTGTCTTCCCATCACTCTTCACCAAACTGTTAAATTGTTAGTTTGTCTTTTATGTTTGTTAATCTTTAATTAGTTTAATTACAATTCCTTTCAATTAATTGAGTGTTTTGACATTTACAGATATGATCAGAATTAGTGGCATTGTATCTCGTGTCCTTGTGGGTTCGACTCGTACTTACGTACTTTACTACTTGTTGCGATAAGATACACTTGTCCTAGGGTTTATGCTATACATTTAGACATCAACATTTCTCTCATGAACTTTGTTTCTTTCTTTAATGGTGATTCCATCTGGTATTGATTAATTGAGTTTCGCGTTTAGTGTTGTCATACATAGAAATAGACAAATTAAAAAGGTCATGTTCATATATACCAATAAAAATCATATCGGTTGAAGTCTGGTTTGAAGTGACATATTTACAAGATTGGAGCTTTGCTTATGAATTGAAAGAAATAAGTTACACAAAGAAGAACACAACCATTGATTTTACAAAGATGAATAATGAAGGAATAAAAGAAGAAGAGATGTAAGTACAAGAAGAGGGGAATAGATCGATGGTATTTATGAATTGAATATAAAGAACATTTAGGACCTTATAATTTATTTTCAATAACATGGAGACTAAACAGTTGTGTTTTGGCATATGTTAGGCCTTAATAAATTATTGGCTTAATTTCAAATACGTGTCCTGTGGTTTCACATTTTTGCAAATATACAACTATGATCTGCCTTTGAGCAAATAAAATACCGTGGTTTGCTTTGTTTGCAGAATTAAAGAATTTGATTGATTTTGTTGACGCTAACGAGACATTTTTTGCCTAAATGTTTTTTAAAACTTTTGACCGAGTATGTAAGAGTTAAACTCAAATGTCAAAAAAAATTTTGGACAAAAATCTCTTTGTTCACGTCAACAAAATTGAGCATTTCCTTAGTTCTTCAAACAATGCAAATCACAGTCTTTTATTTGGTTATTAGTTGTTTAAAGACAAACCAAAATCCTTTATTTATAAAAATACGAAACTATAAGGCACTTATTTATAATTAACCCTAAATTGTTTACCCTTTAACAAAAGTGCAAGTAGGAGTCTCTACATCAAATTAGGTTTGAAAAAGTCAACAATGTTAGAAAAGATGACACGTGAAATATGCTTCAATATGATGGTTTGAGTTTATAATCTTTTATTTAAAGCCTAATATATCAAAATGCCTTCCAACTAGGGCTGGATACGAATCCATGCGATTCAATTTTGGATCAAATATTAAAAGAAAAATATTCATATTTGTAACTGTTTTTGACCGAATTTGACCGAATTGAGTCAAATCAAGTCAATAGTTTAGTTAAATTCAGGATCATTTTACTTAAATATTTGATCAAAATGAATAAATTTAGTATCTGTGTCCAGTCCTACCCCCAACTTGCCCAAAAATGTGAATTGACTCTCCGTACCTGGACTATGTTCCATCCGCTCCGTATTCTTGCTTAAATCGTTGCAACTAAGGAGTCGTTTGGTTTAAATTTCGGAATTGGAAATGGAATGATAAGGAATCGGAATTGAAATCGCAATTTAACAATTTTGTTGGTTTAATTTGGAATCGAAAACTTAATTTATCATGTATTTAAAATATTATGCATAAATACAATTGTGATAATATTAAAATATTATTTTTTTAGAAAAGAATATTAAAATATTACTAATAAATACAATGAGAGTTGGAAGGTTTGTGGGATAGTGGGAAAAAAACGGCAATTGTGATTTTTATTGATTTTTTTTAGTAAAATAATATTAAAGAAAGGGAATGGATTTGATTAAAAGGAGAAGAGAGTGGAATGATCGAGTCGACGGAAGTATTCTTTGTCGACAGTGAAGTAAGACCAAGCTCATGAGCTTATTATCTCCCATATATGGCGGAATTAGATTCCTTTTCCAATACAAATGCTTATAAAATAAACATTATGAAAGGGAATTAACTTCATTGATTCCCATTCCCTACCCTATTTTACTTCAACCAAAAATACAAAAATGATATTACTGCATCTAGTGATGCAAATTTGACATTTTCGTGTATTATTTTGTTGAGTTTGTGAATGTATGGTGAGCATTTAGAGTTGTCAAAATGGGTAAATGGGTTGACCCAACTCAGTTAATAAATGGGTGGATCCAACCCAACCCATTTAATAAATGGGTCAAGATGACCCATTTATAAATGGGTTGATATGACCCAACCTATTTATTAAATGGGTAAAGTGGGTTGACCCATCTAACCCAATTAACTAAAAATAATTTAAACAAAGACTAAAATTAAAATTCAACATTAATCCTCCATAAAATGTTGTTCGTAAAAAAAAATCATCCATAAAATATTAATTTAATTTAACATATATCAGTGATGAAAAAAAATTGGGACATTAGGTTAAAAAAATAACTCAAATTTTATACATTTTGATTTATGAATTGCACCTCGAATATTAATATCTTATCAATGGAAATTTAGAAAAAAAAAATCAATAGAAATATAAGGCTTCGAACAGAAAAATCCAGCATATAAATGTATTTCTTAACATGGGCACATTTCTCAAAAATAAAATAAAATAACATGGGTCGAGTATTTCACCATCGCTAATAGAAAGAAGCCCGACTTTCACTTTCTAAAATTTAGTAGTGCTTATTTTGTAAAAAGAAATTGGTGCTTTTTCACAACAAGTTTGATTAACAGTAAGTATAACAAGACAACAAAAATTAATTAATCTATTTTTTCGTAACAATTTATTAATCGAGTGGTGCATTTTTCTGTTTAGAGCTTTATATTTATATTGTTAAACTATTTGAGACATAATTCATAGATTTAAACGTACAAAAATTGAGTTATTTTTTTAACCTAATGTCCCAATTTTTTTTCATCACTGATATATGTTAAATTAAATTAATATAGGTTCATGTGAGACAAAGCCATTATGGAGAGATTTTTTTTAGTGTGAGACAAATAAAAAGTGGTGGCAATTTTGAAATTTTAAAAACATGGAGGGGCATTATTGAGGTGATGTCATCGCTGATGTCACATCTGGAGAGAGAAAAAGTTTTTATTATTTTATTTAAAATGCATTTTACCGCTCTTTCCGAACTCATTTTTCAAAAAAAATTATACCACTGAACTCGTATTAATTAGGCGGTCATTTTGAGATCCATTGTTGTTATTTATAGACGATTTTTATTTTTTTTATTTTTGTTCCAAGTCGGATACTTGGTTGTTCCAACAGAATACTACATTTGTTCCACCAGACAACTCCAATTGTTCCAGCAAAATATTTTCATTATTTTTTTTTAAATGCACTTTGGGAGTGTAAAAAAATGTAGTATTCTGTTGGAACAATTAGAGTAGTCCGGTGGAACAATTAGAGTAGTCCGGTGGAACAATTATAAAAAAATAAAAAAAATAAAAATCGTCTATAAATAACAAAAATGGATCTCAAAATGACCACCTAATTAATACGAGTTCACTGGTATAATTTTTTTTTGAAAAATGAGTTCGGAAAGAGCGGGAAAATGCATTTTAAATAAAATAATTAAAACTATTTCTCTCTCCAGAGGTGATATCAGCGGTGACATCACCTCCTCTTCCTTCCCTTCAATTCACGCATGAGGGGTGTTCATTTAATTACAAGTTTGCCACCTTCCCCTATTGAATTACAAAAATACCCCTTGTCTCATCATAAAAACTAGTTTCATCCTAAACTTTTGTCTCATTTGAACTTGACTCTTGTCGTAAGTTAGATTAAATTGATATTAGAGAACGAAAGGAGGTGAAAGAGCTCCCTTGAAAAAAAATTAAAAAAATTAGAGACTAGATTTTCTTTTTAGTTCCTTTAATTAAATGAGTTGATGGATTGACCCGCATAATAACTCATCCAACTCATTTATTATATGGGTTAAATGAGTTGACCCACTTGTAAATGGGTCAGTTCAAACCCATTTAATTACGGGTTACATGGATCGATCAATGGGTCATGGCCCATTTTAACACCTCTAGCATTCTAATACTATATTCAAACTTGATATGAACATTTACTTGTACATATTTTAAAATTTATGTATTGTTTTGATGAATCTTGTCATGTCAAATGAATTTTTAGAGGATAAGACACTTAGTAGCAGACCGTAAAGCTTGAGGTGTAAGGTGGGCCATGACATAAGTCCGCTTAATTAAAAGCCCAATATCTTGTTTTATTGTTGTATACCATATGCTTGGCATAGGAATTATTCTCCTCTTTAGTTTGTTTCATTCTTATATCCAAACAAATATAACGGATTTTTTAATGGGAAAAGTAAAATAGAAAAAAAGTCATATGTTTCCAGTCATTTTTAAATAGAGTTTTGTAGTTAAATTTTTACAAATGAGTATCACGTGTTTTCAAATTTTAGCAATTTGAGACTAGTTGGATAATTATGTTAACTTTCAGTGGCATATGTTAAGTATTTGATAGTGAAAATTCACTATTTTCTACAGCTTTAAATCAATATGTCATTTAAGTGATGTATGTTGTTTAATAACTACATAATAACTAATAATAAAAAGCAAAATAAATGCAGCAAAAGATAAATAAATCGTAACTATAATCATTATTATTGCATCTCTGTCAAAAGTTTAGATGACCGAAACATATTAGACTTAAATGAATCCATATGACGAAAAGGACCACAAAATGTGAACGAAATTTGATACGTTGTTATATTGGCCCTTAACTACTAATATTTGAAACCACAATATATCCATTTACAAAAATTATACCACAAAATTTTGTTTAAGGTCAATGCGTAATTTATTACTTTCCTAAGAACCGATACAATTAACTACTAATAAAGTAGCAACTCCAATGTGCTCAAGTCAAGCAGAAGCCATCATATATTGTCAACCTTATTCATTAAATAATTGAATTTGAGGTAAGAAAAATCTAGAAGTTAACAAATATTTTTATAACTAATTTGAGTTCTCTATTCTCTGTTTTCTGGAGTTCGCCCCAAACAGGGCGGCTCTCACAATTTAGGGCCTAGATGAATTTTATGCTTTTTATTTTTTTAAAAATTTTACGTTCAATATATATACAAATTTAATTTTGTTCATGAAAAACAAATTAAGGCTAAAAATAGTTATTATTTATGGTTTTGCATATGCAAACTTGTAACTTTAAAGCCTAATATTAACTTTGTAACAAAATAAAATAAAATAAAATAATAATGTTAATTTAATGTTTGTAAAATTACCTAATTAATTCTTTTTTTTTTGAAAGGATTACCTAACTAATTCTAATAAAGCTTTTTAAACCACTAATAATGTCCAAAGTTAATTAATAATTACATTAAATAATTTAAACTTTAGTTATGCTTATTTATTGATTTTATTTTATATTTTTAAAGCTGAGCGCTGCAACTAATAGAAAAAAATTTAGTGGATGTTTAAGAAAATAAAATCTTAGTGAATGTTTAAGATGTGAGGAAAAAAAAAAAATGCTAAATTAATAGATTTTCATTTAACATGACTTAGGGCCCGTTTGGTGCAGCTGTTCATATTTGCTGTTTGCTGCTCCTAGTTGCTGTTTGCTGTTCCTGCTTGCGGTTTGCTGTTTCGTTTTGCTGTTTGCGTTTTGCTGTTTGATTATTAGTGTTTGGTAAAATTATAATTAATTGTTGTTGTTAGAATATAAAATGACTAGTTTGGACATATTGAACTTCTTTATTAATGTAAAACACAAAGGATAATCAAGTAAAATATGGTCTGCAGTAATTTTTTTTTGTAGAAAAGCAGTATTCTGCTGCTTTTTGAAAAAGCAGTTGGTTTTCACCTAAAAAGAAAAAAGCAGCGTTTAAAAATTCCTAACCAAACACCAAAACAACTGTTTTTTGGAGTGAAAAACCAAAAGGAAACATTGAAACGGAAAAACAAACGCCCCTTATTGTACTTACTATGGGTTAGACAAAAGTTAATCAAATACCACAAAATTTTAAAAATGAAAGTTGGGCCCCTTTTTATTAGTAATAACGAAAGGAACAGTAAGTTCAGTCCATATTGTTAAGACAAAGATATAATTTAGACTGGATCCATCATAAAATAAATCAAATAATTAAAAGGGCTAATTACATGGAACTCATAATTGGGAGTAGTATTTACAACTCTCTCAAATTTTAAAACCTTATCCAAAAGACTCAAAAATAGGAGAAACCATTCTAATTGTGTCATGCAAAACTACAACTGCTCATTTAATATAATTTAATTTATTTTGGATTAAAAATTCTTCCATTTTCATAGCGCCCACGTTTTCTTCTTCTTCTTCTTCTTCTTAAAACCTCTTTCACGTTTCTTTTCTATTTCTTTCTTTTTTCTCATTTTCAATTTATTTAATCTGTTTTATGAATTTCATCTTCTTCTAGATGCAAATCAGACTAATAATAAAAGGGGTAAAATTGCCACAGTCAGGTGAATTGTTTTGAGAAATAGTGTGGAATTTTGATGATATGAATTCAAATATTCAAGAAACCAACATGGATCATTTGATTAGTTTTTTGTTGTTTTGATGTTACGAATTCGAGCTTTATTGAAGATTATTTTAACCCGAAACAGATTTCGTAAAAGATGGTCGAGAATGGTCAGACTCTATTACAAACTCGTAGATTCTTTTACTGAAATTTAAATTATGTTATTCAAAAATAAAATCAATGGTTTCATGTCTATTTCCTAATATGAATTTCATCTTAAGATTTTCTTGGCGTAAAGTAAGATCATGGTAGAAAAAAATAAAATTTGTCTAACCTTATTCTCGCTAATTGGTTGATTGTTTTACTAAAATTCAAATTCAGAAATTCAAGAAATTAAAATGTTTCAATTCATTAGTATTTGTGTGTTAATTCATAACATGAATTTACTTGGAGAGGTTTGGCATAAAGCAAATTCATAATAGGATTTGATCAAAAATTAGTAGCAATATGGTTCGAAAATCACAGGAGCAAGAGTTCGAAATCATGGGATAAAAGAAGAACCGAACCAGTGATTTGGAGAGGAGAAATACACAAACGGAAAAACGTGAAAATTGGAAAGTTATCCTTTTGAATTAAATAATAATAATAATAATAATATTTTCTTTTTAAAAAAGTAATAATTTTTTAACCACCCTAAATGACAAAAGTAGGATAAAAATAAGACTTTATAGATTAATTATAAAATAATAACTAACTGATATAATTAGAAAATGAGACTTGTATAATTGTAAAATAAATTTGAAAGATGAGTTTTGGTGTAATTTCCTCTAATTAAAATAGAGCTATAGGATTTTGGGCCCTCTTATTGTTGGGGCCCCTGGCCCCAAATCCATTCTATCAGCAAAATGCCTATTTGATTTGTAAACAGAGAGACTAAAATTACAAAGATTGAGACGAGTATAGTTTGAATGCCTAAGATATATTGATGTGACAAACATTTTACTTATACTGTTCTTTTCATAGGATAGATTTATATTACCTTTGTAAAGTTAAGGAGCTAGCTTGATACTAACACAAGAACAAGATCATTTTCAGATACTTGGTGTTTCTTTTCTGGACTACGTTTTACATGATTATCAGTTTCTGATGTCTAACAAATTACACGAAAGAAACAGGGTTCTATACAAACAGAAACCTATGTTTTCTGTCAATGCTCTTGCGTAAAAGTGTAGCATGTTATAGTTTTATTTCCTTTTTTTACTACTTGCATCTCTTTATTGATATGACAAGATTAAGCTGCATATGTTAATAGGATGATTGATATCTAATATTGCTATTGTTTTTAAGCTGTGAATGCACCTTTTTTCTACTTCTAAATGTTAGCTATTCATTTGTTTGGCCATTGAATGTTGACCTGCTCGTGGTGGAGTCCAAGATATTCCATTGACTGATTTAGAAATTGAGAATTATGGTGTTGAAGGTTGTCAAGGCAACGCCGAGGAAGAGCTGGCCATGTTAAACCTGGCATTTACATAGATTGCAGAAACTCATGCTTCCTTATTATGTACTTTCTACTTGGACTATTTTGGTGTGCCTGTCTTGATAAATTTCTGTTTTGTATGTTTTCTTGTGACCATGACATGATAGACTATGATACACGGACACTTCTCCTTACTAGCGTACCCGTACTCGTATCCGTGTCGGACACAGTGTCAGACACTATTTTTAGGCTATTTTATGAATATAATGATGTTTCCCGTGTCAGACACCGTATCCGTATCTGTGTCCGAGCAACATAACATGATGATGCATGGATTCGTTAGATGCGTCAGATGCCATTGGTGGAGTTGCGTTTACAAATTAAATTACTCTCACTTGTGCACTTTTATTCCACATTTGTGCCTGAGTTTGATATATAGAATGTTTCACGTGTTTCTTTTTAGCAGAGATAAATGTAAACGAGCACACTTTGCAATTGTTATATTGTAGGCTCAATGGATTTTTGTTGTGGGTATATTTTTTAATTAGTTTATGTTATTAGTTTTTCCTATAGTAGCTAGGATTCATGCGTGTTATTATTTCTGCATTAGTTGAATTAGGAGATTTACTTCTTGTTTCACTAGGATTTTTGTTTATATATTATTTTGCTTTCTATTTTGTAGTGTTCTTGGTCTATTTAAAGGACAATTCTAATAATAAAACGATAAGCATAATTTTAAACGTTAAACTCATAGTGAGTTCAGGAGATCGGATTCTCTCTTTAACGAGGTCCAAGGTTTCAGTCTCCCTTTGACGAGCTGAGAAGGTTTCAGTCTCCCTTTAACGAGCTGAGAATTATCCAACATAGGTCGGTGAAGACAGAACAACAAAGAGAAAAGCAAACTATGTGATCAGCTAGACTTTTCAGTTAACTCTCTATGAGTTAATGACTAAATTTATGCTTATCGTTTTATTGTTGGAATTGTCCTTTAAATAGAACAAGAACACTACAAAATAGGAAGTAAAACATAAACAAGAATCCTAATGAATCAAGAAGTAAATCTCCTAATTTAACTAATGCAGAAATAATAACACGCAGAAATCCTAGCTACTATAGGAAAAACTAATAACATAAATTAATTTTAAAATATATAGGGATAAATAGGAAGTATCCACAACATTACTCCCCCATTGGACTAGAGCTTGTTCGCAAGCTCGAATTTAGGAATGATCATCCGCCAGGATTTTCTAGTTTGAGTCGGGAAGACCAGAGTAGAGTCTTGTCTGTCTTGTGGGATAAAATCAATTCTTTCTCGTCCTTTTGAGTTATCCATTGGACCATTGGTTGATGGAAAATCGTTCAGGTACTTGAAACCATCCCAAAGAATGTTTAGTTCCAGTATAGGCGGGGATTTCTAGTATACACTTGGGAACAATTGTAGATTTTTTTTACAAGAACTGCAACTTGATTCGTTTAGACTGATTTTTCCTAGACAGGTTCTTGGTTGTCTGAGTTAACATCATCTTCAACTCTTTTTCCCAAGCTGTTGTATTTAGGAATGGCTGCCTCTTCTTGCACCGTCACTAGATAATTATCGGACGACTCTAAACATACTAGACGAATATTAGTTGCAAAGTCTTTTGTGTTGGCGTAATCCCCAAGTGCGACTCCAGTAAATGTTGGATTTCCGTCATGCCTTCTCTTAATTCTCGTCTCTCTAGGCTAACCTTCTTATCAAATTCAACTAGCCGACGATCCAGATCCTGAACCATAGCTGCCAATAGATCTAAATCACCCATAACGATGGCTCTGATACCAATTTGTTATGTGCCCGCGAATCGGATCTCGTCATAGGTCGATTAACTGAAAAGTCTAGCTGAGATAGCTTGCTTTTCTCTTTGTTGTTGTTTCTTGACCGACCTATCTTGCTTAATACTCAGCTCGTTAAATGAAGACTGAAACCTTCTCAGCTCGTCAAAGGGAGACTGAAACCTTGGACCTCGTCAAAGAGAGAATCCGATCTCTTGAACTCTCTATAGTTGAAACCATCCAAGCGGGTCCATCTTACACTCGCCCTATGGTGACTTATCATCAATGTACTGATGGAGGAGCCACTTGCGATGTGCAGAAGGAAAAGCTCCTCAATGAGTTGCTTGATAGAAGGGGCTTGACGAAGCGAGGATGGAGTAGAAGTAAAAGCCTCCAAATGTCGATAAATATGCTGTAGACACCGATCCAGAAGAGTATGTCCGGAGTTACAAGGAACTTGTGGACATCAACGGTGCCACAGAGATAGCTATGTGCCGGTTGTTTTCAACTACTCGGACTGGAACAGTAAACAAATGGTTCCAATCTCTTGCCCTAGGCTCCATACTTAATTGGGAGCAATACAACATGGATTTCTATGCTAAATTCTTAGGCTCCACACCCTAGAGCATACACAGCCACATGCTTAAAGAGGTCAAACAGCGTGATTACTCATCCTTACGAGAGTATGTGGCAACATTCAATAAGGTTCTAGTTCACATAACTGATCCCGATATAAGCACAATTATTGATGCTTTTGGAATGGGAACCACATACTATAGTTTCCACGAAGATCTGACAAAGAAGAAGCTTAAGGACATTAAAGCTATAATGGCCATAGCTAGAGAGTTCATAGAAGTAGATGATGTCCATAGGGCACATGTAACGACCCGGTCTAGAGAGGGTAGCACAAGGGTAGGAAGACCTATACAAGAAGCGACCCTAAAGGATAACGATGAGGACATAAATGAACTGAATTCCACATCGGAAATAGAGAGGAGTGGACTTGGGCTTATAAGTGATAGGTGAACTCAATACATGTATGACATGTTTTAAAGTCGTGTGGCCCAATGGTGACGGATTTCGGCGAGAGCGAATAATATCTGCATGGTATTGGGCCTGGGTGTTATATGGGGTATCAGAGCCGACTCTCTGCGTACGATGTGTGGTTCGAGGACGAACCAGGCGAAAGATGGTGGGCTTATAACGACCCGGTATAGAAAGGTTAGCGCTAGGTTAGGAAGACCTGCACAAGGAGCGGCCGTAAGGGATGACGATGTGGATAGGAATGAACTGAATCCCACATCGAAAATAGAGAGGAGTGAATTTGGGTCTATAAGTGATATGTGGACTCAATACATGTGTGACATATTTGACAAGAGTGGACAATATCTGCATGGTATTAGGCCTGGGTGTTACAACACATTGTATAGAAACTAGGTGAGAGAAGGATACCTCTAAAGGAGGTCAAGAATCAATGGGCCAGTGAATAGGTAGAGGGATCGTCTCATATCCCATTGGAATGGCGGTAGGGATCTAGCGTGAGGCGACGATAACGGCATGAATAGATTCACCAAAACTCCCAGAATCGCCTTTCATCATCCGTTCTGCGTAATGAGAGATCTCGCAAGAACTGTTAACGGAGGTAGATGTTAGAAGAGGATGACGTTGAAGGGGATGACATGGTGAAAAGAGTTTTTTTTGGATGACTTAGGATTTTTTGGACCAGTAAAGCGAAATCAGGGAGGGAAGAGTGAACTAAAGAAATTGGCAGTGCCAAACTTACATGCAGATGTCGACGCTTGTTGAAGATGGTAATATGGAAGTAAGAGCTTAAATAGTTGGTGTCAATGGAGGGTTTCAAGGTTTGAGATTGGAATTGAATAGTCCCAAATGAGGGGCAAATGTATTTATACCCTCAAAGACAATAAATACGCCATTTTGGAAAAACACCTTGTCAGAAAAGGTGGTCACGCATGCCAGGGGGTATTAATGCCTTAAACGACAAACGGAGAGATGCCAAGATATAAACTCTAAAGAATTTGTAACCGCCTTAGGAAGGGGGAGGGGAGGGGCTTATAATAACAGCTTAGATTTGAACAAGACCCGTAAAGGCCCAGATGCCACCTGGCCCAAGGAGGTCGAGGAGGGCTCTCGCCGTTATCCGCTGAGAAGCATCTGCGTAGCGGAAGGTATTCCTGAAAGGTGGATGCTCATCTACATGAGGTATATTCTGAATAGGAATCAATAAAGTCAGTGATCTCATCTAATTAGGAATCAATGGTCTAGTCTAACGATCCTTCCTAAAAGGGAGTTCTCCTAACTAAACTAGAATTCAATAAATGTGACTAGAGTTATGTTGTGTATCTTCTTCGACACTGAAAGTTGGATGTCCCTTGGGAAGTTTGGCCCTCTTAGCTTATCTACCTTGATCATTTGACAAAAATGGAATTTATGGTTACTCATATTTATCGGGAAAGCAATAGGGATGCAAATGGTTTGGCAAAGCATGGGAGCTCCCTCGTTGATTCGTAGCCAGCATGGTGGAACACAAATCCCGATTTTTGCAATTTTTATTTATGACGACTATGCTCGTGTTGAGCAATTTCGGTTTGCTTAGATTGTTTTTCTTTCCTTCTCTTGTATCAACTTTTTCATTTTCCTTTAATATATTTGGGTATTAGGGATCCGTTTGTTCCAAGGTGCCGATCTAGTCGGAATGTCAGCAGTGGCGAATCCAGAAATTCATATGAGGGGGGCACATTTCTATGCAAAATTATTTTTTAGTTATGCACCTCTAGTTTTGCATAGAAAATACCAAAATTAACGATAGACGACTCTAATTCTATTCAAAATAGCAAAATCAATCAACATTGAAAAAATATTAATGACGCAAAATAATGGAATTGAAAGAAAAAAAAAAGGAAAAAATATATAAGTTTACATTTATATTCAAGGAAAAAATAAAATTAATAATAAGAATAATTGATAAAATAGTAAAAAATAATAATAATGTGAACGAAGAGGTATAAAATGTGAGAATACGAATGAGAGAACAAAAAGAGAGTTAAAATGTGAGAAAGAAATAAAAAACATTGAATAAAGGATGGAGATTTGAACCCATGACCTTTCAATTGAGATATGAAAAGTTTATCCTCCTAACACAAACTCAGCTAGCACCTTCTAATGTAATCTAAATGCATTTTATATCTATATAACCATTTAACTTTTTCCACATTGAAAAACAATATTTTTTTTTTACGTTTTCCTCGGAGCGAGGGGGCACGTGCCTCCTGTGCCCCCTGGATCCGCCCCTAAATGTCAGTCTCGAAGCTCCTCTGCGGTCCCTGTTTTTATTTAAAAAAAAAACTTGAACATAATTTTTTAATATCAATCTAAAAACTTCATTTTGAAATATATTTTGAATTTGACGTAAATTTTTCTTTCGGCCCTAGTAAGTAGAGCTGAGCGTGGATGTCGGAGATTTTTAAACCGAACTGAATATCTGAAAAATAATAATTCAGAATGGTATTGAACCATTGACTTTTACTTTAGGATCGAACCGAATTATACCGTTGACTTTTATAGATACAGTTCTGGAGATTTCAATTATCTAAAATTAATGAGTAAATGTGATGGAGATTCTAGAATCGGACCGTATACCCGAAAAAAAAAGATTCAGAACCGGATTGAATCGTTGATTTTTTCTTAAGAACCGAATTGTATTGTACTGTTGACTTTTACCGATACAATTTCAGAAATTTTTAAATACCTGGATTGAAAAACCCGTACTTGCCCCTACTAGCAACGGCAAGCGCCAATTATTTAGAATAAAATCCTTTCTTTGCTCATAAGTTTTTATCTTTATGAATACTTTTGCAGTTCACCAAGACTGTCATTTTCTCTGGTGCTGGGGAATTCCCTGTTAGGTGTTAATCTGATGAGTCATTCATATAACTTTTATAAAAAAATTCTAATATTGTAACTTTGCACTTATAATATATACATGAGTTAGCAGTTTTGTATTCTTAAAAAATGGAGGGCGACCGAGTTTTGGGACAAGTTGAAATAACAAGCAAACAAAGATAAAGAGAGAAGAATCGTCCATGAATCCAAAGCAAGTTCACATGCATGCTGTGTATAGTTTACAATACATATAAATGATGTTAGAAACAGACTTCGTTGGGGGAGGGACCCTATTAGGGTAATACATGCATAGGAGGTAGGGCAGGGTAGGGGAGTAAGAGCAAAATGGTGAGTTTTTCAATTATTTTAGGGCCTCATAGTTTGGTCTATTCCCCAAAGAAAGCCAGTCAGATTTTCAAATTTTTTTATAATGTAAAAATGAATGGAATTAAATTGACTGAAACTGTATGCTCAGTTTTTCAGCAAGGATAGTACATTCCTGTTTATACAGTACTGTCACAAAATATAATAAATGCATGAGACGTCCCTTATTAAAAATAGGCTGAACCATTTTACAAAAACAGACAATAACCCTCTCTAATCTAATTAAAAATATTTATTTGTTTAGTATTCTAAGAAAGGACATTCCTTACATGGAAATATGCCCTTGCTTTTAACTGGTCTAATTGGGGTTTATTAAGAATGTCCAGATATACACTTATAGGTCTATCCTAACTCTTAGACAACTGTTTGACCTGACTTATCAATCCCCACAGCTTTTCTTTTTTCTTTTTTTTTTTCTAAAAGAAAAACATATTGTTACAGTAGAGTAAGGTAGGTGTAGTCAAAGGGTGGTGGAATCCAACATTGATGAATCAGTCTCCTTGTATAGATGTATATAAACCTTAGCTAGACTGGTTCAACTTAAATAATTATGATTTATGAAATGCAAGCAAACCTAACACATGAACATTAACTTAATCAAATAAGAATGAAGTAAGATTTGGTAAGAAATGGGGCTAGCTATAGCTAGGACCACTTAACTAATAAAGTACATTTTCGGAGTTTCACCAAATGAGTATTATTGGAAATCCGGTTGTTTATTTTTAAAAATATTGTATGGAATCTGATACATAGAATAGATGAGATGGATGTAGATTAAATATGACGTTATATAGGGCAATTCTTTTTATTTTGGACTGTTTTAATTTGTTGTGAAACAAGGGACACATGAAACTATATGGATTTCAAGTAATTGTATTGCCTTGTGGGGCAACTTCAGGTGCTTAACCTCAATTTCACGGTGGTTAATAATATGAAAACCCGTTGATGGTGGATTGAGTTAGGAAAAGACTACGGTTCGAGTTCCATTACCATCATTTGCAGGAAACTTGATACTATAATCCACTAAACTGTTCTTCTGGAACTAAATTAGTCGGCATCTACTGCGGTGTTAGAAAACTTATAAACCAACATAATATCAAAAACCTTCCTCTATGCCTCTTTCTCACTCTCACTCCAACTAGATACAATTACTTTTCTATCCAATTTTCAACATTTTATGCATTGATTAAACCTGTACTCACCCTAGTCTAACTACTCCATTTTGTAACATTGGAGTTAAATTTTTGGGAAAAGAAAGCAAATAAATAGAAGAAGATGGGAAGTAAATGGGTGGTGGTGTAATATCAAGGTGTGCCCCTTGAAAAGAAAGGAGTCTATGTCTGTACAAGCTGAAGCTAGCAAAACTTAAAAACATTTTAGTCTTTCTTGTCAATCTTCAGAAACACAGACACCCTTCAACACTCTCTCTCTTTCACACGTGTGGCTTCTCTTCCTAACTATTGTATATTATCATCATTTATTTTTGTTACCAATAAGAGTTGGTCCGAGTGGTAAGACACGCCATCTTCTATTCGAAAGGTCTAAGATTCGAGTCTCCGCTTCGTCAAAATTTAATTCTTATTAGTAGACAATCTATAAACTCCACTGTAAACCCTCATCGAGGTCTGTAATTTACCCTGGCCTTGTGAATGGCTAGTCCTACCCTTAGCTAAACTTTTTGTCACCAACAAAAAAAATTATTTGTTTTGTTGTCAAATGCTATGTATGCACATTAAATATATAATTTGTATCCCATTCTCAGTCACTCAATAATGAAATAAGTAAAGGGTGTGAGCCAGCCTGACCTTGTTTAACTACTTTGAAACTCTCCTTATCTATTCTCTCTCTGATCTGTTAAATTAAAAGCATTCCCTGCTCATTTTTCTGTTGTGATTTAATACTCTTCCTTTTTTTTTTATCCATTTTCTACTCCTTCCCCTTGTCCATCATTTTTTTTTTTGCTCTCATCTGAATTCTGAAAGCTTATGCTTGCTTGATTAATCTTTTAGTTTATGAGAGAGTATGACTTTGTAACAGTGATGTCATGTCAGAGAGAGGAAATGAAGGCATGGCTAACAAGTGTTCTGTTTAGTTTAGTTAAGTTACATGTTCCAAGACATTAATGGAATAGAAATGGCCTCAACTTCAACTTCTTCTTCTTCTTCTTGTTCGTCAAGTTGTTGTGCAGGGATGGTTTTTGCTGACATTGCTTCTTTATCTCTAACTCACAATCACAACTACGGAGCACCAACGGCGAAGGGCTGTGATTGTAGTGATAATCTTAATCACGAGGAAATTATTCCTAATGAAATTGAACACAGCAAAGAAAGTGATGAGAGTAGTGGACACTCTAAAATGATGTGTGCAAGAGGACATTGGAGACCTGTTGAAGATGCAAAGCTTAAGGAACTTGTTGCTCTCTATGGTCCTCAAAACTGGAACCTTATAGCCCAGAAGTTAGAGGGCAGATCAGGTAATTTGTTTTCGTTATTTAACTGGTTTCCGGACACTACATTGGATACTGAAAGTGGGTAGTTCTAGTGTACGTACGCACAACTAGAAATCCACCGATCATAACGAAAATATTGGGACAGAATTAGGCGTTTAGCAACTGAATCGGCCCAATTTCGTCGCTAAACGTCTGATTTCGTCCCAATATTCCGTTAGTGATCGGCAGATTTCTAGTAGTGACGTAATTCATTCAACTTTAACTGTTTGAATTCAAAATTGAAATGGATGATGATTAGGTAAGAGCTGTAGACTGAGATGGTTCAACCAGCTCGATCCGAGGATAAATAGAAGAGCGTTTAATGAGGAAGAAGAAGAAAGGCTAATGCAAGCACATAGATTGTATGGGAACAAATGGGCAATGATAGCTAGACTTTTTCCAGGAAGAACTGATAATGCTGTTAAGAATCATTGGCATGTTATCATGGCTAGAAAATATAGAGACCAATCTACTGCTTTCAGGAGAAGGAGGCTCACTCAATCTATATACTCTTCTACTGCTGCTACTGCTACTACTACACTAGCAACACCATACTTTTCTTACCCCATTTTACCCAGCTTCAATGCTGCAGATGGTGCTCTTACCGGGTTTTGTTCGCTCCAAACATCTTCTCATTTCTTCCCAGCTGGTATGTATGTCTATTTTCTCGATTTGGGTTTCATTTTGTCGAAGATTAATATAAACAAATGTTGTTAGCCTTAACTACCATCTCGAGCTGCTGATAGTTAAGGCTAACAACATCTTTTATATTTTATTTTTTTTGAAGGGAACATCTTTTATATTAATCTTTGACACATTCGAATAAAGTCTCTAACTTTGTACACTTCATCTTTTTAACCAAAATGCATTAAGGAATGAATTGTTGATAGTCAATTAATATGTTTCCTAAATTAGCTGCTACTAAAATTGCCTCTATTTGGACTATTTTGTCACAACTTAAGAGGTTTTTCAGTTTGGATTAGACATATCCTGTTTGCCTACTTAAGGGTATTTTGACGCTTAATTTGGTTTCATTCATTTTTGTTCTCACTTTTTTTCTTTCTTTGAATTAAAGTCATAGAGTATCTGAAGTTAGTAGGTATAATCTATAGTGGTCCATCATGCTTAATTGGCAACTTGATTTTGACACTTAAATTAGTTTTTTTTTGTTCTTGGTACATTCATTGCAAGTAATTAAGCATGCATGTATCATAATTAAGGTCCAACGATATCTTTTACATTGATCTCTACGTGCATTTGTGTATTTAGGTGGGAAGAGCAATGAGATGATGGGTATGTTGAGGCAGACTAGATCTTGGGATGAACCTGAACCCCACATTTCTCAACATCAGCAGAATCACTACAACACATTTGTTACATCATCAGCAATAATGCCTGATGAATCTTCCTCTTCTTCTTCATCTATTGCTGCAGATCAGACCACAATTAGACCACCCTTGATTGACTTTCTTGGAGTAGGAGCCACTTGACCGATCAACTTTATTTACCCTTACTGTTTCATCAGACTAAATTTGTTGGTTCTAATTAATATGTATGTATACAATTTAATTTGTTTCAGTTGAGTTGTTAGCTAGGTAGATAACATCTGCATATATACTTGTCCTTTTATCTGTTGATGTCATCTCTTTAATTTCCTTTCTTATCATCACTTGTCTTCTCTCTCATAACACCGGTAAATAACAAATTAAATTTTATAAGTATTTATTAATATCATTGCTTCATTGCTGCTTGTTTCAAGAGTTAAGCTCTTTCTATGATATTTTCTTTGTAAATGATAGAAGTAGTGGATGACTTAGGCTTGTAAAATTTATAAAAATATGATTTGACCCCTATTCAATATTTTTGGACAACTAAGAGTTGGCTTTAGAGTTATTCTTTTCCTTCGACTTAAGAGTTGGCTTTAGAGTTTGGCTTTTAGTATTTAAAGGACAAGTTTCGACTGTAACTAATGGAATATAAAATTTACATTTAATCTCGTTTGAGATTTTCTTTTAGAAAAGGTCAAAATGGTGTGAAATTTATATCTTATTTAATTTTATTATGTCTGCGAGGGGGATGAAAAAAGAAAAAAACATCCGTTTGTTAATGGACTGCAAAAAGAAAGGGCAGAAGATGAGGAAATGCATTCATGGGGGAAACAGTAACAAAATATTTGTTTGAAAGAGCAGAATATTATTGTGTGAAGGAAGAATTCATGCGACCCACGTGGATTTTAGCTGTTTGGATTTATATCTGTTTGGTTATATGTTGGGGAGAAGAGCAGGGTGTATATATAGAGCCCTCTGATGTGACACACTCTTTACTGTTACTGTTGTCTTCTTTCTACACGCCAACTCCTCTCTCTCTCTCTCTCTCTCTCTCTCTCTCTCTTTTTCAAATAATCTCTTTTTGCTCCAACTATAATCATTTAGGTGTTTTGATCTTCTAGAATTGTAATCAACTCCACATCTTGTAGAGGAGAAATTTTAGAATGCTTCGAGAATATGAGTGACGTGCTATTTCGGACCAATAATTCGATGACACGTCAAATCGGTTAGTATCTAGGGTTCATCATTTAAGTTTAGGGTTTAATAGAGTTGAGTAATCAATCAAATGAGTAGCATGAGGAATAGAGTAAAGAGAAAAAAACATTTATTCAAATACCATTGATTTATTAAACTCTGTAATGTAAAGTTGATTGCAAGTTTAGATTTTTCCAATACTTTATTTACACTTTTATGTTTACTCTTTCTATAGTTTATTTTAGTTTTTTTTTTTTTTTTTTTTTTACAAAGCTAAACTACTTGATATATTTCGTTTACATATTTAGACTACTTAGCTTTACGTTTACCAAATAACCTAACTCCTTCATTCTTATTTCTCCTTCCTCTTCATCTTCTTTATCTCATTCAACGCTCAAATCACGTTTTTTTTTATTCATCTCCTCCATCTGTAGAAGTTCATCCTTCTTCTTCCTCTTCATCTCCTTCACTTTCAGATCAACGCAAAAAACACGCCGTTTTCGATTCATCCCATTTATCTCTAGAAATTTAAAAAGCTAAGTCATGGCGTTTTTAATGGTGAGAGTTCTATTGTTCTTACAATTGCTTAACTCTTCTTCTTCATGTTGTCTATACTCATCTCGATATGAACCCCTAGGTGTTTCTCTTTCCGATTCAACTTCTACTCTTTCCCTCTCACTCTTCTTCTTTTACATTTCCTTCTCCACTGTAATATATTTTTCGATTCTCACGATTTTCGTTGTCTAATACCACCGTAATATATATCTAGAAAGTTGAATCTAATCGACAACATTTATATGTTTTTTCTTTTATTTTTATTGAATTGATGAACAATCTGTGATTTATGAGGTTTATTTATTGTGAAATAATGCCCATATCAATTCCTCTGATGTGGAAATTAACTTTGAAGTCTACTTACGCTTTAAATTTGCAAGACAACACAAAAAAACACAACGAAATAAACCATGTCGAGTTTCATGTTGTCGTGTGGCACGACACCACGACAAGGTTTATTTCGTTGTTTTGTGATGTCATGATGTCGTACGACACCATGTCGTAATATCGTGCCGCAAGAGAGGACAACATGATTTCATTGTTTTTTCGTTATGATCTTTCTTCTGAGTCCTTTCTTCTGGCCATTTTATTTTTCCCTTTCTTCTTCTGTTGTTTATTGTTTTAGCGATTTTTAGATCTGTCATTCTTTTCTTCCTCGTAACTAGGTTTCGTCGCCATCTATCAAAGAATCCTCAGTTGTCGGTGTAAGAACCTATTTTCGAACCCCATGAAAGCTATTTGAGCTCCTCCAACTGCGAATCGAAGCAAGCACCAGTACTCGTTAAGGAACAGAACAATTCTCCAGAGTCTTAACTTATTCCTCCCGCTACTTGGGAACGTGTCATTGACACCCTCACTTACACGTCAAATATCTTTTCAAAGTCTCCCAAACGAAGATACATATAGGTCAACTGAAAATAAAATTGTCTCATAGGAATCAGCGTATAGTCACACTTGGAGGCCAATTTAGACCCTTTTAGGCTACGAATTTGGAAAAACATAAAATATGAAAGTTGAGGCTCAAAAGGAGCTCGTATGAAGAAGTTATGCCCAAATTACAAAAGTCTGTCAAAATGGGACTGCATGAACCGTACGGTCTCCATCAACAGGTCAAGACCGTACGGTCTCCCTACATGAACCGTACGGTCTTCATACGTGTCCATACGGTCTTTATCATTATCCTCCACGTTTTAGAAAAAGTCAAACAACTTATAATGATCGTACGGGCCTTTATTCACATGTATGGGCCTTGTGGAAAGCTCGTCTAGGATCCAAATCTAGATCTCAGACGGACATAGTTGAGGACCGTACGGTCTCTGTACAAGGACCGTACGGTCCCCTCTCAGCTCTATATAAGTAGTCTAAATCCTCCATTCAATTCACCAACAGTTACTTTCACTCCCCCCCCTCTCACACCCGGTTCTAAAAAAATTCTAATTCCCGAAGTTGTCCCGATAAGTTGTTCCAAAGGAAAGTCTCGAAAGTAGACGAGCCCCGAACATCCATTTCTCTCCCTAATCACATACCTCCTCCAAAAGTCCTCATGACAGAAACATCGCTCTAAGCTTCCCGATTTCGAATATGCTCAATATTTCGACCGTACATCCCCACTAAAGTCCTCAAGAGACAAATCTCCCGACGTCCCGGCTATCGCCCAAGTCCTCCCCACATTTTCATCCTCCTCGAAGATAAGTGCATCCAAGTCATCCAAGTCAAGGTTCTCCTGAAACCACAAATTCCAAGGTCTTGCCCGTTACAAGTACGTCCCCGATGCCTCTCTGACTCCGAAGTTCTGTCTGCCCGGCTTCGTTCTCGACGATTACTAGCTTGCAAGGATCTTATTGGCATACTACGAGGGTAACCTTTCAAAGGATTTTTTATCGTGCGCACCATATGGTTTACCGTAAACATTTGTTTATTTATTGCTTTTTGTGTGATAACTAAATAAAATAAGTTAATAATGAGTTAGGCTGCATTAAAATCCTCTAGGGTCTAGAATGTCAGAACTAATAAGTTGTATCCACGGACGTATATGGAACCTTTGGTTTTCAAAGGTAACCGGTACATAAGCCGGTTGACACATTTTCCCGGTCGGCTAAGTGGCGACTCTAGTCAAAGAAAATCTTTTTTTAGTTGTTATGTGATCCGAACCCCAAAATCCAAATTTTCTTTCCTTCAGTTTTAGATGTATTTTTTTTTAAACCTCCATAAAATTTAATGAGAGACCAGATTGGACCGTAAACCTTTGTGGAGTTCATAAGGGGCGGAATTGAACTAAACACCTTTACAAGTGTTTGTAAAGGGGTATAGAACTGGAAACCTTCGTGAGTGTTCATGAGGGCGAAATTGAACTAAACACCTTTACAAGAATTGTGAGGTGAGATTAGTTGAAAAAGACCATTTTACATGAGTTTGTGAAGGGCAATTGAACCAGAAACCTTTGCAATAGTTTTGTGAAGAATGAACAGATTGTGTCAAGATCATAATGAAGAAGAAGTATTTATTTTTTATATGATCGACAACATGATTTGTTGAAATTTGTAATTTGAAATTTGAAATTTTATTTTGTATCGTTCAAGTCGGACGTTCGGGATCCTCACCTCCGACTTGAGGGAGGGTATTGAGATATTGATGATATTATCGATATCATGCATGTGGTGCTAGGAGCCTTGCATTGTGAGATACGATTATGGATCGAGGAGAAAGGAGCAAAAAAAGGTTGCTTGAAGATAAGATATGATTTTTTGAGAAAATACAATTTGAGTTTTTGAAGCGCAAGTTGGACATTTGTGATTTGCATGCTCCAACTTGAGGGAGGGTGTTGAAGCCTAATTAGTTTGTATAGTAATATTATATATTTCTAATTTTTATTTTTTACACATTGAATATTTCACTAGTTACTAAGCTAACATGCATACAATTTTAAAGTTCAGTGTCTAATATAGTACAGTTTAAAAAATAACCTGTTGTTAAACTAATTTACATGATAAAGATACATACATTAATTTTATTTTATTTTTAGAGGATTGATGTTCTTATATTTGGAGAAAACAAAAACATTTTTGATTTGACATTGTAAGATAATTATTGATGACCCGAAAAAGTAAATTTAGAAGAATTTGAAATATTTAAAAGAGATTTAGTTCTCAATTGTTTTTTTTTAATTTGAAGTCATTTTAGGCGATATTTGATGATCATTGCAAGAATGAATGGCTGAAGAAAAAAAAAAGGATAAAAATGATGACTTCTGAAAAATCAAATAATAATTTTGTAGTAATCATCGTACTAAACAATTTTAATTATTTAAATGAAATGTATTTAATTACCATATTAACTGTATTAACTATAAAGAAATCATTTTGCATTGAGAGAAATCTTAAATTTTTGATTATTGAAAAAAAATAAAAATCCCACAGTAATTGATACTCAAATTGATGCAAAGTTGTTTTATGGAGCCCAAAAATTAATAGTAAGAAGTTAAAGCTTCAAAATTTTAAAACTTGAAGGTCAATAGCCTTGAAAGATAAGAGCAATGTTTTAAAACTTGAACCGAACCGGTCTGTCGGACCGAAATCCGGATTGAAAGCCGGTTTTTTATAGTTGGTTTTTTGAATTTTCAACAACTTAAAGCGAATCGTGGTCGAACCGAAAACCAGCGGTTGAACCGAGAATCAGATTGACCCCGGTTTTCTATTCTTCCCCCAAAAAAAAGTTTTACTAATTAAGTTCCAAATAATTATATCAGGTTTGGAACTCAATAATAATCACCATTAGCCTATTAAATTTGTTCTCTTTAAATTGAAGAGTCCAACTTCTATTTATAATGAAATTTTTAATATTTTCATCTACTTCTAATCAATGTGGGATAAAATCTACTTGTTTTTACTAGATCTTTTCCTTCCTTTATAATCTATTAACAAATGTAATTGTGCTAAAAATAACTAATTATGAAATTCTCTGTATTTAAATTTTACTTAGAAGATAAATTTTTAAAAATAATTTTAAATTAACAATATATAATTGATATATTATTTATTTATTTATTACATCATCCAGTTCGACTATTTCGGGTTTTAAGGTTGAACCAAGTAACCCATGACCCTTTATTAATCTGGTTCAGTGTCCGGTTCGGGTTTTAAAACATTGGATAAGAGAAAGGAAAAGCAGGATTAGGTTCCTTTATCCACCAATCCACTCCAAAAAGGGTGTAATATAATACGTATGGTATCTTTATATGTAAAAATGTGGAATCAAACCAATTCTAAAGTTGCCAAACTCCACTCCACATACATAAACTTGTGGCTCAAAACATATCCCTCTTTGCTTACGTGCCCATACCCCTCTTTTCCTTTTGTTTATATATATAATTACTTCTCCCTTTCACAACTAATTTCTATTTCCTCCTCTTCAATTATTCATTCTTCAAGCCATCAAAATGTCTGATTTCAACTATTCAGCAATAAAACTCTTTGGTAAAACCATTATATTTCAAGATTTCAGCAGTGAAACTCACTATGCTTCATCTTCCCATCCAAAACAGGTATATATGTCTCTCTTTTTCTTCTATATTTTATAACTTCACATTATATTTCCTTGTGTAAACTCATCTAGTGTTTTAAGCTATTTCGTTCCATTCGAGTAATACCATAGTAAAGATATGTTAAATTCTATTAAAATTCGGGTCTATTGGTCCTCACTAATAGAATCATGTGAAGTAATAAAAAAACAAAAAGATTAACATATGTGAAAATGGAATTTGATTTTACAGGAAAGCGAAGAAGATTCAACAATAACATCAGAAGAGAACAAAAAGGCGAAAACATGTTCAGGCGAAGAGATAGAATCAAAAACAGAAGGAGAAAATAAAATAATAAGAAAGGAAATAGAGAAAGTAGTAAAATGCGGAAGATGCAAGAGCATGGATACAAAATTCTGTTATTATAACAACTATAATATGAAACAGCCTCGTCATTTCTGCAAGAAATGTCAAAGATACTGGACTGCCGGAGGAAGCATGAGGAATGTTCCGGTCGGAGCTGGACGCAGAAAGAAGAAGAACTCTCATTCTATGGCTGCTGCTCATTTTAGACAACTATTCTTGTCCCAAGCTCAACTTCAAACTACAGCCTTCTTTAATGATGAACTTGATAATACTCTTCAATCTTACCTTTGGTTATAAGCTTGGTTATAGTAATTAGTCTTCTATATCTTGCATTTGTGTACATCTAGCTACATACCCTTTCAGTTTTGTTTTACTTTTTTTTTTGTAGGATATGATAGTTAAGGACCCAAATGTATATAAAAATAATAATATAATTTTTGTTTATGTCACCACACGCTAGCTATCGTAATATAAATTCAAGATGATAAAAAATAATAATTAAACAAATTCAAAATGGAGAAATATTTGAGAAATCATATAAAGTGTAGGGGTTTGTTCACAAAAAAATTTATAAAGTGTAGGGCCTCCTGAATCCCTGATTATAAAAACAGATAACGTTCAACATTTTTATATAATATACATGTCACCACAAAAAAAAGCGAAGCAGCTTTCTGTATCGATCAATAGATGGTAAATTACATCATTGGTGTTTAAATTAAACTCTTTTTTCCAAATTGGTATGTGAACAAATTTTTTTCCAACCAGATACCTAAACTATTAATGACTTTCCATTAAGGTCCAAACAACAGGTCACCAGCAAGTCATATAATGTTTGAACGAGTTTGAACGAGTCAAATCTATTTTCAAAAATATCAAGAACTTGAAATATCTTTTTTACCTTTATTACTTTTTCCTCTAATCCCTCTCCTTTAACTCTCCCTCCTCTAAACTTTTTTTATTAAATTCATTTTTGTTGCTCCTTTTCTCTTCGACCTCCATAGATTATGTTACAACCGTGTCTTTGTTTAAAAGTTCATACACTTATCATTAGAATATAGTATGCATTTATATTGAGGTAGGAGTGGATTAAGTGAAGTATGTCTGGTTAGGAAGACAATTTCTATTTTTAACTATAAATCAAAAGTTCAGTGAACTTTTTAAAAGAGATTATAAATTTGAGGACTTGAAGTGATATTTACATATCTTTGGGATTTTAAATTCCAGAATTATCTTTTTGGATCAGCCAAAACGAAATCATCGTCTTCATTTCTCTTCATTTCTTCTTCTTTCTTCCATTTTCGTTTTTAGCTGACCAGTCCCACCGTTTTTGCTATATCTGGAGTTGTACTAGACGTAACGTCACAAAATTGTATCCGTACCTTCTAGACATATAGACCTAAGTTTCCACCAAAGGAATTTGTAATTGAAGGTTTGTGGAGGGAGAATGGTTTGAAAACATCTTGGGGCAGATTTGAGTCCTCACAATGTTTTCTTTTAATTCCTTGTAGAGGCAAGTAACTATCAACTATAATATGATTTTGGGTATCTATATATATATATATATATATATATATACATATATCAGTGGGTATCTTGTTGATTTGATCTTCAAACTCTATTCAAGGGTTTAACTCTTTTACAAATCTGATTTGGGGGATTGGTGAACTAAGCCTTTAATTACGTTTTGAAGTACAAATTAAAGTGTTTTTGTGCATATCTTTATGTGTTCATAGATTTCATATGATTTGCAGGAGTATTATTTGATATTATGCGATATCTAAGAGATGGTTTGATGCTCTTAAAAATTGTTTTTGGTGGTGGGCTAAATCCAGACATGGATTTACCACATTTGACATAGGAAAAGTCAAAAATACCCCTACCCACATTAAACAAAATCAAACCAACCAAACCACCTTCCACCCAAAATTTGTTTAACCCAACCACACCACCCTATTCCGACGAGCAAGGATCTCCGACACCACCATATATTCCGGCGACCACCATCGTTTCCGGCAGAAAAAATTTCCGGCGAGGAGATTTACAGAATTCAAATCATGTCGGGAAGAAGAAACAATGAAAAAAGACGTTAAAATTGTGTCATTTACTCAACACCGACAAACTTCACATGTCGAACTATGTAATTAATCCGGAATACTTAGACAATAATGTACTAGAAACACAAAAATAATAACATTTAGAACTCATGAATATTGAGCCTCACCACATGGAGAGGCTCATGAATATTGAGCCTCAGGGTAAGGCTCAATAAGCATGCGTTGTTCATGCACCCCACCACATGGTGAGGCTCAATACTTATGAACCCTCCATGTGGTAGGCTCAATATTCATGAGCTCACCTCCATAAGGGAAAAAATGACTCTTATTATGTCAATACTAGTAATTGATGTCTGGATTTAGCAACGCCCTTGTTTTTGTGAAAGTTAACATCAATAATATTGAGTAAATGGAATTGATGTTTAAAGATGGTTTTACGAGCTTTGATGTTGAGAAATGTTTTGATATCCATCTAGAGTTATCCGGATTGGTGGTTATGTTATTGAAAGACCATATTCAGTTAGGGATATGACATGTGTACACAGTTGGATAAATACCTATTGGGTATGGCAACGAGGAGGCGGGTAAGACCATACGGGATAGGCACAGTTATAGAGACGTCTCGAATTTGCTTATGAGATCTGAATTGAATCACATGAGGGATAATCTAGAATGGATATAATGTTATATGTGTGAAATCTTATTGCTTTTGATGTGAAAGTTGTAAAGTTTTGATTAATATTGTGTTAATAAAACTATGTTTACAAGCTCGAGTTTCCGTTATCTATTTCTGATATTTTTCATGGTATATCTATATAGCTATTTTAAGTATTCTATTTTCATAGTTGATAGTTGCTTATTGAGATTTTTGTCTCATCTTTTCAAGTGTTAATGTTTTTAGGCGAGGAAGTTCAAGGTACCGAGGGAGGTACTCGTCACTAGCTTGAGGTTTGGATTTGGTTGCGAGCGAGCAAGTCGTCTACTAGGGTATTGCATATCATTATGCACTTGAGGACATATATAGATATGTTTATGTTGGTAAATAGGTTTGTTGTAAAAGTTGGGTTGATGTTCATGAATATGTAATATGAATAACGGTTTGATATATGTAATAATTATCAAACAGAAATGTTGAGTTTGATTTTTGTATTCTAATTTTGGCAAATGTATAATTATAGTTGTGAAGTTATGGAGATTTACACTTGTTTTAGTGTAATGTTATTTAGTAGGCATATTCGGACATGGATCTTGTAAACCAATATTGAATGTTTTCCATGCAGAATTAGATTGAAACCTTTAAAGTGAAGTTATGAGTTGTCTTTCTTGTTATTTTGGTTACTTCTCGAGGCACTATTTTGGTCAAGTATATGTCTAAGATATTGTCTCAACGTCATATCTAATTCTCTTAGGGTCGGGTTTGACAGATTAATTCTTTCTTTTTCATCTCTCCTTCTTTTTCTTCTTTACTTTTTCTTCTTTCTTCTTTTTTCTCTTACATTTTTTTTGCTCTTATTTATGGACACGGTGGAAATCTGAAAATTCCACGTCTGCTCGCCGATTCTGGAATTCAGATTCTAGATCGACGAAATCTGGAAATTTTAGATTCCTGAAATCAGGAAATTTTAGATTCCCGAAATCTGGAAATTCCATATCCGACGACGAGATTCTGGAATTTCCATATTCCGACAACCTTCCAAAGCCGCTTGCTGAATTATGGAAATTCCTGAACGGCGACTAGTATTAGAAGAAGAGAAAATGAGAGGAGGAGAGAAGAAGAAGGAATATGAGGAAAGAAGAAGAAAAGAAATAGAAAGATGAAGAGGTGAAGAAGAATCAAAATATTTGCTCATGGAGGTTGGAGAGAGAAATTGAGGAGAGAGAGAATATGAGAGAAAGAAGTAGAAGAAGATAAGGAGGGGTATTTTGGTCATTTCAAATTGATGGTAAATGGGGTTAACAAATTATTAGAGTCAAACTTGGTCAAACCAGGGTTGACTATCGTTGACCGGTCACCATCGGATCATTTGGACCATAATGCGTGGTCATCAATAGTGAAGGAACTTGGATGAGAACTTTTTTTGTTTAGGTACCAATTTGAAATAGAGGGTATGATTTAGGTACTAATGGTGTAATTTACCATCGAAACATGATGAAATATGATGACCAAATAAACCTTTTTTTTTCTCTCTTCCATCTTTTTTTCTTCTTTCCTTTTTTCAAAAGTTATTAATAACATGACAGTATAAATTACACCATCCGTATCCAAATTATGTTGTTTTCTAAACTGGTACCTAAAAGAATTATTTTTCAAATGGATGCCCAAACTATTGATGACTTTTCAAATTAGTACCTAGCCACCGGCTGGTGACCGGTCAACGCTTATTTGACCAAATTTTTTATTAACCCATTTATCGTCCTATGTGAAAAGACTAAATTAACCTTCTTCTTCTTCTTCTCACTCTCTCTTGCACCATAAAAAGAGCCAAGACACAGACATTAGCAACTCTTCAATTTCTCCCCCCCAGCGCTTATTAATCATATCATCGAACCATGATTCTTTAACCAAGCCATCTAAAATTTAAATCTTTGTTTCAAGCCCACAAACTTACGATTTAGTGAACTCGGCAAAACCAACCGATGATTTGAGTAGGCCGAAATCAACACTAAACAGTGATATTCTATATACCGGGCCAACGAACTCACGGGTACTAAAACCCGATCCAACTTCTCCTACACCCAGAACTCCTTCCCTCTAGTATGCTAATTCCCTTTCGACTTTAGCTCAGTTAACTGATTTGAAACAATAGTGTCTTTGAATGGTTCAAGATAACTGGGATAACTAGGGCCGCCTCTCTTCTCTTCTTGACTTCATAACTCATTTTGCTTTTACGGAAAGGGAACATATATATAATTATTCTGCACTATAACAATACTAGGAACTTGACATCAATAAAATCAATCAAAGAAAAAGACATTTTGTTTGAAAAGTGAGTTATACTTATAGTTGGCTTTCCATAATGTATAAATGGTATCCACATATTATAAATATAGGAAAGATACGATCCCCGAGTTTAATATATAAAACTAATTTATACATGAAGTTGACATGTAACTAGAGGAATTGATCTCTAAAGAGAACCACATGATATAATTGATCACTAAGATTTTAAGTTGGTAAATAGGATAATGCTTTTCTATAGCTATTCTTTTCCTCGTCATATCGAATATTTAAAAAGTAAATTGCTGCTTCATAAATATAAGTTTATGCAAAACCAATAAACGTTTAATTATTAATAGGATTAAATTAAAATTGCACAATAATTCTATTATTTAAATATAAATAGACTGGTAACTTTGGCAAAATCAATAAAGAAAAAGTGGGATAAAGAAATTAATGCATTCATATAAGAAAAAACTTGTATGTATTTATTGTTAACTTAATTAAAAACATATACTATGAGAATTGTAAACAAAAAGTTTGAACTTATTCTTGCAAGAGTGTAGATGTGACTGATCTAAATTAGAGTTTAAGTTGCATATCAAAGATAAGTAGGAACAAAAAAGACCTTTTAATATAAATGTTTCGATCATCGTTTTAAAAAAGTGTCTAAAACCGATGTTTCCTCAATTAGCGATTTGATTTCATTACATGTTCTCAAACTGATTTTATCGAATAACATCGTTAGCTGTTTGACTAGTAAAACCTACAAAAATGATATACACTAAACAAAAAGTTTCTCCGTGGCAAAATCAAACTTGAGGGAATGCAAATATACAGTTGTGTTCCCTTAGTCAATAACTGACCAAATACAATTTAGTCAATCACCATTAGATTAGAATTTAAGGGTGGAGATTAAAACTTAATGAAATCACCTAAAGACGACGGGTTGATACGGGTCTATCTAAGATATAATAAAATAACAAAAAATATTATTTATAAAAAAAGTAAAATAGGTGATTTCATTAGGTTTTAATCTCTATCTTTACATTCTAATCTAATGGTAATTGATCAAATTATATTTAATTAGTTATCGACTAGGTAAATATAATGTTTTTAAATAATTTAAGTAAAACAGAGCATGCTTAGTTAGCTAGGATAACAAATATGAAAGAGGTGTTCACAAATATGTTGGTTTCCATATCATTAATATGGGGAATATGAAAAGCAAGAATAGTTTGTATTCCATAAAAAACACAAAAGAAAAAAAAGAAAAAGGTTATATATTTATATGTGGGTGTACTGCATTGCTAGGAGGATCATATCGCATCACATGCTTTAGGGAATCCGTTGCCATAACAACAACTAAATATAAGATAATGTGTGGCCTGCTCTGCTGCAACTCATACCAACAAAATAACCCAAATCTCTCTTATATATGTTCCACCATCTCCATAATGAGACTTTTCTTTTATGACTATATATAATAACTAACCAATTAATCCATCCAACATATTTATGCAACCCTACTTGTCAATTAAGTGTTATAAATTTACTAGTATTCTTCTTTTCATGATGCATTTTAAAATGACTAAACCAAAAGTTTCAAGAACACTCTATCAACTGCGTAGCCAGAAAATTCAATGGTCAAAATTCAAAATACTTTAGTATTTAACCCCTTATTCATACAAAACAATTTGAGTAAAAATATTTAATTAAGTGGAGTCAAAAATTTCTATATTATGTTAAGTTATGCATGTAAAATTTTAATTTGAATGGGGGAAGTGCTCCAACTCTTTACCAAGTAGTTATGCACCTGATTGTACTGTTATGTTTGATTTATATTTGATCAACTTTTGATCTATCTCGAGAGGATAAATTGATGCAACGGAAAAAAGAGACTTTTGTTCTATACAATTGATCGCGCTCGAATGTGCTGAATGAATACGAGGTTGCTTCTAAAATTCAACTCAGAAGATAAAACTAAGTCAACCACAAGTTTACTCTTAGAAGCTGCAAGCAAGGTTCATCTCTGAAGTTGATCAAGTTGCGTCTCAGAAGTTCAAGACCCAGAAGCAAGCTTTCCATTAAGTTCTGAAAGAATCACTCAGAGGAGACAGAAGCAACATTGAGTGACAACAGTTTCAGATGACAAATCATGTTTGTTGCTTGTCTACCCTTGGTTCAACTTAGTGAAGAATTATTCCAGCTATCCTTATCCTCAATTCAAATCTGGTATACGTTTTGGATTAAAAGACAAGGATAACAGAATCAAAATCTGTACTTAAAGACCGTTAGAAGAACAAGATAGAGAAACGGCTACAACTCTCTTTCAAGAGTCAAATTGAAGCAATGATCATCTTCAAATCCTATATATATATATAGTAGCCCAGTTCAACTTTGTGTTCTACACGCGAGTTTGGAGTTATCTTAATGCACTGCATTTTATTGAGAAAATACAAAGCATTCAATTTATGCTCTTTTCCTATTTCAATTTGTAGAAGTGAGAGAGTGAAGAAAATACAAGTTCATGATAAAATTGTAAACTGATATCGTTTGTGATATTTAGTTAGTTGAGAGAAAACCACTTAAGGTTTGAGTTCGGTGAGAATTCCAGAAAACAGAATATAAGTTTTGTGGTGGAAATCCTTTAAGTATTACTAGGGTGGTCAGGACTTGGTGAGAAATTAGCTAGGTCTCTGTTGATGTAAAAGAGCTTTTGTACTTGCCATAAAAGTATTGATTAGTGCATGTGAAATCTCTGCTGAGTGATCTCACAGGGGACAAGGCGTAGTCATAGGATTCCTGTTGTGAACTTGGATAAATCTGACGACTTCAAGAACCTCTAAACTCTATCTCTCTACTCTATTTTACTTGTTATATTTGCACTTGTATTGTGCAACATAGTCTAAGGGCTGAAACAAATTGTCTCTTTATTCCGTCTTTGTTCAGAAGACAAACTATCCAGAAAATCTGTCAAACATAACTTCTGTTGATGAAAGACAAAAACTTCTGAAAGCAAAATTTCCCTTACAAACGCTTCTTAGAAGCTAACTTTTGAAAAGCAGAAATTGAATTTTGTCCAAATTTTCCTAAAACTGGAATTTGGACGAGAAACTTATTCACCCCGTCTACGTGATTCTGATCTTGTTAGGGTGAACAACAAACACAATCCCTACGTTTATATTTATCTTTTACCAAGTTAATTAAAATCATAATTCTTTTTATTCAACTAAGTTAATTTAAATCATAATTGTTTTTAATCCGTTTCAATCTGATCTGTAGTACATATATTAAGAAAATTCACATTTTATGATTGTGCATATGGAAAGTGCTATTCAATGTAAAATGAGATAATTTTACATTGAATACCAATCGATGGTTGGCGCAGTGGTAGTATGAGGCTGCGTTTGGTAGGGAGGTCTGCGGATCGATCTCCCACAACCGCGATTGGAAGGGGTTTAAATACCATACCTTGGACCCGCCCCGAATTCGGATTAGTCAGCCCAATGTGGTTCGGAAACCGGATGGAAAACAAAAAAAAATGTAAAATGTGATAATAAATAAGTTTAATTTTTGCGACACTTTATTTTGAGATGATTAAGAGTCATCTTTACATGATAAAACTTGAAGGGTCTTTATCTTTAGAATTCATGCATATAGCCATATGGTATTATTATGTTTTAAGAAAACATCTCATTTCTTTCGAAAAAAGAGAGAAGAAAACATCTCTTTTTTAAGCATTTTTAGAAAGTGCAACCACATAATTAATTGGTTGTAGCGCAATTTGTACACTGATTAATGTGTGAGTGGCGAGTCTATGATCCGAATCCTCCCCCTTACAATTTTTAAAAAAAAATGCAACCACATGTTTTATTTAAATAATTTACCTTTTAAAAATGATAACAACATATATTATATTCTACAATACTGAAAAAAGGTGTAAAATTATACTCAATGTTGACTTACAATTTATGTGTTTTTAGATGAATTCGTGCTAATGCACGGGCCAATATCTAGTATAACCAATAACTGATAAAATCAAATAAGTCATGAAATAAGATTTCAAGTCAAGTAATTAAATAACAAAATTAATGGATTTTTTTATATACTCCCTTCATTATGAAATAAATGTCTTTTTAGACAAAAAAAATCTGAAATAAGAAAAAAGTACCATTATACTCTTGTTGATAACTCATTTCATATTTAATGTACCTATTATTCATTCCGTTATTACTAATTACAAAAGTATATTTACCATATCTCAAGATTCTCAATTCGTTTAATTGAAAAATAAATAAAAAATAGACAAGACACCATTTAATTCAACCAATGTTAAAATGGAGAAAAAAGGGGAAGACTTTTAATTCAAAATTCTTTCATTGTCTCAAAAGACTTGTATTTTATAATACATGTATTTTAAAGTTAATACACAAAAATTAAAGTGATATTAATTAGAAATATATTTGGTAAAAGTAACTAAAATTCATAAATTTAATAAAAATGATGAAACAACAAAAAAATAATCTCTCTAAGAGGACATTTAATATGAAATGGCCGTAGGAGTACAAAATTTAACCGTGATTAGCATATCTAGTTAAAATTTTGTATTGATTAGTTTCTTATTTTACCATTATAAAATATTTATTATAAATATTTTTTTACAATCTATTGTAATTAAAATAATTATTATATTTCTTTTTTTTTCCCGAGAGAAATTATTATATTTTCTATTTAGGCATTTGAGTGTACATTTATTTTTCAAATTCTAAACCCCTAAATTGAAACCCAATTCTGTACCCTCAAATTGGATTGGATAAAAAAGTTCTTAGAATCCAACGAACTCAAAAAATGTAACAATTTAATTTAGGCCCCGTTTGGTAAAGCGTTTCGTGGGAGCATATAGCGTTTCGTAGGAGCATATTGCATTTTTGTTCCAATATGCTCACAAATAGGTGTTTGGTTATATTTTTGGAACTACACCATTTAGAGTTTTGGAACCAAAACGGAGCGTTTCGTGAAAAGCTCCAATTTGGAGCTTTTCGTGAAACGCTAGTTTGTATTTTAAACCACAAGTAGACTTTGACAAAACTACCCCAACTTATTTTTTTAATTTATATTATTATTAATTTATATTGGTAAATAGTATACCCGTATAAGTCTTTTCACATGTCAACAGCAACTGTTTTTATAATTCTTCCAAACACTAATTATCCAACTACTATTAGCAAACAACAACAACAAACAGCAACAGCTAACCGCAACAGCTAACCGCAACATCTAACCGCAACAGCTAACAGCAACCGCAACACCAAACAGAGCCTTAATCTAATCGATAAATTAGTGGTTATTGAAAAAAGAAAAAATTCTTTGTTTTTAAGTACCAAACACTAGCTCAGTGAAAGTCTAAAAAAAAGTGGTAGGCACTCTTTGATCGAACCGTCTATTGTAAGAAGAAGGCTGTCAAAATGAAAAAGCAAGGACTGCGCTTACATAATTAACAATAGAGACAAGTTCATAAAAAAAAAAAAAATGTGATTTACAATTTTTACAAATATCATTTATAGTTTCATCGTATGCAAATAGAGGAGAGATTGCATTTTGTTAGAAAAAAAATGTATTTCTACTAATAATATTTATGTTTTCTTTGGTGGCACTTTAACTGAGGGTTGACTAGGAGCCAATTTTTTCATTTTAGTAAATAAGAAAACATGAAAACATAAAAAGAAAGAAGTTGTGATGTTTCATTTATAAATACTAGTATGTAGTTTAAAATTGTTTAAATAAAGTTATGAAGTTTGATTTTTGATTTTTTCTTTCTACCAGATAACGATTTTCATATTCATAATTTAAAAATCACAAATGTCAACTATAAAATATACTCTGTTTTTTCTTTTTCAAACTCGAGTTGATTGTTGTAAATACAAAATATCCTCTATTTACCACGTCATTCGTATTTCAGGAGTATTTTAAAGTTTCTCTTAGTTTCTATTTAATAAAAAATTTAGTTCAGATCTGTTCGATAAAAATTAGCAAAATTCTTTAGCCATTCCACCAATTCAGTTCACTTTAGCTAAGAGAAAAAAGGAAACTTACTCACTTTCAGTTTCCTTCATATTTTTGTAAATATTCTTGATTTTATATATATTTTTTTAAGCTATTAAAGAATCAACTCGAGGCTTAACTTAACCGATAAAAGTCTTTACTCGAACAAATTTTAACTCCAGAAAGTGAGTAATTATCCATGGAAAAAATCAAAGTAATATATATAAAGTGGAAGGGGGCCAGCAAGTTAGGTAATACAGCATAAAAGGAAACAAATATGATTTTCCCATTCTTAATTTGGTGAATTTGTTAGAGTTTTAATTGCTGTCTGCAATATAAAATCATGGGTAAGGCCTCAAATTAAATTATTCTTCATCCATTTAACAAAAATTTAAATAATTCTTCATCCAAGCCAGCCAGGATATGGCCACCAAGATTTTTGTTCATCAACTTGTAATTGTGCTCATATTTTCTCATCTTATAATATCCCTCAACTCAAGTAATTAATTCACTATAATTTCTACTCTCTTTCTTTTTATTTTCTGCGTTAACAGTTGATAATAATATATATATTTTTTAATATCATCGATTATGTACAGGGTCTGAATCTGAATCTTTGCTTCCTTCTATTCAACATGTCTCGTCTTTCAACAAAGCCCTCCAGGTATATATATCTTATATGTAAATTTTACGTCAAATATAGTGTAAATATAGGTTTTTCAGATTTTTTATATCTATTTTTTTAATCAAATCATAATCTCTGTGATTCAACTTGATCGGGTATTTGATTAAACAACAGAAAAAAGAATACTAGCTAAGTCAAAACACAGTATGTATGTAGTTCGGTTAAATGTAACCTACGTCCATGACAGATGCGAAATATTTTTTCCGATAACAAAGTTAACCAGATTGAATGAAATTCACCAGACATCTAGAATACCCAAGAACTTTTGTTCTTTGTCTCTCTAAAGAGCATAATCAATCTCATACATTCAAACATCTCACTAATATTTTTATATAAGCTACATAAGTTTAATTCGTGTCAAATTAGGAATTCTTGTTGAAATGGAAATGAATATTGGATTAAATAGGAAACTAAATATAATATATTAATTTTTTTCTTTAATATTATCATGGTAGGTAGGAGATAATTTAGAGTGCTCCTAAAATACGGTGTACATAAAAATATAAAAGTAAAAAAATGCCGATGCATAAACTATATAATAAAAAATATGAAATTTTTTTTATAACTAAAAAACACGCACTTCAAAAACACTCTAAAATTTCTCCCACTTTTGTAATTTAATTTGGTGAATTGCAAAACTTCTAATTTAATTTGGAATGCTCGAGCGGTTCTCAAAATTATATGTTATTAGAACTTTTCGATTTACAAATGAATAGTTCAAATTCTAACAACATGATGCGTTTTAAAAATTTCAATATATAGTCAAGCTACGATGGTAGGGGACTAATCGCTTAAGGTTTAACTAGAGGTAATAACTCTTAATTACTCTTAAACATATATTAAAAATTAACGGTTGAGATTATATGGTGAGTTTCAATGTTGAAACTCAATTGAGAGTGTTGATGATCAAGTTAATAAAAAAGATATAAAAGTGATAAACGAACATAAAATTTTAATTAAGTTCGACAATTTGCTTACGTCTCCGGAAGCGACGAGCGACTGTTTTCTTATTAGTAGAATGAGTAAATAGGTCACAAGATAGATGTATATATAGAGTAACCCAAAACCCCTAATTAATTGTTACATGCCACTATGCTTGATGCGCTTACGCTCCACTCCGAGATAAACCCCTTTGATATTATGAGCCATATATAATAAATCTTCACCTAGAAGAATAATCTTGTCCCTTAGAAGATAAACATCCTCTAGACTTGCTATATTGATCAGACTACTGTAAGCACTGGTTTTCGAACTATATAAGGAAAGCTATTTTGAGCTCCTCGAACTGCCATTCGAAACAAGCGATAGTAGTCGTTAAGAAACGGAACGACTCCCCGAAGCCATAATTCAATCTTCCCGCTACCAGGGAACGAGTCATTGACACCCTCAATGACACGTCAAATATATCTTCAAGACTCCCAAGCTAACATCCATGCAGCTTTGCTCAAACTAAAACTCTGTCATATAGGTTTCAGCATATAGTCCAACTTGGAGGCCAATTTAAACCCCCTTAGGGTCCAAATTTGGAAAAACTTAAAACATGAAAGTTGTAGATCTACGTCTTAGCTTTCTACAAACGACTTCTTGGGGGTCCAAATAAGCTCGTATGAAGAAGTTATGCCCAAAATACTAAAATCTATCAAAACGAGACTGCACTAGGTTAAGTCTGGAACCATATGGTCTCCATCCACAAGCCAAGACCGTACGGTCTCCATGACATGAACCGTACAGTCTCCATACGTGTCCATACGGTCTCTATCCTTATCTTCCACGTGTCGCTAAATTCCAAACGACTTAAATCACCCAGTCGGGCTTTCTAACAAGGCCTGTGTGAGATCTAGATAAGATCGTTGACGGGACTTTCTCAGATGGGAATTATGGAGACCGTACGGAGGCCGAATTTCTTATTCATGACACAAACAAACATCTCTCTCCCCCCCCCCCCTCCCCCCTTCTCTCTCAGTTTTGAGCATTATAGACCCGAAAAGTTGCCTCTGATAAAAGTTGCCTTAAAGTCGCCTCTTGTACAAAAGAATTGCTCAATTTCGAAGTTCTGAATTATACCACTTCCATAAATAACCCCGCTCCCCAAAGTCCTCATGACACAAATATCGCTCTAAACATCTCGTCACCGAATATCCTCGATATTCCAGTCATACATCCCCACTAAAAGTCCTCACGACACAAATATCCCGACGTCCCGGCTATCGCCTAAGTCATCTCGGCACTTTCATCCTCCTCGAGAATAAGTGCTCCTAAGTCATCTCGACGCTTTCATCCCCCTCGAGGATAGGTGCATCCACGTGATCCAAGTCAAGGTTCCCCCGGAACCACAAAGTCATCCAAAGTGTACCGTTAGGAGTACGTCCCCAACACCTCTCCGAACCCGAAGTTCTGTCCGCCCGGCTCCATTCTCGACGAGTACTAGCTTGCAAGGATCCTACCGACAAGCTATGAGGGTAAGCTTCTGAGGGTTTTACCGTGTCACCTTACGGTTTACTATACAAATATTTGTGTATTTAAGTACTTTTGTGTGATAACCATAAATACAAGACAATAATGAATTAGGTTGCATTAAAGATCCTCTAGGGCCTAGAATGTCGGAACTAATAAGTTGTATCCACGAACGTATATGGAATCTCTAGTTTTTAAAAGCAATCGGTACATAAGGCGGTTCATACGTTTTCCCGATCGGCCTGGTGGCGACTCTAGTCAAAGAAGGCTAAAGCCGTTATGAGCGCCCGTTTCTGCTCACAACTACCTCTTTCTTAGAGGAACCTTGGTGAATACACATGATTCTTTGCCAAATAAATGGCACTCCGACTGTCCCAATGTAATTCAAATCCACCTTGCTGAATACTTAGTTCCTTGACTAAACCAATAAGCCATAATGCTTTCTTTGCAGCTTCATCTAACGCCATATACTCTGCTTCAGTCGTGGACAATGCAACAATAGATTGAAGAGTTGACTTCCAACAAATAGGTCCTCCACCTAGAGTAAATACATACCTAGTCGTAGACCTCTTATTATCTTGATCACCGGCATAATCGACATTCACGTACCCCTCTACCAACGGATCACCATACTGACCACAAAACAATAATCCATGCCCAATAGTACCTTTCAAATACATGAAGATCAACTTGACTGCCTCCCAATCTCGCCTTCCTAGTTTAGACATGTATTTAAAAACTTGACTAATATCATGAGCTAAATTAGGACGAGTGCATACCATAACATACATCATGCACCCAACTGCACCAGCTTAAGGAACCTTAGCCATATCTTCAATTTCCTTGTATGTTTTAGGGCACTACTCTTTAAAACATTGAAAGTGATTTGCTAATGGAGTGCTCACAAGCTTTGCATTCCTCATAGCAAATCTGTCTAACACCTTCTCAACATAACCCGGCTGAGTTAGCCACAGTTTACTTTAGGTTCTATCTTTGCGAATCTCCACTCCAAGAATTTTCTTAGGAGCACCCACGTCTTTCATATCAAATTTCTATCTCAACAAAGCTTTGAAACCAACAACACCATTCGTATTCTTGGCAGCAATCAACATGTCATCAACATACAATATGAAAAGAAAATAAAAAAGCATCAACAAAGTTTTTAACATACACACAACAATCATACACACATCACTTGTAGCCAATATGAATCATGAAGGAATCAGACCGTTTATACCACTGCCTTGGGGAGTTCTTGAGTCCATACAAAGATTTCTTCAGCTTGAAACCAAATGCGCATGGTCGGGCTGAACGAAACCTTTAGGATGCTGCATATAAATCTCCTCCTCTAAATAATCATTCAAGAAGGTAGTTTTAACATCCATCTGCTCTAAATGCAAATCTTGAGTGGCAACAAGAGCACGTACTGCCATGATTGAAGTCTGTCAAACCACATGAGATAATATCTCATCATAATTCACTCGTTTCACCTGTGTAAAACCTTTGGCTACTAATCGAGCCTTGAATTTCTCAAAATAACCATGCAAAAAGGTAGTTTTAACATCTATGTGCTTTAAATGCAAATCTTGAGTGGCAACAAGAGCACATACTGCCGTGATTGAAGTCTATCAAACCACATGAGATAAGATCTCATCATAATCCACTCTTTTCACCGGTGTAAAACCTTTGGCTACTAATCGAGCCTTGAATTCCCCTCCTCCTCTTTTTCTGATAGTGTTGGCTTCTTATTAAAGACCCTCATGCACCGAAGAGCTTTCTTTCCTTCTAGAAGTCGAGGCAACTCCTAAGTATAATTCTTCTGTAAAGACCATTTCCTCTACCATTTCACTCATCCATCCTTCTTTCTCTCGGCTAGTGATTGCTCCATGAAAAGTGGCTAGATCATCACTGCCAACATGAAGTGCATAAGAGACCATGTCTTCAAACCTGAATCTAGTTGGAGCTTTAACATTTATGTGCCTCTATCTGTCTATGGTCAAATTATAGTATTGCATATCTCCGGTATTGGAACCACCGGATGCTTAACCTGAGCTTTCACCTCACTTAACTGCTTCTAATGGAATCTTTTCTGACTAAATATGCACATTGTTCTCATTTTGCTGCAACATTGACTTCTCATAAAAGAATAACATCTTTGTTAATCACCATTTTCTTGTCAACAGGATCCCTAAATTTGTAGCATTTGACACCTTTTTTGTAACCCAGAAAACTACAATGATTTGATTTTTCATCCAATGTCGCCCTCTCGTCTCCATGTACATGATTATAAGCACGACAACTAAAAGTATTGTAAGTGACCAAAATCAACATCATTATTAGTCCATACCTCTTATGCAGTTTTTCCCCTCAAAGATGCTCTTTGTGAGTTGTGGATGAGATAGCGAGCCATGCTCACTGCTTCTACCTAGAAGCACTTAGGAAGACATGTATTCAATCTCAAACATATATCCCTTTTAGACGAAGTTCGATTCATCCTTTCAGTAACACCATTCTGCTGTGGTGTCTCACATACTGTGAAGTGCCTTTGAATCCCATGCTCCTCTCAAAAGTTGATGACCGGTGAATCGGTGTATTCCGTATCATATCAGACGTTAAATACTTGATTTTTCTTCCTATTTGATTCTCCACCTCAGCTTTCCATAACTTAAACTGGCAAAAACTTCAAATTTATGTTTCAAGAAATATACCCAAACTTTCTTAACAAAATAACCAGTAACGGTAACATAATACATAGACCCAGTCAATGAAGACTCTTTGATAGGACCCCATACACCGGAATGCACATAATCAAGAATACCTTCAGTTGTGTGTTGGCCAGTCACAAAACGGACTTTTGTCTTCTTGCCACGAACAAAAAAAAAAATATAACTTGCAACTTTTAACACCATGCAATAGATTTCTTTTATGAAACTCAGTCATTCCATGTTCACTAAGATGGCTAAGACGCATACGCCACAATTTTATATTATCATCAAAAGAGTCAACAGATTGAATTCCACCTACAACTGTACTCCCTAACAATTTATACATATTTCTAGCAGTCAATTTCCCGTTCATAACAATCAATGCACCTTTTAAAATTTTAATTGTTTCCCTATCCTCATCTGCCTTAGAAATAAAACTATTCATATATACAATACCCACATAAATCAAATTCTTCTTCATATTAGGAATATGCCTAACATCAATTAAAGTCCTAACAATATCATCATGCATTCTGACATCACTAATACCAACAATATTGCAACATCTATGATCACCCAAAATAGACGCAACCAGAATTAACTGACTTATATGTGGTAAGCCAGTCGTTGTTAGGAGTACTATGATAAGAATAACCCGAATTAAGAGTCCATGCATCTACCATTTGATTAGTCGCAGCTATCTCTATCGTCACCATCAAAACTGACATTCTACACCACGTTTACAAATTTAGATGAACTATTATTCATACTAGCAACCTGGTTATTCATCATTGGGAATTTTCTCTTAATGTGACCCGATTTCTTGCAGTTGTAGCATTGAAAAGTTTCTTTACCCCTTGACTTTGATCAAGAATTTTTTCTTCCAAATTGAATCCTTTTCCTTCCTTCTTCCACGATCATGACCACCTTTAGTAAATAAACTATCACCTTAAGATGATGCCTCTTTCGAATTCTGCTTCCTCTAGTTATAGGCCAACAATACACCAGTAATCTCTTAAACTTTGATAGTTTCTTTCCCATATGTCAGAGTAGTCACCATATGATCGTAGGAAGAAGGTAACAAACACATAAAAAACATCGCTCTTTCCTCATCATCAATGGCTACCTCGAGTTGGGCTAGATCTGAGACAATTTGACTGAAGGCATTCACGGGTTGTCCCAGATTGTTGTCCTCCAACATCTTCATCCATTAAAACCGTTTTTGAGATACAATTTAGTTGTTAGGGTTTCCACATAAACTGTGTTTCTAACTTCTTCCATATCTCTCATTGGGAAGTTAGATTCGTCATATGGTACATGACTTCATCTGCCAAGCACAACCGTATGGTCTCAACCGCCTTCTACTGCAGTTCTATCCAGTCATTTGCCTAAATCGCGCATCTGGCTTTTCTGGTCTTGAAGCCTTCAAAAGTTGTCATGATCATTAAATTTCGTAACCTCAAATCCCGCACCTCCTTACATAGCTTCCGCGATGTGCTCTGATACCAGTTGTTGATAATCAAGCTAATAAACAAGATATAAAAGAGATAAACAAACACGCAATTTTAACGAAGTTCAACAATTTGTCAAACGTCTCTGGGAGCGATGTATATATATGCTCCTCTCGCTCTGGTCCGCTCCACTCCAGGATAAGCCTCTTTGATATTATGAGCCATATCTAGCATAGAGGATTTCAAATTTAAAGTTCAGTAACTAAAATCACAAAAAGTGATTAACACAATAACGTAAAAAAAAAATGCATAATGGTGATGGTCAGTGGCGTAGCTAAAAAATTCAGTTAATGGAGTTAAAATTTCAAATGTATAACAAGTAAATTACTAAATATGAATTGAGGTTTCTTATATTGATGTGGATAAATTATAAAAGAAAATATTAAAAGTTATGAGCAACTCAGAAAACTTATTTGCAACATTATTTGAGTTTAGTTATAACTTCTAAAATGAAAGCATTTCATATTCTTATCTAATTTTCTTAACTTGTATTGAAAGTTTTAAGTTTGTAAAGATACAAAAATATATGTTAATAAGGAGTCAAACATATATTATGCATGCAAAAAATCTTAATTAGTGGGGTCAAATTTCTAAACTTTGGTACAATTTTTTAACATAATTTGTATAAAAAATATTTCTTGAGAAATAGAATTTTAGTTGGACAAGTTCCTCCACACCAATATACTTAATTGCACCCATGGTTAGAATTTCCCCAAGGTTACAAAGTTATTCTTCTTTTATTTTATATGAAAAGTCTAATGATGTTTTCAACTTATATTTTATTTGGTTATCTTATTTAAACACATATATTACAAGGTGGAAAATTGGAGGCAGAAGTTACTACTGGAATTGAACGATTATCCAGGAACAGGACCTAATCCAGGCCATACTCCTGGACCACCGCCGCCAACAAAAATTTGAGCTATTTTTTTTCCTTTAATTTTTTTATCTATCTACAATAAAAAAAATAAAAAGGTATTCGATGTTATAAATATTATTATTTATGAATTTGAATTATCATAATTTATTTTTCTCAAAATAATGTTGTTTTTGAAGATATTTTCATATATAGGAATTTGTGACAATTAACTTCTAAGAGTACTGTTGTGTGCATAAAATAGTTCATAATTTATAATATTTTCATATCTATTGAGGGACCTATAAAAATGTCAAGTATGCTTTAGTAGCTAATGATATCAGTAAAATTGTATCTTAAATTCTAGTTGGTTGGATATTCGATGCGTGACTAGCACCATGTAATATCTAGACTACGCACAGAGTCATTAATTATAGTATAAAACGGTAAGAACTGAGTATTGATCTACATGGAAAATGGGTGACACTATTACTAAGGTTTAGATCTAAAAATGTTAACAATAACCGAGTTATAATAAACCTAAACTAAAGATATAACGCAATTAAACACTAAATCAACGAAATCAGAACAGACAGGGTGATGAAAACAGAACAGAATATCAATAAGAGAACGACACATGGAACAGGTTGCAGTCTAGTAAGCACAAGTTTAAAAATCCATATATAAATCATGCATAAACGAGGTTGGGAGGTACAATGGCATTATGCCTCACATTTCTATGGTAGAAACAATATATAAATAGATCGAGATCGTAGTTCTAGGAATCTCAACTATCATGCATAAAATAAGCACATGAACATGTTGTTTTGATTTCTCTTGAGCAAACTAACTACATTAACCAGTTTAATCTCTATTTCTAGCCAATTAATTGATTAACTTCTTAGATCAGATCTAGATCTACTTACTTCTTTTCAAAATTTTAGCAAATCAAGCATACAATGCTATGGCCATCAACACATGGCAGATTAAGCGCAGATCTAAGAACAACCCATGAATATACTAACAAGATATAGATATTTGAGACCCAATTTTACCTTTCCTTAGCTCATTCTATGCTAGGAAAACTACTCAGAGATGCAAATGAAAGATCCAAGAGAGAATGGTGAAGAAACCATGAAGAAAATGCAAAACTATATTAAAAATGGAAGAAAGAGCTTCTCCCTCTCCAATGGCAGAAATTTGCCAAGGAAAGGAAGAATGAGACTCTTTTTCTAGCTGTAAATTAAAGTTATTGTGATAAATTTTGGTGATACCTCTCAGACAAAGAAAACATTTGTCCTTTTATAGGCAAGTAAAGTGCAAAAAATGAAAACCCTAATGGGTAAGTAATACTCAAAATATTCCAGCACAAAAGGATAAATTTTGAGGTTTGAGTTGAGTGAGAAATTTAGAACAGAAAATAAGTTTTTGGTGGAAATCTTTTAACTCTTACTAGAGTAGTGTTGTAGTTTGTTATTGCAGGGGTAATCAGAGTTTCTTATTGAGAAATAGTCAGGAGCTGCTGAATGTAAATGAGCTTTCTTATTCCTTCTTATAAATTGCATCGATCTTCTTCTTCTTGCTCGTTTTTTTTCTTCACCGAGCTTCTAATTCAAATCTTCGATGGACAAAGATGAAATTTGCTATTGTGGTGAAGCTGCTTTTATTAAGATTTGTTGGACCAAACCCATATTGGTTCGTTCATCTTCTGAAAGGAAACAATTTGCTGAGCCGCTTGCAAATTTCGGATAATTGGTGGTGATTTTAGAGAAATCGGTTGTGAATTTGGACAAAGCTTTGAACTGGTTAGGGTTAGTGAAAGCGGTGAAATGTGAATGAACTGGATGAGTTGAATAGTAATTAGGGGCGTTTTTGTCATTTTTATATAAATTGATGATGCGTCAAACATTTCGCCACATGTACAAGAAATAGCCAACTCAGCTGCGCATGGTCCCCAATCTCCAAATTTGTTTGCTGATATGTCAGATAAGGGGAAAATGGGAAGTAATATGGTTACTTGAAGGGGTAAATAGGATGTCCCATGTCTTCTGGGGGTAAAATGACCTAAAGATGTAACTTAAAGGGGTTAAAGAGGTATTAAGCCAAAGATAGTAACTCTGAATTTGGAAACCCAATCAGAAGATAGTTATTCAGAAGATGGTCAAGTTTGCTTCAGAAGATGATGTCTTAGAAGTTGAACATTTCATTGAAGAAACACCTAAAGGTAATCATCCAAAAGATAAAAAGTAACTTCAGTGGCTAATAGACTGTTTTAGAAGACATAAAGCATATTTGTCTTGAAGCATTAAATGCACCTACAACGCATTTAATGTTCGTCGCACCAAGTAGAAAAGTGGTTGCAACCTACCCCAACATGCACCTCGCCTCACCAAAAACTCCGACATCCCCGCTAGCCTAAACACCTCACCCTATTAAATTATCTCGACATTCACACAAATTGAATTTGGACATTGATCATTAGATCTAACAATTTCGATTATATTCATATTAAAAACTAAAACCTATACACTAAAAACTAAACCATAGACACTAAATCATCAACCCTAGACCCTAAAAACTAAACCCTAGACCCTAAATCATCGACCCTAGATGATGTGATACTCCAAACTAATAATTTGATGACACGTCACATGTTAGTATCTAGGGTGGATGATTTAGGGTCTAGGGTTTAGTTTTTAGTGTCTAGGGTCGATGATTTAGGGTATAGGGTTTAGTTTTTAGTGTCTAGGGTTTAGTTTTTAATGTGCATATGAACGAAATTGTTATATTTAGGGTCAATGTCCAAATTCAATTTGGACATTCAAGGACCACTTGAACATTACTGTTGATGCTAATTATGTTGCAAACTTTGTTTTTTTTTTTGATATTGTAAAGTTGTCAATGACTACGAATTTTGTTAATGTATATTAAAATATCAATTTTTATGTTGTAATTTAAATAAAGAAATTCATAACATTCACTTAGAAAGAAATATGAAATTCGATTTTATATCATATATATTCTAAAACTACTAGAAATTATTTTATAGAATAAAAATAATTGGTGCAAATCAAGACATTATAATTTTTGTAAACAATAAGTAGTATTTATCTATTGTGCATTTTGAATTTATTTTATATTGTCCATAATATGGTATTTAAGTAATAAATTTGCTTTCTGTACAAAAAAAAATAATAATTTTGAATTTTTTTTACTATTTACCAGATGCAATATATCCGAGCAAATGAAATTAGAGAAATATGTCATTCCATTGGAAAAAGATTAGTATAAAGAAAAAATGTGTACAAGTGACACATGTCTATTGGTCGAGTTCGTTGGACTGAAACTATAATAACATTTTTCATAAAGTTAATACAATTATTAAAAAATATGCTTTCACAATATGTGCATAACAGCCGAAGACTAGTATTATTTTGAAATTTCTAACTATATTAGTTTTTATAACTAACATTTAAATAATCTCAAAACCCATTAATTAAAAGAATTGAATTCCTTAAACATAAACACTGTTTTGGGAAACATCGTAAGCGTACGTTTTGTTTTTTTGTGATATGGAAGTGAGGGACAGCTCAAGTAAAAGAAGAAGCAAGAAGATAGACACAAAAATAGTTGTTCTAGATCTTTCTACTAGCTTCCTTTTACTTCTATGGGCGCTCCTTTTATTCCTCTGCTTTGAATCTTCCTCACTTGCAAATTCATCTATCAATCTCTTCTCTTCTTTTCTGTCTTCCTTCAAAACAATGGCTTCTTCTGCTAACACCCAAGAATCTGAATTAGCATCAGCTTTTGAGAGACTATTAAGGGACAGAGACCTCTCCCACTTCCTTCCTTTTCTTTTAGGTTTCACTTCTTCCTCAAGTGAAAACCAACATGCAGATGACCATCAAGAACAAGAACAAGAACAAGAACAAGAACAAGAACAAGAACAAGATCAAGATCAAGATCATGATCAAGAAGATGATGAAACTTCTTCAAACACCCATAACGAGAGGATCATCCTGATAAACCCTATGACTCAAGGGATGGTTGTAATTGACGGAGGAGCAGGTACTTTTGATGCTCTGTTTCAAGAATTGGGTACTGCTAAAAAGGGTCACCCGCCCGCTTCGAAAGCATCCATAGAAGCCATGCCTAGTGTTCAAGTTTCTGAATTTAAAGACCAAGAAAGTGAGTGCACAATATGTTTAGAGGGATGGGAAGAAGGAAAGGTGGTAAAGGAGATGCCTTGTAAGCATAGGTTTCATGGTGATTGTATAGGGAAGTGGTTAGGGATACATGGGTCATGCCCTGTTTGTAGGTTTAAGCTGCCCTTTGATAAGGAAGATCAAGAAGGGAGACAGAGAAGGAGGAGAAGTAGAATTGGAAGACATGTTTGGGTTAGTTTGTCTTCTAATTCTAGTAGGGATAGGACTAGGGAAGAGACAAATCAAACTCCATCTTCTGATTCTACTGACAATCAAATGGAGAATTAAAGACATTCTTTTTTCTTAATTAGCTTGTTATGCATCATTTGTGTATATATCTTTTGTTTGTTCAATGTGAAATACGGCTATATTCTCAGTAGTATTCAGTAAATGCAGTTTAGTGGTATTTAGTTGGGATTAAATTTAGAAAATTTCAGTCATAAAGATGAAAAGGGTCCGACTCTGCCCTTAGACTAGTGGGTCTGCCTCTACTCTTAGACTAGTGATCAACCTATGCGATGCACGAGATACATATAATGTAAAAAAAACACACAGTTCAATTGAACCTCCCTAACCAAATGGTGCTAAATTTGTTATCTTTGTATTATTACAGACAGGTTAGCCTTTATTAGTGTTGTTAATGACATTGAGATGGCTACTTTGGGTTTCTCTAAGAATCTGGATCCCTTGATATCTGCCTAGCATTAAGAGGGTAGCCATTGGATTAGTACCAGGGGATTCTGAGAAAGTTGAGCCATCTATTACTCTCAACCTCTTTATTCCATATACTTTGTATTCATTATCAACCACTGAACCCACTTTACAACCACCATGGTAGTGATAGTAAGTCCTCACATTCTCCTTGCAGAAGTTTCTCAGTTCATGACGGCTCGATATCATTTTATTCTGCAGTTTTGTCCTCAGGAACATGACCACAGAGTTGGACCTTGATACCCTTTGAAGCACTTCAGCCATCTCTGCACAATTCTCCAAGTCTTTTTCATTTTTTAGATAGTTAAATTCCACATATGGGTTTTGCCTAGGATCTGTATTGTACAGTTCCAGTTTTCCTTTAGATTCAGGAAATGCAAGCTTGATTGCAATTGGCATCCTTGTTGCATTGACGCTTATCGGGACGATTCCACCTTGTACTATGAATTTGAACTCTTTTGCTATTCCTGCTACTTGTGGTGTATCCGGCAGCCGGTATTCTGCTTGTGTATCTACTAACAGGCCAACTGAAGGATTGTCTTGCATCTCTCCCCCAACCTCTTTAAGATCTGACACAACTGGGATACTCAAATTTTTTAAATACTTTTCTGGTCCTATGCCACTTAATAATAGGATTTGAGGACTTCCTAATGCTCCTGCCGATAAAATAACATCTCCCACCAAGCTTCCATTATGTTGGTGATTGAGGTATGCTTCGTATATCTCTGTCTCATCCGTGCTGCCATTGCTTTTAACGAATTGGATGCCTCCAGCTATTGTATCATTCCCTTCTCCTGCAGCATTAGAATTTAGAAGAGACCATATGATATGAGCATCATGTCAAGAGAATGCTTTTTATGTCTAAGTAAAACAAACTCAATTACAAGTTACTACTAGAAGAAATATCTTACTATCTTTATGTAATATGATGTTCTTGACAGTTGCATTCAAAAGAACTGTGATGTTTGCTGGATTTCCTGCCCCCAAAAGATCAGCTGACGTGTGTCTTATTCCAAATTCGTCAAACATAGTGCCACCAATTTTTGTTCCCTCGACATGTTCCCAGCTGAACCCATTGTAAGGAATAAACCCTGCTTCAAGGAGACCAAATTGAAGAACAGATTGCCAAGTTGTTACCTCAGGTTTGAAAACAATCTTGGACTCTACCCATTCATAAGCTTCCTTCACGGCCTCTTCATCCCACCTGACGTTTCTGATAAAATCATCACTTGCTCGGCTGTAGAAACCTCCATTTATAGCTGATGATCCTCCAAGCACTCTCCCTCTAAGATTGGCAACTCCGTCCTTGGAAATGAAGCTTTGAGCCACTGATGAAAACTCATCAGTTTGGAGCAATGAAAACCCATAGTACATCTTATCTGATATCAAAGGATTTCCATAAGGTGAGCCTCCACGTTCGACTACAAGAACAGAGTATCTCTCTGAAAGAGTTGCTGCCAGTGGACAACCTGCTGTGCCTCCCCCGACAACAATATATTGAAACGACTTACCTGAGATCTCATTCAGATCTGAAGTGATGTAAGGGAAGCCTTTTCCTACAAAAATACAAGCTATTGTTAGCAAGATAATTTCAGGTTTTCAAAAAGGCAGACAAGACAACCATGCAGCGATACCTTGAAACACGGGGGAGGATTCAGACATGTTAACTAGTATAAACAAAAAAGCTGCAAACAGGCTATGCCTGGGAATGAGTATTATCCTCTTATCCATCTGCTGTTTGAAATTCTTATTTCTCTTCTGTAAGGATTTCTTAATATAACAAAATTGTTAACATTAGGTTGAGTTTAATGATTAAGCTTGCAGGTCTATCAACTAAGCCTAATCCAAGTTGCTTGACAAGTAGTGTATTAAGGTGTACGCATGGTTTAACTAATGATTCAATTTTTAATTGGCATGCTTAATGACTTTTCTACAATGATGATTTCTTCCTCTTGCACAGCATAGCTGGTCTACCTTTTTGCTTTTTCTTCTCTACAGTTATTGACTGAGTGCAAGAGTTTTAAAAAAGTCAATTCAGGTTTCGTGTCAAAATCATGTTATCACATACACATGCTTAGTATGGTTCTATATGGTACGAATTAGCTTTTTTGTAATGGCTTAATCTAAAAAAAATCCCTGTTATGGGAAACTACCACATGGAGATAGATGGGACCGGTTATTGAATAGGTTGAAGGAGATTCAAGCTTTATTCTTTCGGTAGCTGGGAAAATGACTACATCATCGGTCTGCCAAGTCGAATTCACCCTTGTGAACTTCGTAGAAAATGTTTTTCCGTATATTTGAAGAAAAATGATAAGCTTGTCAATCATGTTGTGTTGGTCGAATTGTTTTTGTCAATCATGTTGTTGTGTCAGAAAATATCATCCCTTGAAGGGTTGTGATGGGATGGGATCTGTATACTCGTTCCTTCTGTGTCTCTTGCCAAAGTTTGTAGTAGTTCTGATCCCATGTAACTTGTTCCTGGTATAAACAGCTTTAGAATGGCAGTTTAGAAAAGGTTGAATCATTGCGGGATGGTAGACATCCAATTAAATGGGAAGCATTAATCACATGGGTAATTTTGATCTCTAAAATATATTAATAAATAATCCTAAGTAATAACTTTGTCTGCTTCAGTTATATCAGCATTGGAGCTTGTTCTAGCATATCTGAAACATATAACTGTAATGACATGATGCAGCAAGAGGCAGAGAGTACGGAAGCAGACTGCCATATCAAAGTGGTCTAGAAACATAAACGCGATACAACAAGTAGTCTAGTTTAGTAATTATCCCGAAAATTTATCCACACAGTTATATATAGAATATCATACCATCTGTCGATATGGATATACTTTCAAAAGTTCCAGGGGTCCATACATGTACCTTTATACATAGTTTATAAACATTTCAACTCTTCACACTTTAACTTTGCTGCTGCTTTAGGCCATCAGATTGCCATTGCCAGAGTCCATCCACTTTTAAGCTTCGAAAGATTCCATTTTTCTTGCTTAATTTCCATTGCGGTTCAAGTCTATTGCTTTTGAATTAGATTCAAAATCATTTTGATATTGCCTGTTGAGATCAAATATTCTCAACTTGCCAGTGGTTTTTGATCTTTTCGCAGACGGCTGCTCTCCAGGGAGTCCATGTGTGGTGTTTATATCTTTTTCTGCTTGATCAGTTCGGGGGTAAACATACATTAACGGAAGTTCAGTAGAAGCAGTCTTAGAAAACTTGATACCACCAGTCTCATTCTTCGATTGCTTATTTTCCCTTCGTCCAGAGCTTTCAGATGATGTCAAGGAACTTTCCACGGAACATGTCATTTGTTTCCTCTCCGCCTCATCTAAGCTTGAAAGTTCGATTTCTGTCAATTCGGAGATAGGAGAGCTTTGACATCCATTGTTGACCATGGAGACTAATCTTGAGAGTTCAGCTTTTGCAAGTTGTATTCCCAAAGAAGAAGAATTATATCCAGAAAGAGTTTCCTGTGCCTTTCTTAATACAGATTGCAAGTATTTCCCTTGAGCTTCAATTCTAAGCTGCAGACGTCTTTGGACCTCAATTTGCTCGTGGAGTTTTCTCTGCACTTCCATTTGCACTTGAAGAGCCTGAGAAATCTGGAAACTTCTGTTGAGAATCAGAACACGTATCTCAAATCAGAATGAATTCTTGTTAACAAAACAGAAAAAAAAGAGAGAGAGAAAACCAAGAAAAGTTATTACTCATTGATTGGAATATTGTTTTTCTGAGTGATGTCTTCTCCTAAATCAGGACTACTGCTCTGGATCTCTAAGTAGTCTGCAACAGGCTTCCAAATGAAAATGTCATATATAAGAAAACAAAAGAAAAAAGAGGTGTTGTACTTAGTTCCAGTTCACCTTCTTGCTTTGCGCCGATGCTGGTTTGAGATGGTGATTGTGATTGTGATAACGATGGCTCAGTCTTACCGAGTCTGAACTTCTGCAAGAAGAAAAGGAAGAATAAATGAAATGCTAAAATGGGAAAGAAGGATCCAATTAATGATTGGAGAAAATGCCTGTAAATGGCTCTTAAGATGGTACAAAGTAAGACCAGGAACAGCCATCACTCTCATAAGACTCTTTGGGGTTGCTTCTGTCAATGATGGAAATAAAAGATTACAAATTGATATCTATTTTGAGAACATGTAATAATGACAATAATAATAAGAAGAATAAAAAGATACTTAACTGTCTGCACCACCAAGATGATTAACTGCTTCAAGAAACCTGAGATGTAAGTCAGAAGTCCATTTGAGCCTAGGCTTAGCATCAGTAGACAAAACCAAGTTCATATTCTGATTTTGCAACTTCATAACTTGTTTCTGTTTTGTTTTGGAGGGTGAAGATTGAAAGAAACATAAAGAAATAGTAATAATATATTATGTATTTTGTATGTATGGGGAAGGTATATATATGAAAAGAAAGGAGTAGTTGGGGGCTCTCAGTGATCCATATTTGGAAACATAAGTGGGGTTATGTTGGAGAAGGGAATATATGCTGATGAGCTATAGCCTAGCTGTATGTTGTTTTTCTTTTCTAAAAAAGAATTTGACTTGATAGGGAAAGAATCTATGAGGAGAATGAAAGTCACAAGTTCAATATTTTAAGTTTCTCAAAAATGAAAATAAAGGAAAGTGAATGGTTTGTTTTTATGTATGTTGCTGTTTTCCCACCTCTGTCTCTGCTTGATTCCCTTGTGTTAGCTAGGTTAGCCCCACCCACCATCATCATTCATGCCTTTAACTTTCCTAACACTATCACAACTCAACCTCCTTTCCCATATATTATACACAAAACTACAAATACATACACTTTTTTTTCTTTGCAGACTTATAGAGCATATCATCCTATACATACAAATTCATCTATTTTCGGTTTTCCATCCGGTTTCCGAAGCCACACTGGGCTGACTAATCAAAATTCAGGGCGAGTCTAAGGATTATGGTATTTAAACCCCTTCCGGTCGTCATTGTTGGGGATCGATCCGCAGATCTCCCTACCAAGCGCAGCCTCATACTATCACTGCGCCAACCAACGATTGTTATACAAATTCATCTATATTCATTCATTTTATACAATCACTACATGAAAGGGGAAAAAAATAAGGGAGTTACTATACATCGACCCCCTAAATTACTAAACATCGACCCTGGCCCACCCCTGGCCCACATTTAAAATTATTTTTACCCATTATACCCCTTCTTTCCCTTTTCATTAATTATTTTTAAAATTTTATTTAAAATAATATAATCATGAATATTCATTTATAATTAATATTGTTTTAATATTTAACTTTAGAAAATTAATCCGTTATCTTTAATCTCAAAATTAGTTCGTTCTTTTAAATCTAAACATCGGTCCGTTATTTTTTAAATCTAAAAAATAGTCCATGTTTTCAAAATTTCAAAAAAAATTTCGACATCTAAAAATTAGTCCGTTGAATATATATTAACTACAAATATCAAATATTTATGAGAATATAGTTCGTTCCCGATTCTAATGGATAAAACTTCGATAATTCTTCGTACAACAAAAAGTTTCATTTATATAGTTCGTTTCCGAGTCAAACGGAAAAACCTTGATATCCGTGCTAATGTATCGTTAAAATTTCGGTGGCGTTGTGTCTTCGAATCAATAATCTTCTTGTATTGATTGATTAAAAATTTATATTCTTTTAAAAAATAATACTTTAGTAAAAATAAAAAATTGAAAATGAAATTGACGGTCATGATGACCGTCTATTCCATGGTGATGAAATATTATTTTAAATTCTAAATTCATTATTTTTCCAAGTTTTATTTTGTAAACCTAATCCTAATCCTGACTCTGATTCTATACTTTAAACCCCGAATCCTTTTTTTTTGGAAGTTTCTTATTAAATTTCTAGCCCTATCCCTAAATCTCATACCCTTACCTCAAATACTACCTTAAACCCTAAATCTATTTATTTTGCAATTTTTTTATTAAATTTCATACCCTAACTCTAAATCTCATACCCTAACCCTAAATACAATGATAGCATTTAACTATTGTTTTGAAAAACAGACTAATTTTGAGATGTTTTAAAAAGTCGGACTGATTTTTAGATTTTGGGACTCTAAATCTCATACCCTAACCTTAAATACAATTATTTACCTTTTTGTCTCATTTAATTATTATTTTCAAAAACAGACTTGAGATGTTTTAAAAAGTCGGACTAATTTTAAAAAATTTAAACATATTTCAAACATAATATATTTAATACTGTTATAATGAAATTTGTTAAGCACCGTTCTAGCTAACTGTCATTGTCGTATGCCAATTAATTTTTTATGTTTAAATATTAAATTTATAAAAAAAAATAAAAAAAAATGAAAATGGTATGGACGGTCGATGGTCACCATGACCCTAACCCCACATACTACCTTAAACCATAAATCCATTTATTTTGCAATTTCTTTTATTAAATTTCATACCCTAATCCAAAATCTCATATCGTAAACTTAAATACTACCTTAAACCTCAAAACCTTGAACCCTAAATACTACATTAGGATATTATGAAGTTAATGAAAAAACATGATATAATTTTAAAGTGTTTCAATCAAGTTCGAATTTTTTCTTAATTTAATTTGATCGTGTAATCTATGTTTTTAATTATTATTAAATATAATTATCTATCTTTTTGTCTCATTTAAAAAAAGGAACTAATTTGAGATTATTTTAAAAAATGGACTTATTTTTAAATTTTGAAAAAACGTGCTAATTTTGGGACATTGAGCAGACGGACTAAATTTTTGAATTTTTAAACACATTTAAAACAATATATATTTAATTTTATTATTTTGAATTTTATTAATTAATTAGTTAATTAATATGGCTTTTTTTTCGAAAGAAATTAATTAATATGTTAAAAAATTAAATTTAGAAAAAAAACAAAAAATAAAATATTTTTTCAAATTTAAAAAAATAAATAAATTTTTTTTCAAACAAAGGGCGACGGTGACTGTGACCGTCGCCGCCGTGGTGACGACGGTCACTCTGACCGTCGCGTCCATGGGGGCGACGGTCAGTCCGACCGTCGCAGCCATGGTGGCGACGGTCCGTTTGACCGTCGCCACTTTAAACTTTTTTTTTTTCCGAATAATAAATAAAAAAATTAAATACAAATAAAGGGCGACGGTCACTCCGACCGTCGCTGCCGTGGTGGCGACGGTCACTCCGACCGTCGCTGCCGTGGTGGCGACGGTCACTCCGACCGTCGTCGCCATGGGGGCGACGGTCAATGTTACCGTCGCCACAATAATTTTATTTTTTATAAATAATTAAAAAAATTAGAAAAAATATTTTTTCAAAATATTTTTTTTCCTATGTACACTAATCGAATATACACTAATCAAATATTAAAATGTATTTAGAAATTTATTAATTTTAATTAAATAAATACTAGGACTATATTCATTTATTTAGGGGTTTATTTTAGCTTACGAGAATTTTTATTTCTTTCTCGAGCGTTTATCACTAATTTAACTTAAGGTAATTAGAAATATATTAATTATTAAGAGTATAATTAATTAAGAGGTCCATATATATATATATATATATATAAATAAAACATAATATATTAAATAATATATAAGTATAATAAGTTATAATATATAAATATATAAATAAAACATAAAATATTAAAATAGAAAAAGTATTAACTTATAATATATAAAGGGTATTCTGGACTTTTTTTAAATTAAAAGTGGGCCAGGGTCGATGTTTAGTAATTTAGGGGGTCGATGTATAGTAGTTCACAAAAAATAACTGGTTTTTATTGCATTTTAGTTATTTCTTGAGGTTAAAAAGTTGAAGGAGTAAAAGTTAAATATTAGTACTAATATGCTTTTATTATGGACATCTCTTTTTTGTGATTGAAAAAGAAAACCAATTGGGTCTTTGTTTCTTTCTTTTATATTATATATATTTCTTTCTCATCTTTTGTTTTGTTATTTTCTTCTTGAGTAGGGTGTATTGCGTGTGATTGGCAGATTCCTTTTGTAGTTTGTAGGGCTGGAGGAATCAAAGAATCTGACCTTAGATTTCAGGACCCAAACTTACTTTATTTTTATTCATTTCATAAATGACTCTTAAACATTTAACTAATAAAAATGTCTTCTAACTAATGAAAACGCCCTCTTGATGGTGAATTTATTATTTCAATACATCTCCCTTTAATAACACAAAAAAAAAAAAAAAAAAAAACACAAAGAACATCTCTTAATCTACTAAAATCATCAAGCATCTGACCCGTAGTAAAAATGTTAGTAATATGCTCTTTGGATGACAAATGTTTGAGCTGAATTTTTTTTCCTTCTAATGCATAATGAAGTGATACTTTTGTATCAATATGTTTTACTCTATCATGAAAAATAGATTTTTAGCCAACAGCAATAGCTATCTTGTTATCAGAAAATACATCAATTGCTCCATCTTGAGCAAACTTCAACTCTTTAACAGTCTTCTCAATCGTATTGCATGACAAACACAAAAAGTTGATGTTACATACTTCACTTTTCGTATTGAAATTGAAGAGATGTTTTCCTCCGACTAAGGCCCTGTTTTTTTATGCCGTATTGGTAATTTCTGTTTAGTTAATTTAGTTAAGTAAATTCAGTTTAGTTCAGTAATTTTAGTAATTTCAGTTAAGGAAATTTAATTTAGTAAATGTACTTCACTTCAATACTTTCTAGTAATTTCTGTTTAGTAAATGTAATTCACTTCATGAGAAATTTTAAAATACTCCTGGAGTACGGATGACGTGGTACTCCGGACTAATAATTCGATGACACGTCACATACGTTAGTATCTAGGGTCGATGATTTAGAGTCTAGGATTTTTATTTTAGGATCTAGAATTTTGTATAAATTATTAACTAAAAAATAGATTTTTAATTAATTACACGTCAAAATTTTATTGGTTGATGTAACATATGCCAACCATTTATTGGTTTGAAGTATCACGTCATCGTGCTCCAAAAGTATACTAAAATCTCTCTCGATACTTTTCATTTCAGTAAATTTCAATCATAAAGAATAAAGTTTAAAAAGGAAATCAGGTTTAATATTCTTATCCACAAGGTTCCAAGCTTTAGCAGTCTCTTTCACTCTCTATCCCATTGCTATTTCTATTTGTAAGATTATATAGTGGAATCTTCAAGACTTGCAATAGACTGTCAATTGGAAATATATGTATCATGATAATCGATTTTTCTAAACTTAAAGCACTCGCTAGTCCCTCAACATGTTGCATCATGGATTACCCATCTATCAATTTCATGCCTTGAAATATATTCCCATGGAATCTCACCAAAATCAACAACTTTTCTTTCACATTTCATTGTCTCATCCTCACTTTTGCTTTTCCTCAATGTCCTCAAATATAAAACTGCTCTATCTTGCTTTCATTTGTGGCGAACTAACGCCTGTTTTTTTTGGCTTATTTTCAAAAACAATTCAATTCAGTTAAGCTAAACTAAAAAAGTAAAAGAATTAGGCATTCAACTAAATATAGCTCATTTCGTGCAGCAAATTCAATTCAGTTCAACCATAAAAAAGAGACATAAATGCATCCCATTTTCTTACAACCAAGATCGCGGGAAAGATTGTCATATCCTAGTTGAAAATTTAAAATTAGAAAAACTAAAACGAATCGTCTCAACACCCAAATCTAAATTCGGAAAGAATATGGACAATTTAGGAGACGGATGAGATCATTATTGTGGAAAAGTGGCTATAGTTATTGTTTAACCCATGTTTTATACTTATGTTGAGTTATTTTTTGAGTTTTGAGAGTTTTAGTTTCGAAATCGGAAATAATAGCAGAAACGTGCTAAATTTTTGTCCAACCTCACATGGTGGGGCGTGCAGCCTACACGTCCCACCTCATGGTAGGTTGTGCGCGTGTTTCACCCGATGTTGCACGTCCCACCATTTGATCAGGGAAAAAAGTTGGAATTTTAACACTCGGGCCAATATTGTCTTTTGCGCGAGCCGAATTGTTAAAATCAGCCTACATTATTTAACACTACCTTTTTCATTTTTTGTAAATGATAACATGCAAGACAATCACATATTGGGATAAAGTTATATTTGTTTCCTTGTGAACTCTCATCGTCCTTCCAAATAAGGGGAAATTATTAAGGGGTCGAGAACCTTAAATAAAGTTCAATTAAGGACCCCTATTGGACGTGTGATGAGTGTATTGCGGATCCACACAATTTGTATTTGTGTAGGTCCGCAATACACTTGTCACATATATAATAATGGGTCTTTAAATAAAGTTTAAGGTCCTAAACCCCTTAATAATTTTCTAAAGGGTCTTCCTTTCTATTCATTCCCCTCCAAATTCTCTCCCAAATCAAAACCTAAGGAATTAGTTTGAGTTCTTTAATTCTCAAGGCTTTCTATTGGAATAATTATAGACCTATATATTACTTCCTCCGGTTTTTAATATATGTCGTTTTATAGTTTTCACACAGATTAAGAAACATAATTAATACATCTCAAATTAATAAATTTACATAGGTTAACTTAAAGAGAAATTCTCTCTCATACAATGGTTGGTCAATAAACATTGAAATATTAATCAATTTTTGGACCAAAAAACTAAATTAAACATTCTTAAAAAGCGAAAACGTCATTTATACAAAAATATTCTAACTTTTTGAAACTTCATATATTTAAAAACGGAGGGAGGAGTACTTACAAAAACTTATGAACTCAAATAACAAATCAAAACGAATTTGAAACTTTTAGGAGCTTCCGAGAATCACCTTTCATCTCTGAGATTTTAGTTGCATCCTTCCTAACCAAGAGTTAAATGCTTTAGAGGTCATAAAAGTTTGCCTATTTCCGATGAACGGTCATGAAAATTTAATTTGTCTCAGTAAAATCATAAAACTTTAATTTTGTCCCAATAAAATTACATTGACCGTTTTCCGACCAACCACTCGCCGGATGTGATGATGTGACAATAATTTCGAAACTTTTGTGACAATTTAGAGAATTATTCGAAACTTTTGTGACCATTTAGAGAAATATTTGAAACTTTTGTGACCTCCAAAACTAATTGGCTATATAACATTGGGTTAGGTTGGGTTAATTTAAGTTTTTTTTATTAAAAATATATATTTTAATTTGCCACATGGCGGTGACGTGTCGCTGATGTGTCACAATAAAATATAAAATTATTGCGACATCATCACCTCCAGTGAGTGGTTGGCCGGAAAACAGTCAATGTGATTATATTGGGACAAAATTAAAGTTTTATGATTTTACTGAGACAAATTAAAGTTTTATGACCGTTTATGAGAAATATGCAAACTTTTTTAACTTCCAAAGCAATTAACTCCCTGACCAATGAGAAGACTGAAATATTTTTTTCACCACAAGCAAAAACATCTCTTCAGCCTTCAAAAAGAAACATGTACTGATTTCACTTTTCTTCAGAAAAGGAATGTGGTATTTTGTTTTTCGCAAACACAAGATTGTGCTTTTACACTGTTCTAAAAAGATGACATTTTAGTTTGATATCATAAAATTCATTATTAACGACCTTAAAATGAAACATCTCAAAATTTAAAGTTGTTTAATACCATATTAATCATGAAACCAAATTTTCAGATTTTAAAAGTTATCGTTTTTTAATTTCTCTCTTTAAACGTTAATTTTCTCTTTACTTACCAAACACCATCGAAGTGATCACAAACCAAAAATGTTGAAGAATTAAAGTTTTTTAAAATATCAGTTTTTATTGGAACATATCATTTTTTAAGTCGTCAACGTTTATTTTAAGAGCGTTAATAAAAAAAATCCTCATTTTGCTAAAATTTGAAACTACAATCCTATATTTAAAAAAAGATCACAATTCTTTATTTAAAATAAGTAAAATCACAATTTTTTTTACTCTACCCATAAATTAATTAAATAAGCTGAACATAAGAGTTTATTTTTTATACTTTAAAAAAAAAAGAGTTTATTTTTTATACTTCAATAGTCAAACGTTGATTCCACCATTGTCAAAACCCAAAATTACTTTTATGTTTCAAAAATTATAAATATTTATGGTCAAGTTAGGGATAGTATTTACACCTCTAAAAAATGGCAATACAAAGTTTAGAAAGTATCCCATTATAATGATTATAGAATTAATCTGTCTCAAGTTCAAAGTTAACAGGACGACATGTCAAAACAAATTTCAAGCATTCATTATGCAATAAATCAGTAAATATATAGGGTTTTCTATAGTTACTTTATTTTTCACAAAGTAACCATTACTTTGTCCACTATCAAAACTAGACGAGGGTAGTGGATTTTAATCTAATGGTGATGAAAGCAAAGTAATGGTTACTTCAAAGTAACCATACCCTACGTCATATAATTTTGAATGAATCCAAAACAAATATTTGTATTGAGAAAAACATATGCATGTACAGAATGAAATGACAAAAAGGTCCAAATGTTTGTAACTGCATGCATACTTTTAGATTTTTACATATAATATGAAAGCAATCAAGTTGGCTTTGGAAAAAAGAAAAAAGATATATATTCCAAAGGGGATACTACAACCTTTAGCTCTGTGATCCATATCCATGAGGAAATATTGAGAGAAGAAAAATGTAACCCAGGAAGAAAATAATGGAAAAAGAAAAGGGGAAACCAAAATGGCCAACAAGAAATCACAAAAGTCATTTGAATCAGATCAACCTTTCAGATTTATCGGGTTTCGGTCAAGAAATTTCGATGAAACGGAATCAAAATGCAATGATTGATGAGCCAAAGTATTGCCATCTCAGTGCAATACATTCACTTGGTCTGCTCACTGCTGCATATACTGTTCCAGGATTCAAAGTACGTAGTAATATATATTTTAAGCAGAAAATAAATTAGATCAACATCTCCTTGTCCTAGTCCTAGGCTTAAGTAATACATGGTTATTCTTAGTCAGCCATTACAAAACTCTTTTCTAAATTCATGAGCCGTAACAATTGGATATTACAAGAGTGAAATTTGAGTGAAAAAAGGGAAAACAACAGCATGAATAGTATAGTGTATTTTCTCCAAAGAAAGATTTTTTTTTGTTACAGGGAGGGAGGGGTCAAGAGACCCCGAGCCTGACAACATGTTAGGAAATTGAGGATTCGGATTCAGTGTTGACTATTCAAGATAATATGTGGAATAAAATAACTGACTAACTCAACGCATAATATTTACGTGGTTTGGCAAATTTTGCTTAATCCACGGGAGAGGAGATAATTTCATTATTATCGGAGCTGGAACAAATACAAGAGAGTTTATGAAAACCTTCTACCCGAGAACATTCTTACGAATTTCTACACCGAGTATTTTCCAAAGCGCTCTATATTGCTCCCCACATTTGCTCTCAATAAATCTCACTACATTTTCTCTCTTTCTCCTCACATTTGATACTCTTCAACATCACTTAATATAGCCTACAATTTTCACAATAATGCAACTACTAATTAAATGATAGGAGCCATCTAATTAAATGAGCTTTGACTCTAAGCCACATTTCTTGATTTCCTTTATCTTCATGTTTTTCATTTTTCTTTATGTTTTATTTTTATTTATTTAAAATTAATGGTTAATTTCTAACACAACAAAAAAGAGAAAAGAAAGCAGGAGAAAAAACAATTACAAATGAATACAATGAGGAATACAAGGTAGCACAGCTCATATAAGCAAAAATGAGATTCTGCACACTCGTGATGATCCAAGGCAGATGATAGATAAAGAAAGGAATAAAAATACATAATTGATTGATTAGTGATAATGAATAATGATAGAAGTGGCCCGAATATATGTTTGAAAAACAAGGAAAGAAAGAGTAATTGAAGTAACCAAACTTAGGTGATGATGTACTTTCCTTTTTCTCACTTTAATATATTCTATAACAGGTAAAGGAGATTCTAGGATGGATGATGCCAAAATCTTCTTTCTTTCTTTGTATTTTTTAGGACAAGCTCTTGTGAGTGTGAGTGAATATCAAAAGTCCTTTAATTTAACCTCATCATCAATTATTATTATTCTTCTTTAACATATCCAAATCAATATATGGCCTGGCCTTCTTCAGGAATCAACAAATTAAATTAAAGAGAAACAAAAGGAGCCACTGACCATCCCACTCTATATATTATATGATGAGGTAAGCAATATGTCAATAATCCATGCTTATCTATAGATCTATCTTATATTGCACAATTCATATATGATAAAGTAACTGCAGAAGGACTAATAAAGAGCACTATACATTTCTCTTAAAGCCACATTATTCTTTATCTAGCACTCTAAAATGTAATTGATGCAGGTATGAGAAAGCAAATACAAACATCTGCTAGTTAAAATAGTTTGTCATTATTATGGAGAGACACACAAAATTTAACTGGAACAAAGAAAAGCAAACAAATGTTCGGTAACCACAATACAAAAGTCTTAAATATCAAAAATTAAAAAAAACATATAATGTTATTAAATATTATTGAAATTCAGAGCTAAAAAAATAAATTACTATCAACTTTCTAGATAAATTGTGTCACCTATTTTTCTTAGAAGCTACAAATTTGTAGTTTTTTCTAAAATTGATTTTCTCTGCTTAATTAGTTTTTTCAAAAAGCAGTTTGACATTTACCAAACGTTGTTGCTTTTAAGTTGAAAAGTTGAAGAAGCTACTTTTAGGCTGTGGAAAAGCAACGCCAAACGAGGCCATGACATTCCTTCCGTGTTATACTCTGTCGCAGTTAGGATTGATGTCACTTCAAGGATACTCTACTCACTCTAGCATCATGTTGGCCCATGAAATAACATTTCATTTTTAAGTATAGATTATTATTTTTATTGTAAAGTTTGATTAAAAATAAAATAAAGATATGTCCATATATAAAAAAATAAAGATAAAAACAAGAGAAAAAGATAAAATCAAAAAAATTAAAGTAAAGTTTTATTTTTTCAAAGCTCCAATGGTTAGTTTTGGTGACTTTTTGGAACATCCAATGGAAGAGTCACAACGTAAGAATGGACATTTTGGAAACTAGACGCGACAAGAAATCTACGGATCACTCACGGATCAAAAAGCGAAGAAATGTGGAAATATTTATGCCTTATTGATGTTTACCATGGTGTAGAGGTATTTGGAAAATAACTAATTATGGTTATTCTAAACTAACTTAACTAATTTAACAACCCATTAATTACTAACTACCAACTACTTTTAAGGGTAGTGGGTTAGTGGGTTAGTGGAAGAGTAATTTTAGGAGGGGTTTTTCACTTTAAACACGTATAATAAATAGAGCTCTTTTTCTCTCATTCAACACACAACAACAACATACAACAATTAATCTCCCAAGTCTTTCTCTCAAGTTTTCTAGCCTTTTATTTTGCTCCAGGGCCGGCTATTGGGCTAGGCGACCCAAGCTTATTGCCTAGGGCCACAATTTTTTATGGGCCACAATTTATTAATAATACTCATATAAGGCTTTAGCCTTTTAATACCATTTTTCTTATTCATAACAGAAAAACTAACCTATTTAGGTAGAATTGAAGGATGTGTTAATGGGCTGCGTGTTTTTGCAATGAAAGTGGGCCCCTAAAATATAACTCTACGGGCCTCAATTCAACAACTCCAAATTTCATTCTAATTAAACTCTCTAACCATTTTCTTTCCTATAAATATCATAGGTTTTCCTATTCTTTTACTTCAATTGATACTGAATCCTCTCAGAAAAATATAACTCGGAAAATTAATTGACTAGTAAGAATTTAAAATTTAAAAGTTACTTAATTTTTTATATTGATTTATTATTTTACAAGAATTTATATGTTAATTTTACGTTAAATTACAACGTTATTTATGATGTAATTATATAATTTTATCTTGGGATAACTTTGGCACTCAAAATTAAGAAAATTAATTACTAAAAATTATCTAAGGCCTCTAAAAAATACTGGAGCCGACCCTGTTTTGCTCTTCTTAGTTCTAAAAGTTCTCTTAGCAATCATTTTCCAACTTTCATTTTTCAATTTGTCTATTTCAATTCCAATTTCTAATCTTTACATCACTCAAAACCCCAAATTTAGTCATTTTTTCCATTTATGCAATCTACTCAGCCAACTTTCAATCCATTTGACGACCTTCCAAACCAATTTTTAGTCTATAATTCTTAAAAATCCATGTATTCCCTAATTATAATTACCACACAAGCTACACCAATGTTTGTTCGTTCAAGCCGCTCATTTGCTCCTGGATTGAAGTTAACATCAGCTCAAGCATCGTCATCATAGCCATTTATTTGGCTCGAGTTTGTTTTTTTTTTTTCATTTTTCTCGATATTGCATTCAATTGTCATTTTCTAATTTAAATTTCATTATTTCAATTCTAATAGAACTATTCTTTGTGAATAAAATTAGCTATGCTTGTAATCTTTTCGTTAAACATTTGTAATCATCTCCACATCCAATAAAATTGATTTTCACAAAAAATTTGTGTCAATTTTCGCATTTACATTTATTTACTTTACTGTTGGTCGCTTTAATTTTATTTAGCTAAGCTTTTATAGCGGATCTAAGTAACCAAGAGGGACTTTTTTTCAATCCTTGTGTCTTTCGCCAATCGCTTCGTTTAAAGTTCAAGTTTTTGTGCCACACCCAAACCACACGTGACAAGGTTGAAAATAGTAATATTCAAAAAATTATCGCTAACGCATTCTTAGATTTCTGCATAGCTTTACTAATCTCACACACATCAACACAACCAACACACTTCACTTTCAAAGCAATACAATATTCATTCAGATGCCAATCTATTATTCCATCAAATACACGATTTAATTACCAATACAAGAATGTAATGATATAGTTCATACCACCCATGAAAACATCCCTAGATGAACACTTTACATTACTGCAGAACTCATGAAGCATGTTAAGTTACTTGGAAAGTTAAAAAAAAAAATACCTTTGCTCATTCAAAATAAAATCCAAGAGCAAAATTAATACTCCATCCGTTTCATATTAGCTGTCATTTTAGGACATGTATGCATGAATTTATGTCTCATTAAATTTGATAAAAAAAATGGTTTCTACTGTAGTTTTTTTTTTTGATAGAATTCTACTGTAGTTTTTAATGACTCACTTATGTACATATATGTGAAAAATTTAATTAATATGCATAGATTAGAACAAAATTTATGTATTAAACAAGAAAAAATAAATTGTGACAGCTAATATGAAACGGATGAAGCAAATGATAGGGAGAAGAATTGTCAAAAATAGAACACAAATTAGGAATGATTTTAGGGGAAAGAACCAGATTGGCAGTTAGAGAGAAGCAGTTGTTTTGGAGTGGGAGGTAACGGTTACAGAAGAAGCAACAGTTGAGGAAGCATAGCAGTTTTCAAAGAAAACACAAATATTCTAAAATAAATACTCTATACTTTCTTTCTTCAGTTCATCATCACTACTCTCTTGTCTTTAATCTGCAGTGCAAGATGGAGCAAACAGAAGAACAACTGGGAAAGAAAACCTACAGTCCATCACCCCCTAACACTCATCATCATCATGATGATCATGAATCTTGTTCGGAAGCACCACCACACTTGAAGGAACCCGGCAAGAAAAGACGAGCAGTTGCTAAGGGAGTCCAAAGCACTCTCTCCAAAACATCAATGCTTGTAAACTTCCTTCCAACAGGAACCCTTTTAACCTTCGAGATGGTTCTTCCATCTATCCTCAAGAGCCGAGAATGCACCCATGTTTCCGTTCTTATGCTTCTTCTACTTCTCGCCCTCTGTGCAGTCTCTTGTTTCTTCTTCCATTTTACTGATAGTTTCAAAGGTTCTGACGGCAAGGTCTATTACGGCTTTGTTACCCCCAAAGGATTGGCAGTTTTCAAGCCTGGACTTGCAGTTGAAGTACCTAAAGATGAGAGGTACAAAGTCGGCCTTACTGATTTTGTTCATGCTATCATGTCCGTTATGGTCTTTGCCGCCATTGCCTTTTCTGATCATAGGGTTACTCACTGCTTGTTCCCTAATCATGTCAAGGAGATGGAACAAGTCATGGATAGTTTTCCCATCATGGTAGGTGTTGTCTGTAGCGGTCTCTTTTTCGTCTTCCCTAATACTCGATATGGAATAGGTTGTATGGCCGCTTGATTGTTCTATTTCTGTTTTTATATATTGTTTCTGTAATTTGTTTTCGTATCTAATGTTGTTGTCTATATGTATGCAACTGTTGTGGTTCTAGTATTCAATAAAACTCAAATCGAGATTTGTTTTTACTAGATTATATGTAAGAAAATTAAGAGCGACACACAAAAAGAATTGGCATGTTAAAGGAAAGTCAAAGAATTGAACACACAACAACCCTATCCTAATACTATTTACTAAAGACAGATTGATTCTATACACTGCACTAAATCTATATCCTACACAGCAGTAGCACATCGCCCTCAGTCACCGAAACGCGACTTTCATTTTTATGTATTACTATAATCATACAAGGTAATACCTATTCTATTCTAATCTAATCAAAGAGCCATCTCGACTGTTATCCTCTTGGTTATATTATATATCTCCATTGATCCTGCTTGATCCTTCCTAGTCAGGAAAATCTCAAAAACGGGTTACGAACATCAGTCTCTTTGCGAACTGTGAGGTTGGTTATGTGAGGCATGTAAACATGAACTGTATCCTTATTATCGCCGCTCGCCGCAGCATCTAGCACCGTCTCCTTCTTGGAGCTTCTGCCACAAACAAAGCATTTCTCTGGGACCTTGGTAGTGGGCAATAGTATAACCATCTTTGCACCCTTCGTTATAGATCTTTTCATCTCTCTCATACCTGACTTTTAATCCTTCCTTCTGCATCTCCGATATCCAGATGCCCATTGCAACATCTTCTAGCTTAAATATCTGCAATCCAGTTACCAAAATTTGTGCAGAAATTTGAGAGCTCATCCACACAACCAGTTGATAATCAAACAAAAATGCTACAGTGCTACAGTTTGTTCATTGTAGAGATTAAATACAAGGTAGAAATAAAAGATAAATATAACATTGTTATTTGTACCTTTAAGCGAGATTCTTTATATCTCATGTAAACTTGCTTGGCTATGTCTTCAGACACCACATAGCCAGGACCATGTGCCCAAGGGGGATATTTCTCTTCAGGCCATTCCTGTTTATACCAACGTAATTAATCATGGATCTTTTTGTGGTATTCAATTAAAGACATATCTAAGTCGGTACATTTTACAGTTGCTTTGTCTTGGCCCATCTTAACATTAAATGAAAACTATTCCCATCTTCCAATGGTAATTATAGGCAGAGTACAAAAAGATTTATTTAAGACAAATCCAATAGAAACGTATTTAGAATGTGGGAACCTTCTACGAATAGACACGCTAAAAAGGAATTTTGAGGTGTTTCTATTTAACTTTTCCAAGGTAATAAAGAGTTGAAGATTTACCTGAAGGCTAATATACCATTTGCTATCAGTATTCCTATGAGGTTCGGAATCTGAATTTATGAGTCCATAAAGCAGGCCGCGATTCACTTTGATCCGTTTTAAAGAAGCTAAAACTTCATCCACTCGAACAAATGCATCATCATCTGTCTTCATGACATATTTTGCTGATGCAACCTCAGTCTGTTTGATTGGTGAGATCAGTAAGGCAAGGGTTCAACTATCCATATGAGTAAAGGATGAGAGAAGACCTTACCCCAAAGATGCAGATAGCTAAAGTCTTCCAGGTAATGAGGTTGTAATAGTCAACAAAAGGCATAAGCTGTATGTCTCCATATGTTGTTGCTTCATTCCAAAGTTCCTTGTTAACTAATTGGTTTTTGTGCTGCAATACACCTAGAAATTGTCAGTGACGCAGTATATAGGTTTGCATAAACACTATTGTACTTTTAGCAGCTTATTTGGAAATCCCAAAGAAAGATATACTTCCGTCCCATATCAATATGGATTGGATATAAAAATTTAGGACAACCATGACAGGATGGTGGTATGGCAACCATATCAATTTTAGTGTAGCGTCTGTCCAGCATACTAATTTAATTTGAGAGAATTCCCTTTTTTCAAAGTTCATAGCTACAAAACATCAGCATACTGAACAATTCTGAAGAAAAATATAAGGCATTTAATTGTTAACTTACCAACCCAACAAAAAACCGCACAGCTACAGTCCCTGACCGAACATCAGCATACTGCATCCAAGTTCTTCGAACAGCCATCCGGCGTTTAAAATTGTTGGCTGTGGAGAATACGCCAATAAAGAGATGTGGTGTTTTCTTTGAGGGAAGAGGAACTGATTTGAGTAGCTCTAGATCAATTGCATGTTCTGAATCCTCTGATGTAGGTAGACCACTAGCCACAATAGACATTAACTTCATGTCTCCAGATATTCGAACTTCACTGACCAGCCATGGCTCCAATGTCTGAAATAACAAAGAATAAAGGAACAATAATTTCAATAAACCTGACTATTTTACCAGTGCAAGTAAATGACAAAGTCAAGAATATACCTCGCGATATGCAAAAGATGTAATGTGCTTTCCATCAATGGTTGTCTGAATTCCCTCGGTTCCTACTCGAAGTGTTACAACAGATAAATACCCTTGCTTGAAGGGAAAAAATCTCCTGTTAATGGATCCCTCCTGAGCCATTCCAGACCTTCCTGAACCTTCAGAATGCATGCTAGCTAACCGTGTATCATTTCCACCCACTATCTTGTTACACTGATCCAACTCATCCACTGGCAGTTAAAACCATAAAGATATTACAGCATGTTTAAGTGAATAATCAAACTAAAAAAGCCCCACGGAAGCAGAAAAGATTAGAATACTAGGACAAAGGTTATTGGTCTTGCAAGACGTGTATCAGTTTCTATGAATAGGTTTGAAGAAACACCTAATCCAAATACAGAATCATATTGTTTGAAACATGTGCCATAAAAAATTCATCTAGCTCTACCTTTTCTAATCTTTTCAGGAGTAGGAGACGGGCAACGATCCTCTTCACCCCAATCATGTGCTGCAGTCCAGGTGTTTTGAACAATTACTGGATCCTCAGTCACTTTATCTCCATGAAGCCTAACGTTGTAATGCAAAATGATGGGGGGATCAGGCTCCCCAGGAAGTGCTTCCCCAGTTAATTCTATACGGAAGTTGCCAAGAAGACCATCTGGAATACCTATAATTGTTATTGAAGAACCCTGGGTCAAACCACAAGGAAGCCGCAGCTTGAGACCTCCCCCCTTGTCCGCTGTAGCGTTTATTTTGTTAATGAAATGAGGGCATTGCTTTTCTTTTCCACTCTTCTTAGAACTTTCATTTGTATAACCACTTCTTTCCTCTTCAATTGAATCCATAAGGCTATTCCATGCACTTGCAGCTTCCTTCATAGCTTCTACTCCATTGGGTAAAACCTGAGCTTGATCAATCAAGTGTTCCAGTAAATTCCATGTGTGCAAAGACGTTTTTTCTTCATTGGAAATATTTCTCGGAGCAAACAAACTGTACACTACAGTATCAGTTGAAATTACTTTTGCTGAATTCTCTGGATTCTTTGTTACAGGAGGAGCAGTAGCTTGAATCCATTCAAGAGGGTTACTAGAATTGGAGAGTGCATTCATCAGATAACCCTCTCCTATAGGATTTTTCATGAGACCATATCTCAGGATCAGCAACATAAACATGGAAGCAACCAAAACACCACCATACCATTTCTTCATTCTGTTGATTATAAAGATGCATTAAAGTCGAGACGGATTCCTATTCCGATTGAAGGATCAAATAACCCTTATACACTAATTCTCATGTCAATGGTGGACAAATCTCTTAACAAATGGTTATTAAAATAAAGAGAAAGAAAGGATCATCACATCCAGCAAAAACAGTAAATGTCCCAAAAAAAATGCAGAATGGTAAGATCCTCTTAGTTTCAGTATACTAGCCAATTATCAGGTTTCGACAGTACATTCTCCTGCTGCAGAAAAAACTGCTAATAAACTCAGTAACTGAGTGGTAATTCTGGTAAATTACTTCATGGAATACCCTGCACCAGAATGCCAAGCTGAATCACAGCTTCAATTTCTTTTATATCAACAAGCTCAATTGTTTCCAGTAAAACACCCCTGTAACCCTGCATGAGAATAGCCATTGATGAAGTTCATGGTTTCATCATTGACCCATGGAACATAAAATGTAACGTAAAACTTAAAGGTACAGATAATGGACAAGTTTAGTATCAAGAAAAAGCAACCAAAGAGATGTATATAAGAAAATATACACGCGGAAGTCACATTAACCACTAAAAACTGGAACACAAAGTGTTTTCTGACTTGATTTTCTTTGAGTCTAGTTCCCTCATAAGAAGTAAAAAGTTGTATGAAGTTGTTTGTGAAGAAGCACTTAAATGTTGAACTATTTCTGTGAACAGCACCAATCAGATGACAAATCTGACTCTCTTACTTTAATATTGACCTTTCCATTCTATGTTGTACTAAAAGGTTGAAGTAACCCAGATAGGTCTGATCAGTAAATTACTTACCTACTAAGTTGCCAGTTGGTCAAAATAAAGGAAGAAGTGGAGCAGTTACTTCCCCCTTTTTCAGTGTGTATATCATTCATTCCTTCTCATGTATGACTAAGAGAAAATCTATATAAAATTAAGTGATGACTTCATAACTACTAGAACATTTCCATTTCAGTTCTTAACTAAAAGCTCGAGCTGATAGTTAAGGCTAACAACGTCTTTTATATTAATCTCTGACAACGCATATGCAAATTCATTTTAGTTACAAGGTAGAAGTTAAATGGCCAAAATTAATCAGGTCTGCTTTAAAACAAAGGGATTAGATGGAAAAGAAAATCACACCTCTATGAAAAACATAAGCCCCATTCCATTTATTTTCCTCAACTCTATTTTTTTTTATTTAATTTTTTTTTCTTTTTTCAATGTTGTTCTCTTAGTTACATAAATAATTAAGAATTGAAGAAACATGGAAATTTCATGGGAACACCTTGACCAAAACGAGTCAAGTTGACAAGGCAAATGGATTGACTAAATTTTATAATATTTTACTAAAAACCCAAAATATCAAAATTTCCTAATTAACACAAGAAACCTAAAAAGATTTGAATTAGATTGATTCCAAGAAAACACAAGAATATCAAAAGAAACATGCATCAAGAAATTAATACTCATTCAACCTCTCCAAATACAACCCCTATCCCAAATTCCCAATGTTGTCGCTCCAGCTAATAATTAAGTTAACAACATATTTTATATTAATGTCTGACACACCACCTCACGCAAATGACAGCGTGCACATTATGTAATTTTTTTTTTAATTCAACAAATATTAAGGTTGTCAAGAATCGATCTCCGGACATTTTGATTATAGAGGCTATGATGTCAGGTACTTAACCGATTGAACTGAAAGCTCGAGAAAAGTGCGAAGAAAGCAGTTAAGTAGGTGAATGAGAAGTAGTAAAGTGTAAGCTAAGCTTAAGATTGGAAAACAAACCTTTCTTCTTCTTCTTCTTCTTCGTCTTCTTCTTGTTGTTGTTTTTTGGTGAATCTGAGGAGAGAAAGTAAAGAGAAAATGCGTACGAAGTAAGGAATGGAGGATGATGATGTTGTCGATTTCTGGATCTGAATTTGAACAACTTGAGCTTATGAATACGGTGGGAAATATATGATAAATCAACACTCTCTTTGCATCATATTTTGACTAGTAAACTCCGTCTTTTATCTTTCAATGGAAAATAAAAGAAAAATTAAAAGTAAAGAAGAAGACTAGTAAACTCCATCTTTCAGAAAAAAAAAAAAAAAGACTAGTAAACTCCGTTATGATTTAATTAAGCTTAAATATTACTTCTTCAAACATCACCAAACATATTATTTACTACTCATCTTAAAAAATACTATATGACTTTTCATTTTTTTTATTCCATAATTTAATTCTTTTATATTTGTTTACAATAAAAATAACTAGAAAAAATTTTAAGAACATAAAACATTGATTCAGTCGCAATATGTGACGTTATACAGATAAATTTCTTAGTATAAACTAAAAAATTGTTAAAAAGTTTTTTTTTTTTTATTTGAAAGATGTTAAAAAGTTATTTATACATAAATATACAGTCTTTGATCATGACAATATAAGGCGAAGAAATTTGGTGTATCAGCCGTTGATTAACAAGAATTTGAGAGTCTGCTTCGACTTTAACATCAAATCAACTATTCATTGTGATCCAATTAAACGCTTCCAGAATAGAAAGAAATTTAGCTAAGGAAATCGTTTCTTCTAAGAAAATTTGATAACCACTTATAAAGATGGACAAATAATAACATTTATAAGGTATAGAAACCAACAGTTATGCTCTCCTAGTCAATGACTGACCAAATACAATTTGGTCAATCACCGTTAGATTAGAATTTACTGGTGGAGATTAAAACCTCATGAAATCACCTAAAGACGACGGGTTGATACGGGACTATCTAGAGTATAATAAAAAAACAAAAAATAATATTTATAATTAAAGTAAAATAGGTGATTTCGTTAGGTTTGAATCTCCACTCTTAGATCCTAATCTAATGGTGATTGACCAAATTGTATTTGGTCAATCATCGACTAGGTGAGCACCACTCTAGAAACCAATTCACCCATAAAAATACTATCAAACTAACAATAACAAAAAAAAATGAAATAAAAGTTTGTAGAACGGATGACGTAATTATATCACTCTAAAAAGTTCAAAAATAATATTTGTGGTTTACTTAATTTTCAAACTGAGATTTGTGGTTTAACCATTTGTAAATAAAAATATGTGGTATGGATTATTTTGCAAATAAGGATATATTATATGAACTTTGTTACAAAACAGAGTATCTGAAAATCACATTGTTGAGTTCTGATGATATTTTTATAATTTAAACAACTTATAGCTATATATGAACAAAATATTGATCTTCCGAATCGAATTTCGGATATGTAAGATGAACTTAAACATCAATTTAGTTCACAAATCGTCAAATTTTAGAAAACATAAAACGTCCATATATGTGATTCAAAATTTCGATTTGAGGGTGGACAACGCTATTGATTATTGAAGGCCACGATTTATCAATATGTAAATATATTTTTTCTTAGAAAGTATAAAATGTACTTCGTTATCATTAAAACGTAAAATTGTAATTTATATATTTTATTTCGAAAATTTTTTTATCACATATATTTATTTACAAACTATTAAATACAGAACCTTTATTTTCAAATCTAAGTACCACGAGTATTAAATTCAGTGAAAATTTTATTTTATTTTTTTTATAATAAATTCAGTGAAAATTAAAAGATCTAAATATCATATTTTCTAGAATACGAGAATTAAAAATATATATTAAATAATAAATTGTATATAAAATTAAATAAAAAAGCTGAAAAGAAAATTAGGCATGTGTTTGACTTAGCATAGTCTTCATTTTCTTTGTCAGTAATGAATGTCTGGTAAATTAGAAATCAGAAAATTTTCATGCAAGAAAAAACACATAAATACGTGGCCGTTTATAAGTGGTTCCCTGATGAATTTTATCCCGTTTACTACGGCATAAATCTCTTCTTCCTTTTTCTTTTTTCACCTTTATTTGTTTGTTTCTTATATGGTAATAATATATATATATATATATATATATATATATATATATATATATCTAATACAGCTGTTTTAATGAAAATTCTGTAGAATTGGGTTGTAAATTGCTTAATATGGTGGGGGTCATAAATATTTATTAGGAAATTGAAAACTTTATTTTTCTTTTAGCATTAGTTACAACTATTTTCAGAAAAAATAAATACCATTAGTTGCAACTAAACTAGGCCAGTTGTGAACACTGTGTAACAACCTACTGATTTGTAAGCAAGGCAATTGCATTATTGTTTCCCTTCATATTTTAATTATCTTTATTTTCAGCCTATTTTAAAATTGTTTTGTATACACAATTTTAATTTTTGGGCCATATTTTATAGCTTAAACATTCCAGCACCTTCTACAATCATTGCAGAAACCACATATTTATGGTTTCTAAGGCCCCGTTTTTTTGGACTGAAAAAATCTGAACTGAACTGAACTATGCTGAACTAAACTGAACTGAACAGAACGATGTTGAACTGAACTGAACTGAATGTTGCTGAACTGAACTGAACTGAACTGAACTGAATTTTGTTAAAACTGAAAAATAAATATTGAAACTGTATTGAATAAATAATAATAATAATAATATTAGTTTTTAATAATAATAGCATTAGTTTGATAATTATGTTGGAAGTTTGAGTTTCGTTCTTTATTTTAGTTGAACTTATTTGAATTTTGTTCTTTATTTTATGTTTTTAGTTGGACTTGTTTGAGTTTTGTTGTTTAATTTAAACTTTCTGTTATGCTTTTTATTTTAGTTGAACTTATGTTATGTTTTTGTATATTAAATTCAAATTTATATAGTAGAACTTATTAAGTTGGTAGAACATTGTAACGTATATTGGTAATAATATTTACTTACATCCAGCAACTTTTGCAAATAAATTGTATCAACTAGTTAAAATTATAATAAATATTAACATATTATATATAAATAATAAATAATTATTTGTAATTTATTAATCTGAACTAAATTGAATGTTGCTGAATTGAACTGAACTGAACATTACTGAAATGAACTAAATTAAATGCCATTGAAAATTGAACTGAATGTTTCTGAACTGAACTGAACTGAACTGAATGTTGTTGAACTGAACTGAACTGAACTTAAAATAAGTTCTAATAAGTCCAAAAGAACATGGCCTAACTCAACGCAACACAACATAATTTATGTAATAGTTGCAACTTTGAAATAGTTTTACATAGATAAAATATTGCTTTTAGGCCCTGTTCTTTTTTATTTAATTTCAACATATTTCAATTCAATTTAATTTAGTTTAATTCAATACCGTTCAATTCAATTTAGTTCAATTCAATTCAATTCAATTCAACAGTTTTCAATAATTCAAATCAGTTCAGTAAATTCCATAAATATATTCAATTCAACGGTTTTCAATAATTCAATTCAGTTCAGTTTAATTCAATTCAATAGCATTCAGTTCGATTCAATTCAATTTCAGTTCAGTTTAATTCAATTCAATTCAATCAAAAAGAACATGACCTTAGTTGAAAAAACTATAAAAGTTGTTTTTGTTGAAAACTCAATAATCTTGTTTTGATTAATGTATGTGAAAATGGTAACTCCTAACTGGAAATAGATATTAAGTTTACTGAAGCGTTGCTGATTCACTACAAAATAATTGGAAATACGAGAATCTTAGTTATGTTAAAGCCGGTCGAGTGAGTCAGGTGCGTACAAGTGAAACAAAAACCTTATTAGGGACGGTCAAGATTGTCCCCAAAAATTATAAAAAACCGTCTCGTATAAGGGACAAATAATGAATGTCGTCCCCAATTTGTGGGTTGATTATCGTCCACACAAGCAGGGATAAATATTGTCCCTATTTTAGGGATGGTTGTCGTCCCTAAGCATGGAGACAACTTTGTGCTTAATTTTAGGGGACACTTTGTTTTTGTCTCCAAAGGTAAGGACACTTATCGTCCCATGCATCAGAGTCGAATTTTGTCCCTATGCTTTGGGGACATTTTTTAGTCTCCGAATAAAGAGATGGATATTGTCCCTATGAATATGAGACAAATTGTGTCCTATGTTTAAGGAGTGAATTGTTGTCCCTAAATAACGAGACGATTGTCGTCCCCATATATTGGAGACGTATTTTATCCCCCTTTTTAAGGGACGATTCACTGTCTCTATATAAAGGGACGACTGTCGTCCCTATACAAAGGGGACAACCCTTGTCCCTTCATTAATATGGTTATTTGTCTCCAAATAAAATCACAAATCGTCTTCCCACATATTTATATATAATTGTAACTGCAAATCACTATATCACCAACAACCAAACCAGGAATCATAAGCTACTCCAAAATAATCGGAAAGTAATTTGATATTTGTAATCTGGAATAGAATGCAAATGAAAAATCCAAAAAAGTAAACTGAAGCATGATGACTGCAAATGGTAAATTCTACTAATGGTATCCTAGCAATAAAAGGATATGTTTTTAACAAATAAAATATGCTACAAAGTAAAGCCTCAAAAACGAAAACTAATTGCAAGTATAACCTGAACAATAATTGCAGATGTAGCTTCCAACTTAAATCCATATTCCTTGTGAGCAACATCCCTCTCAAACCCGGTTTGACAGAGAACTGCAAAGGCATGTAGGTTCTTGTATGCTTTTTCTCTTCATATTTTCATACAGAAAAAGATGGGAACATGAACATGAGAACAGAAAAATTGTCTATGTATGTCCACACAGTGTGTTTTCAAGAAGAGACAAAATAGCAAACACCTTAATATACTAATTTAAAACTACTATAATACATAATGCATACTATCATTTACATTAAAATAGAATTAACAATTCAAAAGCTCAATACGACTTTTTCAAAAAAAGAAGAAGTTCAATACGACAATAGCTAAAGCATGAAACACAATAAGAAGAAATCCATATATCATTCATCCTTGTCTTATTTATGCATTTTTTCTTTTCTCAATCCCACGACTATTAGTGTCTAACACACATTATCACTCCCTCTCTTCCATCTTCCTTTCTAAATTTCTTTTAACAACATTACATCAAACTTAACCTCAAACTTTCTTTTGGCAAATATATTCTCTAATTATTGAAAAAACAAGAAAAGATTACAAAAATTGGGGATTAGTTTGCATACAAGTAACACCCATGTGTTTCTACTGTAAAAAATTTGCTTCTAGCATTTGTTATTATCATTTACAAGCATTTACCAGATATCATGATAAACTAGGACATGTGTAGGATACTAAAATCCACTTATTAATATGCATGTTCATTTGGTTTCCACACAACTACGTATGTGTTGGAAAATAATGTGTATTATACATTATTTTATGTCAATTTTAAGGCAATATATACAAGGAGTAAAGTGGTCAGTATAATGATGTTATTACCTTAACATATTCTATGACACGTAAACTTTCTAACGGTATATTATGTGCTTAAAATTAACTTGTGATAAATGAGATTTCTGTTACAGTTTTTAATTTCTGAAACTGTTTTCGGTTACGAAAATTAAACGCTATTAATCACGAGTTAATGACAGACGCTACAACCCCATTTTGAATAAGAGTTGAATTTGTCCATTCAACTATTTCACACACTCTGAAATTCTGTGTAACACTTTTATTCTCGAACTATTTGTTTCTGCTCTTCCGTTTTGCCTCCGGTGATAAAAATTGTGTACGGTTTAGAGTTCGTCTACGACTCGTTGTATCCTGGGAGACTACACCAACACGTGGTGAATTTTTCTTAAGGAAACTGAAAAGGCTTCGAGTATTTCTTCGGTAATTGGTATTTCTGTTTTTACTATTTTGTTCAAGGTTGATTTATATATCTGTAAGTGTGTGCAAATTAATATATATGAATCTTTATTTGTCTCCGTTAATTATTGTTTGCATATTATCGTTATATATCCAACAATCTTAAGACAAAATTAACGTGATCTTGTTTTTGTAAGTTATATTTACAGGGATTATTATTCTGGTTCATATTGTTTCGGTTGATTACCTTGACTGCTGGAACTGGATTGATATACTGGACCTTTGTTTTTTATTCAGAATTTTAATTCTTGAATAACCTTTGCTTGAACTATTTTTTGGATGTAAGCTGCACAATTTCATTGAGAAATTGATTGGACTTTTTTGACTTCGTTGCTGGACATATAATTTATATATATAAACTCGGTTTATATGATTTGCTTGCATTTGGAAATTTGGTTGTTACTGGTTTGTAATTGGTGGACAAGTTTAACATCTAAATTTTTATATTTGTTATAATTGATGATGTTAATCTTATCTTTGGACATATTTGTTTTACATACATTTGTTCAAACTGTTTATGATCGAGTTCATTGGTTTGATATTTTTTGTTGCAACGAGTTCTTTGGCTGCTGGTTTTTGTTACTGGACTTTTATGTTATACAGAAATTTAATTTCTAGATTTAACTTTGCTGGATAGTTTCAGTAGGAAACTCGGTGGAATTTTATGGACTTGGTTATTGGATATAAACAACTATTTATATTTTGTATATAATTCTTGGTTTTGGACATAATTGTTTATAATTCTTGGTTTAATTTTTACTGTTGAAATTGTTTGTTGAATCAATTTCTTTGTTGAAATACTAACAGTGTTAGTTTAGTTATTTTTGGTTCCATATATATATATATATATATATATTGTCTTGCTTTGGTTCTTGTTTAGTTATATAAAATTAATTTTATATAATGATTAGCCTTTTGTTTCGTTTATATTTGAATTTGAGACTAATGAAATATGTGTTCTCTTATTTCAGTTATTTTTGAAACAATGACTAACCGAACCAACGGGAGTGATAAGCGTGGAGGGAACGTGTCCACTTTGGTTGAAAAGAATACGGAAACTCCGGTTAATGGAGTTGGTTCCGGTTCTGACTTGGTGAAATTCAAGCGATTGAATTTCAAAATATGGCAAGAGAAGATGTATCTCTACTTGACCATGCTTGGATTGGCTAGTCTTGTGAAAGACGACTCTCCTACTGTTGTGGAAAATGATCTTCATAACCTGAATGTGATCAATGCATGGAAAGACAATAACACAGTTTGTCGTGCTCTCATATTAGAAAACATTGATATTGCTTTTCGTAATATCTATCAATATAAGGAGACGGCAAAAGACCTGTGGGAACCTTTGAACCAAAAATATTTTTCAGGAATTGTAAAGACTAAGAGATCTTTAGTCAAATGTTTCATGAATTATAAGATGGTAGATTCCAAAACGGTAATGAGTCAAGTACATGATCTGTGCCTTGTAGTCCTTGAGCTTCGTGCGCTAGAAATGGAACTAACAGAGTCATTCTTGGTAGCGACTATTATTGATAAGTTGTCATCTTCTTGGAATGACTTCAAAAGTTATTTGAACCATAAAAGCAAGGATATGAGGGTGAAAGATCTATGTGATAGGCTCAAAGGTCAAGAAGAGGATAGAGAATACTTAAAGGAGTTCTCTAAAGCCATTAAAAAGAAGAGCAAAAATGTTCATGTGGAAATGAACTTGGGAGCTAGAGGTGGCATATCCAAAAGGCGAAAGCGTGGAGGGAAAAGTCGCAATGGAGCTTATGACATTGAGGATATTATCCAAGATCTGTCAGACATGGAGATTTGAAGAATTCTATTTCTAGAATCCTGATTTTATTTGTTTTGTAAGGAATAAAACGTATAGGATATGTATCAAATTAGAAATTTGTGTAATTTCTCAGTTTGTAAGTCCGCATACGGAAATGAATAAAGAATAATGTTATTTTCTTTTATATCATTGTGAGAATAGATTTGTTAATTATAAGACGCGCGTAATTTAATTAACAACGAGATATTCTTTTTATTCCAGTTTGATTGAAAATATAAATATAACTTTATGTTGAGACAAAGAGAAATGAATCAGATGTTAGTTCCACAAAATGGAAATGGAAATGGAAATGGAAATTCAGAATTGTTTGTTTTAGATATATTGTGATAGTTGTGACTTTCTAAATGTTAGTACAAATACAACATATTTAAACGTTATATCAACAATTAAAGTTTACCACAGAAATGTGGGGGTAGCTTTACCATCAGCTAATAACCTTGTGGTACCTTAAAAGATTTTAGACAAGAAAACCACATAGATTATGGAAAAAGGTCAAAAGACTTTTATGATCGCTTGAAAATGTGGGAGTGTGTCTTGCTAAAATAACAAGCTCCATTATCGTAGAAATGGAAACAAGTGGACTGTATTTTCATTGCTCTTCATGAGAATGCATATCGTTTCATGGAAATAAGGAATCAACGAATGGTGATTCTTTGAAATATGAAGCTTAGTCTTCTTTCAAGTAGTCTTCTTCAAACAAGTTAAAATTGAGACTAACGATAAGGAAGAAATTGAAAAGCTTTTATACAAAAGAAAGAAAGGCTATTAAAGTAGTCCTCTAGATAGTCATGACGAAAGAAAGACTATAAAGAGTGTGTTTCATTCTGTAAGACCATACGTGGGAAATAGTGAACTTTCATTTGGAAACGAAATTACTATCTCTGATGGAATCTGAAATGATGAAAGCAGATGAAACGATTTATTTGGTCATGGAAAATTGGTAATGATGAAACATTATTGACCATACGAAGACCTTGACCATAGTGATAGCTAACCGCTTTCATGTAAACAAGTGTTCACAAATGAAAGAAATATTTTTTATGTTTTATGTATATAATATTTGTAATTGTGAATAGCAATGACTAAGGATGGAAAGTACCATGGGATGTTAACTCACGGTTTAACATATGGACTTATAGACCTTATGTGAATAATCAAATCAATTATTCACCTGAAGTTATTACATTAACAAGGTCACACTATGTTAATGAGAATTATAAACATTCTATTAGATCTCATGAAATTGTACAACGCATGATATTGCTTTTACTAAACCGGTTTTTAAGCAAGTACACGAGTAATCGTGGGGACGCCCATGGAAGATTACTAAGATTATACTTGAATATCATGGTACAATTTTGAGTATAGAATGCACTATAGACAAGGTTTAAAGAGATACATGTATATTATAGAAAGAGAATAGTATCCTTTAAATCCTCAACGATTGAAGTAGATTCATGATTGAGTCTGAATCTAGCTAGAGGATGACTTAAATTTGTGTCCACATTATGTATATTTTTGTGATAAACAAACAATAACTAATGAAACACAAAATGTAATGTATAACGAAAGAAATTGACAAGTGTGTCGTCGATATATTTCGTTAAAAACAACCGATCTCAACAAGTGTTGTATCTATTGATTGGGTAATATCAAAGATAACACAGTGGATCCACTAACAAAAAGAGTTAGCTAGAGATCAGGTTGAACTATCATCGAAAGGAATGGGACTAAAGCCCATTAGATTTAAGGCATTATGTGAAGGAAAACCCAACCTAGTTGATTGGAGATCCCAATATCTAGGTTCAAAGGGACAATCTAATTGCATAAACTTTGTGAGGTCACTGTAGGGGTCACCCCAGGTCCGTTCCTATGATGTAAGCAGTGATGTTAGACGTGTAAGGCTAAACTAAGCCGTAATGATATATTAGTATCAAGCTAAGTTTTTAATGATTCTTTGTGCATCTACGTATAAGAGCAAAAGATATCACCTATATAAGAGTGAAGTGGGGTCGCTTCAAAAGAAACTAGTGGGGCCTAGTGTTCCTAAACTCTTGCAGAACCAGGAGATGTTCATGACCATAACGAACATAACCATGAGAACCAAAAACCGTGTCGTGTTGGTATCTGTGTGAGGTGTATCATCATTTACACAAACGACAGAATAGTTCAAGGACATCGCGTCTACTATTCAGCTAGTAAAGTAAATATGCTTTCACAAGGGAAGGTTCAAAGGTGCTGCCTACCTATCCTATGCAGATGTCAACCAAAGATTATTATCACCGCAATCGAATACTTTTCCTTGAAATTTCATTCATATGGGGGATTGTTGGAAAATAATGTGTATTATACATTATTTTATGTCAATGTTAAGGCAATATATACAAGGGGTAAAGTGGTCATTATAATGATGTTATTACGTTAACATATTCTATGACACGTAAATTTTCTAACGGTATATTATGTGCTTAAAATTAACTTGTGATGAATGAGATTTCTGTTACAGTTTTTAATTTCTGAAACTGCTTTCGGTTACGAAAATTAAAAGCTATTAATCACGAGTTAATGACAGACGTTACAACCCCATTTTGAATAAGAGTTGAATTTCTCCATTCAACTCTTTCACACACTCTGAAATTCTGTGTAACACTTTTATTCCCGAGCTATTTGTTTCTGCTCTTCCGTTTTGCCTCCGGTGATAAAAATTGTGTACGGTTTAGAGTTCGTCTACGACTCGTTGTATCCTGGGAGACTACACCAACACGTGGTGAATTTGTCTTAAGGAAACTGAAAAGGCCTCGAGTATTTCTTCGGTAAATTGGTATTTCTGTTTCTACTATTTTGTTCAAGGTTCATTTATATATCTGTAATTGTGTGCAAATTAATATATATGAATCTTTATTTGTCTCCGTTAATTATTGCTTGCATATTATCGTTATATATCCAACAGTATGTTTGAGAACTTTCCTCTAAGAATATTTAATATGTTTCCATTCACTTCTCAAAGTGACTATACAACCCTATTGATCTTTAATTAATGTTGGTTTGTCTACTAAATGAGCTTCCTCTCGAACGAGTTATGAGTTCCCAAATCATTTACCTCAACTATCACTGAGTTGTCGGAGATATCCACTATTTTTGCAAGCCCAAAATGACCACCAACCACATGATCTGAAAGGAAAAAAAAAACAATGTAGCCAAAGAACACAAGCGTACAACTTTGAAACTCACAAGTCTTCATGGTCAAATAGGATAGCTACCTCAGCACGGTTATCGACATCTGGATTTAGTTTGATAAGCATCAGTTCATGTTCTACCTGTGGCTCAGAAGATAGGTCTTCACCCTGGATATCAAAAAAATATAATTTAAAATGAACGAATTAAGCTGTAAACACAACTCGTTGTTGGATGGTTTTTGCTGCATTAATATTACCTCAGTGTTGATTCGGTGTCAATCCTTGGTCAAGTTCGATTTGTCCTATAAAGACGACTGAGACCTGTAAATTATGCGAGTTTGATATATGTGATCTTTAGACAAATGTGCAATAATCTACTCTCATTTGTTTACTACAGTGGAATGCTTGTCTAATTTTCTTATCAGGAACAATACGACCTTTCAACTTTGAACCAACTCTCTTTGCCTATAAGATCTTAGATGATGGTCATTTCATGCTTCTTTTCATACTTGATGTGCAAAAATATTGTTAAGTCCAAAATTTACTTAATTTAGCTATGTATTTCACATATATTTTCATAACATTTCATTAAGTATTAGCTCATTTAGCTTAGAAATATCTAGGTTAGGAGCAATTTTACTTCTTTGTCTTTGTTTTGATGTCCAGAGCTTAATTTAGTGAAAACATTGTGTTTTGAAGTTAGTTCGAGCCACAAACGAGCAAAGTATCGTCATGCAAGTTCATTCAAGTTCGTACATGCAAAGCTAAGTTGGAAAATTGGAGAAAAAGGTCATAAAGGACAAGTTACAGGTGGCGCGCAAGAGATATAAGCCATCTCTGGCGCGCTACAGGCTATCTCTGGCGCGCCACAAGCCATCTCTGACGTGCCAAGTACAAAATTGGCTATATCTCTGGCGCGCCACATTCCATCTTTGGTGCGCGACCTGCAGATTCTTGCAGAAGTAGATTTGTTTGTTCTTATCTAAACTACCTTTCCCAAGGGTCGTACACCTTCGTAAGGTTCATGTCCGATCATTAGAGGTTGTGACCATTCGAACACACCTCTAAAATGCTTATAAATACACCAGTCCTCTCCAGAATTCGGGGGGTTGATCATTTTGTTACACCAAAGAACGCTAAAATACTTACTTACATTTTCCATACACTTTAACCCGTAAATTCGCCCAACACGTAAAAGTTCTAGCCGTGATTCAGATCAGAATTACAGTAAGATTTCGTTCCATCTCTAAGGCATTGTAGTTTAGATCGAGAGACTTACTTCTTTCATCCGTTCATCGAAGAAAAGACGAACAAGAACGCCCGAGGCTTGACACGCCGTCCAAGAAGAGTAAAAAAGATTGACGCTCTTATTTTTTCCTTGTTGTTTATGTTCTGTTTATACTCAGATTTTCTGTTGATATTTTGTATTAGTACGATATTGAGTTTATTAAGAGATTAATGTTCTTCATATGATTATGTTCTTGAAATAATTGGTTTGCATGCTAAGTAAGATATTTACAGCAAAATAGTTACTAAGTATATCAATTATAAGTATATCTTTTTAAGATGAAAATCGTTGGAGAAAGATAATTAAAGATAATATCTAACAGAGATATTTATACTATTATTAAAAGTACAAATAAAAATCACATTTAACGTACCACAATTCGTGCCTTTACAAGATATTATAAATGCTATAATTTCTCTTACTACTTATCATTTTTGCTCTCTAATTCTTATCCAGTAATTTTCATATATATTATCTTCATATAATAATATTTAATAAAAAATAATTTAAATATTTTAAATAACTGAGAAAATGACACGTGGCGAATTGTCTAACACTTGACACAATATTAGATAATTCGCAATTAGTGTTATCTTCACCTTCTAAATTATTAAACGCGTTCTTAAAAAAAATAAAATAAAATTATTAAACGTGTTTTAATGTTTTACATTAGTTAGTCATCTACTAACCTTCAACTTCTTCCCTTTTAAATTTGTAATTCTGATTTTAGTTTCTTTTAAGTTTGTTATGAAACAAAAATGCTTTGAGATTTTATATAACAATACAAGTTGTTAATGGATATGGTTATAATATATATTTTCAGTAAATTAGAATGATTTGTAGTGTAAATAGGGGTGGCAACGGGGTGGAGATTACCCGGAAACCGCGGGGATCCGAACCGACGGGGATGGAGAATAACCGAAAAAATTGGGGATGAGGATGGGTACGGGGAACATTTTATCCCCGAAGTTCAAACGGTGATGGGGATGGGGACTGCTATATCTGAACAGTGGGGATCCCCGCCCGTAACCGTTTAAATTCCCGTGGGAGATGTCCGAAGAATACCCGTAAAATCTTTAATAATAAATATTTAATATACATGAAAACTATCTAATTAATTTAGTATATGATATTTAATTAATCTATATTCCATATTGTTAATTTGTTATTTAATATATCTAAAATGTACTTTGATATTTTACATACTGATAAAAATAAAAATCAAAGCAATGTTGTGATCGAGTTTCTGAATTGTAGAAAGAATTCTCAAGTTCTATTGTTATTATGACTTATATGTTTAATAGATTTGTTTTTTCAACTATATTGATGTATGTCTTCGAAAAAAAAACTATATTGATGTATATGGTTCTAATTTGTGGCTGTTAGAATTTTTATTTATTAGTTGTAATTATTTGTAAAACATTATCTATTTATTAAATTTTGTATGAAATATTAATATTTAATTTGGGTACGAGGATTCTCCGAAAACCGTGGGGGATTCCCGTGGGTAGGGTATGAGGATAAAAAATTTCCCGAAATATTAAATGAGGATTAACCGAAACCGTAATCGAAACCATTAGGAACAGAGTGGGAATTACATACCCGTCCCTGCTCTTCCCATTGCCACCCTAAGTGTAAATTAAACTAAATCAAAAATAAATTTTATTATAATAATTTGTTCATTAAAAAATATATTTTAACGTGTTTCATTAAAGTTACTCAACTTTGAAATTTTGTCTCAATTACATCATTTCAACAATTTCAAAAGAAATTGAATAACGCAAAATTGGTGTGGCTACCGAAACATCATAAGTCAAGTTTGATTGTAAACTTTGATCGTCATGTGCTAGCCACTTCGATGCCATGAGTTATCAATTTTTATCAAAACTTTATTTAAATAAAAATGGACGATATGTGACATCTTGGTGGCTGTCATGACATTCAAATTCACAATCAAAATTGATTTATAATGATGATGCAGTCACGTCAATTTCTGGTGTTCAATGTGACCTTAGCAATTTATTTGAAAAATTCTCAAAATTGAGTGACTTTATTTAGACAAATTAAAATTTAATGACCATTTTAAGACAAACGACAAAATTAAGTGCGAAACAGTGTATTTCATTCCCCGTACATTGCACGTGCTCAAAACCTAGTGTAGTTTAATATGTATAAATTGATTAATTTAATAGCTTTTTATTTTTGTTCAACTTGGCTCGTAGATTGGGTCTCTGGACTTTAGGAGAAATATTAATTGTAGTTAGAATCGGAATTGTTATACAATTATATAAATTAAAATATAAATTGATGACTTCTTTAACTAAGTTTAACAAATTGATTAATTCTCACATAATCTAGCTAGCTCCATGGCTGCCCAAACTCATAAATCTCCAGCTACTTGGAAAATTGTTCTGGTAATTTTAATTGTGTTTTTGTTATGTTTATTAATAATGTGGTATTTTATTCGAGATTGTCATGAGTTCGAAAAACCGATTTCCCTAATCAATTCAACCATAATTTACCCTTTAAACATCTCTCATTCTTCTTCGTCGGAGTCTCACTTAACATCCAACTGAAACCTCCTGATAACCGTCAAAACATATACTCTTTTAACTTTTAAAGACATGGTTGTTTCTTCTACAACTGTGGAGAATTTATTTTGACTTTGAGACGTTTGAGAAAGTTGTAGTGGAAAAAGAAGAATTTCAAGTGAGTCTCGCTTTTTTTTATGTTCATCTTTTATGTAAATCTCTAACTGTTGTGAGATGACTTTGGTGAAAGTAGTGAATTGTGAGACGACAAAAGATAGAGTGCTCTCTTTCATCTCAAACATTAGTTTTCGCGGAACCATTACTCGGTACTTTCACAGGAGGAGTATCCCCATTCATCTGCAACAATATTCGTATTCACGATTAATCTATCTCGTTCATGGGTTTATAAGTGTTTATGTCTTGATAGAACCGTGAGATTATTCTTTCATAATCACGCACATGAACGTGTTTATCCTATATTAGACGAATATTAAGCCAAAGAAGTTCTCTAACTGTTGTGAGATGACTTTGGTGAAAGTAGTGAATTGTGAGACGACAAAAGATAGAGTGCTCTCTTTCATCTCAAGCATTAGTTTTCGTGGAACCATAACTCGGTACTTTCACAGTAGGAGTATCCCCATTCATCTGCAACAATATTCGTATTCACGATTAATCTATCTCGTTCATGGGTTTATAAGTGTTTATGTCTTGATAGAACCGTGAGATTATTCTTTCATAATCACGCACATGAACGTGTTTATCCTATATTAGACGAATATTAAGCCAATCTTCATTGGCTTAATGTTCGTCTAATATAGGATATACGAACACCTACAACAATACTCACCTAATTTCCTAGACAAGGAATGAGAACTGTGAGAACAGAAAAAACTTGTTCACTCTCTATTTTCATATTACCTTGCAATCCTGGATAAGTAAACAGAAAGACCAAAGTTAACAACCAATGAGTACCCTCCTTTGGCCTAACTCCCAAAGGAAGAAGAAAGAATAAAAGCAAAAAGAGAAAAGAATTACAGTTATCCCTAACGAACATCAATATATGAGTCAAAAGGTTTTCCATATCCAAGTAAAATAAAGATACGAGTTCATTCCATATCTCTAAAGAAGTCTTTAAGTAGAAAAAGGAAACAATGCAATTCAAATATCCTAAATGCATAAGAATATGAAAATAAAATTAAATAAGCAATAAAGCAAACATCTCCAAGTTCAGTTTGAGCTTTTTGAATCTTTAGTTTATCTTAAGACGCCTTGCACTTCAATTGGCAATCTTCAGGATTTCATAATGTTTACTCCTCCTACAACGATAAAGGTAAAAAACAATGACTTAATATAGCATGATATATATATATATATATATATATATATATATATATATAGTATTTCTAGTTCAGATATATTACCGTCCTGAAGGAATTCTGATTCTGTGATACAAAGGCATCCTTCGCTTTAAAATATGACTCAAACCGTTGATCTTTTTCCTTTTCACGCTCTTCTTGTGCTTTTAATTTCTCGTTTAATCTTGCAAGCTCATTTTTCAGCTCATTCACTTCATCATTACTAGTGTTGTTGTTGCTGCATACCATTCCTTTTGTAGTTTCTTTATAACCCAAACCCTTGCCACAAGCATATCCAGACCTAACACCAAGCACTTGTTGTAGAACCTCATCCGGTGTAATGTCCAACTCATTTTCATTTCTTGGTTCATTCTCAATCCTTTTCATTTCTTCCTATAATATGTGGAAAATTACTATTAATTATAAAACCTCATTCAAAGATATTATTGATAGCATGATAATATTCAATACAATCAATAGAAGATAAATGCATTTCTGTAACAACTCATAAAATTGTCCAAATTATATACTTACATATAACTTTCTTGATTCAGAATCACGAAACTGATGTTCACCATCTTCAGCCAATATTGAATGAGTAGCCATCCACACATCTGAAGCGTTTGGCAACTCACCTTCTTCCACGGCAATCTGTAACATCAATCAAGTAAATATAAAATCAACGAATAGTTTAGAAAGTAATAAGCAAGTAATACTACATATTTACCAATTCATACTCCTTTTGTGCAAATGGAGTGGGACCAGATGAAGCAAAAAATGTTTGACCTTTTCGATTTTCAGAGTTAATTGCACTCCATTCCTAAAAGTTATGATACGTATTGTTAAAAAATTATACCATAGTTCATAAAACCTATAAATAGTTGAACAATGAAAATACTAACCTTAAAATCATCACTTTGAAACCATTTCATCATATCCTTCCAAGCACTGGTAGATAATCCTTTAGGAACATGCTTCAACCTTTCCTCATTAGTAGAATACTTCTCATATTCAACATGTAACCTTTGTCTCAACTTTCGAAATAACACCCGCATCTCAAAGAAACAATAAGATTCATACTTGAATCTTTTTATTTTGGGTGAGTTCAGCTTCACCTTTCCTAATTCCTCAAGTATCTTCCATCTTTCAGGACTCTCGAGGCTGACATCAAAGTAGTCCTAAAAAAGATTTAGAAGTATTACATTATTGTTAACAATTTAGAAAATCAAAAAATTTAATTTTTTTCAACACTCACCAAAAGATCAAATAAAATTACCTGAACCATATTCCACAAACGGGATCTATGTTTGGCTAGGTTTTGCTCCCATGGGTCACTAGGTTGTCCAACAGATCTAACACAATACCCCAGCCATGATGCTAACCTTCTCTCATGTTGCCCAACTGGTCGAAAATATTTTCCAGGAGGGATATACACAATCAACTTATCCTTCCTATTATTTGTGAGTTTATCGAGATTACCACATTTGTACAGTCCCCTTACCGAAACAGAACTTCCTAAGACACATGCAACAATACAACTTACATTCAGAAGGCAAATCGCCCAATATACAATATAAAACAATTAAGTGTTCTAATAAATTGAAACTCACTTGGAATAAAATCATTTGCCTCAATGTCTAATTGGCAAGGACGGTCAGATTGAGGGTTTTCACTAAGAGCAGATGGTAAAGAACGACTATTTTGTAATTGTCGAGTACTATTCTCACCAACCTTGGATTTCCTCAAATGTTCCCTCCTTTCATCTAATTTAACACATTAAACGTTAAACTTCAATACCATCAACTCAGATATTTGTATCCAAATAATAAATACAATTGTCAATAGAATAAGTATCAACACGATACCAAAAGAAGATGGACGCAAAGAAGATCATATGCCAACATTAGTAGCATGTTCTTGTTCAATGTCCACTCTAATTCTTCTATTTCTTAAATCTGAAATGTCAATATAGTTAATACATAATTTGATGTCTATTGGAACCATAAAGTATATTAAGTAAATATATATTATATGAAACATACCAGTTGGCAACGGTCTAGAAGTTCGCTCGTGACTACTTTCATCGACAGTGACATCATTAGCAATATTCTCCCTTGAAATGTCTTTATCCCACTGTTAACAACATTTAAGTTCATCAAATATATATGAAATGAAATAGCATTAAGTGCATGCCATGTCTAAGCATGAGGTTTGCAAAGATAGTGATACCTTGAGTTACATCTACATTATGTGAATCTTCACTTTGTGATGGTGGGAGTGTTTCGTCTTCAGAAAAGTTATTAAGGATAGGTGGGCGAGGCTTTCTCAACATTGTTGGTTTTCTTTTTAAGTTCTTGCGTTTGTTAACCCCAACCATTATATCTGTCAAATTAAGTATCCAATTGAAATAGATAATAAATGAGATTGATATTATTACATTTCAAATAAAAGGCTGCTATTGTTAAATTCAAATAATGGTTGTCATTGGTAAACTATAAATGTGCTCAAGAAAAAAATCAACCAAGTTTAGAACAAAAAGGATCTTATATGTGAAAAACACAAGGAAATAGAAACCAAAATACTTAACACATTAGCAATGGGATGATAAAAAAGCCTATCAAATATTCAACTACATTAAGAATCCAATGATGAAATTGAAAGAGTTACACCAGGAAAAAAACATTAACAAATAGAGAGTATAGAGAATCATTTACCAGTTCTCTTTTGTCATCACCATTTAGAACTGAGTATCATGAAACATTCCAAAATCAAAATTGAATAACGAAAACCCCAAGAAATTTTCAACAACAAATTGAAAAAGATCCTACATTGATTCACATAAGCAAATCCATTACAAATAGAGGTAAGTATTTTCTGAGGTAGGAATAATTTAAGGGGAAGGAATATGAAAACATAAACTTAAAAGATAACTCACCATTATTAACAAATCCACAAAATAAAAACTTACCTATCAGATGTCATATGAAGCAGGAATCATGAGGGAAAGAACACTAAACGTGTTAGTGGTTTTTTTATAGAGAGGTTGGGAGACCTGAATAAGAAACGTGAGTAGAAGCATTTCTCACGTAACTAAGGTTTAGGCGCTAGAATTAATTTGAACAATGTTTTTCCCTCCAAACCAACGAATTTCACAAAAAAATTTAAGTTTTTAATAAGGCTTAATACCTCATCAGGTCCTTAAACTTGACAAAAAAGCCGCATCGACCCCTCATACTTATTACATGTTCCGTGCGCCACTTAAACTTAGCAATTCTGTTAACATTGGATACAAAATGCTTACATGGCAATTGATTGCAAAACATGTGTCCATAAGAAAATATGGAGGCGCGTCAGGTTAGTATTTTTCAATTTAAAAAATAAAAAAGGAAAAGAAGGCAATACTTTATTTCTTCATCTTTCTTCTTCATCCTTCCTTTGTTATGTCAATTGAACCCCTCCTATATTCTTTCTTCTACCTTCCTTCATTTCTTTTTCTTTGTGAATCAAATCCATGGAAATTTCAAGTTAATCGTGGGAGATATATTTCTGGGTTGAAAATCGGCTAAGCTTCAGGACATTTTGGAAAAGTAAGAGGCAAAATAGAGGCGAGATTGATCTAAGACTGCACAAATCGCCCACCACCTCCCTGCCTCCGACCTCTTTGTTCCACCCCTTCTGTTGATTTATATTATTCATGCAACAAATTAATGTTAGTATTTTTTTACGAAATTGGATGAGGATTGAAGGGTAAACGAATCACTCAAAATCAATCTAATTTTCAACTGAAATTGGATAAGTAGATTTCGGGAAAAGTTTTATTGATTAGCTTCTTTTTTTACTTTTAATTTTACTTCATTTTTTCAAATAAATCAATATAAGTTTTACACATGGCATTATTTTATTGGTCATTGAAAAGGTAATATCCATTTCAGGGCAAGTGCACTACACGCTCATATATGGAGATGTTTTTCATAAATTGTTGTGTTCAAAGTTAACAAAATTGCCAAGTTTAAGGGGCGCGCAGAACTTTGATAAAGTATAAGGGGCTAATGCGGCTTTTTTGTCAAGTTTAAGGGGATCGTGAGGTATTAAGCCTTTTAATAATATAGATAACTGTTGGCCCTATCAAGAACAGAATCACCTAGAGGGGGTGAATAGGTGTCAAAGTTGAAAACTGAAGAATTTCTAAGTTTTTCGGGAAACTTAATTTTCAGAGTGAAATTTCCTCAGAGTCAGAAGCAAGCTTACAGAAGTTGCTTCTGAGGGAAATTCTGCCTAAACACAGTTAGACTGTTTTCAACAACAGAAGTTCTGATTTGAGAACTTCTAGAAAGTCTTCTGAACAAAGACAATGATACTTAGAGAGAATCTGTTTCAGCACTAAATATAAGCAAGTACACAGAAGCAAAAATAACAAGTATAAGAGGGAGAAAGAAGTTCAGGAGATCCTGATTGAACAATTCGATTTATCCAAGTTCGCCACAGAAGTCCTGTGACTACGTCTTGTCCCCTGAGGTCGCAGCCTTCAGAGATTTTATAAATCCACTATTCAGAACTTTTATGGCAAGTTCAGAAGCTCCTTTACATCAACAGAACTTAAGCTAATTTCTCACTTAGTTCTGACTAGCCTAAAAAGAGTTAAAGGATTTCCACCAGAACAACAACACTCTGTTTTCTGGATTTCTCACCCAACTCTAATCTCAACTAGATTTCTCTCAAAATCTAACTGAATATCACAAACGATATCAGTTTACAAGATTCCTATTATGAACTTGTTTTTCTTCACTCTCTCACTTAAACTTAAGCTATGCTAAGAAAGATTGAGAATGGGAAGAGTGCTCTGTTTTTGCTTCAAACAGTGCGTTGAGATTTTTGCTCGATTATCACACGTACATGATGCATTGGAGCTTGGCTACTATTTATAGTGAATGAGGATGACCGTTTGGAAATTTGAATCTTCAACAGAGATGACATCAGTTGTTGTAGCCGTTAATTTGTCAAGTCTTCAAACGGTCTTCAAACACTTTGATTCCGTTATCCTTGTTCTTTAACCAAATCCGGTAAGTGATTTGAAATTGAAGATAAGGTTGACCGGAAACATTCCTCAATAAGATCAACAAAGGGTAGACAAGGAAATTCTGGTTTCACTTTGAGTAGACAAGCGCGCTCCATCAAAACAGCTTTTTGAACTTTTGGCGCCTTGCATTAAATGCACTTGTCAGAGCAATAAATGCTATCCAGAACCCGTGACTAAGCTTCTGATCAAATTGGTAGATGAACTTCTGATTGCAATGGACCTCTGAGGAGAGCTTCAACAGACTTCAATAGCTTCAGAGCGGAGCATTCAGCTTCTGAAATAATGAAACTCTGTCTTCAGCAATCGAGACTTCTGAGTACTTCAGGCAATCTAGAAATTCTTCATTCAGCACCTGCTGAGTAACTTACACATAGACTAAGTAGAAAAATATTAGTCAACAAAAAAACTATATGTAAGAGAATGTTAAGTTTTCATCTTCTGAAACGTTTGGATATAATCAAAACACTTAGGGTGCATCATTCTCCCCCATTTTGGTTATGGACAAACCGTGGTCAGAAGGAAAAAGAAAACATAAGTTTTAGAAAATAACTTCCTGATACATATGTTTCATAACTTCTGAGTAAATTAACTCCCCCATTTTAGTGTAAATGGTTTCAGCAATCTGTTTAAACTTAAAAAAAAAATGGCTTAAGATCAAGTTGTTAGATTTTAGTGAAGTATAATATACTAAGTCAAAAAGAAACATAAGTAAAGTAAGTAATCAGAGACACAAGAGTGTATAAGAAAGATTCAGTGTATAAAATTGTCAGAAGAAACAACAAACAGGATAATCATCAGAAGAGCAGATAAAGTCCTAAGACAACACTACCCGACCCAGAACCTAGCTAAGAAGCTTAAGTCCTAATGAGATTACAAGTTCCTAGGTTTCTTCTGAGGAGGAGGAACAACACTAGATCCTTCAGCAGCACTCGGTCTCTTCATCGTCTGACCACTCTGTTGAGCAGACTTCTCCCCCGTTTGACCAGACTCAACAGCAATGCCCAAAGCACCTTGAGAGTCCAATTTTTGCTGAACTTTCAGTGCAGTTTGATATTGCTGAGTAGAAGGTCTTACAGAGTTGACCAAATCCATACGCTTCCTGAAATCAGCATCAATGGTGCGCAAGTGGTCATAAGTCTGTCCAGACAAAGGTCGTTGCCTGTGAACATCTTCCAGAAGGAGCTTGATTAACCGATTGTTAGCATACACAACAGCAGTGAGATGCTCATTCTGAATATAAGTCTGTCCTCGAACAAACCTATAGCAATTGTGAAGAGCCTTGTCTTGTTCACGTGCTTGAGTGTGCATAACCTTCAGAAGTTCAGTGAGCTCAGCAATCTGGGCGCTCTGAGCAGTCACAACAGACTCAATGCATGAGAGACGATTGTTGAGATCAGGAGTGATGTCATATACAATCTTTGCAGCCCCTGAAGATGATGAACCTTGAGCAGACGATTTCACTTCTCTCAGAATATGGTTGGCAGTACTTTGCAGGTCATCAATCTTACTTGGGAGCATCTTCTCATGAGCCTCATAATGCTCGTTTGCTTCCTTGACTTCTTCTGTCAAAATCTCCAAATTCTCATTGACTTTCAGAGAAGAAGCAAGAGCAATATTGTCCAAGGTAGGAAGAGTCAGAGCTAATTCTCTCAATTTATACAGCTCATCATATGTAGCCAGATGAAGTGTAGAAAGGTTGCGTGTGTAGACAGAAGGATCCTGCATTTGACGCATAGTCATGAGCTGCAGGTTTTGAGCTTTCAAAGATTGAATTTCTTGCAGCACAATGCCCTGAGCAAACATGTCAGCAGCAAAAGACCTTTGCCCCACACCAGCAAATCTATTCAGCAATTCAGCAGAGCCACTCTGACTCATTCTTCTCAACTCTTCAACACTGGGAACACCACCAGCTTCGGATACACCAGAAGCTCTTCCCATGAAACCAAAACTACCAAATCTTATCTCCTGATCATCTCGATTCATATGATTGCGTAGGAACTCATAGTTGGATGACAACCCAGCAAAACAGGAAGTGGTGGAGGAGGTAGTTAAGGGATCACACACAGGAGGTGCATGTCCAGAGGTTGAAGGAGGAGGGATAGATGTGTTTGTGGAAGGGATTGTATGTGTGGACGAGGAAGAGAGAGTAGGAGAAATGGATGGTAAAGTGGATGGTAGTGAAAAGGAGGGAGCAGTAAATCCAATTGATGGAATTACAGAGGAAGATGATAGTGAGGAAGAAGTAGAAGTAGAAATGGAGTCTGTGAAAATGGGTCCAGAGGACAAATTCACTTCTGAATAGGATCCAGAAGGAAGATTAGATGGAGGAGGTACAACCTCAGAGGTTGAAGTTGTAAGGGGAATGAAAGTATGAGATTCACTGACTTCTGTGACAGAAGGTAGTGAGGGAGATGGATGAGGAGTATGAGTGGGAGATGAGATAACCTGGTCAGAGGAGTTAGGATCAAATATAGAAATGGGCTCAGCAAACACATGAGCCATTCTGATCAGCGTTTCAGAGGCATCCCTATCACCAGGGTTTCTTCCTTGGCCTAGAAGAATGTTGTCAATAAAGTTGTCATTATCAACATTCTCCACAAACTGCTGTGCATTCTGAAGAACCTCATCAACTTCTGGTTCACTCTCCTCTGATAGCTCTTCAACAAGAGGAGCATCAACATCCTCTTCAGCAGACATCTCCAACATGTCTTCGTCATCAACAACTTCTTGTTCCTCAGTAACAGAATCCTCTAACTCAGCACTGGAAGCAATATAGAAGTCCTTTTTCTTCAGAGACCTTCTATTTGCTACAGTCTTCATCCTGATCCGAGTGGAGAGAGAGATATTCTCAAGGTCCTCCCCTTCTTCTGAAGCCTCAACATCCTTTAAGAACTCCACATTTTCAAGTTCAGCAGCACATGCAATAATTCTAGCATCGGCCTTAGCCTTTGCAGCAATTTCTCTCTCAGCTGCTAACTTATCTTCTGCTTCTTTTCTCAGCCTTTTCTTTTCAGCAAGAGCCACAACTCTTGCAACCTTTTCAGCTTCAGCAGCCTTTTCTCTTTCATCAAGGCGTGCGTCCTCAGCATCCTGATCTGCTATCTCAGCAGCATCCTTTGGTTTCTCAGCAACAATCTTGCCAGAAGGTTCAACACTGATTGTTGTTTGAACCATAGTGGGAAGAGGTTCTGAGCCAACCACCTTTTCTACAGTTAGGACCACTTTGCTGGATCCTTTCTTTCCTTTGCCCTTTCTGGCAGCTTTCTTACCTTTCTGTACTGAATCATCCACAATCTCCTTCTGAGCAATACTCACAGAGGAGCCCTTCTCATTCTTCTTTGGAGTCACAACAAAGTTAAGGTTCCTGAAGGTATGCATCTTCAGAACCGTACTCCTGCTTGTTACACCATCTCCTGAGATAACCACAGAGGCAGCTTCAAACAGCCTCGTCAGGAGGGAACCATAAGCCAAGGCACTTACAGTAGTGACATTCTTCATCTGCCTTATCAGCATGGCAGGGAGATTGATTTTCTTCTGATTGACCAGATGCCACATAAACACTCTTTCCCGATTGGAAACACCATTAACTCCTCCAGCCTTCGGAAGAAACACATTGGTTGTTAGGTAATGTGCCCACCTCTGGTGCTGAGTGAGCCAAGTGGCATAAGTTTCCTTGGCACTAAGATCTGGTCTGGCCCAATTTGCTTCTGAAAACCCATCAGCTGAACCATCATCACCAATGATGATTCCTTCATCATCAATACCAATTGCTTGAGAAATAGAAGCTCTCCTGACCTCAATCTCAACTTCTCCGATAACCGAGTGAAGAACATCCTCCTCATTAGAATAAAAATGGAGGTTCTTATAGAATTCAGTGACTAACTTAGGGTAGATAAGTTCATCAAGAGAAACGAATGAATTCCAGTTTTGAGCACTTAGCCATTTGGAGATAGGTTCAGTGGATTTTACTTCGTCATCTAGGAACCTAGACGTGAATACCCTAGATTCGCTAACTTTCTTCTTAGATTCAGTGGTAAAGATGTGAGTGACAGTGATTTCTTGAGCCATTGTAAGAAATAGGAAATTAGGTTAAGAGTTTCGAGAGAAAGAAAATACAAAGAGTCTATGGAAATTCTAATAGCAGTGAAAATGAAAGTAAAAAACTTCTAAGTATGGAAAACCCCTATTTATACCCAAACGAGTAAACCGTTCCAATTCAAAAAGTAAATACACACCGTTTAAAAGGGAACAGATAACCGTTAACCACAGAACAACGCCGTAAAATTGCAGTAGATAACACATGCTTAAATGTCAAATCATGATTAGACTTAATTAACACTTTAATCATCTTAAATGATTAATCACTTAAGATAAACAGATATAATTAAACTAAATTACTGAAGTGGATAAGTCATACCAATGCCTTCTCGCAAGCTGCTGAAAGGATTACCAGCCAGAGGCTTAGTAAACATGTCAGCAAGATTCTCTTCAGAGGGAACATGAGTAATGATAATATCCTTCTTCAGAACATGATCTCTCAGAAAGTGATGCCTAATATGAACATGCTTCATCCTGCTGTGCTGAATAGGATTCTTTGAAAGATCAATTGCACTCTTGTTATCACAGTAGATTGTAATTGTTCCAGGGATGACTCCATAGTCAGCAATTTGTTGCTTAATCCAGAGCATCTGAGAAACACAACTTCGAGCAGCAACATACTCAGCTTCAACAGTTGAGAGAGCCACAGAGGTTTGCTTCTTGCTATGCCAGGAGACTAGGCACTCCCCCAGAAAATGACAACCACCAGAAGTGCTGACCCTTTTCAATTTATCTCTACCATAGTCAGAGTCTGTGTATCCTATAGGAGTGAAATCAGAACTACAGGGATACCACAAACCAGCTTCTGGTGTGCCTTTAAGATATCTGAGAATCCTTTTGACAGCAACATCATGAATCTCTCTAGGTTTAGACTGATATCTAGCACAAAAACACACAACAAAATGTATATCTGGCCTGCTGGCTGTTAGGTATAAAAGAGAACTAATCATACCTCTGTAGGTTTTTATATCTACAGGCTTACCAGCTTTCTCTTCATCATCAATGTCTTTGCTGACATCTATTGGGATATCAACAGCATTAGAGTCCATCATGCCAAATTTCTTCAGCACTTCTCTAGTGTACTTGGCTTGATTGATAAACACACATCATTACTTTGCTTGATCTGAAGTCCTAAGAAGAAGGTTAATTCTCCAATCATAGACATTTCAAACTCAGCCTTCATGTGGTCACTGAACTCTCTGCACAAAGATTCATTAGTAGCACCAAATATAATATAATCAACATATACCTGAGCTATAAGGATATCCTTGTTCTTCTACAGAGTGAATAGAGTTGTATCAACACAGCCTTTGACAAATCCCTTAGACAGAAGGAACTTTGTCAGTCTCTCATACCAAGCTCTAGGAGCTTGTTTCAGTCCATACAAGGCTTTCTTCAGCTTGTACACATGATCAGGAAACTTAGGATCTTCAAAACCAGGAGGTTGAGACACATAAACTTCCTCATCAATGTACCCATTCAAGAATGCACTTTTCACATCCATTTGAAAGAGCTTAAAACCTTTGTATGATGCAAAAGCACATAAGATTCTAATGGCTTCTAATCTTGCAACAGGAGCAAAAGTTTCACCATAATTTATGCATTCTTGCTGACTGTAACCTTGAGCAACAAGTCTTGCCTTGTTCCTCACAACATTTCCAAATTCATCAAGCTTGTTTTTCAGAACCCATCTAGTTCCAACAACCTTTATGTTGTTAGGTCTGGGAACCAAAGTCCAAACTTCTGACCTTTTGAACTGGTCAAGTTCTTCTTGCATTGCCATTAACCAGGAATCATCATCTGCAGCTTCATAGAAGTCCTTGGGTTCCAGAAGTGACACAAAAGCCACATTCCTCAAATATCTTCTGAGCTGAGCTCTGGTCATGACAGGATTATGAACAGAGTCAATTATGTTCTCTAAGGAATGATTCCTATGAGCTCTAACTTCTCTTTGTACATCCAATGAGTCTTCTGAAACTTGTTCATCATTTGTTGAATCATATATATGAGCATCTTTTGGAAGGAAGTTGACTTCTAGAGTAGGATTATCTTCTTGCGCTTGTTCAGCAACAGGAGGAATAACTTCAGCAGCTCTAGGAGAAACATCTTCTACTACATCAGGAGATGTAAGTTCAGGAGCTTGAACTACATCTTCATCAGGAGCTCTACTATCTGCAGGGTTAGTCTCATCAAACTGTACATGAACAGATTCATCTAAAGTTTGAGTCCTCTTATTAAAAACCCTATATGCTTTACTATGTGTTGAGTAACCAAGAAAAATGGCCTCATCTGCCTTTGAATCAAATTTTGAAAGATATTCTTTTGTGTTCAAAACATAACACTTACAACCAAAGGTTCTGAAATAACCTATTTTAGGCTTTCGACCTTTCCAGAGTTCATAAGGGGTCTTGTTCAGAATGCTTCTGATTAGCACTCTATTCAGAACATAGTAAGCTGTGTTGACAGCTTCTTGATGAACCCTAAGTGTTTTGATTATGTCCAAACGTTTCAGAAGATGATAACCTAATACTATCTTACATATAGTTTATTGTTGACTAATACTTTTGCTTTAGTCTATGTGTAAGTTTCTCAGCAGTTGCTGAATGAATCGTTTCTAGATTGCCTAAAGAACTCAGAAGATCAGTTGCTGAAGTCAGAGTTTCAAGAATTCAAAAGCTGGATTCCTCCGCTCTGAAGCCGAAGTCTGCTACAGCTCTCCTCAGAAGTTCCTTGCAATCAGAAGTTTTGCCAATTGTGATCAGAAGTCTAGTCAACTGGAAATTAGCTTCTGAAAGCTAACGTCACGGGTTCTGGATAGCATTTAATGCTCTGACAAGTGCATTTAATGCAAGGCGCCAAAAGTTCAAAAAGCTGTTTTTGGTGGAGCGCGCCTGTCTGTTTAAAAGAAACCAGAATTTCCATGTCTACCCTTGTTGATCCAATTGAAGAATGATTCCAGTCAACCTCGTCTTTGATTTCAAATCACTTACCGGATTTAGTTAAAGAACAAGGATAACGGAATCAAAGTGTTTGAAGACCGTTTGAAGATTTGACAAATTAACGGCTACAACATTTGATGTCATCTCCTTTGAAGTTTCAAACTCACCAACGGTCATCTTCACTCACTATAAATAGTAGTCAAGCTCCAATGCATCAAGACACGCATGATCATCGAGCAAAATCTCAACGCACTGTTCTAACTAGAAAAACAGAGCAACACTTCCCATTCTCAATCTTTCTTAGCATAATCTTAGTTAAAGTGAGAGAGTGAAGAAAAACAAGTTCATAATAGGAATCTTGTAAACTGAGATCGTTTGTGATCTTCAGTTAGATTTAAACAGAGAAATCTAGTTGAGATTAGAGTTGGGTGAGAAATCCAGAAAACAGAGTTGTTGTTTGTTCTGGTGGAAATCCTTTAACTCTTTTTAGGCTAGTCAGAACTAAGTGAGAAATTAGCTTAAGTTCTGTTGATGTAAAGGAGCTTCTGAACTTGCCATAAAAGTTCTGAATAGTGGATTTATAAAATCTCTGTAGGCTGCGACCTCAGGGGACAAGACGTAGTCACAGGACTTCTGTGGCGAACTTGGATAAATCGAATTGTTCAATCAGGATCTCCTGAACTTCTTTCTCCCTCTTATACTTGTTATTTTTGCCTCTGTGTACTTGTTCATATTTAGTGCTGAAACAGATTTTCTCTAAAGTATCATTGTCTTTGTTCAGAAGACTGTCCAGAAGTTCTCAAATCAGAACTTATGTTGCTGAAAACAGTCTAACTGTGTTTAGGAAGAATTTCTCTCAGAAGCAACTTCTGTAAGCTAGCTTCTGACTCTGAGGAAATTTGACTCTGAAAATTAAGTTTCCCGAAAAACTTAGAAATTTTCAGTTTTCAACTTTGACACCTATTCACCCCCCTCTAGGTGATTCTGTTCTTAATAGGGCCAACAAGTGGTATCAGAGCGAAGGTCACTTCGCATATTTACTAAAGATCTAACAATCTAAGTGTAAGATCCTATCAGAATCAATAGAGATGGCTAGTAGACACCAGCCTGAGAATTCTTCTCACTTCATAGTTCCAGAAGGTTCTTCCACTACTAGACCTCCATTATTTAATGGCAACAACTACTCATACTGGAAGAAAAGGATGATGTACTTCATCCAAGCTCAGAACATGAGTGCTTGGTATGTCATCACTAATGGTGATTTCATTCCTACCAGAATGGAACAAGGTTTAGGGAATGTTGTTATTCCTCAGAGAGAATACACAGATGACATTCTGAAAAAACTCCAAACTAATGCTTCAGCAATAAATATGTTGCATTGTGCACTTACAGCTACTGAATATAACAAAGTTTCTTCTTGTGAAACTGCACAGGATATTTGGAACAAGCTAGAAGTCACATATGAAGGAACTGGAAAAGTGAAGCAATCTAAAGTCAACCAACTCATGAGAGAATATGAGTTATTTGAAATGCTTGATAAAGAATCTATTTCAGATATGAACTCTAGATTCACCAAGATAGTCAATGACTTGAAGAGTTTAGGAAAGGATATTGAAGAATCTGATCGAGTGAAGAAGATTGTCAGAAGCTTACCAAGGTCTTGGCAAGCCAAGAAGACTGCTATTGAAGAAGTTCAGGATTTGAGCTATTACTTGTATGATGAGCTCATTGGGTCTCTAATTACCCATGAGATGTCATTAAAGAATCATGACCTAAGAGAAAGGTCAGAAGGAAAAAGAGTAGTCCTGAAAGCAGAATCTTCTGAAGAATCCTCTGAAGATGAGGAACTGGCTATGCTGACCAGGAAGTTCAAGAAGGCCTTTAGGAAAGGCAGAGGTGGAAACTACAAGAAGCCTTTCAGGAGCTTTGATAAGAAAACTCCTGATTCTGGTGAAAAGTTCAAGAGAGATCCAAACAAGCCAATTGTGTGCTATGGATGTCAGCAACCGGGGCACATTAAGCCTAACTGTCCTGAGCTGAAGAAAGATAAGAAGAAGTTCAAGAAAGCTATGCTGGCTGCCTGGTCAGACTCTGAGACCAGCAGTGATCCTGAAGAAAAGGAAGAGCAAGCTCAGATTTGTTTTATGGCTATTGATGAGCCAACCTCTGAAGATGTCACAGGAGAAACTTCCGCACCTCCTGAAGCTACTTATGATTCTGAGGTAAACATATCTTCTGAACAAAATATCTTTGATTCTCTTGAAGAACTCTATAGTATGTTCAAGTACCTGAAAAGGAAACTGGACAAGAGTGAGGCTGACAAGTTTCTTAGGTTTACTCAAGTCTATTCTGACATGAAAATGTTAGAAGAAAAACTGTGTAAACAGTTCAGCACTTCTGCTGATGGCTCTAAAGTCAAAGGCAAGGAAAAGCTGCCTCTGGGAAGTGATAAACCCCAGAAGAAGAAGAAACCTGTCACTCCCTCTCTTCTGAAAGAGATAGCTTCTCCTCCTGATGTTGGTACCTCTGAGAGTGCTGGTATAGCCTCTGAAGATACTGGTCCTTCTCAGAAGAAGAAGAAATCTCCCAGGAAGCAAAGGGAAAGATCCAAGAACCCTCTCTTTTGCAAACTTTGCAAGAGTGATGGTCACTGGTTGAAGGATTGCAAGTACCATATTAAAAACCTCTTGCAATCTGAGATATCATTAAAACCTGCGGAAGAGAAATCTAACTCTGAAGGACCCAATAAGGATTGGGTACCTGTCACTAATTGATTGTGTTGCAGGTGGCTCTGAGTGCTCCATCAATGTCAAAGCTGTGGTACATTGACAGTGGGTGCTCAAGGCATATGACAGGTGATGAAAAAGCATTCATCACATTTGATCCTAAAAGAGGTGGAAAAGTCAGCTTTGGAGATGCTCAGAAAGGTAGGATACTTGGTTCTGGATCCATAGGAACTAATCCTCCGATCGAAGATGTCTCCCTAGTCAGAGGCCTGAAGTTCAATCTCCTGAGTGTTGCACAACTGTGTGATAAAGGTAGAGATGTTGTCTTCAGCTCCTCTGGATGTAAAATCTTGGACAGTAAGTCAAGGGAAGTTATTCTAACTGCTCCTAGAGTTGAAAATGTTTTCATGCTGAATCTTGAGAATCTTTGCAAAAATATATGCTTGATGTCCAAAGAGGATACCTCCTGGCTCTGGCATAGGAGACTTGCTCATGTGAGCATGGATCTTCTGGCCAAAGTAGCTAGAAATCAATTGGTTGAGGGTCTGCCTGAAATTAGTTTTAAAAAGAACCATTTATGCAATGCTTGCCAATCTGGTAAACAATCTAGAAGCTCTTTTAAAACTAAGAAAGTCATTTCAACTAAAAGACCTTTGGAATTACTTCATATGGATCTTTTTGGCCCTGTTCAACCAATGAGCATGGGTGGAAAGAAGTATGCCTTTGTCATTGTAGATGACTATTCAAGATTCACTTGGGTCATCTTGCTGTCTAGCAAAGATGAGTCACTTGGATGTTTCTCAGTTCTGATAAAGAAACTTGAGAATGAAAGGAATGAAAAGGTTGTCCATATCAGAAGTGATAATGGTGGAGAATTCAAAAACTTTAGGTTTGAAGAATTCTGTGAAACCAAGGGAATTGATCATAACTTTTCTGCTCCCAGAACTCCTCAACAAAATGGGGTAGTTGAAAGGAAGAATAGAACTCTGGTTGAGATAGCCAGAACTATGATCAATGAAAAAAGGCTTCCTAAGTACTTTTAGGGAGAAGCTGTGAACACAGCTTGCTGTGTTCTGAATAGAGTGCTAATCAGAAGCATTCTGAACAAGACCCCTTATGAACTCTGGAAAGGTCGAAAGCCTAAAATAGGTTATTTCAGAACCTTTGGTTGTAAGTGTTATGTTTTGAATACAAAAGAATATCTTTCAAAGTTTGATTCAAAGGCAGATGAGGCCATTTTTCTTGGTTACTCAACACATAGTAAAGCATATAGGGTTTTTAATAAGAGGACTCAAACTTTAGATGAATCTGTTCATGTACAGTTTGATGAGACTAACCCTGCAGATAGTAGAGCTCCTGATGAAGATGTAGTTCAAGCTCCTGAAGTTACATCTCCTGTTGAAGAAGAAGATGTTTCTCCCAGAGCTGCTGAAGTGGTTCCTCCTGTTGCTGAACAAGCTCAAGATGAGAATCCTACTCCAGAAGTCAACTTCCTTCCAGAAGATGCTCCTATATATGATTCAACAAATGATGAACAGGTTTCAGAAGACTCATTGGATGTACCAAGAGAAGTTAGAACTCATAGGAATCATTCCTTAGAGAACATTATTGACTCTGTTCATAATCCTGTCATGACCAGAGCCCAGCTCAGAAGATACATGGGGAATGTGGCTTTTGTGTGACTTCTGGAACCCAAGGACTTCTATGAAGCTGCTGATGATGACTCCTGGTTAATGGCAATGCAAGAAGAACTTGACCAGTTCAAAAGGTCAGAAGTTTGGACTTTGGTTCCCAGACCTAACAACATAAAGGTTGTTGGAACTAGATGGGTTCTGAAGAACAAGCTTGATGAATTTGGAAATGTTGTGAGGAACAAGGCAAGACTTGTTGCTCAAGGTTACAGTCAGCAAGAAGGCATAGATTATGGTGAAACTTTTGCTCCTGTTGCAAGATTAGAAGCCATTAGAATCTTATGTGCTTTTGCATCATACAAAGGTTTTAAGCTCTTTCAAGTGGATGTGAAAAGTGCATTCTTGAATGGTTACATTGATGAGGAAGTCTATGTGTCTCAACCTCCTGGTTTTGAAGATCCTAAGTTTCCTGATCATGTATTTAAGCTGAAGAAAGCATTGTATGGACTGAAACAAGCTCCCAGAGCTTGGTATGAGAGACTGACAAAGTTCCTTCTGTCTAAGGGATTTGTCAGAGGCTGTGTTGATACAACTCTGTTCACTCTGAAGAAGAACAAGGATATCCTTATAGCTCAGGTATATGTTGATGATATTATATTTGGTGCTACTAATGAATCTTTGTGCAGAGAGTTCAGTGACCACATGAAGGCTGAGTTTGAAATGTCTATGATGGGAGAATTAACCTTCTTCTTAGGACTTCAGATCAAGCAAAGTAATGATGGTGTGTTTATCAATCAAGCCAAGTACACTAGAGAAGTGCTGAAGAAATTTGGCATGATGGACTCTAATGCTGTTGATATTCCAATGGATGTCAGCAAAGACATTGATGATGAAGAGAAAGCTGGTAAACCTGTAGATATAAAAACCTACAGAGGTATGATTGGTTCTCTTTTATACCTAACCGCCAGCAGGCCAGATATACATTTTGCTGTGTGTTTTTGTGCTAGATATCAATCAAAGCCAAGAGAAATTCATGATGTTGCTGTCAAAAGAATTCTCAGATATCTTAAAGGCACACCAGAAGCTGGTTTGTGGTATCCCTGTAGTTCTGATTTCACTCCTATAGGATACACAGACTCTGACTATGGTAGAGATAAATTGAAAAGGGTCAGCACTTCTGGTGGTTGTCATTTTCTGGGGGAGTGCCTAGTCTCCTGGCATAGCAAGAAGCAAACCTCTGTGGCTCTCTCAACTGCTGAAGCTGAGTATGTTGCTGCTGGAAGTTGTGTTTCTCAGATGCTCTGGATCAAGCAACAAATTGCTGACTATGGAATCATCCCTGGAACAATTACAATCTACTGTGATAACAAGAGTGCAATTGATCTTTCAAAGAACCCTATTCAGCACAGCAGGATGAAGCATGTTCATATTAGGCATCACTTTCTGAGAGATCATGTTCTGAAGAAGGATATTATCATTACTCATGTTCCCTCTGAAGAAAATCTTGCTGACATGTTTACTAAGCCTCTGGCTGGTAATTCTTTCAGCAACTTACGAGAAGGCATTGGTATGACTTATCCACTTCAATAACTTAGATTAATTATTTCTGTATGTCTTAAGTGATTAATCGTTTGAGATAATTAAGTTATAATTAATTCTAATCATGATTTGACACTTAAGCATGCGTTATCTACTGCATATTACGGCGCTGTTCTGTGGTTAACGGTTATCTGTTCCCTTTTAAACGGTGTGTATTTGCTTTTTGAATTGGAACGGTTTCTGTGTTTGGGTATAAATAAGGGTTTTCCATACTTAGAAGTTTTTACTCTCATTTTCTTTGACCATTAGAATTTCCATAGATTTTTCTGTGTTCTCTTCTCTCTAAAATCTTAACCTAATTTCTTATATCTTCAAAAATGGATCAAGAAATCACTGTCACTCACATCTTCTCCACTGAATCACAAAAGAAGGTTAGCGAATCTAGGGTATTCACCTCTAGGTTCCTAGATGATGAAGTTAAATCGACTGAACCTATTTCTCACTGGCTTAGTGCTCAAAACTGGAATTCATTCGTCTCTCTCGATGAATTCATTTATCCTAAGTTAGTTACAGAATTCTATCAGAACCTTCATTTCTTTTCTAATGAGGAGGATGTTCTACATTCTGTAGTCGGGGAAGTTGAGATCGAAGTCAGCAGGGCTTCCATTTCTCAAGTGATAGGGATTGATGATGAAGGAATCATCATTGGTGATGATGGTTCAGCGGATGGTTTTACTGAAGCCAACTGGGCTAGGCCAGATCTGAATGCCAAGGAAACGTATGCCACCTAGTTGACTCAGCACCAGAGGTGGGCACACTATTTGACTACAAATGTCTTTCTTCCGAAGGCTGGAGGAGTCAATGGGGTTTCCAACAGGGAAAGGGTTTTCATGTGGCATCTGGTCAACCAGAAGAAAATTAATTTACCTGCCATGCTGATAAGGCAGATGAAGAATGTAACGACCGTGAGTGCATTAGCATATGGCTCACTCCTGACGAGGTTGTTTGAGGCAGCCTCTGTTGTTGTTTCAGGAGAAGGTGTTACTAGTAGGAGTACGGTTCTGAAGATGCATACCTTCAGGAACCTGAGTTTTGGTGTGACTCCGAAGAAGATTGAGAAGGGCTCCTCTGTGAGTATTGCTCAGAAGGAAATTATGGAAGCTACTGTGCAGAAAGGAAAGAATGCTGCCAAGAAGGGCAAGGGAAAGAAAGGATCAAGCAAGTTGGTCCTGACTGTTGAGAAGGTGGTTGTCTCAGAACCTCTTCCCACGATGGTTCAAACAACAATCAATGTTGAACCCTCTGGCAAGATTGTTGCTGAGAAGCCAAAGGATGTTCCTGAGAAGGAAGCTCAGGATGCTGAGGAAGCACGCCTTGCTCAGAAAGAGAAGGCTGCTGAAGCTGAAAAAGTTGCAAGAGTTGTGGCTCTTGCTGAAGAGAAAAGAAAGAAGAAGGAAGCGGAGGATCAGTTAGCTGCTGAGAGAGAAATGCTGCAAAGGCTAAGGCCGATGCAAGACTTATAGCATGTGCTGTTGAACTTCAGGATGCGGAGTTCTCAAAGGAAGTTGAGGCTTCAGAAGAAGGAGAGAATCTTGAGAATATCTCTCTGTCCTCTCGGATAATTGAGAATATCTCTCTCTCTACCAGGATTGGGAAGAAGGCTGTTGCAAAACGAAGGTTGCTGAGGAAAAAGGACTTCGTTGTTGCCTCCAGTGCTGAATTAGAAGATCCTGTTACTCAGGAACCGGAAGATGCTGATAAAGACTTGTCAGAGATGTCTGATGAAGAGAATGTTGATGCTCCTCTGATTGAAGAGCTGTCAGAAGAGAGTGAACCAGAAGATGAAGAGGTTCTTCAGAATGCAAAACAATTTGTTGAGAATGTTGATGATGAAAACTTCATTGACAACATTCTTCTGAATCAAGGAAGAAACCCTGGTGAAAGGGACGCCTCTGAAACACTGATCATGATGGCTCACATCTTTGCTGAGCCCATCTCAATGTTTGATCCAAACTCTGACCAGGTCATCTCTACTCCCACTCTTACTCCTCACCAATCTCCTTCACTCCCTTCTGTCACAGAAGTGAGTGGTTCCCAAACTTCCATTCCTCCTACAACTTCAACCTCTGAGGCTGTACCTCCTTCAATCATTCCTCCTTCTGGATCCTTTTCAGAAGTGAATTTAAACACTGCTCCCATTTTCACAGACTCTATATCCACATCCACTACCTCTTCTATTCCTTCCTTCTCTGTAAGTCCATCAATTGGATTTACTGCTCCATCTTTCTCACTACCATCTACTTTACCTTCCATTTCCCCTACCATTTCTTCCTCTACCACCAATGCCATCCCTTCCTCAAACACTCAAATTCCTCCTCTCTCAACTTCTGGACATACACCTCCTGTGTGTGATCCCTTAACTACCTCCTCCACTACTTCTTGTTTTGCTGGGTTGTCATCCAACTATGACTTCCTGCGCAAACACATGAATCGGGATGATCTGGATACCAGGTTTGGTAGTTTTGGTTTCATGGGCAGAGCTTCTGGTATTTTCGAAGCTGGAGGTGCCCCCAGTGTTGAAGAGTTGAGAAGAATGAGTCAGAGTGGCTCTGATGAACTGCTGAATAGATTTGCTGGTATGGGGCAAAGGACTTCTGCTGCTGACATGTATGCTCAGGGCATTGTGCTGCAAGAATTGCATTCTTTGAAAGCTCAGAACCTGCAGCTCATGACTATGCTTCAAATGCAGGATCCTTCTGTTTACATACGCAATCTTTCTACACTTCATCTAGCTACCTATGAAGAGCTGTACAAATTGAGAGAATTAGCTCTGACTCTTCCTTCTCTGGATAATATTGCTCTTGCTTCTTCTCAGAAGGTCAATGAGAATTTGGAGATATTGACAGAAGAAGTCAAGGAAGCAAACGAGCATTATGAGGCTCATGAGAAGATGCTCCCAAGTAAGATTGATGACCTGCAAAGTACTGCCAATCACATTCTGAGAGAAGTGAAATCTTCTGCTCAAGGTTCATCATCTTCCGGAGCTGCTAAGATTGTATATGACATCACTCCTGATCTCAACAATCGACTCTCCAACATTGAGTCTGATGTATCTGCTCAGAACGCACAGATTGCTGAGCTTACTGAACTTCTGAAGGTTATGCACACTCAAGCACGAGAACAAGAGAAGACTCTTCATAATTGTTATAGGTTTGTTCGAGGACAGACTTATATTCAGAATGAGCATCTTACTGCTGCTGTGTATGCTAACAATAGGTTGATCAAGCTCCTTCTGGAAGATGTTCAGAGACAGCGACCTATGTCTGGTCAGACCTTTGATCATATGAAGACCATTGATGATGACTTCAGAAGACGAATGGATCTGATCAATACTGTGAGACCAACCCCTCAGCAATATCAGACTGCACTGAATGTTCAACAAAAATTGAAATCTCAAGGTGCTCTGGGTGTTGCACCTGGTTCTGGTCAAACGGGGGAGAAGTCTGGTCAGAAGAGATCAAGTGCTGCCGAAGGTTCTAGTGTTGTTCCTCCTCCTCAGAAGAAACCTAGGAACTTGTAATCTTTTAGGACTTATGCTTCTTAGCTAGGTTCTGGGTTGGGTAGTTTCTGTCTTAGGACTTTTTCTGCTCTTCTGATTATTTTGTTTCTTATGCTGTCTTCTGAATGAATTTATACACACTGAATCTTTCTTATACTCTCTTGCGTATCTGACTTCTTACTTTTTGCTTATGTTTCTTTTTTTTGACTTAGTAAATTACACTTCATCAAATCTAACAACTTGATCTTAAGTCTTTCTTTAAGTTTACACAGATTGCTGAAGTTCACCATTTACACTAAAATGGGGGAGTTAATTTACTCAGAAGTTATGAAACATTTGCATCAGGAAGTCATTTTCTAAACCTCATGTTTTCTGTTACCTTCTGACCACGGTTTGTCCATAACCAAAATGGGGGAGAATGATGAACCCTAAGTGTTTTGATTATGTCCAAACGTTTCAGAAGATGATAACCTAATACTATCTTACATATAGTTTATTGTTGACTAATACTTTTGCTTTAGTCTATGTGTAAGTTTCTCAGCAGTTGCTGAATGAATCGTTTCTAGATTGCCTAAAGAACTCAGAAGATCAGTTGCTGAAGTCAGAGTTTCAACAATTCAAAAGCTGGATTCCTCCGCTCTGAAGCCGAAGTCTGCTACAGCTCTCCTCAGAAGTTCCTTGCAATCAGAAGTTTTGCCAATTGTGATCAGAAGTCTAGTCAACTGGAAATTAGCTTCTGAAAGCTAAAGTCACGGGTTCTGGATAGCATTTAATGCTCTGACAAGTGCATTTAATGCAAGGCGCCAAAAGTTCAAAAAGCTGTTTTTGGTGGAGCGCGCCTGTCTGTTTAAAAGAAACCAGAATTTCCATGTCTACCCTTGTTGATCCAATTGAAGAATGATTCCAGTCAACCTCGTCTTTGATTTCAAATCACTTACCGGATTTAGTTAAAGAACAAGGATAACGGAATCAAAGTGTTTGAAGACCGTTTGAAGATTTGACAAATTAACGGCTACAACATTTGATGTCATCTCCTTTGAAGTTTCAAACTCACCAACGGTCATCTTCACTCACTATAAATAGTAGTCAAGCTCCAATGCATCAAGACACGCATGATCATCGAGCAAAATCTCAACGCACTGTTCTAACTAGAAAAACAGAGCAACACTTCCCATTCTCAATCTTTCTTAGCATAGTCTTAGTTAAAGTGAGAGAGTGAAGAAAAACAAGTTCATAATAGGAATCTTGTAAACTGAGATCGTTTGTGATCTTCAGTTAGATTTAAACAGAGAAATCTAGTTGAGATTAGAGTTGGGTGAGAAATCCAGAAAACAGAGTTGTTGTTTGTTCTGGTGGAAATCCTTTAACTCTTTTTAGGCTAGTCAGAACTAAGTGAGAAATTAGCTTAAGTTCTGTTGATGTAAAGGAGCTTCTGAACTTGCCATAAAAGTTCTGAATAGTGGATTTATAAAATCTCTGTAGGCTGCGACCTCAGGGGACAAGACGTAGTCACAGGACTTCTGTGTCGAACTGGATAAATCGAATTGTTCAATCAGGATCTCCTGAACTTCTTTCTCCCTCTTATACTTGTTATTTTTGCCTCTGTGTACTTGTTCATATTTAGTGCTGAAACAGATTTTCTCTAAAGTATCATTGTCTTTGTTCAGAAGACTGTCCAGAAGTTCTCAAATCAGAACTTCTGTTGCTGAAAACAGTCTAACTGTGTTTAGGCAGAATTTCTCTCAGAAGCAACTTCTGTAAGCTAGCTTCTGACTCTGAGGAAATTTGACTCTGAAAATTAAGTTTCCCGAAAAACTTAGAAATTTTCAGTTTTCAACTTTGACACCTATTCACCCCCCTCTAGGTGATTCTATTCTTAATAGGGCCAACACTTCTCCCCAAAAATACTTTGGAAGCCTTCTTTCATTGATCATAGTTCTGGCAATCTCAACCAGAGTTCTATTCTTCCTTTCAACTACCCCATTTTGTTGAGGAGTTCTGGGAGCAGAAAAGTTATGATCAATTCCCTTGGTTTCACAGAATTCTTCAAACATAAAGTTTTTAAATTCTCCACCATTATCACTTCTGATATGAACAACCTTTTCATTCCTTTCATTCTCAAGTTTCTTTATTAGAACTGAGAAACATCCAAGTGACTCATCTTTGCTAGAAAGCAAGATGACCCAAGTGAATCTTGAATAGTCATCTACTATGACAAAGGCATACTTCTTTCCACCCATGCTCATTGGTTGAACAGGGCCAAAGAGATCCATATGAAGTAATTCCAAAGGTCTTTTAGTTGAAATGACTTTCTTAGTTTTAAAAGAGCTTCTGGATTGTTTACCAGATTGGCAAGCATTGCATAAATGATTCTTTTTAAAACTAATTTCAGGCAGACCCTCAACCAATTGATTTCTAGCTACTTTGGCCTGAAGATCCATGCTCACATGAGCAAGTCTTCTATGCCAGAGCCAGGAGGTACCCTCTTTGGACATCAAGCATATATTTTTGCAAAGATTCTCAAGGTTCAGCATGAAAACATTTTCAACTCTAGGAGCAGTTAGAATAACTTCCCTTGACTTACTGTTCAAGATTTTACATCCAGAGGAGCTGAAGACAACATCTCTACCTTTATCACACAGTTGTGCAACACTCAGGAGATTGAACTTCAGGCCTCTGACTATGGAGACATCTTCGATCGGAGGATTAGTTCCTATGGATCCAGAACCAAGTATCCTTCCTTTCTGAGCATCTCCAAAGCTGACTTTTCCACCTCTTTTAGGATCAAATGTGATGAATGCTTTTTTAATCACCTGTCATATGCCTTGAGCACCCACTGTCAATGTACCACAGCTTTGACATTGATGGAGCACTCAGAGCCACCTGCAACACAATCAATTAGTGACAGGTACCCAATCCTTATTGGGTCCTTCATTGTTAGATTTCTCTTCAACAGGTTTTAATGATATCTCAGATTGCAAGAGGTTTTTAATATGATACTTGCAATCCTTCAACCAATGACCATCACTCTTGCAAAGCTTGCAAAAGGGAGGGTTCTTGGATCTTTCCCTTTGCTTCTTGGGAGATTTCTTCTTCTTCTGAGAAGGTTTAACATCTTCAGAGGCTACAACAGCACTCTCAGAGGTACCGACATCAGGAGGAGAAGCTATCTCTTTCAGAAGAGAGGGAGTGACAGGTTTCTTCTTCTTCTGGGGTTTATCACTTCCCAGAGGCAGCTTTTCCTTGCCTTTGGCTTTAGAGCCATCAGCAGGAGTGCTGAACTGTTTACACAGCTTCTCTTCTAACACTTTCATGTCAGAATAAACTTGAGTAAACCTAAGAAACTTGTCAGCCTCACTCTTGTCCAATTTCCTTCTCAGGTACTTGAACATACTATAGAGTTCTTTAAGAGAATCAAAGATATCTAGTTCGTGAGAATTGTTTACCTCAGAGTCATATGTAGCTTCAGGAGATGCGGAAGTTTCTCCTGTGACATCTTCAGAAGTTGGCTCATCAATAGCCATAAAACAAATCTGAGCTTGCTCTTCCTTTTCTTCAGGATCACTGCTGGTCTCAGAGTCTGACCAAGCAGCCACCATAGCTTTCTTGAACTTTTTCTTATCTTTCTTCAGCTCCGGGCAGTTAGGCTTAATGTGCTCCGGTTGCTGACATCCATATCACACAATAGGCTTGTTTGGATCTCTCTTGAACTTTTCACCAGAATCAGGAGTTTTCTTGTCAAAACTTCTGAATGGCTTTTTGTAGCTTACACCTCTGCCTTTTCTAAAAGCTCTCTTAAACTTCTTGGTCAGCATAGCCAATTCCTCATCTTCGGATGATTCTTCAGAAGATTCTGCCTTCAGGACTACTTGTCTTTTTCCTTCTGACCTTTCTCTCAGGTCATGATTTTTTAATGACATCTCATGAGTAATTAGAGACCCAATGAGCTCATCATACAAGTAATAGCTCAAATCCTGAACTTCTTCAATAGCAGTCTTCTTGGCTTGCCAAGACCTTGGTAAGCTTCTGACAATCTTCTTTACTCGTTCAGATTCTTCAATGTCTTTTCCTAAACTCTTTAAGTCATTGACTATCTTGGTGAATCTAGAGTTCATATCTGAAATAGATTCTTTATCAAGCATTTCAAATAACTCATATTCTCTCATGAGTTGGTTGACTTTTGATTGCTTCACCTTTCCAGTACCTTCATATGTGACTTCCAGCTTGTTCCAAATGTCCTGTGCAGTTTCACAAGAAGAAACTTTGTTATATTCAGTAGTTGTAAGTGCACAATGCATCATATTTATTGCTGAAGCATTAGTTTGGAGTTTTTTTAGAATGTCATCTGTGTATTCTCTCGGAGGAATAACAACATTCCCTAAACCTGGTTCCATTCTGGTAGGAATGAAATCACCATCAGTGATGACATACCAAGCACTCATGTTCTGAGCTTGGATGAAGTACATCATCCTTTTCTTCCAGTATGAGTAGTTGTTGCCATTAAATAATGGAGGTCTAGTTGTGGAAGAACCTTCTGGAACTATGAAGTGAGAAGAATTCTCAGGCTGGTGTCTACTAGCCATCTCTATTGATTCTGATAGGATCTTACACTTAGATTGTTAGATCTTTAGTAAATATGCGAAGTGACCTTCGCTCTGATACCACTTGTTGGCCCTATCAAGAACAGAATCACCTAGAGGGGGGTGAATAGGTGTCAAAGTTGAAAACTGAAGAATTTCTAAGTTTTTCGGGAAACTTAATTTTCAGAGTCAAATTTCCTCAGAGTCAGAAGCAAGCTTACAGAAGTTGCTTCTGAGGGAAATTCTGCCTAAACACAGTTAGACTGTTTTCAGCAACAGAAGTTCTGATTTGAGAACTTTTGGACAGTCTTCTGAACAAAGACAATGATACTTAGAGAAAATCTGTTTCAGCACTAAATATAAGCAAGTACACAGAAGCAAAAATAACAAGTATAAGAGGGAGAAAGAAGTTCAGGAGATCCTGATTGAACAATTCGATTTATCCAAGTTCGCCACAGAAGTCCTGTGACACGTCTTATCCCCTGAGGTCGCAGCCTTCAGAGATTTTATAACTCCACTATTCAGAACTTTTATGGCAAGTTCAGAAGCTCCTTTACATCAACAGAACTTAAGCTAATTTCTCACTTAGTTCTGACTAGCCTAAAAAGAGTTTAAGGATTTCCACCAGAACAACAAGACTCTGTTTTCTGGATTTCTCACCCAACTCTAATCTCAACTAGATGATGAACCCTAAGTGTTTTGATTATGTCCAAACATTTCAGAAGATGAAAACCTAATACTCTCTTACATATAGTTTTTTCGTTGACTAATATTTTTTCTTCTTAGTCTATGTGTAAGTTACTCAGGAGGTGCTGAATGAAGATTTTTTCAGATTGCCTAAAGAACCTCAGAAGTCTCGATTGCTGAAGACAGAGTCTCATTATCAGATGCTGAATGCTCCGCTCTGAAGATATTAAAGTCTGTTGAAGCTCTTCTCAGAGGTCATTTGCAATCAGAAGCTTTTTTTACCAATTTTATCAGAAGCTTAGTCACGGGTTCTGGATAGCATTTAATGCTCTGACAAGTGCATTTAATGCAAGACGCCAAAAGTTCAAAAAGCTGTTTTGGTGGAGCGCGCTTGTTTGTTCAAGAGAAACCAGAATTTCCTTATCTACCCTTTGTTGATCCAATTGAAGAATGATTCCAGTCAACCTCATCTTTGATTTCAAATCACTTACCGGATTTAGTTAAAGAACAAGGATAACGGAATCAAAGTGTTTGAAGACCGTTTGAAGACTTGACAAATTAACGGCTACAACAACTGATGTCATCTCTATTGAAGATTCAAATTCACCAACGGTCATCCTCATTCACTATAAATAGTAGCCAAGCTCCAATGCATCAACCACGCATGATCATCGAGCAAAATCTCAACGCACTGTTTTAACAAGAAAAACAGAGCATTCCCTTCCATTCTCAATCTTTCTTACCATAACTTAAGTTTAAGTGAGAGAGTGAAGAAAAACAAGTTCATAATAGGAATCTTGTAAACTGATATCGTCTGTGATATTCAGTTAGATTTAAAGAGAGAAATCTAGTTGAGATTAGAGTTGGGTGAGAAATCCAGAAAACAGAGTATTGTTTGTTCTGGTGGAAATCCTTTAACTCTTTTTAGGCTAGTCAGAAACTAAGTGAGAAATTAGCTTAAGTTCTGTTGATGTAAAGGAGCTTCTGAACTTGCCATAAAAGTTCTGAATAGTGGATTTATAAAATCTCTGTAGGCTGCGACCTCAGGGGACAAGACGTAGTCACAGGACTTCTGTGGCGAACTTGGATAAATCGAATTGTTCAATCAGGATCTCCTGAACTTCTTTCTCCCTCTTATACTTGTTATTTTTGCTTCTGTGTACTTGCTTATATTTAGTGCTGAAACAGATTTTCTCTAAGTATCATTGTCTTTGTTCAGAAGACTGTCCAGAAGTTCTCAAATCAGAACTTCTGTTGCTGAAAACAGTCTAACTGTGTTTAGGCAGAATTTCCCTCAGAAGCAACTTCTGTAAGCTAGCTTCTGACTCTGAGGAAATTTGACTCTGAAAATTAAGTTTCCCTAAAAACTTGAGAAATTTTCAGTTTTCAACTTTGACACCTATTCACCCCCCTCTAGGTGATTCTGTTCTTGTTAGGGCCAACAAGTGGTATCAGAGCGAAGGTTACTTCGTTTATTTACTAAAGATCTAACAATTTAAGTGTAAGATCCTATCAGAATCAATAGAGATGGCTAGTAGACACCAGCCTGAGAATTCTTCTCACTTCATAGTTCTAGAAGGTTCTTCTACTACTAGACCTCCATTATTTAATGACAATAACTACTCATACTGGAAGAAAATGATGATGTACTTCATCCAAGCTCAGAACATGAGTGCTTGGTATGTCATCACTGATGGTGATTTCATCCCAACAAGGATGGAAGTTGGTCTAGGGAATGTTAGTATCCCTCAGAGAGAATACACAGATGACATTCTGAAAAAACTCCAAACCAATGCTTCAGCAATAAATATGTTGCATTGTGCACTTACAGCTACTGAATATAACAAAGTTTCTTCTTGTGAAACTGCACAGGATATTTGGAACAAGCTGGAAGTCACATATGAAGGAACAGGAAAAGTGAAGCAATCTAAAGCCAACCAACTCATGAGAGAATATGAGTTATTTGAAATGCTTGATAAAGAATCTATTTCAGATATGAACTCTAGATTCACCAAGATAGTCAATGACTTAAAGAGTTTAGGAAAAGACATTGAAGAATCTGAACGAGTAAAGAAGATTGTCAGAAGCTTACCAAGGTCTTGGCAAGCCAAGAAGACTGCTATTGAAGAAGTTCAGGATTTGAGCTATTACCTGTATGATGAGCTCATTGGGTCACTAATTACTCATGAGATGTCATTAAAGAATCATGACCTAAGAGAGAGGTCAGAAGGAAAAAGAGTAGTCCTGAAAGCAGAATCTTCTGAAGAATCCTCTAAAGATGAGGAACTGGCTATGCTGACCAGGAAGTTCAGGAAGGCCTTTAGAAAAGGCAGAGGTGGAAACTACAAGAAGCCGTTCAGGAGCTTTGACAAGAAAACTCCTGATTCTGGTGAAAAGTTCAAGAGAGATCCAAATAAGCCTATTGTGTGCTATGGATGTCAGCAACCGGGGCACATTAAGCCTAACTGCCCGGAGCTGAAGAAAGATAAGAAAAAGTTCAAGAAAGCTATGCTGGCTGCCTGGTCAGACTCTGAGACCAGCAGTGATCCTGAAGAAAAGGAAGAGCAAGCTCAGATCTGTTTTATGGCTATTGATGAGCCAACTTCTGAAGATGTCACAGGAGAAACTTCCGCACCTCCTGAAGCTACATATGATTCCGAGGTAAACATATCTTCTGAACAAAATATCTTTGATTCTCTTGAAGAACTCTATAGTATGTTCAAATACCTGAAAAGGAAATTGGACAAGAGTGAGGCTGACAAGTTTCTTAGGTTTACTCAAGTTTATTCTGACATGAAAATGTTGGAAGAAAAACTGTGTAAACAGTTCAGCACTCCTGTTGATGGCTCTAAAGCCAAAGGCAAGGAAAAGCTGCCTCTGGGAAGTGATAAACCCCAGAAGAAGAAGAAACCTGTCACTCCCTCTCTTCTGAAAGAGATAGCTTCTCCTCCTGATGTCGGTACCTCTGAGAGTGCTGTTGTAGCCTCTGAAGATGTTAAACCTTCTCAGAAGAAGAAGAAATCTCCCAAGAAGCAAAGGGAAAGATCCAAGAACCCTCCCTTTTGCAAGCTTTGCAAGAGTGATGGTCATTGGTTGAAGGATTGCAAGTACCATATTAAAAACCTCTTGCAATCTGAGATATCATTAAAACCTGCTGAAGAGAAATCTAACTCTGAAGGACCCAATAAGGATTCGGTACCTGTCACTAATTGATTGTGTTGCAGGTGGCTCTGAGTGCTCCATCAATGTCAAAGCTGTGGTACATTGACAGTGGGTGCTCAAGGCATATGACAGGTGATGAAAAAGCATTCATCACATTTGATCCTAAAAGAGGTGGAAAAGTCAGCTTTGGAGATGCTCAGAAAGGAAGTATACTTGGTTCTGGATCCATAGGAACTAATCCTCCGATCGAAGATGTCTCCCTAGTCAGAGGCTTGAAGTTCAATCTCCTGAGTGTTGCACAACTGTGTGATAAAGGTAGAGATGTTGTCTTCAGCTCCTCTGGATGTAAAATCTTGGACAGTAAGTCAAGGGAAGTTATTCTAACTGCTCCTAGAGTTGAAAATGTTTTCATGCTGAACCTTGAGAATCTTTGCAAAAATATATGCTTGATGTCCAAAGAGGATACCTCCTGGCTCTGGCATAGAAGACTTGTTCATGTGAGCATGGACCTTCTGGCCAAAGTAGCTAGAAATCAACTGGTTGAGGGTCTGCCTGAAATTAGTTTTAAAAAGAATCATTTATGCAATGCTTGCCAATCTGGTAAACAACCCAGAAGCTCTTTTAAAACTAAGAAAGTCATTTCAACTAAAAGACCTTTGGAATTACTTCATATGGATCTTTTTGGCCCTGTTCAACCAATGAGCATGGGTGGAAAGAAGTATCCCTTTATCATTGTAGATGACTATTCAAGATTCACTTGGGTCATCTTGCTATCTAGCAAAGATGAGTCACTTGGATGCTTCTCAGTTCTGATAAAGAAACTTGAGAATGAAAGGAATGAAAAGGTTGTTCATATCAGAAGTGATAATGGTGGAGAATTCAAAAACTTTAGGTTTGAAGAATTCTGTGAAACCAAGGGAATTGATCATAACTTTTCTGCTCTCAGAACTCCTCAACAAAATGGGGTAGTTGAAAGGAAGAATAGAACTCTGGTTGAGATTGCCAGAACTATGATCAATGAAAGAAGGCTTCCAAAGTATTTTTGGGGAAAAGCTGTTAACACAGCTTGCTATGTTCTGAATAGAGTGCTAATCAGAAGCATTCTGAACAAGACCCCTTATGAACTCTGGAAAGGTCGAAAGCCTAAAATAGGTTATTTCAGAACCTTTAGTTGTAAGTGTTATGTTTTAAATACAAAAGAATATCTTTCAAAGTTTGATTCAAAGGCAGATGAGGCCATTTTTCTTGGTTACTCAACACATAGTAAAGCATATAGGGTTTTTAATAAGAGGACTCAAACTTTAGATGAATCTGTTCATGTACAGTTTGATGAGACTAACCCTGCAGATAGCAGAGCTCCTGATGAAGATGTAGTTCAAGCTCCTGAAGTGTCATCTCCTGATGTAGAAGAAGATGTTTCTCCCAGAGCTGCTGAAGTGGATCCTCCTGTTGCTGAACAAGCTCAAGAAGAGAATCCTACTCCAGAAGTCAACTTCCTTCCAGAAGATGCTCCTATATATGATTCAACAAATGATGAACAGGTTTCAGAAGACTCATTGGATGTACCAAGAGAAGTTAGAACTCATAGGAATCATTCCTTAGAGAACATAATTGACTCTGTTCATAATCCTGTCATGACCAGAGCTTAGCTCAGAAGATACATGGGGAATGTGGCCTTTGTGTCACTTCTGGAACCCAAGGACTTCTATGAAGCTTCAGATGATGATTCCTGGTTAATGGAAATGCAAGAAGAACTTGACCAGTTCAAATGGTCAGAAGTTTGGGCTTTGGTTCCTATACCTAACAACATAAAGGTTGTTGGAACTAGATGGGTTCTGAAGAACAAGCTTGATGAATTTGGAAATGTTGTGAGGAACAAGGCAAGACTTGTTGCTCAAGGTTACAGTCAGCAAGAAGGCATAGATTATGGTGAAACTTTTGCTCATGTTGCAAGATTAGAAGCCATTAGAATCTTATGTGCTTTTGCATCATACAAAGGTTTCAAGCTTTTTCAAATGGATGTGAAAAGTGCATTCTTGAATGGTTACATTGATGAGGAAGTCTATGTGTCTCAACCTCCTGGTTTTGAAGATCCTAAGTTTCCTGATCATGTGTACAAGCTGAAGAAAGCTCTGTATGGACTGAAACAAGCTCCCAGAGCTTGGTATGAGAGACTGACAAAGTTCCTTCTTGTTGGCCCTATCAAGAACAGAATCACCTAGAGGGGGGTGAATAGGTGTCAAAGTAGAAAACTGAAATTTTCTAAGTTTTTAAAGAAACTTAAATTTCAGAGTCAAATTTCCTCAGAGTCAGAGGCAAGCTTATAGAAGTTGCTTCTGAGGGAAATTCTGCCTAAACACAGTCAGACTGTTTTCAGCAACAGAAGTTCTGATTTGGGAACTTCTGGACAGTCTTCTGAACAAAGACAATGATACTTAGAGGAAATCTGTTTCAGCACTAAATATAGGCAAGTACACAGAAGCAAAATAACAAGTATAAGAGGGAGAAAGAAGTTCAGGAGATCCTGATTGAACAATTCGATTTATCCAAGTTCGCCACGGAAGTCCTGTGACTACGTCTTGTCCCCTGAGGTCGCAGCCTACAGAGATTTTATAAATCCACTATTCAGAACTTTTATGGCAAGTTCAGAAGCTCCTTTACATCAACAGAACTTAAGCTAATTTCTCACTTAGTTCTGACTAGCCTAAAAAGAGTTAAAGGATTTCCACCAGAACAAACAATACTCTGTTTTCTGGATTTTTCACCCAACTCTAATCTCAACTAGATTTCTCTCTTTAAATCTAACTGAAGATCACAAACGATCTCAGTTTACAAGATTCCTATTATGAACTTGTTTTTCTTCACTCTCTCACTTTACTAAGACTATGCTAAGAAAGATTGAGAATGGAAAGTATTGCTCTGTTTTTCTTGTTAAAACAGTGCGTTGAGATTTTGCTCGACGATCACGCGTGTGTTGATGCTTTGGAGCTTGGCTACTATTTATAGTGATTGAAGATGACCGTTGGTGAGTTTGAAACTTCAAAGGAGATGACATCAGTTGTTGTAGCCGTTAATTTGTCAAGTCTTCAAACGGTCTTCAAACACTTTGATTCCGTTATCCTTGTACTTTAACTAAATCCGGTAAGTGATTTGAAATCAAAGACGAGGTTGACTGGAATTATTCTTCAATTGGATCAACAAGGGGTAGACATGGAAATTTTGGTTTCTTTTGAACAGACAGGCGCGCTTCAACAAAACAGCTTTTTGAACTTTTGGCGCCTTGCATTAAATGCACTTGTCAGAACATTAAATGCTATCCAGAACCCGTGACTTTAGCTTTCAGAAGCTAATTTCCAGATGTCTAAACTTCTGATCACAATTGGCAAAACTTCTGATTGCAAAGGACTTCTGAGGAGAGCTTTAGCAGACTTCGTCTTCAGAGCGGAGTATCCAGCTTCTGAGTTATTGAAACTCTGACTTCAGCAACTGATCTTCTGAGTCCTTTAGGCAATCCGAAAATGATTCATTCAGCACCTGCTGAGCAACTTACACAAAGACTAAGTAGACAAAAAATTATTAGTCAATAGTCAACTATATGTAAGGAATTAATAAGTTTTCATCTTCTGAAACGTTTGGACATAATCAAAACACTTAGGGTTCATCACTTCTGTCTAAGGGATTTGTTAGAGGCTGTGTTGATACAACTCTGTTCACTCTGAAGAAGAACAAGGATATCCTTATAGCTCAGGTATATGTTGATGATATTATATTTGGTGCTACTAATGAATCTTTGTGCAGAGAGTTCAGTGACCACATGAAGGCTGAGTTTGAAATGTCTATGATGGGAGAATTAACTTTCTTCTTAGGACTTCATATCAAGCAAAGTAATGATGGTGTGTTTATCAATCAAGCCAAGTACACTAGAGAAATGCTGAAGAAATTTGGCATGATGGACTCTAATGCTGTCGATATTCCAATGGATGTCAGCAAAGACATTGATGATGAAGAGAAAGCTGGTAAACCTGTAGATATAAAAACCTACAGAGGTATGATTGGTTCTCTTTTATACCTAACAGCCAGCAGACCAGATATACATTTTGCTGTGTGTTTTTGTGCTAGATATCAATCTAAACCCAGAGAGATTCATGATGTTGCTGTCAAAAGAATTCTCAGATATCTTAAAGGCACACCAGAAGCTGGTTTGTGGTATCCCTGTAGTTCTGATTTTACTCCTATAGGATACACAGACTCTGACTATGGTAGAGATAAATTGAAAAGGGTCAGCACTTCTGGTGGTTGTCATTTTCTGGGGGAGTGCCTAGTCTCCTGGCATAGCAAGAAGCAAACCTCTGTGGCTCTCTCAACTGCTGAAGCTGAGAATGTTGCTGCTGGAAGTTGTGTTTCTCAGATGCTCTGGATTAAGCTACAAATTGCTGACTATGGAGTCATCCCTGGAACAATTACAATCTACTGTGATAACAAGAGTGCTATTGATCTTTCAAAGAATCCTATTCAGCACAGCAGGATGAAGCATGTTCATATTAGGCATCACTTTCTGAGAGATCATGTTCTGAAGAAGGATATTATCATTACTCATGTTCCCTCTGAAGAGAATCTTGCTGACATGTTTACTAAGCCTCTGGCTGGTATTTCCTTCAGCAACTTACGAGAAGGCATTGGTATGACTTATCCACTTCAGTAATTTAGCTTAATTATATCTGTTTATCTTAAGTGATTTATCGTTTGAGATAATTAAAGTGTTAATTAAATCTAATCATGATTTGACATCTAAGCATGCGTTATCTACTGCATCTTACGGCGCTGTTCTGTGGTTAACGGTTATCTGTTCCCTTTTAAACGGTGTGTATTTACTTTTTGAATTGGAACGGTTTCCTTGTTTGGGTATAAATAGGGGTTTTCCATGCTTAGAAGTTTTTACTCTCATTTTTCATTGCTATTAGAATCTCCATAGATTTTCTGTGTTTTCTTCCTCTCAAAACTTTTAACCTAATTTCTTATATCTTCTACAATGGCTCAAGAAATCACTGTCACTCACATCTTTACCACTGAGAACAAAGAGAAAGTTAGCGAATCTAGGGTATTCACCTCTAGGTTTCTAGATGATGAAGTTAAATCCACTGAACCTATCTCAAAATGGCTTAGCGCACAAAACTGGAATTCATTCGTTTCTCTCGATGAATTCATCTACCCTAAGTTAGTCACCGAATTCTACAAAAACCTCCATTTCTTTTCTAATGAGGAGGACGTTATTCACTCAGAAGTCGGAGAAGTTGAGATTGAGGTCAGCAGGGCTTCTATCTCTCAAGCAATCGGTATTGATGATGAAGGAATCATCATAGGTGATGATGGTTAAGCAGATGGCTTTTTAGAAGCAAATTGGGCCAGACCAGATCTTAGTGCCAAGGAAACTTATGCCACCTGGCTCACTCAGCACCAGAGGTGGGCACACTATCTTACAACTAATGTGTTCCTTCCGAAGGCTGGAGGGGTTAATGGTGTTTCCAACAGGGAAAGAGTTTTTATGTGGCATCTGGTCAATCAGAAGAAGATCAATCTCCCTGCCATGCTGATAAGGCAGATGAAAAATGTGACTACCGTGAGTGCATTAGCTTATGGCTCACTCCTGACTAGGTTGTTTGAGGCAGCCTCTGTTGTGGTCTCAGGAGAAGGTGTTACAAGTAGGAGTACGGTTCTGAAGATGCATACCTTCAGGAATCTTAACTTTGGTGTGACTCCGAAGAAGAATGAGAAGGGCTCCTCTGTGAGTATTGCTCAGAAGGAGATTGTGGTTGACACTGCTCAGAAAGGAAAGAAAGCTGCCAGAAAGGGCAAAGGAAAGAAAGGGTCAAGTAAGTTGGTCCTGACCGTTGAGAAGGTGGTTGTTTCAGAACTTCTTCCCACGATGGTTCAAACTACTATTAGTGTTGGACCCTCTGGAAGGATCGTTGCTGAAAAACCAATGGATGCTACTGAGATAGCAAATCAAGAAGCTGAGGACGCACGTCTTGATGAAAGGGAAAAGGCTGCTGAAGCTGAAAAGATTGCAAGAGTTGTAGCTCTTGCTGAAGAGAAAAGATTGAGAAAGGAAGCTGAGGATAAGTTAGCAGCTGAAAGAGAAATTGCTGCAAAGGCTAAGGCCGATGCAAGACTTATAGCATGTGCTGCTGAACTTAAGGATGCGGAGTTCTCAAAGGATGTTGAGGCTTCAGAAGAAGGTGAGAAACTTGAGAATATCTCTCTTTCCACTCGGATACTTGAGAATATCTCTCTCTCCACCAGGATCGGAAAGAAGGCTGTAGCAAAACGAAGGTCTCTGAGGAAAAAGGACTTCGTTGTTGCTCCTAGTGCTGATTTAGAGGATCCTGTTGTTGAGGAACCGGAAGTTGCTGCTGATGAAGACATGTTGGAGATGTCTGCTGAAGAAGATGTTGATGCTCCTCTGATTGAAGAGTTGTCAGAAGAGAGTGAACCAGAAGATGAAGAGGTTCTTCAGGGTGCAAAACAGTTTGTTGAGAATGTTGATGATGAAAATTTCATTGACAACATTCTTCTGAATCAAGGAAGAAACCCTGGTGATAGGGATGCCTCTGAAACACTGATCAGAATGGCTCATATCTTTGCTGAGCCCATTTCTATGTTTGATCCAAACTCCTCTGAACAGGTTATCTCATCTCCCACTCATACTTCTCTTCCATCTCCTTCACTACCTTCTATCACAGAAGTGAGTGAATCTCACACTTCCATTCCTCTTACAACTTCAACTTCTGAAGTTGTACCTCCTCAAATTATTCCTCCTTCTGGATCCTTTTCAGAAGTGAATCTAAACACTGCTCCCATTTTCACAGACTCCATAGCCACATCCACTACCTCCTCCATTCATGCTTCCTCTGTAAGTCCATCAACTGGAATTACTGCTCCATCTTTCTCACTACCATCCACTCTACCATCCATCTCAACTACCATTTCCTCCTCAACCACACATACAATCCCTTCCTCAACCACTCAAATTCCTCCACTCTCAACCTCTGGACATGCACCTCCTGTGTGTGATCCCTTAACTACTTCCTCCTTTACTTCCTGCTTTGCTGGGTTGTCATCCAATTATGACTTCCTACGCAAGCACATGAATCGAGATGATCTGGATAACAGATTCGGTAGTTTTGGTTTCATGGGCAGAGCTTCTGGTGTATCCGAAGCTGGTGGTGCTCCCAGTGTTGAGGAGTTGAGAAGAATGAGTCAGAGTGGCTCTGATGAATTGCTGAATAGATTTGCTGGTATGGGGCAAAGGACTTCTGTTGCTGACATGTATGCTCAGGGCATTGTGCTGCAAGAATTACAATCCTTGAAAGCTCAGAACCTGCAGCTCATGACTATGCTTCAAATGCAGGATCCTTCTGTCTATGTACGCAATCTTTCTTCACTTCATCTAGCTACCTATGATGAGCTGTACAAGCTAAGAGAATTAGCTCTGACTCTTCCTTCATTGGACAACATTGCTCTTGCTTCTTCTCTGAAGGTCAATGAGAATTTGGAGATATTGACAGAAGAAGTCAAGGAAGCAAACGAGCATTATGAGGCTCATGAGAAGATGCTCCCAAGTAAGATTGATGACGTGCAAAGTACTGCCAATCACATTTTGAGAGAAGTGAAATCTTCTGCTCAAGGTTCATCATCTTCCGGGGCTGCTAAGATTGTATATGACATCACTCCTGATCTCAACAATCGACTCTCAATCATTGAGTCTGCTGTATCTGCTCAGAGCGCACAGATTGCTAAGCTTACTGAGCTTCTGAAAGTTATGCACAATCAAGCACGTGAACAAGAGAAGACTCTTCATAATTGCTATCGGTTTGTTCGAGGACAAACTTACATTCAGAATGAGCATTTCACTGCTGCTGTGTATGCAAACAATCGCTTGATTAAGCTCCTTCTGGAAGACGTTCAGAAACAGCGACCTATGTCTGGTCAGACTTTTGATCATATGAAGACCATTGATGCTGATTTCAGAAGAAGAATGGATATGATCAACACTGCGAGGCCAACTCCTCAGCAATATTCTACTGCACTGAATGTTCAGCAAAAATTGAACTCTCAAGGTGCTCTGGGTGTTGCTCTTGGTTCTGGTCAAACGGGCGAGAAGTCTGCTCAGCAGAGTGGTCAGACGTTGAAGAGATCAAGTGCTGCTGAAGGATCCAGTGGTGTTCCTCCTCCTCAGAAGAAACCTAGGAACTTGTAATCTCTTTAGGACTTAAGCTTCTTAGCTAGGTTCTGGGTTGGGTAGTTTCTGTCTTAGGACTTTTCTGCTCTTCTGATTATCTTGTTTCATATGTTCTCTTCTGATGATTTAATACACTGAATGTCTCTTATACATTCTTATGTTTCTTATGTATGTTTCTTTTTAACTTAGTAAATTATTCTTCACTAAAATCTAACAACTTGATCTTAAGTCATTTCTAAGTTTATACAGATTGCTGAAGTTCACAATTTACACTAAAATGGGGGAGTTAATTTACTCAGAAGTTATGAAACATATGTATCAGGAAGTCATTTTCTAAACCTCGTGTTTTCTGTTACCTTCTGACCACGGTTTGTCCATAACCAAAATGGGGGAGAATGATGAACCCTAAGTGTTTTGATTATGTCCAAACGTTTCAGAAGATGAAAACCTAATACTCTCTTACATATAGTTTTTTCGTTGACTAATATTTTTTCTTCTTAGTCTATGTGTAAGTTACTCAGCAGGTGCTGAATGAAGATTTTTTCAGATTGCCTAAAGAACCTCAGAAGTCTCGATTGCTGAAGACAGAGTCTCATTATCAGATGCTGAATGCTCCGCTCTGAAGATATTAAAGTCTGTTGAAGCTCTTCTCAGAGGTCATTTGCAATCAGAAGCTTTTTTTACCAATTTTATCAGAAGCTTAGTCACGGGTTCTGGATAGCATTTAATGCTCTGACAAGTGCATTTAATGCAAGGCGCCAAAAGTTCAAAAAGCTGTTTTGGTGGAGCGCGCTTGTCTGTTCAAGAGAAACCAGAATTTCCTTGTCTACCCTTTGTTGATCCAATTGAAGAATGATTCCAGTCAACCTCATCTTTGATTTCAAATCACTTACCGGATTTAGTTAAAGAACAAGGATAACGGAATCAAAGTGTTTGAAGACCGTTTGAAGACTTGACAAATTAACGGCTACAACAACTGATGTCATCTCTATTGAAGATTCAAATTCACCAACGGTCATCCTCATTCACTATAAATAGTAGCCAAGCTCCAATGCATCAACCACGCATGATCATCGAGCAAAATCTCAACGCACTGTTTTAACAAGAAAAACAGAGCATTCCCTTCCATTCTCAATCTTTCTTACCATAACTTAAGTTTAAGTGAGAGAGTGAAGAAAAACAAGTTCATAATAGGAATCTTGTAAACTGATATCGTCTGTGATATTCAGTTAGATTTAAAGAGAGAAATCTAGTTGAGATTAGAGTTGGGTGAGAAATCCAGAAAACAGAGTATTGTTTGTTCTGGTGGAAATCCTTTAACTCTTTTTAGGCTAGTCAGAACTAAGTGAGAAATTAGCTTAAGTTCTGTTGATGTAAAGGAGCTTCTGAACTTGCCATAAAAGTTCTGAATAGTGGATTTATAAAATCTCTGTAGGCTGCGACCTCAAGGGACAAGACGTAGTCACAGGACTTCTGTGGCGAACTTGGATAAATCGAATTGTTCAATCAGGATCTCCTGAACTTCTTTCTCCCTCTTATACTTGTTATTTTTGCTTCTGTGTACTTGCTTATATTTAGTGCTGAAACAGATTTTCTCTAAGTATCATTGTCTTTGTTCAGAAGACTGTCCAGAAGTTCTCAAATCAGAACTTCTGTTGCTGAAAACAGTCTAACTGTGTTTAGGCAGAATTTCCCTCAGAAGCAACTTCTGTAAGCTAGCTTCTGACTCTGAGGAAATTTGACTCTGAAAATTAAGTTTCCCTAAAAACTTGAGAAATTTTCAGTTAGGTGATTCTGTTCTTGTTAGGGCCAACACTAGATTTCTCTCAAAATCTAACTGAATATCACAAACGATATCAGTTTACAAGATTCCTATTATGAACTTGTTTTTCTTCACTCTCTCACTTAAACTTAAGCTATGCTAAGAAAGATTGAGAATGGGAAGAGTGCTCTGTTTTTGCTTCAAACAGTGCGTTGAGATTTTTGCTCGATTATCACACTTACATGATGCATTGGAGCTTGGCTACTATTTATAGTGAATGAGGATGACCGTTGGGAAATTTGAATCTTCAACAGAGATGACATCAGTTGTTGTAGCCGTTAATTTGTCAAGTCTTCAAACGGTCTTCAAACACTTTGATTCCGTTATCCTTGTTCTTTAACCAAATCCGGTAAGTGATTTGAAATTGAAGATAAGGTTGACCGGAAACATTCCTCAATAAGATCAACAAAGGGTAGACAAGGAAATTCTGGTTTCACTTTGAGTAGACAAGCGCGCTCCATCAAAACAGCTTTTTGAACTTTTGGCGCCTTGCATTAAATGCACTTATCAGAGCAATAAATGCTATCCAGAACCCGTGACTAAGCTTCTGATCAAATTGGTAGATGAACTTCTGATTGCAATGGACCTCTGAGGAGAGCTTCAACGGACTTCAATAGCTTTAGAGCGGAGCATTCAGCTTCTGAAATAATGAAACTCTGTCTTCAGCAATCGAGACTTCTGAGTACTTCAGGCAATCTAGAAATTCTTCATTCAGCACCTGTTGAGTAACTTACACATAGACTAAGTAGAAAAATATTAGTCAACAAAAAAACTATATGTAAGAGAATGTTAAGTTTTCATCTTCTGAAACGTTTGGACATAATCAAAACACTTAGGGTTCATCAATAACTGTTATCACGTAGTTTGTAAGTTATTGGATTGAAAAAAGAAACCTAAATAGAATAAAATTCTACTTCCCTCAAACCGTTGTTATGAAAGATTGTCAATTAATTTTGAGTTTAATAAAACAATAAAACCAAGGGTTAAAAGAGGACCAAATAAAAGCAATAAATCTGAAATAAGAAGAAAAAATGGATTAAAGATATGAAGAACCTGAGGTACTGAAATTTGATTGAGGAGGTGAAGGTACAAAGATCACTTTCTACTGACAATTTGTTTTTTCAGCTATGCAATTACTTACAACGGCGTCCTAATTCCGCCAATCCAGCCCAAACATTCATACCTTCAATTAATTTAGCAGAATCAACTTCCATTCATTAAATTAAAGAAATTATGATATCGGAGCTCAATTAGAATTGACGATTTCGTTTTCCTCCAGATTGAGTAGAAGGGATGAACACACTGTTTGACTTTCTTCTCTTCTTTGCTCATCTGAATTTCTTCCAGTTTCTCTTCAAATAGATAGGATCAACTATTCCCTTGATAAAACTGAAGGACCGATCTTTGTGAAAGGGTTTCGTAATCATTCCTCTGTAACAAGAAGCTTCCATCATCTTCGTTCTTTTCAAAGAAAAAAAAAGTTAACTTTTTCTTCTTGTCCCCAAAGCATTAATATGTGAATAATAAATTTAACAAAATATATTAATATATTTTTTGTCCCCTATTATAAATTAGAAATGGAAAAGGAGGCAAATAAAATATGTGTCTCTGTTGTTAAGCGCGGAGAATAGATTGAGAACAATTAATTTAAATTGACCCTACGATTTGACCCTAATAATCAATTATTTTGTAGTGATCATTTATCTTGATTAAGTTTTAGTTAGCCTAGCTTCACTCGGAACCTTGAGTTCATCAAGAACTCACTAGAAAAAAATGAGCTATTAATCTCATTGAAGAAGTACCTCAAAATGACCGCAGACCTCAAAGTTATTGTTACCTAGAGATTAGCATCAACGTCTACTTCAATGAAGAAATTAGAAGGCCATTAAAAATCAAGGAAACAAAAACAATTCAGTAGAAGAAAAAAGTTTCGCGATTTGGCTAAGTCAGAATGCTGTCAACACTGAAGAAAAGAAATCATTTTCTTACTTAGCACAAAAATGGCAATTTACAATATGCAAAGAAGATCTCTCTTATGTTATCATGAAAATAGGCAGTTCAATGTTCAAATCAAGATCTAAGATGAAGACTATTGCCCTGCATAGAACTAACGACTAGATACCGAGTCTAACGAAAGATTTGAAGATTCAAGTTTGAAGTTCAACGGCTAGCTTGAAGAACCCCTATATAAGGAGCATCATTTGAAGATAAAAAAAAACACAAAGATCAATATACTAGAAAAACTCAAGTTCACACAGCTATTAAAATATTCCAAGCTCTTAAGCAAATTCAAATCTACATTCATTGTAACAACTTCATAGCTGAAACTCTATAATCATTTTGATTAATTTGATCAACTACTTGGGTTGTAAGTCGTTTAGGTAAGAATATCGAGAGTAGATTGAGGATGATACTTCGTCTTACTAAGCTATTGTAAAGGCTTGCTCTCTGCCTTGGTTAAAAAGGTCGATAGTGGACCCAAATCTCAAGGGAAGAAATCTTGGAGGTAGGATGTAGGCATAAGCCAAAATTTGGATGATTTTGGGTGTTTCGAGCTCTCTGAATCCGTTTCTGGCGAGACCAAGGTTCTAGGTGCCTAAGTTACTTGCGTTTCTGGCTCTCCAAACTCGTTTCTAGCTCTCTGAACCTGCTGATTTACATGAAATCTGATCTCAAATCACCAAAAGACGTATACTTTCATTCAAAGTGCATGTCTGATCCCTATTAGACGCATCCTTTCCCAAAAGTTGCTTCTATCATTACTATAAGTCACATCCTTTACTAAGGAACATCTCATTTGCAAAAGAACGTGTCTTTTATCAAATGACATATCTCTTGGAACATGGCTTTTGGAAGTCTATAAATACTCCCCATCCTACACCATTTTTAGTATCGTTTTCTGATTGCAATACGCATAAGTTACGCCCATTTGTTCCATCGGATTCCCTTCGGGGAATTTGTAAGAACCATACACCTAACATCGTCCATTCTAGATTCCATGGCATTGTAGTGGTGATGGAAAGATAGACTTTGTTCATTGGTTCATCGAAGAGAAGATGAGCAAGAACGCCCCGATGCTTGACACACCTTGCGAGGAAGAGTAAAAGGTTTGACAACCCTTTTTCCCTTCTTAGTTATAGTTCTTATATTCTTTGAATTTCCGTTTATATCTGTATGAATGCTATGACAATTACAATATTATGAAATGAGTATTCTTCATATATGTTCATGTTAATGAATGATTAAATCGTTCATTACTTATGTTTTATTAATATATGATAGGTCCAGTTAGTAAACCGCAATCAATCTAACTTGTGTCAAAATCAAAATCTAATACGGTTATCTAGGATGGGTCCAATAATCTTGATAAATTAAGTCACTTAAGGATAACTTAATCGCAAAAATCGAGAGATCGGGTTAAGTTATGTTCTAGAATTGGTTGAGTATATATGAATAAATTGTGATGATGATCATTTTAATTAAATGAATCGTTGTCTCTGCTTGTATGATAAATGGTGGTTAAGAATGTTAGTGTAGGAGTGAATGTTAGTTTAGAAATTAGTTTAGTTTAATAATCAAAATCTCATTTATCGCTTTTTTATAAACCTTGAGAAAACGAATAAAGTAAAAATGAACGTAAATGAGTAATTAGTGTTTCCTTGTGGGATCAATATTTTATTACTACATTAGTGACTCCGTATGGTTGCGGATATTGTCCAACAGGCACGTTGCCTCTGTTGATTTGACTGGATATTTTCGATCGGTAATGAAGATGGAAGTAGAGCCAAATACGAAAAATGCGTTAACGTGTTTACTGTTATATATTGATTTTGATAACTTGACATATTAAAATGATAAAATAGCTTGTTCATATCATTATCTTAATACTCTTAAAGTTTTATTAAAACAACTTTTTTTAAAGGTTATTAAAAATAGTTTTATGTATGTTTTTCATATGAATAATTGTTCTATTCATAAGCCGGATTCAAGTTAGCGCATATCTTAACAAGATTAAATAAAGTTTAATCAACTTAAGGCAAGATAGAGTTGATATATACATGAACTATTCTTTTAATCATATTTTGGTTCATGACATGGTGCTCATCATTTATTATAATAAAATATCTTTAAATATACTAAAGCTGAGAAAAAGCTTTGTTAAAATGTTGCCACATAAGCTAAAAAACTGATTTGTCAAAACCTAAAAAATCTTAATTTTCCTCTTGCAATCTTTTTCGGCCTTAATCTTAAGAATAATAAAGAATAATCTGACTCTTCCTTTTCTTCTACCCTTTGGATCTTTCCACTACGTTATCAGTTTTGAATTTGTTGTATAAAGCAAGCCATTTTTCCAATTCTGTCAACGAAATATTTCCGATTATTCATTCACTCATCTTCTCTATTCTCCTGCCAATTCCTTCTCTTCAAATAATGTTGTAACGGAGTCGCCATCGGGTCAAAAGATGATATCTATTGAGTTAAGAACTAGATTCATGTGAAACTGTGAATGGATACTTATGCATCAAAATTTTCTTTGGAAATGAATCAACTTGCAATTTAAGACTAATATACTCCAAGATCTTATCAGTGATAGCTCTTTTCTTCTCACTTTTCCCTCTGTTAACTCTCAACATGTAATCTTGAGAGGAGTATTTTCTATAAATTGTTTTTTCAAAATAGTTAATTCAGTGAACATTTGCTTTCAGTTGACCTGTATACTGCATCAATTGGCAATTTAAGCGAGTTTAAAAGTTCAAAAATTAATAGTTTAATTGTTGCAAGTACCTTAATTCTTTTCTTAATATAATTCTTTTCAATTATCTTTGTGAATTTATTTCTTTTAAATATCTTCAAGATTAATAATTAAGGTAATATTAATCCATTGATTGCTTTTCCCTACTAGATGATGAGTTTAAGAATTTTGTCCAGAAGAGAAGAGAAAGATAGATTGAACCAAAATTTATAAATCACAAATTTTAGAAACAAACACTAAACAATTTTAATTTAGAAGTAAAAGCTCAAACATTGTTATATGCTTTTTTTAGAGAATATTATTATACGCTTAAAAATTATATTAACTTATTAGATAAATCTCTTCATTTTTTCTAAAAACAAAAAACAAAAAATTAAATGTGTGTGTTAAACCTAAAAAAACAAAAAACTTGATTTGTTATAATGTGCCCTAAAATGAAAGATTTCTAGAATACTTTTTTTTGACTTGGTGTTAAAAATGAATTCATGAGGCAAGGATGTCCATCTCAATGCTAAATCACCAAAACATTTACTTCTCTATTTATGTAATATTTTTTTCATTTTAAGTCAATTTTGGAAACAATAAAAATAAGAAAAGGTAATATATTACGAGAGATTTTACTATATATTGGAAGTGTGTGCTCACTTATAAAAGAAGCTTTTACTTTTTTTATTTTACTCTAAAAAATTTCATTAGTGACATGTTGTCTCCTTATATTGTCAAGGAGTATGATGCACCGAGAATATTCTACCATGATATAATTGAAAATACTTTCACACATTCTAAATATAATACATTTCTTAATTTAATCATATGTAAGAAAAGAAAAGAGTAGAGAATCTAAAATATAATTATATTCCGTTTAATTATTCATCATCGGAATATATACACTAAATAGTAATGGTTCGACTAGTAGTAATCTTCTCTGGTGGGATACGTTCCCAAGTTTTTGCAATCGATTTATTTTTGATGACTTTGCACAAGTAGAGCAATTTAGGTTTGCTTAATTGTATTTTCCTTTCTTGTTTCTTGTAACTCTTTTTATTTTATCTTAATAATATTTGGGTCGGGTCTGTGGTTTTGAGTCTGGTGTGCCAACCTAGTTGGGATGCCTGTTGCTCTCTGCCTTTGATTCGCTACCCCGCTTTTATTGAAAAAGAATATATACCAAATATTTGGAAAAATTTCTTTCATAGTTAAGTTCTATTACTCATGAAACAAAAGGGTAAATTACACGATTGGTATAGATGGAAGATGAGAGTATAGTGGCATGAAAATGACTAAGTTGCCCTCACACCAATGAAAAGGGGAGAGGGTGCAAATGTCCCCCTTATTTTTTTATTTTTGCAAAAAAATCAATTTTTTAAAAAATAAAAAGCTGGTTAGCGAGTAAGGGGAACTTGTATTAATCCCAACTAGTTTGCCACCAACAACAGAGAACCTCAAAACACCCGAACCGAAGAATATATTGAAAATTAATAAAATTAGTTAAGTACAAAAAGAAAAGAGAAAAACGTGAAACGAGACGACATCAAGCATGTAAAACGCTAAACAATGCGAAAGCATTCTGATCTAGAGCTATCTCTGTAAATAAACGAAGCATAGAACGAAGGAAAACTATGCCACCATTGATTTTCTGAAGCCGTCACTGCATATTTCGCAAGGCAATCTGCAGTACTATTTCCCGCTCAAAAAATATGAGTGAACTTCACTGGACGTTCCTCTAAAAGATGCAAACAAGTGGACCACACTTGACGAAGCTCCCAATAAACTGAAGAAGAACGGGTTTGCAAAAGATGAATAACATAGAGAGAATCACTTTCAATCCAAAGTGGAAACCACCCCCGAGCCTCCGCTTGAAGGATTACGACTATGACCGCCTTTATTTCCGTAAAGAAAGCTTCTCGATTTCCCAAAGGATACACAAAACAAGCCTTTGGAAACCCCCGACAAGTACGATAGATTCCACCTGCCCCTGCTAAATTAAGAGAACCCTAGGCAGCCCCATCGATTTTCACTTTGATCCAACGTGGAGCGGGTGGCTGCCAATACAAAGAAATAATGCGAGTAGGCTGTTTTGGTATACCGGAAATTAGGAAATTATCGAGAATCCTATTATTAGTGATAGTGTTATCCATGCACCCCTTGTTAAAAAGACTAATCTCCTTAACACCTTTCCAAATCATTTTGAGAGCCGAACCAATATGAGGAGATTTGCCATTAAAAATACTGTCATTACGAAGAAACCAGAGTACCCAAATTGTTGAGATGATAACCCCATTCCATAGCGCCTTAACCTGGAAACTAATCTGAATTTTCGAAGCTTGAATAATGAGGTTTGAGACCGTTGTATTTGTTACCAGAGGATGCCTAAAGGCCAAGCTTATATCGCGCCAAATTTCTCGGGCAAAGATGAAGTCAAGGAAAATGTGACGATGAGATTCAGATTCTGCATGGCAAAAAGAACATCTTGGAGCCATAGAGATACCGTGGGATTGAAGAAGATAATTTGTGGGTAATTTACGTCTAATCGCTCGCCAAACTGTAACTGAACGTGCCGGGAGAAAAAAATCTTTCCAAATAAAAGATAACCAAGAAATGGTACGATTAGAGACATGAGTAGCATTATAAACATTTTTAACTGTGAAGTTTCTGTCATTCTTGAGCCGCTGTAAGCACTGGTTTTCGAACCCGATGATGAAAGCAATCTATGAGCTCCTCGTCGTGCCAGCTGCTCAAAAACTGATACTCGTCGGAGAACGGATCATCTTTTTAGGGTCGTAACCTCTTCTACCCGCTCCTCGGGACCATGAGTGTGGCACTTTCATGCTTATGAGAAAATCCTCGATCACGAAATGATATACGGTCACAAGTACTATTCACTAAGGACCGTACGGTCACAACACTGTTTGTTGAGGCCGTACGGTCACAAAGCATCTGACCGTACGGTCACTGCCACGTGGCAGATAGGAATACAATCCTTATCTACCACGTGGCTGGCGGTCCAATGAAAACGTGACACGTGTACTACATGCCAAACAAGTTTGGCCGGGTCTTACAAGGTCCGGCCGGGCCTTATAGGAAGCCCGGCTCAGATCCAAATTTGGATCTGAGACGGGCAAACTAGTGACCGTTCGGTCACTAAATGGTTACCTTACGGTCACAAGCTTGTGACCGTACGGTCACAAGTTACCCTATAAATACCCCCCGGATTTCTCATTTAATTCACCAACAAACACTCATTCTCCTCTCTCTCTAGCTCGTTCTAAAGCGATTCTTGACCCGATATAAGTTGCCTCTGATAAAGTTGCCTCTGTTGTTGCCTAAAGTTGCATGTGATACAGAAAAGAGTCGCTAAAAGTCCGAGCTCGAGAGTATTTTCCCGAAATATTCCCAGAAAAGGTCCTCACGACCACCAAAAATATACTTCCCCTTATTGAAAGTTCCCAACCCAGGCATCACTCGCAGTCTCGCTAGAGCTGATTAAGTCCCGTTCCTAGTTACTACTCCGGAGGACGCCCTACGCAACTCCGGCCCCCTAGGTTCCTCCCTGAAGAGGCCTTCGTTCTTCAACGAGCATCAGTCCGCGAGCAATCACTGGCACGCGACGAGGGTAAGCTTCTGAGGGTTTTGTACCGTGTCACCCGGCGGTTTACTGTCCAAATGTTTGCGCATTTTAATATTTCTGTGTGATAACCCTTAATGTCAAGATAATAAACTGTTAGGCTGCATTAAAGATCCTCTGGGTCTCTGGAATGTCGGAATTAATAAGTTGTATCCACGAACGTAAATAGAATCTCTGGTTTTCAAAACAATCGGTACAAACACCGGTTCGTACATTTTCCCGGTCGGCCGGGTGGCGACTCTAGTCAAAGAAGGCTAAACCGCTATAAGCGACCACTTGCGCTCACAGTGGCGACTCTGCTGGGGATCAAAAATATATTCTACTGTTATAAATTAACTTCAACGTATGATTTTTTTGAAGTTGATTTATTAATAGGAGGATGTAGGTTTGGTTTTCACTTTTTGTAAAATCATTTCTTAAATTATTTTATTGATGTGCACAGGCTGTGCGTGTATTTTGATAGTGTTTAGAGCTGTTTCTTTGCATTTATTTGCATCTTTTCTCTTCTTTTCGTATTGTTTTCTTATAAATGCATTCGAGCAGGTCTAAATTGCTTGTTGATGAGAAGCTGTGCTTAAAAGGATGATTTCAGTAGCTGTGTTGCTGTTTGGCGCAGGCTGTGCATGGTAGGGAGCTGTGCCATTGATGAAAAGGGAAAAGATCAAGCTTAGTCACATGGGTGACGTCACTAGGGCGCTCCTCTTTATTGTTTTTGTCCTATGTCAGAATATTTGCTTTATTGTTGGGTATTTTGGGGATTGCCATGCATTAGGGCATCATTTTGTTTGCCTATAAAAGGAACACTAGTCTTATCCCCCAAGACAACCTTTTAACCTTTTTAACATATTTTATCTTTCTTGTAACACACTTTGGTGGCTGGAATCCTTCTTCTTCCTTGGCCATTTCTGCCATGGGAGAGTTGGAGCTCCTTCCTCCATTATCAATATAATTTATATGTTTTCTTCTTCATTTCCTCTTTGTTGCTTCGTGGATAAAGAGATATGAAGTGTGTGTAGTTTCCCTAGCATGGAATGAGCTAAGGAAAGGTATAAATCGGGTTCTTATTTCTATTTTCAAATCTATGTTCATAAGATGTTTTCAGATCTATGCTTAACCTGCCCTGTGCTAATGGCCTATGCATTGTATGCTTGATTTGCTTTTACCTTGAGAGAGGATTAGTAGATCTAAGAGCTAATCTGAAGAATCAAGTGTCTAATCGACTAGAGATAGTGGTTAGCGCGTTTGATAGATTAAGTTGATTTAAGAGAAATCTTTGTTAGCTTTGTTCTTGTGCTTGATTAATGAATGATGGTTGAAATGCTTAGAGATAAGATTTTGATTCATCTTAGTACTATTTTGACCATAGAGATGTGGGAAGTAGTTTATATGAATGTCTCATCTTCATGAATGTATGATTTGAATATAGATCTATAGACCTGTGCTTGCTGGACCTTGTGCTTATTCCATGTATCCCTTTTATTATTGTTTGCTATCAACTATTCTTAGCCTTGTGCTCGAGAACAACCCTGTTCTCACTGGATCTGTTATTTTATTGCTTATTTACTTGTTTACTTTACTTCTCTTGTCATTTCTTGCTTAAAAACCCCCTTCTTACTTGACTCTCTTTTAGATCTGAACATTAGTAATAATCTAACCCATTTTCTCTGTGGATCGATACTCGGTTCTTACCGTTTTATATACTATTGATGACCTGTGAGTAATCTTAGATATTACGTGGTGCTAGTCACGCATCAATTTTTGGCGCCGTTGCCGGGGAAAATATGGTGTTTAGATTATTGTTATTGTTTATGTTTTTTAAGAGTTTGACGTGTGTGTTGAGCTGTGCAGATTTTGTTCTAGTTTTCTTTGGTAGTTTGATCATGGAGCAGGTCCACCACCTTTTCAAATATATCCGAAAGGCTTACAAGAAAAGAAGTGGAGCTGTTCGAAAGATTGGATGGGCACAAGGAAAACTGGCATAGCCCGCAAGCACAACCCCACCGACACAACTCGTGGTAGAACAACCCGTTCTGGCACAGGTTGTGCAACTTGTGCATATTGAAGATGAACCTGTAGAGGAGGTTATTCCAACAAATAGGCCACCGCCTGATGATGATGTCACTGACCAAGGTGGCAATGCAACAAAAAGTTCTTGGATGGACAACCCTGTGCCAAGTGGTGAGAAGCATTACTCGTGCATAATTGTGCCGAATAAGGGCAGCCATATTTTTAAGTTCAAGCCATCTATGGTTCTTATGCTACAAGCTTCAGTTCAGTATGGAGGGACATCTAATGAGGATCCAAATGGCCATATTCATGATTTTGTGAATATGTGCAATTTATTTCGCACAAGTGAAGATGTCTCTAATAATGTGATCCGACTTAAGCTATTTCCATTCTCACTCAAAGACAAAGCGAAGCAATGGCTTAGGAGTTTGCAATTCGGATCAATCAAAAGTTGGGATGAGATGGAGAAATGTTTCTTAACAAAATTCTTTCCGCCGAGCCAAATGATCAAGTTAAGAAATGAAGTGTTTCAGTTTGCCCAAGGAGAGGATGAGTCACTACCGGAGGCGTGGGAGAACTTCAAGGAGTTATTACGGAGAGTGCCCAATCATGGAATTCCACTTTGGATGCAAGTCCAAACTTTCTACAATGGTCTCACCAATTCATGCAAAGGTGTTCTTGAGATCATAACAAATGGTGATCCGGATTCCATGACCGCCGAGGAGATGTATGCCTTGATTGAAAAGTTAGTGTCTCAGAGCTATAAGTGGCATGTGGATGGAGGAGATATGAAGCAGAGCACAACCCCCAGTTCTGATGTGGCTGTGTCACAGTTGGCAGCACAGGTGGCTGAATTGTCCAAGCAGCTTGCGCTTATGGGAAGGAAGAATTTAGAGGTTGTGCCCAATGAGAATTTGTTTTGCAAGTATGATGGAGCTGACCATGGAGTTGTAGATTGTCAAGTTGTGGATCTTCACGCTGGTTCCAATCAGGAAAAGGTTGGTCTTGTGAACAACCCAGATGCACAAACCAACCCTCAACTGTTTGCACAGTCTGTGCAACCATTTCATGAGACTGTGCCTGACAATGATCCATCTGTGCAACCTTGCAATGGAGTGCCTGGACCAGAGGAAGAAAATAGTCCAAGCTTAAAGAAGTTGATGATTCACTTCATGATGGAGACTCAAAAGTCTATCAAGGCTCTTGAGACACAAGTGTTTCAACTCTTTAACATGGTGATCTCAATGGATGGAGGCACTATGTCAAGTCCAATGGAGGAAAACCGCAATGGAGCATATCAAGATATGAGTTTGAGAACTGAAAAGGAGTCTCCAACAGTTCTCAAGTTCAATACCATTGAAGATTATTGGGAAGAATATCTTGAACCTGTGCTAAAACCAGAACAGTCTGTGCAACAAACTTTTGAGCTTGTGCCCAATGAACCAGAAGTTGTGCAATTGTTTGAACCTGTTATGGCTGTAGCACAAGTTGTAAGGAATGTTCTTACAAAGAAGAGACCTTGTGCAGAACTCCTTGTGCAACCACCATCCAAATCTCATCATGTGCACAAACCTGTGCCGCCTGTTTTCATTGATGAAAACCAAATCTTTGAGGTACCTTGAGCACAAGTTGGTACCTTGTGTCTAGCTTCTGTCACCAAACGAAGCATGTTTTGTTCTCTTTGTTTGTTTGTTTTATTTTGTTTTTCTTTATGTTTTGCTTGTGCTTGTCTTTTCTTTGCTATAGCTTCCTTGCAGGTGTTATTTTTCTCCTACCCACCCCACTGAGGACATTTGCGTATTAAGTGTGGAGGAAGGAGCTATGCGAATTTTTTTGCACAACCTGTGCCAGATCAATGTACCCCTGTGCGTAAAAGGAAAGCTTCTTTTGACCTCGAAGCTGCTGCTTCCTGATTCTTATGAGGAAGATAAAAATTAACTTTCTTCCCCTGTTTCTTTTATTTGCCCCTCTCCAAGCCGGTATGTATTCTAAATTTGTTTTACTTGATGCGGTGGAGATGTGCGGTTTGCCCTGTGCTTTATCTATTTTTATTTTGCTTTGAGCATTCATTGAGGGCACTGAATGAAACAAGTGTGGGGGAGGGAATTAGTTTAGTTTGAATGAGGCCGTTCAAATTTTTCAATTTTATTGCATGTTCTAGCTAAAGCATGCTTCTAGGTTGTGCGTGAGAGGCTTGTAAATATGTTGACCTCGCTTAAATGATAAGAAATAACTGCAACTATTTAATTTTATATTTTTGTCTCTGTCAATTGCCAAAGGCTATATTTGCATGCAACCAGCTTTACCTTAGCTCTGTATATAAATGTTGATAGGGTAGTTGATGTGCCAAGTTAAACCCCCTGCCCGTCTCTAATGAGTTTGTGGAAGCCCAAATTTGAAACTGAAACTGATTGAAAAGGGTAGCCAATGCGCTAAAATGAAATGAAATTGAAAATCTAACCAAAAATCAAAGCCAATGTGCTAAATCTGTGCTAAAAATTCTCATTCTACTCCTATGCCAATTGGTATGAGTAAGGCAATGCTCTTTGATTTGGTTAATAGTCGTAGGTTCGGAAGTATGTGCCAAAAGCACAAGACAACCGCTTATCGAAAGCTATTAACTAGATTGGGGATGAGAAAAATTTTGAAATGTGAAAGGCTGTGCTGAATTGAAACGAGGTTGTGCTCAAAACTGTAAATAAAATCTTTTGGTACACAAGCCTGCTGGGTTAGCCAATTAAGCTTCCATCTTAATCATTAGGTTCCGGTTGCTAGATTTAAATGGGTAGGTAACCTGTCACAAATACTCCCAGCACCATCTTAAAGCTAATGCTACCTAACTTAGTTAATAGCTGTAGGTTCGGGAGTATGTATCACAAATACAAGACAACCGCGTATCGAAGCTGTTAACGAGTTAGAGGGTAAAGTTAGTTGACCTGGTTCGTATGTCTGGCATTGCAGTTTCAAGATCCATTTGCTTAAATTCCTTGTAGTTAGATTTTGTCTCTTTGCTTGAGGGCAAGCATTGCTCAAGTGTGGGGGATTTTGATGTGCACAGGCTGTGCGTGTATTTTGATAGTGTTTAGAGTTGTTTCTTTGCATTTATTTGCATCTTTTCTCTTCTTTTCCTATTGTTTTCTTATAAATGCATTGGAGCAGGTCTAAATTGCTTGTTGATGAGAAGCTGTGCTTAAAAGGATGATTTCAGTAGCTGTGTTGCTGTTTGGCGCAGGCTGTGCATGGCAGGGAGCTGTGCCATTGATGAAAAGGGAAAAGATCAAGCTTAGTCACATGGGTGACGTCACTAGGGCGCTCCTCTTTATTGTTTTTGTCCTATGTCAGAATATTTGCTTTATTGTTGGGTATTTTGGGGATTGCCATGCATTAGGGCATCATTTTGTTTGCCTATAAAAGGAACACTAGTCTTATCCCCCAAGACAACCTTTTAACCTTTTTACCATATTTTATCTTTCTTGTAACACACTTTGGTGGCTGGAATCCTTCTTCTTCCTTGGCCATTTCTGCCATGGGAGAGTTGGAGCTCCTTCCTCCATTATCAATATAATTTATATGCTTTCTTCTTCATTTCCTCTTTGTTGCTTCGTGGATAAAGAGATATAAAGTGTGTGTAGTTTCCCTAGCATGGAATGAGCTAAGGAAAGGGATAAATCGGGTTCTTATTTCTATTTTCAAATCTATGTTCATAAGATGTTTTCAGATCTATGCTTAACCTGCCCTGTGCTAATGGCCTATGCATTGTATGCTTGATTTGCTTTTACCTTGAGAGAGGATTAGTAGATCTAAGAGCTAATCTGAAGAATCAAGTGTCTAATCGACTAGAGATAGTGGTTAGCGCGTTTGATAGATTAAGTTGATTTAAGAGAAATTTTTGTTAGCTTTGTTCTTGTGCTTGATTAATGAATGATGGTTGAAATGCTTAGAGATAAGATTTTGATTCATCTTAGTACTATTTTGACCATAGAGATGTGGGAAGTAGTTTATATGAATGTCTCATCTTCATGAATGTATGATTTGAATATAGATCTATAGACCTGTGCTTGCTGGACCTTGTGCTTATTCCATGTATCCCTTTTATTATTGTTTGCTATCAACTATTCTTAGCCTTGTGCTCGAGAACAACCCTGTTCTCACTGGATCTGTTATTTTATTGCTTATTTACTTGTTTACTTTACTTCTTTTGTCATTTCTTGCTTAAAAACCCCCTTCTTACTTGACTCTCTTTTAGATCTGAACATTAGTAATAATCTAACCCATTTTCTCTGTGGATCGATACTCGGTTCTTACCGTTTTATATACTATTGATGACCTGTGCGTAATCTTAGATATTACGTGGTGCTAGTCACGCATCATTTATAAAGAGTAAAAAATGGGATACAACTGAAACATTCTGACAGTCTAGGGCAGTAAACAGAGTTATTGCTTTCTCATACTGCATAAAGAAAAATCCCGAATGCTCAACGTGTGTTATGGGTCGTGCTTACTGTCGTTTCCTTTAAGGGACGCATAGGTCGATCTGTAACACCACCTACAGCCTTGTATCGTCGACACGCTGCTCAAAACCCTTAAATGGAGAGGCGTTAGGTATATCTTGCTGTGGGAACCCTTTTGTGTTGGTGTGCCCTAGTTCTAGGCATAGTTATTTGTTGATGTATTGTACTTTTGTTGATTGTACTATACATTTGTTTTATGGAATAAAAGGCATTAATTCATTCAGTCAATATATCTTGTATTATATGAACTGTATGAAGTATCCATTGATTGTATATCATAAATTACCAGAAGCTAGTTCTACTCATGGGAATGAATAGAACGTAAAGCTTTTACGAACATGATATGTACACGTGTACAGGATATGTTTGTAGGTACGTATGACCAATACGGGACTTGGTCGATCCGCTTTAGAAGGCACATGGTGGGAGTGTCATTGCCCTTCTATAAATGTAGATCTCTTTTATCTGTCGACCTGATTTCAATATAGTATTGAATGAGGAATCTGATTAGATTTGACATACGCCTAACAGGTCTGTAAAAGGATGCCAAATACGGGTATGATTGGTCTAGTCAGTGAACTGATTCATACTGATAGTTGAAGTGAAGGGATTACCACTCACTCCCAAGTGAGATGATATCATTAGGCCACTCGATGAGTTGAACTGAGAAATGTGTGGCCACACTCAGATAAGCTGGTTACTTATCTGTTCTTCAGTTAACTCTAGATCGAGAAATATCTCAAGCTTTAGAGGATGACGTCCACCATGCCTCATGCTTGATATATCGATATGCATGGTAAGAGATATTAGAGAATACTACAGGGTATCTATCTGTATGAGATGGACTAACACTGTAATCAATTGGTGACTGATATGGTCTAGGCAACTCTCTATCAGTCGTTGAGCTAATTGATTATGGCCCACAGGATCGTGCACACTAGACACTGAGACTTGTACTCGGAGAACTAATACATGTAGTGTATTTGGGATGAACTTATTATTAGTTGTTAACTAATAATGTTAATTGATTAATTGTTCTAATTGGAACAAGTTAATTGATTGTATGGAGGGATTAATTATTCAATCGGGTTAATTAATTAAGCGATTGATTAATTAGATTTTCTTTAGGGGTTAGTGTGTGATTAATTATAACCTAATTGATGTTAATTGAATCTATTGTATTCTATTGTGGTACAATCAGATTAATTAAATTAATACAGGTACTGAAACTGTAATTAGTCGACACACTATAAATTAATCCTAATCGATTGAAACCCTAGACTTTCTGACACAGAAAATCACAGAACCCTAATTCCCTCCTCACTGAATTCGGCCGAACTCCCTAGAGTGATCCCGGAGTCTCCGTTCATCGTTCTTCGTGCCTCTTGCGAGTACCTGATCACTGGAGGTGTCGTGCACGTGAATTTGGAGGAATCACCGATCATGCGGTTCGTCCATCTCTCTCAGAGGGATTCCATGTGAGTGACTAATGTAGATTTAATCACGTTAATTAAATAAATAACATTGAGGCAATGATAAAGATCAAGTGAAATCTGATCAATGATTTTAAATATTTTTTTCACGCTTCCGCTGCGCGACTCTGATCGTTGATCAGATTCCAACATTTTGTACTATCAAACGAGACCGAAGCCTCATATAGTCAGCCTAGATATCTCCCCTAGGAACTACCCCCAAACATGGAATAAACCACGTCTACGAGAGCGTTTTGACATCGAAAGGAAAGATGTCAAAAGGAACCCACCTAGGACAGAGACGTACCACGTGAAGATTGAGAGGGAGTGTCGCATACGCATGAATGTTTATACTAACTGTTTCAATCGCTTACATGTACTTGTACATATGTTAGACGTAGCCTTAACCTAGGAAAGAGTCCAGTTTCCATGACATTCCTTTGAAGTAAAGGGGCATCCTGTTACGCCGGACATTTTATCACACGAAACACGATGTTATGTCGTCTGTTTCATTTCGTAAGGAAACTCAATCTCGTGAGATAAAATCATGGCGTCACGAAATATCGCCCCCTTAAGTCAAAACGGGTGTCATACAGAGCTGTAGGTTCCAGATCACGAAAGAAGCTTTAATGATTTCATGTAGGATAAGGCCATACCAGCGTAACAGTTTAATCCGTTCAACCAAACATGCATTGTCTTGTGCTCCTCCCGAAAAGGAGTTTAGGGTTCCTCTTGAGTCTAAAGGCACACCGCCCCGTGAAGTTCACGCAAGTCAATATCGCGTTGGACCAATAATACTATCTTGTACTTCTCCCAAAGAGAAGTTTAGGGTTTGTCTTGAGTCTAAAGGCGCACCGCCCCGTGAGTTCGCACAAGTCAATATCGTGTTGGACCAATTAAAAAAAATAAAAATAAAAAATAAGATAATAAAAAAAATAAATAAAAAAAATCAAAAAAATAAAAAAAAAAAATTCTTGCATAGGGAGAAGACCCCAACGAGAAAATCCCCGAGTAGGTTAAGTTAAGTGTCACATCACATCAAGTCATCACTCCATTTGTAGGGTTTAACGAGTCGACCAATGTTGTTGCTCACTTTGTTATGTGAAATACGTCATCCCGACGTTCATTTCAATTCAAGAAGAAACTTAGTTTATCTTCACATGACAAAGTTTTGCCGCCCCAATGGTCAATTCCTTAAACCAAACAAATATTTAAGTTTGTCTGTGATAGGTCCAATTGTGTCAGACAGTCGTATCGTTTGTAGGGTTTAACGAATCGACCATTGTTGTCACTCACTTCGTCATGTGAAATACGTCATCACGGCGTTTATTTCAGTTCGAGAAGAAACTTATTCTATTTCACATGACAAAGTTCTACGACCCCAAAGGTCAATTCCTTAAACCAAACAAATGTCACCTTGAGATAATCATAAAGACCTAAAAGGACATAACGTTATGATACCTATACATGAAATACGGTGTTACGCCATCCGTTCCTTATTGTAAGGAACCCGTTAGTTATTTCATGTAAAGTGGGGTGATACCATCACAACGTATATGACCTGTTAGATCAAACATACGTTGTCTTCTACTCCTCCAAAAGGGAGTTTTGGAGTTTGTAAAGTGGAGTGGGACGTTGGAATCATCACGCTTCGGAAGAGGCGCTTGAAGTCCCATTGCGTGTCATAAATGTTGTCTGAACCAAGGCAGGGGCACACTGTCCCGTGAGTCTCCATGGTTCACTATTATGTTGTGTCTTCCAAACCAGTGTAATGTAGGGTCGTCGCATGAACGTTCTCCATTCGAGAAATAAACGACGTGTCAATAATGTCCTTTAGCATAGAGTCAATCCGCATGCGCATGTTGGTCGTCACTGGTAGAATCAAGAGTTGTGATTATGTTCAGTGTATGTGGTCATCAGTCTAGGATCCAGGGTGTGGTGTGCATCCATTTCATATACCTGTCAAGCATTTTAGTGTACATCGTCAAACCACACATAGGATACACACAATAGGCTAAAATAGGAACTATGAGTCGTCATCTTACCTAAACGTGTCACACACACACACGATGTCCAAAGCATAAATACATGTGTCCCCTTACCTGCTAGGTTTGTCTCCTTTAGGTGTGTCTACCCTTAGGGTGTCATATGTTAGGTCACTTGTTTCGCACCACCCTACATAATAGGGTCCATGCATGCACATTGTCGTTATCACGTGTCTGAGGCATACATACATCGGTATCATGACAGAGGGAAATATGAAAATGACAAAAGAGGTCACACAAATATAATTCGTCTAGATGTCATAGGCACACTTTAGTTTAGGGCACACACACACACAAGTGGTCCAAAACGTCAAAAAACCCCACCTATACGTGAACGCCTTCTCTTTATCCCAAAATTCCCAAACACTACCTAACCCAACCCGAAATCACAAAACCACAACATACCTGAACCCAAGCCAGCTTTCACCAGGGAGACCATCAGATCAAGAAGGAGGAATCAGAAATAGGGACAAACCATCGAACGAAGTATGGAACGACCAAAGGGAGTTCTCCGTGATATCCTCCCGAATTAAAAATGACGCAAGCCTTTACCCTTAGCCTACCTCACAAACAAACCACTCCACGTATTACCAAAAAATACCTTACACCAAACTTCACTGAACTACCCCGACATACACCACACTCCATCTCACTTCAGTTAACCACCTCCTCATGATCTATCCTAGAGCAAACAAAAGACCATATTTGACCCCAAAAAAACCTAGGGGCCCGAAACGCTAAGAATACACCCCTAAGAGGATTCATGAAGGACTCTAAGTCGCAAGCGTCGCATCAAGGACATCCAGACAAACGAAGAATGGAGCAACATCATCAGGCATCGAGCAGGCTCTATCCCACTTATCCTATCCACGTGTTTACAGACATATGCTTGGATAGAAAAAGCATTTGGCTCACTCGTGTCTACATTCATTTCCACCTTTTAGACATTAGGAAGATATAGGCGTAATTAGAGCATGTGTGTCTAGTCTGAATATGCCCTCGGCTATAAGAGAAAGAATCACCACCGGACAAGTGGCTCCGACAAGGACGTACCTTGCAAGATAGAGAAGCAATATAAGGAGGAGGAATTACTGGATCAATGTAGAAGCACATCTCCTTCAGAGCCATGCAAAAAAAAAAAGAAACCTCGCTCTAAGGAATTAGGACATTGTCCGGAAGTTAAAATGGAGCGTCTAGGTACTCGTAGTGTCTCCATGAACCAAGGTCCATCAGCCTTCATAATTAAACCCATGGAGTCCTCAGAATCCCCCTTCCTACGCTCTACGTGCCCATGGACAAAGGGGAAACAAAGAGGAGAAGTGAAACCATCCTTCAGAGAAGTCCATAGCTCAAGAACAAATCACATCCACAAAACCCCGAAGGGAGCGACGACGTTCCATATCAAAGCTTCACGTAAAAGATGAAGCTATGGAGGAATCTTACTAATCATCACACAGAGGCGGTTGTGACAGGACCTACACAAGGGATAACAATGGAGACACTAAGAATCACTTGTAGACTTCCAAAGATAAGGTGGCAGCATTAAGATGCGCGATTTCATCCCCATGAAAAAGAACGACGGTCCCACACCATGGAAGAATCCTCATTACAAGGGGCAAATCATCGTCGCAAGAAGAGAAGAGGCGGTCAACTATGACTGATTGATAACGGGCGCACATTCATACTAGATATACATGAACCATTTATGCCTATGTTAACTAGTCTAGTTGCTTATGTTAGTGAGTCTAAATGTCTGTTCCGAGAGTCTGCTAGCGATATGTATTCTAGGATGCCATAGGTCATGTTGAAACAGAGAAATTAAGAACTTAGACGAGGGAATATGTACACTCCATTCAAAACACTAGCCGACTCCTCTGGGGTTTGAGAAAACAGAAATGACCTGCTAGATCAAGAAGACTCAAAAACTAGATCTAGGCAACAATCAAGGCCAAAAGAAAAGAAAGCCTGCTAGGTTGAAAACTCGAGAGAGCGATCTAGGCAACAATAAAGGCAGCTCGCTAAGTTGACAACCCTTAGAGTCATCTTAGGAAACAATTAGAGCAATGAAAACCTTACCCTAGGGGCAATCACGAAAACATCATCAGAAGTTGCGTTCGAACATCTTGATTCCAACCCTGACAACCTAGAAGCTACATGAACTCCTGATGGTCTCTCATACCCTATCCTCATCAAAGAACCTCCACAAACCCTCCGTACCCAAACCCGTTCTCTCCTCACAAAACTATCCCAACATCCCTGAAACACCCATGAAAACCTCGCTTCCTCCATCTAACCCAAAACCTTCACCCACATTCTCCAAAAGAAAAACCACGAACCTACCCTCATAAGACCATCTCACATATAACCAAAACCTTGGGGTCGCTCACTGACACAGGACACACTTCATTTAGAACCAAGAGTCGTTTTAGGTCATCCAGTCCCGTGTCCTCACACTCACTCATACATACCACGTGTCATAGGTTGTCCAACCAAAATCCACAAAAATAATACCACATGTGTCATAAGATAAGGTAGCCCCCCTAGTCTGCACACAGTCACATGTCCACAGGTCTGGTTGCACGCACACATTAGACACTTAGGTCATCTAGCCGAAAAGATATATCACATGAGTAGGACATCCCCTTGTACACACACACATTGAGTCACACACACTTTGGGTTTCAGATCGTTATAGGTTGTCATAAGTCCACCTAATAGGGCATCCCTTCACTTACACCAAAGTCACACACATGCACACTGTGAGCGAAAGTGGTCGCTCATAGCGGCTTTAGCCTTCTTTGACTAGAGTCGCCACCCGGCCGACCGGGAAAATGTACGAACCGGTGTTTGTACCGATTGTTTTGAAAACCAGAGATTCTATTTACGTTCGTGGATAGAACTTATTAATTCCGACATTCCAGAACCCAGAGGATCTTTAATGCAACCTAACAGCTTATTGTCTTGATATTTATGGTTATCACATAGGAATAAATAAATGCGCAAATATTTGTACGGTAAACCGCCGGGTGACACGGTACAAAACCCTCAGAAGCTTACCCTCGTCACGTGCCAGTGAATGCTCGCGGACTGATGCTCATTGAAGAACGGAGACCTTTTCTGGAAGGAACCTCGGGGACCGGAGTTGCGTGTGCGTCCTCCGGAGTGGTGGCTAAGAACATGACTTAATCGACTCTAGCGAGACTGCGAGTGATGCCTAGGTTGGAAACTTTGGGTAAAAAGGGGAATATATTTTTGGTGGTCAGGAGGACCTTTTCTGAGAATATTTGGGAAAAGTACTCTCAAGCTCAGACTTTCAGCGACTCTTTTCTGTATCAGAGGCAACTTTAGGCAACTCAGAGGCAACTTTTTTAGAGGCAACTTATATCGGGTCAAGAATCGCTTTAGAACGAGCTAGAGAGAGAGGGGAGAATGAGTGTTTGTTGGTGAATTGAATGAGAAATCCGGGGGGTATTTATAGGTTAGCTTGTGACCGTATGGTCACCATTTAGTGACCGTACGGTCACTTGCTTCGCCCGTCTCATATCCAAATTTGGATTTTAGTACACGTGTCACGATGTGATTGGACCTCCAGCCACGTGGCAGATAAGGATTGGATTGCTATCTGCCACGTCTGACCGTACGGTCTCAACAAACAGTGTTGTGACCGTACGGTTCCTAATGAATAGTACTTGTGACCGTATACATTTTTGTGATCGGGGATTTTCTCATAAGCATGAAAGTGCCACACTCATGGTCCCGAGGAGCGGGCGGAAGAGGTTATAGTCCTGAAAAGAGGATCCGTTCTCCGACGAGCATCAGTATTTGAGCAGCTGGCGCGACGAGGAGCTCATAGTTTGCTTTCATCATCGGGTTCGAAAACCAGTGCTCACACACACCCTATGTTTTAGATGGTCTAGCTAGAGTCCATATCACGTGAGTTCATGTAGTGAAAACATCCATTGTCACGTGTCTATGCATCTAGTCACATGCATCGTGTGTTAGCCAGCCTAAGTTCACAAGTGTGAACCTGCATGCATCCATAAAATAGGGCATCTCCCTTGATCACTTATAATCATGCAACGTGGCCAGTCATCCTAAAAATGTTTATTTCCCATTGGCCATCTCACCCCGAGGAAGGATGTGTGTCTTTGTTTGTGCAGGATCCCCATATGTGTCATAAAAAGGTGGTGACGAATCGGATCATCATCACACAGAGATAGTCTAGGCGCAAATTAGACGATGTCAACAACCTTTCAGAACCTAGACCAGTAAACCCCGAAGGAATACAAAGGATACAGGGGCATATCCGACGGCCACTGAAGTAGTACGTTGGGGCAACACCGGACCATTGGCACACTGGGGCACCCCCGAGCTTATCAAAATGTTGGGAACTGGGAACTCCACTGGGGCAGTACCAGAGTGGGGCATGTCTTAGGTCAAGGAGGAACGCTGTCAGGGATCTCCGGATCAACTAAAAATCAAGAGCGGAAGAGAAAAGATATTGGGACACAATTGATCGACCTCCAGATGGAAACCGCCAGCATTCAGATAAGACTGGTAGGACAAAGTGTTCAACATTGTCTGAAGAAAGAAAGGTTGGAAGACTGAACTAAAAAGGTTACTAAATCCTCGGGTCTTGTCGGAGGTACTAGGAAAATATCAAGAGCTACGAGAGGTTACTGAATCCTCGGATCATGTCTGAGGTACTATGAAGGATTATTCAGAGCTACGTGAGGTTACTAAATCCTCGGGTCATGCCCGAGGTACTATGAAAAGATATTAAGAGCTACAAGAGGTTACTAAATCCTCGGGTCATGCCCGAGGTACTATGAAAGGTTATTAAGAGCTACGAAAGGTTACTAAATCCTCGGGTCATGCCCGAGGTACCATGAAAGGTTATTAAGAGCTACGAGAGGTTACTGAATCCTCGGGTCATGTCCGAGGTATTATGAAGGATTATTCAGAGCTACATGAGGTTACTAAATCATCAGGTCATGCCCGAGGTACTATGAAAGGATATTAAGAGCTACGAAAGGTTACTAAAACTTCGGGTCACGCCCGAGGTGTTATGAAAGGTTACTAAGAGCTACGGAAGTCACCGAAAGTCATCGAACCAAAAATTTGAGGCACCATCAGAAGTTACGGAAAATCCTCGTCGAGGTACTAGTGAAGACAGTTAGTCGGCCTTACAGTGAGATTATAAAAGACACGATGTTGTAGGCCAGAACTACAGGTAAGTTCTCTAAACTCACTTTCGAAAAACACAAGCACACACGCAGTATTTCTTGTTTCGCTTCATTGAGACTGTCCGATGGGTCTTACAAGATATTGTAATCACCTTAGGCACTCCCAAAGAAGCGAGGGGCACTCTATAAGCACTGGTTTTCGAACTCGATGATGAAAGCAATCTATGAGCTCCTCGTCGTGTCAGCTGCTCAAGAACTGATACTCGTCGGAGAATGGATCATCTTTTTAGGGTCGTAACCTCTTCTACCCGCTCCTTAGGACCATGAGTGTGGCACTTTCATGCTTATGAGAAAATCCCCTATCACGAAATGATATACGGTCACAAGTACTATTCACTAAGGACCGTACGGTCACAACACTGTTTGTTGAGACCGTACGATCACAAAGCATCTGACCGTACGGTCACTGCCACGTGACAGATAGGAATCCAATCCTTAACTGCCACGTGGCTGGCGGTCCAATGAAAATGTGACACGTGTACTACATGCCAAACAAGTTTGGCCGGGTCTTACAAGGTCCAGCCGGGCCTTATAGGAAACCCGGCTCAGATCCAAATTTGGATCTGAGACGAGCAAACTAGTGACCGTACGGTCACAAGTTACCCTATAAATACCCCCCGGATTTCTCATTCAATTCACCAACAAACACTCATTCTCCTCTCTCTCTCTCTCTAGCTCGTTCTAAAGCGATTCATGACCCGATATAAGTTGCCTCTGATAAAGTTGCCTCTGTTGTTGCCTAAAGTTGCCTCTGATACAAAAAAGAGTCGCTAAAAGTCCGAGCTCGAGAGTATTTTCCCGAAATATTTCCAGAAAAGGTCCTCACGACCACAAAAAATATACTTCCCCTTATTGAAAGTTCCCAACCCAGGCATCACTCGCAGTCTCGCTAGAGCTGATTAAGTCTCGTTCCTAGTTACTACTCCGGAGGACGCCCTACGCAACTCCGGCCCCCGAGGTTCCTCTTTGAAAAGGTCTCCGTTCTTCAACGAGCATCAGTCCGCGAGCAATCACTGGCACGCGACGAGGGTAAGCTTCTGAGGGTTTTGTACCGTGTCACCGGTCGGTTTACTGTCCAAATGTTTGCGCATTTTAATATTTCTGTGTGATAACCCTAAATGTCAAGATAATAAACTGTTAGGCTGCATTAAAGATCCTCTGGGTCTCTGAAATGTCGGAATTAATAAGTTGTATCCACGAATGTAAATAGAATCTCTGGTTTTCAAAACAATCGGCACAAACACCGGTTCGTACATTTTCCCGGTCGGCCGGGGTGGCGACTCTAGTCAAAGAAGGCTAAAGCCGCTATGAGCGACCACTTGCGCTCACAGCCGCCAAACACAAGAATCCATGAAGGAGTTGAGGCGAGGAGTAGCTCGAATTTGAGCAGAAATATTTGGCGGAACAAGTATATCTTCCACCTAACCTGTAGGTGTCAAAAAAGCAGCTAAGGGAGCCACCAAATCACGATGATCCTGAACATTATAACCAATACTTGCATCAATTAAAGGAACTATACATGCATCATTCCAAAAATCTAAATTTGTATTATTCCCAATGAGCCAAAAAGAATTATTATGAACAAAATCAAATTGATGATGTAGAGAATTCCATAACGAAGAGCCAAGATAAGCTGGATTAAACCAATTATTTCAGAGGAGAAAGCGAGAGCGAAGCAGCCCTGGAATAAACGATTTATCCTGAAGGATACGCCAACATTAATGTAAAGGAGAGCATCATTCATCACAAAAAGATCTCGTATACCTAGACCTCCTTCTTTTTTCGGGAGACAACAAGTGCGTCATGAAACCGTGATTAATTTCCTCTTTGAAGTACAACCCGTCCAGAGGAAATTTCGCATAGCGGAATTAATTTTTTCAATTAAAGTACGGGGCCAATGATATATTGCAAAAGAATGGAGAAGAGAGCTACTCACCACCGAATTAATAAGAACTAGGCGACCCGTCATAGAAAGCGAGCTTCCTTTCCAAGTATCAAACAGAGCGGCAATTCTATCCGCAATTGGTTGCAACCACCTTTTTTTAGGAGCATCGACGAAGAGGGGAACTCCCAAACAGAGAAAAGGCAGATGTCCTTGATTCAACAACAAAAAAAAACAGGAGATTCACTCTCCAAAGAAAATACGTGATTGCTACTTGGCTCCCATGCCTCCACCTTATACTTCTTCTTCTTTGTTCTTGTATTAGTTTGCTCGAATTTGACTTCACTTGTCCTTTTTGTTTCTTCCGTTCGCCATATTTATCGCTAGGAGAAATTGGATATCCCAATTTACCAGTAGTTTGCCCTAATTTGTTTAGTTTCAATATTTGTATAATTAACATAAAAATTGTAGCTTTTTTGGTTGATTTCTTGCTACTTGCTCTGAGTATAAGGTCTTAATTGATATTGTTGCATAAATTTTTAACTAATTAGCATAAGAAGTTGCATTTTGTTTGGTTGTTTGATACTAGTTATTTTTTCTTTATAGACATGGAAATATTTTATAAGAGAAAATGCATAGCTGAGCATGAGCCTGAGCTTGAATTGACACCACCGCCAATTCAAGCACAAGAAAATCATGATGAACAATGTGATAATACGGATGAAAGCTTTCGTGAAGTTCACATAAATAATCTTCCATTTGATCATGCATTGCGAAAACCAATTAATATTCATATCATCCTAATATTAGAGATGAAGCTCGTTTTCACAATTTTAAACAAATCATACAAAAGGTAAATTTTTCAGACGATTCAATCCATCTTGGTTTGATGACTTTCCTATATGGTTAGAGTATAGTATAGAAAAAGAAGCAATATATTGCTTGTGTTGCTATCTTTTTAAATCATTTAGTAAAGAGCATGGAGGTAGTGGGGATGCTTTTGTTGTGTAAAGCTTTAGTAATTGGAGGAAACCAAAAAATTACAAATGCATGTTGGAGGTCCTAAGAGCACACATAATAAAGCTTCCAAGAATCGTCAAGCTTTGATGAATCAGAGACAACATCTTCAAACAATTATCATTAAGCAATCCATGCAAGCTTGAAGCGATTATCGAATCCGTTTAAATGCTTTAGTTGATTGTGCACGACTTCTCTTGAGTCAAGTTTTAGCTTTTCGCGGTCATGACGAATCAGACAATTCAAGCAATCCAGGAAATTTCAAAGCTATTTTAAAGCTTATTTGTCATTATAACGAGGAGGTCAAAAGAATTGCTATTCATAAGTGTCCGGGAAATCATAAGTTGACATCTGGAGAGATTCAGAAAGATATAGTACATGCATGTGCCATTGAAACCATGGACATTATCATTCAAGATCTTGGAAATGCATTCTTTTCTATTTTGGTGGATGAAGCTCATGATGTCTCAACTAAGGAACAAATGAAAATTGTTATGCGTTATGTGAATATCAAAGGCCAAGCAAGTGAACGCCTTCTGGATATTGTTCATATTAAAGATATAAGTGCTTTATCTTTGAAAGCATCAATGGATGCAACAATTTCCAATTATAATCTTAGCATTTCAAGATTACGTGGTCAAGGATATGATGGGGCAACAAATATGCAAGGTCCGCTTAATGGCCTTAAAGCTTGAGTTTTATCGGAGAATGGAACTGCTATTTATGCTCATTGCTTCGTACATCAACTTCAATTAACACTTGTAGCTATTGCAAAAGATGATGTATCCATTGCCTTCCTTTTTAGTTTAGCTTCACATGGTGAACTAAAAAGTGGGCGAGGAAAAAACCAAAAGGGCACAGTTAAACGGGCAGGAGACACACGATGGGGTTCACATTATTACACTTTAGTTTGATCAAGATGTTCTCTACTATTGGTGGTGTTCTTGATTTTATAATTGATAATGGAAAATCTTATCAGAAGCTAGAAGTTCGCACTTTATCGGCTTCATTGCATTCCTTTGAATTTGCATTTTGCCTCCATTTTGCACTAATGAGTTATCACAAACATTACAAAGAAAAGATCAAGATATTGCCAATGATATGACCTTGGTTAGGATATCTAAGAAACGATTGAAATTAATGCGAGACAATGAATGGAACTCTTTGTTGGAGGAAGTATCTTTATTTTGTAAAGCGCACAGTATTTATATTCTTGACATGGATAGTGTGTACATTCCTCCGAGAGGGACTAGGTGTCATATTGTGGAAGTGACAAACTTCACCCATTATAAGTTTGAATTGTTTATTGGACCTTGGATTTGTTACTTAAAGAGCTTAATGGTCGATTTAATGCAGCGAATACATAATTGCTTCCGTGTTTTGCATAGAGGTGAGCATGGACCGGTTCGGTTCGAAAACCAAACCGATTCGAACAAATCCGAACTGAACAAGGTCATTTTTTTCAATCCAAACCAAACCGAACTAAATTCGGTTAGGATCAATCCGAACCGAATTTAAATTCTGTTCGGTTCGGATAAAAACCAAACACCAATTTATTTATTTTGAAAAAAAATATTTAATAATTCATTAACTTCAAATTCAATCTCTACTAACACTAAATTAAATTTAAATCCATGATTAAACGAAATAATGAAATAATAATTCATACAAATTACAATTCACAAACTATAAAAATCTTATAAGTTATTACATCAATATAATAAGCATATAATTCCACACAAAAATGATAAAGAAAAGGATTAAACTAAATATAATACACTAATAGGAAATGAGAAGTGAAAGTATTATATATTTAATATACTAAAAATAATTATAAAATTTAAACCACAAATATACAAAGAACAAAAAATAATTTAAGACTAATTCAGTTTGTTCGGTTTTATCCGAACCAAACCGAACCGATCCGAAAACCGAACTAGCAGAAAAATAAAAACCTAACCAAACCAAATAGAGAATGATTCAGATTGGTTCGGTTCGGTTTTTTCGGATTTCGAATTTCGGTTCGGTTTTGCTCACCCCTAGTTTTGCATGCTTGAACCCAGTTGATTCCTTCGCTGCCTTTGGTAAAGAAAAATTGCTTTTAGTGTTGCTCAATTGTATCCGAAAGATTTTTCTAGTGTCCAACTTCGTGGTCTTGAAAATCAATCGAAAACATATATAATGTATATGAATTTTAGTTGTGAGTTTTTCAATATGAAGGAAATATCTCAACTTGGCGAACAAATGGTAATATCAAGAAAGAATATTTTGTATCACTTGGTGTATAAACTGATAACTTTGGCGCTTATTCTACCTGTTGTTACTGTTACTGTTGAACGGACATTTTCTTCAATCAATTATGGAACAAAATAGGGATAAGTGGATGACTGATTGTTTGATCACATTTCGTGAAAATGATATATTTAATTCACTTGATAACGAGGTCATTATGGTTTGCTATCAAGGCATGAAGAATCATAAAGAGCAATCGTAATTTTTTTTTAAAAAGTTTGTTAATATATTAAGACATTTAGATTATAATATATAAGTTTTTTTTAATTGTTTCCAGTTTTTTCCCCCCTTAATTATGAACCATATATGTGCCACTGATCCCAGGGTAAATTGCACCACAGGTACCTAAACTATGCACATTTTCCCAAACAGGTACCTAAAAAACTATTTTGCATATCTAAGTACCCAAACTATCGATGACCTCCCAAATTGGTACCTAATGACCTCCTATAGCAGGTTTACCTCAAGTCAATGCAAATTTGTTGACTTTTTGACTCCCTAAAATAAAATGACAAAATTACCCCCACATTGTCTTCCTCCTCCCTTTTCCCTCTTACTCTTCTTCTACATTCATTTTTTTTCTTCCTTTTTTCCTCTCATTTCTTTTTCAAATTACCCCCCGCCTTCCTCTTTTTTTCTTTAATTTCTTTTTAATAAACAAAAAAAAAACAAAAATTTAATTCTGGATCCAGATTCCAGCGGCAACCGGAATTTGGAATTTCCAGATTTCGGTCGCCGCCGGAATCTAGAAACTCCAGACGGCGGGTCACTGTTGGGATCCGGAAATCCCAGCGCCTCCGATGGTTTCCAGACCGGCGGCGACCTGAGATTTCCAGATCCCAGGTCGCCGCCGGTCTGAAAACTAGCTGGGATTTCCAGATCCCAGCGCGCCGGGAACTAGATTTCCAGCGGCGATGGGATCTGGAATTCCAGATTTCGTTGCCGCTTGGGAACTGGATTTCGAGTTCCCGGCGCCTATGGACTGGATTTTCCAGATTTCTGTGGGTTTGACTACCCACAGGATTTTAGATATTTTTTTTTTGAAAAATGAAGAAAAAAGCGAAGGAAAAAAAAATAGGTGGAAGAGTGTGAGAGAGAAAGAGGAGAGACAAAGTTGAACGGAGGAAGAAAATGGTGGAGGAGGGAGAAGGTTGAATGGAGGAAGAAGATGAAGGAAGAGAGTGGAGGAAGAAGATGATGAAGGGCAAATTGGTCTTTTTTATAATTTGGTCAACTAAAAAATTGATCAAACATGTATTGACTTTCGTTGATTAGCGTTGACTTGAGGTAAACCTGCTATAGGAGGCGACTAGGTACTAATTTGGAAGCTCATTGATAGTTTGGGTACTTAGATGTGCAAAATAGTATTTTGGATACCAATTTAGGAAAATGAACATAGTTTACATGTGGTGCAATTTTTTCACTGATCCCACCAAATAAACAAGAGCTTGTCAATTTATTTTCATCAATTTCATCACAACTTCAATTTCTCAATTTTTAAAAAGGTGGTTATACAGCCCTAGTTGCAAAACCTCAAAATTGGTGCGTTTCAAAAAATGGTTGAAAGATAAAGGGATGAAAACCCATCTAAAACCCCTCTCTCTAAACCTTTCCCCTCCAAATAAGGGAATCTACAAACCCTCTCAAATCTCTCATCCAATCAATCTTCAATCTCTTGCTCATATTTCTTTCAAACCCCTAATAAAAAATTAGGTGGTCGTGATAGCGGATGGCGGTTCTCGATTCAACTCTCTCTTCTCCACTATGCAGACTCTGTACAGCATAAAATCCTCGCAGAGATCGATATTATTTCAAGTCAAAATTACCTGCGAAGATCTGCAGCTACATATTAAGTTAATCGCTAATCCTCTCTCACTAGGTAATAATTTATCACATCCAAATCTCTTCTCTTTAATTTCTTAAATATCCGCTTATTTATAATACAAAATTCATTATTGTAGCTCATGTCGACGATAACAGATGAGTTAGATCGGACGACTTTTTTATTATCCTATTGATGCATCATGCTGGTGCTCAACCTGTGAGTAATCAAACATGTAAGTTATATCACTAATTTGAGAAACGAATGAAATTAATTCTGAAATTCGAGTCTTTGATTAGATTTGTATTTGTGAACACAATTATGAACAAATCAAGCAAACTGTGTATTGCTTTCAAGTAAATTTATATACTCTTTAGCTTGAGTTGGATCATATCAATAGTTGCGTCTCTTAAGTAAATGTATATACTCTTTAGTTTGAGATGCATGTTTGTACAATTTCTTTTGTTCCCGTCTTATATTTCGTTTGTGGTTCACTCAAAAATTTCTGTCTTGCTGTCCAAGTTGATGAACAATTACTGTTAAGAATTTTGCTGTCGTCACTCCACTAGTTATGTTTCTGTAGATGTAATACATTTGTATGGTTTTGTTGCATGTTTAAGACTTAGGTCTTTCCATTTATGTTCTTAGTACTCATCTTTTATCCTATGTCTCTCTACTTTGATGATATGTTAACTTGTACCTTTGCAAAGGCTAGTGCTTTTACAAGATACTTACCGTTCATTCATGTAGCAAACCAAGGTTTTTATTTTATGGATACAAGGTATATGGAATAAAGAGGTTGAGAGTAATAGATGGCTCAACTTTTTCAGAATCCCCTAGTACTAATCCAATGGCTACCCTCTTGATGCTCGGCAGGTATCAAGGGATCCGGATTCTTAGAGAAACCTAAAGTAGCCAATGTCATTAACAACAGTAATAACCTGTGTCTGTAATAATACAAAGATAACAAATTTAGGTCCATTTGGTTGGAAAATGCAATTGAACTGTGTGTTTTTGCATATCTCTAATATAAAACTTGTTGCGAAAAGAGGTAAGATATCCAAGCCAGAGTTATTTATCATTCAGGTGCAACAAGCAAAAGATATATACAAAACTTGTGCATAATAAGCTCATTAAGAAAAAAACAAGTTCTAGAAAGTATTTCTTTAATTCTCGATTTGATTGTCACTAGAATCAGAAGATGGAGTTTGATCTGTGTCTTGCTTAGTCGTCATATCCCTGCTAGAATTGGAAGACAAACATTATGTCTTCCAATTCTGGTTCTTCTCCTGTGTCTCCCTTCTTGATCTTCCTTGTCAAAAGACATCTTAAACCTACAAACAAGGCATGATCCATGTATTCCTAACCACTTGGCTATACAATCACCATAAAACCTATGCTTACAAGGCATCTCAGAATTTCAGAAATTTGAACACTAGGCATGGCTTCTATGGATGCTTTTTAAGCGGGCGGGTGACCCTTTCTAGTAGTACCCGCCGTGTTTTGTGTCTATCTTCTTCCTTCTTCTTTCACTTGAGCTGTTCCTCAGTTCCATATCAATAATCACATAACAAGAAAAAAAAACATAGGCTTACAATGTTTCCCAAAACAGTTTTTATGTTTTTTTTTTGTTTTTTCCATTCTCAAAATAAGTACGAGCATAAATGAATTATTTTTTTAAGAATAGAAATAATTTAAGGAGTTTTAATTCTTTCGAATTTTATAGCTTGCTAGGCAAATCACTATACTCAAGTAAAATGTCAATAATCACCTTCAAGTGTTGCTTTATCAAATGGGTAATAACCTGCTAATGCATTTTGCAAAATCAGAAAAAATAACCAGGTCCTAATAAAGCCAAGGGAGGTTCAAGAGCCTGACCCAAACCTGGGCTTTACTTTTCTTTTGAGTGAGCAAATCGAAATTTGAAGTCCATGGTTGAAGAAGGAAACTTTCTATATTAGGGAGGTACAAAGTTTAAAACTGATGAAGTTTGACAACATAAGAGGTAAAATTGCATCATTTAAAAGGTAGTAGTATATTTACAGAGAATTCGGACCTTAGTCGTTTTATTAAAATGTGATACCGACACTTGTGCATCTGTTATTGGATATGAATACATGCTGTAACAATGAAAGTTTAAAACTTCAGAATTTCTATGGTGGAAATGGTCCACCGCGTGGAACTTGTCCTTAAAACTTGGGGAATTGGACAGTCGAAGCACATCGTCCCCTAGGTAGAATTGGGCATTTAATGAATTGAGAGCCAGAAGTATCAACACACAAGTAAATCTGGTAAAGTTGGCTATTCTTTGATCCATCCACATTGCATTCTATTCCTGCTTTGTATCCTATTCCTTGTTCAATAGCTTCTTCAATGCTCTCTAGTTCATAGAATTTGTCGTTCGGTTTGATTCCTGCATTCTCCAGGATCTGGAGAAGCTTTGCTTTCTCTTTTAATTTGAGAGCGGCTTCAAAGTAGTCGTGTTGGTCCAGTTCTGACTCGGAGCAGGTTCCATGCTTCACCCATTCATGTGACCAGAACTTGTTCCCGTCCCCGCTTGGGCACGAAAGTGTTGGCCATTTCTCTCCTAGACTGCTCACCAAATCTTCTATCTACAACCCCAAAACACTCGCAAGATAAACGTACGTAGATTTTTCCTTTATTATTTAATATAAACGCAATTGTGTAATTTTATCTTTTTTCAAATGTAACTGTCAGAATAAATATATATTACCTGAGATTTATCGAACTCAAAGTCAGGATTACAATTCGACGGATAACCTCCATCTTTGTAATTAGGCCAGAGACCATGAATCCCAAAATCTGCTTGTGGTTTTCCACTCTTTGGATAACAACAACTGTGTCTCGTGTCGCAGTACGATCCTGGCCACTACGATATAATAATTAACATTTGAAATCATTCTTGTACTTATGAATTAGCTAGTACATTAATTAATTTACCTGTTGAACAAAGTAGAAGAAATCAAAATCTTGTGAGAAGCAACCAACAGAAAGGTATAATTGAACTATCAAAACCTTGAAAAGGATTGAAAAGCAGCTTGTCTTCATCTTATCTTATTATTAATTATAACAATGTTAACCCTTTTTTTTTACTTACAATGCACGAAACATATACACGATTATAATGTAAATTAGGAGAGGTAGCTACTTCTTTCAAAAAAAAGGAGAGGCAGCTACAATGAGATATATGTGATTACTTGTGGTTCTTTATATAGGCAAACCTTTAAATGGCATGAACATAATATCCACGCCACAATATCCTTTTTTTCCTTACATATATATTTGTTTAATTGATCATGTATTTACAATTTAATATTTCTTTGATTAATTTTTAGAATAATTTAATAAGTCAAATCAACATCATATAATAGCATAATGGCAACTTCCATTTAACTTAATCAAACTATTAACTTAATTAAGTATTGTATTGAAATTTATATTTCTCAAGAGAACATGAAGGATAACAAACAAAACGAAGACATTGTTATTTTTATTTTTTTGTCTGAGCACGCGGTATCCTTGACATAATGCTAGACTAATCCATGCTCGCACTCAGAAGGCTCAAGGTATTAACCGAATTGAGTTGCTCATATATGAGAAATAAAATTTGTTAATTTTCTTTTTGAAGAGATAAAATATGTTAATTAGCAACCTAACTATATTTAGATTAAAAGCCTATGAAAAAGGTTGAGATTGGATAATCGTCCAAGTAAGTATAAACGCGTTACGCTTTCATACATTCAACTACTCCATGTCTTTTTTTTTATTATTATTATTATTATTATTAAAAAAATACTAATATTTATTATCATGATATAGATGCTCTCCAATATTGATAAAATATATAATTAGTTAGCTGGAGAGTGTAACAAAAAAAAAGTAAGCTGGAGACTTGTACTTAAAACCTAGGCATAATAAATGGAAGTGCCGTCTAAGGCTCAAACATGAGCATAGCGTTACGCATCTAATCTTAACCCATTTTTGTTAGAAAGGATCTAATCTAACCCTTCCTCCCTCAAATTCTTTTGTTTTTTTAAGTTACTTATATATTAAAACCTTATTTTTTATGACTGAAATGAATTGAATTGAACTCAAATAAAATGAATTTGTTGAACTAAATTAGCTGAATTTAACTATATAAAAATTGAATTTGGTTAATTTTGACTGGACTGAATTTTGGCGAAATTAAGTGAAAATAAACAAACTTATCCAAAACAATAAACTGATCTCATAAGAATGGAATATTTATAAGTTACCATTACCAAGAAGTTTAACGCTCTATCATTGGATCTTTCAAAAGTTCAAGGTCCAATCAATTCTTTTGGACAAATTCTTCAGGCCCATAATTCATTTTGTCTTATTTCTTACTAGCCATAAGTGTAAAAATTGTGCCTGGACGTTTTTAAGAAAGTGTAAACATATGAAATGGTACAAAGTTGCTCACAATGTTTGCAATCAAGATTGACTTTATCTTTACGTTACCAAATATTTGCATAAATTGGTTTTGTAGTTATTTAGTATCATATTGATGCTTGTTTCTTTTTTTGCTTTAATTCAATAAAATTCAATTCAGTTCAGTTCAGTTCAGCGAAAAAGAATAGATACCGAATATTTTAAATCTCAAATGTCTAAAATATTTACAATATTACTTATGTAATTTCAAAAACATGCCTAAGATATACATACATTTTCATGCACTTATGTGTCCATCAAGACTTGAATAGTATAAATTCCAGCATTCACAAATGTATGTATGTCTCCATACAACACATGTTTTAAATGGAATATTTTGTGTCCTTGGTTGAATGACACTCTTGTAGTACAATAAGTCACGGACTCAGGATTCGACATAGGAGTACTCAACTTGTGCTCCGAACATAATTAGCGTTGTTTGGTCTCCTTCTCTTCGGGATGGCTAAAAGTTAATACGGATGGTTCAACCCTTGGATCTTTTGAAGCTGCTGGCCGCACTCCGAGATGGTTCGGGCACAGTTGCTTTGCTTTTCCTATGGTAAGGCTTTTTCTAATCCAAATTGCTTGGGAAAATTGTTTGATAAAGTTATGGATATAATATGATTCAGTGTATGTTGTGCAACTGTCAAAATCTCGTTCGTTAAACGTTTCATGGGCGGTCAAACAAGAATAGTTAGCTTCTCTTGATCATTATTCGGCTATGGATATCATTGTTAGTATTTATGTAATCCTTTTGTGACTTAAAAATCAACGTCCATTTCGCTAATGTAAAAGCCATACTTATAAGAGTGTATTTCAGCATTTGGAACATATAATATAAGACAGAATAGATAAAAGTCCTATTGAGAACAAGTTTGAAAATGGTGTTACACAAGCTAAAGGAGAATATATGCTTCATAGCAATTGAGTTTATAGAATAAAAAAGAAAAGAGAAGAGTGAATGAATGAAACTAGAAAGAAGGGAACTGAATCTGGGAGGCACATTTGCCATTAGGGAAAACAGGACATTCAATGAGGTTCGATCCAGAAGTGTCGACGCACAGGTACACTTGGTAAAGCTGGCTGTTCCCCGAACTATCAGTGTTGCATTCAATCCATGGATTCAGTCCCAAGCCTTTTTGGATTGCAGTTTTAATGCTGCTCAAACTGTAAAATCCATCATTTGGCTGTATTCCTGCTGACTCTAGGTGTTGGAGGACCTTAGCTTCACTCTTCAACTTGAGAGCTGTCTCAAAGTAGCCATGTTGGTTTAGGACGGACTCCGAGCATGTTCCATGTTTCTCCCACTCATGAGACCAGAACGTCACTCCGTCCCCGCTCGGGCACGCTAGCGTTGCCCAATTAGTTTGCATGCTGCTCCTTAAGTCTTTCACCTATAGCCAAAGCAATTACTCTCCAGTTATTTAACCGTGATATATTCGAAACCAACACACACATAGATTTCATCTATTAATATCAAATCTGTTACAAATTATAATACTATTACTTGTGATGAACATCACTCTCCCGTTCGACCACCAACCGGAGAGAATCCTGACCATATCACAACTATAATACTATCATAATGTTTTACTTTTTATCATTAGGACGGGTAGATTAAAGTCTAAATTTTTTTTTGTTTTCCTTCAACCTCTTCAAGTGTAGTTGTTAACATTAACTAATTACCGTACATATGTTGTTATTAGGATCCTACTTATTAATACTTCAGGGAATGTGGTAGTATATACATACATACATACAATCTTTCTCCATGAATTTAAAAGAAAAATGTTAAATGTAATATTTGCATCACGCATTCAGTTGAGACGAAGACATCATTGTATTATCCTACTAAACTATATATGCGTACAAGAAATGAAGACTTATACTAAAATGGATTTCTTTATTATGTGAAAGCAAGAACTTTTAATAAAGACGCGGGAAGCTAACGGGAGAAGAGTGGACGAACATTCCAACTAGGTTGACACACACGACACTCCCCCACCCGAAAGGGCCAAAGAAAAGAAAAGAAAAGAACCTGATTGGGATCAAAGGGATTGGAGGAGTCACAATTAGAAGGATAAGAACCATCCTTGTAATTAGGCCAAAGTCCATGAATTCCGAAATCGGCTTCTGGTTTTCCAGTAGTTGGATAGCAGCAACTTTTCTTGGAGTCACAGAATGATCCTGGCCATTGTTGAACAAAGTAGAAGAAATCAAATTCTTGTGATTGTGATGATGCACATACAACTGCTAGCCACAACACCACCAAGACCTCATGGATTATCATGGACTTCATCTTTCTGTATACTCTAAACTAGTGATACTTTGTACCAATATATCCTGTTTGTAATCCAACTATATAAGTAAGGTGTTTAAAGTGAGATATGGTGTCTTTAATTTGTAGGGATATTTATAAGGCAGAAATGGAAGGTGTTATGAACAGAATCTGGTACAGCATATGCTTACCAATGTATATTCAATAAATGAATTCCGTGTGTAAACATTTTCCATATTTGTATAATATGTCGGCTCATATACTCTCCTTAATTACAATCTCATGAATGGACTTTAATCTTGATTCTTTCGCCAACATTATGAATCTTGTTTAGTATTAATGTCCCTTCTTGTTTGTCGTTTCTTTGCTTGTGAATACTAATAAAACAACGGTTCATGAAAGGGTTCATCATATTAAATACTTGTAACAGTTTTAATTTATACTTGCGTATTGCCAATTGGACTCCATTTTTGTTTTTAATTAAATTCAGCAAATTTATTAAATATTTTGCTTATACATATTCATTTCAATTTTTTTTAGTAAAATATCATTATTACAATGAAAAGGACATATTTTAGCATCGGCAGGATTGCGAGTTAGATTGGCGCCTACGCCATTTTCTAATGGAATGGGGAGAGGTTTTATAGCAGCTATTATAGCCGGGACATACATGGGTGTAGACTTTGCGGATGGGCCCATCATCTCGGATTTGATAATGATTTAGGTTTCGGCTCCGTTAGTGTTTCCACGTTATAAAAAAAGGCCTTTTAATCTCACTATCAACCGGGCTCATCACACACTTAAACAAACTCGAGTCCTTTGATCTTTGTGAGTTAGAAAGATGTATGTAGTTTAAAAGTTTCCACATAAAAACATGTGATATAAGTTTAAATTATTTTTTTAACGAAACAAAATATCTTAAAGCATATCCTTAAATTTTGATGTTTTCCATCATTAAATTTTAATAACAATCAAAGACATTTTGTATAGCTCCCATAAAAAGTTCCAATAACCTCTTGAAGGGCATTCTCATAATTGTTACCGAAACAAGAAGGATTTAATCCTTAATGATTTAATACATTATAACTAATGACATGATTGGATTGCAATTTGCAAATCAACATGATTTGGTTGCTGTGGATTTAAGAAAATGACAGTTTTGTAATGATTTCTTCATAGTTTCACACTTGAAACCCAACAAAGTCAACTAGTACACACCACACACCTTGTGCTTGTACCTTATCTCTCAAATCATACAACAATTTTAATAAGAAGCCACATGATTCATCTCTGCCTTTCTATATTCTTATAGATAAGTCTATTATTGTATACCAAATGGGAATGAATCTGTACATATCTTTGACATATGTGATGGCGTTTTGGAGGTTTTGTACCCTTGTCATTACATAACATTCATTCTCTTACCCAGGGACGGATTTAAGGGGAACCTAACGGGTGCTCGAGCGATCGTTGAAAATTGCTGAAAAATCTATGAATATTGTTGGAGGAAACTATAGTTTATATGCAAAACGCACCAAAGATATATAAATTTAGTATCAAAAGTACCCGCTGCCGGTTACCATATTCCCATTTCATCGAACAAGCTTAATTTCACCATCATGATGCTTTACTCAACTTTCCCCCATTTGTTTTTTGTTCATCTACTTCATTTACTATAACAGGGTAGGGTACTACTGCAAGTGAATCTACACCTGATACTCTGAATAATTGAGATTTTTTTTACCAGTCTCACTTTCCTTCCTGGCGCTGAATAATTATACAGAATTCACATTAGATGAATGTAAATTACACAGACAGTAGTTTTAACTGGTAATCAAGAATTTTACTACCAGTAATCCCCACAAGAACATTTCCCATTTTTGAAATGATGAAACCTTTGTACATCTCTAAGTATTATTTGCCTATCAAATATAGATGATATGAGCTTTGCAGCAGAATGGCAATCCCCACAAACACGCAGATTCTTCACCACACGGATTGTCGTTCCAGGACTAGTGTTAAGGAGCCCAAAAGCGATGGCTAATTTCTCACTGTGGTATCGAAGACTAATTTCTTTCTCTTCATCAATCATGTTAGCATGAAATACTAGAGAAAGATCAGGCACATAACCAACCATTTTTAATTCATTCATCAACTCATCAAGTGCCCGATGCATAGCTGTTGAAGTATAATGCACTCCCTCCCCGGAGAAGAATTCATGTACTTCATTATTTACCTCTATCGAGCTACATCCAGGAACCTTCACCCCTCTACTCTCATTCATCGACTTTCTTATAGAATCCACATCTTCCCATCTTCCAGCTCTGGCACACATGTTTGATAATATCACATAATCTCCACCATGAGAATCATCTAGTTCAAGGATTCGCTCCATCACCCGTTTTGCTAGTTCTATATTCCCATGACTACTACAAGCGGAAAGCAACGTCCGCCAGAGTATAGGTGTAGCCTTGATTGGCAACTCATCTATCAACTTATACGCTTGATCCAACCGACCAGCTCGGCCTAGCAAATCCACCATACACCCGTAATGTTTGATCGTAGGAATAATTCCATACTCGGCATTCATACTATAGAAATACTGGCAACCTTCCTCTACTAACCCGTTGTGACTACATGCATATAATAGTCCCAGAAATGTGATTTCATCCGGTTGTATTCTTGTTTTCCCCATTTCTTGAAACATAGACATTGCTTTTCGTCCTTGCCCGTGAACTGCAAGAGCGACAATCATAGCTGACCAAGACTGTGTATCTCTCGCAGGCATTCCCTCAAATACAGAAATAGCATCGTCCAAGCTCCCACACTTAGCATACATATCTATAAGTGCAGTGTTTACTTTAACAAACTTATCAAAACCCTTCTTCTTAACATACTCATGAATCCACTTCCCTAAGTCCAACGCTCCGAGCAGAGCACAAGATGATAAAACAGAAAGCATAGTAACATGAGTAGGGTCAAGTTTCTTCTCTTGCAATTCACGAAACATGGACAACGCCTCATTAGGCCTGCTGTGACGAGAGTAACATGAAATGATAGCATTATAGGAAACAACACAAGGATCCAAAATCATATCAAATACTGATCTCGCAGCATCGACATCACGACATTCAGCATACATGTTAATAAGCGTAGGAGAGACATAAACATTGTGAACTAGCCCAAGTTTGAAGGCAAGGCAATGCAACTGATGACCTTCTCGTAATGCTTTAGCGGAAGCACAAGCTTTGAGTAAAGAAGGGAAAGAGTAGTGATCAGGTAAAAGGCCAAATTGAATAGCGGTAATAAAGAGGGAAATGGCTCTAAGAGGGGTTTGGGAACGGGAATAGCCACGGGCCATGGTGTTGAAACGTACGATGTCTGGTTCGGGAATTGTATCGAACAGTTGCTGAGCGTAAGACATGGAAGATGGAGAAGGGTTTCGAGAAGAGGCATTGATGAGGTTGGCTAGGAAGTGGGGGTCATTTTGAAAGTGGGTTTTGATGGACAAGGCATGAATTTGCTTCAGTTCGTTTAGACAAGTGCAATTTGGTATAAGAGAAAGAGGATGTACTCTTGACTCGTATGACATTGATGCTATCATAGCCATTTTGAGCGCAAAAAGTAAAATCTTTCGAATAAAAATATTTGAAATATGGAAATTTTTAGTGTATGTTGTTAATTTTTTTTATATTTATTAGAATCGAAATAATCTATTTTCTAAATATATTAAATATTATTATATATTTTTTTATTTGAATATATTTCGATTTTACTGAATATTTTTTTTTTATATATTTCTATATAAAATGGATAGAAATATAATATAGGATTAAACACTTAATTGCCCCTTTGTGGTATTCAAAATTTTGTTTTTTGTCCCTTGTGGTATGATTTGGTGACATTTGCCCCTTGTGGTATCCAATTTGGTGGCATTTGCCCCCTGATGGATGAAAAATGGAAAAATTTAGTTTCTCGATCAGTTCAATTATCATTATTTCATAGATTCATGCCATCAAATTTGCTAAATTTACAATTTGAAATGACATTATGTAATATAAGTTATCTAATTTCCATCCATCATGGGGCAAAAATGACAAAATTGGAATCCATAGGAGGCAAATGTTACCAAATCATACCACAAGGGGCAAAAGCTACAATTTTGGATACCACAGGGAGCAAATAGATGTTTAATCCTATAATATATAAGCTAAGCATAAGCAAGAAATATGTCACGCAACCGCGTTATCTACACGCTATACCATAGCATTTCGGATTCATGATTTATATAGGGTTTATTTTCTAGTGTTTATTTTTTAGGGTTTGGAGATGTTTATTTTAGAGTTTAAAATTTTATATTTATAATTAGCTACAAAAGTCATTATTAATTAATTACACATAGTTAAATTGTTATTGGTTGAAAAACTACATATTAGAAAAGTATAGATTTAAGTGCTTTTTTCTATGTTTATTTTGAAGTAACAACTACTTTGCTTTTTTCACAATTATTTCACGTCTCATCCTACTAATTTAATGGAAAAAGTATTGGTTACTTTGTAAACCATAGAAAGGTTTACAAAAAAATCTAAAAATGATAGATGAAATTATAAGGCAAAGTAAAAAAAATAAACCTTGTAGTTCTAAGTTATTAAAAAAAGTTCTTCTAGTTTATTTTTCTAAAAAAATACATGTGGTTACAAACTTTAACAAGAAAGAGTTCGAGATTTTACAAAATTAAAAAACTAACTATTAAAGAGCTAAAAATTGGAGTTTTTATAGCATTAAGTTTATTTTAAACAACTTTCATTTTTTAACTTTTTAATTTCGATATCATTTAAACTATGTTAAGAGAAAAAAAATAAAAGTTAGAGAAAGATAAAATTAAAAGGATGATTTTGAAAAATAAATTGTAGTTGCATAACAAATGTGATACTCAACCATTTTAATGTTTTGGATTTTCACTTTGAAGTCTTCAAAAATAATACTCCCTTCATTCTTTTTTATATAACCTTTTAGAGTTTTCACACAAATTAAGAAACACAATTAATGCATCTCAAACTAATAAGTTTGCATTGGTTAGCTTAAAAAGAAACTCTCTCTTATATTATGGTTGGTCAACAAACATTGAAATACTAAAAAACACATGAATCAAAATAAATATTCAATATTTGGACAAAAAAACTAAATTAAACATTTTTAAAAAGCGAAAACGTCATATATAAAAAAATATCCTAATTTTCTAAAACGTCATATATTTAAAAATGGAGGGAGTAATTTTTAGTGTTCTCAATTGGCAAGTCACCGCTTTGTTATGATTTGTAACCATAGTTAATTTTTAAAAAAAAAAACAAACTATAACAAATTTTTTTTTAAAAAAAAATTATTTGTATTTTACCGAAAAATATTATATGTTGACTTATATTATTAGTAACCCGTATTTATATATTTGGATGTGAAGGTGGCAATTTCGTGTTTTGTGTTGTGTTCGTGCAAAACTCTAAACACAAACACGACACTTAAAACATTTTGTGTCGAAATTTCAAACCCAACTACGACATGCTCTTAACATGGAAGCACGAAAAATACAACGGTAATTACGAGTGTGTCGACACGATCTATATAAAGAATGCAATTTATATATAAAATACCACTCATTCTTCACAAAATTCATTAAATTAGAGGATATAACAAAAAAAAAATCATCACATAAAGTCAACATAAGACATTAACGTCAAATTGCAAATAAATTTCATGTCGTGTTTGTTGGGTAAAAACAAACACGACATAAAAATTAGCGTGTTATTTTGTATTGACCTGAAAATGACGCGTTACTATTATGTTTAACACAAACACAAAAATGTCTTGCGTCATTTTCATGTCGTGTTATCATATTCCGTATGATATTGGCGCCTCTATTGGATGCTATGCCTAAAAATGCTAGGTTTGTTTTACCAAAAAAAGAATAAAGTATTATGTCTACTCTCTCTACATTTCCCATTTGACATTTCATTTTCGTAACCCTAATCTTAGATTTCTTGAATTTCCCAATTTTCATCTTCCAGTTTGGTAACCCTTAAACTGAGGTTAGATCGACGATGCTAAGGAGGTGCAGTAGACGACTTCTCACTTCATTTTCATGTCTTGGTCGTCAGGTAATCCCTTTTTGTAGCGATGCGAGAGTGAGATCAGCTCATGAGCTCATTTCTTCCTTTAATCACATGCTTCGTATGAATCATCTCCCTTCTGTTATTGAATTTAACAAAGTCTCGTCGGAACTTGTTCGAATGGGTCATTTCCACACTGTTCTTTCTTTCCCTAAGCAAATGGAATCACGGGGAATTAGACCTAATATTTATACTTGTAATATTTTTATCAATTGCTTCTCCCATTTGCACCGTGTCGATTTTGGGTTCTCTGTCTTAGGCAAGATGTTCAAACTCGGGTTGCAGCCGACTATCGTAACTTTCAATACTTTGATTAACGGCTTATGTTTACAAGGTAACCTTGTTGGAGCTGTAGATTGTTTTGACAAGATTGTTGCCTTTGGCTATCAACCTAATGTTAAAACCTACACTGTGATTGTCAATGCTTTCGCTAAACTCGGAGAATTCAAAGTTGCGTATGGTTTGCTTGACAAAATGGCCAGGAGAGGTTGTAAGCCTGATGTGGTGACTTACAATTCTGTCATTGATAGCCTCTGCAAATATGGCTTGGTTAAGGAAGCATATAACCAATTCTCAAAGATTAAAACTCAAGGAATTTTACTTACAGTTGTTACTTACACCTCTCTAATTCATGGTTTATGTTACTCTGGTCATTGGAGAAAAGCTTCTACACTTTTCAATGAAATGCTAGATCAAAACATAGTACCAGATGTAGTTACCTTCAGTATACTTGTCGACGAACTATGCAAGGAAGGAATGGTGGATAAGGCAAGGTGTGCGCTCGGAACAATGATTCAAAGGGGTGTAGAGCCTAATGTAATCACTTACAATTCGTTGATAGATGGACTGGGTTTGGATAGACAGATGCATCAAGCTAGTAACGTGTTTAATGTGATGGTATGCAATGGTTGTATTCCTGATGTTCGTACATATAACATATTGATTCACTGGTACGGCTTAAGTCCTGACAATTATACTTATAATGCTCTTATACGTGGTTTTTGTTATACAAGAAGCCTGAGGCTGCGATGAAGCTTTTTAAAGACTTGTGTGATGGTGGGTATCATCCAGATACAATAGCCTACTCAACTTTGCTACATGGGTTTTGTAAACTTAAGGACTTTAAAGTTGTCTTTGGCCTAGTACAAGAAATGCAAATTAGAAAGTTGCAGCCAACCACATATATATATAATATTCTTATTGATGGGATGTGCAAAGCTGGAAGGCTCAAATATGCAAAGAAATTATTTTCTATGCTTTCTGCTGGAAGGGTGCGACTTGATGTTCAAACATATACAATAATGATTGATGGACTTTGCAAAGAAGGTCTACTAGATGAAGCATATAATCTGTTCATGAAAATGAAAGAAATTGGCTGCTCACCAGATAACACCACTTACAACGTCATTATTCATGGATTTCTACGACACAAGAATTTGTCCAAGGGGATGGAGCTCATACATGAAATGCGTGAATATGGATATTCTGGAGATAACACTACAATAGTTTTGTTAGCAGATTTGTCGAGCAAGGGCCATAACATTCTGGAATTTCTGTAACTCCACCATAGACAATTTTAAGGTGGACTTCATTTCTCTTACTTCAACTTTTCTATTTGCTCCTACTATGAATATGTCTTTGATTAGTTTATTTTAATTCTTGTGTTGCTGTTTCTTTGATGGATTAATTAAGTTTCTTAAAAAAGCAATTGTTTTGAATTTATGCTCATTCTTGTTGTTGTTTGAATTGATTAGTCATATGTACTGCTGGTCTAATATTTTTTTAGATGTCATGTGTGATTTGTTACTCCATGATTCTGTGTATGTTGACATAATTTCTATTATTATCGATCATAGATTAGATATATTTTTTAGCATGGGATCTGCAGTTATATACTTATAGTGAAGATGGTGGAAGATCATAGATATCTCATGTTCAAATATTATCTTGTCTTCTTTTCAAATATGTATGGTTTGCAAATGCATTAATATATTCTTGGAAACATTTTACAGTAATATTTCCTTTTACTTCGATGTCATCCTTTCAAGATCAGGGTTGTTTGTTATGCTCCATCTGTTTGGAGATTCTGTACTATGCTCTGCTCTGCTCATTAACTAAAACTGTTGCTAATGTTTAATTATCTGAGTTGGGAAGAGGTTGCGCAAGCCTGTTTTGAACTACACCATTAAACATGAACGTATATTGTATACTGTTTTTGTATAAAGTGAACAATTCCTTTAACAAATAGTTTGATATTATTGAATCTGTGATTCTTGTTAATTGGTTTTGTACTAATTCAAGAAGCCTCCTCTCTTAAAAATTCAAGAAGCTATTTGAAGAAGGTGTAGTGGATTGGGAGGATTGCATATTACCGCCAATCTCTGGTTTGATCTGTATCATTTTGATACCTGGAAATGGCTACTGTAGTGTATATTTGTGATTCGACAGAACATTCTTTTCTATAAAATATTTAAAGCTAATATCATCAGTGCAGATGCAATTGATAATCATAAACCGGAAGATGTGTTTCAGGCACTCGGACTAACTTTGCGGGATTGTTGCTTGATCATCTTGATACGTATGCACCACGTATTAAGGAGCTTTCTTGTTTGCTAATTACTGCTTTATATATAACACTCTTTTGGTTAGCAATTGTTAATATATAACCTACAACTGTGGTTTTCTTGAAATTACAGAATCAAAAAACTAAGTTCAAATTCTGAATTATGCAGATCCAATGGCCAGTAAAAATGAAAAAGTTAGAGGTCGCATGCACGTGTTCCTCCTGCTGAGGTGAAATGTCCGTGGATTCTTCATGGCAGCAAGAAAGTGTTCCTCCTGTTCAGGTGAAATGTACATGGATCCTTCATGGCCGCAAGAAAAGTTTTGTAGGCATTGTCAATCCAAGAAAGTTCATCAATCTATGAGTGGGCAAAGTTTCGGCATTTTGTATTTGATAAAGAGCAATATAACATGTGAGCAAGTTGGATCTTTTCTTCTCTTTATTATACACTTCATATATATTTCTTTCATGGCACGGCCGGACGGGATTTCATGGCACGGCCGGACGGGATTTCATGGCTGAAGTGAAGAGTGATGTCCTCAAGAGCATTTCAATCCTGAATATGATTGCTGCCAAATTGGGGAACGCCCCTGGCAGTTGTTGTTCTGCATCGGATTGAAGAGAATAAATGAAGTTATGGGATGTCTTTCAATGGTCTATGTCTATTCCAGATGGCTTATTTTCAAAGTTTTCTGCATCTAAGGAGGCAAGTAATCACCACGGGAGGAGACAAGGGGGCCGCCCATCCCCGAACTTGTTGCAAATTTGGGTTTGCTCTCATTTTGTGACCGAACATATGCTCCGTTGATTTAATACATGTCTGTAATCACGTAAAAAGTGTAGCTAACTGCGTGGAAGGCTCAATGTAGTCAAATATAAGTGTGATAGACTTATGTGAAATCAAGTATCCTATGTTTCGAAGTCGTAAATAATCATGTTTATCAACATATTCTCGTTCTTTCAATTATGCATGTTAGGCTTTTATTTAATGCATTATGCTTTCATTGCTACATTGTTGTATGTATGTTTTTAATATATAGTCTCTGGAAAAGTTTGGACAAAAGAGCACACACGAACGTAGATGTCTGCAGGTTGTAAAACATCTGTGATGACTGAAGAAATAAGTTTCTATGAAGTTAGTCATCCCTTAGCGTAATGTATGAACCTCTTTGATAATCCAATTTTGCTTCCCTCATATATGTAAGGATGAGTACATTGGTCCTTGTTCCAAATGAGTCAAGCCATAACCTCACACCAAGCTGAGTAATGCTGAAGCCACCAAGAAGACCGTGACGCCGAAGTTGTTTGCATTTTATCAGAAAAGGTGGTGCAAATAAAAAAAGAAAAAAGAAATCAGCTAAAGCAATCAACTAAAAATAGTGCACTCAAAAAAGAATTGCGGGAAAGAGTTTGTTTGGAAATTGCTAGATGGATGTATGATGTTCGGATTCCTCTAGATTCGTATGAAAGCACAGACTTACCATGAAGTGCGGGTTCCTCTTCTGAATAAAGTTTTTTTACTCAAGTCAAAAGATTCCTTTAAGTCATATGAAGCTGAATGGACAAAGCTTGGATGCTCTGTGACGGCAGATGGCTGGACTGGATAAACGAAGTACAACTTTGATAAATTTCTTGGCGAATTCTCATAAAGGAACAATTTTTCTTGACTTTGTTGATGCTTAAGAACATTCAAAGAGTGTAAATACAATGTTTTTATCACTCGATAAGATGGTGGAAGGTGTTGGAGAAGAAAACGATTTTCAAGTTGTTGCTGATATTGCAGCAAACAATCTCAGGGCAGGTAGGAATTGTAATTCAAAAGTTCATTTGGTTGTTATTAGTGGGTAATTTTACATCATTATCTTGAACATTTATGTTTCCTCCTTTGATTTTGTTTGTTTTTCATTATGCTCGTCATTTGAAGTCTTAGCAGGCTCGGGTACTGCAAAAGTTTGAGTTGAGGGAAGCGAAGATCACCGGCAGAATTGACAAAGGAAAGGAGGTGTACTACGTACGTAACTCTACACCCATTCTCTTTGACAATCAGTCTCTGAATTTATTATACGTGTGTTTCCTCCATTGTGAATATAGGTATCGGTATCTTCATTAGTTGTGGAGTTTTTCATTCGACTGTTGGTTGAAACGAGTGCTATGCCATTTCTACAAGTTTTTTGTGGCTTTGCTTTCTTCTTTCTGATGCTCGTACAACAGTCTTTTGATCAGTGCAGAATATATACTTGTGAACCTCTTCTTGCTGAAAATATTTCTTCGAATTTTAATTTGTTTCCTCCCGTGTCTTTCCAGTCTTAGCAGCTGAATTCTTTTGATATTTTACCCGTAACTTTCTAATAAACAATGCTATGTGGAATATCTAATGGAATCGTAATGTCAAAGACAACCATAATCTTTACCGTTGTAAAGGGATTTCGTTATACTTTAAAGCTACACACGACATATTACCGCTATAGTTTGGAATGTCTTTGCCTCTAATACTGGGGTTTGCTTTTGTGTTTTTAGCTATGTGCATGCTTCTCACTATATTATATACGTAATACGTTTAGTGTATCAAGTAATAGAATTTGCTTGCATTTATGGGAGTCGAGCCTAAGGACTCAAGGTTATAGATGACGAGAGGTGTGCTTATCACCAAATCACTCATCATGATCCTCTTGGAAATAATATGTTTGAATTGTCACCTTTTTATTATAATCTAATTTGTGAACATAAATAGATGGTGAAAGTGAAAGATTGGACTATAATAATCATGAAGTAATTGTTGGTTAATTTAATGTATTAAACAATTTTAATCTTTAATATTTTTCGTTTGATATATGTGCAGTTTGAGGGAATGCAGTTCAAAAGAAAAATCAATCAACTCTGGTAAGTCCATGGAAATTAATTGAGTCGAACTTGAGATTTACATTTGGTTTGAATCGACTTCAATTCTTTACGTTCTCCTAGAACAGTGACCTTAGTTTTGTTATCACAAGATCTTATTAAACCATCGATTAATGGTTTCAAAGATGAGTTATTATTTGTTTGAGGGAAGTGTAAGTACCTAGAACACCAACAATAGACCCAGCAATGAAAATCGCTATAATAATCACCAACTCTATCCCGAAAGTGCGAGCAGCTTTGTTAATCCTTAAGTAGCAGAAGCAGGGCAATAAAACCGAGACAGTGATACTTAGAAAAGCACCAGTAAAAGCCATTACATACCCAAAAAAAGGAATTGTTAATGCCACAACTAATGTGCTTATCATAATTGCTGTTCGTACAAGTATACCGAGACATGTACTGGTCTTGGCAAGCCCAAATTTGTCCTCAATTGCTTTGGCTATTGGCGTTATAATAATTGCATACTTAGTCAGGGGATTAATTAGAGTCGTATATATCGCTATTTTTGCACCAACTTTTCTGATTGGAAGGTTTAATGTGACTTGGGACGTCAAATGTTCTCCATACATCAGGTACCCTAAAACAGCCATTGATCCATACGTCATCGTGCTACTCACAAAGCACACAACTAGCACCTGCAATGCACAGAGAGGGAGGTACGTACACAAAGATCAGTTCATGTTGATCATATTGATTCAGGAATGATGACAAATAATAGATTTGCACATCTACTTGTCAGTTTTGTTTTTTTTTTTTGACAAGATTTCTGATGTTTACCTTGATCTTGAACTTTGATTTGGTGACATTTAGCTATATATGTCTTTAAACTAATGTTGAAATTCAGTCCCTCATTAATAACGCAATAGGTGCAATCGAGTACGTCAAAAACTCCTTTAAGTGATGTGTCTCACCTCACGTGTAAGGGAGCTATGTCATATACCAACTTAACTGTGAGGGCTGGTGTAAATGAGGAGTTGAATTTCATCACTAAAATGAAATAGAAAAGCTAGCTAGATGTCATCAAATTATAACTTCATGAGCCTTAATAATCACTATGATTCTAGCCTAGCTAGGAAGGATATATAATGAATTCCATGAACAAACCTTAGAAAATTGGGTGGTGTCCTTCATAGAAGTGCATAAGGTTGGGAAAACAGCATGACCACAATAGCAGAAGGCAAATAAACTGATAGTAGTAGGCAGACCTCCCCAATTCCAAAGCGAATCACCCTCATGAAACCCGACACCATCGACTGCACCAACCCATAAAACGCAAGCAACCAATAAAATAGAGGCCAAAACTCCACCAGCAGAAATGTAAGCCAACACACCTAAACTCCTTAACCATGTTGTTGGCAATATGACTAAGGCAGTTAGCAGAATAAATCCTTGTTTTCCGCCAAATTTATGTCCTGCGAAATGGAAAGCCATGTCCGGGAATAACTTGTTAAGATTGTCGCCTTCAAGTATAAGGAACTCAACTGCCACTAAATAGAGCTCAAGATACATGAAGATGGATACAAAAGCTCTTCCTTTGTATCCAAAGGCTCTTTCCCCTATATCAGGATACGTTTTGATGAGTGGATCAGTGTCCATACAACGGCGGAGGAGTAGCCCCGTATACCAGCATACAACTGCTACTACAAATAGTAGGATGAGGCTGAACCATCCCCCTTGAGAAAGCGCAAAAGGAATCGAGAGGATACCAACTCCTGCAATTAATATATATCAAAATCGAACCAACCGTACGTATTACTCAATTATCAAAACACACACACACACACACGCACACACGCTACTTATGGATAATAACTAATAAATAGATATAGATGCATTGAGAAAGAGAGACCAGATAAAGTATTGACTCCATTGAAACATGTTCGGAGGAATGTGGTTCCTTTAGGATGTTCCTCTTGTACTTGGTTTTCCATCTCCATTTTCCCTCTTCTACTTCTACTACAATAATAATGTTGGTCTAGACTATATATATAATCATAAAGTGATGTCCAAAGTTACTCCTTATGTAGGTGAAGCTTTATCATATCTTTTTCAAGTAAGATCAATTTAAATAACGTAGATAGTTTTTTGTGATTAACTTGCATTTGTAGACTTAATAATTTGCATTTCGTTTGTTTTTATTTTATTTCATTTGATATAGATGTGTAAGTACCGAAAATATTTTACACAAAATTGATGTTCGAAAACTCCAATACGATGAGTAACCAGCAAATTAAACCATAGTAAACCGCTATGTTCAAATTTTCTCTTTAACCTTGAAAACGATAGGTAGTAAAATTACACCGAATTACGGGTGGATAATTATGATATAAATGTTCTTGGTTAAGCTTATAACTTAATTAGGGGCGAGGAGATAGTGAAGATGAGTAGATAACCATGTATATTGAAATAGTTGGGTTGAGAGGGCAACTTTAATTTAATGTGACATTTACTATTCAACTCCTTAAAGGGAGTACACTCACATCACACGCTTTTTCTCCCCACATATATATTTTTGGAGTGTATTTCTTAATTGCATCCTTTAAGAAGATGCATAGATACATACGTATCCACTTCTTTGTTTGTTTGTGTGTGCTCATTCACATCTTACTTTCATTTAACTAACAAATTGCCTGCAACCTACACTTTCCTTTATATGCCTCCATTTTCATTTCTAGTATACTTCAGTTTCTTTTGACAAGTTTTCTTTTTTTACATGTATGCTTTGCTTGCTTCAACACTACTGTTTCTTCTGCTATTTAATACCATCAATTATATATATTGCAACTTTTAATATGAAAAAACAATGAATGAATGAATGATTTGAGAATCTTAAAGCAAGCAGGTTATAATTTATTATAAAAGGCTTAATGCAATAATGCAAGAAAAAGCCTCAGAACTGAGTCCTACAAAATAAATGAAAAATTAAGAGACAAAGATGATTCCACTTAAACAAAAAGTATCATAGTAAATTCCAAGTTCCACTGATCAGATTATATATTCACATCTTTCAGGTGTATATTTTATCACCACTTTTGAGATAACATGCAATAATACTAGTTAAGTTTCTCTATATGCTGCTGTAAGCCATCATAAATCATTTGACCATATATATAATATGTTCAGGTCTGGGATTTGTAAATGACCATATATAATGTATAAAAGTATAATTCTTCAGTAAAGAATGATAACATCATAACATTGAAAAGCAGTAACTTTATTCCCATAATTAAGCCAGTGTTACATCGATAAAAAAAAAAACACTCAGACGGTAGATATGATAAGATTGGTGGATGGATGTTAACAACAGCATGAAAAAGGTTGACTACTACCTGATGATCTTTGACCATACTATCGAAAAGAAATACATAGAATCTCAATTATGATCTCAAAGTATCTTTTCGTTCGGTAACTCTTTCATTTTCAACTTTGCTAAAATAAAATGAAAAGGTGGTCCTGCCCTTTTTTAGATAATGTCATTTAAAGTTTTGATATATGAATTAAGAAAGCCATTACAATACTTTAAACCAAGAGCATTATTTATCACACATCCTTTCAGAAACTGGAGGAATCATCTTTTTATATTATTATAGATCAAATAAATACCAATATAGTTTGTTTGAGTGGTTAAAAGTCTTAAATTGTATAAGATATATAGAGACTTCAAGTTAATTTGTTTAGAAAATTTTAATTGGGAGATCTCGAGTTTGAGTTTCTGAAAAGTGCTTGAAGAGTTAGGAAGGGAGTTAGGAACTCATAAAACACATAAAAGTGTTTACCCCTCATTGAGGGAAGGTGGTCGTCGTACCACGTGCATTTCTTACAAAGACCAAAACTAAAAAATTACCTAAGTATTAAAGATTGCGGATGAAAAATTGCAAATAAAATCCGTATCCCCAAATCGCATAAATACAAAGCAATGAAAGGTACAAGGCATGAAAGATTGCGCACTGAATGAGGATATCCAAAACGCACATCCACGGCGAAAAACATAAGCGCGAAACATATTAAGAAAAGAAAGGGATTGGCTTCCTGAGTAATGACTTAGACAAAATGGAAGGAATTTAAAACACATATGTGTGAAAAACCTACTTTTCTTTAAAGATCGAAACAAGAATACAAGTACAATAGTACTATATATGAAGAACATAATCAACAAGGAGAATGTCTAAAACTATGGTTGAAAAGACATGACACCTTGGGAACGGATGTGTTTCCCGTGCACTCTCGGAAGATGATCTTCGCAGTTAGGGAAATCGCAAGTGCACACGGGATTCCAACCGACAACCCTAAAGAGTTGTAAAAAGACTTGGGGGGATGCATCTCATAACAACCAGAATTATAAATGGGCTTTGAATAGTCCATAACCTTCAAGCCTATTGATTAGGGCCTAATATTGGCTCGCCTATCGTCCTGCATCCGTTAAAAAGGGACTCGTCTACTACTCCAGAATCGGCGAAAAGATGGATATTTCTCCATCCGCCGAGAAAGACTATCCGCAAAAGGCGCGTTATTCGCCACAAGACTCGACCCGCATAAGGCGCGATTCGTCACTATCTCTCCTACTTAGGAAGAAGATTTGTCATGAATGCCATGATTTAAGGAATTAGAATCTCTCCACTTATTTTATTACCTTATTAACTACAAATTGAACTAAAGAGAAGTAAGAGTCCTATTAGGGCGCAAAACTCTCTTAAAAGTCGATATATACAACACATTAATCAACTTAAAATGTACAATTTCAATTACTTAGCTTTTACTTGTTCTATTCTTTAAGAAATCTACTGACTTAGGCGTCGAAGATTTACCTGGCGAAACCCTCGCCGGTTCTGTTTTGCAGGTAACCGTCCGAGGAAAGAATATTTTTTTGCCAAATTATCAAATTTCCATTTAGAAATTAAAAAAAAAAATAAAAAAAGAAAAATAAGATGAATTTTGTAATCGAGCACTTTTCAGAAATAAAAATGAAAATACCATCAAGTATCATGAAAAATGACATCATAAAAGAATTGGTCTTTGCAATCAGCTTCTATCTCATAATATTTATCATGAGACATTGTGCACACAAGGAGCTGTTTGGTTCGTGGAATAGAAAAGAATAGAATAGAATGAAATGGAATACCTATTGCATGGAATAGAATAGGAATACATAAAATAGATATTAACTAGGAATATAAATTACTATGTTTGAAATAACTATTCCTTACTTCAATTAAGAAATAATTATCCATCCACTTTTGGGATAGATATTCCGTCGAATAATTATTACGTGTTTGAAAAATCCAACCAAACATAGGAATATGAATAGGCAAGGAATAGCTATTCTATTCCTTGGCTATTCCGCGAACCAAACGACACCTTTAAGTTATAACTAATGGGTTCTTTTTAGAAAGAATGACTTTTTCACCCTCAAGTAACAAAAATGACGGTAACATATATATGGATCTTTAGGTGTAGGCTATGGTTACTTTGTTTTTTCCTTACTTTGTTTATACTTTGTCTTATTTACTATTAGATTAGTTTTTAACCCATAATTCAATGGTTGACAAAACAAAGTAATGGTTACTTTGTGAAAAACAAAGTAACCATAGAATTTCCCTCTTAATTAATGTATTTTTTATCATATTTTTTTACCACCTTTTATCAGATATATTTTACCACTCAAAATATTATTTCATTAATTAATTTTATTATAAGTAACTTCCAATTAAAGATTTACTCAAACAACCTTTAATTAGAAATGTGTAAATTTTTTATAAACTTAAAATAAGAAAACTAAAAATTATATAATTAAAATGTAAATTAAAGAGTAATTTTGATATTTGATTTTAATAATTAAAAAGGCTAATTCCTCACAAAACAAATGGTGGTTTTACTGTTTTTGAAAATGGTGTTTGTGAATTATTTTTTTTCTAAATTGTACTATAATTACAAAAGATTTTAATTTGTGGATTTTTTTTTGTTGATGTCATCAAATGACTGTTAATAATTTCAGAAATTGCCAATTTTAAGTTTTGATAATATTTTTTTTTATGGAAAAGTTTTGATTATATTTTAAGCAACTTTAATTCTTTCATATTTTACTTTTTAAGTCATTCAAGTGTTGTTTGATGATAAGAAAGAGTATTAACGTTTTTTTTTTTTTTGACAACAGAGAGCATTAACATTTAGATATAGAGATAATGTTTTGAAATAACAATATTTTTGAAAAATTGAAAATGTTATTCTATACTAAAACGTGGCTTTAAACAACTTTAAATCTAGGAATATATTATTCTATAGCAGGTAGCACTAAATAACTTTAAGGGTTCTTAATTTGAGAATTTGTGTAACCATTTGGGAAAATTTTGAAATAAAAATAAACCACGTGTACCATTTTAAAAAACAATGCGATTACATGTTTTTAAGAAAAAGGAAATTTACCTTAGTAAAAACTAACGGGTTAGTAAAAAATAACAAAGATATTATATGTTTTTAAAAAAAAAAACAAAGATATTATATAACTATTTATAAAAATTTATGGAATTAGCCCATGTTCTTTTTAGCTGAATTAGATTAAATGAAACTGAACTGAACTGAATTAGCTGAACTAGCTAAAATCTATGGAATTAGCCCATGTTCTTTTTGGTTGAACTGGACTGATCTAAATTTTGCTGAAATTAAGCAAAAAAAAAAAAAAACCTTATTATGTGAAACTAAAAATATATTTATTATAATTTAATTTATAAAAAATTTATATAATAAGTTTAAGTATACAATAACATCACTTAAATTAATAGCTTGATATATGAAATGAAAATTTTTAATATTCATAAATGTTTAGTTCTTTCGTTCCAATTTGGTCTAATTTAATCTAGTTCGATTATCTTTTCAATTTGGAATTAATTTTCGATCTAGTTTGTTAATAAAAAGTCAAAAGTTCAATTCGATCATAGTCTTTAGAAAGTAAATTTCGAATTCAAGATCCGCGCAAAGCCCTAGTAGATATGAGAGCAATTTTAGTGGAGAGATTATTAGTGTTCTTTTAAAAGTTAAGAAGATGTAAATCATTGGAGTAAAATTTTTATTTGTTCTCAAAAAGTCAAAGTTCTTACAATTGAGAACTTACTATAGCATATAAAATGGTGAAATTTTTTATTAAACAAATATTTGTAAACACATTTTCTTACTTTTGGGATAAAGTATTTAATAAATAATATTATTTTATGAACTTTTATGATTTATTATTATTAAGAACAAGAAAAACTTTTACTCCAATAATTTTATATGTTTTTAAATAGTAAAAGAACAATAAAGTTGTTTTATACCATTGGAGATGCTCTCAGTATGTGTTTTAGGCTTTATCCATAAATAATAGTAATAGTAGAAAATAAATACATAATAGTAGTGGTGATGTCAAGGGCACAATGGTGGTTAATTGATTAAATGATTAAGACAGGAAAAGAAGTGCAAAATGTTGGGGAAATTACGTACATGTTATTGTTATTAGAGTGCACGTCGGAATTCCAACTTTAGTTTCAGTGGATGAAAAAATACAATTTAATTCACCACTAACTGCTTCAGAGTCAACAATTGCGATCATCACTCACCAAAATATAAACATAATACTATTTCAAATTTGGTATACGATTAATTTAGTTAGTCATCATTTGAATCAGTTGATTATATCCTTTGGATATTCTCTTAAATAAAAAAAATCTAGAGCCATAAACTTCAACTCTAATGGAGCCCGTTTAACTAAAAAAATAACATCATGTTTAAAAGTGCATATATTGATATTTGGTGGAATAAGAATAATTGGAGAGAAGATAAGAGAAAAGAAGAAAAAAAAAGAAGAATAACTATCGAAATTGTTAGGCTATGTTCTTTTGAACTGAACTGTAAAAAACTGAACTGAACTGAAATTGCTGAATAAAACTGAAACTACTGAATAGAACTGAAACTGCTGAACTGAACTGAAATTTCTGAATGAAATTACTGAACTCAACTGAAATTGCTAAGATGTGCAGAATATAAGTAAAAAAAAAAAACAGGAAATAGAGTTGAAAATATATCTTTTTTTTTTTACAGCAGTTGAATATATCTATCCTTCTTGATTGGGGGAAGATGTGATCATATAGTATATGCAACCACAACAACATTATCTTTTAGAATTGATAGAGAGACGACCATCGAACATATGAGTCCCTTTTCTATGACATGTTAAATTCGTTTTACAGCAAAATAGATAGAGAGATGACCAGCAAACCTGCAAGTTCAATTTTTTTTCTCTTTAAGAGAAGGCGATATTTTGATATCCGTTTCGGTCGTATCCCTATTTGATGAGGATCTATTGAGTTTAAATCATTAATTAATTTTATCTATTTGTTGCAATAATTACTTTTTTATGAAACTATGGCTATAATTATTATTTTGTTATTAAAATAAAGAGATAAGTTCAAAAATAATATTCGTGGTTTACTCAATTTGTAAATAGAGGTCTGTGGTTTAACAGTTTGCAAATAGAGATATGTGGTATGAAGACTTTTGTAAAATAAGAGGGTAAATTACACCACGGGTTCCTAAACTATACTCACTTTTCCAAAATGGTATCTAAAAAATTATTTTGCACATCTATGTATCCAAACTACCGACGATCTTCCAAAATTAGTACCTAATAACCTTTTATAGCAGGTTTCTCCAAAGTCAACGCTGGTCAACGCTAATTTGACCAATTTTGTCCAATTTTTTTGTTGACCATATTAACCATTAAATGTAAAAAGTCTAATTTACCCTTCTTCTTCCTATTTCATTCTACCTTCTCACTCCTCTTTCTCTCTTTTCACCATTATTCCTTTTGTTTCTTCTTCTTTTTCTTTGCTCTTTTTCCTTCTTCATTCTTTTTCTTTTTTTAAAAAATAAAAGAACATTAAATCCGATTCACAGAAGGCGACCTGCCGGAATCTAGAATTCCAGATTTAGCCGTTGCCGAAATCTGGATTTTCCAAATACCGGCAGGTCACCGCTGGGATATAGAAATTCCGGCGACGCTGCTGGTTTCCAGACCGGCGGCGACTTGGGATTTCTAGATCCCAACGCGACCTGGGATCTGGAAATCCAGATTCGACGGCGACCGGAATTTGGACTTCCAGATCCCAACCTCGCCGCCAGAATTTGGATTTCCAGATTCCGGACCTTTGTCAGGTCTCAGAACTAATTAATAAAATAAAAGAAGGGGAGAATAAGAGGAAGAAGAGAAAAAAAAGTTTGAAGGAAAAAGAAGGAAAAGGAAGAAAGAAGAAGTGAGGGTTAATTTATAGGAGTATAGATTGGCTACCAATTTTTCTAGTAATAAATATTTTTAACATTTCTAATTTAATACAGTTCAAAGTTTAATTTCCGTTGCACGTCATAGATTCTTTTATTTTTTTACTATGAATACAATATTTAATTTAAAACAAATAAATCAATACCCGAAGCAACGCGATGGTTACGTACATGCTATTTATTAATAAATACAACTTAACCATCCTATTATTGAGCATTCTATATATATCAAGAGAGTCAAACTCATTGACTCTTTATGTCACCATACGACAATATTCCAAAAAAAATAGGAATTTGAGAAAAAAATATGGGAAATGATATGAATTTATTTTAAATTAATTAAAAGTTGCACGTTCCTTTCTTTTTTCCTTTCTTTCTTCTTCTTCATTGAATCTTAAAACTATCGAATTGCTTCTTAAAGACCACGATTTTCATATACAAACCATTGAAATACTTCATGATTTCAGTTAGATTTCCATCTTCTAGTTACAAAAACATTAAAAGATGTAAATTCATACTGGAGTTATTCTATGAATCTCAGTTAATTTATGAAGCAAACCACACACGTTTTCGTGTATTCTTAAAACAAAAAGGTACGATCTCTTATTTTTGTATGAGATATCTATAAGTTTAATTAATAAGAGGATATATATTAATAAATATTGTTTCGCTCAAAAGTTCAAGAAGTATGAATTTACTATTTTGTTTTAATCTGAAATTCAGTTGATATGATTTTAAGTTCTTAAAATTTATTTGAATTATAGTAGTTTGAATTATATTAATCGAACATCAGAAGACTAAGGTTGTTTTAGATCTTGTCAAGCTGATGTTTAGTTGGCCTTAAAGCATTGAGTTGATCGATTTTCTGTTTAAAATCAGCCTCAAGCTTTCTCATTTCAGGGAGAGATGGACCGGTCTGAGGTCTTTGCTTCTGAGCATCTTCCAGGAGCAACTTGATAGCTTGGTTGTTCAAATAGACAGCAGCAGTCAAGTATTCATTTTGAAGATAGGTCTGCCCACGAACAAACCGATAATTGTTATTCAGAATCTTCTCATGCTCTTTGGACTGAGAATGCAGAACCTTCATGAACTCAGTGAGTTCAGCAATTTGTGCATTCTGAGCATGGACAAGGGATTCTATGCTCTGAAGACGTTTATTGAGATCAGGAGAAATGTTTTCCACTACTTTGGCAGCCCCAGAGGAAGATTGACCTTGAGCAGAAGATTTTACTTCTCTCAGAACATGATTAATGGTGCTTTGTAGGTCGTCAATCTTAGCTGGGAGAATCTTCTCTTGAGATTCAAAATGTTCATTTGCTTCTCTAACCTCTTGTTGTAGAATGTTGAGATGTTCATTCACATTGCTAGTAGAAGCATGAGCAATGTTCTCAAGTGTAGGAAGGGTCAGAGCCAACTGCCTTAGTTTATAAAATTCATCATAAGCAGCGAGATGAAGGGTTGACAAATTCTGAATGAACACAGAGGGATTTTGCATTTGTAGCATAGTCATCAACTGTAGATTCTGTGCCTTCAGAGCTTGAATTTCTTGGAGCACCATACCCTGTGCATATAAGTCAGCAGCAGGAGTCCTTTGCCCAAGATTAGCCATATTGTGCAACAATCCATCAGAGCCACTTTGACTCATTCTTCTCAGATCCTCAACAGATGGAACACCACCAGCTGTTGAAATAACAGGAGCTCTGCGAGGAATCCCAAAACTACCAAAGTTTGCAGCCATCTCATCTCGATTCAGGTGATTGAACAGAAATTCATAGTTGGTACGAATACCAGCATAGGAAGGAGGAGTGGATGTATTGGAAGTTGTTAAGGGATCACACACAGGAGGTGTATGTCCAGAGGATGAGGATCTAGGTATTGTGGATGTGAATGAAGGAGCACTCTGAGTAGTCAGAGGAGGGAGAGAGGAGAGAATGGTAGTTGGTATAGAGGATGGAGGAGTGGAGATTGAAGTTGTAAGTCCAGAAAATGGAGGCACAACTTCTGATGGAAGTGATTGTGAGGATGAGATAATAACAGAGTCAGAAAATAAAGGAGCTGTGTTAATATTTACCTCTGAATAGGATCCAGAGGACAGAATGGTTTTAAGAGGCATATCCTCAGATGTTGAGGAAATGGGAGGAATTTGAATAGAAGATGTACTTACCTCTGAGACAGAAGTAGGTACAGAAGATGGTTGAGAAGAATGAATAGGAGATGGAGCAGGAGTATGAGGTGGAGATGGTAAAGCTTGATCAGAAGTGTTCTGATCTTCCTGAACATTGGGGTCAAAGGAGCTAATAGGTGTGGCATCAAGATGAGCCATCTTTTCAATAGTGATTCTAGCATCCCTTTCACCAGGATTCCTGCCTTGACCCAGAAGGACATTGTCCAGGAAATCGTCGTTATCAACAGTTTCAACAAACTCTTGAGCATTTTTAAGAACGATTTCAGGAGCAATCACTTCTTCATCACTATCCTCTGAGAGGTCTTGAATAGTAGGAGCACCAAAATCTCCTTCTGATGCATCCAACATCTCTTCATCCAGAAATTCCTCTTCAGAAGGAATAGCATCTTCCAGCTCAGCACACTCAACAAATAAGTCCTTTTTGTTAAGGATCCTTCTGTGTGCAGCTTTCTTCCTTCTCATTCCCTGTGAAAGTGGAATTTCCCTTTCAGCAGTCTCTTCTTCAGCAACTTCTGAAAGAACAACATCACTGTCCAGTAGGGCAGCAGCTTCTTCCAGTCTGGCATCTTCCTTAGCTTTTGCCAGAGCTAATCTTTCTTCTGCCAATTTCTCAGCAACTTCAGCAGCTTCCTTTTCTCTTCTGGTTAACTCAGCCAGAGAGACAATTCTTTCTTGTTCTTTCTCAGCTTCAGCAGCTCTTGCTAACTCAGCAAGTCTGCTCTTCTCAGCTTCCTCTGCTGCTTTCTTTGCAGCTTCACTAGGTTTGTCAGCAACCACCTTACCAGAAGGTTCAATACTAATGGTAGCTTGAACCATAGGGGGAAGAGGCTCTGAAGTAACAACCTTTTCCACAACCAACTTACTTGGCTTTTTCTTGCCTTTGCCTCCTTTGGCAACAGTCTTTCCTTTCTGCTCAACAACCTTCATACTTTCTTTCTGACTTACAACCACAGAGGAACCAGCACCTTCTGGCTTCTTCGGAACTATAATGTGTTGTAACTTAGTCAGAGGAATAAGTTTGATTGGAGTGCTCTTACTGGTAATCCCTTCACCAGAAATCTCTATTCCAGCAGATTCAAACAGCCTGGTCAGAAGAGACCCATAGGCCAAAGCACTTCCAACCTTCACATTCTTCATCTGCCTTATAATCATGGCAGGAAGGTTGATCTTCTTCTCGTTCATTAAGTGGTACATGAACACCCTTTCTCTGTTAGAAACCCCATTAACAGCCCCAGATTTCGGAAGGAACACATTTGTGGTCAAATAATGTGCCCACCTCTGATGCTGTGTCAACCAGGTGGCATAGGTTTCTTTTGCGCTCTGAACTGGCTTAGCCCAGTTTACTTCCGAAAAACCTTCAGCAGTTCCATCATCCCCAATGATGATTCCTTCATCATCAATACTAATGGCTTGGGAAATGGAAGCCCTGCTGACCTCAAAATCAGTGCCATTTACCACAGAGTGTACAGTATCCTCCTCATCAGACCTATAGTGGAGGTTCTGATAGAACTCAGTTACCATCTTGGGATAGAAGAAATCATTCAAAGAAACAAATGAGTTCCAGTTTTGCGCACTTATCCATTTAGAGATGGGAACGGAGGATTTGACTTCATCATCTAAGAATCTAGATGTGAAAACCCTAGATTCACTAAGAATCTCATCATCAGCTAGGATGTGAGTGATAATGACTTGAGGAACATTTTCTTGAGCCATTTTTAGAAAAAGAGATTGAGAAATGTAGATTAAGTAGAAAGATTGCAGAAAATTGTAAGGATAGTTTTAGCTATGAAATCTGGAGAGCAAAAGATTTTCGAGTGAAAAGAACCTAAGTATGGAAACCCTCTATTTATACCCAAACAGTGATCGCTTCCTATTCAAAAAGTAACTAACTACCGTTTAAAAGGAACCAGTTACCGTTAACAACAGAACGGCGCCGTAATAGCATTAAATGTAGACAGCTTTAATTCAAAATCATGATTATCCTTAAACATGCTTAATTAATTCAAACACATGGCAGTTAAGAATTAATAGGACAGTTAAAGATAAGTTATTGAAGTTGATAAGTCATACCAATGCCTTCTCGTAGACTTCTGAAAGGATTATAAGCCAGAGGCTTAGTAAACATGTCAGCAAGATTATCTTCAGAGGAGACATGAGTGATGAGTATATCTTTCTTCAGAACATGATCTCTCAGAAAATGATGTCTAATATGAACATGCTTCATTCTGCTGTGTTGTATGGGATTTTTGGAAAGGTCAATTGCACTCTTGTTGTCACAGAAGATAGTCATTGTTCCAGGAGTGATTCCATAGTCAGCAATTTGTTGCTTTATCCAGAGCATCTGAGAAACACAACTTCCAGCAGCAACATACTCAGCTTCAGCAGTTGAGAGAGCCACAGATGTTTGCTTCTTACTATGCCAGGAGACAAGACATTCCCCCAGAAAGTGACATCCACCAGAGGTGCTTACTCTTTTCAACTTGTCTCTACCATAGTCAGAGTCTGTGTATCCTACAGGAGTAAAGTTAGTACTACAAGGATACCACAAACCAGCTTCTGAAGTGCCCTTGAGATATCTGAGAATTCTTTTGACAGCAATGTCATGAATCTCCTTTGGATTAGCTTGATACCTAGCACAAAAGCACACAGCAAAATGTATATCTGGCCTGCTGGCTGTTAGATATAGAAGTGAGCCAATCATACCTCTGTAGGTTTTAATATCTACAGGTTTACCAGCTTTCTCTTCATCATCAAAGTCTTTGCTGACATCCATGGGGATATCAACAGCATTAGATTCCAACATGCCAAACTTCTTTAGCACTTCTCTAGTATATTTGGCTTGATTGATAAACACACCATCATTACTTTGCTTGATTTGAAGTCCTAGGAAGAAGGTTAGCTCTCCCATCATAGACATCTCAAACTCAGCTTTCATGTGATTGCTGAACTCTCTGCACAAAGATTCATTAGTAGCACCAAATATAATATCATCAACATATACCTGAGCTAAGAGGATATCTTTGTTTTTCTTCAGAGTGAACAGAGTTGTGTCAACACAGCCTCTGACAAATCCTTTAGAGATCAAGAACTTTGTCAGTCTTTCATACCAAGCTCTAGGAGCTTGTTTCAGTCCATACAAGGCCTTCTTCAGCTTGTACACATGATTTGGAAACTTAGGATCTTCAAAACCAGGAGGTTGAGACACATAAACTTCTTCATCAATGTAACCATTCAAGAATGCACTTTTCACATCCATTTGAAAAAGCTTGAAGCCTTTGTATGATGCAAAAGCACATAAGATTCTAATGGCTTCCAACCTTGCAACAGGAGCAAAGGTTTCACCATAATCTATGCCTTCTTGCTGACTGTAACCTTGAGCAACAAGTCTTGCCTTGTTTCTCACAACATTTCCAAATTCATCAAGTTTGTTTTTCAGAACCCATCTTGTACCAACAACCTTCTTATTGTTAGGTCTGGGGACTAAAATCCAAACTTCTGACCTTCTGAACTGATCAAGTTCTTCTTGCATTGCCATTAACCAGGATTCATCTTCCTCAGCCTCATAGAAGTCCTTGGGTTCCAGAAGTGACACAAAAGCCACATTCCCCATATATCTTCTGAGCTGAGCTCTGGTCATGACAGGATTATGAACAGAGTCAATTATGTTCTCTAAGGAATGATTCCTATGAGCTCTAACTTCCCTTGGTAAATCCAATGAGTCTTCTGAAACTTGTTCATCATTTGTTGAATCATATATAGGAGCATCTTCTGGAAGAGAGTTAACTTCTGTAGTTGGATGTTCTTCTGAAATATGTTCAGCAAGAGAATCAACTTCAACAGCTTTAGGAATAACATCTTCAACAGAAGGAGATGATATTTCAGGAGCTTGAACTTCATCTTCTTCAGAGGCTTTACTATCTGCAGGGTTAGTTTCATCAAACTTTACATGAATGGATTCATCTAAAGTTTGAGTCCTCTTATTAAAGACCCTATATGCTTTACTATGTGTTGAGTAGCCAAGAAAAATAGCTTCATCTGCCTTAGAGTCAAATTTTGAAAGATGTTCTTTTGTATTCAGAACATAACATTTACAACCAAAGGTTCTGAAATAGCCTATCTTAGGCTTTCTTCCTTTCCAGAGTTCATAGGGAGTTTTGTTCAAGATACTTCTGATTAGAACTCTATTCAGAACATAGCAAGCTGTGTTCACAGCTTCTCCCCAAAAATACTTTGGAAGCCTTCGTTCATTGATCATAGTTCTGGCTATCTCAACCAGGGTTCTATTCTTCCTTTCAACTACCCCATTTTGTTGAGGAGTTCTGGGAGCAGAGAAGTTATGATCAATGCCTTTGATTTCACAGAATTCTTCAAACTTAAAATTCTTGAATTCTCCACCATTATCACTTCTGATATGGACTACCTTTTCATTCCTTTCATTCTCAAGTTTCTTAATCAGAACTGAGAAACATCCAAGTGATTCATCTTTGCTAGAGAGCAAGATGACCCAGGTGAATCTTGAATAGTCATCTACTATGACTAAGGCATATTTCTTTCCACCCATGCTCATTGGTTGAACAGGGCCAAAGAGATCCATATGAAGTAATTCTAAAGGTCTTTTAGTTGAAATGATTTTCTTAGTTTTAAAAGAGCTTCTGGATTGTTTACCAGATTGGCAAGCAGTGCATAAATGGTCCTTTTTAAAACTTATTTCAGGCAGACCCTCAACCAATTGATATCTAGCTACTTTGGTCAGAAGATCCATGCTAACATGAGCAAGTCTTCTATGCCAGAGCCAGGAGGTATCCTCTTTGGACATCAAGCATATATTTTTGCAAAGATTCTCAAGGTTCAGCATGAAAACATTTTCTACTCTAGGAGCAGTTAGAATAACTTCCCTTGACTTACTGTCCAAGATTTTACATCCAGAGGTGCTGAAGATTACATCTCTGCCTTTATCACACAGTTGTGCAACACTCAGGAGATTGAACTTCAGGCCTCTGACTAGGGAGACATCTTCGATCGGAGGATTGGTTCCAATGGATCCAGAACCAAGAATTCTTCCTTTCTGAGCATCTCCAAAGCTGACTTTACCACCTCTTTTAGGTACAAATGTGATGAATGCCTTTTCATCACCTGTCATATGCCTTGAGCACCCACTGTCAATGTACCACAGCTTTGACATTGATGGAGCATTCAGAGCAACCTGCAACACAATCAATTAGTGACAGGTACCCAATCCTTATTGGGTCCTTCAGAGTTAGATTTAGCTTCTACAGGTTTTTCTGATACTTCAGATTGCAAGAGGTTCTTAATGTGGTACTTGCAATCTTTCAACCAATGTCCATCTTTCTTACACAATTTGCAAGAAGGAGGATTCTTGGATCTTTCCCTTTGCTTCTTAGGAGCATTCTTCTTCTTCTGGGAAGGTACTACTTCTTCAGAGGCATTAGCACTCTTAGAGGTTCCCACTTCAGGAGGAGAAGAGATCTCTTTCAGAAGAGAGGGAGTGACAGATTTCTTCTTCTGAGGTTTATCATTCCTCAGAGGCAGTTTTTCCTTACCTTTGACTTTTGAGTCATCGGAGGAAGAACTGAATTGTTTACTTAGTTTATCATCCAATATTTTCATATCAGCATAAACTTGAGTAAACCTAAGAAATTTGTCAGCCTCGCTTTTGTCCAACTTCCTTTTTAGGTACTTGAACATGCTGTACAATTCTTCAAGAGAATCAAAGATATTTTGTTCAGAGGATATGTTTACCTCGGAGTCATAGTTTGCTTCAGGAGGTGCGGAAGTTTCTCCTGTCATATCTTCAGAGGATGGCTCATCAATAGCCATAAAACATATCTGTGCTTGCTCTTCCTTCTCTTCAGGATCACTGCTGGTCTCAGAGTCTGACCAAGCAGCTAGCATAGCTTTCTTGAACTTTTTCTTATCTTTCTTCAGCTCTGGGCAGTTAGGCTTAATGTGCCCAGGTTGCTGACATCCATAGCACACAATGGGCTTGTTTGGATCTCTCTTGGTTTTATCACCGAAGTCAGAAGTCTTCTTTTCAAAACTTCTGAATGGCTTCTTGTAGTTTCCACCTTTGCCTTTTCTAAAGGCTCTTTTGAACTTCCTGGTCAGCATGGCCAATTCTTCATCTTCTGATGATTCTTCAGAAGACTCTGCCTTCAGAACTACTTGTCTCTTTCCTTCTGACCTTTCTCTTAGGTCATGATTTTTTAGTGACATCTCATGGGTGATTAGGGACCCAATGAGTTCATCATACAAGTAAAAGCTCAAGTCCTGAACTTCTTCAATGGCAGTCTTCTTGGCTTGCCAAGACCTTGGTAAGCTTCTGACAATCTTCTTTACTCTTTCAGACTCTTCAATGTCTCTGCCCAAACTCTTTAAGTCATTGACTATCTTGGTGAATCTAGAATTCATTTCTGAAATAGATTCTTTGTCAAGCATTTCAAATAACTCATATTCTCTCATGAGTTGGTTGACTTTGGACTGCTTCACTTTTCCTGTTCCTTCATATGTGACTTCCAGCTTGTTCCATATATCCTGTGCAGTTTCACAAGAAGAAACTTTGTTATATTCAGTGGCTGTAAGTGCACAATGCAACATATTTATTGCTGAAGCGTTTGTTTGGAGCTTTTTCAGAATTTCATCTGAATATTCTCTCTGAGGGATAATGACATTCCCTAGACCTGGTTCCATTCTGGTAGGAATGAAATCTCCATCTGTAATGACAAACCAAGCACTCATGTTCTGAGCTTGAATGAAGTACATCATTCTCTTTTTCCAGTAGGAATAATTGTCACCATTGAATAATGGAGGTCTAGTTGTAGAGGATCCCTCTGGGACAATGAAGTGAGAAGAATTCTCAGGCTGGTGTCTACTAGCCATCTCTATTGATTCTGATAGGATCTTACACTTAGATTGTTAGATCTTTTTAGTAAATATACGAAGTAACCTGACTCTGATACCACTTGTTGGCCCTAACAAGATCAGAATCACCTAGAGGGGGGTGAATAGGTGTTTCAAACGAAAACTGATATCTTCAAACTTTTAATGAAAACTCAATTTTCAGAGTCAATAATCCTCTGAATCAGAGGCAAGCTTATTGAAGTAGCCTCTGAGGGATAATTTGCTTTAAGACAGGTTCTGTCCTTTCAGCAACAGAAGTTCTGAGTTAAGAGCTTCTGGACAGTCTTCTGAACACAGGCTTGTGATTTTTAAGAGAAAAACTGTTTCAGCACTAAATATGATACAAGTACACAGAAGCAATTAACAAGTATAAGGAAGGGAGAAAGAGATTCAGGAGGTCCTGATGAACAGTTCAATTTATCCAAGTTCGCCACAGAATTCCTGTGACTACGTCTTGTCCTCTGAGGTCGCAGCCTCCAGAGATTTTATAAATCCACTATTCAGAACTTTTATGGCAAGTTCAGAAGCTCCTTTACATCAACAGAACTTAAGCTAATTTCTCACTTAGTTCTGACTAGCCTAAAATGAGTTAAAGGATTTTCACCAGAACAACAATACTCTGTTTTCTGGATTTCTCACCCAACTCAAATCTCAACTAGATTTCTCTCTTTTAAATCTAACTGAAGATCACAACCGATCTCAGTTTACAAGATTTCTATTATGAACTTGTTTTTCTTCACTCTCTCACAATTACAAAGTCTAAGCTAAGAAAAGATTGAGAATGGAAAGTGTGCTCTGTTTTCTTGAATATAACAGTGCGTTGAGATTTTTGCTCTATGATCACACACGTTGTTGATGCAGTGGAGCTTTGCTACTATTTATAGTGTTGAGTAGATAACCGTTGAGGATATTTGAATCTTCAAGGATGACAAGGATGAAAGTAGCCGTTAATCTTGTCAACTTCTTCAAACGGTCTCAAAACACTCAACTCTGTCAACTTTGTACTTTAATCTAATCCGGTATGGGATTAAAATAAAGGTGATGGAGTTGACTGAACTTGAAGATTGATTTAGAGGGAAACGATAAGAGAGCAGGTTTTGTTTGTTGTGAACAGGCGCGTCCTTCAAACAGCTTTTTGAACTTGTGGCGCCTTGCATTAAATGCAACTGACAAAGCATTAAATGCTTAACTAAACCCGTGATAACGAACTTCTGATGTTCGTATTCCTTCTTAGCGCTTCAGAACTAAAACAACCTTAGTCTTCTGTTTGCAAAGGAGAACTTCTGATAAAAACTTAAGACAGACGATCAAGACTTCAGAGCGGTTGATCCAGCTTCTGAGAAAGTACTTCTGTCTTCAGCTTCTTTAATCTTCTGAGTTCAAAAGGCAAGCAGGAATTCTTCCTTCAGCATCTGTGTTAAGTCCAAAATGTACTTAATTTAGCTATGTATTTCGTATATATATTCATAACATTTCATATAGTTTTAGCTCATTTAGCTTAGAAATATCTAGGATAAGGGCAATTTCACTACTTTGTGTTTGTTTTGATCTCCAGAGCTTAATCTTATGAAAACATAGCAATTTGATGTTAGTTCGACCCAAAAACGAGCAAAAGAAGACATTTGAGTTCATACAAGTTCATGCAAGGCCATGCGAAGAAGTTACGTGCAAGCTGAAGTTGGAAAATCGAAGAAATAACTCGAGACGTGCAACCTACAGGTCGCGCGCTAGAGGCAAGGTTTGTCTCGAGCGCGCAGGGTGCTTTTTAAGCCTTGTCTCGACAGAGGCAATTCTTGTCTCGAGCGCGCCGGGTTACAGAAAGTTCAGAATCGATTTCCTTCGTCGTTCTTATCCACACAACCCTTCCGAAAGGTCGTACACCTTCCCAATGGACACGATCATTCCCTAAGGTTGTAACCCTTCGAAACACACCTCTTGGTGCCTATAAATACACCATCCTTCTCTGAAATTCGGATGGTTGACATATCTTACAAAAGAACGAAACACTAAATACATACTTACATTTCCCGTAGACTTTACCCGTAAATTCACCCTTCGTTAACTAATTGTTCCCGCCGTGTATTCAGATCAGAAACACGGTAAGATTTCGTTCTTTCATAAGGCTTAGTAGTTAGATCGAGAGATCAACTTTGTTCATCCGTTCATCGAAGGAAATCCGAGCAAGAACGCCCCGAGGCTTTGACACGCCTTACGAGTAGAGTAAAAAGGATTGACGCTCCTGTTTCCTTATACTTGTTTATGTTCTGTCCAACTTAGATTTTCTGTTTACATCTTGTATGAATATGATATTGAGTTTATAAAGAGATTTATGTTCTTCATATGCTTATGTTCTTGAATTGATAGTTTGCGTGCCAAGTAATTAATTTGGATCAAGAATAGTTGCTTAGTATAATAACTTGTGTATATCATTAACTTATAATCTAGTGATACGAATAGGTTCGGTTGCTTAGGTTATAATCTAGTTTTACATGTGTGATTGTAGTCGTTATAATATTGATACGAATAGGTTCGGTTAGTATATAATTGATGTTCATATGTGGTTAACTTGTTTGCATGTATCGAGAGATCGGAATAAGTTATATCGAGATTAGATTAAGTGTATAAAGTTCACTCAATATTGTGTTTACGTGCTTAAATGAATTGTTGTCTTTGCCTTAGAATGAATAGAAATCCAAACATGTGCGTTTGGTGACTTGAAGTATATGTTATACGTGAATGGTACAGTAAGTTGTGTTTTATCAACCAAATCAATAAGGATTATCGTTTTATCTATTTGTGAAAAGAAAACGAACGCGAATAAGAGAAAGTTTAAGTATATTGTTCCATCTCTGTGGGTACGATCTTTTTATTACTACGAGTGACTCCGTACACTTGCGGAAATCACCCAACAAGTTTTTGGCGCCGTTGAAAATCATAAGTTGTATAAAGATAAAGTTAAGAAATGGCATGATTCCAAAATCCGTGAAAAAGTATTTAAAGTGGGGGATAGAGTTTTACTTTTTAACTCACGTTTAAAACTTTTTCCCGGAAAATTAAAATCTAGATGGGTCGGTCCGTTTCTAGTCACCAACGTTTTTAACAATGGAACTTTAGAGTTATCTAATAAGAAAGAAGAGAAATTTAAGGTTAATGGACATAGATGTAAACTTTATTATCAAGGTTTCCAAGGCAATTCAATTGTCGATCATCCATAAATCTTAAGTATTTTCATCTTTTTGTTTTTTTGTATAATATGCCTAGTATATTAGTTAATTTATTTTTGATGTGTTGTTATTTTATATGCTATGTGATTAGTTTACATGTTATATGTTTAGTTTAATGTTACCACAGTTAGTATAGTTAGTGTTTTTGATTAGGAAGTTAATCTTAAGACGTTTAGATAAGTACGTATTAGTTAGGAGTTGAGAAAAAAACGAGTCGCACACCACTTAAGGGTGGCGCGCCAGAGGCAGAAGTTGCCTCTAGCGCGCCCTTCTTTATTTTAAGGGTGGCGCGCCAGAGGCAACTTCTGCCTCTGGCGCGCGAGTGTACAGACAGAAAGATAGAGTTCGTTTTCGGTTATTTTCGTGTCTTTTCGCGAAAAGTTGCCATTTTTGAACGGGTACACTCGTTCCAATTTGCACCATTTCGTATTCTAACTTATCTTAACTACTTTTCTGAGTCTATTTAAGTAGATTAGAGACCTTATATCAATCACAAACACATTAACTTACTTAAGTGTACAACAAAAGAGAGAAAACAAGTAAGTGTCATAATGCCTCCAAAAACCCGTTCTATGGTTCGTAAACGTCGTATCGATATCTCCAGTAGATATGATGCCCCATTTCCCATCTATAATGAAGATGAGGGGCGCCGATACAAGAAGTTTAAGAGGTGCAACTATTATGGGATGATGTATATGGATGAATATTTCAATACCGAACTCGGTATTCAATATCGTGTTGCACGATACATCACTCATCTTAGTTGGGACAAGTTTGTTGCTTTGAGATTTCCCATAATCGGGGATTGGATTCTGGAATTCCTTTCCACCGTTCGTTTTACCGATAAGCGTCGAGTCCGCATGCGTTATCGCCATCGTGGGAAAGATTACACTTTTGGCTATCCGGAACTCCATAATTGGTTTGGTTTTCCCGTTAGAACCGCTGAAAGACCCCCGGGCCGTGATATGACGTCGCTGGACGTATGGACTAGCATCACCGGTCAAGAACGATTCATCCCAAAGCTTGCTTTCAACAAGTTGATTTCTTCGGAGTCAATCTTGTATTTCCATAAGTTCCTATGTTATTCCATTTTTGGAAGAACTAATGGACATAAAGTCCGTTATGAAGATTTGAATCTCTTAGGAGATGTGATGCAAGGAACGGAAGTTGATTCAAGTCGGCTTTTGATGGATGGAATCTTTCTTACTTCCCGATCAAAGAACAAGAATATAGGATTCGGGAATGTTATTTGTGGCTTAATCATCGGAGGTCTTGGCAATATTGAAGTACCTTGGACCGATAAGGAGTATTTTCCGGTCCTTGATTTCGAGTTCTTGGCTAAGGAAGGGCTAGTGAAAAGAGTCTTTCGTCAAGGAGCACGTTTTCTTCCTTATGAAGATCGTGTTTTGTCGATCCTTACCAAGCCAACATCGAATGGAAGTCGCTTCATGGATTTAGACGCCTAGTTTAGTCTAAGTTATTTTGCGATTGTTGTTTTCTTTATATTTTGTTGTTGTTGTTGTTTTTACTTTTGTAACTTTCTGTTTTTATTTGTTGTTTTTTTTTTTTTTTGCTTTGAATAAATGTATTCGATCACCCACATATTAATTAAATAAAAGATCGAATTTTTATACACTTGTGTTATTTACTTATTTATCGTTTCTCGGTTAACCATTTGGTTATTCCGAGTAGTTACTAATGTTTAAAGTTGTTTTGATGAGTTTCAGAATGTTTAGTTTTCGTTTGTGAAGTTTCAGTAGGGTCCGAGTTAGTGGAAATTGGATCGGGAATTAAAACGAAATGGAAAAACGCGTACCTGTGCGAGGTACAGGTCGCGCGCCAGAGGCAACTTCTGCCTCTGGCGCGCTAGGCAGAATTTTTGCCTTGGCTCGACCTTGGCTCGATCTTGCTCGAGCCAGCAGATCGAGCCAAGTTACAGAATGTTTGGCCGAGTTTTAAGTCCCTAAAAATCCAAATTTTTGCCTCCAAACCTCAAACTCAAATTCAAATTTCACCTTTTACTCTTCCCAAAACAACTTTAACTCTTACACACACATTCATTACCACATTTACATCCATAAATATTCCTATTTCACTCATCTTTTCCTTACAATTTCAAATTCAAAATCTCAAACCCTTAAACAACCAAAACCTCAAATTTTCTTTCAACTCCACCTCTAAATTTCGAAGATGTCTAGGAAGAAGGCTCCCGCTCAACGAAATTTGGCTCCGGAGGTTGACTTGAGGGAATCCTATGGCGCTCCATTCCGTATAGTTGAGCCGACGGAAGGTTCAAGGTTTAGTCGCCTAGTTGGTAAGGCTACTTTCGTTTCTATGAGATATATTGATGAAGAGGTGCTTGAAAAGTTTGATTTTGGTGATAAGATTGCTAGGTATCTAGAGCTTATGGGATTATCTAGATTTGCTAAGTTTAGATTTGATGTGGATGTGCATGTGTTAATGGAATTTGTTTGCTCTTTACATTATGATGAGAAGAAGAAATGGATTAGATTTAGAAATCGGGGAGAAGAATTTACCGTTTCTAGACGGGATATTCAAAAATGGTTTAGAATCCCAAATAGTGGCGCTTCTATGCCGGATGATTATGATTTGAATGCGGGTTGGAAACGCATTTCGGGTATGGATGAATTTGTAGTTAAAAATTGCTCTAACAAGTTGATTAAGGATGAATGCTTGATGTACTTTCATAAGTATCTTTGTGGTGCAATTTTTGGTCGTGTTGAATATTCGAAACTTAGTGCGAAGGACGTATGGGTGCTAGAATGTCTTCTTGATGGTGTTCCAGTAGATAGTATAAGTTTGATTTTTGATGTGCTCAAAAGGTTGAATGCTAGGAGAACAAATACTTATCCTTTTGCTAACATTTTGACGGGTTTAGTTCAATGTGTTAGAGGAACTTTATCCGAATTTCAAAAGATTCAACATAATGATCTCCCGATGCTTGATATGGTGTTTTTGAAGAATAGTGGTTTACTCACCGATTCTCGGCAATTTAAGTCCTATGAGAAGAGGACGGCTTTACTTATTTTAGGTGAACATGTCGAGGCGGGTGATGGATCTTCGTCGGTACCTAGGCCGAAAGGAAAGGGCAAGGGCAAGGCCAAAGTGGGCCAAAGCCGAATTGATGAGGAGGAAGAAGAAATTGGTGGTGAAGTTCCGGGTTGGCAACGTGTTCTTGATCAAATGAATGCGAACCATGAGATGGTTCAAGGTCAAATCCGTGAAGTCGTGGAAGAAAATAGGCGAATGGGTTTACAATTGGGGACTATGCAAACCTCAATTGATCTTTGTTTGGAGAATCAACGTGGATTCCGGACCGAACTTGACGATTACGTTAACTACAAGTTCACTTCCGACTCTCCTAACTACTCTCCTCCACGCGATTGAGTACCGAGTTCAAGAAGTCCAAGATCAAGTTTTATTTCTTTACTTTATTTTATTTTCAAGTATTTCAATTTTTAATCTTTAATTTTAGTAATTTTCTTTTCTTTATTTTATTTTTATGCTTATTGAAGAACTAATTTATCTTTTTATAAATTTCTTATGTTTTTAGTTATTATTTATCTTACATTTTTGCTCACTTAGTTTCCGAACTATGAGGACATAGTTCTCACTAAGTGTGGGGAGGTGGTACGTTTTCCTTTATTTTTCCTATATCGTTTTATTATTCATGTGTGATTTTTGTCATATGCTTAAAATTTTCGAAAAAGTGACATTTTTGCAATAAAAATGTCTTAGCTTTAGATTGACATACATATATTCATGCATTTATTCTCATGACTAGTAGAATGTCTACCAAATAATAAAATAGGAAAAAGAAAACGTATGCAAAAAAAGTGATAGTTGACGAAAAAGAAAAATTTTCAAGTCACTTTTACATTTCCCCTACACAAGGATTAAGTACCTCAAATCCTATACTAAAGTTTTTATTATGTTCTTTTCTTTATGTTTAAACCAAGGTTTTTATGCAATCTCATATGGAACGTCATATTATCTAAAAGATATGCAAATATCTTGACTTGAAGTCCATCTCGAGATTAAATAAAAATGAGGTCATTAGGGAAACTATAGCCATAATACATGTTGATTTAAAAGTTAATATAGGTTGAGGGTATCTAAAAATTTTTCTTGCTCAAATACTTTGTTCATTAGGAAGTGTCAAGTTGCGTACTTTTGGCCACGTTCAAGTCCACCCATGGCTCGAGCGAGGTATGAAAGGAACGTTAAAATTGAGTCTAGAGGTATAATTATTCAGCATGATTGAAGTTTAACGTCACGGTCTAGTCCACCCATGTCAAGGACGTGACCTCTTAAGCGGAAAACATGATTCTCAAGTCGGTATTTTAACTCATAAGTCACGGTCTCGACCACCCTTATCAAGGACGTGACTAGGGAAGATTTACTTGACAAATTAAAGCAAGAAGGAAAATAAAGATACCTAGATATACCTTGAGACAATAAAAATCAAAACATGCGTGCTCACTTTGTCCCGAAAGCCTTATATAAAATACGTCAAGAATGGATGATAGTCTTAAAGGTTCTTATAATCGTATGGCTTCATTATGAACGCATATTAACTTTCACGATGAAGTTTCGCTTGATCAAAGTTAATTGATTTTCATATAAGGTTAGGATAATATAATGACTACTTTGGGAAGTTGATAGAGGTAAACTTAAGTTGGATCCTATATTTGCTTGAGGACAAGCAAAAGTTTAAGTGTGGGGATTTGTTAAGTCCAAAATGTACTTAATTTAGCTATGTATTTCGTATATATATTCATAACATTTCATATAGTTTTAGCTCATTTAGCTTAGAAATATCTAGGATAAGGGCAATTTCACTACTTTGTGTTTGTTTTGATCTCCAGAGCTTAATCTTATGAAAACATAGCAATTTGATGTTAGTTCGACCCAAAAACGAGCAAAAGAAGACATTTGAGTTCATACAAGTTCATGCAAGGCCATGCGAAGAAGTTACGTGCAAGCTGAAGTTGGAAAATCGAAGAAATAACTCGAGACGTGCAACCTACAGGTCGCGCGCTAGAGGCAAGGTTTGTCTCGAGCGCGCAGGGTGCTTTTTAAGCCTTGTCTCGACAGAGGCAATTCTTGTCTCGAGCGCGCCGGGTTACAGAAAGTTCAGAATCGATTTCCTTCGTCGTTCTTATCCACACAACCCTTCCGAAAGGTCGTACACCTTCCCAATGGACACGATCATTCCCTAAGGTTGTAACCCTTCGAAACACACCTCTTGGTGCCTATAAATACACCATCCTTCTCTGAAATTCGGATGGTTGACATATCTTACAAAAGAACGAAACACTAAATACATACTTACATTTCCCGTAGACTTTACCCGTAAATTCACCCTTCGTTAACTAATTGTTCCCGCCGTGTATTCAGATCAGAAACACGGTAAGATTTCGTTCTTTCATAAGGCTTAGTAGTTAGATCGAGAGATCAACTTTGTTCATCCGTTCATCGAAGGAAATCCGAGCAAGAACGCCCCGAGGCTTTGACACGCCTTACGAGTAGAGTAAAAAGGATTGACGCTCCTGTTTCCTTATACTTGTTTATGTTCTGTCCAACTTAGATTTTCTGTTTACATCTTGTATGAATATGATATTGAGTTTATAAAGAGATTTATGTTCTTCATATGCTTATGTTCTTGAATTGATAGTTTGCGTGCCAAGTAATTAATTTGGATCAAGAATAGTTGCTTAGTATAATAACTTGTGTATATCATTAACTTATAATCTAGTGATACGAATAGGTTCGGTTGCTTAGGTTATAATCTAGTTTTACATGTGTGATTGTAGTCGTTATAATATTGATACGAATAGGTTCGGTTAGTATATAATTGATGTTCATATGTGGTTAACTTGTTTGCATGTATCGAGAGATCGGAATAAGTTATATCGAGATTAGATTAAGTGTATAAAGTTCACTCAATATTGTGTTTACGTGCTTAAATGAATTGTTGTCTTTGCCTTAGAATGAATAGAAATCCAAACATGTGCGTTTGGTGACTTGAAGTATATGTTATACGTGAATGGTACAGTAAGTTGTGTTTTATCAACCAAATCAATAAGGATTATCGTTTTATCTATTTGTGAAAAGAAAACGAACGCGAATAAGAGAAAGTTTAAGTATATTGTTCCATCTCTGTGGGTACGATCTTTTTATTACTACGAGTGACTCCGTACACTTGCGGAAATCACCCAACAATCTGCTGAGAAAACTTATACAATAACTTAACAAAAATTGTTAGTCAACATTGAAAAGTATATAAGTTAATTATCATTTTCATCTTCTGAAACGTTTGGACATAATCAAAACACTTAGGGTTCATCAGTGAGATATAGAAATTGTAGTAGTTTCATTATAAACTGCAAATCAGTTAATTTTTAAAAATCTACATGTCATTAACAAATTAACTGCCTCATTTGACAAAAAGAAATATACAATTTTCTGCTTTGATGAAAAAGACTAATAGAAGTTAGTAGGGAAAAATAATCTTCTGTCTCGGACTTCCTATTCCATTTTCTCGTCCCCCTATAAATTTTTGACATGTGTAAAAAAAATTCTTTTATGTTAAAAATATAAAGAACGATGGATTCATACAAGGACTATTTAGGGTATAATAAAAAAACATTAGATTTTTTTTACACATGTGAAAAATTTATAGGGGGACATGAAAATGGAATAAGAAGTTTGGGACAGAAGATTTTCTTCCGTTAATAGGATGATGAAAACCAAAAAATAGCTTGCATTATTTGCAAATTGTTTAGTCCAAAATGTACTTAATTTAGCTATGTATTTCATATATATTTTCATAACATTTCATATAGTTTTAGCTCATTTAGCTTAGAAATATCTAGGATAGGGGCAATTTCACTACTTTGTGTTTGTTTTGATGTTCTCAGCTCAATCTAATGAAAACATAGCAATTTGATGTTAGTTCGAGCCAAAAACGAGCAATAGAAGTCATGTGAGTTCATACAAGTTTATGCAAGGCCATGCGAAGGAGTTACGTGCAAGCTTAAGTTGGAAAATCGAAGAAAACACTCGAGGCGTTGTTAAGTCCAAAATGTACTTAATTTAGCTATGTATTTCATATAGATTTTCATAACATTTCATGTAGTTTTAGCTCATTTAGCTTAGAAATATCCAGGTTAGGGGCAATTTCACTTCTTTGTCTTTGTTTTGATGTGTAGAGCTTAATCTAGTAAAATCATGGTGATTTGGTGCTAATTCGAGCTACAAACGAGCAAAGTATCGTCATACAAGATTCATACAAGTTTACGCTACTTAGAGTTGAAGTTAAGAGACAAGTTCTAGAAGTGAAAATAAGTGATTTTCGAGCTAGAGATATAACTTTGACAGCTTTGATACCTTTTGGTATTCTGGACATAACTTTCTCATACGAAGTCCTTTTCAAGAGATTCAAGTTGCATTGGAAAGCTAAGACATAGACAAACAACTTTCATGTTTTGCATTTTTCCAAATTCGGAGCAAAAGGTGGTCAAAAATGGGTTCAAAGTCAGACAAGCATCTCTAGCGCGCCAGAGCTAGAAGTTGCCTCTGGCGCGCGCTCTTCAACTTTTACACTTGCCTCTAGCGCGCGATTTCTTGCCTCTGGCGCGCCAGGTTACAGATTCAGCCACAAAGCAGATTTTCTCGATCGTTCTTATCCATACAACCCTTCCGAAAGGTCGTACACCTTCCCAACGGACACGACCATTCCCTAAAGGTTGTAACCCTTCGAAACACACCTCTTGATGCCTATAAATACACCATTCCCCTCTCATTTTCATAAGGTTGGTCACATGTATGGGTTGATCACGGGGTTGATCACGGGGTTGATCACTTATACAATGAAAGAAACACTAAATACATACTTACATTTCCCGTAAACCTTTACCCGTAAATTCACCCTTCGTAAACTAATTGTTCCCGCCGTGTATTCAGATCAGAAACACGGTATGATTTCGTTCCTTTCATAAGGCATTGTAGTTAGATCGAGAGATCAACTTTGTTCATCCGTTCATCGAAGGAAATCCGAGCAAGAACGCCCCGAGGCTTTGACACGCCTTACGAGTAGAGTAAAAAGGATTGACAACCCTGTTTTCTTATACTTGTTTATGTTCTGTCCAACTTAGATTTTCTGTTTATATCTTGTATGAATACGATATTGAGTTTATTAAGAGATTAATGTTCTTCATATGCTTATGTTCTTGAATTGATAGTTTGCATGCTAAGTAATTAATTTGGATCAAGAATAGTTGCTAAGTATAATAACTTGTGTTTATCATTAACTTATAATCTAGTGATACGAATAGGTTCGGTTGCTTAGGTTATAATCTAGTTTTACATGTGTGATTGTAGTCGTTATAATATTGATACGAATAGGTTCGGTTAGTATATAATTGATGTTCATATGTGGTTAACTTGTTTGCATGTATCGAGAGATCGGAATAAGTTATATCGAGATTAGATTAAGTGTATAAAGTTCACTCAATATTGTGTTTACGTGCTTAAATGAATTGTTGTCTTTGCTTTAGAATGAATAGAAATCCAAACATGTGCGTTTGGTGACTTGAAGTATTTGTTATACGTGAATGGTACAGTAAGTTGTGTTTTATCAACCAAATCAATAAGGATTATCGTTTTAACTATAAACCTCGAGAAAACGAATAAAGTAAACAATGAACGTAAATGAGTAATTAGCGTTTCTCTGTGGGTTCGATCTTTTTATTACTACATGAGTGACTCCGTACACTTGCGGAAATCGCCCAACAGGCGTGCAACCTACAGGTCGCGCGCCAGAGGCAAGGATTGCCTCTGGCGCGCTGGTCACTTATTTTGCCTTGTCTCAATAGTGGCAAATCTTGCCTCAGGCGCGCCACATGTCAGAATCCTCAGAAATGGATTTCCTTCGTCGTTCTTATCCACACTACCCTTTCGAAAGGTCGTACACCTTCCCAACGGACACGACCATTCCCTAAAGGTTGTAACCCTTCGAAACACACCTCTTGGTGCCTATAAATACACCATCCTTCTCTGAAATTCGGATGGTTGACAAAATCTTACAAAGAAAGAAACACTAAATACATACTTACATTTCCCGTAAATTCGCCCACACACATAGTTCCAGCGGAGTATTCAGATCAGAAACTCAGTAAGATTTCGTTCCTTTCCTAAGGCATTGTAGTTTAGATCGAGAGATCAACTTTGTTCATCCGTTCATCGAAGGAAATCCGAGCAAGAACGCCCCGAGGCTTGACACGCCTTCCGAGTAGAGTAAAAAGGATTGACGCTCCTGTTTTCTTATACTTGTTTATGTTCTGTCCAACTTTGATTTTCTGTTTATATCTTGTATGAATATGATATTGAGTTTATAAATAGATTTATGTTCTTCATATGCTTATGTTCTTGAATTAATAAGTTTGCATGCTAAGTAAGATATTTACATCAAAATAGTTGCTAACTATAATAACTTGTGTTTATCATTTATAATCTTGTGATACGAATAGGTTTGGTTGCTTAGGTTATACTCTAGTTTTACATGTGTGATTGTAGTCGGTTATAATATTGATACGAATAAGTTCGGTTAGTATATAATTGATGTTCATATATGGTTAACTTGTTTGCATGAATCGAGAGATCAGAATAAGTTATATCGAGATTAGATTAAGTATATCAAGTTTATTCAATATTGTGTTTACGTGCTTAAATGAATTGTTGTCTTTGCCTTAGAATGAATAGAAATCCAAACATGTGCGTTTGGTGACTTGAAGTGTATGTTATACGTGAATGGTACAATAAGTTGTGTTTTATCAACCAAATCAATAAGGATTATCGTTTTATCTATTTGTGAAAAGAAAACGAACACGAGTAAGAGAAAGTTTAAGTATATTGTTCCATCTTTGTGGGTACGATCTTTTTAGCGAAACTGTGCACTTGCAGAAATAACGCAACAAGTTTTTGGCGCCGTTGCCGGGGATGTCAATTAATGTGCTTTAAATTTTTGTACAATTATTTGTGTTTCAAATTTTTACTTATAGGGCTAATTTATTTTTAATTTTTGTTTTTCAGGTACTTTGATGTTTTATGCGTGAGACTCGTAGTCGGAAGCCTAAACTTACAGATTACGATCTTTCGTTTGAAAAAAAGTTGAAAAATATGAAAAAGTTTTTGAAAGATAAAAATAAAAAGGAGTTAGAATTTATATAGATTTAGGATTAGATTTAGAATTAAACTTAGAGGAGAATTTTGTTTTTCACAGTATGGCAGTTCCACCGCAAAGGCTTATGGATTATTCCGCACCTGGCCTTGATGGACTAACGGACGGTGTTCGTCGCAAAGCGATTAATGCCGGCCATTTTAAAATCAAACCCGCCTTGTTGCAAATGATTCAGAATAATGTCCAATTTTTCGGTATGTCTAGTGAAAATCCAAATACTCATTTGAGTACATTTCTTGAAATTTGTGGTACCTTTAAAATTCATCATGTGTCCTTAGAGGCTATAAGGCTTCGTCTTTTTACGTTTACGCTAAAAGATAAGGCCAAGTATTGGTTGAATTCGCTACCGCAAAATTCAATCACCTCATGGGAAGCATTGGCTAGAGCATTTTTGGCCAAGTATTTCCCATTGGCTAAGTTCGCTAAAATTATAAAGGAGATAACGTTGTTTGCTCAACATGAGACCGAGTCGCTTTATGAGGCTTGGGAACGATATAAAGAACTTCAAAGAATTTGTCATCACCATAATTTGGCTCGTGAACTTATTTTGCAAACTTTTTATAACGGTGTTAGTCCGTCTACTAGGAGTCAAATAGATGCTATGGTAGGTGGATGTTTTATGAAGAAGACATCCGATGAAGCTTTTGAATTATTGGAGAAAATGTCTACTAATAGTTGCATGTGGCCCGTTGAACGTGCCCAAGTTTCTAAAAGTGCAGGTTCACCGCAGTCGTCTTCAGGATCGATTAAGGGGATCATTAATTTGGATCCTTTAACTAAGATTGAAGCCGAGTTCTCGAAGTTATATAATAAAATTCATATTTTGCAAGAGGAGATTCGAGGACCACAATCTCAGAATTATGAATATCCGATTATGGAGGAACAAGTGAATTATGTCCAAGGGAAAAATCGCAATAATAATCCGTATTCGAGTACTTACAATCCTAGATGGCGAAACCATCCTAACTTTGGTTGGAGAGACAACACAAACTCCAACCAAGATAGGCCTTCCAATAATAATAATAATAATAATAATAGTAATAGTAGTAATAATAATAGTAGTAGTAATTATAATAATGGTTATAGTAATCAATTTCAATCTCGTGGTTATAATAACCCATTGGGAGATTTATCGTTTAAAATTGATAAGTTTATTGATGGAATTGGTGGTAAAATGAATTCCCAAGAGGAAAATTTTAAGAGGATTGAAAATAAGTTCGATCAACTTATTAAAAATAATTCTTCGTCTATTCATAATTTAGAAGTGCAGATTGGACAGCTTGCTAAGTCTATTCCGTCTCGACAAATGGGAGATCTTCCGAGTAACACCGAAAGCAATCCTAGAGAGCATGTGAAAGCAATTATTCTTAGGTCGGGGTCGAAATATGATGAATCTAGTATGCCTGTTATTTTGTCTGATATTTTGCAGGATGGAGTTGAGATGGTAAAAGAGAATCTAACTAAGGATTCTGGTATACCTATTGTGGTTGATTTGAATAGTGCTAAAAATCCTACGAAGGATCCCGATGAGGAATACAAGCCGAAAATTCCATTTCCTAGACGCGTGCGCAACAAGGATTACGATAAGCAACTTCTCTCTTTTATTGAAAAATTGAAAAACTTGCATATCAACTTGTCTTTTATTGATGCTATTACACAGATTCCTAATTATAATAAGTTTCTTAAAGATTTTCTCTCTAAGAAAACTAGTTGGGAAGGTATTTCGTCGGTTGTTTTGACCGCAGATTGTAGTTCAATAGTTACAAGTAGTTTACCCACTAAGCTTAAAGATCTTGGATGTTTTACTATTCCATGCAAATTGGGTGACGTACAATTTCCTAGTTGTTTATGTGATTTAGGTGCAAGTATTAATTTGATGTCGTTGTCTATATTTAAAAAGTTAGGTCTTGAGGAAGATATAAAACATACAAGTATGGTTTTACAGCTTGCCGACCAAACTATTAAAAAGCCTTATGGCATTATTGAAGATGTGCTTGTGAAAGTTGACAAATTTATTTTTCCAACTGATTTTGTGATTCTTGATTTTGCATATGATGTTAACAGCCCGTTGATTTTAGGTAGACCTTTTATGAATACAGGTAAAGCATTAGTAGATGTGTCGGAAGGAAAAATAATTTTGAGAATAGGTGATGATAAAATTGAGTTTGATATGAATAGGGCTATGAAATACCTTATGGATGAAATTTTTTGCATGAAATTTGACTTGATTGAGAAATGTGTTGTCGACTTGATTAGTGAAGAGCATGTAATTAGACCTTTAATTGAAGAAGAAACGAAGGAAATAAATCCGGAGCCTCTCTTAAGGGAGGATGGACCTATTCCACCGTCGACCGAAATTCCACCGGCCGTAGATATGAAAGATTTACCCGACCACTTGAGATATGCTTTTCTTGCGGATGGGGAATGTCTTCCTATTATTATTTCTAACAAACTGAGTAGTGACCAAGAAGAAAAATTATTGCATGTTGTTAGAAAAAGGATAAAAAGTATAGGTTGGCAAATTTCAGATTTAAAGGGTTTTAATCCTAGTATTGTGATGCATAGGATTCACTTAGAAGAAGGTTTTGAACCTAAGGCCGATAGACAAAGACGTCTTAATCCTAATATGAAAGAAGTAGTGAAAAAGGAAATAACTAAGTTGTTAGATGCAGGTATAATTTATCCTATTTCGGATAGTGAGTGGGTTAGTCCTATTCATTGTGTCCCGAAGAAAGGTGGTATGACTGTAGTTCAAAATGACAAAGGAGAATTAATACCGACTCGCACGACCACCGGTTGGAGAGTTTGTATTGACTCTAGAAAATTGAACACCGCAACTAGAAAAGACCATTTTCCTATTCCTTTTATTGACCAAATGATTGAGCGTATAGCTGGGCATGCATATTATTGTTTTCTTGATGGATATTCTGGGTTTTTCCAAATATGTATTTATCCTGATGACCAAGACAAGACCACTTTTACATGTCCATATGGAACTTTTGCTTATCAACGTATGCCTTTTGGTTTGTGTAATGCACCTGCTACTTTTCAGAGGTGTATGACTGCTATTTTTAATGATTTCATTGAAGACATTATGGAGGTTTTCATGGACGATTTTGCTGTGTATGGAGATTCTTTTGATGCATGTTTAAATAATTTGGATAAAGTGTTGGCTATGTGTGAAGAAACTAACTTGGTTTTGAATTGGGAAAAATGCCATTTCATGGTTGATGAAGGCATTGTTTTAGGTCATAAAATTTTCAAGGCAGGAATCGAGGTTGATAGGGCCAAAACTTCTATTATAGAAGATTTACCCCCACCAACAACGGTTTGCGGAGTTAGGTCTTTCCTAGGGCACGCAGGTTTTTATCGTCGTTTTACAAAAGATTTTTCCATAATTGCAAAACCTTTAACTAATTTGTTGGTTAAAGAGAATGAGTTTAATTTTTCGGATGAGTGTGTTAAGGCTTTTAATATTTTGAAAACTGCTTTGATTAGTGCACCCATAATAACTAAGACCGATTAGGACTTACCTTTTGAAATTATGTGTGATGCTAGTGATTTGGCTGTTGGATGTGTGTTAGGGCAACGTAAGGATAATAAATTGCATGTGATATATTATGCAAGTCATACTTTGTCTGATGCCCAATTAAATTACACAACTATCGAAAAAGAAATGTTAGCTGTTGTTTATGCATGTGATAAATATCGTTCTTACTTGTTAGGTTCGAAAGTTATTATCTATACTGATCGTGCTGCTTTGCATTACTTGTTTGCTAAGAAAGATGCTAAACCTCGTTTAATACGTTGGGTTTTATTGTTGCAAGAATTTGACCTAGAGATTAGAGATAAACGTGGAGTTGAAAATCTTGTAGCCGACCATCTTTCTAGGTTAGAGGACGATAATGGTCCTGATGAACCCTAAGTGTTTTGATTATGTCCAAACGTTTCAGAAGATGATAACCTAATACTATCTTACATATAGTTTATTGTTGACTAATACTTTTGCTTTAGTCTATGTGTAAGTTTCTCAGCAGTTTCTGAATGAATCGTTTCTAGATTGCCTAAAGAACTCAGAAGATCAGTTGCTGAAGTCAGAGTTTCAACAATTCAGAAGCTGGATTCCTCCGCTCTGAAGCCGAAGTCTGCTACAGCTCTTCTCAGAAGTTCCTTGCAATCAGAAGTTTTGCCAATTGTGATCAGAAGTCTAGTCAACTGGAAATTAGCTTCTGAAAGCTAAAGTCACGGGTTCTGGATAGCATTTAATGCTCTGACAAGTGCATTTAATGCAAGGCGCCAAAAGTTCAAAAAGCTGTTTTAGTGGAGCGCGTCTGTCTGTTTAAAAGAAACCAGGATTTCCATGTCTACCCTTTGTTGATCCAATTGAAGAATGATTCCAGTCAACCTCGTCTTTGATTTCAAATCACTTACCGGATTTAGTTAAAGAACAAGGATAACGGAATCAAAGTGTTTGAAGACCGTTTGAAGATTTGACAAATTAACGGCTACAACAACTGATGTCATCTCCATTGAAGTTTCAAACTCACCAACGGTCATCTTCACTCACTATAAATAGTAGCCAAGCTCCAAAGCATCGACACGCATGATCATCGAGCAAAATCTCAACGCACTGTTCTAACTAGAAAAACAGAGCAACACTTCCCATTCTCAATCTTTCTTAGCATAGTCTTAGTTAAAGTGAGAGAGTGAAGAAAAACAAGTTCATAATAGGAATCTTGTAAACTGAGATCGTTTGTGATCTTCAGTTAGATTTAAAGAGAGAAATCTAGTTGAGATTAGAGTTGGGTGAGAAATCCAGAAAACAGAGTTGTCGTTTATTCTGGTGGAAATCCTTTAACTCTTTTTAGGCTAGTCAGAACTAAGTGAGAAATTAGCTTAAGTTCTGTTGATGTAAAGGAGCTTCTGAACTTGCCATAAAAGTTCTGAATAGTGGATTTATAAAATCTCTGTAGGCTGCGACCTCAGGGGACAAGACGTAGTCACAGGACTTCTGTGGCGAACTTGGATAAATCGAATTGTTCAATCAGGATCTCATGAACTTCTTTCTCCCTCTTATACTTGTTATTTTTGCCTCTGTGTACTTGTTCATATTTAGTGCTGAAACAGATTTTCTCTAAAGTATCATTGTCTTTGTTCAGAAGACTGTCCAGAAGTTCTCAAATCAGAACTTCTGTTGCTGAAAACAGTCTAACTGTGTTTAGGCAGAATTTCCCTCAGAAGCAACTTCTGTAAGCTAGCTTCTGACTCTGAGGAAATTTGACTCTGAAAATTAAGTTTCCCGAAAAACTTAGAAATTATCAGTTTTCTACTTTGACACCTATTCACCCCCCTCTAGGTGATTCTGTTCTTGATAGGGCCAACAGGTCCGATAGGTGATAATGTTGGCATAAATGATTATTTTCCTGATGAACAACTTATGCATGTTACACACTTGATTGAGCCTTGGTATGCGGATTTCGCTAATTACCATGCTGCTAATATTGTGCCCGATAATTTGAATTTTCATCAAAAGAAGAAATTTTTCTCTGATGTTAAACGATATGTTTGGGATGAACCTTATTTGTTTAAAGTTTGTAGTGATGGCATGCTTAGGAGATGTATTAGTCAGGAAGAGTATAATGATATTATGAATGATTGTCATGCTAGTCCTTATGGTGGTCACCATGGAGCTAGTAAAACGACCGCTAAAATTTTAGAATGTGGATTCTTTTGGCCGTCATTGTTTAAAGATGTTCGTGATTTTGTTAGTCATTGGGATAGATGCCAACGAGTTGGTAATTTAGGGAGACGTGATGAAATGCCTATTAAAAACATTGTTGAAGTAGAAATATTTGATGTTTGGGGCATTGACTTTATGGGTCCTTTTCCGCCTTCTTGTGGTTTTCAATATATTTTAGTTGCAGTTGACTATGTTTCCAAGTGGGTTGAAGCCATTGCGACTTCAACTAACGACGGAAAAGTTGTGATTAAATTTTTGAAGTCTATTTTTACAAGGTTTGGTGTTCCTCGTGCTATAGTAAGCGATGGGGGCACGCATTTTATTAACAAGCTGTTTGAGTCCTTAATGAAGAAATACGGCGTACATCATCGTGTGGCAACTCCGTATCATCCTCAGTCGAATGGTCAAGCGGAAATTTCTAATCGAGAGTTGAAATGGATCCTGGAAAAGACGGTTTCGTTGTCTAGGAAGGATTGGTCAATGAAGCTTGATGATGCACTTTTGGCTTATCGAACCGCTTTCAAAACACCGATAGGTATGACTCCTTACCTTTTAGTTTATGGAAAAGCGTGTCATTTACATGTGGAACTTGAGCATAGAGCATATTGGGCTATTAAAGCTTTAAATTATGATTTGAGAAATGCAGGTGAAAAACGTCTTTTACAGCTCAATGAGTTAGATGAATTACGTCACAGCGCGTATGAAAATCATAAGTTGTATAAAGATAAAGTTAAAAAATGGCATGATTCTAAGATCCGTGAAAAAGTATTTAAAGTGGGGGATAGAGTTCTACTTTTTAACTCACGTTTAAAACTTTTTCTCGGAAAATTAAAATCTAGATGGGTCGGTCCGTTTTTAGTCACTAACGTTTTTAACAATGGGACTTTAGAGTTATCTAATAAGAAAGAGGAGAAATTTAAGGTTAATGGATATAGATGTAAACTTTATTATCAAGGTTTACAAGGCAATTCAATTGTTGATCATCCATAAATCTCAAGTGCTTTCACCTTTTATTTTACTTAGTATAATATGTCTAGTAGATTAGTTAATTATTTTATGTGTTGTTATGCTTTGTTATTTTATGTTTCATATGATTAGTTTAATGTTATATGTTTAGTTTAATGTTACCACAGTTAGTATAGTTAGTGTTTTTGATTAGGAAGTTAATCTAAAGACGTTTAGATAAGTACGTATTAGTTAGAAGTTGAGAAAAATGAGTCGCTCACCATTTACAGGTGGCGCGCCAGAGGCAACTTTTGCCTCTAGCGCGCCCTTCATTGATTTTAGGGTGGCGCGCCAGAGGCAATTTCTGCCTCTGGCGCGCGAGCTTACAATCGAGAGGATAAGGCCCGTTTTCGGTTATTTTCGTGTCTCTTCGCGAAAAGTTGCCATTTTGAACGGGTACACGCATTCCAATTCACACCATTTCGTATTCTAACTTATCTTAACTACTTTTCTGAGTCTATTTAAGTAGATTAGAGGCCTTAGATCAGTTACAAAATACATTAACTTGCTTGAGTGTACAACAAAAGAGAGAAAACAAGTAAGTGTCATAATGCCTCCAAAAACCCGTTCTATGGTTCGTCGTGGTCGTATCGATATCTCCAGTAGATATGATGCCCCATTTTCCATCTATAATGAAGATGAGGGGTGCCGATACAAGAAGTTTAAGAAGTGCAACTTTTATGGGATGATGTATATGGATGAATATTTCAATACCGAACTCGGTATTCAAGATCGTGTTGCTCGATACATCACCCATCTAAGTTGGGACAAGTTTGTTGCTATGAGGTTTCCTATCATTGGGAATTGGATTCTGGAATTCCTCTCCACCGTGCGTTTTACCGATAAGCGTCGAGTCCGCATGCGTCATCGCCATAATGGGAAAGATTACACTTTCGGCTATCCGGAACTCCATAATTGGTTTGGTTTTCCCGTTAGGACCTCTAAAAGACCCCCGGGCCGTGATATGACGTGACTGGACGTGTGGACTAGCATAACCGGTCAAGAATGATACATCCCAAAGCTTGCTTTTAGCAAGTTGATTTCTTCGAAGTCAATCTTGTATTTCCATAAATTTCTTTGCTATTCCATTTTTTTAAGAACTAATGGACATAAGGTCCGTTATGAAGACTTGAATCTCATAGGAGATGTGATGCAAGGAACGAAAGTTGATTCAAGCCGGATTTTGATAGATGGAATCTTTCTTGCCTCCCGTTCAAAGAACAAGAACATAGGATATGGGAATGTCATATGTGGTTTAATCTTAAGAGGTCTTGGAACAATTGAAGCACCTTGGACCGATAAGGAATATTTTCCGATCCTTGATTTCGAGTTTTTGGCTAAGGAAGGGCTAGTGAAGAGAGTCTTTCGTCGTGGGGCACGATTTCTTCCTTATGAAGATCGTGTTTTGTCGATCCTTACCAAGCCAACGTCAAATGGAAGTCGCTTCATAGACTTAGACGCCTAGTCTAGTCTAAGTTATTTTATTTTATGATTGTTATTTTCTTTAATTTTGTTGTTGTTGTTGTTTTTATTTTTGTAATTTTCTGTTTTTTTTTTTGTTATTTTTATGCTTTCAATAAATGTATTCGATCACCCACATATTAAATAAATGAAGATCGAATTTATTTTTATATACTTGTGTTATTTACTTTTATTTATCGTTTCTCGGTTAACCATTTGGTTAATCCGAGTGTTTACTAATGTTTAAAGTTGTTTTGATGAGTTTCAGAATGTTTAGTTTTCAGTTGTGAAGTTTCAGTAGGGTCTGAGTTAGTGGAAATTGGATCGGGGATAAAAACAAAATGGAAAAACGTGCTACCTGTAAAAGGTACATGTCGCGCGCCCGAGGCAACTTCTGCCTCTGGCGCGCAAGGCATAAATTATGCCTTGGCTCGATCATGCTCGAGCCAGCAGATTGAGCCAAGTTTCAGAATGTTTGACCGAGTTGTACCTCCCTAAAAATCCAAATCTTTGCCTCCAAAACTTAAACTCAAATTCAAATTTCACCTTTCACTCTTCCCAAAACAACTTTAACTCTTACACACACATTCATTACCTCATTTACACCCATAAATATTCCTATTTCACTTCTCTTCCATACACTCTCAAATTCAAAATCTCAAACCCTTACTCCCAAACCCTCAAATTTCTTTCAACCAAACTCTCAAATTTCGAAAATGTCAAGGAAGAAGGTTCCCGCTCAACGGAATTTGGCTCCGGAGGTTGACTTGAGCGAACTTTATGGTGCTCCGTTCCGTATTCTTGAGAAATCGAAGGGATCAACATTTAGTCGCTTAGTGGGTAAGGCTACTTTCGTTTCTATGAGATATATTGATAATGAGGTGCTTGAATGGTTCGATTTTGGTGATAAGATTGCTAGGTATTTAGAGCTTATGGGATTAACTAGATTTGCCAAGTATAGGTTTGATGTAGATGTGCATGTGTTGATGGAATTAGTTTGCTCTTTGCATTTTGATGAGAAGAAGAAATGGTTTAGTTTTAGAAATCGAGGAGAAGAACATACCGTTTCTAGGAGGGATATTCAAAAATGGTTTAGAATCCCAAATAGTGGCGCTTCTATGCCGGATGATTATGACTTGAATGCGGGATGGAAACGTATTTCCGGTATGGATGAATTTGTTGTAAAAAATTTCTCTAACAAGTTGATTAAGGATGAATGCTTGATGTACTTTCATAAATATCTTTGAGGTGCAATTTTTGGTCGTGTTGAATATTCGAAAGTTAGTGCTAAGGATGTGTGGGTGCTTGAATGTCTTCTTGATGGTGTTCGAGTGGATAGTATTGGTTTGATTTTTGATGTGCTTAAGAGATTGAATGCTAGGAAAACCACTACTTATCCTTTTGTTAATGTTTTGACGGGTTTAGTTCAATGTGTTAGAGGAACTTTATCCGAGTTTCAAAAGATTTGTCATAATGATCTCCCGATGCTTGGTATGGCTTTCTTGAAAAATAGTGGTGTACTCACCATGTCTCGGCAATTTAAGTCCTACGAGAAGAGGACGGCTTTACTTGTTTTAGGTGAACATGTCGAGGCGGGTGATGGATCGTCATCGGCACCTAAGCCGAAAGGAAAGGGGAAGGGCAAGGCCAAAGTGGGCCAAAGCCGAATTGAAGAGGAAGAAGAAGGAATTGGTGCTGAAACTCCGGGTTGGCAACAAGTTCTCGATCAAATGAATGCGAACCATGAGATGGTTCAAGGGAAAATTCGGGAAGTAGTTGAGGAAAATAGGCGTATGAACACTCATTTGGGGACAATGCAAACCTCGATTGATGAATGTTTGGAGAATCAACGTTATTTCAAGACCCGACTCGTTGATTACCTCGGCTACAAGTTCACTTCCGACTCACCGAACTACTCTCCTCCTCGAGATTGAAGCCCCGAGTTCAAGTTCAAGATCCAAGTTCAAGTTTTTATATCTTTACTTTATTTTATTTCAAGTTTTAATTTCAATTTTAGTATAGCTTAGTCTTTAATTTTAGTAATTTTCTTTTCTTTATTTTATTTTATGCTTAATGAAGAACTAATTAATTTTTTAATTTTCTTATGTTTTTTAGTTATCTTATATTTTTATTTTACATTTTTGCTCACTTAGTTCCCGAACTATGAGGACATAGTTCCCACTAAGTGTGGGGAGGTGGTACGTTTTCCTTAATTTTTCCTGTATCGTTTATTATTCATGTGTGATTTTTGTCAAAAATTTAAATTTTTTCCAAAGTGACATTTTTGCAATAAAAATGCCTTAGCTTTAGATTGACATACATATTGTTGGCCCTATCAAGAACAGAATCACCTAGAGGGGGGGTGAATAGGTGTCAAAGTAGAAAACTGAAAATTTCTAAGTTTTTAGAGAAACTTGATTTTCAGAGTCAAATTTCCTCAGAGTCAGAGGCAAGCTAACAGGAGTTGCTTCTGAGGGAAATTCTGCCTAAACACAGTTAGACTGTTTTCAGCAACAGAAGTTCTAATTGAGGAACTTCTGGACAGTCTTATGAACAAAGACAATGATGCTTAAGAGAAAATCTGTTTCAGCACTAAATATTAGCAAGTACACAGAAGCAATAATAACAAGTATAAGAGGGAGAAAGAAGTTCAGGAGGTCCTGATTGAACAATTCGATTTATCCAAGTTCGCCACAGAAGTCCTGTGACTACGTCTTGTCCCCTGAGGTCGCAGCCTACAGAGATTTTATAAATCCACTATTCAGAACTTTTATGGCAAGTTCAGAAGCTCCTTTACATCAACAGAACTTAAGCTAATTTCTCACTTAGTCCTGACTAGCCTAAAAAGAGTTAAAGGATTTCCACCAGAACAAACAATACTCTGTTTTCTGGATTTCTCACCCAACTCTAATCTCAACTAGATTTCTCTCATCAAATCTAACTGAAGATCACAAACGATCTCAGTTTACAAGATTCCTATTATGAACTTGTTTTTCTTCACTCTCTCACTTTACTAAGACTATGCTAAGAAAGATTGAGAATGGAAAAGTTGCTCTGTTTTTCTTGTTAAAACAGTGCGTTGAGATTTTGCTCGATAATCACACGTCGTTGATGCATTGGAGCTTGGCTACTATTTATAGTGATTGAAGATGACTGTTGTGGAGTTTGAAACTTCAAAGGAGATGACATCAGTTGTTGTAGCCGTTAATTTGTCAAGTCTTCAAACGGTCTTCAAACACTTTGATTCCGTTATCCTTGTTCTTTAACTAAATCCGGTAAGTGATTTGAAATCAAGGATGAGGATGACAGAATCATTCTTCAATTAGATCAACAAAGGGTAGGCAAGGAAATTTCGGTTTCTCTTGAACAGACAAGCGCGCTCCATCAAAACAGCTTTTTGAACTTTTGGCGCCTTGCATTGAATGCAAGTGTCAGAGCATTAAATGCTCAAACAAACCCGTGACTAAGCTTTCAGAAGCTTATTTCCAGTTGTCTAGACTTCTGATCAAATTGGCATAACTTCTGATTGCAAAGAACTTCTGAGGAGAGCTTTAGCAGACTTCGGCTTCAGAGCGGAGTATCCAGCTTCTGAGTTATTGAAACTCTGACTTCAGCAAACTGATCTTCTGAGTTCTTTAGGCAATCCAGAAATGATTCATTCAGCACCTGCTAAGTAACTTACACATAGACTAAAACAGAAATATTAGTCAACAATAAACTATATGTAAGATAGAATTAAGTTTTCATCTTCTGAAACGTTTGGACATAATCAAAACACTTAGGGTTCATCATTCTCCCCCATTTTGGTTATGGACAAACCGTGGTCAGAAGGTAAAAAGAAAACATGAGGTTTAGAAAAAGAACTTCCTGATGCAAATGTTTCATAACTTCTGAGTAAATTAACTCCCCCATTTTAGTGTAAATGGTGAACTTCAGCAATCTGTATAAACTTAATAAGACTTAAGATCAAGTTGTTAGATTTAATGAAGTGTAATTTACTAAGTTAAAAAGAAACATAAGCAAAGAGTAAGAAGTCAGATATGCAAGAAAGTATAATGAAGATTCAGTGTATATATTTTAATTCAGAAGACAACATAAGACACAGAATAATCAGAAGAGCAGAAAAAGTCTTAAGACAGAGACTACCCAACCCAGAACCTAGCTAAGAAGCTTAAGTCCTAAAAGATTACAAGTTCCTAGGTTTCTTCTGAGGAGGAGGAACACCACTAGAACCTTCAGCAGCACTTGATCTCTTTTGACCAGACTTCTCCCCCGTTTGACCAGAACCAACAGCAACACCAAGAGCTCCCTGAGACTTCAATTTTTGTTGAACATTCAGAGCAGTCTGATATTGCACAGGAGTTGGTCGCACAGTATTGATCATATCCATTCGTCTTCTGAAGTCATCATCAATGGTCTTCATATGATCAAAGGTCTGACCAGACATAGGTCGCTGTTTCTGAACATCATCAAGAAGGAGCTTGATCAACCTATTGTTAGCATACACAGCAGCAGTGAGGTGCTCATTCTGAATATAAGTCTGTCCTCGAACAAACCTATAGCAATTGTGAAGAGTCTTTTCTTGTTCACGTGCCTGAGTGTGCATAACCTTCAGAAGTTCAGTGAGCTCAGCAATCTGTGCATTCTGAGCAGATACAGCAGACTCAATGTTGGAGAGTCGATTGTTGAGATCAGGAGTGATGTCATATACAATCTTTGCAGCTCCTGAAGATGAAGAACCTTGAGCAGAAGATTTCACTTCTCTCAGAATGTGATTTGCAGTACTTTGCAGGTCTTCAATCTTACTAGGGAGCATCTTCTCATGAGCCTCATAATGCTCGTTTGCTTCCTTGACTTCTTCTGTCAATATCTCCAAATTCTCATTGACCTTCAGAGAAGAAGCAAGAGCAATATTGTCCAGAGAAGGAAGAGTCAGAGCTAATTCTCTCAATTTGTACAGCTCATCATATGTAGCTAGATGAAGTGTAGAAAGATTGCGTATATAAACAGAAGGATCCTGCATTTGAAGCATAGTCATGAGCTGCAGGTTCTGAGCTTTCAAAGAATGTAATTCTTGCAGCACAATGCCCTGAGCATACATGTCAGCAGCAGAAGTCCTTTGCCCTATACCAGCAAATCTATTCAGCAGTTCATCTGAGCCACTCTGACCCATTCTTCTCAAATCTTCAACACTGGGGGCACCTCCAGCTTCGGAAATACCAGAAGCTCTGCCCATGAAGCCAAAACTTCCAAACCTGTTATCCAAATCTTCTCGATTCAAGTGTTTGCGCAGGAAGTCATAGTTGGAGGACAACCCAGCAAAACCTGAAGGAGTGGAGGAGGTAGTTAAGGGATCACACACAGGAGGTGTATGTCCAGAGGTTGAGAGAGGAGGAACAAAAGTTTGTGTGGAAGGAATTGTATGTGAGAAAGAGGAAGAGAAAGTATTTGTACAAGGAGGTAAGGTTGAAGGAATTGAAAAGGGAGGAGCAGTAATTCCAGTTGATGGAAGTACAGCAGAAGATGATAGAGAAGAAGTAGTAGAAGTAGAAATGGAATCAGTGAAGATTGGTCCAGAGGACAGATTCACTTCTGAATAGGATCCAGAAGGAAGAGTAGATGGAGGAGGAACACCTTCAGATGTTAAAGATGTTGGAGGAATGAAAGTCTGAGATTCACTTACTTCTGTGACAGAAGGTAGTGAGGGAGATGTTTGAGGAGTAAGAGTAGGAGATGAGATAACCTGTTCAGAGGCATTAGGATCAAAAGTTGAAATGGGCTCAGCATATAAATGAGCCATTCTGAACAGCGTTTCAGAGGCATCCCTATCACCAGGGTTTCTTCCTTGATTCAGAAGAACGTTGTCAATGAAGTGCTCATCGTCAACATTCTCAACAAACTGTTTAGCACCTTGAAGAACCTCTTCATCTTCTGGTTCACTCTCTTCTGACAGCTCTTCAATCAGAGGAGCATCAACATTCTCTTTATCAGAAATCTCTGATAAGTCTTTATCAGCATCTTCCGGTTCCTGAGTGACAGGTTCCTCTAATTCAGCACTTGAGGCAATAACGAAGTCCTTCTTCTTCAGAACCCTTCGTTTTGCAGCAGTCTTCTTTCTAATTCTGGTAGAAAGGGAGACATTCTCAACAATCCGAGAAGATAGTGAGACATTCTCAAGATTCCCTTCTTCCTCTGAAGTCTCAACTACCTTTGAGAACTCCGCATTCTCAACTTCAGCAGCGCATTCTAAAAGTCTTGCATCGGCCTTAGCCTTTGCAGCAATTTCTCGCTCAGCAGCTAACTTGTCCTCTGCTTCCTTCTTCTTTCTTTTCTCTTCAGCAAGAGCCACAACTCTTGCAACCTTTTCAGCTTCAGCAGCCTTCTCTTTCTCAGCAAGGCGTGCTTCCTCAGCATCCTGAACATCCTTTTCAGGAACAACCGTTGGTTCAGAACCAACTACTTTCTCAACAGTTAGGATCACTCTGCTGGATCCTTTCTTTCCTTTGCCCTTCTTGGCAACATCCTTTCCTTTCAGCACACTTGCCTTCACAATCTCCTTCTGAGCAGCGCTCACAGAGGGAGCATTCTCCTTCTTCTTTGGAGTTACACCAAAGGAAAGGTTCCTGAAGGTATGCATCTTCAGAACCGTACTTCTACTGGTTACACCTTCTCCTGAGATAACCACGGAGGCAGCTTCAAAGAGCCTCGTCAGGAGGGAACCATAGGCAAGAGCACTAGAAGTAGTGACATTTTTCATCTGCCTTATCAGCATGGCAGGGAGATTAATCTTCTTCTGGTTGACCAGATGCCACATGAAAACTCGTTCTCTGTTGGAAACACAGTTGACTCCTCCAGCCTTTGGAAGAAACACATTAGTAGTGAGATAATGTGCCCACCTCTGATGCTGTGAGAGCCATGTTGCATACGTTTCCTTGGCACTCAGATCTGGTCTAGCCCAATTCACTTCAGAAAACCCATCAACAGAACCATCATCACCAACGATGATTCCTTCATCATCAACACCAATAGCTTGAGAGATAGAAGCCCTGCTGACCTCAATCTCAACATCCCCAACAACCGAGTGAAGAACATCCTCCTCATTAGAAAAGAAATGGAGGTTTTGGTAGAATTCGGTGACTAACTTAGGGTAAATGAATTCATCGAGAGAAACGAATGAATTCCAGTTTTGAGCACTAAGCCAGTTTGAGATAGGTTCAGTAGTTTTAACTTCGTCATCTAGGAACCTAGAAGTAAAAACCCTAGATTCGCTAACTTTCTTTCTGCTTTCAGAAGTGAAGAGATGAGTGACAGTGATTTCTAGAGCCATTTAGGAGAAATAGGAAATTAGGTTAAGATTTTGAGAGGAGAAATGCACAGACAACAATGGCGATTCTAATAGCAATGAAAAATGCAAGTAAAAATTGCTAAGTATGGAAAACCTCTATTTATACCCAAACAAGAAACCGTTCCAATTCAAAAAGCAAGTAAACACCGTTTAAAAGGGAACAGATAACCGTTAAACACAGAGCAGCGCCGTAAAATGGCAGTAGATAATGCATGCTTACAAGTCAAATCATGATTAGAATTAATTATAACTTAATTATCTCAAACGATTAATCACTTAAGACATACAGAAATAATTAGTCTAAGTTATTGAAGGGGATAAGTCATACCAATGCCTTCTCGTAAGTTGCTGAAGGATATACCAGCCAGAGGCTTAGTAAACATGTCAGCAAGATTTTCTTCAGAGGGAACATGAGTAATGATAATATCCTTCTTCAGAACATGATCTCTCAGAAAGTGATGTCTAATATGAACATGCTTCATCCTGCTGTGCTGAATAGGATTCTTTGAAAGATCAATAGCACTTTTGTTATCACAGTAAATTGTAATTGTTCCAGGGATGACTCCATAGTCAGCAATTTGTTGCTTGATCCAGAGCATCTGAGAAACACAACTTCCAGCAGCAACATACTCAGCTTCAGCAGTTGAGAGAGCCACAGAGGTTTGCTTCTTGCTATGCCAGGAGACTAGGCACTCCCCCAGAAAATGACAACCACCAGAAGTGCTGACCCTTTTCAATTTATCTCTACCATAGTCAGAGTCTGTGTATCCTATAGGAGTGAAATCAGAACTACAGGGATACCACAAACCAGCTTCTGGTGTGCCTTTAAGATATCTGAGAATTCTTTTGACAGCAACATCATGAATCTCTCTTGGTTTAGACTGATATCTAGCACAAAAACACACAGCAAAATGTATATCTGGCCTGCTGGCTGTTAGGTATAAAAGAGAGCCAATCATACCTCTGTAGGTTTTTATATCTACAGGTTTACCAGCTTTCTCTTCATCATCAATGTCTTTGCTGACATCCATTGGAATATCAACAGCATTAGAATCCATCATGCCAAATTTCTTCAGCACTTCTCTAGTGTACTTGGCTTGATTGATAAACACACCATCATTACTTTGCTTGATCTGAAGTCCTAAGAAGAAGGTTAATTCTCCCATCATAGACATTTCAAACTCAGCCTTCATGTGGTCACTGAATTCTCTGCACAAGGATTCATTAGTAGCACCAAATATAATATCATCAACATATACCTGAGCTATAAGGATATCCTTGTTCTTTTTCAGAGTGAACAGAGTTGTATCAACACAGCCTCTGACAAATCCCTTAGACAGAAGGAACTTTGTCAGCCTCTCATACCAAGCTCTGGGAGCTTGTTTCAGTCCATACAAGGCTTTCTTTAGCTTGTACACATGATCAGGAAACTTAGGATCTTCAAAACCAGGAGGTTGAGACACATAGACTTCCTCATCAATGTAACCATTCAAGAATGCACTTTTCACATCCATTTGAAAGAGCTTGAAACCTTTGTATGATGCAAAAGCACACAAGATTCTAATGGCTTCTAATCTTGCAACAGGAGCAAAAGTTTCACCATAATCTATGCCTTCTTGCTGACTGTAACCTTGAGCAACAAGTCTTGCCTTGTTCCTCACAACATTTCCAAATTCATCAAGCTTGTTCTTCAGAACCCATCTAGTTCTAACAACCTTTATGTTGTTAGGTCTGGGAACCAAAGTCCAAACTTCTGACCTTTTGAACTGGTCAAGTTCTTCTTGCATTGCCATCAACCAGGAGTCATCATCAACAGCTTCATAGAAGTCCTTGGGTTCCAGAAGTGACACAAAAGCCACATTCCCCATGTATCTTCTGAGCTGAGCTCTGGTCATGACAGGATTATGAACAGAGTCAATTATGTTCTCTAAGGAATGATTCCTATGAGCTCTAACTTCTCTTGGTACATCCAATGAGTCTTCTGAAACCTGTTCATCATTTGTTGAATCATATATAGGAGCATCTTCTGGAAGGAAGTTGACTTCTGGAGTAGGATTCTCATCTTGAGCTTGTTCAGCAACAGGAGGATCCACCTCAGCAGCTCTGGGAGAAACATCTTCTTTATCAACAGGAGATGTAACTTCAGGAGCTTGAACTACATCTTCATCAGGAGCTCTACTATCTGCAGGGTTAGTCTCATCAAACTGTACATGAACAGATTCATCTAAAGTTTGAGTCCTCTTATTAAAAACCCTATATGCTTTACTATGTGTTGAGTAACCAAGAAAAATGGCCTCATCTGCCTTTGAATCAAACTTTGAAAGATATTCTTTTGTATTCAAAACATAACACTTACAACCAAAGGTTCTGAAATAACCTATTTTAGGCTTTCGACCTTTCCAGAGTTCATAAGGGGTGTTGTTCAGAATGCTTCTGATTAGCACTCTATTCAGAACATAGCAAGCTGTGTTCACAGCTTCTCCCCAAAAGTACTTAGGAAGCCTTCTTTCATTTATCATAGTTCTGGCTATCTCAACCAGAGTTCTATTCTTCCTTTCAACTACCCCATTTTGTTGAGGAGTTCTGGGAGCAGAAAAGTTATGATCAATTCCCTTGGTTTCACAGAATTCTTCAAACCTACAGTTTTTGAATTCTCCACCATTATCACTTCTGATATGGACAACCTTTTCATTCCTTTCATTCTCAAGTTTCTTTATCAGAACTGAGAAACATCCAAGTGACTCATCTTTGCTAGACAGCAAGATGACCCAAGTGAATCTTGAATAGTCATCTATAATGACAAAGGCATACTTCTTTCCACCCATGCTCATTGGTTGAACAGGACCAAAAAGATCCATATGAAGTAATTCCAAAGGTCTTTTAGTTGAAATGACTTTCTTAGTTTTAAAAGAGCTTCTGGATTGTTTACTAGATTGACAAGCATTGCACAAATGATTCTTTTTAAAACTAATTTCAGGCAGACCCTCAACCAGTTGATTTCTAGCTACTTTGGCCAGAAGATCCATGCTAACATGAGCAAGTCTTCTATAACAGAGCCAGGAGGTATCCTCTTTGGACATCAAGCATATATTTTTGCAAAGATTCTCAAGATTCAGCATGAAAACATTTTCAACTCTAGGAGCAGTTAGAATAACTTCCCTTGACTTACTGTCCAAGATTTTACATCCAGAGGAGCTGAAGACAACATCTCTACCTTTATCACACAGTTGTGCAACACTCAGGAGATTGAACTTCAGGCCTCTGACTAGGGAGACATCTTCGATCGGAGGGTTGGTTCCTATGGATCCAGAACCAAGAATCCTTCCTTTCTGAGCATCTCCAAAGCTGACTTTTCCACCTCTTTTAGGAACAAATGTGATGAATGCTTTTTCATCACCTGTCATATGCCTTGAGCACCCACTGTCAATGTACCACAGCTTTGACATTGATGGAGCACTCAGAGCCACCTGAAACACAATCAATTAGTGACAGGTACCCAATCCTTATTGGGTCCTTCAGAGTTAGATTTCTCTTCAGCAGGTTTTAATGATATCTCAGATTGCAAGAGATTTTTAATATGGTACTTGCAATCCTTTAACCAATGACCATCACTTTTACAGAGCTTGCAAAAGGGAGGGTTCTTGGATCTTTCCCTTTGCTTCTTGGGAGATTTTTTCTTCTTCTGAGAAGGACCAACATCTTCAGAGGCTATAACAGCACTCTCAGAGGTACCAACATCAGGAGGAGAAGCAATCTCTTTCAGAAGAGAGGGAGTGACAGGTTTCTTCTTCTTCTGGGGTTTATCACTTCCCAGAGGCAGCTTGTTCTTGCCTTTGGCTTTAGAGCCATCAGCAGGAATGCTGAACTGTTTACATAGCTTCTCTTCTAACACTTTCATGTCAGAAAAGACTTGAGTAAACCTAAGAAACTTGTCAGCCTCACTCTTGTCCAATTTCCTTTTCAGGTACTTGAACATACTATAGAGTTCTTCAAGAGAATCAAAGATATTCTGTTCAGAAGATATGTTTACCTCGGAATCATATGTAACTTCAGGAGGTGCGGAAGTTTCTCCTGTGACATCTTCAGAAGTTGGCTCATCAATAGCCATAAAACAAATCTGAGCTTGCTCTTCCTTTTCTTCAGGATCACTGCTGGTCTCAGAGTCTGACCAGGCAGCCAGCATAGCTTTCTTGAACTTTTTCTTATCTTTCTTCAACTCCGGGCAGTTAGGCTTAATGTGCCCCGGTTGCTGACATCCATAGCACACAATTGGCTTGTTTGGATCTCTCTTGAACTTTTCACCAGAATCAGGAGTTTTCTTATCAAAGCTCCTGAAAGGCTTCTTGTAGTTTCCACCTCTGCCTTTCCTAAAGGCCTTCTTGAACTTCCTGGTCAGCATAGCCAGTTCCTCATCTTCTGAGGATTCTTCAGAAGATTCTGCTTTCAGGACAACTCTTTTTCCTTCTGACTTTTCTCTTAAGTCATGATTTTTTAATGACATCTCATGAGTGATTAAGGACCCGATGAGTTCATCATACAAGTAATAGCTCAAGTCCTGAACTTCTTCAATAGCAGTCTTCTTGGCTTGCCAAGACCTTGGTAAGCTTCTGACAATCTTCTTCACTCGATCAGATTCTTCAATGTCTTTTCCTAAACTCTTCAAGTCATTGACTATCTTGGTGAATCTAGAATTCATATCTGAAATAGATTCTTTATCAAGCATTTCAAATAACTCATATTCTCTCATGAGATGGTTGACTTTAGATTGCTTCACTTTTCCTGTTCCTTCATATGTGACTTCTAGCTTGTTCCAAATATCCTGTGCTGTTTCACAAGAGGAAACTTTGTTATATTCAGTAGCTGTAAGTGCACAATGCAACATATTTATTGCTGAAGCATTAGTTTGGAGTTTTTTCAGAATGTCATCTGTGTATTCCCTCTGAGGAATAACAACATCTCCTAGACCTTGTTCCATTCTGGTAGGAATGAAATCACCATCAGTGATGACATACCAAGCACTCATGTTCTGAGCTTGGATGAAGTACATCATCCTTTTCTTCCAGTATGAGTAGTTGTTGCCATTAAACAATGGAGGTCTGGTAGTAGAAGAACCTTCTGGGACAATAAAGTGAGAAGAATTCTCAGGCTGGTGTCTACTAGCCATCTCTATTGATTCTGATAGGATCTTACACTTAGATTGTTAGATCTTTAGTAAATATGCGAAGTGACCTTCGCTCTGATACCACTTGTTGGCCCTATCAAGAACAGAATCACCTAGAGGGGGGGTGAATAGGTGTCAAAGTAGAAAACTGAAAATTTCTAAGTTTTTAGAGAAACTTGATTTTCAGAGTCAAATTTCCTCAGAGTCAGAGGCAAGCTAACAGGAGTTGCTTCTGAGGGAAATTCTGCCTAAACCCAGTTAGACTGTTTTCAGCAACAGAAGTTCTGATTGAGGAACTTCTGGACAGTCTTCTGAACAAAGACAATGATGCTTAAGAGAAAATCTGTTTCAGCACTAAATATTAGCAAGTACACAGAAGCAATAATAACAAGTATAAGAGGGAGAAAGAAGTTCAGGAGGTCCTGATTGAACAATTCGATTTATCCAAGTTCGCCACAGAAGTCCTGTGACTACGTCTTGTCCCCTGAGGTCGCAGCCTACAGAGATTTTATAAATCCACTATTCAGAACTTTTATGGCAAGTTCAGAAGCTCCTTTACATCAACAGAACTTAAGCTAATTTCTCACTTAGTCCTGACTAGCCTAAAAAGAGTTAAAGGATTTCCACCAGAACAAACAATACTCTGTTTTCTGGATTTCTCACCCAACTCTAATCTCAACTAGATTTCTCTCATCAAATCTAACTGAAGATCACAAACGATCTCAGTTTACAAGATTCCTATTATGAACTTGTTTTTCTTCACTCTCTCACTTTACTAAGACTATGCTAAGAAAGATTGAGAATGGAAAAGTTGCTCTGTTTTTCTTGTTAAAACAGTGCGTTGAGATTTTGCTCGATAATCACACGTCGTTGATGCATTGGAGCTTGGCTACTATTTATAGTGATTGAAGATGACCGTTGTGGAGTTTGAAACTTCAAAGGAGATGACATCAGTTGTTGTAGCCGTTAATTTGTCAAGTCTTCAAACGGTCTTCAAACACTTTGATTCCGTTATCCTTGTTCTTTAACTAAATCCGGTAAGTGATTTGAAATCAAGGATGAGGATGACAGAATCATTCTTCAATTAGATCAACAAAGGGTAGGCAAGGAAATTTCGGTTTCTCTTGAACAGACAAGCGCGCTCCATCAAAACAGCTTTTTGAACTTTTGGCGCCTTGCATTGAATGCAAGTGTCAGAGCATTAAATGCTCAAACAAACCCGTGACTAAGCTTTCAGAAGCTTATTTCCAGTTGTCTAGACTTCTGATCAAATTGGCATAACTTCTGATTGCAAAGAACTTCTGAGGAGAGCTTTAGCAGACTTCGGCTTCAGAGCGGAGTATCCAACTTCTGAGTTATTGAAACTCTGACTTCAGCAAACTGATCTTCTGAGTTCTTTAGGCAATCCAGAAATGATTCATTCAGCACCTGCTAAGTAACTTACACATAGACTAAAACAGAAATATTAGTCAACAATAAACTATATGTAAGATAGAATTAAGTTTTCTCTTCTGAAACGTTTGGACATAATCAAAACACTTAGGGTTCATCACATATATTCATGCATTTATTCTCATGACTAGTAGAATGTCTACCAAATAATAAAATAGGAAAAAGAAAACGTATGCAAAAAGTGATAGTTGACGAAAAAGAAAAATATTCAAGTCACTTTTACATTTCCCCTACACAAGGATTAAGTACCTCAAATCCTATACTAAAGTTTTTATTATGTTCTTTTCCTTATGTTTAAACCAAGGTTTTTATGCAATCTCATATGGAACGGCATATTATCTAAAAGATATGCAAATATCTTGACTTGAAGTCCATCTCGAGATTAAATAAAAATGAGGTCATTAGGGAAACTATAGCCATAATACATGTTGATTTAAAGTTAATATAGGTTGAGGGTATCTAAAAATTTTCTTGCTCAAATACTTTGTTCATTAGGAAGTGTCAAGTTGCGTACTTTTGGCCACGTTCGAGTCCACCCATGGCTTGAGCGAGGTATAAAAGGAACGTTAAGCTAGAGTATAGAGATATAATTATTGGCATGTTGAAGTTTAATGTCACGGTCTAGTCCACCCATGTCAAGGATGTGACCTCTTAAGTAGAAATCATGAATCTCAAGTCGGTATATTAACTCATAAGTCACGGTCTCGACCACCCTTATCAAGGACATGACTAGGGAAGATTTACTTGACAAAATTATGCAAGAAGAAAAATACACCATCCTTCTCTGAAATTCGGATGGTTGAAAAAATCTTACAAAGAAAGAAACACTAAATACATACCTACATTTCCCGTAAACCTTTACCCGTAAATTCGCCCACACACATAGTTCCAGTGGAGTATTCAGATCAGAAACTCAGTAAGATTTCGTTCCTTTCATAAGGCATTGTAGTTTAGATCGAGAGATCAACTTTTTTCATCCGTTCATCGAAGGAAATCCGAGCAAGAACGCCCCGAGGCTTGACACGCCTTCCGAGTAGAGTAAAAAGGATTGACGATCCTGTTTTCTTATACTTGTTTATGTTCTGTCCAACTTTGATTTTCTATTTACATCTTGTATGAATATGATATTGAGTTTATAAAGAGATTTATGTTCTTCATATGCTTATGTTCTTGAATTAATAAGTTTGCATGCTAAGTAAGATATTTACATCAAAATAGTTGCTAAGTATAATAACTTGTGTTTATCATTAACTTATAATCTTGTGATACGAATAGGTTCGGTTGCTTAGGTTATAATCTAGTTTTACATGTGTGATTGTAGTTGGTTATATTATTGATACGAATAGGTTCGGTTAGTATATAATTCATGTTCATATATGGTTAACTTGTTTGCATGAATCGAGAGATCGGAATAAGTTATATCGAGATTAGATTAACTATATCAAGTTTATTCAATATTGTGTTTACGTGCTTAAATGAATTGTTGTCTTTGCCTTAGAATGAATAGAAATCCATGTTGGCCCTAACAAGAACAGAATCACCTAGAGGGGGGGGGGGTGAATAGGTGTCTAAGTTTTTAAAGAAACTTAATTTTCAGAGTCAAATTTCCTCAGAATCAGAGGCTGGCTTACAAAAGCAGCTTCTGAGGGAAATTATGCCTAAGCACAGTTAAACTGTTTTCAACAACAGAATTTCAGAGTTTGAGAACTTCTGGACGGTCTTCTGAACAAAGACAATGATATTAGGAGTAAAATCTGTTTCAACACTAAATATGAGCAAGCACACAGAAGCAGTAATAACAAGTATAAGAGGGAGAGAGAAGTTCAGGAGATCCTGATGAACAAGTCGATTTATCCAAGTTCGCCACAGAAGTCCTGTGACTACGTCTTGTCCCCTGAGGTCGCAGCCACCAGAGATTTTAAATCTACTATTCAGAACTTTTATGGCAAGTTCAGAAGCTCCTTTACATCAACAGAACATAAGCTAATTTCTCACTTAGTTCTGACTAGTCTAAAAAGAGTTAAAGGATTTCCACCAGAACAACAACAACTCTGTTTTCTGGATTTCTCACCCAACTCAAATCTCAACTAGATTTCTCTCTAAATCTAACTGAATATCACAAACGATATCAGTTTACAAGATTCCTATTATGAACTTGTTTTTCTTCACTCTCTCACTTTAACTAAGGCTAAGCTAAGAAAGATTGAGAATGGAAAATGTGCTCTGTTTTTCTTGTTCAAACAGTGCGTTGAGATTTTGCTCGATAATCACACGTAGATGATGCAGTGGAGCTTGGCTACTATTTATAGTGAATGAGGATGACCGTTGGTGAATTTGAATCTTCAAAGGAGATGACATCAGTTGTTGTAGCCGTTAATTTGTCAAATCTTCAAACGGTCTTCAAACACTTTGATTCCGTTAACCTTGTTCTTTAACTTAATCCGGTAAGTGGTTTGAAGTTGAAGATAAGGTTGACTGAAAACATTCTTCAATTAGATCAACAAAGGGTAGACAAGGAAAATCTGGTTTCGCTTTGAGTAGACAAGCGCGCTCCTTCAAAACAGCTTTTTGAACTTTTGGCGCCTTGCATTAAATGCATTTGTCAGAGCAATAAATGTTTAACGGAACCCGTGACTTAGCTTCTGATAGCTAATTCCATTTGTCTAAACTTCTGATCAAATTGGTAGAGTTTTACTTCTGATTGCAATGGACCTCTGAGGAGAGCTTTAACAAACTTCAATATCTTCAGAGCGGAACATCCAGCTTCTGAAAGAGGGAATACTGTCTTCAGCTTTCGTTTCTTCTGAGTCCTTAAGCAAACCAGAAAATGTTCATTCAGCACCTGCTGAGTAACTTACATACAAACTTAAAAAAATATTAGTCAATATTAAACAGTATGTAAGAGAATTTTAATTTTCATCTTCTGAAACGTTTGGACATAATCAAAACACTTAGGGTTCATCATTCTCCCCCATTTTGGTTATGGACAAACCGTGGTCAGAAGATAAAAAGTTCCTTGAGAGAGCAGAGGGATTAGAGATTAACTTCCTGATACAGATGTTTGTTTTATAACTTCTGAGTAACTTTACTCCCCCATTTTAGTGTAAATGGTGAACTTCATCAATCTGTATAAACTTAAGACAGGCTTGAAATCAAGTTGTTAGATTTTTAGTGAAGATAAAGTTACTAAGTTAAAAAGAAACATAAACAGTAAGAAATTAATCAGAGACAATTAAAAAGTATAAGAAAAGTTCAGTGTATAAAATAATCAGAAGAAACAGTAAACAAAATAATCATCAGAAGGAAAGTCCTAAGACAAGACTACCCAACCCAGAACCTAGCTAAGAAGCTTAAGTCCTAAAAAGATTATAAGTTTCTAGATCTCTTCTGAGGAGGAGGTACACCACTGGAACTTTCATCAACATTCTGTCTCTTCATCCCAGCAGACTTGAGACCATCCTGCTGAGCAGACTTCTCCCCCGTTTGGCCAGAACCAACAGGAACACCCAGAGCACCTTGAGAGTCCAATTTCTGCTGAACATTCAAAGCAGTCTGAAATTGCTGAGGAGTAGGCCTTACAGTGTTGATCATTTCCATTCTTCGCCTGATATCAGCATCAATGGTTTTCATATGATCAAAAGTCTGTCCAGACATAGGTCGCTGTCTCTGAACATCTTCCAGAAGGAGCTTGATCAACCGATTGTTAGCATACACAGCAGCAGTGAAATGCTCATTCTGAATATAAGTCTGTCCGCGAACAAACCTATAGCAGTTATGAAGAACCTTCTCTTGTTCTCGTGCTTGAGTGTGATAACCTTCAGAAGTTCAGTGAGCTCAGCAATCTGGGCGCTCTGAGCAGTCACAGCGGACTCAATGCTCTGAAGACGATTGTTGAGATCGGGAGTGATGTCATATACAATCTTAGCAACCCCTGAAGATGATGATCCTTGAGCAGAAGATTTCACTTCTCTCAGAATATGATTAGCAGTACTTTGCAGATCATCAATCTTACTTGGAAGAATTTTCTCATGAGCCTCATAATGCTCATTTGCTTCCTTGACTTCTTCTGACAAAATCTCCAGATTTTCATTAACTTTCAGAGAAGAAGCAAGAGCAATATTTTCGAGAGTTGGAAGAGTCAGAGCCAATTCTCTCAACTTGTAAATTTCATCATATGTAGCCAGATGAAGTGTAGAAAGATTGCGAGTGTAGACAGTAGGGTTCTGCATTTGAAGCATAGTCATGAGCTGCAGGTTCTGAGCTTTCAAAGATTGAATTTCTTGCAGCACAATGCCCTGAGCATACATGTCAGCAGCAGAAGACCGTTGTCCAAAACCAGCAAATCTATTCAGCAATTCATCAGAGCCACTCTGACTCATTCTTCTCAACTCTTCAACAGATGGAGCACCACCAGCTTCGGATACACCAGAAGCTCTGCCCATGAAACCAAAACTACCAAATCTTCTTTCCAGATCATCTTGATCCATTGTATTGCGTAGGAAGTCATAGTTGGATGACAGCCCAACAAAGAAAGAGGTAGAGGATGAAGTAGTTAAGGGATCACACACAGGAGGTGCATGTCCAGAAGTTGAAGGAGGAGGGATATGTGTGGTTGTGGAAGGAATGGTGTATGTGGAAGAGGAAGAGAGAGTATGTGAAATGGATGGTAGTGTGGATGGTAGTGAGAAAGATGGAGCAGTAAATCCAATTGATGGAATTACAGAGGAAGTAAAGAGAGAAGAAGTAGTGGAGGTAGATATGGAATCTGTGAAAATGGGTCTAGAAGATAAATTCACTTCTGAATAGGATCCAGAAGGAGGAGCAGTTTTAGGAGGTACAACTTCAGAGGTTGAAGTTGTAGGAGGAATGGAAGTGTGAGAATCACTAACTTCTGTGACAGAAGGTAGTGAAGGAGATGGATAGGGGGTACGAGGAGAGGATGGATGAGAAGTATGAAGGGGAGATGGATGAGGAGTATGAGTGGGAGATGAGATAACCTGGTCAGAAGAGTTTGGATCAAACATCAAAATTGGTTCAGCAAACACATGAGCCATTCTGAACAGCGTTTCAGAAGCATCTCTGTCACCAGGGTTTCTGCCTTGACCCAGAAGAACAATATCAAGAAAATCATCAGTGTTGATGTTTTCAGCAAACCTCATTGCATCCTTAATGATAGTGTCAGGCTCTTGACAACTATCTTCTGACAGTTCTTCAATGACAGGAGCATCAGCATCCTTTTCAGCAAACATATCCATCATGTCTTCGTCATCAACCAAGTCCTCTTTTTCAGGAGTTGATTCATCCAGTTCAGTACTCGGAGCAATATAGAAGTCCTTTTTGTTCAGAGACCTTCTATTTGCAGCAACCTTCTTCCTTGGGAGTCTGGAGAGAGGAATATCTTCAGAGTCCTCTTCTTCTCCCGTAGCCTCAACATTTCCTGAGAACTCCACGTTCCCAACTTGAGCAGCGCATTCAGCAATTCTAGCATCAGCCTTAGCCTTTGCTGCAATTTCTCGCTCAGCTGCTAACTTATCTTCAGCTTCCTTCTTCTTTCTTTTCACATCAGCAAGAGCTACAACTCTTGCAATTCTCTCAGCCTCAGCAGCCTTTTCCCTTTCATCAAGACGTGCATCCTCAGCTTCCTGAGCTGCTTTCTCAGCAGCATCCCTTGGCTTCTCAGCAACAATCTTGCCAAAAGGTTCAACACTAATGGTTGTTTGAACCAGAGCTTCTGAGACAACCACCTTCTCTATTTGAAGGACCACCTTACTTGATCCTTTCTTTCCTTTGCCCTTCTTGGCAACATTCTTTCCTTTCTGCACAGTAGCTTCGATAATCTCCTTCTGAGCAATGCTTACAGAGGAAGCATTCTCCTTCTTCTTCGGAATCATACCAAAGGAAAGGTTCCTAAGGGTATGCATCTTAAGAACAGTACTCCTGCTGGTTACACCTTCTCCTGAAACGACAACAGAGGCAGCTTCAAACAGCCTCGTCAGAAGAGAACCATAAGTAAGTGCACTGACTACAGACACATTTTTCATCTGCCGTATTAGCATGGCAGAGAGATTGATCTTCTTCTGATTTACCAGATGCCACATGAAAACCCGTTCACGATTGGAAACACCATTAACTCCTCCAGCCTTCGGAAGGAACGCATTTGTGGTCAAGTAGTGTGCCCACCTCTGGTGCTGAGTGAGCCAGGTGGCATAGGTTTCCTTGGCACTCAGATCTGGTCTTGCCCAGTTTGCTTCATTAAACCCTTCAGCAGAACCATCATCTCCAATGATGATTCCCTCGTCATCAATCCCGATAACCTGAGAAATGGAAGCCCTGCTGACCTTGATCTCAACTTCTCCAACCACCGAGTGAACAACATCCTCCTCATTAGATAGGTAGTGGAGGTTCTGATAGAATTGAGTGACTAATTTCGGATAGATGAACTCATCCAAAGAGACGAATCAATTCCAATTTTGAGCACTTAGCCATTTAGAGATAGGTTCAGTGGATTTGACTTCATCGTCTAGGAACCTAGAAGTGAAAACCCTAGATTCGCTAACTTTCTTTTTGGTCTCAGAATTAAAGATGTGAGTGACAGTGAGTTCAATGGGATGATCTTGAGCCATTGAAAGATTTTTAAGAAATTAGGTCAAGTGTTTGAGAGAAAGAAAAACACAGAGAGTTGTTTATGGAAAATCTAATTGCAGAGAAAATGAGAGTGAAAAACTTCTAAGTGTGGAATTCCCTTATTTATACCCAAACTAGAAACTGTTCCAATTCAAAAAGTAACTAACTGCCGTTAAAAGGGGAACAGATAACCGTTAAACACCAATAACAACGTCGTAATAGCAATAAATGTACGCATGCTTAATTCAAAATCATGATTAGATTTTATCACACTTGATTATCTTAAGTTATTAACATTTAAGATAGAAAAAGATATAATTAAACTAAGTTACTGAAGTGGATAAGTCATACCAATGCCTTCTCGTAAGCTGTTGAAAGGTGTACCAGCTAGAGGCTTAGTAAACATGTCAGCAAGATTTTCTTCAGAGGGAACATGGGTGATGATGATATCCTTCTTCAGAACATGATCTCTCAGAAAGTGATGCCTAATATGAACATGCTTCATCCTGCTGTGCTGAATAGGATTCTTTGAAAGATCAATTGCACTCTTATTATCAACGTAGATTGTAATTGTTCCAGGGATGACTCCATAGTCAGCAATTTGTTGCTTGATCCAGAGCATCTGAGAAACACAACTTCCAGCAGCAACATACTCAGCTTCAGCAGTTGAGAGAGCCACAGAGGTTTGTTTCTTGTTATGCCAGGAGACTAGGCACTCCCCCAGAAAATGACAACCACCAGAAGTGCTGACCCTCTTCAATTTATCCCTACCATAGTCAGAGTCTGTGTATCCTATATGAGTAAAATCAAAACTACAAGGATACCACAAACCAGCTTCTGGTGTGCCTTTAAGATATCTGAGAATTCTCTTGACATCAACATCATGAATCTCTCTTGGTTTAGACTGATATCTAGCACAAAAACAGACATCAAAATGTATATCTGGCCTGCTGGCGGTTAGGTATAAAAGAGAACCAATCATACCTCTGTAGGTTTTTATATCTACAGGTTTACCAGCTTTCTCTTCATCATCAATGTCTTTGCTGACATCCATTGGAATATCAACAGCATTAGAGTCCATCATGCCAAATTTCTTCAGCACTTCTCTAGTGTACTTGGCTTGATTGATAAACACACCATCATTACTTTGCTTGATCTGAAGTCCTAAGAAGAAGGTTAATTCTCCCATCATAGACATTTCAAATTCAGCCTTCATGTGGTCACTGAACTCTCTGCACAAAGATTCATTAGTAGCACCAAATATAATATCATCAACATATACCTGTGCTAAAAGGATATCCTTGTTCTTCTTCAGAGTGAACAGAGTTGTATCAACACAGCCTCTGACAAATCCCTTAGACAGAAGGAACTTTGTCAGCCTCTCATACCAAACTCTGAGAGCTTGTTTCAGTCCATACAAGGCTTTCTTCAGCTTGTACACATGATCAGGAAACTTAGGATCTTCAAAACCAGGAGGTTGAGATACATAAACTTCCTAATCAATGTAACCATTCAAGAATGCACTTTTCACATCCATTTGAAAAAGCTTAAAACCTTTGTATGATGCAAAAGCACATAAGATTCTAATGGCTTCTAATCTTGCAACAGGAGCAAAAGTTTCACCATAATCTATGCCTTCTTGCTGACTGTAACCTTGAGCAACAAGTCTTGCCTTGTTCCTCACAACATTTTCAACAACCTTTATGTTGTTAGGTCTGGGAACCAAAATCCAAACTTCTGACCTTTTAAACTAATCAAGTTCTTCTTGCATTGCCATTAACCAGGAATCATCATCTGCAGCTTCATAGAAGTCCTTGGGTTCCAGAAGTGACACAAAAGCCACATTCCCCATATATCTTCTGAGCTGAGCTCTGGTCATGACAGGGTTGTGAATAGAGTCAATTATGTTCTCTAAGAAATGATTCCTATGAGTTCTAACTTCTCTTGGTACATCCAATGTATCTTTTGAAACTTGTTCATCATTTGTTGAATCATATATAGGAGCATCTTCTGGAAGGAAGTTGAGTTCTGGAGTAGAATTCTCTTATTGAGCTTGTTCAGCAACAGGAGGAACCACTTCAGCAGCTCTGGGAGAAACATCTTCTTTTCTATCAGGAGATGTCACTTCAGGAGCATGAACTACATCTTTATCAGGAGCTCTACTATCTGCAGGGTTAGTCTCATCAAACTGTACATGAACAGATTCATCTAAAGTTTGAGTCCTCTTATTAAAAACCCTATATGCTTTACTATGTGTTGAGTAACCAAGAAAAATGGCCTCATCTGCCTTTGAATCAAACTTTGGAAGATATTCTTTTGTATTCAAACATAACACTTACAACCAAAGGTTCTGAAATAACCTATTTTAGGCTTTCGACCTTTTCAGAGTTCATAAGGGGTTTTGTTCAGAATGCTTCTGATTAGCACTCTATTCAGAACATAGCAGGCTGTGTTAACAGCTTCTCCCCAAAAGTACTTTGGAAGCCTTCTTTCATTGATCATAGTTCTGGCAATTTCAACCAGAGTTCTATTCTTCCTTTCAACTACCCCATTTTGTTGAGGAGTTCTGGGAGCAGAAAAGTTATGATCAATGCCCTTGGTTTCACAGAATTCTTCAAACAGAAAGTTCTTGAATTCTCCACCATTATCACTTCTGATATGAACAAACTTTTCATTCCTTTCATTCTCAAGTTTCTTTATCAGAACTGAGAAACATCCAAGTGACTCATCTTTGCTAGACAACAAGATAACCCAAGTGAATCTTGAATAGTCATCTACAATGACAAAGGCAAACTTCTTTCCACCCATGCTCATTGGTTGAACAGGGCCAAAAAGGTCCATATGAAGTAATTCCAAAGGTCTTTTAGTTGAAATGATCTTTTTAGTTTTAAAAGAGCTTCTGGATTGTTTACCATATTGACAAGCAGTGCATATATGATTCTTTTTAAAACTAATTTCAGGCAGACCCTCAACCAATTGATATCTAGCTACTTTGGCCAGAAGGTCCATGCTCACATGAGCAAGTCTTCTATGCCAGAGCCAGGAGGTATCCTCTTTGGACATCAAGCATATATTTTTGCAAAGATTCTCAAGGTTTAGTATGAAAACATTTTCAACTCTAGGAGCAGTTAGAATAACTTCCCTTGACTTACTGTCCAAGATTTTACATCCAGCGGAGCTGAAGACAACATCTCTACCTTTATCACACAGTTGTGCAACACTCAGGAGATTGAACTTCAGGCCTCTGACTAGGGAGACATCTTCGATCGGAGGATTAGTTCCTATGGATCCAGAACCAAGTATCCTTCCTTTCTGAGCATCTCCAAAGCTGACTTTTCCACCTCTTTTAGGATCAAATGTGATGAATTCTTTTTCATCACCTGTCATATGCCTTGAGCACCCACTGTCAATGTACCACAGCTTTGACATTGATGGAGCACTCAGATCCACCTGCAACACAATCAATTAGTGACAGGTACCCAATCCTAATTGGGTCCTTCATTGTTAGATTTTTCTTCAGCAGGTTTTAGTGATATCTCAGATTGCAAGATGTTTTTAATGTGATACTTGCAATCCTTCAACCAGTGACCATCACTCTTGCAAAGCTTGCAAAAGGGAGGGTTCTTGGATCTTTCCCTTAGCTTCTTGGGAGATTTCTTCTTCTGAGAAGGTGCAACATCTTCAGAGGCAACAACAGCGCTCTCAGAGGTACCAACATCAATAGAGAAGCTATCTCTTTCAGAAGGGAGGGAGCGACAGGTTTCTTCTTCTTCTGGGGTTTATCACTTCCCAGAGGCAGCTTTTCCTTGCCTTTGGCTTTGGGACCATCAACAGGAGTGCTGAACTGTTAACACATCTTTTCTTCTAACACTTTCATGTCAGAATAAACTTGAGTAAATCTAAGAAACTTGTCAGCCTCACTCTTGTCCAATTTCCTCTTAAGGTACTTGAACATACTATAGAGTTCTTCAAGAGAATCATAGATATCTAGTTCGTTAGAATTGTTTACCTCAGAGTCATATGTAACTTCAGGAGGTGCGGAAGTTTCTCCTGTGACATCTTCAGAAGTTGGCTCTTCAATAGCCATGAAACAAATCTGAGCTTGCTCTTCCTTTTCTTCAGGATCACTGCTGGTCTCAGAGTCTGACCAAGCAGCCAGCATAGCTTTCTTGAACTTTTTCTTATCTTTCTTCAGCTCCGGGCAGTTAGGCTCAATGTGCCCCGGTTGCTGACATCCATAGCACACAATAGGCTTGTTTGGATCTCTCTTGAACTTTTCACCAGAATCAGGAGTTTTCTTGTCAAAGCTCCTGAAAGGCTTCTTGTAGTTTCCACCTCTGCCTTTTCTAAAGGCCTTCTTGAACTTCCTGGTCAGCATAGCCAGTTCCTCATCTTCAGAGGATTCTTCAGAAGATTCTGCTTTCAGGACTACTCCTCTTTTTCCTTCTGACCTCTCTCTTAGGTCATGATTCTTCATGGACATCTCATGAGTAATTAGGGAGCCAATGAGTTCATCATACTCATAATAGCTCAAGTCTTGAACTTCTTCAATGGCAGTCTTCTTGGCTTGCCACGACCTTGGTAAGCTTCTGAGAATCTTCTTCACTTTCTCGGATTCTTCAATATCCTTTCCCAAACTCTTCAAGTCATTGACAATCTTGGTGAATCTAGAATTCATACTTGAAATAGATTCGTTGTCAAGCATTTCAAATAACTCATAGTCTCTTTTTAGTTGATTGACTTTAGATTGTTTCACTTTTCCAGTTCCTTCATAAGTGACTTCCAGCTTGTTCCAGATCTCCTGTGCTGTTTCACAAGAGGAAACTTTGTTATACTCAGTAGTAGAAAGTGCACAGTGCAACATATTCATTGCTGAAGCATTGGTTTGGAGTTTTTTAAGAATATCATCAGTATATTCTCTCTGAGGAATTACAACATTCCCTAAACCAACTTCCATCCTTGTTGGAACGAAGTCACCATCAGTGATAACATTCCAGGCGCTCATATTCTGAGCTTGGATGAAACACATCATCCTCTTTTTCCAATAAGAGTAGTTATCACCATTGAATAGTGGAGGTCTAGTTGTGGAAGAGCCCTCGGGGATAATAAAGTGAGAAGGGTTCTCAGGCTGGTGTCTACTAGCCATCTCTATTGATTTCGATAGGATCTTACACTTAGATTGTTAGATCTTTAGTAAATAGAAGAAGTGACCTTCGCTCTGATACCACTTGTTGGCCCTAACAAGAACAGAATCACCTAGAGGGGGGTGAATACGTGTCTAAGTTGAAAACTGAAAATTTCTAAGTTTTTAAAGAAACTTAATTTTCAGAGTCAAATTTCCTCAGAATCAGAGGCTGGCTTACAGAAGCAGCTTCTGAGGGAAATTCTGCCTAAGCACAGTTAAACTGTTTTCAGCAACAGAAGTTCAGAGTTTGAGAACTTCTGGACGGTCTTCTGAACAAAGACAATGATATTAGGAGTAAAATCTGTTTCAACACTAAATATGAGCAAGCACACAGAAGCAGTAATAACAAGTATAAGAGGGAGAGAGAAGTTCAGGAGATCCTGATGAACAAGTCGATTTATCCAAGTTCGCCACAGAAGTCCTGTGACTACGTCTTGTCCCTTGAGGTCGCAGCCACCAGAGATTTTAAATCTACTATTCAAAACTTTTATGGCAAGTTCAGAAGCTCCTTTACATCAACAGAACATAAGCTAATTTCTCACTTAGTTCTGACTAGTCTAAAAAGAGTTAAAGGATTTCCACCAGAACAACAACAACTCTGTTTTCTGGATTTCTCACCCAACTCAAATCTCAACTAGATTTCTCTCTAAATCTAACTGAATATCACAAACGATATCAGTTTACAAGATTCCTATTATGAACTTGTTTTTCTTCACTCTCTCACTTTAACTAAGGCTAAGCTAAGAAAGATTGAGAATGGAAAATGTGCTCTGTTTTTCTTGTTCCAACAGTGCGTTGAGATTTTGCTCGATAATCACGCATAGATGATGCAGTGGAGCTTGGCTACTATTTATAGTGAATGAGGATGACCGTTGGTGAATTTGAATCTTCAAAGGAGATGACATCAGTTGTTGTAGCCGTTAATTTGTCAAATCTTCAAACGGTCTTCAAACACTTTAATTCCGTTAACCTTGTTCTTTAACTTAATCCGGTAAGTGATTTGAAGTTGAAGATAAGGTTGACTGAAAACATTCTTCAATTAGATCAACAAAGGGTAGACAAGGAAAATCTGGTTTCGCTTTGAGTAGACAAGCGCGCTCCTTCAAAACAGCTTTTTGAACTTTTGGCGCCTTGCATTAAATGCATTTGTCAGAGCAATAAATGCTTAACGGAACCCGTGACTTAGCTTCTGATAGCTAATTCCATTTGTCTAAACTTCTGATCAAATTGGTAGAGTTTTACTTCTGATTGCAATGGACCTCTGAGGAGAGCTTTAACAAACTTTAATATCTTCAGAGCGGAACATCCAGCTTCTGAAAGAGGGAATACTGTCTTTAGCTTTCGTTTCTTCTGAGTCCTTAAGCAAACCAGAAAATGTTCATTCAGCACCTGCTGAGTAACTTACATACAAACTTAAAAAAATATTAGTCAATATTAAACAGTATGTAAGAGAATTTTAATTTTCATCTTCTGAAACGTTTGGACATAATCAAAACACTTAGGGTTCATCAATCCAAACATGTGCGTTTGGTGACTTGAAGTATATGTTATACGTGAATGGTACAGTAAGTTGTGTTTTATCAACCAAATCAATAAGGATTATCGTTTTATCTATTTGTGAAAAGAAAACGAACATGAGTAAGAGAAAGTTTAAGTATATTGTTCCATCTCTGTGGGTACGATCTTTTTATTACTATATGCGAAACTGTGCACTTGCAGAAATAACGCAACATAAATCATTTACGAGATAGGCTCATGTGTGACAATGGGCTTATTGTGAGACAAGCCCCTTAAAGTGTAACAAGAGAAAGAGGTGGAGGCATTTTTGTAATTAAATAGGGAAAGATGGCAAACTTGTAATTAAATGAAAACTCTTCATGCGTGAAAAATGGAAGGAAGGAAGAAAAGGTGATGTGATGACAGCTTTAGAGAGAGAAAAAGTTTTAATTATTTTCGTTAAAAGATTTTTTCCTACTCTTCCCGAACACATTTTTAAAAAAAAATTATACCACTAAACTCGTATTAATTTTGTGGTCATTTTGAGATCCATTGTTGTTATTTATGAGTTCGAATTTTCTGTAGCCACAACCCTGTCCATGTACCTGTCAACCACTATCACAATGCCATTTGTCAAAAATAATCCTAATCAGCTTTTAATGAATGTTAATCAAATTAACCCACAGTTAACCGATGTTAACAGAGTTAACACTTTCTCTCACATCACCGTTTCTCTCTCTTCCTCCTCACTCGCCTGGTTTTCTAGGTTAACAGCGCTTCCGAAATTTCCTCCAACGTTCTCATTGACGCTCAATTTCTCTCTCCTCGCCTATTCTCCTCAGCCGGTCGGTTAAAGCTTCCTCCTCAGCGGACTCACATTCTTCCGGTACTTTTCTTTTCCGAATTTATATGCTCCGTTTTGATTTCTCTAATTAAACTGATGATTGGATTTACTTTTCTTTCAATTGCCATGATTTGAACTCCCATTCTTCACTCAGTTATCGTATTTACTTATGTAATTGAATTGAACATTCATCTTTTGTGTTCCCTATTAAATATCATCACCAACTAAGCTATGAATCTAGACTTTTCATGATATCTATGAAAAATTTAAAAGAAATCTAGAAAATCATATAATTACCATCAAGCATCTATAGATGAGATTTAGAGATACATGTATCACTTATAAACATATCTAAGATAAAAAAATTATTGTCATTACAAATTTTGTGGCTAAGATTGAACATGGAACTCACATGTATATTATATAAATATGTCTAATGTGATAAGCAGTAGTGTGCAGCAAAATAGAGAAATTAGTATAAGTATAAATACAAGTTGCCAACATGAATTTGGGTTATTTGTATGTACTATTTGAAAGTGGAATGCTAACTGAAAGCAAGTTTGTGATAGTAATATTTGAAATGCAGTTACTTGTTCAATTGATTTATGTGGTTCTTATTTTCACAGCAAGAGGTGTTGAAATTGTGGGATTATAGGTTCAAATCCTGCTGGATGCACAACATCAATATATATGTTGCTCGTGCCAATTTGAAGCTTGTTTTCTTTGAAGGGATCAACTTAGGGATACAAAAGCAATGCAAGATAGGTTAATGTGGAATGCTTTCTGGTTGGCTAAATTGTGTTTTCAGTGTTCTGTAGCGTATTCATAAGAGCCTCTACCACACTGAATACGTCCCTCAGGGTATAACCTTAATCCTTTTTTACCCCTTCACTTATCTTTAGCTATGCTCTTATTTTATTATTCAATGTGTTTATGGTTTCAGATTTGGTGGAGAAGAGAGCAGAGGTCGTCGCCCGATTGAAAGCCCTTTACAGATCTGAACCTCGAGGAGGAGCAATGTCGACTATGACGGTTTGTTGTCGCTTCAGATGAGCTCGAGATACTACAGCGATTCTGTTTGTATTCGTAAACTTCCATTTTCAAGGTACTTCTATGTCTCTTTTCCTAGACTGATCTACAATTGAAATTTAATGATCATTTTAGGATATTTTCCTCGATCTTCAACAGGATGAGGTTTATTAGATTGATAATGTGACATTGCACTGGATTCATGAGATTCATTTTAGGATATTCATCTTTGACTTAATTGTTCATTATTTATGCAACTTCCCTCATGGAGGTAGTGCTGTAGTGTGATATTGGAGTTTTTTTTTTATGTTTGCAGATGGATGCTGTTTCACTGGCCAACCAGCTCAGGAAGAGATTTATTAACTAGATAGAGTTATTCATTCTTGTATGGCTGCTAGGTATTACTAATGCTTGTGTTCTAGTAGAATTTGATTGTTTACAAAATAAGATAACATTGGAAAGAGGTGCATGACATTATGTTGGCATTTGTACTACTGATTTGGGCATGTTCTTAAGTTTACATCACTGGAGTTGAAAAATTCATGTGAATTCGTCATATCAGGTTCCAAACTGTATTGAGGACATTACAATTGTATATTTTGGGTCTCTTAGTGTGCTTTCAGCATATATATATCATTTGATGTTGTTCTTTTTTCATCTATGTCTCTACAGTTAGTAATATTATCTCTATTTCTTCAAAATATTCTGTAATCAATGTATTTCAACTATATAGCATATGAAATATGATGGTGAATTTTCAATTTCAGGTAATAAAACTTTACTTTTGATTGAATGTGTATATGAGATCATAATAGTTGGAACAACTATCTGCTTACTTGCAATGATGTTCGATCTTTAATTTAGGTCATCAATTTATATAGGAGAGCTCCATTCAATCCAAATGTGAATAATTTAAACGACATTATATAATAAAAAGTGTCATCTTGAGTGAATCAAATGACAGAAAAGAAATGAAAACTGTCATTTTCTTTATTTTCTAACGACGGACAAATCAAATGCCAAAACTTTAAAGTTAAATTTCCAAGACACAACGATTATAATTGAAATAAAAATCAAAGCACAATATGTATCAATGTGCATATTTGACTACATTAACCCAGAAAATTAGTTTCTAAATTCAAATATTTAAGAAAAAAATTTGTGAATTCTAATGTAAATTCTGTGTATAAATGATTGATAAGTCCAAAATGTACTTATATTTCGAGGCATTTAATCGATGTATTTATGAGAAATTGATCCATTTAGCTTAGATTTACATAGGTTAGGGGCAACTTTACCTTTGTATTTGTGTTTCCATGTGTAGGGATCAAGTTTTGTGAAATCAATCGATTTGGTGCTAAAATCGGGCTTTTACTCAAGCAAACGAGGCTGTTTCGACACCTTGCAGTATTTCGGCCATAACTCCCTCATACGAAAGTATTGTTGGACGATTCAAGCTGCGTTGGAAAGCTAAGACATAGACAAACAACTTTCATGTTTTAAGTTTTTCCAAATTCGAAGCAGAAAGTGGTCAAAACAGGGCTCAAAGTTATGCTCGATCGAGCCACAGCCTTGCTCGATCGAGCCAAAAGCTTGCTCGATCGAGCGAGGCATTCTGTAACTTCAGAATGGCTTGCTCGATCGAGCCAAAGCCTTGCTCGATCGAGCCACTTCTCAACCAACCTTTCCCTTCATCAAATGTTGTGTTTTATCGTCCAAACGACACCCCAAATCACCCAATAGCTTCATCCTTTCATCAAGCATTGTAATCCTTGAGTTTTTGGCTATAAATACATCATTCTCCAGCGAAAGAAACATCATCCATCATCAGATGAATCACGAATCATAGAAATCACATTCGTGGTTATTCCCATTTGTTCCACCGAATTCCCTTCGGGGAATTCGTAAACACCATACACCTTACCATTCATTCCAGATTCCATGGCATTGTAGTGCTAATCGAGAGATAGACTTCTTTCATCAATTCATCGAGGAGAAGACGAGCAAGAACGCCCTGAGGATTGACAAACCTCGCGATCAAGAGTAAAAAGGATTGACAACCCTCTTTCCCTTTATCGATTACAGTTCTTACATTTCTCTGAATTTCCGTTGTATTTCTATGAATGTTTGACAATTGCAATACTTATAATAAAAGTTATATTCATATATGTTCATGTGTTTGAAGGTTCAAATCTTATTGCTTGGTAAATTTACTTTGTTTCTATCAAGTAAAATCAATAGAATATTCATCACTTACGCTTTATTAATCTAGGATAGGTTCAGTTAGTAAGTCGTAATCAATCTAACTTACGTGATATTCATTAATCTAATTAAGATTGTCTAGGATAGGTCCAGTAGTCTTGTTAAGTTAATTCACTTAAGGACAATTAAACATAAGTATCGAAAGATCGTGTTTAATTGTGTTCTAGAATTGGTTGAATTGTATGAGTAAATTGTTATAATGTTCATTGTGCTTAAATGAATCGTTGTCTTTGCTTGAATGATAAATGTTGGTTAAGATGTTAGTGTAGGAATAAATGTTAGTTTAGGAATTAGATTAGTTTAATCAACAACAATCCAAATTATCGCTTTTCTATAAACCTCAAGAAAACGAATAAAGTAGACGATGAAAGTAAATGAGTAATTAGCGTTTCTCTGTGGGTTCGATCTTAATATTACTACTTGAGTGATTCCGTACACTTGCGGAAAATACCCAACAATGATGTAACAAGACAACTTAGATCTGTTATAAGTCAGGAAAAAGTAGTTACGGGCGGTTTAAAAGTGAAAAGACACCTTTTGAAATGGATTAGATCAATTAAAAGTGGTGTCCGTTCATGAAAAGATGTCAAAAATTCGAGATTTTGTAACTGTTCGTCGGTAACTGCTTTACCGACGGAACATTTCGTCAGAACACCTTTTCTGTCGAAATCATTTTCTGAAAAATATTTGAAGAAATATCAGCGACAACATATTTCGTCGTAGGACGAAATTTCTCCGTCAAAAACACTTCCGGAACATAAAAACCTTTTTTTTTATTTCAATTATTTTTTCAAAATAACAGTATTACAAATAAATAAAAAAAATCATCTAATTAAAATTAAAATAAAACTTACCTCTAACCTCGATGAAGTTCTCGTTTAAATCTTACCTTCAAACTCCATGGATTCTCGTTCCTACTTGCTTCGTCTTCAATTAATTTGAGTCGGTTCTGCGCATGAACACAATCAAATATCTCCGACGAACGATTGAAAACAAAATAGTTAGTAACTAAAATTATAAAATTAGACCAAAACAAATAAAAGATAACAATATTAATATAAATAACTAATTAACTATATAAATACATATAATATAAATATCTATAAACGAAGATTCAGAATAAAATAAACTTGTTAATAAATAAGCAACAAAAAACAAGTTTAATTTCTTTCGAAACAAAACTTGTGACACGTTTTCCCGGCAACGGCGCCAAAAACTTGTTGGGCGATTTCCGCAAGTGTACGGAGTCACCCATGTAGTAATAAAAAGATCGAACCCACAGGGAAACGCTAATTACTCATTTACTTTCAACGTTTACTTTATTCGTTTTCTCGAGATTTATAGAAAAGCGATAATTTGGATTGTTGTTGATTAAATTAAACTAATTCCTAAACTAACATTTATTCCTACTAACATCTTAACCAACATTCATTATCCAAACAAAGACAACGATTCATTTAAGCACAAAGACCACCATGACAATTTATTCATATATACTCAACCAATTCTAGAACATAACTTAACCCGATCTCTCGATTCTTGCGATCAAGTTATCCTTACATGACTTTAACTTAACAAGATTACTGGACCTATCCTAGACAACCTCATTAGATTAATGATTATCACATAAGTTAGATTGATTACGGTTTACTAACTGGACCTATCCTAAATTAATAAAACATAAGTAATGAACAATTTAATCATTCAATAACATGAACATATATGAAGAATACTCATTTCATAATATTGTAATTGTCATAGCATTCATACAAAAGTAAACAGAAATTAAGAGAAAATGAACTATAACTAAGAAGGGAAAGAGGGCTGTCAATCCTTTTACTCTTCCTCGTAAGGTTTGTCAAGCCTCGGGGCGTTCTTCCTCGTCTTCTCATCGATGAACCGATGAAAGAAGCCTATCTCTCGATTAACACTACAATGCCATGGAATCTAGAGTGAACGGTAAGGTGTATGGTGTTTATGAATTCCCCGAAGGGAATTCGGTGGAACAAATGGTAATAACTACGAATGTGATTTCTTGTAGATTATTCTATGATATGATGGATCCTTTTTTTCGCTGGAGAATGGCATATTTATAGCAAAAAACTCAAGGATTACATAGCTTGATGAAATGATGAAGCTATTGGGTGATTCGGGGGGTCATTTGGGTGATAAAATATGACTTTTACATGAAGAGACAAGTTGGTCAGAACCCGTCTCGATCGAGACACCAAAAAATGGAGGAACAGAGGCCTTGTCTCGATCGAGACACATTTGTCTCGATCGAGACACCTCCCGTCGCGCCCGAGATCACCTTCGAACCCTGTTTTGACCACTTTATGCTCCGAATTTGGAAAAACTTAAAACATGAAAGTTGTTTTTCTATGCCTTAGCTTTCCAATGCAACTTGAAACGCCCATAATGACGTTCGTACGAGGAAGTTATGGCCAAAATACTTCAAGGTATCAAGGCTGCCTCGGTTGCTCGAGTAGAACTCGATTTTCGCACCAAATCAACTCGTTTTCTTAGAACTTCATCCCTACACATGAAAACACAAATACAAAGGTAAAGTTGCCCCTAACCTATGTAAATCTAAACTAAATGGATCAATTTCTTATGAATACATCGATTAAATGCCTTGAATTATAAGTACATTTTGGACTTATCAACTGCTTTTCTAGACTAAAGCAATATATATGGAGAAAACACTAGTCTTCAAAGAAAAACACTACTCTTCTAAATTGGAGCAATAAAACATGGAGAATTGTTCTTTTACTCATTGTCCATCCTGAGTTTTGTTCATAATGGCGCGCTCTTCAGTAAAATTTGTACCTGTAATTAGAAGATCATATTTTCATGATTTTGTGAAATCTAAGACTTTTAACATGATAACAATTTCTGAAAAACAAACACATTAATAAAATATACCTCTAAATGGCAAGTTGGGCCAACTTGCTATCATAGGTCGTTGATAAGCCACTGTAGAGTTTTGGTATAATGTACACCAGAATAACTAATAAGATTAATTATACAAATTATGAACTAATCAAATAACAATTCTTGAATTAACCTGAACATATTGATACGGTGATGCGAATTGCATAGATGATTGAAATTGCATTTGTGGATGAAAAAAAACAGAATTGAACTGCGGACGAAGAGGTAAAATATTTGGCATTTGAGCTCCATTCTACAGGATATTTTGAGGTGTCTGCTACACATGTAAACAAGTTAGTTATGTAATTCAGCTCATAAATAAATAAATCTTTAGAGCTCTAAACATCAGTACAATAGCAATAGAATAAGAAATGCGGTACTTGTTTGTTCATTTGATTTTGTGAAGTAGAATTTCTTATGGGATCAACACATTGAGAGGACACATTAAGATGGCTGACTTGCGGTTCTCTTTGGTGTTTCAGTGAAGCATCTTTTTTGGATCTTTTTCCCTTGGTAAGTTTCTCCAAAGCATTCGTTGGTCTAATAGAATCCTCCTTACGGATAATTCTTTCTTTGATTTTGATTCCTTTCACCATATGCTTACCAAAATCATCACTGACAACCTCACGTGTAGTATTATTGATGATTGAAATGTCTTCAGGAGCTCTTTTACGAGTCCTTAGAGATGTCTTTACATCAGCCAATGTCTTATGAAGGGCATTTGAAGCAATTTCATAAGCCTCGTCTGATTCAGCTGCAATTGTCGCCAATTCAGTATGTAATCGAGCCAAGTCTCTGTAACGCCTTGCTATTTTTCCCTTTAGATCATCATTATCATTTGCATTTTCACTAGACACCTTCGCTGCTTGATCTCTAATATCTTTTCTCCATCTCCTCAGAATGTAACGATCAGGAATGGTCTTTACATCATTAGTCGAAATAACATGTAAAGCATGTGCACACAAAATTCCAGCAAATTCAAATTTCTTGCAACTACATATGATGGTACTATCAAGTGAATTAAATGTCACAATATGATGGAAACTCTTTCGATTGCATGCACTTCATATATCCGCAAAGATTCAGTGTCGCTAACCAACTTAGAAGTGCAATCATAAACTTTCCATACCTCCTCATGAAACCATTTAAAGACTGCTGGTGTGTATACCTTTGCAGCATCCTTTAATATCTCCACCGGAATTGTTAATGCAGGGGCAGTATGATTTGCTTTAAAATTAGCAACTAGCTCTTTATAACGCCGATCATCTACCAAACGTTGAAAGTGACGAAAAAATCGCAGCAAATCATTCTTATAGCTCACATACTTCTTGATAGAACTATTCATGCTTTCGCTCCGTTGAGTAGTAGTAATATCTGCACAGAATGTTTCACGCCCGTAGACTAAAGCCCATTTCTCTTTTAGACCAAATAGCTTGTGCAACCATTTGTTATCTTGGAGTTCATACTTTGCAAGGATCTTGTCCCATGCTATTAGGAAGTCTTCGACATGCTCATAATCATATACGTACTATACTGCTAAAATCTTTAGCGAAATCCTTAAATTTCTTAAAGGCAAATTTAAGATTCTTAGCAGCATTTTGATATATATGCCAAATGCATAGTCGATGGTGTGATTCCGACCATTGAGTGGCTAAAGCTTTAGCCATTGCTAGATCTTGGTCGGTTAATATGGTTTTTGGTTTCTTCCCTGACATTGCATTCATAAAAGTATCAAACAACCATTTAAAAGTTTATGCAGTGTCATCATACAACAACGCAACTCCAAAAATAAGGGTTTGTTTGTGATTATTAACGCCAACAAAAATTGCAAATGGTCTTCCTTCTTTATTTTTCCTATAAGTGGTGTCAAAACATACTACAACACCAAAGTAATCATAGTCGACCTTCATTTTTGCATCCGCCCAAAAAATATTAGTTATCAATCCGTCAACATCCACTTGTATAACATAAGTAAAACTAGGATCTTGTGATTGCATGTTTTGTAGGTATTCTAATACACCACCTGCATCACCCAACTTCATCTCTCTTGTTCTCTTTGAAGATAGATAATTTTTGTAATCTTCTGGAATAAAACCAAGTTTCTCACGTCCACTAGTTTGTCTAGTTAATAATTCAAGAGTTTCTTTTGGATTTAGTCCGGAATCATCAACCATGTCAGCAATAACATTTTGTGCTAAAGATATACTTCTATGAGACCGAAACCGATGTGTTTTGCTAGGAGTTGAAGTCAAGTGATTATGGATAGCAATAAATTCAGAAACAACGTACTTTTGTGACAATGAATCAAACTTAATCTTCATTTTTGCTTCAGAACCAAATCTAGTCACTGCACGAAGAGTTTTGACATGCACATTTCTCTTGTCTTTTCCACATTTACCTTCAGCTGAATAAACAAAAGTTCTAGCTTTCAAAAAGCCACTAGATGATGTATGTGCTTTACTTAACTGGGTACCAAAACCAAACTTATATGCATATCGATTATAAAAATCGTGTGCATCCTTTCCTGTTTCAAACTTCATGCCAACTACAAGAATCAAGTCCTGAAGTATTCTTGAGTGAATAGAATCAGTATCACAAAGTATTCCGCCTTCATGTGATTTTTCCTCATCATTGGTATATGTAGCCTCAACCTCCTTCAAGAAATAAGATAAATATCTTACACTTTGAAATTAAAATAATTAAATAAATAACAATGAATTCAACGGAATCATTAAGAGCACCTCTGTTGACACAATCTCGTTGTGATGTTGGCTAATGATAGTCATGGAAGGTTGCAGCAATCAAAAATTCCTTTCTTCGGTAGAGTCGAGCGTCAAATTGTTAAAGGAATCGCATCACTAGGGCAAGAAGATGGAGAAGAAGAATCGATAATTTGGTTAACATTCATAAAATGGAGAAGAATCAATAAAAAGAATCCTAATTAGCTGAGACAGAAACGTGTTAACGTTGTTAACAGTGGTTAACTGTGGGTTAATTTGGTTAATATTCATTAAAAGCTGATTAGGATTATTTTTGACAAATGGCATTGTGGTAGTGGTTGACAGGTACATGGACAGGGTCGTGGGTACAGAAAATTCGAACTCGTTATTTATCAACGATTTTTTTTATTTTTTTTTATTTTTTTATGATTGTTCCAAATTGAATACTCTGTTGTTCCAAATTAATATTATGTTGTTCCAAATACGAAATTGTTCCAATTTAGAACCGTCAATTGGAACAACACGTAATAATTTAATATTTTGGATTGAATGGAGCTCTTATTACCACTAATTAAAATTAAGAACACCCACACGACAAAAAGTTAATAAAATTGGAAATACTATGTTAAATAAACACAAGCACTTTGCTAGTTGCACACGACAAAAACATTAGATATATTTTTATCAAACACCTAGAGTGCACACAATAGATGAATGAGTTTCAAAATTTTTTTTGAGTAACTATTCAATCATTTTATCAAACAATAAATATTCTGTTGTTCCAAATGAAATATTCTCTTGTTCCATATGCTATATTGTTTCAACATAATACTCTGTTGTTCCAAATTAATATTCTGTTGTTCCAAATGAAATATTTTGTTATTCCAAATGAAATATTTGAATATAATTAATACTTTGGATTGAATGAAGCTCTGTGATATTTGTACAGTACCAATTACTTATGGAACATAAAATTATGTGAACTTAGTAGCAAGTTGCAATCTGGTCCTCTGAATTAAATGTGCAGTTAACATATAGATACTCATAATTAATTAAATGAGCAGCATACGCATATGTATACAAACAAAGCCTAAATCATGTACTAAAACTCAAGCATAATGACACAGAGATCATCTTCCTCTTTCTTCCTCCTCCTAAAAATCTTCTTCCATTCATTTCTTCTTATTAATTTATCTATCTTCTCAATTTAATTTGAATTAAGGAGTTAATATGGCTATGATCAACACCTCAAATTACAATCAGAAACACAAACGATTTCAGCTCTTGCTCATCCAACGGCTTCAAATCATTCCCTCGCCGACAATGATGCACCACCGTCCGATTACTCCTCGACATCGATCTCAACAACAAGAATCTCAAACCGCCACAACAACCTCACCTCTAACGCAGCAATACGACGTCGTCCGCTGCGATCTCCGCTCTCCGAAAAGCATCCAAAGCCGTTCTTAACGCTGTTAAGCTCCTCCCATTTCCTTCCTCCTCCGTCAAATCATCGCCGGGAGCAGAAACAGAAAAGGAAAATTACGTCTGCCTCGAAGCATTTCGAGAAGATTATTTAAGAATCGGAAGGCTAGAGACGTAGGTGAGATCAGAGACTGGAAAATGTTCGGTGAATTCCTTGAAGAAGTCAAAATATAGTCGCCGAAGTAAATCTCCCCCGCCGCTTTCCGTCGTATCCTCAGACGCCGTCAATTTTACCTGCGACGACGACTCAAGTAGCAGCTCTATGCATGTTTTTATTACAAAAATTTGTGTTGTCACACATTAAGAGATCTGTCTTACCATAAGATCCTGTCTTACTTGAACCTACTCAATCATTTACAAAAAATGATGATTTCCATAATTTCCAGTCATATAAAAAGCGGGATTGGACTGGGCCTGGGGGCTGAGTTGAATAGTTAAAATCCTTTGAGCCCGGTCCAAACACAACCCAGCCCATCCCTAGACAATTAGAGTTGAAACCGGTAAAGAATTATGGTGGAAGAAAGCAAGTGGTCATAAATAAATATACAATAATACAAAACACGATGATTGGTTTGGCTTACGCTACGCGAGAATTATGAAAGGCTTGTCTGTCTCAAGCTGACCTGTCATTTCTTCTTCTTCTTCTTCCTGTCCTCGATCATCATCATCATCCTCATGATATTCCGATTCTGATCACCTGAACTTTTTACGCAGAGAGCGAGAGGGCGGTTATCTTTTGCCCTCTCCCTCTTCTATTCGTCTTTTCAATTTTTATTATTTACAATAATAACCTTACCCTGAGCTCTTATGATTCTCCTCCTCCTCCTCCTCTCTCCTAACCTTCCTTCCTTTGATGCGACGATCGCATCTCCGTACTCGGGTCCATCCTAACCCTAACCCTAACCCTAATCCCAACCCTAATATGGATTCTTCCCTCAAGTTTCACATCCGACCCCATCCCCGATCTTCTTCCAAACCCTATAAATCTATCCTCTTCTCTCTTTTCACCCTAACGGTTTTCCTTTCCTGTTATTTTCTCTTTCGAACCGGACATTCTGACCCCTCCCATAAGAATTATGGGATTGTTATCGACGGGGGTAGTACCGGTACCCGGATTCATGTCTTTTCGTACACCATTGAGAATGGCAAACTTGTTTACTCTTTCGGGGATGGCGCGATGAAAGTTAATCCGGGGTTGTCCGCGCATGCTCATGATCCGGATGAGGCTGGCAGATCGTTGGATGAACTGCTTGAGTTTGGGAAAGGTAGAGTTCCGAGGAAGCTTTGGGGAGAGACTGAAATTCAGTTAATGGCTACTGCTGGAATGAGATTACTTAGTCCTGAGGTTCAAGAAAGGATTTTGGAGTCGTGTAGAAGTGTTTTGAGAACGTCCGGTTTCAAATTTAGGGATGAGTGGGCTTCTGTGATTTCCGGTATGTATGATATTGTTGTTGTTTATTATAGTTGAATCAATCACATTCAGTTGATCTAATTTTAGTGCACATTGTCGTATCGATGCATATTATATAGGGTCGGATGAGGGGTTATATGCTTGGGTTGTTGCCAACTACGCGTTGGGGAAACTTGGAAGTGATTCTCTTGATACTGTTGGGATTATTGAACTCGGTGGAGCTTCTGCTCAGGTTTCTTTTTAATCTTTAACTTTTCTATATTCATTCAATGTGGTTTATGTCTCTGTGAATCTTTGTGATTCCGGTCTTAAGTTTTGAAGCTACTGGACAGTCTTAGTTACTTTAATGAACTAATACTTCCATTTTAGAGGTCTTTCTGATCCAGGATTTTACTTGAACAAGCTATCATATCAAGCTATTCGTTTATCTTATGAATTCTAGGCATTGGAGTCCAGAATAAGGTCTTGCGCCTTTCATGAATTTTTCTTTTTTTCATCTTTTTCAGGTTACTTTCGTTTCAGGTGAGCCAGTTCCTCCTGAGTTCTCACGCATAGTTAAGTTTGGGAATAAAACTTATAGCATCTATAGCCACAGCTTTCTTCATTTTGGGCAGGTACACAGCCTCTCCATAATCTTCTAATGATCTTTTTCAAGCTCGACTCTCATTTACTCCCCATTAGTTGGAAGTGCTTTTATTGAACTCTCACAAGAGTTTTTCAATTATAGACCTTTACGGTTGATTTGTGTGATTAAATTTTGTATATTGTTTTTCTTCCGTTGATGGTGAGGATAAAGAGCAAGCTTTCCAAATAGAGATTAAGAAGTAGTGGTGTAAATAATGCTTCATGGATAATCTGCTATATTCTCTTACAAAAAAATTGACTGCTTATATTTTGATTTATAGTTCTTATTGGGGTGCCACAATGTAATTGGTCTTCTATGTGTGCATTTCTGAATGGTGGACGATGATTCTTAGTGGAAATATTATATAGGGTTCTACCGTTCTAATGTATTTGACGTTTTCTATTTTGCAGAATGCTGCATTTGAAGCATTGACAGAATCCCTTATTGCTTCCAGCTACCATTCTGGTAAGATTGCCTGCTTTTGATTTATTATATAAGGATTAAGGTCGTGATTCCTTAACATGGTAGTTGATTATGTCTCATATTCCTTGAATTATAAAATTAACTTCTCACCCTGCTCTATAGTCTTCGAATTTTAGTGATCTAAAGTGCATAGTTAACATGAGAGGTCATGGTGGATAAATCACAACCTTTCAATTCAAAACGATTGCTCTGAAATATATAATTTTTTTTGAATTTTAGGAATTAGTTATTTATTTGTTAGATATTTCTACTTTACCATTCATTTTGAATTGAATGGTTAATTAAGACTATTAACATTAGCTCTCATGCTAACTATGATCATGAGAGAATCATAATCCATAGTAATTATAACAAGATTTAAGATATACAGCATATTAAGCTATTGAGGATCTGAATGCTATTATTGAAGCTTACCTCGTTTTGATTTTGTTTTTTTGTCTATGGACATGTCAGCATGTTGTCATTTTGGGATTCATGATATTGTTAGGCAAATGCTGGAATCTTTTCTTGTTGTTAGAGACAATGTTACCTTGGCAAAGTTTGGCAATTTTGACTTAAGAGGAAAATAACAATATTGGTAGACAAGTCGAATGCTGCAAGGATATTGTTTACGAAATTTGGGTTTGACGAAGCGTATGGTTATGCAGTGACTAGGTGACCCCTAGAGTAGTCTCCTCCTTTATGATATAGAGCCATGCCCACTCACTTGATTTTGATTAAGTTGCCAAGAAAATGCCCAACAATGTTGTCTATAGTTATTGTTGTTAATGCTAATGCTAATGCTTCTGCGGCTCGGTCCTCCTCTTTTAACACCATTTTTTCTGTAAACATTATGGCGGGACAAATATTCAACGCAGAATATGTGAATTTTCCTTTTAGCATTATTCTGAAATTATTGTAAAATCTTTTATTCCATTTATTGATTTTTGTTATCAGAGTGTTTTTTGTTGGCCTGAAATATTTTATTTTTCTAGGTATTGAAGCTTCGGAAAGTCATGAGAAAGGAATGTTTGTAGATCCTTGTAGCCCCAAGGGTTACTTTGATCATCGGTTGGAATCTTTGAAGCTGGCTCCAGCTTCAGCAGAAAAGAATAGATATTCTTCTTCTTCTTCCAGTCTTGTTTCAAGGGGCAACTTCTCTGAGTGCAGATCTGCAGCATTAACGCTGTTGAAAAAGGACAAGGGTAGCAATTTTTTTCAGAAAGGACCGACCATATTACAATTTTTATTGTCATAGAGTTTCTACTCATTTCTCTTTCTTATCTGAAATGCAGATAAATGCTCCTACCAGCAATGCTATATAGGATCCACATTCATTCCTAAGCTTCAGGGGAAATTCCTGGCGACTGAGAATTTCTTCTACACATCAAAGGTTATATTTATTGTCCTTCCTGTTTGAATGGTTACAGTTTTTTGTGTCTCTAGATATTCTGGTCCATTACATTGGAGAATGAGAAGAAGTAGTTGCATAATAGTCAGATTTGAGTCACTACAATTTAAATGATCTCTTTGATGTACTATTACCAGCTTCTGAGACCTTTCTTTGTTTCTTTTTCAATTTGACCTTTGGCTGGCTTATTAGTTCTTCGGGTTGGGTCAAAGAGCTTTTCTATCGGACTTTATTAGAGCTGGAGAAGATTATTGTGGAGAGGAATGGTTGAGGTTGAGAAAGAAGCACCATTCCGATTCCCATTCATTCAATGATGATGATCTGTCACACTACTGCTTCTCTTCAGCATATATTGTGGCTCTGCTTCATGACACTCTTGGAATTGCACTCGATGATCAAAGGTAGGTAGCTGCTACTCATTTCAACTTATCATGTTTAATGATCAATTTAATAATCCTTATGCTAATCAATCAAATTTTATCATTTTTTTTTAAATTAAATGAAACAGGATTGAATATACCAATGAGGTTGGAAACACCCCCCTTGATTGGGCATTGGGTGCTTTCATCTTACAGAGCAGTGCTGCATCGGACATGCAGCTGCAGCAGCACCACCACCCAGATTGGATTGCCAATATTATTGGGGGGGATGGATCACCAACATTGCTTTCCCTAATCGCCATTACCATTCTACTCATGTTTGTGGCATGGTCTATATCAAAGTGGAGGAAGCCCCAGTTAAAAACTATTTTTGATCTAGAAAAAGGGCGCTATATAGTAACTCGGGTTGCAAGAAGTTGATAATGAAGCTGAAATGTATCTCCTCTAGTCAACCTACTCTGCACCATCTTTGACACATTTGGCCTTGGAACTTCATTTTGTTTTTTGGAGGAAAATTTGACTCTTGGTACACAATTCTATATGCGGGCGCTGTATGTAAAGGGTTCAGGTTCAGTTTATGAAAAACTGAGGGGGCCAAATGTGCGAAAACTAAAGTATAAAATCAAAATGGCAAATGGTGCGGATCAAATTTATTGAAGACGATGAGGTGGAAGGTCTTGTGTATTCATTCAGTATAGGTTTGTATGCTTTTTGCCACCGAATGGCAATAGGCCAAAGTCAGCATCAGATATGGGGCAGGCAGGGAAGATCAATGGAAAGGGGAGACTTTTATCATTATAATTTCAGGAGATGTAGTAGTGTAAGTAGTAGAAAATAGGAGATCAGCTGCTTCCCATTTTGTACCCTAGCAGGAGGGAGGGAGGGGCTCAGAACCCTCTGTTATATTATTAAACCAGAAAAACAAGAAACAAAAAATGGTTTCCACATTGGAACAAAAAACATAGGGTTCAACCATGTATGTGGGTTGGAGCTGTGTATCTCACACTTATTTAAAAGGTTGTTGATTGATTGTTTCATATTTATTTAATTATACAATAGAATTTTTTTTCCACCTAGTATCTACTGAAGCAAAATGAGGTGAAATAGGCACATAATTTACATGATCTTCCTTGTACTGTTATGGTAAGGGATCTAAAATTGTACGTTTTCATTTTCTCGAGTTGCAAGATAAGGTGAAGGCAGTGATGTTTAAATTGCATACGCTACTATAGTGAAAACATGGGGGCTTTTGCTGCTTCCATAACCACCAGATACTTGTATAGAAGAAAACATACCACTCAATATTACAAAAGGAAAAGTTGGCCGAAATTCAATCTTGTAAATGACGATTGGAGGAAAGGTGCCAATATCATCCATCATCGCATGAAATGCCAACAATCAGGGGTGGATCCAGCTAGGGGCTCGGGTGGGCTCGAGCCCCCAGTTTCGGCACAATCGTAAGATGAGTAGTGGTGATGTTTCGGCTAGCCCCCTAAAATAATGAATGAGTGAGACAGTTGGTAAGTTAGATGAGTAGTGGTGATGTTTCGGCTAGCCCCCTAAAATAATTCCCCCTACAATAATGAATGAGTGAGACAGTTGGTAAGAAGGTTGTGCTTAGATGTGAAGAGCATGATTCAAATCCCACAATATGCAATCCTTTTTTCTCCTACTATTATTGATGTTTTTTTTATCAATTTTTAATTTTTCAATGTTACGTTGATCGAAAAATCTACATTTTTTTTTTTTTTATAATTTTAACAACAATTTCTTTATTAGATCATTCATTTTCTTCTCTTAATATTATCAACTCTACTTCATTTTTGTATATACGCATACATAAAAAGTTAAATCTACACTAGGGTCAAAATTAGCACTCCAGTCTTCAAATCCTGGGTCCACCCATGCCAACAATACTAACATAACAATATTTGAGCCAACAACAATACGTTGCCAAATATTAGATCAAGATTGAAACATATCAAGGGCATGTCCTATCACCACAATATTTAGCCTTTAGAACCATAAACCAAAGAGTATTACCTGAATAAGAGGAGACTAGCCAATTTTTGCAGTCATAACTTAATAATGTTCCTAGTAGTCCCAAATGCCTATATCCCTTTTCGCTGATGTCCTAATGGATCGATAGGTTACAAATTTGTTAAGAGTTATCTGGCCTGCAAGAGATAGGCATTGAGCCTTCCAGATTGTGAGTCATTCGATTATTAACCCAATCAATATTGTGCTTAGGAGAGGCACGCCTACATATTTTTCCTTATCAGAGGTAGCTTGGAAGCCTAGATTCCTGCAAATAGATTCATAGTAGAAGAGAAAATAAATATGAGAACATAAGGAGTCCAAAGTATGGTTGATAACAACTACCTGATCCATAGTATGTTGAAGCCCTATTTAATCAAAGTTTAGATTTGGTGACAAAAATTAACTTAAGCACCACAATTCGGAATTTATACTAAACTAAATAAATACTAATGTTCTTTCAAAAAAAAAAAAAAAATACTAATGTTTTAAATGTTAAGTAAAAATATATGAGTATTAATAGTTGTAAAACACAAGCCATGCAACAGACCTTCTGTAAAGTTGGAAGCTATCTCGGAAGCAAGCAGACTTCGAAAGATAAGCTAAGGACAAGCCAAAAGAAACGACTATTTACTTAGAACAAAGGAAGTTGCGTAAGAAGAAGTGCCCAAATTTTCCTAATATGGAACATTAAAAGGACAGTCAAACATCGACAATTTCATCATCATATGTTATTTTACCAAAAACGACATTGTTGGACTTTACAAGGAGATCCTCTCTCTATCAATCATCAAGACGGAAAGTTCTTAGTCAAGACAAGTTACCACGATGAGAATCGATGCCCAATTTCACAACGGACATCTTTTGAGTCTAGCGACTAATTTGAAGAAACATTTAGGTCTAACGACTAGTTGAAGAACTCCTATACATAGGGCTTGGTAGAACTTGATGCAATGAGGTGAGCAATCAAAGGCCCTGCCTTAAATCACTGTCTATGCATGCTTTTAGGTATTGAACAACAGATATGTTATCAACAATTTCTCACGTCATACAAGGGATCTTGTAACGTGTTTTGGAAAAAAAAAACACAAAAAAAAAAACATAAAATAAATAATATATTAGGTAAAAGTATGAAGATTAAAAAATTCTATAGTATTTTGTTATTATTTAGATTATGTGAATCTTTTTATTCTTTTCGAAGAGATGTGAATTTTAGAATACTAGTTTTTTTTTTTTTTTGTTTTGCAGGTTAATTTGGAATAATAAAATAGCAAAAGTAAAAAATGAAAGAATTGGATTGGAGGTGGTGTATAAATGATTGTGAATAATAATGATAAATTTACATAACAGAAAAAAACAGAAAAGTGCAGCAAATAAGTAGTAATATATAGAAGAAACGGTGAATTCATAATCCTAACAAACAAACTAACTAAAAAACCGATTATAAAAAAAAAATGAATGTGTAAAATTTTGTTAGTTTCATTCATTATCGTGCCATTTCCCTCCCTCCTTCCTTAGCAGTATTTTCTGAAATTTATAGGAACCTGCGATCCGCTGTTTTCCAATAGCGTGATCTGAGGTTTCTTTCTTTCGTTCTTCGTTTAGTTTTCTGTAATTATTATTTTTATTTAATAGGAGGAGATTGGGATTCTCCACGTATAGATATATAGAAATGAGTGATCACGTGGTCCTCTTCGTGGACCGCTTGATAAGGCCGCTCTCCTCTTCTTCGTCGGAGCAGACAGATGTATCTGCTGCTCCTTCATGTTCGAGGCCAGACGCGGGCAAGGATGAAGAAGGGGAGCCTTTCATTCCTGAAGCTGAGTGCCGCATTTGCCAGGAGGAGGATTCCATTTCTAACTTGGACACTCCATGCGCATGCAGTGGCAGCCTCAAGGTATTTTTAATCAATTAAATACGTTGGATTATGTTAGATCCTGACCCGAATCATCCAACACTCATGAAATGATGTCTTTTTGTTTTGTCTTTTTTATGTAGTATGCTCATAGAAAGTGTGTTCAACATTGGTGCAATGAGAAAGGAGATATCACTTGTGAGATTTGTCATCAGGTTTGTTCGCAGTATCCTTTTCGTGAGTACGTTTTATTATCTTCTTCTTTTTTTTCTGTCTGATATTGTGGTTTGATTTGTTTTAGCTTCGCGTATGATCTCATAAACATATATGATCCGTAAAATGTACGAATCAGAGTCACATTCTTATCTGCAATGAATACCATTGTCTTTTTTTTTCCCTTTAAACAACTTTCTTTCATATAGGGATGAGTATAAAGATATTGTAACACGTTTTCTTGTGAACCACAACCTTTGTCTTACACTAAAACAAATGTTTAATGAACTTCCCTTGCTCATAAGTGATTATAAATAAACCTATTGGTGCCCTTTTGTTTTACGAGATATGGCGCTGATTTGTTCTTGAATATCATCTTTAAGAATCTAGAATGATAGGAGGTTATGCTTTCTTTGCAAACAGTGAACTAGCTAGCTGACATTACATTCTAAATCTCCAAATAGCTTGTTTTTCTCTAGGCATGCATTTGTGAATTGTTCATGCATTGACTTATATTTTGCCACAATTTTTATGCATGATTTCACTTATGATCTTTTTGGTTTGCTTTTTAGCCTTACCAACCTGGTTATACTGCTCCACCCTGTCCGCCTCACTCTGACGACACTGCTATTGATATTGGGTAGGTCCATATACTTACATCTCAAAAACTGTTCTCAAGCTCTGCTGATTTCCTTTTATTTTCTTATGGAAGTTGTATAATTTTATGTTCTCTATTTTATCAAATTTTAAGTTCATCATCATCAATCAATCTACTAGGTTACACTTTTGTATGTTCGTTTAGATACTAATTACTATGCACCTCAGAAATGCTCGTTAATCAACTAGGATGTGCATTAAATTTTCAAATGATGGGTTCCATCCATACACAGATTTTGAAATTTAAATTATGATCTTATATGCAGTGGAGGCTGGACCATCTCTGGCGCTCCGTTGGATCTGCGTGATCCTCGCCTTCTAGCAATAGCAGAAGCAGAACGTCATTTTCTGGAAGCTGAGTATGATGAATATGCTGCTTCAAATGCTAGTGGAGCTGCATTTTGCCGTTCGGCTGCACTAATTGTAAGTTGTTTGATAAATCTCCCAACGTTCATGCGTAGAAAATTAGAATAGTGTCTTTGGTGCTTGCTGATTTCTACCTGTACTCATATGGTTGATTCTTGTTATGTATGATTGGAGTGCTTACTCTTATTTTTTTTTTCTTTTGATCAGTTGATGGCTCTTCTACTCTTGCGGCATGCACTGACCGTTACAGATGCTGATGGAGATGACGACGTGTCTACGTTTTTCTCTGTGAGTTGAACTGTAACTAATTTGGCTGGTCTATCTGTTATCTTGTTGTAGCTTTGACTTGACCATTATTATCTGATTTGCTTGGCATAAAATGTATTACTTTTTTTTTATAATGCGCAGCTTTTCTTGCTGAGAGCAGCTGGTTTTCTTTTGCCCTGCTACATCATGGCTTGGGCAATAAGCATCTTGCAGCGTCGAAGGCAAAGACAGGTTTGTGTCATTTTCCATTACCCCTTGTTTAAGAGGAGGTTGATGAAGTTAACTAGAGTAACTAAACATAAACTTTCCATTTAACCTCGTTTGAGAGTAGAGATTAAATGGAAGTGAATGAAGGTTAACATTTCATTATTATTATGTGTTTGTTTGTGATGCAGGAGGCTGCAGCCCTGGCAGCGACACAAGTTGCTTTTGTACTTCAATCTGGGCAACGAAGGGGTCTTCAGTTCACCATAGCTTCGGGGCCTCATCTATCTCCGCACCCACAACCGCTATAATGCCTGCCTGCCTGCCTGATCATTTCATTTACCATTCTTTTCTCTTTCTCACTTGTATCATCTCTACTGTATAAATACATGTCATACCATAGCTACCTGAGTTGTTGGATTTTCTGTCATATATGAGCATTCAATTTCTGTTCTACTTGCTAGTTTTTTTTCTTTTTTTTTGGTTAACCGAGAAATTTATTTCAAATAGGATTCCACAATCTTAGGCTCTTCTTGTTTACACAAAAATATTTTATAAGAAAATATACTCTGAATTAGGGATTGAATCTTCAGAAATCAAGTCAAAGATGCTAAGAGATCACATAATCTCAGGTTTGGAGTATAGGGAAGAGAAAAGGCTAAGTACATTGGAGAATGGAGTCTTGTCTTTTTGTGCATTTGTCTTTTCTGCAGATTGTTTGTCTTACTCCTTCTGCTGAAGAACAGTCTGCCTGGGAATAGCCAGATTTCAAGGATCATCTTCATTATTTTATGTTTACTTTGTTGTATAAATAGCCGTGCGTGGGTATCGTATCATCCCAAGATTATCTACTTTCCTTTCAGATTCATTTTCAATAGTAGTAGTGGTTTTTGTGGAAGACTCGAATATTGAGACCAACTAGATCTTGTTCTTAGTTTTATTTCCTTCTGAAATTTCAACATTACAATGAGTGAGTAGTCACTCAAGTTGGAAAGTCGGTCTTTCGGCTGGTGGCTGTAAGCATATCTTTTTCCTATTATCAATAAAAGTCATGTTTGTTTTGGTTTTTCAATAAATGCTTCACTCATATATAAGTTTAGCTAACTTATATTACCAGTTGTTTAATTGCGGAGGAGACTCAGATTAGGCGATATAGAGATTATTAAACACATGCATCTAGTATTGGAGACATGATGAGATGCATGCTAGGGGTTCATAAATATTAAGATGCTTTCTTATTCGAACTGTTTGTGCTTGTGCAATCTGAAGGAGACTTATTTTGTATAAGTATAAATAATCTTGGGAACATTAAGGACATGACTCAAGTGAGTAAAGTGAAAGATACCCTAGATCTTTAATAAACATGGTTGATTTATATAAAGGAATCGTGTTGCTTGTTTACCATCAATTTTGGCTGTGCACTTGCTCTTTCTATTATTGTTATTCCTTTAATTTAATATTGCATGCTCAGTGACATCCTTAGCTTAGAAGTAGAAATCATTAGTTTAGAATCAATCAATCAATTAAGATCAACTACCCGACTGTTCTGTTTCAGTAAAGAGAATAGCTTGAAACTGTTCTATCTATGTGGAGCCGATAACTTATCACTTTATTACTTGTCTAGTGTCATCCCACTCATTTGTACAAATGATTTAAAAATTGGATCGGACCAGCCGATCGAACAGGTTGAACTACATTTAATTTTTTTTGTAATCGTACTAATTTTATAAAATATATTTGAAAAAATTTATACTCCACATTTAAAATATTGACAGTGTAGGAAAAATATTTTATTTCGCTAATTTTATAAGATATAATATGATATTGTGTAATAAAATCAAACTTTAGAATCTGTTGAAAAATAAATATATAAAATAATACATGTTTACATGTATTATTTTATATATTTATTTTTATATTTATTTTTCAACAGATTCTAAAGTTTGATAAAAAATTTACTACAATATCATACTATATCTTACAAGCAGAAACTTTGTTATACTCCGTAGCAGTTAAAGCACAATGCAACATATTAATTGTTGAAGCGTTTGTCTGAAGTTTCTTGAGGTCATCATCAGACCAGTGTTCAGGAGGAATCATAACTCTCTCTAAACCTTCTTCTTCCTTAGTTGGGATGAAATCTCCTCTGGTAACAGCCAACCAAGCACTCATGTTTTGAGCCTTGATAAAGTTCATCATTCTAGTTTTCCAAAATGAATAGTTCTCACCATTAAATTGAGGGGGTCTGGTTGTAGAAGAACCTTTTGGAACCAGTTGGTGTAAATTGTTCTCAATAAGTTGTCTACCAGCCATCTCTAGAATTCTGATAGGATCTTACACTTAGATTGTTAGATCTTTGGTAAACATACGAAGTGACCTTCGCTCTGATACCACTTGTTGGGCCTAACAAGATCAGAATTACCTAGAGGGGGGTGAATAGGTTTTTCGTTCAAAATCAAGTTTTAAGAAAGGCTTAATGCTCAATTTGCCCCCTCAACTTCAATTAAATCGTCAGTTGACCCCATAATCTATATAAAGGTTCGTATTGGCCCCTAATGTAATTAAAAGTGATACTAATAAACCCCTCGTCGCTGACGTGTCAAGCCACGTGGATGGGAGAGAAAGTGCAACAAGTGAGATAGAAATTCTTTTCTTTTTGTCCCTGGAAAATTGTCAATGGAGTCCTTTTATCTTCTTTTTTTCAAATTTACTCTCTTTCTAATTCTTTCCATTGTTCAATTGTTCTCTTCAACCATTGTCAATGATAAACTACGATCATCGTCGTCAACCCGAACTTGATCAAGATTAAAATCCCGAAAAAATAACAACAGCAAGCCATAACCACCATTAAAATCAATCAATAACAATCAAAAACTTAAACTCAATAAAATAGAATCAAACAACAAAATACAAAAACATAATCATCGTTTACCATTCAAAGGCATCCAAGATAAACACATAATCTTCCTCTGATGTTTGATTAACAACCTTCATAAACAGTCCACAAAACTCGAATCTCAATAAATATCATAACCAAAAAAATAAATCTCAGAACTCAAATTAATCTCAATCCCAAATCTCAAAATCTTAGATGCAGAAACCAATATTTATCAAAATCTCAAATCCAAAAAAGTAAATTATAATCTGAAGAGAAAAATTAGGAAGTAAACTGAAGAAGTCGTGTCAGCCCGAGTAGGAAGACTGCCGATGAAAAGAAAACAATAAGAGAACAATGGTAAATGATGGTCAGTGGTCGAAAAAGGGAGAATCAGCGGGGCGAGGTAAGCTGCTGGTTATAGCTGCCTAGGTGAAATTAGGAAAGAATTTATTAGTGAAATTGAAGAAATTAAAACTCATATCTATTTGAGAGTAAATGAATTAGATAGACAAAAAGTGATGTGAAAAAAATTAGAGAGAAATGAATGATGAACCCTAAGTGTTTTGATTATGTCCAAACGTTTCAGAAGATGAAATTTGATTTTAACTTATGTACTTTTCAATGTTGACTAACAATTTTTGTTAAGTGCTGTATAAGTTTTTTCTCAGCAGTTGCTAAAAGAAGAAACTCTGGATTGCATAAGGAACTCAGAAGAGAAGATCTACTGAAGACTGAAGTTAAAAGTTCAAAAGCTGGATGCTTCACTCTGAAGCTTCTCAAAGTCTGCTAAAGCTCGCCTCAAAGTTCAACTGCAACCAGAAGCTCATTCCAATTGATCAGAAGCTTAGACAAAAGGAATTAAGCTCTCAGAAGCTTAAGTCACGGGTTTTGGTTAAGCATTTAATGCTCTGACAACTGCATTTAATGCAAGACGCCAAAAGTTCAAAAAGCTGTTTTGAAGGAGCGCGCATGTCTGCTACAAACAAAACCAGTTCTTCCTTGTCTACCCTTTGTTGATCTAATTGAAGTAACATTCCAGTCAACCTTATCTTTGATTTCAAATCACTTACCGGATTAAGTTAAAGAACAAGGTTAACGGAATCAAAGTGCTTTGAAGACCGTTTGAAGAAATGACAGATTAACGGCTACAACTCTTATGTCATCAAATTGAAGATTCAAATTCAAGCAACGGTCATCACAAATCACTACAAATAGTAGCCAAGCTCCATTGTGTATACACACGAGATTATCGAGCAAAATCTTAGCGCACTGTTTTAACAAGCAAAACAACACATTTTCCATTCTCAATCTTTTCTGTTTTTATTGTAAAAGTGAGAGAGTGAAGAAACACAAATTTATAATAGGAATCTTGTAAACTGATATCGTTTGTGATATTCAGTTAGATTTTGAGAGAAATCTAGTTAAGTTCTGAGTTGGGTGAGAATTCCAGAAAACAGGATTGTTATTGTTCTGGTGGAAATCCTTTAACTCTTTCTAGGCTAGTCAGAACTAAGTGAGAAATTAGCTTAAGTTCTGTTGATGTAAAGGAGCTTCTGAACGTGCCATAAACGTCTGAATAGTGGATTTAAAATCTCTGCTGACTGCACTCACAGGGGATAGGACGTAGTCACAGGACTTCTGTGGCGAACCTGGATAAATCGAACTGTTCAACTCAGGACCTCTTGAATCTCTTTCTCCCTTCCTTTAACTTGTTATTTTGCTTCTGTGTACTTGTTATATATTTAGTGCTTAAACAGACCTGCTCTTTGTATCCTGTCTTTATTCAGAAGACTGTCCAGAAGATCTGTTAAACGGAACTTCTGTTGCCTTTAGACAGAATCTGTTTAGAAACAGAATTTCTCTCAGAGGCTACTTCAATAAGCTTGCCTCTGACTCTGAAAAATAAGTTTCTCTAAAAACTTAGAAAATTTCAGTTTTCAACTTAGACACATATTCACCCCCCTCTAGGTGATTCTGATCTTGTTAGGGCCAACAAGGAAGATAAAATAAGAAAGAGTAGGTGAGAAAAATAAGTTCAACAATGGCGAAAGAAAGAAGAAAGGGGCGAGCAAGGAGAACTTGAGAAGAGGAGGGTGGAATTTTGTTTTAATCCTCCAAGTTTTATTTTATTTCAATTAGATCCTTCAACCGGCGATTTAATGGAAGTTGAAGGGGTAAATTGAGCATTAAGCCTTTAAGAAAACTTGGACAAATTCCAATTTCTTATGTTCAGAAGTTAGCCTCTGAGAAGCACTCCTGAGAGAAATTCTGCCGTAAGACAGATTTTGTCTTTCAGCAACAGAAGTTCTGTTTGACAGATCTTCTGGATGATTTGTCTTATGAACAAAGACAGAGGTAATGAGACAATTTGTTTCAACACTTAATCAATATTGCAAGGTACAGAAGCAGATATAACAAGTTATAGAATTGAGAGATAGAGTTCAGAAGATCCTGAGTTAACAGATTTATCCAGGTTCACCACAAAAGTCCTGTGACTACGTCCTGTCCCCAGTGAGATCACTTAGCAGAGATTTCAAATCCACTTTTCGGTACTTTTATGGAAAGTACATGAGCTCCTTTACATCAATAGAGACCTATCTAGTTTCTCATTAAGTCCTGACCACCCTAGTAAGAGTTAAAAGATTTTCACCAGAAAACTTATACTTTGTTTTCTGGAATTCTCACCAAACTCATACCGCAAATGGTTTTTTCTCAACTAACTGATTATCACAATCAATATCAGTTTACAATTTCTGTTATGAACTTGTGTTTTCTTCACTCTCTCACTTTTACAAATTAGAAATAAGAAAAGAGAAAGAATGGAATGCTCTGTTTTTCTAAGCAAAATAACATTGCGTTAAGGTAGCTCAAAACTCGCGTGTGAGCACAAGGTTGAACTAAGCTACTATTTATATGGAGCTTGAAGATAACTGTTGCTTTAATTTGAATCTTGAGAGAGTTGTAGCCGTTTCTCTATTTGTTCTTCAAACAGTCTTCAAGTATAGTTGATTCCATAATCCTTGTCTTTTAATTCAGATCATACATCAGATTTGAATTAAAGGTAAAGATAGCTGGAATGTTTCCTCATTAAGTTAAACAAAGGGTAGACAGGGAACAAACAGAGTTTGTTTGATAATGTACAGTCCATGCGCGCAAATAACAGCTTTTTGATTCTTGGCGCTTAGTACTAAATGCAGTTGCAGGTGCATTAAATGCTCCAGGACATATATAATTTGTCCTCTGAAACCGTTAACACTTAAAGGCTTTTCTGTCTCTTCTGAGAAGTCCTTTCATAACTTAATGGTAATCTTGCTTATGAATCTTGAACCTCTGTGATGAAGCTTGATCAACTTCTGAGACGAGTCTTCAGAACTTTTATGGACGCTTCTAAGAGTAGACTTCTAGTTGACTTAGCTTTATCTTTTGAGTTAACTTTTAGAAGCAGTCCTGATTTCACTCAGCACTTGCTGAGAAACTTATACAAAACTTAACAAAAATTGTTAGTCAATAATCATCAAGTATACAAGTGTATGTATTTAAACATCTTCGGAAACACTGTGGACTAACCAAAACTGTTGGCCCTATCAAGAACAGAATCACCTAGAGGGGGGTGAATAGGTGTCAAAGTTGAAAACTGAAATTTTCTAAGTTTTTAAAGAAACTTAAATTTCAGAGTCAAATTTCCTCAGAGTCAGAGGCAAGCTTATAGAAGTTGCTTCTGAGGGAAATTCTGCCTAAACACAGTTAGACTGTTTTTCAGCAACAGAAGTTCTGATTTGGGAACTTCTGGACAGTCTTCTGAATAAAGACAATGATACTTAGAGGAAATCTGTTTCAGCACTAAATATAGACAAGTACACAGAAGCAAAAATAACAAGTATAAGAGGGAGAAAGAAGTTCAGGAGATCCTGATTGAACAATTCGATTTATCCAAGTTCACCACAGAAGTCCTGTGACTACGTCTTGTCCCCTGAGGTCGCAGCCTACAGAGATTTTATAAATCCACTATTCAGAACTTTTATGGCAAGTTCAGAAGCTCCTTTACATCAACAGAACTTAAGCTAATTTCTCACTTAGTTCTGACTAGCCTAAAAAGAGTTAAAGGATTTCCACCTGAACAAACAATACTCTGTTTTCTGGATTTCTCACCCAACTCTAATCTCAACTAGATTTCTCTCTTTAAATCTAACTGAAGATCACAAACGATCTCAGTTTACAAGATTCCTATTATGAACTTGTTTTTCTTCACTCTCTCACTTTACTAAGACTATGCTAAGAAAGATTGAGAATGGAAAAGTTGCTCTGTTTTTCTTGTTAGAACAGTGCGTTGAGATTTTGCTCGATGATCACGCGTATGTTGATGCTTTGGAGCTTGGCTACTATTTATAGTGATTGAAGATGACCGTTGGTGAGTTTGAATCTTCGAAGGAGATGACATCAGTTGTTGTAGCCGTTAATTTGTCAAGTCTTCAAACGGTCTTCAAACATTTTGATTCCGTTATCCTTGTACTTTAACTAAATCCGGTAAGTGATTTGAAATCAAAGACGAGGTAGACTGGAATCATCCTTCAATTGGATCAACAAGGGGTAGACAAGGAAATTCTGGTTTCTTTTAAACAGACAGGCGCGCTCCATCAAAACAGCTTTTTGAACTTTTGGCGCCTTGCATTAAATGCACTTGTCAGAGCATTAAATGCTATCCAGAACCCGTGACTTTAGCTTTCAGAAGCTAAAAATTTACTTGACTAGACTTCTGATCACAATTGGCAAAACTTCTGATTGAAAAGAACTTCTGAGGAAAGCTTTAGCAGACTTCGTCTTCAGAGCGGAGTATCCAGCTTCTGAGTAATTGAAACTCTGACTTCAGCAACTGATCTTCTGAGTTCTTTAGACAATCCAGAAAAGATTCATTCAGCACCTGCTGAGCAACTTACACATAGACTAAGTACAAAAATTATTAGTCAATAGTAAACTATATGTAAGGAAGTATTAAGTTTTCATCTTCTGAAACGTTTGGACATAATCAAAATACATAGGGTTCATCATTCTCCCCCATTTTGGTTATGGACAAACCATGGTCAGAAGGTAAAAGAAAACATGAGGTTTAGAAAAAGACTTCCTGATGCTAATGTTTCATGACTTCTGAGTAAATTAACTCCCCCATTTTAGTGTAAATGGTGAACTTCAGCAATCTGTATAGACTTAAAAAGACTTAAGATTAAGTTGTTAGATTTAATGAAGTGTAATTTACTAAGTCAAAACATAAACATAAGCAAAAAGTATAAGGAAGATTCAGTGTATATAATTTAATTCAGAAGACAACATAAGAAACAGAATAATCAGAAGAGTAGAAAAAGTCCTAAGACAAAGACTACCCAACCCAGAACCTAGCTAAGAAGCTTAAGTCCTAAAAAGATTACAAGTTCCTAGGTTTCTTCTTCTGAGGAGGAACAACACTGGAACCTTCAGCAGCACTTGATCTCTTCTGACCAGACTTCTCCCCCGTTTGACCAGAACCAACAGCAACACCAAGAGCACCCTGAGATTTCAATTTTTGCTGAACATTCAGAGCAGTCTGATATTGCACAGGAGTTGGTCGCACAGTATTGATCATATCCATTCGTCTTCTGAAGTCATCATCAATGGTCTTCATATGATCAAAGGTCTGACCAGACATAGGTCGCTGTTTCTGAACGTCTTCCACAAGGAGCTTGATCAACCTATTGTTAGCATACACAGCAGCAGTAAGATGCTCATTCTGAATATAAGTCTGTCCTCGAACAAACCTATAACAATTGTGAAGAGTCTTCTCTTGTTCTCGTGCTTGAGTGTGCATAACCTTCAGCAGTTCAGTAAGCTCAGCAATTTGTGCGTTCTGAGCAGATACAGCAGACTCAATGTTGGAGAGTCTATTGTTGAGATCAGGAGTGATGTCATATACAATCTTAGCAGCCCCGGAAGATGATGAACCTTGAGCAGAAGATTTCACTTCTCTCAGAATGTGATTGGCAGTACTTTGCAGGTCATCAATCTTACTTGGGAGCATCTTCTCATGAGCCTCATAATGCTCATTTGCTTCCTTGACTTCTTCTGTCAATATCTCCAGATTCTCATTGACCTTCAGAGAAGAAGCAAGAGCAATGTTATCCAGAGAAGGAAGAGTCAGAGCTAATTCTCTCAATTTGTACAGCTCATCATACGTAGCTAGATGAAGTGTAGAAAGATTGCGTATGTAGACAGAAGGGTCCTACATTTGAAGCATAGTCATGAGCTGCAGGTTCTGAGCTTTCAAAGAATGTAATTCTTGCAACACAATGCCCTGAGCATACATGTCAGCAGTAGAAGTCCTTTCCCCCATACCAGCAAATCTATTCAGCAGTTCATCAGAGCCACTCTGACTCATTCGTCTCAACTCCTCAACACTAGGAGCACCACCAGCTTCGGATATACCAGAAGCTCTGCCCATGAATCCTAAACTACCAAACCTGGTGTCCAGATCATCTCGGTTCATGTGTTTGCGCAGGAAGTCATAGTTGGATGACAACCCAGCAAAGCACGAAGTAGTGGAGGAGGTAGTTAAGGGATCACACACAGGAGGTGTATGTCCAGAGGTTGAGAGAGGAGGAATTTGAGTGTTTGAGGAAGGGATGGTATTGGTGGTAGAGGAAGAAATGGTAGGAGAAATGGACGGTAAAGTAGATGGCAGTGAGAAAGATGGAGCAGTAAATCCAATTGATGGACTTACAGAGGAAGTAGGTATGGAGGAGGTAGTGGATGTGGCTATGGAATCAGTGAAGATGGGAGCAGAATTTAGATTCACTTCTGAATAGGATCCAGAAGGAGGAATAATTGAAGGAGATACAACCTCAGAAGTTGAAGTTGTAGGAGGAATGGAGGTGTGAGAATCACTAACTTCTGTGACAAAAGGTAGTGAAGGAGATGGATGAGGAGTATGAGGAGAGGATGGATGAGGAGTATGAAGTGAAGATGGAATAACCTGTTCAGAGAGGTTTGGATCAAATGTTGAAATGGGCTCCGCAAAGATATGAGCCATTCTGAACAGAGTTTCAGAAGCATCTCTTTCACCAGGATTTCTCCCTTGACCCAGAAGAACGTTATCCAGAAAATCATCAGTGTCGATGTTTTCAGCAAAGTTCATAGCATTCTGAATGATAGTATCAGGCTCTTGATCACTATCCTCAGTCAGTTCTTCAATAACAGGAGCATCAGCATCCTTCTCACCAGACACATCCATCATGTCTTCGTCATCAACCAAGTCCTCTTTTTCAGGAATTGATTCTTCCAGTTCAGTACTCGAAGCAATAGAGAAGTCCTTTTTGATCAGAGACCTTCTCTTTGCAGACATCTTCTTCCTTGGGATTCTTCTGGAGAGAGGAATATCTTCAGAGTCCTCATCCTCTTCAGCAGCCTTTGAGCTAATCCGAGTAGAGAGAGAGATATTCTCAAGCTCTTCTCCATCCTCTGAAGTCTCAACATTCTTTGAGAACTCCACATTCTCAAGTTCAGCAGCGCATGCAATGATTCTTGCATCAGCCTTAGCCTTTGCAGCAATTTCTCTTTCAGCTGCTAACTTGTCTTCTGCTTCCTTCTGCTTTCTCTTCTGATCAGCAAGAGCCACAACTCTTGCAACCTTCTCAACTTCAGCACCCTTCTCTCTTTCAGCAAGGCGTGCGTCCTCAGCATCCTGAGCTTCCTTCTCAGGAACATCCTTTGGCTTCTCAGCAACAATCTTGCCAGAGGGTTCAACACTGATTGTTGTTTGAACCATCGTGGGAAGAGGTTCTGAGACAACCACTTTCTCAACGTTCAGGACCAACTTACTTGATCCCTTCTTTCCCTTGCCCTTCTTGGCAGCATTCTTTCCTTTCTGAGCAGCAGCCTCAACAATTTCCTTCTGAGCAATACTCACAGAGGAGCCCTTCTCATTCTTCTTCGGAGTCACACCAAAACTCAGGTTTCTGAAGGTATGCATCTTCAGAACCGTACTCTTACTCGTAACACCTTCTCCTGAAAACACAACAGAGGCTGCCTCAAACAACCTCGTCAGGAGTGAGCCATATGCTAATGCACTCACGGCCGTTACATTCTTCATGTGCCTTATCAGCATGGCAGGTAAGTTGATCTTCTTCTGGTTGACCAAGTGCCACATAAACACCCTTTCCCTGTTGGAAACACAATTAACTCCTCCAGCCTTCGGAAGGAAAACATTGGTTGTCAAGTAGTGTGCCCACCTCTGGTGCTGAGTGAGCCAGGTGGCATATGTTTCCTTGGCACTGAGATCTGGTCTAGCCCAGTTAACTTCTGTAAAACCATCTGCTGAACCATCATCACCAATGATGATTCCTTCATCATTAATACCAATCACTTGAGAAATAGAAGCCCTGCTGACCTCAATCTCAACTTCACCGACGACAGAGTGTAGAACATCCTCCTCATTAGAAAAGAAATGAAGGTTCTGATAGAATTCGGTGACTAACTTTGGATAGATAAATTCATCGAGAGAAATGAATGAATTCCAGTTTTGAGCGCTAAGCCATTTGGAGATAGGTTCAGTGGATTTAACTTCATCATCTAGGAACCTAGAGGTGAATACCCTAGATTCGCTAACTTTCTTTTTGGATTCAGTGGTGAAGATGTGAGTGACAGTGATTTCTTGAGCCATTTTGAAGATTTAAGAAATTAGGTTAAGGTTTTAGAGAGAGGAGAACACAGAAAATCTATGGAAATTCTAATAGCAAAGAAAATGAGAGTAAAAACTTCTAAGTATGGGAAACCTCTATTTATACCCAAACAAGAAACCGTTCCAATTCAAAAAGCAAATAAACACCGTTTAAAAGGGAACAGATAACCGTTAAACACAGAACAGCGCCGTAAAATGCAGTAGATAACGCATGCTTAAGTGTCAAATCATGATTAGAATTAATTATCACTTAATTATCTTAAACGATTAAACCCTTAAGATACACAGAAATAATTAAACTAAGTTATTGAAGAGGATAAGTCATACCAATGCCTTCTCGTAAGTTGCTGAAAGACATACCAGCCAGAGGCTTTGTAAACATGTCAGCAAGATTCTCTTCAGAGGGAACATGAGTAATGATAATATCCTTCTTCAGAACATGATCTCTTAAGAAGTGATGCCTAATATGAACATGCTTCATCCTGCTGTGCTGAATAGGATTCTTTGAAAGATCAATTGCACTCTTGTTATCACAGTAGATTGTAATTGTTCCAGGGATGACTCCATAGTCAGCAATTTGTTGCTTGATCCAGAGCATCTGAGAAACACAACTTCCACCAGCAACATACTCAGCTTCAGCAGTTGAGAGAGCCACAGAGGTTTGCTTCTTGCTATGCCAGGAGACTAGGCACTCCCCCAGAAAATGACAACCACCAGAAGTGCTGACCCTTTTCAATTTATCTCTACCATAGTCAGAGTCTGTGTATCCTATAGGAGTGAAATCAGAACTACAGGGATACCACAAACCAGCTTCTGGTGTGCCTTTAAGATATCTGAGAATTCTTTTGACAGCAACATCATGAATTTCTCTTGGCTTTGACTGATATCTAGCACAAAAACACACAGCAAAATGTATATCTGGCCTGCTGGCAGTTAGGTATAAAAGAAAACCAATCATACCTCTGTAGGTTTTTATATCTACAGGTTTACCAGCTTTCTCTTCATCATCAATGTCTTTGCTGACATCCATTGGAATATCAACAGCATTAGAGTCCATCATGCCAAATTTCTTCAGCACTTCTCTAGTGTACTTGGCTTGATTGATAAACACACCATCATTACTTTGCTTGATCTGAAGTCCTAAGAAGAAGGTTAACTCTCCCATCATAGACATTTCAAACTCAGCCTTCATGTGGTCACTGAACTCTCTGCACAAAGATTCGTTAGTAGCACCAAATATAATATCATCAACATATACCTGAGCTATAAGGATATCTTTGTTCTTCTTCAGAGTGAATAGAGTTGTATCAACACAGCCTCTGACAAATCCCTTAGACAGAAAGAACTTTGTCAGTCTCTCATACCAAGCTCTGGGAGCTTGTTTCAGTCCATACAATGCTTTCTTCAGCTTGTACACATGATCAGGAAACTTAGGATCTTCAAAACCAGGAGGTTGAGACACATAGACTTCCTCATCAATGTAACCATTCAAGAATGCACTTTTCACATCCATTTGAAAAAGCTTAAAACCTTTGTATGATGCAAAAGCACATAAGATTCTAATGGCTTCTAATCTTGCAACAGGAGCAAAAGTTTCACCATAATCTATGCCTTCTTGCTGACTGTAACCTTGAGCAACAAGTCTTGCCTTGTTCCTCACAACATTTCCAAATTCATCAAGCTTGTTCTTCAGAACCCATCTAGTTCCAACAACCTTTATGTTGTTAGGTCTGGGAACCAAAGTCCAAACTTCTGACCTTTTGAACTGGTCAAGTTCTTCTTGCATTGCCATTAACCAGGAGTCATCGTCAGCAGCTTCATGGAAGTCCTTGGGTTCCAGAAGTGACACAAAAGCCACATTCCCCATGTATCTTCTGAGCTGAGCTCTGGTCATGACAGGATTATGAACAGAGTCAATTATGTTCTCTAAGGAATGATTCCTATGAGTTCTAACTTCTCTTGGTACATCCAATGAGTCTTCTGAAACCTGTTCATCATTTGTTGAATCATATATAGGAGCATCTTCTGGAAGGAAGTTGACTTCTGGAGTGGGATTCTCATCTTGAGCTTGTTCAGCAACAGGAGGAACCACTTCAGCAACTCTGGGAGAAACATCTTCTTCAACAGGAGATGTTACTTCAGGAGCTTGTACTACATCTTCATCAGGAGCTCTACTATCTGCAGGGTTAGTCTCATCAAACTGTACATGAACAGATTCATCTAAAGTTTGAGTCCTCTTATTAAAAACCCTATATGCTTTACTATGTGTTGAGTAACCAAGAAAAATGGCCTCATCTGCCTTTGAATCAAACTTTGAAAGATATTCTTTTGTATTCAAAACATAACACTTGCAACCAAAGGTTCTGAAATAACCTATTTTAGGTTTTCGACCTTTCCAGAGTTCATAAGGGGTCTTGTTCAGAATGCTTCTGATTAGCACTCTATTCAGAACAAAGCAAGCTGTGTTCACAGCTTCTCCCCAAAAGTACTTAGGAAGCCTTCTTTCATTGATCATAGTTCTGGCTATCTCAACCAGAGTTCTATTCTTCCTTTCTACTACCCCATTTTGTTGAGGAGTTCTGGGAGCAGAAAAGTTATGATCAATTCCCTTGGTTTCACAGAATTCTTCAAACCTAAAGTTTTTGAATTCTCCACCATTATCACTTCTGATATGGACAACCTTTTCATTCCTTTCATTCTCAAGTTTCTTTATCAGAACTGAGAAACATCCAAGTGACTCATCTTTGCTAGACAGCAAAATGACCCAAGTGAATCTTGAATAGTCATCTACAATGACAAAGGCATACTTCTTTCCACCCATGCTCATTGGTTGAACAGGGCCAAAAAGATCCATATGAAGTAATTCCAAAGGTCTTTTAGTTGAAATGACTTTCTTAGTTTTAAAAGAGCTTCTGGATTGTTTACCAGATTGGCAAGCATTGCATAAATGATTCTTTTTAAAACTAATTTCAGGCAGACCCTCAACCAATTGATTTCTAGCTACTTTGGCCAGAAGGTCCATGCTCACATGAGCAAGTCTTCTATGCCAGAGCCAGGAGGTATCCTCTTTGGACATCAAGCATATATTTTTGCAAAGATTCCAAAGATTCAGCATGAAAACATTTTCAACTCTAGGAGCAGTTAGAATAACTTCCCTTGACTTACTGTCCAAGATTTTACATCCAAGAGGAGCTGAAGACAACATCTCTACCTTTATCACACAGTTGTGCAACACTCAGGAGGTTGAACTTCAGGCCTCTGACTAGGGAGACATCTTCGATCGGAGGATTAGTTCCTATGGATCCAGAACCAAGTATCCTTCCTTTCTGGGCATCTCCAAAGCTGACTTTTCCACCTCTTTTAGGATCAAATGTGATGAATGCTTTTTCATCACCTGTCATATGCCTTGAGCACCCACTGTCAATGTACCACAGCTTTGACATTGATGGAGCACTCAGAGCCACCTGCAACACAATCAATTAGTGACAGGTACCCAATCCTTATTGCGTCCTTCAGAGTTAGATTTTTCTTCAGCAGGTTTTAATGATATCTCAGATTGCAAGAGGTTTTTAATATGATACTTGCAATCTTTTAACCAGTGACCATCACTCTTGCAAAGTTTGCAAAAGGGAGGGTTCTTGGATCTTTCCCTTTGCTTCCTGGGAGATTTCTTCTTCTTCTGAGAAGGACCAACATCTTCAAAGGCTATACCAGCACTCTCAGAGGTTCCAACATCAGGAGGAGAAGCTATCTCTTTCAGAAGAGAGGGAGTGACAGGTTTCTTCTTCTTCTGGGGTTTATCACTTCCCAGAGGCAGCTTTTCCTTGCCTTTGGCTTTAGAGCCATCAGCAGGAGTGCTGAACTGTTTACACAGTTTTTCTTCTAACACTTTCATGTCAGAATAAACTTGAGTAAACCTAAGAAACTTGTTAGCCTCACTCTTGTCCAATTTCCTTTTCAGGTACTTGAACATACTATAGAGTTCTTCAAGAGAATCAAAGATATTTTGTTCAGAAGATATGTTTACCTCGGAATCATATGTAGCTTCAGGAGGTGCGGAAGTTTCTCAGAGTCATATGTTACTTCAAAGATATCTAGTTCGTGAGAATTGTTTACCTCAGAGTCATATGTTACTTCAGGAGGTGCGGAAGTTTCTCCTGTGACATCTTCAGAAGTTAGCTCATCAATAGCCATAAAACATATCTGAGCTTGCTCTTCCTTTTCTTCAGGATCACTGCTGGCCTCAGAGTCTGACCAAGCAGCCAGCATTGCTTTCTTGAACTTCTTCTTATCTTTCTTCAGCTCCGGACAGTTAGGCTTAATGTGCCCCGGTTGCTGACATCCATAGCACACAATAGGCTTGTTTGGATCTCTCTTGAACTTTTCACCAGAATCAGGAGTTTTCTTGTCAAAGCTCCTGAAAGGCTTCTTGTAGTTTCCACCTCTGCCTTTTCTAAAGGCCTTCTTGAACTTCCTGGTCAGCATAGCCAGTTCCTCATCTTCAGAGGATTCTTCAGAAGATTCTGCTTTCAGGACTACTCTTTTTCCTTCTGACCTTTCTCTTTGGTCATGATTCTTTAATGACATCTCATGGGTAATTAGGGACCCAATGAGCTCATCGTACAAGTAATAGCTCAAATCCTGAACTTCTTCAATAGCAGTCTTCTTGGCTTGCCAAGACCTTGGTAAGCTTCTGACAATCTTCTTCACTCGATCAGATTCTTCAATATCCTTTCCTAAACTCTTCAAGTCAGTGACTATCTTGGTGAATCTAGAGTTCATGTCTGAAATAGATTCTTTATCAAGCATTTCAAATAACTCATATTCTCTCATGAGTTGGTTGACTTTAGATTGCTTCACTTTTCCTGTTCCTTCATATGTGACTTCCAGCTTGTTCCAAATATCCTGTGCAGTTTCACAAGAAGAAACTTTGTTATATTCAGTAGCTGTAAGTGCACAATGCAACATATTTATTGCTGAAGCATTAGTTTGGAGTTTTTTCAGAATGTCATCTGTATATTCTCTCTGAGGAATGACAACATTCCCTAAACCTAGTTCCATTCTGGTGGGAATGAAATCACCATTAGTGATGACATACCAAGCACTCATGTTCTGAGCTTGGATGAAGTACATCATCCTTTTCTTCCAGTATGAGTAGTTGTTGCCATTAAATAATGGAGGTCTAGTAGTGGAAGAACCTTCTAGAACTATGAAGTGAGAAGAATTCTCAGGCTGGTGTCTACTAGCCATCTCTATTGATTCTGATAGGATCTTACACTTAGATTGTTAGATCTTTAGTAAATATGCGAAGTGACCTTCGCTCTGATACCACTTGTTGGCCCTATCAAGAACAGAATCACCTAGAGGGGGGTGAATAGGTGTCAAAGTTGAAAACTGAAATTTTCTAAGTTTTTAAAGAAACTTAAATTTCAGAGTCAAATTTCCTCAGAGTCAGAGGCAAGCTTATAGAAGTTGCTTCTGAGGGAAATTCTGCCTAAACACAGTTAGACTGTTTTTCAGCAACAGAAGTTCTGATTTGGGAACTTCTGGACAGTCTTCTGAACAAAGACAATGATACTTAGAGGAAATCTGTTTCAGCACTAAATATAGACAAGTACACAGAAGCAAAAATAACAAGTATAAGAGGGAGAAAGAAGTTCAGGAGATCCTGATTGAACAATTCGATTTATCCAAGTTCACCACAGAAGTCCTGTGACTACGTCTTGTCCCCTGAGGTCGCAGCCTACAGAGATTTTATAAATCCACTATTCAGAACTTTTATGGCAAGTTCAGAAGCTCCTTTACATCAACAGAACTTAAGCTAATTTCTCACTTAGTTCTGACTAGCCTAAAAAGAGTTAAAGGATTTCCACCTGAACAAACAATACTCTGTTTTCTGGATTTCTCACCCAACTCTAATCTCAACTAGATTTCTCTCTTTAAATCTAACTGAAGATCACAAACGATCTCAGTTTACAAGATTCCTATTATGAACTTGTTTTTCTTCACTCTCTCACTTTACTAAGACTATGCTAAGAAAGATTGAGAATGGAAAAGTTGCTCTGTTTTTCTTGTTAGAACAGTGCGTTGAGATTTTGCTCGATGATCACGCGTATGTTGATGCTTTGGAGCTTGGCTACTATTTATAGTGATTGAAGATGACCGTTGGTGAGTTTGAATCTTCGAAGGAGATGACATCAGTTGTTGTAGCCGTTAATTTGTCAAGTCTTCAAACGGTCTTCAAACATTTTGATTCCGTTATCCTTGTACTTTAACTAAATCCGGTAAGTGATTTGAAATCAAAGACGAGGTAGACTGGAATCATCCTTCAATTGGATCAACAAGGGGTAGACAAGGAAATTCTGGTTTCTTTTAAACAGACAGGCGCGCTCCATCAAAACAGCTTTTTGAACTTTTGGCGCCTTGCATTAAATGCACTTGTCAGAGCATTAAATGCTATCCAGAACCCGTGACTTTAGCTTTCAGAAGCTAAAAATTTACTTGACTAGACTTCTGATCACAATTGGCAAAACTTCTGATTGAAAAGAACTTCTGAGGAAAGCTTTAGCAGACTTCGTCTTCAGAGCGGAGTATCCAGCTTCTGAGTAATTGAAACTCTGACTTCAGCAACTGATCTTCTGAGTTCTTTAGACAATCCAGAAAAGATTCATTCAGCACCTGCTGAGCAACTTACACATAGACTAAGTACAAAAATTATTAGTCAATAGTAAACTATATGTAAGGAAGTATTAAGTTTTCATCTTCTGAAACGTTTGGACATAATCAAAATACATAGGGTTCATCAAAAACAAATAGAGTTCATCAGACATGAATAATAATTAAATATATCATTAATTGTTATTTGGATACAAATTCACACTTTATAATATATATAAAAGGGATGGCCTAGACATACGATACTTATAGCTGCAAATATCTTTGGCTAAATATGGTAGAAGGTATATAAGCTTTAGAGTGGTGGAAAATATTTTACACATTTTATACTTGTTACTTTTCTAATAATTTTTATGGTTGTTGTGAGGGGAAACGGGCGCTCATAGCGACTTTATCCTTCTTTGACTAGAGTCGCGACCCAGCCGACCGGGAAAATGTACGAACCGGGGTATGTACCGATTGTCTTGAAAACCCGAGATTCTATTTACGTTCGTGGATACAACTTATTAGTTCCGACATTCTAGGCCCTAGAGGATCTGTAATGCAGCCTAGCTCATTATTGTCTTGTATTATTATTATTATTATTATTATTATTATTATTATTATTATTATTATTATTATTATTATCACATAGAGTATTTAAAACACAAACATTTGTATAATAAACCGTCGGGTGACACGGTAAAAACCCTCAGAAGCTTACCCTCGTAGCGTCCCAGTGGGATGCTTGTAAGCTAGTACTCGCCTTAGAACAAAGCCGGAGAGAGGAACTTTGAGGCCGGAGGTGCATAGGGCGTACTCCTGGTGACTATAAAGGCAGGATATTGAATTAGGGCAAAGGTAATTTATGATGAAGCCTAAGAGTTTTGACTATGTTCAAACGTTTCAGAAGATGAAATTTAATTTCTTCTTATATACTTTTCAATGTTGACTAACAATTTTTGTTAAGTATTGTATAAGTTTTTCTCAGCAGGTGCTGAAAGAAGAAACTCTGGATTGCTTAAGGAACTCAGAAGAGAAGATCATTTGAAGACTGAAGTTAAAGTTCAGAAGCTGGATGCTCCGCTCTGAAGTTCTCTAGAAGTTTGAGAAAGCTCTCCTCAAAGTTCAAGTGCAACCAGAAGCTGATTTCAATTGATTAGAAGCTTAGACAAAGAGAATAATGTGATCAGAAGCTTAAGTCAGTGGTTTTGTTAAGCATTTAATGCTCTGACATCTGCATTTAATGCAAGGCGCCAAAAGTTCAAAAAGCTGTTTTGAAGGAGCGCGCATGTCTCCTACAAACAAAACCAGTTCTTCCTTGCCTACCCTTTGTTGATCCAATTGAAGTAACATTCCAGCCAACCTCATCTTTGATTTCAAATCACTTACCAGATTAAGTTAAAGAACAAGGTTAATGGAATCAAAGTGCTTTGAAGACCGTTTGAAGAAATGACAGATTAACGGCTACAATCCTTATGCCATCAAATTGAAGATTGAAACTCAAGCAACGGTCATCTAAAGTCACTATAAATAGTAGCCAAGCTCATATGTGTTCACACACGCGATTCTCGAGCAAAATCTTAACGCACTATTTTAACAAGCAAAACAGAGCATTTTCCATTCTCAATCTTTTCTAGTTATTTCTTGTAAAAGTGAGAGAGTGAAGAAACACAAATTTATAATAGGAATCTTGTAAACTGATATCGTTTGTGATATTCAGTTAGATTTTGAGAGAAATCTAGTTAAGGTCTGAGTTGGGTGAGAATTCCAGAAAACAGGATTGTTGTTGTTCTGGTGGAAATCCTTTAACTCTTTCTAGGCTAGTCAGAACTAAGTGAGAAATTAGCTTAAGTTCTGTTGATGTAAAGGAGCTTCTGAGCGTGTCATAAACGTTTTGAATAGTGGATTTAAAATCTCTGCTGACTGCGCTCACAGGGGACAGGACGTAGTCACAGGACTTCTGTGGCGAACTTGGATAAATTGATCTGTTCATCTTAGGACCTCCTAAATCTCTTTCTCCCTTCCTTTTACTTGTTATTTTGCTTCTGTGTACTTGTTATATATTTAGTGCTGAAACAGACTTGCTCTTTGTATCCTGTCTTTGTTTAGAAGACTGTCCAGAAGTTCTTTAGGCAGAACTTCTGTTGCTTAAAAGCTGTAAACTGCTTTAAGGCAGAATTTCTCTTAGATGCTACTTCAATAAGCTTGCTTCTGACTCTAAAGAAATTTGACTCTGAAAAATAAGTTTCTCTAAAAACTTAGAATTTTTCAGTTTTCAACTTAGACACATATTCACCCCCCTCTAGGTGATTCTAATCTTGTTAGGGCCAACAAGTGGTATCAGAGTGAAGGTCACTTCGTTTATTTACTAAAAGATCTAACAATCTAAGTGTTAAGATCCTTATCAGAATCAATAGAGATGGCTGGTGTTGCGCTTTTACTGCAAGTGCACAGTTTCGCATATAGTAATAAAAAGATCGTACCCACAGAGATGGAACAACGTGTTTAGACTTTCTCTTATTCGCGTTCGTTTTCTTTTCACAAATAGTTAAAACGATAATCCTTATTGATTTGGTTGAATAAAACACAACTCACTGTACCATTCACGTATAACATATACTTCAAGTCACCAAACGCACATGTTTGGATTTCTATTCATTCTAAGGCAAAGACAACAATTCATTTTAAACACGTAAATACAATATTAAGTAAACTTCAATATGATCAATCTAGTCTCGATATAACTTATTCCGATCTTTCGATACATGCAAATAAGTTAACCACATATGAACATCAATTATACACTAACTGAACCTATTCGTATCAATAATATAATCGACTACAATCACACATGTAAAACTAGATTACAATCTAAGCAACCGAACCTATTCGTATCATGAAGATTATAAGTCAATGATAAACATAACTTTATATACTTAGTTACTATTTTGATGTAAATATCTTACTTAGCATGCAAACTTATTAATTCAAGAACATAAGCATATGAAGAACATAAATCTCTTTATAAACTCAATATTGTATTCATACAAGATGTAAACAGAAAATCTAAGTTGGACAGAACATAAACAAGTATAAGAAATCAGGAGCGTCAATCCTTTTTACTCTACTCGGAAGGCGTGTCAAGCCTCGGGGCGTTCTTGCTCGGATTTCCGTCGATGAACGGATGAACAAAGTTGATCTCTCGATCTAAACTACTATGCCTTATGAAAGGAACGAAATCTTACTGAGTTTCTGGTCTGAATACTCGGCTGGAACTATGTGTGTGGGCGAATTTATGGGTAAAGGTTTACGGGAAATGTAAATAAGTATTTAGCGTTTCTTTTGTTGTAAGTATGATCAACCATCTGAAATTCAGAGCCAAATAACATCCCTGACGCCGCTACTGAAATCGCCAAAGCATTGGCGACCATGCTCCAGTCTCCCGAATACCAGATGATGATGGACTTAGCCATCGAGAATGGATGCCAGAAGGTCCTGGCCAAACACTTGGAAAATGGGGAAAAACCTGAGTCTGAATCAGGAGGATCTCATGGGATGGAGAAGCCAAAAGACCCGAATGACTCAGAAGGGAAGTTGGACTACATCATCGAGCACCTAGAAAGTAAGGTCGGGAGCGTCGCTACCCCGACTAGCAAGACATTGGCATCCTATCTAAGGCCCAATGGACAAGGGCTTCCCCTAGGGTTTGTGATCCCAACATTTATCCGGTTCAGCGGGAAGGGAGATCCCGCTGGGCATATCAAACACTTCGCCAATCTTATGAATCTATCCCCCTTAGACATGAAACAAGCAACCAGTTTGTTCGCCTTCTCACTCGAGGGTAATGCCTTGGAGTGGTACAATGGGTTGAAGTTCAGCGTCCAAGGGAATTGGGATGAACTAGTAGCTGCATTCACCAAGCAATACGAAATCAACACCCTGCAGAAATACACGTGGGAAAATCTGGCGGCCCTCAAACAGAATGTAGGAGAAAGGTTCGACGCCTACTATGACAACAGGTGGTTACCATTAGCTGGAAAGCTGGCTGTCAAACCTCCAGAGAGTGATTTGGAGTCAGGGAAGTTATTCAATATCAAACTTTCAAGACATTTGAGGACCTGTTCCAGACGGTCCGAAAAGTTGAAAGGCAGGTCATCAACCAAGTCCGCAGGGCCACATACGGAAGAGGGAACAACGCGCGGGGCAGCGAACCAGAACAAATTCCCGGGGGGCGAGGAACCCAATCCATCGAATACCGAGGAGCCTCTTCTGGAGTTAACGCAATCCACCTAAACGTTAACCTCAAAAAGGCATTTGACCGCCTAGCTCATGAAGGGAAAATCTATCCTGTTAGGCCGCCCATAATTATCAAACCAAGCGATAATCTGGAGAGGTTCTGTGACTATCATCAGGTCTTCTCACACCCTACCGCCAAGTGTGAAGCACTGCACAAAGAAATCATGAGAATGATTGAAGAAGGAGAGATAGAAGCTCCCAAGGCCCCGAGCACCAAGAAGAACCCCCTACCAGACTACCGCGACGTCCCTCCCCCGCGGACTATGATGATCAACTCGGAATTCACAGAAAAAGAAGTCCTAAAAAGCATAGACATGACATCAAAGGCACGCGCCCCGATGGGTCATTTCTCCCCATGCCTCTCGGTCAACATGATGAAATCAGGGTGTACCCCGGCTCATATTATGGCCTGCCTCGGGGGAAGAATCAGGACATCCCCAGACAAGGTCAACAATTGGTGGTCAGACTCGTCGGATGACGAGCCAACAGAAGAACAAGTCCGGGCCACAATAAACCATGTCACCAGATCAGGCGGGTATTTCAACCCACGCCAAGAACACAAGGGCCAGAGCCGGCCACGAACGAGAGTGGCGAAGACTCTAACGAAAAGGGGATGGTGGCCAAGCAACTGGCAAAGACCCCAATGCAAATGCCCGTGTGGGAACTCCTGGTATCATCCAAGGAACACCGGGACACGTTAATTGAAAATCTCTCAGCTGTGCCTACAATAGCAACAATAACCCCAAACGAACTATGCTGCATAGTGCAAGGAATGCGGGAACCGGTGGCAGAAATATCTTTCACAAAAGAGGACCTTCCTGCTGAAGGAGCGATCCACAACAAAGCCCTGTTCATACAAGTAGATGTCAAAGGAAGGCCTCTGTCGTGTGTTATGGTAGATGACGAGTCGGCCCTCAACATATGCCCTAAGAAAATATTGGGGCGGCTCGGGCTGACAATGGAAGACATCAAGCCCACAGAAATGGTTATCCGGGCCTATGATGACTCAAAGAGAGAAGTGTTGGGCGTCTTCGAAACAGAAGTCGTAACAGGGCCCATCAGGTCAATGGTAGAGTTTGTCGTGATGGATATTCCCGTCACATTTGCCTTGCTACTCGGGCGACAATGGTTCCACCCCTTGGGAGGATTCCCATCCACCCTACACCAGAAGATCAAGTTCCCGATGGGAGACAAAGTTGTCACCATCCCCGCTCATGACGATCTCATGGTAGCCATAATCACCTCGGATTTTCCTCCCCTAGGTGGATTCCAAGCAGCCTTGATATATGAAGAAGAAATGCCCATATCAGTCGCAAACTCGCTAAAGAAGATGCGTTTCATGCCAGGAATGGGCCTAGGGGTAAACCAACAAGGGCCGCCCACTTTCAACATCCCCTGCGAAGCTAAAAGAGGGAGAGAAGGCTTAGGATATTCTGCAGAAAGAGACGAGGGCGCATCCAAAGGAACAAAATGGGTCACTCCAAAGAAAAGATTGGAGGAAACCGAGAAGGAAACTGAAAGGGAACCCGACATGACGAAATGGCAGAAGACTCGCACGACCAAGACAAATGCGCCAATCCCGACCCTGAAAAGGCGCATCCAAGACCTCGCAGATGAACTAGCCAAGATGAAGGTTAACGGGGGAGAAATGGAGGTCAAAATAAGAGAAGCTGTGAAGCGAGTGTTTGAAGAAGTCATGAGAGGAAAGCAAAACGAAGACACGAGGATGCCCCAAGGGGATACCAAGGACGTGTAAACGACCCACGAGATCGAGGAAGAAACCACGCAGGAAGACCCAGATCCTGTGACCGTACTAAAATCGGTCCTATACGATGATGATGTCGTGTATAATTGTGATTTCATGTTCCAAAGCGATGTATTCACTTCAAAACATGATGCAATGAAATCCCAGTTTGCTTACTTGTGTGACTTGTCAGAAGATGGCACCATGCATTCATTAGATCATTTAACTAGTGCATTTAGCATACATAACACCGCATTACACCATGTTAACCTAGGAACGAAGGATGAACCAAGATTAGTACCAATTTCGCCCGACTTATCCCATGCGGAACGTAGTGAGATTGAAGCAGTCTTAAGACGACATCAGAAGGTATTCGCCTGGTCGTATGAGGATATGCCAGGAGTAGAACCCTCCATAGCCGAGCACGCCATCCCCTTAAAGCCTGGAGCGGTGCCAGTTAGACAGAAATTAAGGAGGCTAAGGCCAGAATGGGCCCAACTAGTCAAAGATGAGATAACAAAGTAGATCAAGTCAAAATTTCTCGAAGTGGTTGACTACGCGGAATGGGTAGCAAACGTAGTTCCCGTAGGGAAAAAGGACGGAAAGGTGCGGGTGTGTGTGGATTATCGAGATCTCAACCGAGCATGTCCAAAGGATAATTTTCCACTGCCACACATAGATGTGCTCGTAGATAGTGCCGCATCGGCCGTGATGTACTCTCTTATGGACGGTTTCTCGGGGTACAATCAAATCCTCATGAAGATAGCCGATAAGGTCAAAACTTCATTCATCACGGAGTGGGGAACATACTGTTACAAGGTAATGCCATTTGAATTGAAGAACGCGGGGGCAACTTATCAAAGGGCAACGACATTACTGCACGACATGATCCATAAAGAGGTGGAAGTTTATGTGGATGATATGCTGGTAAAGTCAGACACGAGAGAGGGACACCCCGCAGAATTGGAAAAGTTCTTGACATGGATAGAGAAGTACAAATTAAGGCTCAACCCAGAGAAATGCGTGTTTGAGGTAACCTCCGGAAAATTGCTAGGGCACATCGTTAGTGACAAGGGCATCGAGATCGACCCTGAGAAGGTTAAAGCCATCACTGAAATGCCACCCCCAAAAAACAGAGAAAGAAGTCCGGGCATTCCTCGGAAGTATCCAATATGTTAGTCGCTTTATAGCAAAACTCACAACGGTATGCGAACTTATCTTCAAGTTGCTCAGAAAGGACGAGACGAACCAATGGAATGATAATTGCCAACTCACATTTGATAAAATCAAGAAAAGCCTGGAAAGTGCGCCCGTGTTGAAGCCACCTCGACCTAGGAGCCCCCTCACACTATATCTGGCAATGGAAGATGCGTCGGTAGGGGCAATGTTGGTCCAAACCCAAGAGGACGGGGTAGAACATCCTATCTATTATCTCAGCAAGAAATTGCTCCAGTATGAATGTAAATACGACTTGCTAGAACAAACTTGTGTTGCTATGATCTGGATCACTCGAAAGCTGCGACACTAATTTCAATCCTACGAAGTTCTAGTCGTCTCGAAGGTAGATCCTACGAAACACCTCACCATGGCACCCACGCTAGTAGGTAAACTCGCTCGGTGGGCGTTATTGTTATCTGAATTCGACATCAAGTTTGTAAACTCAAAAGTAGTCAAAGGGAAGGCCGTCGCTGAATTTCTAGCCTGACAACCATTGCCCGAAACCGAAGATAAACCGTGGCAATTCGAGTTCCCAGATGAGAACTTGGGGGTGATTACTATTCAAGGGTGGAGGATGCACTTCGACGGAGCCCAGAATAGGAACGGGGCTGGAGCAGGAGTGGTGTTGGTTTCGCCAACAGGATTGACTATACCACTAACAAAGAGGTTACAATTCAAAGCCACAAACAACGCAGCGGAGTATGAGGCCTGTCTCTTCGGAATAGAGGCGTTAATAAGCCTGGGGGCACGTGAAGTAGAAATCACTGGTGATTCGCTGCTAGTGTTATGTCACGCGACTGGAGAATGGGGGGTACGAGAAGAACGTTTGCGACCTTATGTCAAAAAGCTACGCGCAATGATTCGGAATTTCGACACGTATACATTCCACCATATACCACGAGAAGAAAATCAAATGGCTGATGCGTTAGCCACACTAGCATCGAATTGGGAAGGAATGCAAGCGGCGCCTATAAAGCCGCTAGTTATAGCATCGTCCCACTTCCCGATCCATCTAGAAGAATATGTACTTCATACCCACGACACGGAACCGTGGTACGTGGACATCTAGCGATTTATAGCAAGTGGCACATACCCATTAGAGGCGACAAAGAGCGACAGGCTGGTCATCATGAGACTAGCGTCTAAATGTCGAGAAGTAGGAGGGGTATTGTACTGACGATCCGCCAACGGCATGCTACTAAAATGCCTATCCGAGAACGAAGCAAGGAAAACCATGGGAGAAATACACCAAGGAGTTTGTGGACCGCACATGAACGTAGACTCCATGGCTAAGAAAATCACGAGGCAGGGGTTTTGGTGGCCTACCATGAGAGACGACTGTTATAAGTTCACGAAAAGGTGTCTTCAATGTCAATTCCATGCCGATCATGTTCATGTACCGCCCACAGAATTACATAACCTAGCCACGCCATGGCCGTTCGCCGCATGGGGCATAGACATGATAGGTGAAATCAGACCCCCCGCGTCCAACGGCCATCGCTTCATCGTGGTAGCCATAGATTACTTCTCGAAGTGGGTGGAAGCTGAGTCCTTCACGACAGTCACAGCGCGTACCATGGCGAGATTCATAGAAAGGAACATTATATGTTGATACGAAATACCCCATCATGTGATCACTGACAACGGAGTACAATTCCAAGGAGCTACCCGGGAAATGCTGGCAAGGCACCGAATAGAACATCATCGTTCATCCCCATACCGACCTCAGTCAAACGGGGCGGTCTAGGCCGATAACAAGACAATTAAGCAGATGCTCACGAAGATGTCAGATAGGACTAGAGATTGGGCGGAGAAATTACCATTTGCAATCTGGGGATATGGAACGATTGTCCGCACACCGACGGGAGAGACACCATATTCTTTGGTTTACGGAATGGACTCAGTGCTACCAGTAGAGATAGAGATGCGATCTTTGCGAGTGGTCCTAGAGGAACATATCCCCGAAATGGAGTGGATGAGGGACAGGGTCGGCCAGTTAGATCTGTTGGATGAAAAACGGCTTCGGGCCCTGGACCAGCTACAGATGTACCAGCAGAGATTGGCAAACACGTACAACAAGAAGGTAAGAACTGTGTCCCGACCCATAAAGGTAGGTGATCTAGTGCTCAAGCAATTGCGTCACTCGACCGTCGATCCCCGGGAAAAATACCAACCAAAATGGGAAGGGCCATTCGTCGTCAAACGAATGTACTCGTGTGGAGGAGTCAAGCTAACCGACATGGAAGGAATAGAATTAGCAGAACCAATCAATATAGATAGACTTCGATATTTCCATGTGTGACTAGGAGAATACAAACCCGGGAATTTGTTCCTAGGGTAAGATCTTGGTTCATCCTCGGTTAGGACATGTTGTAAGACGAACGTCGTTTATGTTGTTGCTTTAGTAAAATGAAATAAGAATGCATCGTGCCATCCCTCATAAGAAACATTTGAAAAGCAAAAGCCAAAAAAAGAAAGCCAATAATAAAATGAATTAATCACCATAACAGGAGTCATGAAAAGAAACCTCGGTTCCCTCGTCCCTCTAAGGCACGCAAGGCCCACTGGTAATATTTCCTCATCCTAGAATAGCCGACAAGCTGGTAACTACTTAAAACACCGAGATGTCGCTTGGGTGTTTCCGCGTTGTGAGCAGTGTGACACCCTACGCATGAAGAAACACAAAAACAAAATGCAAGCACGCATACACACACACGTGCACGTATCCATGCATACATGCATACATGCATATACACATACACGCATATGTTTAGGTAAAGCGACCCACGAGACGAATCAAGGTTAACCCCCTGAAGAACTACGGGGGACGTAGGGACATATCCAACGACCGCATAAACAATACACTGGGGCACCCCAGGATTTATTAAAAATGTTAGGAACTAAGAACTTTACTGGGACAACACGAGGAATGGGGCATGGCTATGACCGATGAAGAATACTGCCTAGATCCCCAAATCAACTGAAGATCAAGAGCGGAAGAGAAAAGATGTTGGGACACAGTTGATCGATCTCGAGACGAAAACCGCCAGCATTCAGATAAGACTGGTAGGACAAAGTGTTCAACACCGTCTGAAGAAAGAAGGGCGGAGAGTGTTGGCCCTAACAAGAACAAAATCACCTAGAGGGGGGTGAATAGGTGTCTAAGTTGCAAACTGAAAGTTTTAAGCTTTTTAAGAAATTTAGTTTTTCAGAGTCAAATTTCCTCAGAGTCAGAGGCTAGTTTAAGGAAACAGCTTCTGAGGTAAATTCTGCCTAAACACAGTTTAACTGCTTTCAGCAACAGAAGTTCTGAGTTAAAGAACTTCTGGACAGTCTTCTGAACAAAGACAATGATATAAGGAGTAAATCAGTTTCAGCACTAAATATAAGCAAGTACACAGAGGCAAATTACCAAGTATAAGACGGAGAAAGAAGTTCAGGAGATCCTGATGAACAATTCGATTTATCCAAGTTCGCCTCAGAAGTCCTGTCCCCTGTGGTCGCAGCCGGCAGAGATTTTAAATCTACTATTCAGAACTTTTATGGCAAGTTCAGAAGCTCCTTTACATCAACAGAACAAAAGCTAATTTCTCACTTAGTTCTGACTAGCCTAAAAAGAGTTAAAGGATTTCCACCAGAACAACAACAACTCTGTTTTCTGGATTTCACACCCAACTCTAATCTCAACTAGATTTCTCTCTAAATCTAACTGAATATCACAAACGATATCAGTTTACAAGATCCCTATTATGAACTTGTTTTTCTTCACTCTCTCACTTTAACTAAAGCTATGCTAAGAAAGATTGAGAATGGAAAATGGTGCTCTGTTTTTTTGATTAGAACAGTCCGTTGAGATTTTGCTCGATTATCATGCGTATGGATGTAATGGAGCTTGGCTACTATTTATAGTGCATGAGGATGACCGTTGTTGAATTTGAATCTTCAAGAGAGATGACATCAGTTGTTGTAGCCGTTAATCTGTCATGTCTTCAAACGATCTTCAAACACTTTGATTCCGTTAACCTTGTTCTTTAACTCAATCCGGTAAGTGATTTGAAGTTGAAGAAAAGGTTGACTGAAAACATTCTTCAATTGGATCAACAAAGGGTGGACAAGGAAAGTCTGGTTTTGTTTTGAGTAGACAGGCGTGCTCCTTCAAAACAACTTTTTGAACTTTTGGCGCCTTGCATTAAATGCATTTGTCAGAGCAATGAATGCTAAACAGAACCCGTGACTTAGCTTCTGAGAGCTAATTCCTTTAGTCTAAGCTTCTGATCGAATTGGTAAGGATTTATCTTCTGATTGATTTTTGGACCTCTGAAGCGAGCTTCAACAGACTTCACTAAAACTTCAGAGTGGAGCATCCAGCTTCTGAATTTTATCTATTGTCTTCAGCTTTCTTGTTTCTTCTGAGTCTTCAAGGCATTCCAGAGATTCTTCATTCAGCACCTGCTGAGAAACTTACACACATACTTAACAAAAAAAATTGTTAGTCAAAACGTATGTAAGTAAGTTTTGAATTTCATCTTCTGAAACGTTTGGACATAATCAAAACACTTAGGGTTCATTATTCTCCCCCATTTTGGTTATGGACAAACCGTGGTCCAGAAGGTAAAATTACTTAAATAAATGCAAGGTTTAGAAAGTAACTTCCTGATTGTTATGATTTTTACAACTTCTGAGTAACTTAACTCCCCTATTTTAGTATAAATGGTGAACTGCAGCAATCTGTATTAACTTAAAATAGGCTTAAGATCAAGTTGTTAGATTTTAGCAAAGTGTAAGTTACTAAGTTAAAAAGCATAAACAATACATAAACAATATACAATAGCATTCAGAGACATAAGAAGAATGTAAAGGTTCAGTATATATATATATATATATATATATATATATATATATATATATATATATATATATATATATATATATTCAGAAGAAGGAGAAACGATAAACAGAAGAGTAACAAAAAGTCCTAAGACAAGAGCTACCCAACCCAGAACCTAGCTAAGAAACTTAAGTCCTATAAGATTATCAGTTTCTAGATTTCTTCTGAGGAGGAGGAACACCACTAGAACCATCACCAACATTTTGTCTCTTCATCCCAGAGCCAGGACCACTCTGCTGAGCAGACTTCTCCCCCGTTTGGCCAGAAACAACGGGAATACCCAGAGCTCCTTGAGAGTCCAGTTTCTTCTGAACATTAAGAGCAGTCTGATATTGCTGAGGGGTAGGCCTTACAGAGTTGATCAGATCCATGCGACGACGAAAATCAGCATCAATGGTTTTCATATGATCAAAAGTCTGTCCTGAAAAAGGTCGTTGTCTTTGAACATCCTCCATAAGCAGCTTAATAGAACGATTATTCGCATACACAGCAGCAGTAAGATGCTCATTCTTAATGTAAGTCTGTCCTCGAACAAACCTATGGCAATTATGAAGAGCCTTCTCTTGTTCTTTTGCTTGAGTGTGCATAACCTTCAGGAGTTCTGTAAGCTCTGCAATCTGGGCGCTCTGAGCAGTCACATCAGACTCAATGCTCTGAAGACGATTATTGAGATCAGGAGTGATGTCATACATAATTCTGGCAGCCCCAGAGGATAATGATCCTTGAGCAGAAGATTTCACTTCTCTCAGAATATGATTAGCAGTACTTTGCAGATCATCAAGCTTACTTGGGAGAACCTTCTCATGAGCCTCATAATGCTCGTTAGCTTCTTTAACCTCTTGTTGCAGCATTTCTAGATTCTCATTCACATTACTAGCAGAGGCAAGAGCTATATTTTCTAGAGTGGGAAGGGTTAATGCCAGCTGTCTCAACTTGTATATCTCATCATAAGTAGCGAGATGAAGTGTGGAAATATTACGCGTATAGACAGAAGGATTCTGCAATTGAAGCATAGACATGAGCTGCAGGTTCTAAGCTTTGAAAGATTGAAGTTCTTGCAACACAATGCCCTGAGCATACATGTCAGAAACAGAAGTCCTTTGCCCTAATCCAGCAAATCTATTCAACAGTTCATCAGAGCCACTCTGACTCATTCTTCTCAACTCCTCAACAGAAGGAGCACCACCAGCTTCATAGACAACAGAAGCTCTACCAATGAAACCAAAACTACCAAAATGTTTCTCCAACTCATCCCGATTCATCACATTGTGTAGAAAATCGTAGTTTGATGACAAACCAGCAAAGAAGGATGTAGTAGATGAAGTAGTTAAGGGATCACACACAAGAGGTGTATGTCCAGATGTTGAAGGAGGAGGAATTTGTGAAGTGGAAGAAGGAGCAGTTTGTGTGGTAGAGGAAGAAAAGATAGGAACAGTGGATGGTAGTGTGGATGGAAGTGAAAAGGGTGGAGCTGTAAGTCCTATGGAAGGAATTACAGAGGAAGTATTTAGTGAGGAGGAAGTGGAGATTGTTGTGGAGTCAGTGAAAATAGGTCCAGAGGCCGAATTCACTTCTGAATAGGATCCAGAAGGAGGAGCAGTTTTAGGAGGTACAACTTCAGAGGTTGAAGTTGTAGGGGGAATGGAAGTTTGAGAGTCACTTACTTATGGGACAGAAGGAAGTGTGGAAGATGGATGAGAAGTATGAGAAGGAGATGGATGATGAATATGAGTGGGAGACGAAATAACCTGTTCAGAGACATTGGGATCATATGTAGGAATGGGCTCAGCAAAAACATGAGCCATTCTGTTAAGAGTTTCATAAGCATCCCTATCACCAGGGCTTCTACCTTGACCCAGAAGAATGTTGTCCATAAAATCCTCGTTATCAACATTCTCAGCAAACCTCTGTGCAGTCTGAATAACCACTGCAGGATTTTCAGCTTCTGGTTCATCAACAAAGTCCTCTTCTTTAGCAGACATATCCATCATGTCTTCATCATCAACAAAGTCCTCTTCTTCAGGAATTGTATCTTCTAATTCAGTACTAGGTGCAATATAAAAGTCCTTCTTGTTCAGAGACCTTCTATTTGCAGCAACCTTCTTCCTGTTACTTCTGGAGAGAGGAATCTCTTCAGCATCCTCTGCTTCTCCAATAGCCTCAACACTTCCAGTAGCCTCAACATTTCTAGAGGCCTCATCGCTCTCATCTTGAGCAGCACATTCAGCAAGTCTAGCATCAGCCTTAGCTTTTGCCAAAATTTCACGCTCTGCTGCTAGTTTATCTGCTAACTCAGCAGCTTCTCTTCTTTTCCTATCAGCAAGAGCAACAACTCTTGCAACTTTCTCAGCCTCAGCAGCCTTTGCTCGTTCAGCAAGTCTGCTATCCTCAGCTTCCTGAGCTGCCTTCTCAGCAGCATCACTTGGCTTCTCAACAACAATCTTACCAGAAGGTTCAACATTAATAGTTGTTTGAACCAGAACATGAAGAGGTTCTGAGATAGCCACCTTCTCTACTGTCAGAACCAACTTACTTGACCCTTTCTTACTTTTGCCCTTCTTGGCAGCTTTCTTTCCCTTCTGCTCAGTATCCTTCATTATTTCCTTCTGAGCAATGCTTGCAGAGGGAGCATTCTCAGTCTTCTTTGGTATCACACCAAAGGCAAGATTCCTCAGAGTATGCATCTTGAGGAGAGTACTTCTGCTGGTAACACCATCTCCTGGAATAATGACAGAGGCAGCCTCAAACAACCTCGTCAGGAGGGAACCATAAGCAAGAGTGCTGACCACCTTGACATTCTTCATGTGCCTTATAATCATTGCAGGTAGGTTGATCTTCTTCTCATTCATAAGATGTTACATAAAAACCCTTTCCCTGTTGGAAACACCATTAACACCACCAGCCTTCGGAAGAAACACATCGGTAGTCAAATAATGTGCCCACCTCTGATGCTGAGTGAGCCAAGTAGCGTAGGTTTCCTTAGCACTCAAATCAGGTTTAGCCCAATTCTCCTCTGAGTACCCTTCAGCAGAACCATCATCTCCAATGATGATTCCTTCATCACTAATTCCAATCGCCTGTGCAATAGAAGTCTTGCTGACCTCAAACTCAACATCTCCAACAAAAGAGTGAAGAACATCCTCCTCATTAGACTGATAATAGAGATTCTGATAGAACTCGGTGACAATCTTAGGATAGATGAACTCATCCAAAGAGACAAAGGAGTTCCAGTTCTGAGCACTTAGCCATTTTGAGATGGGGTCAGTGGATTTAACTTCATCCTCTAGGAACCTAGACGTGAAAACCCTAGATTCACTAAGTTGTTTCTTTTGTGTAGCGATGAAAATGTGGGTGACAATGATTGGGGGTTCAACAGGTTGTACTTGAGCCATTTGAGAGAATTTTGAGAAGAAATGGGTCAAGTTTTGAGAGAGAGAGAAATTTGCAGAGAAATGATCTATGGGAATTTCTAATTGCAAAGAGATTTCGAGTGAAAAGTTGCTAAGTGTGGAAAACCCTTATTTATACCCAAACGAAAACGGTTCCAATTCAAAAAGTAACTAAACACCGTTTAAAAAGGGAACCAGTTACCGTTAACACCAGTAACAGCGCAACAATAGCATTAAATGTAGGCATGCTTAATTAAAAATCATGATTAGCCTTAATCACACTTAATTATCCTAAACGGCTAGCAGTTAAGATAAAAAAGAATATAATTAAACTAAATTACTGAAGTGGATAAGTCATACCAATGCCTTATCGCAAGCTGCTGAAAAGAGTACCAGCCAGAGGCTTAGTAAACATGTCAGCAAGATTGTCTTCAGAGGGAACATGAGAAATAATGATATCCTTCTTCAGAACATGATCTCTCAGAAAGTGATGCCTAATATGAACATGCTTTATCCTGTTGTGTTGAATGGGATTCTTGGAAAGATCAATTGCACTTTTGTTATCACAGAAGATTGTAATTGTTCCAGGGATGACTCCATAGTCAGCAATTTGTTGCTTAATCCAGAGCATCTGAGAAACACAACTTCCAGTAGCAACATACTCAGCTTCAGCAGTTGAGAGAGCCACAGAGGTTTGTTTCTTGTTGTGCCAGGAGACTAGGCACTCCCCCAGAAAATGACAACCACCAGAAGTGCTGACTCTCTTCAATTTATCCCTACCATAGTCAGAGTCTGTGTATCCTATAGGAGTAAAGTTTGTACTGCAAGGATACCACAAACCAGCTTCTGGTGTGCCTTTAAGATATCTGAGAATTCTTTTGACAGCAACATCATGAATCTCCTTTGGTTTACCTGATATCTAGCACAGAAGCACACAGCAAAATGTATATCTGGCCTGTTGGCGGTTAGGTATAAAAGAGAACCAATCATACCTCTGTAGGTTTTTATATCTACAGGTTTACCAGCTTTCTCTTCATCATCAATGTCCTTGCTGACATCCATTGGGATATCAACAGCATTAGATTCCATCATGCCAAATTTCTTCAGCACTTCTCTAGTATACTTGGCTTGATTAATAAACACACCATCATTACTTTGCTTGATCTGAAGTCCTAAGAAGAAGGTTAATTCTCCCATCATAGACATTTCAAACTCAGCCTTCATGTGGTCACTGAACTCCCTGCACAAAGATTCATTAGTAGCACCAAATATAATATCATCAACATATACCTGAACTAAAAGGATATCCTTGTTCTTTTTCAGAGTGAACAGAGTTGTATCAACACAGCCTCTGACAAATCCTTTAGATAGAAGGAACTTTGTCAGTCTCTCATACCAAGCTCTGGGAGCTTGTTTCAGTCCATACAAAGCTTTCTTCAGCTTATACACATGATCAAGAAACTTAGGATCTTCAAAACTAGGAGGTTGAGATACATAGACTTCCTCATCAATGTAGCCATTCAAGAATGCACTTTTCACATCCACTTGAAAGAGCTTAAAACCTTTGTATGATGCAAAAGCACATAAGATTCTAATGGCTTCTAATCTTGCAACAGGAGCAAAAGTTTCACCATAATCTATGCCTTCTTGCTGACTGTAACCTTGAGCAACAAGTCTTGCCTTGTTCCTCACAACATTTCCAAACTCATCAAGCTTGTTTTTAAGAACCCATCTAGTACCAACAACCTTTTTGTCGTTAGGTCTGGGAACCAAAATCCAAACTTCTGACCTTTTAAACTGGTCAAGTTCTTCTTGCATTACCATTAACCAGGAATCATCATCTGCAGCTTCATAGAAGTCTTTGGGTTCCAGAAGTGACACAAAATCCACATTCCCCATATATCTTCTGAGCTGAGCTCTGGTCATGACAGGATTGTGAACAGAGTCAATTACATTCTCCAAGGGGTGATTCCTAGGAGATTAAATTCTCTTGGTACATCCAATGTATCTTCTGAAACTTGTTCATCATTTGTTGAATCATATATAGGAGCATTTTCTGGAAGGAAGTTGACTTCTGGAGTAGGATTCTCTTCTGAAACTTGTTCAGCAACAGGAGGAACCACTTCAGCAGCTCTGGGAGAAACATCTTCTTTTTCAACAGGAGATGTCACTTCAGGAGCATGAACTACATCTTCATCAGGAGCTCTACTATCTGCAGGGTTAGTCTCATCAAACTGTACATGAACAGATTCATCTAAAGTTTGAGTCCTCTTATTAAAAACCCTATATGCTCTACTATGTGTTGAGTAACCAAGAAAAATGGCCTCATCTGCCTTTGAATCAAACTTTGAAAGATATTCTTTTGTATTCAAAACATAACACTTACAACCAAAGGTTCTAAAATAACCTATTTTAGGCTTTCGACCTTTCCAGAGTTCATAAGGGGTTTTGTTCAAGATGCTTCTGATTAGCACCCTATTCAGAACATAGCAAGCTGTGTTAACAGCTTCTCCCCAAAAGTACTTTGGAAGCCTTCTTTCATTGATCATAGTTCTGGCGATTTCAACCAGAGTTCTATTCTTCCTTTCAACTACCCCATTTTGTTGAGGAGTCCGAGGAGCAGAAAAGTTATGACCAATGCCCTTGGTTTCACAGAATTCTTCAAACAGAAAGTTCTTGAATTCTCCACCATTATCACTTCTGATATGAACAACCTTTTCATTCCTTTCATTCTCAAGCTTCTTTATCAGAACTGAGAAACATCCAAGTGACTCATCTTTGCTAGACAGCAAGATAACCCAAGTGAATCTTGAATAGTCATCTACTATGACAAAGGCATACTTCTTTCCACCCATGCTCATTGGTTGAACAGGGCCGAGAAGGTCCATATGAAGTAATTCCAAAGGTCTTTTAGTTGAAATGAATTTCTTAGTTTTAAAAGAGCTTCTGGATTGTTTACCAGATTGACAAGCAATGCATAAATGGTTCTTTTTAAAACTAATTTCAGGCAGACCCTCAACCAATTGATATCTAGCTACTTTGGCCAGAAGGTCCATGCTCACATGAGCAAGTCTTCTATGCCAGAGCCAGGAGGTATCCTCTTTGGACATCAAGCATATATTTTTGCAAAGATTCTCAAGGTTCAGCATGAAAACATTTTCTACTCTAGGAGCAGTTAGAATAACTTCCCTTGACTTACTGTCCAAGATTTTACATCCAGAGGAGCTGAAGACTACATCTCTACCTCTATCACACAGCTGTGCAACACTCAGGAGATTGAACTTCAGGCCTCTGACTAGGGAGACATCTTCGATCGGAGGATTTGTTCTTATGGATCCAGAACCAAGAATCCTTCCTTTCTGAGCATCTCCAAAGCTGACTTTACCACCTCTCTTAGGATCAAATGTGATGAATGCTTTTTCATCACCTGTCATATGCCTTGAGCACTCACTGTCAATCCTTATTGGGTCCTTCATTGTTAGATTTAACTTCAGCAGGTTTTTCTGATAATTCAGATTGCAAGAGATTTTTAATATGATACTTGCAATCTTTTAACCAATAACCACCACTCTTGCAAAGTTTGCAAATGGGAGGGTTCTTGGATCTTTCCCTTTGCTTCTTGGGAGCTTTCTTCTTCTTCTGAGAAGGTGTACTATCTTCAGAGGCTATAGCAGCACTCTTAGAGGTACCAATATCAGGAGGAGAAGCTATCTCTTTCAGAAGAGAGGGAGTGACAGGTTTCTTCTTCTTCTGGGGTTTATCACTTCCCAGAGGCAGCTTTTCCTTGCCTTTGGCTTTGGAGCCATCAGCAGGAGTGCTGAACTATTTACACAACTTCTCTTCTAACACTTTCATGTCAGAGTAGATTTGAGTAAACCTAAGAAACTTGTCAGCCTCACTTTTGTCCAATTTCCTCTTAAGGTATTTGAACATATTGTAGAGTTCTTCAAGAGAATCAAAGATATCTAGTTCGTGAGAATTGTTTACCTCAGAGTCATATGTTACTTCAGGAGGTGCGGAAGTCTCTCCTGTGACATCTTCAGAAGTTGGCTCTTCAATAGCCATGAAACAAATCTGAGCTTGCTCTTCCTTCTCTTCAGGATCACTGCTGGTCTCAGAGTCTGACCACGCAGCCAGCATAGCTTTCTTGAACTTTCTCTTATCTTTCTTCAGCTCTGGGCAGTTAGGCTTAATATGCCCTGGTTGCTGACATCCATAGCACACAATAGGCTTGTTTGGATCTCTCTTGAATTTTTCACCAGAATCAGGAGTTTCTTATCAAAGCTCCTGAAAGGCTTCTTGTAGTTTCCACCTCTGCCTTTTCTAAAAGCTTTCTTAAACTTCCTGGTCAGCATTGCCAGTTCCTCATCTTCAGAGGATTCTTCAGAAGATTTTGCCTTCAGGACTACTCCTCTTTTTCCTTCTGACCTTTCTCTTAGGTCATGGTTCTTCATTGACATCTCATGAGTAATTAGTGTTCAATAAGTTCATCATACTGATAAAAACCCAAATCCTGAACTTCTTCAATGGCAGTCTTCTTGGCTTGCCAAGACCTTGGTAAGCTTCTGAGAATCTTTTTCACTTTTTCTGATTCTTCAATATCCTTTCCCAAACTCTTCAAGTCATTAACAATCTTGGTGAATCTAGAGTTCATATTTGAAATAGATTCTTTGTCAAGCATTTCAAATAACTCATAGTCTCTCATGAGTTGATTGACTTTAGACTGCTTCACTTTTCCAGTTCCTTCATAAGTGACTTCCAACTTGTTCTAGATATCCTGTGCTTTTTCACAAGAAGAAACTTTGTTATACTCAGTAGCAGTAAGTGCACAATGCAGCATATTTATTGCTGAAGCATTAGTTTGGAGTTTTTTAAGAATATCATCAGTGTATTCCCTTTGAGGAATTATAGCATTCCCTAAACCAGCTTCCATCCTAGTTGGGATGAAGCCACCATTAGTGATAACAATCTAGGCACTCATATTCTGAGCATGGATGAAATACATTATCCTCTTTTTCCAGTAGGAGTAGTTATCACCATTAAACAGTGGAGGTCTAGTTGTGGAAGAGCCCTCGGGGACAATAAAGTGAGAGGAGTTCTCAGGCTGGTGTCTACTAGCCATCTCTATTGATTCTGATAGGATCTTACACTTAGATTGTTAGATCTTTAGTAAATATACGAAGTAACCTGGCTCTAATACCACTTGTTGGCCCTAACAAGAACAAAATCACCTAGAGGGGGGGTGAATAGGTATCTAAGTTGTAAACTGAAAGTTTTAATCTTTTTAAGAAACTTAGTTTTTCAGAGTCAAATTTCCTCAGAGTCAGAGGCTAGTTTAAGGAAACAGCTTCTGAGGGAAATTCTGCCTAAACACAGTTTAACTGCTTTCAGCAACAGAAGTTCTGAGTTAAAGAACTTCTGGACAGTCTTCTGAACAAAGACAATGATATAAGGAGTAAATCAGTTTCAGCACTAAATATAAGCAAGTACACAGAGGAAAATTAACAAGTATAAGAGGGAGAAAGAAGTTCAGGAGATCCTGATGAACAATTCATTTATCCAAGTTCACCACAGAAGTCCTGTGACTACATCTTGTCCCCTGTGGTCGCAGCCGCCAGAGATTTTAAATCTACTATTCATAACTTTTATGGCAAGTTCAGAAGCTCCTTTACATCAACAGAACAAAAGCTAATTTCTCACTTAGTTCTGACTAGCCTAAAAAGAGTTAAAGGATTTCCACCAGAACAACAACAACTCTATTTTCTGGATTTCACACCCAACTCTAATCTCAACTAGATTTCTCTCTAAATCTAACTGAATATCACAAACGATATCAGTTTACAAAATCCCTATTATGAACTTGTTTTTCTTCACTCTCTCACTTTAACTAAAGTTATGCTAAGAAAGATTGAGAATGGAAAATGGTGCTCTGTTTTTTTGATTAGAACAGTGCGTTGAGATTTTGCTCGATTATCATGCGTATGGATGTAATGGAGCTTGGCTACTATTTATAGTGCATGAGGATGACCGTTGTTGAATTTGAATCTTCAAGAGAGATGACATCAGTTGTTGTAGCCGTTAATCTGTCATGTCTTCAAACGGTCTTCAAACACTTTGATTCCGTTAACCTTGTTCTTTAACTCAATCCGGTAAGTGATTTGAAGTTGAAGAAAAGGTTGACTGAAAACATTCTTCAATTGGATCAACAAAGGGTGGACAAGGAAATTCTGGTTTTGTTTTGAGTAGACAGGCGCGCTCCTTCAAAACAACTTTTTGAACTTTTGGCACCTTCCATTAAATGCATTTGTCAGAGCAATGAATGCTAAACAGAACCCGTGACTTAGCTTCTGAGAGCTAATTCCTTTGGTCTAAGCTTCTGATCGAATTGGTAAGGATTTATCTTCTGATTGATTTTTGGACCTCTGAAGCGAGCTTCAACAGACTTCACTAAAACTTCAGAGTGGAGCATCCAGCTTCTGAATTTTATCTACTGCCTTCAGCTTTCTTGTTTCTTCTGAGTCTTCAAGGCATTCCAGAGATTCTTCATTCAGCACCTGCTGAGAAACTTACACACATACTTAACAAAAAAAATTGTTAGTCAACATTGAAACGTATGTAAGTAAGTTTTGAATTTCATCTTCTAAAACATTTGGACATAATCAAAACACTTAGGGTTCATCAGAGAGCTGAACTGAAGAGACCACCGAATCTTCGGGTCATGCTCGAAGTTACTAAATCCTCGGGTCATGCTGGAGGTGCTATAAGAGGTTACTAAATCCTCGGGTTATGCTCGAGGTACTAAGGAGGTTACTAAATCCTCGGGTCATGCTCGTGGTACTAAAGAGGTTACTAAATCCTCGGGTCATGCCCAAGGTGCTAAGAAAGGTTACTAAAAATCCTCGAACCAAACTCGAGGCACCATCAGAAGTTACGAAAAATCCTCGTCGAGGTACCATGGAAGCAGTTAGTCGGCCTCACAGCAAGATTATAGAAAACACGACGCCAGAGGACCAGACTACAGGGGTTACTCGGGGAAGACAGTTGAGCGGTCTTACAGTAAGATTATAGAAAACACGACGCCGGAGGCCCAAGCTGTAGGAGTTACTCATGGAAGGTAGTTGAGCGGCCTTACAGTAAGATTATAAAAGACACGACGCCGGAGGCCCGGACTATAGGAGTTACTCATGAAGGATAGTTGGTCGGCCTCACAGTAAGATTATAGAAGACACGAGGCCGGAGGCCAAGACTACAGGTAAGTTCTCTAAACTCACTTTCGAAAAACACGAGCACACACGCAGTATGTCTTATTTCGCTTCATTAAGACTGCCCAACAGGTCTTACAAGATAAGGTAATCACCTTAGGCATTCCTAAAGAAGCGAGGGGCAAACTGTAAGCACTGGTTTTCGAACCCAATGATGAAAGCAATCTATGAGCTCCTCATCGCGCCAGCTGCTCAAGTAATGATACTCGTCGGAGGACAGATCACCTTTTCGGGGCCATAACCTCTTCCACCCGCATCTCGGGACCATGAGTGTGGCACTTTCATGCTTATGAGAAAATCCTTTTCCACAAAATGATGTACGGTCAAAAACACTATCCATTAGGGACCGTACGGTCACAACACTGTTTGTTGTGACCGTACGGTCACGAACCTTCTGACCGTACGGTCACTGCCACGTGGCTGGCGGTCCAATCAGAGCTTGACACGTGTACTAAAATCCAAACAACATTGGCCGGGCCTTGTGGGAAGTCCGGCTCAGATCCAAATTTGGATCTGAGACGGGCAAACAAGTGACCGTACGGTCACAAGCTACCCTATAAATACCCCCCGGATTTCTCATTCAATTCACCAACAAACACTCATTCTCCTCTCTCTCTCTCTAGCTCGTTCTAAAGTGATTCTTGACCCGATATAAGTTGCCTCTGATTAAGTTGCCTCTCATACAGAAAAGAATTGCTAGAGTCCGAGCTCGAGAGTATTTCCTAAAATATTCCCAGAAAAGGTCCTCACGACCACCAAAAATATATTTTCCCTTTAACAAAATTTTCAAACCTAGGCATCACTTGCAGCCCCGCTAGAGCTGATTAAGTCATGTTCCTAGCTACCACTCCAGAGGACGCCCTACGCAACTCCGGCCCCTAAGGTTCCTCCCTGAAAAAGGTCTTCGTTCTTCAACGAGCATCGGTCCGCGAGCAATCACTGGCACGCAACGAGGGTAAGCTTCTGAGGGTTTTGTACCGTGTCACCCGACGGTTTACTGTTTAAATGTTTCTGTGTGATAACCCTAAATGTCAAGATAATAAACCGTTAGGTTGCATTAAAGATCCTCTGGGTCACTGGAATGTCGGAATTAATAAGTTGTATCCACGAACATAAATAGAATCTCTGGTTTTCAAAACAATCGGTACAAACACCGGTTCGTACATTTTTCCGGTCGGCCGGGTGGCGACTCTAGTCAAAGAAGGCTAAAGTCGCTATGAGCGACCACTTACGCTCACAATTATATTGTGGAACATGACAGTTTGTAGTTTAGAATATATGTATATTCAATTTTGGTCATTTATTTATAAGTTTGGGATTCACTTATTTCGGTTTAGGGTTTAGATTTTGTATTTTAGGGTTCAATTTTAGGATTTAAATTTAAAAACTTAGAGTTACGGGTTCACAAATTTTGGATTTCGGGTTCACCAATCTTTAGATCCTAAAATCTATTATTTTTGTTTAACAATTATGGTATCACATTTTTATTATTTTACATTAATGATTTTTAAAATAAAACCTCTATAAACTTATCAAAAACAAAATTATTATGTATAAATACAATATTTGTATTAAATTTAAGCCAAAATGCTATTGAATTTTTAAGCTCAACAGTTCGTAACCATTAGAAAAGTAAAGTGTTATTTTTCAAATTTTAAGTTAATAAATTAGTCATCTAAAAAGAAATCAATAAATTAGTTTTTGGCGATTTACTTTATAAATTAGGATTTATATGTTAAAATAGAATGATAAAAGAGAAAAGGAGAAAACAAAAGGCAAAAGAAAGAATAATAAATAAACCTACCATACGCATTACAAATGTTATATAAAAGTGAATTCATTACATCATCAAAGAATCAGCTTGGCATAATGGTAAGAGGAGCAGCTTGCGCATGGTCAATTCTCACACCATCTGGGTTCGAATCTCCGCTCCACCACTTTTACTAATTAATTGATGATTTAATGAACATACTAGATATCCGCTCCACCACTTTTACTAATTAATTCATGATTTAATGAACATACTAGATATTTACAAATATGCCACTCCGTTCAGCAAGTATCAAAACGGCGTCGTTTCATAGTTGTTCTCAATTTAAACCTTGTTTGCGTGTGATCTCTCCCCTATATATATATATATATATATATATATATATATGTTGCAACACATTATGTAAAGGGCTCGAATAAATTCAAATTAATCATAAAATAAATTACAACACATATATCTACCGCAACGCATTATGTAAAGGGTTGCAATAGATCCAAGTTAATCAAATAAATTAAAACATATTGCAGACAACACAATGTTTTTGAGTTTCTTTATACCATTTATGGTGTAGTGATTAAGTAAGAATAATTTATTATTAAGCGTAACAATTAGTGGTGAAGGTGTTAGCATAATGGTTAAACATTTTACGTACGATCAGAGAAGTCATGGGTTTGAATCACACTCGGGGTGTAGATTTTCGTTTGTTTTATTTAATGCAAGTACAATTGCACAATTTTTTAAATAAAATGTAAAAGTACAATTAATACTTTGGCCCCGTTTATTTGCTGGAAAATATTTTCTCAAAATTTCTGTGTTTTTTTACTTCGAAAAATCAGTCAACAGAAAGTATTATACAAGTCAACTGAAAAATTTATTAAGGATTAGAGAGGATTAAAACATTTTCTAAAACCCTGCGTACGGCAGAAAGCCAAGTTTATAAATTATAAAGACAAAATCATAAAAAAAAAAGGTACCTTTGGGTGCAAGATTATAAAGATTATAAATATTTTATTTTCTAAGTAAAGCCTTTATATACGATGCACGGGTATACGACTTGTTCGGACATAAAATGGAACAACAAAGTAAAAAAAAATAAGATCTTTTTTGAAAGAAAGTGCATCACTTAAATACATTCTGAATGTCATTCCCATCTCGTAATATAATTTGCGGGGTACATTACATCCGTTAAGAATCAACAAATAAATTAGCTACTTCACGAAAGGCAAACAAAATAAATAGTACAATCCATTCACAAATTTACAAACAAATTGAAAGTTTCAACACTTGAACTCTAAATAACTCAAATTAGCAGCAAATAAGAAATGGAAACAATCTAGGTTCTAAGTAACCATAAGACATAATAGTGGTATCCGGAGCAATTATACGTGCAACCTAGATTTAGCATTCTACCTATTAACTAAAGCAATTAATACCTTTAAACTAAAGATACTTGTGCCTTGAACTGGAAGGCAATTTCTGGATGCCCATCTCTTCAGGATGGCCTTGGATAACACGTAACTTCTGCAATCGCTTGACAATCTCATCCATTGAAGGTCGAGAAGAACTCTCTTCTACACAATCCAAGCCCAACTTGGTAAGTGCAATTCCGTCTTCGGGATGGAAACCATGTTCTAGTCTTAGATCCTTGTGTACAAGTGAAAATCCAGATGCAAGATAGCCCTCCTCGAGCCATTTCTCATATTCATCCCATGCCCAAAAATTAGGAAGAAATGCTCCACCATAGTCGGGAACATATCTAATTGGAATCCTTTTTAATATCAAACACAATAGTATAACCCCATATGCGAAGACATCTGGCTGTTCAAAACAATAATATGTAAAAGGAAGGTTTTACCAGACTTGTAAAAGTAAAATATAATAATAAAACGACCAGAAAAAATAATTGTCATTAAGTTTAGGCTGCATATATCCGACCGAGTTCCTATAACTAAGGCGCTCAAGATCCAAAAGACCAGTTCTTGAGCTTCGCAAACTGAGAATGATTCCACCAACCATACCTCCAAAATCAACCAAACTTTGGACTGTAATCCTGCGTGGGTGTGTATCAAAACAATTATTCAATACACAAGCAAGAAAAATAGACAAAAGAAGACATATCAAAGCTATATAGTACGGACCTTATCAAGTATTATATTTTTAGCATCAATGTTGCCAACTCTATAAGGCGCGTATGGTGGATTAGGAGCATGAAGAAACTCGAGCAGGTAAGCAAATTCATAAATAACTTTCGTCCTCTGAAGCCAAGTAAAGTCATATGTAGATGGAAAGACAAATTCAGAATATAAAAGCATGTTTAATTACAATTGATGCATGTCATGATTCCTAGAAATACATACGGCAGAAAGCCAAGTTTATAAAGATTATAAAGACAAAATCATAAAATAAAAGGTACCTTTGGGTGCAAGATTATAAAGATTGTCGTGTGGATCCACATCGTAAACAGAGCCAAGTTTTTCTTCCCCAAAACAATATCCAATCATCTTCACCAAGTTAGGATGGCTTAACAGCTTAGGATGTTGAAGTAAAGAAATTTCATCCTGGCAAATAATAAACTCATTGTGAGGCATACAAGAAAAACTGAGAGGAGGGGGTTGTTTTATGCGTTTTCTTTTTAGCAATATGGTTTAGGCTTGGGTATCTTTGAATTTATTAGTTTATGCTGGTAATGCTTTGATGTTGAGAAACTAGTTAGTGTGGCTGGAATTTTATTTGCATGAAGCACACATTTAGTCTATTGAAATAATTGCTATTTATTCTTCTTAATTAATCATTATAATGATTAATGTTAGGAATTTTCTGATAGTTTAGGAGATAGAATATATAGGTTGGTGCTAGAGCTTTGATTTCTGATTGGAATATGTAGGAAGCCTTTAGTCCAAACCGAATTAGGTAGAGTAGGTTAGAAAGTTTCGAGTTATTGATAATTTTTAATGCTTGGGAGTAGGTGTTACATATTATGGTAGGATGGCCTATTTTAGAAACAATATATTTTTTTTTTTGGATAATCAAAAGATACTTACTTGTTTGAATTTGAGCGGAATCTCTTTTTTGTGCATCTCTATCTTCAAAGGGGTGAATGGTAACCGTTCTGAATGTTGCCAAGATTCATTCATTATCCAATAAAGAAAACATATAAGCCGAAGAAAATGAAAGACAAAATCAAAGATGTAAGACTGACTATTATTTTTTAAAAGCAAAACATGTTCCGATTGCTTAAAAGTAAATTTATTAATAAGAATCATCTTAGCTTGTCAATGTAATTGATTATCTTGAACAAAGATCTAATAGATGTTGAAATAATAAACTTATTGACAGCAGAAGCTAGACGTCTTCTTACGTTATAAGTTTGGTCGTAACTGCTGTTTTCTGCATTTACATTTACATTTAAGTTTCTTTATGTTTCTTTATTTGCTCAGTTATTGTTTTGTAGCGTTTAGAGTTTTATGCTTCTATATGTAATCAGTTTCTTAGTTGTATTGTTGAAGAGATTAAGAGAGATCAAGAGTTTAATAAGATTATCAAGCGTTTTCCACCAAATTTACTCTCTTCATCTATACCTCTTTGTTCTTGGTTTTCGATTGTCGATCCAACAATCTGGTATCAGAGCTAGCAATTGAGACTGATGATGAATAGTATGACGTCGTTCAAATATCCACAACTCTCTAAGGAGAATTATGATAACTGGTGTATCAGAATGAAGGCGTTGATGGGTTCCCAAGATGTGTGGGACATGATAGAAAGTGGATATGAAGAACCAGAGAATGAAGAGGCGTTGACGAATGCACAACGGAATGCGTTGAAGGCATTGAAGAAGAAAGACCAGCAAGCTCTTTCTTTAATCCATATGTGTTTGGATGAGATGATGTTTGTGAAAGTTTCCATGGCGACGACGGCGAAAGAAGCATAGGAGATTCTAGAGAATTCTTTCAAAGGAAAGGATAAAGTGATCAAGGTTCGGTTGCAAACCTTGAGGAGTGACTATGAGAATTTGAAGATGAAGGAGTCAGAATCAATTGAGGAGTTTTTCAATAAAACTCTAGTTGTTGTCAATCAATTGAAGAGATATGGTGAAGCGATGGAGGATGTGCATGTGATTGAAAAGATCCTTCGATCATTGAATCAAAAATTTGATTATGTGGTGACCGCAATTGAAGAATCAAAAGATCTAGACACTATGTCAGTAGATCAACTCTTGGGTTCGTTACAAGCCCATGAGGAAAGATTGAAGAAGAGAGAAGAACCGATTGATCAAGCATTGCAAGCAAAACTGGTTCAGAAAGAAAACGAAGATAAGAAGACATCTTCTTATGGCTCTGAAAGAGGCCGTGGCAGATCTAGAGGAAGAGGCCGTGGATGGAATCGTGGAAATAACAGAGGCAGAGGAGGTCGTAATTTCCAGAATTCTGAAGGTACAAATCATCAGCAATGGAATGGAAGAGGTCGCGGAAGAGGCAACAATTTTCGTGGACGAGGAAATAATTGGCAAAGGCGTGACAAAGCTCAAGTGCAATGCTATAATTGTCAAGAGTATGGACATTATGCAGCGGAGTGCAAGGCTGATGTTCGCGATGATGAGCAAGCCAATTTTGTTGAGATTGAAGAGGGTGAAGATCCATATCTATTGCTTTCATGTATCGAAGATGGAGAGAAAAGCAAAGAATCTTGGTATCTTGACTCGGGAGCAAGCAATCACATGACCGGTAACAAAGAGCTTTTCTATAAGCTTTATGAAACAAAGAAAGGGAAGATTTCTTTTGGCGATAATTCAAAAGTTGATGTTGTGGGAACCGGAGATATCTTGATCAAATTGAAGAATGGAGATCATCAATTTATCTCTAATGTGTATTATGTTCCAGCTTTGAAGACTAATATTTTGAGTATTGGGCAACTTTTAGGGAAAGTTTATGAGGTGGAGATGAACAAAACGGGGCTGGTCATGAAAAATGATAAGAGAAGATTGATTGCAAGGGTTCCGATGTCGCTGAACAAGATGTTCAAATTGAGAATCAACAATGATCGTCCTATGTGTTTGAAGGCTTCAACAACAAATTCGGCATGGTTATGGCATCTCAGAATGGGTCATTTGAATTTTGGGGGATTGGAGCAATTATGCAAGCAGCATATGGTTTATGGTTTACCTTCCATAAATCATCCCAATCAGATTTGTGATGGTTGTATGTACGGGAAGCAATCGAGGAGAAGTTTTCCAAAGGAGTCATTCTCAAGCACATCAACACCACTCGAATTGGTGTATGCAGATATTTGTGGTCCGATTAATCCAAGCTCTCATGGTGGAAGTAAGTATTTCTTGTTGTTTATTGATGATTTTACAAGAAAGACTTGGGTTTATTTCTTGAAGGCCAAATCTGAGGCGTTTGAGGTGTTTAAGAAGTTCAAAGCTTGTGTGGAGAATGAAATCGGATTGAAGATTCGATCTTTGAGAACCGATCGAGGTGGAGAATTCACATCAAAGGAGTTCAATCAATTGTGTGAGTATCATGGTGTTCGTCGATCACTCACGGTTCCTAGATCCCCTCAACAAAATGGTGTCGTGGAGAGGAAGAATAGAACCATTCTGAATATGACCCGGAGTATGATGAGGAGCAAACTCGATGACAAGAGTGAGAAGATGGTGTTTATTGGCTATGCAAATAATTCCAAGGGTTACAAATTCTTTAATCCTCGGAATGGAAAAGTTGTGATAAGTAGAGATGTGGAATTTGAAGAAAATGGCAGCTGGAATTGGGAGGTTTCTCAAGAAGAAACTTATGATTTTCTTCCTTTGTTTGATAATGACTTAATTGCAGGTGGTACCAATGAGGCTGAAGTTGTCACACCACCAAACTCACCTTCCTCATCACAAGGGAGTACACCAAATTCATCACCCGAACCTCGAATGAGGAGTTTGGATGATCTTTATGCTGAAACTGAAGAAGTGGAGAATGCAACTCTATTTTGCTTGATGGCTGATACGGAACCGTTTGAATTTGAGGATGCGGTTCAAGACAAAAAGTGGAGACAAGCCATGGATGAGGAGATGAGATCCATAAAGAAGAATGCTTGGGAGTTGACATCACTTCCAAAAGGCAAGAAACCCATAAAGGTGAAGTGGATTTTCAAAGTGAAGAAGAATGCCAATGGTGAAGTTGAGAAGTATAAAGCTCGACTTGTTGCAAAGGGCTTTACTCAAAAGGCCGGGATTGATTATGAAGAAGTTTTTGCTCCGGTGGCTCGAATGGAGACAATTAGGTTGGTGATTTCCTTGGCGGCTCAACAAGGATGGAAAATTCATCAAATGGATGTGAAATCAGCGTTTTTGAATGGCACACTTGAAGAAGAGGTGTATGTTGATCAACCGATGGGTTATGTTGTGAAAGGAGAAGAAGGCAAGGTGCTGAAGTTGAAGAAGGCTTTGTATGGCCTTAAGCAAGCTCCAAGAGCTCGGTATTCTTGCATTGATGATTATTTTGCAAAGCTAGGGTTTTCTAGATGTCCATATGAACATGCTTTGTATGTGAAGGAGAATGATGGAAAGATTATGTATGTGTGCTTATATGTTGATGATTTAATCTTTACTGGATGTGATGAGCAGATGATTGAAGATTTCAAGAGGATGATGGCCAAGAATTTCGAAATGACAGATTTGGGGCTGATGTCTTATTATCTTGGCGTAGAAGTAAAACAGACTGAAGAAGGGATCTTCTTGTGCCAAAAATCTTATGCAGAAGCAATTTTGAAGGAATTCAAAATGGACAAATGTAATTCTGTTTCTACTCCAGTTGATTGTCGAAGTAAGCTATCGAAGAATGATGAAGAAGAACATGTGAATCCAACTTTGTTTAGAAGGTTGGTTGGAAGGCTGCGATTTTTAACATGTACAAGACCCGATATCTTGTATGGAGTTGGACTCATTAGTCGTTTCATGGAGGTTCCAATTTTATCTCATATGGAGGCAGCAAAGAGGATACTTCGATATGTCAAAGGTACTGTTGATTATGGCTTATTTTACTCCTCTCGAAACAATTTCAGATTGTTCGGGTTTAGTGATAGTGATTGGGGAGGAGATGTTAATGATCGGAAAAGCACAAGTGGGTTTGTGTTTTTTATGGGCACTGCTGTTTTTGCTTGGAGTTCGAAGAAACAAGCAATTGTTACACTTTCAACATGTGAAGCGGAGTATGTAGCAGCAGCTTCATGTGTTTGTCATGCGATTTGGTTGAGGAGATTGTTGAAAAACTTGAAGTTTGTTCAAGATGGTGCTACTGATGTTTATGTTGATAATAAGTCAGCTATAGCATTAGCTAAGAATCCCATTTTTCATGATAGAAGCAAGCACATTGACACAAAGTATCATTTTATTAGAGAATGTGTTGCAAACAAAGAAGTTCAATTGAAGCATGTGTCATCCAAGGATCAAGTTGCTGATATATTTACCAAACCATTGAAGTTTGAAGATTTTGACAGATTGAGGTATGTTCTTGGAGTTATGAAACGCTAAAGATGATGATAAGTTTAAGGGGGTGTGTTGAAATAATAAACTTATTGACAGCAGACGCTAGACGTCTTCTTACGTTATAAGTTTGGTCGTAACTGTTGTTTTCTGCATTTACATTTACATTTAAGTTTCTTTATGTTTCTTTATTTGCTCAGTTATTGTTTTGTAGCGTTTAGAGTTTTATGCTTCTATATGTAATCAGTCTCTTAGTTGTATTGTTGAAGAGATTAAGAGAGATCAAGAGTTTAATAAGATTATCAAGCGTTTTCCACCAAATTTACTCTCTTCCTCTATACCTCTTTGTTCTTGGTTTTCGATTGTCGATCCAACAATAGATAGTTGTCAGTACCTGGACGGAGATAAACATGAGTGTTATGTGGTGGTATTTTGTAAACATCATTAACCCCATCAAGCATCAACACTCCCAAAGATTCGCATTAGTGAGAACAATATGCAATTTCTGCATACATTTAACAATTTGCTTCATCGTTGGTCTTTTCTGAGGATCGTGTTCTACACACAACATTGCCAAGTTGGTGATCCTTATCGTATCAGTGAAATGAAAATCTGGTTGTAACTCAAGGCTTTGATGCACTCGAGAAGACTTTGAGTTACCAAGACAGCCTACTGAGTTTTGCTGTTTATGCTCATTCTTGGCCCATTCATCAACTTTGTAGATTCTCTTGCTTATTAAAGACACTAGCAGAACACCATAAGAAAAAACATCACATTTATCCGACCATTCACCTGCACATGTGCAAATTAACTCATTAAATGAGAGGTAGTAATAATCTCAAATACTTCTATCTCGGGCCAGAAAAGCAGCGGCTCTTGCAACGCCTAGTAACCAATTAAGTTTTGTTTCAGTGCTGCTGATTTTGTGTGCCGTGTAGCTTTTTGGACTTGTGGTTTGTTTCAATATTTTAGCAGCAATAATGGAATTCAGGAATAGTAGTTAAGTTCCTTCCGATCAACAATTTCATCGATATATGGTTCTAACTAATGAGCTAACTAAGGTTCTAAAGACATGAAACCTATACACGGACCATGATTAGATTGGAAATTAAATACCAATTGTTCTCTCATAACTCATATGATCATATCACAGACATAACAGAAATTTGGGCCTATGTTGCAAATTACATAGAGAAGAAACACAAAATTACGTTCAAAAACAAAAATGTGAATTCTTCCACAATGAAAAGTTAGGTAAGACTTAAAATTGGAAAAAAAAACACGGACCGATATGATACTAAATACCTGCACAAATTCTTTCAAAAAAAAAATACCTGCACAAATTGGATCGCTTTGATTTAGAAGATATCTTTTATCAGTAAGAATTCCACCAAAAAACTTACCGAAGTCAAATAAGAGTGGCTCATAATCTTAACAAATGAAGTCACATAAATGTGAAACCCTATATATATATTTTTGTAGAGACATATAAATGCAAATAAGAGCAAAGTAAACAAACCTGATCAACCAAAATATGAGCAGCATCTATATTGCGAATCAGATAGGGAAAATTACTTGGAGAATTAGGATGCGGAGTACGCATATACCGAAGCAATGAAGCAAACCCAAAAGCAACCTTGATCCTTTGTTCCAATGTAAAAGTACTTAAAATATGTAACATAATAAGTGAGATTAACAAATAAATCCCATTACTAGCAATACTTGGCAACAGTGAGATTAACCTATACTATACTATACTATACTATACTATACTATACCTCTTGCAATGAGATTGTGCACTGTGTCAATTGCCTCGGGTTTCGGTTGATAAATAGCAGCAAGATGTTTTCCTTTCCGGCAGAACTAGGACATCTTGGCCACATTTAGATGGAATTCATAAAATCTGGAATATTCGTGCAATTGTAACTCATCCAGAAGCATTAAAAATTCAGGTTAAACAAAAACTAATTTATTTGTCCCCTGGTTGACTTCCAATCTGCGTTGGTTTGTCCCCTGGAAACACTCGATGTTTCCATATCTTCACGATGGCAGCTTTGTTTCTATAATGTCTGCAATAAACATCCCCGAATTGGAACTTGCCAATACACTTTTCCCAATCTACACAGCGATCTAGTTCTTCTTCTGTCACACTGTCTAGCCAGTTGGTCTTTCTATCACATCGACCTGCCAACCAAACCACAATACAATCACTTCATCATGAATGTCGAAGAACACGAAACAATAGAGGAAAAGTGCGTATCAACGTAAAAGATGTTGTATGGGTCATAATTAAAAGGTGAACTTAATTAATTAATAGTTAAAATCTAACACATTTCAATGTTACAAATGTTTTGGCCTAATCGGGTCTTAGTGAGATTTGAGAGCAAAAACGCATTAGCAAATAGATGTGATAATGTTACTATGGTACCAAACACTTAAGTAAATCTACTTTTGCTTTTGAAATTATAAAGGTACCAACCGAATGCTCATTTAAGTTATGTTCCTTTTAACATATATTCAACACATTTCAATTCAATCCAATTCAAGTTTTTTTAATTCAGTTGAGCAAATTCAACAAAATTCATTACACGTTCACCCTATAATTCAGTTTAGCTTAATTTAATATTTTTTCAGCCAAAAAGAACGAGGCCTTAGAGACTGAAAAGACTATTCTAAGCACAAGGGAGAAAACCATTTCCTTAGCTTTGCTTTGCGTTGTTCTTTTTCTTTTAATTGTTTTGAATGAAAATCATGGTATTTTTTTTTTGTATTTGAAGCATTTTGTTGCTCTCTCTATACAAGATATTTTTCTTTGTATATGGGTGGTTTTAGTTTGTCTCCCTGTACGAGGAGTTGTCGTTTGTCTCATTTTATGAGTGTTTTTAATTATAGTAATTCTCGTGGAGTACGTGAGACTTTCTGCTACTATCAATTAGAGTTGCTGATTATACGGCCAACTTCGCAGGAACTTTCTTGGGTTATCACGAGTGTGTCGTGTCGACTGTACGTAGGTCTCCATGATCTCCTTCTAGCTCATACATGTGGTTCAATTTACGTGACTAGCTAGTAGCTCTGCAAAAGTAATTAAGCCTTGTTCTTTATGATTGAACTGAACTGAATTTGCTTAACTAAATTGGTTGAAATTGGCTGAATGAAGAAACTTTTTTTTGTTAAATTTGACTGAACTAAACCGAACAAAATCAAACTGAACAAAATTGAATTTTACTCAAATTGAGACATAGCAGTAGCAATAAACAGCTTGTATACCCAAAGAAAAGTACTATAAAATTTACGCATATGATTTTGGATATAATATATACAGTGAAGATTAAAAGCAAAGGAAAATATAAGAAAAAAAATAAAAAGAGACATGTTTCTTTAGGCTCTGTTCTTTATTCCTTATCAATAATTTATTTCAGTTCAGTTCAGTAAATGCACTTCAATTCAGTTCAGTTCAATTCAACTCAGTTCAGTTCAGTTAAGTTCAATTCAGTCATAAAAAACAGGGCATTAGTATCTATATTTAAGTTTTGACTTTTTTTTTTACTTCAATTTTGTTCTGTTTAATTAACTAACATTCAATTCAGTAAATTTACTTCAATTCAGTTCCAGAAAAAGAACATGAAATTTATTATTATTTTTTTCATAAAATGATGAGGACGAGGGTGTCTGAAAACTATAATTACTATATCTTACTATATAGATATGCACTAAAACCTTTATATAGGAATACACCTGGGACAAAACTATTTATAAGAGATAACCTATTATAGTAATTTTAACTTGTAATTTTGTTTTACTTAAACCCTTCAAATTCTGAGCCTATATTATTGATAGTGGCTGGCTGCAATGTGAACAATATGTGAATGGTCAAAATTAGACATCTCGTCGAAAATGGTTTGCTTGAAAAAAAGATGTTTTTTTCTTATTGGAAAAAAGATGTTTTTTTGGTCACAATATATTTGCAACATTTTATATTTATTGTAAACAAAGCCTGTGTGGACGCTTAGGCATCATCTAGACACTTAAAATTGAGTATTCGATTTGGACCAACATGATCGTTTAAGCACTTAAAATTCGACTGATCCGCAAATAACTTCTTGGCTAATCCTCTATTAATCATCAAAGAACTTCGATATCCAGCTAGTATTTAATGTCTTTTGCTACATAGATTTTATTTTTATTTTTTTTAAATATAGATTTGACTTTATATTAATTTAAGATCTAAATATGTCACGCAAAATGTCCTAATTCAATAGAATCAATACATGGTAAAACAACTAGCCATGTAGTCCGCCACGTCAAACTTACATACTTGCCCCTTTATCTTTTGGACAAATCAGTACTTATTACTCATTCCGGTTCAAAATATATGTTGTTTAAAAAATTGGCCCAAATATATCAATGCATATTTAATTTAAATTTTACCACAAATGCCCTTCATTAATATGACATTTTATCTTGAAAACTGATAAAATGCAATTAATGTAGGGGTAATAAAATCTTTTTAATTAATATTAAATGCATTCCTTAATTCTTGTGCATAATCTTAAAAGACATATATTTTAAATCGGAGGGAGTAATACTTAATTTCAATTCAATAATTTTTAGTAATTCCACTAAGTGAGCATAAATATATATACACCTAAATATACCTTTTATTTATTTAAATCCCTTAAAAGATGGCATAGTCTACCAGATTGACCACGTGACGTAAATAGTGTTCCATCTATAAAATAAACGGTAAAATATTTTGCTACAAACATTTTTTAAAAATTTACGCTTGAAGCTCATCTTAAGAGTTAAAAAATGCTTGTAGCAAGATATTTTGCCGCCTATAATTCGTTGCTAAAATTCAGTTATATCGAAGTCTGGCAATTGTGCCAAATTAAAAACCCAATATCGTCAGTTGTTGTACAAGAATTGATGCAAATAATGTTTAAAATATACATTTAAATATTATTGGCGTCAGTTCTGTATTAATAACTGACGCCAATGCTATTTTTTTCTCAAGCCTCCGGCAAACTCTAGGCCTTACCGTAGTGGGCCTGATCTGGTTCAAGCCCGACCATGCCCTGAACTGAAAGAGATGAACTCGGATTTGAACTAAATTTCTTTTAAAATCTAAATTTACCTAATAGTTTGTGTTTTTTTTAAAGGGACCTAATAGTTTGTGTTAATGATTATCGATTGTCCGGAATTAAAAAGTTTTCAATAATTTGTCGCATGTTTATTGGAGAAGGTGATCTATCTATCATACTAGAGAGATGCCCTTGCTTCGCTTCGGATGAATTTTATTTTTTTTCTGAAACACGGATAAAATATATTTAAATATCGATTATATTTGCATCATAAACATAAGAATTTAATAGTTTGAAAGAAACATAATATAATAATACGGGTTACTTTTCTATATATATAAAGAACACAATAAATGGATGTATGCTAATAATTTTTTTTGGTTTAGAAGAGGATGAATTCTGCTGATTATTACAACAAATCATTGAACCTTCATTATTCTATTAAAAAAAAAAAGACTAATTTACTTAGACAAAACATGAATAAAGATTAAACATATTAATATTATATGCAAATACAATATATATAAATAAAAAATCTTCAATTATAGTTGTTAGATTTATTGAAACAACAGTTATATATTTTTTTTGTTTGCATCTTGATTTTGAATATATTTATTTTTATCAAATCTTCAGTGTGATCTCTCACTTTTCTCCATAAGCTGTTAAAGGGTAGTCCTCTTTTCCAATAAAACAAAGTCTATCCTTCAATAAATGTATCCACACTCTCACCTATTCAAATGTTCAAAAAATAGATTATGACAAAATAATCAAAAGTTTTAATTAGTACACAAAGGCAATAAACAACATTTTTGATCCAACAAATGAAAGTGAACAATAACATTACATAATAGAAGGTGATCATATATAACTTAAGAACTCCAAGAACACCACCAACTTCAATATTAACCAAAACAAAAGAAAATTTGAAGAGATTGATAAATATTATCAACCCAATAATAATAATAATAATAAAAATAAAAAAAGTGTAAATGATTTTTTTGTTTATTAGAAAAGTAGAGATTAAGAACTGGGAAAGTTGTGTAAATCCATGTACATAAACACGATGAATGGGATTTAATGAATTGGAGTGAAGTTTTTACTGCATTCCTATTCAAACTTAATTTCATTGCTACCAATGAAGGGAAATTCTTACTTTCAATCCTCTAGGAACTTACCGTTTCCCACACACATTTTGGATGACTCATCTATATATATTTGGAAACTCAGTCTCAAATTTCGGTTTATACTTGTCATGAATCCACTGATAGTGATTTTTTTATGCTTATTGGTTATTACTTGTTCTTTCTCTAACTCATCCCATAATCCCCACTTTTCTTTTGCTCTTTCCATTCTATCTGTTCAAGCGTTCTTTGTAGCTTCAAATTCTTATCTAAATGACTTCTTCTATCTCTCTCTCTCTCTCTCTCTGATCACAACTTCAATCTCTCTTCGAATTTTTTTGTATGTTTTATAAATCGCAGCAATCTCACTACTAAGCAGTTGTTTCTTTTTTTTTCATGGGTTTAGATTTAAGTTTTCTATTTATTAGATGTATTAAATTCTTAAACCGTTGCCTAATTTCTTTTGGTGTTGCAGGCTGCACGATCTGAATCTTTATTGAATATCATCTTCTTGGACTTAGCTTTCACGGGTCGGTCGCTCTTTCTGCATAACAAAAGCCTAAAATGAACTAAAATTAAATTAAATGCACAAAAATTCAGAAAAAAACAAACAAAACTTTACTCAAACAAAACATTACCTTAGAGGAGTCCAATAGTGATCACGGTCGGACAAATCCAGCCTCAGCTCAGCCATCACAGAGTCGAAAAGAAAAAGAAGGAAAAACGAATATATAACATGAGAAATCAAGAAAGTAAGAGATCAATTAGGAGGTTTAGAGAAAAAAAAAGAATAGAAAAAAATGGAAAATAAATTTACCACAGGAGAGTCTTCATCATTTAGATCCACTTGAGAAAATGCAACATAGTTTCTGCAAAAGACTAAACATGATTAGATCCGTAAAACATGAAAAAATAACAAATAGAGAACTCTAAATCTAATCTAAAGCCTTTGATCAAGGAGAGAAAAAGAAGAGACAACAACCATAGAGAGGACACAAAATGAAGGAGAGAAAAAGAAGAAGAGAGAATGAAGATGGAGTAAACACCCATACAATCTGAATAATGGAGATGGGTTAGACAATGAAATCTCTAATAGATAAGATAATAGATATTTAAAAATTATGAGATAAGAAAACAAAAAACACAATAGTGTTGATTTTAGGAAAACAATAAAATATTCAAATTCACTGTTTCCAATTCAAATTGAAATTGAGTACTGTACACCTTATTCAACTTTATAGTATAGTATATAGATTGCTAGGTGTTTGAATTTGACGTCGTATTATATTTCTTGAACCGTCAGATCAAATATGATGTACATTATGAAAAAGATTATTGAAAAGAAACTTTTCTTTTCTTTATAATTAATAAATTGTCCACTAAAAAAAGCAACTTCTCTCCTAGGGAGTGAGTTTACACAACATGAAAAAGCACACATGGCGAGCTGACTAAATTTGACTGAAGTCGTGATTCTTTTCAATAGTATATTAGTAGTATTATGTAGTTCAAAAACTGTTCTTTCTCATTAGCTTGTCCTTGTTTGAAAAAACAAAATTATAAAATGGCGATAGTGCAATTTAAATGTTTTATTAGCTCTTCCGTATCCAAAATAAATGGCAAAATTATCTGTGCAATTCATTGATTTCATCATTTCACAACGTGGCCTCTTACAACTAGATTTGTTTGTTTCTGATTAAATTAGAATTAATTTTTAGTGGTTGGTGTAAAAATATGTTTTTTTTAGTGGTTGGTTGAATAATTTACTTTTTTGGTTGAATAATTTACTAAAATATGTTTTTCTTAGTGGTTAGTTGAATAATTTACTAAAGGTGTAGGCTATGGTCACTTTGTTTTTCCTCTACTTTGTTTGTACTTTGTCATATCCACCATTAGATTAGGTTTTAACCCATGATCTAATGGTGGACAAAACAAAGTAATGGTTACTTTGTGAAAAACAAAGTGACCCTAGAATTTCCCTTTACTAAAATATGAAAGACATAAATTTATCCTAAAAATATCATATTTTTAAAATTGTGACACTTCTGTTTTATTATATAAGCTTCCAAGCATCAACACCAAACGATCCACCGAAAGAATTTTAATAAAATAAAAAAGCATTTGGAACGTACAAACAAGCTAGAAGTCAAATATAGGGTGCTAGACTTGTTAGCAGGGTCGATTATAAGGTTTTGCTAGCAGTATTAAATATGGATCAGCAAATAAATAATCACTAATTGACAAACAGGGCTAATATGGCTTGAATATACTTAAGAAATGAATTAACAAAAATATTTCAGGTGAAAACTTCAAAGATTAAACTTAAGTCATTTGTTAAAGTTGTTTATTTTATTTTTTATTATTTGTTGTAAATGGCATTACAGATATTATTTTAAAGAACTTATTGCTAATTACTTTTTCTTGGTAATTAATACACTGAAAAATTGAACATATCATGTAAATGCCCTCAAATTAATTCCTTTTGAAAATTGTGCTCGTAAATAATATTCAATGAAAATTTGAGCTCCATTGACCAGTAACTTAAGAATATAAAATTATTTAAAATTAATTTTTATCGTTTTAAATAACAAGATTCTAACATTTAAAAATACATATATTCACCAGATCCCCTCAGAAAACATCATTGTATATCGATATGCTGCACCAACGGTTGTTGACTGGTAATTTGAAAACGTCTCAATCACATAAACATTATTAAAACTAACATAATAATATTTTACATTTCTTGTCACCAATAAAGTAAATATAAATTGTCTAGTTTAACTTTTATTCTATGACATAGATACTAATTTTATCAAGATATAATATGTCCATATAAAATTATATATATTCATCACAAATTTTCATCCTCTGTATCAAACCATTTGAAATCCAATTTGATTTCAAGGTTCCAAGGAATTATGGCGACGAAATCTATCGAGATCATACACAGACAAACTATCAAACCATCTTCCCCAACTCCTGTCAACCTTAAAATTCTCAAACTATCCCTTGTCGATCAGTTTATGCCCGAAGCTTACACCCCTATAGTCCTCTTTTATTCGGCTAACGATGGGGACAACGATGACCCGAATAAAAAGTCCGAGAAGCTACGGACTTCTCTCGCGCATACTTTAACTCAATTTTACCCTCTTACTGGCAGACTCAAGAACAATTCCTTAATTGAATGCGAAGATCAAGGAGCTGAATACGTTGAGGCCCGAATCGGGTGCTCTCTTTCAGACATTCTGAAAAAACCTGAGGCTGGATCGTTGGACCAGTTTCTTCCAGCGGCTATAGAATCATCCGAATCTGTAACTGGGAGTCTTTTGCTTGTCCAGGTTACTTTCTTTGGTTGCGGAGGATTAGCTATTGGGGTTTGCATTTCGCATAAGATCGCGGATGCAGCCACATTGGCCCAATTTATCAAATTCTGGTCCGGTATAGCAGCAGGATCAGAGGTTGTAGCCCCTGTTTTCATTGCGGATTCCATGTTTCCTCCGGTAGATTTCTCGGCTCCCGAGAAATCGGTAGAGATGCAGCTAACGAAATGCGTAACGAAAAGGTTTGTACGGGAAATTGAGAGATTTGTAGTTAATTTATAAGGAATTTATTTATGCTCTAGTCAGGAATTTCTCAGGTTTGTGTGACTTTCTCAGGTTTGTGTTTGATGGATCAAAAATTGGTGCTCTCAAGGAAAAAGCTGCAAGCACAATTGCCCCGAAGCCAACAAGGGTGGAAGCTGTCTCTGGGCTAATATGGAAAGGTATAATTACCTCGTTCAAGAAATCAAAACAGAATTTGACTCGGCCATCTGTGTGGTCTGTGTCTGTCAATTTGCGTCCAAGGTTCACTCCACCGGTACCCGAAAACCATGCTGGGAACTTGGTCGTTATTGTGACTCCGAAAGTGGAGGAGGCAATGGAATTGCAGGGGCTTGTTGGTGTGATAAAACAAGGGATGCAAGACTTTGTTGGAAACTATGTAAAGAAAGTTCAAGGGGAAGATGGTGTGGCAGCAATTTGCGAGTTTGGTAAGGATTTTGCGGAGAAGGCATTAAGCGACGAAATAGACTTCTTTATGTGTAGTGGATGGTGTAGATTTGGATTGTATGACGCGGATTTCGGATGGGGGAAGCCGACGTGGCTGAGTATCGTGAGTACGAACATACAAAATGTTTGCATTTTGTTGGATACTAAAGATGGAGAAGGATTCGAAGCATGGATAACTTTGAGCGAAGAAGATATGACTTGGTTCGAGTCAGACGAACAAGTTCTCGAATTTGCTCAAGTTAATCCTGGTGTGACACTCTAGTGTTTCTTTTTATTACGCCAATATGATATGATTTAATGACCGTGTATTCAGATTCATGCCTCATCAAAATTGAGCTATGTTTGCTTCTTTGGCATATGATTTGTTAATTCGGCATAAGTGTTGTTTTTATTAAGGGGAAAAACGTCAATAAAGTTTCACGTAGCCTCATTAAAACGGATTCTTATAAGAAAATTTCTCATTTTTAACTTACGGTTTGAGTAAATTTACACTAATTAAAATGTTTATATAAAAGTGTATTTGAGGATTGAAAATGTCAGTTGTAATATTTGAGGATTGAAAATGTTAAGCATCCTTATGTCTTTTTATTTTCTAAAAATCTTCATTTCAAAGAGATTTTCATCTCTAAACATTTATTTTCTCCTTTGTATAACCAATTACTAAATTATGACATAATTAATCTTATCTTAACAATAGGTTTTTTTATTAATAAAAGCAAGAAGAAGAGGAAGGAATTCAAAGAGCTCACATTCCGATAAAGAAACCCCTCCAACCCAAAATTATGTACTATATATATAAAATTGAATGGGTTAGAACATTGCTCAATTGAATTGGGTCAAATTTGAGCATTGGTCAACCCATTTGATAGGATTATCCCTTTATTTATTATCCCTTTGGTTTTTATTAAATTTTCTTTTCTTTTAACAGTTTTATTAAATTCTTTACTCAACACCCACATTTGATATATAATTTTAGTTTATTAATCTTTTGGGCAAATGATATGAATATTAAACTAATTTTCGTATTCTAGAATCTCTTAGATAGAGATCTTCTACAATATATTCGGTGTACCACGTCATCCGTATATCGGATCAATAATTTAGTAAAATGTCATAATTAATAGAGTTTAGGGTTTATAATTTAAGGTTCCGAGTTCATTTTCTATGGTCTAGAGTTTTTATTGTGCCATCTAAATCTATATATCTATATAAAAGTTGAACTCTCACAACCTCACACCATGCTTCCACATCATCAAAATCCTATGTGTGAAGTCCATGATTTTTCTAATTTTTTTCTCTCCTAAAACCTACACAAAAATCAAATATTTATCTATTTTATTCAATTTGTACACTTAATCTTGCAATAAAACCTAGCTCTTCATCTTCCTCTATTCAATGTTAATAAAAATTGATGTTACAAATCCTTAATTACAAATAATGAGGTTCATGTAACCTTTAATTTTTTAATTGACCGTTTCGAGATAATGTCACCTATAAATAACTTCAAATTGTATATATTTTCATCTCCAAATAAGCAAATTCTTAAAAATCTATTTCCAAAAAATATATGAATCAGATTTTTAACAATTTCAAGCCATGTTGTGCAATTATGCAATTGATAATTGTGAAAAAAAATTATCTTGCAAATTATGAGGTTAGTTTGCAAACTTTTAATTTGATTTTGTTTTATGAGTTTATGAAAAAAAAATTCCACTCACTCTAATTACCTCTTTTGCGTTCTAATCAAGCTGGTGTATTCGTGGACACAAAGCCGCTCTCTCCTCTTTTACTCCTCAATTCTTTTCCTTTCCGTCGCCGGATAATTTGATGGTCAACTACAAGGCTACTTTGGCGGGTTTTTTTTTTCAATTCTCTACTTGTAGAATCAACCACTTTCCCCTTTTTCATTTACTTTTTTTCACTCTTTAATGATTCAGACCACACTATGCGATCTTCTTACCGTTGACATTATTTCATTTTTTAAGCTTAATTATATGAACTAACTTTACTATTTTGATATGAATTTCTATTTTAGCATATATTTGCAGACAACAAAATAATTTTGATTTTTTAGTCTCAATGCACTTTCATTTCACTATTATTAGCATTTTCATTGTTCTGTTTTGTTGGTTTTTTTTGCAGCGGTGTAGTAATTTGAATATTACAACTCCATTAGGCATCTTTGACTCGAACTTTTGGAATAAAATCTATTTTCAAAACAAAATATTAATCAGATTTTTAACAATTTTAAGGCATGTATGCAATTGATAATTGAAAAAAAAAATCATCGTCAAATTATGAGGTTGGTTTGAACTTTTAATTTGATTTTGTTTTATGAGTTTATTAAAAAACTGAAACTTAGAACTATATTTTAGAGATATGTATTTCGAGTTAACCTATAACCCACATAAACCTAACCAATTTCAGCTCGGTTCAACAGAAATTGTATGATGAAATTTTTGTTGTAATGCTTACAGTTTAAGTGAGTCGTTAATTTCGCTACTTTCCAATATTGATTTTACGCATATTTTACTAGATGAACAAAGATATCAACGAGGTATTCGTGTTATTTTAGTCATATATATATACACCAAGAGAGGAGCTCATAGGGTGAAAAGAGACAAATGACTTTTTGTTTGAAGAACATTGAATGTTTAAGGTACAACAAATTTGTTATATAAAGATGCATTTTATTAGTGTTGCTTCACTGTAAGATTGTATGTATATAATTATTAGTTAAAATTTCAATTTTTATTCGGCTAGAATATGATCATACATTTGGATAATTTGAAAATATTTCTTTTATTAATTGTTCGTCCAAGATATTGTTCGTCCAAGATATTTCATCCAAAATTATGAAATAATTATACATTAATTTTGTTCAATCATATTAAGGATCAAATTAAACTAAACTAAAATATATAAATTTTTTTTTATGATATATGCACCAAAACCCATCATAATTTGTAACAAGCTCTAACATTATTTAAATTGGCTAATAAACTTTTAAAAGTATTTAATTTTCCCGCGCAAAGCGCGGGTATGCGACTAGTTTTTTATATAAATGATTAACTACAAAGTATACTATTAATTATTTTCGCGGTGTAAAAATTTGATTGGTTGAAGTTATACATATTAATCGTTTATTCGTTTGGTGTACCACGTCACCGTACACTAAGTGTACCCTAGAATCTCTTATAAATGATAATAAAGAATATGTAGTTTGATAATACTGATTTTGATCTTTTGTAACAATACATGGGTTCAAATCTCATGATTGTAGATAGTGAATTCTCAAAAAAAAATTAGGCATACAAGGGACTTATTAAAATATCACACAAGGTAGTTTTTTAAAATAACGAACATTCTGTCAATTAGGCATACAAGGGACTTATTAAAATATCACACATCCTCGAAAAGGAAAACTCAATGACTTTTTAATATAAGATACTTTTGAATTAATTTTTGGAGTTAGTTAGGTCTTTATTAACACATGAGATTCAAAAAAAGGAATGATCTAAAAAAGTTCATTTTAGAAGAATTAACAAATCATACTAAAAACAACTTACACATCTACTAACTAACAAACAATTAAAAAAAAACAGCTCAGAAAAAGTGTTGCCGAAGCAACGCGAGGGTGACTCTTCTAGTATATTATAAAGAAAAAAAGATTACAAAAATATCAAAAAAAAAAATCAAACAAAACAAAATAGTTCACTTAAAAAAAATCGTACAAAAATCTGAAGCCTAATCCCACCAACTATAATCTGAAGGGTGGTATGATGTGAAAAGGCGAAAGCATAAATGCACTCACTAAGTCAAATAGAGCTACCAGTAACTCATAATACACACAAGGTCGACCTTAAGGCTAGGCGGCATAGGCGGCCGCCTAGGGCCTCCGGTTTAAAGGGGCCTCCAAGACAATACCAGGAGAGGTTAGTCGGAGCTAGAGACTTAGTTAGCCAAAATTTCTGGAGAAGAAAAAAATTGAGAGGCATCCTTATGAAACATCCGACAAAGCTTGATCCAGACCGGAGAAGAACTTGTAAACTTGCCACTCGTATGGAGGACCATAACTACAACCTTTATTATTTCTATGCTCAAATTTCAAAGCCACCTAAAAGAAAACATTTTAGAGAAAAAAGTTAAGGCATGAATTAATATAGAATATATGGAGATAATAACCCAGGACCATAACTATACTATTTTACCTCTAGGAGACCAGGACCTCTTTCATTTCCACCTACACGGCGACCAACAAATACCTGACCAAATCCACCTTTACCCAACTTCCTTTCAACTTTGTACCAAGGTGATCCTCCCACTTGAACCTTAGGAAAGAAAATAAAAATTTCATAAGTCTTCCATAATTAGCAGAGACAACGTGCAAAATTAGCATCTGAATATGTTGAATCAATCAGCAAAACTGAAGTATACTTGTACACTGACCAGTTCAACTAAAGAACCTGTTTAGAAAAAAGAATAAAATAGAAGCATCACACATGGATATAAATATATATTAGGCTACTCTCCCAAACTAAACAACAAACCAAAAATAATTTATAAAGGTTTCTAACAACATTCCTAAACAAATAAAGAACTACCAGACTATTGAATGATACTTTAACCAAGCAGCGAGAATCACCAAAGCAACACGAACTATAACCAAGAGAAGGTTACAGTTCGTGTTGCTTTGGTGACAGTGGCAATATCCTATCTTGTGCATCATTCTCGTATTTTTTATGGACACAAACAGTCATGTATAAGGAACCAAAAGAAAGAAGTATTTATGCATACTTCATAAGGGTAAAATAAATTTGTTTCCGTAAAATCATTATTATTACTAATTCTGCAATGAGAAGAAGCAAGAAATAACAATGTAGTAAGGTTTTTACTTCTTCAGAACAATACAACGACCAAACCACGATCTAAAGATGCCTTGTTCATGTCTATGGCATCCTCAATGTCGTAGCCCGTAAAGCGCAGCACAGCTACAGTTGCATTTTGACCAGCCCCAAGCTTATCATAACCAACCTGAAATTAAACTAATTAATTGAAGACCTATGATCTCCATTGCATACATCTTATGCAAGCATAATTACCAGTTCGATTGTCCTTGTTGTCAAAAGAGGTCGTTGAGATAAAGCAACGAGTCCACCCGGGATAACTGCAAACTCAAGGCATTAATATTGAAATACTCAAGTCACGTATTCTCTATGGTAACAACTTGCACAAATATCAACACAAATAACGTTTGTATATCAGTTAGGACAGCCAAGGAGAATATTAAAAAAATTAAGAGAAAATAAAATATAGCAGGTGATCAATTAATGTAAAACGAATTACACTGATTGCAGTATTTTCCACAGGAAAATTATCAGTCCAGACATGTTCAACACTATGAAGATAAAATTAATAAAGCACAGTGAAATATCTAAAAGAAACATTCATTTGGTCCCAAAAAAAATCTCAAAAATGTTACACCAAAAACTTCTTCAGGACATTCAGCATGGTAAAAGTAACTCCAGGACATGCGTTTCATGCCAAACTAGTATCAGGTAAAGATGGGATAAGGCACAAGGTTAATTATCCTTTCCCAAAACCTTGGTTATTCACATAAAACTAAAGGCCACTTCCTCTAAAATGGAAAGAAAGAGAGATAACAAACCCACTGAACTAGTTACCATGTTCGCCATAATTGGAAACAGAGATTATCCTTTCACTAACAAAGTCACGCCACATATTGAGAATTTATCCACTTGTCCTTGAACTAAGTTGAGCAAACAAACCCACCAACACTGATAATATTCAGCAAGTGGTAGTAATAACAATACCATTTTATTTCTTATTTGCAGGACACATGAAACCATAATAATTCCTAAATGGTTTTATGGATTCACGGGAAAAGAAGGTGTAGCATAATCATAAAATTAATTAAGGTGGCACAATGAACCAACTTAAGATGGTCCAACACTAGGATTATATTGAAGAGACTTGCAAGAAATTCAAGAATAGTTTCCTTGCTGCCCAAAAATAATGATTGAAAATATTACTTGCCTGGTTGTACGCAATATTTCCCATGACAAATGATATACACAAGCAAAATAATTTCCAGCTAGAAGCCTCACACAGTTATTTTTTACAGTTCAGTTGCTGAACTGTCCCTTCAAGATAGTAGTATAGAAGCTTAGCCATTGTAGGGTTTTAAAGAGTATCCAACAATTGAATCAAATTTACTGAATGAAATATAGCTAAATTTATGTATTGGATCGGCAAACGTTGATTCACATTAAACCCTACCCAAACACAAAGATTTTATTAAGATAGGTAAATTGTTCTGCTATTAAGTTTTAGGTAATCATACATTGAACAATAATTTATCACAGTATCTTTTGCAATAACAACAAAATGAACAAAACTCTATTAATCAAACTTAACTATCCTTAATTATCCTGCTTATCAATATACACTTTGGTAAGAATTCCAGATATCCATGTCATCTTCTTCTTCTTCATCTTCATCATTCTTGGGACTCTGAACTCCGCCACCATCCCCTACATTTTCTTCTCCAACCATATCCTCCTTACCCTCTTCCGTTTTTGCTGCATCCTCCTGCAACCACATTTATGAATCGATAAATTTTGCATATCAAATAGCGATTAAGGTCAAAACATACAAAATTTCCAGAAAACTTAGTGCTTGGGTATCTTAAGGCCAGACTTTCTTGGGGGTCGTATTTTCACCATCATACTTAAATGTCCAGTTGGTAATACAATCTACCAAATATCAAACAAAACCAGAACAATCATTTCAAACTATTACTCCAAATGAATTTTTTATTTAAGAATACACAAAAAGCTTTCCTTAAGATATATAACGGTTATACGTGACCAAAAACAAAAGCATACTTACGTAGGTATCGAGATTTAACTCCGCCTCCTCATCTGAAGCACCGGCTGAATCATCTTTGTTGGGTTCATGCTCTACCACCAGGTTGAGCTGCTTAATCACTTTTTCAAAATAAGAATTGTCTGCAACAATACGGAAAAAAAGTTCAGAAGAAAAGTATTTGTTACATTCTGAAAAGGCAAAGAAAAACAATTCTCATTACGCTCTCATCTTTCTTGATACCTACCCCAAGAAGAAGAAAAACACCAGTTTCAAACTGAAATTTTTGTGTAGATCTATAAAAATAGAGTCATGGATTTAACATATACTTTTGCTCGTATTCTAGAAGTGTGATATACTACTACTGTTTCCTTTAGCTCGACTGCTGAGAGCTTCAGAAAGCCGTAATGGATACTGACGCTCTTCCTTCTTATATTTGAGCTTCATTTGATGACGTGTTTTCCCAGGAAAAAGTTGTTGTATCATTGAAAGGTCGGTGCCAAATTGACGGATTCCCTGAAACAAATTATGCTTGTATCAGTAAAAACATATCAAATACACAAGAGATGATACCCAAAATATGCCAAGTCCAACATCTAAGAACGAGTCGATACATTCAATTTAGAATTAGAATCAACTATCAAGTCATATATATACCTCGTAAAACTTTTCTGTGTCTTCTTTTGACCATCTAGATCTGGGTGTTTTATCCATAAAAGAATTGTGGTTGAATAACATGGTTGATTGATCTACCGCAACACCACCTCCGTCTTGTTCTGAAGCAACACCGTCCTCTTTGTTAAGAGATTCTTCCCCGTGGGTGGAGTTGTTAGACCTTCGGAAGCAATCAAAAAGTAGATGTCAATTGGATATACATATACATAAAATGGGAACAACAGAAATAAATAACACTCATGAGCAAGCAACTGCTTCCTTCCTATACTAAATTGATTCGAGAAATGTCTCTCGCACTTTTTTTTTTGTAAAGTATAATTCAAAAGCTACTGTTTCCGTTGCAAAAGAAAATGTTAGCATTTAGCCTAACCTTCTTTAATTGCCGTCAACACAAATCACAAAGATAACAGGCATACAAAATAGCATACCTCTGATCAGTTGAAGCATTCTTTGATTCTTTGGCGTTCTTAACCTGCAAGAAGAATGAACAAACAAAGATCAAGAAGAGAAAAAACTGCAGTGCAGTACTCTAGGATATATAGTTGAATGTATCTTTGAGATGCTATCCGAGAACAAAAAAAAAATAACCATAGGAACATCAACAAACATATCATCCAAGATGCAAAAAATAAGACAACATACTGCTAAGTTCTCCATGTGCTCTCCAAGCAAAATAATATCTTTCAAAGCACGCCCCTGAAAATCAACTTCATCTTCTGGAGCGTCAAGCAACTCTTTCACTGCATAAAGAGAACAAAAAAACATTAAATTTCTTCCAAGAAAGGATAGTCTTCAAATAATCAGATTCACTAATAGAGAAACTACATCTTCTTTTCCGAAGAGTGGAATGAGAAAACTTCTTTTGGGGAACTTGAGTTGAATGTTCCTGCGAATCATTTTCTTTCTTGCGTTTTCTTCCTGGATTTTTGTTCTTTGCTGAAGCTATCTGTGATTTTTTTGACGTCGAATGTTCTTGTGCATCATTATCTTTCTTACGTTTTCTACCGGGATTTCGGTTCTTTGCTGCAGGTGTTTGTGATTTTTTTGAGCTTTTTTCTTTGGAGATGTAATTTCCGTTCTATCTTCTTCATCGTCATCATCCTCATCCTCATCCTCATCCTCATCCACTCTATAATCATAATCAAAATCATTATGATGAGTTTCATCCTCAGGCTCCTCAACAAATTGCTGACCAGCAGCCTTTCTCCTCAGTTGCCTTGATGATTCAGCAACGTCTATCTGTTCTATATTCATTGGTAACTCAGCTGTAGTAGCATCTGTGGGAATGAAATCGCTGAAGCTCATAGACGAATAATCAAGAATGTCATCTGATGGGAAAGCAGGAATCAAGCCCTCATTCTCATACGCTGTTCCAGAAGTAACAAATTGGGTCTCTGTTGGAGGTGTGACAGATCCAACTCCATCCTGGGGAACATGGGTAACAATTGGCTTCTCTTTACCATTTCGTAGCTTGGGTTTTGGCTGGAATTTTCTGGAACAAGATTCTAAACCAATAAAGTCTGAGTACCAAACTAAAACCAAGACAAAGTAGAAACAACTCATTTTGAATATACCGTATACATTGATTGAGTCTGGTAAGAAGTGTGGCCTTTCCACATTGAAAAAGGGTCCCGATTCCTGAAACTAAGTCAATCCATATTCTCATAAAGATTTTCTGAAAGTAGTATAAGTGTATAATAATACTAACCTCTGACTCCAACTGCAGTCTTCCATCATCTGCCCGAACAACACCCACTGTATTGCATGCCGTGAGTATTGAAGAGTTAACGGAGTTTTTAGTTGGAAAACTACATTGTTGTTCTGTCAAAACAAAAAGTAAACGATAAATCCACCATCATAGTTAACACAATACTCTCTGGAGGATGTTTACACATACCTATATTGTTCGGTGACTGGGTTTCAAAATCATGAATATATTCCAACCCCAAAAATATATCTGCATTCTGAGAATAATAGGATTCATCAATATGCAATTTTAAAAGAGATAAAACCAAATAACAACATATAAAACCTATGCTACATGGACTCGCCGTTTTGGCCGACGTTGAATATTATATAGACTAGTATTGTGCCCGCGCGTTGGGCGAGTAAACTAATTTTGCTTGAATAATGTTATCACCAATATGATATTATAAGAAAAATAAAAGAAATTCAGAAGAAATGAAATATTTTGCGGCATTTTGAACTCTACGAAAATAAAAAAGTAAAAGAGCAAGTTATCAAGTTCTGGAAATTAGGATCCTGTAGAACCGACCCCTTTATAAATATATCTTTTATCTTTCAATGGGATGATGAGATAAATAAGAATGGAATATTCTTTCTTGGAAATATTACCTCGACCGCTTTGGTTCTACAAAATTGAAGAAGGATTCTAATAAATTAGAATGCCAGAAATATAAGCACCTAGTGCTAGAATTACTAATTCATTAGAAACCAATTATTTGGATAGAGAACTATAACTTTTATAAACTGCAATTCCACTCTAATCATACATATACTTATAAACAACCAAAAGGGAAATTTTTTGATGATTAAGTGCATTTTCCCACATTTGTGTAAAGATAATATAGAAGCAGATTTACAAAAATTCCAAAAACTATTTAATTATATTCGTAACATTTTATTTTATATATTCCAGGCCAAGCCCTTTGTTTTGTTACCGTGTTTAGCCAAAGAATCACAAAAATAAACTAATGAACTGAAGTCGTTAATTTTCTGGGCAGCTTCACAGACGAAGAATTGGTATTGCCCCCAATTTCAAGTCAATTTCCTTTCTCCAAATTTAATTTTCGCACATTATCTCATACACCTTATGGTTACTGGAATAGCCAATTCCATATTTATAATCCAAATAAAACGTTTGAAATTCATCAATTTTATTTTGGTGGAGAAAATTTGAAATGAAGTGAAACGGTTTTGTACTAATTAATATGCTCTCGTAGTATCTAATTGGTAACAGTTCCTCTTCAGATAAGAAAAATAATAATTAGTAACAATTCAATTTCAATGAGTGCAGTTTCATCCACATAAAACCGAAAAATGATTAATGTGAGCTCGATCTTTAAAATTATATTTAATTTAATTTTAGGCTCAGGTTTTATATAGATTACTCTTTAAAAAAGTATTGATTCTTGTGAGTTTGCTATATCCGCAAAAGAGGCATTTTAACCATTGTTTGTAATTTCTCACTTCTTCCACAATTATATTAGTATATATTTGTGTAAGAAAATGAACCTAAAAAATACATATATATACATACTTGAAGAAAGTGTATGGTTTTAGTTAAATATGTAAACATAAAATTACAAAAAATAAAAAATTAATTAAAAAAAACTGAAAAATAATTAATACTATAATGAGTGTTATTTAAAACTGAAAATTAATTATATGAAAAACTGAAAAAATGATTAATGTGTAGCATAATTACATAAATTTATTGTAATTTTATGTTAAATTATGGCTTAATACATACTTCACTCCCTGAACTTACATAGATCAGTCAGTTTACACTCTAAATTATTATTGGGACCTATTTCCTCCTTGATCTAATTAAAGGTGAAACTTTTTACCCCTTAGTCGACTGAAACCCAGTCTCATTGTGGTGCGTGAATTGCACGCATTTACATGTCACCAATTTAGGACTTAAATGAATAGAAATAAAATTATAGGGAGTAAATGGATATTTGTCTTAATAATAATAAAACCCTCCCTTTTTCTTATGCGATTCCCTTCTCCCATTGTTTTTCTCTACCAAATTTGCAAATCTCCGGCCGGCGCTGCCGTCGCCGTCACCACTAATATTCAACCAGTCACCAACGACGTCACCCAAGCTTTCTCCTTCCCATTTTCCAGTTCTCTTCTTGCTCTTGGTCTTCCTCTTCCTCTTTCTGCTTCTATTTTTTTAATTGAATCACCATTTGCAGAGCTCTCCACCGTTGCAGCCACCACTATTCGACCGGTCACCGTTTCCGCCACGAAAGCGTTCTTCTTCTTCTTCTTCTTCACCCCTTTATTATCTTCTTGCTCTTGCTCTTATGAAGTCATGGTTTGCTCGTGGATTTTCTTATGTTCTCTTTTAGATTGTTATTAATCAAGCTTCTGAGGTAATTAAGTAGTTAATTTCACTAATTACATCCATCAATTTAGAATAAAAGCTAATTTTGGATTAATTGTATGCATTGTTATAGGTTTAGATATAGATTAGAAAGTACCATTTCTTGATTTTCCTTTTGAGCATTTTGTCGAACACCTTCCGTGCAATGATAGAAAGTAGTTTAATTGATTAATTAGAGATTGAAATTTGGGTCGTCGACTGCTCCTCAAGTCTTGCTTAATCCTTACCTTTGAGTTGTTTTTGGTTGTTTTGTATTTTTCTATGTTTATATTCTTGATGGGTTGAAAGTTTTGGGTAATGGATTGTAATCTTCTTAAATTGTAATTTGATTTAGTGGTAATGTGATTTTGATTTAACATCCAAATGCGTATGTAATTTGATTTTAATTTGATTGTTTAATTTAGTTTTGAATTAATCAATTAGAAGGATGATAAAGAAGGAAGAGGGTGTTAATGAAAGGGAAAAAAGTTTGAGGGATTGCATGGGATTTTTGATGGAGGACTGTAATGAATTTTTTTCTATTTCACTCTCTCAATTTTCTCTCTTCCACGTCATCTGCCACATCAGTTGAAAAGTAGTAAAAAGTTTCACTTTTAATTAGAACAGGGGAAAATAGGTCCCAATAATAATTTAGGGTAGGAAGTGACTAATCTATGAAAGTTGAAAGTTCAGGGGAGAAAGTATATATTAAACCTTAAATTATTAGTAAATAAAAATTAAAAATAAAAAACAAATTTTGGTGATAAATTTGGATGTCTTTTGTTTTTATATTCTCTTTGGTTAAGTGCTGAGATTAGGATTCCCAATTGGTTTTGCTATTTCATTCCTAACCTTTTTCATCGGAGAAATTATATTTGTAGGCTTCATCATCATCGGATAAACATTCTTAGAATTTCTGATTTCGTCTCATCTCCTCGGACCCGATTCCTTTTCTGCTCGTGAAATTCGATTTTATCCTTTTCAGAGGAACCAAACCCTAATTTCAGGTCAGTGATCCCTCTTATTTTTCTCCATCGCCTTTCATATTTTTGCTTCTAATGTTCCATTCAATTAAGTTGTAATGACATCAATTTTTAAGTTCATCTTCAAATTATATGCCTTCTCAGGTGCCTCCCGGGCCCTCCTTATATCGAAAATTTCTATCTATTTCTCCTTACATGAATTATCGGTATACAGTAAAACCTCTATATAATAATACACCCGGGACCAGACTATTTGTATAACAATTGGGAGGTCATTACTAAATAGACAAACATTCTCAACACTTTGGGAGGTTATTCCTATATAGACGTTGTACTGTATTAAGATCAATTGCGAGTTTTCTTGCTTGATTCGAGTAATTTTTACGGTTAATAGTTCATAATAGTTGAGCTCTCTCACGCTCTTTAATTGCTGCAAATAGAACGACACATCAAATTGAGGTCAAATAATAGCATCGTGTTCCTTCACTAGAAATTATCATTACTTACAGAAGGTTTTCTTAGAATTGATTGAACCCATGTTCAATCTTGTGATTAATAAAATTATTTAATACCATAGGTTAATTAGATAAACTATTAGATCAGATAAATGAAGCCACTCCATATATAAGCCTTACCCCAGTGAAACCGTTAAGCAGCCGCACCCCCTTCCCCTTCTTGTCTAAACTTGTTATCAAAAACCTAGTACATCTGGTTGTGGTTTCTATGTGCAATCTACACCATATTTCGACAGTGACCGTTTTCAAAGGAGTTTCCATATCCGATTTACACTTTTAACTTTTAGATCTATCTATCTTTTGATTCAATCTTTATGTGATCTATGGATCTATGGTTTTTATACTACTAACCTTGATTTTTCTTGTAGAAAAGGGTCAGGAAAGATTTTCCGGTGAGGAGTATCCTCTTTTTTGACCGGGCTTCTGGATCTCTATTGTTGCTATGGTACTCAATTCTCTTCCCTAATGTGGCTGTGATGTGGGTTCTGTTACTGCTTTGTATTATTCTATGTCTCTAGTTTTTTTCTTACTAATGATGACTAGTTGTTTGGATGATTGTTAGCTTGAATATGGTTCTGTGTTTGGTGATTCTGATTGCTCAATGATTCTTTTACTTCTCTGACTGTCTGTATATTGGTGGTTGTATGGTTGGTTTTGTAGTTTGGATTCAACTGTGTGTCTATTAGTTATTGCGACTAATGAAACTGATTTAGATACCTTCTGTTAGTTACTATCTGAACTGTGTGGATAATGAAATGCCCCTATCATAACTATTATAGGTTAGTCCACCCAATTTGTTTGGCTTAGCTCAGCTTCCCCTTTTTGCCGTTTTCGGTTAAGTTTATAGCTTTCAAGTTAATTGTTGTGGCAGTTGTTAATAGTACGAACCTTGTACTTGATCACTAGAAATTTTGAAGATTATGAACTGATTGTGCACTTCAAATGACATGTTCTACCTCTATAAAATAATTTCACTTTTGTTGATAACTATATTCTTCTTAAATATTTATTCATTAGCTTCGTCCTTCCCCATTTATTCATGTTCGGTCACAATTTGGCTTTTGTTGACTGCTATAGAACATTCTGCATATTTTATATACTTTAGATGTGTACCTTAGAATTTTATGAGTTCCATCAATTAAAATCTCTATTTTCTTGTTGCATTCATAATTTTACATATTTCTGGACTTTATAGTAGATGGTTTTGCAAGGTTTTGACTGTTTGATGATCTATATTAATGTTCTGGGCCTCAACAATATATGAGGGTCGTTCAAACACTCATTGTCTAACAATTTTTTTTTTTCTATTTTCCAGTCTTCATTAGCGGCGGCCAGAGCAGATAATTTCTACTACCCTCCAGAATGGACTCCACAACAGGTATCCATTTTCGCCTACAAGTTTATTTTTCACATTATCTGGATACAAAATGTATTTTAACATTCCTTTTCTTTTCAGGGTTCTTTGAACAAGTTTCATGGTCAACATGCTCTAAGGGAGAGAGCAAGAAAGATCGATCAGGGCATATTAATCATAAGGTATCATCTCACATTCATGCATTTCTTTTGATATTTACTAGGTTCATTGTGTAGATTTTGGTTTCTGTCCCAAAAAACTTTCTAACCATGTTAATTATTTATGAAATTCACAGAACAACTTAAGAATTAAGAAATGGAAAATGCAAATGTTATGAGATTAACTTTGATGTGGGCACAAGATTTCTACTGAAATTAAGATTTTTCTTAAATGAAATGTGGGTCATGGCTTCACATCTTAGAATACATTGGATTGTTTCATGCGTAGTTATTGAAGGTATAACACACACAAAGTCACTGAGGGGTCTTGCTGTGTGGTGCACCGTGCACACCTGATGAATGATGGGAGGCGTTGAAAATAAAAAGGAAAGATATACAAAATCTAGATATCAATTTTCACACTAATATCACTAATACTCTATTATGCCATTACTAGTTGAAGCACAAGTCATTATGAATCAAAAAACGCACTTATAATCATACTAACAAAGACAAACCACATAAAATACATATTACACGTCTAAAACAACAAGTTAATTTCTTAGAGACTTATACTTAACCTAATTAATTCCAGTTAGATATTATGCATTTATTATTAATAAAAAAGGAACAATATTACATCACTGCAGCAGATGTCCCTAGCTGTCTGCTGGCTTATTGTGTTTCTTGTGTCTTAGTAGAGAGTGAATGGATTCTTTTACTTTTACTTATCTTCATTTTCTTGTTTAGTTTTACTCTTTAACTTAGATTAGATCAACGGTTATTTTTAAGTTTAGTTAGATTAGACCAGCATTGAGATTGATCAACAGCTTATTTTAAGGGAAACAGAAAAATCAAAACCTAATGTTATCGAGGTATGCCTGTGGGGAGCCTTTGAAACCCTGGCGAGGCACACAAGACGTGCAGCCTTTTAACTGGGCTCGCTTGGTGGTATTAAGGCTCAGTTTGGTCGCTCTGTCAGGTGTCTTTAGCATCTATGGTTTCATGTCAATACTGGGGTAGACATTTTCATTCTTAATAGGAGCAATCTAGGAAGGTGCATGGGTAATGGGTTAATAGCAATGACTTGGAAGAAAAAGTTGCAAAATAGAGTACCTTGCATTTTAGTGTAGAAAAACCAATTGTTCATGCTTACCATACAAGTGTGTAAAGATATGTTGATTGAAGAATTCTTTTACAGTATTATTGTTTCCTGGGTTAAAAACCTAGTGCTTTATTTCCAATTGGAGCCTGCCTGATTTAATTTCTGATTCAGGTTCGAGATGCCATTCAATATATGGTGTGGTGGTTGCAATTCCATGATTGCAAAGGGTGTTCGGTTCAATGCAGAAAAAAAGCAAGTGGGAAACTATTATTCTACAAAGGTAACTCTTATAGTCACAGAACTTTGTGACATATCGATTAAGCACATCCACCAGTAACGGCTGTTTCCTTTAATTATCCTCTTCATTCTTGGATGCTTGAGAGAACTTATGCTGTTTTTGAAGATCCATGGATTTCCTAGCGTATTCTTAAATCTGAAGCACCGGTTTTCTCTCTTTGCTTTAAATTATTATAATCCATGGAAAATATTGGTGTTAAAATTTTCCTCGACAATTGGAGAACTGATAAGACATTTTGTTTTGTTGCATGTACTTTTTATCCATGGTTCTTACCTTTTTTTCTTGCTTGCTTCAGATATGGAGTTTCAGTATGAAAGCTGCATGCTGCAAACAAGAAATTGTTATTCAAACAGATCCCAAAAATTGCGAGTATCTGATTATTAGTGGGGCTCAAAAGAAGACTGAAGATTTTGATGTTGAAGATGCGGAAACTTTTGCACTGCCTGCAGATGAAGGTTGGTATATGTTATTCACCTGGGCGATTATGTTTTCAGCTCTTAGTCTTTTGGATAACTTGTTTATTTTTATTTTTGGGAATAATTTATTTATTTAAATGTGTTTACCAAACAGAGAAAGGAAAGCTTTCGGATCCATTTTATCGACTGGAACATGAGGAGGAGGATATAAGGAAGAAGAAAGAGGCAGAGCCAGTACTGGTGCGGCTTCAAAGAGCATCTGATAGCAGGCATTCAGATGACTATGGTCGGAACAAGGCACTTAGAGCTCGACTTAGAAGTCAAAAGAAAAGAGTTGCTGAAGAAGAGGCTTCTTCTAGGAAATTGGGACTCAATATAAGATTGCTTCCAACTAGTAAAGAAGATGCTGCTACTGCAGCAGACATCCAGTTTTCTTCCAAGTTTAACCGGAATTTGAAGGATAAGCGAGCATCGATTCATTCTACTTCAATATTTCCCGACTCTTGTATATCCAAAAAGAGGCGGTTGGACCTAGAAGCCAAGAGAAGGAAAATTTGTGCAGCTGCAGCCTCTAACTTGCTAGCCGGGGGACTCAAGCCTTCTTCATGGTCGCAGAATTCAAAACAGAATAAGTCAAGTTGAAGAAGTTGCACATGTTTTTAGCTATGACATATATAGGATATGTTTTTCTTCCTCTCTGCCTGTCTAAATGGCATTAGATCATGTAACTAAGAGTGGATTTGACAAGCATTTGGCTTCTATTTCCAAGTTGTTGTATGAAACAGTAACATGAAAAAAACAACTGTTAATGTCTTTTATCTGCATCGATGAAGTGAAGAGTCCATGTATTTTGATCTATAATAAGAGGGTGACTGATTTGGTTTGTTTAAATATCTAAAATATTCATTCATTTCCTGATAATCATCTAGTAATTTTATTTAATGTCATCGGGAGATAATATGATTTATCAGATTTTGATTCTGCTCAGTGTTCCTATATGAAATCATCTTTTGATGTGAACAATTTAATAGGCCTTGTCCTTGATGAATTTTATGTATTGACATAAGGAGTATATAAACAATAGTTTGTACTTAAAATTTATGTGTGGAAAATGTTAAATATATAGTATAGAGGACTCCGCATTTTCTTATTTACTATCCGTTTGCTGCACGCAGAAGTAATATAAGTAAATTAAGAAAGACAAACAATGAGAAGAAATGAATTACGCTAAGAGAAACAGTACCGTATGATTCATTTTTATGACCGTTTAATTCATATGAGAAATTAATCTGTTTTCATAAATATGTGGTGTTTGGCAAATAGAAGTTTGGGCCAAAAACAGAGGTTTGAACTAGTATTCTTTTCAAAAACAAGAGAGATTATTTGACCGCTAATCTATTTAAAATTTGTATTTTAGCCACTGATATATTATTTGGTCACTTTTGATTATTGACCTATCTAATTAAGTTATATTAGCCACTAACCTACCAATTTGATGAAGTTTTTAGAGCAAAATTGAGGAAAACAAAAACAAATTGTTTTTTTTTGGGAGGGAGGAGGGCACTAGGCTCGAACAGGGAAAAACAAACAAACTAAACAGAAACTAATCTTTCAATCTCCTGGAGACCTGCAGGAGGCACACCACACTCGTGATGACCCAAGGCTAGAGAGTCTGCAAAATTCGCCAACCAGTTAGCTGCACGGTTCCCTTCTCTAAACACATGAAGAAACCGCAAATCCCAATCTTGATTCTTGAAGTCCTGACATTGTCGAACAATCCATCCATGGGGATGATGAGTACCAATCTGACCATGAACCAGCGCCAGGACAGCCTTCGAATCCAAGCAAGCATTAACCCGAAATACAAACCCCACAATTCAGCGACAAAAGCAATACAAATGCCAAGCATTAACTCGGATCCATTCTGGAGCCATTAATTTCCAGATTTTAGACCACAAAGAATCATTACCCTGAGCTGCTGCCTCCCCTCTGCTAAAAGTGTAACCAGAAGCAACCGTATAACTACCAATGCCAAATGTCGTTATCAGCCGCTGAAGGGAATAACATTGTCGACGCCATTTCAAAAATCGCAGCAGTAACGATTAAGACTTTCCCAATTCCCCTTCAAACCAAAAATCACGAACTCGAAGAGAAAGCCAATTGGAAGGGACCGAGTTAATACTACACTGAAGAAGAGTTTGAGACCCACACCATTTATCACCCCAAAATAACATGGACATACCGTTTTGGACAATCCACCTATCCCTTTCCCAACCACAGTTGAACCCGCTAATAAATTGTTAATCACTTAAAATTTCTCTATTTCGAGTAATAAATTTATAATAAAACAAAAAATTAGCAACTAATACAAATGCATGAATATAAATTAATACAAAAATTGGTACGTTAGTGCATAAATATATCTAAATTAAATAGGTTAGTGACAAAAGTGCTCAAATAATATGTCAATGGCCAAATAACATTTTTTGCCTTTTTGTTAACTATATAATTGAATTTGCTTCAAATAATCAATTTATTTTTGTAAGTAACTTGTTTAAATTGTCATTTATTTATAATGTCAATACCAATCACAAATACCATTAATAAAACTTGGAGCATCGATTGGACCCTATCGTTCGCGAGGAGTAGAAGAAGCAGTTGCTACTCGAGAATATGTGAAGGTGGCATTAGAGGCGGGCTTCCAACGTTTGATGGTAAAGTTGGATGCAAGTAATTTAGTGAGTTCTCTTAATGGCTCATCTATTCCATTTGTAGATTCTTTGCTAGTTTTGGAAGATATTATTGAGCTAGTTCCAATTTCTAGTCAAGTTAAATTGGTCTACTAGATAAGGAATATCCTAAGAAGATTCCTTCGTCAGACTTTTCATCGAATTTTCCTAGTTGGTCTTTGTTGTTGTTATGAATGAAACATTTAGAACCAAATATGTGAAAGTAGTGTTGGGTTTTCTTCCTTTCCACATATGGAGTCTTTTTCAAGATAGGCCTGAACAAAGCTCTATTTAAGATACAACGAGTTGGCTTCAGCCCAGAAGTACTTAGGAAGATTACTTTCACTTATCATAGTCCTAGTCATTTCTTCCAACGTCCTATTCTTACGTTCTACAACTCCATTTGGTTGTGGAGTTCTGGGGGTAAGAAACATATGATTAATCCCCGACTCATTACAAAACAGTTCAAAAGACTGATTTTTGAATTCACCTCCAGTATCACTTCTGATAGAGGATAACTTGACATTTCTGACATTTTGGAGTTTCTTGACAAGATGGACAAATTGGTCAAAGGTTTCATCCTTAGATGCTAGAAATAAGGTCCAGGTAAACCTAGAATAGTCATCAACTATTACCAAAGCATACTTCTTTCCTCCTAGACTCGATGGTTGGATAGGTCCAAACAAATCTAAGTGAAGTAATTCAAGTGGTCTATTAGTTGAGATAACTCCTTTCAGACTAAAAAAGCTTCTTGTTTGTTTACCTTTTTGACATGCATCACAAATGTGATCTTTGTTGAAACTTATGTTAGGAAGACCTTTTACAATTTCTTTCTTAGATAATTTCGAAATTAAGTGCATACTAGCATGTCCTAACCTTTTGTGCCACAACCAACTCTCATCATTATGTGAAACAAGACATTTATCGTAAGATACTTTATCAAGATTAAGCATATAAACATTTTCTGATGAACCCTATGTGTTTTGGTTAGTCCAAATTGTTTCAGAAGATTAAATATAAATTTAACTTATATATTTATGAATGTTGACTAACAATTTTTCTTAAGTATTATGTAAGTTTTTTCTCAGCAGGTGCTAAATGAATAAAGTCTGGATTGCCTACTCAGAAGGAAGCTAAGTCAAGACAGAAGATAAAAGCTCAGAAGTTTGATCAAGCTCTCCTCAGAAGTTCAAGTCATCCAGAAGCTGAAGATTTCGTTAGTGATCAAAAGCTTAGGCAAAAGGAATTAAGTGATCAGAAGAAAGATCACATGCTTTGTTAAGCATTTAATGCTGCTGACAACTGCTTTTAATACTAGGCGCCAAAAGTTCATAAAGCTGTTAAAGGAGCCCGTCGCTGTTCACAACAAACAAAACCAGATTTCAATGTCTATCCTTTGTTGATCCTAATGAAGAAACTTATCAGTCAACCTTATTGCTCAATTCAAATCTATTACCAGTTTGAGTTAAAGAACAAGGTTAACGGAATCAAGAGTGTTTGAAGACCGTTTGAAGAACAAGATAGATTAACGGCTAGAACTCTGTCATCATCAAATTCAAAGTTCAAATTCAAGCAACGGTCATCTCAAGACGCTATAAATAGTAGCCAAGCTCAAATGTGTATACACATGTGATTTCTTGAGCAAAAATCTTAACGCACTGTTATTAAGCAAAACAGAGCTTTTCCATTCCTTCTTTTTACTAAGTTGATTTTGTAAAAGTGAGAGAGTGAAGAAACACAAGTTCATAATAGAAATTTGTAAACTGATATCGTTTGTGATATTCAGTTAGAATTGAGAGAAATCTAGCTAAGGCTTAAGTTGGGTGAGAATTCTAGAAAATAAAGTGTTGTTGTTCTGGTGGAAATCCTTTAACTTATTATAGGCTAGTCAAAACTAAGTGAGAAACTAGCTTAAGTTCTGTTGATGTAAACGAGCTTCTGAACGTGCCATAAACGTTCTGGATAGTGGATTTAAAATCTCTGCTGACTGCGCTCATAGAGGACAGGACGTAATCACAAGACTTCTGTGGCGAACCTCGATAAATCGATCTGTTCTCAGGACCTCCTGAATCTCTTTCTCCCTTCTTTATAACTTGTTATTTTAGCCTTTGTACTACTGCTTCATACTTAGTGCTGAAACAGACTGGTCTTTAAATTCACCATCTTTGTTCAAAAGACCATCCAGAAGCTATGTCCAGAAGCTCTGTTACACAGAACTTCTATTTCTTAAAGGCAGAAATTGCCTTAAGGCAGAATCTCTCTCATAAGCGCTTTCGCAAAGCTTGCCTCTGACTCTGAAGAGATTGGATTCTGAGTTAAGTTTCTTGAAAAACTTAAATTTGGACTTAGACACATATTCACCCCCCTATATGTGATTCTGATCTTGTTAGGGCCAACATTTTCAACTCTTGGCACTGTGAATAAAACCTTGTCAGATTTTGCATCAAAAACTTCACAGCTTTTGGAGTTGAAAACTACCTTCATACCTTTATCACATAGATGACTTACACTCAGAAGATTGTATTTTAGCCCGTCGACCAAAGATACATCTTCAATGGATGGTTGTGCACCAACTTGACCTTTTCCTATAACTTGTCATTTTCCTTTATCTCCAAAACTCACACTTCCTCCACTATAAGATTTAATTGAGGTGAACGCATTCTTATCACCAGTCATGTGTCTTGAGAAGGCACTGTCAACATACCAATGTTTTGACCATTGCGCGCCTCTCACGTGTCCGTGCAATTAATCAGTTAGACTTAGGTACCCAAAGAGTCTTGGATCCTGGTAAGTTAGCAACAGACAATCTCGACACCTTTTTAACCCAAATAAACTTTCCTTTATATTGACCATTTTTGAAAATTTGCAATATTTAATAGTATGGTCAATGTCATTACAATAATAACAGTTCTTGACTTTTGTAGACTTCAATAGTTTATTGTAATTGCTCTTGTTCTTCGGTTTAGCTTCAGCAAATCTTTCATGACGTTCACTATAACATCCAATCCCAGACGTGTCATTGTAACTTCTTTGGGAGTTTATAATATCATGAAGGATTTCCTTACCCTTTGAAAAACCACTTATGATTTGATCATTTTTTATCTTATGGTTTTTCCAGAGTTTGTACCTCATTGAGAATTTCAGAATTACTTATTTCTAGAAATTTTACTTTGTCTAGTAATTCTGAGTTTTCTCTTTTAAGACTCTTATTCTCTTTCTTGCATCTCTTAAATTTCATTAGAGTCTCAATGGAGGTATCGTATAAATCACAACAAACAAATATTAATTCATCATTAGACATAAGACTGAAAGTTACCTTAGGAGAGTCGTCTTCACAGTCGTCTGATGAATTTTCTGATAATTCTTCATCACCTTCTTCATCACTTGAAGATTCATCACTATTACTCCAAGTTGCAACCATAGCCCTTTTTCCCTTCTCCTTCTTCTTGTTTTGATTCTTCAAGTTAGGACAGTTCGGTTTGATATGTTCTGGCTTATCACACTCAAAACAGATAACATCTTGAGAAGAGTCCTCTTTGAACTTGTCAGAATTTTTGGGCTCTTTGTGAAAGTTATTTTTAGGAAATTTTCTAAAGTTCTTCTTTTTCTAGAACTTATTGAATTTTTGAGTGAGTAAAGCAATTTCCTCTTCAGATTCATCATCTGAACTTTGTACTATCTTAGATTTTTAATCCTGTGGATTTAAGCTTTCTAGCCTCGGGCTCTTTATCATTGACAGATGACATTTTTATTTCGTGAGTAAGTAGAGATCCAATAAATTCATCATAAGTATAAGTGGATAGATCTCTAGTTTCATCGATAGCTATCAATTAAGGATCTCAGACTGAGGGCTTTGTTCTCATTATTTTTTTAATCAGCTTCTCATCTTGAAAGGTTTTTCCAAGGGTTTTTGGATTATTTAAGATGGTGGTAAACCTCGTATTCATTTCTAAAATGGTTTCATTTACCTCCATCTTAAATAACTCATATTCGCGCATATAAAAATTTACCCTTCGATCCTTCTGCTTTTGAGTTCCTTCATATGTGACCTCGAGCTTGTCCCGTATCTCCTTGGCACTCGTACACCCTGAAACACGCTGATATTCATTAGTATCTAAAGCACAATGTAAAATATTAATAACTTTAGCATTTAATTGTAATTGTTTCCAATCATCATTAGTGTATTCAGATCCATCATTCTCTATTTTAACATTATCAACTATTTTTGTGGGAATAGGTGATCCATCTCTAATATTTTTCCAAGCAAAAATATCATTTGATTGAATAAAGTTTCTCATCCTATTTTTCCAGAAAGAATAGTTAGTCCTGAAAATAAAGGTGATCTAATAATAGACTGTCTTTCGGGAATCAACTGTGTAGACATATTTCCTGGAAAATTAATAGTCTTGTTAGTCATGACGAATCTCTCTAAAGTTGTTAGATTTTATAGGCAAATAGATTGGCTCTGATACCAATTGTTGGCCCAAATATGACTATATAAAGACTAAAGGAGGGGGGGTGAATAGAATTTATTGCTTTTAAAACAAATGATATACTCTTAAGAGATTTTCCTATTAAATAAACAACAGTACATCACAAGCAGTTTATAATATATAATTAAAAAGCAGTGCAAGTGATTAAATAACAATAATTAAGAGAGTAGGGATAGAGAGATAAGAGTCAGAGCATTTATCCTGGCCCGGTCTCCTTATGAGCCTAGTCTAGTCTGCAAGAGAACCTCTTGAGATTTTCCACTAAGGATTTCTTTACGAGCAGAAATCAAGCCTGAGACAGTTCTCACAATCCGAGACACTGTCAGCAAATACCTTTCCCAGTATTTACTCTCTCAAAATTCCAAGTATTCGAGTAACTTCTCTTAGTTTTTTTCAAGCTCAACTAAGAAACTTATGGAACTTTTCAAGGTTCAGTGATAACCTCATAAGCTTGCAGGTGCTTAAGAACCTACCATACTTTTATCGGGATCAAGTGCTTAAAAAATTGCAAACTAATGCTTTAGCAATGAATATGTTGCACTGTGTACTTACTGCTTCTGAATATAACAAAGTTTCTGCTCGTGAAACAACCAAGAAATTTGGGACAAGCTTGAAGTAACCTATGAAGGCATAGGAAAAGTGAAGCAATCCAAGATCAACCAACTCATGAGAAGCTATGAGTTATTTGAAATGCTTGACAACGAATCTATCTCAGCAATGAATTCAAGATTCATCAACATTGTCAATGACTTGAAAAGTCTTGGAAAGGAGATCACAGAAGAAGAAAATCTGACTAAAATTCTCAGAACCTTACCTAGATCATGGCAAGCCAAGAAGACAATAATAGAAGAAGTTTAGGATCTGAGCTTCTATGCTTATGATGAGCTTATTGGTGCTTTAACTACTCATAAGATGTTAGTAAAAAATCATGACCTGAGAGAAAGGTTAGAAGGAAAGAGAGGAGTAGTTCTGAGAGTTGAGTCTTCTGAATGTGATTCCTCAGAAGATAAGGAACTTTCCATGTTAACCAGGAAGTTCAAAAAGGCTTTCAGAAAAGGCAGAGGTGGAAACTACAAAAAGCCATTCAGGAGCTTTGATAAGCGAACTCCTGAATCTGGTGAAAAGCCCAAAAGAGACCCTAGCAAACCAGTTGTGTGCTATGGATGTTAGCAACCTGGACATATTAAGCCTAATTGTCCAGATCTGAAAAAGGATAAGAAAAAGGTCAAGAAGGCTATGCTTGCTGCTTGGTCAGACTTGATGAACCCTATGTGTTTTGATTAGTCCAAAACGTTTCAGAAGATGAAATTCAATTTATAACTTATATACTTATGAATGTTGACTAACAATTTTATAAGTATTGCATAAGTTTTTTCTCAGCATGTGCTGAATGAAAGAATCTGGATTGAATCAAGAATTCAGAAGAAAGTCAGATCAAGACAGAAGTCAGAGCTCAGTAGCTGGAACCTCCGCCCTGAAGATCTCTTGAAGTTGATCAAGCTTTACTCAGAAGTTCAAGACGTCCAAAATTTGAATATTCCATTAGTTATCAGAAGCTTAGACAAAAGGAATTAAGTGATCAGAAGCTAGATCATAGACTCTGTTAAGCATTTAATGAACCTGTCAACTGCATTTAATGCTAGGCGCCAAAAGTTCAAAAAGCTGTTTTGAAGGAGCGCACTTGTGTACAGGACTTATGTGGCGAACCTGGATAAATCAAACTATTCACTCAGGACCTCCTGAATCTCTTTCTCCTTCCTTATAACTTGTTATTATGCTTTTGTACAACTGTTTACATATTTAATGTTGAAGTAGTTTTGCTCATTTATTTTCACTATCTTTGTTCAAAAGACTATCCAGAAGATCTGTTAAATAGAACTTGTGTTGCTTTAAGGCATAAACTGCTTAAAGGCAGAATTTCTCTCACACGCCTCTTGTCTAAGTTTTCCTATGACTCTGAAGAAATTTGACTCAAAAATTTAGTTTCTCTAAAAACATACATTTTGAAGAATTTGACTTAGACACCTATTCACCCCCCTCTAGGTGATTCTGATCTTGTTAAGGCCAACAAGTGGTATCAGAGCTCATAGTCACTTCGTATATTTACTAAAGATCGAACAATCTAAGTGTAAGATCCTTATCAGAATCAATAGAGATGGCTAGTAGACACCTACTTGAGAACACCTCTCATCAGATGATTCCTGAAGGACCTCCACAACTAGACCACCACAGTTCAATGCTGACAATTACTCTTACTGGAAAAAGAGGATGATGTATTTCATCCAAGCTTAGAGCATGAGTGTTTGGCTTGTTGTCACAGATGGTGATTTCATCCCAACTAGGGGAGAAGCAGGTCTGGGGAGTGTTATAATTCCTCCTAGGGAGATACTGATGATATCCTTAAGAAATTGCAAACTGATGCCTCAACAGTAAATATGCTACATTGTGCACTTACTACTACTGAATATAACAAGGTTTCTGCTTGTGAAACAACCAAGGATATTTGGGAAAAGCTTGAAGTAACCTATGAAGGCACAGGCAAAGTGAAGCAATCCAAAGTCAAGCAACTCATGAGGAGTTATGAGTTATTTGAGATGTCTGACAAAGAATCTATATCAGAGATGAATTCAAGATTCCCCAAGATTGTCAATGACTTGAAGAGTTTGGGAAAGAATATTTAAGAATCAGAGAGAGTGAAAAAGAATCTCAGAAGCTTACCAAGGTCATGGCAAGCTAAGAAGACAACTATAAAAGAAGTTCATGACTTGTGCTTTTATACTTATGATGAACTCATTGGTTCATTAATAACTCATGAGATATCAATGAAGAACCATGACTTAAGAGAGAAGTCAGAAGGAAAAAGAGGAGTCGTTCTGAGAGCTGAATCTTCTGAAGATAAGGAACTTCCTATGCTGACCAGAAAGTTTAAGAATGCCTTTAGAAAATGCAGAGGTAGTAACTCCAAGAAGCCTTTCATGAGCTTTAACAAGAAAACTCATGATTCTGGTGAAAAACCCAAGAGAGATCCTAACAAACCTATTGTGTGTTATGGATGTCAGCAACCAGGACATATTAAGCCTAATTGTCCTGAGTCGAAAAGGGATAAGAGAAAGTTCAAGAAAGCAATGTTGGCTGCTTGGTCAAACTCTGAGACCAACAATGATCGTGAAGAGAAGGAAGAACAAGCACAAATATGTTTCATGGCCGTTGATGAGCCAACCTCTGAAGATACCACAAGAGAAGTTTCCGTACCTCTTGAAGCTGCATATGACTCTGAGGTAAACATATATCCCGAACAAGATATCCCTTGAAGAACTTTATAGTATGTTCAAGTACCTGAAAACGAAATTGGACAAAAGTGAGGCTGACAAATTTCTTAGGTTTACTCAAGTTTATTCTGATATGAAAATATTAGAAGAAAAACTAAGTAAACAGTTCAGTTCTCCTTCTGATGGCCCAAAAGCCAAAGGTAAGGAAAAACTGCCTCTGAGGAATGATAAACCTCAGAAGAAGAAATTTGTCACTCCCTTTCTTCTGAAAGAGATCACTTCTCCTCCTGATGTGAGAACCTCTGAGAGTGCTATTGCCTCTGAAGAAGCAGTACCTTCTCAGAAGAAGAAAAAAACTCCCAAGAAGCAAAGGGAAAGATCCAAAAACCCTCATTTTTGCAAACTGTGTAAGAGTGATGGACATTGGTTAAAGGATTACAAGTACCACATTAAAAACCTTTTGCAATCTGAAGTATCAGTAAAACCTCCTAAAGACAAGTCTAACTCTGATGGACCCAATAAGGCTTGGGTACCTGTCAGTAATTGATTGTGTTACATGTGGTTCCGAGTGCTCCATCAATGTCAAAGTTGTGGTACACTAACAGTGGGTGCTCAAGGCATATGACAGGTGATGAAAAGGCATTCATCACATTTGATCCTAAAAGAGGTGGTATAGTCAGCTTTGGAGATGCTCAGAGAGGAAGGATCTTTGGTTCTGGATCAATTGGAACCAATCCTCCTATTGAAGATGTCTCCCTAGTCAGAGGCCTGAAGTTCAACCTCCTTAGTGTTGCACAACTGTGTGACAAAGGTAGAGATGTTGTATTCAGCTCCTCTAGATGTAATCCTGGACAGTAAGTCAAGGGAAGTTATTCTAACTGCTCCTAGGGTAGAAAATGTTTTCATGCTGAATCTTGAGAATCTTTGCAAAAATATATGCTTAATGTCCAAAGAGGATACCTCCTGGCTCTGGCATAGAAGACTTGCTCATGTTAGCATGGATCTTCTGGCCAAAGTAGCTAGACAGCAAATTGGTTGAGGGTCTGCCTGAAATTAGTTTTAAAAAGAATCATTTATGCACTGTTTGTCAATCTGGAAAACAATCTAGAAGCTCTTTTAAAACTAAGAAAACCATTTCAAAAAAAAGACCTTTAGAATTACTTCATATGGATCTTTTTGGCCCTGTTCAACCAAAGAGCATGGGTGGAAAGGAGTATGCCTTTGTCATAGTAGATGACTATTCAAGATTCACTTGGGTCATCCTGCTTGTTAGTAAAGATGAGTCATTTGAATGTTTCTCAATTCTTGTTAAGAGACTAGGGAATGAAAGGAATGAAAAGGTTATCCATATTAGAAGTGATAATGGTAGAGAATTCAAGAACTTTTAGTTTGAAGAATTCTGTGAAACCAAGGGCATTGATCATAACTTTTCTGCTCCCAGAACTCCTCAACAAAATGGGGTAGTTGAAAGGAAGAACAAGACTCTGGTTGAGATTGCTAGAACTATGATCAATGACAAAAGGCTTCCAAAGTACCTCTGGGGAGAAGCTGTGAACACAACTTGTTATGTTCTGAATAGAGTACTTATCAGAAGTATCCTGAACAAAACCTCCTATGAACTCTGGAAAGGTAGAAAGCCTAAGATAGGTTATTTGAGAACCTTTGGTTGAAAATGCTATATTTTGAATACTAAAGAATATCTTTCAAAATTTGACTCAAAGGCAGATGAGGCCATTTTTCTTGGTTACTCAACATATAGTAAAGCATCTAGGATTTTTAATAAGAGGAATCAAACTTTAGATGAATCTGTTCATGTTCAATTTGATGAGACTAACCCTACAGATAGTAGAGCTCCTGAAGAAGATGAAGTTCCTGCTCCTATTGATTCATCTCCAAATGTTGATGAAGATACTTCACCAAGAGCTGCTGAAGTTGTCCCTCCTGTCACTGCTAATCCAGTCTCAAAAGACAATCCAACTCCAGAAGCTAACTTCATCCCAAAAGATGCTCCTATATACGATTCCATAAATGATGAACAAGTTTCAGAAGATACATTGGATATTTCAAGAGAAATTAGAGCTCCTAAGAATCACCCCTTGGAGAAGATCATTAACTCTATTCATAATCCTGTCATGACCAGAGCTCAGCACAGAAGATACATGGGGAATGTGGCTTTTGTGTCACTTCTGGAGCCCAAAGACTTCTATGAAGCTGAAGATAATGAATCATGGTTAATGCCAATGCAAGAAGAACTTGACCAGTTTAAAAGGTCAGAGGTTTGGACTTTGGTACCCAGACCTAAGAACAAGAAGATTGTTGGTACCAAGTGGGTTCTAAAGAACTAACTTGATGAATTTGGAAATGTTGTGAGGAACAAGGCAAGACTTATTGCTCAAGGTTACAGTCAGCAAGAAAGCATAGACTATGGTGAGACTTTTGCTCCTCTAGCAAGGTTGGAAGCCATTAGGATTTTGTGTGCATTTGCATCATACAAAGGTTTCAAGCTTTTCCAAATGGATGTGAAGAGCGCATTCTGTTGGCCCTAATAAGAACAGAATCACCTAGAGGGGGGTGAATAGGTGTCTAAGTTGAAAACTGAATTTTTCTAAGTTTTTTAAAGAAACTTAAAATTTCAGAGTCAAATTTCCTCAGAGTCAGAGGCAAGCTTATAGAAGTTGCTTCTGAGGGAAATTCTGCCTAAACACAGTTAGACTGTTTTTCAGCAACATAAGTTCTGATTTGGGAGCTTCTGGACAGTCTTCTGAACAAAGACAATGATACTTAGAGGAAATCTGTTTCAGCACTAAATATAAGCAAGTACACAGAAGCAAAAATAACAAGTATAAGAGGGAGAAAGAAGTTCAGGAGATCCTGATGAACAATTCGATTTATCCAAGTTCGCCACAGAAGTCCTGTGACTACGTCTTGTCCCCTGAGGTCGCAGCCTTCAGAGATTTTATAAATCCACTATTCAGAACTTTTATGGCAAGTTCAGAAGCTCCTTTACATCAACAGAACTTAAGCTAATTTCTCACTTAGTTCTGACTAGTCTAAAAAGAGTTAAAGGATTTCCACCAGAACAAAACAATACTCTGTTTTCTGGATTTCTCACCCAACTCTAATCTCAACTAGATTTCTCTCTTTAAATCTAACTGAAGATCACAACCGATCTCAGTTTACAAGATTCCTATTATGAACTTGTTTTTCTTCACTCTCTCACTTTAACTAAGACTATGCTAAGAAAGATTGAGAATGGAAAGTGATTGCTCTGTTTTGCTAGTTAAAACAGTGCGTTAAGATTTTGCTCGATGATCATGCGTGTTTTATGCATTGGAGCTTGGCTACTATTTATAGTGAATGAACATGACCGTTGGTGAATTTGAAACTTCAAAGGAGATGACATCAGTTGTTGTAGCCGTTAATTTGTCAAATCTTCAAACGGTCTTCAAACACTTTGATTCCGTTATCCTTGTTCTTTAACTAAGTCCGGTAAGTGATTTGAAATCAAAGACGAGGTTGACTGGAATCATCCTTCAATTGGATCAACAAGGGGTAGACAAGGAAATTCTGGTTTCTTTTCAACAGACAGGCGCGCTCCAACAAAACAGCTTTTTGAACTTTTGGCGCCTTGCATTAAATGCACTTGTCAGAACATTAAATGCAATCCAGAACCCGTGACTTTAGCTTTCAGAAGCTAATTTTCCAGATGTCTAGTCTTCTGATCACAATTGGCAAAACTTCTGATTGCAAGGAACTTCTGAGGAGGGCTTTAGCAGACTTCGGCTTCAGAGCGGAGGAGTTCCAGCTTCTGGATCGTTGAAACTCTGACTTCAGCAAACAAAACTTCTGAGTCCTTTAGGCAATCCGAAAATGATTCATTCAGCACCTGCTGAGTAACTTACACATAGACTAAAACAAAAATATTAGTCAACAATAAACTGTATGTAAGATAGTATTAAGTTTTCATCTTCTGAAACGTTTGGACATAATCAAAACACTTAGGGTTCATCATTCTCCCCCATTTTGGTTATGGACAAACCGTGGTCAGAAGGTAACAGAAAACATGAGGTTTAGAAGATAACTTCCTGATACATATGTTTCAAAACTTCTGAGTAAATTAACTCCCCCATTTTAGTGTAAATGGTGAACTTCAGCAATCTGTATAAACTTAAAGTTGACTTAAGATCAAGTTGTCAGATTTTAGATAAAGATAATTTACTGAGTTAAAAGAAACATAAGCAAAAGTAAGAAGTCAGAAATATAAGAAAGTATAAGAAGGATTCAGTGTATAAAAGTTCAGAAGACAACAAGAGAAACAAAATAATCAGAAGAGCAGAAAAAGTCCTAAGACAAATACTACCCAACCCAGAACCTAGCTAAGAAGCTTAAGTCCTAAAAGATTACAGGTTCCTAGGTTTCTTCTGAGGAGGAGGAACACCACTAGAACCTTCAGCAGCACTTGATCTCTTCTGACCAGACTTCTCCCCCGTTTGACCAGAACCAAGAGCAACACCAAGAGCACCCTGGGATTTCAACTTCTCCTGAACATCCAGTGCAGTCTGATATTGCTGAGGGGTTGGTCTCACAGCATTGATCATATCCATTCTTCTTCTGAAATCAGCATCAATGGTTCTGATATGATCATAAGTCTGTCCAGACAAAGGTCGCTGTCTGTGAACGTCTTCCAGAAGGAGCTTAAGCAAACGATTGTTGGCATACACAGCAGCAGTGAAATGCTCATTCTGAATGTAAGTTTGTCCTCGAACAAACCTATAGCAGTTATGCAGAGTCTTTTCTTGTTCACGTGCTTGAGTGTGCATAACCTTCAGAAGTTCAGTAAGCTCAGCAATCTATGCATTCTGAGCAGAGACAGCAGACTCAATGTTGGAGAGTCGATTATTGAGATCAGGGGTGATGTCATATACAATCTTTGCAGCCCCGGAAGATGATGAACCTTGAGCAGAAGATTTCACTTCTCTCAGAATTTGATTTGCAATACTTTGCAGGTCATCCATCTTTCTTGGGAGCAACTTCTCATGAGCCTCATAATGCTCGTTTGCTTCCTTGACTTCTTCTGTCAACATCTCCAGATTCTCATTGACCTTCTGAGAAGAAGCAAGAGCAATATTATCCAATGACGGAAGAGTCAGAGCTAATTGTCTCACTTTGTACAGCTCATCATATGTAGCTAGATGAAGAGTAGAAAGATTGCGTATGTAGACAGAAGGATCCTGCATTTGAAGCATAGTCATGAGCTGCAGGTTCTGAGCTTTCAGAGAATGTAATTCTTGCAGCACAATGCCCTGAGCATACATGTCAGCAGCAGAGGTCCTTTGCCCCATACCAGCAAATCTATTCAGCATTTCATCTGAGCCACTCTGACTCATTCTTCTCAGCTCTTCAACACTGGGGGCAACACCAGCTTCGGATATACCAGAAGCTCTCCCCATGAAACCAAAACTACCAAAACTGGTATTCAAGTCATCTCTATTCATGTGTTTGCGTAGGAAGTCATAGTTAGATGACAATCCAACAAAATAAGAGGTTGTGGAGGAGGTAGTTAAGGGATCACACACAGGAGGTGTATGTCCAGATGTTGAGAGAGGAGGGATTTGAGAGTTTGAGGAAGGGATGGTGTTTGAGGTAGAGGAAGAAATGGTAGGGGAGATGGAAGGTAAAGTGGATGGTAGTGAGAAAGATGGAACAGTAAATCCAATGGATGGACTTACAGAGGAGAAAGGAATGGAGGAGGTAGTGGAAGTGGATATAGAATCTGTGAAAATTGGAGTTGTATTTATATTCACTTCTGAATAGGATCCAGAAGGAGGAATGATTTGAGGAGGTACAACCTCAGAAGTTGAAGTTGTAAGAGGAATTGAAGTTTGGGATCCACTCACTTCTGTGACAGAAGGGAGTGAAGGAGATTGATGAGGAGTAAGAGTGGGAGAAGAGATGACCTGTTCAGAGTTTGGATCAAACATTGAGATGGGCTCAGCAAAAATATGAGCCATCCTGATCAGTGTTTCAGAAGCGTCCCTATCACCAGGGTTTCTACCTTGATTCAGAAGAATGTTGTCAATGAAGTTTTCATCATCAACATTCTCAACAAAACGTTTTGCGCCCTGAAGAACCTCTTCATCCTCTGGTTCACTCTCATGTGATAGCTCTTCAATCAGAGGAGCATCAATGTCCTCTTCAACAGACTTCTCCAACAAGTCTTCAGCAGCTTCCGATTTCTCAATCATCGGTTCTTCCAATTCAGCACTGGGAGCAAAAACGAAGTCCTTCTTCCTCAGAACCCTTCGTTTTGCTACTGCCTTCTTCTTTAGTCTAGAAGAAAGAGGAACATCCTCAGTATTCTTTTCTTCTGAACTTGTCTTCTCCTTAATCCGAGAGGAGAGAGGGATATTCTCAGAGTCCTCTCCATCTTCAGAGGCCTCAACAGTCTTTGAGAGCTCTGCTTCCTCAAGTTCAGCAGCGCATTCTAAAAGTCTTGCATCGGCCTTAGCCTTTGCAGCAATTTCTCTTTCAGCTGCTAACTTATCTTCAGCTTCCTTCTTTTTCTTTTTCTCTTCAGCAAGAGCCACAACTCTTGCAACTTTCTCAGCTTCAGCAGCCTTCTCTTTTTCAGCAAGGCGTGCTTCCTCAGCATCTTGAGCATCCTTCTCCTGAAGATCCTTTGGTTTCTCAGCAACAATCTTGCCAGAGGGTTCAACACTGATTGTTGTTTGAACCATCGTGGGAAGAGGTTCTGAAACAGCCACTTTCTCAACAGTCAGGACCAACTTACTTGATCCCTTCTTTCCCTTGCCCTTCTTGGCATCATTCTTTCCTTTCTGCACAGAAGCTTCCATAATTTCCTTCTGAGCAATACTCACAGAGGAGCCCTTCTCAATCTTCTTAGGAGTCACACCAAAACTCAGGTTTCTGAAGGTATGCATCTTCAGAACCGTACTCCTACTAGTAACACCTTCTCCTGACACCTCAACAGAGGCTGCCTCAAACAACCTAGTCAGGAGTGAGCCATATACTAATGCACTCACGGTCTTACATCCTTCATCTGCCTTATCAGCATGGCAGGTAGATTAATCTTCTTCTGGTTGACCACATGCCACATGAAAGCCCTTTCTCTGTTGGAAACACAATTGACCCCTCCAGCCTTCGGAAGAAAGACATTCGTTGTCAAGTAGTGTGCCCACCTCTGGTGCTGAGTCAACCAGGTGGCATACGTTTCCTTGGCATTCAGATCTGGTTTAGCCCAGTTGACTTCTGTAAAACCTTCTGCTGAACCATCATCACCTATGATGATTCCTTCATCATCTATACCAATCACCTGAGCAATGGAAGCCCTGCTGACTTCGATCTCAACTTCCCCGACATCAGAGTGCAACACATCCTCCTCATTAGAAAAGAAATAGAGGTTCGGATAAAATTCGGTAACTAATTTAGGATAAATGAATTCATCGAGAGAGACGAATGAATTCCAGTTTTGAGCGCTAAGCCATTGAGATATGGGTTCAGTTGATTTGACTTCATCATCTAGGAACCTAGAGGTAAAAACCCTAGATTCACTAACTTTCTTTTGTGACTCAGTGGTGAAGATGTGAGTGACAGTGATTTCTTGAGCCATTTAAGAGAATGTAAGAAAATAGGTTAAGAGATTTGAGAAGAAGGAACACAGAAATTTGATGAAAATTCTAATAGCAAAGAGAATGCAAGTGAAAGTTTCTAAGTATGGAAAAACCCCTATTTATACCCAAACACATAAACCGTTCCAATTCAAAAAGCAAATAAACACCGTTTAAAAGGGAACAGATAACCGTTAAACACAGAACAGCGCCGTAAAATGCAGTAGATAACGCATGCTTAAGTGTCAAATCATGATTAGAATTAATTATCACTTAATTATCTTAAACGATTAAACCCTTAAGATACTCAGAAATAATTAAACTAAGTTATTGAAGAGGATAAGTCATACCAATGCCTTCTCGTAAGTTGTTGAAAGACATACCAGCCAGAGGCTTAGTAAACATGTCAGCAAGATTCTCTTCAGAGGGAACATGAGTAATGATAATATCCTTTTTCAGAACATGATCTCTTAAGAAGTGATGCCTAATATGAACATGCTTCATCCTGCTGTGCTGAATAGGATTCTTTGAAAGATCAATTGCACTCTTGTTATCACAGTAGATTGTAATTGTTCCAGGGATGACTCCATAGTCAGCAATTTGTTGCTTGATCCAGAGCATCTGAGAAACACAACTTCCAGCAGCAACATACTCAGCTTCAGCAGTTGAGAGAGCCACAGAGGTTTGCTTCTTGCTATGCCAGGAGACTAGGCACTCCCCCAGAAAATGACAACCACCAGAAGTGCTGACCCTTTTCAATTTATCTCTACCATAGTCAGAGTCTGTGTATCCTATAGGAGTGAAATCAGAACTACAGGGATACCACAAACCAGCTTCTGGTGTGCCTTTAAGATATCTGAGAATTCTTTTGACAGCAACATCATGAATTTCTCTTGGCTTTGATTGATATCTAGCACACAAACACACAGCAAAATGTATATCTGGCCAGCTGGCTGTTAGGTATAAAAGAGAACCAATCATACCTCTGTAGGTTTTTATATCTACAGGTTTACCAGCTTTCTCTTCATCATCAATGTCTTTGCTGACATCCATTGGAATATCAACAGCATTAGAGTCCATCATGCCAAATTTCTTCAGCACTTCTCTAGTGTACTTGGCTTGATTGATAAACACTCCATCATTACTTTGCTTGATCTGAAGTCCTAAGAAGAAGGTTAACTCTCCCATCATAGACATTTCAAACTCAGCCTTCATGTGGTCACTGAACTCTCTGCACAAAGATTCATTAGTAGCACCAAATATAATATCATCAACATATACCTGAGCTATAAGGATATCGTTGTTCTTCTTCAGAGTGAACAGAGTTGTATCAACATAGCCTCTGACAAATCCCTTAGACAGAAGGAACTTTGTCAGTCTCTCATACCAAGCTCTGGGAGCTTGTTTCAGTCCATACAATGCTTTCTTCAGCTTGTACACATGATCAGGAAACTTAGGATCTTCAAAACCAGGAGGTTGAGACACATAGACTTCCTCATCAATGTAACCATTCAAGAATGCACTTTTCACATCCATTTGAAAGAGCTTAAAACCTTTGTATGATGCACAAGCACATAAGATTCTAATGGCTTCTAATCTTGCAACAGGAGCAAAAGTTTCACCATAATCTATGCCTTCTTGCTGACTGTAACCTTGAGCAACAAGCCTTGCCTTGTTCCTCACAACATTTCCAAATTCATCAAGTTTGTTCTTCAGAACCCATCTAGTTCCAACAACCTTTATGTTGTTAGGTCTGGGAACCAAAGTCCAAACTTCTGACCTTTTGAACTGGTCAAGTTCTTCTTGCATTGCCATTAACCAGGAGTCATCATCAGCAGCTTCATAGAAGTCCTTGGGTTCCAGAAGTGACACAAAAGCCACATTCCCCATGTATCTTCTGAGCTGAGCTCTGGTCATGACAGGATTATGAACAGAGTCAATTATGTTTTCTAAGGAATGATTCCTATGAGTTCTAACTTCTCTTGGTACATCCAATGAGTCTTCTGAAACCTGTTCATCATTTGTTGAATCATATATAGGAGCATCTTCTGGAAGGAAGTTGACTTCTGGAGTGGGATTCTCTTCTTGAGCTTGTTCAGCAACAGGAGGAACCACTGCAGCAGCTCTGGGAGAAACATCTTCTTCTTCATCAGGAGATGTAGCTTCAGGAGCTTGAACTACATCTTCATCAGGAGCTCTACTATTGTCCAAGATTTTACATCCAGAGGAGCTGAAGACAACATCTCTACCTTTATCACACAGTTGTGCAACACTCAGGAGATTGAACTTCAGGCCTCTGACTAGGGAGACATCTTCGATCGGAGGATTAGTTCCTATGGATCCAGAACCAAGTATCCTTCCTTTCTGGGCATCTCCAAAGCTGACTTTTCCACCTCTTTTAGATCAAATGTGATGAATGCTTTTTCATCACCTGTCATATGCCTTGAGCACCCACTGTCAATGTACCACAGCTTTGACATTGATGGAGCACTCAGAGCCACCTGCAACACAATCAATTAGTGACAGGTACCCAATCCTTATTGGGTCCTTCAGAGTTAGATTTTTCTTCAGCATGTTTTAATGATATCTCAGATTGCAAGAGGTTTTTAATATGATACTTGCAATCTTTTAACCAGTGACCATCACTCTTGCAAAGTTTGCAAAAGGGAGGGTTCTTGGATCTTTCCCTTTGCTTCCTGGGAGATTTCTTCTTCTTCTGAGAAAGACCAACATCTTCAGAGGCTATACCAGCACTCTCAGAGGTTCCAACATCAGGAGGAGAAGCTATCTCTTTCAGAAGAGAGGGAGTGACAGGTTTCTTCTTCTTTTGGGGTTTATCACTTCCCAGAGGCAGCTTTTCCTTGCCTTTGACTTTAGAGCCATCAGCAGGAGTGCTGAATTGTTTACACAGTTTTTCTTCTAACACTTTCATGTCAGAATAAACTTGAGTAAACCTAAGAAACTTGTCAGCCTCACTCTTGTCCAATTTCCTTTTCAGGTACTTGAACATACTATAGAGTTCTTCAAGAGAATCAAAGATATTTTGTTCAGAAGATATGTTTACCTCGGAATCATATGTAGCTTCAGGAGGTGCGGAAGTTTCTCCTGTGACATCTTCAGAAGTTGGCTCATCAATAGCCATAAAACAAATCTGAGCTTGCTCTTCCTTTTCTTCAGGGTCACTGCTGGTCTCAGAGTCTGACCAGGCAGCCAGCATAGCTTTCTTGAACTTTTTCTTATCTTTCTTCAGCTCCGGACAGTTAGGCTTAATGTGCCCCGGTTGCTGACATCCATAGCACACAATTGGCTTGTTTGGATCTCTCTTGAACTTTTCACCAGAATCAGGAGTTTTCTTATCAAAGCTCCTGAAAGGCTTCTTGTAGTTTCCACCTCTGCCTTTTCTAAAGGCCTTCTTGAACTTCCTGGTCAGCATAGCCAGTTCCTCATCTTCTGAGGATTCTTCAGAAGATTCTGCTTTCAGGACAATCCTTTTTCCTTCTGACTTTTCTCTTAGGTCATGATTCTTTAATGACATCTCATGAGTAATTAAGGATCCAATGAGTTCATCATACAAGTAATAGCTCAAGTCCTGAACTTCTTCAATAGCAGTCTTCTTGGCTTGCCAAGACCTTGGTAAGCTTCTGACAATCTTCTTCACTCGATCAGATTCTTCAATATCTTTTCCTAAACTCTTCAAGTCATTGACTATCTTGGTGAATCTAGAGTTCATGTCTGAAATAGATTCTTTATCAAGCATTTCAAATAACTCATAATCTCTCATGAGTTGGTTGACTTTAGATTGCTTCACTTTTCCTGTTCCTTCATATGTGACTTCCAGCTTGTTCCAAATATCCTGTGCAGTTTCACAAGAAGAAACTTTGTTATATTCAGTAGCTGTAAGTGCACAATGCAACATATTTATTGCTGAAGCATTAGTTTGGAGTTTTTTCAGAATGTCATCTGTGTATTCCCTCTGAGGAATAACAACATCCCCTAGACCTTGTTCCATTCTGGTAGGAATGAAATCACCATTAGTGATGACATACCAAGCACTCATGTTCTGAGCTTGGATGAAGTACATCATCCTTTTCTTCCAGTATGAGTAGTTGTTGCCATTAAATAATGGAGGTCTGGTAGTGGAAGAACCTTCTGGAACTATGAAGTGAGAAGAATTCTCAGGTTGGTGTCTACTAGCCATCTCTATTGATTCTGATAGGATCTTACACTTAGATTGTTAGATCTTTAGTAAATATACGAAGTGACCTTCGCTCTGATACCACTTGTTGGCCCTAACAAGAACAGAATCACCTAGAGGGGGGTGAATAGGTGTCTAAGTTGAAAACTGAATTTTTCTAAGTTTTTTAAAGAAACTTAAAATTTCAGAGTCAAATTTCCTCAGAGTCAGAGGCAAGCTTATAGAAGTTGCTTCTGAGGGAAATTCTGCCTAAACACAGTTAGACTGTTTTTCAGCAACAGAAGTTCTGATTTGGGAGCTTCTGGACAGTCTTCTGAACAAAGACAATGATACTTAGAGGAAATCTGTTTCAGCACTAAATATAAGCAAGTACACAGAAGCAAAAATAACAAGTATAAGAGGGAGAAAGAAGTTCAGGAGATCCTGATGAACAATTCGATTTATCCAAGTTCGCCACAGAAGTCCTGTGACTACGTCTTGTCCCCTGAGGTCGCAGCCTTCAGAGATTTTATAAATCCACTATTCAGAACTTTTATGGCAAGTTCAGAAGCTCCTTTACATCAACAGAACTTAAGCTAATTTCTCACTTAGTTCTGACTAGTCTAAAAAGAGTTAAAGGATTTCCACCAGAACAAAACAATACTCTGTTTTCTGGATTTCTCACCCAACTCTAATCTCAACTAGATTTCTCTCTTTAAATCTAACTGAAGATCACAACCGATCTCAGTTTACAAGATTCCTATTATGAACTTGTTTTTCTTCACTCTCTCACTTTAACTAAGACTATGCTAAGAAAGATTGAGAATGGAAAGTGATTGCTCTGTTTTGCTAGTTAAAACAGTGCGTTAAGATTTTGCTCGATGATCATGCGTGTTTTATGCATTGGAGCTTGGCTACTATTTATAGTGAATGAACATGACCGTTGGTGAATTTGAAACTTCAAAGGAGATGACATCAGTTGTTGTAGCCGTTAATTTGTCAAATCTTCAAACGGTCTTCAAACACTTTGATTCCGTTATCCTTGTTCTTTAACTAAGTCCGGTAAGTGATTTGAAATCAAAGACGAGGTTGACTGGAATCATCCTTCAATTGGATCAACAAGGGGTAGACAAGGAAATTCTGGTTTCTTTTCAACAGACAGGCGCGCTCCAACAAAACAGCTTTTTGAACTTTTGGCGCCTTGCATTAAATGCACTTGTCAGAACATTAAATGCAATCCAGAACCCGTGACTTTAGCTTTCAGAAGCTAATTTTCCAGATGTCTAGTCTTCTGATCACAATTGGCAAAACTTCTGATTGCAAGGAACTTCTGAGGAGGGCTTTAGCAGACTTCGGCTTCAGAGCGGAGGAGTTCCAGCTTCTGGATCGTTGAAACTCTGACTTCAGCAAACAAAACTTCTGAGTCCTTTAGGCAATCCGAAAATGATTCATTCAGCACCTGCTGAGTAACTTACACATAGACTAAAACAAAAATATTAGTCAACAATAAACTGTATGTAAGATAGTATTAAGTTTTCATCTTCTTAAACGTTTGGACATAATCAAAACACTTAGGGTTCATTACATTCCTAAATGGGTACATTGATGAAGAAGTTTATGTATCTCAACCTCCTGGTTTTGAAGATTTTAAGTTTCCTGATCATGTGTAAAAGCTTCAGAAGGCCATGTATAGACTGAAACAAGTTCCCAGAGCTTGGTACGAGAGACTGAAAAAGTTCCTTCTGTCTAAACGATTTGTCAGAGGCTGTGTTAATACTACTCTATTCACTTTGAAGAAGAACAAATATATCCTTTTAGCTCAGGTATATGTTGATGATATTATATTTGGTGCTATTAATGAATCTTTGTGTAGGGAGTTCAGTAATCACATAAAAGCTGAATTTGAAATGTCTATGATGGGAGAATTAACCTTCTTTTTAGGACTGCAAATCTAGCAAAGTAATGATGGTATCTTTTTCAATCAAGCAAAGTATACTAGATAAGTGCTGAAGAAATTTGGCATGTCAGAAGCTAATGCAAATGACATCCCAATGGATGTCAGCAAAGACTTTGATGATGAAACTAAAGCTGGTAAACTTGTAGAAATAAAACCTACAGAGGTATGATTGGTTCTCTTTTATATCTAACTGCCAGCAGGCCAGATATACATTTTGTTGTGTGCTTCTGTGCTAGGTATCAGGCTAAACCAATGGAAATCCATGACATTGATGTCAAAAGGATTCTAAGATATCTTAAAGGCACTTCTGAGGCTGATTTGTGGTATCCTTGTAGTATAGATTTTACTCCTGTAGGATACACAGACTCTGACTATGGTAGAGACAAATTTAAGAGAGTCAGCACTTCTGGTGGATGTCACTTTCTGGGGGAGTGCATAGTCTCCTGGCATAGTAAGAAGCAAACTTCTGTAGCCCTTTCAACTCCTGAAGCTGAATATGTTCCTGCTGGAAGCTGTGTTTCTCAGATGCTTTGGATAAAGCAACAAATTGCTGACTATGGTCTTATTCCTAGAACTATCACTATCAAGTGTGACAACAAGAGTGCAATTGACCTTTCAAAGAATCCCATTCAGCATAGTAGAATGAAGCATGTTCACATTAGGCATCATTTCCTGAGAGATCATGTTCTGAAGAAAGATATTGTCCTGACTTATCTGCCCTCTGAAGAGAATTTTGATGATATGTTTACTAAGCCTCTGGCTAGTGGACCATTCAGAACTCTGAGGGAACGCATATGTATGACTAATCCTCTTCAGTAATTATCATTAATGCAATTAATCTTATCTTGATTGCTTAGCCATTTAGAGTCGTTAATTGTGTTTAATGTTAATTATAATGATTAATTTCTGTTTTGAGCGTGCCTACATTTAATGATATTACTGCGCATGTCTGTCAGTTAATGGTAACTGGTTCCCTTTTTCACGGATGTTATCTTCGTTTGAATTAGTGAACGGTTTTTGTTTTTGGGTATAAATAAGGGATTTCCATACTTAGCAATTTTTTCACCTAAGTCATGTTTGCTATTAGAATCTCTGCAATTTCTGCATCTCTGTTTCTTTCTCTTTTTGACCTAAAACCCTATTTTCCTCTTCTCAAATGGCTCTAGAACAAAACTTAGTTCCACAAGTTGTTATCACTCATCTCTTTGATTCCTCCTCTGATAATAACAAGCTTAGTCAATCTAGGGTTCATACCTCAAAATTCCTAGATGAAGAGATTAGAACCTCAACCCCAATCTCAAAATGGCTTTCTGCTCAAAACTGGAACCCCATTGTGACTCTAGACGAAGTCATCTATCCTGCTCAAGTGACTGAGTTCTACCAGAACTTATATTTTTGTTCTGATGAAGATGATACTGTTCACTCGACTATTGGTGAAGAAAATTTTGAAGTATCCAGATCCTCCATTGCTAAGGCAATGGTCATTAGTGATGGAGGGGTTACCATTGGAGATGACGGATCTGCTGAAGGGTTCACAGAGGTGAACTGGGGAAAGCCAGACCTTGAGGCTAAGGAGACCTATGCTACCTGGTTGACTCAGCACCAGAGGTGGGCACATTACCTTACAACTAATGTGTTCTTATCTAAGTCTGGGGAAGTCAACTGTGTCTCCAATCGAGAAAGGGTGTTCATGTACCATTTAATGAACGAGAAGAAGATCAGTTTCCCTGCCATGATTCTTAGGCAGATGAAGAATGTAAAGTACAACAGTACATTGGCCTTTGGATCTCTTCTGACAAGGTTGTTTGAAGCTGCATCAACAACTATTCCAGGAGATGCTATCAGAAGCATAAGTTCTCCTGTCAAAATGGTCACCTTGACCAAATTGGCTTTTGGTGTTGTGCCATCCAGGAGAGCTGACAATTCTGCTCATGTCTTCGCCGCTTAGAAGGAGATTATAAGGGATACTGGAAAATGTGCTAAGGCCAAGAAGCGCAATAAGGGTAAGAAGACCCATAGTAAAATTGTTCTGGAGGTTATTCAAGCAGATGCTCTGGAACCTAGTCCTACTTTGGTTCAAACTTCAATTAGAGTTGAACCAACTGGGAAGGTTGTTGCTGAGAATCCCTCTGGAGCTAGTGGGCCTAAGGAAGCCACTGAGCTTTTTGTCCAGCAGAAGGTTGCTGAGAAGAAGATTGCTGAAGATGCCAGGCTTGCTGAGCTGGCTAGAATTGCTGAAGAAGAAAGACTTGCTGAGATAGCAAGAGTTGTTGAGGAAGCAAAGGTAGCAGCAGTTGTTAAAGCTGCTGAGGAAACTATGGCTGCTGAGCCTGCCAGAAAGAACGAAGCTGAGAAGCTTGCTGAGGACTTAGAGGATGTACCTCTGAAGAGGCAAAGAACCAAGGCAATGGCAAGTAGGAAGAAATTCGTAAGGAAGAAAGATTTTTAAATGGCTCCTAGGAATCCTGAACTTGAGGATGAGGATGTTGATGAACCAGCACAAGCTGCTGATGATGATGACAATGCTAAGAAAGATGATTTGATGGATGTTGAGGTCGATCTTGATGCTCCTTACATTGAGGACATTCCGTATGACTCTCCACATCTTGATGATGTTGAAGAATCAGTTCCTGGAGAGACTGATGAAGTCATGGAGAAGATTAAGCTTGAGAGTCTACATAATAGGGCTCAAGCTGGCCTGAATGACGCATCTGATTTTATAGACAGAGTGCTGATGGGTCAAGGACGAGATTCGGAAGAAGATCTTTCAGGTTCTAACCACTTTGGTCCTGCTGAGATTTTGGATGCCCTTAGTGCTAAACCCATTCTTTCCTTTAATCCAAATGCTCTTGAAAATCTTCCCTTTTCCATTCATTCACCCACTTCTCCCATTCTTCCTTCAACCTTTTCCATTCATTCACCCACTTCTCCCATTCATCCTTCAACATTTTCCTCGATGACCTCAACCTCTGAGGTTATAGTTTCTAAAACTGTTCCATTTCACTCAGAAATTAGCATGGCCTTCGGCCCTATATTTTCTGACTCCACTACTATTTCCTCCACCTTCTCCTTTTCTACCTCATCTACTTTTCCTCCTTTATCTATACCTTTTACCATTCCCACATTCTCCTTCACCACTTCTTCTTCATCAACTATCTCCTTCACTACATTCACTTCACTCCCTTCATCCACCTCAATTCCTCCATCTTCTTCCTCCTCTGGACATACACCTTATGTGTGTGTTCCATTAACTACTTCTGTTTCCACTCCTAGCAGCTCCTTTGATGGGTTACAATCAAACTACTCCTGCCTCCAAGATATACTTTCTCAGCACGAAAGGGCTAATTTGTTTGGTGGAATTGGATTTATTGGGAGATCTTCTGTTCCCGCTGGGACTGCTCCCTCTGAAGAAGATCTGAGAAGAATGAGTCAGGGTGGCTCAAGTGAATTCTTGACAAGGCTTGCTGGATTTGGTTAGAGGAACAATGTTGCTGACATGGTTGCTCAAAGGTGCAGTGCTTCAGGATCTTCAATATTTGAAGGCTCAGAATCTGCAACTTATGTCCATGTTGCAACTCCAAGACCGTACCATATACATTCAGAACTTGGACAGTCTTCACTTGGCTGCAAATGATGAGCTGTACAGGATGCAACAACTTGCTCTTACTCTGCCTACTGTTGAGAATATTGTCGTTGCCTCTGAAAACAAGTCTCTCATGCTCTTGATGGTTTGATTGCTGAAGTTTTGGAGGCTAATGAGCATTTCAAGACTCAGAGTGTAGAGTTTCCCAAGAGGTTTAATGACCATCAAAATCTGTCTAATCAGATCCTGAGAGAAGTGAAATCTTCTGCTCCCTCATCATCCTCTGCTCCTGTCCATACTCAGTTATCTAGCTCTCTTGGTATCTACAAAAGACTTGAGGCAATTGAAAATGCTCAAGCAATTTAGAATGCTCAAGTTGAAGAGCTTACTGCACTTCTGAAGGTTTCTCATGAACTGGTTATGAAACAAGAAAAGAATCTGGCGAGTTGTGTCAAGTTTATCCAAGGTTAGACTTTTGTTTAGTATGATGTTATGGCTGGTGCCTTACACTTTTCCAACCAAGCTATTAAGATCCTTCTGGAAGATGTTCATAGAAGATGTCCCCTGCCCAATGAAACTGTTCAGAGGATTACCAAGTTTAACTCTGAAGTCAGAAAAAGAATGACAATCATTGATTCTGTCAGACATACTGAAGCTCATACTCGACATGCTTATGAACAAAAACAGAAATATATGGATGCTCGTCAGTTAGGATTTGGATTTGGACAAAAGGGGGAGAAATCTGTTCAACAGAGTGGTTCTTTTAGCTGGCTCCAAGAGACCTTCTGAGATTATCGGTTCTGGTTTTGGATTTGAGCAACAAAAGAAGCAAAGACTTGATAGAAAATGATAAATGAACTTTAGGCCTCTTAGCCATAGGTTATGGGTTGGGAAGCTTGTCTTAGGACTTGTTTTCTCTAACTCTGTTATTTTTCAACTTCTGTATGTTCTAACTTCTGTATGTTTTATCTTGATCCAATATAATCCGAACTTATCCTTATGTCCCTTAATATTGCTTGTCTACTGAATCATTGTGCCTAACTTACTTATGTTTTTTCCTATTGACTTGCTTCATAAGAATCTAACAATCTTGATCTTAAATCTTCTTAAGTTAAACAGATTTTTGGAGTTCACCATTTTCAATAGAATGGGGGAGTTAAGTCATTCAAAGGCACTAAAAACATAACTCAAAGGGAGTTACCTTCTGAACATTTGTTTTAGATAAAGTAACCTTTCCTTCTGAACCACGTTTTGTCCATAACCAAAATGGGGGAGAATGATGAACCCTATATGTTTTGATTAGTCCAAAACGTTTCAGAATATGAAATTCAATTTATAACTTATATACTTATGAATGTTGACTAACAATTTTTTATCAGTATTGCATAAGTTTTTTCTCAGCAGGTGCTGAATGAAAGAATCTGGATTGAATCAAGTACTCTGAAGAAAGTCAGATCAAGACAGAAGTTAGAGCTCAGAAGCTGGAACCTCCGCCCTAAAGATCTCATGAAGTTTATCAAGCTTTACTCAGAAGTTCAAGACATCCAGAATTTGAAGATTCCATTAGTTATCAGAAGCATAGAAAAAAGGAATTAAGTGATCAGAAGCTAGATCACAGACTCTGTTATGCATTTAATGCACTTGTCTACTGCATTTAATGCTAGGCGCCAAAAACTTCAAAAAGCTTTTTTGAAGGAGCGCGCTTGTCTACAACAAACAAAACCAGATTTTCCTTGTCTAACCTTTGTTGATCCTAATGAAGAAAGTTTCAGTCAACACTATCCTTTGATTTCAAATCACGTACCGAATTTAGTTAAAGAACAAGGTTAACGGAATCAAGTGTGTTTGAAGATCGTTTGAAGAAATGACAGATTAACGGCTACAAGTATGTCAGCACCAAATTGAAGATTCAAATTCAAGCAACGGTCATCTCAAGACACTATAAATAGTAGCCAAGCTCATATGTGTCAATACACGCGAAATTTTTTGAGCTAACTCAACGCACTTTGTTTCTAAGCAAAACAGAGCATCTTTCCATTCTTAATCTTTTGTTATTTGATATTTGTAAAAGAGTGAGAGTGAAGAAAAACAAGTTCATAATAGGAATCTTGTAAGCTGATATCATTTGTGATATTCAGTTAGATTTGAGAGAAATCTAGTTAAGGTTTAAGTTGGGTGAGAATCCAGAGAACATGATTGTTGTTTCTATGGTGAAAATCTTTTAACTTATTCTAGGCTAGTCAGAACTAAGTGAGAAATTAGCTTAAGTTCTGATAATGTAAAGGAGCTTTTGAACGTGTCATAAACGTTTTGAATAATGGATTTAAAATCTCTGCTGAATGCGCTCACAGGGGACAGGACGTAGTCACAGGACTTCTGTGGCGAACGTGGAAAAATCAAACTGTTCACTCAGGACCTCCTGAATCTCTTTCTCCTTCCTTATAACTTGTTATTTTGCTTTTGTACAACTGTTTACATATTTAGTGCTGAAGTAGTTTTTCTCATTTACTTTCATTGTCTTTGTTTAGAAGACTGTCCAGAAGATCAGTTAAACAGAACTTTTGTTGCTTTAATGCAGAAACTGCTTAAAGGCAAAATTTCTCTCACAAGCCTCTTGTCTAAGTTTGCCTCTGACCCTTTAGAAATTTGACTCAGAAATTTAAGTTTCTCTAAAAACTTACATTTTGAAGCATTTGACTTAGACACGTATTCACCCCCCCCCCCCCCTCTAGGCGATTCTGATTTTGTTAGGGCCAACAAGACTATGAAGCCACCAGTGATGCTGAGGAAAAAGTAGAGCATGCCCAAATATGTTTCATGGCTATTGATGAGCTAACCTCTGAAGTAACCACATGAGAAACTTCTGCACATCCTAAAGCTACATATGATACTAAGGTAAACATATCTCCTGAACAAGATTTCCTAGAATCTCTTAAAGAACTCTATAGTATGTTCAAATACCTGAAAAGGAAATTAGACAAAAGTGAGGCTGACAAATTTCTTAGGTTTACACAAGTGTATTTTGATATGAAAATATTAGAAGAGAAACTATGTAAACAGTTCAGTACTCCTTCTTATGACCCAAAAGTCAAGGCAAGGAGAAACTGCCTTTGAGGAGTGATAAACCTCTGACGAAGAAATCTGTCACTCCCTCTCTTTTTAAAGAGATCTATTCTCCTCCTGATGTGGGAACTTCTGAAGGCATTACTGCCTCTAAAGAAGTTGTACCTTCCCAGCAGAAGAAGAAAGCTCCTAAGAAAGTGAGGGAAAGATCCAAAAACCCTCATTTTTGCAAATTGTGTTAAAGGATTGCAAGTACCACATTAAGAACCTTTTGCAATTTGAATTATCTGTAAAACCTGCTAAAGACAAACCTAACAATGAAGGACCCAATAAAGATTGGGTACCTGTCAATAATTGATAGTTTTGCAGGTGGCTTTGAGTGCTCCATTAATGTCAAAGCTGTGGTACATTGATAGTGGGTGCTCAAGGCATATGACAAGTGATGAAAAAGCATTTATCACATTTGATCCTAAAAGAGGTGGTAAAGTCAGCTTTGGAGATGCTCAGAAAGTCAGCACTTTCAGCAAGCATGTCAGCAGCAGGATTCCTCTGACCAAAACCAGCAAATCTATTCAGGAAGTCATCTGAGCCACCCTGACTCATTCTTCTCAGCTCTTCAACAGAAGGAACATTACTAGCTCCTGAAGGAATGGGAGAGACCCGAATAAACCCACGACCACCAAAGTAGGTCTCATTCTCATGCTGATTCATTGTATTTCAGAGAAAATCATAGTTTGAGGAAATGCCAGCAAAAGGAGAAGTAGTTGTGGCATAAGTAGTTAAGGGATCGCACACATGAGGTGTATGTCCAGAAGCTGTTGAAAGAGGAGGGATATTTGAAGTGGAGGAAGGAGCAGAAGTAGTTTGAGGAGAAGATAAAGTTTGAGGAGAAGATAAAGAAGGAGTATAAGTAGCTTGAGGAGAAAATAAAGAAGGGAATGTAAATCCTTAGGAAGGAAGTACAGAGGAAGTGTTTAGAAAGGAAGTAGTGGAGGTAGAAATAGAGTCAGAAAAGAGGGGGCCAGAGGCCATGAACACTTCTAAATAGGATCCAGAAGGTAAGGAAGTTTTAGGATCTACAACCTCAGATGTTGAAGGTGTAAGAGGAAGAGAAGAATTATGATCACTAGCTTCTGTGTCAGAAGGTAGTGAGGATGAATGAGGAGGATTTGGAATAGGTGAAGAGTGGACATGAGATTGAATTACCTGTTCATCAGCAAAAGATGGGTTATTCTCAGGAGCAGAAGGATCATAGGAGAAAAAAGGTTTAGCATAGAGATTAGACATTCTCTCTATGGTCTCATAAGCATCTCCAGACCTTCTGCGTTAACCCATGAGAATGTTGTCAATAAAATCATCGTTGTCAACATTCTCAGCAATAGTAGGAGCAGAGTCACTAGACAGCTCCTCAATAGTAGGAGCATCAAGATGACTTTGATCATTAAAGACATCCATCATGTCTTCATCATCAACCAAAGCCTCATCTTCTTCAGCAGCTTCATCCTCAAGTTTAGGATTTGAAGTTAGATAGAAATCTTTCTTCCTTAGGCATTCTCTTTATACCTTTTCTTTTTAGAGGAGTCTCCTCAGAGTCCTCAGCAGCATTTTCATCAGCATCAGCATCAGCTTTAGCTTTTGCTACTTGCTCTTGCACAGCTGCTTCACCAGCATCCAACTCAGCACTTGTTGCCACAGCAGACTCTACAGCCTTATTCTTCTCAGCAAGTTGTACCACAGCTGCAATCTTCTCAGCCTCAGCAACCCTTGCTAGTTCAGCAAGTCTGCTGTCCTCAGCTTCCTTTGTTGCCTGCTCTGAGGGTTTCTCAGCAACCACTTTCCCAGTTGGTTCAACTCTAATTTCAATTTGAACCAAGTTAGGAGAAGGTTCAGCAGCAACAGTCTTCTCAATTCTCAGAACCACTTTGTTCTGGATCTTCTTACCTTTGCCATTTTTGGCAGCTTTAATCTTCTTTTCAGCATCTTTCACAATTTCCTTCTGACCTTCTTGAATGATCAGAGGAGCAGAAGTCTCAGTCTTCTTTGGTACCACACTATGAGTGAGTTTCCTCAGAGTTGGCATCTTCAGAGGAGTACTCCTGCTGGTAATACCATCTCCTGGAATAGTTATTGAGCCAGCCTCAAATAACCTCCTCAGGAGGGATCCATAAGCGAAGGTGCTGACCACCTTCACATTCTTCATCTGCCTTATGATCATGGCAGGCAAGTTAATCTTCTTCTGGTTCATAAGATGATACATGAACACCCTTTCTCTATTGGAGACACGGTTGACTCCCCCAGACTTTGGTAAAAACACATTGGTTGTTAAGTAATGTGCTCACCTCTGATGTTGAGTAAGCCAAGTTACATAAGTCTCCTTGGCAGCAAGATCTGGTCTTCCCCAATTCACCTCTGTGAAACCCTCAGCAGTACCGTTATCCCCAATGATGACACCTTCATCATCAACGCTGATAGCCTGAGCTATCGAGGATCTAGAAAAACCTTAATGTTCATACCATTGACAAAAGAATGAACAACATCTTCTTCATTAGATTGATAGTGGAGATTCTGGTAGAACTCAGTGGCAAGAGTAGGGTAAATGAAATCTTCTAAGGACACAAAAGAGTTCCAGTTTTGAGCACTTAACCATTTTAAGATGGGTTCAGTGGTTTTAACCTCATTATCTAAGAACTTAGATGTGAAAACCCTAGATTGATTCAATATATCCTCAGGTTCAGATGAGAAAAGGTGAGTAATAGTGATTGGAATAACTATATTTTGTTCTTGAGCCATAATAGAGATGAAAGATTTTAGAAATTAGGTTAAGTAAAGAGAAAAAGGAATAGCAGAAATCGTAAGAGAATTCTAATGGTTTTGAAAAACTTAGATGAAAAAATTGCTAAGTATGTGAAACCCTTATTTATACCTGATAGGCCTAATATTTACATAGTTTTCCACTCTTTTTAGCTTCTATTCTTGCATGTTTATATTCTTGAAAGTCTTTCTCATGGAAGTTTAGTGCAAGTTTCGCTCATTTATGCAAACAAAAGGTGAATCTAGGCATTAAAGGCCTTGTTGGCAAATTGGAGTCTTGTAGACTGCTGAGGGACTGCAGAAGCGCAAAGGCTGTGATCCAGACAGTGTTTGATGCAGGCTGCGACCGTGGAGCGAAGGAGGATATACAAGAAGTATGAAGGGGTATGCCACCTTGCCCTAGTGGCAATTCTGTTAAAACCATCAACAATTTGGATAATTTAAATTTCAGTTTTTAAGGGTAGTGTGACCTAAACTTTTAAGGTTATTTTAGTCTTTTACCTTTTTAGGGTTGCCACCCTTGTCTCCCTATAAAAGGCAATGTTTGCTTTTGCTTTTGACACAACACTTACAACAACTTTTTATGTTTTATTTTTATGTTAGATAACTTTTAGGTTTTGCAACAACTTTCTTTTTACTTAGTTCCTTTTATAGTAATATTTCTTTAGTCTTTCAAAGTTGTTCTTACAACTTTGGAATCCGAATCATTTTTTCTTCTTTAAGATTAATGCTTTCAAGCTTTAGTTTTTACATTTCCATGGAGGTTATGAGTTCATCTAGCATGAGTGAGTAGTCTCTTAGCATGGGCCGCGAGTGAAAGGTGACGGATCGTGGCTTTGGGAAAGGTTTCTACCTATGGTAATATTTTTCTAACCTTGGTTTTCTTAGATCTATGCTTCGGGTGAGGATTGGTTGCAAACAAACCTCCTAAAATCATTAGTGGAGCTTAGAAATGAGCTATCTTGTGGTTTATTGTATGGATTAGATCTAAAGATGCATGCTTTTGTGGTCTAGAGAAATCTTGCTATATTTGTATGTTGGTTATTTACTATTTAAGGAAACTTTTTAGTAAAACCCTAAGACAACACACTCCTTAGTAGATCTAAACCAAATAACTTTGCTAGATCTACTAAGTTATCAACTCCTAGGCTTGGAAACGAGCTAGGAAGAGATATTTGTGGGAAAGGCCAAACCGTTATTGTTAGAATAGTCTTTGCTGTTTACAGAAACCCAGATCCAGTAGCCTATGATCCAGATCCGGCCACTTGTAGCATGTGTGCCTTTAAATATTGTTATTACATTGCCCTGCTTTAGATTCATAGTTTTAATCACTCAAAATCATTACTTGTGACTTTATTAGATCCTTCAGACTGAAAGTTAGTAACTTTAGCTTAGCCCGATCCCTTGGGTACGATAATCCGAGTCTAAAATACGCACTTTATTACTTGAGCGATGGGTATACTTGTCCTAAAAAGCATGTAGGTTTCATCTGCAACAATACCCAAACGAAAGACTGTTCCAATTCAAAAAGGAAGATAACTTCCGTTAAAGAGGGAACATGTTACCGTTAAAACCTGACAGAGCCGAAATAGCATTTAATGTAGGCACGCTTAAACAAACTTTTAAAACAACATGATTATCATTAGGCACACTTAATTATCTTAAACGGCTAGCAATTAAGACATGGCATAAATGATAATTACTGAAGAAATTAAGTCATACCTTCTCTCAAGTTTCTGAATGGAGTACAAGCCAGAGGCTTAGTAAACATGTCAGCAAGATTATCTTCAGATGAGACATGAAGCAAAATGATATCCTTCTTCAGAACATGATCTCTCAGGAAGTGATGCCTTATGTGAACATGCTTCATCCTGCTGTGTTGAATGGGATTCTTTGAAAGGTCAATAGCACTCTTGTTATCACAATTAATAGTAATTTTTCCAGGAATAAAACCAAAGTCGGCAATTTGTTGCTTGATCCAGAGCATTTGAGAAACACATCTTCCAGCAGCAACATATTCAACTTCAGCAGTTGAAAGTGCCACATAAGTTTGCTTCTTGCTATGCCATGAGACTAGGCACTCCCCCAGAAAATGACAACTACCAGATGTGCTAACTCTCTTTTGTTGGCCCTAACAAGATTAGAATCACCTAGAGTGGGGTGAATAGGTGTCTGTTGGCCCTATCAAGAACAGAATCACCTAGAGGGGGGGTGAATAGGTGTCAAAGTAGAAAACTGAAAATTTCTAAGTTTTTAGAGAAACTTGATTTTCAGAGTCAAATTTCCTCAGAGTCAGAGGCAAGCTAACAAGAGTTGCTTCTGAGGGAAATTCTGCCTAAACACAGTTAGACTGTTTTCAGCAACAGAAGTTCTGATTGAGGAACTTCTGGACAGTCTTCTGAACAAAGACAATGATGCTTAAGAGAAAATTTGTTTCAGCACTAAATATTAGCAAGTACACAGAAGCAATAATAACAAGTATAAGAGGGAGAAAGAAGTTCAGGAGGTCCTGATTGAACAATTCGATTTATCCAAGTTCGCCACAGAAGTCCTGTGACTACGTCTTGTCCCCTGAGGTCGCAGCCTACAGAGATTTTATAAATCCACTATTCAGAACTTTTATGGCAAGTTCAGAAGCTCCTTTACATCAACAGAACTTAAGCTAATTTCTCACTTAGTCCTGACTAGCCTAAAAAGAGTTAAAGGATTTCCACCAGAACAAACAATACTCTGTTTTCTGGATTTCTCACCCAACTCTAATCTCAACTAGATTTCTCTCTTTAAATCTAACTGAAGATCACAAACGATCTCAGTTTACAAGATTCCTATTATGAACTTGTTTTTCTTCACTCTCTCACTTTACTAAGACTATGCTAAGAAAGATTGAGAATGGAAAAGTTGCTCTGTTTTCTTGTTAAAACAGTGCGTTGAGATTTTGCTCGATGATCATGTTGGCCCTAACAAGAACAGAATCACCTAGAGGGGGGTGAATAGGTGTCTAAGTTGTAAACTGAAGATTTCTAAGTTTTTTTAAGAAACTTAAAATTCAGAGTCAAATTTCCTCAGAGTCAGAAGCTATCTTAAGGAAGTTGCTTCTGAGGGAAATTCTGCCTAAACACAGTTAGACTGTTTTCAGCAACAGAAGTTCTGATTTGAGAACTTCTGGACAGTCTCCTGAACAAAGACAATGATATTTTTAGAGAAAATCTGTTTCAGCACTAAATATGAACAAGTACACAGAAGCAGAAATAACAAGTATAAGAGGGAGAAAGAAGTTCAGGAGATCCTGAGTGAACAATTCGATTTATCCAAGTTCGCCACAGAAGTCCTGTGACTACGTCTTGTCCCCTGAGGTCGCAGCCTACAGAGATTTTATAAATCCACTATTCAGAACTTTTATGGCAAGTTCAGAAGCTCCTTTACATCAACAGAACTTAAGCTAATTTCTCACTTAGTTCTGACTAGCCTAAAAAGAGTTAAAGGATTTCCACCAGAACAAACAATACTCTGTTTTCTGGATTTCTCACCCAACTCTAATCTCAACTAGATTTCTCTCTTTAAATCTAACTGAAGATCACAAACGATCTCAGTTTACAAGATTCCTATTATGAACTTGTTTTTCTTCACTCTCTCACTTTACTAAGACTATGCTAAGAAAGATTGAGAATGGAAAAGTTGCTCTGTTTTCTTGTTTAAAACAGTGCGTTAAGATTTTGCTCGATGATCATGCGTGTATTGATGCATTGGAGCTTGGCTACTATTTATAGTGATTGAAGATGACCGTTGTGGAGTTTGAAACTTCAAAGAAGATGACATCAGTTGTTGTAGCCGTTAATTTGTCAAGTCTTCAAACGGTCTTCAAACACTTTGATTCCGTTATCCTTGTTCTTTAACTAAATCCGGTAAGTGATTTGAAATCAAGGATGAGGATGACAGAATCATTCTTCAATTGGATCAACAAAGGGTAGACAAGGAATTTCTGGTTTCTTTTGAACAGACAAGCGCGCTCCATTAAAACAGCTTTTGAACTTTTGGCGCCTTGCATTGAATGCAAGTGTCAGAGCATTAAATGCTCAAACAGAACCCGTGACTTAGCTTTCAGAAGCTAACTTCCAGATGTCTAGACTTCTGATCACAATTGGCAAAGCTTCTGAATGCAAAGAACTTCTGAGGAGAGCTTTAGCAGACTTCGGCTTCAGAGCGGAATATCCAGCTTCTGAGTAAAAGAAACTCTGACTTCAGCAAACCGATCTTCTGAGTTCTTTAGGCAATCCAGAAATGATTCATTCAGCACCTGCTGAGCAACTTACACAAAGACTAAGAATAAAAATTATTAGTCAATAGAAAACTATATGTAAGGTACTGTTGAGTTTTCATCTTCTGAAACGTTTGAACATAATCAAAATACTTAGGGTTCATCAGATCACACGTCGTTGATGCATTGGAGCTTGGCTACTATTTATAGTGATTGAAGATGACCGTTGTGGAGTTTGAAACTTCAAAGGAGATGACATCAGTTGTTGTAGCCGTTAATTTGTCAAGTCTTCAAACGGTCTTCAAACACTTTGATTCCGTTATCCTTGTTCTTTAACTAAATCCGGTAAGTGATTTGAAATCAAGGATGAGGATGACAGAATCATTCTTCAATTAGATCAACAAAGGGTAGACAAGGAAATTCCGGTTTCTCTTGAACAGACAAGCGCGCTCCATCAAAACAGCTTTTTGAACTTTTGGCGCCTTGCATTGAATGCAAGTGTCAGAGCATTAAATGCTCAAACAAACCCGTGACTAAGCTTTCAGAAGCTTATTTCCAGTTGTCTAGACTTCTGATCAAATTGGCATAACTTCTGATTGCAAAGAACTTCTGAGGAGAGCTTTAGCAGACTTCGGCTTCAGAGCGGAGTATCCAGCTTCTGAGTTATTGAAACTCTGACTTCAACAAACTGATCTTCTGAGTTCTTTAGGCAATCCAGAAATGATTCATTCAACACCTGCTGAGTAACTTACACATAGACTAAAACAAAAATATTAGTCAACAATAAACTATATGTAAGATAGAATTAAGTTTTCATCTTCTGAAACGTTTGGACATAATCAAAACACTTAGAGTTCATCATTCTCCCCCATTTTGGTTATGGACAAACCGTGGTCAGAAGGTAAAAAGAAAACATGAGGTTTAGAAAAAGAACTTCCTGATGCAAATGTTTCATAACTTCTGAGTAAATTAACTCCCCCATTTTAGTGTAAATGGTGAACTTCAGCAATCTGTATAAACTTAATAAGACTTAAGATCAAGTTGTTAGATTTAATGAAGTGTAATTTACTAAGTTAAAAAGAAACATAAGCAAAGAGTAAGAAGTCAGATATGCAAGAAAGTATAATGAAGATTCAGTGTATATATTTTAATTCAGAAGACAACATAAGAAACAGAATAATCAGAAGAGCAGAAAAAGTCCTAAGACAGAGACTACCCAACCCAAAACCTAGCTAAGAAGCTTAAGTCCTAAAAGATTACAAGTTCCTAGGTTTCTTCTGAGGAGGAGGAACACCACTAGAACCTTTAGCAGCACTTGATCTCTTCTGACCAGACTTCTCCCCCGTTTGACCAGAACCAACAGCAACACCAAGAGCACCCTGAGACTTCAATTTTTGTTGAACATTCAGAGCAGTCTGATATTGCACAGGAGTTGGTCGCACAGTATTGATCATATCCATTCGTCTTCTGAAGTCATCATCAATGGTCTTCATATGATCAAAGGTCTGACCAGACATAGGTCGCTGTTTCTGAACATCATCAAGAAGGAGCTTGATCAACCTATTGTTAGCATACACAGCAGCAGTGAGGTGCTCATTCTGAATATAAGTCTGTCCTCGAACAAACCTATAGCAATTGTGAAGAGTCTTTTCTTGTTCACGTGCCTGAGTGTGCATAACCTTCAGAAGTTCAGTAAGCTCAGCAATCTGTGCATTCTGAGCAGATACAGCAGACTCAATAATGGAGAGTCGATTGTTGAGATCAGGAGTGATGTCATATACAATCTTTGCAGCTCCTGAAGATGAAGAACCTTGAGCAGAAGATTTCACTTCTCTCAGAATGTGATTTGCAGTACTTTGCAGGTCTTCAATCTTACTAGGGAGCATCTTCTCATGAGCCTCATAATGCTCGTTTGCTTCCTTGACTTCTTCTGTCAATATCTCCAAATTCTCATTGACCTTCAGAGAAGAAGCAAGAGCAATATTGTCCAGAGAAGGAAGAGTCAGAGCTAATTCTCTCAATTTGTACAGCTCATCATATGTAGCTAGATGAAGTGTAGAAAGATTGCGTATATAAACAGAAGGATCCTGCATTTGAAGCATAGTCATGAGCTGCAGGTTCTGAGCTTTCAAAGAATGTAATTCTTGCAGCACAATGCCCTGAGCATACATGTCAGCAGCAGAAGTCCTTTGCCCTATACCAGCAAATCTATTCAGCAGTTCATCTGAGCCACTCTGACCCATTCTTCTCAATTCTTCAACACTGGGGGCACCTCCAGCTTCGGAAATACCAGAAGCTCTGCCCATGAAGCCAAAACTTCCAAACCTGTTATCCAAATCTTCTCGATTCAAGTGTTTGCGCAGGAAGTCATAGTTGGAGGACAACCCAGCAAAACCTGAAGGAGTGGAGGAGGTAGTTAAGGGATCACACACAGGAGGTGTATGTCCAGAGGTTGAGAGAGGAGGAACAAAAGTTTGTGTGGAAGGAATTGTATGTGAGAAAGAGGAAGAGAAAGAATTTGTACAGGGAGGTAAGGTTGAAGGAATTGAAAAAGGTATTGAAAAGGGAGGAGCAGTAATTCCAGTTGATGGAAGTACAGCAGAAGATGATAGAGAAGAAGTAGTAGAAGTAGAAATGGAATCAGTGAAGATTGGTCCAGAGGACAGATTCACTTATGAATAGGATCCAGAAGGAAGAGTAGATGGAGGAGGATCAACTTCATATGTTGAAGTTGTTGGAGGAATGAAAGTCTGAGATTCACTTACTTCTGTGACAGAAGGTAGTGAGGAAGATGGATGAGGAGTAAGAGTAGGAGATGAGATAACCTGTTCAGAGGCATTAGGATCAAAAGTTGAAATGGGCTCAGCATATAAATGAGCCATTCTGAACAGCGTTTCAGAGGCATCCCTATCACCAGGGTTTCTTCCTTGATTCAGAAGAACGTTGTCAATGAAGTGTTCATCGTCAACATTCTCAACAAACTGTTTAGAACCTTGAAGAACCTCTTCATCTTCTGGTTCACTCTCTTCTGACAGCTCTTCAATCAGAGGAGCATCAACATTCTCTTTATCAGAAATCTCTGATAAGTCTTTATCAGCATCTTCCGGTTCCTGAGTGACAGGTTCCTCTAATTCAGCACTTGAGGCAATAACGAAGTCCTTCTTCTTCAGAACCCTTCGTTTTGCAGCAGTCTTCCTTCCAATTCTGGTAGAAAGGGAGACATTCTCAGCAATTCGAGAAGATAGTGAGACATTCTCAAGATTCCCTTCTTCCTCTGAAGTCTCAACTACCTTTGAGAACTCCGCATTCTCAAGTTCAGCAGCGCATTCTAAAAGTCTTGCATCGGCCTTAGCCTTTGCAGCAATTTCTCGCTCAGCAGCTAACTTGTCCTCTGCTTCCTTCTTCTTTCTTTTCTCTTCAGCAAGAGCCACAACTCTTGCAACCTTTTCAGCTTCAGCAGCCTTCTCTTTCTCAGCAAGGCGTGCTTCCTCAGCATCCTGAACATCCTTTTCAGGAACAACCGTTGGTTCAGAACCAACTACTTTCTCAACAGTTAGGACCACTCTGCTGGATCCTTTCTTTCCTTTGCCCTTCTTGGCAACATCCTTTCCTTTCAGCACACTTGCCTTCACAATCTCCTTCTGAGCAGCGCTCACAGAGGGAGCATTCTCCTTCTTCTTTGGAGTTACACCAAAGGAAAGGTTCCTGAAGGTATGCATCTTCAGAACCGTACTTCTACTGGTTACACCTTCTCCTGAGATAACCACAGAGGCAGCTTCAAAGAGCCTCGTCAGGAGAGAACCATAGGCAAGAGCACTAGAAGTAGTGACATTTTTCATCTGCCTTATCAGCATGGCAGGGAGATTAATCTTCTTCTGGTTGACCAGATGCCACATAAAAACTCGTTCTCTATTGGAAACACAGTTGACTCCTCCAGCCTTTGGAAGAAACACATTAGTAGTGAGATAATGTGCCCACCTCTGATGCTGTGAGAGCCACGTTGCATACGTTTCCTTGGCACTCAGATCTGGTCTAGCCCAATTCACTTCAGAAAACCCATCAACAGAACCATCATCACCAACGATGATTCCTTCATCATCAACACCAATAGCTTGAGAGATAGAAGCCCTGCTGACCTCAATCTCAACATCCCCAACAACCGAGTGAAGAACATCCTCCTCATTAGAAAAGAAATGGAGGTTTTGGTAGAATTCGGTGACTAACTTAGGGTAAATGAATTCATCGAGAGAAACAAATGAATTCCAGTTTTGAGCACTAAGCCAGTTTGAGATAGGTTCAGTAGTTTTAACTTCGTCATCTAGGAACCTAGAAGTAAAAACCCTAGATTCGCTAACTTTCTTTCTGCTTTCAGAGGTGAAGAGATGAGTGACAGTGATTTCTAGAGCCATTTAGGAGAAATAGGAAATTAGGTTAAGATTTTGAGAGGAGAAATGCACAGACAACAATGGCGATTCTAATAGCAATGAAAAATGCAAGTAAAAATTGCTAAGTATGGAAAACCTCTATTTATACCCAAACAAGAAACCGTTCCAATTCAAAAAGCAAGTAAACACCGTTTAAAAGGGAACAGATAACCGTTAAACACAGAGCAGCGCCGTAAAATGGCAGTAGATAACGCATGCTTACAAGTCAAATCATGATTAGAATTAATTATAACTTAATTATCTCAAACGATTAATCACTTAAGACATACAGAAATAATTAGTCTAAGTTATTGAAGGGGATAAGTCATACCAATGCCTTCTCGTAAGTTGCTGAAGGATATACCAGCCAGAGGCTTAGTAAACATGTCAGCAAGATTTTCTTCAGAGGGAACATGAGTAATGATAATATCCTTCTTCAGAACATGATCTCTCAAAAAGTGATGTCTAATATGAACATGCTTCATCCTGCTGTGCTGAATAGGATTCTTTGAAAGATCAATAGCACTTTTGTTATCACAGTAAATTGTAATTGTTCCAGGGATGACTCCATAGTCAGCAATTTGTTGCTTGATCCAGAGCATCTGAGAAACACAACTTCCAGCAGCAACATACTCAGCTTCAGCAGTTGAGAGAGCCACAGAGGTTTGCTTCTTGCTATGCCAGGACACTAGGCACTCCCCCAGAAAATGACAACCACCAGAAGTGCTGACCCTTTTCAATTTATCTCTACCATAGTCAGAGTCTGTGTATCCTATAGGAGTGAAATCAGAACTACAGGGATACCACAAACCAGCTTCTGGTGTGCCTTTAAGATATCTGAGAATTCTTTTGACAGCAACATCATGAATCTCTCTTGGTTTAGACTGATATCTAGCACAAAAACACACAGCAAAATGTATATCTGGCCTGCTGGCTGTTAGGTATAAAAGAGAGCCAATCATACCTCTGTAGGTTTTTATATCTACAGGTTTACCAGCTTTCTCTTCATCATCAATGTCTTTGCTGACATCCATTGGAATATCAACAGCATTAGAATCCATCATGCCAAATTTCTTCAGCACTTCTCTAGTGTACTTGGCTTGATTGATAAACACACCATCATTACTTTGCTTGATCTGAAGTCCTAAGAAGAAGGTTAATTCTCCCATCATAGACATTTCAAACTCAGCCTTCATGTGGTCACTGAATTCTCTGCACAAGGATTCATTAGTAGCACCAAATATAATATCATCAACATATACCTGAGCTATAAGGATATCCTTGTTCTTTTTCAGAGTGAACAGAGTTGTATCAACACAGCCTCTGACAAATCCCTTAGACAGAAGGAACTTTGTCAGCCTCTCATACCAAGCTCTGGGAGCTTGTTTCAGTCCATACAAGGCTTTCTTTAGCTTGTACACATGATCAGGAAACTTAGGATCTTCAAAACCAGGAGGTTGAGACACATAGACTTCCTCATCAATGTAACCATTCAAGAATGCACTTTTCACATCCATTTGAAAGAGCTTGAAACCTTTGTATGATGCAAAAGCACACAAGATTCTAATGGCTTCTAATCTTGCAACAGGAGCAAAAGTTTCACCATAATCTATGCCTTCTTGCTGACTGTAACCTTGAGCAACAAGTCTTGCCTTGTTCCTCACAGCATTTCCAAATTCATCAAGCTTGTTCTTCAGAACCCATCTAGTTCCAACAACCTTTATGTTGTTAGGTCTGGGAACCAAAGTCCAAACTTCTGACCTTTTGAACTGGTCAAGTTCTTCTTGCATTGCCATCAACCAGGAGTCATCATCAGCAGCTTCATAGAAGTCCTTGGGTTCCAGAAGTGACACAAAAGCCACATTCCCCATGTATCTTCTGAGCTGAGCTCTGGTCATGACAGGATTATGAACAGAGTCAATTATGTTCTCTAAGGAATGATTCCTATGAGCTCTAACTTCTCTTGGTACATCCAATGAGTCTTCTGAAACCTGTTCATCATTTGTTGAATCATATATAGGAGCATCTTCTGGAAGGAAGTTGACTTCTGGAGTAGGATTCTCATCTTGAGCTTGTTCAGCAACAGGAGGAACCACTTCAGCAGCTCTGGGAGAAACATCTTCTTCTTCAACAGGAGATGTTACTTCAGGAGCTTGAACTACATCTTCATCAGGAGCTCTACTATCTGCAGGGTTAGTCTCATCAAACTGTACATGAACAGATTCATCCAGAGTTTGAGTCCTCTTATTAAAAACCCTATATGCTTTATTATGTGTTGAGTAACCAAGAAAAATGGCCTCATCTGCCTTTGAATCAAACTTTGAAAGATATTCTTTTGTATTCAAAACATAACACTTACAACCAAAGGTTCTGAAATAACCTATTTTAGGCTTTCGACCTTTCCAGAGTTCATAAGGGGTCTTGTTCAGAATGCTTCTGATTAGCACTCTATTCAGAACATAGCAAGCTGTGTTCACAGCTTCTCCCCAAAAGTACTTAGGAAGCCTTCTTTCATTGATCATAGTTCTGGCTATCTCAACCAGAGTTCTATTCTTCCTTTCAACTACCCCATTTTGTTGAGGAGTTCTGGGAGCAGAAAAGTTATGATCAATTCCCTTGGTTTCACAGAATTCTTCAAACCTAAAGTTTTTGAATTCTCCACCATTATCACTTCTGATATGGACAACCTTTTCATTCCTTTCATTCTCAAGTTTCTTTATCAGAACTGAGAAACATCCAAGTGACTCATCTTTGCTAGACAGCAAGATGACCCAAGTGAATCTTGAATAGTCATCTACAATGACAAAGGCATACTTCTTTCCACCCATGCTCATTGGTTGAACAGGGCCAAAAAGATCCATATGAAGTAATTCCAAAGGTCTTTTAGTTGAAATGACTTTCTTAGTTTTAAAAGAGCTTCTGGATTGTTTACCAGATTGACAAGCATTGCACAAATGATTCTTTTTAAAACTAATTTCAGGCAGACCCTCAACCAATTGATTTCTAGCTACTTTGGCCAGAAGATCCATGCTAACATGAGCAAGTCTTCTATGCCAGAGCCAGGAGGTATCCTCTTTGGACATCAAGCATATATTTTTGCAAAGATTCTCAAGGTTCAGCATGAAAACATTTTCAACTCTAGGAGCAGTTAGAATAACTTCCCTTGACTTACTGTCCAAGATTTTACATCCAGAGGAGCTGAAGACAACATCTCTACCTTTATCACACAGTTGTGCAACACTCAGGAGATTGAACTTCAGGCCTCTGACTAGGGAGACATCTTCGATCGGAGGGTTGGTTCCTATGGATCCAGAACCAAGAATCCTTCCTTTCTGAGCATCTCCAAAGCTGACTTTTCCACCTCTTTTAGGATCAAATGTGATGAATGCTTTTTCATCACCTGTCATATGCCTTGAGCACCCACTGTCAATGTACCACAGCTTTGACATTGATGGAGCACTCAGAGCCACCTGCAACACAATCAATTAGTGACAGGTACCCAATCTTTATTGGGTCCTTCAGAGTTAGATTTCTCTTCAGCAGGTTTTAATGATATCTCAGATTGCAAGAGATTTTTAATATGGTACTTGCAATCCTTTAACCAATGACCATCACTTTTACAGAGCTTGTAAAAGGGAGGGTTCTTGGATCTTTCCCTTTGCTTCTTGGGAGATTTCTTCTTCTTCTGAGAAGGACCAACATCTTCAGAGGCTATAACAGCACTCTCAGAGGTACCAACATCAGGAGGAGAAGCTATCTCTTTCAGAAGAGAGGGAGTGACAGGTTTCTTCTTCTTCTGGGGTTTATCACTTCCCAGAGGCAGCTTGTTCTTGCCTTTGGCTTTAGAGCCATCAGCAGGAATGCTGAACTGTTTACACAGCTTCTCTTCTAACACTTTCATGTCAGAAAAGACTTGAGTAAACCTAAGAAACTTGTCAGCCTCACTCTTGTCCAATTTCCTTTTCAGGTACTTGAACATACTATAGAGTTCTTCAAGAGAATCAAAGATATTCTGTTCAGAAGATATGTTTACCTCGGAATCATATGTAACTTCAGGAGGTGCGGAAGTTTCTCTTGTGACATCTTCAGAAGTTGGCTCATCAATAGCCATAAAACAAATCTGAGCTTGCTCTTCCTTTTCTTCAGGATCACTGCTGGTCTCAGAGTCTGACCAGGCAGCCAGCATAGCTTTCTTGAACTTTTTCTTATCTTTCTTCAACTCCGGGCAGTTAGGCTTAATGTGCCCCGGTTGCTGACATCCATAGCACACAATTGGCTTGTTTGGATCTCTCTTGAACTTTTCACCAGAATCAGGAGTTTTCTTATCAAAGCTCCTGAAAGGCTTCTTGTAGTTTCCACCTCTGCCTTTCCTAAAGGCCTTCTTGAACTTCCTGGTCAGCATAGCCAGTTCCTCATCTTCTGAGGATTCTTCAGAAGATTCTGCTTTCAGGACAACTCTTTTTCCTTCTGACTTTTCTCTTAAGTCATGATTCTTTAAAGACATCTCATGAGTGATTAAGGACCCAATGAGTTCATCATACAAGTAATAGCTCAAGTCCTGAACTTCTTCAATAGCAGTCTTCTTGGCTTGCCAAGACCTTGGTAAGCTTCTGACAATCTTCTTCACTCGATCAGATTCTTCAATGTCTTTTCCTAAACTCTTCAAGTCATTGACTATCTTGGTGAATCTAGAATTCATATCTGAAATAGATTCTTTATCAAGCATTTCAAATAACTCATATTCTCTCATGAGTTGGTTGACTTTAGATTGCTTCACTTTTCCTGTTCCTTCATATGTGACTTCTAGCTTGTTCCAAATATCCTGTGCTGTTTCACAAGAGGAAACTTTGTTATATTCAGTAGCTGTAAGTGCACAATGCAACATATTTATTGCTGAAGCATTAGTTTGGAGTTTTTTCAGAATGTCATCTGTGTATTCCCTCTGAGGAATAACAACATCTCCTAGACCTTGTTCCATTCTGGTAGGAATGAAATCACCATCAGTGATGACATACCAAGCACTCATGTTCTGAGCTTGGATGAAGTACATCATCCTTTTCTTCCAGTATGAGTAGTTGTTGCCATTAAACAATGGAGGTCTGGTAGTAGAAGAACCTTCTGGGACAATAAAGTGAGAAGAATTCTCAGGCTGGTGTCTACTAGCCATCTCTATTGATTCTGATAGGATCTTACACTTAGATTGTTAGATCTTTAGTAAATATGCGAACTGACCTTCGCTCTGATACCACTTGTTGGCCCTATCAAGAACAGAATCACCTAGAGGGGGGGTGAATAGGTGTCAAAGTAGAAAACTGAAAATTTCTAAGTTTTTAGAGAAACTTGATTTTCAGAGTCAAATTTCCTCAGAGTCAGAGGCAAGCTAACAGGAGTTGCTTCTGAGGGAAATTCTGCCTAAACACAGTTAGACTGTTTTCAGCAACAGAAGTTCTGATTGAGGAACTTCTGGACAGTCTTCTGAACAAAGACAATGATGCTTAAGAGAAAATCTGTTTCAGCACTAAATATTAGCAAGTACACAGAAGCAATAATAACAAGTATAAGAGGGAGAAAGAAGTTCAGGAGGTCCTGATTGAACAATTCGATTTATCCAAGTTCGCCACAGAAGTCCTGTGACTACGTCTTGTCCCCTGAGGTCGCAGCCTACAGAGATTTTATAAATCCACTATTCAGAACTTTTATGGCAAGTTCAGAAGCTCCTTTACATCAACAGAACTTAAGCTAATTTCTCACTTAGTCCTGACTAGCCTAAAAAGAGTTAAAGGATTTCCACCAGAACAAACAATACTATGTTTTCTGGATTTCTCACCCAACTCTAATCTCAACTAGATTTCTCTCTTTAAATCTAACTGAAGATCACAAACGATCTCAGTTTACAAGATTCCTATTATGAACTTGTTTTTCTTCACTCTCTCACTTTACTAAGACTATGCTAAGAAAGATTGAGAATGGAAAAGTTGCTCTGTTTTCTTGTTAAAACAGTGCGTTGAGATTTTGCTCGATGATCACACGTCGTTGATGCATTGGAGCTTGGCTACTATTTATAGTGATTGAAGATGACCGTTGTGGAGTTTGAAACTTCAAAGGAGATGACATCAGTTGTTGTAGCCGTTAATTTGTCAAGTCTTCAAACGGTCTTCAAACACTTTGATTCCGTTATCCTTGTTCTTTAACTAAATCCGGTAAGTGATTTGAAATCAAGGATGAGGATGACAGAATCATTCTTCAATTAGATCAACAAAGGGTAGACAAGGAAATTCCGGTTTCTCTTGAACAGACAAGCGCGCTCCATCAAAACAGCTTTTTGAACTTTTGGCGCCTTGCATTGAATGCAAGTGTCAGAGCATTAAATGCTCAAACAAACCCGTGACTAAGCTTTCAGAAGCTTATTTCCAGTTGTCTAGACTTCTGATCAAATTGGCATAACTTCTGATTGCAAAGAACTTCTGAGGAGAGCTTTAGCAGACTTCGGCTTCAGAGCGGAGTATCCAGCTTCTGAGTTATTGAAACTCTGACTTCAGCAAACTGATCTTCTGAGTTCTTTAGGCAATCCAGAAATGATTCATTCAACACCTGCTGAGTAACTTACACATAGACTAAAACAAAAATATTAGTCAACAATAAACTATATGTAAGATAGAATTAAGTTTTCATCTTCTGAAACGTTTGGACATAATCAAAACACTTAGGGTTCATCAGTGTCTAAGTAGAAAACTGAAATTTTCTAAGTTTTTCAAGAAACTTAAATTCAAGAGTCAAATTTCTTCAGAGTCAGAGGCAAACTTATTGAAGTAGCCTCTGAGAGAAATTCTGCTTCTAGACAAATTTTATCTAAAGGCAACAGAAGTTCCGTTTAACAAATCTTCTGGATAGTCTTCTGAACAAAGACAGGATATACAGAGCAAGTCTATTTCAGCACTAAATATATAACAAGTACACAAAAGCAAAATAACAAGTTAAAGGAAGGGAGAAAGAGATTCAGGAGGTCCTGATGAACAGTTCGATTTATCCAGGTTCGCCACAGAAGTCCTGTGACTACGTCCTGTCCCCTGTGAGCGCAGTCAGCAGAGATTTTAAATCCACTATTTAGACGTCTATGGCACGTTCAGAAGCTCCTTTACATCAACAACACTTAAGCTACTTTCTCATTTAGTTCTGACTAGCCTAGAAAGAGTTAAAGGATTTCCACCAGAACAACAACAATCCTGTTTTCTGGAATTCTCACCCAACTCAGTCCTTAACTAGATTTCTCTCAAAATCTAACTGACTATCACAAACGATACCAGTTTACAAGATTCCTATTATGAACTTGTATTTCTTCACTCTTTCACTTTTACAATAAAAACAGAAAAGCTTGAGAATGGAAAATGTGCTCTGTTTTGCTTGTTAAAACAGTGCGCTAAGATTTTTGCTCGTTAATTGCGTGTGAGAACACAATGGAGCTTGGCTACTATTTATAGTGACTAGTGATGATCGTTGCTTGAATTTGAATCTTGAATTTGATGACATAAGAGTTGTAGCCGTTAATCTGTCATTTCTTCAAACGGTCTTCAAAGCACTTTGATTCCGTTAACCTTGTTCTTTATCTTAATCCGGTAAGTAGTTTGAAATCAAAGATGAGGTTGATTGGAATTTTTCTTCAATTAGATCAACAAAGGGTAGACAAGGAAGAACTGGTTTTGTTTGTAGCAGGATGCGCGCCCTTTCAAAACAGCTTTTTGAACTTTTGGCGCCTCGCATTAAATGCAGGTGTCAGAGCATTAAATGCTAAACAAAACCCGTGACTTTATGCTTCTGAGAGCTTAGTTCCATTTGTCTAAACTTCTGATCAATTGGAAAAAGCTTCTGATTGCAGTTGAACGTTGAGGCGAGCTTTAGTAGATTCTGAGAAGCCTCTGAGTCGAGCATCCAGCTTCTGAGCTTCTGAGAAGTCTTTAAAGATCTTTTCTTCTGAGTTCTTCATGCAATCCAGAGTGTCTTCTTTCAGCACATGCTGAGAAAACTTATATAGTACTTAACAAAAATTGTTATTCAATATTGAAAAGTATATAAGATATAATTCAAATTCATCTTCTGAAACCTTTGGACATAATCAAAACACTTAGGGTTCATCATTCTCCCCCATTTTGGTTATGACCAAATCGTGGTCCAGAAGGTAAAAGATAAATAAAAATACTTAGTTAAACATAGAGTTTAGAAAGTATCTTCCTGATTGATTTGTTTTAGAGCCTCTGAGTAGCTAACTCCCCCATTTTAGTGTAAATGGTGAATATCCAAGAATCTGTGTTAACTTAAAAATGGCTTAAGATCAAGTTGTTAGATTTTGGATGAAGGGTATTCAGAGCAAAAACAAAACAGTAAAGGTAATATATAAGAACAGAATTAAAAAGTTCAGAGACAAGTAAGAATGCACAATGATCAGAGGTAATATATTAAATAGTCAGAAGAGAACATAATAATGAAAAAAAATCAAAAAGAAGTGGAAGACTTAACACAAGTCCTAAGACATGCTACCCCAACCCAGAACCTATGGCTAAGAAAAACATAAGTCCTATTTCTTTTTGGATTGATCATATTCTGTCCATGATTTCTTCTGAGTATTTCCACCAGAATCCACATTCTCATTCTGTCTCTTCACTCCAGAACTTGGACCACCTTGATGTACAGGCCTTTTCTCCCCCATTTGGTCATCACGCAACCCAACAACACCTTGAGCTCGTAAATGATTCAATTGAGCCATAGCAGCAGTATGCTGTTGTTGATTTGGCCTCAATTTATTTATTACGTTCATTCTGGCTTTGAAGTCGCGATCAATATTAACCATGCGTTCAAAAGTAGGTCCAGACAGAGGTCGCTGGTAGTGAACATCCTTAAGAAGCAGCTTGACAATGTTATTCTGTGCATACATAACACCATCAATATTCTCATTCAAAGTGTAAGTCTGTCCTCTGACATGATGAACCCTAAGTGTTTTGATTATGTCCAAACATTTCAGAAGATGAAAATTAAAATTCTCTTACATACGGTCTAATGTTGATTAACAATTTTTTGTTAAGTTTGTGTGTAAGTTACTCAGCAGGTGCTGAATGAAGAATTTCTGGATTGCCTGGATGTCTCAGAAGAATCGAGAAAGCTGAAGACAGTGTTCTTAATGATCAGAAGCTGGATGCTCCGCTCTGAAGTTATCGAAGTCTGTTAAAGCTCTCCTCAGAGGTCCATTGCAATCAGAAGTTAAACTCTACCAATTCGATTAGAAGCTTAGACAAATGGAATTAGCTTTCAGAAGCCAAGTCACGGGTTCTGTTTAGCATTTATTGCTCTGACAAGTGCATTTAATGCAAGGCGCCAAAAGTTCAAAAAGCTGTTTTGAAGGAGCACGCTTGTCTACTCAAAACGAAACCAGAATTTCCTTGTCTACCCTTTGTTGATCCAATTGAAGAATGTTTCCAGTCAACCTCTACTTCAACTTCAAATCACTTACCGAATTTAGTTAAAGAACAAGGTTAACGGAATCAAAGTGTTTGAAGACCGTTTGAAGACTTGACAGATTAACGGCTACTACAACTGATGTCATCTCTTTTGAAGATTCAAATTCACCAACGGTCATCCTCATTCACTATAAATAGTAGCCAAGCTCCACTGCATCATTTATGTGTGATAATCGAGCAAACTCTCAACGCATTGTTTGAACAAGAAAAACAGAGCACATTTTCCATTCTCAATCTTTCTTAGCATAGCTTTAGTTAAAGTGAGAGAGTGAAGAAAAACAAGTTCATAATAGGAATCTTGTAAACTGATATCGTTTGTGATATTCAGTTAGATTTAGAGAGAAATCTAGTTGAGATTAGAGTTGGGTGAGAAATCCAGAAAACAGAGTTGTTGTTGTTCTGGTGGAAATCCTTTAACTCTCTTTAGGCTAGTCAGAACTAAGTGAGAAATTAGCTTATGTTCTGTTGATGTAAAGGAGCTTCTGAACTTGCCATAAAAGTTCTGAATAGTAGATTTAAAATCTCTGGTGGCTGCGACCTCAGGGGACAAGACGTAGTCACAAGACTTCTGTGGCGAACTTGGATAAATCGACTTGTTCATCATGATTTCCTGAACTTTTTTCTCCCTCTTATACTTGTTATTTTTGCTTCTGTGTACTTGCTTATATTTAGTGCTGAAACAGATTTTCTCTTTATATCATTGTCTTTGTTCAGAAGAATGTCCAGAAGTTCTCAAACTCAGAACTTTTGTTTCTGAAAACAGTCTGACTGTGTTTAGGCAGAATTTCCCTCAGAAGCTGCTTCTGTAAGCTAGCCTCTGATTTTGAGGAAATTTGACTCTGAAAATCAAGTTTCTCTAAAAACTTAGAAATTTTCAGTTTTCAACTTAGACACTTATTCACCCCCCTCTAGGTGATTCTGTTCTTGTTAGGGCCGACAAGTGGTATCAGAGCGAAGGTCACTTCGTATATTTACTAAAGATCTAACAATCTAAGTGTAAGATCCTATCAGAATCAATAGAGATGGCTAGTAGACACCAGCCTGAGAACTCCTCTCACTTTATTATCCCCGAGGGCTCCTCCACAACTAGACCTCCACTATTCAATGGTGATAATTACTCTTATTGGAAAAAGAGGATGATGTGTTTCATCCAAGCTCAGAATATGAGCGCCTGGAACGTTATCACTGATGGTGACTTCATCCCAACAAGGATGGAAGTTGGTTTAGGGAATGTTGTAATCCCCAGAGAGAATACACTGATGATATTCTTAAAAAACTCCAAACCAATGCTTCAGCAATGAATATGCTGTATTGTGCACTTTCTGCTACTGAGTATAACAAAGTTTCCTCTTGTGAAACAGCACAGGAGATCTGGAACAAGCTGGAAGTCACTTATGAAGGAACTGGAAAAGTGAAGCAATCTAAAGTCAATCAACTCATGAGAGACTATGAGTTATTTGAAATGCTTGACAAAGAATCTATTTCAAGTATGAATTCTAGATTCACCAAGATTGTCAATGACTTGAAGAGTTTGGGAAAGGATATTGAAGAATCCGAGAAAGTGAAGAAGATTGTCAGAAGCTTACCAAGGTCTTGGCAAGCCAAGAAGACTGCTATTGAAGAAGTTCAGGACTTGAGCTATTATGAGTATGATGAACTCATTGGCTCACTAATTACTCATGAGATGTCCATGAAGAATCATGGCCTAAGAGAAAGGTCAGAAGGAAAAAGAGGAGTAGTCCTGAAAGCAGAATCTTCTAAAGAATCCTATGAAGATGAGGAACTGGCTATGCTGACCAGGAAGTTTAAGAAGGCCTTTAGAAAAGGCAGAGGTGGAAACTACAAGAAGCCTTTCAGGAGCTTTGACAAGAAAACTCCTGATTCTGGTGAAAAGTTCAAGAGAGATCCAAACAAGCCTATTGTGTGCTATGGATGTCAGCAACCAGGGCACATTAAGCCTAACTGCCCGGAGCTGAAGAAAGATAAGAGAAAGTTCAAGAAAGCTATGCTGGCTACTTGGTCAGACTCTGAGACCAGCAGTGATCCTGAAGAAAAGGAAGAGCAAGCTCAGATTTGTTTCATGGCTATTGAAGAGCCAACCTCTGAAGATGTCACAGGAGAAACTTCCGCATCTCCTGAAGCTACGTATGACTCTGAGGTAAACAATTCTCACGAACCAGATATCTTTGATTCTCTTGAAGAACTCTATAGTATGTTCAAGTACCTTAAGAGGAAATTGGACAAGAGTGAGGCTGACAAGTTTCTTAGGTTTACTCAAATTTATTCTGACATGAAAGTGTTAGAAGAAAAGTTGTGTAAACAATTCAGCACTCCTTCTGATGTCCCCAAAGCCAAAGGCAAGGAAAAGCTGCCTCTGGGAAGTGATAAACCCCAGAAGAAGAAGAAACTTGTCACTCCCTCTCTTCTGAAAGAGATAGCTTCTCCTCCTGATGTTGGTACCTCTGAGAGTGCTGCTTTAGCCTCTGAAGATGTTGCACCTTCTCAGAAGAAGAAGAAATCTCCCAAGAAACAAAGGGAAAGATCCAAGAACCCTCCCTTTTGTAAGCTTTGCAAGAGTGATGGTCACTGGTTGAAGGATTGCAAGTATCATATCAAAAACATCTTGCAATCTGAGATATCACTAAAACCTGCTGAAGAGAAATCTAACAATGAAGGACCCAATAAGGATTGGGTACCTGTCACTAATTGATTGTGTTGCAGGTGGCTCTGAGTGCTCCATTAATGTCAAAGCTGTGGTACATTGACAATGGGTGCTCAAGGCATATGACAGGTGATGAAAAAGCATTCATCACATTTGATCCTAAAAGAGGTGGAAAATTCAGCTTTGGAGATGCTCAGAAAGAAAGGATACTTGGTTCTGGATCCATAGGAATTAATCCTCCGATCGAAGATGTCTCCCTAGTCAGAGGCCTGAAGTTCAATCTCCTGAGTGTTGCACAACTGTGTGATAAAGGTAGAGATGTTGTCTTCAGCTCCTCTGGATGTAAAATCTTGGACAGTAAGTCAAGGGAAGTTATTTTAACTGCTCCTAGAGTTGAAAATGTTTTCATGCTGAACCTTGAGAATCTTTGCAAAAATATATGCTTGATGTCCAAAGAGGATACCTCCTGGCTCTGGCATAGAAGACTTGCTCATGTGAGCATGGACCTTCTGGCCAAAGTAGTTAGATATCAATTGGTTGAGGGTCTGCCTGAAATTAGTTTTAAAAAGAATCATTTATGCACTGCTTGTCAATCTGGTAAACAATCCAGAAGCTCTTTTAAAACTAAAAAGATCATTTCAACTAAAAGACCTTTGGAATTACTTCGTATGGACCTTTTTGGCCCTGTTCAACCAATGAGCATGGGTGGAAAGAAGTACGCCTTTGTCATAGTAGATGACTATTCAAGATTCACTTGGGTTATCTTGTTGTCTAGCAAAGATGAGTCACTTGGATGTTTCTCAGTTCTGATAAAGAAACTTGAGAATGAAAGGAATGAAAAGGTTGTTCATATCAGAAGTGATAATGGTGGAGAATTCAAGAACTTTCTGTTTGAAGAATTCTGTGAAACCAAGGGCATTGATCATAACTTTTCTGCTCCCAGAACTCCTCAACAAAATGGGGTAGTTGAAAGGAAGAATAGAACTCTGGTTGAAATCGCCAGAACTATGATCAATGAAAGAAGGCTTCCAAAGTACTTTTGGGGAGAAGCTGTTAACACAGCATGCTATGTTTAGAATAGAGTGCTAATCAGAAGCATTCTGAACAAAACCCCTTATGAACTCTGGAAAGGTCGAAAGCCTAAAATAGGTTATTTCAGAACCTTTGGTTGTAAGTGTTATGTTTTGAATACAAAAGAATATCTTTCAAAGTTTGATTCAAAGGCAGATGAGGCCATTTTTCTTGGTTACGCAACACATAGTAAAGCATATAGGGTTTTTAATAAGAGGACTCAAACTTTAGATGAATCTGTTCATGTATAGTTTGATGAGACTAACCCTGCAGATAGTAGAGCTCCTGAAGAAGATGTAGTTCATGCTCCTGAAGTGACATCTCTGGTTAGAAAAGAAGATGTTTCTCCCAGAGCTGCTGAAGTGGTTCCTCCTATTGCTGAACAAGCTCAAGAAGAGAATTCTACTCCAGAAGATGCTCCTATATATGATTCAACAAATGATGAAAAAGTTTCAGAAGATACATTGGATGTACCAAGAGAAGTTAGAGCTTATAGGAATCATTCCTTAGAGAACATAATTGACTCTGTTCACAATCCTGTCATGACCAGAGCTCAGCTCAAAAGATATATGGGGAATGTGGCTTTTGTGTCACTTATGGAACCCAAGGACTTCTATGAAGCTGCAGATGATGATTCCTGGTTAATGGCAATGCAAGAAGAACTTGACCAGTTTAAAAGGTCAGAAGTTTGGATTTTGGTTCCCAAACCTAACAACATAAAGGTTGTTGGCACTAGATGGGTTCTGAAAAACAAGCTTGATGAGTTTGGAAATGTTGTGTGGAACAAGACAAGACTTGTTGCTCAAGGTTACAGTTAGCAAGAAGGCATAGATTATGGTGAAACTTTTGCTCCTGTTGCAAGATTAGAAGCCATTCGAATCTTATGTGCTTTTGCATCATACAAAGGCTTTAAGCTCTTTCAAATGGATGTGAAAAGTGCATTCTTGAATGGTTACATTGATGAGGAAGTTTATGTATCTCAACCTCCTGGTTTTGAAGATCCTAAGTAGAGGTGGCAATTTCGTGTTTCGTGTCGTGTTCGTGTCGTGTCAACTTTCGTGTTCGTGTCAAAACTCTAAACACAAACACGACACGGAAAATATTTCGTGTCGAGATTCAAAACCCAAACACGACCTGCTCCAAACACGGAAACACGGAAATTACAGCGATAATTTACAAACGACCCGACCTGACCAACCCGACTCGACCCAACCCGACCTATATAAAGATGGCAATTTATGTAGAAAATTAACACTCGATCTTCACAAAGTTCTAAATTCATTAGAATACAAAGATATTAGATTTTTATATAATGATGACTTAAATACCTCCTCCAATTGCAACCCTAACTCTTTAAGGGTACAAAAGTAATTAGATTTTTCGTGTCAGTTTCGTGTTTTTCGTGTGGACACAAACACGACACGAAAATTAGCATGTTGTTTCGTGTCGACCCGAAAATGACACGTTACTTAATATGCTCAACACAAACACGGAAAAATCCATGTCGTGTTTGTGTCGTGTTACGTGTCGAATTGCCGCCTCTAATCCTAAGTTCCCTGATCATGTGTACAAACTGAAGAAAGCCTTGTATGGACTGAAACAAGCTCCCAGAGCTTGGTATGAGAGAGTGACAAAGTTCCTTCTGTCTAAAGGATTTGTCAGAGGCTGTGTTGATACAACTCTGTTCACTCTGAAGAAGAACAAGGATATCCTTATAGCTCAGGTATATGTTGATGATATTATATTTGGTGCTACTAATGAATCTTTGTGCAGAGAGTTCAGTGACCACATAAAGGCTGAATTTGAAATGTCTATGATGGGAGAATTAACCTTCTTCTTAGGACTTCAGATCAAGCAAAGTAATGATGGTGTGTTCATCAATCAAGCTAAGTACACTGGAGAAGTGCTGAAGAAATTTGGCATGATGGAATCTAATGTTGTTGATATCCCAATGGATGTCAGCAAAGACATTGATGATGAAGAGAAAGCTGGTAAACCTGTAGATATAAAAACCTACAGAGGTATGATTGGTTCTCTTTTATACCTAACCGCCAGCAGGCCAGATATACATTTTGCTGTGTGTTTTTGTGCTAGATATCAGTCTAAACCAAGGGAGATTCATGATGTTGCTGTCAAAAGAATTCTCAGATATCTTAAAGGCACACCAGAAGCTGGTTTGTGGTATCCTTGTAGTTCTGATTTTACTCCTATATGATACACAGACTCTGACTATGGTAGGGATAAATTGAAGAGAGTCAGCACTTCTGGTGGTTGTCATTTTCTGGGGGAGTGCCTAGTCTCCTGGCATAGCAAGAAACAAACCTCTGTGGCTCTCTCAACTGCTGAAGCTGAGTATGTTGCTGCTGGAAGTTGTGTTTCTCAGATGCTCTGGATTAAGCAACAAATTGCTGACTATGGAGTCATCCCTGGAACAATTACAATCTACTGTGATAACAAGAGTGCAATTGATCTTTCAAAAAATCCTATTCAGCACAGCAGGATGAATCATGTTCATATTAGGCATCACTTTCTGAGAGATCATGTTCTGAAGAAGGATATCATCATTTCTCATGTTCCCTCTGAAGACAATCTTGCTGACATGTTTACTAAGCCTCTGGCTGGTACTCTTTTCAGCAGCTTGCGAGAAGGCATTGGTATGACTTATCCACTTCAGTAATTTAGTTTAATTATATTTCTTTCTATCTTAAGTGTTAACCATTTAAGATAATTAAGTGTGATTAAGGCTAATCATGACTTTTAATTAAGCATGCGTACATTTATTGCTTTTACTGCGCTGTTACTGGTGTTTAACGGTTACTGGTTCCCTTTTAAACGGTGGTTAGTTACTTTTTGAATTGGAACAGTTTCGTGTTTGGGTATAAATAAGGGTTTTCCATACTTAGAAAATTTTCACTCTCATTCTCTCTGAAATTAGGTTCTCCATAGATAATCTCTCTGTGTTTTCTTTCTCTCAAACACTTAACCTAATTTCTTAAAATTCTTTCAATGGCTCAAGATCATCCCATTGAACTCGTCACTGCCACTCACATTTTTTATTCTGATTCTAAGAAAAAGGTTAGTGAATCTAGGGTTTTCACTTCTAGGTTCCTAGACGATGAAGTTAAATCCACTGAACCCATCTCTAAATGGCTAAGTGCTCAAAATTGGAACTCGTTCGTTTCTTTGGATGAGTTCATCTATCCTAAGTTAGTCACTGAGTTCTATCAGAATCTCCACTACCTATCTAGTGAGGAGGATGTTCTTCACTCTTCGGTTGGAGAAGTCGAGATTGAGGTCAGCAGGGCTTCTATTTCTCAGGTTATTGGAATTGATGATGAAGGAATCATCTTTGGTGATGATGGTTCTGCTGAAGGGTTTAGTGAAGCAAACTGGGCTAGACTAGATCTGAGTGCTAAGGAAACCTATGCCACTTGGCTCACTCAGCACCAGTGGTGGGCACACTACTTGACAACAAATGTGTTCCTTCCGAAGGCTGGAGGAGTTAATGGTGTTTCCAACCGGGAAAGGGTTTTCATGTGGCATCTGATAAACCAGAAGAAGATCAACCTTCCTGCCATGATTATAAGGCAGATGAAAAATGTGAAGGTTGTTAGTGCCCTTGCTTATGGTTCTCTCCTGACGAGGTTGTTTGAAGCTGCCTCTGTAGTGATTTCAGGAGAAGGTGTAACCAGCAGGAGTACTTTCCTCAAGATGCAAACACTTAGGCATTTTTCCTTTGGTGTGGTACCAAAGAAGACTAAGAATGCCTCCTCTGAAAGCATTGCTCCGAAGGAAATTGTTGAGGCAACTGTGCAGAAAGGAAAGAAGGCTACCAAGAAAGGCAAAGGAAAGAAAGGATCAAGTAAGGTGGTCCTACAAGTAGAGAAGGTGGCTGTCTCCGAACCTCTTCCAGCTCTGGTTCAAACAACTATCAGTGTTGAACCCTGTGGCAAGATTGTTGCTGAGAAGCCAAGGGATGCTGCTGAAAAAGTAGCTCAGGAAGCTGATGATGCACGTCTTGATGAAAGAGAGAAGGCTGCTGAAGCTGAGAAAATTACAAGAGTTGTGGCTCTTGCTGAAGAGGAAAGAAAGGAAAAGGAAGCTGAAGATAAGTTAGCAGCAGACCGAGAAATTGCAGCAAAGGCTAAGGCTGATGCTAGAATTGCTGAGTGCGCTGCTGAAGTTGAGAATGTGGAGTTCTCTGGAAATGTTGAGGCTACTGGAGAAGATGAGGATTCTGAAGATATTCCTCTCTCCAAACGTAACAGGAAGAAGGTCTCTGCAAATAGAAGGTCTCTGAACAAAAAGGACTTCTATATTGCTCCTAGTACTGAATTGGATGATACAACTCCTGAAGAAGAGGAAGTTGTTGATGACGAAGACATGATGGAAATGTCTGCTGAAGAGGATGTTGATGCTCCTGTTATTGAAGAACTATCAGAGGATAGTGGTCAAGAACCTGACACTATCATTAAGGATGCAATAAGGTTTGCCGAAGACATTAACACTGATGATTTCTTATATAATGTTCTTCTGGGTCAAGGTAGAAACCCTGGTGATAGAGATGCTTCTGAAACACTGATCAGAGTGGCTCATGTGTTTGCTGAACCAATCTCAATGTTTGATCCAAATGTCTTTGAACAGGTTATCCCATCTCCCCTTCGTACTTCTCATCCATCCTCTCCTCATACTCCTCATCCATCTCCTTCACTTCCTTCTGTCACAGAAGTAAGTGATTCTCAAACTTCGATTCCTCCTACAACTTCAACCTCTGAAGTTGTACCTCCTAAAACTGCTCCTCCTTCTGGATCTTATTAAGAAGTGAATTTATCTTCTAGTCCTATCTTCACAGATTCCATATCAACTTCCATTACTTCCTCTCTATCTACTTCCTCTGTAATTCCTTCAATAGGATTTACTGCTCCATCCTTCTCACTCCCATCCACACTACCATCCATTTCCCTTACTCTCTCTTCCTCTACCACTCATACAATCCCTTCCTCAACCACACATATTCCTCCTCCTTCAACTTCTGGACATGCACCTCTTGTGTGTGATCCCTTAACTACTTCCTCCTCCACATCCTTCTTTGATGGGTTGTCATCAAACTATGACTTCCTACGCAATTCAATGAATCGTGATGATTCGGAGAAAACATTTGGTAGTTTTGGTTTCATGGGCAGAGCTTCTGCTGTATCTGAAGCTGGTGGTGCTCCATCTGTTGAAGAGTTGAGAAGAATGAGTCAGAGTGGCTCTGATGAACTGCTGAATAGATTTGCTGGTTTAGGGCAAAGGTCTTCTGCCGCAGACATGTATGCTCAGGGCATTGTGCTGCAAGAAATTTAATCCTTGAAAGCTCAGAACCTGCAGCTCATGACTATGCTTCAAGTGCAGAACCCTACTGTCTACACTCGCAATCTTTCTACACTTCATCTGGCTACTTATGATGAAATTTACAAGTTGAGAGAATTGGCTCTGACTCTTCCAACTCTCGAAAATATTGCTCTTGCTTCTTCTCTGAAAGTAAATGAGAATCTGGAGATTTTGACAGAAGAAGTTAAGGAAGCAAACGAGCATTATGAGGCTCATGAGAAGATTCTTCCAAGTAAGATTGATGATCTGCAAAGTACTGCTAATCATATTCTGAGAGAAGTGAAATCTTCTGCTCAAGGATCATCATCTTCAGGGGCTACTAAGATTGTGTATGACATCACTCCTGATCTCAACAATCGTCTTCAGAGCATTGAGTCTGCTGTGACTGCCCAGAGCGCCCAGATTGCTGAGCTTACTGAACTTCTGAAGGTTATGCACTCTCAAGCACGAGAACAAGAGAAGGTTCTTCATAATTGCTATAGGTTTGTTCGCGGACAGAATGGATATGATCAACTCTGTAAGGCCTACATCTCCGCAATATCAGACTGCTCTGAATGTTCTGCAGAAATTGGACTCTCAAGGTGCTCTGGGTATTCCTGTTGGTTCTGGCCAAACGGGGGAGAAGTCTGCTCAGCAGGGTGGTCTCAAGTCTGCTGGGATGAAGAGACAGAATGTTGGTGAAGGTTCTAGTGGTGTTCCTCCTCCTCAGAAGAGATCTAGAAACAAATAATCTTTTTAGGACTTAAGCTTCTTAGCTAGGTTCTGGGTTGGGTAGTTTTGTCTTAGGACTTTATGTTCCCTTATGATTATTTTGTTTGTTTCTTCTGACTATTATATAGACACTGAAATTTTCTTATAGATATTACTTGTCTCTGATTAATTTCTTACTACTTTTGTTTCTTTTAACTTAGTAACTTTCACTTCGCTAAAAATCTAACAACTTGATCTCAAGCCTATTTTAAGTTTATACATATTGCTGAAGTTCACCATTTACACTAAAATGGGGGAGTTAAGTTACTCAGAAGTTATAAAAAAACATATGTATCAAGAAGTTACTTTCTAAACCTTGTGTTTACTTAAGTTATTCTACCTTCTGACCACGGTTTGTCCATAACCAAAATGGCGGAGAATGATGAACCCTAAGTGTTTTGATTATGTCCAAACGTTTCAGAAGATGAAAATTAAAATTCTCTTACATACGGTCTAATGTTGACTAACAATTTTTTTGTTAAGTTTGTATGTAAGTTACTCAGCAGGTACTGAATGAAGAATTTATGGATTGCTTGGATGTCTCAGAAGAATCGAGAAAGCTGAAGACAGTGTTCTTAATGATCAGAAGCTGGATGCTCCGCTCTGAAGTTATCGAAGTCTGTTAAAGCTCTCCTCAGAGGTCCATTGCAATCAGAAGTTAAACTCTACCAATTCGATCAGAAGCTTAGACAAATGGAATTAGCTTTCAGAAGCCAAGTCACGGGTTTCTTTAGCATTTATTGCTCTGACAAGTGCATTTAATGCAAGGCGCCAAAAGTTCAAAAAGCTGTTTTGAAGGAGCGCGCTTGTCTACTCAAAACGAAACCAGAATTTCCTTGTCTACCCTTTGTTGATCCAATTGAAGAATGTTCCCAGTCAACCTCTACTTCAACTTCAAATCACTTACCGAATTTAGTTAAAGAACAAGGTTAACGGAATCAAAGTGTTTGAAGACCTTTTGAAGACTTGACAGATTAACGGATACTACAACTGATGTCATCTCTTTTGAAGATTCAAATTCACCAACGGTCATCCTCATTCACTATAAATAGTAGCCAAGCTCCACTGCATCATTTATGTGTGATAATCGAGCAAAATCTCAACGCACTGTTTCAACAAGAAAAACAGAGCACATTTTCCATTCTCAATCTTTCTTAGCATAGCTTTAGTTAAAGTGAGAGAGTGAAGAAAAACAAGTTCATAATAGGAATCTTGTAAACTGATATCATTTGTGATATTCAGTTAGATTTAGAGAGAAATCTAATTGAGATTAGAGTTGGGTGAGAAATCCAGAAAACAGAGTTGTTGTTGTTCTGGTGGAAATCCTTTAACTCTCTTTAGGCTAGTCAGAACTAAGTGAGAAATTAGCTTATGATCTGTTGATGTAAAGGAGCTTCTGAACTTGCCTTAAAAGTTCTGAATAGTAGATTTAAAATCTCTGGTGGCTGCGACCTCAGGGGAGAAGACGTAGTCACAGGACTTCTGTGGCGAACTTGGACAAATCGACTTGTTCATCAGGATCTCCTGAACTTCTTTCTCCCTCTTATACTTGTTATTTTTTCTTCTGTGTACTTGCTTATATTTAGTGTTGAAACAGATTTTCTCTTTATATCATTGTCTTTGTTCAGAAGACTGTCCAGAAGTTCTCAAACTCAGAACTTCTGTTGCTGAAAACAGTCTGACTGTGTTTAGGCAGAATTTCCCTCAAAAGCTGCTTCTGTAAGCTACCCTCTGATTCTGAGGAAATTTGACTCTGAAAATCAAGTTTCTCTAAAAACTTAGAAAATTTTCAGTTTTCAACTTAGACACCTATTCACCCCCCTCTAGGTGATTCTGTTCTTGTTAGGGCCAACATGACAAACCTATAGCAGTTGTGAAGTTCAGTTGCTATGCGCTTTGATGTATCAAAATTAACCTTCACCAATTCGGTTAGCTCCTCGATTTGAGTGTTCTGAGCTACCTGAGTGTTCTCAATATTTTGTAATCTTCTGTTCAGATCAGGAGTGATGTCAAAAACAACTGGAGCAGCAGCATAAGATGATGACGGAGTAGAAGATTTCACTTCTCTCGGAATATGATTAGCAGTACTTTGCAGATCATCAATCTTTGCAGGAATGACATTACCATGAGACTCAAAATGCTCATTAGCTTCCTTGACTTCTTCAGTCAAGATCTCAATAGCTTCATTGACGTTCTTAGTTGAAGCAAGAGCAATATTGTCCAGAGTAGGCAAAGTTAGTGCAAGCTGTCTCAGTTTGTAAAGCTCATTATCAGCAGAAAGATGAAGTCTGGCTAGATTCTGGACGTAGACAGAAGGATCTTGCGTCTGAAGCATAGACATGAGTTGTAAGTTCTGAGCTTTAAGATATTGAAGTTCTTGCAGCACAGCGCTCTGAGCAAGCATGTCAGGAGCAGGATTCCTTTGGTTAAAACCAGGAAATCTATTCAGGAAATCATCAGAGCCACCTTGACTCATTCTTCTCAACTCATCAACAGAAGGAACATTCCCAGCTCCTGAAGGAATGGGAGAGACCCCAATAAACCCACGACCACCAAAATAGGTCTCATTCTGATGCTGATTCATTGCATTCCTGAGAAAATCACAGTTCAAAGAAATACCAGCAAAGGGAGAAGTATTTTTGGCAGAAGTAGTTAAGGGATCACACACAGGAGGTGTATGTCTAGAAGCTGTTGAGAGAGGAGGAATAGTTGAAAAGGAGGAAGGAATAAAAGTAGTTTGAGGAGAAGATAAAGAGGGAAATGTAAATCCTTTGGAAGGAAATACAGAGGACGAGTTTAGAGAGGAAGTAGTAGGAGTAGTAGTGGAGTCAGAAAAGATAGGGCCGGAGGCCATTGACACTTCTGAATAGGATCCAGAAGGTAGAAAAGTTTTAGGATCTACACCCTCAAAGGTTGAGGTTGTAGGGGGAAGTGAAGTTTGAGAATCACTAACTTCTGTGACAGAAGGTAGTGGAGAAGAGTGAGGAGGAGAAGAGTGATCAGGAGAAGAATGATCAGGAGATTGAAAAACCTGGTCATCAGCTAAGGAGGGATTATTCTCAGGAGCAGAGGGATTGAAAGAAGCAAGAGGAACATCATCGAGGTGAGATAACCTCTGAACAGTTTCAACTGCATCTTCAATGCTTCTGCCTTGACCCATAAGGATGTTGTCAATAAAATTATCGTTGTCAAGATTCTCAGCAAAGACCCTTCCTTTCTCAAGAATCACATCTTGATCTTCTTCTGAGTCAGTAGATAACTCTTCAATGGTAGGAGCATCTAGATTACCATCAGCCTCCATCATGTCTTCATCATCAAGTTCACGATGAGATCCATCTTCTTCATGAAGGTTATCCTCTAGTTCAGGAGTAAAAGGAAGATAGAAATCTTTCTTCCTTAAAGCCAATGTCTTAATACCTTTTCTTTTCAAAGGAATCTCCTCAGAGTCCTCAGCAGCATTTACATTAGCATCAGCCTTAGCTTTTGCAATTTGTTCTCGCACAGCTGCTTCAGCAGCATCTAACTCAGCACAAGCAGCCACAGCAGCCTCTGCAGCCTTATTCTGCTCAGCAAGCCATATCACAGCTGCAATCTTTTCTTCCTCAGCAACTCTTGCTAGTTCAGCAAGCCTGCTGGCCTCAGCATCCTTTGTTGCCTGCTCTGAGGGTTTCTCAGCAACCACTTTCCCAGTTGGTTCAATTCTAATCTCAGTTTGAACCAAAGTAGGAGGAGGTACAACAGCAACAGGCTTCTCTATTCTCAGAACCACCTTGTTCTGAACATTCTTACCCTTGCCCTTCTTGGCAGCCTTATTCTTCTTCTCAGCAGCTTTCACAATTTCCTTCTGACCTTCTTGAATGACCAAAGGAGCATAACTCTCAGTCTTCTTTGGTACCACACTATGAGACAATCTGCTCAGAGTAACCATCTTCAGAAGAGTGCTTCTGCTCGTAATACCATCTCATGGAATAGTTATTGAGCCAGCCTCAAATAACCTCGTTAGGAGGGATCCATAAGCTAAGGTGCTGACCACCTTCACATTCTTCATCTGCCTTATAATCATGGCAGGCAAATTAATCTTCTTCTGGTTCATTAGATGATACATGAACACCCTTTCTCTATTGGAGACACAATTGACTCCCCCAGACTTTGGTAAGAACACATTGGTTGTCAGGTAATGTGCCCACCTCTAGTGTTGAGTAAGCCAAGTGGCATAAGTCTCTCTGGCCTCAAGGTCATGATTTCCCCAATTCACCTCTGTGAATCCCTCAGCAGCTCCATCATCTCCAATGATGACTCCTTCATCATCAATATTGATAGCCTGTACTATCGAAGATCTGGAAACCTTAATATTCATACCATTCACAGAAGAATGAACAACATCTTCTTTATCAAATCGATACTGGAGATTCTGATAGAACTCAGTCACAAGAGTAGGATAAATGAAATCTTCTAAGGACACAAAGGAGTTCCAATTTTGAGCACTTAGCCATTTTGAGATGGGTTCAGTGGTTTTAATCTCATTCTCTAGGAACCTAGATGTGAAAACCCTAGATTGACTCAGTTTATCCTCAGGTTTTGATGAAAACAGGTGAGTGATGGTGACGGGAATAACAACATTTTTTTCTTGAGACATTATTGAGAAGTAAGGTTTTAGAAATTAGGTTAAGTAGAGAGAAAGGAATTGCAGAAATTGCAACAGAATTCTAATGGCAAGAAAACTTAGATGAAAAATTTGCTAAGTGTAGAGAGTCCCTATTTATACCTAAACGAGAAACTGTTCAAATTCAAAAAGGAGATAACCTTTGTTAAACAGGGAACACGTTACCGTTAATAACTGACAGCGCCGAAATAGCATTTAATGTAGGCACGCTTTAAACAAACTTTTGAAACAACATGATTATCATTAAGCACACTTGATTATCTTAAACGGTCAATTAGTTAAGACATGGCATAAATGATAATTACTGAAGAGGGTAAGTCATACATATGCCTTCTCTTAAGCTTCTGAAAGGAGTACAAGCCAGAGGCTTAGTAAACATGTCAGCAAGATTATCTTCAGAGGAGACATGAAGCAAAGTGATATCCTTCTTCAAAACATGATCTCTCAGAAAGTGATGCCTAATGTGAACATGCTTCATCCTGCTGTGTTGAATGGGATTCTTTGAAAGGTCAATAGCACTCTTGTTATCACAATAAATGGTAATTGTTCCAGGAATGACACAATAGTCAGCAATTTGTTGCTTGATCCAGAGCATATGAGAAACACAGCTTCCAGCAGCAACATATTCAGCTTCAGCAGTTGAAAGAGCTACAGAAGTTTGCTTCTTACTATGCCAGGAGACTAGGCACTCCCCCAGAAAATGACAACCACCAGAAGTGCTGACTCTCTTCAATTTATCTCTACCATAGTGATGTGTGAGAATTATATATATATTTTTCCCTATTTTAGCCTCCTTTTATACTTATTTATTTGCTTAAATTCATAATTAATCATTGCTTTTCCCTTAATTTGCTATAGGTCTCACTTAAGGATGCAATTGAATAGCTTTAGAAGTTCGAGGACTAATCGGGATATTTGCCGCGGGCGTTTCTGTAATAGGCCGAGAAGTCCAGGGACTATTGCTGAACTTTGCCAAGGGAAACTTTTGGAATCTTCCGGAACCTTGAAGCTGTGATGAGGCAGATTTGTGAAGGAGGGGAATGCCCATTTTATCCTTGTGACTTGTGGTTAAACTTAATTGCTTAAGGGCCACTTTAGTCTTTTATCACTTTAGTACTTTTTAGGTCTTATCCTTTTGATGCTTTTTTAGGGCAAACATTAGTACCCTATAAAAAGCATCTTTATGTTTTTGCTCAAAGTGTGTAAACCTAGGGATCTCAACTCTTCTCCTTCAGCCTCTCTTCTCTCTAAAACATTTCAAGCTTTTCAAGCTATTATAAATGGTGAACGAATTTCTTTCTCATTTTATCTCGGTTTTGACATCCCGAAGTATGAGTGAGTAGTCGTTTATGGGTGTGACGATGGGGAGGAGGCTTGTGGCTGTGACCATGTGACTTTGGGTGGTAAAAGTTTCTTTACTTGTGTTTTTCATAGATCTAGGGTTTATAAGTTCTAGTTGCAAATAGGACTTAGTAGATCTAGTATAGGTCTTAGAAATAAGCTATACTTTATCTCATTTTTGGAAGTAGATCTATGATATACTTTACATGTAGGTTAGATAACTCTTCTTGCATGCTAGTATAGGTTATTTCCATGGTTTAGAGAAATCTTATTATGGTAAATCTTGTTGCTTAATGAGAATATGTTGATTAAGACACTAACCATGCTTGATCTATGTATTTATGCTTGTGTTTATGACTTAGAAATGAGGTAAACATGAAAATGTATGAAGATAGAACCAAAACCTTGTATGAAACTGCTTTTTACCATTTCTGGAAGTCACGTGACTTGCACGTGCCATTTGCCTGCGACCCTGACTCGCACCTGTGCTCCCCATAGATAGTATCTCACAGCTGTGATCCTTACTGTTTACTCTTAGTTTAATTTAGTTGTTAAAATCAATCTTAATCAGTGAAATCATTAGACTTTTAGGGTTTAAATTTAATAGCTTTAGTGTTTAACAATCCCTTGGGTTCGATACTTGGATCTTTAAATACATCCATTATATTACTTGAAATGATGAGTATACTTGCTCTTTTGCATGTGTAGTTTAATCGTGTCACATAGTCAGAGTCTGTGTATCCTACATGAGTAAAATCTGTACTACAAGGATACCACAAACCAGCTTCTGAAGTGCCTTTAAGATATCTCAAAATTCTCTTGACAGCAATGTCATGAATTTCCATTGGTTTAGCCTGATACCTAGCACGGAAGCACACAGCAAAATGTATATCTGGCCTGCTGGCGGTTAGATATAAAAGAGAACCTATCATACCTCTGTAAGTTTTTATATCTACAGGTTTACCAGCTTTGGTTTCATCATCAAAGTCTTTGTTGACATCCATGGGAATGTCAACATCATTAGAATCTGACATGCCAAATTTCTTCAGCACTTCTCTAGTATACTTGGCTTGATTGATAAAGATACCATCATTACTTTTCTTGATCTGAAGTCCTAAGAAGAAGGTTAATTCTCCCATCATAGACATTTCAAACTCAGCTTTCATGTGGTCATTGAACTCCATGCACAAAGATTCATTAGTAGCACCAAATATAATATCATCAACATATACCTGAGCTAAAAGGATATCTTTTTTCTTCTTCAGAGTGAACAGAGTTGTATCAACACAGCCTCTGACAAATCCCTTAGACAGAAGGAACTTTGTCAGTCTCTCATACCAAGCTTTGGGAGCTTGTTTCAGTCCATACAATGCCTTCTGAAGCTTATACACATGATCAGGAAGCTTAGAATCTTCAAAACCAGGAGGTTGAGAAACATACACTTCTTCATCAATGTACCCATTTAGGAATGCACTTTTCACATCCATTTGGAAAAGCTTGAAGCCTCTGTATGATGCAAAAGCACAAGATTCTAATGGCTTCCAACCTTGCTACAGGAGCAAAAGTCTCACCATAGTCTATGCCCTCTTGCTGACTGTAACCTTGAGCAACGACTCTTGCCTTGTTTCTCACAACATTTCCAAATTCATCAAGCTTGTTCTTCAGCACCCATCTAGTACCAACAATCTTCTTGTTCTTAGGTCTAGGCACCAAAGTCCAAACATCTAACCTTTTAAATTGGTCAAGTTCTTCTTGCATTGCCATTAACCAGGATTCACCTTCTTCAGCTTCATAGAAGTCCTTGGGCTCCAGAAGTGACGCAAAAGCCATATTCCCCATGTATCTTCTGAGCTAAGCTCTGGTCATGACAGGATTATGAAACAGAGTCAATGATGTTCTCCAAGGGGTGATTCCTAGGAGCTTTAATCTCTCTTGGTACAGTTAAACCTCGATGAAGTAATATTCGATAAAGTAATAACCTCGCTTAAGTAATAAATTTCGTCGGTCCCAACTTGGGCTAATGTCGTAAAGTAATATTCTCGCTAAAAGCATAAGATAATAAAAAATTTGAAAGTCCTGAAGGACCCAAGTAATATATAAAGTAATAATTCCAGAATTATACGTATATATAATATGTATGACTTACAAAATTCAATTTTTTAAAAATATAAATATATAATATCTTGTTTCTTCCTTCCACCAAAGCTAAAATTAACATCATCATTGACTTTACGTAAAGCATAAATAACTCTTGGTATGTTTTGCTCGTGTTGCAACAAGTAATTGTTAAAAGTGTTGATTGCTTGAACTGCTTTCTTTGATGACAAACTTGGAATGACATTGTTATCGTCTGGTTCAAGATCGGCTTTTCACCAATGTTCATTACCGACTCAAGAATTTGTTCATCCGTAGGTGATTCTATTGCTATTGTCCAGTTTAGGACTAGTCTCTTCATCAGTGTTCATTATCGATAAAGTAATAAATTCGATAAAGTAATATTTTTTCCCGGTCCCAAGAGTATTACTTTAAAGAGGTTTAACTGTATATCCAATGTATCTTCTGAAACTTGTTCATCATTTGTTGAATCATGCTACCATTCTGGGTACTGCTGATTATTGGGGAAGATGGGTCTTCTGAGGGATTTGCTGATTCGAACTGGGGAAGGCCTGATCTGACTGCCAAAGAGACCTATGCTACTTGGTTGACTCAGCATCAGAGGTGGGCACATTATATCACTACTAATGTGTTCCTGCCTAAGTCAGGAGGAGTGAACTGTGTCTCCAACCGGGAGAGGGTTTTCATGTATCACATGATTGCTGAGAAGAAGATCAATCTGTTTGCCATGATTTTGAGACAGATGAAGAGTGTGAAACCCAATGGAACCCTAGCCTATGGTTCCCTGGTGACCAGGGTTTTTGAGTCTGTTGGTGTTGAGATTCTAGCAGATGCCATCAGAAGCAGAAGCACTCCGATTGCTTATGCTCCTCTGACCAAGTTATCTTTTGGTCAGCTGCCAGCTAAGAAAGCTGTGACCTCTGCTCCTCTGGTGATTAAGGAAGTTCACAAGAATGTTGTGAAGGATGCTCAGAAGGTTTCCAAGAAGGGAAAGGGTGATAAGGGAAAGAAGAAGACCAGCATTACAGTTGTAATGACTGTTGATAAAAGTGTTGTTGAAGAACATTTACCTAACTTAGTGCAAACTAGGATTAATGTTGCCCCTTCTGGGAGGGTTTGTGCTGAGAAGCCTAGTGAGGTTGCTGAGAAGTCAGTACATGAGATAGAAGATGATCGCCTGGCAGAACTTGCCAGAGTTGCTGAGGCTGAAAAGACAAAAGCTGTGTTACAGCAAGTTGGGATGAATAAGAGAGCTGAGGCTGCTGTGGCAGCTCATAATAAGCTTGATGATGCTGAAGCTGATGTGCGAGAAAATGTAGCAAAGGCTAAGGCCAATGCTGATGCTGAGGAAGATGTTCCTCTGTCAAGAAAAAGGATTTTCAGAACAAAGTCTTCTACAGCAATGAGGAAGCCTATGAGAGTAAGGGACTTTATCCTAGCTGCTCATGAGCTTGAGGATACTATCCCAGAGGATGATGAAGAAGTACTAGCCAAAATACTGAGTGATGAGGAAGATGCTTACATGGATGATAATGAAGAAAATTTCAATGATGATGGTGCTCCCACCATTAAAAATTTATCTGATGAATCATCTCCTGAACATAAAGATTCAGAGAATGTGCTGGAAGGTGCCAGAGTGTTTGCTCAGAACGTTGACAATGAGCGTTTCATGGATGATGTCCTTCTTGGACAGGGCCAAAATGCTGAGAGGAATAGGAATGCCTCTAAGGTGATTGACAGGATGGCACACTTATATGCTGAACCTCTGGGTTCTTATGATCCTGAGGATGCTACTCCTACTTCTCCTGAACAGGTTATTGAATCTCCTGAACATAACTCTCCTCCTCATCCACCACATACTTCTGCATCTCCTTCTGTCACAGAAGTTGATGCTTTTGAAACTTCCATTCCTCCTACAACTTCAACCTTTGAGGTTGTAGATCCTAAGACTACTCTTCCTTCTGGATCCTATTCAGAAGTGAATTTCTCTACTTCTTCTATCTTTTCTGACTCCACTACAACATCCACTGCTCCCTCTCTAAATACTTCATCCACCTTTTCTTTTCCTTCTACCACTTCATCTTTTACCATACCTTCTACCAAAACAACTTCTTCTCCTTCTTCCACTACTTCCATTCCTCCTCCTTCAACTTCTGGACAAGCACCTCATGTGTCTGATCCTTTAACCTCTTCCATTCCCACTTCTTCTTTTGCTGGTGTTTCTTCAAATTATGACTTTCTCAGAAATTTGATGAATCAACATGAGAATGAAACCTATTTTGGAGGCAGAGGATTCATTGGGAGAAATCCTAATCTCTCAGGAGCTGGTGCTACTCCTTCTGTTGAAGAATTGAGAAGAATGAGTCAGGCTGGCTCTGATGATTTGTTTAGTAAGTTTGCTTCTATTGGTCAGAGGTATCTTGCTGCTGATATGGTTGCTCAAGCTGATGTGATGCAAGAACTTCAGCAAGTGAAAGCTCAGAACTTGCAACTCATGTCAATGCTGCAGATGCAAGATCCCTCTGTGTATATTCGCAACCTCTCTCCACTTCATCTTGTTGCTTATGATGAATTATTCAAGTTGAGACAGCTGGCTCTGACTTTGCCTACCTTAGAGAATATTGCTCTTGCTTCTACCAAAAATGTCAACAACACTATAGAGATTTTGACAGAAGAAGTCAAAGAAGCAAATGAGACTTTTGAGGCTCAGGGTACGGTTATTCCTGCGAAGATTGATGACCTGCAAAGCACTGCAAATCATATTTTGAGCAAAGTGAAATCTTCTGCTCAAGGTGCATCATCTTCAAGAGTTACTCGAATTGGTTATGACATCACTCCTGATCTCAATAATAGACTGCAGAGTATTAAGGACACTCTGACAGCTCAGAACACTCAGCTTCGAGAACTTACTGAATTCTTGAAGGTTGTACACAATCAGGTTCATGAACAAGAGAAGGTTCTTAACAATTGTTATAGGTTTGTCCGTGGACAGACTTATCTTCAGAATGAACACTTGACTACTGTTGTGTATGCCAACAATCAACTCATTAATATTATCCTTGACGATGTTCATAGAGAGTGCCCTTTGTCTGGTTCTGCCTATGATAGAATGGTCTCCATTGATGCTGATTTCAGAAGAAGAATGGATATCATCAATTTTGTCAGACCTAATCCACATCAATATAATGCTGCTCTTGCTCAACAGAAAAAGCTTAAAGCTCAGGGTGCTTTGGGTCAGGTTTCTGGACAAACGGGGGAGAAGTCTGCTCAGCAGAGTGGTTCCAAAGAGAAGAGACAGAATGAGAATGTTGGTTCTGGTGCATATCCTCCTCAGAAGAAAGCCAAAAGATAATCATCTTAGGAACTAGAACTTAGGCTTCATAGCTATAGGTTCTGGGTTGGGTAGCATGTCTTAGGACTCTTGTTATCTTTTACCTTCTTTGATGTTTTGAAACTATGTGTTTGCTCTGACGGTTTATAAACTAGCTCTGACATTTTATCACATCTTGTCTCTGATCATTTTATCTGCATTCTTATAAATTTTACTGTTTATGTTTTAATTGTTTTTGCTCTGAATTTATCCCACTAAATCTAACAACTTGATCTTAAGCCTTTTCTTAAGTTAACACAGATTGTTGGAGTTCACCATTTATACTAAAATGGGGGAGTTAAAATCTTTCAGAGGCACTTTAAAACATAATAGTCAGGAAGTTACTTTCTAACCTCTGTGTTTATTTAAGTAACTTTACCTTTTGAACCACGGTTTGTCCATAACCAAAATGGGGGAGAATGATGAACCCTAAGTGTTTTGATTATGTCCAAACGTTTCAGAAGATGAAATTCTACTTTTACTTATATACTTTTCAATGTTGATTAACAATTTTTGTTAAGTATTGTATAAGTTTCTCAGCAGGTGCTGAATGAAGAAACTCTGGATTGCCTAGAAGACTCAGAAGGGAAGAATAGTTGAAGACAAAAGTTTAAAGCTCAGAAGCTGGATGCTCCGCTCTGAAGACTTTCAAAGCTCTCCTCATAAGTTTAGAAGCAACCAGAAGAAATTCCATTTTGATCAGAAGATTAGACAAAAGGAATAAGGGACTCAGAAGCGCTAGTCATGGGTCTTACTTAGCATTTAATGCTCTGACTCTTGCATTTAATGCAAGGCGCCAAAAATTCAAAAAGCTGTTTTGATGGAGCGCGCATGGCTGCTACAAACAAAACCAACATTTCCTTGTCTACCATTTGTTGATCCAAATGAAGCAAATTTCCAGTCAACCTTATCCTTAATTTGAAATCACTTACCGGATTAAGTTACAAAACAAGGTTAACGGAATCAAAGTGTTTGAAGACCGTTTGAAGAAATGACAGATTAACGGCTACAACAAACTGATGTCATCTATTGAAGATTCAAATTCAAACAACGGTCATCTACAAAGCACTATAAATAGTAGTCAAGCTCCATTGCATCTATACACGCGAATATAGAGCTAAAATCTTAACGCACTGTTTTAACGAGCAAAACAGAGCAACTCATTTTCCATTCTCAATCTTTCTTAGTTTAGACTTTCTAATAGTGAGAGAGTGAAGAAAACACAAGTTCATAATAGGAATCTTGTAAACTGATATCGTTTGTGATATTGAGTTAGATTTGAGAGAAATCTAGTTAAGGTTTGAGTTGGGTGAGAATTCCAGAAAACAGGATTGTTGTTGTTCTAGTGGAAATCCTTTAACTCATTCTAGGCTAGTCAGAACTAAGTGAGAAATTAGCTTAAGTTCTGTTGATGTAGAGGAGCTTCTGAACTTGCCATAAAAGTTCTGAATAGTGGATTTAAAATCTCTGGTAACTGCGATCACAGAGGACAGGACGTAGTCACATGACTTTTGTGGTGAACCTTGATAAATCGAACTGTTCATCAGGCCCTCCTGAATCTCTTTCTCCCTTCCTTATACTTGTTATTTTGCTTCTGTGTACTTGCTAGTGTTTAGTGCTGAAACATATTTACTCTTTATATCAATGTCTTTGTTCAGAAGACTGTCCATAAGTTCTCTAACTCAGAGCTTCTCTCAGAGGCTACTTCACTAAGCTTGCCTCTGACTCTGAAAAATTAAGTTTCTTTAAAAAACTTAAAATTATCAGTTTTCAACTTAGACACCTATTCACCCCCCCCCCCCCCCCCCCCCTCTAGGTGATTCTCATCTTGTTAGGACCAACAAATATATGATGTATTATGTCATTTTTTTAGTAGCTTTATGGTGTTTTAGGCGCTCTGTAGCGTTTCTTTGCCTTATATGCGATTTATACTAGCTTTTGCTTGTATCTTTGTGAAGTTTAGTTCCTCCTTTTTTCTTTGATTATCATCGTGCAATAATTTTTCTATATTATTCAATGATATGATAACTCTTCTATAAAAAAAAACATATTTGTCATCTAATCTCTTCCATTGTCAACAAATTTTTTTCAAAGATTATTATTATTATTGTCATTACATATTATCAAAACTATCTCTAGCACACACCAACATCAAAATAATGTGTGTGATTGTGATCAATAAAATTCTAATTTTATTACCATTTATTGAAATCAACATATCATTTAAATTACTAATTATAATATAATAGGTAGTACTAACTTTATATATGAATATATGCAATAATTTGTCAATTCACAACCGTTGGATCTCATGTAAACAATTGATTTTCTTTAAGGATCTTATTATGCTAACTTCTTCCATCCATTATAGATAACAAATATAACAAAAATCAAGTATCTATTTCTTAATAATTAAAAAATAGTCAGCGAAGCAATTAAGATTTTCTATTAAAAATAGTATCATATACAAATAAAAATGAACTGAAATACAGTTATTGATAAAATGTGCTTTACTATTAAAATTACTCATTAGAATGGAATTTTACTTGTCAAATAATTACAAAGAATTTTCATCAGAATAAATGAAAATGAATTCTACAGAATTAAAATGCTTGAATTCTCCAGGCATTTGGATCGGTGAAAAATTTTCAGTGAGCGAATTTCTAAGCTATTCTACACCACTTTTGGAGTTGCAGCTTGGGATCATGCTTATGATTTCTCATGGATTCTCTTTCATTCTTGCTCGATTTGGAATCTCTATGTTCATCTCTCAACTCCTCGTACGTTTCGTTTACATTTTTATGTTAGTTTGATAGTCTCCAAAAAATATATTAGGAATTGGAATTTTCTAAAACTAGAACATACAATAATCTTTGAATTTTGGATTTATTTTACATGACTTTTGTGAATATTATTAGTTTTTAGGTTTAAAACTATAACCCAAAGTGAGATTGTCTCTACAACATTATTTGCAATTCAAACCCAAAATTATATATACAATGATTGTATATATAATAATTATCGATCTATTAGTAAGATCGATTGTTTTTTTAAAAATTAAGAATTTTCGGGTTATTTTCAATTCAAACCCAAAATTATATATATAATAATTATCAAATAATTAATAGCTTTATTTTATTTTTTTCAAACCAGACAGGCATAATTCTTGGTCCAACAATATTGGGGAGATTTGACTTTATGAAGGAATTTATTTTCCCAATTAAAAGTCATGAAGTATTAACTGAATTGGCATCACTTGGTTTTCGTCTACATATATTCTTAACTGGAGTAGACATAAATTTAGAATCAGCAAAGAGATTAACGGGAAAATTTGCGATAACTACTGGTTTATCATCAGTTTTAGTACCTTTAGGTGTTGGTTTAGCAATATTAAAACCTCTTAATGGAAGCCACTTCAAGAAAAAAGAATTATTTTTTGAATCATTGACATTCATAGTTGTGCAATGTTTCTCGACATTTTCGGTTGTTGTACGAGTTCTTAAAGATCTCAAGATTCCAAATTCAGAGATCGGACATCAACTTCTCTCTTCAGCAATGATTTCTGGTGCAATAAGTGTACAAGTTTTAGTAGCTTGCAGCATCATTTTTTCAGGCAAGTGGTTGATTGATTTTTCTGCATATATTGGTTTCCTAATTGTTCTTGCATTCTTAATTAGACCGGGAATAAATTGGATAATCAGAAGAATTCCGGTTGGATCGCCTGTTGATTCTTCCATCACTTGTAGTTTTATGATGATGGCTCTTATTAGCGATGCTTATTGTGTGATGTTCAATCAAATCCCAGGGGTTGGGGCTTATACATTTGGAGTAATTGTACCAGCTGGTCCGCCTCTAGGATCTTCTTGTAAAGAGAAGTTTGAAACTTTTACCAATTCATTTTTGTTGCCTATATCTATTGTTACATCAACGATGAAGACAGATTTAACTATCATATTTACTCATTTTGGAGAGATGAGAATCTATGTGTTGATTGTTATAGCAATTGGAGTGGTGAAGATGTTATGTTGTTTGGTTCCTATGCGTGTATTCTGTGAGATTTCATTTGTTGATTCTGTGTTATTTGCAACAATTATGACTAACAGAGGTGCTATTGAGATGGCATTATGCCTATTTTCAAGTGAGAAAAAGGTATGTTTATTAACTTCTTTTTCTTTTTATATTTGAGAAATTTTAAATATACTACTAGATAAATACATACGAATAACCATTTGTATCATTGCATACATTTATATCATAACACCAATCATTATGAAGTGATATGTTTTCTTTTACACCCATGTAAAAGTACCTAAAAATTTGTTCCCTTTAAACAAGTTTCAATGCTGGTTTGAATGAAGTGCATGAAGCACGATTGTTAAAGGAAAGAAACTATTCAAACAGTTTTAGAATATGTCCTGAACACCATGTCTTTTACGTGCTAGGTTAATAGTTTAATACCATGTTTATATATCTTAGTATTTAGCATTAATGATCTAAGGTTTATATTTTAGTGTATAGAATTTTATTTAAATAACTAACTAAAAACTATTCAATTATTGATTGTAAGTAAATGACATGATACCAACGATTAGAAAATTCTTGTACTAATTTCAATTAGATTGGAATTTAAATGGCAAAAAAAAACCATTCACTTATTATTTAATATTTAATAATATTAATATTCTATTGATTACGGTGTAATGTGATATCAAATATTGACATGATGTATAGATGGCCAAGAAATTTTACTATTTAACAAGTGTACCACGCGACTTATATATCATGCCAATAATTTAATTCCTCATTACACATCAATTAATAGAATTTTAACTCTCATTAATTAATTAGAATTTATATTTTATTAAATTATGTTATACACTTTAAAATAAAAGCTCTAATTTCTAAAATACATTACCTAACATCAAATTTTTGATGTGGCTTACGGATGACATGGTATACTAATAGTAGTATAATTCTTCAAATTACATGGCATGCCATCATTTTTTTTATTACATTTTTTTTTATTACAACATGGCATGCATCATATAATTAGCAAGTTTATAACATAGAAATTTCTTTATTGTTGTTGCAGTTATTAAGTGAACCGACCTACGCTCTCTTGATCTTAGTTATATTAACTATGTCTCTCATTGTCTCAATGATTGTGAAGCGCATGTATGATCCAACAAAGAACTACGCCTTCTACAAAGATAGAAATATTATAAGCTTGAAGCCTGATTCGAAACTTCGAATTCTTGTTTGTGTCCATGATCAGGATAACATGTATTCAGTCACAAGATTTCTTGACGCTTTTCTTCCTACCAGAGAAAAATTCTTAGTTTTACATGTTCTTCATCTTGTCCCGTTAGATGGTCTCAACACCCCTATTATCATATCAAACAAAAAGCAAAATCTTGTATCTGAAGATTCCCCATCAAATAATCTCATCATTCATTTCAATCAATACGAGGAAAGGAATTCAGAAGGAACATATGTTTCAACTTATACATCAATTTCACCACTTTGTTCAATGAATGAGGATATCTCGATTCTTGCATTTAATCACACCGCATCGATCATTATCCTTCCATTCCACCGAAAATGGTCAATTCATGGAAAGATTGAGGCGGAAGACAAAAATATAAGAGCAATTAACCTAAAGATTCTAGAAAAGGCTCCTTGTTCGGTTTCTATCTTCTTTGATAGAGGAAAACTGGGCCGACGAACAAAAGTATCATCATCAGTAGGATCGCCACTTTCGATATGTGTGATATTCTTAGGTGGAAAGGATGATTGGGAGGCTTTGTCATTGGCTAAAAGAACAGTGAGAGACACATCTTCACGGTTAACAGTGATTCATTTTATGTTAAAGAATAAAGTACATGATGTAGAAGCAGCACGAGACGACAAAAGCAAAGACGATGCAGATAGAGAGCTTGATGGAAAAGCATTAGAGATAATGTTGAAAATGTATGAACAAAATAAAACATGCTTAAGAAATATAGAATATGTAAAGAAATTTGTTAATGATGGGCCTGAAACTGCGATGGCGATTCGTTCTATCGCAAACAAACATGACCTATTTATGGTAGGAAGAAGATACCGCATTAAATCACCAATAACTTCAGGTTTATCGGAATGGGTTGAGATTCCTGAACTTGGAATTATTGGTGATATTCTTGCAAGTAAAGATGTTGATACTAGAGCTGCTGTTTTGGTGGTTCAACAACAAATTAGAAAGTTATCATAGCTAAATTTTTTTTCATATATTTATATCAATCATTTGTGTTTTCATATATAATTCTCAAAACACAAGAGAATATACAACATAGGTATATACGTTTACTTTAAAACTAGTAAAATGACAAATTTATCCTTAATCATTTTCTCGTAAAACTCTTGTTTTTTTATTAACTGGAATTAATTATATTAAATACAGAAGTATACGCTAACCCTATAACAAAATATATTGAAGACTGAAGGAAGTATTATTTAAGGTTGCAATTGCTCTTTGTTTGCAACATATGAGTATCTTTGCACCTATAGCTTGCTTCTTTTGATAATGTCCTCCAAAATTTGGAGAACTCAAATTTTTATTTTTTTTTATTTTTATGGTAATAAATTTTTTAGGTAAATGTAAGCCTATCCACTCCCAAGGTCAAGGCAAACTCAATTTTTTTATTATATATGAGGAATGACACAAAACAAGCTAGGCATCCCAATCATGGCGTAACTAGACAAATGAAACAAAAATCAGAACCTAAAATATATATAAAAAAGAAGAAGAGGAAGTACAAAAGGTAACCAAAAAAGAAAGATATACGAGTCGGTACATGACACAACCATAAAAATTAAGTAACAAATATAAAATGTGTAAAATATTTTCCACCACTCTAAAGCTGATATATTTTTACCATATTTAGCCAAAGATAATTGCAGCTACAAGTAATGTATGTCTAGGCCATTCCTTTTATATATTATAAAGTGTGAATTTGTATCCAAATAACAATTAATGATATATTTAATTATTATTCATGTTTGATGAAACATATGTGTTTTGGTTAGTCCAAAGTGTTTCAGAAGATATTTAAATACATACGCTTGTATACTTGATGATTATTGACTAACAATTTTTTTCAAGTTTTGTATAAGTTTCTCAACAGGTGTTGAATGAAATCAAGACTGCTTCTAAAAGTCAACTCAGAAGATAAAGCTAATTAGTCAACCAGAAGTCTACTCTTAGAAGCGTCATGAAAAGTTCTGAAGACTCATCTCAGAAGTTGATCAAGCTTCATTACAGAGGTTCAAAATTCAGAAGCAAGATTACCATTAAGTTATGAAAGGACTTCTCAGAAGAGATAGAAAAGACTTTAAGTGTTAACGATTTCAGAAGACAGATCATATATATCCTGGAGCATTTAAAGCACCTGCAACTGCATTTAATGATAAGCGCCAAGAATCAAAAAGTTGTTATTTGTGTGCCTGGACTGTACACTATCAAAAAAACTCTGTTTGTTCCCTGTCTACCCTTTGTTTAACTTAATGAGGAAACATTCCAGCTATCATTACCTTCAATTCGAATCTGATGTATGATCTCGATTAAAAGACAAGGATATCTGAATCAATTGTACTTGAAGATCGTTTAAAGAATAAGACAGAGAAACAGCCACAACTCTCTCAAGATTCAAATTGAAGCAACGGTCATCTTCAAGCTCCATATAAATAGTAGCTTTAGTTCAACCTTGTGCTCACACGCGAGTTTTGAGCTATCTTAACGCACTGTTATTTTGCTTAGAAAAATAGAGCATTCCATTCTTTCTCTTTTCTTATTTATAATTTGTAAAAGTGAGAGAGTGAAGAAAACACAAGTTCATAATAGAAATTGCAAACTCATATCGTTTGTGATAATCGGTTAGTTGAGAGAAAACCATTTGAGGTTTGAGTTGGGTGAGAATTCCAGAAAACAGAGTATAAGTTTTCTAGTGAAAATCTTTTAACTCTTACTAGGGTGATCAAGACTTAGTGAGAAATTAACTAGGTCTCTATTGATGTAAAGGAGCTTCTGTACTTGTTATAAAAGTACTGAATAATGGATTTGAAATCTCTGCTGAGTGATCTCACAGGGAACCGGACGTAGTCACAAGACTTCTGTGGTGAACCTGGATAAATCTGTTGACTCAGGATCTTCTGAACTCTATCTCTCAATTCTATAACTTGTTATATCTGCTTATGTACCTTGCAATATTGATTAAGTGCTGAAACAAATTGTCTTTGTCTTTGTTCAGAAGACAAATCATCCAGAAGATCTGTCAAACAGAACTTCTATTGCTGAAAGATAGAATATGTCTTAAGGCAAAATTTCTCTCAGAAGTGCTTCTCAGAGGCTAACTTCTGAACAGAAGAAATTGGAATTTGTCCAAGTTTTCTTAAAACTTGATTTTGGACGAAAAGCCTATTCACGCTCCCCGCCCCCCTCTAGGTAATTTTGATCTTGTTAGGGCCAACAAGTGGTATCAGAGCGAAGGTCACTTGGTATATTTACCAAAGATCTAACAATCTAAGTATTAAATCCTATCAGAATTCTAGAGATGGTTGATAGACACCTTATTGAGAACAATTTACACCAAATGGTTCCAGAAGGTTCTTCTACAACCAGACCCCCTCAATTTAATGGTGATAACTATTCATTTTGGAAAACTAGAATGATGAACTTTATCAAGGCTCAGAACATGAGTGCTTGGTTGGCAGTTACCAGAGGAGATTTCATCCCAACTAGGGAAGAAAAAGGTTTAGGGAGAGTTATGATTCCTCCTGAACACTGGTCTGATGATGACCTCAAGAAACTTCAGACAAATGCTTCAGCAATTAATATGTTGCATTGCGCTTTAACTGCTACTGAGTATAACAAAGAATCTACTTGTAAGATGTAATATGATATTGTAGTAAAAAATTTATCAAACTTTAGAATCTGTTGAAAAATAAATATATAAAATAATACATGTCTCTAGATATAAGAAATAATATTTTCAGTAATGTAAATATTATTTGTTGAAATTAGTCTACTTTTTATATACGGTAACGATTTGGAAAAATCAATTATGATATTAGTAAATCTGAGTGGTGCTCACCTAGTCGATAACTGACCAAATATAATTTGGTCAATCAATATTAGATTAGAATCTAAGGGTGGAGATTAAAACTTAATGAAATCACCTAAACACGACGGGTTGATACGAGACTATCTAGAGTTTAATAAAAAAATATTATAATTTAATGGTAAATTGACCAAATTGTATGTGGTTAGTTATTGACTAGGCAAGTCGTTACCATTCGTCTCGTGCTTCTTGGACGAGTCATGCACAAGCTGGCTGGGTATTGTTCTGATTTCTCTTATGCGTATATTGTTTCACCTGCACGCATGGGCGGACCCAGGATTTGTCCATCTCTGGGGCTAAATTCTAAACTTAAATAAAAATGGTATTATTTTTCATACGAAAATACATTCATCTAAAATATTGATGTAAAAAGTCTAAAAAGTTTAAGTCCAAAATGTATCAAAAAATTTAAAAGGAGGAATGTGGTTTGCAACATTTGAATTGTTTGTATTTAACAGTGCGGAATGAGTATCACTTGTAATTTTTGTCACATCGTTATGTGACTTAAAAAAAGACAAAAGTGTCACTTTCTTTCGGTCTTGATTTGATGACATATAATGTCTAAAACAACAAGATAAACAATGAATAAGAATTGAGACATTTAAATTTAATAAACTCGAATGAATAATTGAAATTTTACCGAATTCGATTTATCTTTACTCGTCACTTAAGCCGACAAGCAAAGAAAAGATTTCAAGGCACAATCATATAATTAAAACTGAGTTTTTAAAATAATATTGTAATTCATGATGAGAGGGGAGTAAAGATATTCCTAAATCCCTAAATTGGAAAACATGTATAGTAAAAAATATTTATCTTTTCTTTTGTAGGGCTGACCCGGGCTGGAGCCCACTCCAGCCCACCCCTGGGTCCACCCCTGCCTGCACGTATGTATGTATGTATGTATGTATGTATGTATGTGTGTTTATATGTATCTATGTTTGTGTGTTTTCATATAGTCGGATTTTGGATACAAGAGGCTGTGGCAGCGCAGGATGCTCAAAGAGAGTCCATGACTCGTCGGTTGGCCACTTTGGAGGTGGAGGGGGATTGTCGGAGGCTCAGGCGCGCTCGGAGGTAGGCTCGGGGAGAGGGAGATAGAGGGTCAGAGATTGGGAGTTCCCATAGTTCCCCGGATTAGATTTTTACATTTTCGGGATCCTGTACAGTGATTGATATATTTTGACGTATATTCTTCGGGTATTTCAAATTTGCTTTTATTTTTCTGAATGTTTTTCGTGAGAGATGGCACAATGCATTTTTTATTTCATTTCACTCACCGCAATAACATAGATAACATCTACTTACATCAAACCTTAACTAAAAATGAACCAAGAAAGAATCATAAGATAATTTATTGACTTTTGCCCCGACTCACGTAGTTTCGCTCATACATGGAAATATCGAAGTTTATCTATGTTGATCGGCTCTATCAATTCTATGCCTTCCATATCTGTCCACTTGACTTCTCTGTGCGAATACATCTGTTTGATGACGAATGGTTCTTCCCATTTCAGTTGGAATTTCCCCCGAGGATCGATGGTCAAATGGCGTAGCAGTTTGAGCACTAGATCGCCTACTTTCAACGGTCAAGACACAAATCTCACTTTCTTGTTGTACGTGTTGGCTAGTCTTTGTTGACACATCTGTAGCTGATCTAAGGCTTGGAGTCGTTTTTAGTCCAAAAGATCCGACTAACCCATTCTGTCTCTTATCCACTCTGTTTTTGGAATCTTCTCGTCTAGAGCTACTCATAGAGATCGCATCTCTATTCCCACTGGGAATACCGTATCCATTCTGTAAACTAGAGAATAAGGTGTCCCTCACGCAGGTGTGCGAATAGTCGTCCGATATCTCCAAATTTGCGAAAGGTAACTTCTCCGCCCAGTCTCTAGTCCTATCAGGCGTCTCTGTGAGCATGTGTTTGGGTTAGGTAGTGGAGGCAAAGCCTGTCGTGAGTTTTCAATGACGTGAAGGGTAGATTTGGTGAGGTGAGTAGGTGTTTGGGTTAGGTAGTGGAGGTGTGGCCTATGGAGGTCGTAGCAGTAGAATTTGTGAAGGGTGTAGGAGTTTTTTTTTTACGTGGGATAGTGGAGGAGGAGCTTGTAGAGAGTTTTTTTTTTCTTTTTTTTTATGTGAGGATAGGTTTTGCGAGGAAGGCAAGGGTTTTGAGGATAGGCTGCATGAAGAGATCGGGAGTGGCTCTCGAGATGCTCGAACGCGACTTTCGACGATGTTCTTGTAATTGCCCCTAGAGTGAGGTGTTCATCGCTCTAATTGTTGCCTAAGGTGATTCTTCGGGATGTCAAATTAGCGAGTTGCATCTATTGTTGCCTAGGTCGACTTCTCGAGTATTTGACCTAGGGAACTTTCCTTCTTTTTGACCTGAATGTTGCCTAGGTCCATTTTGAGGTTTCTGACCTAGGGGGTCAGCTCCTGGCGTGTTCTACGATAGAGGGTTCTACCCCGGGCATGTCTTCGTATGACCAAGCGAAGACTTTTTGATGATGTCTCCAGACTGTTTCTATCTGACTGCGTTCTATAGAGGACATATTCGGTGAAATCGTGGCTAATCTTGTTTCATTTTCAGTGCCAAGGTTATTATGATGTAATGTAGTGTTCTGTATGCTAAATGCGTTAGTCAAATTATCTAATGAATGCATGGTTCCATCTCCTAACAAATCACACAAGTAAGCAAATCGAGATTTCATTGTATCATGTTTGGAAGCAATACATCTTTTTTGGAACATGAAGTCACTGTTGTATACTGCATCATTATCATGCAAGATTGAATCCAGTAAGGCTTCAAGATTCAGATCTTCTGGGGTCTCCTTGTCTTTCTTGACCTTGCAAGCGGCTCCAGATCTTTGGCGACTTACACACGTATTCTTGTGTCTTTGTCTCGTTTTCCCCTTGTAACTTCTTCGAGCACTCGTATTACAACTTCCCTTATTTTGGTTTCCATTCCTTTTTCGATGATCCTCATTTTGGCTAGCTCGTCTGCAAGACCTGGGATACACCTTTCTGGGACCGGGATTGGTGCGTTTCTATCAGTTGCGGGAGGTGCTTGCCTCCTTACCATGTCGGGTTCCCATTAAGATCATCGTTCTTGTGGCCATGCAATCTCTCATGATTCTTCCTTCGGGTTACTCTCTTCCTCCGAGTTTGTGGTTGGATCAGATTCTTGTGTTCTAGGTGCGGATTGGAATACTCGCCCTGATCTGGTGACAGAGCTAACTATTGCTTTTGCTTGTTCCTTCGTGGGTTCATCATCCGATGAGTCTGACCACCTTTTGTTGGCCTCCTTAGGGGATCTTCTGATTCTTCCCCCGAGACAAGCCATGACCCGAGCTAGGGTGTATCATGATTGTCCCATGTATACTAATACGTATGGGGAGAAGAAACCTATCGGAGCGTGCACCATTGGTACTTCGTCGATGCGCATTAAGACTTCTTCTTCGATTAGCTCAGAGTTGACCATCATGGTTCTAGACGGAGGGACTTCGCGATAGTCCGGTAGAGTATTCTTCTTGGTGTTTGGGACTTCTACTTCCCCTCCCTCAATCATTCTTATGATCTCTTTTTGTAGCGCTTCGCATTTGGCGATGGGATGTGTGAATACTTGGTGGTAAGCACAAAAGCTTTCCATGTTAGCTGTTGACTTAATGGTAACCGGTGGCATAATAGGAGAGATCTTTCCTTCATGCGTCAGGCGATCAAATACTTTCTTGAGGTTCACGTTCAGGTGTATCGTGTTACATTTGAAGAGGTCCTTCGATATTCGACAGATTGTGTCCCTTGTCCCCCGGAAGTTAACTCTGATTCGTAGTCCCGCGTCGTGCTTGTCCTCCTATATGGAGCTCCAGGGATTTGGTTGATGAACTCTCCCTCCACCTTTCGGACAGTTTGGAAGAGGTCTTCAAATATCCTAAAGTTCTGGTACTAGACAATGTCTTTATTGCGGGGTAATGATCCAGTGGGTTTCAGGTGAGATGTTAATGTCGTTCCTCTTTTCGCAGATGATTCCTCTCCCTTGGTATATCCGTATGGTTGGTCTACGGTTGCCTGTGACGGTGGTTGCTCGCGAACACTCTTCCTATCCAATTCCCTTGTCGGGGTGACGACGTCTCCTTATTTGCCGTTCAGACGATCTATGATGTAATCCAATTTTTTGTCTGGAAGGATCAGTCCACGTGGTTCCTCTGAGCCATGTGGTCCCCCGGACTCTGATTCGGTCCTCTCTAGTTGGTCGGCTAGGACTTTCTTGCATCCTGTTTCGATGGATCAATACATCATCATTTGGTATTTCGGTGATTGCATCATGGATGTCAAAGTCCTGGTAATCTCGGTGGCAACATCTGAAGCGACATTTGTTTATTCCATTCGTTCTGCTTCCGAGTCGAACGAGTCCGTATTCTGGTTTTGGCGACCAGTTCTGTCACAACCAACCTTAGGTTCGTCCTTGTCCACGGTCGTTCTATATAGGCGAAGATCATGTGAATCCACAATTTGGTTCGGATGATGTATGTATGCATGAACATACGAGTCCTCTTCCCACTTTTCGGCTTATTGGACCCAATTTAGAGGTATTACCTCAAAAATGCACAATGATGAAGGTAATGCATCTAAATGGGGTCTTTGAACTTTTGTGAATACGAGAAATCGAGTCACTGTGTGGTTTTATGAGGGGATGATACTGACAGTGAGTCGTCTTTTCGTATTTTATTAGCTGGTATGTTCTAGTTTGGGCACCTTTTTGATTCAGATTGATATCCCGTTGCATCCTTCGAAATCGTTTCTCTGTTTTTTAGAAGTAGACGTTTGTGACAACGTTCTTTTTCGGGTTGCCACGGGATAGTTTTCTGAATCAAAAAGATGTATGGACAGCAGTCTTTAGACTTTCTTTATGCTTGAGTATGCATGGATTATTAGTCAACGAACCATCAACATGCGAAATCGCCACTCCCTCTCAATCTTCACGTGGTATAGTCCCTATCCTAGGTGGGTTTATTTTGACATCTTTCCTTTCAAAGTCAAAACGCTCTCGTAGACGTGATTTATTTCATGTTTGGGGTAGTTCCTATGGGAGGTATCTAGGCTGACTATATGAGGCTTCGGTCTCGTTTGATAGTACAAAAGGGTTCCCATAGCAAAATATACCTAGCGCCTCCCCATTTAAGGGTTTTGAGCACAGTGTCGACGGTACGAGGCTATAGGTGGTGTTACAGATCGACATATGCGTCTCTTAAAGGAAACGACAGTAAGCGCGACCTATAACACACCTTGACCATTCGGGATTTTTCTTTTATGCAATATGAGACTCACACACCCAAAAAGCAGTAACTCCGTATATAGCCATAAACTTTCAGAACACTTCGATTGTATCCCAATTTTTACTTTTCATAAAATAAGTTAAGAAATAATTTTATAAAAAGTGAAAACCAAATATACGTCCTTCCATTAATAAACCAATTTCAAGAAATCGGCAGTTAGTAAGTTGCATACTTACAACTAATTGATTCAGACACTAAGGATCGTGCACTTTAGACACTGAAATCATCACTTATGATTAATATATGTATTGTATTAATTAATTGAAGAAAAAATTATTAATTGATGGATTAATAATTCGGTGAATATGAAATAATTATTTGTTTCATTGAGACAAGTTAATTAATTGTGGCATGGGAGAGAATTTAATTAATCGGGTTAATTTACTAAACGATTGATTAAATAGAAATTGTTTAAGAGTCAGTATGTAATTATGAATTGACTAATTAATGTTAATTAAATCAATTAAATACTTCTGTGTGGTAATTGATATAATTAAATTAATTAAGGGTCAATCGGTAATAAGACAAATTAAATAACTACACACTATCAATACTAATTGTGAATTAGTAAACCTTAACCGTTTTTTCAGATATAACAAGAAATTTCGCCCCTCTCCCCTTGAACCATTCGGCCGAATCCCCCTGGAGCAATCCAGACTCTGATCTTCGTTCGTCTAGCAGCGAGGTGGTGATTGTTCGAAGTGTTTGTGCATGTGATAGAAGAGGTACTACAATTGCGGTTCTGCCATCTCAATTAATTGGGATTTCATGTAAGTTCTACAAGCTTTGAATCACACATCTAAGTTTTATTAATCTTAACTGAGGTAAACGATCAAGATTCGAGTATATTTATCGGGTAATCTTCGAATCAAGATTATTCTATTCACGTAGTTCTTCTCTCTTCCACTGCGACATTAAATCTCTGATTAAATTATTAGTGAATTCCAACGACTAAGTATCCGTTTCAACTTCAGCCCTCCAAAATAGCTCCAAATTGCAACTTTATTCAAAACAGCTCCAAAACAGACCCAAATGCTTCATTTTTCCAGATTAGCTTATGAAGAGATAAAATATAATAAATAAGTAAAATGCTCTTAGTCAAGTTAACCATAATTTAAAGCAAGAAAGAAGCATATGTATATGTCACTTTAAGCACTCATCAGTCACCTTTCTTCTTGTGTTCACAGCTTACGCTTCCACTTCATTTATGCTCAAGTGTGATGAACTAAGTTTCATCACTAGTCACATGCCTTGAGCATCTACTGTCAATGTACTACGTCTTTGACTCTAGTGCGCATCTCATGCCAACTTGCAAACCAATTAAGCTTCATTAAGTACCCAAACTCTTTTTTTTTTGTTAGAGTTAGCATGTTTCTTTACCTCTTGATCATAATAGCCATTTATGGCGGCATATATTAGTTGTATGATTGACTTTCCTATATAAGTTGTAAAATACTTTTTATATGAGTTTTCATCTTTTCCTATCGGGAGATTTCTCGGTATGGTTTTGATGGTGACTATTCTTCTTTTGAGTCAGCTTTTGAAATGTGTCGGGAATTGGGAGCCCTCTCCTGTCCATAGAACTCCTTATATATATCCTCATCGTAATATAAAAAATATATGTAACGTTTTATATATGTATATACGTTGTTAAGCTTATATGTAATTATTTATTAGTGTGTCCCAAATTTTCAAAAATTGCACACTAAGAGAAAAGAAACATTATAATCAAATTAGTATTATATTTATATAATATTATTATTGGTAATTTTTCATATTAAACTAAAAAAATATTATATATAATTTGACTTATAAGGGGGGTATCAAGTCCCTATAAAGATCTGAATCTGAATTCCCACGAAATTGAAACTAAGGACGATTGTTAGCATAATAAGGATTCCCATTTTATTAGGGTTTATATATAAAAAATAGGGTAAATTATAAAAAAAAACCCTGTGGTTTCATGAGTTTAAAGAAAAAAAACTATGTAGTTTGTTTTGTCCAAATTTAATCCCTGTGATTACAAGATTCCCAAAAAAAAGACTTTTTTTTGCATCAAAACGATAGTTAATGGCCTCAAAATGAATATTTCCAAGAATTAAAGTTGTTTAGCATCACATTTTCTATTGAAACACACTTTCAACCTTTTCAAAAATATCATTTGAAAATTTTATATTTCTAAACGTTAGTTTCTCTTTCCTAACCGAACAACACCGAAATGACTCCAAATTTAAAAACTCGAAGAATTAAAGTTGTTTAGAATATTATTAGCTCTTAGAAATTTGTATTTTTGAGATTATTAATGATAATTTTGATGATATTGACAAAACATATCCTCTTTTTGAAACTTTTTGTAAACAGAAGAATAAAATTTGGACAAAACAAATAACAATCTTTTTATTTTTTTTTATAATTTAGCCTAAAAAATATAAGTAATGAGGAGAAGTGTTGTTTTTTTATTTGGTTGGAAAAGAATGTTGGGAAGAGTTGACAAGTGAAAAACGCGTATAAGAAAATTGATTATAAATTTATAAATTCACCGTCTTACAACTATTTATTTATTTATTTATCTATGAATCCCAAATATTAAAAAAGAAAAAGAAAATAATGAAGGGTTTGTTTTAAAAGAGATTTATGAAAACAGTAGAGAGAGATTTAGATCTTAGAGATCTGGTATTGTTTCCCCACTAAGCAAGCTTTATTTCTTTGTTTGATGATTGTGTTTTTTGTTGGAAATAAAGCTGCTCTTCTACTGAACTCATAATCAACTCTTAATCTAATATTGTATCGTCGAGATATCCTTACCTCATTACTACTTGATGCGATTGGTGAGTTTCGCCTCTCTTTTTCGATGTACATTCACTTTCATTATGCTTTTCTCAGCTCTCCGATTCGCTCTCATCTTCATCATTAATACATGTATGTATGTATGTTTTCTCTTTTATTATACTACTAACACTAACTAACATCTTTCTTTTTCTGCTCAATTGCCGGCCAACTCTTATTTTTCAGACCCGATTTGTTTTGGATCTAACTTAAATGCTCGAGCTAATTATAGTTAAAAGGTTAACAATATCTTTTATATTATTCTTTGACACACGAATGTCCCTTGGGCGTGAACAACACACACCATGTGTTTTCAATTCAACAAATATTGAGCTTGGCAGAAATCGGACTCAGGAGCTTGCGATCACAGAGGCTCTGATATGATATCAGTTAGTTAACCGATTGAACTAAAAGCTTGAGCTGATAGTTAAGGCTAACAACATCTTTTATATTATTCTCTGACACATCCCTCACCCGAATGCCCCCTTGGGCTTGAAGCGTGCACCACGCACCATGTGTTTTTAATTTAACAAATATTGAGCTTGCCAGGAATCGGACAGACTCAGGAGCTTGAGATCACAGAGGCTCTGATATCAGTTACTTAACTGATTGAACTAAAAGCTTGAGCTGATAGTTAAGACTAACAACATCTTTTGTATTATTTTCTGACAATAAGTATTGGTTATGGATTGATGTTGTACATAGATATATACTAGTTGTTTTGTTGGTTTGCATCATAATAGCTGACATGCCAAATATAAACTTCAAAATATGAATGAATACTCTGCTTCTTGTTTGTTTTACTATTTTAGTCCATGAAATCAAATGCTGCTATTTCTTTCAGGCTCATTATGGCGTTGAAAAATACTTCTGCTGATAATAGAACACGGAGTTCTATTCAAATCTTTATTGTCGTTGGCCTTTGCTGCTTCTTCTATATTCTTGGAGCATGGCAGCGGAGTGGCTTCGGGAAGGCTGATAATCTTGCTATGGAGATTACCAAGAATACCGGGGACTGCAATTTAGTCCCGAGTCTAAATTTTGAGACCCATCATGGTGGTGCCATTAATGATGCTCAATCTAAACCAAAAGTCATCAAGCCTTGTAAATCCCAATACACTGATTACACCCCTTGCCAGGATCAGAAGCGTGCTATGACTTTCCCTAGGGATAACATGATTTACCGAGAGAGGCATTGTCCTCCTGACGAAGAGAAGCTGCACTGCTTGATTCCAGCACCCAAAGGCTATGTCACTCCCTTTCCTTGGCCTAAGAGTCGTGACTATGTCCCATATGCTAATGCCCCATATAAAAGCTTGACCGTTGAGAAGGCCATTCAGAATTGGGTCCAATATGAGGGGAATGTGTTTAGGTTTCCAGGTGGAGGAACACAATTCCCACAAGGGGCTGATAAGTATATTGATCAGCTAGCTTCAGTCATACCAATTGCCAATGGAACTGTCAGAACTGCTCTCGACACTGGTTGTGGGGTATGTTGCTTCCAATATTCTTTTTTCTTTTCTCCCTCGTGGTACTGTGTTTCATAGACGTGTTACATTTGTTTATGAAAATTAGGTTGCCAGTTGGGGTGCATACCTTTGGAGCAGAAATGTCATTGCCATGTCTTTTGCACCAAGAGACTCACACGAAGCACAGGTTCAATTCGCTCTTGAACGAGGTGTACCTGCTGTTATTGGTGTTTTGGGTACTATAAAGATGCCATATCCATCTAGAGCTTTTGACATGGCGCACTGCTCTCGTTGTTTAATTCCATGGGGAGGAAACGGTGAGAAAATCATGTGAAGGAATTGTTTTTGTTACTTTTCTTTCATTTTCTCTTTCTTATGTTATTTTCTTTCAGTAAGTTGTAATAGTTGAACCTTAGGCCATATGTTTTTCTTTTTATAGATGGAATGTACTTGAAGGAAGTTGACCGAGTTCTTAGACCTGGTGGTTATTGGGTTCTTTCTGGACCTCCAATCAATTGGAGGGTTAATTACAAAGCATGGCAACGTCCCAAGGAGGAACTTGAAGAGGAACAGAGGAAAATTGAAGAGGTTGCTAAACTTCTTTGCTGGGAAAAGAAATCTGAAAAGGGTGAAATGGCCATATGGCAAAAGAGAGTAAATCCTGAATCCTGCCCTGGTAGACAAGATGATTCTCAGGCTACATTTTGCAAATCTTCAGACCCGGATGATGTGTGGTATGAAGCAATACAAAATTCATTTGAGATTGGTCACACACTGCATTATATGTGTCGATATTTTGTTTTCTAATTACTGATGAACATTTGTTAAACTTTTTTTATTTGCCTTCATTTGTTATTGGTTATAGGTACAAGAAAATGGAAGGATGCATTACCCCATATCCTGATGTTGGTAGCCAGGATGAAGTTGCTGGTGGGCAGTTGAAGGCATTTCCATCCAGACTTTTTGCTGTTCCTCCTAGAGTTGCCAGTGGTTCTGTTCCTGGAATCTCTGCCGAGACATACCTGGAGGACAATAGTAATTGGAAGAAGCATGTAAATGCATATAAAAGAATCAATAAGCTTATTGACTCTGGAAGGTATCGCAACATTATGGATATGAATGCTGGTTTGGGAGGATTTGCTGCTGCATTGGAGTCACCCAAATTGTGGGTTATGAATGTTGTCCCCACAATAGCTGAGAAAAATACTTTGGGTGTCATTTATGAAAGAGGATTGATCGGAATCTATCATGACTGGTAAGCAATTATATGATTTTCTTGTGGTGCTTTGGTACTGCAGTTATGATGCAACAGTAATTTTAATGATGTTCGATAGAACACTTTAGACAATTCAGTTTTGAAGTATGTAAGTACCTACATGTTGTAAGGTGGAATAAATCAAATGGGCTCATGAAGTGGGTTATGAATGAGGTCAAATATGCCCATACAAAAAAAAGGACCAACTCGGTTCATCACTCGGTCATTTATTTGCTAATTGTTCCTTTGTGTGTATTCCATATGCCTTAAAAAAAAGGGTCTCATGCCCCTAAAGTTACCAAGCTTGGACCAAGTTAGTATATTTATTTTTTATGTGAAGTCTTAAATCTGACATATGGACCGTCTTAGGATGGTGTTGTTCTTTCATGGGGTAATTTTGATATTAAGTCCAATATTAAGAGTTCGAAGATTATTACTTCCTTAGAGAAAACGAGCCCTTTCCTGATGTCTTCCCCTTTGTAGATCACTACAATGTCCCACATTGGGCTAAAATCCTTTTTAGTTAAAGTTTGTTTTCTTGATATTGTGGACATGTGAGGCTAAAACTGTGTTTATCTATGTGGTTTTCTGTTGTTTCAGGTGTGAAGGATTCTCAACATACCCAAGAACATATGACCTTATCCATGCAAATGGTATTTTTAGTTTGTACAAGGACAAGTAAGTAGCTCTGGTGCTTTATTCCATTTACTAAATTTTGTTATGCTAAAAAATTGCATGTTCTCCCAAAATAATTTCTTGTACTTTTTACTTCTGGTGAAGATTGCAATATTGAGAGCATGTATTTGTAATCATATTTGTTAATTAAAACTTCATTTGTCTTCAGTCTTCACAACGAATTTATAAATTTGTGTTGTCATTCTGTAAAAATGAATTATGTGCTGGTGTTTGTAATGTTTTTATATATTATTAATTTTCCGCATCAGCTTGTAAATATCAAGAATAAAGTGAATATAAAAAATAAAAATACAACTTAAGCAACCAATGACTATGCCTGAGTTAGCAACCATGGTTGCACCCTTGAATAGTTAATATATAACTTTTAATCCACCTTTTTCATTTTGCATATTTTCTATGTGAGAAGAAGAGTCCGCAATTTGCTACAGATTCATGTTAATTTCATATTTGCATTTTGGCTGTGGTTTGTTGGAGAATAGGAGTTTAGGGCACTCAAGTTATGGAGAATCATTGATGCATTGGGGTGATGACATTGTAGCCTAGGCGTGTCAAGTATTCTTAATGTTTACCTACATATTTGTTGTATGAGATACTTGAATGGTTTTTAAGACCTTTAATTGTTCAAACATACCCAGTCATAGCAATATTATATAGCAAATGCTAACGAATCGAATTTGAAATGTAACCTATACTTTGCATAATTTGAATCATATTTGAACAGTATGAAATGGATTTGGTGCCTCTGCCCTTGGGGTTACAAATTGTGTGGTTCTCCTATTATGTTTTCAGTTGAGTTGAGTTGAGTGCGTGCATTCCTGTTATTTCCAGATGAGTTTCACCTTATAGTTTCCATGTACATGTATGTATGTCGCTGGATGATGAATTCTTGCTTATTTTCCAAGATCTGCATCTGGAGTGATGTGAATTGTGTTTTGATCAAGTCATATTAATTACTGACATGAATGCAGATGCAACATAGAGGACATTCTGGTGGAGATGGATAGAATATTGCGGCCAGAAGGTGCAGTGATAATCAGGGATGAAGTTGACGTTTTAATTCAGGTGAGGAAAATCGTAGGAGGAATGAGGTGGGACACTAAAATGGTAGACCACGAAGATGGTCCTCTAGTTCCTGAGAAAATCGTGGTCGCAGTCAAGCAGTACTGGGTTGTAGGTGGTAACTCCACGTCGTCACAGTGAAAACCAACCAGGACAAAAAACAGAATTCAGAGTTGAGAGATGGCTGATAAGATCTGTGATAGGGGGGCTTGGAGGACGACATTAACTGATTGCAGAGTGAGCTGTCCCAGTCTGGATACGGACTGTGGAATTTCCACACGATACATCTCATCTCATCTCCTTGTCAAAATGTAACTTGGACGGACATGTTATTTTGTAGCAGCATTAATTTATGAATATGGACGGATGCCTGTAAGGTTTATCAATTATTTTTTGGGTCAATGTTTTACTATACAACAAAGCCTGTCATGTTATGCTTTTTTAGCTTCACTTTTCCATAAATCGAATACTGTGATCAGATTGGTGACATTATAAATGTAAGCATGGTACGTAGTTAGTTTTCTTTCCTCGAAGATGTGGGTTAGGGTATGTATTTCATGAGTTACTACTAGAATGAAGGCCATTAATTTGTTTATTTTGTTCTATATAATATAATATATGTTGTCTTCCAACTCCAAGAGGTGAGCAAATTAAGTGATTAAGCAATTAATTAATGTGCAAGTCTCAACTTTCTGAACAGATTCTCGTAATGTCTTTTTCATCAGCAAAATAATATCAGATAGATGAATGAATTTATTTATGTTTTCATTTTTTAAGGAAGCTTGCTTGCGATTACATCACATGGAGTCCTTTACTTTTGGAGTTTGGATCCATCCATGTTGGAATATTCACTCTTATTTCTTTTGGATCATTTTCCTTACTACATAATTTGGTTTTTTGTTACAAATGGAATGAGGATGTCTTTTATTATTTCATTTATGTCCTAAATTTCAAGGCTTTATTAGATTTATGGAAAGGAAAACTTTTGGAAGAAAGCTTCAATGTCTTATTCTTCCTTCTTATTCTAAATAATATGAATATTATTGAGCTCAATTTACGTCTAAATCGATATGCGGCTCAGCTTAGCTGCGTTATTTCTTCACTATGTATAATATTTTGGTTCGTTACAACTGATTGTTTCTTTTGTTTCTAGGATGAGGTTTTTCTTTATTTTTGTTAGTTCTTATCTTCCTTATAGTTGTTGACATCGACATTCCTGCGTGAATCATTCATGTACAAGTAGTATATTTGTTAAGTAGGATTTCCTTGTCGTAAAAGGTTTATGTAAAGAGAAGAAATTCTATAAATATTCCACAGGGATAGTCCGTTTACTTGTTCGTGTGGATATCATTAGACCTAATTTATTTTGGTTACTTGAAATTCTATCGAAACAATGGCGAAATCAATGGACTCATGTCCCTATTCTCATCTTCGATTTCCAGTGTATGAAGTCTTATTTTTCTGATAAAGGCATCTCCTTTACATCTACATCATTGACCAAACCTTACTTCTCCACAACTGCTCCAAAATCAATGTATTCCATCTCCATTATTCGTATAACGACACTGAAGATCCTCACTTTAATCGTAAAATCTGTTTTGCTATACGGAAACATGTCGAGGACTTAGTTTTGGATTCAGTTACCCGAGATTTTTACTTGTTCCCTCAATGCCTTTTCAACAATGCTTCTTCCCTTGTTAAATTAAGCGTCCATAATTTTCATTTTATGCATCAACATAAGGTCAGTAGGGGATCCCTCAAGTCATTGGGACTACATGTTTGTACATTGTCTGATCAAGCTTATTATTTCTTTAGAATTAACCAATAGTCATAACTTTGGTACAATGCTTATTATTTCTTCCCAATCTTTGAAAAGATTGGTTATAGAAGATGTTAGCAGCGATTTTGATATTGAAATTTCCTGCCCAAATCTTGAGCAACTGATGATTATTTCAATTTTAGAAGTACTAAATTTCTGAATTTGCCTTCTTCACTTTGTGCTACTATTAATTTTCACAAATTAGGCCACTTTGGTTTTGCACGTTGGCGTGTTAATCAAATTTCAACTACTGAGTTTCGTAGAGACGTCCTGCAACAACTCCACCATGTCAAAGAGCTAAGTATTGGGACTGGATTCATGGGAATAAAATGTTAACCTCATTATCCTTCAAGATTAATAGCATATTTTACATTCCATTACTCCTATGAATCTCTCCTAACCTCGTCCCAAACAAGTTGTTAGTTTATGGTGAAAATGGAACAATAGAAAATGTTGTATAACTTGATGAATATTATGTTTTCAGTTTCCATGTATTGTGAAGTTTCTTTGGCATGACATTTTTTTTTTCTTATATCTGCAGTACGATTGTCGTTATCCCCAAATGTTGGATGTTTTTGGGGAAAACTATTGGAATTCAGAAACCACTGCTTTTGATTTCTTCGCATCGCACCTAAGGACTATCAAGATTGTTGGCTTTCCGAAAAGAGATGACATGCGCAAACTTCTGTGTGACTTTGTTCAGTTTCTGTTCAAGAATGCGAGAGTGCTGGAAAAGATAGTGCTGATATTGAAATATAAAGCAAAAACTTATAAGGATCAAGTTTCTCGATATTTATCAAGTTTTCCAAGATGTTCTCAATATGTCACTATGGAGGTGGTATGATGTGAAGAAAATAGGAAATTTTTTCGTAGTTCTTTTGTGCTTTAGTTAAATTTTTACATTGGGGACAATTGTCAGAAAATTAGCTGGTAAATGATTTTATTAAAACGTTCTTCTATTTAAGTACATGCTTTTGATTACACAGAAGTTTTCAGAATTTATTTGTTGTGAGATTGTTTAATTAATTGCAAAGAATCCAAGTTATATGTTTCTTATATCAGCAGCTGAGAATGCTATATCATCTTGAACTAGAATGATTCTTTCCCTTCTGAAGCTAATGAAATGTATGTATGTTGCGGAGTATAAACTGCCTTCTAATTGTTTCTGATTGTTTCTTTTTTTTCTAAGATGAGGTTTTTCTTTTTTCTGTTAGTTCTTGTCTGCCTTATAGTTGTTGAAATCGACATTCCTGCCTGAATCATTCATGTTTAAGTTCTTGTTATGATTTGCACTGGCTTTCTCATGTTCCCCAACCATCTATCTATTCTTGTATTTCAAACTTATTGCAACTTTGTTCATATGATTTCTTGCATGTTTTTTCCTATGAATGAATCCTATGCATGGTGTTATTTGTTGCATGTCTTAATTAATTGTGACATCTCTGTACCTAGAGTTGTTTTATTAGCCAATTATCTTTATTAGTATACATATCAATTCTTTTAGCTGGATGATTTGAGCTGTTAGTTTACATGTTAGCCTTCATCTTGGCCAGTCTTGCCCCACTTTCAAATATTCAGATATATATTAGCAAATTGGTATGGATCTCATCAACAATCCTTTCTAATTTGGGTGCATAACTAATTTGGGTTGCTACAAAAAGTATTAGGAAGGTATATGGAATATGTATGAGGCAATAGTCTTTCTTAAGGTATGTATTTGTAGTGAGTTAGGTTTTTATTTACATGATATGAAATTCCAGAGCCATAATGTTGGAGCTTACATTGATAAGACATGAAGAGGCGCATGAAACAACATTGCTAAACAAAGAAGTCATATGGCTTTTGATATACATGTGATAGAATCCTTAATTGAGATGCATTATGCCTTAGTTAACATATATGCCATAAATGACATAAAAGTGAGAATTGTGATTATATATCAAACATGTAAGTGGTAGTTTCGTCTAGAATTAATTGACAAGGCTACTAAATAAATAAGGTGTATATGGTGTAAAGAAAAAAAGGCAAAGCTATCTATCTATCTACCTATTTATCTATCTCACCTTTTCCGTCTCCTCCATGTTAACATATAACCAAACGAAAAAGTAGCAACTATGAACAGAAGAGTTGCAATGTATGTTCTCCAACCGATTCAATGGAGTCTACTTACGTTTTTGCAGTGCGGACCGCCCGGATCCCATGAGTGAAAAGAAAGTTGGATCTACATTGGAGCTCACATGAATCACTCCATCTATCCTCCTGAGAAGAAGTTCGGTTTCGAACGCAAGTTCAAACAGGAGAAGTACGCCATGCTAATATGCCTTGGATGATGAACACATTGAACTATTCATGTGGCCGAGACCCCTCATAGTCCAGGCACAACGATGCAATTATCGGGGGTGCTTGCTTGGTGATTTCTCTATAATGTACTAGAGAGAGAGCACACGAGCAAGGCGGCCTTCCACGTGATGGATGTCGAAGTCCGAGATCTCACCCAATCACATATATAATGCTTCATTATTAGTGTGTCCAAACTTTTAAATGAGTTTTGAAAAGAAAGCAGTTAGTAGTTGTATAATTTCCTTTTGTTAGCCATGGCATGGCCCTAAGATAATAAGTAAAAGTAGATATATGGATAGATGGGTCGCTATTGCAATTCTGGTGGTGAGTGAAATAATGCAGAGTAAGAAGAAGTCATATAGTATTATTTTTCATTAGTTAAAGAGTTTCTTTCAAGTTTGGTTTCTAGTTAACCAAAATTTTCTCACATGATGTGGAATAACTTTTGTTTTAGGCATTTTGGCATTATCCTTTTATTCAATTTTACAGTATGATATGAAATTTCAAAAAACAGCATAGAAGTTATACTCAACTTCTTGCTTAATCATTGTCAAGCGATTCGAGATTGAGATTGGGAGATCATGTTTGTTCACGTCTACAGTGAAGGGAACTGTGCGGCGGACTGGATGGCAAATTTCGGAGGATCTTTTGCATTGAGTTATCACGAGTGTGGTGTGCCTCTTGCAGGCCTTCAGAAATTTTTTGAAGAAGATCGTAGTGGTCATTCGACTAGAAGATTTATAACTGTTTATTTTGCTGTTGCGTTTTCTTTCCGAGCTTTAACCTTCCAGCTTCACCAAAAAGTTATACTCAACTTCACATCTCCATATTATAATCACAAAATTTGAATTAATATTTTACAATAGACATTGAAAATTTGAAAATAAAATATTCTATGAATTAACAACTTTAGTTTTCCAACTTTTTTTGTTTTGAAATTATATATGTTATTCTGGTCAAGAAAAAAATAACTAAAAGTTTCAAAAATTGTGCTTTTCAAAAATAAAAGAATGTAGATCATATAATACAACGGTTCAAAATAATTTTAATTCTTGAGAGTTTTTGTTCTTATTCTTGAAGTCTTTAGCCGTCATTTTAAGACGATATTCGAAATTCAGTGGCCATAACATCAGAAAGAGTAAAGTTAAATAACTTGTTATGTTACATTTTAAAATTCAATATCTAACCATGAAAATAAGTAAACTACATTGACAATATATGTAATTTACCCTTCTATCATTGTATGAAAAATAATACAATAAAAAGATTAGGACGAATAAAACCTCACATTTATACAGACTAAAATAATACAATACGAATCAAGATCCTATTTGTTTCTTTTATCCTTGTTACGTGTCTTTGCTATTTTCTGCAAACACACAAAATCACTGTGAACTGAACATTTTGACTTGCAAATTTACAATTTAAATCAACAGTTTGTATAAAGATATAGTCTTGTGAAAACGGCACGAGGAAAAAAGTGAGTTAGTATAACATTTATATTAGATTATACAGTTGGTTCTTGGAAATGTCTTTTTTTTTTTCCATCTGGTTTTCGAACTATATTGAACCGACTAATCCGGATTTCGGACGGGTCCAAAAATTATGGTATAAAAAACCCCTTCCAATCGCCGTTGTGTAGGATCGATCCGGAGACCTCCCTACCAAACGCAGCCCCATACTACCACATCGTCAACCAACGATTGGTTAGAAATGTCTTATTAGTAACTCATTATCCTCATAAATTCATGTGGCAAAAGAATAATAGATTTGGATAAGTTTTAAGAGCATTTCATCCCCTAAAAATCTAAGGAGCCACCTCATCTCCTAAAAAGAAATTCTCTCTATCTCACTCTCTAAATTTGACTATCTCTATTTCACTCTCTAAATTTGTCTGAAGTATGTTTTGAGAAGTTCCTTGGAGTTGCTCTAAAAGTGTATCACTTTACTAGTTTGAGAGATTATTAGAACAATAAATTGAAGAATGGGTTAGGTTTAAATAAGTAAATATAAACAAGTTGAGGTCTAAAGACCGAAAAGGTGGATGAACAATAAATGGGTGATTGAAACTGAAAGAAACAAGTCTAATAAGAGGAATTTTAAACTTTTCTATGTATGCCTGTCCTTTTCCACCTCTCTCCCTCTTTTTTTAGGGAGTTTTCCTAACAATTGAACCAAGTAGATCACTAAAATTGTGTGAGATTGTAATCAACAACTCGGGCTGTAATAGAGACCAGACTACACACATTTTCTCCGAACCGAGTTAAAAATCATGTTCGTTAGCAGTTCATTAAGGAAACTATATGTTGTTGGCTCTTGATCATTAATTATGTTTATAAGTAAACCTCATTAACAAATTATACAAGCAGATCCCCATTTGCTAGTTTAATGTGCACACTTAGTGTCATTAAATGTTGATACATCTAAAATTATTATGTATTGACCCTACCCACGAGCTTCCTAACTGTGCTCAATCTCGGCTCCTTCACAAACCGAACCTCAAAATCATTTTCAAACTTGACACTCAAAAGCCACTTATGAGAGCCATACCCAGACCAGACCTGCCATTTTGAACCCCATTGCATTTGGTTTCTCTCTATCCTTCAAAACCAGAACCAGAATCTGTTCTACCCTAAATTTCAATAATATTTTGTAACTTTAACTTCTCCATAAATTGGTTAAACAGACTCGCCCCCACCACCAGCAGAACTGGTCCTCGGTTCTTCCTATATCACCGTTGCCTCTAATAATGCTTTTCGTACTAGAAACACTATTTAAAAAACCAAAACAGAAGACACCATGACCTTCAAGTTTCTTCCAAACAAACACTAGACATAACTGACAGATAGATTGCTCCAGTTCAACCTAGTTTACATTGCAAGATTTCTAGACTGCAGGTCACTCAATGTTGAACATTAAAAAAATTTAAAGGTCTCCCAGAAAACATACAAACAAACAATAACATACGTTCATTCCAAGCTAACATCACAATCATGCAATAAAATACGTTAAATCAAAGCTATGTATCCAATCAAATCCATTATGACAACAAAATCAGAGTGTGTAGCGTATATGTGCCAAAACCCATATGGTTCCATCCTCTTTCGTGTTACCTATATAAAGAAATGTAACCAATGCACAACAGCATAAGTAAGTATATACAAACCACAAAAGTGTTTCCGATATAAATAAAGTAGCACCTTGTTTCCCAACACCAGGGCATCATTATCTAATTAGCCTTGTACTCCTTAGCAGGCTGTGCTTGAAATCCACCCTCTTCTCTCTTCTCAAGTGAATAGGGCATATAAGTCCCAAGAAGTCTATCCCAAATCACAAAGAAAGGCTGCGAAAAGTTGTATTTTGTGCCGTAAAGCTGATGATGAATATCATGGTAAGCTGTATTATTTCTGAAAAACATATGGAATGGGTTTCCAGGAAGCCATAACCCACAATGGTCATCTACTGTTTTGATGGTAGCAAAAGAAAAGAAGAAAATGGAAGTTCGAGGAGACATTCCAGAAAGGAGAAAAGATAAGGCCCCCCCAATAGTGTCAAGAAGAAGCCCCTCTACAGGATGGTTATACAGAGCTCCAAATGCATAGGGTACAACAAGCCGATGATGTTGAGAATGGATATGCTTATACAGAAACTTGTTGATATGCATGTATCTGTGCATGAAATATTGCCAAGTATCCAACACAATCATTGCAGTCGCAAACTGTCTAACAAGAACCAATAAGGAAGAGTCATGACCTAGGCCACCCGCTGAATCATCTCCCGTTACCTATTCATCGCAATTTAAATCAGTAAAACTCCTATTCTATGATCAACAACTAGAAAAGAAGAAGCATGATCAAGTAAAGCATATAATAAGCAACACGACAATGCAGTTAGCTGCGAATAAAAGGAACTGTCTAATATGACAACCAAAAAAGGACATCAATAACAAAGGAAGAGTCTGTTGTTCAGTGTTAATGCATTACAAACCAAAACACTAATACAAACGTAGATAACAAGACTATGTAAGCTGTGGTTTAAAGTAACATGGACAACACAAGACCCTTTTTTTTAAACAAAAAAAGTAAATTTTTACATTAAACAACGGAAAACCCACGACCCCTGATGCGATTTGAACCCATGACAGAGTGTTTAGTCACTAGGCTAATACCTTCACCACGACACAAGACCAATTAAACTAATGGATACAACAACAACAACAACAACAACAACAACAACAACAACATTCCAATTCAAAAACATAGAGAAGATAAGCAAGTTGAGAGCTAAATCACTACCCGAATTCGTGGACTGACAAACAATTCGGGACATAAAACCAACGAAAAAACCTAATTCGTGTTCCGTGATGGTTCAAATTAAAAACAGAAACATAAGAAAGGTAGAAAAGAAAGCATACCTTAAACAAAAGGATAGCAACAAGAGCTTGAATAGATTGTTGAAGAAGAACCCCTTTAACAACAGTAGATTTAGAGACCAAATTTTTGTCATGTTCATCAATCTTGCTATGCAATCTATGATTTTCAAAATAACCCAACATTACATACATTCCAGAATATACCCAATACACTATAATTGGGGAAAAAGTACCCATTATTTCATCTGAAACTTCAAACCCCCCCATCGATCCAACAACTTATTATTAAATTAAAATCAATCAAACCTCGATGATGAATGAATGAATATCACCACTATATATACAATATCATTGCTTGTGGGGTCACATCATCATCAATCATTCTAGGGTTTGATTTCAATAATCAAGAAATTGAAACCCTAATTCAATACCAAAACGGAATCACAAAGCTGGATTTGATGCACGAATTAATTTCTCTTATTAATCAACCGATTTTTCTAGGTTTTGAATGTTTTATATCAATTCGGTCAAAACGACATCGCCTATGTCTTAAAAATATCCGTTGGATGGGGAGGGTCTACCTTTGTCGTGTTATACCTCAAAGCCTCTTGCTTACTTACTTGACCTACATACCGACACGTCTTCAAATTACTATTCTCTAGTCAAAGGTCATATATGGTGGTTAGAAGTTTGGAATAAAATTAGAGGTTTTCACCACATTTAAAGGTTTAGACTAGTTAAAAACTTTTATATTGATGTTTGGTGAAGAGCGGATTAAACTGACATTTTGGTGTCAAAAAGCTAATTTTGAAATTTTCATCAACCGTGCTAGAAAGTACTTGCAATTTTCATATGGGTTTACATGTGATCGGATCGTTTTGTCTTATTCTACTATTTAATAGGAGCAACTCTAATTTATTAGATTGACACAACTCAATTTATTATTAAATGAATTGATATGAGTGAATTCATTTAACACTTCTAGCTAAAACAGAAAAATAAATAAATATGATTATTTTTTATATAACTGGATTAACCTATTTACAATAAAGTTCACTAATTCATTATTATTTGATAACATTTGTTAATATATCTAACATCTTGATAATTTGTGTTTTCAAGTTTTCTCGATCGTCGTCAGAATGTCGCCGAAAAGTCGTCGACCGCCGATCCACCACCTAATAGCACTCCGGCGATCAAGTTAGTAAAAGTTTAGAGAGATAAAGTAAAGCTAGAGAGAGAGTGTGTGTGTGTGTAATTTTGTGGAATAGTAGAAAGTATGCATTTTCCTTTTCCATTTGGAGTTTTTATAGTGATATCATCTCAACCCTAAATGCAAGGTGAATTGTCCAAAATACCCTTTGCTTGGTGAGCAAGAGAATATCTTTTCAAACGATCTTCAATATGGATGTACGAAGATTGGATTGATGTCACGTCATCCCTCTTTATCTTTTGTGATATGGGTATGGCGGACAGCTCGACTCGTAGAGCTCGGGGCACATCGAGCCTCAGGGCGTGACAAGCTTGGTGATGGCGCCTTCCCCTTTGTGGTATGACGTGTTCATCCCATCTCTTTGTCGTGTCCCCTATTTGGTCGAGCTTTCTGTAGGACGAATCCATATTCCTTAGGGGATGGTAGATCCGTTTTCCATACGAGGGCAAGTACAACGTCATCTCTCGTGAGTTGAACGTGTTCAGCCCGTTAAGCTTGTCGGTCCTCAACCCATATTCAACATGTCGGTCTCTTTAGGACCAACCGGAGGCCTAGGATGACACCGTATACGAATTCGGGTGTTATCACATCTAAATTAAAAAGATGAATATCTAAAAAGCAAAAACTTCAAATAAAGTAACGAAAGTACAAATAGTGTAACATTTAATTGTTCAATACGTCAAATAATACATTTTCTGAAAAAATATCAAACTAACAAGTCCATTTTCAACCTAAGTACAATATAATTGTATTCTTTACTATTAATTTAAACGGGTTAAGCTAGTTGTGAATGTGTTGACAATTCAACTCTAACCCAATTCATTGTGTCGACACATTTATGATTCTAACCCATTAAATAATCCTAATTCGATTTATTTGCGAGTTATATGAATCATGTTATCGTGGTATGATCTATATTGACAGCCTTAGCAAAATTTATAGGGTTAATTTCAAATGATTGTCTTCTGGTTTTGCGTTTTTCCAAATAAATGACTATAGTTTGCGTTTGAGCAAATAAAATACTGTGGTTTGCTTTGTTTGCAAAACTAAAAAACTAATCAATTTTGTTGACATAAACGAGGACTTTTTTTGCCCAAATATTTTCTCAAACCTGTGATCGTTTATGTAAGAGTTAGACTTAAAAGTCAGAAAAAAATTTTGGACAAAATATGTCTTCATTCACGTCAACAAAATCGATCATTTTCTCAATTCTGTAAATAATACAAAACACATTCCTTTATTTGCTAAAAAGCAAATCATAGTCCTTTATTTGCAAAAACGCGAAACCACATAATATTAAATTGAAATTAATCCAAACTTATACTGGAACCCTGAAACTTTTTTGATTTTAAGTATTAGATCTCAGTCATTTATTTTCTTACATTGAGTTATTGATCATTGAATTCCTAATTAATAAAGCCTTTTTTATCATCTCAAGGACCAATTTTATCCATAACGTATTCTCCTTCACCAATCACATATAAAGTCCAAATTCACTTTTTCCAAATTGGAAATATCTACATCAAGCCACCCAACAAAATCATACAATTAATTTCCTAGTTTCTTAGACGGAAGCATGAATTTCACAATCCATTTTCACTCTTGTTGATATATCAACTTTGGTCTTTTATGTTTTTATTTCTTTTTTATTTGGTTCAAACTACTTGATGAAGATGTTAAAAAAAGACTTGACCAATTAGGAATTTAATGATCAATGACTCAATGTGGAACACTAATCATAGACCTAATTTTTAAAATCAATAAAGTTAAGAAACTCAAATTTGGGTTCTTTTTTTGGTGACCTAAAAATGGGAGGTTATAGACATTTTATAAAAAAAATAAAAAAAATACTTGTGGTTTCTTTTCCAAAATTAATTCTAATTTTACAAGATTGCTAAAAGAGAGAACTTTGAGTTTGTTTTTATAAAAATAACAATTTTAATGAATTTTTTAAAAAATTAAAGTCGTTTAATATCACATTTTATATTGAAAAACACTTTTGATTATTCAATATCATCATTTGAGAACTTAATCTTTCCAAACATCAATTTCTCTCTCTTCAACAATACTAAAATTATCTCAAAATTAAAAAAATAGAAGAATTAAAATTTTTTTTGGTCCGCTGCTATTTGGGGGCGGTCTCTTCTTTATTTGGAGTGCAATTATATCTACAAGGAAAATCCAAGGATCTAATTATTTGTGCGGTTAATAACTCGTTCAGCTCTCAAGTACACTTTCTTGGGGTAGCATCTATAACTACGGTTTTCTTGTAAATATGGAGTGCTTCGGATTCTGCAATTTTTGAGAATGTACTCCCGAACATTCATATTGCACTTCAGCGCCTTTGGCAGATTTACAACTTGATGATCTTCTCTCAAAGGGGAGTATGTCTAATAATGTGAATGAGCATCGTATTTCACGCAATCTCTCCATTATGCATAGACATACACGTACTCCTCATATTATTAGTGTGATTTGGAGGCCTCCTCCCCCAAACTGGTTGAAGGTAAATACAGATGGGTCGACCTTGGGTGATCCAGGAGTGACAGGCGCATTGGTGTTTTTCGAACTCCTAACGTTCAACATTCCGTCGTCTTATGCTTTTATAGCAGAACTTCGTGCATCTATTTTCTCAATTACATCTGTTTGGAACAAAGGTTGGCATTTCTTGTGAATAGAATGTGATTCTTCTTATGTTATTTCTCTAATGTCTTCACATTCTGATAAGTCCAAAATGTACTTATAATTCAAAGCATTTAATCGATGTATTCATAAGAAATTGATCCATTTAGCTTAGATTTACATAGGTTAGGGGCAACTTTACCTTTGTATTTGTATTTTCATGTGTAGGGATCAAGTTTGAAGAAATCGAGTTGATTTGGTGCTAAAATCGGGTTCTACTCGAGCAAACGAGGCAGCCTTGACACCTTAAAGTATTTTGGCCATAACTTCCTCGTACAAACGTATGTTTGGGCGTTTCAAGTTGCGTTGGAAAGCTAAGCCATAGACAAACAACGTTCATGTTTTAAGTTTTTCCAAATTCGGAGCATAAAGTGGTCAAAACAGGGTTCAAAGTTGGAAGGCAATCTCGGGCGCGACTGGAGCTGTCTCGACCGAGACTACAAGGCTGGTTTGTGGGTTTTGGGTGTCTCGATCGAGACAAATGTGTCTCGATCGAGACAAGGCTTCTATTTCCTCCATTTTTGGGTATCTCGATCGAGACAAATGTGTCTCGATCGAGACAGATTCCGACCAACTTGTCTCTTCATGCCAAAAGACGTATTTTATCGCCCAAATGATGCCCCGAATCACCCAATAGATTCATCCTTTCATCAAGCAATGTAATCCTTGAGTTTTTGGCTATAAATACGCCATTCTCCAGTGAAAGAAGATATACAATTAGAAGGTATTATCTCTTACAAGAAATCACATTCATAGTTATTCCCATTTGTTCCATCGAATTCCCTTCGGGGAATTCGTAAACACCATAGACCTTACACCGTTCATTCTAGATTCCATGGAATTGTAGTGCTAATCGAGAGATAGACTTCTTTCATCGGTTCATCAAAGAGAAGAGGATGAAGAACGCCCCGAGGCTTGACAAACCTTACGGGGAAGAGTAAAAGGATTGACAACCCTCTTTCCCTTCTTAGTTATAGTTCATATTCTCTGAATTTCCGTTTACATTTGTATGAATGCTATGACAAGTACAATATTATGAAATGAGTATTATTCATATATGTTCATGTTAATGAATGATTAAATTGTTCATTACTTATGTTTTATTAATCTAGGATAGGTCCAGTTAGTAAATCGTAATCAATCTAACTTGTGTGATAATCATTAATCTAATAATGTTGTCTAGGATAGGTCCAGTAATCTTGTTAAGTTAAGTCACATAAGGATAACTTAATCACAAGAATCGAGAGATCGGGTTAAGTTATGTTCTAGAATTGGTTGAGTATATATGAATAAATTGTCATGGTGATCATTGTGCTTAAATGAATCGTTGTCTTTGCTTGGATGAAGAATGTTGGTTGAAGATGTTGGTGTAGGAATAAATGTTAGTCTAGGGATTATTTTAGTTTAATCACCAACAATCTAAATTATTGATTTTCTATAAACCTCGAGAAAACGAATAAAGTAAACGATGAACGTAAATGAGTAATTAGCGTTTCCCTGTGGGTTCGATCTTTTTATTACTACATGAGTGACTCCGTACACTTGCGGAAATCGCCCAACCCATTCTACTATGGTTCCATGGGAGGTTCGGTAGAAATGGTTAACGTGCTTGGGTTATTTATCGCAAATGCATTTTCGAGCTACTCATATTTATCGAGAAGGTAACAGAGTAGCGAACTGTCTTGCAAAGTTTGGTCTTTCAGCTTCAACTACTCATATAAGAGTTTTTTTTTCTTTTGTAATTTATTTATTTTTGGTACTATTAGCAAATATTTTCGGAATATAGCGATATATTACGATAATAGACTAATTTCAACCTTAACGCGTGAGAGTTAAAGTTCTCTCAAACTAAGTGATGGTTGGAAAATTAAATTGATTGTGCTCGTACTTGAGTTCTAACTAAACGATTGGCGAGGGACGTAAGGATTGAGAAAATCCTTCTTGGGTCTCTAGTGCGGCTAAAGCGCGTTACTAGATTAAATTAAAGTTGCCAAGGACTAATAAATTAAATGGAAAAATAAATATAAAGAAAATTGAAATGCGAAATTGATGCGAGCCCACAAGGAACGGTGCCTCGAAAACCCGTAACTAGATTTGTATCCCAGGAAGACTAACGAATCAGGGTTGGACAAGAACTAACCCCTATAAAACGATTGTCACAAGGACCCGATCTCAGTCTCTAACAACAAGAAATATAGAACGTTAATTGCGAACGGAAGAAAACCCTTGCAAAACTAAGTTGCAAACACCCAAATCCTAGTCTACGATAGAAGAGAACCAACCCAATTCTAATCAACAACAATCAAAGATTTAAATTCCAAGCTGTTGAATTTGAAGCGTTCGATAGAACAATAAGAGAAACCCCCACCTGGGAACTCTCGACAAAGAAATTCTTGTTTCATGAATATTGGTCTACTTACAAACTAGGTTTTCAACCCTTTAAATAGCTAAAATAAATTACAAAATAAAAAGACCTAATGAATCTTAGAATTTGATTGGCTAATAAAATAAAAGGCCTAATGCATCAGTTCTGCCCTGAACTTATTTTTTTCGCCATTTTAGCCCTTAATCTTTTTAATGAGCCAATTTCCCCCCTCGTTTATTTTTAACCTGTTCTGTTGGGTGCTTTTTTGCTTAAAGCCCATTCTCACTGTTGGGTTTAGGATACACGCGCCTGTCAAACGAGCTAACTCAGCGCCACATTGGACATTAACGTATGACCGGTTAAAAAAAGTAAAATTTGACCCTTTTTTTTCTTTCTATTCTCTCTCTTTGGCAATCAGTCTCTTCGTTTTTCTTCCCAATTTTCTTAACTTTTCTTTACAAATTTATGTGTTCTTCATTTGTTCTCTTGAAAATGACTTAGGTCAAAATTGATACTAGAAATTGGAGTTTGAATTGTAATTGGGGGAACAACTATTGAACTCTGTTCATGCCCTTGAAGTTATAGCGGTGAACGACGACTAGAACTTTTGGCTGGGGAAAAAAGGTTAGTATGCATGTAGTTGGATTTGATTATGCATGTGGTTACGTTATGTGAAAAAGGGTGTGTGTGTAGTGGTATTTTGGTGATTAAGTAGGAAACTTAGGGTTTTTTTGTTAAGCTGGGAAAGTTGGGGTGAAAAGTTAATCGGTTGGGTTTTGTGAAAATCTGATACTAAGTGGTTGTTGTTAACATTGAATAGATTTATTGTCATGTGGTTGTGTGTTAACAGTGAATGGACATTGTTAGGTTTGAGTTGACAATGTATTAAGAATTTACTTTATATAGCTTAGTGTAGTAATTTTAGTTACATTCATGAACAAATTGAGTATATTGGTGAATTATTGTTCAAATTGGTGAATTCTGTTTGAACTGGTGAATAATGGCGGTGTACTTTGGCTATTTAATGACAGGTTATGGGTGTATATGTTAACATACTCCTCCATCATGGGGGTACATTGGTTAATAATGGCAGTAAGTACACATGAGGAGATTGCGAATGCATTCCACCTATTGATGTGGATAAACTGTCTATGGTTACACTTGGGAAATTGACAAGGAACTGTGGGTATAATCAAATTGGAGGGCTATTGTACAAAGCTCAAGGGAGCAGTGTGTTTGAAGAGATTGTGGATGACCGGATGTTGTTGAAGTTGGCAGAGGGGTTTGTTCACTTGCAGGATGTCCATATATATGTGCTCCATGTCATTGTTGAGCCCACTGCCATATTTCAAGAGCCCACTTTGTCTGATAGTGATGGAGTCTAAGAAGTAGAAAGAGACCCAAACTTATTCCCTGACATACTTGAGCATCTAAAGCAGTTAGATGATGAAGAGAGGCAACAAGAGGGAGAGCCCAGTGAGCCCAACATTATAGAAGATTGGACTTTGAATAGAGAGGGAGAACCAAGTGATGCAGATCCAGTTGATGAAAATCTAGACCAAGAAGGGAGTAAATAAAGCATCAAAGACGGTATCTGAATTTGATGAAGATGATGATGAATTCAAAAATTTCCAACAAAATTTCAAGTAGCAATTGATAATGAACAGAGTGATGTTGATGAAGAACTAGTGCAAGTGAGAGCTACAATCAATAACATCAGAAATTCAAGGCCAACTAAGAAGAAGCACCCTGTAGATCCAGCCCATATCCCACTAGGTCAAGCAGGTATTGACCCTGGTTTTGAAGACCTGAACTGTGCTAAGTCCAAGTATGGAAATGTAGTTGGTGGTGATGAAGATTACTATGGGAGCTCGGATCTTGGAGCTTTTACAAGTGGAGAGTCAGATGATGAAAGTGACAAAGAAGGTGTTAGAAGTACAAGAAGCCATAACCAACGGGTATGTTTCCTGACTTATCTGTTGTGATGTTTGAATTAGGTTTAGTTTTTGAGAATGCAATACAATTTAGAGCTGCTGTTAGGAAATATAGTTTGCAGAGGGGAGTGAATGTTGATATGGACCCAAATGAGAAAGAAAGGGTTAGAGGGAGGTGTAAAGGAGAAAGATGTAAATGGGAGATATTTGCTAGCATAGACAGAAGAACTAATGATTTTATTGTTTAAAAAATATCTCCCTGTGCATGATTGTGAGAAAAGTAATAGGAACAAAGCTATGAACTTTAAGTTCATTGCAAATCAATACAAGAAAATCATAGTTAGATTTCCATACATGAGGATTTGGTAATTACAGGAAATGATTAAGGATGATTTCAAAGTGAATGTTGGTAAGACTGTGTGTAGGAGGGCTAAGAGAAAGGTAATGTCTGAGCATGTGAGGGATTATAAGGAGGAGTTTGCTCGGTTGTATGACTATAGAGATCAGTTGTTGAGCACTAATCAAGGCCGTACAATTGTTGTAAAAGTGAGCAGGGATGCATGTGAGTCAGGGAATAAAAAGTTTGTAGGGTTCTATGTGTGTTTTAAAGCTTTGAGAGATGAGTTTATAGATGGATGTAGGAGGTGTATTGGGTAGATGGGACTTTCTTAAGAGGAATCTAATAACATGGGCTACTGTCAGTCAAGAAACAACTGAAACTTGGAGATGGTTTCTTTCAATTCTGAAGGAAGATTTGGGAATGCAAGAGGGATCTAGATGGGCATTGATTTCTAATATGCAAAAGGTAAGAATATTTGTTTATACCATTATAACCATGCTTGAAGAAATTAGAGTTCAAGTGATGAACATGATACATCAACTAAGGGAATTTGCTAATACCTAGATTTCAGACATTTCTCCAATGGCTATGAAGATTCTCATGGATAACACCAAGATTGCAATGACATGTTGCCAAATTGAGTGGAATGGAGATTCTGGATTTCAGGTGGTTGAAGGGGAATATGGCCACATTGTTGACTTGAGGATGGAAATTTGCAGCTGTAGGTCATGGGAGCTTAAAGGGATACCGTGTGCTTATGCTATTTGTGCTATGAACCACATCAAAGTTGATCCTCAAGCCCATATTGCACACTAGTATCATAAGCAGACCCATATGAAGGCATATTCACACTTCATTCAACCAGTAACAAACATGAAGATGTGGCCTGCAACAGATAATCCAGTCATTGAAGAACCAGAGGTGAAAAAGATGCCAGGAAGGCCTAAGAAAAAAAGAAGGGAGCATAATGAACCAAAGCATGGGAAACTCTCAAGAAGAGGAATGCAGATAACTTGTGGCATTTGTAAGGGTGTTGTACACAACAAAAGTAGGTGTACCTCTAGGAATCAACAAAGTCAGGTATGATCTACTAATGTTCATAATCTGTAAATTTGTTCATTTTATATGGTTGATAATCTAAGAATGCCTCTGATACTTGTTATGAACTGTAGGGGTCTGTCACTGCATCTAATCATGTGAATGAGATAAGAAGTTATGAGCATGGGAGTAGTTCTACTGCATCTGCCAGATAGGTAAATGTGTTTTATGCGTTAGTTTGTTTACTTGTTCTGTTTACTCATGTGTTTACTTGTTCTGAGTTAGTATATTGGGTTTTTTGGTGTAGACAACTTCAAATTATGGTAGGGGAAGAGGAAGAAGAGGCATGCCTAGAGGTAGAGCTAGACACACACCAATAAGGATGGATGGTGTACAAGGTGACTCAACCCAAACCAGCCAAAAGAGGCCAAAGGTTACAAGATATGGGGTTTCATTAATGAAAACAATGGTTGGACTTGCACTAATGTAAGTTTCATGAATATGTTGTTGAATTTTATCCAATTGTGGGAGAAATTTCTTAATAGTGTGCTCATTATTTTCACAGCTTGGCAGACCCACGCAAAGGGTTGTCTCTACTGGTTATGGTTCAAGCACAGTGAAGAACTCTGCTACTGTAACAGGTGATGTTGGTATCAAACCCAATGGGCTAAAATGGAAGGGTGGACCATCAGTGTCAACTAACACACTACTACAACAAAGGGCAGACAGTCAAATGAGACACCAAACAAGGGCAACCCTAACTATTCCCAGAGCAACAAATGCACCAACCCAAACACCAAGAGCATCATCCCAGCCAACAAGGATTTCAAGTCCATCAATCCAGCCAGGAAGTTCAAGTTCAGCAATGCCCCCAAGTCCAACAATTCAACCAGGAAGTTCAAGGCCTCCAGTGGCACCAAGGCCATATGCAAAGAAAACAGGAAGTTCAACTCCTCTATGGAAGTATTAAAGATATTTAAGTATTATGGATTTCATATTTAAGTATTTTGGATTAAGTAATTTGTATTGATATTCTGGATATGTATTTTGGATATCATTTTGGCTTTAGGTCCCATTTGATTGGCATTTTGGATTGATATCAAGACTTGCCTATGTATTTAGGTACCATTTTGGATTATAAGTCCCATTTTATAGGCATGTGCATCTTTTGGTGCTATTTTGGATTGGTATGAAACCTTTTTGTTATGTGTTTTAGGTACCATTTATTTGCATCTTTTTTTTACCAATTTGGATTCATATAATTTCAGGATTTAGCTTATAGTTCTTAAGCCTATTTTTAGCCAACTTTTTGTGAAAATTGTTCACATTATTTGCACCAATTTGAGGTCTCTGTTTTTAGTATGAGTGCAAATTCAGGGTAATTCCCTTTGCCTTGGGTTCAATTCGAATTCAAATCAATTCAAACCATCAAAATCAAATATGCAATCAAACTGTTCATTCTATTAAAGTCAATGATGCGGCCTCGAGCTAGTGCTACAAAAGGCCTACAATTAGAGGACAAGTGTACCCTATCGTTATCAAGTAATAATCCGGGGGTTAAGTCCGGGTATCGAATCCACGTGATTTATACCAATAAGTATCAAACTACTCGGTCTCGGGTTGTTATCTAAGCGAATTTATACTTTAGAGTTTTAGGTTCATTAATTAACTAATCCTATGCTACAAAACAGAAATACTTTCCATATTCCTTAGCATGAAATGGTGATGGTAAGTTTTATACAACAATAAAGATAAAATAGTCTTAAGATTAATCAAACTATCATAGCTAGCTTTTTATGATGTTTATAAACACGTATGAACTCGTAAGTACAAACTTAATTGATCCTATAATTTCAAGGTTAAGTGTCTCCAATGGACTTAGAAACTAGGGCCCTTTAAGTTCCGTGATGTCGTCAATATCTACGGTTTCCGGCTCGTCACTTCCGGTGGGGGCAATCACCTATATAAATCCGGTAGAAATGTCAAGTTCATATCAAGTATTCATAAATAAACATAAGAGAAGCATATGATGATGATAAATCAAACATACTAATTTATACAAAACTATTATATAAACTATGTAAGGAAACAAGATGATACTACCGAGTCTAGCACATAGACGGGTCACAACTAGTTTAGCGAGATAAAAGTTTAGCTACTCCTTTTTATCGCACTACATCGAACACACGATCGTCGCTTATGTCCTCGGAGAGGAATTCTTTGCCAACTTGAAGATTTGAATAGAATGGATGAAGATGAAGGAAATAATAAGTAACTTTGTATTAATGGAATGGAAATGGATTACAAGTTTGCAAAAGAGGAGAAAATGGAACATGGATTGTATTTGGATCACCTCTTTAAACAACTAAATGGAGAGAATTACAACTAAATGGAACTAAACACAACTAAAGAGGGATTCCTTTTCTGGCTAGAGAACCTCCATATTTATACAAAAAAGTTTGCTTTGTGAACAAGTGTGAATCCTCAAAACACATGCTTGAATTTCTCATCGAAGAGCAGAATAAAGCTTGACACGGGTCGTGTGGGCCAAGTGACACGCCGTGTCAAGGAAAAAATGCATTAAAATGACTTTAATCAGCTCAGGCGTGTCCTTGGGCGTGTGGGTTGACACGGGGCCGTGTCGCATTAGTTACTCGACAAGTTGGATTTTTGCTAATTAAAACGCCGCGCAAATTAAATGTCTCCTTTTTTACACGGATCGTGTCCCCTTTGACACGGGGTCGTGTCCTTCATTATATGTGTGAACACGCCCCAAAACCAAACCGTGTGGACCTGGATGTGTTGGACACGGACCGTGTGGATGTGGGACACGGGTCCGTGTCAAGAGTAATTTCTGGGCAGTTTGGCTTTTTCCTTGAATTATTTACAAAACTCCTTGTCTCTTAGCTCTTTATTAGTATAAAAACACCTCTAATCATATCTGAAAGTTGGTTTTCACCATGGATAATTTTTATCTTTGAAGTGAAACCTACAAACAAAATAAACATGAGTTACTTTGACGGGTTTCGGTGAAAATAGTGCTTTTACGGAGATAAATTCATACTAAGTGATTGAGAATTAATTTGTTCACAAAGTATAATAAAAAGACTTGAAACTATACTAAAAGTAATAAGATAACATTTAATTACACCGTAAATAACCAGAAAAGATAGGGATATTTCATCCCTATCAGTCAATACCATTACAGAATTCCCAGTTAAAACCATTACAGACTTCTCAAACACCCATGTTCTTTCCACCAACCCTAATAATTACAAAACCCATAAAAATTTTCCAAATATGAAAACCAATACAAAACCTACCACAAAATACAAAAAAAACCTAATAATTCCCCTACAATTTCCATTAGAACTTCCTCTTGGATGATCCATCCACAGAAATAACCCACATGCATCCGGGTTAATTCCATACTTTCGACACCCGAAGAATCGCCTCCCTGGATTTGCATTAGTCCAAGAAACTCTAATTACGGATGCTTCACCACAATCGCAAATCGGACCAGAGAAGTGACGCACCATATTAAACGAGAGAAAGAAGAAGAAGAAGCAGAAGTAACTGATTATCGACGAAGAAGAAGAAGAGAAGAATCGTGAAATTAAAAAAGAGGTGAAGAGAGAGAAAGGGAAAGTAAGAGAGAAAGGGGAAGTGTGGAGTTTAAATAAGAAAGGAGGTGAGAGAAAAATTGTCGTTGTTAAACGGCCATTTTTTTGCTTCCACTCGCTGGTATTTCTCTCCCCTCCACTCTGGCAGCCACATAAGCGAAAAAGGGCCCAACATGACAGGTTAAAAATAAACGAGGGAGGAAATTGGCCCATTGAAAAGATTAAGAGCTAAAATGGCAAAAAGAAATAAGTTCAGGGGGGAACTGATGCATTAGGCCAAAATAAAATAGTTGAATAAACAATACGCTCTAAAGTATCTTCGGCTAAGAAACTAAAAGTAAAGGACATAAATTCCTAACAATAAAAAATAATTAGCCTAAAAATTTAAAATTATGGTAATTTTCCTTATTGAAGAGCCTTGATGTCTTAGGACAAGGACTTATTAGCTACTTAGAATCTAAATCTCTCAATCTCTCAACATTGAAAGTCACGAACTATGAGCTGAACTATTTGAGCGATTGAATACGTTGACTTGAATCTCCAGCAAGGATGGTGCAAAAACTTGTGAAAGTGTGACTTGAATTCGACCTCTAACGACTTGCTTCAAACTTGAGTCAGCTAAATGTCTATCACGAACAACTTGGAACGGCGTTTGAATGTACTACAAACCAGACTTGAAAAATGAAAACTCAAAAAAGGACTGTAGTTTTCTGTTGAAGATGCCCACATTAGAGCTTCAGAAAATTGATAGTAGAATGGGTTTCAGGAACTCGTTGCAAGCGAAACGAAAGGCTAAACTTAAATTCAAGATCTCAAGAAAAGGGAAATGTGAATTGTGGAAACTAGAATCAAGTTTAAGATGTCGAAAAGCTAGAACGATTTTTGGTGGACAGAATGTATGTAGAGAATTGGGTGCAAAAAGACTCGGACGAATTAAACTGTAAAAGATGCTTCCGATTAACGAATTTGGTGAAACGAAATTCTAAATTGAAATTTAGAATGTCAGTAACAAAATTGTAGAAGACATCGAGAGCTAGATCGGACTCTAAGTAATTATAAAATGCAAAATGAAATCACTAGACAGATTGTTTAAACAAAAATAAAATACAAGGATTGCGGGTTTAAAAAAAATTAAATGAATGCTGAATTGTAAGAAACAAATTGGTGTTTTGGGAATTAGAAAAGACTTGAATAAGGCTGATCTTAAGCTAGGAAAAATGAAATTTCAGAGCTTGGAATGACTAAAGAAAATTTGGCATAACTTTAATAAGGAATTTGTGTATTTGTTTCGTTTGTTGGAAGGGATTTGGAATGAATTCAAATGTTAGTATTTATAGGTGAAGAAAGTGATGGATAAAATACACCACAGGTACCTAAACTATGCCCGTTTTCCCAAACTGGTACCTAAAAACTAATTTTTCACAAATAAGTTCCACCACCCAAATTGATACCTAGTGACCTCCTATAACCCGTCACCACCAAGTCAACGCTCGGTCAACGAAAGTCAACGCAAAATTGACCAAATTTTGTTGACTCAGTTGACTTCCTTATGTAAAAGGACTAAACTAACCTTCTTCATCTTTGTAAAAAAAAAAAAAAAACTAAACTAACTTTCTTCATCATCTTCATCTTCAAGTTTGCCACCATATTCACTTCTCTCTCCTTTTTTCTTTTTTCACTCTCTCCTAGGACAACTCCCTATCATTCATTTTTCTCTTTTTTTCTTCCTTTCTTTTTTCTCTTCCTTCTCCTCCACCTTCTTCTTCTTTCTTTTCATTTTTCATTAGAATTTTAGATTCCGGCCGGATCTGGAAATTCCCGATTCCGGCCGGTCGAGTCCGGACCAGATTCTGACGAGGTTAGGACTTGCTCGGAATCGGTCCCGATTCCGGCCAGTCCAGACCTCGACGGAATCTGGAAAATTCCAGATTCTGTCGAGGTCTGGACCGCTCGGAATCTGGACCAGATTCCGAGCAAGTCCAGATCTCAACGACGGTGAAATCTGGAACCCAGATTCCGTCAAGATCTGGACCTGCTCGGAATTTGGTCCAGATTCCGACCGGTCCAGACCTCGCCGGAATCTGGGTTCCAGATTCTGTGCGGGTTTTCAAAAAAAAAAAAACGATGAACGGGGAAGAAGAAAATTGAAGAAAAAGAAAAAAAAAATAAAGGAGAGAGGAGAATTATGATAGGAAGAGATGGAGAAAAAAGGAGGAGAGAGAAAGTAGACATGGATATGGTGGAAGAAAAAAGAGGAGGATGAAGAAGAAGAAATAATGAGGGTAGTTCTGTATTTTCACATTAGGAATTAAATGGAGTCAACTAAAATTGGTTTGACTTGTGTTGACCAGGCGTTGACTTTCGTTGACTTAGGGTTGACTTGAGGTAAACCTGCAATAGGAGGTCACGAGGTACTAATTTGGGAGGTAATTGATAGTTTAGGTACTTATATGTGAAAAATTAGTTTTTAGGTACCAGTTTGGGAAAACGGGCATAGTTTAGGTACCTGTGGTGTATTTTATCCAGAAAGTGATCATGGATAAGCCACTACTTCCACTAACTCCTCACTTCACTTAATTTCAGGATTATGGCTTAAAAATAGGGTGATTAGAGCCACTAACTCGAAATTTAGAAAACATTAAAAAACATCTCCACTACTCTTTTCTTTGGACTTTATCAAGTTATATTAAGCCCAATATTGATCGGTTTGGGGCCATAAGCACTTCCCCTGCAGATGTCTAGTTTCCAATGCTTTCGGTCTCGCTAAAAAGTAGAATCGTCTGATATTCCAAATGTGCAGTTGAAGTAAAACTGTCACCAACTGAAAACATATTTTCTTATTTTTTTTGTATTGTTTCTACGTTTCTTTTCCCTCCTTTTTCATATCTTTTTTATTTTCATTTTTCCATTAATCAAACCATATTCTGAAAAAATAACTTAGAGTTCTATAGATAAATTTATTTATGGGCCAACATTTACGCTTCACTGTTTTTTTTTTCAATTAATTTATTAATTCAATTGTTATGTTTCCTGTTTCTTTAATTATAATCACAACAATTAATTTTTTCTTTTGTAATTAATTTACTGAACTCTTAAATATAGCCCCATTTCTATTATAAATAGTCCATTTTTTTGACTTTTTGAATTAACATTTTCACTTTTTCTTTTTCAAATTACTAAACTACCCCTGCAATAATAGTTAATATTTTTTAACAAAAATTTAAATTATAAAAAGTTTTAATTTAATTTAGATTTATAATATTTGAATTTATTAATATTTTAATCAAAATAAAATGTAAAAAACATTACGTAATATTAAAATAAAACGTAAATAACATAACGTAACATTAAAATTTATCAAAATAATACGTAAAAACATTACGTAACATTAAAATAAAACGTAAACAACATAACGTAACATTAAAATTAAGTTATTACATCAGTCCGACCTTCCTCTTAAGTTAATTCATTGTTGAATCATATTTTCGTAGATTGTAGCAACTTTTGTATCGATCATGCGTGCACGTAGTGGAAGTACAATACAACAATAGTTTATTATATGATGTATGTAGATAAGCACTACGTTGAGAAAGGTGGCAATCGAAAACAAGTCGTCTATAACTTGCATCCAATATGACTCAGGACACCCACCAGAAAACCATCCGAGACGGTTGATGGGAATTTGCAACATATCCCCATGGTAAACATGGGTGTACAAATCGACGTCGGAATATTGTTATGAACATTGAATTGTTAAAGAAAAATATTATAACGAGCATACCTTATGAAAATTGAATTGTTTAAAAAAATTATTTTAACGAGTAAAATGTTAATAAAATTGAATTATTGTTAAGAAAAATATTTTAACGAGAAAAAAGGGAAATTTGTGAAATACGGACGGAGTAGTCCCCGATGGACTACCCTGTCCAAATAGGGTAGTCCACGGGAGACTACCCTGTAGTAATAGGGGTAGTCCCTGGCAGACGTCCCTTATTACTACAGGGTAGTCCATGTAGACTACCCTATTTAGACAAGGTAGTCCACCGAGGACTACCTCCGAGCCGTATTTCCAAAATTCCGTATTCATCCCGTAACAATATTTTCCGTACAATATTTTAAAGTTTTTATTATTTCGCGTGTAGTGAATTGTCAAATTAGTCAGTGTGTCGTGGATCGGGAAATTTTTGAAATACGGGACGTAGTAGTCCATCGGGGACTACCTCATTCCAAAAATTCCCCGAGTCACCCCGATTTAGCCCATATGAATGTCTTATGCCTAAATTAGTCTGATATGAGTTTACAACACACTTACTGATTTGACAATTCACGGCACACAAAATAATAAAAACTATAAATATTGTAACAAAATATTGTTAATAAAATTAAATTATTGTTAAGGAAAAATATTTTGACGATAAAAATTAAAAGAAAAACACTGTTACGGAGTGAATATAAGAATTTTTGAAATACGGGACGGAGTAGTCCCCGGTGGACTACCCTGTCTGAATAGGGTAGTCCACGGGGGACTACCCTATTCAGACAGGGTAGTCCACCGGGGACTACTTTGTTCCGTAATTCATAAATTCTCCTAATCATCCCGTAACCTAGTTTTTCATTAAATTTTTCTCGTTATAATATTTTTCCTTAACAATAATTTGATTTTATTAACATTTTTTCATAATAATATTATTTTTTAAACAATTCAATTTTCATAACGTACACTCTTTTTAATATTTTTCCTTAACAATTCAATTTTCATACCAATATTCTGTTAACTGTTATAAATAAGTACCTTGAATAAGTATATAGGCTAAACAAATAAAATATTCAGTTACATAAAACAAATAAGATATTCGGTTACATAACAATAATAATAAACTGATCAACTTCATCTCCTCCAGATTAGTGTCCAAAATTCCATCTTGACTGGATATCGTGGAATTTTTCGGTCAACTCTAACTGGCGAGTCTCGAGATGAACTAGCTGAAGCGACTCAGTCAACAATTCTAAACGTTGCCCGACCTACAATATTAAGAATTATACTTTAGTATTATTGAATAAACATTTAAAATCAAAAATACATATTAAACGACTTACATAATCGTTAGTAGATAAAGGGTGGGGGCATCCCGACATCGTCCTCATCATCCAAGGGGAGAAGTCGAGGATGTGAAACGTCAGTGTACCATAACCGTTTGAAATTTTTAATACAGTTCGACAAATTCAGTGCAGTTCGAATAAACTAATTTATTTATGTTCAGCAGAGTTCAAATTCATAAATTTATTTAAACATATTTGAGTTCAGTTCAGCAAATTCAACACAGTTCAAATAACCTAATTAATTTCAACATTAATCATCAGTTAAATAAATTCAGAGCAGTTCAAGCAACAAACTTTTCAACATTTTTCACGACAGTTCAGTAATTTCAGAGCAGTTCAACAATAAATAACAAATAATAATTTCAACAAATTTACCCGGTTAGTCCGAAAAAACTAATTTACCCAATTAGTCCAAAAATTTAAATAAAAAAAATCGCAAAAACTTACCTTTTTATCTTTTCCCCGTGACAATCCCACATTATCCATATCTTAAAACCTAAAACTAATAGCTTTTTCTTTGAAAAAAAAAATACTAAAGAAAATTTGAAGCACATAAAATTTTGAAAAGAAGGAGAAAAGGAAAGAAAGGGATTTTGACGCAGGATGAAGAAGAAGGATAGGTGGGAGGGTATATTTGGAAAGAAAATGTTAGTGGATGCTACATTTAATAAAAAGAGGAGCTACATTTAATAAGACCCTTAATTTATTATTTTTGTTATGCTTCATTGTTTTTTCACTAAACTTTTATAAAATTGAGAATGTGAATGTAGAAGGCTCAAGGACTACAAGATTTCCCTAATCTGAGTTCTTGAAGATTTCCGATGGTAATAAGGATAGACTAAATAGGTATTTTTCAAATGAAAATAAATTAATTAAAATTAACAGAGGTGTAAATTAGTTTCCGGCGGTAATTAGGATAACTAAATAGGTAATTTTAAAATTAAAATAAATGAAAATAGGTGTAAATTAGTTGTAATAAGTACAAAAATGGACCCACAGTAGCCTATATAAGGAGTGGTAAGTAAAATTGCCTAATTAATAATTATACTCTTAAAAGTGACTCAAATTTTGTAACTCAATACAATCTTGAGTATGAGATCATGCTGAAGAAAAGCAGGCGTGTGATGGATCTTCAAGAATATTTCGGCAACGTTGATGATCTGAAGCAGCACTGCACATTGCCGGCGCCGGCTAAATGTTCTCACTGTCAACAGAAATTACACCCTACTCAACATATCTGCATGTATATGTATGCCTATAATCTCTATATATAATATTTCACGTAATATTTGAAGAACCACTACATCAAAAATAATTTGGATTTTGATTTGTCAAATAGATTTGCTAGAGTTTTTACTTCAAATTTCGGAATCCCTCGATTGCTTAAATAATTTGTTTTTCTTGTCGTTCACGAGTCTTGTTCGAAATAATAGCAAGTTAAATCTTTTATATTTCAAAGGAGTTTGGACTAACATCATATATGTTGTGTAATGGTGATAATGAACAGGGACTTGAGTTTCTGCAGTGAAGAGTGTCGTGGTACAAAAATGGCAATAGACAGAGAATTAGCTCAAGTACCTAAACCATCGAAACCTAGAAGCAGGTTGTAATTGAATTCATGCTTGCCATATCTTATTTAGTTAGCTAAGCATATATATATGTATCAGCTTCAAATATGTAAAGTATTTAATTTTATTTTTTTAGTACTCATTTTTTGCAATCATGGGATTCGAATCCATGATCTCACACTCATTTGGGAACTGTAATAGCCATCAAGACATTGTTTGGTGGGCTGTAAAGTATTTAATTAATCTTTACAAGTCAATGATTTACAAAAAGTATCAATTAAAACAACATATGGAAGATGCAATTTATTGTACTAAGATATAAATTGGAGTACAATAATAATATATGTTATTTACTTGAACTACATTAAAACAAAAGTCCGACTTTTGAATCAACAAATTCACAGAATTCTCAAGTTTGCATTGAACTGAAACTTGATTGAACCATTGACAAATATAAATAGGAAAAGAAAATAAGGATACAAGTCTTTTGACCTGAATCATTGTTTTCCATCTTGCAAATTAAAAACTCTTGAAAATACCAATTGGTTGTAATTCAATTGGTATACTCACCAATATGTGAGTGGAGAGTCAAGACTTCAAATTCTGCTCTTTGCAATTTATAAAAAAAAAAAACCTCTTGAAAATGAATTAGAGAAAGGTGAACAAGAAACCAATATAGTTGTCTGAAGTATTTTATCTTAACAAAACCATGAAGCATACCTCTATCCATAAGCATAAAACATTCAAAATACTAAGTTTTATCTAACATTGCCAATTAGTTAAGCACTTAAATCTCGTACCAATTTGAATCGGATGGCGGTATACATACATTTGAACTTATTAACCATAATATTGATCAACTTTAAAATAAAGCTAGCATCTGTTAACCATCAACTAAGATATAGAGAAATAAATATCATCCTTGTGATGGCATATTCAATAATTTGATAGCCCTGAAATTGAATGTTTTTAAAGATTAAAATTTAAGCACCTAAAACTTTTACTTTTCCACACAGTTAAGTCTACTTACTAACAGTCTTTTTGTTGTTTTTTTTTTATAAATGGTAAACATCAAAATTGGAACCATAAAAACTCCAAAAAAAAAAGTAAAAGAAAAAGTTTAAAAATAATGCTCGTGGTTTGCAGCTTTATAAATAAAGGTCTGTGATTTCAACGTTTGCAATTAAATGTATGAGATTTCGTTCCGTTAACAAAAAAAAAGTATTTCCACTAACACTGTTTATAATTGCTGACGTGGCACTTTGACCACAATTTGAGCAAATGGCAATTTTGTATTTAAAAAAAATAAGAAAGAGTAAAAGTAAAATAAAAAAATTTGTGGTTTGAGTTTTTTTTGCAAATACCAGCATATGGTTTAACATTTTATTAAAAAAAGGTATGAGGTTTGATTTAATTACCAAATACGGTTTTTACATTTTTATAAATTAAAAATCAAAAACATTTTTTAAAAAAACAAAATAATAATTTTGCTAACGGATGTAAGAGTAGTAATAAAAAAAATTGTACAATCTTAATTCTAATCAAAATAAATTATCGATAGTAGTACAATTTAGTCCTCATGTTTTCAATAATACATTATAAGGTCCTTAATTAAGGTTTGTTTTATGCAACAGTTTAGTCTCTTCAATCATTAAATTACTGATTTACCATCTACATATTATGTCCAAATTACATTTTCATGCATGAACTTTACATGTTTACATTTTAAAACCTAAAATTTATATTTACACTTCAAACTAATTATTTTATATTATTCATTTTTATTGTAATTAAAATTATTTACATTTGTTATTTTTTTCAAATTATACTATATAATAGAGAAATATTACATATGAAATTCAATTTTATTTTAGTAAATAATTTCAAGATTTTTTTTGTAAAATAACAATTCTAGATGTAAAATAATTTATTATTATTATTATTATGAATTTCAATTTTATTTTAAGGACCTTGTAATGTATTATTGAAAACATAGAATTAAACGGTGTGTTTTGTCATACAATAGGGACTATTAAATTATTTAGCCAAATATCGTATTTTTTAATTAAATCAAATCTCATACATCTTTTTTAATAAAATGTTAAACCACATGTTAGTATTTGCAAAAAAACTCAAACCATAAACTTTTTTTTTACTTTTACTTTTTCTTATTTTTTAAAGACGAAATTGCCCTTTGGTCAAAGTGTCACGTCAGCAATAATAAACGGTGTTAGTGGAAATACCTTTTTTTGCTAACGGAACGAAACCTCATTCCTTTAATTGCAAATGTTGAAACCACGAACCTTTATTTGCAGAAGTTGCAAACTACAAGCATTATTTTTAAACTTTTTAAAAAAAAAAAAAAATCAAATCAAACTATAAAAATAATTAACTTATAAAAATATAGATTTTTATTTATATTTCTTTATATTTTTATTAGTTAATTATGGTGTTTTTATTTACCAATGGTTGATTGGCGCATTGATATGGGGCTGTGCTTGGTAGGGAGATCTGCGGATCGATCCTTCACAACGGCGACTGGAAGGGGTTTAAATACCATAATCCTTGGACACGCCCCAAATCCGAATTAGTCGGCTCAATATGGTTCGGAAACGAAAAAATAAAAATAAAAATTAAAATGATTACAAGGTTTAATATGATTGTTGTATATTATAATAGAAATTGAACATAACGGAATATAATCAATTACTAAAACTTCATTAAATATATAGTCAGGTTTAGGTGAGACACCCCTTTATCGTGAGACAAGGTGTTTAAGGTGAGACAGTGGCAAACTTATAATTAAACACTGTTTTAAAAACAATTGGTCTTAGATTCAACGTTCTTTTCTTCTTTCTCATTAACCCGATGAAGCCGCCATCACTGCACTTCCATTCTCGCCATTATTCAACCTTCCCGTCGCCTCTTTCCTGATCACCGTCGTCGCTCCTCAATTATAACCGGTCTTCTTCCCCAGTCCCGGCGTTCCAACATTGCAAATCTTCGACATCTGTCCATTGTTTCTTAAATTGGACGGGGAATTCTTGCTTTTAAACCTCTAGATGAACGACGTGGCAGAGCGTTGTACCGATCATATACGGTATACTCATCTTACCTTTGAAACAGTAAATGAAAGATTCGTTATTTCTTTTATGGGAAAGGAAAAGGCTATCAAGAATCAGAATAGAAAGATAAATAAGGAACGAATCCAAGACTTGGAACCTGAAGGCGAAGGAGATGAAAGACTATCATATAATCCCAATTAATTGTTGATTTTGGGTTGGCCGTAATCTTCTCCTTGTTAGAGATTTTGTCTCCATAAGAGATGAGTGTTGGATGATATGTAAATAATGTCCATTAATAAGCCTTATTTGCTTTTGTGCATTTCCTTGTCATTTTCTTTTTGTACCGATCATATACGGTATACTCATCTTACCTTCGAAACAGTAAATGAAAGATTCGCTATTTCTTTTATGGGAAAGGAAAAGCCTATCAAGAATCAGAATAGAATGATAAATAAGGAACGAATCCAAGACTTGGAACCTGAAGGCGAAGGAGATGAAAGACTATCATATAATCCCAATTAATTGTTGATTTTGGGTTGGCCGTAATCTTCTCCTTGTTAGAGATTGTCTCCATAAGAGATGAGTGTTGGATGATATGTAAATAATGTCGATTAATAAGCCTTATTTGCTTTTGTGCATTTCCTTGTAATTTTCTGATCAGATATACTTGAGATGGATTGATTGGTTATATTGCAGTTAGGCCCTTCCTTCTTTTTGTGTTCATTCAGTGAATAATTTATATGAGACTAGGGTAATATTATTAGGTGTTGTTTCAAAAACATATTGTATTGTTCCAACATAATTTTTATACCGTTCCAAAAAGAATTTTAAGTGTGTTTTGGTGTACGCCTCCTTCAGGTTGGATTAAGGTAAACACAAACGGTTTTGAATTTGGAACAATTTCATATTTGGAAAAATTTGGAACAACAGAATATTCCATTTGGAACAACAGAAAGTTCATATGGAACAACAGAAAGTTCATATGGAACGACCGAATATTTCATTTGGAACAACAAAGTATTCTGTTAAAACAATATAACATCATTTGGAACAACAGAATATTAATTTGGAACAACATAATATTAATTTGAAACAACAGAGTAATTTGTTGAAACAATATAGCATATGGAACAACAGAATATTTATTTGGAACAACCATAGAAAAATTTTAAAAAATATAAAAATCGTTTATAAATAAAAACAATGGATCTCAAAATGACCGCCTAATTAATACGAGTTCAGTGGTGTAATTTTTTTCGAAATATGAGTTCGGGAAGAGTGGGAAAATGTATTTTAAAGAAAAGAATTAAAATTTTTTCTCTCTCCCGTGATGATATCAGCGTTGACATCACCCTCATCTTCCTTCCCTCTATTTCTTACGCATGACATTTTCATTTATTTACAATTTTGCCACCTTCCTCTATTTAATTACAGAAATGCCCCCACCTCATTCTTTTGTCACACTTTAAGAGTTTGTCTCACAATAAGCTCATTGTCACACCTGAGCCCTTCTATATCCTTGTATATGAAATAGATTAACATTAAAATTTACACTAAAACTAAAAAATCTCACATTCAACGAATTTTGTTTTGGATAAACATTCATCTAAATTTCTTGACACCACTTAATGTATCTTGTTTTGCATTTTTAAAATTTAATAAATAAGCATTTAAATATTAATATATTTTGAATTTGACTATACTAATAAAATTTTCTGGATATCCCTAAGTTATAATAGGTGTTCTAATTGTGATATGTTTTCTTATAAATGGGTTGGTTCTAATTCTGATAAGTTTTCTTGTAAATGTGCTTATTTGCAATAATGGTTGGTTGAATGCTACAGATGATAAAAGGTGGGCTGCTCTTTGGAAGATTAAAATCCCTTATAGAATTTTGAGTTTCGGGTGGTTATGCTTACACACGGAAGGATCCTCACTAGTGTGGAACGTGCTCATAGGCATGTTGCTACCTTGGATATTTGCTGCAGATTTAAAACTGAACCAAAATTTCTTGTCAATGTTTTTCGTGATTGTATTTCTAGCTCGGCTATCTGGAAGGCGATCCTTCCATTGTCAAAACATAATGCTTTCTTTACTGCTAATGATGAGAATTCGTTTAGCTGGGCTCTTTTTAGCGAGATGTTTGCTGATGGGATTCGGGGACAACAACTCTTCCTTACTACTTGCTGGTTTATTTACTTGGCTTCCTGAACCTCCGGCTCCTTTGGTTAATTTGCTATTGGATAATAATGTTGGAGCTGTTTTCCCTAGGATGATTTCTGAGTAGTTTTTTCTCTTTTTGTTTTTGTTCTTGCTGTGTTTTATTCTTTTATTTCTTTGTAATAAAAAAAAACAGGTGTTCACACTTTTGGTTTCTCTAAATCTGTCTCGGCGGGAGTTATAGTGTATATAAATCTGAAATATATGAAATTCGTGGAAAGAACATAAGCAAAAACATGAATATATTAAAATTAGGCGAATGATGTATGCAATCCTTAGATTTGTATACAAGCATTAATTACTCATGTGCTGGGGCGGACTCAGGGGTGGGCTCCAGCCCGGGTCAGCCCATAAAAGAAAAAATATTATTTTTACTTTATCTGTTTTCCAATTTAGAAATTTAGGAATATCTTTTAATTTTTAAATTTATTGTTCAACTCCACTCTCATCATCAATTACAATACTATTTTAAAAACTTAGTTCTAATTATATAATTACGCCTTGAAATCTTTTCTTTGCTTGTTGGCTTAAGTGACGAGTAAAGATCAATCGAATTCGAAAAAATTTCAATTGTTCATTCGAGTTTATTAAATTTAAATGTCTCAATTAATATTCGTTGTTTACCTTGTTGTTTTAGACTTAATATGTCATCAAATCAAAACCGAAATAAAGTGACACTTTTGTCTTTTTTAAGCCACGTAACGATGTGACAAAAATTACAAGTGATACTCCTTCCGCACTGTCAAATACAAACAATTCAAATGCTGCAAACCACATTTCTCCTTTTAATTTTTTTTGATACATTTTGGACTTAAACTCTTTAGACTTTTTATATTAATATTTTAGTTGAATGTATTTTCGTATGAAAAGTTGTTAGCGATATTTTTGAAATATTACTATTTTCAACCTTGTCACTTGTGGTTTGGGTGCGGGCGTGCCAGAGAATTTAATTCTCAATTAAATTTAACGGTTATGAATTATAAAAGCGCGCAAAAAACTTGATTTCTAAACGAAGCGATTGACGAGGGACGCAAGGATTGAAAAAGTCCCTCTTTGGTACTTAGATCCGTTATAAAAGCTTAGCTAAATAAGATTTAAAAGCTACCAATAGTAAAGTAAATAAAAATAAATGCGAAATTGACACTAAGATTTTTGAGAAAGTCAATTTTATTGGATGTGGGAGAGGATTACAAGTATTTAATTAGAAAATTACAACCAAAGCTAATTCTATTCATAAATAGATAACCCAATTGCAAAAACAATTCTATTTAAAATTGAAGGAAATACAATTTAAATTAGAAAATGACAATTGAAATGCGATATTGACAAAGATGAAAAACAAACTCAAGCCAAATAAATGGCTATTAAGACGACGCTTGAGCTAATATTGACTTCACTTTACGAGCACGTAAGCCGATTGAACGAACAATTTGATGGTGTAGAGAATTTTGAGGATTTTGAGTAATAAAAGACTAGAAATAGGACTTTGAAAGGACAAATTTAAGAAAAGAAATTGAAAGATGATTGCTAATAGAACTTTTAGAACTAAGAAGAGCGAAAAGAAAGGCTAGGAAACTTGAGAGAAAGACTTGAGAGTTTAATTTGTAGTGTGTTGTTGTTGTTGTTGTTGTGTCTTGAATGAGATGAAAAGAGCTCTATTTATAGGTGCCTAAGGACAAGAAACCCCTCCTAAAATTACTCTTCCACTAACCCACTAAACCACTACCCTTGAAAGTAGTTGGTAGTTAGTAGTTAAGTTAGTTAGATTAGTTAGGATAACTATAATTAGTTATTTTTCCAACTACCTCTACACCATGGCAAATTTCAATAAGTCATGAATATTTCCATACTTCTTCGATTTTGACCCGTGAGTAATTCATGGATTCTTTGTCGTGTCTAGTTTCCAAAATGTGTAGCCTTGTGTTGTGACTCTTCCGCTTGATGCTTCAAAATGCCGCCAAAGTTGACCCGGTGGAGCTTGAAAAATAAAACTTAACTTTCTCTTTTATTATTTTTCTTTGTTCTTCATTTTATGTTTATCTTTTTTTATGGTATTATATTAAACTTTATAAAAAAATTAACACAAGCTTAAAAATAAAAATTTATTTTTTAGGGCCAACAATTGCCCCTCTCTCTTTTATGCAATACGGTTGAAAATTAAATAGCATAATAAGAGAAATGTTTTGGAAATAACCTATGTATTGCTCTATTCCTTATCTCATTTGGCAGAAATTGACCCGATAAACAACTCAATTAATTTCCCCACTAAGCCTACGAATTAATCTCCCAAAGTCCATGACAAAAATATAGAAATCCACTTGAGAGATTTAAACACTCAAATTTCCACCTAAAAAATTACTAAGACCCCACACTAAACTTGAATTAAAATTAAACCCTACAAAATAAATAATTAAGTCCATGAAGTCTTAATTATCCAAAATGAAAGAAAAACAAATCTAATGCCCCTATGAAAATCGCATGACATGAAATAGATATGTCCTTTGAATTTTAAATTTTGATTAATCTCAATACTACCAACTAATTAAGACTTCTAATTTGAACCAAACTTCTTCCCTCTATCATGCATTTGTTCTTCACGTACAACATACACAAAAAGAAAACACAGCCCTCTTTTTCTGGAGAAAAACGCAGCTTTTACACCTCTCCCGACCGTAATTTTTGCTCCTCCCGTCAACATTCAAGGCATCATCATCAATATTATCAACTCGTAAGTCATCTTCTTCTTGAAAATAAAATAAAATATATATGCCCATGTGCACTTGAAGGTTTGGCCGTGGCTAGAATTTGATTAACTATTTTTCTTCCTCGAGATACATGCTTGGAATAATGATTTGATTATTTGAATCCCAAATTTGAATGACTAGGAATGCAAGTATTGTACGAAAATTTGTATCTGAAATTTGCTTTGAGAATGCATGAGAAGATGACCCAAACTTGTTAATTCTGATTTTTGGTATAATCTGATATTTAGAAAATGTCTAAAATGCACGTTAATGATGATTATGAATGATATCAACACCGATATTGACATAGAAAGAATATGTAGAATTGCTAAGAATAGATTCAAGAGCCCTAAATTCATATCCGTTAAGTTCAGACAGAACTTTTAATCTTTGGAGTAGCAATTGAAATCAAAATTTAAGAAGGGAAAGACTGATTAAACCCAAAACTTCCAATTAGGAACTTGAATTTCTCTACTCCAGGCCATTTTCGAAAATTTCCAGCATGTATTTTCCCTGTATGCTTCGAAAATCATGTGCATATGGATACAATGACCTTTAATGATTTATTTATTTTACTGTCTGTATTTTTCTTTTTTGATGTTCGTTTTTTTTCTTTTTCGCCGAAAGTCTTTCTTCTTGCCTTTTCGTACATTTTGTGTAATTTTTCCGTTTAGGCAGATTGGGTCTTTTCTCATTTTTTCTAGAGCACAAAGAATAGAGTTAGAAAGGTGTGTACCTGAGCTTTAGCTTCCGTGTTGACTTTATTCTTCTTTGAACTTGCAGGTATTTAAGCTATTCTCATATGATTTTGTCGCGTTCCATGACCAGACAAAGATTGAATTTAGTAAAAGTACGGTTAATCATTGGACTTATTTTTCCCGTTTCAAAATTCAGATTATCCCGAGCCCTTCCAATCGCCATTTTGTTTTTCTGGACCCGTATCTTGGATTGAGTCTGATTGTTGCCTGAGATTTATCATCCATTAGTCTGTTCATATCCATTAACAAATAACTCACCCTCTCGACTCCATAAAGATGTTGAAACTGCTTTTCCTTCGAGACACCATCGAGAGGATTTACTTGGTCCAAAGCCCACTTACCTTTACTACTTTCTCGGTATATTTCCGAATTCATTCTTTCTTTAAGTTATAATTTTTCGTGTAATGTAAAGCATAAGCACAAGAATGTATGGCTCTTTTTTTTCTTTAGTATTTATTTATTTACAAAAGACATGATAAACTAGCTAGTACAATAATTTAGAAACATTGACACAAATGCAAAAAGTAAAAAAAAAAACATGACTAAAATAAATGGACATAGATACTAAGCTCGATGCTAGCACTTGATTTAATTACTTGCAATCGATAGGCGATGACATTTAATTAATTTTGGTCAAGACTAAAACTGAAAATGAAAATTTATTTTTAAATTAGAGAATACTATAGATGGCAGTGTATAAGATAGAAAGAACTAAAAGTAGATCCCTAAACATCTTAAGAAAAATAAGATAAAATAAAAGCACCGTATTCTAACTCAAACTATTTATTTATTTTGCTTTTTTTTGTTTTTTATTTTGTTAATTAAAGGCTAACTTATTTTGGCAAGAGATAGCCTTATCACACATGTTCTAAATAACACATCATGTTATTGCCTCATATAATAAGACATTTAACAACATTTCTTCAAAAATAATATGAATTTTCATATTGACAACTCTGTTTTCATGATCTTTTTCCCAACTAACTATAACTAATTGTAAATTAGAATCCAACTTAATACAGAAGCTTAAGAAAGTAGAACCTGAGATTCCTTCATAAAATGAAAGTTAAAGTAGATTGATGATTACCCAAAGCATGGATTTTAGACTTGATCTTCCATCCAAGCTAACAAATTCCACAATGATCATAGGTGTTGGCAATTTATGAGGTGTTGGAGACGTTACTGAGAATAATTCTAACATATATTTTTGTTGAACTTTTTTCTCTTCGCTGCCCCCCGGATCAAAATCAAACAAAGCATCTTTTTTGTGATTGGATTCTAAGTCATAGTCATAAAAAATATCATCATCGTTGTAAAACCTTGCGGTTTCTTCTTGAGTGCCCCCCGTATCAAAATGACACAAAATATCTTCATCGTGTATAGAAACGTCATAGAACACATCCTCATCCTCTTCTTGGACTCCTACAACTTCTTCATTAATGCCCTCGGGGTCAGCACTATCAGAATGGTCGTCGTCTTCATGACTAAAGTCAAAGTTAAAATTAGTGCAAATAACTTCTTCCTCTTCATGTACTTGTGCAACTGCGTTGTGAATGTCCCCCGAGTCCGAGCGAATGGAAGAATTATCATCATTAACATTTGAAATAGAGTCAAATTCATAAGAAATATCTTCTTCATCAGCATGAACTTGTACATCTATTGTCTTGTCTATGTATGGATTCGTTACAAATTCGATTAACTTTAGGGGACTCTTGTCTATTAATTCTTGTTGAATCTCTTCATTGACTTTGCCCCCCGAATCATAATTGCAGCCTTTGTCATCTTCATAGATTTTCCCAATTTCATCATGGATGCCCCCCAGATCAAGTTCATTAGAAAGGTCATCATCCTCTTGACTAGAATCAGAGTTAAATTCATAGGAAATATTTTCTTCTTCCTCTGGGATTTCTACATCTGCTTTCTCATCCATGTCAGGATTTTTTAAGAATTTCATTGTCTTTAAATGACTCATATCTATAGGAAACATTTCTAGAATAGATGTCGGTTGAATCTCTTCATTGACTTTGCCCCCTGGATCATAATCACAACAACAATCTTGCTGCTCTTCTTTAACTTATGATGTTACTTCTTGGGAGGTTGATTTCTTTGTAGGGATCTCCACACATTTCTCTGGAATTTTGCTGAGCTCGGGCGTCAGATCAATAGTGTTGACGACTTCCTAGACACCTGAGGTTTTCCCTGTTTCCTTTGATGTTTCAAGGACGAGTTTGATTCCTTTCTTAACATATGCAACTAAAGCCGAGTACCTCTTCTTAGCTTCTTCCTTCTCTATTCTGACCCTTGCATCGTACTCTTCCATATGTTTTTTGAATCTCTCCTCGGCCTCAAGTTGGCTCTGCTTGATTCTTTCTTTTGACTCCATTTTTTGTTGTTGGTATTTTTCTTCCGACTGTCTCTTTCTTTGCTCTGACTCTAGCTTGTTCCGTTTGGATCTTTCGTCAGCCTCCATCTGGTATTGTCTTAATCTTTCTTCCGACTCCCGCTTGTTCCGTTTGGATCTTTCGTCAGCCTCCATCTGACACTGTCTTAATCTTTCTTCCCAGTATGTAGGTTGAGCCAATGTCTGATTAGCATCCTCCACGTGGCTCACTCCATCCTCCTTAACAACGTGCATTTCTACTACATCCTCAACGACGTTGAGCTCCTCCAATGAATTCATATTGTAATCAATGTTAGAGTAGGCATCGTGCTCATAAGTCATATAATCTGTCGAACATGGGACCACGCTTTCTCCAAAACAAGACCGTTGGCAAGAACGAAAAAAGTTTAGGTTTTCCCCTCTGTAGCGATAAAAATCAGCCCTCGAGCAATGGGGATTTTCCTTTCGCAAATGCTCCCATATTTCAACATAAGGACCGTATCGATCTTCATGGGAATGATGAACTCGTTCTACCAAACAACTAAATAGCTCGTCGTAGTGTGTATAATTAGGAATATAAGCATAACACTTACAATATGTGTCATATTCTTCACTATAAGTACACTCAACATAGCCATCATCATACAATCTAACGATAGTGTACCAATTAACCCATGCCTCTTTTGTATACACAGTATAAGAACGATCTTGGTTACACCTGCCAAAAAATACAGGTATTGTAGCATCTTTTGCTTGAATGTATTTTGAACTCATCACAACTGTATTGCTTCACATCCACCTAAAGACATTGAAAGTAACAAAAAAAAAAATTAAACGTAGTAGCAACAAGAAAATTTTGATAGCCTCAAATAAAAAGGTCCCACTGGGCGCGCCAAAATTGTTAGCGATATTTTTGAAATATTACTATTTTCAACCTTGTCACTTGTGGTTTGGGTGCGGGCGTGCCAGAGAATTTAATTCTCAATTAAATTTAACGGTTATGAATTATAAAAGCGCGCGAAAAACATGATTTCTAAACGAAGCGATTGGCGAGGGACGCAAGGATTGAAAAAGTCTCTCTTGGTTACTTAGATCCGTTATAAAAGCTTAGCTAAATAAGATTTAAAAGCTACCAATAGTAAAGTAAATAAATATAAATGCGAAATTGACACTAAGATTTTTGAGAAAGTCAATTTTATTGGATGTGGGAGAGGATTACAAGTATTTAATGAGAAAATTACAACCAAAGCTAATTCTATTCATAAACAGATAACCCAATTGCAAAAACAATTCTATTTAAAATTGAAGGAAAGACAATTTAAATTAGAAAATGACAATTGAAATGCGATATTGACAAAGATGAAAAACAAACTCAAGCCAAATAAATGGCTATTAAGACGACGCTTGAGCTAATGTTGACTTCACTTTACGAGCACGTAAGCCGCTTGAACGAACAATTTGATGGTGTAGAGAATTTTGAGGATTTTGAGTAATGAAAGACTAGAAATAAGACTTTGAAAGGACAAATTTAAGAAATGAAATTGGAAGAGGATTGCTAATAGAACTTTTAGAACTAAGAAGAGCAAAAAGAAAGGCTAGGAAACTTGAGAGAAAGACTTGAGAGTTTAATTTGTAGTGTGTTGTTGTTTTTGTTGTGTCTTGAATGAGATGAAAAGAGCTCTATTTATAGGTGCTTAAGGACAACAAACCCCTCCTAAAATTACTCTTTCACTAACCCATTAACCCACTACCCTTGAAAGTAGTTGGTAGTTAGTAAAGTTAGTTAGGTTAGATAGTATAACTATAATTAGTTATTTTTCCAACTACCTCTACACCATGGCAAATTTCAATAAGTCATGAATATTTTCATACTTCTTCGATTTTGACCCGTGAACAATTCATGGATTCTTTGTCATGTCTAGTTTCCAAAATGTGTAGCCTTGCGTTGTGACTCTTCCGTTTGATACTCCAAAATGCCGCCAAAGTTGACCCGGTGGAGCTTGAAAAATAAAACTTAACTTTCTCTTTTATTATTTTTCTTTGTTCTTCATTTTATTTTTTATCTTTTTTATGGTATTATATTAAACTTTATAAAAAAATTAACACAAGCTTAAAAATAAAAAATTTTAGGGCCAACAAAAGTAATACCATTTTTATTCAAGTTTAGAATTTACCCCTAGAGACAGACAAATCGTGGATCCGCCCCTGCTCATGTGTTCTCTTATACAGTAGAATCTCTATGTATGAATACGTTTGGGACCTGACTATTTGTATTACAATTGGGATATTATTTCTATATAGAGTTCGGTACCAAAAAAAAAAGGATCAACACTTAAAAATTTATAAACAGTAAATATTATTAGTTACAAATGGCATAATTATTTAGTTTCCAACATATACAGAATTGGAAGAGTTTATGGGAAAATTGATAAATATTTATAGTTACAAGTTGGACTTTGTGCTCCAATTCATATATAATTTCAAGGGGAAAGTACAAAAATAAATCTCGTGCTTTAAGTGATTTTCAAACATAATCTATGTGGTTTGAAAATTTGGAAACAGGTACCACGAGCTTTGAATTGTTAGCAAAGCTAGTTTAATTACCAAAACGATGTTAAAATTTGTCGACGTGGCAAAAAGATTAATATTTATTAGATGAGTATTTTTGTCCATTCTATGTGATTTTCATTTTTTTATTCGAAAATTCCATATGAAATTGTTCAGAAACTTGTTGACGTACCGAATTTTGTATTTTTGATTCACAAAAAATGCCTAACTTTGAACGATCTTTGAGAAAATAGAGGGATGCGAAGAGAGAATATGTAACGTTTTATGAGTTATTTTTTTCAACGAACAAAAATACTCTCCATGAAATATCACTCTTCTTGCCATTACAACAAATTTTAACATTGTTTTGAAAATTAGGTTGACTTTGCTAACGGTTCAAACCTCATGGTATCTGTTTGCAAATTTTCAAACCACATAGATTATGTTTGCAAATCGCCGAAACTACGAGGTTTATTTTTGTACTTTTCCCTAATTTCAATACATTGTTAAAATATCTTATAAATTTTGTTTAAATCCTTAATATATATACATTATGTATATAATTATTCCTATATAGAAATATAATGTGACTTGAATAATGTATAACAATTAACATTTGAGAGATTAATCTTATTTACAACCGGCCCAAGTTGGGACCGAAATTTTCTATAATAAAAAAGGTTATTCCTACATAAAGTATTCTTATATATAGTTTCTACTGTATTTTAAAAGCAAATAAAAACTAAAGAACAATTCTAAATGTTGTATGTAAGTGTTAATGATCCATACCTTCTCCCATATTTTCAATAAAATATAATAATAGTACTAAAAAATAAGCACTTATTGCAAATCTTTGAATTTTGATAAAGTTATTTGTTTACCCTTTTCAAAATCTTGAAGTGTCTATCATGAATTTGGTTAATAAATGGTTAAAGAAGAAAGATTTGGTTTTGGTTAACAGATAGTTACTGAATTTGGCGTCTTGTATCAAAGTTGCGCAATGAATTCTAATTGGGAGAAAAATAAGATGTGTTGTAATCACATGAATAAATATATTCAAATAGAAACGAAGTAACAAATATGAAAATTATATGTACAGTGTCACTGTTGAGTGATTCCCCTTGGAAGCAAAACTGTGTATCCTTTGAACTAAAGCCCTAATATATCTCACAAAGCTTCCAACTCTGTAGAATCGGGGACTTTTTTCAGAAAGTCAAGACTGGTTTGCCTGCTCCGTTTACAAGGACCTGAAGAAATACACATAACATGTATCAGTTAAGTTTGGTCTCATTTGACGTACACTGAGATATGCTAACATATGAGAATCAATATTTCATTCGTGCAACCTTTTGCCTTGCTTTTCTCATTACATGACACCACGGATGATTTCCAATCCTCATACGCAGCTTTCTCCATCATTTTGTGCTTCTTGTAACTTGAAAGCTACGCGATCATGTCAAGTCAGTCACTTTTCAAGGGGACCAAAACTCAATTAGAGGCAAAATGTCCTAATGGATTAATTTGTCTACCAATCATCCACTATTGCCATATCGGTTTTATCACATTACAGGTTATTGCCAATTGCAAAGGAAAACAACAGATTTTCATGCTTTTAAAAAAAAGGTACATAGATCCCACAACATTCTCTTCATGTTTTCAAAAATCGAATAAAACCGGGCAACTGGTGTTCAAATGATCTGGGAATTATTACTCAACCAACTTAGTCTTAAATGAACAGGAACATGATGACAGTATAATAGAGGTGGAATATAAATCAACTGCCACTCTGAATATATTATCCTTAAAGTTAAGTAAAGCTTATGAAACAAGCAGGTCTGAAGACTAACCCCTGCTCCATCATCAAATAAATAACCACCATCCTCGTACTTTCTCTTCTCAGGTAAGACATCCAGCAGTTCTGCAACCAGAACCGAGAGAACTTGAATCAGTTGAGAAATATTTTGGACTAATGACATTCTAGAAATAACTCCTACTTAAGTATCAAAACAAAAACTAAAATGCAAAAGAATAGAATTTAAAATGAAAATGAAAGCTCTGTCAGCTACTACCTCGGTTGCCCTTGATCTCTTTGGGATCCTTCTTTTCCGTTGAAATCCCGAAAACATCATAACAAATGTCCTGCATGGAGGTAGAGACCTGTACAAGCACAACATAGTCCCGCGTTAGTTCTAAACAGGAAGGAAGTTCTCAAGTGTAGAATACATAAATAAATGAAGTTTCAACAGCAAAACATTATACTTTCAGGAAGATATTCTCTTACACTTTTGAATTCAGATTCAGATGTGCCACAAACTTCCATCAACTTAACCTTGTCTATCTTTAGCTGTGTACAATAAGCATCAACCACAAGCTAAAACACATTAAAAAAAATCGATCCTTCATTCAAAAATCGTCGACTAGTAGAGTTATTTACTATACCTTATGCCTCTTCGAACACAGATAGAAAGCAACTGCAGTAAACACAGGGCGGGTAAAGTCTGCAGTTGCACGCCTTGATGTAGGCAAGGACGCAATAAAACGTTGCTTATACCTGAAATTCAACAACTCTGCGGATGAGCTACTTTGAGGCATTTTAACAAACACATAGCAAGATAAGAATGGATATGAAACTTACAATGACAAACCGTTCTTGACATAAGGAATAAGCCTAACACATCCGAACTGAATCCCTAATTCTCGAGTATCGAGCTTCGTCCTACAGAAGAAACCCTAATTAAGATCCGTAAACAGATATACATCACGAAAGGACGAGGGAGGGGGGCACTCACTTAACACCAAGGCTGTTTTGAAGAGAATTGAAGGATCTCGTATAGGCCTTCTCGGACATTCCACTCAATTTTATAGCAGCCTGTCTATCGAATATCGCTTGAAACCTACAATTCATTCATCGAGCACAACACGTAAAACACAGATGTAAACTAAAATAATGAAAAGGGAATGGATAAATAACCGAATAAGATACCTTGTGGCGGCGATTTCTAAGCAGATTATAGCCTTACAAACCTCTCCCTACACGACACGAAACGACGTTTTGAATTAAGGATGAAAAAACAAACAAATTTGAATCAATGAAAAGAATTGGAAGATCAACTTACGACTCCGATGATAGAGGAATCGAATTGAACGTCACAGAGGCGGCGGAGCTCGGCGGCTTTACGGAGGAGGTGTTTGGATTGAGAGAGACCTAGCTTTTTTGCGATTTCTGAAAGATCCATTTTTGATAGAGAGATCGAAAAATGAAAGGTGTATTGTATTGTGTGTATTGTTTTATTGAAAATAAACTGGCGGGAAACAGAAGAATCTTCAACGATTGCCGCGCTCCGTATTCCGCTCCAACTTTAGGCGCCAACTCAAAATGTGGCGAGCATATTCCACATCATTAATACGAAACTCATTCATGAAAAACAATTTTTTTTGTTTTCCAATCCGGTTTCCGAATCATATTGGGTAATCATTTTGAGAATTTATTTGACTAAAGGGTCAATGTCCTTCCCTCATTGTTTTCTATCCCACATTGCTTACATATTGGGACTTTTAAGTGTTTATAAGGGAGTTTTGTCCTATAGGGATGTGTCCCAAGGGATACCCACTTTTATAAAGGGAAGACGACCTACTTGACCACTACCGTGCGCGCGTCGACCGGGCTGGGTTGGTGTTGGGTTTCCGTTGTAGGTTTTGATAAATGGTCAACAATCTTTCCCTAATTTCTCACCTGTTTTAATGCCATTTATTTCCAGATTTTTCTCCATATCTCAGAGTCTAACAGCTCTTTTCTCGAGTATTTAAGCAGTTCGCTTGATACAGTTTCATACACGATTTATACTACAAAAAACTTAATTCTGATACTGAGCAATATGAGTGTATTTTGAGCGTTTCTGTATTGTGCATTGCAATACAGAATCGTATTTTACGATTAAGAGGGCTGTTTTATCCTGGAGGCGACCGGATTCAAAATTGTTTGGACTTTCACGGCAGTTTCGCGAACGTCTTAAAGAGACGACCGACCTAGTCCGCGACTCAGTCCAGTTTTTGTTTGGCAATTTTGTGTTCCGTTTCCAACAAACAATTTTAAGATTATTTGAGAGGTATTAGAACACAATCTAGTAAAATACGCACATCCTTAATCGGATTAATCAGAAGACAATAAGAATTAGAGCAATTCCAATGGTTGTTCTTTCCTTATATTTTACTATTCAAAAATAGTGATTTTACTCCAATAGTTTGTTCTTTCCTTGTTCTTTTAGGAGGTTGTTCTTAGAATTAAGAACATAGGAGAAAGGAGAGAGACAATAAATTCTTATACTTTATGTCTAAAAGTGGGATTGTGATTCCCCAAATCCACTTTTTAATCTTTAAAGTATTAGAAAAGAACTCTTATATAATTTATATCTAAATTACATTCATTATTTTTTTATTTTTCATTAATATGAGACTATTGAAAATATTTTAAGAACACTCACAATATTCTCTCATTGGAGTTGCTCTAAGCACTTAAACAGTCTAGTCAAATCTCATCCTAAGGGTCTACACGGTCCAATCAACTTTCATTCATAACACGCATAAAACTATACTCATGCAATTGAAATCAAGCATCATAATTGAGATTTACAATTACAAATGCATGTGAACATGGAATTCTACCGGTTATAGAAAAAAAAGAACATGGAATTTTACCGGAATAATATATTCTGCATCAGGAAATGGATCAGGTGTGACAACTTTTATGATGTCTGTTGGAGATATTGGAACACAGAGTGTTAGAAATGGAACACAGAGTGTTTCGAAATGGAACACAGACAATTGTTAAACAAATAAAAGTGGACTGAGTCGCGGACTTGCTCGGAACTGCCGGGAAAGTGCAAGCAGTATTGATTCCGATCGCCTCCAGGATAAAACAGCCCTCTGAAATACGATTCTATATTGCACCGTATAGAAACGCTCAATCTACATTCATATTGCTCAGTATTCTTTTTGATGTAAAAATCGTCTATAACTGTATCAAGCGGGAGCTTAAATACTCGAAAAATCAGAGTTGTTATGCTCTGTCATTATGGAGAAGAATCTCGGAAATAAATGGCATTAAAACAAGAGAGAAAAATCAGGTGATGATATAGTTGACTCGTTCAAAAAACAAAATCGGAAAAACTGAATCAGATTTTTATCAAAGGAAACTTCAAATAAAATTCTCAAATGGGCTATAGCCCAACAATCCCCCACTAGAATTTTTGTAAACGTTATTACTGAGCAATTACATAAGGTCAGACATAAACAAAGGTGTCTTTCAACTTGAACCATTGTGTAGTGATAAATTTCAGATTTTACTAGAGTGACTCGTAGTCTTAAACTCTATCTCTGACAATTTACCACGTCATAATCTTTCAGAGTGTAGTTCTTGTAGCCCGTGCATTTATGGCCATGCACGTCTATCCCGGTTTAATGAACGGTTTAGAGTTTTTGCCCTAAAACTCATAGGAAGCGGCCTCACTTCCACATTCATATAGGCAAGTCTATCAGAAGTACTCATGTAGCTATGTACTTCACTCCATCTAGAGTATAGACATTGTTAAGAGTTTCTATTACCTCAACCTCGTATTGCTTCAGGATTTTTTCATGTTTCACTTACATGTTCTAATCTCTATTACATACAACTTGTTGTTACCCATTGAACCTATTTCTTGGGATCTCCAGTCTATAGGTTGGGTTACCATTATATGTAAGTCATCACTTCAAGGGCATTAATCCCATATTCTTTGCAGTTTTCTGGACTTTATCTTTAGCTAAGCCTTTCGTCAAAGGACCGGCTAGATTATCTTCAGTGCGTATATGATTCACTCTAACAGCTCCTTTCGTGAGCAAGTCTCTAATAGTGTTGTGCTTACGACGTATCTGTCGTTTCTTTTCGTTGTAGTAATGATTCTGAATCTTAGCAATAGCCGTGGTACTATCGCAGTGGATCAATACAACATGAATCGGTTTTTCCCATAAGGGAATCTCAGCTAACAGACATCTCAACCAATTTGCTTCTTCACCAACTACTGCAAGAGCTATAAGCTCAGCATCCATAGTGCATTGAGCTAGAATAGTCTGTTTCTTAGACTTCCATGAAACAGCACCACCAGCTATATTGAAAATATAGCCACTAGTTGCATTTGAATCATCAGAGAAGGAATTCCAGTCTGAATCAGTGTATCCCTCAAGCACTGCTGGAAACCTCTGATAATGCAATCCAAGTTTCATTGTTCTTTTAAGGTATCCCATGACCCTTTTTATAGCATTCCAATGCGTCGTACCAGGGTTACTGGTAAATCTACATAATAATCCAACGATATATGCGATATCGGGTCTAGTACAATTAGTGGCATACCGAAGACTGCCAATTATGCTTGCATACTCTGATTGTCTTACACTGTCTCCAGTGTTCTTAAAAAGTTTGATACTAGGATCATAGGGAGTACATGCAGTATCACAGTTAGAATAGTTATATTTCTTTAGAATATTCTCGATGTAATGAGATTGATCTAAATAAATTCCAGTCTCAAATCTTGTTATTTGTATGTCAAGAATGACATTCGCTTCACCAAGATCTTTCATATCAAAGTTATCACATAGCATAGACTTAACAGAATTCACTATATGTATATTAGAACCAAAGATGAGCAAATCATCAACATATAAACATATAATAGTACAGGCACCATTCTCAAATTTATAGTAGATACACTTATCACTTTCATTTACTTTGAAATCATGTGAAACAACAAGATTATCAAATTTCTCATGACATTGCTTAGGTGCCTGTTTCAAGCCATATAAAGACTTGTCTAGTCTACATACTTTGTGAGCCTGATCAGGAACAATAAAGCCCTCAGGCTGACGCATGTACACCTCTTCTTCTAGTTCACCATTCAAAAACGCAGTTTTAACATCCATTTGGTGCACAACAAGATTATGTAAAGCAGCAATAGCAATCAAAACACGAATAGATGTAATCCTAGTGACAGGCGAATAAGTATCAAAGAAATCAACATTCTCTCTTTGTCTAAAACCTTTGGCTACAAGATGGGCCTTATACTTGTCAACTGAACCATCAGGTTTCAGTTTCTTTTTGAGAATCCATTTACACTCTATAGCTTTGCAACCAGGTGGTAAGTAAACTAAATGCCAAGTTTTGTTAGACTCAAGTGAGTCCATTTCATCATGGATGGCTTCTTCCCAAAGGCCAGCATCTAAAGATGTCAAAGCTTCTTGGATACTACTAGGATCCTCCTCTAAAGCAAATGCACAAAAGTCAAGGCCAAAGTCTTTAGACACTCTAGGTCTTTTACTTCTCCTAGGTTCAAATTCCTTACTTTCTTTCTGGACAATGGGTCTAACAACAGGTGTGATACTAGATGAAGCACCACCACTATTTCTCGAATTAAAAGGAAATCTGTCCTCAAAGAAATCAGCATCATTAGACTCCATAATAGCACGTGCATTCAAATCATAAAACCTATATGCTTTACTATTCACAGCATATCCAATGAGAACACATTCATAAGCTCTACTAGCAAGTTTGACTCTCTTAGGGTCAGGAATTCTGACATATGCCAAACAGCCTCAAGTTCTGAAATAAGTCAAGTTTGGCGGTCTATTTTTCAAGATCTCATAAGGTGAGACTTTGCTCTTTGACTTAGGAATTTTATTTAACACATAGCATACAGTCAATAAAATCTCTCCCCGCCAATGGGAAGCAACACTAGAACTAAGCAGAATAGAAACAACAGATTATGTTAGTGTCCTATTCTTTCTTTCAGCTTTACCATTCATTTCAGGTGAATAAGGTGCAGCGGTCTCATGTATAATACCATGTGTTCTATAAAATTCAATAAACATGCTTGAACCATATTCAGTGCCTCTATCACTACAAAGTCTCTTAACTTTCCTATTAAATTGGTTCTCAACTTCAATCAGAAACAACTTGAACATGTTAAAAGCATCACTTTTATTTTTCATCAAATATACAAACGTATAATCAGAGCAATCATCAATAAAAGTAATAAAGTAACGTTTATCATTCCTAGTCAACTTTCCATCAAGCTCACATATATCAGAGTGTATCAAATCTAACGGCTCAGAAGACTTATCAATAGATTCGTGAGGTGTCTTTGTAATCTTTGCTTGGCTACATGCATCACACTTTGAGAAATCATTCAAACTTAACTTTGGAATTAAGCCTAAGTTACTCATATTCTTAATGATACGCTTATTAACATGACAAAAACGAGCATGCCAAACATTAAAAGAACACAAAGAGTAAACAGAAACATTCACTTTATTAACTTGAACATTCAACTTAAACATTCCATCAGAAGCATAACCCTTTCTTATGAATACATTATTCTTAGTAAAAGTAAACAAGTCAGCTCCTATAACTTGAGTAAAACCAGCCTTGTTGAGAAGATAGCCCGAAACCAAGTTCTTCCTCATATCAGGAGTATGCATCACATCCTTCAAAGTGAGAACTTTTCCAGAAGTGAAGTTCAGTTCGACATTACCAATTCCAACAACATTAGTGGTATGGGAGTCACCCAATATCACTTTCTTATCATCGGTCACAACATTGTATGTTTTAAACATACTTCTATCATAACAAACATGACGGCTAGCACCCATGTCAATCCACCATCCATCTGATCCACCTATTAGGTTGATCTCAGTAATCATAGCAACATAATTTGGTGGTTGCTCTTCAGTCAGGTTAACAGTAGCATTAGAGCTAGAGTTTGACCTGTTCCTGCACTTACGTGCCATATGACCTTGTTTCCCACAGTCAAAGCATGAGAAAACAACATCATTTCTAGGTGGAACCTGCTGTGTTCCAATTTGCACATGTTGTGTTCTATTTTGGTTCCTTTGAGGATTCCAATTCGAGTTGTTGTGATTCTGGTTTGGTTTCCTGTTTTGATTCTTAAAGTTCTTTTGATTGGGTTTCAAAACAGCATTAGTTTTCTTAGCAGTGTTGGAAATAACAAGCACTTCATCTTTTAAATCTTGTTTTCGAGCTTCCTCCTCAATTCGAAGGCGAGTAATCAAAGTTTCCGTAGTAAATTCTTTAGTTTTGTGCCTCAAACCATTTTTAAAATCTTTCCAAGATGGAGGCAATTTATCAACTAAAGCAGCAATTTGAAATTGTTCAGCAAGAGGAATACCTTCAGAGATGATCTCATGAGCAATCTTACCAAGTTCATGTGATTGTACCTCAACAGATCGTTCATCAGTCATTTGATACTTGAGGTAGCGGCTAACAACGTACTTCTTCAAGCCAGCCTCCTCCGTATCATACTTTCGTTGAAGCGCCTCCCATATGTCCTTGGCAGATTTTTCCTCAGCACAATAATAATCATACAGATCATCAATTAAGCCATTCAGGATGTAGTTCTTACACAAAATCTATTTCTGTCCATTTCTCAGCAGCACGTACATCGGGCTCAGAAGAATCCTCATCAACAACAGGTTTTTCAGAGGTCAGAACAGAGGCTACCTTTTTAGTGGTAAGGTAGAACAACATCTTTTGTTTCCAGGGACAGAAGTGAGCGCCCTCAAACCTGAACAGTTTGTTCAGTTCAGAACCACCAGTATTTTGTTCGACAGACATGGCAGAAACCAACGTCTTAAAATTGTTGGAGATATTGGAACACAAAGTGTTGGAAATGGAACACTGAGTGTTTCGAAATGGAACACAGACAACTGTCAAACAAATAAAAGTGGACTAAGTTGCGGACTAGATCGCTCTCTTTAAGACGTTCTCGGAACTGCCGGGAAAGTGCAAGCAGTATTGATTCTGATCGCCTCCAAGATAAAACAGCCCTCTGAAATACGATTCTATATTGCACCGTATAAAAACGCTCAATCTACACTCATATTGCTCAGTATTCTTTTTGATGTAAAAATCGTCTATAACTGTATCAAGCGGGGAGCTTAAATACTCGAAAAACCAGAGCTGTTATGCGCTGTCATTATGGAGAAGAATCTCGGAAATAAATGGCATTAAAACAAGAGAGAAATCAAGGGATGATATAGTTGACTCGTTCAAAAAACAAAATAGGAAAAACTGAATCAGATTTTTATCAAAGGAAACTTCAAATAAAATTCTCAAATGGGCTATAGCCCAACAATGTTCAATCAATTTAGTAATTAAATAGGGGAATGTGTCAAACTTGTAAATAACAGGATAAGCATGACACGCATGAAAATGAGGGAAGGAAGAAAAGAGTATCCTAAATTACAACTTTACGTTTTAATGACAACGAAGTACATTGGGTATTTTTTAATAAAAAATATATTTACATATCAATAAAACATATCCTTTAACGACATTGTCCGACCTCAAATCGAAACCATAAACCATATTATGAACTTTTTACGTTCTTTTATAAATTGACTGTGTACAGACTAAAGTGATGTTTGAGTTCATGTTACAAATTTGCAATTCGATCCGAGAGATCAATATTTTGCCAATATGTAGATATAAGTTGTTTAAAATATAAAAATATGAGCAAAACTCAATAATTTGATTCCACATACTCTATTTTATAAAAATACTCATACACACATACCTTATTTGTAAAAAACATCATACAACATACATTTATTTGCAAACTGTTAAACTACAGACGTCTATTTGAAAATTCACTAAACCACGAACTTTATTTTTGACTTTTCCCCAATATTTAGAGCAAATGATTTATTAGTCCCTGAGTTTTGTCAAAACTCACTGTTTCGTCCCTATATTTTAAGAAACTCACTACAAGATCTCTATATTTTGTCATGATTAACTCTTTAGTTCTTTTTGTCAATTTTTTAGATTTTAAACATAATATATTTTAACTGTCAAGACATCAATACTGCAATACAAAATGACCTTGTGATTCTGTTAAGTCTTGTCTATCTGACTATGCCGAAATATAAAAGTTACAGATCTAAAAAAAATGGACAGAAAGACCAAATAGTTAATTATAACGAAATATAAGAACCTTATAGTGAGTTTTTCAAAATATGAGTTTTTCAAAATATGAGAACCAAACAGTGAGTTTTGACAAAAATTAGGGACTAATAAATCTCGAAGGTCATGTTGTACAATTTTAACCTTCGAGATTTATCTGATTGTAAAATACAAAAAAAAATGTATTAAAATATTATAATTGCTTTCAATAATTATTGTTAATTATTGTCATTTTGACTCTCTTACTAGTTTTATAAATAAATTATCTTTATATAATAATTAAATAAAAAGTACCTTAAAGATTCTACATAGCTAAGAAAATGACACGTGGTGAATTGTCTAACATTTGTCAAGTGTTATTTTCAAACTCCCTTTTAATAATAGTATAGATGTTAGATCAACTTAAGCTCAAGTATATATTTTTTTATGCAAAATTGAAATTTAATTACCAAATGTGAAACACACTAAAATTTTAAGATACTTTTAATGTAATTACCCATTAATATCGAAAGCAGATGACAAAAGTTAATTATCAGCACTTAGTATTCTGGGTTCTAACACTCACAAATCCTAAACATAAATGCATTTCTCAACTTCTAACTAGGTTTACAACAAAAAATTCAGGTGAATCCCTGTGGCTCAACTGCTGCAGGGGCTATGCTTCCCCGCTTTCTTGAATCAACTGTAAAAGAAATTAATTTGAACTTAGAGATGCATGAAACTGAAGATGGTAACTGCAAGAACAACAATTTGGAAATTGGAATTTACATACCAAGGAGCCAACTCGCTCGTAGGCTTCCATCACTTTAGGATCCTGCTCATCTTCATAACCGACTTGTAGTATTCGAGGTCCATTAACTGACCAAAAGGCTCTTCGACCGCTCTCCTGTCACTTTGCAACATTTGTTCACATCAGTCGATAGAATATGAATGTGGGCACATTTCCCGAGTAAATCGATTGGTCACACGCGCTAATAAATTGAAGTAATTCTTAGAATCAGAATTGTATTTGCTGCAAATTATGTGGGCCGCATAACAATTGGAAATTCAGATTGTTACAATTGCATCCAACATAACTTAAATGCCAAGACAAAATCAAGCCAAGCCTCGGTATATGTGTTCTCTTTTTAACATTAGCACATAGAAATAACCTTGTTTTACATGAACTTAATGGATACATTTAAATAAGAAAGCACAGAGATGCTAGTAATTTTTCTTTCACCTGCAATGTGATCAAGTATATACACTCCAGTGATTGAACGCGGATTACAGGGTCGTCACATGTTTCTCGCTCAATGGAGAGTGCACTACCAAGCTCAAGAGGCATTTTTGATGTGTCTTGTTCACTGTAAATCTGTAAAGAGCAAAAACGATGTCATGAAATTCTGTACTGCAGCAAGTGGTAGCAAACCGACTGTCGTGGAGTCCTAATATTCTGTTATTTCATTACTTGTTACTTTTACATAGTACCGTTTCTATTAAAATTAGAATCGGCTTCATTCCATTAGGAGTTAGGAGTCAGGTGTAGTTTCTATTATTTCCTATTTATGATTTGCTTTCCTAGTTATAGTTGGATACTATACTATAGTTAGTTCCTAATAAACAACTATGTAAACATGTAAAGAATGGAGAAAAATATTCTCAGTATTATATATCTCAGTAATGAGCTATTACATCCTATTTATATACAGATAGGAAGCTATGCATAGTAACATATCAATTACCATTAATACGCCTATCAATCAACATTAACGGTTATGGTAATACAATTTGTCTAGAATATCCTCCAACACTCCCCTTAAACTGCAACATGTATTTTAATCATGCTCAGCTAGCTACAAACATAAATAAGTAATCTTAAGGCAATGCAGCTCAAATGGTAAAAGATACCCTAAATGTAAAACATAATCCGGGAAATGCGGCCCAGAATCTGGTATGCATAAGCATAACGTAGGTGACTAGACGACTGCAGAAAAATCCATCCTGATCAGAATCGGAGAAACACAGATCAGTTGAGGCAACACTCGAGAAGTTGGCAGCAACACCAATGCATGGGAAGACATTCACAGGAAAACTACCTAGACATACAAGCCGGAAACAGAGAGGCAAAGAAACAGCGGAAAAAGAATGACAATGTGTACCCATGCTCTTTAATTGATAAAACTCACTGGGCAACTCAACCCAAAAAAATAAAGACCTTCAAAAAACCAAGTTACTCAAGAAACTCATGCTCACTAAATAAGTTGCATACTGGAAAATATTACGGTAACTGAAACCGAGAAAAACCATCGAAAAACAGAAATCCAAAGAAATTAAGAGTTATAGGCTCTGAACACCATAACTTTCTAAGAACCAATACAGCAGAACAAAAGACCATCCTTCACAAATACCATCTATGAACAAAGACAAACTCCAACCTTTGGAAGTACAATCTCAACAGGAGATTGTAAGGGCAGTGAAGGGAAATACCAAACAGGAAAACCAACCACGCAGGAAGGCTGGAATATGAGATTCAGCATGATCGGAAGAAAAAAAGCAGCGTCAGAGAAGTGAGCCATGTGCTTCCACACACCGGCGCGTGGTGGCGGCGCGTCTGACACCGGTGATGCATGACTCATATGCACAAAGGATGCCGGTTGTTTCAGGGGGATGGATTGATCGGAGCAATCGGAGCAATGTTGTTTTATGGGGATGGATGGTGAGATAAGAGGAGAGGTTCAAAAAATATCCTAACAAAGAACGTTGTTTGAGAAACACAACTCAGAGAAAGAAAAGAATCCCAAAAGCCAAATACTAGGCTCTAATACCATGTAAACATCTAAAGAGTATTTGGCTCTAATACCATGTAAACACCTAAAGAATGGAGAAATAATATTCTCCATATTTCATATCTCATTAATGAGCTATTACATCCTATTATTTATATACAAAATAGGAAAGCATAATAACATATCATCACCATTAATACGCTTATCAATCGGCACTAATAGGATATCTACGGTTATGGTAATACAACTAGTATATTACCAATAATATCTAGAATATTTTCTAACAGACTGCTTATAACTCTTGTTTAAAGGATATTGCATTCAATAAAAGCAAGCAATATCCCAACAAATCAATTCTTGAAATCGTGGAATTCTCTCTTGATGAGCTCCAAATAATTCAGAGACCATGGGATTATATCTCTTAACAAGGTTATAATTGTTTCAGCAAGATGAATAAGAGAAGGAAGACTTCTAAACGTTCATTCCTAGAAGATTTAGGATACAAGTCTGAAACAAAATCCCCAACTTGTGTTCATAACTTGGTGTCAAAGCCTGGTGCAATTGGAGACCAATACCAACAGCAATTAGAAGCCTTCATAGCAACTAATAAAAAAGATTGAGGACAAACGGGAAAGTGAAAGAGCTGAAGTGATGCAAGGCAGCAAGAAATGGCAGCAGCCACACCAAAAACGACCCCCAAACTACCGACCAGCCACACCAATAAGGTTGGGTCTGAAGCTGCAAGTCACAACCAAGACTGAAGGAATAACAACGGCAATATTGGCATTGAGAAAGGGAGGATAAACAGCCTAAAACTGAGGCGAAAAGGAGGGATAATCGGCTCAGTATTGGGAGTGATGCAGTAATCCACCTAGTGAAGGAGTCGCTTGCATCTAGAGATACTCTGTTATGAACATTGGTTGGAGATCTAGTTATGGGACCTTGTACCTTAAAAATCTTCTAGGAGAGAATGTTTATTAGTCTTCTTTCGGTTACCCATCTTGTTAAAATGGTTAAGTTCTCTTACGAGAGAACCCCACGATCTCGGAAGTGTTAGGAGCTCGTTAAGAGAGAACTCCATGATTAGGAATTAACTTAAGCAATTAAACGTAGAATCCTAGACTATTACGAAAATAAATCCAATCCTAGACTATTACGGAAATAAATCCTAGACTCAACAGAATACTAATACTAATGTCTAATACTAATTATAACTAAACCAGAACGCAAATTAGGACTATAACAACAATGATGACTCCTACTGATATAATTAATTAAAAAACTATTAAAAAGAATAGAATACGATAGGACTCCACAACAGAATACTAAATAGGACAAGCAGCGCTCATTCATGACATACTCCAAATAGATATTGCAAAATATAACGCTATGGAAGACATCATTTTGAACATTTCTGTCGCCATCAATGAACAGCCCTAGAGGATAAACTGAGGGTTGTCTTTTCAATTGGAGGGAGATGGCTAACTATGGTTCAAAAAGCTGGAGTGAGATGAAGCCAATTTAGGATGGGAAGACATCAAAACTTATTTCCACTTGAGGTTGAGCACTCCTATCAGAAGTAATAAAATTAGGAGAGCTAATAAAACTGAGGCATACAGGAACGATGGAAGAATACCAAACGCAGTTCAAACAACTCGCTGCAAGAGCAAGTTCATTCACTCCTGAACAAGTAGAAATATTTACTAGTTTGATGAAGGAATCAATAACTATGGAGATTGAAATTCAACATCCAAGATGCAACTGACTTGACCAGTGCTAAAAGTCTTGCAGGGTAATACGCCAGTTGTATGATCGACAAACTAGCCATTTCTAGGACAACCAACTTGAACCACTTTGCACAATCGCAAATCAGGATGCTAAACCTCCTTTCTCAAAAGACTAAGTGTAGGAGCGATGAAGAAGACTTGAATGTAAGTGCTCAGTGATAATTCTGATGAAAAATATACTGCCAGACACCAATGCAAGAAACATAAAAAGCAGAATTTTAAATCATTACCTTTAGTGTGTCAAAAGATCGGATTCTCTCTCTAACGAGGTCCAAGGTTTCAGTCTCACTTTGACAAGCTGAGAATTATCCAAAATAAGTCCTTCAAAGACCCGTGACGAGATCCTATTTGCGGGACCATATTCTAGGACCAATTTGGATAATTCTCAGCTCGTCAGTGGGAGACTGAAACCTTGGACCTCGTTAGAGAGAGAATCCGATCTCTTGAACAAACTATAAGTTTAAAAAAATAAAATTTTTGCCTTTTTCTCTTTTTTTTCAGTAACTTTCTCTCTTTTTAAAGAGTACATACTCCTAGCATCACAAGGCAGTTCAACATCCTTAAATAGGATTCTGCCAACTATTAAAAATATTCCTAGTTAATAAAAATGCTAAATATAAACTACTACTAAATAATGAAAGACTTCTAATTAATAGAAAATCTTCCTAAACCATAAAGAATAAAAGACTCCTAACACACAAGGCAAAACATGCAAGTCGTCTTAGAGTTTTTAACTTTCCATAACAATACGCAAGGGAAGCAAGACTTTACACATTCTTTCCTAGAGGATTATAAAGAACAAGGTCCTACAACAAGATCCCAAACCCATCTTCATAACACAAGAGAGATTAACAGTGGTAAACTACCAGTTAAAAGGAAAATTATCAAGTAAAATTTTAAAGTACTTAATTTTTAGTATTTATCAAACACTTGCACCATTTAATACTTCCAGCATTTATAACATTCAGCACCTAAAAAAACTGCAAGTCAATCTTCAAAAATTTCACCCTGAATGATAAGTACTTATATTATAGAAATAAAGCCAACATAGTATACAAATAAAAATAAAAGACCATATAATGTAGGAATGCAAAGAAAAATGTTACAAATTCCTATGACGTGGTCTAAAATCTAAGCGCAGGTAGGGCAAATAAAACAAGACTTCATTCATATGTTCAATGACAGAAAATTGTTGTTCACGAGCACTGAGTGGCTTAAAAAGACAGTTTGTTCACACAAGAATAAGGATAGATTGAGAATAACAGAAGTCTTAAAACTTTGACTGAGCAATAAATCAAATTTTCTTTAAAATATTGATCCTAAGTTCTAATAATAATTTCTTTACTACTTCCTAATTCCAAAACTAGAACAAATAACTAAATACACTCCTACCATTATGGTACCAACAAAATATAGAACATTGCTAATTAAAAATGAAACAATCAAAAGAAAACAAACTAAACAGATCATTATAAAAACAAGCTGAAAGAAGTTGCAAAGCTACCACAATTAAGAAAGAGAGTTAAATTTGGCCAAAACTTCAAAAAAATTGAGAAACAAGTTAATTTGGACAATTTCACAAGTCTAAGTCAACCTGAATGTATCTTTCAATCATTTATGAAAGCAAAACAACCCAAGAAGTTAGGGAGAACGTGCCTCAATACAGCAAGTCGTTTCGTCCCTAAGCTTTGGATCAAGTTATAGATTTAAAGTTGAAGTTGATTTGGAACTTGCAAGAGAGACCTCCAAAACTCTGGGGCTCTTTTATGAGAGAACATTTTGTGGTCAAATAATATTTTTAACACTTTATTCCCACCAAACAATTCTTTGGAAGGATTACATAGGAAACAGAAATTTGCAGAATACTAACTAAACAAAAAGTCAAAAACTTAAGCATAAAGTCCTACCTAAGACAAATCCTAAGCAAACAAATAACTAGTCAAGCTTCTGCCACATGTGAGCAAATAATAAACGCAACTATAGGAAAATAAACTCGTAAGTCGTAACACAAAGAGAACTTTAGGAATTGTAATCCAACTAGTACCACGGTCCTAAAGCAACTGAATTACAGTTAAAGCTACTACTTTTACAATTAGTTAATTGGAACTAAATGCTGGTCAGAAGTGGCATCCTAATACAGAAACTCTTGGATAAATGGTGGACACGACTGGATTTATGTAATTAGTTGAAACAAACTTGTTATTTGTAGGGGTAAAATAAAGAGATCACACAGTGTTATAAAGTCCTATAGCTAGTGAAGGGTATATGAAAAGCAAGGTGCAGTTAATACCTTATTGCCTGCAACAGGAAGAAGTAGAGCTGGCCAAAGAAACTCAGATAGCAAAAGCAAATCTTGTAGCTGATTTTCAGCTTCAAAACAGCAGTTTCGAATTGTTCCATAAACCTGTTATAAGAATTTAATTCATTAGCTAAAGAGGTAACCAAAGGATAGTTCAACCCTGACTTAAATGACTTGCCTGAAATCTTCATTTCTAGTATTTAGACAGGCAACAATTTTTTCTTGCACAGACAACACAAGCTATAGCCCCGCTTTTAATAATAAAAATGAAAAGGTGAAAATTCTGTAGGTTTATTAATACTTAGTGTTGATCCTGGACACTTGTCGGCCTGAAATAAAGATTTTCCAGGGATTGCTAACAATTAAAAGCACATGTACAGTAGAGAAATGCATTCAATATGAAGAGCAAGTTTCAGCTACTGCTCATAAACTGCATAGGTTACTCTTTTATTTTAAATATAGGCCTAAATCAACCGAAAAAGGTACCTCAACATGGGGAGATAGCCTCACATAAGCAATGAGTCATACATCTCACTAATTACGAAATGTGAGATGCTAAAGACACTCAGCTCACACAGCTGTTCAGAGCGTTAAGCAAATATACACAGGTGAACCAACATTTAAGTGAAGGCTCTTATACCAGGTCAATCTAAGTCTAACTCACTCCAAAAGGTGCCTCGCATATAGGAATCATATGGCTCACTAATTAAGTCATACTTGGCATTCTCGATGAAACAAGTTCTATTCACATTTGTCTGAAGCATTTGTTCTCTTCACATGAAGTAATAGATAAACCCACAAAATGAATTCAAGAGATACTATGAACAAGTTAAACCTCTAAATGATCAACTAATGCATACCCCTTTCTTCCGCAATGGGCTACTTGAGTCAATCTGTCTGACAATTTGCTTTAGCAACCCTCGTTTAGGATCCAGTAACATCTTCCTGCCAGCGTCTTTCTGGGATATATTTACAAGAATGGAACCAACATGGTCAAATGGATCATCTGGAAAATGAGTAGCACCAATTATTAGACAAAAGTTATGGAAAATAAAAAATCCAAAATTCACATAACAGTTGCAAGACAAACAAGGTATTGGTAAAATAAACATATCAGTTTTTGAAAGACAATTTACTACTCATTCCCCAATTCAATAAGCTAGCAATCAGACATGACCAAATAGGTAATTTAGAAGGTCAAAGAACGATATTTCATACAGATAACAACAACAACAACAACAACAAAGTCTTAGTACCAAAATGATTCGGGGTCGGGTAACATGAACCACCCTAAAGAACCGTGAAACACAAGTCGCGTCGGCAACATAAAATCTCTCCCACCACTCCGTCCTATCCACCACCATATTTTCCTCAGTACCTAATAGACTCCTATCACTCTCAATAACCCTCTTCCAAGTTTTCTCAGGCCTTCCCATACCTCTCACCGTTTCCTCCCCTTGCCACTCTTCAAGCCTTCTAACAGGGCATCACCGATATTTTCATACAGTAAACACCTTAATTAATAAGGAAGCAAACTCATGGAGAAAATAAGCAAATGAAACCTTTAGTATCGCCGGAGGATTGACAGAATGATCTCACAAGCTTCATAACGAAGAGTCCTTGCATCTTCTCATCAGCAATGGGAAAATTCTGATCATGAGTAATTAGTACTTTAGCATAGTAACATGGAGGAGGACATAGGAAAACAAAGTCATTTTCACAAAATTTAAGAATTGAAACATTACGAGAAGTTAATTTTTTTTTAAAGCAAAACTTTATATAGGGCTCATAAGATTTGCAAAGAAGACAGAAGAGAAAGAGAAGAAATGACCTGAAGCAAGGAAGAAATGCCAGAATCGAATTGAGTAAGATTAACAAGGAGCATGACGAGTAATCGAGTAATGCTCGAGTTCGGCTTGTACAATTGATCCATTGCCATCGGAATCATCCCTATCTCAATCATATTTGAAGCTAAATTTGAGTTCGCGGAGAGATTCACCAAAGCTTCAGCTGCAGGCTCAGAAACCTCCTAATTTTAATAAATTTGGTAACCATTAGAAGAAGAAGCAGATTAGAATATAACAACATGATCACCGTTTGGTTTGCGGAATAGCTAAAGAATAGCAAGTCACAGAAGCTATTCCCTTGCCTATTCCTATTCCTAGCTTTGGTTGGATTTTTCAAACACGTAAAAAACTAGCCGTTTGGTTCATGAAATAGAATGGAGTAGCTATTCCACGGAATAGAATAGGAATAGATGAAATAGATATTAATAGGAATTTAAATTCCTATTCCTTACTTCAATTAAGAAATAACAATCCATCCACTTTTGAAATAGCTGTTCCGTGTGGAATAATTATTACGTGTTTGAAAAATCCAACCAAACATAGGAATAGGAATAAACAAGGAATAACTATTCTATTCCTAGCTATTCCGCGAACCAAACAGCACCCTAGTTATTCCACGGAATAGCTATTCCAAAAGTGAGGAATAGTTATTCCTTAATTGAAGCTAGAAATAGTTATTTCAAACATAGGAATGAATACATATTTTATCAATTTCTATTCTATTCCATTCCATTCTGTTCTATCCGTGAAGCAAACGAAGAACAGAAAGAAAGAATGGAGGTTAAATTGACCTTAGGTTGGGTTACAAGAAGCATTAAAGAGGCAGTCAAATTATTAGCATAGGTGGAAAGAGAAAGCAAGCCATCTTCAGAGCCAGTTAAGTCCCGAACAATATCCACAGCCGCCTTCTTCACCTAAATTAACAAGAGGCAATAGGATTGGATTGGATATGAAAGTATTACTATCTACAAAACAAAACAAACAGAGCTTTAGGAAACTTACAGGCAGGGAGGAACTGCTCAGGAAGTCTACCAATTCTTCAAGCTCTGTCGCCATTGCTGCTGCGCAAGAACAACAGCTCTATTATTATTTAGCAGCATCACCCGCCTTATTAATTTAATACGGCCGGGTTTGGACAATCTCACTAACCCAACTCTCATCAACCCCGGCCCATCCAATAACATCTATCCAAATAATGCCTCTAAGATATCCCTTGGATTAATTTCACTCGTACCATCTTGTAAATAAAGAATTGTGGCCTTTGAGCAAATAAAAAGATTGTGATTTGCTTTGTTTGCAGAATTAAGGAAATGATCGATTTTGTTGATGTAAACGTTTTTCAAACTTTTGACTAGGTATTTAAGAGTTAAACTTAACGGTTAAAAACTTCACGTCAATAAAATTGATCATTTTCTTAATTTTGCAAACAATATAAATCACAATCTTATATTTAATCAAAGGCAAATCATAGTTCTTTATTTGCAAAAAGGTGAAACCACACGACACTTATTTGAAATTAACCTTTTTTTCTTTAAATGTATAAAATGATAAGAGTAATAGTTTTTGTTATAATAGCGGTGCAATTTTAGTCTTTAATGAAATAATTTGACATGCCGACACTTTATGATGAACCCTAAGTATTTTGATTATGTTCAAACGTTTCAGAAGATGAAAACTCAACAGTACCTTACATATAGTTTTCTATTGACTAATAATTTTTATTCTTAGTCTTTGTGTAAGTTGCTCAGCAGGTGCTGAATGAATCATTTCTGGATTGCCTAAAGAACTCAGAAGATCGGTTTGCTGAAGTCAGAGTTTCATTTACTCAGAAGCTGGATATTCCGCTCTGAAGCCGAAGTCTGCTAAAGCTCTCCTCAGAAGTTCTTTGCATTCAGAAGCTTTGCCAATTGTGATCAGAAGTCTAGACATCTGGAAGTTAGCTTCTGAAAGCTAAGTCACGGGTTCTGTTTGAGCATTTAATGCTCTGACACTTGCATTCAATGCAAGGCGCCAAAAGTTCAAAAGCTGTTTTAATGGAGCGCGCTTGTCTGTTCAAAAGAAACCAGAAATTCCTTGTCTACCCTTTTGTTGATCCAATTGAAGAATGATTCTGTCATCCTCATCCTTGATTTCAAATCACTTACCGGATTTAGTTAAAGAACAAGGATAACGGAATCAAAGTGTTTTGAAGACCGTTTGAAGACTTGACAAATTAACGGCTACAACAACTGATGTCATCTTCTTTGAAGTTTCAAACTCCACAACGGTCATCTTCAATCACTATAAATAGTAGCCAAGCTCCAATGCATCAACACACGCATGATCATCGAGCAAAATCTTAACGCACTGTTTTAAACAAGAAAACAGAGCAATTTTTCCATTCTCAATCTTTCTTAGCATAGTCTTAGTAAAGTGAGAGAGTGAAGAAAAACAAGTTCATAATAGGAATCTTGTAAACTGAGATCGTTTGTGATCTTCAGTTAGATTTAAAGAGAGAAATCTAGTTGAGATTAGAGTTGGGTGAGAAATCCAGAAAACAGAGTATTGTTTGTTCTGGTGGAAATCCTTTAACTCTTTTTAGGCTAGTCAGAACTAAGTGAGAAATTAGCTTAAGTTCTGTTGATGTAAAGGAGCTTCTGAACTTGCCATAAAAGTTCTGAATAGTGGATTTATAAAATCTCTGTAGGCTGCGACCTCAGGGGACAAGACGTAGTCACAGGACTTCTGTGGCGAACTTGGATAAATCGAATTGTTCACTCAGGATCTCCTGAACTTCTTTCTCCCTCTTATACTTGTTATTTCTGCTTCTGTGTACTTGTTCATATTTAGTGCTGAAACAGATTTTCTCTAAAAATATCATTGTCTTTGTTCAGGAGACTGTCCAGAAGTTCTCAAATCAGAACTTATGTTGCGGAAAACAGTCTAACTGTGTTTAGGCAGAATTTCCCTCAGAAGCAACTTCCTTAAGATAGCTTCTGACTCTGAGGAAATTTGACTCTGAATTTTAAGTTTCTTAAAAAACTTAGAAAACTTCAGTTTACAACTTAGACACCTATTCACCCCCCTCTAGGTGATTCTGTTCTTGTTAGGGCCAACAAGTGGTATCAGAGCGAAGGTCACTTCGTATATTTACTAAAGATCTAACAATCTAAGTGTAAGATCCTATCAGAATCAATAGAGATGGCTAGTAGACACCAACCTGAGAATTCCTCTCATTTCATTGTTCCAGAGGGTTCCTCCACAACTAGACCTCCACTATTTAATGGTGATAACTACTCTTACTGGAAAAAGAGAATGATGTATTTTATCCAAGCTCAGAATATGAGTGCTTGGATAGTTATCACTAATGGTGATTTCATCCCAACTAGGATGGAAGCTGGTTTAGGACATGTTGTTATCCCTCAAGTGGAATATACAGATGAAATCCTTAAAAAACTCCAAACGAATGCTTCAGCAATAAATATGCTGCATTGTGCACTTTCTGCTACTGAGTATAACAAAGTGTCTTCTTGTGAAACAGCAAAGGATATTTGGAACAAGCTAGAAGTCACTTACGAAGGAACAGGAAAAGTGAAGCAATCTAAAGTCAATCAGTTGATGAGAGACTACGAGTTATTTGAAATGCTTGACAAAGAATCCATCTCAAGTATGAATTCTAGGTTCACCAAGATTGTCAATGACTTGAAGAGTTTGGGAAAGGACATTGAAGAATCTGAAAAAGTAAGGAAGATTCTCAGAAGCTTACCAAGGTCGTGGCAAGCCAAGAAGACTGCTATCGAAGAAGTTCAGGACTTAAGCTTCTATGAGTATGATGAACTCATTGGCTCATTGATTACTCATGAGATGGCAATCAAGAATCATGACCTGAGAGAAAGGTCAGAAGGAAAAAGAGTAGTCCTTAAAGCAGAATCTTCTGATGAATCCTCTGAAGATGAGGAACTGGCTATGCTGACCAGGAAGTTCAAGAAGGCCTTTAGAAAAGGCAGAGGTGGAAACTACAAGAAGCCTTTCAGGAGCTTTGATAAGAAAACTCCTGATTCTGGTGAAAAGTTCAAGAGAGATCCAAATAAGCCTATTGTGTGCTATGGATGTCAGCAACCGGGGCACATTAAGCCTAACTGTCCGGAGCTGAAGAAAGATAAGAAGAAGTTCAAGAAAGCTATGCTGGCTGCTTGGTCAGACTCTGAGACCAGCAGTGATCCTGAAGAAAAGGAAGAGCAAGCTCAGATCTGTTTTATGGCTATTGATGAGCCAACCTCTGAAGATGTCACAGGAGAAACTTCCGCACCTCCTGAAGCTACCTATGATTCTGAGGTAAACATATCTTCTGAACAAAATATCTTTGATTCTCTTGAAGAACTCTATAGTATGTTCAAGTACCTGAAAAGGAAATTGGACAAGAGTGAGGCTGACAAGTTTCTTAGGTTTACTCAAGTTTATTCTGACATGAAAGTGTTAGAAGAAAAACTGTGTAAACAGTTCAGCACTTCTGCTAATGACTCTAAGGTCAAAGGCAAAGAAAAGCTGCCTCTGGGAAGTGATAAACCCCAGAAGAAGAAGAAACCTGTCACTCCCTCTCTTCTGAAAGAGATAGCTTCTCCTCCTGATGTTGGAACCTCTGAGAGTGCTGGTATAGCCTCTGAAGATGTTGGACCTTCTCAGAAGAAGAAGAAACCTCCCAGGAAGCAAAGGGAAAGATCCAAGAACCCTCCCTTTTGCAAGCTCTGCAAGAGTGATGGTCACTGGTTAAAGGATTGCAAGTACCACATTAAAAACCTCTTGCAATCTAAGATATCATTAAAACCTGCTGAAGAAAAATCTAACTCTGAAGGACCCAATAAGGATTGGGTACCTGTCACTAATTGATTGTGTTGCAGGTGGCTCTGAGTGCTCCATCAATGTCAAAGCTGTGGTACATTGACAGTGGGTGCTCAAGGCATATGACAGGTGATGAAAAAGCATTCATCACATTTGATCCTAAAAGAGGTGGAAAAGTCAGCTTTGGAGATGCTCAGAAAGGAAGGATACTTGGTTCTGGATCCATAGGAACCAACCCTCCGATCGAAGATGTCTCCCTAGTCAGAGGCCTGAAGTTCAATCTCCTGAGTGTTGCACAACTGTGTGATAAAGGTAGAGATGTTGTCTTCAGCTCCTCTGGATGTAAAATTTTGGACAGTAAGTCAAGGGAAGTTATTCTAACTGCTCCTAGAGTTGAAAATGTTTTCATGCTGAATCTTGAGAATCTTTGCAAAAATATATGCTTGATGTCCAAAGAGGATACCTCCTGGCTCTGGCATAGAAGACTTGCTCATGTTAGCATGGATCTTCTGGCCAAAGTAGCTAGAAATCAATTGGTTGAGGGTCTGCCTGAAATTAGTTTTAAAAAGAACCATTTATGCAATGCTTGCCAATCTGGTAAACAATCCAGAAGCTCTTTTAAAACTAAGAAAGTCATTTCAACTAAAAGACCTTTGGAACTACTTCATATGGATCTTTTTGGTCCTGTTCAACCAATGAGCATGGGTGGAAAGAAGTATGCCTTTGTCATTGTAGATGACTATTCAAGATTCACTTGGGTCATCTTGCTGTCTAGCAAAGATGAATCACTTGGATGTTTCTCAGTTCTGATAAAGAAACTTGAGAATGAAAGGAATGATAAGGTTGTCCATATCAGAAGTGATAATGGTGGAGAATTCAAAAACTTTAGGTTTGAAGAATTCTGTGAAACCAAGGGAATTGATCATAACTTTTCTGCTCCCAGAACTCCTCAACAAAATGGGGTAGTTGAAAGGAAGAATAGAACTCTGGTTGAGATAGCCAGAACTATGATCAATGAAAGAAGGCTTCCTAAGTACTTTTGGGGAGAAGCTGTGAACACAGCTTGCTATGTTCTGAATAGAGTGCTAATCAGAAGCATTCTGAACAAGACCCCTTATGAACTCTGGAAAGGTCGAAAGCCTAAAATAGGTTATTTCAGAACCTTTGGTTGTAAGTGTTATGTTTTGAATACAAAAGAATATCTTTCAAAGTTTGATTCAAAGGCAGATGAGGCCATTTTTCTTGGTTACTCAACACATAGTAAAGCATATAGGGTTTTTAATAAGAGGACTCAAACTTTAGATGAATCTGTTCATGTACAGTTTGATGAGACTAACCCTGCAGATAGTAGAGCTCCTGATGAAGATGTAGTTCAAGCTCCTGAAGTTACATCTCCTGTTGAAGAAGAAGATGTTTCTCCCAGAGCTGCTGAAGTGGTTCCTCCTGTTGCTGAACAAGCTCAAGAAGAGAATCCTACTCCAGAAGTCAACTTCCTTCCAGAAGATGCTCCTATATATGATTCAACAAATGATGAACAGGTTTCAGAAGACTCATTGGATGTACCAAGAGAAGTTAGAGCTCATAGGAATCATTCCTTAGAGAACATAATTGACTCTGTTCATAATCCTGTCATGACCAGAGCTCAGCTCAGAAGATACATGGGGAATGTGGCTTTTGTGTCACTTCTGGAACCCAAGGACTTCTATGAAGCTGCTGACGATGACTCTTGGTTAATGGCAATGCAAGAAGAACTTGACCAGTTCAAAAGGTCAGAAGTTTGGACTTTGGTTCCCAGACCTAACAACATAAAGGTTGTTGGAACTAGATGGGTTCTGAAGAACAAGCTTGATGAATTTGGAAATGTTGTGAGGAACAAGGCAAGACTTGTTGCTCAAGGTTACAGTCAGCAAGAAGGCATAGATTATGGTGAAACTTTTGCTCCTGTTGCAAGATTAGAAGCCATTAGAATCTTATGTGCTTTTGCATCATACAAAGGTTTCAAGCTCTTTCAAATGGATGTGAAAAGTGCATTCTTGAATGGTTACATTGATGAGGAAGTCTATGTGTCTCAACCTCCTGGTTTTGAAGATCCTAAGTTTCCTGATCATGTGTACAAGCTGAAGAAAGCTTTGTATGGACTGAAACAAGCTCCCAGAGCTTGGTATGAGAGACTGACAAAGTTCCTTCTGTCTAAGGGTTTTGTCAGAGGCTGTGTTGATACAACTCTGTTCACTCTGAAGAAGAACAAGGATATCCTTATAGCTCAGGTATATGTTGATGATATTATATTTGGTGCTACTAATGAATCTTTGTGCAGAGAGTTCAGTGACCACATGAAGGCTGAGTTTGAAATGTCTATGATGGGAGAATTAACCTTCTTCTTAGGACTTCAGATCAAGCAAAGTAATGATGGTGTGTTTATCAATCAAGCCAAGTACACTAGAGAAGTGCTGAAGAAATTTGGCATGATGGACTCTAATGCTGTTGATATTCCAATGGATGTCAGCAAAGACATTGATGATGAAGAGAAAGCTGGTAAACCTGTAGATATAAAAACCTACAGAGGTATGATTGGTTCTCTTTTATACCTAACCGCCAGCAGGCCAGATATACATTTTGCTGTGTGTTTTTGTGCTAGATATCAGTCTAAACCAAGAGAGATTCATGATGTTGCTGTCAAAAGAATTCTCAGATATCTTAAAGGCACACCAGAAGCTGGTTTGTGGTATCCCTGTAGTTCTGATTTCACTCCTATAGGATACACAGACTCTGACTATGGTAGAGATAAATTGAAAAGGGTCAGCACTTCTGGTGGTTGTCATTTTCTGGGGGAGTGCCTAGTCTCCTGGCATAGCAAGAAGCAAACCTCTGTGGCTCTCTCAACTGCTGAAGCTGAGTATGTTGCTGCTGGAAGTTGTGTTTCTCAGATGCTCTGGATCAAGCAACAAATTGCTGACTATGGAGTCATCCCTGGAACAATTACAATCTACTGTGATAACAAAAGTGCAATTGATCTGTCAAAGAATCCTATTCAGCACAGCAGGATGAAGCATGTTCATATTAGGCATCACTTCTTAAGAGATCATGTTCTGAAGAAGGATATTATCATTACTCATGTTCCCTCTGAAGAAAATCTTGCTGACATGTTTACTAAGCCTATGGCTGGTATGTCTTTCAGCAACTTACGAGAAGGCATTGGTATGACTTATCCCCTTCAATAACTTAGAATTATTGTCTCTGAGTATCTTAAGTGTTTGATCGTTTAAGATGATTTAGTTATAATAAATTCTAATCATGATTTGACTTGAAAGCATGCGTTATTTACTGCTTATTACGGCGTTGTTCTGTGGTTAACGGTTATCTGTTCCCTTTTAAACGGTGTGTATTTGCTTTTTGAATTGGAACGGTTTCTGTGTTTGGGTATAAATAAGGGATTTCCATACTTAGAACTTTTTACTCTCATTTTCTTTGCCATTAGAACTTCCATAGATTTTTCTGTGTTCCCTTCTCTCTAAAAATCTTAACCTAATTTCGCATTTCTTCGAAATGGCTCAAGAAATCACTGTCACACACATCTTCTCTGAGGAATCACGAAAGAAAGTTAGTGAATCTAGGGTTTTCACCTCTAGGTTCCTAGATGATGTTGTCAAATCAACTGAACCAATCTCTCACTGGCTTAGCGCTCAAAACTGGAATTCTTTCGTTTCTCTCGAAGAATTCATTTATCCTAAGTTAGTTACAGAATTCTATAAGAACCTCCATTTCTTTTCTAATGAGGAGGATGTTCTTCACTCTGTGGTTGGGGAAGTTGAAATCGAAGTCAGCAGGGCTTCCATTTCTCAAGTGATAGGGATTGATGATGAAGGAATCATCATTGGAGATGATGGTTCAGCAGAAGGTTTTTCAGAAGCCAACTGGGCTAGGCCAGATCTGAGTGCCAAGGAAACTTATGCCACCTGGTTGACTCAGCACCAGAGGTGGGCACACTATTTGACTACGAATGTTTTTCTTCCAAAGGCTGGAGGAGTCAATTGTGTTTCCAACAGAGAAAGAGTATTTATGTGGCATCTGGTCAACCAGAAGAAGATCAATTTGCCTGCCATGCTGATAAGGCAGATGAAGAATGTAACGACCGTGAGTGCATTAGCATATGGCTCACTCCTGACAAGGTTGTTTGAGGCAGCCTCTGTGGTTATTTCAGGAGAAGGTGTTACTAGTAGGAGTACGGTTCTGAAGATGCATACCTTCAGGAACCTGAGTTTTGGTGTTACTCCGAAGAAGAATGAGAAGGGCTCCTCTGTGAGTATTGCTCAGAAGGAAATTGTGGATGCATCTGTTCAGAAAGGAAAGATTGCTGCCAAGAAGGGCAAGGGAAAGAAGGGATCAAGTAAGTTGGTCCTGAATGTTGAGAAGGTGGTTGTCTCAGAACCTCTTCCCACGATGGTTCAAACAACAATCAGTGTTGAACCCTCTGGCAAGATCGTTGCTGAGAAACCTAAGGATGTTCCTGAAAAGGAAGCTCAGGATGCTGAGGAAGCACGCATTGCTGAGAAAGAGAAGGCTGCTGAAGATGAAAAGGTTGCAAGAGTTCTGGCTCTTGCTGAAGAGAAAAGAAGGAAGAAAGAAGCTGAAGACAAGTTAGCTGCTGAGCGAGAAATTGCTGCAAAGGCTAAGGCCAATGCCAAACTTTTAGAATGTGCTGCTAATCTTGAGAATGCTGAGTTCTCAAAGGTAGTTGAGACTTCAGAGGAAGAAGAGAATCTTGATAATGTCTCTCTGTCCTCTCGAATTATTGAGAATGTCACTCTCACTACCAGAATTGGGAAGAAGGCTGTGGCAAGACGAAGGGTTCTGAAGAAGAAGGACTTCGTTGTTGCCTCAAGTGCTGAATTGGAGGATCCTGTTACTCAGGAACCAGAAACTGCTGATAAAGAGCTGTCAGAGATTTCTGATGAAGAGGATGTTGACGCTCCTACGATTGAAGAGCTGTCAGAAGAGAGTGAACCAGATGATGAAGAGGTTCTTGAAGGTGCTAAACAGTTTGTTGAGAATGTTGACAATGAACACTTCATTGACAATGTTCTTCTGAATCAAGGAAGAAACCCTGGTGAAAGGGATGCCTCTGAAACGCTGTTCAGAATGGCTCATTTATATGCTGAGCCGATTTCATCGTTTGATCCTAATGCCTCTGAACAGGTTATCTCATCTCCCATTCTTACTCCTCATCCATCTCCCTCACTACCTTCTGTCACAGAAGTTAGTGAATCTCAGACTTTCATTCCTCTGACAACTTCAACATCTGAGGTTGTCCCTCCTCCATCTACTCTTCCTTCTGGATCCTATTCAGAAGTGAATCTGTCCTCTGGACCAATTTTCACTGATTCCATTTCTACTTCAACTACTTCTTCTCTATCTTTTTCTGCCATTTTTCCAACTTCTGGAATTACTGCTCCTCCTCTTTCCATACCTTTGTCAATACCTTCTTCCATTCCTTCAACTTTACCTCCTTGTACAAATCCTATTTCTTCCTCCTCTCCACATTCTATTCCTTCTCCTCAAACTTCTGTCCCTCCTCCTTCAACCTCTAGACATACACCTCCTGTGTGTGATCCCTTAACTACCTCCTCCACTCCTTCAGGATTTGCTGGGTTGTCATCAAATTATGACTTCCTACGCAAACACCTGAATCGGGAAGATCTGGACACCAGATTTGGAAGTTTTGGCTTCATGGGCAGAGCTTCTAGTATTTTCGAAGCTGGAGGTGCCCCCAGTGTTGACGAGTTGAGAAGAATGGGTCAGAGTGGCTCAGATGAATTGCTGAATAGATTTGCTGGTATAGGGCAAAGGAATTCTGCTGCTGACATGTACGCTCAGGGCATTGTGCTGCAAGAATTACATTCTTTGAAAGCTCAGAACCTGCAGCTCATGACCATGCTCCAAATGCAGGATCCTTCTGTGTATATACGCAATCTTTCTACACTTCATTTAGCTACATATGATGAGCTGTACAAATTGAGAGAATTAGCTCTGACTCTTCCTTCTCTGGATAATATTGCTCTTGCTTCTTCTCAGAAGGTCAATGAGAATTTGGAGATATTGACAGAAGAAGTCAAGGAAGCAAACGAGCATTATGAGGCTCATGAGAAGATGCTCCCTAGTAAGATTGAAGACCTGCAAAGTACTGCAAATCACATTCTGAGAGAAGTGAAATCTTCTGCTCAAGGGTCTTCATCTTCAGGAGCTGCCAAGATTGTATATGACATCACTCCTGATCTCAACAACCGACTCTCCAACATTGAGTCTGCTGTCACTGCTCAGAATGCACAGATTGCTGAGCTCACTGAACTTCTGAAGGTTATGCACACTCAAGCACGTGAACAAGAAAAGACTCTTCACAACTGCTATAGGTTTGTTCGAGGACAGACTTATATTCAGAATGAGCATCTCACTGCTGCTGTGTATGCTAACAACAAGTTGATCAAGCTCCTTCTGGATGATGTTCAGAGACAGAGACCTATGTCTGGTCAGACCTTTGATCATATGAAGACCATTGATGATGACTTCAGAAGACGAATGGATATGATCAATACTGTGAGACCAACTCCTCAGCAATATCAGACTTCTCTGAATGTTCAGCAAAAGTTGAAGTCTCAGGGTGCTCTTGGTGTTGCTCTTGGTTCTGGTCAAACGGGGGAGAAGTCTGGTCAGAAAAGAGCTAGTGGTGCTGAAGGTTCCAGTGTTGTTCCTCCTCAGAAGAAACCTAGGAACATGTAATCTATAGGACTCAAGCTTCTTAGCTAGGTTCTGGGTTGGGTAGTCTTTGTCTTAGGACTTTTTCTGCTCTTCTGATTATTCTGTGTCTTATGTTGTCTTCTGAATTAAATTATATACACTGAATCTTCATTATACTTTCTTATGTCTCTGACTTCTTACTTCTTGCTTTTGTTTCTGTTTTGACTTAGTAAATTACACTTCATTAAATCTAACAACTTGATCTTAAGTCTTTTTAAGTCTCTACAGATTGCTGAAGTTCACCATTTACACTAAAATGGGGGAGTTAATTTACTCAGAAGTTATGAAACATTTGCATCAGGAAGTTCTTTTTCTAAACCTCATGTTTTCTTTTTACCTTCTGACCACGGTTTGTCCATAACCAAAATGGGGGAGAATGATGAACCCTAAGTATTTTGATTATGTTCAAACGTTTCAGAAGATGAAAACTCAACAGTACCTTACATATAGTTTTCTATTGACTAATAATTTTTATTCTTAGTCTTTGTGTAAGTTGCTCAGCATGTGCTGAATGAATCATTTCTGGATTGCCTAAAGAACTCAGAAGATCGGTTTGCTGAAGTCAGAGTTTCATTTACTCAGAAGCTGGATATTCCGCTCTGAAGCCGAAGTCTGCTAAAGCTCTCCTCAGAAGTTCTTTGCATTCAGAAGCTTTGCCAATTGTGATCAGAAGTCTAGACATCTGGAAGTTAGCTTCTGAAAGCTAAGTCACGGGTTCTGTTTGAGCATTTAATGCTCTGACACTTGCATTCAATGCAAGGCGCCAAAAGTTCAAAAGCTGTTTTAATGGAGCGCGCTTGTCTGTTCAAAAGAAACCAGAAATTCCTTGTCTACCCTTTTGTTGATCCAATTGAAGAATGATTCTGTCATCCTCATCCTTGATTTCAAATCACTTACCGGATTTAGTTAAAGAACAAGGATAACGGAATCAAAGTGTTTTGAAGACCGTTTGAAGACTTGACAAATTAACGGCTACAACAACTGATGTCATCTTCTTTGAAGTTTCAAACTCCACAACGGTCATCTTCAATCACTATAAATAGTAGCCAAGCTCCAATGCATCAACACACGCATGATCATCGAGCAAAATCTTAACGCACTGTTTTAAACAAGAAAACAGAGCAATTTTTCCATTCTCAATCTTTCTTAGCATAGTCTTAGTAAAGTGAGAGAGTGAAGAAAAACAAGTTCATAATAGGAATCTTGTAAACTGAGATCGTTTGTGATCTTCAGTTAGATTTAAAGAGAGAAATCTAGTTGAGATTAGAGTTGGGTGAGAAATCCAGAAAACAGAGTATTGTTTGTTCTGGTGGAAATCCTTTAACTCTTTTTAGGCTAGTCAGAACTAAGTGAGAAATTAGCTTAAGTTCTGTTGATGTAAAGGAGCTTCTGAACTTGCCATAAAAGTTCTGAATAGTGGATTTATAAAATCTCTGTAGGCTGCGACCTCAGGGGACAAGACGTAGTCACAGGACTTCTGTGGCGAACTTGGATAAATCGAATTGTTCACTCAGGATCTCCTGAACTTCTTTCTCCCTCTTATACTTGTTATTTCTGCTTCTGTGTACTTGTTCATATTTAGTGCTGAAACAGATTTTCTCTAAAAATATCATTGTCTTTGTTCAGGAGACTGTCCAGAAGTTCTCAAATCAGAACTTCTGTTGCTGAAAACAGTCTAACTGTGTTTAGGCAGAATTTCCCTCAGAAGCAACTTCCTTAAGATAGCTTCTAACTCTGAGGAAATTTGACTCTGAATTTTAAGTTTCTTAAAAAACTTAGAAAACTTCAGTTTACAACTTAGACACCTATTCACCCCCCTCTAGGTGATTCTGTTCTTGTTAGGGCCAACACTTTACATCATTAATTTGTTGTCACCTTATTAACACCTCACAAGTTTATGTTTGGATCAATCGTGGACGCATAACGATCCATGGGTCCAAGAAATTTTTGCTTCTTCCTTTGTGTTCCATCATCTTCCTCCTCATCTTCCTTTTCCATTTCGTTCTCTTCAATAACAACTTCCTTCCTCAACTCTTTTTCCGCTAACAACTTATTATCTTTCTTTTTTTCCCCTCATTAAGAGCTTTCAAGCATTGGGCTTTATCCTCAACCGTACTAATTGGACAAGAAGTAGCATTGCCCTTAACGTGCGCAATATGTTGCTTGATTCGATTTATTCCACCACTCATTTGTTTACCACACAACAAGCATTCTAGTTTATCGACATTATGTGGGTTCACTTTCTTTGCATATTTCCAACCCATATCATTCGATTTAGCTTTCAATGAATTATCTTTGCTAGTTAATTCCGAAGCCGTATTGGATGCGGATGAAGAAATAGTGCCTGCCATATCTTATATGTATCTACAAATAAAATTAATTAAGTTAGATATAGGCTTATTTATATAATTAGATTACGACTACTGGAAATTCAATGACAAAAAAACTTAGAATACCTATGGTTTAACTTAACTTAACAGTAGAAGTCAATTTACTAAAACTTCTTGATTACTTGCTTCAATTTACAATTTTTGAAACCTCAAAACACTATACGCAATATAATGAATGAAATCAAAAGTCGGAACAAACAAATAAATTTAACAAGATTAATGTAACCACCATTAATGTAGTAAATTGTCGCCAACTGACTCAACTCTCAACTCAACAGAAATAGTAAATCCAAAAGTTAATCCACACAATAAACCGAATTAGAGAGTAAAGGTAAGAAGAGGTAATATTATATGTACTTACAGTTCAGAAAGAGATGGAAGAAAGCAACAGAAGCTTGATGAGAAAACGATTCAGAAAAAACTCAAATTTGAAACAACTACAGAGTCGAAATTAGATATGGAGATGGAGATGAAGTGTAAAATGAAAAGAAATAGATATAAAGATGGAGATGAAGAACGGAGACTGGAACACATTGGGGATTTTAGGTTAGAAATTAAATATGAACAAAAGAGAAAGGAGGCTGCAACATATTGGAGATTTTTATTTCTTTAGCTTTCTTATTTTTTTTTATTATTTTTTTCTGAAATAATAAAATTATAGAAAAAATAGGTTTAATTTTATTTTTTTTTAAATGGCGCCTTGGACTGCCTTGACCCGCCTAGCCGGTTAGAAATCGGACAGACGAATTGAACCGACCTGATACATAAAATCGGGACGGTGTATTAAAAATTCCCGCCTCGGCCGATTTTTAAAACACTGGTCCACCTTCATTAATGTAACGTATATAATATAAGTTCTAGGCTTTTCTAGAAATCTCCATTCTAGTAGCTTATACTCTAGTAGCTTCACTCTAGTTGCTTTTGTATATATACCTCTACTCACTTTACATAATATACATTGAGACATTCCACTTGTTTTGTAATAAAATGGTATCAGAGCTTCCCTAGTGTGCAGATTAGGTCTTTTTTGGTTTGACTCGGTGTGTAAACAGCTTTTGTTCGGGAACTAGGGTTCCACTGATTACTCTTAGGTCCATTTTTTAGCAACTCTTTACTCTCACCACCCACACCAAATGTCTTCCCTTGATCCCGCCGATCCAGTTCCAGCCTCGCCGTCGCCGTCCGACCAGTGAGTGAACCTCACGCGCCGCTACCTTCCGGCGACCCTCCTCCACGCGCGGACGCGTGGGCTTATTTTTGGCCACCTTTTCGACTGCGGCCAACCAGTTCCAGCTTCCGCTCTCCATTTATAGCCCCTCTGTGTGGTCAGTTCTTGATTTTTGCAACTTTTATTTGGGTGTCAGTTAACTAAATCTTTGAAATATACTGCCTTTTTCTTCTTTTTTTCTTTTTTGCCCATTTTGTTTTGCTACTATGGCGGAAGGGAAAGCAGTAGTTCTGGTAATGTTACTAAACCTATGGTTAGTGGTATTATGGCGGTATATCCTCGGACTACCGATCATAAATTAACCGGAGCGTCTAATTATGTCAATTGGTCCACCAATGTCTCTTTATATCTAAGGAGTATTCACAAGTCTCGTCATTCGACTAATGATCCGAAAGGAGATGATGAAGATTGGATGGCAAATGATGCTTGTCTCTTACTAGGCATCAAAAACTCCATTGACTCAAAGATTGTCAGTCTGGTTCGTCATTGTCGGTATTGTAAGCAGATTATGGACTACTTGAGCTCTTTATATGATGGAAAGGCTAATGTTTCTCGCTTATATGATACATATAAGTCGTTTTATACCATTGAGCGCCAAGGGCAATTTGTCCAGGATTACTACATGCAGTTGAAAGACACCTTTGAGCAATTAAAGGAATTGCTTCCTTTGAGCACGAATATCAAAGTGCTACAAGCTCAACGTCAACAGATGTTTGTTCTTCTGTTTTTATGTGGACTCGGCTCAGAATATGAAGGAGTTACTTCTCAGATGCTCTATACTGTTGATATTTCTGATGGGGAGGAGGCCATAACTCGTGTTTTTCAAAGTAATTTGGTACTTTTCGCTGCTCATGTTGCCCCGCCTTCTAGTGCTCTTTATAGTCAAAGAACTACTTCTGACCGCTCCTATAAGGGTCCAGCTAGGGCGGGTGGTCCCCTCGAGACACCAAAGATCTTGTTGATGGAGGCAGAATCATTGAATGCTTTTATTGTCATGAGTCTGGTCATACTAAACGTAATTGTCCGCTTCTTAAGGCCAAGGAGAAACGAATTTGGTCCGCCCCTGTTGTTACTACTGATGTTGCCCCCTTATCAGAATTTTGCTAGAGAGACTGGATTTTCTATTCGAAAAGGCCGATTTTTTAATAAGAATGAAAAGATATTTAGGCGAGATTTTTTTTGTCATCGAGAAGGATTTCCAAAAAAGAAAATCATTGAACCTTCTAAGGAGCAATGAAATCGACCATCATCAAGGTGAAGTTGTAAGGCTTACATGCGGATTACTTTCAAAAAATCTTCTGACATATTCCTTAAAGAGTAACATGTAACCGAATATAGATCGAATCAATACTCATGATTTGTTGTTACCTATGCAAGTGCATTTTCTACCTTCCTATCGCACAATTTCTAAAGATGATGAGCAACAACTTTTGTTGTACAAAGATGTTGGACTATCGGCCAAACAAATCATGTGTGTCATGGAGCTTCAAAAAAATGTGAAACATGGTGATCTCCATAATTTTTTTGGTAGGATTCAAAGAGAAAATTTGGACATGATGCAATGGATCTTCTTAAATATTGGAAAAGGGAAAAGCTGGAGAACCTCCATTTCCAATTTAATTATACTGTTGATACTGATAATAGGTTGGAAAATATTTTTTGGTCACCTACTTATTGCTTTGATTTGTTTTAAAAGTATGGAGATTCAACTGGGCTAGATACCACTTATAGGGTAAACTCTTTTGATATGTCTTTTGGCATTTTTTTTGGTATTGACAATAATGGGAGAACTGTATTATTTGGTTGTGCGCTTTTACGAAATGAAACGATCTCGTCTTTCCGTTGGTTGATGAAGGTATGAAAATTGCAACTTCACTTTTTCATAAACTTGTGTTGTGTTATTTTCTATTTCTAACATATATATGTTATTGTTTGATATATAGACTTTTGTTACACTCATGAAGAAACCTCCAATGACTATCATAACTGATCAAGATCCATGGATGACACAAGCCATCTTGATCGAAATGCCATTTACAAAACATGCATTTTGTATATGGCATATCACGTCTAAGTTTTCTGGTTGGTTTACGGCACTTCTTCGAGAGCAATATTCTTATTATTGTGATGAATTTTATAGGCTCTATAGGTTGGATAACGTTGAAGATTTTGAGCGAGAATGACACCTTGTAATCTCAAAATTTAACTTGCAAGAAAATAAACATGTACGTAGCTTATATGAGATCAAGCGAAATTGGATGCCAGCTTATCTTAGAGACTATTTTTTGGTGGTATGACAACAACTGGAAGATGTGAGAGTATCAGCAGTTTTGTGAAACGTTTTACATCTTCACGCTCATGTTTGACTCAACTTATAAAACATGTTAGTCTTTTAAATTCTACATATACACTTGCTTAACAAAATTAAAGAAAATTGGTACACTGGTTTATCCAAAACCTTTTGATCTTAGTAGGATATATAGACCAAATTTGAACCATTAACTTTATATTTTTATAACATTAATTCATATGTAATTTTTATGTGTTTTTTCTACTCTTCCAGTTTCAATATTTCAATTAATCTTTTACTCGATATTACTCTATTGTATTAAACTGTCATCATGACAAAATATTTTGGTTGATAAATTTCAAACTAACAGGATTTGATGATTTATAAACGTCTAATTTGCAGGTTGATCTCGCGATTGGTGATATTGAGCAAACCCAGTTACATCATACCATGTTAGATACATATAGGGATTCTACTTTACGTAAATTGTCCCCATTAGAAGATCAAGTATACAAAGTGTTCACCTCATTTTCTTTCAAAAAAATTCAAGAAGAGTTTGAAAGGGCTACTCAATACACGATATGTGAGGAGGGTGATACGGTTTTAATTGTGCACCACTGTAAAGATCCACGAACTCAAAAGCACAAGATCACATGGAGCGGTGACATGATTAGTTGTAGTTGTAAGCTATTTGACTTTTGGGGTATTATTTGTCGACATGCTTTATTCGTTTTCATGCATAAAGATTGTTTTGAAATTTCAATGAAGTACTTACCCTTACGTTGGCGTCGTGATGAATTTCATGGGGGTAGTGTTGCGGTGACTAACGAACAGGTCGTAAACTGTGAAGTGGATGATGATATCGTTAATATTGGTGATAGAAATTATGTCGACAATCCTCCAATTTCAAGAATCAAAGTCGTCCTAAATTTAGACGAAAAATAGGTGGAAGAGAAGTTGCACAAAAGCATAATAGGAGTTGCACCTTGTGCAAAAAGCCGGGTCACAATATCACAACTTGTTCGGATAAGGAGAATGTATATGTGAATTCTATTTCAGCTAAGAAGAGGAAAAAAATGTTCAAGCATATGAAGACTTGAATCCAATTTTTTTTGTGTAAAACAGTAAAATAAATTTGATTATCGTTTAATATAGGCCTAACCCCTCTAGAGGACCTTAAACTTGGCAACTATTTTCACTTAGACACATGAACTTAGTGGTTTTCCACATAGACCATTAAACTCAATAAAAACGCACCATTTGACCCCAATATTTTACATAACCGATTAAGTGAATAAGCGTGAATTTCACACGTTTTCTACCTTACCACACGTGGAAAAATCATTTGACAGGTCATCTAATGTGAGCTTAAAGACTAATTTACCCCATCATCTTAATTCCATATGTCATTTCTTCAAAGTTGTCGAACAAAGTTCCCCCTAAATCCACAAACCTATTGAAAGATCCCCAAAACAAGAATCTAGGGTTTAATTCCCATTGTTACTTTGATTGCTCTAACATAGGTGATGAAAGATGTGAACTTCGGAAACGAAGTTCGAACCTGATCAAGAAGCGATAAGATTGATTGGGAGAGAAAATTGTACTCAAGATTTCTACGCCAAAAACAAAGTTCATATTCTATAAAGAAGCATATTTCAACTTGAGGTTAGTGGTTTGTTTCCTATTTTGTAGATTTTATAGTGTTCTATTATATATTTCGACTCGAGGTTAGGGTTAGTAATGGGTAATGGTATGTTGGAGATATATGCTTCTTCTAAGGGTTAGTGTTGGCTTTTATTTGGGAAGAATGTAATGATGATTTGTCAGGTTGATTATTTGTATTGATTAATTATCTATGAAGTGTCTTTTTCTGTGAAGAATATTGTTGAGTGATGGTATTTTGGTTATATATGCTTCTTTTAAGGGTTAATGATTAGTTTTTGTTTGTGAAGCTTATTTGTATAGTGTGACATGTATTTTCTTTGAAGAATATTACTAAATCATATGTAAATTTTGTTGTTTTTTCAGCTTTAATAATGGATCTTATAACATTGCGTCTCAGTCATGGTGGGAGGATTGCGAAGGAAGATAGTTCCATTAGTTATGTTGGGGGGACTATTTATGAAAAAAGAGAGGTAAATAGTGAAAGATTAAGTAGGTTAGAGCTGTTATGGTTTGCCAGGGGGCTTGGATATGAGCAATGTGGAACGTTATATTATAATAAGAATTTTAGAGGTGAGTTTATAGGAATAGAAAAATGACATTGATGTGCTGGATATGGTGAGTGGTAAGGATAATAATGAGATAGTGGAAGTGTATGTGGACAAAACCAATGATGCCAACCTTAATGCCTCATCAAGTGGGAGTGCCAGTGTGGAAAGTGTGGCCAATATGTGTGTTGATACCCGACCTAATACACAAGATGTAATGAATGTGGTGGCTGCCTTATTAAGAGAAGACAACCAAAGAGAAGACAGTCAAGAAGAAGAGGTAAATGATAACAATATACCAGATCTAGAGACTAAAAACTCAGAGTATGATCCGGATGAGGATGAGATTTCAGTTGATCTTGGAGATAAAGATTCTGATGAAGATGAGTCCAATTTAGATGACATCAACAGTGGATCAGATGGATCCGAGTTTGCTGAAGAATTGACACAAGTGAGGCAGAATCGAAGTAGCAACAAGTTAAGGGAGAGGAAAAAACCCAAAGTTCCAATAGAAATACAACTAGCGCCTTTGGAACTTGATCAAGGTGTTTCAGGAGAAGAGAACAATGACAAAGAAGGTTTGTTAGGTGGTGATGAAGAATATATCGGTTCATCTGATTTAGATAGTGTTGATGAGGAGTCTGATGGAGATGGGGCAAGAAGGAGGAGAAGAAATGTTCACTACAATCCACAGTGTGAAATTCCTATTTTTCAGCTTGGGATGATTTTCAAGAATGCAAAGGAGTTCAGAGATGCAGTTGGTAAGTACTCAGTTAATGCAAAATTGAAGCTTAAGACAAACGAAAGGGAAAGGGTTGATTATAGATGTAAAGGGGGAAACAACTGTAATTGGAAATTGTATGCAAGTTTGGACAAAGGGACAAAAGATTTTACCGTGAGGACTTATTGGCCCAAGCATACTTGTAGTAGGACCAACATGAATAAGCGTTGTGATTCAAAGTTCATAGCAACCTACTTTAAGGACAAAATTAAGGATACTCCGCATATCGGGCTTTGGAGATTGCAGGAATTAGTGAAAGATACATTTGAAGTGTATGTGGGGAAGACATTGTGCAACAGAGCTAAGAGGATAGTTATAGACAAAGAGATGGGTGACTACAAAGAGGACTTCAAACGCTTGTACGATTACAAAGATGAGCTATTGAGGTCAAATCCTGGTTCGACTTGTGTGGTCCTTGTAGATACCAAAGGCATACCTCTGAGGCACATTTTTAGGGGTTTTTATGTGTGTTTCAAAGCAATGAAGGAAGGGTTGAAGAAAGGATGTAGAAGATGGGTAGGCATGGATGGTTGTTTTCTTAAAGGCATATGCAAAGGGCAACTCTTGTCTGCAGTGTGCAAGGATGGGAATAACCAGATGTATCCCATTGCATGGGCAGTCATTGATGGGACTAAGACCAAGGATAATTGGAAGTGGTTCTTAAAGCTTATTCAAGATGACTTGGAGCTGGGTGATGGAGCATCATTAATCATGATGTCTGATATGCAGAAGGTAAGATATTTACAGTTTTGTCTAGTGTTTAAGTCTGTGTATACAGTTTTGCTTTATTGTTTTCCATTGATAATGATGATTATTGTAATTGTATTAGGGTTTGATTCCAACAATAAAAGAAGTGTTGCATGTTGCCGAACATAGGCAAAGTGCTAGACATGTATTGGCTAATTGGTGTAAGGAATATAAGGGAATTGAAAAGAGAAACTGTTTTTGGGCAATATGCAAGTCTACTTTTGAGGCTCAGCTTAAGGAGAATCTTAGTGAACTGTTTAAGTTAGGTGGGACAAAGTGTGTAACAGATTTACTGAATTACAAGAAAGAGAGATGCTGTAGAGTATTTTTCCCCACAAACCCTGAACTGTTAGACACAATTATGAACAAAATATGTGAAACTTTCAATGGATGGATACTAAGAGCTAGACATAAGACTATTATTACCATGCTAGAAGAGATAAGAATCCAGTTGATGACAAGGCATGTAGACATGAGAGCTTTTATGAACAAATGAGAACCGACATATCTCCTATGGCTTTAAAATGTTTGACAAAAATCACAAGTGTGGCAATGAAGTGTCAAGTTGAGTGGAATAGGGATGCTGGGTTTGAGGTTGTACATGGTGAATATAGGCACATAGAGGATTTGAAGAAAGAGAATTGCTCATGTAGATATTGGGGATTGAAAGGCATTCCATGCCCCCATGCCATTGCTGCTATGCATAAGGCCAATGTGGAACCCATTAGACATGTGAGTAAATGGTATGGCATCAAAAAATATAGGTTAACATATGCATGGTTCATTCAACCAAAATGTTGCCAGAAAGCACGCATCCTCCAGCTGAGCCTCCAGAGATAAAAAAAATGCCAGGCAGGCCTGAAAGGAACAGGAGGAAGGACAAACATGAGGTGAAGAAGGTTGGAATGCTCAATAAGAAAGGATCCATCATTACATGCTCTTACAGTAACAACCTGGACACAATAAGAAAGGATGTGCATTAAGGAAGCAACAAGAAGGAACTCAGGTTCATGCTCTAACTTGTATATTGAATTTGTTTGTCACATTTGGTTGTTTCTCTAACTTGTATTTGGTTGTGCACAACCCTCATCTATTCCAGAGTCATCAACAAATCTTATTTTAAGAGGTTCAAGTTTAGCTAAGGTATATTTGTTTACTGTTTTTGGTTGTGCGCAGTCCCCATATATTCCTTATATTTGTTTATGATTTAGGATTTTGCTTCTTTTTCATTTTCTCTGTATTTGGTGTTGAAACATAAACTGCAAAATCACTTGTTGCACACAATTCTAGGAACCAAGTGGTAGATCAAGAGAGAGGGTGCATGCTAAAGAAAATGCAGAAAAAATAGTGAAAAAACCTATAATGACAGGAGTATGAGTCTTTATCTCAGAACGAGCAGGCTACACATGTGCTCAGGTAAAAGTTGTATCTACAAATTTTGCATAATATTGTTATATGGTGTTGGTAATCGGTGTTGTAAACAGGGGCTAAATGGTGAAAGAGTTGTTCTTTCTACTGGACACTCAAAGTTAAAGAACTCTTCAAATGTGATCGGGGATTTAGGATTTCAAGCAACAAAGTTGAAGTTCACAGACAAGGAGCCGATAACAAAGCAAACAAATGCAAAGAGATCTAGAACTCAATTGTCAAAAGCTGATCTTCAAGCATCCCGTGAAGCACGTGTAAAAGCCCTGACTACAGTGACTTTAATAAGCAAAGTCTCATCTTCACAACTTACTAGTACAGCTTCAAGTGCTGCACCAAAAAAAGGTTGTTCTCAGCCACCAAAAGTAGTTAGGTGGATGCCATAAAAGGCTTCATATAAGTGTGTTTTTTGTTGAAAATATATTTATTCTAAGTTGTTTTTGGACAAAAATATTATGCAAGTGCTGCTTTTTTGGATAGGGATGATATGCAATGTTTTGTATTTTGGATATGGGAGGTTTGTAATGTTCTATATTTTGGACAATGATGGGTTGTAATGTGTTGTTTTTTTGACAGAGATGGTTTGTATTGTATTTTAGTGTACTGATTTTCTGGACATGGATGGTTTTGTAATGTACTTCAGTGTTGCTTTTAGACTAAATTGTTATGTAATTCTGCTATTATGTAACCATATTGAAGCTCTGTATCATTAGTCTTTGTTCTTGTTCTTATACAAATTTCATTTAGATATGTATTAATAAAGCCTCATATTTTGCTCTAAAATTGCACAAAATCTCCAATTAACAGAGCCTCCCTACAAAATACATTTAACAGAGCCTCATTATCTGCCCTAAAAAATAACAGAGCCTCATTTTTGCTCTAAAATTGCACAAAAATTTCATAGATTGATGGAATAATTAGAGATTTCATTCCTTCCAAATATACCTCAAACTGAGGCAGTAGTATCAATACAATATATCCAAGCTAGAATATAGCCAAAAATTAAGCTAATTTGACTACAAAATATCTCTCTACCATATGCAAATACAACTGTACATACATATACAAGAGATTTACGTTCATTAAATCTACAACTAATATAGATTAACAAGTCTTGTAAACTAATAAATCCTCATTTCATAACATTACAACTTTCATAACCAATACATTCCCCTTTTAGTGACTCTTAAGATACATTCCAACAATCAAACCCAACATGAAAACAAGTATCAAGTTCTTCCAATCTTTGCTAATTCCATCAATTTATTCTTTGTTGCTTCCACTCTCAATCCTTCTATATTTCTCATCATCTTTATCTTTCACTTTGCTCAACAGACCACCAGTGGAGTTCTTCTTAATTGTACCACCAGACACATCGCACCATTTGAAATAGCCACAGTACATGTTATTCTGGAATTAGTGACAAATGACAAGTCAATTAATCTTCCAAGAAAAAACCCTAATTAACAATTATCAAACTTACAATTACAACTAACCCCATAATTTTGTCATCCAAAAAAAAGCCTTCCTGAATTTTCAGGTTTCCGGCAGATTTTAAGCGGTGCAAATTCACCACAATAACATAATTCTCTTCTCATATCCATATAAAGGGTAACGAAGAAGAATCTGGAAAAGGGGAATAGGGATGAAGAACAAATATGATAAAGATGAAGATGAAGGAGAAGCAAATTACTTACTGCGAAATCAATGAAGGACTCGAACTTGAAGGAGGGAAATAATCGATGAAGGCGAATCTACAGGAGAGGAATCGATGACGGCGTTGAAGCTGAATGAGAGGAATCGATGAAGACGGAGAAAAACTCTTTTTAATATTGTATCTATAATGCATTTATTTATTAGTCACATCACTCGTGCTTAATTTGGTAGGTAAACTAAATTTCATAAAGTCATAAGTTAACAAGTCATAACATATAAAAAACGTACATAATAGTTTATGCCTCACCACCATAAAAAAAATTCTTTTGAAATAATCCTTATTAATCATGAATTAATTTGATATGATATATGACTTATTTGTTTGTTGTAGTTTTTATTCGATATTGCAATTGTAGTGATTTTGGCTTTAAATGTCTTTTATTTTTTTTCCTAGCAAGATGGAAGTAGAAAACAACAATACGCAATCAACCGCTAACACTCATGGAAAAACCGATCATGTATGGAATTATTGTGAGGAGCTCAAAGAAAATGAAAAATTGGGTCTGAAATGCTTATGTTGTGGAAAATTTTACAAATGAGGCAGTATTCATAGAATAAAAGAACATCTCGTTGGGAAAACGGGCCAAGTATCATAATGCAAGAAAGTCACTCTTGAGGTTCGTGCTGAAATAAAGGTGTACTTGGAGCATCACATAAGAAAAATGCAATTAAGCAAACCTTAAGAAATTATGATGAGAATCCATTTGCACAAGACATGGAAGAACAAGGAAAAGAAGATGTGGAAGAGTTGCATCCATCAAAGATAAATGCTTCTGAAATATTAGGGAGAGGTAAAAGTAAAAGAGGATCTAGTTTACAGAAGTTTTTGCTCAACCAAGTATTAGAAGTGACATGGCTGGAAAGAAAGCTAAAGGTAAAACTTGTTTGACTCTATGCAAATGGTTTTATGATGCTTGCATACTTTTTAATGCAATAAATTCTCCTTACGTTAAACTTGCATTAGATGTTATTCTTGCTATTGGTTATGGATTTGAACCTCCTTCGTATCATGGTGTAAGGGTTAATTATTAAAGTGATTGCAAAAGAAGTGTTCTTTGCTTATTGATGGTTACAAAAATAACTGGGCAAATATTGGATGTACTATAATGGCTGATGGCTGGACAAATAGGAGACAAAGAACTTTAATCAATTTTTTAGTGTATTCTCCAGTTGGGACATGTTTTGTGAAATCTGTTGATGCATCTGATGTTAAAGACGCTTAAGCTTTGTCCTTAACGTTTTGTGAAGTGATTAAGTTGGTTGGGTCAACTAATGTAGTGCATGTGGTGACTGATAATGCTACAAATTATGTATTTGCGGGGAAATTAATTCATGAAAAATATGATAATATTTATTGGTCACCATGTGCAACTCATTGCATAAATTTGATATTAAAGGATATTGATGTTAAATTGTGAATATTAAACATAATTTTCAGAATAAAAAATTGAAAGTGAAGGAGCTATCCACGTAGAATTGTTGGAGAAAGTTTGGATAAAAACAAAACATGATCTGCAACAATAATGGAAGTGATGAGTGTGTGCATGTGATTAGTAACAAATAAAACAAGGTTGACACTAATGTAATTGAATTATTGAAAGTGTTGAGTGGTGATGAGCTCAGATTAGGGAATTGTGGTGTGAATTAAGACAAGTTTATGGCTTAAATTTAATTATTTGATTGTGTGGTTTCGTTGAATTAGAGGTGTCGATAATTAGCTCTATAAATAGACTTATGGATCATGTATTTGATAATTGTGTGCTAATAAAAAAGTTTATGAAAAATAGTTGTTCCTCGAAATAATATTTTTTTAGTTTATTATTATTTATAACATTTCCGCAACAAAGTGGTATCAGAGCCATATTACGAAAGTCAGTCTTCCGTAAAACAGACCCCATAAAAATGTCAGACGGTCTCAAACATTCTTATCAATACCCTCATCTCACCAAGCCCAATTACTCAAGTTGGTGCATTCCAATGAAGGCGATACTCGGATCTCAAGACGTTTGAGATATTGTTGAAAACGGTTACGTGGTCCCACTAAACGAGACAACGTCACCACAAGCACAAAAAGATACTTTGCAGAAAAGTTGTAAAAACGACCAAAAAGCTTACTCTCATCCATTAAGGTTTGGATGAATTAATGTTCGAGAAGGTAGCCGAAGCTACAACCACCAAACAAGCGTGGGAAACCCTACGCGTTTCTCTTCAAGGGGAGGAAAAAGTTAAAAAAAGTTCGTTTGCAGATGTTGAGAGGAGAATTTGAGACGATAAGGATGAAAGAGATGGAGTACGTTAGTGATTACTCATCCCGAGTAAAATTTATCGTAAATCAAATACGGCAATATGGAGAAAAAATTGAAGAGTCCAGAATCGTAGAAATTTTTTTGCGATCACTACTACCAAAATTTTATTAAGGTCAAGGCAATGTGAAGGAAGAAGTCTTTATTGACCCTGATTATGTTCTTGAACAAGATGATGAAGATTTAGTACAATGTGTAAAACATTCAAAGAAGGGAGGCCTCGATCTGAAGTGCCATATGTTGGCCCTAACAAGAACAAAATCACCTAGAGGGGGGTGAATAGGTGTCTAAGTGGAAAACTGATAATTTTAAGTTTTTGAAGAAACTTAATATTTCAGAGTCAAATTTCTTCAGAGTAACAGGCAAGCTTAACCAAGTAGCCTCTGAGAGAAATTCTGCCTTCTCGCAGATTAACTGCTTTCAGCAACAGAAGCTCTGAGTTAGAGAACTTCTGGACAGTCTTCTGAACAAAGACAATGATATAAAGAGTAAATCTGTTTCAGCACCAAATACGAGCAAGTACACAGAAGCAAATTAACAAGTATAAGGCAGGGAGAAAGATGATGAACCCTAAGTGTTTTGATTATGTCCAAACGTTTCAGAAGATGAAAATTAAAACTCTCTTACATACGGTTTAATATTGACTAACAATTTTTTATTGAGTTTGTGTGTAAGTTACTCAGCAGGTGCTGAATGAAGAATTTCTGGATTGCTTGAGGACTCAGAAGAAACGAAAGCTGAAGACAGTGTTCCCACTTTCAGAACTAGATGCTCCGCTCTGAAGTTATCGAAGTCTGTTAAAGCTCTCCTCAGAGGTCCATTGCAATCAGAAGTTAAACTCTACCAATTTGATCAGAAGCTTAGACAAATGGAATTAGCTATCAGAAGCTAAGTCATGGGTTCTGTTAAGCATTTATTGCTCTGACAATTGCATTTAATGCAAGGCGCCAAAAGTTCAAAAAGCTGTTTTGAAGGAGCGCGCTTGTCTACTCAAAGCGAAACCAGAATTTCCTTGTCTACCCTTTGTTGATCCAATTGAAGAATGTTTCCAGTCAACCTTATCTTCAACTTCAAATCTCTTGCCGGATTTAGTTAAAGAACAAGGTTAACGGAATCAAAGTGCTTGAAGACCGTTTGAAGACTTGACAAATTAACGGCTACAAAAACTGATGTCATCTCTTTTGAAGATTCAAATTCACCAACGGTCATCCTCATTCACTATAAATAGTAGCCAAGCTCCACTGCATCATCTACGTGTGATTATCGAGCAAAATCTCAACGCACTGTTTGAACAAGAAAAACAGAGCACATTTTCCATTCTCAATCCTTCTTAGCTTAGCCTTAGTTAAAGTGAGAGAGTGAAGAAAAACAAGTTCATAATAGGAATCTTGTAAACTGATATCGTTTGTGATATTCAGTTAGATTTAGAGAGAAATCTAGTTGAGATTTGAGTTGGGTGAGAAATCCAGAAAACAGAGTTGTTGTTGTTCTGGTGGAAATCCTTTAACTCTCTTTAGACTAGTCAGAACTAAGTGAGAAATTAGCTTATGTTCTGTTGATGTAAAGGAGCTTCTGAACTTGCCATAAAAGTTCTAAATAGTAGATTTAAAGTCTCTGGTGGCTGCGACCTCAGGGGACAAGACGTAGTCACAGGACTTCTGTGGCGAACTTGGATAAATCAACTTGTTCATCAGGATCTCCTGAACTTCTTTCTCCCTCTTATACTTGTTATTATTGCTTCTGTGTGCTTGCTCATATTTAGTGTTGAAACAGATTTACTCCTAATATCATTGTCTTTGTTCAGAAGGCCGTCCAAAAGTTCTCAAACTCTGAACTTCTGTTGCTGAAAACAGTCTAATTGTGTTTAGGCAGAATTTCCCTCAGAAGCTGCTTCTGTAAGCCAGCCTCTCATTCTGAGGAAATTTGACTCTGAAAATTAAGTTTCTTTAAAAACTTAGAAATTTTCAGTTTTCAACTTAGACACCTATTCACCCCCCCTCTAGGTGATTATGTTCTTGTTAGGGCCAACAAAAGAGATTCAGGAGGTCCTGATGAACAGTTCGATTTATCCAGGTTCGCCACAGAAGTGCTGTGACTACGTCATGTCCTCTGTGGTCGCAGCCGCCAGGGATTTTAAATCCACTATTCAGAACTTTTATGGCAAGTTCAGAAGCCCCTTTACATCAACAGAACTTAAGCTAATTTCTCACTTAGTTCTGACTAGTCTAAAGAGAGTTAAAGGATTTCCACCAGAACAACAACAATTCTGTTTTCTGGATTTCTCACCCAACTCTAATCTCAACTAGATTTCTCTCCAAATCTAACTGAATATCACAAACGATATCAGTTTACAAGATTCCTATTATGAACTTGTTTTTCTTCACTCTCTCACTTTAACTAAAGCTACGCTAAGAAAGATTGAGAATGGAAAATGGTGCTCTGTTTTTCTTATTCAAACAGTGCGTTGAGATTTTGCTCGATTATCGCGTGTGTGATGCAATGGAGCTTGGCTACTATTTATAGTGCTTTGGAGATGACCGTTGGTGAAGTTTGAATCTTCAAATTGATGACATCAGTTGTTGTAGCCGTTAATCTGTCATGTCTTCAAACGGTCTTCAAACACTTTGATTCCGTTAACCTTGTTCTTTAACTAAATCCGGTAAGTGATTTGAAGTTGAAGATAAGGTTAACTGAAAACTTTCTTCAATTGGATCAACAAAGGGTAGACAAGGAAATTCTGGTTTTGTTTTTAGTAGACATGCGCGCTCCTTCAAAACAGCTTTTTGAACTTTTGGTGCCTTGCATTAAATGCAGTTGTCAGAGCATTAAAAGCTAAACAGAACCCGTGACTTAGCTTCTGAGAGCTAATTCCTTTTGTCTAAGCTTCTGATCGAATTGGTAAGGATTTTTCTTCTGATTGCTTCTGAAACCTCTGAGGGAGCTTTAACAGTCTTCGTGAAATCTTCAGAGTGGAGAGTCCAGCTTCTGAGTCTTCAAAAACTGTCTTCAGCTTTACTTCTCTTTTGAGTCTTCAAGGCAATCCAGAGTTTCTTCATTCAGCACCTGCTGAGAAAAACTTATACAATACTTAACAAAAATTGTTAGTCAACATTAAAAAGTATGTAAGACAAGATTAAAATTTCATCTTCTGAAACGTTTGGACATAATCAAAACACTAGGGGTTCATCACCATATGTTGTTAATAGTGGGATTGATCCAAGTACAACACACTCATCAGACTATGTGGATTTAGATGTCTTGAATTCTGAATCAGATTCAGAAAATGAAGGAAAAAGTAGGTACCCAGAGTTTAATTCAACAAGGGATATGGATGATCCAGTCTTTATGTTTGTGATGTTTTTCAATGATCATGAGGAGTTCAAGGAAGTATGTAGGATTCATGGTATTAAAAATAGGTATCAGCCATGGTTTAAAACAAATATCCGAGCAAAGGTGGAGGCTATATGTAAAGGGATGGCAAATGACAAAGGAGATGAAAATGATAGTGTAATGTGTCCATGGAGAGTACTTGCTTCAAAAGTTGACAGAAGGGATAAAGAAAACCCATTATGCAAGTGAAGAGTGGATATTTTAAACACCATTTGCACCAAAGTGAATACCAATTTCCACTTAACATATAAACGGGTAGGCAAACAGTATTTGGAGAGCTTCAGAAGTGATGTTGATTGGAAGGTTCATGCTTTGGTAGATGATATCCAAAGGGTGATGCAATTGAGTGTTGGGAGAATGACAACTTATAGAGTTAAATGCTTTGCTCTTGAGATAATCCATGGTGATAAAAGAAGTCAATACAATCATATATATAGGTTTGTGTACTTTAGTTTTTTTTAAATGATTTAATTCTTTCTATTGCTTATTTGATATAGTTAACATCGGGATGTCCTTGTAGGTACACGGCTGAGATTTTGAGATCAAATCCAGGTAGCACAGTAATTGGGAGATGGAAGGACACGAAGTTTAGGGGATTTATATGTGTGTTTGAATGCACTAAAGTCAGCTTTCAAGGCAGAATTGTCGAAAGTTGATATCTCTTGATGGGTGTTGGCTGAAAGGTCTTCATGGAGGCCAAGTTTTATCTGCTGTGGCCATTGATCCAAATGATTGCATTTTCCCGATTGCTTATGCAATGGTTGAGATTGAAAGGAAGGAAACTTGTATTTTGTTTTTGAAAATCCTTGCCGAAGATTTGGACATACAAGACAACAACCCATGGACTTTCATGTCTGATAGACAAAAGGTATGTGTACATATAATTTCAGCTTATTTTACATTTGAGAATTTTATTTAAACGGTCATTATTGTTACTATTCACAGGGATTAATAAGAGCAGTAGATGAGTTATTCCCTGAAGCTGAACATAGATTTTGTGTAAGGCATACGTACACAAACTTTAGAACTAAATTTAAAGCCAAAGAGTTGAAAGATCTACTTTGGAATGCTGCTAAGGCTCCGTATTTGTCAAAACATGAAGAATGGATGAAAAAGATAGAGGAGAATTTACCAGAGGCTAGACAATGGTTGAGAGAAAGACCAAGTAAGCATTGGTCTAAAGCATGCTTCACTGAAAGGTATTAAAAAATAACAACATTTGGTTTGTCTTCTTGGTTTGATTATAATTGTAACTTTATATTGGTTACAGACCACAATGTGATATGTTGCTCAACAATCTATGTGAGTGCTTCAACAAATACATTCTAGATGCAAGAGACAAAAGCATCATCACACTGTATGAGATGATCAAGGTAAAGCTAATGGAAAGAGTTAAACCCAAAGCAAATCTGATGCGGAGGATGAATACGAGATTCTGCCCGAAATTAATAAAGAAACTGGAGATAAACAAAGATTAGGCAAGACATTTTTGTGCTACATTCTCAGATTGGCCTAGAGTTCAGATCAATGGATTGGGAGATTAGTTTATTGTGAACATGGATAACCGAGAATGTAGTTGTAGACGGTGGAAGTTAACTGGGATACCATGTCCTCATGCATGTGCTACCATCTTTGGCATGAATGATAATCCAGAGAACTACGTAGTTGAATGTTATTCAGTAGAAACTTATCTGAGAGTGTACAACTTCATCATAGAACCAACAAATCGCATGGATCAGTGGCCCGAAGTAACTGATCAACCAGCTTCAATTGAACCACCCTCTTTAGTTAAAGCAAAACACACAGAAGACAAAAGGCACGAAGGAAGGAATCAGAAGAGTTGGAAGCATATGCTAATAAGGGTAAATTAAGCAAGAAGGGCAGAATGTACATGACACGTATGAGATGTGGAGGCAAAGGCCATAACAAAAGGACTTGTACATCACTATCACAAGGAACATCTTCAAGTGCTCAACATGTATTCACCACTGTAAACTTAATTTTATATATGTACGTTTATGACTTATATGGATTACATCCCCAATTGTAGTGAAAGAGACCTAGAGCCACTACAAATACAACTTATGTATCTCCTAGGCCATCAGTTGAACCTACAACAATCCGTTGGATAATGAATGTAAGTGTGATGATCCATTTATTGAGATTCCTATTTTTCTTTTTATTTATGATTGATGATGACTTGTGGATTTGCATAGGGGTCGAGTCAAACAAATTCATCTTCTAATGGTAATTCCCAATCTAGCAATGTCACAATTGATGCCCCAAGCTCATCAAGGATAAGACCCCAAAATATTGCCCCTGCGAATGTGAGACCTACGGATTTGCCGAGAAGAGAATCACCCCAAGTTCTACTTCAATCCATCAAAGGCCATGGCGTTAAGAATTGTTATGTATTAGTGTCTGATGGAATTAGGTTCATTTTCCAGTGGATATTTTAGTTGCTTGCATAGACTGCAAGTGGATAGTTTAGTTGATTGACTAATTTTGGATTGGTGCTCAGATATTTTGCAATCCGTTTGACCATTTTGCTTGTGTGGGTACTTTTTTACAGGTTGGGCATTATTTTGGTCGTTGCTTGGATATTTTAAACATACTTTGGCCATTTTACTTGTTTAGGTACTGTTTTAAGAGGTTTGACATTTTGCAAAGAGTTTGGAAATGGTGTTGGTTTAAGTTCTTTTTTTTTTATAGGATGGGTAACATACGTAAGAAGAAGTGACAATTTGAAATTTGCAATTTGGGATGAATGAAAGTCTACTGTATTCATCTTGACAATTTATATTATTTGCTTTTGAGTTTTTTAGAATAGATTATATAATATCCTATATATTTTTTCACAATTAGTACTTTTTATATATAAAAGCAATATCTTATAATCCTTCTCATTCTCAAAGATGAGAGAAGAAAAAATGCTGAAGAGAAAGATAGAGAGAAAAAAAATGGTGGACAGAAACAATATAGTTAAATGAGAGGGAGAGAAATAGTGAGAGATGGTTATTACCTAATGTATACTTTATTGTGAGGGTAGGAAAGTCAGACCATATTAGTGGGACCCTTTTATTAAATAGAAAAAGTGAAAAAAAAGCTGAGGTGGTGATTTGATCAAAGTTGACCGGTGGTTATTACCTGATGTAAACTTTATTGTGAGGTAATGTTAAGTTGATGCATATTAGAGCATCTCCAAGACTTCTCCCTATCATACTCTTCTACAATACTATTAAAATAATAAATTTTCAAATTTAACTTTTTAATTTTTGTGCATGCTCTAACCATACTTCCTATCACACTCTCTTTTTCATTATTTTATTAATAAAAAATTATAAAATGATTATAAACTAATATAAACTAACATGATATGAAGGAAAGTGGAGAGAGAAAAGAAATAAATAACATTAAAAAATTGGATAGGGAGCCTCTCATCCTCCTTAAATTTGAGGAGTCAAAATTCACTCCCTAAAAATTTAAGAAGCCACCTCATATGGTTGGAGAATCATTCTCCATATTATGCTCTCCGTTTTAATTAAATGGTGATTTAAGGAGTTTCATTGAAAATGCTCTTAGCCTAAAAAAATAAAGGTGGTATACCATGGTGTGAGTTAAGCCAAAAGTGGTACACCACACCTGTAATTTACCTTTAAAAATTATAGTTAAAATACTTTTTATGACTCTTTGACTTTAACTGCAAGTAAATTTTTTTAACATGTTAAGAGTTTGGAACATTGTTTATAAATGGCGCAAACCACAATACCTCTTCATCCGTACAATTTGAAACCACGTAAACTTGTTTGCAAAAACTCAAAAAACACATGGCCTTATTTTGTACTTTATCCTATATATAATGTGATTTTTCCCGCTTGGGCAGATTTAGTGAGTGAGATCTTGGATCATGTTACCGGAGAGAAGAGGCATTCTCGGCGCTCTTTCCGATGGTTGTCCGCCGTGGACGGAGGTTCGGTCGCTTTCCTAAACCCACCTTCTTAATTTGGGTCTTCTTCATTTCTCTTTCCGTCTTTGCCCTCACTCTCACATTCCTTCTTCCTGGTTCGCTATCCTACTTTTCTCTTCACTTTTTTCACTGCTATTCTTCATTCTTTTACTATTATTTATCACCATCTTATTATATTTTGTAGGCAATTCTGACACTTCCACGAAATTACATGTTCTTCATAATGGGGCGACTATAAATGAAGTAAATCAAGAATTTTCTGGATCTAATAATCTCACTAAACCACTAAAAATCAAGCAGCGTAAACGACGTAAGATCATTTTTTCCCCGCTTTATTGTTCTTAGTCTAATTCTATTATGCTATTTTCAATAAATTAATCAACTTTAGGATCTCTTCAGTATTTCATGTTTGTTTTTAACTACATTTGGAGTTCATATCGCTCGTTGTTCAAGAATTAGTTTCTTATAGTCCCAGCATAAGGTGCCGGTGACAAATGTACATTCTAATTGCCAGCAATTTGATCTTTCAGATACTCCTTGTGAAGTTGGGTTTTTAGACTCAGTTGATTATCTCAGAGAACCCCAAGATATAAGGAATTTCACACAGTTTTCACTTCAATATGTCGTTGCCGAGGAGAAACCAAATATATTTCATCCTAGATTTGGAGGGCATCAGACACTTCAGGAAAGGGACAACTCTTTTTATGCTAATAATCAAACACTTCATTGTGGTTTTGTTAAGCCCCCCACTGGATTTCCAAGTACTGGATTTGATTTGGATGAAAAGGACAAGGCATTCATGAGTACCTGTCGGGTAGTCGTGTCTTCCTGCATTTTTGGGAGCTCTGACTTTCTGAGAAGGCCTACAAGCAAAAGAGTAACTTTTCCAAACTTATATGTTACACTAGTTATATCATATGGAATGTTGAACAGCTTTTAATTCATATATGCTTTTTTATTCTTTGAAATGTCAACAGTATGTAGCTATTCTCAATCTACTTCTTTATTCACTCTGAAGAAAAGCACAGAAAGTGTCGGTAAAAATGGAGTTTTTATAGTTTAATATGGTCTTGGGAAGACATTCTAATTATTTAGGACTGGAAAGGCATTCTTATGAATTTTTAAAGTGATTTACTTTTGGCACGAGATTAATCATATGAATGCTGGTGAAGTATCCAATAAATTTTTAGACCTCTCTTTTGTGATGGATTTTAATCTATTCTATCTCCATGAACTATATAGATGTCCCTTACTGGTGCAGGGTATTGTCTGGATGGTCTGCAACCTGCAAATAATATTTATACATAGACAAAGATAGCGGGACTATTTGAGTTTCCTAGTTATCTATTTATTAGATCCAGATCCAGCATGCTTAGTTTGATAAGTTAATAAATATGCTAAAAGTTATGCTGGTAGAAAGTGCAAATTTTTTTTTTTTTTCTCATGTTGCTCATAAACCAGGACTCAGTTATTCAATGAAGTTGTTTGTTGATATCAAAGCTTTCAGAACTTTTGCTTTATATTAATTATTAAGCAGCTAAAGGAAAGCATACATGTTCTTTGTAATATGGATATTCAGATAAAAGGTCATGATTTATAACATTATCTGTATGATCAATGGACTTTGCGTTGTTTTTACCTAAAATCATGAACCACTGTTGATGTGACAGTAATTGGATTTAGGTTGTTCCCCTCTGTTTTGGAGGGAGTTGGTTGTAAGTTGAGGGTGCCGACTAGAGTGTCAACGAATTACCATATTATAAATGAAAGCAAAGTTCACTCGTAAAATCAGAACGGGCGAAATCCCTGATCAAGGAAACATACCTTGACAGTTCAATGATCATTTTTTTCCTTCAATATACTGAAATCTAAGGGGACAACAGTGTTTATTATCTGAGACTAATGGGCAATTTTACCTCTTATTTATATTGCCTGTCTGTGTTTGTCGAGTTCTCCGTGCTTTTTGATTGATAATGTTATATTCTTGTTTGTTCCAGATCAGTGAATTTTCCAAGAGAGTTGTTTGTTTCGTGATGTTTGTAGATGAGCAAACACAGTCCAAACTGTTTTCAGATGGGAATATACCAGATGATAGAGGCTACGTAGGTCTGTGGAGAATAATTGTTGTCAAGAACTTACCATATCAGGACATGCGGAGAACTGGAAAAGTGCCAAAGTTTTTATCACATCGCCTCTTCCCTTCTTCTAGGTGAGGTTTACTTGATATCTTAATTATTTATTGGCTACATTACGAGCTTTGATGTATTAAGCCTTATTTATTTCATATATTCTAGGAGTTGGTTTTGTCACTATTTCTGATCACATCGTTAAGTTTATCTTTTTTTAATCATTTTCATGCTTGATTTTCTAGCTATTCTATATGGCTTGATAGTAAGATGCGGCTCACAACTGATCCATTGTTGATACTTGAGTACTTTTTGTGGCGAACACGATCAGAGTATGCCATTTCAAACCATTATGATCGTCACTGTGTCTGGGAGGAGGTACTCCAAAATAAACGTCTAAACAAATACAATCACACTGCAATTGATGAGCAATTTAACTTCTACATGTTAGATGGCCTCAGAAAGTTTGATCCTTCAGACCCAAATATTCCACTTCCAAGTTGTATGTGTTTATTTTTCTCTGCTTGATGGTTTTCCTTTTTCTTCTATATTCCTTAAAAATTTCTTGTTGATTCTGTGTTTTATATCCTGCAGATGTGCCAGAAGGTTCATTTATTATACGGGCTCACACATCCATGTCAAATTTGTTTTCATGCCTCTGGTTTAATGAAGTCGATCGATTCACCTCAAGGGATCAACTTAGCTTTGCATATACTTATTTAAAACTAAAGAGATTGAATCCACATCAACCATTGTACCTGAATATGTTTAAGGTAATAATATACTTGTCAATCTTGTAAATGATTTGATAAGGAATCAAGTGATGATGCATCTAGGAAGTGATTGTGGGGTTGCTGTGTTATGATGTTTTTTTTTTTTTGACAAAAGCTGTGCTTCATCTGTCCCTCAGTTTTATAATGTTTCAGCGTATTAATCGTATCTTGTAATGAATCTTGTAAGGTTATTTCTTATAAATAATTGCCATCCTCCTGTTTAATATTTTCCTCCTAATAGTAATCTAGAAATGAAATTACGCCTTTGTTTTCTTGTGTTACTATTACCTTGTGGCATTAGAGACAATTAAACACTATCTTTTTTGGATTATTCTATTGAGTCATATTTCTATTCTGTTTCATTGGACCCCTGTACTGTTATTTGAAAACACATTGAGGATGACTCATTATTTTTGAGGGCCTAATAGAACAATTTGCGTGATTTTTTTTGAGTCAGGAGCCCTCAAATTCAGTGTTAACAATTTGAGGGTTCAATGGAAAAGAAATAATAGTTCGGAGTTGTCATAACCTAGATTGTGGGCAGAATTTAGAAGAGAGAAGAACAGGGAGAAGAGGGAGAGAGATAGATGGGAAGGAAGGAAGGAATATTTCATTAAAATTCAGGATCTTTGGATAGTACAGTCCTAGTTCACTAAATAGGGCTGTCAAACAGAATCACTATAGTCCAAATAGCCAGTGATTGTAATAGTAGCTCCTAGAAGCTTTTTTGGAACCACAATGACTCGGTAATACAAGAAACACTTACAGAGAATTAAATGACTGGAGATAACAGACATGGCTAACTCCCTCCCAATTTACACCTTTAGTGCCTTAGCTTTTCTAGCATACGTGACATGAGCCTCAATATAGAACACACCCATACCATTTAGGACTTGAAAATGAGTCTTCTCTTTTCCTCTCTATTTGGTGTACATTCACTGTCGATTTCTTGTGTGGAGATTGATTTTTGAAACTTCATGAGTAGTTAATTAATCTGATTTATTGTATCACTTTATGTTGATTTCTGCAGGATTGTGAAAGGAGAGCACTGGCAAAGCTATTTCGACATAGGGCATTGTTAATCCCACCTGGTCCTTAGTCGTTGTATTCTTTTTGGCAACTGTGCCTAGTCTGGTAAGATAAGCATTATCTTGACTTTTTGTTGATCATTCTCCTATTCCTTGTTCATTTCGTTTTGCTTTTAATTTCACAGAGACAAACTTGCTTATAATTTTTTCATAAAAGATGTGGTGGAAAGTATTGAGAGAAAATCTGAACTTTATGTTCATATATTGTGATATACAAGAAAATAATATCAGTTAACATTAATGCTAAATATCCTATATTAGGAAGGACAACTAGATATGTTATTCTAGCATACAATAGTTCACACAATTATATTCTATTACACTCCTCAAGCTGGACATAGATATCGATTATGCCAGCTTGGTAACAAATATAATCAAGTCGAGTTCCTGATAAGTCACGTGAGAAAGATAAAGGGAAGGATTACTAGGTGACTAATTGTATTTTGTTTGTTGTTGTATTGTCTGTTATATAGGGGAGGGACTATTGATAAGGATAGATGTGTCTTATAGAGAAAGGAGAATTGTTTAGCTTATTGTGGGTCATCAGCATTTACGCTAGTGTGTGTTCTAGAGAAGGGAGAATTAGCTTATTGTGGGTCATTAGCGTTTATGCTGGTTGATTTGGGGGGCTAAGTCCTCGGGTAGTGTTTATCTTCAATGCTTAGGACTTCTCTATTGTAATTCTCGTTCTATTTCCATTTTCCTAATATAATACAGTTCATCAGGGTTAGTCCATTATGTGTTCTTATTCTTTATATCAGATTCCTTACAGTAGAGTTTTTGTTAACTGTATTGCTTAGAAGGAAAATTATTCATAAAATCATCCTTCATTCAGGATGCAACTTTTTTATTTTTTGTTCTTAAAGTATACCATAGTGCCTTATTGGATGTCTAAAAATTTTCCACCTTCTGAAGTTGGAATTACCACTGCCCTGGGTGAATACTAGAGTCAGTGACCCGGAAGTAATAATGTGTATTTTCTTAACTGTTGAAATGCTTATATTTTTGTCTCATTGATTTGATTTCTCATGTTATATAATAGAATGGACAAGGTAAAATTCTAGCCCTATTGTTATAAGGGGAGAGCAGGTTTAGCCTCCCCGTAAAAAAGAGTGCAATCTGAAGCCTTATATTTAGAACTTGGTACGTTCAAGCGTGAATGGGTTCTTTCTTCTCGTTAACATAAGGTTTGTAGTTTAAAAGTGCTAAGCCACTGGAGGTTGGAGGGCGGCGAGAACACAAAATTACAAAGAAAAATAAAATTAAAATCGTCAATTAGGCTTGAAATTGAACCAACTATTTAATATTATGCTTAAGATTGCACGGTTTTCTCATGGAGGCTAAATTCGCTCCCCCACAATACCCATAGGCTAAATTTTTACCTTATCCCATAATAAAATAATAGCATAAGGTATTGTAGACAGTGAGAGTCATGTAGTTGTACAAAACTGCTATAGAGGCATGTCTATGATAATTCTGGTGGCCTTTTGCTTTTAAGTTAAGTATCCTGTACAAATCCCTGATGGATCTTACATTTTCTATGCAGGATATAAGCTTCTTCAATCGAGTACATAATTTATGGATCTTTATGAATGAGGCCTTAACAGTCAGCTGCCTTTCCACGGGATGAGATTGTGGTTCGGTGGATGTCCATGCTATATGACTTTGAAAAAAGGCCATATTGTTTGGCTAACTAGTTCTCAGCATGAAGAGATGGTACTAATGTTGTGTTCTGCTTTCTCATGGAGTGCTAGTCTGGTAAATGAAAATCCAGTGACCTTTCTTGATTTTAGCATGTTAGAAGGGACATCGATAGCATTATTTTTCTTCATCAAAGTTCCGGACTCAAACCAATCGACCTAATACCATCCAATATATGTGCACATTTGCATTTGCACACTGGTGAGTGACCTTGCCTCCTAACAATTGTTAGTGACATTTTTGTCCTGAATTATGAATTTGCCAACAACTTGTTTCCTGGTGGGTACATTTGTAGAAAGATAGGCAGTGACTATTGTTGTATGGTAATTGAGATAAAAGAATGGGGAGCCTCATAAAGATGATACAGTTTTGGCTGTGAAGATCTATGATTTTTGTACTACTTTGACCGTGAAGGATGTCGAAGCTTGTTTACATAGATGTAGTACCTGTTAGCATTGTTGTAAATGATGTCCGCTTGATTGTCTAGATGCTCAAACTCAAATATCTGATTTGACAACATAGGTGTTTAGACGTTCAAAATCTGACTTATATTCCCCATTTGGCTTAAAAGGTCTTCGGTCAGTGCTTAACATCTTTTTACTTTGAGAGTTGTAATGGAAATGCTTATTTATTCTGACTGTTAAGTAGAAATTTCTTCAGTTGGTTCTATAATTTTTGTCATAAAATAATTGTCTCATATGCCTCTATATGTGCGAAAAGGAGGGGAATCACGAAGGGTCTTTCGGTCTCTAATATGCCATTTGTAGTTATTTTATGAGAACTCGCAGGGGAATCACGAAAGGTCTTTCGGTCTCTAATATGCCATTTGTAGTTATTTTATGAGAACAAAGGTTCACAAATAAAAGAACAGGGGGTTTGGAGGGGGATAAAATGGGATGATAGGGTGAGTCGGGCTAGCCCCCGTTTGTTTTGAGGGATGGAGGTGGAGATGAAATTTTCATCTCATCTCGTCCCCCAAATCTCTTGTAATAGGGGGAGGGTGTCTTATGAAAGGGATGCGAATTAATGAGATGGATGACTAAGTTGCCCGAGATGGGGGGAGGGGCAACTTAGTCATTTTCATCTCGTTAACTCTCATCCCCTTCATTTCATCCCACCAAACAAAAACAAGCAATGGATTGTCAATCTCTCTTTACCAAATTCATCTCAACTTCAATTTTTAATCTCATCTCAATCTTGATTTTTAATCTAATCTCATCCCCAATCCTAAACAAACACTTAAAGTTTAAATTGGGAGAGATTATAGAGCACTCCATGAGTACCGTACTCTCTTAGTTAAAAATAGAATTTTATATTTCTATAATACCTAAATAATTGAGTACCTAAATAATTGTTCAGGAGCGCTTTAAATTTTTTCTCAAATTGGCCATCATTTTCTCGCAAGTGTATATCTATTTCTAATTGAGGATGCGTAACCTAGCAACCTTCATTCCAATCTCGTGCAATTGCAATTTGCTTTAGTCATTCTGTCTATTTTTTTTTTCGGGACTGTAAGCAAGCAACTATACTTATTTTTCTTTTTTTTTTCATTATTTTTTTAATTGAAATTGTGTTAAGGATTGTAAAAAAGTAAGAATGTCTCTCATATAAGGAGTTAGTTTTAGGGTTCGTGTTTTCATAGTCTTACCGCATGATCATGATTTACTTATTATTGATGTCTCCTTACTCGACTTTGATCGGTGCGTTGACGGAGAAATGATATCGCACACCGAAAAGGTGGAGAAGGAACTAATTTTCGGGTAAGTAGTTGCCAAGAAAGGGGCTTGTGTGTTTGCTTCATATCTTTTGATTGGAGCTCTTTCCATTTCGGAAGCTGTGAGCTGAATAAAGATGCATGACTGGAGCAAAGTCTTGATTGAATTAGATTCTTTGATTGTTGTTCAATCATTGGCCCACCCGTTAGAGGTGTCATTGCCTTTCAACGTCATAGTCAAAGATTGTAGGTTGTTGGATCCCTTGGTCGTTCAATCATTGGCCCACCCGTTAGAAGTGTCATCACTAACGCCATAGTCAAAGATTGTAGTTTGTTGCTTAACGAGCTTTTTAATTGCTTCATTGTGTCCATTAAACCCTCCACGAATAGTGTTGCACATTGTTCCACTAGAATAGTTCTTTTGATTGCTGACGTGAATGGTTATATGTACTCCTCGATTTTATTTGTTTGTTAATTTTGCATATTTTAGTTAATAACATTTCCTTGGTTTATATATATATATATATAAATAAATATATATATATATATATATATATATATATATATATATAGGAGAGGGATCGGGTGAGAACACCTCCTTAAATTGAGAACACTCTTTAAAGTGAGAACACATCAAAACTACGTAGTTTCATTAAAGGAAATGGACTAAAAGGGAATTTACCCATTTAATTCATCTTATGCGTGTATGTAGTCAGGAGAGAGAAAAGTGGGTTGATGACTCATCATTTGTTTACTTTTTATTCAAAAACGTTTTCCCGGCTATCCCGAACTCCGATCATGCCCAGGTAAAAACGAAGTTTTAGAATTTGGAACATACTGCTTTCGAGTTTGCAAGGTATGTTGATTTTAGTTTTATTTTTTGTACGATAATGTCATATACATTCTGAATTTTGTAGTCTCTGTTTTAAATGTTAAGCATACTGTTATTAAAAAAATGAGTCGAAAAAACAAAGCGAAAACATATTTTAATGGTTAAAAATTGGAAAAATACATTCTAAACCACGTAAAACCAATATAAAATCAAAATTTATAAATCCTATACCATAAAAAAACCAATTCAAAAATATAAACTCAATTCTAATATATATAACACTTTATATTCACATAAATTTATTTTTTTATACATGTCACATTATTTTTAAATTAGAATATAAGGAATTACAACGCAGAGATAAATATCCTGGAACACAGAGTTTATAAGTTTAGAATGCATAGTTTATACAATGGAGCACACAGTTTATAAATTTGGAATGCTTAGTTTATATCTTAATGTACAAAGTTTATATTATAATGTCGAGTTTAGTCTTTAGGATCTTAATTTTAGGGTTTAAAAATTAGGATTTATGCTTAGGATCTCAATTTTAGGGTTCATTAATTAGAATTAAGGTTCAATTTTAGGGTTTGGGGTTCACTTATTTTGGTTTAGGGTTTAGAGTTTGTAGTTTAGGGTTCAATTTTAGGATTTAAACTTAAAAACTTAGAGTTACGGGTTCACCATTTTAGGGTTTTGGGTTCACCAATTTAGGGTTCGAGTATCACCAATTTTATATGATACTTTATTTAAAAATATATTAAAATAGAGGTTTTTTAAATAAAATTTAATTTAACTTTTTTATTTATATACAATAACCGGCCTAAATTTATATTCACATAAATAAAATAATTTTATACATGTCACATAATTGTTAAATTAGAATATAAGAAATTACAATGCAGAGATAAATATCCTGGAACACAGAGTTTATAAGTTTAGAATGCGTAGTTTATACAATGGAACACACAGTTTATAAATTTGAAATGCATAGTTTATATCTTAAAGTACAAAGTTTATATTCTAATTTCTAGTTTAGCGTTTAGGATCTCAATTTTAGGGTTCAATAATTAGGATTTATGTTTAGGATCTCAATTTTAGAGTTCATTAAGTAGAATTAAGGTACAATTTTAAGGTTTGAGGTTCACTTATTTCGGTTTAGGGTTTAGAGTTTGTAGTTTAGGGTTCAATTTTAGGATTTAAATTTAAAAACTTAGAGTTACGGGTTCACCACTTTAGGGTTTCGGGTTCACCAATTTAAGGTTCGAGTATCACCAATTTTATATAATACTTTATTTAAAAATATATTAAAATTGAGGTTTTTTAAATAAAATTTGATTTAACTTTTTTGTTTATATACAATAACCGGCCTAACTTTATATTCACATAAAAAAATACATGTCACATAAATTTAAATTAGAATATAAGGCATTACAATGCAGAGATAAATATCCTGAAACACAAAATTTATAAGTTTAGAATGCATAGTTTATACAATAGAACACACAGTTTATAAATTTGGAATGCATAGTTTCTATTTTAAAGTACAAAGTTTATATTCTAATTTCGAGTTTAGCGTTTAGGGTCTCAATTTTAGGGTTCAGTAATTAAGATTTATGTTTAGGATCTCAATTTTAGAGTTCAATAATTAAATTTAAGGTTCAATTTTAAGGTTTTAGGTTCACATATTTCTACTTTATAAGCTTTAAATTCTATTTTATAAATCTTGAATTTTAAAAAGTAAATTGTAAATTATAATTAAAAAAGTAAAATGATTTAAATTTATAAATTGGAATTTAATTTTTAGAATAAAATGATGATTGAAAAGAAAGGAAAAAAAACAAAAGAAAGAAGAATAATAAGTGAAGCAAGCCTATCATGCAAATGTTAAAGGATATACGAAGATGAATTAAATAAATGACACAAGTAACAGCTCATCCTAGCGGTAAGAGGGACGCACGCACTCACAGTCTGGGTTCGGATCCAAGCTAAGGCCTTTTATTCAATTATTTGATAATTAAATGGGACATTGCTGGTTATTTACAAAATTACCACTGCGTTCAGCAACACCTAAAACTACGTCGTTTCATACATGTTGTCACATAACAATGTGTTCTCAATCTAAAGTGTGTTTGCGTATATATATAGAGAGAGAGGGATCATGTGAGAATATCTCCTTAGATTGAGAACACTCCTTAAAGGGAATTTGAGAGATGAGAGAGACACATATTTTATGTCTAAAAAGTGAATTTTTGGTGGACTCCATCACCTCTACAACTCAACTTTTTAATTTTAAAATATTAAAAAATATCTCCTATATTTTTATATGTAAATTAATTTCATTTTTTTTAGCAATAGGACCCATTTAAGAACATTAGTTGTTCTTTACCATTGTAGATGCTCTTAGGCGGGTGGGTTATAGAGGAGAGAGAAAAGTGGGCTGATGAGTCATCATGTGTTTACTTTTTATTCAAAAACGTTTTCCCGACTATCCCGAACTTCGATTCCGAATTTTTTTATACCGTTGAGCTGGTATTGTCGAGGCGCTCATTTTAAGATCCATCATGCCCAGGTAAAAACGAAGTTTTAGAATTTAGAACATACCGGTTTCGAGTTTGGAATGTATGCTGATTTTAGTTTTTTTTTTGTACGTTAATGTTATATACATTCTGAATTTTGTAGTCTCTGTTCTAAATGGTAAGCATACTGTTATAAAAAAAATGAGTCGAAAAAACAAAGCGAAAACATATTTTAATGGTTAAAAATCGGAAAAATAGATTCTAAACCACGTAAAATCAATGTAAAATCATAATTTATAAACCATTTGAATAATCTAGTTTGTAGTTTAGAATATATGTATATTCAATTTTGGTCATTTAGTTTTAAGTGTTTAAGTTGTTAATATTATTAGATTTGAATGTATTTTTTTTTATTATATTGTGGAACATGACAGTTTGTAGTTTAGAATATATGTATATTCAATTTTGGTCATTTATTTATAAGTGTTTAGGTTGTTAGTATTAATTTGAATGAATTTATTTTTTAATTATATTGTGGAACATGAGAGTTTGTAGTTTAGAATTTTTGTATATTCAATTTTGGTCATTTAGTTATAAGTGTTTAGGTTGTTACTATTAATTTGAATGGATATTTTTTTTTTGTGTTATATTGTGGAACATGACAGTTCGTAGTTTAAAATAAATGTTTATTCAATTTTAGTCATTTAGTTATAAGTGTTTAGGTTGTTACTATTAATTTGAATGCACTTTTTTTGGTATTATATTATGGAACATGACAGTTTGTAGTTTATAATATATGTATATTCAATTTTGGTCATTTAGTTATAAGTGTTTAGGTTGTTACTATTAATTTGAATGAATTTTTTTTTGTATTATATTGTGGAACATGACAGTTCGTAGTTTAGAATACATGTATATTCAATTTTGGTAATTTAGTTATAAGTGTTTAGGTTGTTACTATTAATTTGAATGCATTTTTTTTTTGTATTATATTGTGGAACATGACAGTTTGTAGTTTAGAATATATATGTATATTCAATTTTGGTCATTTATTTATAAGTGTTTAGGTTGTTAGTATTAATTTGAATGAATTTATTTTTTAATTATATTGTGGAACATAACAGTTTGTAGTTTAGAATTTATGTATATTCAATTTTGGTTATTTAATTATAAGTGTTTAGGTTGTTACTATTAATTTGAATTGATTTTTTTTTGTATTATATTGTGGAACATGACAGTTCGTAGTTTAGAATGTATGTATTTTCAATTTTGGTCATTTAGTTATAAGTGTTTAGGTTGTTACTATTTGAATGGACTTTTTTTTTGTATTATATTGTGGAACATGACAATTTGTAGTTTAGAATATATGTATATTCAATTTTGGTCATTTAGTTATAAGTGTGTAGGTTGTTACTATTAATTTGAATGGATTTTTTTTTGGTATTACATTGTGGAACATGACAGTTTGTAGTTTAGAATATATGTATATTCAATTTTTGGTCATTTATTTATAAGTGTTTAGGTTGTTAGTTTTAATTTGAATGAAATTTTTTTAATTATCTTGAGGAACATGACAGTTTGTAGTTTTGAATTTATGTATATTCAATTTTATAACACAAAGTTTATAAAATTAGAATGCAAAGTTTATATTTTAAAGTGCAAAGTTTATATTCTAATTTTGAGTTAGATAAGTTGTAAAAATTAATAATAATAATAATAATGTAATTAATATATTAAAGTGTTAAAATACACAATTATGTGGTGAGTGGTGATGAACCCTAAGTGTTTTGATTATGTCCAAACGTTTGAGAAGATGAAATTTAAAATTTACTTACATACGTTTCAGTTTTGACTAACAATTTTTGTTAAGTATATGTGTAAGTTTCTCAACAGGTGCTGAATGAAAAATATCTAGATTGTCTTGAAGACTCAGAAGTAAAGGAAAGCTGAAGTCAGTAGCTAGTCAAAGTTCAGAAGCTGGATGCTCCGCTCTGAAGTTATTAAAGTCTGATTAAAGCTCTCCTCAGATGTCCAAGAAGTAATCAGAAGATAAATACCTACCAATTCGATCAGAAGCTTAGATTAAGGGAATTAGCTTTCAGAAGCTAAGTCACGGGTTCTGTTTAGCATTTATTGCTCTGACAACTGCATTTAATGCAATGCGCTAAAAGTTCAAAAAGCTGTTTTGAAGGAGCGCGCTTGTCTACTCAAAACACAACCAGAATTTCCTTGTCTACCCTTTGTTGATCTAATTGAAGAATGTTTTCAGTCAACCTTATCTTCAACTTCAAATCACTTACCGGATTTAGTTAAAGAACAAGGTTAACGGAATCAAAGTGTTTGAAGACCGTTTGAAGACATGACAAATTAACGGCTACTACAATTGATGTCATCTCTATTGAAGATTCAAATTCACCAACGGTCATCCTCTTGCACTATAAATAGTAGCCAAGCTCCATTGCATCCATACGCGTGATAATCGAGCAAAATCTCAACGCACTATTCTAATCAAGAAAACAGAGCACCATTTTCCATTCTCAATCTTTCTTAGCATAGCTTTAGTTAAAGTGAGAGAGTGAAGAAAAACAAGTTCATAATAGGAATCTTGTAAACTGATATCGTTTGTGGTATTCAGTTAGATTTAGAGAGAAATCTAGTTGAGATTAGAGTTGGGTGAGAAATCCAAAAAACAGAGTTGTTGTTGTTCCGGTGGAAATCCTTTAACTCTTTTTAGGCTAGTCAGAACTAAGTGAGAAATTAACTTATGTTCTGTTGATGTAAAAGAGCTTCTGAACTTGCCATAAAAGTTCTGAATAGTAGATTTAAAATCTCTGGCGGCTGCGACCACAGGGGACAAGACGTAGTCACAGGACTTCTGTGGCGAACTTGGATAAATCGAATTGTTCATCAGGATCTCCTGAACTTCTTTCTCCCTCTTATACTTGTTCATTTTGCTTCTGTGTACTTGCTTATATTTAGTGCTGAAACAGATTTACTCCTTATATCATTGTCTTTGTTCAGAAGACTGTCCAGAAGTTCTTTAACTCAGAACTTCTGTTGCTGAAAACAGTCAAACTGTGTTTAGGCAGAATTTCCCTTAGAAGCTGCTTCCTTAAGCTAGCGTCTGACTCTGAGGAAATTTGACTCTGAAAAACTAAGTTTCTCAAAAAGCTTAGAAATATTCAGTTTACAACTTAGACACCTATTCACCCCCCTCTAGGTGATTCTGTTCTTGTTAGGGCCAACAAGTGGGATTTAATATAATTTTAATATAATCAATGTATAAGACAAAATTTATAGTAAAGAAATGGAATGAAATGGGGTGCTACTTAATTAAGCTCGTCTGTGTAAGAAATATATATTAAGTTATTCCCAACTATGCAACAGATGTGTGTGTACCAGCGGTAAGCATGCTTGCTTATTTAATGAAGCGCGTGGTTCGAATCCCACCCAGTGCTGTCCTGTATTTTTTTTTTCTAAAATTAATATCAAAACTACGTAATTTTGAGGTGTTCTCATATAAAATGTGTTCTCAATTTAAACCTTGTTTTCATGTGATCCCTCCCCTATATATATATATATATATATATATATATATATATATATATATATATATATATATAAGACTAAGAGGATGCTTGTGCATTGCACGCGATTTAAATTAAGGTGGTAGTGAAGGTTTAGCCTAGCTAAGACTCTTCTTATGGTTGAGGAGGTAATGGATTCGAATCACATGTTTAAGGAATTGGAGGTTTTTCTTTGAATATAAATGCAATTGTGTAATTTCTTTTTAAAAAAAAAACTTATAAAATTAAGGTTAGAAACTTAAAAGTGTTTTTAAGATAACATCATAATAACATAAATGTGGACCTATTTTTAGTCAATCACCATATAGGAACTAAATAAATGTAATATAATTAGAATAATACATAAAAACAAATATAATGTTAATTAAATTGAATGAAATTATCTGCCTAAGTAATAACTTAGGCATCTATTTAAATCTTTCATCCATTGTCACTTCACCTAAAATATATATTTAGAATATTCTCTTTTAAATGTAAACACTCTTCACAAAATTGTCTCTAGTGGTTTGAATCTTCTTTCTATTTTAAACATATTATATGTTATTTCTCTTCGAATTTGGAGAGTTTTTATTGTGGGTTCATGTCAAATTATCTATCATTCACTCTCCTTTTATTGTGAGATTCAAACAACAATCATCATGTGACACATAAGTACGAAAAATATCCTTCAATCTTGGACGATGAACAAAATTGGAAGGTGATTATATTGGCTTCACTAATAGTTCGTAGGCTTTTATTATTTCTCAACGGAAAAATAAATCATTCTCAAAGACAAAAAAGCAAAGCTCAGCGGAAGAACATTAGGTTACTAGCAACATCAATGCACAAAAGAAGGTTCAACAGAAAACTAACCGGAGAAATTCTACTGAAAGACAATGACAAACTCGACCCACAAACTTAAGCATAGAGACGAAGAAAGAAAGAACTCTAAAAGACTATGTGAACACACTAGAAAGCACATGAGATACCATATTAGGTTGAAACTATACGAATATATTGATTTGAATGAGGATACTCATATATGTACACCTGAAAGATGAGACACACAACTATAACAATATAAGTGTAACTACAACTCATACTTGACAACTTGTCACCCACTTGGACTCAATAATACACTCTTAACGATCATCATCATCATTCTTTTAAACTACTTTCGCGGTCAACTACGAAAAAAAACCAAAACATATAAACACTGGTTTCCACATTGGTCAAATGCACTTCATCTTTTTTTTCTTCTTTTTTCTTATGTTCAATTCTTTACAGTTAGACTCTTGTTGTCTACTTTCGAAAACCGAAAGCTCCACTAGATGGATGATTTTGGGGAAAAAGGAAATTCACAGTATCCAGTGGAAAAGCACAAGTGAAGGCTATCAAAAAATAAATCTAAGCATGCATAACACAAGACAGTTGCATTGCATATCAATCTGTACTCAATATATTGTGCCGCTCGCATATCCGAGGTCCATGTTCTGCCCACCACTTCTCAGCTTGTTGTTCTGTGAAATGTTTCCGACTGCACAAAATAAATAATTAAGATGTTAAGACAAGGAGACAACTCGGTTTCTAACGCCATATGGGTTTGGGTCAAGTGCATTATTAATTATTACAAGTCATACTTGGAAATAACAGGAGGCACAATTCACAAAACTTTTGCATCATTCCAGGAACACGACACATGTATATTTCTCTTCGCTCTTCTGTTCTATGAGGAAATTCAAATAATACCTTGACCCTTGTAATGTTATTTTTACTCAGTATGTGGCTAATTAATGGGATACGAACGATTCCACCTAGAAGTTAAAAACAAGAGTAAACACTGAACAATTTATAGTTTCCAATATATTCTTCATTGCTGCTTGTAAGATTGAAGCATGTACTACTACTACTCTATATTCATTTGTTAGGGATGTACAGAAAGAAAGAGAACCACAATAAGAGAAACGTAAGACCAAGGAATGTCGGTTGCACATGTGTCAAAACAAGTCAAAAGGCTTAGAAATGATTGACATATGAAGGTCAATATAGAAGTAATATGATCTTATAATTCAATAAAAGATGAGCTTTGTTTATAAAAAAAGAAATATATTAAAAGATAAGTTGTGAATTTTTTTTTACTTCATTAATATGGTAGTAGGTTCTAATACCTGAAACGAATCCGCTTTAGTTCATTACTTCCACTTGGATTGGAAGATAAAGTGATGTACACGCCTGGCTCAGCTTGTATCACGTTGTTTGGCTTATCACTTTGAACTTTGGATCTGAATGACAACATCTGATGATCTACTGCATTACCGTTTGACTCTGCTTCACGAGAGAGTTCACTAGAATCACTCTTACTAGGTGATATGTCTTGTGCATTCGAGACATTTTTGGCTGAAGTACCAGAAATAGGGCTGGAACTTGGTCGTTCTGGCAGTTTATCAGCCATTTGCTTCAACTGTGAGACAATGAATCCTCAGAGTTAAAAACATGAAATTTTCTGCCTTTAGAGAGATAAATTAATAATTGACCAATTCTATCCTTTATGAGAGCAACCAACACCTACCACACTTGACACTTCTCTCTCTCTCTCTCTCTCTCTCTCTCCCAGATAGATAGACAGACAAACACACACACACAAAAGGAAAGAAAGAAAAATAATAGTTGATTCATTCTTTTACTTGCAAACTTTCAGTTTCTTCTTCTTCTTTTTTCATCTTAGTGAATGGAATGCATCTCACCATGTCTAATGAGTCATGAATTGATAAAAGTCAACCCGACGATATCTCATGTATGAATAAATGTCAAGGAAGCACACTTAAAATACTTAGTCTACACAGATCATTGCATCTACTAGTCTTACCAACCAAATATTAAAAGAATCAGATTTCGTACTACCCCAAGCATGATTTTCAAGCAAAAAATAACTCAATTAGATTATACTATCACACACTTTTCAACTTTGTCGACTCTCTGCATTGAATGAGAATTAAAATAGAATGTTGAATAAATCTTATAGAAACTTTCTCCTCGCTCAACAAATAATATTTCCAACTTATCTTATCTAGACTTGTCAGTTTGTATCCTTCACCCAAGTACATCAAGATAACTATGACAAATATAGCAATGCCTGAGTTGAGATTAATGGGTAAACATGTAACCTTAAGTGCTGCGTGCATATATGTTCATCATAGAAATTACAAACTAAGAAAATGAAACAATGAAGAGATGTAAGAAATGGATATGTGGCAACAACCAAAAGCCAAAAAATAAAAATACTGCTACACACATTGCACATCATCATTCAAAAATTCCCTTATCAATGCATATGTTGTATTAAAGGTTAGTATGTTCACTTTATCAGTCACCGAGAAGATAAAAATATTTCGCTTTTTCTTTCTTTTCTCTCCTTTATATGTGGGTAAAAGTGGGTTAGTCACATTACTGAAATAGCTACTACTTACTTTTGCAGATAAAAACAATGATTTGTTCAATGCTAAATCATTCTTAAATTTGCAATATTGCAGCAATGAAGATACAATTATAGTGCTCCTTCACAAAATCATCAGCTTACTGCCTCTAGGGGCCATTTTAGCATTTATGATTCTATGCTAATAGGTTCATTCAAAGATCTAACATAAAACGCCTCTAACTTTTATTCTTGTCAACAGTCATTTCCTGGAGCCCAGGCACAAGTTAAGGCTCACGCCTGAGCGACAAGAGGTGCTTAAAAACAAAATAACATATAAAAATAAACAACACTTCACATCTTAAATTGCCACAAATAGACAAAAATGAAAATATAATAAAATGCGTGAGATAAATTCTAATTAACTACTAAGACATAATTATAGTTGATGAAAACATTCAAATCTAAAGAACAAAGTTCAACTTGAACTAATTAATAACTGAGATCGTCTATAAATCAATTATGATCTCCAATCTCCATCAAACAAGACTAAACTCTTTATAGTTCCTAATGTTATTCCTCATTTAAGTCACCATCATCACCATCACATGGAGATGGAAAATGGGAAATGAGAGAAGTTACTACGTCTGATATAGTGATTTATGTGTTTTGTTTCTTTTATTTAATTATTTTTTTTACTTTCTAAAACAACTATGCATTTTGTCTTTACTATTTCATATTTTTGTTATTAGAAGACCTCAAAAGCTCTAAATGCAGTAAAGGCGTGCCTCTCTCCAAGGAGCGCAAGAATGCGCGCATGGTTAACGGTGTGTGCCTATACTTGCCAACTCTGAAGTTATAAATAATTAACCAGGGAGTTATTCATAAACACCAAAAGGAAATATTGATCAAAACAGTTTTGTATCCTACCTGAGCAGTAAGAGACTTGATAACTTCCTTTGCTGATTTGCGCTTTTCAGCTTCATCGGCTGCTATCGCAGCCACCTCCTTTAGTTGCCTCGATTTCTTTTCAAGTTCAGCTTCAAGGCGCCGAGATTTTGCAGTAAGATCATCTACCTACATTTGTAATTGCAATGAAATTGCACCAGTTAGCATTAACAATAATGACATACAAAGAAAAACATAATAATTACAGTAAAAAAATAAATACAATACTTTTGAATGAAATTAAAGTGTGCTCTTCATAAAACATTACACCATAAGACCCCTATTGCAACTAAATTTAAATTTGTCGTTTGCATAATGTTTGATTAGATCGATTTATTTTAGTTAATTTCAATAACGTTGCAGTTTTGTTGCATTAGACTAAAATTATAATAGGGATTTCAACAAAAATATTAAATGTTGCTAGTTTTGTTGCATGCAAGTCACTTAATCCAACATTTTATTTTTATAATTGAAAATTTAGGTAAAATTGGAAAATGCGACCAAATTTTGATTGTTGCATTAAAATTTTATTGGTTAATGTAAAAAAATATAGAAAAATCAACAAATTCATAATGTTAGCACTGAGAAATTTATAGCATATAAAAACAAAAATAAAAATTGAATAGAGAATTTCTTTCAAAAGTCTAGAATTAATCGAAATTAAGTAGCCAATAAAAGTTGGTTCTAGCAGTAAGGTATTCACTATGTCAGGAGAAGTTGGCCCATAGGCAAATTCGACCCTAAAGTATCGGCATGAGTTCAATGAAGCTCTAAGAGGCAGTTTGCAGTGAACCATCATCAGTGTCTAGTGGTAGAAGAACACGGAAAATTCTAAGACATATATGTATGTTAAGCGACACATTCGGTGTAGGATCTCTACCACCCCTGAGGTCGACACTGACATAAGCAATCAACCGTAGTCCAATATGGGTTAGAAGGCAACATTCAGTCTATAAGGCTAACAGAGCCGAATGTCTCCATAAAATAGGAGCCTATGAGCTACCAAATCCCTTAGTGCACGATCCTAACCTTAAGTGCATGTGGTTTAATCTATTGAATCAATGTTCTATGTCCTCAAATTTGTGATAAAATTTTGATTATGAACCTTCAAACATAATTAATGGGAAAATTTCTATCATGTGCCGTATGAATTATATCAATCCCATAACTCATATTAAATGACAATTTCATATGATGAAAAATGGCTTACAAAACAACACATAGAGTTCCTTGGAACTCTAGAGGATCCTTAGCCCAAAATAAAGCATTAAAACATATTGTGTATTAATTATGTGATGCAAACAAATCATATGATAAATTTATTTTATGTTTCTCAAACGAACAATTTGGGAAACATTCAATCGTATATCGCATTTTTTCTCCCTTGAGGAGCCCTCTAACTAATCTTTCTCAAGCCTATATTTTCAAGTATAGAAATTTGCAGTGAGCATAGACTTTGGAACTCTCAAATGGAGCCACACAAACTGCCTAAGAAAAAACATAAAGTTGAATTTTGCTAATTTATTTTTAAAGTTGTGAACTTTTTTTTTTGCCTTAGCATGGTTTTGAATATAAATGATTCATTGAAACTTGATGATAAATATCATATTTTTACATACTAATTCAATTGTATAATTCCCGAAGTCGTGAATAAATTGTATAAATATTTATACATATGCATACTTTCCTAAATAATGAAAGAGCCTTTGACACCATATTTATATATATGCTAATATGAAATATTTTCTTATGACAAAATATAATTAACATTGCCACATATAATGACATATTTGAAATTATAATTCTAGAGGTGTGCTCACACAAATACACTAAACTGACATATCATATGCTATTATAATAATAATAATAACAATAATAATAATAATAATATTATAATTATTTATTTTGACAAATATATTTTTCATACACCATATATTCATTAAATTAATATGCTTAACTCTATTGGAAATCTTGTATCTATTATTCGAATATGTTAGTGGTATTGAGGTTCTAGTTATATTTTAGATATTTTCTATACTCTAAATTGTACAAAACATTCTTAGTCTTTTACTAGCAGTTGTTTTCTAAAATATAGTATATGTTTAGGAAATGTGAAGATTAAAATTAGATCTTTTATTTACAAATAAAAACTTAGTTATACCACTGAAAGAAAAAGAGATGGGCGACCAACAATGATGTCTTGCCTAATTGTTTTTTCCCCTTGACATCATTAAGGTGTATATTTTTGGTTCTAGATCGATATATCGTGCAAATCAGACTGAGAAAGATCACAACTTCATAATATTTACGCAAATATATCTAGCTATATATATTTGGTGGCAAAGGGAGGAAGGCCATAAAAAATAAAGGAGTAGTTGATTGGACCATGCACCTGTGCCTTCAAACTTGTAATTTGATCACTTAAATTAGTATGCCTCGAATCGTCAAGAGAAGGTCGAGTTGGACTTGTTTTTCCTGCAAGAGAGGGTGCAACTTGAAGGGTTGTTTTGATATCAGAAGAAGGATCAATGAAAATCTTTTTCGTTGCTCCGCCTACAAGAAATGGTAATTTTAGTGGACTTGAACTTGGACTTCCTAACATCCAGTTTCCTTTCAGAATAGGTAAGATGCCACTAAGTTCTGATTCAAATCTTTTATCATGCGTAGAATGGCAGCTTTCAGCAAGACTCATAGACTCCACAGATGAAAGCCTAGACAGTTGTCCCTGTAATTTTGGACCTGTATTCTCTTTGCATACTGCGTCATTAGATTTTTGGTTCACATTTCCAGGTAAAGCTTTAGGACTTCTTGCAACGGAACCATGTTCTGCTGCCTTCTTTAGCTTGTTGAAGCAATCATCACAAACCCTATGTGGTTTGTTCATATTTGGGGCTAAAGCAGCTTTGAGAGATTTTCTACTGCTGCATGATTTGCAAAAGACTAGACCACAATTGTAACAGTTGTGGCGCTTTCTTCTAAAACCAAATGGATTATGGCAACCAGAGCATACTGAATGATCAGCACTTAAAAACCATTTGTGGGGACATATAATTGCAGTGAAGTTAGAACCACATGCTACTGCCTTAACTTGCTTATCTTTTAGAAAAGCAACAAGGGTTGGTGCATCTCGGTCTTCATTGTCTCCATGGCCTAATTGTCCATTTGTGCCCCTTCCCCAAGTATAAACCTCTGCTTTCGAAGTCAAAACTGCAACATGATGAGAACCACATGACATCTCCTCAATAAAACTTCTTGATAATTTACCTTCAACAATAGAAGGAATCTTCCCTGTAGTTTTTGGACGTCCAAGTTGTCCATAAGATGTACTGCCCGTTGTGTATACTTGACCTGCTCCTGAGAGAGCTACTGTTAGATTATTCCCGCAAGCTACTTGACAGATGCCTACATCATCTAGTGCAGCTACACATTCAGGAAATAGTCTAGGTTCTGCATCACCATGTCCAAGACGGAAATTATCTCCATCTCCCCAGGTAAAGAGTTTTACGGATGAACAACTATCTGCAGCTTCTGGACTAGATGATGATGATTCATTTGTTAATTCAACTGCAGCAGCAGTGTGCCAAATACCACATGCAACCTTTTTAGTTTTTAACCCTTTCAAGGCTTCTACTACCCTAGGGATTCCCGTGTTGTTGCGGTCTCCATGGCCAAGGGCACCAAAAGATCCATCTCCAAAAGTAAAGAGCTGACCAGAAGATGTCACTGCAGCAGTATGCCAAACTCCACATGAGATATATGATACATGTAAACCCTCCATGTCACCGCCTACTTTTTTAGGTACCCAATGACTAGCTTCACCACCATGCCCAAGAACACCACTATTATAAACACCATCGCCCCATGAATAAAGATCCCCAGACAGTGTAACAGCACAAGTGTGGTTCTCTCCACATGCTACTGATTCAATATTCATACCAGCCAGGGTGTCTATAAGTTTTGGGTTAGGAACATCAAATTCGGCACCATGCCCAAGTTTTCCTCCTGACCCTTCCCCCCAGCTGAAGATCTCACCTTGCTTAGTGACCAACATAGCATGTCTGCCACCACATGCCATATTGTGGACATCTAGTACAAGTTTGGACTCCAATACCTTTGGAAGGAATGCATCCACCTTCGAACTTGATGATTGTCCTCTTCTCTGAAAGCCACCAACGAGTACTCCATCACCAATACCTTCTCCCCAAAAGAAGACATCACCCAAGGCATCAAAGTCTTCATGATAAGAACCCTGGCTAGATGAACTTACTGCACTTGATAAGCTAACTCTAACTGTGTTATTCTCAGAAGCAGATGTACGACCATTCAAGTTATCTACGCATGTTGCTGTTAAATAGCTATAAGGACCAGCATGCATTTCTGCTTGACTTGGACTCTTTGCTTGGGCAGTATAAGAAACAATATCATAAAATGCTTTTCCCAGCCTATTTTGTGGCATGCCCTCAAGGGGCACCTGATGTCCTGGACCATCTCCATGCCCTGGTTCCTGTGGTAATTTCAAAAGGGAAAAAATGACAAGAAGCAATAAAAATTAGTTGTGAACGACTCCCTCCCAAATATCTAGTCAACAATTTTAGTAAAATAAGAAAAAAGATAGCTACACACAGATGATGAGATTGAATGTCTTCTTAAGCGATGTGGACTATCTGATGGTGCAGTTTCACTTCTCGAATCAAGTTTCCACTTACGATGGTAGCTACCACGAGTAATGAGTGCCTTAAGGCCAACAAACCAAACTTCTGCTTCATCCTTGTCTTTACATATCTGTATGGTGTCAAACTAAGAGAAATTATATCTTGGTGGACCTGTTAATGTGATATCATTTCTAAAGGCAAGTACTGAATGTTGAACACAATTTCATTGAAAATAAAAATAGACTAAATAAAAGAAAGAGATTACCAAGCATATTATTGTAGTGAATTTATCAATTTAAGAAATTAAAAAGGTTGTAAACTCACCAAGTCGAGTGACCTGTCACTATATATAAGAGAAAATGATTGGTATTCTTTTTCTGGTCGAGGATATCGTTGGAAAATTGCCTGAAAGATGATATTATATTTATGTTAGAGTTGAAGCATAAATACCTTAGGAAAGACAAATGCCTATAAACCAAACAGAAACATAAAGTAAAATGTAACTAAATGATCTAGGATAAACAATTTAATAGTCCATGAGTTTGGGCATACCATATTAGTAAGTTCGTTTATTTAAAAAACACACCACAAAATTCCTAAATTTTGACAAAACTCACTACTTAAAATGACAAATCTACCCTCTATCACTATTTGATTCATTTTCGTTGTTTAATTAATTTTAATAATTATTATTATTGTTGTATTAGGTACACATAAAAAAAACATTAGTAAGGAAATGTAGTGCATCTTTAGCTAATAAAAGAACATCAACATAAAATAATTTAATAATTTAAAAATGATAAATATACTTTTTATATAATATTTAGTATTTGTTTTATGCAGTATTGATAATTGTGCGTTTTTAAATTTTTATATTCCTACAAAGTATTTAAATATAATATATTGTTCAAAATAAAATGGCAAATTTCTTTGTTTATCAAAAATTACTTTAATATTTTATAATGTCAAATTAATAATTAAACAAAACGAAATGACACATCTAACGCTAAAACATTAATAATTTTTTTTGACAGAAAAACATTAATAATTTAACATTTTATAAATAGTTTACTTAACATACTATATTATGAAATTAATTATTTCATGATTAGCTTAAAACAATTATTATTTTTTTGTTCTATTTTTCCTTTATTTGATAAATAATAAAAAGAAAAATCCATATCACATAAATCACAAACACCACATAAATAAATAAATAATATATAATCTTTTGAAACTAAAAATTGATCACTTATTGTTAATCAGAAATGGACTAGTTAAAGATATAATTTCAATACCAATATTATTTTACATCTTTTAATTAATGTATTAATAAAAACTAAATATAAATTAAAGTAGTGTTGAGAGTAAACTTATATTTAATGATAAATTTATGGATGAAAGGACTAAGTAATTAGTTTTGTAAAAATATAGGGACTAATTAGTGTAATACGACTAAACTCATGGACTTATAAATTGTTTATCCAATGAACTATAGAAAAAAAATTATAAGCCAAATGCCAACAAATGGAACTATGTCTGAAACTTCTTTGCATATTCACTTTTAATAATGCAGTGTATTTGAAATGTAACAAAACTTCTTTAGTTAAAAGCCTAAATTATTGCTCAAAATTTCTAAGAATTTTTTGAAGTTATATGAACTTACAGTACGTTGTCCAGGAATAATTTTTGAAACTTGACTAAGCTTTATCTGCTTCTCTTCTTTGCCAGAGTACCATATCAACAGATTCTCGTCCTGAGGTACAACTCAAGCATTAGCAAATAGAACTGAAACATAGACTATATAATACTTATAGCTAAAACAAACATAACTATTCTAGAGAACAAAATATCATGAAATATGAAGTGTTTTGCATTATTGAGCTTAATCAACTCAACATGAAGAATTCATGATTGAGCAAAGTCAAGCCCCCGCAATTTTGAATCAATCGATTATTTATATATTTCTGAGGGATTCGATACATGAAGAGTGTTAATACATAGCGACAAAGCACAAAAAACAAATTCTTAGACAACCTTGGAACTTTTTTCTGGAATGTTTGCAACAAGGACCTCACCTCGGGTCTTTTCATAAACATTTATCTATTAACTGCTTCGTCAAATTTGACACCCAACCTTTCATTTCCTATTGCTAAATTAAATTCTTAATAGATGTTCTGCATCATAGTCGTGCAAAATAAATTAGTATGAATCCATCCTACAACACATTGTTCAGAAGTCTCAGTACTGCTGGTTGACTGTTATGATGGATACTTTGGCAATTAAAACTATTAATGGAAACATCTACTATAAAAAGTAGTGGTGATAAGTAAATTATGGATACAACATGGAGATGGATATGCCAAAAGGTTGGCTGAAGTGTTACTAAATCGATTAGATTAACGCAGGGATGCAAATTTCAACAAATCGTCATTCAATAGTAGCAGCAAGTTAATAGGGAAGAGAACTTACATTTGAAAGTTGAAATGGACAGAATTTAGGCTTTCCTCTACGTCCATACTTAAGCAAATATGCTCCTTTCTTAAGTGCTGCAATGGCCTAAAAGAAAGAGTTTCGTTTATAAATGGCATATCTATTCAGCAACCTACAGTGTCACTTTATGTATATATATAAACATGAGTTGTTCATCTGCTTCTAAAATATAACCTTGATGAGTTTAAATGCCAACATATATAATACCATTTAATCAATAAGTCAACTCATGATGCAAGAATGTTTAAAAAGGCCTAACTAAGACCTACATTTAAGAAAAAAGTAGAGCATTTGTTCGTATCGTAGGAAAGAGATAATTAGGAAAACGTTTCGATATGTTAAGAAAATTGCACAAGGAATATGAAGGGAGCAGAGAAAGTAAACCTGGTCGATATCCTTCTCAGCAGGACCTACTCTCAGAGAATCAGCCATTCAAATTGTTGCGGTAATGCTGTAGAACCAATGCCCATCTGAACACCACCACCACCACCACCCCCTTCTTCACAACAATATTATTTACCATTAATAGTTCGCCGGAATGATGTGCCATAAGGCCACTGCCATAACCCCGCCCGCCATACCATTCTAACCCATAATAATACTAACTCAAAAAAAAGAATGTGCAACTAACTAGTTTCATACGAGTATGAGCTCGGAGAAGCTAAAAACACTCCCTCAAGAAGCAAAACCCTGGCAATGCGATATTATTATTCAATCTAAAGAATTTAATGGCAACTCAATATCCAGATGGATGTGTGAACAAATGAAATGAGATCAAATGCCTTTCGTACATCACATGAAATGCAATATAAGATTATCTTATATTAGAGAGAAATTTGACATGATAAACAAGCTTCTGGTGTAACATGCAACCTTTTTGACATTCAAAACAAAAATTAAAAAATGGAGAATCTAATCTGATTGATGTAAACAAGATAGATAGGTTTAGGAATGGAATTGAATTGGTTAGGCAATACAGATCTGTATCTCGAAATCTCTGGACACACAACTAACTGAATGTTTCCCTTGAATTAATCAATAAATATACTAAAACTACTAACATTTCTTTTATTTTGTTCAGATGTGGCATTTTTTTAGATTTTTGATTTTTCTTTTCTTTTAATTTATTTGTTACAAATTTTATTAAAAAAGATCACTCAGCATAAGTCTCTTAACTGCTCATCCATTTCCTTTATTACTCCACCTTTTGAGCACATATGGTTTTGTTCTTCTGTAATTGCTCTAATCTCACGCATCAATTTGGTTTTCCAAATCAAACTTTCCAACTTTGTTTGACTCATATGGATTTTTTTCTTCAATCTCTCTTTTTATTATTATTCAGGATGGAGCGTCATATTAGGTAACTGTTTGCAAGACATCAAGAGACTGAGATGAAAATATGATTTTCTGATCAATCTAATTCTTTGTCAAATTACTTTATGGTTAGTTTTATTTTTGTTGCTATTTCTAATTCTTGGTTCATCCTAATTCTTTGTCAAATTACTTTATGATTTGTTGTACATTGTACTCTAAGGTTAGTTTTGTTTTTGTTCATGTTCGACTCATATCGTGTGTAGCACTTGAAACCACTAGCTACTGATAATACATACATGAGAATGCATGCAATTCCTTTACAATAGTACTAGCAAAATGGTTCGATGCTTTGTAATATGTTACATTATTACATATAATAATAATTATAGGAAATGTATTAGTAATATATGTAAATTGGCCTAACATTATGTAATTTGTACATTATATTTTGTGTTATTTTCTTAACTTTCAGCAAAAAAAATTTATTTCTCTTTCAATTTTAGTTTTTTGCTTGCTTACTAATATGGTGCTTTTTTCTAGGCTTAATTAATGCTCATTTTGTCGCCTGAACTTCAATAAAAATGTCACTTAATCTCTTAGTCTAATTTAAGGGCCTAATTGCCCCCTTAAATTATTAAAATTGATACTATATGACCCGTCATTGATAACATGTCGAGTGACGTGGATGAGGGAGGAGTGTGTTAGAATGTAAAAAATTCAAAATAACGCATTCAAAATATCATAATAGTTCTTTTACATTCATTAGTACCATCTTCTCCACCTCCCTTCCTATTCTTGTAAAAAAATGAAAACAACTCATTCATTTATCTTTCATTGCAATAGTACTCTCTCCCTCACTTTCACCTCTCTTTCTTTTCAAACATAACCAAGACCTCAAACCACCATCAACACACCATTAAGTGAAACTTGAATCGACTGAAATTAAACAAAATTTAAACTCATTGCAATTTCAGTTTTTATTTTCATTTCACAAAACCCAACCAAAAACTAAAACCTATTTAAAATTCGAAATCCCCAATCATTTCCTCGCTGAAATAAAACCAGCTAAAATTAAATACCAACCAATTTAATAAATTCAATTCTTGTAACTTTTAACACCCAAATGTGGATAATTTTCAACATAGTTTGCACAAAATCAAAGCCCCTTAATTAACAAGAAATTGATAACTCAACCCACAAAATATATGCAAAACCATAAAAATATTTCATCACCATCTTCATTCTTCGTAAACCAATTGTATTGGCTTGGAACATATCAGGACCATCGTCTTGGAAAGAGGCAGTGAGGTCTTCGGTAAAACAAGAGAAAGGAAAAAAGAACAGAAAATTAAGAAAAAAAAAAGAAAGTATTAAGAAGAAGAAGAAGAATAATGCCCGAAGAGAGAAGAAGAAGAAGAAGAAGAAGAAAAATGAAAAAGAAATTGAAGGAATGCTAGAGGGAATGGGAGATCAGAGGGTTTGGGAAAAGAGAGATTTGAGGGTAAAATTTGTTTTTAGTCCAACCACCTTTTGTTATTTTTTTTAGTTTGTATTTGTAAAGTTTAATTTATTTCATTTGTATCCTAAATTGTGACATGTCACTCGCACGGAATACACACAAATTCGTGCAACTGGTTGTTGAGGGATGAAGGGTTAAAGAGTATCAATTTTAATGACTTAAAAGGGCAATTCGAACCTTTATATAAATGAGGGGATCAAGCGTCGTTTTTTTTTAAGTTTCAGGAGGCAAAATGAGCATTCAACCTTCTTTCTACAAGTGAGAAAAGTCATGTCATTTGAATTCCATTCTAAGAATGAGGAATTTGAATTTCTAATAATTGCAAAAAAGTAAAATAAAATTATGTGTTAGACTTAATTAATATTTCATTTTTAAGATTTTTCTTTTCTTTTGTTTTTTATGAAATAAATTTCAATTGTCTTTTCTTTTCTAATTCGATGATGAACCATGTGGCTGCTTTAGTGCTATGAAACTGAAAATTAATGAGTTATATTGTTTCTGTTGCGAATAGAAAGTAGAACTAATTGTACCACTATACCTTATAACATGATATGTTGTTTGTTTTATATTGTTGTTAATTAAAAGCTCTTTTTAATTTTATTTTTCTCCGGAAATTGGGTTAAAATGATAGTCGTAATCAAGTAGAATAAGGATGTACAATATCATACTTTGATTCACTGAATTTGAAGTGGGCACTAAAATGTTTTGTATCTACAATTTTTATTTTGAAATGTAGTTAACAAATTTGTATTGATGCATAAAATTTATAAACATGTATATCACTATATGTAACTGAAGTTGAAATAACTAGCCTTTACCTTAATGTATTTACTTTTACCCAGCAAAATGATAAAATTCTTATTAAAAAAATACTTTGTCATTGTTTAACGATAATAATTTCCAACATGCAAATTTTAACTATCTCATAATCTATTCATATTTTTTATTTTAAGCTACATATCTTCAAACTTAGGTTGTTTCTTTCTGCAATTTAAATGATAACTAGATGAATACTTCCTTTCTGGCACTGTATTAGTGATTCTCTGTTTTTTCATCAGTATAGTTTTACTGTTTTAGGTTTGTTCTGTTTTTTTTAGTTCTAATGTTTTAGACATTCATTATTTTTGAGTTTGCCAGTTCAGTTATCATTAATGAACTAGTCGAATACTCGCGCGATGCGCTGGGTTTATAGTAGCGGTTAGATCCTATTCTTTATGATTTCAATTCAGTATGGTTCAATATCAATCTTTTTCTCTCAACTTCAATGTGCACCAACCAATCTACTTTGCTTCAAAAGGGTTGGAGCAGCGTCATGAAATAAATTGACTCAACAATCCTAGAGTTCTGTATTGACTTGGCTCCATGGGCTTGCTAATAGATTGCTAGCAAATGCTATTCAGAAAGCTGCAAAGAAAACATAAACCATTCTTTTACTTCCTTTTCATTTTACTCCCATCATCATCTGCAAAATTTAATACACAATCCATATATATATATATATCTATCCTATTATTAGTCACTTCGAAGCCGTAAATTTATGAACTACAAAAGCTTAATTAAATAATCACCAAGTGGAAATGTAAATTATGGCATATTTAACAATTTTTCTGAATACAAACCTATTTCTAATGAAGTTGGAAAAAAGAAAGAAAGAAAGAATTGATGCAAATATATCCATTACTAAGAATTAAGCAACCTGCACTAAGCTACAAGCAGATGCCTTTTTTCTAGATAAACATATCATTGGACTATCGATCCGTAAATTTAGTAACCAACCTCCTTCTCAACAGATATAACGGTGGCCTACCGGATGATTTGGGATTCATAGAGAAGATGAATTTGCTGTTGCGAAAAGCTTAATTTCATTTGTGATTTCCATTTTAGTGTTGTGGAGGATCCAAGTTTGTGCTTTTATATGAGAAATTATACATTTAATTTGCAAATTTATTGGTAACTGTTAAGAAGATGAAGAGATGTTAATTTATTAGAGATGAAGTAAAATTATTATAACTTTGATTTTCTTCCGCTAGAAAGAGAAAAAACCAAAATTGATTTGATATTTTTTTGAAACTCTTCAGATTAGGATCATTTGTCAAAATATTAGACATTCAAGTGTTTCAGCCAAAAGAAAGCATATATTAGTGACAACTCATCAAATCTATTGATGTGGCAGTTTTTTAAGCATAGACTTTTCTCAGTTTTTAGTTATTTTAAGATTGAAATTTTCTTTATGTCACACAAATTTGCGTTTGTGAAAATAGGTAGTTATTTTTAATTTTTTTTTTTTTTGAACTAATTGTGTTCAAGTGTCGTTAGATCATCATACATCAATGGTTTAATATTTTTGCATGTTTTCAGTCTAGTTAAGGCTTCGTTCTTTACGGTTGAATTTAACTGAATTGATTAAAATTGAATTGAACTGATTTTACTGAATTAGATTTGTTGAATTGGTTGTATTTAGATTGTTGAAGAAGGATTATGCTGAAGTTGATTGAACTTAACTGAATTGAATGAAACTGAACTGTATTCTACTGAAATCAACCCAAAAAGATCAGGGATTATTAGTATTTTCATCTATTAGAATTATGTGTATGCCCAATATGTTCAAATACATGAACAATTTATTTGGGCATTTAACGAAGTCTAAAAATATTTGTTTTTATTATCAATTCTATTCTTAACAAAATCTATTTGGCATCATTTTGACACCAATATTATTTCTTTCAATTGATGAATCTAGATTGCAATAAGTATTCATGTGTTATTTTTTTTTTATCGAATCTGCTACTTTGCAAGTGATTATTACATATCAAGAAATATCCTAAATTAAATCATACATGCTAAAAGATACAATTGAAAGATGTAAATAATATATTAATTCCTTTTATTGGCCTAGCAAAGTACTCATTTTGTAGTACATATCATATTTTTAGTGGTATGCATGTCTTTAGTTTGAATATTTATGTATCCTATTTACAGAAAACACACTTAATATAGCATGGTTTTGAAAACCGGACCGGCCGGTCGGACCGGGTTCGACCGAAACCGGTGCCCTATCCGATCGGTTTCTGACCGGTTTTCTCAACAATTTAAAACCGCTCAAGAACCGGTGAACTGGTCGGTCGGACCATAAAATCGGTAAACCGGACCGGTTTCTGATTTTAGGCGGTTCATGATTTTAAGATTAAATTTTTTTTGTTATCAATGCAATTTAATTAAGGCTGGATATTAAAGTTAGGTACAATAAAAAAAGTCCCACTTTCCAATTATTAGTTTTATTTCTATATCATGTATTATCACTTTCCTCTTTTTTTCTTTTTTTCAAATTTTGCTTTAGTCTTTTAATAAGGCAATATAATACCCACCAAGCAATGGCTTGGTGGTTATTACATTCCACTAGGAAGTGTGAGGTTATGGGTTCAAATCTCATGATTGTAGAAAGTGAATTCTCAAAAAAATAAGGCAATATAATTTTATAATTTATAATTTAATTAATGCATTAATTTATATTTACTAAATTAACGAATTTTTGACATCCTTCCATATTAACATGGTAATAAATTTTGATATATGATTACTTGAAATTGATTTCACATTACATTATTTTAGTTCTTCATTTATTATTATTACTATTATTGTTCTTATTATTGTAAATTACGAGAAATATCTTTTGAAGTAAAGTCCAATTAGAGAACTATCCAATATGATAATTGATTTGTTTTAATGTAATAAAACTTTAAATTTTTTCATATTAAAAATTATTAAATTATGCACTTTAATTTTATGAAATTTGAACTTTAAATCATAATCGAATATAATTTAGGACATTTTAATAGTTACTATTACATTTCTTAAAAAGTTGTTAACTTTATTAATGTATTATAAAGTTTTATTGTGTATTTAAATTCAAAATGTAATAAAACTACATATATTTCAATTAATAAATTGAACCCGGTTCGACTCCGGTTGAACCCCGATCAAACCCCGGTTCATTGAACCGACACCTCTACCAGTTCAATGGTCGGTCCGGTTCTGAAGACCATGTAATATAGTGATGAACCCTAAGTGTTTTGATTATGTCCAAACGTTTCAGAAGATGAAATTTAATTCATGCTTATATACTTATCAATGTTGACTAACAAGTTTTGTTAAGTTTTTGTATAAGTTTTTCTCAACAGGTGCTGAAAGAAGAAACTCTGAACTGCTTAAAGACTCAGAATAGAAGAATAGCTGAAGACAAAAGTTAAAGCTCAGAAGCTGGAACCTCCGCTCTGAACATCTTTTGAAGAATGTTAAAGCTCTCCTCAGAAGTATAGAAGCAACCAGAAGAACTCATTCCATTTGATCAGAAGCTTAGACAAAAGGAATAAAGAGCTCAGAAGCTCTAGTCACGGGTTTTGTTAAGCATTTAATGCTCTGACATCTATATTTAATGCAAGGCGCCAAAAGTTCAAAAAGCTGTTTTGAATGAGCGCGCATGTCTGCTACAAACAAAACCAGATTTTCCTTGTCTACCCTTTGTTGATCTAAATGAAGCAAATTTCCAGTCAACCTTATCTTTGATTTCAAATCACTTACCGGATTAAGTTAAAGAACAAGGTTAACGGAATCAAAGTGTTTGAAGACCGTTTGAAGAAATGACAGATTAACGGCTACAACATATGTCATCATCAAATTGAAGATTCAAATTCAAGCAACGGTCATCTCAAGACACTATAAATAGTAGCCAAGCTCCTTTGTGCTTACACACGCGATTATCGAGCTAAAATCTCAAAGCACTGTTTTAACAAGCAAAACAGAGCATCATTTTCCATTCTTAATCTTTCTTAGTTTAGTCTTTGTAAAAGTGAGAGAGTGAAGAAAACACAAGTTCATAATAGGAATCTTGTAAACTGATATCGTTTGTGATATTCAGTTAGATTTTGAGAGAAATCTAGTTAAGGTTAGAGTTGGGTGAGAATTCCAGAAAACAAGATTGTTGTTGTTCTGGTGGAAATCCTTTAACTCTTTCTAGGCTAGTCAGAACTAAGTGAGAAATTAGCTTAAGTTCTGTTGATGTAAAGGAGCTTCTGAACTTGCATAAAAGTTATGAATAGTGGATTTAAAATCTCTGCTGACTGCGATCACAGGGGACAGGACGTAGTCACAGGACTTTTGTGGCGAACCTGGATAAATCGAAATGTTCATCAGGACCTCCTGAATCTCTTTCTCCCTTCCTTAACTTGTTATTATTGCCTTTGTGTACTTGATGTGTATTTAGTGCTGAAACATATTTTCCTCTTTATCAACTTGTCTTTGTTCAGAAGACTGTCCAGAAGTTCTCTAACTCAGAACTTCTGTTGCTAAAAAGCAGTTAACTGCGAGAAGGCAGAATTTCCCTCAGAGGCTGCTTCATTAAGCTTGCTTCTGACTCTGAGGAAATTTGACTCTGAAAACTGAGTTTCTCTAAAAACTCTAAGTTTTGCAGTTTTCGAATTTGACACCTATTCACCCCTCTCTAGGTGATTCTGATCTTGTTAAGGCCAACATATAGTAGTTTTCTTCTCCATATATTGTCATCCAGTGTTTGTCCCAATGTTCTTCACTACTTTTATCAAAATCAGTTTCTGTAAATAATCAAGGTCATTCTCTTAGCAATTAAAAATGAATAGCAACATGTTCACCGCGAAGGAAATAGAGTTGTAGACCGCCTGGCGAGAAAAGCGCACGACTGCCCTCCGGGATTGAATAACCTGCCTGAAACACATGTTGAAGTCCTTTCTCTGCTTCACCAAGATAATTTGAGACTTTGTTTCCCAAGGTTTATATCTACCTAGTGTAGCCTTCCCTTTCTGTTTTTCCTGTTCTCTTTTCCAGTTCACCAAAAAAAATAAAAATGAATAGCAGTATGTCTTAACAAAAACCTTTTATGAAGCATAAAACTAAGCAATATGACTATTTGACACCTTCAAGATACAAAAAATTTGTCTTCATTGCGGGCTCAAAGTAGATATTTTTACCATGTATTCAAATATCAAAGTAAACATGTATTCTAATATTATAGATTGTACATTTTGTACTTCTTAATCTTTTATGAATTCACATTATATATTTGCAGCATGAGTTGTGCCTACATTGGATAGGATTGGTGTAGATTGTGTATTTGACAACTTCAAACTACTCCTGCCACATGAATTGAGGACCATCTCTATAGCTGAAACAAAATATCATAAAACAAATGAAATCCAATACAAACTACAGGTTTCCACTGGACACTGAATCTTATAATCTTGCAACTCGTAGTCATAAAATTTAACTATTCGCCATATATTGCAAGTTCATAAAGCTTGAAACCTACAATCATCTAATCAGATAATTCCAGCATATGAAACATTAAAGATTTACGGGGAAAAAAATAACAAAAAAAGAAGGAAGGAAAGAAAATAACAATACCAGTAATGAGCAAAGTGTGATAGGAATTATTTTGCCTCTCAAAAGCCTTAAGACTGAGATAGCCCGCTAAAATTAGAAGTGAAGAAAGCTTATGCTTTCGACACCATAATCGACAATGATGTCTGTAACTGCTTGATTTCATTCAAGTATCTTACAAATAAGCTTAAGTTTCTAGCTCAACTACTTTCATGACATGCTAAGCTACTTCTAATCCATTCCAAAAGTATAACCAGCCCTCATGTAAACCCAATAATTTACCGTTCTTTATAGTAAGTGCAAATTTGAAACCCAATTAGTGTATAGCAACAACTAATAGGTTTAATTAAGATCATAAAAGTTTCAATCTGATTTACCATATGTTCTTCATCAACACATAAAAAGTCCATTAAGGCTATGAACAAAAGAAAAACAACAATTTCAACACTATCGCAACTCGACCAAGGCTATGAACTAATTCAATTTGATTGAGCTTTATATTATCAAAAAATTGAACATCATCAATTATGTCTTTAGAGAAATTCAGTCAGAGAGAAAGAATTTGTTTCAAAAAAAAGGAGAAAGAATTACTCAATTCGTCGATGATCAGACGGGGTAGAACCAAAACTCCTTACTCCCTCCACATATTCCTCGTTTGCTCTAAGCCTTACTCGCACTCCTCTCATATATAGCCTAAAACATAAAGCTCAAACTCATTAATTACTCTCTATTTCTGAAAGAAGCATGATCAATTACTTCCATAAACATTAGATGCCTTAATAATCCAATCAAAAAAAAATAATCCTTCATCAAATACCGTAAACGAAATCCAAACGCAAAAACATAATTGATGAGTGCTTAAAATGACATTAATATATGTTTCTTTTGTGCTTTAAATCATGGTTAACTTAATTACTTTAGGAGCATTTTACTTGTTTTGTTATATTTACCTCTACAGGAGTCGTCGAGTTAGAGAAAGTGAAGCTAAATTGAGCATTTTTGGAGCAGTTTTACTGAAGTTGCAAATTCAGTGCAGAACTGGAGTTAGTCTTGCCCAAGACTAAGGACCTGGCAGGCAGGAATTTTACCGAAGCAATTAAACCGAATCAACTCTTTCCTAACACGTTTCCAGCTGTTAATTAAAGACTTTTGAGCATACAAATCAAGAAGGAAGAAGCCAATTAGAATTAGGAAGTTTAGACTTTTTTATATTTCTTAGGCTTAATACATCCGTGACCCCTCAACTTATTTATTTTCACCACTTGAGCCCCTAATTGAATATTGGGTTCTCTTTGCCCCCTAACATTTTTCTAAGTGCAACTATTGGGCCCTTCGTCGCATCATGACCAGTCACACAAACATGGGTGTACTTCACGCGCTGCCACGTCACAAATTTAGGATATAATTGAAAATAAAAAATAAATTAAAGGACCAAAATTGAAAAAGAGCAAAAATAATAAAAAACATAAAATTAACCTAATCTTTAATCCTTCCCCTCTTGTTCTTCATCTCGCCATTCCTACCTCCTGCTCCCATTCTTGCCACCATTTTTCCTTGCTTTCATTCTTCTCAGTTCTTTATTGCTTCAGAGGTCGGTGTGAGGATTACATGGTCGTGATTGCTTCTTCGGCTGCGGTATTTTTGTAGGTGAAAGATTCAATTTAGATTTGAAATTTGGGGGTTTAATTTTGAAGTCAATTTATTAGGGATTTTTGGTTTATGGAGAATTAGATGGTAACTAATCAGAAACCTATGATGAAATCGCTAAGGCAAAGCCATACTTCATCTTCACCGTTGTCAAATTCACTGTCATCGTCGTCGTCCTCTTCATCATCCTCGCCCGTGGATTCATTTGCGATTAATTCCTGGGTATTGGTTTTTTCTCAATTTCTTGTTCTCATTTGTGATCAATTTTGGGAATTGGTTCCTTTTCAATTTCTTGTTCTTTTTAGAGTAAATGAATTAGGAAGTGATTTTTGATGTTGTTCCTCAATTTGCATTATCAAATTGATTTCTATTTTTCCAACCCTTTTCGATTTAATTCAATTTTATTATATTTTTCTGGGTTTGTGAGAATATGTGGTTTGATCTTCAAATTTTCAATTTAAATTTCTATTCTATTACTGGATAACGATGGTGGCTGAGTTGTGTGATTGAAAAATTGAAATTATTAAAGAAGATAGTGTTTTTGATAGAAGGAAAAGAAAAGGGGCATTTCTGAATTTTTTCTAAGGACTAAATTAAACTTATTTGTAATCCACTTGCTCATTTTTCTCCTTCCCCCACGTGGACTGCCACGTAAGCGGTGAAGGGCCCAATAGTTGCACTTAAAAAAACTTTAGGGGCCAAATAGAACCCAGTATTAAATAAGGGGCTCAAGTGGCGAAAATAAATAAGTTGAGGGGGGCATGGATGTATTAAGCCTATTTCTTATTTTGCTAGGATTTATCTCTTAATTAGGGTTTAACAACACCTATTAATAGGAGAGAAATTCCAGCAGCCCTATTCATATTATTATCAACGTTTCTTTAGTTTTTCATAGGGTTTAGTGTTTTGTTCATAGCCATGTTCGGCTAAGTTTTGTTATTCGGTTAAGGAATTAATTCAAATGCGGATTATCTTTCATCTATTGTGAGATTGTTATTGTTCTTAAGGTTCATGTGTTTTTTATGCATTTGTTGAGTTTAGAGATTTAATCTCATTGATTAATTGCGTGAATGAGTAATTATGGCCAATTATTAAGCTTGTTCAAGTGTCAATTAACTAGTTAGAATTTAGGATCTGTAATCATCTAAACATTCTAGCACAAGTAGTGAATGGATACAAAATTGAATTTGAATCGGAATCGCTGAGAATTCGATTTAGTCAGATCAGGGTTCTTCTATTTCTTAAAGCTTTCGACAGATTAAATTCAGTCGCTGAGGAAGAACTGTCTGTTTGATTAGAGATTAATTGGTTGTCTTACTTGATTAGTCTAATAATATGGAAGAATAAAGTTGGGAGTGCTGAGCCGACAGCTATAACCAATCCAATTCATAACATTAAGATTTATCGTTTCTGTCAACGATCAATAGAGTTTGAGACTTTTGCCTGCGAAATTCCTTAGCTGAAGTTTGAGTCTTTGTTTGTTTTTAATCAGTTTAGTTTGCTGCAATTTCTTTGTTTTCAAATCCAAATTCAAAACCCCCCATTTACTTTACTTATTTTCTTGATTATCAGTTTAATTGAATCAGTACTAATCTCACTGCACCATAAATGGTCTGTTGCAACCCCCTATAAATGTTGCATAAAGTCATTAAAGAGTTACCAAAGCAGCATAGGCAACTCTTTTAAGAAAAAAAAAGAGTTGAATTATCTGCCGTTGCCAAAGATGTCTCTGGCAACACATTTTCTTATCTACAGCAACTTTGTGGAATATGTTGCCATACATATCTATAGCAACTTGTTTCATGCTTTTTGGCAACCTTTTTGATAATATTGCTGTAAACATAAAAACGTTAAACTAATATGTAATTGCAACTCTTTTATACACAATTGCAACTCTTTTTAATGTTAACATATTCTATTTGTAACAACTCTTTTTTCTTATAATTGCAACACTTATTAATATAACATATTTGAACTCTAGCAACTTTTTTTCATACAATTGCAACACTTATTAATTTAACAAATTTTGGCTCTAACAATACATTTTCATATAATTAAAGAACTTTTTAATTTAACAAAATCATTATAAAACAATTTTTATAGGCAAATAATAACATGTATTTAACCTCTCATGACTCGTAATATTTTTTATAATTTCAAAAGTTACAATAAACATCTATGATAGTATTCTCATGAATCTAACTGTCTCATAACCGAAAAAAAAAGTATTATAATATCATGAAACTAAAATAATCTATTCTTTGATCGCTTGATCAAGATACTTTTTCATTTTCACTTGAAAATCCACCATCCACCATAAGTATCTTCTATGTCAATCTTGATATTTGAGTTTTTGCCAACTTCTTCAAAATCAATGTCAATGTTTCCTTAAATTTTTCTTCTCCTCCATTTCTCCTTCCAATTAGTTAGTTATTCTTGTGGTCAAGTCTTTTACATAGGAATCATCAAACCACGTGAATCCATGTAATATGCCGCCACGAATAAGTTACTCAACACACTCATTGTTGCAGCCCCATTTCCTGCACAATGAGAAAGCACTGCAAATTTAAACTCCAAATTGAGAAAGCACTGCAAATTTAAACTCCAAATTGACTGAATCAAAAAAACACACAAGAGAAAACTACGGTAATTGAAAATTTAGGATTACCGAAATAGGATTTGGAAAAATGAAATCAAGTTTTACCTGACCTAGTCTCTCTATCTCTCTTTCTATCTTTCACCCTGTCCATAATTATCTGCACGCGACATTGTAACTGAGCAGTGAGCAGATTTGAATGGCGAGGATCTGGTGTAAAGCCTCTTTGATTCCTCACGAGCAACGAACGGAACATATCAGATTCATGGCAAAAGGAGGACGCTGCCGAGATAGGTTTCAACAGGGGGCGTAGCTACTCATACCACCACACTCTAGGGTTTCAACGGCGGAAGAACGCACGAAAGATAGATAAACTGGGGATATAGAGATAGAAAGTGAGTGAATAGAATATTAGAAAATACTAAATTAAAATTAAAAAATATAATGTAATAGTTTAAAAATATTGAGGGAGTGAACCTTTAGAAAAAGCGGGAAGTTAAAATTTAGTAGTGTTTCTTGCAACCCAATTTGATAAGTGTTGCAATTTGTATAGTTAAATACGTTTCACTAATCTACTGCAACACTTTATGAATATTGTTGCAAGAGATCAAATTTCATCATATAAATAGCAACACTTTAAAGGCAACTCTTGTATTTTTAGTTGCAACAGACCATTTATGGTGTAGTGTCTCTTGGGTTCGACCCTGCCCTGTTTACAAATATTTGTTGTAGAGAAGTTAGGAATTTATTTTTGGTGGTTCCGACACCCATCAATAATCAACAATTGTAAACCTAGTATGAAGATGAGACATCGAAGAAAAATTGAATATCAATTTATTAGAACCTCCATTCCCTAATTGAGAGACTTGAATATTCAAACAAACATATTCCATAATTTCAGTTCATGGCAATGGAATTACCTTTGCATGTTCTCTTCATACCGATGCAGAAGAGTATGTTCTAAGAACTTCATGATGAGTAATTATCAAATAGATATGAAAGCCACTCCCCAATCTAAAAGAGAAAAAAAATCATCCAATCAACACAAAGGACACATAAAATAGGAACAAATGAATACATGAATAAAAGAAAAGAAAGCAGATTGATGAAATTACCTTCCTTATGTTGGCCCTAACAAAATCAGAATGCTTAGAGGGGAGGTGAATATGGTTTCTTGTCCAAAATCAAGTTTTAGGAAAACTTAGAAAGAATCAAATTTCTTATGTTCAGAAGTTAGCTTCTGAGAAGCGCTTCTGAAAGAAATTCTGCTTTAAGACAGATTCTATCTTTTCAGCAACAGAGGTTCTGTTTGACAGATCCTCTGGATAGTTTGTCTTCTGAACAAAGACTGAGATAGAGAGACATATGTTTCAGCACTTAGACTAAGTTGCAGAGTACAGAGGCAAATATAACAAGTAAATAGAAGGGAGAAAAGAGTTCAGAAGATCCTGTAGACAGTCGATTTATCCAAGTTCACCACAAAAGTCTTGTGACTACGTCTTGTCCCCTGTGAGAGCCTCAACATGTTCCTTTGGTAGCCATTTCAAGCTATACAAACATGATTCACCTAAGAATAGAGCAGAAAGAGCTTAGATGGAGAAAACTCATGTATGCCTCAGCAATTGGCAGCTTGATGTATGCAATGGTTTGCACAAGGCCAGATATTGCACATGCGGTGGGAGTTGTTAGTCGCTACATGATAGACCCTGGTTAGAAGCATTGGGAAGCAGTAAAATGGATCCTAAGTTACCTAAAGGGAACCACAGAAAGGGCCTTGTGTTTTAAGGGCAAAGAAGTTGTGATGATAGGATATGTGGATGCAGATTTGGCATCGGGTGACCTTTATAAAAGAAGAAGTACAACCGGATATGTCTTTACATTGGGTGGTACAGTGGTTTCTTGGGCTTCAAAATTTCAAAAGGTGGTGGCATTGTGTACCGCAGAAGTAGAGTATGTTACAGCGACTGAAGCTAGTAAGGAGATGGTATGGTTGCAGAATTTCTTGTGTGAGTTGGGTAAGGAGCAGAAGGATCGTATCCTGTACAACGACACTCAAAGTGTTATCTATTTAGTGAAGAATCTCGTATTTCACTCAAGAACGTAGCACATAGGATCCTATAGACAAGTTGACTAAGATTGTAGGACTACATACGACATCTCTTGAAGAGGAAGACATTGCAGTTGAGGAATATTTGAGGCACATAGAATCCTGTAGACAAGTTGACTAAGGTTGTAACCTTATAGAAGCTGAAGCTTTGTATGGTTTAAGTTGGCCTTGGTAACTAAGTTGAGGCATGACACTACCAACCGAGAATGGATTTAGTCTCCAGGTGGGAGATTGTTGGGCTTTGGAGACTAATTGTAATTAGGCCCTACTTTCCTTGGCGGTTAGGGATTTCCTTGGTGGTTTAGGATTTCCTTAGTGGTTTATGATTCCAATTAGTATAAATATACCTCTATTCTTTGTATTATGTATTCCATTCATTATAGTACAATATCCTGGCTTGGTAGTGCCCCTAGACGTAATCATTCACATTGAGTGGTAAATTGGGTGAACATTTATTGTGTATCATGTTTGTTTTCTGTTGGGCGATTTCCGCAAGTGTACGGAGTCACTCAAGTAGTAATAAAAAGATCGAACCCACAGGGAAATGCTAATTACTCATTCACTCTCATCGTTTACTTTATTCGTTTTCTCGAGGTTTATAGAAAAGAGATAATTTGGATTGTTGTTGATTGAACTAAACTAATTCCTAAACTAACATTCATTCCTACACTAACATCTTTAACCAACATTCTTCATCCAAGCAAAGACAACGATTCATTTAAGCACAATGAACATTATAACAATTTACTCATACAATTCAACCAATTCTAGAACACAATTAAACACGATCTTTCGATACTTATGTTTAATTGTCCTTAAGTGAATTAACTTAACAATATTACTGGACCTATCCTAGATAATCTTAATTAGATTAATGAATATCACGTAAGTTAGATTGACTACGACTTACTAACTGGACCTATCCTATATTAATAAAGCGTAAGTGATGAATATTCTATTGATTTTACTTGATAGAAACAAAGTAAATTTACCAAGCAATAAGATTTGAACATTCAAACACATGAACATATATGAATATAACTTTTATTATAAGTATTCCAATTTTCAAACATTCATAGAAATTACAACGGAAATTCAGAGAAATGTAAGAACTGTAAACGATAAAGGGAAAGAGGGTTGTCAATCCTTTTTACTCTTGATCGCGAGGTTTGTCAATCCTCAGGGCGTTCTTGCTCGTCTTCTCCTCGATGAATCGATGAAAGAAGTCTATCTCTCGATTAGCACTACAATACCATAGAATCTAGAATGAAAGATAAGTTGTATGGTGTTTAAGGATTACATTGCTTGATGAAAGGATGAAGCTATTGGGTGATTCGGTGCGTCATTTGGGTGATAAAATACAACTTTCGAGCGAAGAGATAGGTTGGTCGGAGAAAAATGGAGAAACAGCAGCCTTGTCTCGATCGAGATGGCCTATGTCTCGGTCGAGACAGCTCCCGTCTCGCCCGAAATTTCCTTCCAACGTCGAACCCAGTTTTGACCACTTTCTGCTCCGAATTTGGAAAAACTTAAAACATGAACGTTGTTTGTCTATGTCTTAGCTTTCCAACGCAACTTGAAACGCCCAAACATACGTTCGTATGAGGGAGTTATGGCCAAAATACTTCAAGGTGTCAAAACTGCCTCGTTTGCTCGAGTAGAACCCGATTTTAGCACCAAATCAACTCGATTTCTTCAAACTTGATCCCTACACATGAAAACACAAATACAAAGGTAAAGTTGCCCCTATCCTATGTAAATCTAAACTAAATGGATCAATTTCTCATGAATATATCGATTAAATGCCTTGAATTATAAGTACATTTTGGACTTATCATTTTCCGTAATCGTAATTACATTTGATCCTAACAAATCAAAACATGAGGTTTGTCACAAAGGCAAAGTTTGAAAAAAAAATTCGGATGAGATTTGTTCATTGATTTTTCGGATGAGATTTGTTGATCATATATTATACTGATTTCGTGATTTTAGTTGAGTAAACAAATTAATTTTTTAATACTAATATTTCGGTTTCACCCAAAATCACGATCATAAATTTATATCATTTAGCAATCTACAAGTTCTCTATTTAACCAAATTAGTTCTCCTTTTAGTTCCAACATTCTAAAATTTATTTATCTTTAAATTAAGGCAAATGATATATACAACTCAATGAGTTGTATATAAGCATTAATGACAACAAAATTTCTTATATTTTCAATAAAAAAGCCATTAACTTTAGGACAAACATTTATTATATTGAAATATACAATATATTATTAATGCATGTAGAAGTATTTTATATTTCGGGAAAGCTAACCTATAGGGCATAGGTTAGGTGCATTTAATGTGTATAGTGTTTAGTGCAAAGAGTCAAGTTCAAATGAGACAAGCCTTTAAGCTGAGACAAAATTTTATGGTGAGACACTCCCAAAACGGCGCCGTTTTACCCACAAAATGCAGAAGCGCGTTTACCCAAAAAACGTACAGTAACGAACAGTGCCTCCCAAAAGCTGAACTTCTCCTCAAAAATCACCGGTTCTTCATCAAAAACTGAGATTCTTCATAGATCGAGCTCCGCTCGATCTGATTTTCTTCAATCTACGAACAATCGCGCGATTCAGCAAATCAACACAATCTTTTCGACCTAATTTTCAACAAATCGAGTTGAAATCGAGCTGAAATCGATTTTGATCTGCAAAATTTTGATCTAACCTTCATCTGCAACTCATCACAACTTTTCTGATCTAATTTACACAAAAAAACGAGGTAATTTACATATATTAGCTTCTGTGATCGTGAACAATTAGATCTAAGCTTCTTCTGCTTATAATCAGAAATTTTGTAATGTAATATTCATTAAAATCGAGATGAAATCAAATTTGAAGATCTAATTTACAGATCTTAACTTCTTTGATCTTGATGAATTTAACCTAAGCTTCATCTGCATATAATCACAAGTTCTATGTCTTTGATCTCAATGATTTGCATCTAAACTGATTTCGATTTGATATTCTTCAGCTGAAATCGAGTTTTTTATACAAAAAATAAGATACTATGGATGCAGAAGATCAAACTATGAGTCATACAGAAGAAGAACAACACTCAGATGTTCTATCACCTTTTACAGGTACTTTCTTATCAGTACTTTAGAATGAATTTTGTTCCACCACTGAAATGCAAATGTTCCATACACTTAAAACATTTGTTCCAAGCCAATAATACATTTGTTCCAACAACTTTAACTTATAATAACACTTTTATATAATGATTCTAGGTTTATCTACCACTGAAGAACAAAGCAATTGCACTTCTACAGCAATTGTACTAGCTACACCAGAAATAACACCAATTCAGACACTTAATGGAACAAGAGAATGGTTGCCAAGTTGTTCAACTGACTTAAAACCAGAATTAGGAATGACATTTGACAGTATAGATATAGGTTTTGAATTTTATAGGTCATATGCACTTGCTGGTGGGTTTTCTTGTAGGAAATCAACATTAAGAAAGAAAAAAGATGAAGATATTATAAGAGAACAGTTTTTTGTGTGTAATAAAAAAGGGTACAAAGAACACAAAAAAACAACAACATCTAGTGACAAAAAACGGAGGAAAATAACAAATACTCGTGTTGGATGCAGGGCTATGATGATCTTAAGACTTTTTTATGATGGAAATGTTGGCCCTAACAAGAACAGAATCACCTAGAGGGGGGTGAATAGGTGTCTAAGTCCTAAACTGAAAATTTCTAAGTTTTTTGAGAAACTTAAATTTCAGAGTCAAATTTCCTCAGAGTCAGAGGCTAGCTTAAGGAAGCAGCTTCTGAGGGAAATTCTGCCTAAACACAGCTAGACTGTTTTCAGCAACAGAAGTTCAGAGTTAACAAACTTCTGGACAGTCTTCTGAACAAAGACAATGATTAAAAGAGTAAATCTGTTTCAGCACTAAATATAGGCAAGTACACATAAGCAAATAAACAAGTATAAGAGGGAGAAAGAAGTTCAGGAGATCCTGATGAACAATTCGATTTATCCAAGTTCGCCACAGAAGTTCTGTGACTACGTCTTGTCCCCTGAGGTCGCAGCCACCAGAGATTTTAAATCTACTATTCAGAACTTTTATGGCAAGTTCAGAAGCTCCTTTACATCAACAGAACATAAGCTAATTTCTCACTTAGTTCTGACTAGCCTAAAAAGAGTTAAAGGATTTCCACCAGAACAACAACACTCTGTTTTCTGGATTTCTCACCCAACTCTAATCTCAACTAGATTTCTCTTTAAATCTAACTGAATATCACAAACGATATCAGTTTACAAGATTCCTATTATGAACTTGTTTTTCTTCACTCTCTCACTTTAACTAAAGCTATGCTAAGAAAGATTGAGAATGGAAAAAGTGCTCTGTTTTCTTGAATAGAATAGTGCGTTGAGATTTTGCTCGATTATCACGCGTAGATGATGCAGTGGAGCTTGGCTACTATTTATAGTGAATGAGGATGACCGTTGGTGAATTTGAATCTTCAAAAGAGATGACATCAGTTGTTGTAGCCGTTAATCTGTCAAGTCTTCAAACGGTCTTCAAACACTATGATTCCGTTAACCTTGTTCTTTAACTAAATCCGGTAAGTGATTTGAAGTTGAAGGAGAGGTTGACTGGAAACATTCTTCAATTGGATTAACAAGGGGTAGACAAGGAAAATCTGGTTTTGTTTTGAGTAGACAAGCGCGCTCCTTCAAAACAGTTTTTTGAACTTTTGGCGCCTTGCATTAAATGCAATTGTCAGAGCAATAAATGTTAAACAGAACCCGTGGCTTAGCTTCTGAAAGCTAATTCCTTTAGTCTAAGCTTCTGATCGAATTGGGAGAATTTATCTTCTGATTGCAGTGGACCTCTGAGGAGAGCTTTAACAGACTTCAAAAACATCAGAGCGGAGCATCCAACATCTGAACTTTAAACAAAACTCGATGGACAAAGACATGCTCAAGGTCAGAATTACACCGACTCCAAATACTCAAAACCTACGTGTAAGACTCCACTCAAAATGGAAATGCATGCATCTGAAATGTTTAGAAGAACATTGTTTTATGAGGTTCAAAAACAGATTGTTGCTGCTTCGTTCTTTTGTGGAGTAAAGAATATCAAAATTGACAATGAAAAACACACAATAACAGTTGAAGAAAGATTTGAGACACATGAAGGGTGTGAAATAGTAGAGAATAAAGTTGTCTATAACTCCCTGAACAATGAAACTGTCTGCAATTGCAAGAAGTTCAACAGAATAGGAGTTCCTTGTAGACATATGATACTAGTATGGAAAGAAAAGTTAATGACAAAGTTTCCTGAGAAGTATATCCTAAATAGGTGGACAATTCTAGCGGCAAAACAGTCAACTCTTTTCTTAGACAACACTATCATTGAAGAATGTGCTAGAACATTAGATAAGAAAAGAATGTTGAATAGTTTATGGTCTGAACTTCACTTGTGTGTCACATTGGTTGAAGATGACGAAGATAACCTCACTGATCTCATCAAAAAAATGAAAGAATTGAGGACTGAATTGGAAGCAAGGAAGAAGGCAAAAATTTGCAGCAGTATAACTACATCAAGAAAGATACAAGACATCGAGATGCTCATGGGGACAACCTTGCCTACTGAAATTATAGTAAAAAAACCAAAAATTGCAAAGAATAAAGGAAGTGGAGTTCAACTTACAAAAAGCAAAAAAAGGTTGAAGTCAGGAAAAGAGAAAGCAATTGAGAAGAACAACAAAAGGATGATGAATTGTAAGGGTTGTGGAAAACTGTGCACACATGATCAGAGAAACTGTCAAAAATAACAGCCCAAGTAAGTTTACTGTCTTAAATTTACTTTTTCTTACTTTTTCTTAAATCATATATTGTTCCAACCAAATACATGTTATGTTCCAACCAAGTACATGTTATGTTCCAACCGTTAAACAATGTTGTTCAACCAAATCTATAACATTGTGCAGAACAAATTTTTTATAGAATTAGAAAACAATTACAATCTGTAGGAATGTAAAACAAGCATACATCATTTAAAAAAAAAACAGAAAAGCAACAACAAAACAACAAAAACAAACAACAAACTAGTAAGAATCCTGAATATCTTCCATATAAGCCTTTGTTTTGGCTTCCAGTTTTTCCTGTGTTTCCTGAAGTTCTTCAACAAGATCATGTTCGTCATCCCACACCTTCTCAAGATAAATCTGCATTTCATCACAGAAAAACGACATAGTTGCCTTCATACCTTTCAACTTTCTCATGATTTCATCCTTATCCTTGATTCGAAATGCTCGCTGAACATCTCGAATCACAGAAACAAACTCCCTTGGAATTTCAAGTTTGTCATTCATTTTTTGAATAGATTCGGGCTTCTCCTTCACTGTTGTTTTAAATTCACTGGTTGGACTACGTCGTGGAGATAAATCTCTCTTCTTCCTCTTACCAGAACTACCACTTCCTCTCATTTTTTAGATTGTTTACAACAACAACAAAAAATTATATGAAATCTGAGTGTTTAAAGAAGTTATTTATAGAAAAACTAGACACTGCAGTTACAAAAAAAAAACTGCCAAATAACAGTTATGGATGAAGTAGTGGATTATATTATTTTATTTTATTAACTTATCCAATTTGCTATTTTTTAGGAACAAGAAGCAGCAAAAGCAAGTGGACAATCAACTGACGCATGATCTATGAAGTGGATAGTTACATAGGAGTTGTTATCAATTTTCATTCTTGATAAAACGAAAAATTCATATTTATTTCTTGTTCCAACAGGATAGATGTTTTGTTCCAGTGGTTCCATTGTTTCAAAGAAATTATTATACTTTCAAAATTCTATTATTGTTGCATGACAATCATTAAATGTTGTTATACATTCACAAAACACAATTATCAGTTAAGGGGAGAATCCAAGTGTGACAACCCATTTTTATTATACCGGAAAACAATGTTGTCTCGTATCAACCTGTTATATTATCTTGCAAAATAATATAATCTTTTTTCATCTTGTCATACATTCAATAAAACTATATTCTACTATTATCTCAACAAAGCTCTGAAATTGTTCCAACAGAACTCTAATATTGTTCCAACCGAACTATCTGTTTGTTCCAACAAAATCAATTAACACTTTCTATGTGCTGTTCAAACCTATTAATATAAAAACTAATAATTACAAGTAAAAAGAATATTGCTATAAAAAAATGAAAATAATATGCTATTTAAAACAAATCACAATCTAAAAAAACATTAAATTACTTGTCCTAAACCATATTCAAAATGAAAATAAACTAAACTAATCAAAATCTTACTTCAATCCAGCACCTCTTGAGAATTTTGTTGCTTCTTTATCCACTTCTTCAAACAAACTATTAATAGGATGCATCAAAATCTTATAGCAATACTCAATTCGCAACTGTTTAATGAATACATCCTACACACACACACACAAAAACAGTATTAAAATAAAGAACAAAGAATAAGTAAAAAGAAAATTGCACAACACATACCTCATCAGTATCGAAAAGACCAATATCTCAATCCTTTGCACACTGCCCTGTATAACTTTCCATATGCTTCAACATGTAAACGCCACAATCAATAACATTATTGTTATTTCTCCATTTCATCTTTATTAACTTTGGTTTGTAACGAGACAATTCTTTCAATGAAACAGGATCATCACTATACAAAAATTCAGCAACACAAGCAACCTACAACAAAGATCAAAACAAACTGTTGTAACAAAAAAACAGAAATGTTCCAACACATAAAACAATATGTTCCACCAAGACAATGATATTGTTCCAAGAGTTAAACTTACAATAAATTCTGGGAAACCCAAATACTTATGGTTCTCTTCCAAACCAGCAGGAAGAAGACGATTATCAATTATTTCCACTCTCTTCGTCAAATTGTTGATAACCAAGACATAATAGTGTGCACCGTGACAAACAGGAAAGAACACCTAATAAAACAGACGATTCATAATTACAGAAAACAATAAAAACAGAATTGTTCCAACGCACAAAACAATATGTTCCACCAAGACAATGATATTGTTCCAAGAGTATAACTTACCAATTCGTAACCAAGCAAACTCTTAACACCTGCAAAATCCAGTTCACTTTGCAACCTTGTCATAAATTTCATCTTCTTCTGACTTTCTGTCTTCCAACCACTCTTACCATCATCAGAACATAATAAAAACTACAAAAAAACATCAAACAAATCAGTTCACAAAAACACTTGATTTAAAAACAACAAAAAGAAAAAACAAAGTTATTGAAAAAAGTTAAGAAACATACAAAGGGATAACCAGTGAAAAAAAATCTCTTAACTCCTGCACAATTCCTTTTACTCTCCTCAACATTTAAAATAGCAGACCATGCATCAACAACATTACTAAGAACCATCTTCTTAGTATCAATATCAAGACTCAAAAGATCATTCTGATTAATGATGGTCTGCCCATCATTATACGGCAAATCCTCACTTCAAAAACAAACAAAAAATTACTGTAAATAAGTTAAACATTTATAATCAATTTAACACCAAATGTTCATTTTCTTACCATTTGATCAAAGGGCGTAGAGCAAACTCAACAATTCTTCTATTCTTATTATCCATAGATAACAGCAAATCATCATTGTTTGCAAGAAACGAAGAACGTAAAAATTTTGAAACCTTAACATCCCTCTTTGCACGCCCTTTTCCAGCTTCTTCGTTCCTGTTTACAACATCCTCCTCCCCTTCCACAACTCCAGCTTCTTCTTGATGAACCCTAAGTGTTTTGATTATGTCCAAACGTTTCAGAAGATGAAAATTAAGATTCCCTTACATACGGTTTAATTTTGACTAACAATTTTTTGTTTAAGCATTGTATGTAAGTTACTCAGCAGGTGCTGAATGAAATACTTCTGAATTGCCTGAAAGACTCAGAAGTTCCGAAAGCTGAAGACAGTGTCTCAATGATCAGAAGATGGATACTCCGCTCCGATGCTACGAAGTCTGTTAAAGCTCTTCTCAGAGGTTCTTTGCAATCAGAAGTTTTATCAATTCGATTAGAAGTCTAGACAATTGGAATTAGCTTTCAGAAGCTAAGTCACGGGTTCTGCCGAGCATTTATTGCTCTGACACTTGCATTTAATGCAAGGCGCCAAAAGTTCAAAAAACTGTTTTGAAGGAGCGCGCTTGTCTGCTCAAAGCGAAACCAGAATTTCCTTGTCTACCCTTTGTTGATCCAATTGAAGAATGTTTCCAGTCAACCTTATCTTCAACTTCAAATCTCTTACCGGATTTAGTTAAAGAACAAGGTTAACGGAATCAAAGTGTTTGAAGACCGTTTGGAGACTTGACAAATTAACGGCTACAACAACTGATGTCATCTCCTTTGAAGATTCAAATTCACCAATGGTCATCTTCATTCACTATAAATAGTAGCCAATCTCCCCTACATCAACTACGCGTGATAATCGAGCAAAATCTTAACGCACTGTTTGAACAAGAAAAACAGAGCACCCTTTTTCCATTCTCAATCTTTCTTAGCTTAGTCTTAGTTAAAGTGAGAGAGTGAAGAAAAACAAGTTCATAATAGGAATCTTGTAAACTGATATCGTTTGTGATATTCAGTTAGATTTAGAGAGAAATCTAGTTGAGATTAGAGTTGGGTGAGAAATCCAGAAAACAAAGTGTTGTTGTTCTGGTGGAAATCCTTTAACTCTCTTTAGACTAGTCAGAACTAAGTGAGAAATTAGCTTAAGTTATGTTAATGTAAAGGAGCTTCTGAACTTGCCATAAAAGTTCTGAATAGTAGATTTAAAATCTCTGGTGGCTGCGACCTCAGGGGACAAGACGTAGTCACAGAACTTCTGTGGCGAACTTGTATAAATCGACGTGTTCATCAGAATCTCCTAAACTTCTTTCTCCCTCTTATACTTGTTACTTTTGCTTCTGTGTGCTTGCTTATATTTAGTGCTGAAACAGATTGTCTCTTTTTATCATTGTCTTTGTTCAGAAGACTGTCCAGAAGTTCTTAAACTCAGAACTTCTGTTGCTGAAAACAGTCTAACTGTGTTTAGGCAGAATTTCCCTCAGAAGCTGCTTCTGTAAGCTTGCCTCTGACTCTGAGGAAATTTGGCTCTGAAATTTAAGTTTCTTGAAAAACTTAGAAAATTTTAGTTTTCAACTTAGACACCTATTCACCTCCCTCTAGGTGATTCTGTTCTTGTTAGGGCCAACAAGTGGTATCAGAGCGAAGGTCACTTCGTATATTTACTAAAGATCTAACAATCTAAGTGTAAGATCCTATCAGAATCAATAGAGATGGCTAGTAGACACCAGCCTGAGAACCCTTCTCACTTTATTATCCCCGAGGGCTCTTCCACAACTAGACCCCCACTATTCAATGGTGATAACTACTCTTATTGGAAAAAGAGGATGATGTGTTTCATCCAAGCTCAGAATATGAGCGCCTGGAATGTTATCACTGATGGTGACTTCGTCCCAACAAGGATGGAAGTTGGTTTAGGGAATGTTGTAATTCCTCAGAGAGAATACACTGATGATATTCTTAAAAAACTCCAAACCAATGCTTCAGCAATGAATATGTTGCATTGTGCACTTTCTGCTACTGAGTATAACAAAGTTTCCTCTTGTGAAACAACACAGGAGATCTGGAACAAGCTGGAAGTCACTTATGAAGGAACTGGAAAAGTGAAGCAATCTAAAGTCAATCAACTCATGAGAGACTATGAGTTATTTGAAATGCTTGACAAAGAATCTATCTCAAGTATGAATTCTAGATTCACCAAGATTGTCAATGACTTGAAGAGTTTGGAAAAGGATATTGAAGAATCCGAGAAAGTGAAGAAGATTCTCAGAAGCTTACGGCAAGCCAAGAAGACTGCTATTGAAGAAGTTCGGGACTTGAGCTATTATGAGTATGATGAACTCATTGGCTCTCTAATTACTCATGAGATGTCCATGAAGAATCATGACCTAAGAGAGAGGTCAGAAGGAAAAAGAGGAGTAGTCCTGAAAGCAGAATCTTCTGAAGAATCCTCTAAAGATGAGGAACTGGCTATGCTGACCAGGAAGTTCAAGAAGGCCTTTAGAAAAGGCAGAGGTGGAAACTACAAGAAGCCTTTCAGGAGCTTTGACAAGAAAACTCCTGATTCTGGTGAAAAGTTCAAGAGAGATCCAAACAAGCCTATTGTGTGCTATGGATGTCAGCAACCGGGGCACATTAAGCCTAACTGCCCGGAGCTGAAGAAAGATAAGAAAAAGTTCAAGAAAGCTATATTGGCTGCTTGGTCAAACTCTGAGACCAGCAGTGATCCTGAAGAAAAGGAAGAGCAAGCTCAGATTTGTTTCATGGCTATTGAAGAGCCAACTTCTGAAGATGTCACAGGAGAAACTTCCGCACCTCCTGAAGCTACATATGACTCTGAGGTAAACAATTCTCACGAACTAGATATCTTTGATTCTCTTGAAGAACTCTATAGTATGTTCAAGTACCTTAAGAGGAAATTGGACAAGAGTGAGGCTGACAAGTTTCTTAGGTTTACTCAAATGTATTCTGACATGAAAGTGTGTTAGAAGAAAAGTTGTGTAAACAGTTCAGCACTCCTGCTAATGGCCCCAAAGCCAAAGGCAAGGAAAAGCTGCCTCTGGGAAGTGATAAACCCCAGAAGAAGAAGAAACCTATCACTTCCTCTCTTCTGAAAGAGATAGCTTCTCCTCCTGATGTTGGTACGTCTGTGAGTGCTACTTTAGCCTCTGAAGATGTTGGACCTTCTCAGAAGAAGAAGAAATATCCCAAGAAGCAAAGGGAAAGATCCAAGAACCCTCCCTTTTGCAAGCTTTGCAAGAGTGATGGTCACTGGTTGAAGGATTGCAAGTATCACATTAAAAACATCTTGCAATCTGAGATATCACTAAAACCTGCTGAAGAAAAATCTAACAATGAAGGACCCAATAAGGATTGGGTACCTGTCACTAATTGATTGTGTTGCAGGTGGCTCTGAGTGCTCCATCAATGTCAAAGCTGTGGTACATTGACAGTGGGTGCTCAAGGCATATGATAGGTGATGAAAAAGCATTCATCACATTTGATCCTAAAAGAGGTGGAAAAGTCAGCTTTGGAGATGCTCAGAAAGGAAGGATTCTTGGTTCTGGATCCATAGGAACTAATCCTCCGATCGAAGATGTCTCCCTAGTCAGAGGCCTAAAGTTCAATCTCCTGAGTGATGCACAACTGTGGGATAAAGGTAGAGATGTTGTCTTCAGCTCCTCTGGATGTAAAATCTTGGACAGTAAGTCAAGGGAAGTTATTCTAACTGCTCCTAGAGTTGAAAATGGTTTCATGCTGAACCTTGAGAATCTTTGCAAAAATATATGCTTGATGTCCAAAGAGGATACCTCCTGGCTCTGGCATAGAAGACTTGCTCATGTGAGCATGGACCTTTTGGCCAAGGTAGCTAGATATCAATTGGTTGAGGGTCTGCCTGAAATTAGTTTTAAAAAGAATCATTTATGCACTGCTTGTCAATCTGGTAAACAATCCAGAAGCTCTTTTAAAACTAAGAAAATCATTTCAACTAAAAGACCTCTAGAATTACTTCATATGGACCTTTTTGGCCCTGTTCAACCAATGAGCATGGGTGGAAAGAAGTATGCCTTTGTCATAGTAGATGACTATTCAAGATTCACTTGGGTTATCTTGCTGTCTAGGAAAGATGAGTCACTTGGATGTTTCTCAGTTCTGATAAAGAGACTTGAGAATGAAAGGAATGAAAAGGTTGTTCATATCAGAAGTGATAATGGTGGAGAATTCAAAAACTTCATGTTTGAAGAATTCTGTGAAACCAAGGGCATTGATCATAACTTTTCTGCTCCCAGAACTCCTCAACAAAATGGGGTAGTTGAAAGGAAGAATAGGACTCTGGTTGAAATAGCCAGAACTATGATCAATGAAAGAAGGCTTCCTAAGTATTTTTGGGGAGAAGCTGTTAACACAGCTTGCTATGTTCTGAATAGAGTGCTAATCAGAAGCATTCTGAACAAGACCCCTTATGAACTCTGGAAAGGTCGAAAGCCTAAAATAGGTTATTTCAGAACCTTTGGTTGTAAGTGTTATGTTTTGAATACAAAAGAATATCTTTCAAAGTTTGATTCAAAGGCAGATGAGGCCATTTTTCTTGGTTACTCAACACATAGTAAAGCATATAGGGTTTTTAATAAGAGGACTCAAACTTTAGATGAATCTGTTCATGTACAGTTTGATGAGACTAACCCTGCAGATAGTAGAGCTCCTGATGAAGATGTAGTTCATGCTCCTGAAGTAATATCTCCTGGTGTAAAAGAAGATGTTTCTCCCAGAGCTGCTGAAGTGGTTTCTCCTGTTGCTGAACAAGCTCAAGAAGAGAATTCTACTCCAGAAGTCAACTTCCTTCCAGAAGATGTTCCTATATATGATTCAACAAATGATGAACAAGTTTCAGAAGATACATTGGATGTACCAAGAGAAGTTAGAGCTCATAGGAATCATTCCTTAGAGAATATCATTGACTCTATTCACAATCATGTCATGACCAGAGCTCAGCTCAGAAGATACATGGGGAATGTGGCTTTTGTGTCACTTCTGGAACCCAAGGACTTCTATGAAGCTGCAGATGATGATTCCTGGTTAATGGCAATGCAAGAAGAACTTGACCAGTTTAAAAGGTCAGAAGTTTGGATTTTGGTTCCCAGACCTAACAACATAAAGGTTGTTGGAACTAGATGGGTTCTGAAAAACAAACTTGATGAATTTGGAAATGTTGTGAGAAACAAGGCAAGACTTGTTTCTCAAGGTTACAGTCAGCAAGAAGGAATAGATTATGGTGAAACTTTTGCTCATGTTGCAAGATTAAAAGCCATTAGAATCTTATGTGCTTTTGCATCATACAAAGGTTTTAAGCTCTTTCAAATGGATGTGAAAAGTGCATTCTTGAATGGTTACATTGATGAGGAAGTTTATGTATCTCAACCTCCTGGTTTTGAAGATTGTAAGTTTCTTGATCATGTGTACAAGCTGAAGAAAGCCTTGTATCGACTGAAACAAGCTCCCAGAGCTTGGTATGAGAGACTGACAAAGTTCCTTCTGTCTAAGGGATTTGTCAGAGGCTGTGTTGATACAACTCTGTTCACTCTGAAGAAGAACAAGGACATCCTTATAGCTCATGTATATGTTGATGATATTATATTTGGTGCTACTAATGAATCTTTGTGCAGAGAGTTCAGTGACCACATGAAGGCTGAGTTTGAAATGTCTATGATGGGAGAATTAACCTTCTTCTTAGGACTTCAGATCAAGCAAAGTAATGATGGTGTGTTTATCAATCAAGCCAAGTACGCTAGAGAAGTGCTGAAGAAATTCGGCATGATGGATTCTAATGATGTTGATATTCCAATGGATGTCAGCAAAGACATTGATGATGAAGAGAAAGCTGGTAAACCTGTAGATATAAAAACCTACAGAGGTATGATTGGTTCTCTTTTATACATAACCGCCAGCAGGCCAGATATACATTTTGCTGTGTGTTTTTGTGCTAGATATCAGTCTAAACCAAGAGAGATTCATGATGTTGCTGTCAAAAGAATTCTCAGATATCTTAAAGGCACACCAGAAGCTGGTTTGTGGTATCCCTGTAGTTCTGATTTTACTCCTATAGGATACACAGACTCTGACTATGGTAGGGATAAATTGAAGAGGGTCAGCACTTCTGGTGGTTGTCATTTTCTGGGGAAGTGCCTAGTCTCCTGGCATAGCAAGAAACATACCTCTGTGGCTCTCTCAACTGCTGAAGCTGAGTATGTTGCTGCTGGAAGTTGTGTTTCTCAGATGCTCTGGATTAAGCAACAAATTGCTGACTATGGAGTCATCCCTGGAACAATTACAATCTACTGTGATAATAAGAGTGCAATTGATCTTTCAAAGAATCCTATTCAGCACAGCAGGATGAAGCATGTTCATATTAGGCATCACTTTCTGAGAGATCATGTTCTGAAGAAGGATATGATCATTTCTCATGTTCCCTCTAAAGACAACCTTGTTGACATGTTTACTAAGCCTCTGGCTGGTAATCCTTTCAGCAGCTTGCGAGAAGGCATTGGTATGACTTATCCACTTCAGTAATTTAGTTTAATTATATCTCTTTCTGTCTTAAGTGTTAATCGTTTAAGATAGTTAAGTTGATTAAGTCTAATCATGATTTGATTGAAGCATGCGTACATTTATTGCTTTTTACGGCGCTGTTCTGGTGTTTAACGGTTATCTGCTCCCTTTTTAAACGGTGTTTATTTACTTTTTGAATTGGAACAGTTGCGTTTTTGGGTATAAATAAGGGTATTCCATACTTAGAAAACTTTCACTCTCATTTTCGTTGAATTTAGATTTTCTATAGCCAACTCTCTGTGTCTTTCTTTCTCTCAAACACTTAACCTAATTTCTTAAAAAATCCTTCAATGGCTCAAGATCATCCCATTGAAGTCACTGTCACTCACATCTTTGATACCGAAAATAAAAAGAAAGTTAGCGAATCTAGGGTTTTCACTTCTAGGTTCCTAGACGACGAAGTCAAATCTACTGAACCCATCTCTAAATGGCTAAGTGCTCAAAACTGGAACTCGTTCGTCTCCTTGGATGAGTTCATCTATACAAAATTAGTCACTGAATTCTATCAGAACCTCCATTTCTTTTCTAATGAGGAGGATGTTATTCACTCGGAAGTTGGAGAAGTTGAGATTGAGGTCAGCAGGGCTTCTATTTCTCAAGCTATTGGTATTGATGACGAGGGAATCATCATTGGAGATGATGGTTCCGCTGAAGGCTTTAATGATGCTAACTGGGCTAGACCAGTTCTGAGTGCCAAGGAAACCTATGCCACTTGGCTCTCTCAGCACCAGAGGTGGGCACACTACTTGACTACAAACGTGTTCCTTCCAAAGGCTGGAGGGGTTAATGGTGTTTCCAATCGGGAAAGGGTTTTTATGTGGCACTTGATGAATCAGAAGAAGATCAACCTTCCTGCCATGCTGATAAGGCAGATGAAGAATGTTACGGCTGTTAGTGCCCTTGCTTATGGTTCTCTTCTGACAAGGCTGTTTGAGGCAGCCTCTGTGGTAATTTCAGGAGATGGTGTAACCAGCAAGAGTTCTGTCATCAAGATGCAAACTCTGAGGCATCTCTCCTTTGACATGTTACCGAAGAAGAAAGAGAATGCTTCCTCTGTAAGCATTGTTCAGAAGGAGATAGTTGAAGCAACTGTGAAGAAAGGCAAGAATGTTGCCAGGAAGGGTAAAGGAAAGAAAGGATCAAGTAAAGTGGTCCTTACTGTAGAAAAGGTGGTTGTCTCAGAACCTCTTCCTACTATGGTTCAAACAACAATCAGTGTTGAACCTTCTGGGCAAATCGTTGCTGAGAAGCCAAATGATGCTTCTGAGAAAGAAGCTCAGGATACTGAGGATGCTCGCCTTGCTGAAAAAGAGAAGGCTGCTGAAGCTGAGAAAATTGCAAGAGTTGTAGCTCTTGCTGATGTGAAGAGGACGAAAAAGGAAGCTGAAGATAAGTTAGCAGCTGAGCAAGAAATTGCAGCAAAGGCTAAGGCTGATGCTAGAATTGCTGAATGCGCTGCTGAAGTTGGGACTGTAGCGTTCTCAGGAAATGTTGAGGCTACGGAAGAAGAAGAGGATTCTGAAGATATTCCTCTCTCCAGACTCCCCAGGAAGAAGATGTCAGCAAATATAAGGTCTCTGAACAAAAAGGACTCCTATATTGCTCCGAGTACTGAACTGGATGAATCAACTCCTGAAAAAGAGGACTTGGTTGATGATGAAGACATGATGGATATGTCTGTTGAAGAGGATGTTGCTGCTCCTGTCATTGAAGAGCTGTCAGAGGACAGTGAACCAGAAGCTGATGTGGTTCTTAAGGAAGCACAACAATTTTGTGAGAATGCTGATGATGATAGTTTCATTGACAACATTCTTCTGGGTCAAGGTAGAAACCCTGGTGATAGGGATGCTTCTGAAACACTGATCAGAATGGCTCATGTGTTTGCTGAACCAATCTCTATGTTTGATCCAAACTCTAAACGGGTTATCTCATCTCCCCTTTGTACTTCTCATCCATCCTCACCTCATACTCCTCATCCATCTCCTTCACTACCTTCTGTCACAGAAGTTAGTGATTCTCAAACTTCCATTCCTCCTACAACTTCAACCTCTGAAGTTGTACCTCCTAAAACTGCTCCTCCTTCTGGATCCTTTTCAGAAGTGAATTTAAATTCTGGACCCATTTTCACAGATTCCATATCTACTTCCACTACCTCCTCCCAATCTACTTCCTCTGTAATTCCATCAATTGGATTTACTGCTCCATCTTTCTCACTACCATCCACACTACCATCCATTTCCCCTACAATTTCTTCCTCTACCACACATTATCCCATCCTCAACCCCACATATCCCTCCTCTCTCAACCTCTGGACATGCACCTCCAGTGTGTGATCCCTTAACTACTTCTTCCTCTACCTCTTTCTTTGTTGGGCTGTCATCCAACTATGACTTCCTACGCAATACAATGGATCGAGATAACTTAGAGAGAACTTTTGGTAGTTTTGGTTTCATGGGCAGAGCTTCTGGTGTATCCGAAGCTGGTGGTGCTCCCAATGTTGAAGAGTTGAGAAGAATGAGTCAGAGTGGCTCTGATGAAATGCTGAATAGATTTGCTGGTTTAGGGCAACGGTCTTCTGCTGCTGACATGTATGCTCAGGGCATTGTGCTGCAAGAAATTCAATCTTTGAAAGCTCAGAACCTGCAGCTCATGACTATGCTTCAAGTACAGAATCCTACTATCTACACTCGCAATCTTTCTACACTTCATCTGGCTACATATGATGAGTTATACAAGTTGAGAGAACTTGCTCTGACACTTCCAACTTTGGAAAATATTGCTCTTGCTTCTTCTCTAAAAGTTAATGCCAATCTGGAGATTTTGTCCGAAGAAGTCAAGGAAGCAAATGAGCATTATGAGGCTCATGAGAAAATTCTTCCAAGTAAAATTGATGATCTGCAAAGTACTGCTAATCATATTCTGAGAGAAGTGAAATCATCTGCTCAAGGATCATCGTCTTCAGGGGCTGCTAAGATTGTATATGACATCACTCCTGATCTCAACAATCGTCTACAGAGCATTGAGTCCGCTGTGACTGCTCAGAGCGCCCAGATTGCTGAGCTTACTGAACTTCTGAAAGTTATGCACTCTCAAGCACGAAGAGAAGGTTCTTCACAACTGCTATAGGTTTGTTCGAGGACAGACTTATATTCAGAATGAGCATTTCACTGCTGCTGTGTATGCTAACAATCGGTTGATCAAGCTCCTTCTGGAAGATGTTCAGAGACATCAACCTTTGTCTGGACAGACTTTTGATCATATGAAAACCATTGATGCTGATTTCCGGCGAAGAATGGAATTGATCAACTCTGTAAGGCCTACTCCTCAGCAATATCAGACTGCTTTGAATGTTCAGCAGAAATTGGACTCTCAAGGTGCTCTGGGTGTTCCTGTTGGTTCTGGCCAAACGGGGGAGAAGTCTGCTCAGCAGGGTGGTCTCAAGTCTGCTGGGATGAAGAGACAGAATGTTGGTGAAGGTTCAAGTGGTGTCCCTCCTCCTCAGAAGAGATCTAGAAACAATTAATCTCATTAAGACTTAAGCTTCTTAGCTAGGTTCTGGGTTGGGTAGTTTTGTCTTAGGACTTTATTCCCTTCTGATGATTATTGTGTTTGTTTCTTCTGACGACGATTATATGCAATTGAACTCTTCTTATACATATTGCCTATCTCTGATTATTTTCTTACTGATTATGTTTTCTTTTTAACTTAGTAACTTTCACTTCGATAAAATCTAACAACTTGATCTTAAGTCTATTTTAAGTTTATACAGATTGTTGAAGTTCACCATTTACACTAAAATGGGGGAGTTAAGTTACTCAGAAGTTTTAAAGAATATGTATCAGGAAATTTCACTCTAAACCTTGTATTTTCTCAAGAATTTTTACCTTATGTCCACGGTTTGTCCATAACCAAAATGGGGGAGAATGATGAACCCTACGTGTTTTGATTATGTCCAAACGTTTCAGAAGATGAAAATTAAGATTCCTTTACATACGGTTTAATGTTGACTAACAATTTTTTGTTTAAGCATTGTATGTAAGTTACTCAGCAGGTGCTGAATGAAATACTTCTGAATTGCCTGAAAGACTTAGAAGTTCCGAAAGCTGAAGACAGTGTCTCAATGATCAGAAGCTGGATACTCCGCTCCGATGCTACGAAGTCTGTTAAATCTCTTCTCAGAGGTTCTTTGCAATCAGAAGTTTTATCAATTCGATCAGAAGTCTAGACAATTGGAATTAGCTTTCAGAAGCTAAGTCACGGGTTCTGCCGAGCATTTATTGCTCTGACACTTGCATTTAATGCAAGGCGCCAAAAGTTCAAAAAGCTATTTTGAAGGAGCGCGCTTGTCTGCTCAAAGCGAAACCAGAATTTCCTTGTCTACCCTTTGTTGATCCAATTGAAGAATGTTTCCAGTCAACCTTATCTTCAACTTCAAGTCTCTTACCGGATTTAGTTAAAGAACAAGGTTAACGGAATCAAAGTGTTTGAAGACCGTTTGAAGACTTGACAAATTAACGGCTACAACAACTGATGTCATCTCCTTTGAAGATTCAAATTCACCAATGGTCATCCTCATTCACTATAAATAGTAGCCAAGCTCCACTACATCAACTACGCGTGATAATCGAGCAAAATCTTAACGCACTGTTTGAACAAGAAAAACAGAGCACCCTTTTTCCATTCTCAATCTTTCTTAGCTTAGTCTTAGTTACAGTGAGAAAGTGAAGAAAAACAAGTTCATAATAGGAATCTTGTAAACTGATATCGTTTGTGATATTCAGTTAGATTTAGAGAGAAATCTAGTTAAGATTAGAGTTGGGTGAGAAATCCAGAAAACAGAGTGTTGTTGTTCTGGTGGAAATCCTTTAACTCTCTTTAGACTAGTCAGAACTAAGTGAGAAATTAGCTTAAGTTCTGTTAATGTAAAGGAGCTTCTGAACTTGCCATAAAAGTTCTGAATAGTAGATTTAAAATCTCTGGTGGCTGCGACCTCAGGGGACAAGACGTAGTCACAGAACTTCTGTGGCGAACTTGTATAAATCGACGTGTTCATCAGAATCTCCTAAACTTCTTTCTCCCTCTTATACTTGTTACTTTTGCTTCTGTGTGCTTGCTTATATTTAGTGCTGAAACAGATTGTCTCTTTTTATCATTGTCTTTGTTCAGAAGACTGTCCAGAAGTTCTTAAACTCAGAACTTCTGTTGCTGAAAACAGTCTAACTGTGTTTAGGTAGAATTTCCCTCAGAAGCTGCTTCTGTAAGCTTGCCTCTGACTCTGAGGAAATTTGGCTCTGAAATTTAAGTTTCTTGAAAAACTTAGAAAATTTTAGTTTTCAACTTAGACACCTATTCACCCCCCTCTAGGTGATTCTGTTATTGTTAGGGCCAACACTTCTCCAGAATTAAGTCTGTAAAAAAACAACCAAAAACTTAACATAAAAAAATTGTTCCAACAGAGCAAACACTATGTTCCACAAAGCCAATCCTCTTGTTCCAACAAATGCAAAAAAAGATTATAAAACACAGAGAAGGAGAAATACATACAAACTTTTCTCACAATACTGAGTAAAAACATACTCCGCAACAATACTCGCCCATTCAGAAATAACTTCATCAATCTCTTCTTTACTGAATAGCTTCCTTTGCAACTTTTTCCACTAAAGAACAGATTAAAAAACACATTTCATTTTGAAAAATACAAGTTAAACATAATTATAATTGAAAAGAAAAAAGATTTCAATTATACCAGAGTTGAAATGTTGAAATTAGAATGAAATACAATATCACGCATAAATTTCAATACGTAATAACCACAACTCGTATCATCAGATTGCCTAGGATAACCCTACAAAGCAACAATACAAGTGAATTAAAAAAAAGATTGCAAATAAAAAATGTAAAACACAAAACAAATGCATTATCTAAACTTACAGGAGGGCAATTCCAATTAACCTTCAAATTTTTTGCTCCAGCTTCAACGTAGAAAGATGTAATAGATCTACAAGTTTAAATAAACATATAACAAACAATTCAATAACCATTAAACTGTTAATTAATAAAAATAAAGCTTAAAAAACATACTTATTCACAACAATCTTCCATTCATCATCATCAGGTAACAAACGAGGTTTTGCTGGATCAAACCAATAAACCTTCTTCTTCTCAAGCTCAATCACAGTTAAAGTCCAATGTCTCCTGGACAAAAACAAAAAAACAAAATATTACAATAACAGATCACAACATAATCTAAAAAATGAAAAAAAAATTAGTACCTTGTGTTTTGAGGAACCAAATATATAAGCTTTTTCCCACAAGCATCAAATCTAGATTTCAACACCAAAGCTTTTTCATCTAGCGTCTTCTTTTTGTTTTCACAGGTCCGGTTTGGATCAATAAAACACAACTTCCTTTTGATTTCAAAATCACTTAGGTAGTCATAAAGGAATCTGTAGAACAAATAAACAGTTAAGCAACAATCTATAACAACTGTCCTATTTTTAAAAAAAAGGTAGGTTAAGAACGTACTTGATATAAAAAACAATTGTCCCACAACCAATCTCTGACCTATCAACAACTGAGCGTATATCAGAACGCAGAACTACCGCATTCACCTCATGACCAAAAACCTCTTTCTCTAAACGACTAAAAATTGTCCTGTTATCAATTAAATTTGCACAAGCCCAATTACACAGTCCTAATAATTCATCTGGAATGTCCTCTGGCAACGACTTCAAATCATCAGTATCAAAATCAGACTCATTTTCAAGTCCATCAACTGGACCATCATCTAACAGCCTGTAAAAATATTAAACAACTAACAAAAATCAAAAAAGCACATACAAAAACATTTGTTCCAGATCAAATAGAAAAATTAGTATAACTTACATTATGTGAACAGCAGAAACAACATCAGCATTAGCCTTTTTAACCTCATCTTTAACAGAATCATCCTGCCCAACATTAGCTCCACCATGATCCAAAACAGCATCAAATTCATCACTTCTTTTATTATAATCTTTCACATCAGCATCTTTATCAACATTCTCCTCACTACCAAGATTATCATGGCTAGATAAAACCAAAAAACAAAAACAAAACTCAAAAAATGATTATGTTCCAACACCAATAATATATTGTTCCACACAATAAATCATGTTGTTCCAACAATAATATATACTATAAAAATGTAGTCAAACACAGAAATTTTAAAATGAGAAAAACAACAAAGAGATAGACAAAACACTTACAGTTTGTCTTCACCTTCCAACGAACAAAAAGACTGGCTCAACAAATCAAAAGTAGGCGACGTATATCTTTTTATCTTTTTTGTGGCATTTACATCCTTTTTAACTACAGGATCAAATTGTGAACAAAGTGCTGATAAAGCTGCCAAAAACTCAGGTTGATCAAAGTAATCATCCTGGCTAAAAACACCTGAAATAACTCCTTCTGCTACTCTGTCTCCTTTCTCTGAATGCTGGCTAACCCTAACTTCTTTCGGAATCCTATATTTACTCCATATGTTATCAATAAGGTTAGCCATCTGCGTAGACAGATCCTTTTCTTCAAACATCATACCAGCTTGGTCTAAAACCACAGACATTTCCAGCTAATTTAGTAGCCAAATCCTTAAACTTCATCATAAAACTCTGAAAAAATACAAAGAATAAAATTAAATAATGATAAATCTATTAAAGAAGTACTAAAACAAACCAAGATATTGTGAAGGAAGCAAAAGACAACAAACATACCACTAAATCAGTAGGATTTGATGAAACTTCTTCTCCACACTTCTGTTTTACTTGTTCTTCTTTTTTCCCACTTCCTTCTTCAACTCGCAACTTCTTCTTGGAATCTTCTTTATCATTCCTTTCTTCTCGTTTCCGCTTCTTTGCTTCTTTCTTCTTCATCTTTTCTTGCAATTCAAACACACTTGCCAGAACGATACCATTACCAAAACCATACTTCCCTTCTGTAACAATTCTATCCGAGACTTGTTTTTCACCCCACACAGAAGTTAGAGGAATCTGTCTGGGCATCACACAATCTGAACGTTGTAAACGGTCAAAATAACATATTTGCAATGAAAAAAAGCAAAATCTCAAGTTATAACACAAGTACAAAAAATGTTCCAAACCAGATATTCTTTTGTTCCACACAAACAAACCATTTGTTCCAACAGAAATACTTACCAGAACAAAAGGTAATGGCCCACAGAAAAAAGAAACACCATCCTTGTAATCACGAACACACTTCAGCAAAGATTTAAACACGAAACCACACCAATTAAGATTCTTAATTTGTCCTGCGTCCATGCAGCTATACAAAAACTTGAGATACAGTTGCCTATTATTTGTAGAATAAATGCAAGAGTTCACAACAATAAGCAAAAAATTCCAAATGAACTCATCACAAACAGGTTCTTTCACCAGAATATCAAGCTTTTGCATAACAATAGTATCATGAGGACTACCAATCCTAATATCATAGCCCTTCCTAAACTCCTTTAAAAATCTAATCCACCTTCCAGAACTATCGCCCTTATGTTCATGTACTTCTTCAATATTTTTCCCTCCACGAGGCAGACCATAAACAGCATTCACATCTTCTTCACTTATGTTTATTTTCTCACCAAAAGGAAGCAGAAAACAACATCTATCCACATCAATACTATGAACAAGTTTTGCACAAAAAGATGCATTGTCCTTCCCAATATCTAGGTGTAAAAAACCACCAAAACCAATATCTCTAATAACACCTTTATGAGAATCAGGCATTCTCTTCAGAAAATCCATCCAAACCATTGGCCTAATTCTCTGATTTAAACATTCATCTGCAGACTTCTTGTTGCCCTTATTCCTAATAGGACGAACAGACTTCGGGTTAACAATAGAAACTCTAACAACCTGCTTCTTAGACCTAGAAGCAGCCAAAGACTTTCCAACAGCTTTTACAATTTTCTTACAATCAGCAACAATATCATTATCACTATCATCACTTCCCACTCCACATACTGGTGAACTTGCATTATACACAAAATTAGGATCTGCATCACCATCTGTATCATCATCATCTTCCCCACTATCATCTTCACTTTCACTTCCATTATGTGAACTGCTTTCACCATCATCACCAGCTGTATCACCACGAGAAGATAAATCTTTCCTCTTCTTTAAAATAAAATCAGAAAGAAGATCATCGCCATCAGCAACATAATCGTCATCAGCAACATTCAACTTATGACTCCGCAAAGTACGTTTCCTATATGAAACATCCCTAAAAAACAGAACAAAACAAAAAAACACAATTACAAAACAACACTAACAAAAACAGAGTACATACATAGTTGAATTGTTCCAACAAACAAAACCAAATGTTCCGCAAACAAAAAACCTCTTTGAATTATCTTCAAGGTACTGAGAGTTTATATCATCCAGCAATGTGGGATCAACAACATGATCGGAACTCCTTTTAGCCATTGAACAATAAATTCTGCAAAACAAAACCCTAGAAATACTTAGAAACATGAAAATCGCATGAAAATCGAAACATAAGAAAAATTAAACAAAACTTCAAGGTAGAAGCGTCGAAAACAAACCGAGAAACTTCAAAATCGAAGAATCAAAGCAAACAAGAAAGCATAAAATTAAAAAGCACAAAAAAGAAAGAAGAGTAAGAAATATATACAGAAAAACTACTCCAGCCACGATCGATGACAACAAAACCTGTAAATCAACACGTTCAAGCACAACAAACACTCAAAATCACCACGATCGCAACAACTGCTTCCTAAGAAATCGGTTACAGACAGAAAAGAGGGAGGAAGAGAATGAGGGAAAATCAACCAAAAAAACAAAAAAATCCTTATATACTCCACAGGTAAAAAGACAATAATACCCCTCCATGTTTTTGAATTTGCAAAATTGCCACTTGTCTCACAATAAAATTCAATCTCGCCATAGGGAGCTTGTCTCACCTGATCCTATCTCTTAGTGCAAATTTAAAAAATTTCAACTTCTTTAAATGCATTATAACAAAAATATTTTATTATTTTATCTTTTTTTATAATTAATTAATATAATTAAATTTCTAGAATTATTTTTATTTAAAAGGTGAAATTCTTAAAATAGGAGCTACGGGTTTATATTTTGAGTTCGGGTTTGGGTTTAGCATTTGGGTTTGGGTTCGGGTTTAGGGTTTATGGTTAGTGTTTAGGTTAGGGTTAGTGTTTAGATTCGGATTTAGGGTTTGGTTCGGGTAAGGGTAAGGGTTTAGGGGTCGGGTTAGGGTTTAGGGTTTTGGTAAGGTTCGGGTTTAAGGTTAGGGTTCATTTAGGGTTCGGGTTTAAGGTTCGAGTTCGGGTTTTGAAAAAATATTAAGCAAAAGTAATTAAAATTTTGAAATTTTAGTTATGACAAAATATCTAATAGTGTAAAAAAAAGTAAATAATTAATTTTGTATTCAAATATATTTAAAGAAATTTAAACTTTATAGGTAGACACTAAAAACTATGTGATATTAATGATCCTTATCCTATGCCTAAGGACATAGGTTAGCCGGACCGTTTATATTTTAATAAAAAAATATATGTATATGTATAACCAAAGATTAACGGATTAGTGCTAGGGTCGTTTATGTCATAATAAAAAAAATAGCAATTATGTTTATAACCAAAGGTCAACGAGTTGTTAAAATGGTCTTTTAGGGTGTAACAAAAAAATATAAACTATTTTTTATAACCATGGGTTTACGGGTTGTTGTTAGAGACTATTAGAGTATAATAAAATATATAAACTATTCTTTAAAATCAAGAGTTAACGGGTTGTTGTTTGAGACTTTTAAGGTATAATAAACGAATATAAACTATTTTTTTTATAACCAATGGTTAACGGGTTGTTACTTTGGACTATTAGGGTATAATAAAAAAAATAAAAATTATTTTTATAATTAAAATTTAACAGGATACTAAACATTTTTATGGTTCAATGAAAAAAGTAAAAACTAGTTTTGTAATTAAGATAATATATCATTTATTATAATTTTTGAAAAATTAAATTAACATTAATGATTAACTAACTAATAAGTAGTTTTTATAAATTCAATACTAATAATTAATGCTTATTTACAGCTCATTGGATTGTAAATATCACTATCCTTAAATTAAAATGCATAAGTTTTAAATGGTATCATCAACATTAAACAAATTATATGAAAGATTTAGAAATGCTAAGACTCTGCTTACCTTCGCTTTTTTTTTAACTTAATTTATTAAATGCATAACTACTTTATGGAAAACAAAGAAAACTGATTTATTTGGGAAAGTTAGCTCTTAGAAATTGTGCAAAAACTTAATATTGATATTTTTTTTGGGTTAATTTCAAATTAGTGCTCTGTGGTTTCATAGTTTTGCAAATAAAGGACTGTGGTTTGACTTTGAGCAAATAAAAGACCATGGCTTGCATTGTTTGCAGAATTAAGGAAATGATCGATCTTGTTGACGTAAACGAAAATCGTTTTTGTCTAAAAAAGTTTCTAACCTTTGATCTTAATTCTTACATAACCGGTCAAGAGTCAAGTTCAAATGAGACAAGGGTTTAGGATGAGACTAGTTTTTATGACGAGACAATGGGTATTTTTGTAATTCAATAGGGAAAGGTGGCAAACTTGTAATTAAATGAACAGCCCTCATGCGTGAATTGAAGGGAAGGAAGAGGAGGTGATGTCAGCGCTGATGTCACCTCTTGAGAGAGAAAGAGTTTTAATTATTTTCTTTAAAATGCATTTTCCCGCTCTTTCCAAACTCATTTTTCAAAAAAAATTATACCAGTGAACTCGTATTAATTATGTGGTCATTTTGAGATCCATTTTTGTTATTTATAGACGATTTTTTTTTGTTCCAACAGAATACTATAGTTGTTCCACCGGACAACTCCAATTGTTCCACCAGAATACTACATTTTTTTACACTCCCAGAGTGCATTTAAAAAAAATAATGAAAATATTATGTTGGAACAAATGTAGTAGTCTGGTGGAACAATTGGAGTATTCTGCTGGAACAACCGAGTATCCAACTTGGAACAAAAATAAAAAAAATAAAAATCGTCTATAAATAACAACAATGGATCTCAAAATGACCGCCTAATTAATACGAGTTCAGTGGTATAATTTTTTTTGAAAAATGAGTTTGGAAAGCGCGGGAAAATGCATTTTAAATAAAATAATAAAAACTTTTTCTTTCTCCAGATGTGACATCAGCGCTGACATCACCTCCTCTTCCCTTCAATAATGCCCTTCCATATTTTTAAAATTTCAAAAATGCCACCACTTTTTAATTGTCTCACACTAAAAAAAGTCTCTCCATAATGACCTTGTCTCACTTGATCCTATCTCAACCGGTCAAATGTTTGAAAAAATATTTAGGTAATAAATGTTCTCGTTTACGTCAACAAAATCGACTATTTCTTTAATTATGCAAACAATGCAAACCCACAGGCTTTTATTTGCTTCTAGGCAAACCACAGTTCTTTATTCGCAAAAACGCGAAACCACAGAGCACTTATTCGAAATTAACCATTTTTTTTACTTAAATAGGGTTAACTTTCAATATACCTTAATATTTTTTTCTATTTATTTCTTGACTTATAAGACTTTTAAAATATACTTACCAAACAGTTCACAACTGTTGCTTGCTTTCCTGTTTCTTCTCACAATGATGCTAAGTTGGATCTTACCACAAGATATAATTAATGCTTTGAACACGTAAAATAAAATAACTTTCGTGAAAAAGCAAGGTAAAAAGTAATATTTAGCTGTTGATTTGTTCTAAATTTGTGCACTTGCCTACAGAACTTTTATTTGTTCATATTTACCCACTCACCTTTATAATTTTGTCATATTCAAGTTCAGGTGAGACACCCCCTTATGGTGTGACAGCCTTCTTATGGTGAGACAGAGACCAATTGTGTAATTAATCAGGTATGTAAATGTTAACTTTTCCAATTTTGTTTCATAAAAGACACGCGCATGAGTTAAGGTAGAGGAAGTCGAACTGGGTTACGACGCAGCGGCCGCACTCCGGGGAGGAGAGGTCGTCGCAAATTGATACATGTCGCCGTCTAGGGTGTCGAGGCAGAGGGACCCGAGCTGGGTTATGGCGGAAGCGACGCACTGGGCACAATCCGGGGAGGAGAGATCGCCGCGACAATGGTATGGGCCGTAGAGGTGTCGGCGCCGCCGGTGGCGGGTGGAATCTAGAGGTGAAGGTGGCGGAGTTTACTAGAGAAGTGAGGAGGGAGGAAGATGATGAGCTTATTCCGATCGAACATAAAAATTTGATTGCTAGAAAGATTGTGCGTCTATATTCCCATTGATATCCCTTCTATATTCGGTAGAAAATCCAATTTGCAGAGAAGAAAACTCAACTTCATCTTTCATCTTCTAATTTCCACAAGAAGCAACCGAAAAAAAGAAGTTAATCTCCTAGTATGATAAATACAAAGTGTTTCCTTCATGTCTTGTGTTCATGTGTGTAATTTTGATAAACCTATTCTTGCCTCTAACGGCCTTGTCTAAGTTAATGCCAATTTTGGACAGCTTTGTGATACCAATTTTGTTCTTTTAGATAAAGATGAGATGAGATAATCATATGATAATAGTTGGAACAACCGAGTATTATTTTGAAACAACAGGGTAATAATTTGAAACAACCGAGTCTTAATTTGGAACAACCGAGTATTCTGTTGAAACAATATAGCATATGGAACAACTAAATATTTCATTTGAAACAACAGAATATTATTTTGAAACAACACAGTATTAATTTGAAACAACCGAATATTAATTTGAAACAATTATAGAAAAATTAAAAAAATTAAAAATCGTTTATAAATAACAAAAATGGATCTCAAAATGACGGCCTAATTAATACGAGTTCAGTGGTATAATTTTTTTTGAAAAACGAGTTCGGGAAGAGCAGGAAAATGCATTTTAAATAAAATAATTAAAACTTTTTCTCTCTCCAGGGGTGACATCAGCGCTGACATCACCCCGTCTCAAAAGCATCGCATCCCCAGATCTTCATGAAGGACACATTGGGTTTCCTGACCTTCCACAGTTCATGTGGTGTTCCTTCAACTGCCTTACTAGGTGTATTATTTAGTATTTGAGCTGCCGTTTCCAAAGCATATCCCCAAAAGGATACATGGAGATTAGCCTGACTCATCATTGAGCGGACCATGTCTAGCAAGGTCCTGTTTCTCCTCTCTGAAACTCCATTCCACTGGGGTGTACCAGGAGGCGTGAGTTGAGATACGATCCCACACTCGCTCAAGAAATCGTCAAACTCTTGGCTCAGATATTCACCCCCTCTATCAGACCGGAGTGCTTTGATCTTCTTGCCAAGTTGGTTCTCTACTTCGTTCTTAAAATCTTTGAACCTTTGCAGGGTCTCAGATTTATGTCTCAACAAATATATATAGCCGAAACGACTATAATCATCTGTAAATGTAACGAAGTACAAGTAACCAGATCTAGCAGCTGTACTCATCGGTCCACAAACATCTGAGTGAATGAGTTCCAATAGTTCAGTGGCTCTTTCACCTTTCTTCTTGAAAGGAGCCTTCGTCATCTTGCCACGTAAACAAGATTCACAAGTATCAAAAGCTTGCAGGTCAAAAGACCCCAGTACACCACTTGCGTGGAGCTTAGCGATACGCTTCTCATTTATGTGCCCAAGGCGACAATGCCAGACATAAGTAGGATTATTTTCATTTAATTTAATCCTTTTAGCATTTATGTTAAATATATGAGATTCATTGGATGTATCTAAGACGTATAGCCCGTTCTGAAGAACGCCCGTTGCATACAAGATATTGCCACACATAATTTTGAAAATTCCATGTCCAATATCAAAAATAAATCCAGAATGATCCAAACAAGAAATCGAAATAATATTCCTCCTCATGGAAGGCACATAATAACAATCTCTCAAAACTAGTTCAAGCCCACTGGGCAAAGACAAGTAATAATCTCCGATCTGCAATGCTTCCACACGGGCTCCATTGCCAACTCGGAGATCCACATCACCTGCTGCTAGCTTTCTCCTATTCCTTAGCCCCTGCAAATTTGAACAAATGTGAGACCCACATCCTGTGTCTAAAACCCAAGATGAAGAAATAGTGAGGTTTATCTCAACAACATAAATACCTGAAGTAGAAGTATCCTGCTTCCTCTTCACATTTCCCTTCAGCTTCGGACAGGCACTCTTCCAATGACCCTTCTCGCCACACTCATGGTACAAGTCTAGAGGGAGAGGCTTGAAGGGCATCCTACCCTTAGCCACGGGCTTCTTGCCCTTTGCCTTGAACTTCTTGTTCTTGGCTCCCCTTACGCCCTTGCCCTTGCTCACAAGGTTCACCTCAGCCTTGGTGGTCAAGAACCTCTCTTGACGGGCTTGATCCTGAAACATAAGCTTCAAGTTCTCCATCATTTCACGGGCTCCTTGAGTCATGAGCTGCATCTGAAGATCAGCAGCCATGGTACCAAGCATCAGACATGATACCTCCCTGTTGTCCTTGATGTGTCTGTTATAACTCACCACTTCGGCTGAGTTAACAGCACCCTCAGGGCGTACAGTAGGCAGAGGAGTTGTAAGGACATATTCTCTAGCCTCGTGCCTAAGGACGATTTCAACCGCCCTAGCCCAATCTAGAAAGTTTGGTCCAGTCAACTTCTCTCTATCCAAGAGTGGCCTTAAAGTATTAGTAGTTGCCATTGCTGTAATTCTTTCGGTTTAAGTTTGAAGTAGTTTCTACAGAAAGAGAGAGAGAGAGTCAGAATTTAAAGGACTTTAATGTCAATTACAATAATTAAAACTGTCATAAAATTATTTGGTGATTATTGACTTGGTGAGACCAAGATCCACAGTCCTGTTCATTAATGACCAAACTAGGGCCTGTAAGACGTTAATGAACATACTTGGTAGAGAAACCTTCTTAATTCTCCAACCTAGAGAACTCTTGGTTTGATGGGCCTATTGGCACTTTACCCATCCATGCTTAGGGGCCCGCGACAAGCTATAATGATACCCCATCTTCGAGTCAAACCTACCTTCTCTATGTTAACCACACCCTTTAGAAAAGAGTATCTTAACGCCTCAACGGCCCACCAGACACTATAACGTACTCCGCTTGAGCTTACATACATTATAGCTCTACCTGGGAGGAAGAGGTGAGAACTAGGAGAAGCATTTATAAATTACTCGATACTTTTAGTTGACAATTTTTAATAAGGTGATCGGCTTAAACATGTAAAGAGGATCTGGTGATCGCGATGCAACTTCTTAATTCATTTATTATTACTGATTTGGATTTGCAGGAACAAAACATACATATTAACAATATATATAATGAAGAACTCCTATGGGCCTTTAATATTACATAAGTAATAAAAGTCTTCTTGGTTGTCATGATGGGCCTCCTCCACGGGCTTCAACTCATCAGGATCTCCAGGATGGGCTTGATTACAAAATTATAAATATACATGCCCAATGGGCCAAAAATTACATAAATAATAAAAGCCTATTCTATTTAATTCATAAATAAAATTACAACCAATACTTCAAATAAAAGCCCATAGGATTCTATTAATCACGTTGCTGCAAAAGTTAGTAAAAATAACGAATATAAAAATGCATGGTCATGACAATCCAATTTTATCAATTAATTAAGCCCGATCAAATTTGCAAGACCAATTCAATTTGTCAACAAGTGAATTAAAAGCCCATAAAGGCCCAATGAATATTTCATTACTCCCACTCAGATTAGGAATTCACTTAATCAAAATTGAAATTTCAACTAATGCCACCGGTGCCCCGATCCACTAATTAAATCTCACTATCATACCATATTCAATTTTATATCGTCTTATAAAATAAAACAAAAATAAAATGCATGGCACGACATAAACAATTTTCGTTTCTAATTAAAACAATTTTAATTAAAACGACTTTGACTTTGATGTCCGAAATAAAATTAAAAATTAAAACCTATTTAGAAAACATTTTTAAATTTAATAGAATTAAACGGGCCCCAAAAATAACCTCGAGCCCGACTCGTGCCTCGCTCCGACCCGAAAATTCTATAATTTTCGTTCGGGGCAAGCCGGGTCGCCCCGACTCAATGGCGGGCTGCAACCAGCAACCTGCAAGGGCTGCTGGATGCAGCCCCGTAGGGCTGCTCAACGCAGCCCTTGGTTGGCTGCGAAACCAGCCAACCAGCAGCAGCTCGCAAGAGCTGCTGCAAACCTCCCTAAAATCCAAAATTTCCTTTTCGAAGTAGGGGAGAGGATTTGTTTTTTTTTTTTTTAAAATTAAATTCAGATTTAATAAAATCAAGAAATCAATTCACAACCACGACAAAAATCAAGAACTTCATCCAAGAACAATAATATCCGGTTATCCTAATTTGGGGAAACACATCAAAAACTCCAATCTATTAAAATTAACTAATCTTAAAGATCCAACCTGGCTCTGATACCACTGTAGGGTTTCAGAAAGATCGATCAGAGCCGCGCAGCGGAAGCAGCGAACTTATTAGTTAAACGGTAAATTCGATCTAACCTGAACCAATTGTCCCATTGATCTTAATCTTTAAACCTCAGTTAAATTTTAACAAAATTGTTATCTTAATTTATGGATTAAGAAAACCTACTTGGATATCCTTTCAAGGATAGACGAGAGCCTCAGATGTTGCTCCTCCTAGTTCACGTGCAGACACGAGCAAGAACCGAGATCAGCTACTAGTCGGCTTACTCCAAGAACGAGGAACAAATTCACCGGAATCCTCTAGAGAGGGGTTCGGTCGAATTCAGCTAATGGAGGCTAGGGTTTTCAATTTCCGATCCTGAATAATGAATTGACAATTCACTTATATAGTGCAATTAATTAACTTTCAGTTAATTATTAATTTGACCCTTAATTAATTTAATTTTATCAATTAAACACCGTAGTATTAAATCGATTCAATTAACATCAATTAGGTTAAATTAATATTACACTTTAACCCATAAACAATTAATCGCTTAATTAGATTAACCCGATTAATTAATTAGCCGTTCCATTTACTAATTAACTTGTCACATAACAAATAATTAATACGTTCTTCAAATAATCAATTCATCAATTGATCATTTAATCTTGGAATTAATTAACACAATTCATGTATCAATTAATCTTCTCGATTACCGTGTTGCACGATCCTTAGGGTCTGAAATCAATAAGCTGTGAATTAACAATTCACTGATCGACAGAGGGTCCTAGTAAACCATGTCAATCACATATTGATTAAAGATGAATGCTATCCATGTTAGACAGAAAACCGTGTATGATGCTCTACTTATCTCTTACCAAAAGCATATCGATTAATCAAGCTAGAGGCATGGTGTAGTCATCCTCTATTGCTAGATTAATTTCTTGATCATCGAGTATTACTGACAAACAAACAAGTCACCTGCTTGTTTCAGTACGGCCCTACATTTCTCAGCTAATACTCATCAAGTGGCCTATGATATCAACTCACTTAAACAGTGAGTGGTAATTCCATCACTTCAACTATCCGCAGTAATAAGTTCAGAGATTGAACCAGTGTATCCATATTTGGCATCCTCTGGCGGACCTGTTAGAAATACACCAAATTCAATCTGATTCCTTATTGACTGCTATACTGAAATCAGGTCAGGAGATAAAAGAGATCTACATTATTAGAAAGCTTAATGACTCTACCACCATGAACTTTCTAAAGCGGATCGACCAAGTCTCGTGTAACGCACACGCACCTATATCCATATTCACATACACTGAGCAACCTACAGAGTGTCATGTGAATCCTAGATATAAAAGCTTATTGATGAACCCTATGTATTTTGATTATGTCCAAACGTTTCAGAAGATGAAAACTTAATACTTCCTTACATATAGTTTACTATTGACTAATAATTTTTTGTGTACTTAGTCTTTGTGTAAGTTGCTCAGCAGGTGCTGAATGAATCTTTTCTGGATTGCCTAAAGAACTCAGAAGATCAGTTGCTGAAGTCAGAGTTTCAATTACTCAGAAGCTGGATACTCCGCTCTGAAGACGAAGTCTGCTAAAGCTTTCCTCAAAAGTTCTTTTCAATCAGAAGTTTTGCCAATTGTGATCAGAAGTCTAGTCAAGTAAATTTTTAGCTTCTGAAAGCTAAAGTCACGGGTTCTGGATAGCATTTAATGTTCTGACAAGTGCATGTAATGCAAGGCGCCAAAAGTTCAAAAAGCTGTTGTGTTGGAGCGCGCCTGTCTGTTTAAAAGAAACCAGAATTTCCTTGTCTACCCTTTGTTGATCCAATTGAAGAATGATTCCAGTCAACCTCGTCTTTGATTTCAAATCACTTACCGGATTTAGTTAAAGTACAAGGATAACGGAATCAAAGTGTTTGAAGACCGTTTGAAGACTTGACAAATTAACGGCTACAACAACTGATGTCATCTCCTTCGAAGATTCAAACTCACCAACGGTCATCTTCAATCACTATAAATAGTAGCCAAGCTCCAAAGCATCAACATACGCGTGATCATCGAGCAAAATCTCAACGCACTGTTCTAACAAGAAAAACAGAGCAATACTTTCCATTCTCAATCTTTCTTAGCATAGTCTTAGTAAAGTGAGAGAGTGAAGAAAAACAAGTTCATAGTAGGAATCTTGTAAACTGAGATCGTTTGTGATCTTCAGTTAGATTTAAAGAGAGAAATCTAGTTGAGATTAGAGTTGGGTGAGAAATCCAGAAAACAGAGTATTGTTTGTTCTGGTGGAAATCCTTTAACTCTTTTTAGGCTAGTCAGAACTAAGTGAGAAATTAGCTTAAGTTCTGTTGATGTAAAGGAGCTTCTGAACTTGCCATAAAAGTTCTGAATAGTGGATTTATAAAATCTCTGTAGGCTGCGACCTCAGGGGACAAGACGTAGTCACAGGACTTCTGTGGCGAACTTGGATAAATCGAATTGTTCAATCAGGATCTCCTGAACTTCTTTCTCCCTCTTATACTTGTTATTTTTGCTTCTGTGTACTTGCTTATATTTAGTGCTGAAACAGATTTCCTCTAAGTATCATTGTCTTTGTTCAGAAGACTGTCCAGAAGTTCCAAAATCAGAACTTCTGTTGCTGAAAACAGTCTGACTGTGTTTAGGCAGAATTTCCCTCAGAAGCAACTCCTGTTAGCTTGCCTCTGACTCTGAGGAAATTTGACTCTGAAATTTAAGTTTCTTTAAAAACTTTGAAAATTTCAGTTTTCAACTTTGACACCTATTCACCCCCCCTCTAGGTGATTCTGTTCTTGATAGGGCCAACAAGTGGTATCAGAGCGAAGGTCACTTCGCATATTTACTAAAGATCTAACAATCTAAGTGTAAGATCCTATCAGAATCAATAGAGATGGCTAGTAGACACCAGCCTGAGAATTCTTCTCACTTCATAGTCCCAGAAGGTTCTTCTACTACTAGACCTCCATTATTTAATGGCAACAACTACTCATACTGGAAGAAAAGGATGATGTACTTCATCCAAGCTCAGAACATGAGTGCTTGGTATGTCATCACTAATGGTGATTTCATTCCCACCAGAATGGAACAAGGTTTAGGGAATGTTGTCATTCCTCAGAGAGAATATACAGATGACATTCTGAAAAAACTCCAAACTAATGCTTCAGCAATAAATATGTTGCATTGTGCACTTACAGCTACTGAATATAACAAAGTTTCTTCTTGTGAAACTGCACAGGATATTTGGAACAAGCTGGAAGTCACATATGAAGGAACAGGAAAAGTGAAGCAATCTAAAGTCAACCAACTCATGAGAGAATATGAGTTATTTGAAATGCTTGATAAAGAATCTATTTCAGACATCAACTCTAGATTCACCAAGATAGTCAATGACTTGAAGAGTTTAGGAAAGGATATTGAAGAATCTGATCGAGTGAAGAAGATTGTCAGAAGCTTACCAAGGTCTTGGCAAGCCAAGAAGACTGCTATTGAAGAAGTTCAGGATTTGAGCTATTACTTGTACGATGAGCTCATTGGGTCCCTAATTACCCATGAGATGTCATTAAAGAATCATGACCTAAGAGAAAGGTCAGAAGGAAAAAGAGTAGTCCTGAAAGCAGAATCTTCTGAAGAATCCTCTGAAGATGAGGAACTGGCTATGCTGACCAGGAAGTTCAAGAAGGCCTTTAGAAAAGGCAGAGGTGGAAACTACAAGAAGCCTTTCAGGAGCTTTGACAAGAAAACTCCTGATTCTGGTGAAAAGTTCAAGAGAGATCCAAATAAGCCGATTGTGTGCTATGGATGTCAGCAACCGGGGCACATTAAGCCTAACTGTCCGTAGCTGAAGACAGATAAGAAGAAGTTCAAGAAAGCAATGCTGGCTGCTTGGTCAGACTCTGAGACCAGCAGTGATCCTGAAGAAAAGGAAGAGCAAGCTCAGATATGTTTTATGGCTATTGATGAGCCAACTTCTGAAGATGTCACAGGAGAAACTTCCGCACCTCCTGAAGCTACATATGATTCCGAGGTAAACATATCTTCTGAACAAAATATCTTTGATTCTCTTGAAGAACTCTATAGTATGTTCAAGTACCTGAAAAGGAAATTGGACAAGAGTGAGGCTGACAAGTTTCTTAGGTTTACTCAAGTTTATTCTGACATGAAAGTGTTAGAAGAAAAACTGTGTAAACAATTCAGCACTCCTGCTGATGGCTCTAAAGTCAAAGGCAAGGAAAAGCTGCCTCTGGGAAGTGATAAACCCCAGAAGAAGAAGAAACCTGTCACTCCCTCTCTTCTGAAAGAGATAGCTTCTCCTCCTGATGTTGGAACCTCTGAGAGTGCTGGTATAGCCTCTGAAGATGTTGGTCCTTCTCAGAAGAAGAAGAAATCTCCCAGGAAGCAAAGGGAAAGATCCAAGAACCCTCCCTTTTGCAAACTTTGCAAGAGTGATGGTCACTGGTTAAAAGATTGCAAGTATCATATTAAAAACCTCTTGCAATCTGAGATATCATTAAAACCTGCTGAAGAAAAATCTAACTCTGAAGGACCCAATAAGGATTGGGTACCTGTCACTAATTAATTGTGTTGCAGGTGGCTCTGAGTGCTCCATCAATGTCAAAGCTGTGGTACATTGACAGTGGGTGCTCAAGGCATATGACAGGTGATGAAAAAGCATTCATCACATTTGATCCTAAAAGAGGTGGAAAAGTCAGCTTTGGAGATGCCCAGAAAGGAAGGATACTTGGTTCTGGATCCATAGGAACTAATCCTCCGATCGAAGATGTCTCCCTAGTCAGAGGCCTGAAGTTCAACCTCCTGAGTGTTGCACAACTGTGTGATAAAGGTAGAGATGTTGTCTTCAGCTCCTCTGGATGTAAAATCTTGGACAGTAAGTCAAGGGAAGTTATTCTAACTGCTCCTAGAGTTGAAAATGTTTTCATGCTGAATCTTGAGAATCTTTGCAAAAATATATGCTTGATGTCCAAAGAGGATTCCTCCTGGCTCTGGCATAGAAGACTTGCTCATGTGAGCATGGACCTTCTGGCCAAAGTAGCTAGAAATCAATTGGTTGAGGGTCTGCCTGAAATTAGTTTTAAAAAGAATCATTTATGCAATGCTTGCCAATCTGGTAAACAATCCAGAAGCTCTTTTAAAACTAAGAAAGTCATTTCAACTAAAAGACCTTTGGAATTACTTCATATGGATCTTTTTGGCCCTGTTCAACCAATGAGCATGGGTGGAAAGAAGTATGCCTTTGTCATTGTAGATGACTATTCAAGATTCACTTGGGTCATTTTGCTGTCTAGCAAAGATGAGTCACTTGGATGTTTCTCAGTTCTGATAAAGAAACTTGAGAATGAAAGGAATGAAAAGGTTGTCCATATCAGAAGTGATAATGGTGGAGAATTCAAAAACTTTGGGTTTGAAGAATTCTGTGAAACCAAGGGAATTGATCATAACTTTTCTGCTCCCAGAACTCCTCAACAAAATGGGGTAGTAGAAAGGAAGAATAGAACTCTGGTTGAGATAGCCAGAACTATGATCAATGAAAGAAGGCTTCCTAAGTACTTTTGGGGAGAAGCTGTGAACACAGCTTGCTATGTTCTGAATAGAGTGCTAATCAGAAGCATTCTGAACAAGACCCCTTATGAACTCTGGAAAGGTCGAAAGCCTAAAATAGGTTATTTCAGAACCTTTGGTTGCAAGTGTTATGTTTTGAATACAAAAGAGTATCTTTCAAAGTTTGATTCAAAGGCAGATGAGGCCATTTTTCTTGGTTACTCAACACATAGTAAAGCATATAGGGTTTTTAATAAGAGGACTCAAACTTTAGATGAATCTGTTCATGTACAGTTTGATGAGACTAACCCTGCAGATAGTAGAGCTCCTGATGAAGATGTAGTTCAAGCTCCTGAAGTTACATCTCCTGATGAAGAAGAAGATGTTTCTCCCAGAGCTGCTGAAGTGGTTCCTCCTGTTGCTGAACAAGCTCAAGATGAGAATCCCACTCCAGAAGTCAACTTCCTTCCAGAAGATGCTCCTATATATGATTCTACAAATGATGAACAGGTTTCAGAAGACTCATTGGATGTACCAAGAGAAGTTAGAACTCATAGGAATCATTCCTTAGAGAACATAATTGACTCTGTTCATAATCCTGTCATGACCAGAGCTCAGCTCAGAAGATACATGGGGAATGTGGCTTTTGTGTCACTTCTGGAACCCAAGGACTTCTATGAAGCTGCTGATGATGACTCCTGGTTAATGGCAATGCAAGAAGAACTTGACCAGTTCAAAAGGTCAGAAGTTTGGACTTTGGTTCCCAGACCTAACAACATAAAGGTTGTTGGAACTAGATGGGTTCTGAAGAACAAACTTGATGAATTTGGAAATGTTGTGAGGAACAAGGCAAGGCTTGTTGCTCAAGGTTACAATCAGCAAGAAGGCATAGATTATGGTGAAACTTTTGCTCCTGTTGCAAGATTAGAAGCCATTAGAATCTTATGTGCTTTTGCATCATACAAAGGTTTTAAGCTCTTTCAAATGGATGTGAAAAGTGCATTCTTGAATGGTTACATTGATGAGGAAGTCTATGTGTCTCAACCTCCTGGTTTTGAAGATCCTAAGTTTCCTGATCATGTGTACAAGCTGAAGAAAGCATTGTATGGACTGAAACAAGCTCCCAGAGCTTGGTATGAGAGACTGATAAAGTTCCTTCTGTCTAAGGGATTTGTCAGAGGCTGTGTTGATACAACTCTGTTCACTCTGAAGAAGAACAAAGATATCCTTATAGCTCAGGTATATGTTGATGATATTATATTTGGTGCTACTAACGAATCTTTGTGCAGAGAGTTCAGTGACCACATGAAGGCTGAGTTTGAAATGTCTATGATGGGAGAGTTAACCTTCTTCTTAGGACTTCAGATCAAGGAAAGTAATGATGGTGTGTTTATCAATCAAGCCAAGTACACTAGAGAAGTGCTGAAGAAATTTGGCATGATGGACTCTAATGCTGTTGATATTCCAATGGATGTCAGCAAAGACATTGATGATGAAGAGAAAGCTGGTAAACCTGTAGATATAAAAACCTACAGAGGTATGATTGGTTCTCTTTTATACCTAACAGCCAGCAGGCCAGATATACATTTTGCTGTGTGTTTTTGTGCTAGATATCAATCAAAGCCAAGAGAAATTCATGATGTTGCTGTCAAAAGAATTCTCAGATATCTTAAAGGCACACCAGAAGCTGGTTTGTGGTATCCCTGTAGTTCTGATTTCACTCCTATAGGATACACAGACTCTGACCATGGTAGAGATAAATTGAAAAGGGTCAGCACTTCTGGTGGTTGTCATTTTCTGGGGGAGTGCCTAGTCTCCTGGCATAGCAAGAAGCAAACCTCTGTGGCTCTCTCAACTGCTGAAGCTGAGTATGTTGCTGCTGGAAGTTGTGTTTCTCAGATGCTCTGGATCAAGCAACAAATTGCTGACTATGGAGTCATCCCTGGAACAATTACAATCTACTGTGATAACAAGAGTGCAATTGATCTTTCAAAGAATCCTATTCAGCACAGCAGGATGAAGCATGTTCATATTAGGCATCACTTCTTAAGAGATCATGTTCTGAAGAAGGATATTATCATTACTCATGTTCCCTCTGAAGAGAATCTTGCTGACATGTTTACTAAGCCTCTGGCTGGTATGTCTTTCAGCAACTTACGAGAAGGCATTGGTATGACTTATCCTCTTCAATAACTTAGTTTAATTATTTCTATGTATCTTAAGGGTTTAATCGTTTAAGATAATTAAGTGATAATTAATTCTAATCATGATTTGACACTTAAGCTTGCGTTATCTACTGCATTTTACGGCGCTGTTCTGTGTTTAACGGTTATCTGTTCCCTTCTAAACGGTGTTTATTTGCTTTTTGAATTGGAACGGTTTCTTGTTTGGGTATAAATAGAGGTTTTCCATACTTAGAAGTTTTTACTCTCATTTTCTTTGCTATTAGAATTTCCATAGATTTTCTGTGTTCTCCTCTCTCTAAAACCTTAAACCTAATTTCTTAAATCTTCAAAATGGCTCAAGAAATCACTGTCACTCACATCTTCACCACTGAATCCAAAAAGAAAGTTAGCGAATCTAGGGTATTCACCTCTAGGTTCCTAGATGATGAAGTTAAATCCACTGAACCTATCTCCAAATGGCTTAGCGCTCAAAACTGGAATTCATTCGTTTCTCTCGATGAATTTATCTATCCAAAGTTAGTCACCGAATTCTATCAGAACCTTCATTTCTTTTCTAATGAGGAGGATGTTCTACACTCTGTCGTCGGTGAAGTTGAGATTGAGGTCAGCAGGGCTTCTATTTCTCAAGTGATTGGTATTAATGATGAAGGAATCATCATTGGTGATGATGGTTCAGCATATGGTTTTACAGAAGTTAACTGGGCTAGACCTGATCTAAGTGCCAAGGAAACATATGCCACCTGGCTCACTCAGCACCAGAGGTGGGCACACTATTTGACAACCAATGTTTTCCTTCCGAAGGCTGGAGGAGTTAATTGTGTTTCCAACAGGGAAAGGGTGTTTATGTGGCACTTGGTCAACCAGAAGAAGATCAACTTACCTGCCATGCTGATAAGGCAGATGAAGAATGTAACGACCGTGAGTGCATTAGCATATGGCTCACTCCTGACAAGGTTGTTTGAGGCAGCCTCTGTTGAGATTTCAGGAGAAGGTGTTACGAGTAAGAGTACGGTTCTGAAGATGCATACCTTCAGAAACCTGAGTTTTGGTGTGACTCCGAAGAAGAATGAGAAGGGCTCCTCTGTGAGTATTGCTCAGAAGGAAATTGTTGAGGCTGCTGCTCAGAAAGGAAAGAATGCTGCCAAGAAGGGCAAGGGAAAGAAGGGATCAAGTAAGTTGGTCCTGAACGTTGAGAAAGTGGTTGTCTCAGAACCTCTTCCCACGATGGTTCAAACAATAATCAGTGTTGAACCCTCTGGCAAGATTGTTGCTGAGAAGCCAAAGGATGTTCCTGAGAAGGAAGCTCAGGATGCTGAGGACGCACGCCTTGCTGAAAGAGAGAAGGCTGCTGAAGCTGAGAAGGTTGCAAGAGTTGTGGCTCTTGCTGATCAGAAGAGAAAGCAGAAGGAAGCAGAAGACAAGTTAGCAGCTGAAAGAGAAATTGCTGCAAAGGCTAAGGCTGATGCAAGAATCATTGCATGCGCTGCTGAACTTGAGAATGTGGAGTTCTCAAAGAATGTTGAGACTTCAGAGGATGGAGAAGAGCTTGAGAATATCTCTCTCTCTACTCGGATTAGCTCAAAGGCTGCTGAAGAGGATGAGGACTCTGAAGATATTCCTCTCTCCAAAAGAATCCCAAGGAAGAAGATGTCAGCAAAGAGAAGGTCTCTGATCAAAAAGGACTTCTCTATTGCTTCGAGTACTGAACTGGAAGAATCAATTCCTGAAAAAGAGGACTTGGTTGATGACGAAGACATGATGGATGTGTCTGGTGAGAAGGATGCTGATGCTCCTGTTATTGAAGAACTGACTGAAGATAGTGATCCAGAGCCTGATACTATCATTCAGAATGCTATGAACTTTGCTGAAAACATCGACACTGATGATTTTCTGGATAACGTTCTTCTGGGTCAAGGGAGAAATCCTGGTGAAAGAGATGCTTCTGAAACTCTGTTCAGAATGGCTCATATCTTTGCTGAGCCCATTTCAACATTTGATCCAAACCTCTCTGAACAGGTTATTCCGTCTCCACTTCATACTTCTCATCCATCCTCTCCTCATACTCCTCATCCATCTCCTTCACTACCTTCTGTCACAGAAGTTAGTGATTCTCACATTTCCATTCCTCCTACAACTTCAACTTCTGAGGTTGTATCTCCTCCAATTATTCCTCCTTCTGGATCCTATTCAGAAGTGAATCTAAATTCTGCTCCCATCTTCACTGATTCCATAGCCACATCCACTACCTCCTCCATACCTACTTCCTCTGTAAGTTCATCAATTGGATTTACTGCTCCATCTTTCTCACTGCCATCTACTTTACCTTCCATTTCTCCTACCATTTCTTCCTCTACCACCAATACCATCCCTTCCTCAAACACTCAAATTCCTCCTCTCTCAACCTCTGGACATGCACCTCCTGTGTGTGATCCCTTAACTACCTCCTCCACTACTTCGTGCTTTGCTGGGTTGTCATCCAACTATGACTTCCTGCGCAAACACATGAACCGAGATGATCTGGACACCAGGTTTGGTAGTTTTGGATTCATGGGTAGAGCTTCTGGTATATCTGAAGCTGGTGGTGCTCCTAGTGTTGAGGAGTTGAGAAGAATGAGTCAGAGTGGCTCTGATGAACTGCTGAATAGATTTGCTGGTATGGGGCAAAGGACTTCTGCTGCTGACATGTATGCTCAGGGAATTGTGCTGCAAGAATTACATTCTTTGAAAGCTCAGAACCTGCAGCTCATGACTATGCTTCAAATGCAAGACCCTTCTGTCTACATACGCAATCTTTCTACACTTCATCTAGCTACGTATGATGAGCTGTACAAATTGAGAGAATTAGCTCTGACTCTTCCCTCTCTGGATAACATTGCTCTTGCTTCTTCTCTGAAGGTCAATGAGAATCTGGAGATATTGACAGAAGAAGTCAAGGAAGCAAATGAGCATTATGAGGCTCATGAGAAGATGCTCCCAAGTAAGATTGATGACCTGCAAAGTACTGCCAATCACATTCTGAGAGAAGTGAAATCTTCTGCTCAAGGTTCATCATCTTCCGGGGCTGCTAAGATTGTATATGACATCACTCCTGATCTCAACAATAGACTCTCCAACATTGAGTCTGCTGTATCTGCTCAGAACGCACAAATTGCTGAGCTTACTGAACTTCTGAAGGTTATGCACACTCAAGCACGAGAACAAGAGAAGACTCTTCACAATTGTTATAGGTTTGTTCGAGGACAGACTTATATTCAGAATGAGCATCTTACTGCTGCTTTGTATGCTAACAATAGGTTGATCAAGCTCCTTCTTGATGATGTTCAGAAACAGCGACCTATGTCTGGTCAGACCTTTGATCATATGAAGACCATTGATGATGACTTCAGAAGACGAATGGATATGATCAATACTGTGCGACCAACTCCTGTGCAATATCAGACTGCTCTGAATGTTCAGCAAAAATTGAAATCTCAGGGTGCTCTTGGTGTTGCTGTTGGTTCTGGTCAAACGGGGGAGAAGTCTGGTCAGAAGAGATCAAGTGCTGCTGAAGGTTCCAGTGTTGTTCCTCCTCCTCAGAAGAAGAAACCTAGGAACTTGTAATCTTTTAGGACTTAAGCTTCTTAGCTAGGTTCTGGGTTGGGTAGTCTTTGTCTTAGGACTTTTTCTACTCTTCTGATTATTCTGTTTCTTATGTTGACTTCTGAATTAAATTATATACACTGAATCTTCCTTATACTTTCTTGTGTCTCTGACTTCTTACTTTTTGCTTGTTTCTGTTTCTGTTTTGACTTAGTAAATTTTACTTCATTAAATCTAACAACTTAATCTTAAGTCTTTTTAAGTCTATACAGATTGCTGAAGTTCACCATTTACACTAAAATGGGGGAGTTAATTTACTCAGAAGTCATGAAACATTTGCATCAGGAAGTCTTTTTCTAAACCTCATGTTTTCTTTTACCTTCTGACCATGGTTTGTCCATAACCAAAATGGGGGAGAATGATGAACCCTATGTATTTTGATTATGTCCAAACGTTTCAGAAGATGAAAACTTAATACTTCCTTACATATAGTTTACTATTGACTAATAATTTTTTGTGTACTTAGTCTTTGTGTAAGTTGCTCAGCAGGTGCTGAATGAATCTTTTCTGGATTGCCTAAAGAACTCAGAAGATCAGTTGCTGAAGTCAGAGTTTCAATTACTCAGAAGCTGGATACTCCGCTCTGAAGACGAAGTCTGCTAAAGCTTTCCTCAAAAGTTCTTTTCAATCAGAAGTTTTGCCAATTGTGATCAGAAGTCTAGTCAAGTAAATTTTTAGCTTCTGAAAGCTAAAGTCACGGGTTCTGGATAGCATTTAATGTTCTGACAAGTGCATTTAATGCAAGGCGCCAAAAGTTCAAAAAGCTGTTGTGTTGGAGCGCGCCTGTCTGTTTAAAAGAAACCAGAATTTCCTTGTCTACCCTTTGTTGATCCAATTGAAGAATGATTCCAGTCAACCTCGTCTTTGATTTCAAATCACTTACCGGATTTAGTTAAAGTACAAGGATAACGGAATCAAAGTGTTTGAAGACCGTTTGAAGACTTGACAAATTAACGGCTACAACAACTGATGTCATCTCCTTCGAAGATTCAAACTCACCAACGGTCATCTTCAATCACTATAAATAGTAGCCAAGCTCCAAAGCATCAACATACGCGTGATCATCGAGCAAAATCTCAACGCACTGTTCTAACAAGAAAAACAGAGCAATACTTTCCATTCTCAATCTTTCTTAGCATAGTCTTAGTAAAGTGAGAGAGTGAAGAAAAACAAGTTCATAGTAGGAATCTTGTAAACTGAGATCGTTTGTGATCTTCAGTTAGATTTAAAGAGAGAAATCTAGTTGAGATTAGAGTTGGGTGAGAAATCCAGAAAACAGAGTATTGTTTGTTCTGGTGGAAATCCTTTAACTCTTTTTAGGCTAGTCAGAACTAAGTGAGAAATTAGCTTAAGTTCTGTTGATGTAAAGGAGCTTCTGAACTTGCCATAAAAGTTCTGAATAGTGGATTTATAAAATCTCTGTAGGCTGCGACCTCAGGGGACAAGACGTAGTCACAAGACTTCTGTGGCGAACTTGGATAAATCGAATTGTTCAATCAGGATCTCCTGAACTTCTTTCTCCCTCTTATACTTGTTATTTTTGCTTCTGTGTACTTGCTTATATTTAGTGCTGAAACAGATTTCCTCTAAGTATCATTGTCTTTGTTCAGAAGACTGTCCAGAAGTTCCAAAATCAGAACTTCTGTTGCTGAAAACAGTCTGACTGTGTTTAGGCAGAATTTCCCTCAGAAGCAACTCATGTTAGCTTGCCTCTGACTCTGAGGAAATTTGACTCTGAAATTTAAGTTTCTTTAAAAACTTTGAAAATTTCAGTTTTCAACTTTGACACCTATTCACCCCCCTCTAGGTGATTCTGTTCTTGATAGGGCCAACACTTATGCCATAATCATTCCCATGACTATGACTCACTTCTGGTATACTTTATGATATATAATCAATGGATACTTCATTTAGTTACTATAGTACAAGATATATAACTCAAATGAATTAATGCCTTTATTCATAAAACACCAATAACATAGTATGTAATCATCATCAAATACAATGTCATAAAACAACGCCTAGGGCCTAGGGCACACCAACAGCAAATTGATACATGCCGCCGTGTAGGGTGTCGAGGCAAAGGGACCCGAGCTGGGTTATGGCAGAGGCGACGCACCGGGCACAATCCGGGGAGGAGAGATCGCCGCGAAAATGGTATGGGCCGTAGAGGTGTCGGCGCCGCCGGTGGCGGGTGGAATCCAGAGGTGAAGGTGGCGGAGTTTACTAGAGAAGTGAGGAGGGAGGAAGATGATGAGCTTATTTCGATCGAACATAAAAATTTGATTGCTGGAAAGATTGTGCGTCTATATTCCCGTTGATATCCCTTCTATATTAGGTAGAAAATCCAATTTGCAGAGAAGAAAACTCAACTTTATCTTTCATCTTCTAATTTCCACAAGAAGCAACCGAAAAAAAAAGTTAATCTCCTAGTATGATAAATACAAAGTGTTGCCTTCATGTCTTGTGTTCATGTGTGTAATTTTGATAAACCTATTCTTGCCTCTAACGGCCTTGTCTGAGTTAATGCCAATTTTGGACAGCTTTGTGATACCAATTCTGTTCTTTTAGATAAAGATGAGATGAGATAATCATATGATAATAGTTGGAACAACCGAGTATTATTTTGAAACAACAGAGTAATAATTTGAAACAACCGAGTCTTAATTTGGAACAACCGAGTATTCTGTTGAAATAATATAGCATATGGAACAACTGAATATTTCATTCGAAACAACAGAATATTATTTTGAAACAACACAGTATTAATTTGAAACAACCGAATATTAATTTGAAACAACCATAGAAAAATTAAAAAAATTAAAAATTGTTTATAAATAACAAAAATGGATCTCAAAATGACGACCTAATTAATACGAGTTCAGTGGTATAATTTTTTTTGAAAAACGAGTTCGGGAAGAGCGGGAAAATGCATTTTAAAGAAAATAATTAAAACTTTTTCTCTCTCCAATGGTGACATCAGCCTGACATCACCCCCTCTTCCTTCCCTCCATTTTCCACGCATAAACACTTTTCATTTAATTACAAATTTAACACATTTCCCTGTTCAATTACAAAAATACCCTCACCTCTTTCCCTTGTCACACCATAACTGGGCTGTCACACCATAAGTCCATTGTCACACCTGAGTCTTTCTCTTGTTAACTATTGATTTAGCAATTTAGTGAAATCTCATCACTCTTAGATCAAAATTAAGCGAACATAAAATGTTAAACAATAAATATTTTTTTTTATTTCAAATAAAAAAGTGATAGTAAAACTAAAAGTTGTCAACTAATACAAATGTAAGAATATTATAATTAACACAGTAAATGTAAAATTTTATCGAATTACAAATGTGAGTGGTCAAATTGGATCAAATAAAAATTCAGTGAAACCCTAATTCTAAAAACCTCTTGTTTTGAACTTGAAATCGAGGAGGAAGAATGAAGCTTTCTTCCTCCTCCCAACCCGAATCTGATTTACTTTTCTCCTTCTCATCGCTCATTTTGTTTAACATCATATATCTCAACAGTATTCTTTGCTCATCATATCTGCATCCGATAGCTATATTTTCTTCATTTATAGCTCGTTCAGATTTAGCACGGGCGGAAAAGGTTGACTTAATCCATAGATTTGTAAATCTACGGGAGTGCAATTTCAGGAAAGACATAGATCCGAATTTTTGAAGAAGCATAGGTGTTGAAGAATGGTTTTCGATTGTTTTTCTGTAGATCCGGAATCTCAAGAAATATATGATGTATTATGTCGTTTTTTTAGTACCTTTATAGTGTCTTAGGCTCTCTGTAGCGTTTCTTTGCCCTATATGCGGTTTATACTGACTTTTGCTTGTATCTTTGTGAGGTTTAACTCCTCATTTTTTCTTTAATTATCATCGTGCTGTAATTTTTCGATGATATGATTACTCTTTTATCACACAAATTTTGATATATACTCATAAACAAAATGTTTTTTTCGAAAAAAGAAAATAAAAAATGCTAAACTTGATCTTCCACCAAACGGCATCCGAAACCCTCCAAGAAAGGCCAAATCTCTCGTTTTAATTTCCTCTACAAAAATACATATAGTATTTATTTTCTAAAGTTAAATAAAATGAAAATTATCATTTTGATTTGATTTGAGAAAAGGTATCTGATTAGTTATTTTCTTCTTCTCATCTTTGGAAACCCTAACTTCCATATCCGTAAACCAATTTCCCGGTGTGAGCTCAACAAGAAATCAACCAGCTTCATCGATCCTTACGTTGTTGAATTGAGATCGGGGATTTAGGATTCGGATTTGGAACAATCATCATGAGTAATCAGAAGCGACGCAACTTCCAGATTGAAGCTTTTAAGCACCGCGTCGTCGTCGATCCCAAATACGCCGATAAGACTTGGAAGATTCTCGAACATGCTATTCATGAGATTTACAATCATAACGCTAGTGGCCTCAGTTTTGAAGAACTCTATAGGTACCCTTTTCTCCTTCTTTTTCTAATTTCATTGTTCTTTCATTTTGTTATTTTTATGAGCTCTTCTATTGTCGATTTCGTTTATTCCCAATTTCAATTCCGCGGATATTGGTTACTCAAATTGTATTAGGATCAGATATTCTTGGTTTCTTGTTTTCTACTACCGTTGTTGGTGTACTCGATAAGGGCAGACCAAACCACAAACCTCGATAAGGGTTTATAGTGTAATTTACAGACTCGAGCTAAGTGGGGACTCAAAGATCAAACCTGAAATTTTCTTCAGCATTACCATCTAATTGTTTTGTACAAAAGAGGAAATTTTCGTCAGCGTTTTCTCAAAATCATTGTCTGTAAGTAGGGATGAATATGTTTCTGTTTTTCAGCAGTGCGTATCTATGTGAAGCAGATAATGATGTCATTGCCTGCCTACATTTTGTTGTAGACTTCTGAAATTTTACAAGTCTAAGAAAGTTCGTCGAAAGCTCAATGGATATGAATATTACGGATTGCAGAAAATATCTAACTTTTCAATTGTCTTTTTTCTTCAGTGTGTTCTTCACAGCATTCTCAACTGATATCATGAAAATTTTACTTATCAATTTAGCTTGTCACTCCATTTTGTATTCAAATCATGCATGTTTTAAAGGTATTGAGAACTGACCGGAGCATTATTCTCCTTTTCCAGCTGTCATCTTCTATATATTTAGCGTGTTTTTATTTTATGTTGATCCTTAGTGCCATAAATTTTATGTTGGATGAATAGGAGTCTAGTCTTTGATGTTGTCACAGATTGAACACCTTATTCCATCTGTTGTCAATACTCTGTTTATTTTTCTCTCCTTCCATCCACGGACCCCTTCTTTTTCTACAATAGGCAAGAAAAGGAGAGAAGGAAAAGCTTCCTTAAAATTGAAGCTGTCGTATTCCTAATATTACAGTTTTGTTATTCGTTTCAGGAATGCATACAACATGGTGCTGCACAAATTTGGTGAGAAGTTGTATTCTGGTCTGGTTTTAACTATGACTTCACATCTTAAAGAAATATCGAGATCTATTGAGGCAGCTCAGGGTGATTCATTTTTAGAGGAACTGAACAGGAAATGGAATGACCATAATAAAGCATTGCAAATGATTAGGGATATATTGATGTACATGGATAGGACATATATACCAAGCACGCATAAAACCCCTGTTCACGAACTTGGATTGAACTTGTGGAGGGATAATATCATACATTTCAGCAAAATTCAGGCAAGGCTTCTACATACGCTTCTTGAACTTGTTCACAGAGAGCGAACTGGTGAAGTTATAGAGCGAGGGTTGATGAGGAACATAATCAAGATGCTTATGGATTTAGGCTCCTCAGTTTACCAAGAGGACTTTGAGAAGCCATTTCTGGAGGTTTCAGCTGAGTTTTACATGGGTGAATCTCAAAAGTTCATAGAATGCTGTGATTGTGGGGAGTATTTGAAGAAGGCTGAGAAACGCTTGAACGAAGAGATAGAGAGAGTGACCCACTACTTAGATGCTAAGAGTGAAGTTAAGATAACTAGTGTGGTGGAGAAGGAAATGATCGCTAACCATATGCTGAGACTTGTCCATATGGAGAATTCAGGCTTGGTAAATATGCTGCTTGACGATAAATATCAAGACCTTGGAAGAATGTATAACTTGTTCCGACGGGTTCCAGACGGTCTTTTAACGATACGGGAAGTTATGACTTCTCACCTCAGGGAGACAGGTAAGCAACTGGTTACTGATCCAGAGAGGTTGAAGGATCCAGTGGAATTTGTTCAACGTTTGTTGGATGAAAGGGACAAGTATGATAGCATTATAAGCATGGCATTCAACAATGACAAAACATTTCAGAATGCTTTAAATTCCTCTTTTGAATATTTTATAAATTTGAATACTCGGTCTCCTGAATTCATTTCATTATTTGTGGATGACAAACTTCGCAAGGGTCTAAAGGGAGTAAGTGAGGAGGATGTCGAAGTTATTCTTGACAAGGTGATGATGCTGTTCCGGTACTTGCAGGAGAAGGATGTCTTTGAAAAGTATTATAAACAGCATTTGGCAAAGCGGCTGTTGTCAGGAAAAACAGTATCTGATGATGCGGAGAGGAGTTTGATAGTGAAGCTGAAAACTGAATGTGGATATCAATTCACTTCAAAATTAGAAGGAATGTTCACAGATATGAAGACCTCCCAGGATACTATTCAAGGGTTTTATGCAAGCCACCCTGCTCTAGCTGATGGTCCTACATTGGTTGTCCAGGTATTAACAACAGGATCTTGGCCAACACAGCCTAGTGTTACTTGCAACTTACCTGGTGAAATGTCAGCATTATGTGAGAGGTTCAGGTCATATTATCTTGGAACCCATACGGGTCGGAGACTGTCTTGGCAAACAAACATGGGGACAGCAGACATAAAAGCAACATTTGGGAAGGGTCAGAAACATGAGTTGAATGTGTCTACTTACCAAATGTGTGTCCTCATGCTGTTCAACAATGCTGAGCGGCTGAGCTACAAGGAGATTGAACAGGCGACAGAGATTCCAGCTGCAGATCTGAAAAGGTGCTTGCAATCCATGGCTTGTGTGAAAGGGAAAAATGTACTTCGGAAAGAGCCCATGAGCAAAGACATAGGAGAGGAAGATGCTTTCTTTGTGAATGACAAGTTCACAAGCAAATTCTACAAGGTGAAGATAGGAACTGTTGTTGCACAAAAGGAATCCGAACCAGAAAAGCAGGAGACACGGCAAAGAGTGGAGGAAGACAGGAAGCCTCAGATAGAAGCAGCAATAGTTAGGATCATGAAATCAAGGAGGGTTCTAGATCATAACAATATAATTGCAGAGGTGACGAAGCAGTTGCAGTCACGATTTCTGGCGAATCCTACAGAGATAAAGAAACGAATTGAGTCCCTTATTGAAAGAGATTTCTTGGAGAGGGATAGCGTGGACAGAAAATTGTATCGGTACCTTGCTTAAGGGGGGAAAGAGAGAGAGAGATCTAGATGAGCATGTTTCTACTTTTGTTTATCTTGTTGTGGGAATGGTTTAATCAAGCAAAAGGAAAATTATATTGTTCTAGTTCCGCAAGTTTGTTGGATTTGAATGAAATACCATTTGTTTTCGGCTTTCACTATTTGCTGAGCTACCCTAATTGTTGGCCAAGTATATAAGTTTATTCTGTGTTGGATAATTGTTATATGTTATAGGAAAAAGGCTAAAGTGCAGGTGATTATAGACTCTGTTAGGCTGGTCTGGATTAGAGAAATGCTATTATGTAATTTGATAAACAAAAATTGTACATTAGTGGCTAATATTTGGTGTTTCTGATTTGAAGTGAGAATGTAGAAGATTATTTTCCGGCCTTGATTATTAGAATTTACTAGCCAATCACCCTCGTGTTATGTGGATTATATAATATTGTTTGCAATGATACTTGATAAAATTCACATGATATCAGAACTTTGTTTCAATGTCAAAGTCATTATGAGAGCATTGAAAAATTACCAATCCAATGAATAAAACTCATCTCAACACTCAAGTTTGTCATTTTAAGAAGAGCTGAAAAATTTACCATGATATTTACTCTTTCAATTACGTTATATAGTGCAAACAATGTTAAAAAGAACAACCTTGATATATCAAGAGGGTAAATTACATCATTGGTACTCAAACTACAGGCTTAGAAATAAGTTGTGTTTCAATCTATCAGTTTTGATTGTAAGAAAGTGATTAGTAGTATATGTTTTTATGTTAGGATGAGGACAAGTACCACAAAGTTAGATAGAAAAGTGGATTGGAGTTTGTGGGCTTAGAGAGACTCCTTGTATTTGAGTTTGAGGCATTTCTAGTAGCTGAAATGGCCCTGCATATATCTGCAACTAAAATCAAGAAACAGATTGCATTAACACCCAAATTCTGTATGGTTTTAAGTTGTGTTCTCATCAGCATACATATTTCCGGTTTTGTTATCTGATACGGCTACAAGTAGAACCAGAGGTGAAGAAGTACTCAGTAATAGGAAATGAAGCCTCACAAATTGTTCAGCTATGCAACCGATGATATTTATACACACACTATGTAGGAAATCAACTTGTACTCAAGACTTAAAGCTTACAAGAAAAAAGTAAATTAAACAAAATATATGACTAGTTCAAGTTTAACTCTGGAGTTTACTTATTGTCTGCGTACATTCTCCATGGTGGATGGACATACCTATGCCCGCTAAATGCGCCGAATAAATTTGTTAAATTTCATTAGTCTACAATGGATTAAATCCAGAGAAGATCCTATCAAAGTAAATTCAAGTTTGACACGACTATTGTATTTATTTGGTACTTTTCTATTATATAATCGTGTGGAATATATAGATAACATATCATATGAATCCGAATTGCCACCCCTGTTTACTCATAAGATGCTCTCTGATCTCATAAAAGTGGCATATCTTACAAAAAAACAAGTCAATAGGACAACTTGTAAACAACAAAATGAGAGGAACAACCTAGCAGCTACGCCTATGCCTCTGCCTCTGCCTCTGCCTCTGCTCCACAAACAACCAATGAAACAATTGTGCAGCCCAGTGCTCCCTTGCTGTGTAGAAAATGTCCTTGCTCTGACATAATTTCTTCATCTGTCGTTCCTTCAATAAGAAAACTCATGGCCTCGTAGTGAAATATACTTCTTCACCCAGATAGCAATGTCCTCGGCGCATGCCTGGGCCTGAGGGGTCTTCAAAAGCATGTCAAGAGTCGCAAATTCATGAACTGCGTCCTTATATTCGAGAACAGGTGCATCAACGTTCACTTTCCTCAGCTCCTCGGAGTATGCAATAGCTCGGTCTCTCATCCAGTCGTGTTCAGCCACCACTGTCAATGTTGGGGGCATGAGTTTTAAAGGAGGTCCCTGCCTGCCAGGGACCAAGGGGTTGGCAGCTGGGTGATCAAGGCTGAACTCTTCCTCTGCTAAGAAGAGCTTCCAGGCAAGAATACACATCGGCTTATCATAGAAGTAGGAATTTGCCAACTTTATTTCTGAATGTGTCGGTACACTCCCAATGAAGAACGGGTACATCAATACCTGTGCTACGACCTTCACAGGGTCCAACCGCTTACCTGCCTCTACAGCTTTTCGAGCTACATAATCTGCTATATTTGAACCACAACTCACTCCAAGTAGAACACATCTGTTTCAAAATACAACCAGTTACAAACTTCTAAACAAAGGACTAACAATGCATTAATCTTATGGACAATTTTCACAGAAAAAAAAAACTGCACATTGGCGAAAAATGTTAATTCATAGAGGGTAAATTCCAAATCCAACATGCACTATCGTGACATCCTAATGTCCTTTTTCTACTATCAACAATGTCTTGACATCCTAATTTTCTTTTCCTATTATGAATGTATTGTTAGAATTAACCACCAGATGCTGATTGGGGCCTATGAGTTCATAACATCTATTCAACCCAATACACAACTGTGACTTGTTCACCTAAATATGGAGAAAAAAGGCATTGCAAATGCCTTTCTTGATAGAACTCAAGTAAGCATAGGAGATCACAGCTCCAAGGCTGTATAAATTTGGCCCACATATCAATCAACTCAGAGACAAAAAAGCATAAAGAATGCCATCAATGAAGATGCCAGAAAATAATTAAAATCCCACTATCTTAATCTACCTTTCCATGCATAATCAATGCAAACCAAAAAGCTAAAAGCAATCCACTGAATGAGGAGGATATCTCAACATTTGACAAAGCCCCACCCCAGATAATGGAAAAAATCTTGAATGACTAAATCCAGAGCCGAGGCACAGATGGCATAGGACATGCCAATTTCAGTTCAAAAAAATACCAAGAAAGAAAACTAATAAAACAGAAATTGTCTGCCCTCTAGTGAACTACTTTGCACTTGCCCAAATGTGTGTTCTTGTTTACATAAAGAGTAACTTGCTAATGTACAACAAAACTAACAACTCATCTTCCCTAAAACTGAAAGACGAGAATCCTAGCATGGAATGTTATCTAGAAATGTCGCAGCTAAGAACTAAATTGGTCATTCTCAAGGTTTAAAAGAGCTGTTGATAGCAAAAAAGCTGTTGAACATTATTTGTCAATTTGAAGGTAAAATACAAGTATAAAACTGTTGATAGCAGAATCTATAACGTGCGATGTGTCATTCGCCATAACAAACTAGACTCCAAACCCTCCTTTAAACTCACACGCGAGGTGATTTCAGCTTATCTAAGAATCAGGTTATCGAGCTTGCAAGTTTATCATTTTCCAATTTAAAATGTCGTACTAGACTCTACACACATTGCTCTAGATAACAAAAAGAACAAACCTGGTAGGATCACCATGAGCAGCCAGCCACGGCTCGACCAAAGAAGCCCCAAAGGCATCAACAATATGTCTCTGATGATCCGACTTCTTAAAATCCGTACTACTCTTAACATTCCCCATAGATTTACTACACTCAGCCAAATTAGCCTGCTTCCCCAACCAATTCAAAACCTTCAAACCATCCTCAAAAGCAGCCGGAAACTTATTCTCGGGGGCCAACCTATACCCAACCGCCACAACCATAACATCGCAAAGCTTAGCAATACGACGACAAAACAAATCATTAGCAACAGAATCATTACTCCCACTAACCCATCCCCCGCCATGAAACTGCAAAACAATAGGCAATCTCCGTGACTTGTCAACAGAAGGCGCGTATCCTCGATACACGCCTTCCGATCTGAGGTTGAGGTTGTCAATATCATTGCTGCACCCATAGCTGATCCTCCGAAACTCTTCTTGCGATCCGGTACTGGAGCGCGTGGCAGTAGGTTCGAGGCTGTTACGGCGCACGATTAACTTGGGAGGTTTCGTGTCGGGATCGGGGGGAGTAAGGGCAGATTCGGGAAGGAAGATCCGAATAGAAAGAGAGGTGAAAGGGTCGATGTGGATATCTTTAGTAGCGACGCCATCAGTGAAGGAAGGATTAGGGTTGGACACGGATTCTTCTGCGCGAGAAACTATCCCGAAATCATTAGAATCATCGAGAGGAGTCTGGATCCGATTCTGTAAACGATGTTTTAACATGAACTTGAAGAAGACACTGTATAACTTCACTGCCACGCTTGGCATTTCGATGATTCACTTCTAGGGTTGGATTAGAGATGCATTGCGGGATTCAATTGGGGATTTTCACATTTCAATCTAGGGTTTTAGCTGCTTCATTTCGATTTTGATTTTGATTTCAATGGAATGCAGATGAGTTTAGGTGGATGATCATCATCATGATGCGCTGTCTCTTTCCTTTTCTTGTGTTTTTTGGTGGCTTAATTATATTTTTGTGCCACTTGCTTACGTGGCAGACTGTATCTTTTTTCTTCTTTTCTATAAGGCAACTGCAAGTTTTCAGCAGTGCACTCCCATATGGGTTGGCAACCCGTCAGATTTAGGGCAGGTTTGCATCGCTCATTTTCCACCCAAAAAATTTCAGGTGTGAATTCGGAAAATTTTAAAAATAAGTTCGGGTTGTTTTTGTACCTACACCCGTTTGGAACGGGTACGCACGGGTTTTGAGTATTCTTCATCACTCAAAATATTAAAAAATATTGATAAACTTTTTAATTTAATAATATAATTACTAGTTTATACATACTAATAAGGTGTAGGCTATGGTCACTTTGTTTTTCCCTTACTTTGTCTATACTTTGTCTATTTTACCATTGGATTAGTTTTTAACCCATGATCCAATGGTTGACAAAACAAAGTAATGGTTACTTTGTGAAAAACAAAGTAACCATAGAATATCCCTACTAATAATTAAATCAGTATAACGAATAATTTTTGTGTACAAAACAAACAAATAAAAGTACAATATCTAAAATACTTTAAACTATTAATCAATTCAAAAAGTGAAATATTACTTAAAATAATCAAAATTAACACAAAAAGTATTACTCGAAATAATTTTATTGTATTATGTATTTTTTGTTATATATATTGATATGCATATAATTACATATATGGATTTGGAGATTTTTCGGGTTTCCCCATCAGATTTATTCGAGGTCGGATTAGTTTTCTCCAGAGTTCAGTATAGCGACACCCGCACCAGACAGCTTTCAGGTGTAAAATCACGCCCACACCTATTCTTAAACCCAAAGAATTCAGGGATTTTCCACCCCCATCGGGTTGGATGCCTGCGGGTTTCGGATTTCCCAAAATCACATAATTGAGTTCTGATGATATTTTTATCTTATAAACAACTCATATCTATATATTAACAAAATATTGATTACCTATATCGAATTGCAAATGAGTAAAAAGACTTAAACATCAATTTAGTCCATCAACCGTCAAATTATAAAAGAACGTAAAACGTCCATGGTACGATTTATGATTTAGATTTGAGTTTGAGAAATGTCACTAATAGATATGTTTTATCGATATGTAAATGTAACTTTTCTTAAAAATTGTGAAATGTGCTTCGTTGTTATTAAAATGAAAAGTTATAATTTAAGATACCTTAATTTGCAAAAAGCTTTGAAAAATGTTAAACCACATACCTTTATTTGCAAATTGAGTAAACCACAAGCATTAATTTTTAACTTATCCCTTAATTTTATATAGGGTAAAGTACAAAAAAACCCTTGTGGTTTCATACTTTTACATAAATAACCTTTGTGGTTTGTTTTTCTTTAAAAAAAATACTTGTTTGTGGTTTCAAATTTTAACAAAAAAAATCTTGAGGTTCCATAAATTCAAAAAATAACCGTTAAAGACGTAATAATTGGATTCTTTAGAGAAATAAGTATATTTTAAGCAACTTTAATTCTTCAACTTTTTAATTTCGAGATCATTTAGGCGATGTTTGGCTCCAAATCTGCTATTTCTTCCGTTAGAACGCCCAGTAAGAAGGGTCAAAGGAAGGACCGGAAAAGAAGGTATTTGTACCTACAAGGACTGAAATAGCACCTATTTGGTTGGTTACGAGATTACAAGCAAGAAAGGCTAAGATTCGGTTGAGCAAGCTACATAGAAGTGTAACCTAAATGAATAGACAGAAAAAGCAGCTCGACTGATAAGAAGAGGGTTTTACGAATAGAAAAGACAAGCATAATTGGAGAGAAAGTTGCTCGACTGATAAGAATAGAGGTTGTAGTAAGTTTGCACAAAGACTTTTCTAGCGTACGTATAGGAGCATTTCTGGTGAATGATGATTTTGAATAGCCTACTTGAGTAGTAGAACATGTTCGGCGGTTGAGGTAGGCGCTTTCGCTTTCTTGTACGTCCGTTTTGTATTTGGCTAGGTCGGTGTCTTCGCGATTTCTGCTTAGTGAGAAGTTGTCTAAAATGTTATGGTCAGGTGAGGTTTCAAAAGTCTCGAAACAATGTGTTAGTTGCTATGGATTTTTTTAGACTTTTGAACCAAGTGCATTTATAGTTCTTCAGTGGAAGAAATGGAGAGGCAAAGAACAAGAAGAATACAAAAAAGAGAAATTTGTCCAATAGAAACAAATGGTGCCTCCACAGGTTGAATCTGATCCAACCTAGTAGGAAGCAATCCGCCAAAAGCAACCAAAAGATTCCTTGGTGAATCGGGCGAAAACTTGAACTACGCACATACATACTTTTAAAAAAAGGTAAAGCCAACAGACATATAAAAACGAGTGTTATGTCTCTGTTTTATTTTAAAATTCCGACGATGAGCCGGCCGACCCTAACATCTTTATCTGATGAGCCGGTCGACGAAGCCTCCTCCTCAGATAAAGATGTCTCTGATGCCAGTCTCTCGATAAGAACAACTTTTTCTGTCGTGATTGTTTTGGCAAGTTCGGTCAAAGGAGAGACAAAAGAGAGATTTTCTATCAGTCAAAAGCAGATACCGTCCCCCCATGCTCCCACTATCCGCTTACCGAGGAAAAGAAAGGGCCCGGGGTTAGAGCAAGTTGGATTGAGGTATAGAGCCGTAAGCGCGATGAGGGGTGAAAGATGACGTGCTCCTACTGTTCATAGAATGGTATGATCAACTTGTTGATTGTTGGTAACTTTCACTCCTCTATATTCGAAATATGCCTTTCTAGGAGCATTACGATCTGCAGCTCAAATGGTCTCTTATGAAGTCTTTATAGGTCTTATTCTTATTGTGCGCCTTGTGAGCGCCTTTGGATCTGCGAATGCAATCGCTCGGATGTTCCCCTAACCCCGAACCCGGGAACAGACCAGAGGGAACCGCAGCATGGAGAATGTCCACGTCTCGTCGCAAGCCTAACGGCTGGTGTCGCTTCCACCATTGCTAAATGTCAATCAGTAACAGTAATAGGTAAGCATATGCTATTATTAATTATTCCCACGTAATTATGACTATTTTCGAGTTTCCTCTAAACCAAGTCTTTCACTTCGTTGTACTTCGTGCAAACAAGAGATTTCGTTCGCATGGCTCACTCGTTCCGAGTATGTCATTGCGTTCCTTTCAAATTACTATAATAAATGAGAATTCAATCCTTTAATCCTTCAATTTGGAAAGGACGGTGTGTTGTAGAGTAGCTTTCCGACCCCATGAATGAATGAGGCCACCCCTTTCTTTATCTATAAGCCATTCTGAGAGAAAGATCTTCTCGTATGAGATCATCGTTACGAAGCTCCTGAATGGATTGGATGGCTTGAACCGACCACGTTTTCTTGTCATGATATGAATGCTCTTGATGGAGGGTTTCACCTCCTAGGGTGGTATCAATAGTCTATGATTTTTTTATTCAAAATCTTTAGGATAAAACTTATCCGATGATTCATAGTCTTTCTTTCAAGGCCCTCTTCTTCTTCTTTTGCCCTGAGGTGTGCAAAGCAAATGCTTAAACCAGAGCGTAGTGGCAAGGAATTGATGGAGCGGATTGACAAGCGCATCACTGCTCTAAGTTTTCACATCAAAACTTATTACTGGCTTTACTTCATCCAGCTGAATAGCATTTACCTTTACAAGACCGAGGAGTACTTTCACATTGCAGTCAAAAAGTGGAATGTCAAATCTATACCAGATCCAGATTGGGTGTTGAATTCATGCCATTGCGATGAGGGTATTTGATTGGCAATGTCAGCCCATCTCACATGTGGTTCCTAGTGGGAAACTGCATTGCCATCTTGAGTTGTCTAGCTACACCTATACGTTGGGTGTTCTTCTGTCGTGCGACCCGGCAGCTTACGTGTGACCTGTGGCCCACGCCTCTTATTTTTTTAAGGCGGGCAGCGTGAACTCTGATTCGATTCGGGTATTCAATCTCGCCACTGAGATGCTCAGTTGACTCCTTAACCTTGATAGGAAGATGGCTTATTCAAAAATTAGTGTATAAGGTAAGGAATTTTGGATGAACTAATGCGAGTGGGTGTAAGCTTCGCTGCTCGGAAACACCCAGTGTTGACCACTCTGAGAGACACGAAAGCGCATGTAACGCCAGTTGGTGAAGTGGCGTTAAGCATCCCTAGCGGTACGAAAAGAGAGGTCGTGATGATATCATCTACGTCCGTACCGCTCCTCGTGGAGTAGATCCCGCATCCAACCGAAGAGAGAGAAAGTAAATGTTAGAGAAAGAAAAAAATTAAAATGATGAGTTTGAAAAATAAAAAGCGTAGTTGTGTAGCAAATGTGAATCTAAACAACGTTAATGTTTTGAATTTTTCACTTTGAAGTCGTTAAATGTTTATTTAGGGCGTTTAAATTGACAAGTCATCTTTTTGTTAAAATTTAAAACCACAAGTGTTTTTTTTAGAAAAATAAACCACAAGGGTTTTTTTTTGTAAAACCCCTTGAAACTACAGAGGCTTTTTTGTACTTTACCTTTTTATATAACTGTTCTATGGTTTCACATTTTTGTAAATAAGAAATTGTGATTTTCCTTTCACCAAATAAAAATTGTGGTTTAAATTGTTTGTAGAATTAAGGAAAAGCTCAAATTTGTTGACTTGAACAAAAACATATTTTGTCCTAAAAGAGTTTCTGACGATTGAGTATATTACTAATTTAATTTAGTTAAAGGTTACAAAAATGTCCCATTACGTCAAAAAAATCAACTACTCCCTCCGGTCCATATTATTTGTCACATAGAGAGAAAAAGTCTTGTTCCATATTATTTGTCATGTTAGGTTTCCAATGTAAATTTTTCTCACTTTACCCCTATTAATGGGTCCATATTACTTGATTACTCCCTCCGTCCTATAACTATGTGCACAAATGAATTTGCACACTAAATAAGAAAACATTAAATATTATTGTTGTTTTACTTATATTCCCTCAATTAATGCAGTGTTTTAATGAAAAAACATTTAATGTATTCTATATTTAGTAACTTAAACCATAATAAATAGGGGTATATTAGTAAAGTGATGGTTAGTTGGTAGTTATGTGCACATTTTATGGGACAAAAGAATTAGTTATTTTGCACATAGTTTTGGGACGGAAATAGTATTTAATTTCAGATTCTTAATTAATAAGGATATTATAGTCCAATTTACATATATTTAATGCAAATCAATCATTTCCTTAATACCCGTGATTTAGTCAAATGTGACAAATAATATGGACCGGATGGAGTATTTCTTTAATTCTACAAACAATGCAAGTCACAATCCCTTATTTGCTCAAAGACAGAAGACAAACTACAGTCATTTATTTAAAAAACATGAAATCACGAGGCATTTATATGAAATTAACCTTAAAAAAAAAGAGCAGCTTGTTTCTAAATTATACTTTCGTAGCCCTCTTAGCTAGATCCGTTCGGAAATGTACATCACCCATACAGTTAAGAATGTTATTTTTGTCCTGTAACTCAATCAGAAGGATTTCACGAGGAACCAATCAATAACAACTCTAATTAATCAGGTCATCGTTTTTACATCGTGCTGCTAAGTCTATGTTATATTCAAAGATAAGCAGTATTTCTTAAGTAAACCAAATTCATTGAATAAACAATTGTACATTGATTTCAACCATAACCTTGCTTTCTTTCTCTACTTTTCTCAACACATGAACCATATTAAATATAACTCCCAAAATTGCACTCTGCAGCACCACCCATTTGTGAATAGAAGCACCAAAATGGGATTTCTCTGTATGCAAGATCTCACCTCTTCACCATCGTGTTTTCAATTTAATCACCCCGAAAACAGTTAGTTAATCCTGAACAAGGTGAATAAGCAAAGCAAGAGAATCAATCAACTCTGTTTTGATATTTCCTCTCCCTCAGTCCATCCATGGTTTGCATTTTGCGCCGACCAAGTCAAGTACGAGCAATTGCAGATGCAAATTTAATCAACTCTACCCAGAGGGTGCACGCATAGGCATACCCATTCTTGGGGAGATGAGAACTGCTTCATTACTTGTAGCCTTCATTGCAGCAATCTCTTCTAAGCGTTTCCATGTGGCTGCGCGTTTAGAGTTCATCTCCTTTTCCCGCGTTTCATCTTCCTGAAACTTGACAAGGCACTCATCAAAGAGCTCTGGATCAACATCGAAGAATATCTTCCGGACGTTTAGGGTCAAGCTTTGAACTGCCTGGTTCCAGTGCTGTCTCGCATTTCTCTCTAAGGCTGGGAAGATGATTGGCAGTATAACTTTGCGATTTTGCTTGATCAAATTCTCAATGTGATCATTGTTCCACAAGAACAAAGCTCTCTCTGCCACCTGATATAAGAAAGTTTCTAATTAGAGAGATTTTATGAAAACACACGTTTTTGATATCTTGCTAGCAACAATTTAAACAAACAGTGCATAATAACCAGTAATCCAATAAGACCAAGAGCAAACGGACACGACAAACAAGCTATTACCACTTTCAACCAACATTACCTGCTTTGCATCAATGCTGCTGACTTAAGAGTTAAATTTAAAGGAAATGTGTTGAAGAAAAGGGAATAAAAATCACATGTGGACTCTATCAATAACAACCAAAAAGGACCAATGGAGTCCTACATTTTTATCCTACAAGTAACTTAGAATTCTTTTAATGGAATCAACATCCTGATGCGATGCCAAAAACCCTCATCATTTTTTTTAGACAAAAAAATCCTCATCATTGGAATCGTAGCAGAAATCCAAGCACTACTCTGAATAGCCATCATAAGACTTGATCATCATAGTAAGCATAAAACAAGCAGTATATCAAAATCTTATCCATGTCCCAATGAGCCTTTTATTCAAGTAGGCAGAATGACCCATATGTATATTGATAACGAAACACCTGAGTTTTGAACAAAGAATGCTCAAACAGACATATCGTACAACTAGTAATGGGTTTATTCAAATAGCTAAAATCAATTAGCCAAGTTCCTAAATCACCTACCTCTAAAGTGTGAGAACAAAAAGTTCAGCATCAACATTCAAAAGTTATTGACATTTTCATTTCACTTAAGCTTATTATTTATGGGCTTCACACACATGCCATGGACCTTTGAGCTTAATTCCATCAGAAAAGGAGTTGCTACTTATAAGCATGATCTAAATGTGTCACCCTGATACCCTCGGTGAACATATGATTTTGCTTTCGCAAAAATCGTTGCCTGCCAACACGAAAGATAGCCATATGCGCAGTGTCAATTCACCATATTTGATGCTTCTGATTCTGTCCCATATATTGTGATCCATAATACCTAAGTGATTAATTAATCCATTTAGCTGACAACTGGAGTCTCTCTCATCAGTCTCTCAAAGGGGCCAAAAAAGCTACTATGATTTATCAGAAGCTTCCTTGATCAAATTAAGAAACATAGAAGAGAGAGAAGAGAGAGAGAGAGAGAGAGAGTCTAATTAACGTCTTTGGGCATTCTAAGTTCCACATTTTACAAAATGATAGGAACCGGCAAAAGGATGCAAATGAATTCTTTCTGTCTCATGCTCAATTCATTAGAGAAGATGGATCCAGCCTCGTGTTTGGGCCTCCACCAACAGTGGCTCCACCCACATTGGAACATTTTAGACATGCAATCGGGAAAAACCAAAGCCAAGTGACTAACAAAGAAAGCTAAATGAAGTTATTTTCTGTATCTTTAAATAAAATATAGACTGAACAATCAACTGTTTTGAATTATAATAACTATAGCTCTGTAGCTTGTTGTTGATCTAAAGATTGCAAGAGAGAACATGAAAAACGTCAAAAATAAAAACACAAGAATTAGTAAAATAAAACAACGACCTACCTGAAAATGTGAGCTACTCAAGCATCGGGCAATTTGTCGGAACAATGGTACCATGCAGCGTTGAAACTCTCCAGGTTGTGTCGCTTCTAAGACTTCCTCGAGTTCACTTAAGAACATTACCTCTTTTGAACTATTTGTAATTGGCCAATATTTTAGCATCCCCCTGATAACAGTATCGGCAAGCTTGCAGTCTTTCTCCACAAACTGTGTAATGCAATATGATAATTGCTGGTGATACATGGGTAAGCATTTTGGTTTGTGTAGTGGAATGAGTGCTCGGACAAGGAAAAGCTTGTGCTCTTCTTTCAATGGAAGGGCAAACCCGTTAATTATACTTCCCAGAATCTCTAACAACTCTGCAATCCCATTATGCTTCTCAGTTTCAAAGATAAAACGATAAAAGATGTGGTTAATTGCTTTCCTGATGAATGGGCGATGCACCATGAATTTTCCATAGATTCGGTGCAGGACAGTTTTCAAATACTCCCGCTCCCTAGGGTCCTCTGAATCAAAAAGATCTAACAACTTGAGAACAAAAGAGTGATCTACATACCTCTTAGCCAATTTTGCATCAGTCTCAGGCGATGCTACAAACCTCAGAAATAGTTCATAGACAACTTGCAAATGAGGCCATGCAGGGTCCATTGACGGTTCATCATCTTCTAAATCAAAAGACTCCAAGACTTTGTTCTCGCGTGGTGGGGAAGAAAGCGTTCTGAACAAATTTATGGAAACCATTTTAACAGTTTCTTGCATCATAGTTTCCGAGAACTTGCCATTTGCAGCAGAAACATAATCCACAAGCTCGACCAAAGTTTGTCGCTTGATATCCTTTTCCTTAAAGTGGTTAGTCGGGTCACTGAAGTCAAATACAACAGTACATAAGTTGAGCTTTCTGATAAACAAGTTGGGCTTTTCAGAGTTAGGCACGTCTCTGAAGGTAGGCAAGGCCTCATAAGAAGCAGATTGATTCGCATTGAGCTTTGACTTTAGAGCTAGGGAAAGCTTAGTGCCATAACCGGATCCTAAAGGTGTAGCATTTGAGTTGGCGTAGCGGGTATTAGGAAAATCATTGTTTCTTGAACTAGTGGAAGAATTGGACAAGGAAGTGGAGGTTCCCCCTCCTCCCTCACGATTCTCGGACTTAGAGGGCTTCCTCGGGAGCCTATTGAGAATCTGTTTTATCATTACTTTGACAGCACCGAAATCTCGTCGTTGAAAGATAAAGCAACAATTTAACCAATCTGAGTAGCAGCTGCCATAGAATAAGAAACAGCATTTAAAAAAAAAAAAAAAAAAAGGAATGCAATCTGTTAATACATACATACATACATACATACATACATACAGCGGATGGATCATAAAAGCAACAAGATCTGAGAGAGAGGCTATGATCTAGAAAGCGATGAAGGCAAAAGTAAGTTACCCTAAACAAAATCCATAAACAAAAATAAATAAATAAATTAAGGAATAAAGGGCGTTGGCGATGAAAGAATAAAGGAAAATACTTACAGATAAAAAGGATCGAAATCAAATTTAAGGATTAAGCAAAGAGAGCACAAACACTAATTTAAGGATTAGTGTCTGTCTGTCTGTGAACTTCCTTCCTTGTTCCTATTTTTTTCCGAACCTCACTTGTTTGTTTTGGTTTCTCTCCTCAGATGCCCTTCTTCCACTTCTAATTTTCTCCCCATACAAATAAAAAGTAAAAATTAAACAAAAAAATAATCACTCTTTCTTTCACCCTTTTACACCCTTATTATTTATTTCACCCTTCTAATCTTAAGGGCGTTTGTTGTTATATTGGAATTGAGATACAAATAATATTAAAAATTAAAGTTTGATTGATTTGCATCTTAATTACCAAACTATATTTTGATCATTAAACATTTAATAAAAATTTATGTTTTTTATTATACCTTAAATAGTGCTAATATGAACCATCGTCTTTTATATTTTCAAGAAGTATCATAATTTGAGGGTATTTTAGATTATTTTTTTATGAACAGTAGATTCTTTTTCTTAATTATAAGGTTGTAGAATGAAATTTAATACTTAATAAACAAATATAATTTGGTCATTAAAGTGTAGGTGAGCATGACTGTTAAAAATTGTGATATGAAAATTAGTAAAATGAGATTTTTTTTATTAAAAGAAAAGTTACCTAAGAGTAAGTCTACCCACACGATTGTTGCAATAGTTAATTTTTTCAAAAAGTATTATGTAAGTGGTTAAACACTCTACTTCTGATTAGCGAGGTCATAGGTTCGAATCACATCAGGGGCAGAGAGTTTTCTTTTATAATTTAATGTGAGTGGAATTGCACAATATTTTAAATTCTTTTTTTTTTCAAAATGTATAAAAAAGTATTACTATATTAACTCTTTGCTTGCTTGCATGAGCCAATTTGTTTATTACGACTCAATGATTCCTTAAGCTTGTGTTTTTGGCACATACATACTTTACACGCTCCGTCCCTCCACCTCAATCATTTCACTTGCCAATATTTTTTGTTTCTACTTTCTATTCCACTCAATGTATGTATCTCTTCACTACGACTGTGTTCCTTTTTACTCATATTCATCACATTTCAGTTCAGTAAATTCAGCAAAATTTAAAGGCTTTTAGTTAATAATTCAGTTTAAATAAAAAAAAAAAGTTCAATAAAAAAGAACATATTCTAAACCTTTCTTTTTTTTTCTCAAAATTAATAACTCCTTTCATGAAGGTCTGGACAAAAAAAAACCAACAAATATCAATAAGTACATGACAACAACAATTTTTATAGTTGACAAAAGTTTAGGGATAAGGGTAATTCTAGTCCATTTTTAGGGAAGTCTCAAAATCACGGAGAGGTTAATATATATCGCTCCAACAATGAGTACTCCAAAGGGAAGTCTCAAAGTCACATAGAGGGCTCATGTGTGACTGTAATAATGGAAACTTTAACAACGACAACAAGAATTGAATTCTAGTGGAAAGTCACAAAAGTGACTTCTTTACTGTTAAACTCATCCCCATAGACCATGGACAACAACAAGATTAGACATATGGGTATCTTCTCAACTATTTGTATTCACATAAATACTTCAAAACATTCTTTAAAAAAAAAAAAAAAACTTCAAAACTTGGATCTCATAAGCTATGTTTTTTCTTGGTGATGCTTATTATTCTACTGTTTTGCTATTTTAACTTCATTCCCTATTAAAGAGTATTGTCAAGTCTTAATACACTTGGTTTTAAGAATACATATCTATTCAACAATAATTATGAAGTCAAGGAAGTGTAAAGCATATATATAACCATATTTTATACAGTGAAAGAGTGGAGAACATCTGGAGTGCATGACATGATACACGATGGAAAGAGAGGAACAACTTGTATGGATTTAATTTGTAACTATATACATTTAGAGGGAAGAAGTCGAAGTTGTATAGCAATCGTTAAAAGAATTTACTAAGGGAGTTTGATGTCTAAATGAATCGATATGGAGGTATTTCACGGAGCGGCAGGAGTCATTTATTACTTAGGTGAGATAGAGATTCTACATGAGTTGTTTATACTTGGCAGCTATGATGCTGTTTTGCTTTGATAATTAGTACAACTTTTATTTCTTTGTTATAATATCTTTGTATAGCATCCAGGTTATGTTGATGGCTGTGACAGACAAAATTTGGATTTTTCCAGAGACAAAAGCTGTTGTTTATTTATAATTTTATAAAATATTTAATACATCGCACAGTTCAAGACTAGGATAACGAAGACCTGAATAAGATCACAGGACTACATTTCCCTCAGCTATAAACCGAGCAAAAATTTTAGACTTAATCAATTAGTTAATAAAAGAACAAAAATATACACACACACTCCACACATTCTCTTTTGCACATATTGTTTTTCCGGCACAATATAAAAGCACAAACAATGGCCAATAGGACATAATAGTACAAATGGTTCACTAACCTAGAAAGAGGACCAGAGCAAGATGATGAGATTAAAGTCAGCAAGCAATGCAAACAATTTAAAATTAATCATATAGACCACGAAGCAAGTAATTAGCAATAGAAGTTCTATTAGATCTAACGACCTATGAATTTAGTGAAGTTTTACAAGTCAAAAGTAAACTGAGAGCAAACTTCATTTGTAAAGAGAACCTGTAATCGACAACTACTACTTCAATGGATGTCATGCCAACAAACATTAAAGCGACTTAAAAGCGATTGAGGTAAAGCCACGTTCAGTTGTTAATAGATTAAATGTCATACTAAGGCGTCAAACAGAAACACTAAACATTCCATAATTTTCATAATAAAAAAACTGACACATGTAAAGGGATGCGGTAGCATGGATCTTTGCTAAACTTGAGATGACCTCTGCACCTAAAGCAATTTGTGAATGTGAAATACGTAAAGCCATGGCCATCCTTAATGATAGCCTGTAACTGAAAGGATAATAGTTGCCATCAAGAGGAAAAAAAGTCTCAAATATCACATCAAGGCATAAAGCCAAATCAGCAGAGCCTGCAATAACTCCTAACATTGATTGAAGCAAAGAAAACAAAAAATTGCCTCACGTATAAACCACCAATTTAATAAGCAAAATGAATGCATTAATTTCTTGATTCTGATCATTACCTAAATACACAATCAAATCCCTGGTTATACACGTCTATCAAATACATATCATCAGTTCACCAGCAATCAATCTTGAGAGTTACCTGGAGGCCTAGGCAATGCAGGTGTAGATTATCATCGTTGTTCTTGAAGCATCAGAACTGCAACAACTCCAAGGTTCAGAAATGAGTTGCCAGAATATATGCTATCTGGATTCAAAGTGTTGTCAAGCGCTGAATTGGCCCAAATTCCACCCTTAAAGAATAGCACATCCAACAGGATGTCTAGAAGGAAACATACAATCACCCATCATACAACATATTAGTGGGCCTGGAGAAATATCCCAATTAATGAATCAAAAAGAAAATGAAACCCATCACAATTGACTAAATCATCTCCTCTAAACACCCCGTGGTAACAGTGCTGAATCATCTCCTCAATAACCTCTCATTGTTCCATTAATGCAGTTTCAGTTTCTGACAGTGGAGCTGCAAAAGACACTAATTAGATTCATCTTAAAAATGTAAATTGTTGAAACCACACCCTGTCATATTTTGCTATTCACTTCCCATACTTTAATATTGTATCATTAAGCCCCCAGACAATCATTTTAACAGACTGAGCCCTCAAAACATCATCTAAATATACATCGAGCACCCAATGTGCATGTAAATAATTGTTTGGAGCCTCAACCAAACAAAATAAAGCAACAAGGATATATAGCAACAATGACTAGTCTATGGGCTAAAAATTTCCTTCTATCAGAAAAATATTCAATCAAAAAATACACAAACATAATTAAGTTATGAAGTAAATAATTCTTTAGCAGAAATGTGCAAGGCATTTTGTGTTTGAAGCTCTAGCATTATAATTGGAAGTAATATAGTAAAAAAAAAAGATAAATAAATAAGAGAATAGCAAAGAGGTGTGATAAAAAAAAAATTGCAGCAAAAGCAACATACCCAGTAAATCTTCATATGAATCAGCTAAAAGGGACGTGTCTAGTAGCAAAGGGGGTGAAAAGACCTGATCATGAGGCTCCTCAATATCATAAAAAGACCCCTGTGCATCAGACATTGCACCATCTGAGACAGGCGTAGATAGAAAGCCATTTATATGGTCATAATCGGTTAGAGAATCCAAATTACTTAATATTTCTGGTAGACCATTAAACTTGCTCCCCGCTTGACCATTAGTAATTTGATTCTCAATCAAGGAAGAGTCCTTGTGAGATGTAAGTAATCTCTTACTCTGTCTCAAAGCCATTTTATTTTCTACACCTAAACAGGAAAACCCAGTTGCTGATAGAGGCAAGAAGAAATGCTCAGAACTGTCATCAGAGTGACCGTCTCGAGATGATTCAGAATTCATGGATTGCGTAGATAGAGCCGCTTCTCTTACAGATCTTTTCAGGTCTTGAACATAAGAACCATTACTATCTGCAAATACACAAAACAAAATCAAATTATCGACATAAAGCAATTCAAAGGCAAATTCTTCTGTAACTTATAAACGGGTTGCCCTCAGCAGGCCATCCAGATTACATGCACGCAGCATGACGTGAAGCAGGAGGCAAAGAAATGCATCAAACCTTGTGGTGTGTTATCTACGTGGCTACTTGATAGGGGCTGATCCAAAGAATTTCTCCCAGATATATTTTCCATTTGATTGATTTGAGGCAATGTTTGTCTCTTTTGCACATTTCCCCCTCTCCCTGAAGAATTTGGGGTCAAACTGAATAACTGTGGCAATTTTAATGCAGGGGAACTGGCAGACACCTTGTCAAGCTGCATGCTAGACATTTTGGAAGTTACCTCAGCATCATCTGAACTACTCTCCTATAATTTGACCCAAAAATAAATCAGTTGTGGACAAGGAATTTTGCATGGTTGGGCACAATGCTACACATGAAACTATCATTTGTCCAACACTTACCAAGGTCCTTCCACTACTCTGAGCCTGCATGGGTGACGTTGCTCGACCGTGAAGCTTGGGCATTGGTGGAATGTTTGAGGATATATTATCTACTTTCTCTGAACACTCCGCTATGGACTTTTGTATTGTTGGAGCAACATCCTTGAGTTGATTGATCAAGACCTATAAGGGAAAGCATTTAAAATGGAAAAATACTTATCATATTATAAAGGAAACAAGTGCGTTTTTCTGAAGGAGAAAATGTAGCAATCTAAATCATAACCTAAAATGTATTGATCAAGATATATATTGCGTAAAGCGGATGTCCTTATCACTCATGAAGAAAATTTGCTGCCAAATTCTAAGACAAAATTCTAAAAAAAAAAAAAAACACAATTAACAAAAGAAAATGATCTACAAATTGATCTCATATTACTACTCTGAAGAGGACGGGTATCAGTATGAGTGTTTCCCTTGCAAAATATAATGGCAGCAAGCCGGAATGTTCTTAGCCCTTGTTTGGAAGAAGGTTAACATAGGTTGATGAAAGTAATGGAATATAAAGTTTTAATTTAACCTCATTTGGGAGTGCTTTTTAGGGAGTCAATGAAAGCTAATGGAGTTTACATCTTACTTCCATTAACCTTGAAACCTTAACATCCAAATCGAGAGTTAATGAGAGTAACGTAAACTTTTAAACGAAATTACATCCATTTCCGCTCCTTTAAATTCCATAAACTCCCAAACGAGCTTAACCTTTAACTTCTGTTTCCAGTAATTCACTTAACTGTCACCTTCATTAACAAACTCGCAAACAAAGGCTTAAGCTATTACTTTAGAGAAACATCTAAATTAATATAAATAGATCTAAAATTCTAAGAACGATCCAGCAAGAAACCAGCATCAAATTAATATCAAATCTCCCAACATGTCTAAATAGCAGATTTCATTCTGAGATATGAGAGCTTTATTTTTCTTCAGTCAGATGCTAGACAAGGGAATACTAGAACATCTTCTCACAAGCATAAATGACAGGAAAACAAAAGACAAGTAACAATTTAGTCCAACATCAAGTGAAATAAAAATAACCTAAACCATCTTATTGAAGCTGAAGTTTAATGTAATGGTTAATTCATTAAAAATAAGCTTATTACCTGAAAACTAGCAAGGTGTTGCTGATGTTCTGCAAGAGTCGTAGCTAAAGACTCAGAATGGCCACTTGTACCACCACCATCATGTCCACTTCGTAACAAATCTGGACCTTCTCCCTCATTTGCTTTGGCCTATAAAACAATTGTTAAGCTTAGTCTTAAGAAAATAAGAAATTCCAAATTAGATGATTCAAACTATTGTTATTGTTAAATAAACAAGGACTTCACTATTTCATAGCTCTCTGTACCCCCAACTTTCCCCTCTGCTACAATATATTTTAGAGGGACAAGTATCAGATATAGTAAAAGATAGTACTTGCACATGATTTTTGTCTCTTGTCCATTCTTATTAGCGACAATTTAGTCAAACTATCATTCAATACAGTCCTACTGGAGAAAAATTAGCATTCATTCTGGAATGACCGACAACACAAAGGTGGGATGAATACGGAGACACTGGGAATAATAGGCAATATATCCTATTAAACATCAAGCTAGCAATCAAATAAATACAGAGTACGGCATGAAACATTGAAAGTATATGAATATGGTTATTATTAGTCTATTTACATCGAAGAAACTTCGAGTTTATATCAACAAGTACATAAATAAAGCATTTTACGGTAAAAGTAAAACTACCCGGAAAGAAAAAATTATTGCTTGAATATAGAAGATGAAAGTTAAACAAATAAGTATTGGTTTTCTATTTACCTTTATTAAATAAAAAAATGAATCTCTTCCTTTTTAAATAAAAATTATAGATAATTTCTTGAACAAAAAAATTGATAAATAACAGTCAAATCTTCAAAGTTATCTCAAAAGGATATAAATTATACGGTAATTTCCTAAAAAACACCCTTGTGTTTACCGATTTTGTCAAAATGGTGTGTCTATGTTTGTTTGTTTTTTGACAAAATGAGGATTGTGTTTAGCTCCATTACCTAAAAAGCGGAAAATCATTAACGGTGTTAAATGTGATGACGTGGAAAGAGGTTTTTTATCTTAATTTATTGGTAAATTCTTAAAACTTTCATGTGTTTACAACTTTAAAGTGTGAGAAAGGAGCTTTTTATGTCATAACCAATAAATTACGACCAAAACACACTTTGCCATGTCATCACATTTAACACAATGAGTTTTCCGCTTTTTGGGTAATGGACCTAAACACAATCCTTCTTTTGTCAAAAAAAAAAAAACACATACACCATTTTGACAAAATTGATAAACATAAGGGATTTTTTGGGAAATTACCTTAAATTATATTAATACAAGACAAGTGCATATGCTAAATTGATAAATGATAACAATTTTATACCTTTCATTTCACACAGCACAGTGTGAATACAAGTCAAAACATAAGAATCACTTGGCATTCATATCTTTTATATTGCTCAACAAAGTTTACACAAAAAAGACAAACACCAAATGAACTCTATGCTAGCCAACAGAAAATATAGAGGATTGTCCCAGGTTTAGAGAAGATCAAGAAATCATTGCATATGCACAAAAAACTAAACCCTCTTTCCTGAAACAGAAAAAGTAAAATAGGCAGGTATAACTTGTGAACAAATATTTACAGTTGAAATATTTATACTCAATATTCAAGATGGATATTTACAATTTTTCATTTGAAGAGGTTATGAACCAGTCCTATACATATCTGTATTGCATTTCTGCAGCATAAATATCACTGTAGTGTAGAGCTTTAATCATCGTCATGAAAGTCACATGGTCACATGGTCACAAATAAAATCCTAGAGTTCCTTATTTTTCCCGTTCTTCGAAAAGCCTACCTTTGAAACTCAGTAATGGTGATTTGTGAGAGATCACCCTAACTCCGTAATTCTGATTTTTATCAAGATTACCGATTTTTTTTTTATGGAAAAGTTGCTGCCTCTTGTAGGAGACAAGAAGAGATTACAACAGGAAACAGTTCTTACTTTGATAAACTACTAATTAGGAATACTACTACCTAATTAATATTAAACATTAGCATCTACGTAAAAGAGGAATTACGACGTAAATAACTCATCTGCCTAAATAATTAATATTGAAACGTTTATGCATAAACAATGGGGAAACACGTAAATCTCTTTCCATAACATGGCGCACTAAGGCCCACGTCTGAGTGACACAAAGGTACACTAAAATATGACGTACTCAAAAATTCAAGTGTTCAGCTAAATACTAAATCCTAACTTCACCAATAGCTATTTCTCATCTAGTCTCCAAATTCATCAATCATCACTATCACTTTCCTTATCTCCAATCAAATTCTTCTTTGAGGATTTGATCCTCTTCATCCTCATCTACAAAGTAAGTTTCTCATTGTGCATTTGAGTCTCTTCTAAGTCTTTCTTTCTTTTTTGTTTGCTTATTTTGAGACACTAGATGTGTCTCATCCCATGATGCAGATTAAAACCTAAAAAAGCTTTAGAAAACCAATGACATATAGGCATGACATTGTGCGCCTCTTATAACCACCAGCCAGGCACACAAAGGAACTCAGCATAGTGCCTTAGGTATGCCTTTAACAACTATGAATTTACTGTACTTGATTCCTGAACACATACAGAAACAAAGCCATAGCACATAAAGTTCATGAACACCATGCAATGATACGATAATATTAAGCTTAAATAACATCATCAATTTAATAAAGAAGCCACAGAACACAAAAAAGAAACACACCAGATGAAGAGATTGTTTGTGAATACGTTGCAATGCATGTGTCCAACGCCTAATAATTTCTGCAACATCAACTGTTGGTTGGACCCTTCCACTTCTATCATCCACACGAGTATGCATCTCATCCTTCAGTTGCGCATGGGAAGAATCTAGATTATTCTTCATCTTTTCTCTATTTACATTGATATATGATGCATCATTTGGTTCCTTGTCATCCAAATACGCATCTGAAGGAGGAACATGAGCACTCTGATCCATAGCTGCAAGCAACGAAGATCCGGAAATGCGATATCTGAAAAAGAATATTATTTCCCAAAATTATGTGATTACATTGCATATAAAGCATCCAAAATGATCTATAGCGATAAGCACCTATGCTCCCGATGAGCTATTAAGTCTTCAATGGGACCCGAAGCAAGAACTTCATGCTGACCTGTAAAGAAGATAATAAATAGCAAAATTAATCAAAGGCATGATGATGAAATAGATATTAGCAGTATCAAATACAAAGGCCATCAGACAAACTTGTAACAGGACTCGAAAAAACAAAGAACGAAATTTTAGATTGCAAGAGAAGGTATTTATGACAGTTAGAGAAAGAAAAGGTTCAAACATTATCCATTTTGTAACCAATCTTGTTCACAGAATCAAGAAACCAAGTACATCAAGATAAGGTTCAAACACTGCCAAGGATGTCGTAATGCCAATAAAATTTTGAAAAGGTTTACTGAAGTTAATCCAAGTCAACCTTTGAGGTAGATCTGACAAGCTTTGGTGAAAGGGTATGAAAACAATGAAATACACAAAGTCTTTATATAGCGGCAAGCCTTTGTGCAAAGTAATTTTTCACTCAAAAAAAAACAAAAACCGCGATCTCAGATGCACTCTAATGTGAATGAATGTAACGAGGAACAAGAAAAAGTAAGGTGATTAAACTTACTTTTACGAGCTAATATAGACTCCCACAAGCGAGTAGCCTTTGAAACTAAGTGTGAATTCTGACTGGAGCTTGATACAAGATCATCCCACAGTTCTCCTTCCAACTTAACTTTGTTCCTCAGATCATGCAGTTTTTCCAGCTCTTGCTGCAAGTAAGCCTGACATCCAGGTTGTTCATAGAAAAACGTGAGTTACTCAACTTCTATCATCTCAAAGGCTCAAACTCTCACAAAAATGCAAATCAGTTTCCCCTTAACCTCTTCTGCACAAAGACCACGAAATTCAGCAGTCATTTCATGAGCGAGATTGGACCACATTGCCTGTCTTTGAACTGCTGTTTCAGCATTTTTAAGAAACCTCCTCCGTTCAAGGGCTATTCTAGCCTGTTCATAATAAAGTAAAATCATAAACAACTGAAATTCCAGCAAATAATTTCTCTCTCCCTCTATATATAGATATGTGTGCCATGAAAGGAAACATTCAGCAAAGGTTATCTTGTCAAAAAAGGGAAACTAAGTCAAAAGACCACAATTAACAGGAATTCTTTTCTGAAATACTTCGCAGTCAATTGTAAGATATATATTTAAAGCAGTTTCATCAATATGATAAGTATCATAATTACTTATCATATAGAAATGTAGCATATGCGAGTATGAAACTATCATGCGCGAGCAAAAAGAGACAAACTAAACCTTAGGAGTTCAAGGTGACTCTCCTTTTTCTATCTCCCCTTCTTGGAATGCTGAATTGGAGAAAGACAATGAGGTGTATGCCATCACACACACACACACACAGAGCCAGTAAATTTTTAAGCATCCCCAAAAACACACAAGTGATTGGCATTTTTATTGCGATCCAGTCCAGTCAACGATAATTACTAAGAAAGAAGTAACCCATCCTATATTAGTGCATTTCACCTCCATAAAGTTCAAATCATACTAATTGCCTGATATCTAATTGAAAAATATGAAGCAGCTATCTGGAATCCACAACATTACTAGATTGATATCTGTAACTGCTAATTTATATAGCTAAACCACACCACAGGGTTAGTTTTACCTTTGTTACAGGAAGTAGAGTAGCTGCATGCTGAAAGGCTACATCAGTTAGTGAAGCAGGCAGTGGATTAGAAGAAACATCGGGAGAAAATGTCCGTTTATGAACCTCTCGCAAGGCATGCAAGGACAATTGCCACAAAAGTTCAACAAATCTGCAGTGAAATCAGAAATTCCAATAAGTAAAAGGTTAACCACTAGCATGCAAAATTTTCTATAAACATTTAAATAATTTAAAATAATTAAAATAGCCACCAGCATCCAAATTCAAATTTACTAGCTTGTATTCACTATTCCGGAAGATCCTTTTCGAGTGTACAAATGCATTCAAAAGCATAGCTTTGATCAGGAAATTCAGCAATAGTCAATTGTTGTATCCCTACATCAATATATAAGTCAACCATTTTCTATGAATTGCTTGACTGATTCATCCCCTTGAAGCCAAATGACCTCCTGAGTCCAAGAATCCTGATCTAGATTGGCTAAGTTAGATAATAACAACGCAATTTGCACAATGCAGAACTCCTAATATTGCACTACAAGTACTAAATCCTCTACAAGAGCCACTCGCATAGTAAGCAGGAATTAAACACGAAGAATGCATTCATATGAAAAAAGAAAAGAACGAATGAAAAGCTCTACCTCGGTCCACAACAAGTAGCAAGTGAGGAAACCCTTGAATTACTCCGGGGAAGCGCCCCTTGAGACTCGAGGTCACTAATAATCCCTTGAACAACCTAAATCAGTTAAAAATGAATCAAACTAAAATTCAAATATAAACAGATTCAAAATTGGTCAAACCTAAATCGTTACCTTACGAAAATCACGAGACTGAGCAGAATCAAAAATCGGCCAGACCTTGTCGAAATCCTGAGAGATCGTAGCAACATAAAGAAACGAAATTAGATTAATGATAATGAAGTAAAGAAAAAAGGAGAGGTATATGATATGAATACTTTAGCGGATTGAGCGGGGCCGCGAAGGGAGGATAAGATGAAGTAGAGGAGCTGCTCGCCCAATTTAGGGTTGGAGTGACGGAAGAGACCGACACGAGGAGAAGCGTTGGATGCTCCGAGGCCGATGATGTTCGGATCCAGCCCTAATAGCAAACAGTTGGTGTACATTGCGCTTTCCAGCTCTGTCTCCCTCTCCTTCTCTCTGTCCATCATCATCCACGATTCGATGCTTCTTCTTCTTCTTCTTCTTCTTCTTCTTCTTCTTCTTCTGCTCTGCTTGTTTTTTTTGGATTGAAATGAAATGTTTTCAAAATAGGAAGGGCTTTTTTTTAATTGTTTCAAAACGAGCCCAGATTAAAAAGACTCGCGTTATCGGAATTTTGAAATGCCGATGCGATGACAAGGATTGGAAGGATGCCGATTATTATTTTGCTGCCGTCCAACTTCTAATCGTTTAGTTTTCATCATCTTATATTTTTTCCTTTTTAGGAAAATACAAATAAAACCTTCGTGTTTCAATATTCTGCAGATAGAGAAATGTAATTTCACTTTTTGCAAAAAGAGACATGTGGTTTACATATTTGACAAATAAAGAAAATTGACCAACTCCATTTGTCATATCATCAAGTGAGCCCTTCATGTCATCAAATCAACAAGAAATGTCATCAAAAAATTAATATTTTATTGTGACACGTCATCAAAGTCAATATCACATGTCATCAAGTACTAACACGTTAAGTGAAATTTCTTTAATTGTCAATTTTGTAAATCTCATACCTCCTTTTGCAAAAAATGAAACCACATTCCTCTATTTGCAAAACATCAAAACCACAAGGATTCCATTTGTATTTTTCCCTTTTCTTAAAATAATGTTTAGAGAATTTTTAAAAATAAACAAATAGTATTTGGGTAAATATGGGTTAGTTATAAAACTGACTCATTTGAAAGCATGTCAACACATTTCCGTGTATTTTTCACTTTTTTTACAAAACCATGCTTTACAACTTTTTTTTTTAACATGTATGTCCTCTTCTTCTACACAACATTAGCATTGTGCCCGCTCAACGCGCAGATAATCTATTTTTGTTCACATAGTTTTATTATATGATATCATAAGAGATTTTTATTATTTAACGCTAGCGTGGCATATTTAGTAAGATATAGATAAAAAAATATTTTTTTTAGAGTTTTATATTTGTTAATTTTGAGGTTCGAACTCAAGATCTCACGCTTCCTTTTGGAGCGTAATAGCCACTAAATCATTGATGTATTTTTGGACAATTAATTATTTTGATTTTGGTACATTTATAAGATCATATTCAATTCTTGGTCACATTAGCTTGTATGAATGGAAAAGTCGGTTTTAAGAATAAAACTTGGTTGATACACTCTATTTGAAATAAAATTAGTTTTTAATAACTCATAATCTTTTTTCTTGATGATGTTATAATAGGGAAGTTCTAAAACTTGGTTTTTTTATCCTTCATGTTAGGATGAATGATGGGGATTTTGTACTTGATTGCGCGTTAACTAATGAATAACCAATGCAATGAAATCTTTTGGGGCATTTTGAACTCTACGAAAATGAGAAAGCAACTGAACAATGTCAAATACTTTAGGCTCTTCTTTAGTTTCCTTACATTTCATTCGTCCACATCCAGATCTCCATAGTAAAAAAGTATCACATCAACTATCAAGTTGTCTACTAAACCTTAATCAATAATAGTATTTTAATTTCATCAAAAGAAGAGTTTTGATAACCTCTAAACCCCATTGGTTCATATCCATTTTTCATGTCTGCAAAATGATAATTTTATCATATTTGTACAATGCAATCCCCCTTTCATTATTGATAGCCATAGAAACACGTGGGAAAAAAACTTAGAATTCTAGTCAATGTTGTTGAAGGTAAAACTAAATTATGTTTCCTTTCTCATTTTGTTAATACTTGAAAGAAATAAATGTAAAAGAATTACCATATTACTGGAAAGGAATCATGGTATTTTGTTCAAATTGGTATTCAGAATTTGCAAAATAATATGTTGATCACCAACAGATTGAAGAATATTTGAATACTTCACATGAGTTAAATAAGACCAATAAGTATTTCACAATTGGAGCACTTAAGTCAAAGATATGAAACTTTTGGTTATGTATTGAAACTATAAAGTTTAGATGAAATGAATATTAGTCTTTATTTTAAAAAAACTACAGACAACGAAAACTATGTCCATTCACCTAGGAGAATTCCAGTTAACTATCAAAAAGACCATGGAAACACATTCTTCAAAGTTCATGTACTCTGTCAATACCTGTAAATTGAAGAAAACTAAAACTGTTTAGTAAGGGAAATTCGATTGAAACAAAAAAACTGGAATCGTAAAAAGGATGAAAAATTTACAAATCCTAGACGAAATGAGCTTTACATTCCACTAAATTGGTTCAACGCAATCATCTTCTCGCCTCCTCCAAAATCCAAAAGCTATTGAGGATTGTAGTGATTTATTTCTAAACTTAAACACTCAGTTGACATTCTAAACTTAAATAATCATTTAATCGTGTAGACTAAAATCAAACAAAGTCATCAGTAAATAGTGAAAGTGAAATGGAAGATGGAGAACATAAACCGAACCAGTAAATCAGAATAAGCAATGAGTACCTGAAGATGGTGATTAAGGAACTTAAGAACATGAACTGTAGAATATATAACATCAATACTGAACCATAAAATAACCGTCTTCTTTAACCGCGTGTAAACAACAAAGATGAATAGAGTAGAAAGCAATAAGGGTATGTTACATATATGAGACTGAGAGCCAAAGACGTCAGAGCAAAGAAGTGGGTCTCCAATGAGGTAATAGAACAAATAACTGCAATGCAATATTAGATGACAATGAAATCCATGAAATTCGTTGAAAGAAACATCCTTAAACAAAAAAGGAGATCAGTAAGTAAACCCGACAAATTATATATAACTGAAATTGCATGATCAAAATATTAGAACCAAAAAACTTGAGAAGAATACAAAGCGAAATTTTATCTTAAAATTGAATGGCATAGTTGCTAAAATCAATACATCATCCAAAAATCCACTATAGAGTCTGACAGTACCTCATCGGTTTTTGTACGATAGCAAAATCAGGAGGGCGTTGAGATGGAGTAAGAGACAATAATAAAGAAAAAGGGTATGTGAGAGGGTGAGAAGGAAACGTGAGATAAATCTGAAAATGAAGGTTATTTGAAGGTGACTATCTTTATATGCGATGTCCGAAATTGTAACTGAAAGTGTCATTTATGTCAAGTTTTATTTTTCAAAAGGTAGCAGATGAGGGGATTGAAACTCCATGGACGGTTTAATAACTCAAACATAAAACGTAAAATGAAGACAAATGATTATCAGCAAGGAATTTACCATCTCTCAACCCTTTGACACATCAGCAAAAATCCCTCTAAAAAGTTTCTCTTTGCTTTAGGTTTTATATATAGTATAGATAGCTTTTTTTTTCATTCTTTCAAAGGCTCATTTTTACAACAAATTAGTCAAGAATTAAGACAACAAGTCAAACAAAGCTCTAAAGTTTTGTTCGTCCAACAATCCATTTCAAAATTCATGTTAGTGTGTTTGAGTTTTACCTACATGTCAATTTCTTTTATTTTTTTCATTTCAATTTCAGTTTCAATTCAAGGTGTGTAAGATGTTAAACATGAGATCTATATGTCAAATTTATGTGAAAATAGTTTACTTTCAACGCATTTTGAAACCATTCAAACTTTGGAACGAAAAATCTTGTTGAAAATCTCATAATGTAGTCGAAATCAGTTCCAACAGTAGTAGTGTTCTAGTCTCATAACACACTATCACTTTGTAGCATTAGACACATTGCAACAAGAATGCTACAATTATATAAGAAATTATATTTATAGTATTGTGAAGGGGATTGATCATCAAAAATCATACTCAGATTAGGCATTTAAAAATTTTCTATAGTCGTAACAATCTTATTGAATCAAAATCAAGTCATATTCAAAACGTGATAAAACATAGTACTAAATATAGCCACATAACATGTTGGTTTTGTTGGCCCTAACAAGATCAGAATCACCTAGAGGGGGGGGGGGGGGGGGGGAGGGGTGAATAGGTGTCTAAGTTGAAAACTGATAATTTTAAGTTTTCAGAGAAACTTAATTTTTCAGAGTCAAATTTCCTCAGAGTCAGAGGCAAGCTTAGTGAAGTAGCCTCTGAGGGAAATTCTGCCTTCCCGCAGTAGACTGCCTTTTAGCAACAGAAGTTCAGAGTTAGAGAGCTTCTGTACAGTCTTCTGAACAAAGACAATGAGATAAAGAGTAAATCTGTTTCAGCACTAAGTATTCAGCAAGTACACAGAAGCAAATAACAAGTATAAGGAAGGGAGAAAGAGATTCAGGAGGTCCTGATGAACAGTTCGATTTATCCAGGTTCGCCACTGAAGTCTTGTGACTACGTCCTGTCCTCTGTGATCGCAGTCAGCAGAGATTTTAAATCCACTATTCAGAACTTTTATGGCAAGTTCAGAAGCTCCTTTACATCAACAGAACTTACTTTACATCAATAGAACTTAAGCTAATTTCTCACTTAGTTCTGACTAGCCTAGAAAGAGTTAAAGGATTTCCACCAGAACAACAACCCTGTTTTCTGGAATTCTCACCCAACTCAAACCTTAACTAGATTTCTCTCAAAATCTAACTGAATATCACAAACGATATCAGTTTACAAGATTCCTATTATGAACTTGTGTTTCTTCACTCTCTCACTATTACAAAGTCTAAAACTAAAAAAGATTGAGAATGGAAAATGAATGCTCTGTTTTGCTTGTTAAAACAGTGCGTTGAGATTTTAGCTCGATAATCGCGTGTATAGAACACAGTTGAGCTTGGCTACTATTTATAGTGCTTGGAGATGACTGTTGGTGAAGTTTGAATCTTCAATTGATGGCATCAGTTTGTTGTAGCCGTTAATTTGTCATTTTTTCAAACGATCTTCAAACACTTTAATTCCGTTAACCTTGTTCTTTAACTTAATCCGGTAAGTGATTTGAAATCAAAGAAAAGGTTGACTGGAAATTTGCTTCATTTAGATCAACAAAGGGTAGACAAGGAAATGCTGGTTTTGTTTGAAGTGGACATGCGCGCTCCATCAAAACAGCTTTTTGAACTTTTGGCGCCTTGCATTAAATGCAAATGTCAGAGCATTAAATGCTTAGCAAGACTCGTGACTAGCGCTTCTGAGCTCTTTATTCCTTTTGTCTAAGTTTCTGATCAAATGGAATGACTTCTGGTTGCTTCTAAACTTCTAAGGCGAGCTTTATCAGTCTTCAAAAAGTCTTCAGAGCGGAGCATCCATCTTCTGAGCTTTATCTTCTGTCTTCAGCTATTCTTCTCTGGTGAGTCTTCTAGGCAATCCAGAGTTTGTTCATTCAGCACCTGCTGAGAAAACTTGTACACAACTTAACAAAAATTGTTAGTCAACATTGATAAGTATATAAGTGAAAAATAAACTTCACCTTCTGAAACGTTTGGACATAATCAAAAGACTTAGGGTTCATCAGTGAAGTGGGCGAGGTATAATAAACTAGTTATGTTTGGTTGGATGGTAAGGTTAGGTGTGTGAATTATAAGATGATCATTATATTGTTATAAAAACATTGGTTATAATGTTAAATCTTAATAAAAAAACATTTGTAAATTTTTACATAAAATAATCCAACTAATAAAAAAAATAAACCGAACATAAAAATAGTCCAAATAGTAGCAATAATTATATTAAAAAAAGTCACTACACAAACATCTATAATAAACAAAACTTCATAATAAAAGAGTTAAATACGAGTCATCAAGAAAACAATTACGGGGCATTATAAGCGTCAAAAATTCCTTACGCTCTTCAATTGGCATCTCAAACGAAGCTTTTAACGTATTTGGATTCTTGACAATGAAGATATACGCACTTTGCATCAATATGGCTCCATTAACGAATTTTTCAATTCTCTCCATATACTTCCATAAAAAATAACATCTTGAGTTCTTAATTTTATTATCACTTCAGTACATTCTTTCATAGCATTTACAACAATTTGAAATCACTCTTTCATGAATCCAACTTTATCTTTATTGCCTATTTTTTTTGCTTGCATCGAATTAAAAGAACTAGAAACTTCATATGGTGCTACAAATATTGGCTCTTCATTAGTTTCTCCAATATATTCATCATCATGAGCATCTTCATGGAGATTAAAATTTTCCAAAATTACCTCATTTTCATTAACCATATGATCGATGTTATCAATTGTGTGACTTGAAAGTGGTCGATTACAAGTTGATCCGTTAGAAATCGCATTATAAGATCTTTTTTTTCCTAAGTTCTAAAATAATCTCTAACTGATGACCCGTTGCTCTATCTTTTCCATAGAGTTGCACCAATTTTTCATAATTCCTAACAGGCTTCTTCATTCATTCTACATGTGAGAATTGAGACATTTTCTATTTTGTATGATAGTTACAAATAGAAATCGTGATAAAGAGAAAAACAAGGAGTGAAAGAAACTAGAAATCAGAAGGAAAATAAGGATTGATATTTTTAGCAATTATTTATTTAGCATTTAGAATTATATAAATATGCAAGTATTTCTTCAGATTAAAAGTAGAATGAAATTTATCTATACATCTTCTTCATAGAAATTCTATGCCTTTTGTTTATGCTATAAAATTCTTGTTCAACTTCAGTGAGGTTTATATTTCATATCATCTATTAGAAGCTAAGTTTCCGTTGCGGCTCCAACAATTGGTATCAGAGCCAACATCAAATTATAAAGTTCCAAAACTTTATTTTTCCTGATTAGATAAAATGGCTTCTACTAGTGGGACGGTTAAAGTCGGCAAATATGAAATCGAAAAGTTCAATGGGAAAAATGATTTTTCCTATTGGAGGATGCAGATGAGAAATCTGTTTATTTCACAAAAGTTGCACAAGGCGTTAGCAGATATAGCACAAAAACCTGAGGAGATGAAGGATGAGGATTGGGAAGAACTAGATCTTGAAGCACGAGCTGCTATAATCTTATGCCTTGAGAGGGATGTTGCGTTCTTGGTTGATGAAGAAGCAACTGCAACCGGCGTGTGAGAAAAGTTAGAGAAGAATTTCAGGCCGAAAACTCTAACAAATCGGATCTATTTAAAATCCAAATTGTATACATGCAAGATGGAGGAAGGCACCTCAATCCGAGATTATATCAATAAGTTTGACAGGATTATATCAAACTTAAAAGATATAGATGTGAAGATAGATGAGGAAGACCAAGCACTAATGTTGTTACTTTCATTACCAAAGTCCTACAAGAATCTGGTCCAGACATTGATGTTTGTAGGTGATACTCTAACCATGGATGAAACTAGAACGTCACTTTTAGCAGATGATCTTAGAAAGGTTACTACGAGTGGAATGTCTAGCAATGGGAGAGAAAGCAGAGAACAAGCTCAAGGGTTGTTTGCTACTAGAGGGAGGACAAATGAAAGAGGACAAGGCAGGGGTAGGAAGTCTAGATCAAAATCTAGAGCACCTGCCGAAAGAGGATGCTTTAAATATGGCGAGCTTGGTCACTTTAAAGCGAATTGCCCAAATAGGAGGGCAATTACAAGGAAGGAGACCAACAACAACAATTCCAGAGGCAAGCAACAAGAGTTGCAGGAGGCGAGTTATGTCTCAAATGATGAAGATGATTATTGTTATTCTGTCTCAGAACAATGTAATGAAATTTCCGGTAGATTGATGCTTGATTCAGGAGCCTCACACCATATGTGCCCAAATAGAAAATGGTTTACAACCTACCAGAGTTTGGATGGTGGTACAATTTTGATGGGAAATGATCATGCATGTAAAACGGTGGGGGTAGGTACAATACGAATCAAGATGCATGATGGAGCAATAAGAACCTTGATGGATGTGAGACACATCCTAGATTTGCGAAAAAAACCTTATTTCTCTTGGTTTACTAGAGAAAAATGGTTGCAAAGTTGTCATGGAGAATGGAGCTTTGAAGGTTGTTCGTGGTTCATTGGTAGTGATGAAGGGAATTCGTCACGGAAATCTATATCCTCTTTTGGGGACAACTGTCACAGGAGATTTAGTAGTTGGAATCGGTGGAAGTAAAGATCAAACAAAATGTACAAGGATATGGCACATGTCAGAAAAGCGTCTATCATTGCTTAGTGAGAAAGGCTTGTTGAAGAACATGAAGAAGCCTTGCATGGAATTCTGTGAACACTGTGTGTACGGAAAAGCTCACAGATTGAAGTTCTCTACAAGCAAGCATAAAAGCAGGGGGTTGTTAGACTATGTGCATACCGATGTTTGGGGTCCGGCTAAAGTTACTTCCAAGGGTGGTTCCAGGTACTTTGTAACATTTGTTGATGATCATTCTAGATATGCTTGGATTTACTTCCTTAAGCATAAGAATGAGGTATTTGAGATATTCAAGCAGTGGAAAGCAATGGTTGAGAACAGAACAGGAAGAAAGCTTAAAACAGTGAGGTCCGATAATGGTACGGAGTACATAGATGGAGCTTTCAAAGAATTATGTGATCGGGAAGGCATTGTAAGGCACTGGACAGTCAAAGACACACCGGAGCAGAATGGAGTCGCGGAAAGACTGAATCGTACACTACTTGAGAAGGCAAGGTGTATGCGAGCTAATTCTGGGTTAGGTAGAGAATGGTGGGCGGAGTCGGTTGCTACAGCTTGCTACATAGTGAATCGATCACCACATTCTTGCTTGGATGGAGACACGCCTTATAAGGTGTGGTTAGGGGATCATGCAGATTATGGCAGGCTAAGAGTTTTTGGGTGCACAACCTACTACCATGTCAAGGATAACAAGCTTGATGAAAGAGCCAAGAAAGCAATATTCTTGGGGTATCCAAAAGGCGTAAATGAATATCGTCTTTGGTGTGTAGAAGACTCTAAGTTTGTAATCAGCAGGGATGTGACCTTTGATGAAAGATCCATGGTTGCTTTGTCAAAAGCTACGGTGCCTAATGATGGTGATGTAATGACTTCGAATATGCAGGTCGTTGAGATAGAATCTACAGATCCACCAAATGATAGTAATGTTCAGGTAGAGAATCATGATGTTATTCAAGATGAAGATGATGAGCTTGATCATGAGGAGATTCAGCAGGAAAATGTACATGTATTACAACGACAGCAGCAAGAATCTTTGGAAGCCACTAGGCCAAAGAGGAATTACAAAACAGTTCAGAAGTTTGGGTCAGACAAACCTTTGAGGCATTACGGGCAGGTAAACTTGGTGGAATATGCACTCTCGGTGGAGGATGATGAGCCGGCCACCTTCAAACAAGCTATCAAAGATAAGGATAGAGAGAGTTGGCTAGTTGCTATGGAGGAAGAGATGCAATCGCTCCATAAAAACAAGACATGGGAGGTGGTGCCATTACCCGTGGGAAAAACTGCTATTGGTTGTAAATGGGTGTTTAAAAGAAAAGAGGATCATATCAAGCCTGATAATATAAAGTATAAGGCTAGGCTAGTGGCCAAGGGGTTTGCACAGAAAGAAGGTATCGATTACAACGAGATATTTTCTCTAGTGGTAAAACACACTTCTATTTGGGTGCTATTAAGTCTTGTTGCTCATGGTGATCTTGAGCTGGAACAACTTGATGTGAAGACAACCTTTTTACACGGAGACTTGGATGAGGAAATCTATATGTATCAACTTGAGGGATACAAAGGTTGAGGGGAAGGAGAATCAGGTATGTTGCTTGAGGAAATCACTTTATGGCTTGAAGCAGTCTCCTCGCCAGTGGTATAAGCGATTTGACCCCTTTATGTTAAATCAAGGGTTTTCCAGAAGTGTTTATGATTGTTGTATATACATTCGTAAGCTTCATGGAGGTGATTATGTTTATCTTCTATTGTATGTTGATGACATGCTTATTGCTTCCAAGAATAAGGTGGAGATTGAAAAGCTAAAATCTCAGCTTGGCAAAGAGTTTGAGACGAAGAACTTGGGTGCTGCCAAGAAGATATTGGGTATGGAAATCAGAAGAGAGAGGTCAAACCGGAAATTATTCTTAAGTTAGACAGGCTATATTGAGCGAGTTATTGAAAGGTTTGGAATGAAGAATGCTAAGTCAGTGGTGACTCCATTGGCTCCACATTTTAGGCTCTCTGGTAAACAATCTCCCACTACAACAGAAGGGAAGGCATACATGGAACGTGTACCATATGCTAGTGCAGTTGGCAGTTTGATGTATGCCATGGTGTGTACACGTCCAAATATTTCACAAGCGGTCAGTGTTGTTAGTAGATTCATGGCAAATCCGGGATAGGCACATTGGGAAGCGGTGAAGTGGATTTTGAGGTACTTGAAAGGTACCATTATTACGGGTTTGTGTTTTGGTGGAGATACATGTAAATAAGCGGTTTTGTTGATTCAGATTATGCTGGTGATCTAGATAAACGACGATCTACTACTGGTTATGTGTTTAAAGTACACGGTGCTCCAGTTAGTTGGCGATCGATGTTACAGTCTATAGTGGCACTATCTACCACGGAGGTCGAGTATATGGCTGTGGCAGAAGGAGTGAAGGAAGCATTGTGGTTGAGGGGTCTTCTAGATGATTTAGGTTTGAAACAAGAAAGTGTGAATCTGAGGTGTGATAGTCAAAGTGCAATTCACTTGGCTAAAAATCAGGTTCATCATGCTCGTACAAAACATATCGACGTAAGATACCATTTTGTACGTGATGTCTTAGAGGAAGGTCATATTTCTCTTACGAAGGTGTATACTGATGAGAACTCATCTGACATGTTAACCAAGGTTGTGACAGGTGCTAAGTTTCGACATTGTTTGGATTTGCTCAATATTTAAACATGTTGAGTCATGTGAAGAATAGTAGAATTACGGTTGGCTTGATCCCTGCAACAGGGTACGTAGGCAGTCATGGTCATTATGGTGCAGTCGGTTCAACGCAGTTTGTTCGTCCAAAATTGAACTCTTTCCAATTATGTACGAGGTGGAGAATTGTGAGAATTGAGACATTTTCTATTTTGTATGATAGTCACAAATAGAAATTGTGATAAAGAGAAAAACAATGAGTGAAAGAAACTAGAAATCAGAAGTAAAATATGGATTTATATTTTTAGCAATTCTTTATTTAGCATTTAGAATTATATAAATATGCATGTATTTCTTCAGATTAAAAGTAGAATGAAATTTATCTATACATCTTCTTCATAGAAATTCTATGTCTTTTGTTTATGCTATAAAACTTTTGTTCAACTTCAGTGAGGGTTATATCTCATATCATCTATTAGAAGCTAAGTTTCCGCTGTGGCTCCAACACTACAGCTGCTTGATTCACCTATATATCAAATACATAATCAGAAAAATATTGATATAATTTAAATATATAAAGAAATGACCACTTATTAGAATCATTATCAAAATAGTAAAAATACCATAATAAATAAATTAACCTCTATTAACTTTTCTCATACTTCGGGTTCGACAGTCCTTAATTCGGTTGTAGGATTCCACCGAAATCCACTCATTCCATTCTTAAAAATATCATAACAATTAACAAATTGCCTCTTGATATGTTTCAAAAGATTTTGAATTTTCTCTTTGCTAAGATGCTTATCCGGAAATTTCTCCTTCAAGTCGTTGACAATATTAGAAATTGCATGAGTAGTAAAAGTCTCACTAACTCTATTTGCCATCACTTGATCTTGATACAAATAAGCATAATCAAAACATCATCCATAAGATTTGTCCATATACATACGTTACTACCGTCGGATTTTTTCAATATTGATCTTGACATATTGATAGCTACATAAAAATGAAAGTATATATGAATAAATTTGACATATTGGCATCAATCAAATTCACATTGAAATAAAACATAGAAATTCAAACACAAAGCAAATAAAATTACATCGTGAAACGAAACATATAACTCATGCATCATAAGCACTCCACATATCATTTGCAATGGCATCCCTAAACATTTCTCCTTTAGTATTCTTTCTGTTACGTTCCATTGGTATTATGTTCTTCTTGCGTATGATTAATATTTAGATCTCTTCATCAACTTCTGCAACAATTTCTTCATTTGGTTCAACGTCCATTAAATAATTATGTATAATACAACATGCAAAAATAATCTTATTTTGTGTGGGTACACGACAATGAGGCTTCGCCAAACTAGCTATAATAGGAAATCTCTGGTTAAGTATTTGAAATACTCGTGCAATTGCATTACGAAAGATGCACGACGAACATTAAATAACTTGCATGCATTTCGTGGTGCATTTCTTGAACATTTTTTCAAGTGATATCTTTCTCCCCTATAAGGTGTAATAAGTCCACTTCTCAACATGAATTCGGCATCACCAAGATAGTATTTTTCTATAAGGTGCAATAAATTTGTCATTACAAGTCAAGCATATATGTATTCTACGCCTAAATAATTTTTCATATTAATATTTACCTTGAGGAATTATTAAAGGGCATTCTCTACTAAATGTATTTTTTATAATTCTTGAATCTGAGGCTGTCCCTTCCCATCCGCATAACACATAAGTAAATTTTAAGTCAAATGTGCATGCAGCTAGCACATCTTGAGTCAGATGCTCTTTCCTATCTCGATATCTAGGTGAATCTTTGTTAGATACTTTAACACGAATATGTGTTCCATCAATAGAACCAATACAGTCCTGATAGTAAAGGTTAAATATATAAAATAGTATAAAAGGCGTGGATTCAATTGCAATCCGACCTTTTACAATTTTAACCTTCAATATTTTTTCAATCTCCTATGAGTTCAAGGGTATGTTGGTCTTTTGATGTGAAATAAATTTCTCTCTTCTACATTCGCTCTCATGAACCCTCCTAACCTGCAATTAGCTATTCATCTCTCTTCTCCTTCTCTCTCTAGAGTAACCCAAGCCGCCGACGCCACCGTGCCTTCATCTCAGTCCCAGGTAAGTCTATGTTCTTCTTTGCTCTCTTGCTAGCTAATCACTTTCATCTGAGTTTTTAATTTTTGTTTCTTTTTCTCCAGACACTTCCTTCTCTAATTCGCCACATCTAGAGTTTTGTCTGAATCGATCTCGGTTTGAGATTCACTTAACGATCAAGTGTTATTGTCCTTTTTTTAAAAATTTAGTTACTGCTAATATTGAATTCAAGGTTTGTGTGTTCTAATTTTGGTGTCGTGACGGGTTTCTTTGCCTCTTAGATTTCTTTAATTTTTACTGTTGGTTCTTTATTGTCGCTTTAATGCAATTTCTAATTATTTGTGATGATGGAATATCACATGCGTTAATTTTACATGTTTATAAGCTCCTTCGTGTTTCTGGGCTTCCATGCCAATGAAATTTTGTGGTTGTGGTCAGTTTCTTCTACTTTATTGGTCTCCCTTCTCTTTGTTTCTTACATTCTCTGACATTGAAGTTTCTTCAATTATATCAAATTAATGTCTTTTTTTCTTCCTTCTATTTGATGCTCTGTTTTTGTGTGCTTCAGTCCGAGATGGAATCATCCGTGATCTTTTATGGGGTTTTTTTTCATCGATTCCTGATCTCAGGCTGGAGATGCCCTTCCTCCAACTTGCGGGTTATAATGAATTTTCTGTTTCAGATTACCTACCATGCTCTTCATTTCTTCCTACAAACTACATTGGCATTTCTCTTCAAGGTAATGGTTAATTTAACACCTTTTTTTTATTCAATTCTTTCTAAATTTGCTCTTTAATTAGTGCAAATAGATGTTTTTCCTGCTCTCATGTGTTTGGTTAAACAAGTTTATTTGTCTGCTTCATTTTCGGATGTAAAATTATGAAATGGTCATGGATAGCAGTTGATTAAAATGGTGAACTTTGTTTCTTTCCTTTTATTGTTTGTTACCTTATGCAATTCTTTTTTGACTAGATTTGACAAGGCATTTTATTTTTCATGGAACTTGCAAATTTTATCTATGGTTCATCTTTTCTATAGTTTTTTTCATCCTTAGATATTTTCATTTCTTATCAGTAAAACTGCGTACATGTTATTTTCATTTGTATTCACTTTCTTTTCATAATACTTTGTTAATCTGTTATCTTTTTTCATTCAATATTTGCTTGATTTTATATAATTTTGTTGGTTCATTCAATATTTGCTTGATTTTATATAAATTTTTTTGTTCATATAAATATAAGGAATTGAAATGAACCTGTCGGAGGAGGATGAAATAGTGGGTCTGCAAACTTGGATATGAGCAAATGACCTGTTAGTTTTTATGTTGATGATGATCATTGAGAAGCATTTGTTTCCGATACGAAACATGTTGGCCCTATCAAGAACAGAATCACCTAGAGGGGGGTGAATAGGTGTCAAAGTTGAAAACTGAAATTTTCTAAGTTTTTAAAGAAACTTAAATTTCAGAGTCAAATTTCCTCAGAGTCAGAGGCAAGCTTATAGAAGTTGCTTCTGAGGGAAATTCTGCCTAAACACAGTTAGACTGTTTTCAGCAACAGAAGTTCTGATTTTGGAACTTCTGGACAGTCTTCTGAACAAAGACAATGATACTTAGAGGAAATCTGTTTCAGCACTAAATATAAGCAAGTACACAGAAGCAAAAATAACAAGTATAAGAGGGAGAAAGAAGTTCAGGAGATCCTGATTGAACAATTCGATTTATCCAAGTTCGCCACAGAAGTCCTGTGACTACGTCTTGTCCCCTGAGGTCGCAGCCTACAGAGATTTTATAAATCCACTATTCAGAACTTTTATGGCAAGTTCAGAAGCTCCTTTACATCAACAGAACTTAAGCTAATTTCTCACTTAGTTCTGACTAGCCTAAAAAGAGTTAAAGGATTTCCACAAGAACAAACAATACTCTGTTTTCTGGATTCCTCACCCAACTCTAATCTCAACTAGATTTCTCTCTTTAAATCTAACTGAAGATCACAAACGATCTCAGTTTACAAGATTCCTATTATGAACTTGTTTTTCTTCACTCTCTAACTTTACTAAGACTATGCTAAGAAAGATTGAGAATGGAAAGTATTGCTCTGTTTTTCTTGTTAGAACAGTGCGTGGAGATTTTGCTCGATGATCACGCGTATTGATGCTTTGGAGCTTGGCTACTATTTATAGTGATTGAAGATGACCGTTGGTGAGTTTGAATCTTCGAAGGAGATGACATCAGTTGTTGTAGCCGTTAATTTGTCAAGTCTTCAAACGGTCTTCAAACACTTTGATTCCGTTATCCTTGTACTTTAACTAAATCCGGTAAGTGATTTGAAATCAAAGACGAGGTAGACTGGAATCATTCTTCAATTGGATCAACAAAGGGTAGACAAGGAAATTCTGGTTTCTTTTAAACAGACAGGCGCGCTCCGTCAAAACAGCTTTTTGAACTTTTGGCGCCTTGCATTAAATGCACTTGTCAGAACATTAAATGCTATCCAGAACCCGTGACTTTAGCTTTCAGAAGCTAAAATTCACTTGACTAGACTTCTGATCACAATTGGCAAAACTTCTGATTGAAAAGAACTTCTGAGGAAAGCTTTAGCAGACTTCGTCTTCAGAGCGGAGTATCCAGCTTCTGAGTAATTGAAACTCTGAATTCAGCAACTGATCTTCTGAGTTCTTTAGGCAATCCAGAAAAGATTCATTCAGCACCTGCTGAGCAACTTACACATAGACTAAGTACAAAAATTATTAGTCAATAGTAAACTATATGTAAGGAAGTATTAAGTTTTCATCTTCTGAAACGTTTGGACATAATCAAAATACATAGGGTTCATCATTCTCCCCCATTTTGGTTATGGACAAACCATGGTCAGAAGGTAAAAGAAAACATGAGGTTTAGAAAAAGACTTCCTGATGCTAATGTTTCATGACTTCTGAGTAAATTAACTCCCCCATTTTAGTGTAAATGGTGAACTTCAGCAATCTGTATAGACTTAAAAAGACTTAAGATTAAGTTGTTAGATTTAATGAAGTGTAATTTACTAAGTCAAAACAGAAACATAAGCAAAAAGTAAGAAGTCAGAGACATAAGAAAGTATAAGGAAGATTCAGTGTATATAATTTAATTCAGAAGTCAACATAAGAAACAGAATAATCAGAAGAGTAGAAAAAGTCCTAAGACAAAGACTACCCAACCCAGAACCTAGCTAAAAAGCTTAAGTCCTAAAGGATTACAAGTTCCTAGGTTTCTTCTGAGGAGGAGGAACAACACTGGAACCTTCAGCAGCACTTGATCTTTTCTGACCAGACTTCTCCCCCGTTTGACCAGAACCAACAGCAACACCAAGAGCACCCTGAGATTTCAATTTTTGCTGAACATTCAGAGCAGTCTGATATTGCACAGGAGTTGGTCGCACAGTATTGATCATATCCATTCGTCTTCTGAAGTCATCATCAATGGTCTTCATATGATCAAAGGTCTGACCAGACATAGGTCGCTGTTTCTGAACATCATCAAGAAGGAGCTTGATCAACCTATTGTTAGCATACACAGCAGCAGTAAGATGCTCATTCTGAATATAAGTCTGTCCTCGAACAAACCTATAACAATTGTGAAGAGTCTTCTCTTGTTCTCGTGCTTGAGTGTGCATAACCTTCAGCAGTTCAGTAAGCTCAGCAATCTGTGCGTTCTGAGCAGATACAGCAGACTCAATGTTGGAGAGTCTATTGTTGAGATCAGGAGTGATGTCATATACAATCTTAGCAGCCCCGGAAGATGATGAACCTTGAGCAGAAGATTTCACTTCTCTCAGAATGTGATTGGCAGTACTTTGCAGGTCATCAATCTTACTTGGGAGCATCTTCTCATGAGCCTCATAATGCTCATTTGCTTCCTTGACTTCTTCTGTCAATATCTCCAGATTCTCATTGACCTTCAGAGAAGAAGCAAGAGCAATGTTATCCAGAGAAGGAAGAGTCAGAGCTAATTCTCTCAACTTGTACAGCTCTTCATATGTAGCTAGATGAAGTGTAGAAAGATTGCGTATGTAAACAGAAGGATCCTGCATTTGAAGCATAGTCATGAGCTGCAGGTTCTGAGCTTTCAAAGAATGTAATTCTTGCAGCACAATGCCCTGAGCATACATGTCAGCAGCAGAAGTCCTTTGCCCCATACCAGCAAATCTATTCAGCAGTTCATCAGAGCCACTCTGACTCATTCTTCTCAACTCCTCAACACTAGGAGCACCACCAGCTTCGGATATACCAGAAGCTCTGCCCATGAATCCAAAACGACCAAACCTGGTATCCAGATCATCTCGGTTCATGTGTTTGCGCAGGAAGTCATAGTTGGATGACAACCCAGCAAAGCACGAAGTAGTGGAGGAGGTAGTTAAGGGATCACACACAAGAGGTGTATGTCCAGAGGTTGAGAGAGGAGGAATTTGAGTGTTTGAGGAAGGGATGGTATTGGTGGTAGAGGAAGAAATGGTAGGAGAAATGGAAGGTAAAGTAGATGGCAGTGAGAAAGATGGAGCAGTAAATCCAATTGATGGACTTACAGAGGAAGTAGGTATGGAGGAGGTAGTGGATGTGGCTATGGAATCAGTGAAGATGGGAGCAGAATTTAGATTCACTTCTGAATAGGATCCAGAAGGAGGAATAATTGAGGGAGATACAACCTCAGAAGTTGATGTTGTAGGAGGAATAGAAGTGTGAGAATCACTAACTTCTGTGACAGAAGGTAGTGAAGGAGATGGATGAGGAGTATGAGGAGAGGATGGATGAGAAGTATGAAGTGGAGACGGAATAACCTGTTCAGAGAGGTTTGGATCAAATGTTGAAATGGGCTCAGCAAAGATATGAGCCATTCTGAACAGAGTTTCAGAAGCATCTCTTTCACCAGGATTTCTCCCTTGACCCAGAAGAACGTTATCCAGAAAATCATCAGTGTCGATGTTTTCAGCAAAGTTCATAGCATTCTGAATGATAGTATCAGGCTCTTGATCACTATCCTCAGTCAGTTCTTCAATAACAGGAGCATCAGCATCCTTCTCACCAGACACATCCATCATGTCTTCGTCATCAACCAAGTCCTCTTTTTCAGGAATTGATTCTTCCAGTTCAGTACTCGAAGCAATAGAGAAGTCCTTTTTGATCAGAGACCTTCTCTTTGCTGACATCTTCTTCCTTGGGATTCTTCTGGAGAGAGGAATATCTTCAGAGTCCTCATCCTCTTCAGCAGCCTTTGAGCTAATCCGAGTAGAGAGAGAGATATTCTCAAGCTCTTCTCCATCCTCTGAAGTCTCAACATTCTTTGAGAACTCCACATTCTCAAGTTCAGCAGCGCATGCAATGATTCTTGCATCAGCCTTAGCCTTTGCAGCAATTTCTCTTTCAGCTGCTAACTTGTCTTCTGCTTCCTTCTGCTTTCTCTTCTGATCAGCAAGAGCCACAACTCTTGCAACCTTCTCAGCTTCAGCAGCCTTCTCTCTTTCAGCAAGGCGTGCGTCCTCAGCATCCTGAGCTTCCTTCTCAGGAACATCCTTTGGCTTCTCAGCAACAATCTTGCCAGAGGGTTCAACACTGATTGTTGTTTGAACCATCGTGGGAAGAGGTTCTAAGACAACCACTTTCTCAACGTTCAGGACCAACTTACTTGATCCCTTCTTTCCCTTGCCCTTCTTGGCAGCATTCTTTCCTTTCTGAGCAGCAGCCTCAACAATTTCCTTCTGAGCAATACTCACAGAGGAGCCCTTCTCATTCTTCTTCGGAGTCACACCAAAACTCAGGTTCCTGAAGGTATGCATCTTCAGAACCGTACTCTTACTCGTAACACCTTCTCCTGAAATCACAACAGAGGCTGCCTCAAACAACCTCGTCAGGAGTGAGCCATATGCTAATGCACTCACGGTCGTTACATTCTTCATCTGCCTTATCAGCATGACAGGTAAGTTGATCTTCTTCTGGTTGACCAAGTGCCACATAAACACCCTTTCCCTGTTGGAAACACAATTAACTCCTCCAGCCTTCGGAAGGAAAACATTGGTTGTCAAATAGTGTGCCCACCTCTGGTGCTGAGTGAGCCAGGTGGCATATGTTTCCTTAGCACTGAGATCTGGTCTAGCCCAGTTAACTTCTGTAAAACCATCTGCTGAACCATCATCACCAATGATGATTCCTTCATCATTAACACCAATCACTTGAGAAATAGAAGCCCTGCTGACCTCAATCTCAACTTCACCGACGACAGAGTGTAGAACATCCTCCTCATTAGAAAAAAAATGAAGGTTCTGATAGAATTCGGTGACTAACTTTGGATAGATAAATTCATCGAGAGAAACGAATGAATTCCAGTTTTGAGCGCTAAGCCATTTGGAGATAGGTTCAGTGGATTTAACTTCATCATCTAGGAACCTAGAGGTGAATACCCTAGATTCGCTAACTTTCTTTTTGGATTCAGTGGTGAAGATGTGAGTGACAGTGATTTCTTGAGCCATTTTGAAGATTTAAGAAATTAGGTTAAGGTTTTAGAGAGAGGAGAACACAGAAAATCTATGGAAGTTCTAATAGCAAAGAAAATGAGAGTAAAAACTTCTAAGTATGGAAAACCTCTATTTATACCCAAACAAGAAACCGTTCCAATTCAAAAAGCAAATAAACACCGTTTAAAAGGGAACAGATAACCGTTAAACACAGAACAGCGCCGTAAAATGCAGTAGATAACGCATGCTTAAGTGTCAAATCATGATTAGAATTAATTATCACTTAATTATCTTAAACGATTAAACCCTTAAGATACATAGAAATAATTAAACTAAGTTATTGAAGAGGATAAGTCATACCAATGCCTTCTCGTAAGTTGCTGAAAGACATACCAGCCAGAGGCTTAGTAAACATGTCAGCAAGATTCTCTTCAGAGGGAACATGAGTAATGATAATATCCTTCTTCAGAACATGATCTCTTAAGAAGTGATGCCTAATATGAACATGCTTCATCCTGCTGTGCTGAATAGGATTCTTTGAAAGATCAATTGCACTCTTGTTATCACAGTAGATTGTAATTGTTCCAAGGATGACTCCATAGTCAGCAATTTGTTGCTTGATCCAGAGCATCTGAGAAACACAACTTCCAGCAGCAACATACTCAGCTTCAGCAGTTGAGAGAGCCACAGAGGTTTGCTTCTTGCTATGCCAGGAGACTAGGCATTCCCCCAGAAAATGACAACCACCAGAAGTGCTGACCCTTTTCAATTTATCTCTACCGTAGTCAGAGTCTGTGTATCCTATAGGAGTGAAATCAGAACTACAGGGATACCACAAACCAGCTTCTGGTGTGCCTTTAAGATATCTGAGAATTCTTTTGACAGCAACATCATGAATTTCTCTTGGCTTTGATTGATATCTAGCACAAAAACACATAGCAAAATGTATATCCGGCCTGCTGGCTGTTAGGTATAAAAGAGAACCAATCATACCTCTGTAGGTTTTTATATCTACAGGTTTACCAGCTTTCTCTTCATCATCAATGTCTTTGCTGACATCCATTGGAATATCAACAGCATTAGAGTCCATCATGCCAAATTTCTTCAGCACTTCTCTAGTGTACTTGGCTTGATTGATAAACACACCATCATTACTTTGCTTGATCTGAAGTCCTAAGAAGAAGGTTAACTCTCCCATCATAGACATTTCAAACTCAGCCTTCATGTGGTCACTGAACTCTCTGCACAAAGATTCGTTAGTAGCACCAAATATAATATCATCAACATATACCTGAGCTATAAGGATATCTTTGTTCTTCTTCAGAGTGAACAGAGTTGTATCAACACAGCCTCTGACAAATCCCTTAGACAGAAGGAACTTTGTCAGTCTCTCATACAAAGCTCTGGGAGCTTGTTTCAGTCCATACAATGCTTTCTTCAGCTTGTACACATGATCAGGAAACTTAGGATCTTCAAAACCAGGAGGTTGAGACACATAGACTTCCTCATCAATGTAACCATTCAAGAATGCACTTTTCACATCCATTTGAAAGAGCTTAAAACCTTTGTATGATGCAAAAGCACATAAGATTCTAATGGCTTCTAATCTTGCAACAGGAGCAAAAGTTTCACCATAATCTATGCCTTCTTGCTGACTGTAACCTTGAGCAACAAGTCTTGCCTTGTTCCTCACAACATTTCCAAATTCATCAAGCTTGTTCTTCAAAACCCATCTAGTTCCAACAACCTTTATGTTGTTAGGTCTGGGAACCAAAGTCCAAACTTCTGACCTTTTGAACTGGTCAAGTTCTTCTTGCATTGCCATTAACCAGGAGTCATCATCAGCAGCTTCATAGAAGTCCTTGGGTTCCAGAAGTGACACAAAAGCCACATTCCCCATGTATCTTCTGAGCTGAGCTCTGGTCATGACAGGATTATGAACAGAGTCAATTATGTTCTCTAAGGAATGATTCCTATGAGTTCTAACTTCTCTTGGTACATCCAATGAGTCTTCTGAAACCTGTTCATCATTTGTAGAATCATATATAGGAGCATCTTCTGGAAGGAAGTTGACTTCTGGAGTGGGATTCACTTCTTGAGTTTGTTCAGCAACAGAAGGAACCACTTCAGCAGCTCTGGGAGAAACGTCTTCTTCAACAGGAGATGTTACTTCAGGAGCTTGAACTACATCTTCATCAGGAGCTCTACTATCTGCAGGGTTAGTCTCATCAAACTGTACATGAACAGATTCATCTAAAGTTTGAGTCCTCTTATTAAAAACCCTATATGCTTTACTATGTGTTGAGTAACCAAGAAAAATGGCCTCATCTGCCTTTGAATCAAACTTTGAAAGATATTCTTTTGTATTCAAAACATAACACTTGCAACCAAAGGTTCTGAAATAGCCTATTTTAGGTTTTCGACCTTTCCAGAGTTCATAAGGGGTCTTGTTCAGAATGCTTGTGATTAGCACTCTATTCAGAACAAAGGAAGCTGTGTTCACAGCTTCTCCCCAAAAGTACTTAGGAAGCCTTCTTTCATTGATCATAGTTCTGGCTATCTCAACCAGAGTTCTATTCTTCCTTTCAACTACCCCATTTTGTTGAGGAGTTCTGGGAGCAGAAAAGTTATGATCAATTCCCTTAGTTTCACAGAATTCTTCAAACCTAAAGTTTTTGAATTCTCCACCATTATCACTTCTGATATGGACAACCTTTTCATTCATTTCATTCTCAAGTTTCTTTATCAGAACTGAGAAACATCCAAGTGACTCATCTTTGCTAGACAGCAAAATGACCCAAGTGAATCTTGAATAGTCATCTACAATGACAAAGGCATACTTCTTTCCACCCATGCTCATTGGTTGAACAGGGCCAAAAAGATCCATATGAAGTAATTCCAAAGGTCTTTTAGTTGAAATGACTTTCTTAGTTTTAAAAGAGCTTATGGATTGTTTACCAGATTGGCAAGCATTGCATAAATGATTCCTTTTAAAACTAATTTCAGGCAGACCCTCAACCAATTGATTTCTAGCTACTTTGGCCAGAAGGTCCATGCTCACATGAGCAAGTCTTCTATGCCAGAGCCAGGAGGTATCCTCTTTGGACATCAAGCATATATTTTTGCAAAGATTCTCAAGATTCAGCATGAAAACATTTTCAACTCTAGGAGCAGTTAGAATAACTTCCCTTGACTTACTGTCCAAGATTTTACATCCAGAGGAGCTGAAGACAACATCTCTACCTTTATCACACAGTTGTGCAACACTCAGGAGATTGAACTTCAGGCCTCTGACTAGGGAGACATCTTCGATCGGAGGATTAGTTCCTATGGATCCAGAACCAAGTATCCTTCCTTTCTGGGCATCTCCAAAGCTGACTTTTCCACCTCTTTTAGGATCAAATGTGATGAATGCTTTTTCATCACCTGTCATATGCCTTGAGCACCCACTGTCAATGTACCACAGCTTTGACATTGATGGAGCACTCAGAGCCACCTGCAACACAATCAATTAGTGACAGGTACCCAATCCTTATTGGGTCCTTCAGAGTTAGATTTTTCTTCAGCAGGTTTTAATGATATCTCAGATTGCAAGAGGTTTTTAATATGGTACTTGCAATCCTTTAACCAATGACCATCACTCTTGCAAAGTTTGCAAAAGGGAGGGTTCTTGGATCTTTCCCTTTGCTTCCTGGGAGATTTCTTCTTCTTCTGAGAAGGACCAACATCTTCAGAGGCTATACCAGCACTCTCAGAGGTTCCAACATCAAGAGGAGAAGCTATCTCTTTCAGAAGAGAGCGAGTGACAGGTTTCTTCTTCTTCTGAGGTTTATCACTTTCCAGAGGTAGCTTTTCCTTGCCTTTGGCTTTAGAGCCATCAGCAGGAGTGCTGAACTGTTTACACAGTTTTTCTTCTAACACTTTCATGTCAGAATAAACTTGAGTAAACCTAAGAAACTTGTCAGCCTCACTCTTGTCCAATTTCCTTTTCAGGTACTTGAACATACTATAGAGTTCTTCAAGAGAATCAAAGATATTTTGTTCAGAAGATATGTTTACCTCGGAATCATATGTAGCTTCAGGAGGTGCGGAAGTTTCTCCTGTGACATCTTCAGAAGTTGGCTCATCAATAGCCATAAAACATATCTGAGCTTGCTCTTCCTTTTCTTCAGGATCACTGCTGGTCTCAGAGTCTGACCAAGCAGCCATCATTGCTTTCTTGAACTTCTTCTTATCTTTCTTCAGCTCCGGACAGTTAGGCTTAATGTGCCCCGGTTGCTGACATCCATAGCACACAATAGGCTTGTTTGGATCTCTCTTGAACTTTTCACCAGAATCAGGAGTTTTCTTGTCAAAGCTCCTGAAAGGCTTCTTGTAGTTTCCACCTCTGCCTTTTCTAAAGGCCTTCTTGAACTTCCTGGTCAGCATAGCCAGTTCCTCATCTTCAGAGGATTCTTCAGAAGATTCTGCTTTCAGGACTACTCTTTTTCCTTCTGACCTTTCTCTTAGATCATGATTCTTTAATGACATCTCATGGGTAATTAGGGACCCAATGAGCTCATCGTACAAGTAATAGCTCAAATCCTGAACTTCTTCAATAGCAGTCTTCTTGGCTTGCCAAGACCTTGGTAAGCTTCTGACAATCTTCTTCACTCGATCAGATTCTTCAATATCCTTTCCTAAACTCTTCAAGTCATTGACTATCTTGGTGAATCTAGAGTTCATGTCTGAAATAGATTCTTTATCAAGCATTTCAAATAACTCATATTCTCTCATGAGTTGGTTGACTTTAGATTGCTTCACTTTTCCTGTTCCTTCATATGTGACTTCCAGCTTGTTCCAAATATCCTGTGCAGTTTCACAAGAAGAAACTTTGTTATATTCAGTAGCTGTAAGTGCACAATGCAACATATTTATTGCTGAAGCATTAGTTTGGAGTTTTTTTAGAATATCATCTGTATATTCTCTCTGAGGAATGACAACATTCCCTAAACCTTGTTCCATTCTGGTGGGAATGAAATCACCATTAGTGATGACATACCAAGCACTCATGTTCTGAGCTTGGATGAAGTACATCATCCTTTTCTTCCAGTATGAGTAGTTGTTGCCATTAAATAATGGAGGTCTAGTAGTAGAGGAACCTTCTGGAACTATGAAGTGAGAAAAATTCTCAGGCTGGTGTCTACTAGCCATCTATATTGATTCTGATAGGATCTTACACTTAGATTGTTAGATCTTTAGTAAATATGCGAAGTGACCTTCGCTCTGATACCACTTGTTGGCCCTATCAAGAACAGAATCACCTAGAGGGGGGTGAATAGGTGTCAAAGTTGAAAACTGAAATTTTCTAAGTTTTTAAAGAAACTTAAATTTCAGAGTCAAATTTCCTCAGAGTCAGAGGCAAGCTTATAGAAGTTGCTTCTGAGGGAAATTCTGCCTAAACACAGTTAGACTGTTTTCAGCAACAGAAGTTCTGATTTTGGAACTTCTGGACAGTCTTCTGAACAAAGACAATGATACTTAGAGGAAATCTGTTTCAGCACTAAATATAAGCAAGTACACAGAAGCAAAAATAACAAGTATAAGAGGGAGAAAGAAGTTCAGGAGATCCTGATTGAACAATTCGATTTATCCAAGTTCGCCACAGAAGTCCTGTGACTACGTCTTGTCCCCTGAGGTCGCAGCCTACAGAGATTTTATAAATCCACTATTCAGAACTTTTATGGCAAGTTCAGAAGCTCCTTTACATCAACAGAACTTAAGCTAATTTCTCACTTAGTTCTGACTAGCCTAAAAAGAGTTAAAGGATTTCCACCAGAACAAACAATACTCTATTTTCTGGATTCCTCACCCAACTCTAATCTCAACTAGATTTCTCTCTTTAAATCTAACTGAAGATCACAAACGATCTCAGTTTACAAGATTCCTATTATGAACTTGTTTTTCTTCACTCTCTCACTTTACTAAGACTATGCTAAGAAAGATTGAGAATGGAAAGTATTGCTCTGTTTTTCTTGTTAGAACAGTGCGTTGAGATTTTGCTCGATGATCACGCGTATTGATGCTTTGGAGCTTGGCTACTGTTTATAGTGATTGAAGATGACCGTTGGTGAGTTTGAATCTTCGAAGGAGATGACATCAGTTGTTGTAGCCGTTAATTTGTCAAGTCTTCAAACGGTCTTCAAACACTTTGATTCCGTTATCCTTGTACTTTAACTAAATCCGGTAAGTGATTTGAAATCAAAGACGAGGTAGACTGGAATCATTCTTCAATTGGATCAACAAAGGGTAGACAAGGAAATTCTGGTTTCTTTTAAACAGACAGGCGCGCTCCATCAAAACAGCTTTTTGAACTTTTGGCGCCTTGCATTAAATGCACTTGTCAGAACATTAAATGCTATCCAGAACCCGTGACTTTAGCTTTCAGAAGCTAAAATTCACTTGACTAGACTTCTGATCACAATTGGCAAAACTTCTGATTGAAAAGAACTTCTGAGGAAAGCTTTAGCAGACTTCGTCTTCAGAGCGGAGTATCCAGCTTCTGAGTAATTGAAACTCTGACTTCAGCAACTGATCTTCTGAGTTCTTTAGGCAATCCAGAAAAGATTCATTCAGCACCTGCTGAGCAACTTACACATAGACTAAGTACAAAAATTATTAGTCAATAGTAAACTATATGTAAGGAAGTATTAAGTTTTCATCTTCTGAAACGTTTGGACATAATCAAAATACATAGGGTTCATCAAAACAGGTTGATAGGTTTGTATGCTGAGCTTTAGATGATTATATTTAATGTATTTGAATTAGATGGTTGATCGCGATGCTTTGTTGTTTATCAATTCCGATCACTAATTTGTCAACGTTATCTGCAGTTTCAGGATCGAAACAACATTCAACTGGTGAAACTACCTTCAAACTGTGGTCTCTTTTGTTGTCTAAAGGTTGAGTTATTCATTTTTCCGGGTAAGTCTCATATTATTACTATTTACACTTTTAATTTTGTCATCATACCTATTACATTGTCAATTCAATGGTATTTCTTTCATTTGTACAACTTCGTATATCAACAGTAGCTTTACAAGTTATTTTTCTATGAACGATTTTGTTAGTTTTGTCCTTATTGAGAATATTATTAAGAGTGATTTATACATCAGTTTTGTTAGTTTTTATACATTGAATTTAAGCTGCTTTGTAATTAACGGATGTTGTAGTTTCCAAATTTTGAGTAATTATAATACTATGGCTATGATAAAATTATTTTGCTTTTGTTGCAACAAGTAATTGGTGCATCATCCATTGTTTTCATGTTTAGGGAATTTATTTTTCAATCATGTCGGATTTGATCTTATTTAGTGGCTACTTTTTTAAAACATGTTTATTCTTATACTAATAACTATTGAGTATATAGGTTATTTTGTTTTAAATCCTGAAATTTTACTTCTTTTTTTATTTCTGTTGTGAATCCTGACAGATGACATCTCTTTTACTTAATTTTTATTTTTGTAACATTGACTTTAGTGCCATTGTATTTAGTTCAGCAGGATAACATTCAATTCAAGTTAATTCAAATGAAAAATAAAAAATAGCATATTTAGGTCTCTGATAAATTCATTATATGTTAATTAAGACCTCAACAGATAGATTAATCTCTCGCTTAAATTTAACTTTTTATTATATTTAATATATTATTATAATATAATTCTTTCAAAAAATAAATATTATTTATAATTCTTGATCATATATAGTTTATTTTTAGTTATTATAATTATAATTATTTATAAATAGTCTATCATTATTTATTATTGATTATATATAATTTATCATTACTTATATATATTTATAATTTATTTTTATTTATATATAACTTTATCATTGTTCATATATACTTAAGAATTTATTATTTTTTGTTATAAATTTCTTTTTATTATTTTTTATATATAGATTATAATTATTTATTATGATAATAATATTAATATTAATATATTATTTATAATCATTGATCATATATAGTTTATTATTAAATTAATATTATTTAATATATTATTTTTATTATTTATATATTCTATCATTATTTATTGCATATAATTTATCTTTACTTATCTATATTTATTTATCTAAAATTCCATTATTCTTCATATATATTTAAGAATTTATTATTTTTGTATAAAAATTATCATCATTATTTATAATTACCATATATAAATAGTTTACCTATAATTATTTATGTGATTTATCTTTATTATTATTATATTATTATTAAAAATAATATATTTATATTAAAATCAATTACTATTGTTATCATCTTCATCATTATTTATATATAAATTATCATTATTTTGTATAACTTATAATATATATTATTATTTACTATTTATTAAATTATTATTGGTATGATTATGTCATATTATTTATTGTTCAGTTTAGTGGCATTAAGTTATAATTCATTCATTCAATTTTAGTTCATTAAAAAGAAAAGAGCCTAAGTTCGACTCTAAAATAACATTAATTTATTCTTTTTATTTTAAATTATTGAAACTTTATTGTGTGTTTTCTTTTATATATATAGAAATGTAATAATACTGCAAGTTAAGAATGCTCATTTCATAGTTGCAATCTTGAAATTGATGATTAAAGAGAGTATAAGCAAACAAATGGAGATGGTAATCGCCTTACGTATTCAAGATTCATGAAGGCACTAAAGTTGTAGATGAGTGAATCTTAGTTTAATGATTTTAAATTGTTTTGGAGCACCAATGGTTTCACATTTTCTTTTTTTTTGTCTGTAAAATAATCGTATGAAGCGAGTATTATTTTAAAACCAATCTATCATTACACTTAATGAATAATTGTGGAGTTTGGGAAATTGTCCCACCTCCTTACTCTTTGTTCTCTTTTTCATTTTTTTTAAGAAATTTTTATTGTATTTTATTACTTAGCATTAATTTTTATTGGTACATGTAATACTATTTTAATTTTATGATTTATTCCCGAAGCAACGCGAGGGTATCTTCTAGTTAATATATAAGCTTAAAGAAACTAAAACTAAAAAATATGACTAAATAGATACTTTTTATCACATTAAAATAAGGATAGAATTTGTCATTGTCGATTATTTCTAAAGAAACTTGAGATCCATCGGGTTACTTTAGAAACTTTTTTTCCAACCGTAATATAGCTAGCAAGACATTGTGGAAATGATGACTAGTTGTTTCACGAGAATGACGAAAATGAAAAAAATAATATCCTATTAGTATACCATGCCCTAACACTTAAAGTATTTTTGTAACTTGTTCATGAATAGTCGCACGCATTGTTGGTCTAAGGCTCCCATCTTATGCTAGCATATCACACAATCTAATTAAAGCTCGTGGACCCATTCTTATAATACTATAACAATGGTCGCTAGAAAGTAATCTCGAGAGCAAGTCATCTCTAATTTTTTTCTCCTTCAAGTCTTAACTAACGTGTAATTTGACTATTACGACTCATAATTCGACTTCTATATCTCCAATACCAACACACATGTAATAACCGGTATTTTGGTCAAAAACTATTATTTTAAAAGCAAATATATTTTTATTGTATCACTTATTTTATTTTGTTTTTTAAACTTTATTTTATTCCTAAGTTAACCCACATTTCACAAAAACCTAATCAGCCTAATCAAATAGAAAACTGCATCCTCGTTTTGTCTTCCTTTCTGAAACTGCCGTCTCCCTTGATTTTACAATTCTCCGAAGTTCATATTTTGATGGTTTACTTGGTTTTGATCTGCACATATTGAACAAGTAAGTTCAAATACTATACTATATCATTTATTGTTTTCTTTCATCTTTGGCATATTTATTTGGATTCTGCATTTTATATCTAAATTTCACGTTTCTGCAACACTTCCACTTATTCTGATTTCATTAGAATATTATAACTATTATTTTGTCATGTTATTTTATTCCTTTTTTGTCTTTATCGATCAGTGTCTTCCTTATGATTTTAATCTTTGGTTTGATCATCCTTCATTATTATTTATGGTTTTATTCTATAAATCTTTAGTACAATTGGTGCTTTTCATATTTTCCATACCTTCCACATATACAGTAGGGTTTGTTTTAAAACTTTTTAATCCATTATAATTATATACTTATTTGGATTTTGGGTCAGTTGAATTGTTGCTAGAGTTTTGTTAATCTGCCAATCTAATTATATCAGTATACTTTACTCTCAGATTTCTCTGTACTTAGTTAACTAAACACAGAGGTTCAATTGCTTCATTCCCCCTAATTTGTCAATTGTCTATACTAGTCTATCTACAACTACGTTTAGTTAATCCGTTACCTCGTTATTTGAACTTATAGGTAGTTCTAGTACTCCTCGTGTTGATTAAGTCGAGCTTTTCTAGAGTTTGCTTTGCTGGGATATTCAGGTGAGTGGTAATTATGGTGCAAGACACATTTTAACTTACAAGTATCTAGATTTTTATTAAAGTTGTATTGAGGTTTATATAACCTTTTATTGAATTGTTCAGTTTGAACCTTGTTAAATGATCCTTAGAACTAGAGCGTATATTCTGGGAACAAGCCCTTTGAAATTGATTTGTTTTATTGTCAGTTACGCTAAACTATGTTGAGATTTTATTAAGTATTATATCTGTTTTCTGGTAACTGTTTTATTATGATCTCTTTTAGAAATTTGAAAGTTTTCACTACGCCATTTTTCTCGATAGATGACACTAGATACTTGACAGAAACATTTTTCTCTGTCATCTGTATTTTCTTTGTGACGGACTTTTAAAAAACCGTCGTCTGAATGCAGACAATGAAATTTGATATACTTTTTATGTAACCCCCGCCTCAGGTCACATTAGATATTCACTAAACTTCATACAATAATCATGAATTCATCTCAAGCAACATCAGTACCACAAAGTCTGGTCATTTATTAAAAACTACTAAACCATCATAAACAATAGTTGGGATAATCAATTCTTCAAATTAACTAGTCAATGAATTATTCTTAACACAAAACGAATGGTTCAACAAGAATGTAATAAATCCTAATTATGTCTAAGAGTAATCTTGGAAATGTGACGTTTGCTTTGGTCCTTGAATGCAGTTTAATAAAGAGAAAGACTAGCGAACATAATCTTCCGAACTCAGCCTGAAAAATGTGGCAAGGGGTGAGCTGCCTACTCAATAACGTAATTACTCATATTTATATACATATATGAATACGTACATGTATATACTCACTGATATACCAATTCATGCATTTCAAATTCACATAATCTTACAAACAGTAGAATCAAACAATCATATAACACAATTGACCAAATAATTTACCAAAACAATAAATAATCTATCAACTCAGCATCTCAGACTTGACTCAATTACCCTAAGCCTTGACTCTAAGTTAAATACGTTTATTTTTAATAGGGCCCAACTAAACTCAAGTGAAGATATTCCCAATGGTCTCATGGTCAACATATTTTCTCATAGGTGTACGTTATCGCCTCTATTTAAAGACACACACCCTTTTCATCTCATGATATTTAATAAATCAGTACTGCTATCGCCCCTGTTTCAGGACACAGTACAAGCTCAATTCGGAGCAACAAAAATAACACCCTATCGACTCCCGAAGAGACAGGTGCCTGTGCACAGTATAAACAGACCTCCAGACCATTGTGTCTATCCAAACTTAAGCTAGCTAACTGACTGGTTTATATTACTGTCTATATCAAAATAACAACATTCACATCAACAATAGAAATATCTCAAATGATCTCCCATAACATTGCCAATTAACAGAGGACTAATGAGACCACTTCAATTATCAAATACTCAAAGGTTTCATCAACATCATTAAATTGGTAACCAAAGAATATACAATCAACAAGGTTGTCCATCATCTATGTCAGGCTATATTCAATTTATGTAATTTACATCAAATAAATAACAAAAACAAAAACATAGCATGACACATCATTTGCATTATCATAGCCTTAGTCATATGTAAATAATCACACCATTATCCAAGTAAGAAAACAATTCCATACTTTTAACAACTTGCATGATAATTAAAATGTCAGCAGGTAACAATTCCATCACATACACCTACCATAATAACCAAGCTAAATATACATATCTTAGGAACAGTTAATTAGGTCATCGATATGTATTATTCATATACCTATCAATACACATATATACACATAAATAATTACGGTTACCTCTCGCCCAAAAGCTACTTAATCAAAGTGCTCGGGATCTTCTTGACCCGTCTCCTCTTCGCCTAAAGGTATAAAATGCATTGTCAGCATTAATTCAATCTATACATCACATATATTTATGCTATATAACAACCATTCAATTCTCTTAACTATGTCTCTAAACTTCTATTCAAGGTTCCGATATACTAGAAAGAGGTTGTTATATAAATCGGACGAGTACAAAGTTTAAACAGAGAAAACAATGAAAACTGAAAACTAAGTTTAAGAAGATGCATCTGCTTACGACCCCAAAACGAAGCATTTACAGTCCGAATTATGCAAACATATAAAAAGAGCATATGTCCATCTATGGCTTAGGGTCATTCTCCAATTTGAATCACTGAAATAAGAGTTCATATGAAAAAGTTACGTACAAAATACAAATGACCGTCAGAACGGCCAACAATTCCGAATTAGAAGAAGAAAAACTAATCGACTCCAAAATCAAATCCAATAAACACCAAAATCTATAAAATCAGTGTATCAACATTCTAAAACCTATAATATATATTTAAATAAGAAACCTAACCCCCAAAAGAACTATTAACATCGTAATCCATCAATTCCCAAAACTTAACTTTGAATGTTATAAGAGCATCAACAATCCTACAGCAAAATTAAACTTACCGGACTCGTTTCTTCGTGAGGATGATGAATATGACGTTAATAATCCGAGAAGATGATTGGAAATTGAGTTAATAATAAGAAGTAAGATGAAGATTGCAAAGAAAATAAAAATAAAGAAAAATAAAAGAGGAAGAAGTGGCGCAGGAGGGAGGTGGGGTTTTTGGGTTTCTAGAATAGTAATCCTAATAATAATAATAATAATAATAATAATAATAATAATAATAATAATAGTTTATTCAAATTAGTAGTATTTGACCAAAGCTTGACTCTAAAAGGGTTTATGGATAAAAGTGGTTAAACCTCATTATGTTAAAACGTTACGGATGTTACATTTTACATGACACCGCTTTAATATTGACTGTCATGTGAAGAAAATGTGCCAAATTGCACTTTTGACCAGACAACAGTTATTATAATATATGTCATGTGAACTAATAATAGAAAATGAAATTTTCAAATTTGAAGCAAGCGGAGCACAAAGTTATGAAAAAAACACGCGCGATCAAATTTAAATCAACGGTTGAGATCAAATTTTTTGAATCAATGGTTAAGATTAAAATTAGGGTTGCAACCTCCTCTTCTTCATCTTGTGTAAGGGTGAGCTATGGTATGGTTCGGTTAATAACCAAACCGAATATGCAATTAACCGAACCAGACTTACTTAATTATAGAAACCAAACCATACCAAATAGAACTATTACTAATTTTGTCCAAACCAAAATATTTCGGTTCGGTTACCAACCAATTAACCAAACTTTAAAAATGTTAATTATCTTCTAAATTCAATCATGTATGTATAACAATATAAATATACTACTATAATGTATATAATTAATCATAAATACATTCATTCATCACATAAATTGCGAACAAATTAATGATAAATGCCAATGCATTTCAATTCTGCTCCCTGTTTCATGCAAATATCTAAATAATTATATGGAAATGGTGATTTCCTTCCTTCACCACTTATCGCACTAGCTGGAAACAAATACTACTAAAAACATCCAAAATATCAAAACATCCAGAGGAGAGGTTTTTTAGGGTTGAAAAAGCTAAATGATCTATAATATTTGCCTTTATATATGTGTTGTATAAAAATAGGTTAAAAAAATTACAAAAATTAAGTTTATTATAAATATTTAAAATGTTAGGCGGTGGTGTAATTTCTGTGTAAATGAAATGAGCTTGACAATTGTCATGTTGGTGTAAATTAAATGGGCATGGGCCTAATTTAAATTCTATTTTTTTTAACATATAATGTAATTCGGTTCAGTTTCGGTTAATTCCAAATTTTTTTCTACAAACCAAAACCGAACCGAATTACCAATATATACAACAATTAAAACCGAAACCGAACCAATAAGGTTTAATAACCAAACCAAATTTGTAATTCGGTTTGGTATTTGGTTATTACCATAGTTTGCTCACCCCTAATCTTGTGCATTTGCTCTGCTGCTCTCCTTCCTCTTCCTCACTAATTTTCTGCAAAAGCACCCACAACCACTTGATTCTTCTTCCGTTTTCCAAGCGAAGGCGTCTGACTCCGGTGAGCTCGTTGGTGTCGGCTTCTTCTCTCTGGTAGTATTAGTTCTGATTCTTTATGGCCTGGATTTAGATTTGTTGATCTAACCCTAAGACTTGTTCTTCTTTTTTTCTTTTCTTTACATCACTGTTGGGGGTTTCTGGTGTGCTAATATTTCAGGCAGAAATCCAACTCCCTGGACTTTATCAATTTAATGTTGCGTGTAAGATTCGCTTAATGCTACCTCTGGTCTGTTTTTGCTGGATTTTGACCCAGTAAGCTTCCCCTTTTTGTTGTTTTCGATTAAGTTTATACCTCTAGTCTGCATTTATTTGTTTTTGTCAGTACATGTCTTCAAGCTCTTTATTTTGGATGGATGTTGTGTATTGGGGGGGTTTTTTTTCTTCAGTTTACATGTTAATAATGAAGATACAACTCTAGGTTTTCAGCATAGATTTAGATTATATTATAATTTGTTTGCTTCATTTGATTCATTAGCTAGCTCTAATAAGCATAATTAGTGAACTTGATTGCTGCTGGATTGATGAACCCTAAGTGTTTTGATTATGTCCAAACGTTTCAGAAGATGATAACCTAATACTATCTTACATATAGTTTATTGTTGACTAATACTTTTGATTTAGTCTATGTGTAAGTTTCTCAGCAGTTGCTGAATGAATCGTTTCTAGATTGCCTAAAGAACTCAGAAGATCAGTTGCTGAAGTCAGAGTTTCAACAATTCAGAAGCTGGATTCCTCCGCTCTGAAGCCGAAGTCTGCTACAGCTCTCCTCAGAAGTTCCTTGCAATCAGAAGTTTTGCCAATTGTGATCAGAAGTCTAGTCAACTGGAAATTAGCTTCTGAAAGCTAAAGTCACGGGTTCTGGATAGCATTTAATGCTCTGACAAGTGCATTTAATGCAAGGCGCCAAAAGTTTAAAAAGCTGTTTTGGTGGAGCGCGACTGTCTGTTTAAAAGAAACCAGAATTTCCATGTCTACCCTTTGTTGATCCAATTGAAGAATGATTCCAGTCAACCTCGTTTTTGATTTCAAATCACTTACCGGATTTAGTTAAAGAACAAGGATAACGGAATCAAAGTGTTTGAAGACCGTTTGAAGATTTGACAAATTAACGGCTACAACATTTGATGTCATCTCCTTTGAAGTTTCAAACTCACCAACGGTCATCTTCACTCACTATAAATAGTAGCCAAGCTCCAAAGCATCAACACGCATGATCATCGAGCAAAATCTCAACGCACTGTTCTAACTAGAAAAACAGAGCAACACTTCCCATTCTCAATCTTTCTTAGCATAGTCTTAGTTAAAGTGAGAGAGTGAAGAAAAACAAGTTCATAATAGGAATCTTGTAAACTGAGATCGTTTGTGATCTTCAGTTAGATTTAAAGAGAGAAATCTAGTTGAGATTAGAGTTGGGTGAGAAATCCAGAAAACAGAGTTGTTGTTTGTTCTGGTGGAAATCCTTTAACCCTTTTTAGGCTAGTCAGAACTAAGTGAGAAATTAGCTTAAGTTCTGTTGATGTAAAGGAGCTTCTGAACTTGCCATAAAAGTTCTGAATAATGGATTTATAAAATCTCTGTAGGCTGCGACCTCAGGGGACAAGACGTAGTCACAGGACTTCTGTGGCGAACTTGGATAAATCGAATTGTTCAATCAGGATCTCCTGAACTTCTTTCTCCCTCTTATACTTGTTATTTTTGCCTCTGTGTACCTGTTCATATTTAGTGCTGAAACAAATTTTCTCTAAAGTATCATTGTCTTTGTTCAGAAGACTGTCCAGAAGTTCTCAAATCAGAACTTCTGTTGTTGAAAACAGACTAACTGTGTTTAGGCAGAATTTCCCTCAGAAGCAACTTCTGTAAGCTAGCTTCTGACTCTGAGGAAATTTGACTCTGAAAATTAAGTTTCCCGAAAAACTTAGAAATTTTCAGTTTTCAACTTTGACACCTATTCACCCCCCTCTAGGTGATTCTGTTCTTAATAGGGCCAACAAGTGGTATCAGAGCGAAGGTCACTTCGCATATTTACTAAAGATCTAACAATCTAAGTGTAAGATCCTATCAGAATCAATAGAGATGGCTAGTAGACACCAGCCTGAGAATTCTTCTCACTTCATAGTTCCAGAAGGTTCTTCCACTACTAGACCTCCATTATTTAATGGCAACAACTACTCATACTGGAAGAAAAGGATGATGTATTTCATCCAAGCTCAGAACATGAGTGCTTGGTATGTCATCACTAATGGTGATTTCATTCCCACCAGAATGGAACAAGGTTTAGGGAATGTTGTTATTCCTCAGAAAGAATACACAGATGACATTCTGAAAAAACTCCAAACTAATGCTTCAGCAATAAATATGTTGCATTGTGCACTTACAGCCACTGAATATAACAAAGTTTCTTCTTGTGAAACTGCACAGGATATTTGGAACAAGCTAGAAGTCACATATGAAGGAACTGGAAAAGTGAAGCAATCTAAAGTCAACCAACTCATGAGAGAATATGAGTTATTTGAAATGCTTGATAAAGAATCTATTTCAGATATGAACTCTAGATTCACCAAGATAGTCAATGACTTGAAGAGTTTAGGAAAGGATATTGAAGAATCTGATCGAGTGAAGAAGATTGTCAGAAGCTTACCAAGGTCTTGGCAAGCCAAGAAGACTGCTATTGAAGAAGTTCAGGATTTGAGCTATTACTTGTATGATGAGCTCATTGGGTCTCTAATTACCCATGAGATGTCATTAAAGAATCATGACCTAAGAGAAAGGTCAGAAGGAAAAAGAGTAGTCCTGAAAGCAGAATCTTCTGAAGAATCCTCTAAAGATGAGGAACTGGCTATGCTGACCAGGAAGTTCAAGAAGGCCTTTAGGAAAGGCAGAGGTGGAAACTACAAGAAGCCTTTCAGGAGCTTTGATAAGAAAACTCCTGATTCTGGTGAAAAGTTCAAGAGAGATCCAAACAAGCCAATTGTGTGCTATGGATGTCAGCAACCGGGGCACATTAAGCCTAACTGTCCGGAGCTGAAGAAAGATAAGAAGAAGTTCAAGAAAGCTATGCTGGCTGCCTGGTCAGACTCTGAGACCAGCAGTGATCCTGAAGAAAAGGAAGAGCAAGCTCAGATTTGTTTTATGGCTATTGATGAACCAACTTCAGAAGATGTCACAGGAGAAACTTCCGCACCTCCTGAAGCTACATATGATTCCGAGGTAAACATATCTTCTGAACAAAATATCTTTGATTCTCTTGAAGAACTCTATAGTATGTTCAAGTACCTGAAAAGGAAATTGGACAAGAGTGAGGCTGACAAGTTTCTTAGGTTTACTCAAGTTTCTTAGGTTCAGCACTTCTGCTGATGGCTCTAAAGTCAAAGGCAAGGAAAAGCTGCCTCTGGGAAGTGATAAACCCCAGAAGAAGAAGAAACCTGTCACTCCCTCTCTTCTGAAAGAGATAGCCTCTCCTCCTGATGTTGGTACCTCTGAGAGTGCTGGTATAGCCTCTGAAGATATTGGTCCTTCTCAGAAGAAGAAGAAATCTCCCAGGAAGCAAAGGGAAAGATCCAAGAACCCTCCCTTTTGCAAACTTTGCAAGAGTGATGGTCACTGGTTGAAGGATTGCAAGTACCATATTAAAAACCTCTTGCAATCTGAGATATCATTAAAACCTGCTGAAAAGAAATCTAACTCTGAAGGACCCAATAAGGATTGGGTACCTGTCACTAATTGATTGTGTTGCAGGTGGCTCTGAGTGCTCCATCAATGTCAAAGCTGTGGTACATTGACAGTGGGTGCTCAAGGCATATGACAGGTGATGAAAAAGCATTCATCACATTTGATCCTAAAAGAGGTGGAAAAGTCAACTTTGGAGATGCTCAGAAAGGTAGGATACTTGGTTCTGGATCCATAGGAACTAATCCTCCGATCGAAGATGTCTCCCTAGTCAGAGGCCTGAAGTTCAATCTCCTGAGTGTTGCACAATTGTGTGATAAAGGTAGAGATGTTGTCTTCAGCTCCTCTGGATGTAAAATCTTGGACAGTAAGTCAAGGGAAGTTATTCTAACTGCTCCTAGAGTTGAAAATGTTTTCATGCTGAATCTTGAGAATCTTTGCAAAAATATATGCTTGATGTTCAAAGAGGATACCTCCTGGCTCTGGCATAGGAGACTTGCTCATGTGAGCATGGATCTTCTGGCCAAAGTAGCTAGAAATCAATTGGTTGAGGGTCTGCCTGAAATTAGTTTTAAAAAGAACCATTTATGCAATGCTTGCCAATCTGGTAAACAATCCAGAAGCTCTTTTAAAACTAAGAAAGTCATTTCAACTAAAAGACCTTTGGAATTACTTCATATGGATCTTTTTGGCCCTGTTCAACCAATGAGCATGGGTGGAAAGAAGTATGCCTTTGTCATTGTAGATGACTATTCAAGATTCACTTGGGTCATCTTGCTGTCTAGCAAAGATGAGTCACTTGGATGTTTCTCAGTTCTGATAAAGAAACTTGAGAATGAAAGGAATGAAAAGGTTGTCCATATCAGAAGTGATAATGGTGGAGAATTCAAAAACTTTAGGTTTGAAGAATTCTGTGAAACCAAGGGAATTGATCATAACTTTTCTGCTCCCAGAACTCCTCAACAAAATGGGGTAGTTGAAAGGAAGAATAGAACTCTGATTGAGATAGCCAGAACTATGATCAATGAAAGAAGGCTTCCTAAGTACTTTTGGGGAGAAGCTGTGAACACAGCTTGCTTTGTTCTGAATAGAGTGCTAATCAGAAGCATTCTGAACAAGACCCCTTATGAACTCTGGAAAGGTCGAAAGCCTAAAATAGGTTATTTCAGAACCTTTGGTTGTAAATGTTATGTTTTGAATACAAAAGAATATCTTTCAAAGTTTGATTCAAAGGCAGATGAGGCCATTTTTCTTGGTTACTCAACACATAGTAAAGCATATAGGGTTTTTTATTAAGAGGACTCAAACTTTAGATGAATCTGTTCATGTACAGTTTGATGAGACTAACCCTGCAGATAGTAGAGCTCCTGATGAAGATGTAGTTCAAGCTCCTGAAGTTACATCTCCTGTTGAAGAAGAAGATGTTTCTCCCAGAGCTGCTGAAGTGGTTCCTCCTGTTGCTGAACAAGCTCAAGATGAGAATCCTACTCCAGAAGTCAACTTCCTTCCAGAAGATGCTCCTATATATGATTCAACAAATGATGAACAGGTTTCAGAAGACTCATTGGATGTACCAAGAGAAGTTAGAACTCATAGGAATCATTCCTTAGAGAACATTATTGACTCTGTTCATAATCCTGTCATGACCAGAGCTCAGCTCAGAAGATACATGGGGAATGTGGCTTTTGTGTCACTTCTTGAACCCAAGGACTTCTATGAAGCTGCTGATGATGACTCCTGGTTAATGGCAATGCAAGAAGAACTTGACCAGTTCAAAAGGTCAGAAGTTTGGACTTTGGTTCCCAGACCTAACAACATAAAGGTTGTTGGAACTAGATGGGTTCTGAAGAACAAGCTTGATGAATTTGGAAATGTTGTGAGGAACAAGGCAAGACTTGTTGCTCAAGGTTACAGTCAGCAAGAAGGCATAGATTATGGTGAAACTTTTGCTCCTGTTGCAAGATTAGAAGCCATTAGAATCTTATGTGCTTTTGCATCATACAAAGGTTTTAAGCTCTTTCAAATGGATGTGAAAAGTGCATTCTTGAATGGTTACATTGATGAGGAAGTCTATGTGTCTCAACCTCCTGGTTTTGAAGATCCTAAGTTTCCTGATCATGTATTTAAGCTGAAGAAAGCATTGTATGGACTGAAACAAGCTCCCAGAGCTTGGTATGAGAGACTGACAAAGTTCCTTCTGTCTAAGGGATTTGTCAGAGGCTGTGTTGATACAACTCTGTTCACTCTGAAGAAGAACAAGGATATCCTTATAGCACAGGTATATGTTGATGACATTATATTTGGTGCTACTAACGAATCTTTGTGCAGAGAGTTCAGTGACCACATGAAGGCTGAGTTTGAAATGTCTATGATGGGAGAATTAACCTTCTTCTTAGGACTTCAGATCAAGCAAAGTAATGATGGTGTGTTTATCAATCAAGCCAAGTACACTAGAGAAGTGCTGAAGAAATTTGGCATGATGGACTCTAATGCTGTTGATATTCCAATGGATGTCAGCAAAGACATTGATGATGAAGAGAAAGCTTGTAAACCTGTAGATATAAAAACCTACAGAGGTATGATTGGTTCTCTTTTATACCTAACAGCCAGCAGGCCAGATATACATTTTGCTGTGTGTTTTTGTGCTAGATATCAATCAAAGCCAAGAGAAATTCATGATGTTGCTGTCAAAAGAATTCTCAGATATCTTAAAGGCACACCAGAAGCTGGTTTGTGGTATCCCTGTAGTTCTGACTTCACTCCTATAGGATACACAGACTCTGACTATGGTAGAGATAAATTGAAAAGGGTCAGCACTTCTGGTGGTTGTCATTTTCTGGGGGAGTGCCTAGTCTCCTGGCATAGCAAGAAGCAAACCTCTGTGGCTCTCTCAACTGCTGAAGCTGAGTATGTTGCTGCTGGAAGTTGTGTTTCTCAGATGCTCTGGATCAAGCAACAAATTGCTGACTATGGAATCATCCCTGGAACAATTACAATCTACTGTGATAACAAGAGTGCAATTGATCTTTCAAAGAATCCTATTCAGCACAGCAGGATGAAGCATGTTCATATTAGGCATCACTTTCTGAGAGATCATGTTCTGAAGAAGGATATTATCATTACTCATGTTCCCTCTGAAGAAAATCTTGCTGACATGTTTACTAAGCCTCTGGCTGGTAATTCTTTCAGCAACTTACGAGAAGGCATTGGTATGACTTATCCACTTCAATAACTTAGATTAATTATTTCTGTATGTCTTAAGTGATTAATCGTTGGAGATAATTAAGTTATAATTAATTCTAATCATGATTTGACTTGAAAGCATGCGTTATCTTCTGCCATATTACGGCGCTGTTCTGTGGTTAACGGTTATCTGTTCCCTTTTAAACGGTGTGTATTTGCTTTTTGAATTGGAACGGTTTCTGTGTTTGGGTATAAATAAGGGTTTTCCATACTTAGAAAATTTTCACTTGCATTCTCTTTGCCATTAGAATTTCCATCAAGTTTCTGTGTTCTTCTCTCTCAAATCTTAACCTAATTTCTTATATCTTCAAAAATGGCTCAAGAAATCACTGTCACTCACATCTTCTCCACTGAATCACAAAAGAAGGTTAGCGAATCTAGGGTATTCACCTCTAGGTTCCTAGATGATGAAGTTAAATCGACTGAACCTATTTCTCACTGGCTTAGCGCTCAAAACTGGAATTCATTCGTCTCTCTCGATGAATTCATTTATCCTAAGTTAGTTACAGAATTCTATCAGAACCTTCATTTCTTTTCTAATGAGGAGGATGTTCTACATTCTGTAGTCGGGGAAGTTGAGATCGAAGTCAGCAGGGCTTCCATTTCTCAAGTGATAGGGATTGATGATGAAGGAATCATCATAGGTGATGATGGTTCAACAGAAGGTTTTACTGAAGCCAACTGGGCTAGGCCAGATCTGAATGCCAAGGAAACGTATGCCACCTGGTTGACTCAGCACCAGAGGTGGGCACACTATTTGACTACAAATGTCTTTCTTCCGAAGGCTGGAGGAGTCAATGGGGTTTCCAACAGGGAAAGGGTTTTCATGTGGCATCTGGTCAACCAGAAGAAAATTAATTTACCTGCCATGCTGATAAGGCAGATGAAGAATGTAAAGACCGTGAGTGCATTAGCATATGGCTCACTCCTGACGAGGTTGTTTGAGGCAGCCTCTGTTGTTGTTTCAGGAGAAGGTGTTACTAGTAGGAGTACGGTTCTGAAGATGCATACCTTCAGGAACCTGAGTTTTGGTGTGACTCCGAAGAAGATTGAGAAGGGCTCCTCTGTGAGTATTGCTCAGAAGGAAATTATGGAAGCTACTGTGCAGAAAGGAAAGAATGCTGCCAAGAAGGGCAAGGGAAAGAAAGGATCAAGCAAGTTGGTCCTGACTGTTGAGAAGGTGGTTGTCTCAGAACCTCTTCCCACGATGGTTCAAACAACAATCAATGTTGAACCCTCTGGCAAGATTGTTGCTGAGAAGCCAAAGGATGTTCCTGAGAAGGAAGCTCAGGATGCTGAGGAAGCACGCCTTGCTGAGAAAGAGAAGGCTGCTGAAGCTGAAAAAGTTGCAAGAGTTGTGGCTCTTGCTGAAGAGAAAAGAAAGAAGAAGGAAGCGGAGGATCAGTTAGCTGCTGAGAGAGAAATTGCTGCAAAGGCTAAGGCCGATGCAAGACTTATAGCATGTGCTGCTGAACTTCAGGATGCGGAGTTCTCAAAGGAAGTTGAGGCTTCAGAAGAAGGAGAGAATCTTGAGAATATCGCTCTGTCCTCTCGGATAATTGAGAATATCTCTCTCTCTACCAGGATTGGGAAGAAGGCTGTTGCAAAACGAAGGTTGCTGAGGAAAAAGGACTTCGTTGTTGCCTCCAGTGCTGAATTAGAAGATCCTGTTACTCAGGAACCGAAAGATGCTGATAAAGACTTGTCAGAGATGTCTGATGAAGAGAATGTTGATGCTCCTCTGATTGAAGAGCTGTCAGAAGAGAGTGAACCAGAAGATGAAGAGGTTCTTCAGAATGCAAAACAATTTGTTGAGAATGTTGATGATGAAAACTTCATTGACAACATTCTTCTGAATCAAGGAAGAAACCCTGGTGAAAGGGACGCCTCTGAAACACTGATCAGGATGGCTCACATCTTTGCTGAGCCCATCTCAATGTTTGATCCAAACTCTGACCAGGTCATCTCTTCTCCCACTCTTACTCCTCATCAATCTCATTCACTCCCTTCTGTCACAGAAGTGAGTGGTTCCCAAACTTCCATTCCTCCTACAACTTCAACCTCTGAGGTTGTACCTCCTTCAATCATTCCTCCTTCTGGATCCTTTTCAGAAGTGAATTTAAACACTGCTCCCATTTTCACAGACTCTATATCCACATCCACTACCTCTTCTATTCCTTCCTCCTCTGTAAGTCCATCAATTGGATTTACTGCTCCATCTTTCTCACTACCATCTACTTTACCTTCCATTTCCCCTACCATTTCTTCCTCTACCACCAATGCCATCCCTTCCTCAAACACTCAATTTCCTCCTCTCTCAACTTCTGGACATACACCTCCTGTGTGTGATCCTTTAACTACCTCCTCCACTACTTCTTGTTTTGCTGGGTTGTCATCCAACTATGACTTCCTGCGCAAACACATGAATCGGGATGATCTGGATACCAGGTTTGGTAGTTTTGGTTTCATGGGCAGAGCTTCTGGTATTTTCGAAGCTGGAGGTGCCCCCAGTGTTGAAGAGTTGAGAAGAATGAGTCAGAGTGGCTCTGATGAACTGCTGAATAGATTTGCTGGTATGGGGCAAAGGACCTCTGCTGCTGACATGTATGCTCAGGGCATTGTGCTGCAAGAATTGCATTCTTTGAAAGCTCAGAACCTGCAGCTCATGACTATGCTTCAAATGCAGGATCCTTCTGTTTACATACGCAATCTTTCTACACTTCATCTAGCTACCTATGAAGAGCTGTACAAATTGAGAGAACTAGCTCTGACTCTTCCTTCATTGGATAATATTGCCCTTTCTTCTTCTCAGAAGGTCAATGAGAATCTGGAGATATTGACAGAAGAAGTCAAGGAAGCAAACGAGCATTATGAGGCTCATGAGAAGATACTCCCAAGTAAGATTGATGACCTGCAAAGTACTGCAAATCACATTCTGAGAGAAGTGAAATCTTCTGCTCAAGGTTCATCATCTTCCGGGGCTGCTAAGATTGTATATGACATCACTCCTGATCTCAAAAATCGACTCTCCAACATTGAGTCTGCTGTATCTGCTCAGAACGCACAGATTGCTGAGCTTACTGAACTTCTGAAGGTTATGCACACTCAAGCACGAGAACAAGAGAAGACTCTTCATAATTGTTATAGGTTTGTTCGAGGACAGACTTATATTCAGAATCAGCATCTTACTGCTGCTGTGTATGCTAACAATAGGTTGATCAAGCTCCTTCTGGAAGATGTTCAGAGACAGCGACCTATGTCTGGTCAGACCTTTGATCATATGAAGACCATTGATGATGACTTCAGAAGACGAATGGATCTGATCAATACTGTGAGACCAACCCCTCAGCAATATCAGACTGCACTGAATGTTCAACAAAAATTGAAAACTCAAGGTGCTCTGGGTGTTGCTCCTGGTTCTGGTCAAACGGGGGAGAAGTCTGGTCAGAAGAGATCAAGTGTTGCCGAAGGTTCTAGTGTTGTTCCTCCTCCTCAGAAGAAACCTAGGAACTTGTAATCTTTTAGGACTTATGCTTCTTAGCTAGGTTCTGGGTTGGGTAGTTTTTGTCTTAGGACTTTTTCTGCTCTTCTGATTATTTTGTTTCTTATACTGTCTTCTGAATGCATTTATACACACTGAATCTTTCTTATACTCTCTTGCGTATCTGACTTCTTACTTTTTGCTTATGTTTCTTTTTTCGACTTAGTAAACTACACTTCATCAAATCTAACAACTTGATCTTAAGTCTTTCTTTAAGTTTATACAGATTGCTGAAGTTCACCATTTACACTAAAATGGGGGAGTTAATTTACTCAGAAGTTATGAAACATTTGCATCAGGAAGTCATTTTCTAAACCTCATGTTTTATGTTACCTTCTGACCACGGTTTGTCCATAACCAAAATGGGGGAGAATGATGAACCCTAAGTGTTTTGATTATGTCCAAACGTTTCAGAAGATGATAACCTAATACTATCTTACATATAGTTTATTGTTAACTAATACTTTTGCTTTAGTCTATGTGTAAGTTTCTCAGCAGTTGCTGAATGAATCGTTTCTAGATTGCCTAAAGAACTCAGAAGATCAGTTGCTGAAGTCAGAGTTTCAACAATTCAGAAGCTGGATTCCTCCGCTCTGAAGCCGAAGTCTGCTACAGCTCTCCTCAGAAGTTCCTTGCAATCAGAAGTTTTGCCAATTGTGATCAGAAGTCTAGTCAACTGGAAATTAGCTTATGAAAGCTAAAGTCACGGGTTCTGGATAGCATTTAATGCTCTGACAAGTGCATTTAATGCAAGGCGCCAAAAGTTCAAAAAGCTGTTTTGGTGGAGCGCGCCTGTCTGTTTAAAAGAAACCAGAATTTCCATGTCTACCCTTTGTTGATCCAATTGAAGAATGATTCCAGTCAACCTCGTCTTTGATTTCAAATCACTTACCGGATTTAGTTAAAGAACAAGGATAACGGAATCAAAGTGTTTGAAGACCGTTTGAAGATTTGACAAATTAACGGCTACAACATTTGATGTCATCTCCTTTGAAGTTTCAAACTCACCAACGGTCATCTTCACTCACTATAAATAGTAGCCAAGCTCCAAAGCATCAACACGCATGATCATCGAGCAAAATCTCAACGCACTGTTCTAACTAGAAAAACAGAGCAACACTTCCCATTCTCAATCTTTCTTAGCATAGTCTTAGTTAAAGTGAGAGAGTGAAGAAAAACAAGTTCATAATAGGAATCTTGTAAACTGAGATCGTTTGTGATCTTCAGTTAGATTTAAAGAGAGAAATCTAGTTGAGATTAGAGTTGGGTGAGAAATCCAGAAAACAGAGTTGTTGTTTGTTCTGGTGGAAATCCTTTAACCCTTTTTAGGCTAGTCAGAACTAAGTGAGAAATTAACTTAAGTTCTGTTGATGTAAAGGAGCTTCTGAACTTGCCATAAAAGTTCTGAATAGTGGATTTATAAAATCTCTGTAGGCTGCGACCTCAGGGGACAAGACGTAGTCACAGGACTTCTGTGGCGAACTTGGATAAATCGAATTGTTCAATCAGGATCTCCTGAACTTCTTTCTCCCTCTTATACTTGTTATTTTTGCCTCTGTGTACCTGTTCATATTTAGTGCTGAAACAGATTTTCTCTAAAGTATCATTGTCTTTGTTCAGAAGACTGTCCAGAAGTTCTCAAATCAGAACTTTTGTTGCTGAAAACAGTCTAACTGTGTTTAGGCAGAATTTCCCTCAGAAGCAACTTCTGTAAGCTAGCTTCTGACTCTGAGGAAATTTGACTCTGAAAATTAAGTTTCCCGAAAAACTTAGAAATTTTCAGTTTTCAACTTTGACACCTATTCACCCCCCTCTAGGTGATTCTGTTCTTAATAGGGCCAACATGGATTAGTTGTCACTGTGTTGTTTATGTTAAAATGTGAAGTTTGAATGTAGTTCAGTTGAATCTCGTGTAGTTAGGGCAGATGTGTTCTCTTGGATTACATGTTCATGGAGATTGATTTTTGGAAGTTTAACTGAGAAGAAAGCTTGATTCTTGTGTGACTTATGAAAGTCAACATGTTGTAACTATGAATGAATGTTATATTGGATTATTAATAGGTTGTGTGAATTTGTTCATAAGAAATCCATTTGTGTGTGTTTTGATCTTGCTATTCAAGAGGTCAGGAAGATACAAACTCTGTTTATCTATGGTGTCATGAAGTAAATGTTAGTATTAAATATGTCTTTGGTTAATCATATATATAGCTGCAGTTCTTTTGCACAGTCTATAAATGCTAGTATTAATAACATGATTTTTTGGTTCCTGGCACTAATGCGCTCGTTTCAATATATAATTGTTTCTTCAGATTTGTTCTTTACATTTTTCATCTGTTTGGTACTGTCTTTTATGTTTTTGGAAGGACCACTGTCAGGTTTGAACTATGTGGTTTATTTCACCAAGGCTATGCCTCTAGGCCTTTTGGTCGTTTTGGAAATGGAATTGTGGACTAGAGCTAGCTATGTTGGCAACTTATCACCATCCTTGAGTCATGTAGGGTTTAGGAATAGAAGGTTGATGAGCTGGAGGTTTAAACTCGTGGTAATTGCTTTTGAACGTCGGTTTCTCGTTTTTTCTTTTTCTCCTATATGTCTTTGCTTGGTCCCACTACTTCAAATTATGCTGTTCTGGATGCATAGCAAGTGCAGTATACATTTTATCCTATAACATCGAGTAATTTAGAATTCTATCGTTTAATGTCTTAATAATCAATATGATTACAAGGTGATGAAGAAAGGCTTACTGTGAGCGCGCGTCCCCGTAATCGACATTTTTATTTAATTAATATCGATTACGGCATTTTATTTCATGGTTTGCCAATTTTAGCAATATTGTGCCCGCGAAGGGCGTGAAAAATCTCAGCTGCTTAAACTTCGATTTTTTATGAATTTTTAGAGAGTCGCCACCCAATCCGTAGACTGAGAAAATTTGGTACAATGAGTAGAGCGCTCAACCCCACTGTACCCTTCAGAGACAGGTTCGTGAATAATACTTACTTATCTTTAATACTCAAACTTGCTTTGTTTTGTACTTGTTTTGTTTTTACTGACTCTTATTTTTTTTATTTTCACACACAGTATTAATTTAGAGCACTATAGAACTTATTTACCTGCAAAATGAGAGTAAATATGCATTAGTTTCATAAATATAATATATGTAACATTTTTATGGTTTTTATTTATTTATTTTTTTTATCATTATTATTATTATTATTTTTGTTATTATTATTATTATTATTTATATTTATTATTTCACACGTGTTTAGCGTTTTTTAGGAGGCATGGCCTTCCATGGAAAACGTGTACCAGTCAATTTTCATATGTAAAATAAATATTTACGTACGGTAAAAAGTAAATCGCGTACCCGGCTTTACCGGTTCCATGGTAAAAAAGTAAATAGTAAAAATGCAATAATATATAAATCATGTGTCCGGTATCAACGTGTGACTAAACGTCTCCACGGTAAAATACCCGACTCCACGGTAAAAAAGGTAAATGACGGTGAATAGTAAATTTGCAGTAAAATAAGTGCTGTAAAGTAAAGATCGTGTGTCCAGTATCAACGGGCGACTAAGCGTCACCACAGTAAAATACCCGACTCCACGGTAAAAAGTAAATTGCGGTAAAAAGTAAAAGTACGGAAAAGTAAATACTGTAAAGTAAAGCTCGTGTGTCCTGTATTCACGGGCGACTAAGCGTCACCACAGTAAAATACCCGACTCCACGGTAAAAAGTAAATTGCAGTAAAAAGTAAAAGTGCGGAAAAGTAAATACTGTAAAGTAAAGCTCGTGGGTCCAGTATCCACGGGCGACTAAGCGTCACCACAGTAAAATACCCGACTCCACGGTAAAAAGTAAATTGCGGTAAAAAGTAAAAGTGCGGAAAAGTAAAAGTGCGGAAAAGTAAATACTGTAAAGTAAAGCTCGTGGGTCCAGTATCCACGGGCGACTAAGCGTCACCACAGTAAAATACCCGACTCCACGGTAAAAAGTAAATTGCGGTAAAAAGTAAAAGTGCGGAAAAGTAAATACTGTAAAGTAAAGCTCGTGGGTCCAGTATCCACGGACGACTAAGCGTCACCACAGAAAAATACCCGACTCCACGGTAAAAAGAAAATTGCGGTAAAAAGTAAAAAGTAATAAAATAAAGCATGGATCGGGCATCCCCTAGGCGGTAATCCTCCTTAGGTAGCCATAAACCCACAGCAAATAAACAAAAAGTAAAATCATGGACCGAACGTCCCCAGGCGGTAGTCCGCCTTAGGGAGTCATAAATCCACGGTAAAAGAAAAGTATAAAAAGAAATAATACAAATGGACCGAGCATCCCCGGGCGGTAGTCCGCCATAGAGAGCGTTAAATCCACGTTGTAATAATATATAATTAACCAACGTGTCGTTTTCACACGTCAATTCTTAATTAGGCAAAAAACAAAACTAATCATTACATGATTAAAGTTGTTTTTTACCTTTTAAATGAAACGAAACATAATTTTACTTTAGGATTAAACATGTGTTTACTTTAGTAAAGTTATGTTTTAATGAAACAAAACATGATTTAAACTTAAGACATGATGTTTGATTAAGATTTCTATGGATGTAAGTTTAAAGTCTTCATTTTTGTGTTTATGGTTTCATAGTTTCATGGTTTTTATGTCCGGTTTCACCATTAATCTACACGTGATTCTTGTACCTCTCAGCGTGTTTCCATTAATTTATGATATTAGAACATCATAGTAACATAATAGAGAGTTTACTTGCCTTTTATATGCAAAGGAAACTCCAAACGGATTCCCGGAAGTGACAACCCGAACAACTTTGAACAAAGTGGTAAGACCCGACTCAAGGCTTGATTTTAGGTACTAAAGTGGGTCAAATGATAGAAGAGAAGTGTTTATGGGATGATATTTGATGTGTTTGTAACAAGAAACAACTTGAAATTGCTCCAGAAACAAAGATTGAAGTCACTTTTTGGATGTGTTCTTCACTTTCTTCACTTTTTACTAACTAACTTTTTATGGATTTTTGGGTGTTTGATCTTGCAAAATGAAGTGTTTGGGAGGTTTTGGAGTGTTTAAGGTGTTTATGAGTGTTTATTATGAAGGGAGAATTTCCTATTCATAGATAAAACACCCGGGAAAGTCCGAAAAACGCATACGTCACCCGAAATGGCCCGAAAAGGTGAAATGGCCGTTTTGAACTCGCAGAATGTATACGTGACCCGAAATGGCCGAAAAACGTCGTTTTTGGACCTGTTTGCATGTAAACTTGGCTGAATTTGTTCTTGAAGGACTAAACTTGACCAATTATGGGTTACACTTGATTGAGATTGTCTAAACTCGACCGAGGTTGTCTAAACCTGACCGAATTCAGCCTATGGATGATGGGAAAATTGCTCATTTCGGCTCCGTTTGTCACTTCCGAGGCCCCGTGGGACTTTCTAGCACATAATAGGTTAAGTAATGACTTCTTTAAATGTATAATCATGAGGTAAACACACTATCATCATCGAGATCGGAAAAATCCGTGCTCACACTTACATTTATATTGAGATTCTGTGATCACATTTTATGTAACATCCATTCTTATGTGTTTCTTTGCTGCTGTTATATAACAAATTGAAAATAAATTTAATAAATTTGTGATTCATCTTTTACTGTTAGGTCTCCTTCTGTCTCCCGAATTCGTGCGAAGATGCTTTACGCAACATCCAAAGATAGGTTCAGAAGAGAACTAGAAGGCATATATTCGTGCGTAGATATAATGGAAGGGTGAAAGATAAAAAATTATACTGTTTTACTAAGGTAATTGACACATTTATCCAACTTGGATATATAACTAATTGCATAGGGTTCTTTGGTTTCCATATGATTCTTAAGTTGTAAGGATTCATTTTTGGGTAGCTTAAACTTAATTCTGTTTTGTTAGGGATATAAAAGCATACAATAGTTTGAGATTTTGAATGTAACATACTTAAGATTTAGGCTTGTAATGATTCATATGTTCTTTTTTTTTCCTTTTTTTTATTATATGTTCTCTTATCAGTAGCAATATCTTGCTGATACACTCACGTTGGATTACTTGTTTATAGGGGTGGCAATGGGGCGGTGGAAACTCGAAAACCGTGGGGATCCGAACCGATGGGGGCAGGGAAAAGTCGAACTATTTGGGCGCAGAGGTGGGTGCGGGGGGAATTTTACAACCGAAAGTTATATTTGGGCGGGGGTGGGAATTACTATCCCGAACCGTGGGGATCCCGGAACGGCTACCGAAAAAAAACCATGGGAATCCCCGCAAAATATCCGAAAAATTAATATATACTTGTAGATAGATGAAAATCTGACTCAATTAAACACTACAACACCAATAGCAACAATCAACTTGTAGATGATTGACATCAAGACTTATATTTACTTGTTATTTAATATTGTGTTAATTTGTCAAATTGTTTGACCTTTTGGAATTTATTTTTTGGATTTTTGGATTTTTTTTACTAATATTGTGTTAATTGTGTTGAACTATAAACCGGTTAAACTGGTGGTTTTTGAACTTTGCATTGGGTTTTGGGGATTCCTAGAAAACCGTGGGTGCCCGCACGGGCGGGCGTGAGGATAAAAAAAATTGTCGAACCTCTTTTTGGGGATTCACCGAAACCGCCCCCGAAAAAATTGGGTGCGGAAGGGGAAATGCATTACCGCCCCCGAACCGTACCGTTGCCACCCCTTATTTACTATTGTGTATACATGTTTATTTGCATGCGATCTCCTTATTTATTTCACGTTTTTGCTTCTTCAGCTTGTTAGGAGAACAAAACCAGTTTTTTATGTGGTAATCTTAGGACTAGAAATTTCACTTTGGTTTCGCTGCAAGATTTGTCAATCTTGCTGTCATGTTTCTGTTGGACAAAAGTTTCATAGATGCAAAATGTAATGAATGTGTAGGAACTTGCACAGATGAAAAATATTACTATTAGAGGCACACTATTAGGGAAGGAATCTGATACTCAGTATTGGCAGAATTTACCAAGTCAGAAATTAGCATTTTTTGAACTACAACTATGAATCTTGCCTTGCCAAACTTGTTCGAAATATCGAACCGTAAGGAATTGCGTTTTCATGTTTGCAACTCTGATATTATGGATTTCATCTATCAACTTTCAGTAGCTCATTCATTTTACAAATTGTATCTCTAGTATTTTGTTACAGAATTTGTTCTCTAATACCATTATTAGAAAGTGAAGATATATTATATCTTAATGTGTATATGGGATCATAATAGTTGGAATATATATCTGCTTGCTTGCAATGATGTTTGATCTTTAATTTAGGTTTTCAATTTATATAGGAGAAGTTCCATTCAATCCAAATTATTATATTTTATAAGGTGAATAATTTAAACGATATTATAAAATAAAAAATGTCATCTTGAGAGAATCAAATGACGGAAAAGAAATGAAAATTGTCATTTTCTTTATTTTCTAATGACGGATAAATTAAATACACTGTCATCTGAACATTACATACTCCAACTTAGGATGGTTTGGTTGACGGATACACTTAAAATTGTTGTCATGTGAAATGTACTCGGAGGACGGATTCTTTTGTAATAAATGTCATGCGAAACAATGTACAATGACGTTGCACTATTTGCTGACTGTCATTAGAAATTCATTCACATGATAGTTTTTGACCGTCGTCTAAAGGCTCGATAGATGGCGCTGAGCCCCGTGACGGACAAAAAAACAATCAGATGACGGTTTTTGCTCGTCATCTTAAGGGGTATTTGGCGTAGTGTTGTTTCAATTTATTTTGGTAAACAAAGATTTCTGATATATCGTTATATATATAATTATATATTATTTATTTTCAAACTAGTACAAGTGCTCAGTATATCTGTATCTGTCTGGCCTTCCACCGATCTCATATCATTAGATGTTGCATTGTCTAAGTGTCAGTGTCAATGTCAGCTATCAGTTTTGTCGTCAGTCTGAGTCAACATTAGGATCATGCTTAGATCGGTGGAGGTATATCTGTATAGGATTGGTAGCGCGCTTACCGTTTGACTGACCCTGGTGAGCATTATTGTTATTTTAACATCTTATTTTGATGACTTAATCAATTAATGGTTTTTATATTTATGCTCCATATGTGACAAAATGTTTTTAATCATATACTCTATACTTAAATGTTTTATATAACTCTAGATTATATTAAAAGATATTTCAACGAGCTTTAAAAGAAATATCTAGAGTTATCCCGAGAAGTATATGATTTAACTATCGATCTTAAGTGCTCTAACTTATGCCGTAGTTTAAAAGATCAATAGTTTTAATGTATGTATGTCATGAACTTAAAAGTGTGAATATGAGATATATTATGGACTTATTAATCATGTCATGATCTTATTTGAATCATACACATATGCCATGATTATTTTACGAAGTTCATAATTACTACGACATCTCGACTTCACTAATATTTTCGGTAAATACATACTTGCCATGATGTTGATTAACATATTTATAATCCATATTTCTAACAACATTGATACATCTTATTGATGATAATATATGTATGTATGGAATTCGAAAATAGGTGTTTAAGGTCTTGCAAAATATGTTCATCTCAAGATTTGTCGCACCCGACCCCGAACCACACTACGCGGATCGGACGCGAGAATGAAATTAAACTAAACCATAATAAAATTCTAAACCAAAATACATTCTTATATTTCATTAATAGTCCAATGTTTTTCAATACAATTATGTCTCCAATTGTACATAATAAAACTCCCAAAAATATCTGATAACTTCTTGATAACCTCATATATCAATCAGTAGGCATGGCATCTCTATAACCGTTCTTCCTAGCCTAAAAACATTAAAATATTTAAAAAATGAGACAGAAATCTCAGTAAATAATTATCAGCTACAGAAAATAAATATACTCAAAATAGCTATATGTAATACTTCAAATATTACTTATATTCAAATCTGTAAGAAAAATATCAAAAACCTGCAACAAACCATTATTTCTCAAATAAACCAGCAAAAACACATTAGCTGAAAATACTGTATTAAAATGCCTAAATACAAGTCCCCATAAACCTGTATTTAAGATTTTAACACAAACTTTAGTATCCATCCTCGAATTCCACCCGCGTAGTTTCCATAACAACATCAATCGTATCAATAATCGAGATCTCATTCTTTGCCTAACGTTAGGACTAACAGCTGTGCACACTGGCCATACTATCCCTCAGTAATGGTCTTAACATCAAGTACTACTTGGGCAATCCTAGATGGACAAAACATTTCTCAAACACAAATACTTATCAAATCATTTCCAAACTTTCACCAAAATACCAAATATATCAACTTCTTGATATTTAATTAATATCCAAAATATTATATCTCAAACCATTTTCAAATATATCAATCGAAATTCACGTCAAAATACAGTAATCAAAATATGAAATCATAAACGTTCAACAGTTGAACACGTTAAAATTGAAATATTCATCAAATACCAAATTTTCATAAAACCATATATAACTTATAAATCTTCAAAATCACTTTTATCATATATATTTATATATACTCAAAATCATAAAAGGGTAGTTGATAATTACTTACAGAATACTAGAATAGTTTCCGAATATTTGTCTAGAACCTGCTAAATATAGGCTTATTCTGAGAGCCTCTAATCCGATCTCCACAGTTTAAACTCCGAAAATTAACTCTCTTTCGCTCCACATCTAATATCCCTCAAACTGAATTCTAATTCCACCAACCGAACTTGAAAGAACTATATTAAGAGGAAGAAGAATTAAATGATATCCTTAACATTCTCCATATTTTTGCAGCAAATAACCTTCTTATTCTCGTATTCTTCATGACTCCTAACCCAAACTCATCTTAATAAAACTCTAAACTTCATCCAATTGATTTGCTGCCTCAATCTTATATTGACACCTACCCAAAAATAAAGGCCACGTTTGCTTCATTTTTCTTTAACTTATAACAATAATAATAATAATAATAATAATAATAATAATAATAATAATAATAATAATAAAATGATAACAATAAAAATAATAAGCAGCTAACTTATTAATGCACACACATCTACACGATATTTTACTTTTCTAGTATCTTAAAATACTAATATTATAACTTAAGGTCCTTTAATATAGTCGTTAACTCTATAATTATTCCAAAATAATTAATTTTCATCTCGTTTAGAATTTTTAATGATATATATTAAAAGTCTCAAGGTAACCTCAATAAAATATTTATAACTTCAATTAATCAACCAAATATCGCATAACCTAATATTAAAATATAAGTCTCCAATTGGGCACGAATGTTACAAGATTAATCAAGACCATTCATTTCCATACTTGATCTTCATCCAACGGCTCAAAATCGAACTTGATAAGCAAGTTTGATGTCTCATCAAAGACAACTAAGGTTGTACCTTCAAAGGCTTCTCCACCTCTCCTTTTGACACAAAAACCGAGGTATCTATGCAAGAGAGGAAGTCTTGGTCAAAAAGTCAACAAAGTACACTTACATATGACATAAAGGAGACTTTTGATGGACATAAAGTTGATGGTGATGAGACAAATGCTTCCAACGGCTATATGGTGAATATTGAACGAATTTGAAGTCTCCAACGGCTACATTTCGGATTATAAATAGCCCGGGAAGCTCACAGTTGAAGGCAAGGAAAAACAACGAGAATTAAAGCTATCATACGAGAGATTTCAAAGCTTTGATTAATATTTTCCTTCAACTGTATTAAGAGAGTTTGAGTGTAATTTATTTCATTCAAAAAGATACAGTAAAGATTAAACGGTGGGGTTTAATCCGGGTTTTACACTAGATCCTTATAAAAGTGTAAAAGGTTCTTAAGCACCCGTAAGCTTAGGAGAGGTTAACACTGAGCCTTGAAAGTGTCATAAGTTTCTTAGTTGAGCTTGAGAAAAACTAAGAGAAGTCACTCGACGCTTGGAGTTCGAGAGAGTAAATACTGGTAGAGGTATTTGCTGGCAGTGTCTCGGATTGTGAGAACTGTCTCATGCTTGATTTCTGCCCGTAAAGAAAGCATAGTGGAAAATCTCGAGAGGTTCTCTCGGGGACAGGATTAGGCTCACAAGGAGACCGAACCTGGATAAATAACTGTGTCAAATCCTTCTATCCCTAATCTCTTTATTATTGCTATTTAATCACTTGATCTGCATTTAATTATATATTATTAACTGCTTGTGATTAATTGTGTTTAAACTGCTTATACTCTTATTTCTTTTAAACAATTGTTTCTTCCGCAAAACTTTTTGAACTGTTGTTTATTTTAATATGCAAAATATTTAAGAGTTTATTAAAGTATTTTTAAAAGCAATCAATCCTATTCACCCCCCCCCCCCCCCCCGGTATCAGAGAGCCAATCTCTTTGCCTATAAAGTCTAACAACTTTAGAGAGATTTGTAAATGACTAACAAGACTATTAATTTTCCAGGGAACATGTCTACACAGATGATTCTTGAGGGACAGTCTACAGTTAGACCGCCCCTATTTTATGGAGTAAATTACTCCTACTGGAAAAATAGGATGAGAAATTTTATTCAGTCTTCAGATATTTTTGTTTGGAAAAATATTAGAGATGGTTCAACTATTCCCACAAAAATAGTTGACGGTGTCAAAATAGAAAAGACTGAATCTGAATACACTGATGAGGACTGGAAACAGTTGCAATTAAATGCTAAAGCTATTAATATTTTACATTGTGCTTTAGATACTAATGAATATCATCGTGTTTCAGGATGTGCAAATGCGAAGGAGATATGGGATAAACTAGAGGTCACATATGAAGGGACACAAAAACAAAAGGATCTAAGGGTAAATTTGTATATGCGCGAATATGAATTATTTAAGATGGAGGTAAACGAAACCATTTCAGAAATGAATACGAGGTTTACCGCCATCATAAATAATCTAAAAGCCCTTGGAAAAACCTTTCAAGATGAGGAGCTAATTAAAAAATTAATGAGAACAATGCCCTCAGTCTGGGATCCTAAATTGACAGCAATTGATGAAGCTAGAGATCTATCCACTTATGCTTATGATGAGTTTATTGGATCTCTGCTTACTCACGAAATAAAAATGTCTTCTGTCAATGATAAAGAACCCGAGACAAGAAAGCTTAAATCCACAGGATTAAAAGCTAAGGTTGTAAGTGAAAGTTCAGATGATGAGTCTGAAGAGGAAATTGCATTACTCACTCGAAAATTTAATAAATTCTTGAAGAAAAAGAATTTTCGAAAATTTCCTAAAAATAACTTTCACAAAGAGCCCAGAACTTCTGATGAGTTCAAAAAGGACTCTTCTCATGATGTTGTCTGTTTTGAGTGTGATAAGCTAGGACATATCAAACCAAATTGTCCTAACTTGAAGAATCAAAACAAGAAAAAGGAGAAGGGTAAACGGGCTATGGTGGCAACTTGGAGTGATAGTGATGAATCTTCAAGTGATGAAGAAGATGATGAAGTTGCTCACATTTGTTTCATGGGAAAAGAAGAACTATCCGAAAATTCATCAGACGACTGTGAAGATGAATCCCCCGAGGTAACTTTCAGTCTTATGTCTAAAGATGAATTAATTTCTGTTTGCTGTGAATTATATGATACCTCTATTAAGACTCTAATGAAATTCAAAAAATGCAAGAAAGAAAATAAGAGTGTTAAAAGATAAAACTCATAATTACTAGACAAAGTGAAATTTCTAGAAACGAGTAATTCTGAAATTCTCGGTGAGGTACAAACCCTGAAAAACCAGAAAATAAAAGATGATCAAATCATAAGTGGTTTTTCAAAAGGTAAGGAAATTCTTCATTATATTATAAACTCCCAAAGAAGTTATAATGACAAATCTGGGATCGGATGTTATAGTGAAAATCATGAAAAATTTGCTAAAGATAAACCAAAGAAAAAGAAGGAGTATAATAAACAGTTAAAGACTAAAAAGGTCAAGAACTGTTATTATTGTAATCATACTGACCATACTATTGAAAAATTTAAATTCAAAAATGGTCAATATAAAGGAAAGTTTATCTGGGTTAAGAAAGTGTCGAGATTGTCTGCTGCTAACTTACCAGGACCCAAAATTAATTGGGTACCTAAGTCTAACTGATTAATTGCAGGGACACGTGAAAGGCACACAAAGGTCAAAGCAATGGTATGTTGACAGTGCCTGCTCAAGACACATGACTGGTGATAAGAATGCATTCACCTCAATTAATCTTATAGTGGAGGAAGTGTGAGTTTTGGAGATAAAAGAAAAGGACAAGTAATAGGAAAAGGTCAAGTTGGTGCACAACCATCCATTGAAGATGTATCTTTGGTCGACGGGCTAAAATACAATCTTTTGAGTGTAAGTCATCTATGTGATAAAGGTATGAAGGTAGTTTTTAACTCCAAAAGCTGTGAAGTTTTTGATGCAAAATCTGACAAGGTTTTATTCACAGTTCCAAGAGTTGAAAATGTTTATATGCTTAATCTTGATAAAGTATCTTACGATAAATGCCTTGTTTCACATAATGATGATAGTTGGTTATGGCACAAAAGGTTAGGACATGCTAGTGTGTACTTAATTTCGAAATTATCTAAGAAAGAACTTGTAAAAGGTCTTCCTAAGATAAGTTTCAACAAAGATCACATTTGTGATGCATGTCAAAAAGGTAAACAGACTAGGAGCTCTTTTAGCTTAAAAGGAATTGTATCAACTAGTAGACCACTTGAATTACTTCACCTAGATTTGTTTGGACTAATCCAACTATCGAGCCTAGGAGGAAAGAAGTATGCTTTGGTAGTAGTTGATGACTATTCTAGATTTACCTGGACCTTATTTCTAACATCTAAGGATGAAACCTTTGACCAATTTGTCCAACTTGTCAAGAAACTCCAAAACGACAGAAATGTCAAATTGTCCTCTATTAGAAGTGATAATGGTGGTGAGTTCAAAAATCAGTCTTTTGAACTATTCTGTAATGAGTCGGGGATTAACCATATGTTTTCTGCCCCAAGAACTCTGATAGGCCTAATTATTACGTGTTTTTCCACTCTTTTTAGCTTCTATTCTTGCATATTTTTTTGGTTGAAAGTCATTCTTATGAGGGTTTATTGCAGATTTTGCTTAAACATGCGAACAAGTGTTGAATCCGGGCATTTGAGGCCTTTTGGAGCTTTTGGGCTGTTTTAGGCTGCTGTTGGACTGCTGGAGCATGCAGGCTGTGTTCCAGAGGTGTTAGATGCAGGCTGCAGTAAAGAGCAACAGAGGTTGTGCAAGAGTTGAAGGGGTGGAATGCCACCTTGCCCTAGTGGCAATGCTGTTATTACTATCAACTTTAGGGATATTAATTATTTCTGTGTTAAGGGTAGTGAGGGCCTTACTTTATGGTCCTTTTTGGTCTTTTTGCCTTTTAGGGTTGTCTCCTTGTCACCCAATTTAAGGCATCTTTATCCTTTAGCTTTTTTTACACTTATAACAACTTACTCTTTACTTTTTACTACAAAAAGCTTTCATTTTGTTCTTTCCTTTTAGGGTAGTTTTGGGATCCGAAATCTCCATATTCTTCCTTAAGGTTTATGAATGAAAAGCTTGAGCATTTACTCTTTAATGGTGTTTTTACATTTATCAAGCATGTGTGAGTAGTCTCCTAGCACGGGTTATGAGTGAAAGGTGAAGGATTTAGGCGTATGGTGAAAGGTTTCTACTTATGGTAATATTTCCTTACTCGGTTTTCTTAGATCTATGATTATTTGTGAGGTTTGGTTCGAAACAAACCTCCTAAATCATTAGTGGAGCTTAGAAATGAGCTATCTTATGGTTTATTGTATGGATTAGATCTAAAGATGCATGCTTTTGTGGTTTAGAGAAATCTTGCCTTATTTGTATGTTGGTTATTTACTATTTAAGGAAACTTTGTAGTAAAACCCTAAGACAAACACACTCCTTAGTAGATCTAGATCAAATAACTTTGCTAGATCTACTAAGTTATCAACCCTTAGGCTTGGAAACGAGCTAGGAAGAGATATTTGTGGGAAAGGCCGAACCTTTTGTGTTGAAATAGTCATTACCATTTATGGAAACCCAGATCCAGTATCCTACTGTCCAGATCCTGGATCTTGTAGCTTGTGTGTCTTTTATTATTGTTATTATCATACCCTGCATTTAGTTATTAGTTGTTATTTTGAACCTTCCAAATCTGTGATTTAATTAGACTTTTTAGGATTTAACTTAGTGAAATTATTTGAGCTATTCCCTTGGGTACGATATTCAGGTTGAAAGAAATCCACTTTATTACTTGAAACGATAGGTATACTTGCCTTAAAAAGCACGTAGGTATTCCACATGACAAACTCCTCAACAAAATGGAGTTGTAGAACGTAAAAATAGGACGTTGGAAGAAATGGCTAGAACTATGATAAGTGAAAGTAATCTTCCAAAATACTTTTGGGCCGAAGCTACTAACACAACTTGCTATATCTTGAATAGAGCTTTGATTAGGCCCATTTTGAAGAAAACTCCTAATGAGTTGTGGAAAGGAAGAAAGCCTAATATAAGCTACTTTCACATATTTGGTTCTAGATGTTTCATTCACAACAACAACAAAGACCAACTAGGAAAGTTTGATGAAGGAATCTTTCTAGGATATTCCTTATCAAGTAAGGCTTATAGAGTTTTCAATAAGAGAAACCTAGTTGTAGAAGAGTTTGTTCATGTCGTTTTTGATGAAAATAACTTAACTGTGGAAAGGATAAATGATGATTTACCCTCTGTTGAAAGTCCTCAGTTAAATGCTTCTACTTCAGAACAGTATGTACCTAGAGATGAGAACAATGTTCTTCCCAAGGAAATTAGAGTTCCAAGAAATCATTCTAAGGAAGACATTATTGATGACCCTTCTGAAAAGGTCATGACTAGAGCCCAGTTCAGAAAATACTTTGGAAATGTTGCCTTTGTATCTGAACTTGAACCTAAAAGCTTTAAAGAAGCTGAAGATGATGAGAATTGGATTCTCGCCATGCAAGAAGAACTAGAACAGTTCAAAAGGAACAATGTATGAACATTAGTTCCGAGACCATTAGGAAAGACCATCATAGGAACTAAGTGGGTCTTTAGAAATAAGTTAGATGAGTCCGGATGTGTCACTAGGAATAAAGCTAGGTTGGTTGCACAAGGGTATAACCAACAAGAAGGAATAGATTTTGATGAGACTTATGCTCCGGATGCTAGATTAGAGTCTATACGTATGCTTTGTGCTTTTGCTTGATACAAAGGTTTTAAACTCTATCAAATGGATGTCAAAAGTGTTTTTCTAAATGGTTTTATTTCTGAGGAAGTTTATGTTAAGCAACCTCCTGGTTTTGAGGATTCTGACTTTCCGGATCATGTTTTTAAACTTTCAAAAGCTTTATATGGTTTGAAACAAACCCCTCGTGCTTGGTATGAAAGATTGAGTACCTTCTTGATTAAACAAAATTTCCAAAGAGGAAAAGTTGATATCACTTTGTTTACTAAATATGAAAATGGTCATTTGTTGATTGTGCAAATATATGTCGATGATATTATTTTTGGATCAACTAATGAATCTTTGTGTGAAACCTGATGAACCCTAAGTATTTTGATTATGTCCAAACGTTTCAGAAGATGAAAACTTAATGTTCTCTTACATATAGTTTATTGTTGACTAATATTTTTCTACTTAGTCTATGTGTAAGTTACTCAGCAGGTGCTGAATGAAGATTTTCTTGATTGCCCAAAGAACTTCAAAGTCTTGACTGCTGAAGACAGAATTTCATTTTCAGAAGCTGGATGGTCCGCTCTGAAGCTTGTAAAGTCTGTTAAAGCTCTCCTCAGAGGTCCTTTGCAATCAGAAGCTTATTTACCAATTTGATCAGAAGCTTAGTCACGGGTTCTGGATAGCATTTAATGCTCTGACAAGTGCATTTAATGCAAGGCGCCAAAAGTTCAAAAAGCTGTTTTGATGGAGCGCGCTTGTCTGTTCAAGAGAAACCAGAATTTCCTTGTCTACCCTTTGTTGATCCAATTGAAGAATGATTCCAGTCAACCTCATCTTTGATTTCAAATCACTTACCGGATTTAGTTAAAGAACAAGGATAACGGAATCAAAGTGTTTGAAGACCGTTTGAAGACTTGACAAACTAACGGCTACAACAACTGATGTCATCTCTATTGAAGATTCAAATTCACCAACGGTCATCCTCATTCACTATAAATAGTAGCCAAGCTCCAACGCATCAACAACGCGTGATCATCGAGCAAAATCTCAACGCACTGTTTTAACAAGAAAAACAGAGCATTCCTTTCCATTCTCAATCTTACTTAGCTTTGTTTAAGTTTTAAGTTTTTAAGTGAGAGAGTGAAGAAAAACAAGTTCATAATAGGAATCTTGTAAACTGATATCGTCTGTGATATTCAGTTAGATTTAAAGAGAGAAATCTAGTTGAGATTAGAGTTGGGTGAGAAATCCAGAAAACAGAGTATTGTTTGTTCTGGTGGAAATCCTTTAACTCTTTTTAGGCTAGTCAGAACTAAGTGAGAAATTAGCTTAAGTTCTGTTGATGTAAAGGAGCTTCTGAACTTGCCAGAAAAGTTCTGAATAGTGGATTTATAAAATCTCTGTAGGCTGCGACCTCAGGGGACAAGACGTAGTCACAGGACTTCTGTGGCGAACTTGGATAAATCGAATTGTTCAATCAGGATCTCCTGAACTTCTTTCTCCCTCTTATACTTGTCATTATTGCTTCTGTGTACTTGCTCATAATTTAGTGCTGAAACAGATTTTCTCTAAGTATCATTGTCTTTGTTCAGAAGACTGTCCAGAAGTTCTCAAATCAGAACTTCTGTTGCTGAAAACAGTCTAACTGTGTTTAGGCAGAATTTCCCTCAGGAGCTGCTTCTGTAAGCCAGCCTCTGATTCTGAGGAAATTTGACTCTGAAATATAAGTTTCCCGAAAAACTTAGAAAATTTCAGTTTTCAACTTTGACACCTATTCACACCCCTCTAGGTGATTCTGTTCTTGTTAGGGCCAACAAAACCTTTGCAAGAGAAATGAGCAATGAATTTGAGATGTCCATGATGGGCGAGTTAAATTTCTTCTTAGGTTTACAGATTAAACAAAGTAAAAGAGGTATCTTCATCAATCAAGGAAAGTATGTCAGAGAGCTTTTGAAAAAGTTTGAGTTTGACAACTGCAATGAAGAAAAAGTTCCTATGAGCACTGCTGTAAAGATAAAAAAAGATGAAAATGGCAAGAGTGTAGACATAAGGAAATACAGAGGAATGATTAGGTCTTTACTGTATCTTACAGCTAGTAGACCTGATATTCAATTCAGTGTATGTCTATGTGTCAGGTATCAATCTGATCCTAAAGAATCTCACTATACAGCAGTAAAAAGAATTTTCAGATATCTCAAAGGAACACAAAATGTCGGTCTATGGTATCCAAGGTGTAAAGATATAAATCTTGTTGGATATAGTGACGCTGACTATGCAGGTTGCAGGTTAGAGAGAAAGAGTACCTCAGGTACGTGTCAATTTTTGGGAAATGCTTTAGTCTCATGGTCAAGCAAAAAGCAAAACTCTGTAGCAATCTCTACCACTGAGGCAGAATATATTTCTGTGGGGAATTGTGTTGCTCAGATTTTATGGATGAGACAACATTTAAAAGATTATGGTCTTACTTTCGAACATGTCCCCGTTAAATGTGATAATACTAGTGCAATTAATTTGGGTAAAAATCCCAGTCAACATTCAAAGGCTAAGCACATAGATATTAAACACCATTTCATACGGGACCATATTCAAAAGGGAGATATTAATCTTGAATTCATTCCTACGGAAGATCAAATCGCTGACATTTTTACTAAACCATTAAGTTCAGAGCGATTTGCTATCTTACGTAACGAATTAGGAATGACTAATCCTATACTTGAATAAAATATTGTGTTAAGAATACAAGTTGTTTAATTTGAATAAATTAACTACTTTTAATCTTAACCATACTTTAGTCAAAGATAGGAAAAGAGTTGATTTGATTTGTGTAAGTATATTAGGTGTACTTAACCTATTCTCTAGTCAAGCCCATTAGCTTAATTTCTCAACAACACCGGCCCATTTCTTTTAATTCACATTGATGAACCCTAAGTGTTTTGATTATGTCCAAACGTTTCAGAAGATGAAAATTAAGATTCTCTTACATACGGTTTAATGTTGACTAACAATTTTTGTTTAAGCATTGTATGTAAGTTACTCAGCAGGTGCTGAATGAAATATTTCTGGATTGCCTGAAAGACTCAGAAGTTCCGAAAGCTGAAGATAGTGTTTCAATGATCAGAAGCTGGATACTCTGCTCCGATGCTATGAAATCTGTTAAAGCTCTTCTCAGAGGTTCTTTTCAATCAGAAGTTTTACCAATTCGATCAGAAGTCTAGACAATTGGAATTAGCTTTCAGAAGCTAAGTCACGGGTTCTGCCGAGCATTTATTGCTCTGACACTTGCATTTAATGCAAGGCGCCAAAAGTTCAAAAAGCTGTTTTGAAGGAGCGCGCTTGTCTACTCAAAGTGAAACCAAAATTTCCTTGTCTACCCTTTATTGATCCAATTGAAGAATGTTTCCAGTCAACCTTATCTTCAACTTCAAATCTCTTACCGGATTTAGTTAAAGAACAAGGTTAACGGAATCAAAGTGTGTGAAGACCGTTTGAAGACTTGACAAATTAACGGCTACAACAACTGATGTCATCTCCTTTGAAGATTCAAATTCACCAACGGTCATCCTCATTCACTATAAATAGTAGCCAAGCTCCACTACATCAACTACGCGTGATAATCGAGCAAAATCTTAACGCACTGTTTGAACAAGAAAAACAGAGCAACCCTTTTTCCATTCTCAAATCTTTCTTAACTTAGTCTTAGTTAAAGTGAGAGAGTGAAGAAAAACAAGTTCATAATAGGAATCTTGTAAACTGATATCGTTTGTGATATTCAGTTAGATTTAGAGAGAAATCTAGTTGAGATTAGAGTTGGGTGAGAAATCCAGAAAACAGAGTGTTGTTGTTCTGGTGGAAATCCTTTAACTCTTTTTAGGCTAGTCAGAACTAAGTGAGAAATTAACTTATGTTTTGTTGATGTAAAGGAGCTTCTGAACTTGCCATAAAAGTTCTGAATAGTAGATTTAAAATCTCTGGTGGCTGCGACCTCAGGGGACAAGACGTAGTCACAGAACTTCTGTGGCGAACTTGTATAAATCAACGTGTTCATCAGAATCTCCTAAACCTCTTTCTCCCTCTTATACTTGTTACTTTTGCTTCTGTGTGCTAGCTTATATTTAGTGCTGAAACAGATTGTCTCTTTTTATCCTTGTCTTTGTTCAGAAGACTGTCCAGAAGTTCTTGAACTCAGAATTTCTGTTGCTGAAAACAGTCTAACTGTGTTTAGGCAGAATTTCCCTCAGAAGCTGCTTCTGTAAGCTTGCCTCTGACTCTGAGGAAATTTGGCTCTGAAATTTAAGTTTCTTGAAAAACTTAGAAAATTTCAGTTTTCAACTTAGACACCTATTCACCCCCCTCTAGGTGATTATGTTCTTGTTAGGGCCAACACACATCGTTTGGCCTGGATTTAGTTAACCGTACAAGCTTATTAGGGATACAATCACAAAGAATTTGAGAGAATAGGGACTGTAAGTGATATTTGTCTTCTATTATGCGAATTCCGCAAGTGTACGGTGTCCGCTTTGTAGTTATAAAAGATTATCGATCCCACAGGGAACAAAACGTTGTTAACATGCAATATCTATCTTACTTAGTCACATTACAGATTCGTTTTCTCTTAAGTCTATAGTTAATCAAATTATGAGGTTGGGTTTGAATTCTATATCAAAACTAAACTACGTCAAATAGACTATCTAAGTTATTATCTCATGTACCAATAAAGTCACGACTTGGACACATATATCTAAGTCAATATTCAAATAGTTAAACCAAAGTGTTTCTTCTAAGTTAGTAATCAATCTAAATCTAATTGTTACATTCAGAGTTAGAAACTAAAGCAGACTTAACTCTTAAATCAACTAGTCAAGTTAAAGTAAAAACCAAGTTTACTTGAGTCGATTACCAATGTTTATCAAATTCGATTCCCAAATCTCTTTGCGTCAATCGAACTTAGATAAACGCCACAATTAAATACTAAAAGAGTTTTCGCTAGAAACAAACTTAAAATAGAAACCATGTTAAGCGAAACAGAAATCATTCATTTGATCAAAAGATTCAAACATCAATACAAAGATATCCGAGTTCAACAAGAACGATACAATTGAAATGCATAAACAAAGAAGGGTTAGGGGTTGTGAATCCTTTTACTCTCCCTTGGAGGGTTTGTCAAATCCTCGAGTCGCTTTCTCTTGCACCTTCTCGTCGTTTCTCTACGATAAGTTATCCTTTCGGATCAACTTTGATACATTTAATAAAACTAAGATAAACCTACTTGATTCTAATAGAGTAATCTCGTATGTCAAAGTATCGTAATACGTTCAACAACACCTATAATGATCATACAAAGACTCTATTTATAATCTTCAAGAAGTTAGTTATGGAGAGTTGCAACCGTTGATGAAGAGATGCTTTGATCTTCAAGAAGAGTTGTCTCTATCCAAAATGAAACATTGCTTCAATCCATAAATGAAGGGACACAAAGCTTGAGTGAAATTTGGATGAGATAGTGGCGAAGAGTTGCCATGAAAACACGAAGGGATGCAATGGTTCGGAGTTGAAAACTGCACAGGTCGCGCCCGCAAGTCCAGGAGTCGCGCCCGCAAGTGGAGGCAGCTTTATGGCTTCTCTTGTTTTGCTTGTTTCCAAGCCCGTCTTTGCTCCAAATCAACCCGAATCGCCAAGGATCAAGTCCTAACACACAAATAAGCAAACAAGAAGTAATAACATCCTAAAGTAACAATAAAACAAGTTAAACAAATACAAACTACGATAAACAAACATGAAATGCATGCTAGAAACACGTAAATAACGGACTTATCATCTTCCCTCTAAAACTGAAAGAACTTGAACAGTCACATATGTCTGTTCGTTGCACCGTCTTGGGAAGAGAAGCGATCACTTCAGACACCTCCGCCGATTGAAAAGTACCTATACCTATACTTTCACAATGATCACCATTCTGATTTTGTCCTTTCCTACATCCAAAGATAGATCACTTCAACTTTCTGTCAAAATGAAAAACAAACCGGAATTCAAACCCTTGAAATCATCTGCCATTAGAACCCGGTCTAGAAGTTTAAGGATTAACGAAGGATCATTGTATGAAATCATGTCGAGGAGTGATCGAATGAGAGACATTATAACTAACTCCATTAATCCAAATGTCTGCAACGAGGTAATTCTAAACCCCTTTCTACCAAGTAAGAGACATATCTATAATGATATACATGATAGAAGGATTCTGAAATCCAACTACTTAGATTTAGGGTTTCTGAAATCACTGAACTTGTCTTTGAAACATTGGTTTAAGAGTCAAGATTGGTTGTGTTTAGTGTCTCAAAGGGATAAAATATATCCCAGCCTTGTATATGAGTTCTATGAATCTCTGACTGAGATTGATAATGGAACTTTTTCTGCCAAGGTGAAAGGAAAAGAACTCATAATTGATGATATCATATTAGGTTCAATTCTGAACATTCCATATTCTGGAAAAAGGATTTCCAGACATAATCATGCATTATCTATAGGAAACTACAACTATCATGCTTTTGTCAGAAAAATATTCAAGTTTAGTTGTGATGAACAAATTCCTTATGTGCTTAGGAGAACCAAATTAGAATCTAACTTGGAAGCCCTGCATTATGTCTTGTCCAGAATCATAACTCCAATTAGGAGTAATGTAGGTCTGTTAACTGCATTTGATGTTCAATTAATATGGAATATTACACATTATGTCAATGTTAGTTTGCCATATATCATGCTTGAACATATGTCCAGTCTTAGGAAGAAAGATGAATTGCCCTATGCTATGATCTTAACTTCTGTGTTTAGATACTTTGATATCAACCTTGAACCTGAACCACAGTTTGCCCTCTCAAAATGCATATCTAGATAAGAATTTCATAAAATGTTCTCAAGGAACAAAGATAAAGATGAGAGGAGAGATTTTATTAAGAAAATGCATGTTCAGAAACTTGCCAAGGTTAGAATGAGGAAAGCATCTAAAACCATAACTGTTAGGAGTCTCATAGAGTCACCCAAATCCATTATGTTTGTTGATTATGAGTCAGCCATAGAGTTAAGAGAATTATCTCCTTGTTGTAGTTTGAATTCTCTTTATGAACATGAGCTATTTTTGCAGAGAAAGAAAGGGAAGATGTCTGATCTGGAGAAAGAGGAACCAGAGCAGAATCCCTTGCTCACTAAGGAAGAATTGAAGTTGCTAAAGAGCATGTCCTCTAACTTGGATTCTTCTGCAAAGGAAGTCTGATTTTGTGCTGCCTAACTGTCCTGTGTATGTTGATGTAGATGAGTATCAACAGGTTCATCCAGAGTCCACTCCATTGTTCTACTCACAATGCAATCTGAACTCAGATTTTCTGGAGAATGTTGAACCCAGGACTGCATCCCATCCTTCTCCTGAGCAGCTGATAAAGCTTGGAAATCAACTTGCTGAAATGTTCAAAGCAGTGAACAACACAGTGCATACATTGGATTCCCACTCCAAGTTCTCGACATCAACAATGGCTCAAGCAGACATTGTTTCTCAGAGGATTGCCAAGCAACAGCTTGAGATGGAAGGAGCATTTCAGAATCTGTTTGTTAGGATTGACTCCATGTGCACTTACATGAAAGAGAGAAATCAGATTCAAGAAGCTGCAATGAGGGAGATGGCTGGAAAGCTGGATAGTCAGAACACCAGGATTTTTTGCCATTCAGAAAGATGTTCGAATGACTCTAGCTGATGTGGACAAGTTGGATTCAAGTCTTCAAATCATCAGAGCTGAACTTGTTGATCAGAATGAAGCTCTTGCTACCATTCCCGGAATTGTTATGAATCAACAAGATGAGCCTCCTACTTCTTCTGAAAGTCCATCCTCTGGGTCTGCAAATTCTGATTCTGCTTCAGTTCATCCTCAGACATCATGATCAGTCATCCTATCCTATCTCTATCTATCCTTCTCCTGAACTTTAGATATATTTAAAACTGCTTTCTAACTTCTACAGTTTAGGTAGTTTTAAAACTATCTGTTTTGGATGATTACATTTTGGATGATGCTGATTCTGTAACCTATGGAAGGTTACTATATATATGCATGAATGCTTCTCTGTCTGATGTCTTCTTTTTTGCAGGTACATCAGATGGCATTTATGACATGTTTGCCCTATCTTTAAACTATCCTCTAATAGTAGCTTCCCTTGACAGGGTAGCTATGCATGCTAGGGAATAATGTTTGCTTAAGATTAACTGTTTTCATGCTTGATTCCATGAATCTGACATTTTAGTTGCATGAATAGTTTAACTTAAGCTCTTTTTGGTGTCTTTCAAAAAGGGGGAGAAATTACACTGTTTTTATGAGATTCCATGGTTTAACTGAAATTAGTTTGAATCTTATGCCATGCTATAACATGCTTAGCTCGAAATATTTTGTTTAGGCTAGAATTGGTTAAGGCTTTTAATCTTAAGCTCTGATTTAAAGAAAGCCTTTTTCATTTCTGTGGGCCTAAAATATTTTGTCACATAAAAAGCCCAAAACTTTTTTATAGATCTATATCTCAGGGGGAGAGCCTAGATCTTAGGGGGAGCCGAGTATATAAAAACCCGTGCTATTTTGCAAGCCATCAAAAAGGGGGAGATTGTTATTTTAACATCTTATTTTGATGACTTAATCAATTAATGGTTTTTATATTTATGCTCCATATGTGACAAAATGTTTTTAATCATATACTCTATACTTAAATGTTTTATATAACTCTAGATTATATTAAAAGATATTTCAACAAGCTTTAAAAGAAATATCTAGAGTTATCCCGAGAAGTATATGATTTAACTATCGATCTTAAGTGCTCTAACTTATGCCGTAGTTTAAAAGATCAATAGTTTTAATGTATGTATGACATGAACTTAAAAGTGTGAATATGAGATATATTATGGACTTATTAATCATGTCATGATCTTATTTGAATCATACACATATGTCATGATTATTTTACGAAGTTCATAATTACTACGACATCTCGACTTCACTAATATTTTCGGTAAATACATACTTGCCATGATGTTGATTAACATATTTATCAACCATATTTCTAACAACATTGATACATCTTATTGATGATAATATATGTATGTATGGAATTCGAAAATAGGTGTTTAAGGTCTTGCAAAATATGTTCATCTCAAGATTAATCAAGACCATTCATTTCCATACTTGATCTTCATCCAACGGCTCAAAATCGAACTTGATAAGCAAGTTTGATGTCTCATCAAAGACAACTAAGGTTGTACCTTCAAAGGCTTCTCCACCTCTCCTTTTCGCACAAAAACCGAGGTATCTATGCAAGAGAGGAAGTCTTGGTCAAAAAGTTAACAAAGTACACTTACACATGACATAAAGGAGACTTTTGATGGACATTAAGTTGATGGTGATGAGACAAATGCTTCCAACGGCTATATGGTGAATATTGAACGAATTTGAAGTCTCCAACGGCTACATTTCTGATTATAAATAGCCCGGGAAGCTCACAGTTGAAGGCAAGGAAAAACAACGAGAATTAAAGCTATCATACGAGAGATTTCAAGGCTTTGATTAATATTTTCCTTCAACTGTATTAAGAGAGTTTGAGTGTAATTTATTTCATTCAAAAAGATACAGTAAAGATTAAACGGTGGGGTTTAATCTGGGTTTTACACTAGATCCTTATAAAAGTGTAAAAGGTTCTTAAGCACCCGTAAGCTTAGGAGAGGTTAACACTGAGCCTTGAAAGTGTCATAAGTTTCTTAGTTGAGCTTGAGAAAAACTAAGAGAAGTCACTCGATGCTTGGAGTTCGAGAGAGTAAATACTGGTAGAGGTATTTGCTGGCAGTGTCTCGGATTGTGAGAACTGTCTCAGGCTTGATTTTTGCCCGTAAAAAAATCATAGTGGAAAATCTCAAGAGGTTCTCTCGAGGACAGGATTATGCTCACAAGGAGACCAAAGCTGGATAAATAACTGTGTCAAATCCTTCTATCCCTAATCTCTTTATTATTGTTATTTAATCACTTGATCTGCATTTAATTATATATTATTAACTGTTTGTGATTAATTGTGTTTAAACTGCTTATACTCTTATTTCTTTTAAACAACTGTTTCTTCCGCAAAACTTTTTGAACTGTTGTTTATTTTAATAGGCAAAATATTTAAGAGTTTATTAAAGTATTTTTAAAAGCAATAAATCCTATTCACCTCCCTCTAGTCTTTATATAGTCATATTTGGGCCAACAATTATCACCTTTATGTTACACTGTACCATGGTTTTAAGTATTTGATTTACTATCTGATTATTTTGCTATCATTATTCAACAAACTTTAGAAGTTGTCTTGATAAACTCTATATATGTATTTTGAATACATTTTATCTGACATTTGACTAATCTATTTTAAGCTCTTTGAAAGGTTTATTTATTAAAGGTTTGCCATACTATTTGAATGTTTTGATATCGATATTCGACAAATATGATATATTATCTGAGAAACCATATGTTGTATTTGAAATTTACTATCTGATACCTCGTAAATATTCTGAATATGTTTTACCTTATCAATTGTATTTTTTGTGACAAATGTTATCAGCTTAATTACATGTTCCAGTCGTTGTGTGATATACCACGTTGTTTATCTCTTTTTCAGATTAGAAGCAGGTTGACGAGGTACCTTCTGGTTTTGGGCATCACAAGGATTTAGTTACTTGATTCATTTTATCGTTTATTTTGAAGACTACTAGTTCTTAGGTTAAGACTTTGATATTTAGGGACCCTTTGAGGTCTAGACTTATGTTATTTGGTTATTTAAGACATTTCTGATGTAATTGAATTGAGAACGATATTCAATTATTTGATTTCAGAACTTTTTTAGTATGACTTTGAGGCTTGCATGGATTAAAGCATCTTAATTTATGCGCCAGTTACGGCAGTTTCGGATGGTGACAACACCACTAAACAAAATAAGTGTTGTAAATTCTCAAAATTTTTGTCGATAGTATCTTAATGGTTCATCTAAAAATAAAAATTAAATGTTATTAATCAACAAAGGGACATATATCCCAAGTACTAGTACTACAATAATTTTATATATCAAAGTATATATATTACCACTTGTCATTACAATCCCCAAATAAGAATTTAAAGACACATAGAACAAACAACTAATTAAGAACAAAGTGTGCACATGAACTGTAACGACTCGGTCCAAAGAGGGTGGCGACGTGTGAGAAGGCTTGTACAAGGAGCGGCCTTAAGGGATGGCAATGGGGACAAGAATGAACTGAATCCCACATCGGAAATAGAGAGAAGAGAGTTGAGATTTGTAAGTGATATGTGGACCCATTACATGTATGACGCGTTTTAAAGCTGTGCGGCCCAATGGTGACGGATTTGTGCCAGAGCGAACAATATCTGCATGGTATTGGGCCTAAGTGCTACAAGAAAATAAGTGGCAATGGAAAACATGTAAGAAAACCAAAGCATAACCAGTTACCCGTTACTTAGGAGTGTCAATATAGGTTGGCGGGTCATAAATGAGTCGTGTCGATCGACTCAGCTGACCCATTTAGTCCAACCCTGGCATGACCCGTTTAATAAACCGGTTGCCACGACACGACCCGTTTAGTAAATGGGTTGGCACTGGGTTGACACAGCTAACCCTTTTAAGTTTGAATAAATAAATGGGTCAAATAACACGATCGATTAACCCATTACACTACTGACCCATTTAATATGTACCCACTAATCCATTTATATTTTTCACATTAAATTAAAAACATCAAACATAATGTACAAACATTCATACAAAATTCATAAAAAACCATCAAAATTTCCAAAATCCAAATTAACACTAACCAACAACCATACCAAATTCACTAAAGTATTGAACATTCCAAAATGCAATTCACATTAACAAAAAAAATAAACCATCTAATTTCAACTTAAAACTGCAGAACTAGCATCTTGTTAGGTAGCCTTTAATTCGTTGTCCTCCAAATTTAGTTCCATTAGATCCTTTTTAAGTTCTTCAATATGGACGTCATCTTCTCCCAAACCTAAAAAACAAAGCAAACTTATAAAATGTCGTAAAACCTAAATATTTAAATTACAAATAAATAAGTTTTAAAGATGATACCTTCTCCAACTTCATGGAAAGCATAAAGCCAATCTCGAGTACATATCACAGCCTCCACAACATCCGATTTTAATGAACTTCTGTATTGATCAAGAACTCTTCCACTATTGCTAAATGCACTTTTAGAAGCTATAGTTGTTATCGGAATGGCTAGAACATCTCGAGCTAAGGCTGCAATTTGAGAATATCTAAACTGATTGACTTTCCAATAAGTTAATATATCTAAGTTGATCTTTCTGTCCATCCTTGGTTCATCAAGATACAAATCTAATTGAGACTTTTGAGGTGTAAATTCAGCAGCATCCAAAGAATCAAATTCCTATGTTAAAAAAAATCATAATTTGTACTTATAAATAAATTAAAATTAGAAGTTAAACATAAACAAGAGTGAAAGTAAAAATAAAATATACCTTCCCCTAATCTAAAGCAACAGATGAAGAACATGTAATGTGATCCGACAAAGTGTTTGCTCATTTCACCACTTGCTCCACACATGTTTTGCACATTGGAAGAATTTTCATACTTCTAATACAAGTCAAACTTAACTTGTTGTCTTGCTTCAATTGAGCCATTATTGTTATTTCACTCTAAATTGATTTTGATTACTTGAATTAAATATATGGTTTTTATATTATGCTTTATATATATATATATATAACTATATATATACTTGTGACAAAATAAACTTTATTATATACTTTATGTGCTAAAAAGGAACTTAACTCTAGGAATGCCTTAATAAGATTTATCATCTTAACTAGAGTTACTTTAATAAAGTATATGATTAAAGTATGTATGTATGCATGTCATGATCACATCTCTATATGTTTAAATATCATATGATCACATGAATATATGTTTTAAGAGATGATATTTATACCATGAACTAAAAAATGATATGCCATGATCAAACACGTATTTTTTATCATATGGATTATGGCTTTATATGTGATCACATGACATCTTACCATGATATGTTCTTGAAACAATATGATATGAACTCAACATGATTTATATATATATCATAAAGCTTTGCCATGGTTTAAGATGTTGTAATACATACAAACTATGTTATGTCATCATCTATTGATTTCATCATCGATCATACTTATGTATTGCCATGCTTATGATGATGAATGCATGTGTATGAATGTAGTATACACGTATATGACATACATGCTTAGATGATGTTAATAACATAAGTTTAATGGTGATTAAAAGAAAGATCAAATGAAGGGCTAGGATTCAATCACACTTTATGTCATCTCACCATCCAACGGCCAAGATCGTTTCTTCTTCACCAAGACAAGTGTCTTATCAAAGACAACTCATCAAATCCTCCACCACCACATGATTTCGGATTTAAAGATATGGAAGAGATGGCTTTATGTACTTTGATTTGATTCCTTACACAAATCTTATCATCTTACACAAATCTTATCTTATCCTACAAATTACTAAGTAAAGAAATCTTATCTTGGATTTGATGGGACACATTTTGGCTCCTCCTTCCATCTCTCTTCAAGATTTCGAAAATGAAGAGTGGAAACCACTATAAAAGGAGAAGAGGAGCAAAGGTTGAAGCAAGGAAAATCAAACCGAGATTCAAAGCTTTTCACACGAGAAATTCAAGCGAGCTTTGATTATATTTTTCCTTCAACTACAACGAGAGTTTGAGTGTTATTCTTTTCATTCAAATCATTGTAAAAGATTAAACGGTGGGGTTTAATCTTGGGTTTTACACTAGATCCCTTTAAAAGTGTAAGAGAGGTTTTTGTTTAGCCTTGAAAAACAAATAGGTTCTTAAGCACCCGCAAGCTTAGGAGGTTATCACTTAGCCTGTAAAAGTGCCATAAGTTTCTTAGTTTAGCTTGAGAAAAACTAAGGGAGAGTTGCTCAAACACTTGGAAGTTTGAGGGAGTGAATACTGGGAGAGGTGTTCAGCTCTAGTAGTATCTCGGATTGTGAGATCTACTCTACCGGCTTGATTTCTGCCCTTAAAGAAATCAAATAGTGGAAAATCTCGAGAGGTGCTCTCGGGGACAGGACTAGGCTCACAAGGAGACCGAACCTGGATAAATGCTCTGCGTCTAATCCTTCTATCCCTACTCTCTCTATTATTGTCTTTTAATCACTTGCTTTGCTTTAAGCTTTTATCTTTAATTGCTTGTGATTACATCGTGCTAAAACTTGATTATTTTCTCTCATCTTTTAATCAACTTTGTATTCCGCAAAATCTTTTATAGTTGATTAATTAAATAGGCAAAATATTTTAAAGAGAAAATAATTGTTTTAAAAGGCAATAAATCCTATTCACCCCCCTCTAGTCTTTATATAGTCATAATTTGGGCCAACAATTGGTATCAGAGCCAATCTCTTTGCCTATAAAGATTAACATCTTTAGAGAGATTCAATATGACTAATAGGGTGATAAATTTTCCAGGAAATATGTCTACACAGATGATTCCTGAGGGACAGTCTACAGTTAGACCGCCCCTATTCTATGGAGTAAATTACTCCTACTGGAAAAATAGGATGAGAAATTTTATTCAGTCTTGTGATATTTTCGTTTGGAAAATAATTAAAGACGGATCATCTATTCCCACAAAAATAGTTGATGGTGTCACAATAAACAAGACTGAATCTGAATATAACGATGATGATTGGAAGCAATTACAGTTAAATGCTAAAGCAATAAATATTCTACATTGTGCTTTAGATACTAACGAATATCATCGTGTTTCAGGGTGTACGAGTGCCAAGGAGATATGGGACAAACTTGAGGTCACATATGAAGGAACTCAAAAGCAGAAGGATCTAAGGGTAAATTTGTATATGCGCGAATATGAGTTATTTAAGATGGAGGTAAATGAAACCATTTCAGAAATGAATACGAGGTTTACCACCATCATAAATAATCTAAAAACCCTTGGAAAAACCTTTCAAGATGAGGAGCTAATTAAAAAATTAATGAGAACAATGCCCTCAGCTTGGGATCCTAAATTGACAGCTATTGATGAGGCTAGAGATCTATCCACATATGCTTATGATGAGTTTATTGGATCTCTCCTCACTCATGAGATAAAAATGTCATCTGTCAATGATAAAGAGCCCGAAGCAAGAAAGCTTAAATCCACAGGATTAAAAGCTAAGATTGTAAGTGAAAGTTCAGAAAATGAATCTGAAGAGGAAATAGCTTTACTTACTCGAAAATTCAACAAGTTCTTGAAAAAGAAGAACTTTAAAAGATTTCCTAAAAATAACTTTCACAAAGAGCCCAGAACTTCTGATAAGTTCAAGAAGGACTCTTCTCAAAATGTTGTTTGCTTTGAGTGTGATAAGCCAGGACATATCAAGCCAAACTGTCCAAACTTGAAGAATGACAACAAGAAGAAAGAGAAGGGAAAAAGGGCTATGGTGGCAACTTGGAGCGATAGCGATGAATCTTCAAGTGATGAAGAAGATGAAGAAGTTGCACACATTTGTTTCATGGCAAAAGATGAATCAGAAAATTCTTCAGACGATGGAGATGATGAATCTCCCGAGGTAACTTTTGGTCTTATGACAAAAGAAGAATTAATTTCTGTTTGCTGTGATTTATATGATGCCTCTATTGAGACTTTGCTAAAATTCAAAAAATGCAAGAAAGAAAATAAAAGTCTCAAAAAGGAGAATTCAGATTTGCTAGAAAAAATTGAAAATCTAGAGACTAGCAAAACTGAAGTTCTTAAAGAGGTAGAATCTTTGAAAAACCAAAAAGCAAAAGATGATCATATAATAAAGGGTTTTTCAAAGGGAAAAGAAATCCTTCATGATATTATCAACTCCCAACGATCTTGTGATGATAGATCGGGAATTGGATGCTTCACTAGCTATCATGAAAGATTTACTTCAGATAAACCAAAGAAAAAGAAGGATTATAATAATAAACAGTTAAAACTCCCAAAAATTAAGAACTGTTATTATTGTAATCATAATGACCACATAATCAAAAATTGCAAATTTAGAAATGGTCAATATAAAGGAAAGTTTATCTGGAAAGAAAAAGTGTCGAGATTGTCTACTGCTAACCTACCAGGACCCAAAATTCATTGGGTACCTAAATCTAAGTGATTAATTGCAGGGACACGTGAGAGGCACACAAAGGTCAAAACAGTGGTATATTGACAGTGCCTGCTCAAGACACATGACTGGTGATAAGAGTACGTTCACCTCAATTAAATCCTATAATGGAGGAAGTGTTAGTTTTGGAGACAAAAGAAAAGGACAAGTTATAGGTAAAGGTCAAGTTGGCTCACAACCATCCATTGAAGATGTATCTTTGGTCGACGGGCTAAAATACAATCTTCTAAGCGTAAGTCATCTATGTGATAAAGGTATGAAGGTAGATTTCAACTCCAAAAGCTGTGAAGTTTTTGATGCAAAATCTGACAAGGTTTTATTCACAGTTCCAAGAGTTGAAAATGTTTATATGCTTAATCTAGATAAGGTATCTTACGATAAATGCCTTGTTTCACATAATGATGAAAGTTGGTTGTGGCACAAAAGGTTAGGACATGCTAGTATGCACTTAATTTCGAAATTATCTAAGAAAGAACTTGTAAAAGGTCTTCCTAAGATAAGTTTTAACAAAGATCACATTTGTGATGCATGTCAAAAGGGTAAACAAACTAGAAGCTCTTTTAGCTTAAAAGGAGTCGTTTCAACTAATAGACCACTTGAATTACTCCACTTAGATTTGTTTGGTCCAATTCAACCATCAAGTCTAGGAGGCAAGAAGTATGCTTTGGTAATAGTTGATGACTACTCCAGATTTACCTGGACCTTATTTCTAGCATCTAAGGATGAGACCTTTGACCAATTTGTCCACCTAGTTAAGAAACTCCAAAATGACAGAAATGTCAAACTTTCTTCAATTAGAAGTGATAATGGAGGTGAGTTCAAAAATCAGTCTTTTGAACAATTTTGTAATGAGTCGGGGATAAACCATGAGTTTTCTGCCCCAAGAACTCCACAACAAAATGGAGTTGTAGAACGTAAGAATAGGACGTTGGAAGAAATGGCTAGAACTATGATAAGTGAAAGTAATCTTCCTAAGTATTTTTGGGCTGAAGCTACTAACACAGCTTGCTATATCTTGAATAGAGCGTTGATCAGGCCCATCTTGAAAAAGACTCCATATGAATTATGGAAAGGAAGAAAACCAAATTTAAGCTACTTTCACATATTTGGTTCTAAGTGTTTCGTTCACAACAACAACAAAGACCAACTAGGAAAGTTCGATGAGAAGTCTGATGAAGGAATCTTCTTAGGATATTCCTTATCTAGCAAAGCTTTTAGAGTTTTCAATAAAAGAAACCTAGTGGTAGAAGAGTCAGTTCATGTTGTGTTTGATGAAAATAATTTAACTGTGGAAAAGATAAATGATGATTTGTTATCAGTTGAGAATCCTCAGTTAAATGTATCTACATCAGAACAGTCTGTACCTAGGGAAGAGAAAGTAGAGAATAATGATCTTCCAAAGGAAATTAGAGTTCCGAGAAATCACTCTCATGAAGACATTATTGATGACCCTTCACAAAAGGTCATGACTAGAGCCCAGTTCAGAAAATACTTTGGAAATGTAGCCTTTGTATCTGAACTTAAACCAAAAAGCTTCAAAGAAGCTGAAGATGATGAAAACTGGATTCTTGCCATGCAAGAAGAATTAGACCAGTTCAAGAGGAACAATGTATGGACATTGGTTCCTAGACCAATAGGAAAGACTATCATAGGAACTAAATGGGTCTTTAGGAATAAGTTAGATGAGTCCGGAAATGTTACCAGAAATAAGGCTAGATTGGTTGCTCAAGGTTACAACCAACAAGAAGGTATTGATTTTGATGAAACTTATGCTCTAGTTGCTAGATTAGAGTCTATTCGTATGCTTTGTGCTTATGCTTGTTATAAAGACTTTAAACTCTACCAAATGGATGTCAAAAGTGCTTTTTTAAATGGTTTTATTTCTGAAGAGGTTTATGTCAAACAACCTCCTGGTTTTGAAGATTGTGATTTTCCGGATCATGTTTTTAAACTGTCTAAGGCTTTATATGGATTAAAGCAAGCTCCTAGAGCTTGGTATGACAGGTTAAGCTCTTTCTTGATTAAAAATGAATTTCAAAGAGGAAAAGTTGACATTACTCTGTTTATTAAATATGAAAAAGGACATTTGTTGATTGTGCAAATATATGTTGATGATATTATTTTTGGCTCAACTAATGAATCTTTGTGTGAATCCTTTGCAAAAGAAATGAGTGAAGAATTTGAGATGTCCATGATGGGCGAATTAAATTTCTTTTTAGGATTACAAATTAAACAGGGTAATCGAGGCATCTTTATTAATCAAGAAAAATATGTTAGAGAGCTTCTGAAAAAGTTTGACTTTGAGAAATGCAATGAGGAGAACACTCCAATGAGCACAGCTGTGAAGATCAAAAAGGATGAGAAAGGCAAGAGAGTAGACATAAGGAAATACAGAGGGATGATTGGGTCACTACTGTATCTTACAGCTAGTAGACCTGACATTCAATTTAGTGTTTGTCTATGTGCCAGATTTCAATCAGATCCAAAGGAATCACACTATGCTGCAGTAAAAAGGATTTTCAGATATTTGAGAGGGACTCAAAATGTAGGTCTGTGGTATCCAAAGTGCAAAGAAATTAATCTAGTAGGATACAGTGACGCTGACTACGCTGGATGTAGACTTGAGAGAAAGAGTACTTCAGGTACGTGTCACTTTCTTGGAAATGCCTTGGTCTCATGGTCTAGCAAAAAGCAAAATTCAGTAGCACTATCTACCGCTGAGGCAGAATATATTTTTGTGGGTAATTGTGTTACTCAAATTTTGTGGATGAGACAGCATTTAAGAGATTATGGTCTAACCTTTGAACATGTTCCCGTAAAATGTGACAATACAAGTGCTATTAATTTGGGTAAAAATCTCAGTCAACACTCACGTGCAAAGCACATTGATATTAAGCATCACTTTATACGAGATCATATTCAAAAGGGTGACATTAATCTAGAATTCGTTCCTACGGAAGATCAAATCGCCGACATTTTTACTAAACCATTAAGCTCTGAGCGATTTGCTATTCTACGTAACGAATTGGGAATGTCAAATCCCATACTTGATTAATTTGAGTTAATATATGGTTAAGATTGATATAGATTAATATTTGATTAATGAAAAATTAATCTCAACCATGTATTAAAAATTAAGATCAAGTACACTAAATATGTTGATTTGACAAAAGATGAAAGTGGGCCTGAATTATGGTTAACTACTAATCAGTCCTTAAGCCCAACTTAATAATTAATGACCGGCCCAATCCAATACGGATACATCTTAATTGCCGTGCGTTAATTAGACTTAAGTGCTAATAAAGGGCAGAATTTGAAACGATTCAAAGAACAGGGACCAGGTATGTAATTTCTTCTTCCCTCCAATTTACAATACAAGCGAAGAGTCGCCTGTTCATGTACCTTCATTGGGAAGGGAGAAAAATCCCCTGAGATCGTTTCTCAGTCTACAAACCGTCGCTTCACTTACCCTACACCTGCAAAATGATAACCTATCTACAACCATCCCATCAGAAAACTCTTCTTCAATCCTTCTATCAATCCCATAGAATGAAAAACAAAAAGAGAGCAACCAGAACCACAACAATAAGAACACGATCGAAATCTGGTAAACTGAAAAAGCTTTCTGAGATTGAAGAGATGGATCAAAATCGACAGATGAGGAATGTCATGTCTAACCCTCTGAATCCAAATGACAACAAAGAGGTAATCATCAACGCTTATAATCTTAGGATTAGACCTATGTATCAGGATGGATCAAGTAAGTTAATCCTACCTTCTATGAACATTGATTCTAAGTTTCTGGAAACTCTGAATCTGCCTCTAAAACACTGGTTCAAAAGCCAGGGTTGGTTGTCAATGCTTACTCTCAGGGATAAAATATATCCCGACCTTGTCTATGAGTTTTACAAAACTCTGACTTCATTAAATAATGGAACTTTCATGTTTAAAATTGGAGATAAGGATTTCATTATTAATGACATCATACTTGGATCTGTCTTAGGCATTCCTTACACTGGAAAACGTATTTCCAGGCATGATCATTCATTAAACATAGGGGCTTATAGTTTCTATAGGTATGTGAGGAAGATATTCAAGTTTGATGTTAATCAGTCAATCCCTAACATCTTAAGAAGAAGCAGTTTAGAACCAGAATTAGAAACATTGCATTATTTCATGACCAGGGTTCTTATTCCTGTTAAAAGCAATCTAGGCACCATGACAACATTTGATATCCACTTTATATGGAATGTTGCACACTTTATAAATATCAATTTGCCTTATGTCATGTTAGAACATATGTCAGGATTAAGAATACAAGATGATTGGCCTTATGCAATGCTGCTTACATCTGTTTTTAGGCATTTTAGGATTGATCTAGAAGGAAGAAAAACACTTGAATGCAACAGATGCCTAGGAAAAACAGAAATCTATAAGATGCTAGTACGTTACAAGGAGAAACCTGAGAGAGAAAGGATATCTAGGGATATTATGTGTACTCCTGCTAGGAATCCAGATAGATTCAAACTCTTTATTAGGAATAGTCCTAAAAGGAAATTCTCAGATAGTGAAACATCTTCTTTATATGAATCCATTGTATCAGAATCAAGTATGTCTAAAGAAGATTCATCACATTTAAGTATCAATTCAATCTATGTTAATGAATTGAACTTGCAGAAAAAGAAGGGCATCATGTCTGATTTGGAGGCAAACTCAGCAGTGGAGAACAAGGAGATGTCACAGGAGGAGATGGATTTGATGAACTCCTTAGCTGACCACATGGAAAAACCTCCGAGTTCTTCTGGTTTTATCTTGCCTAACTGTCCAGTCTATGTTGATGCAGATAACTACCAGCCTGCTCGCCAAGAAACCACCCCTCTATTCTACACTCAGCAGAATCTTCAATCAAGTTTCCTTGAGGAGGTGGAACCGAGCTTTCCTTACAAGTTCACTGCATCCCAGATAGTGAACTTGAGTGGACATTTAAGGAATATGTTCGGTGATGTGAATCAAACTTCTTATAATCTTGATTCTCACTCTAAATTTCTTGCTAGTACTATGGCTCAGGCTGAGGAGATGGCTCAAAGGATGGCCAAGCAAACACTGAATATGGATGCTGCTTTTGCTAATCTGTCAGCAAAGATGGATTCTCTTTGTACCTTTGTGCAGGATCGGCTAGTCAAGCAAAGCCTGGCATTAAAGGACCTCAGCAATAAGATTGATGATCAACATGGCAGAGTGTTTGCACTCCACACTAATCAGCAATATATGTTAGGAAGGCAAGAGGATGTGCTGGTAGCCATCAAGAGTCTTGAGCGTGAGACTGATGAGTTGAAGACTGCTATCAAAAGCATTCCCGAAGTCACCATGGTTCCTGAACCCAGTCCTCCTCATTCTGCTTCCTCAGACAGCCAGTAGTGAACCATTCTTATCCCTGCATTATCTATCTATCTACCACAGCACTTTAGATAATCTTAAAACTACTCTTTAGGAAGTACAATTTAAGTAGTTTTTAGGATATCTATTTTGGATATTTGCTGTGTTTTGAGCTGCTACATTGCTCTGGTTTTATATCTATCTTACCATCTTGCAGGTACATAAGTTTTGAGATGCTTTGACATCTGATATATCTGTTACAACAGATAATATGCTTGCTTGATTTGACAGGAGCTTTAAGGCATCTTGACTAGAATAGTGAAACTAGGATCTATGCATGCGTAGGTTGTCTGTATTCTATGTCTTGATATGCTCTGCTTTCCTGCTATGTTTCCTGCTTCAAAACTTCAACATTCCTCCCCGATATGCTTAAGTTTTTGATATCTTACCAAAATAAGGGGGAGAAGTTTCTGCGTTTTTATGCATGCTGGATTATAAACTCTTTGATGCTTACTGCAGGATTATGGATTAGGATTATGAAATCTGCTCTGCTCTGAATTTTTTTGTTTCGTGCGCACCATTGCTGAAATACGCGCATGAATATGGCAAACTCAGATTTCATATTCATTTTGGGCCTAATTAGATTCATTAATCTATCTTAACATTACTAAAGGGCCTAACTTGTTTTCAAAATCAAGTTGGTGAGTTTATAAGTTAAATGGGCCTAATCTTTTCAAAATCTTTGTTTTAAAATCAAACCCATTTACTTATTTTCTATTTTGTCATAAAAGCCTTATGTTTTATAGAAGTCTTAAATTTAGGGGGAGCCTTAAATTTAGGGGGAGCATCCTTATAAAAACCACCGAGCGTATTTTTGCAAGTTATCAAAAAGGGGGAGATTGTTATTTCACTCTAAATTGATTTTGATTACTTGAATTAAATATATGGTTTTTATATTATGCTTTATATATATATATATAACTATATATATACTTGTGACAAAATAAACTTTATTATATACTTTATGTGCTAAAAAGGAACTTAACTCTAGGAATGCCTTAATAAGATTTATCATCTTAACTAGAGTTACTTTAATAAAGTATATGATTAAAGTATGTATGTATGCATGTCATGATCACATCTCTATATGTTTAAATATCATATGATCACATGAATATATGTTTTAAGAGATAATATTTATACCATGAACTAAAAAATGATATGCCATGATCAAACACGTATTTTTTATCATATGGATTATGGCTTTATATGTGATCACATGACATCTTACCATGATATGTTCTTGAAACAATATGATATGAACTCAACATGATTTATATATATATCATAAAGCTTTGCCATGGTTTAAGATGTTGTAATACATACAAACTATGTTATGTCATCATCTATTGATTTCATCATCGATCATACTTATGTATTGCCATGCTTATGATGATGAATGCATGTGTATGAATGTAGTATACACGTATATGACATATATGCTTAGATGATGTTAATAACATAAGTTTAATGGTGATTAAAAGAAAGATCAAATGAAGGGCTAGGATTCAATCACACTTTATGTCATCTCACCATCCAACGGCCAAGATCGTTTCTTCTTCACCAAGACAAGTGTCTTATCAAAGACAACTCATCAAATCCTCCACCACCACATGATTTCGGATTTAAAGATATGGAAGAGATGGCTTTATGTACTTTGATTTGATTCCTTACACAAATCTTATCATCTTACACAAATCTTATCTTATCCTACAAATTACTAAGTAAAGAAATCTTATCTTGGATTTGATGGGACACATTTTGGCTCCTCCTTCCATCTCTCTTCAAGATTTCGGAAATGAAGAGTGGAAACCACTATAAAAGGAGAAGAGGAGCAAAGGTTGAAGCAAGGAAAATCAAACCGAGATTCAAAGCTTTTCACACGAGAAATTCAAGCGAGCTTTGATTATATTTTTCCTTCAACTACAACGAGAGTTTGAGTGTTATTCTTTTCATTCAAATCATTGTAAAAGATTAAACGGTGGGGTTTAATCTTGGGTTTTACACTAGATCCCTTTAAAAGTGTAAGAGAGGTTTTTGTTTAGCCTTGAAAAACAAATAGGTTCTTAAGCACCCGCAAGCTTAGGAGGTTATCACTTAGCCTGTAAAAGTGCCATAAGTTTCTTAGTTTAGCTTGAGAAAAACTAAGGGAGAGTTGCTCAAACACTTGGAAGTTTGAGGGAGTGAATACTGGGAGAGGTGTTCAGCTCTAGTAGTATCTCGGATTGTGAGATCTACTCTACCGGCTTGATTTCTGCCCTTAAAGAAATCAAATAGTGGAAAATCTCGAGAGGTGCTCTCGGGGACAGGACTAGGCTCACAAGGAGACCGAACCTGGATAAATGCTCTGCGTCTAATCCTTCTATCCCTACTCTCTCTATTATTGTCTTTTAATCACTTGCTTTGCTTTAAGCTTTTATCTTTAATTGCTTGTGATTAAATCGTGCTAAAACTTGATTATTTTCTCTCATCTTTTAATCAACTTTGTATTCCGCAAAATCTTTTATAGTTGATTAATTAAATAGGCAAAATATTTTAAAGAGAAAATAATTGTTTTAAAAGGCAATAAATCCTATTCACCCCCCTCTAGTCTTTATATAGTCATAATTTGGGCCAACAATTATCACCATAAAGCTTCTTATAAGAATGCTGAACAAAGCTTAGCTTGTACCTAGTCACCAATATCACAGCAATTGCCAAACTTGTAGTATATGCACTTGAATATTTTTGAAACTTTAACATCATTTTATTTGCCATGGAACTCATATAGGAATCTTCACCATCCATATTTTCTTTCAAGGTCAAATGGGCGGTAAACACCAAAGGAAAGAACATATTTGCAGTCACATATTTTGAACCCAAAAAAAGACAAGTGATATCATTAAAAACCTGAAGGAACTTGCAAATGTTTTCAACCCTAACCCACTCTTCAACAGACGGACAATGCTTGAAATTGGAATCACTTAATCGTAGATGAACAAAAGCATTTTTATAATATATTGCACTATCAAGCATCTTGAAAGTTGAATTCCACATAGTAGGAACATCTTGTTTAAGACCCCTTGTAGTATCTAAAGTGCAGAGACTAACACACTCTAAGAATTTGACTTTTCTAGCTTGAGATCCATTGACATACTTTATGCTTTCCCTAATCTTTACAATTGAGTCATCAATTTCTTTCAACCCATCTTGAACTATCAAATTTAGAATGTGAGTAGAACATCTCATATGAAAAAACTCTCCACGACTTAAAAGACCACCATTGTTTTTCAACAAATTTTTCAGCAGTTCAACACATGCATCATTGTTACTTGCATTATCCAAAGTGATCGAAAAAATCCTACTATCAATTAGGGCTTGGCACAGTCCGTTCTAATTCGGAGATTCAAGAATCTCCAAAATTTGATTGAAGTTCGAAGATTACAAAATAGAAATCTCCAAGCTTAGATTGAAATATTAAATCTCCAAGATTGGATTGTTCCAAAAACTTCGATCAATCCGGTTTGGAGATTTGGTTTAAGTCCAATTCGGTTCAGTGTGATATAGTTATTCGGTTATTCGGATAATTATTGTAATATACTAAATATATATTGAAATTTACAAGATACTAAAAAATCAAATTATTTTAGCAAAATAAATATTCTTAATCAAAATAAATTACATTTAATTACAATACCATATTAATTGTATAACGAAATAGAACTATTAGTAAATCAAATCGTTACAAAAAGAAATCTAAATCTTGTTAATTTGAGTCCTCAAATTAGTTTCTTCGTCCAACTCTTGATTCTAATTGCAAGATCAATCAACTCATTTTCACTGAAAATAAAATGATAAATATCATTAAAACAAATAATGAATAATAGTTTTTCACCAAACAAAAATAATGAACTATTAAAAAGTTAAAAATAATAGCATGGTTACCAGTACATGTTTGCTTCACATTGAAAAATCTCAACAATCCAATTGAAATATAGATTTAAGAGATTCTGCAACTTCAGGATCTGAACTAATCTCTGTAAATTAGATAACAAATCAACACCGCAACAGTAGGAGGAGTTAAAGAACTTCTAAATTGATCTAAATTTCTTCTGCTCGTGCTGAATGTAGATTCAGAAGCCACGGTTGAACATTGAATTGCAAAAAAGTCTTTCGCAACTTGAGATAAAGCATGATATCTAACAAAATTAACCTTCAACCGCAATAGAAGATCAAAATCAACTACATATTTCTCAGGTAACTCATTGATATATCTCTCCCAATCTCCCTCAGTTACCATATTATCTTTGTCAACATTCAAAAAATAATCATCAATATCCTCATGAAACCCATAATTTTGTGCTCCAATATCGACATTTCTCTTTATACTCATCTAATAATGCAATAATAATGTTCACCAACTCATTAGCATCATTCTCACCATAAAATTCAGTGTATTTAACCATCGAATACTTCATTTTATACCTAGGGTCTAAAACTACTGCTAAAAAAAGCATCATATTCATTGTTAAAAAGAACCCCAATATTTATCAAATTTTGCTCTCATCTAAATTTTCATGTATTTCAAAGAAGTATTTTTACTATTTTCACACAATGTAATATCCTTGAAAATTTTCATCACCTCGGGAAAATAAAGGCTGGATGTTGAGTATGCTGAGCCAAATAATTACAAGTTATGTCATAAAATCTTTTCAAAAACCTATTGAGATTCTTGATATTCAACCAATCACTCTCAACAAGAATATCATTCACAAATTCCTCTCCATATTTCTTATCAAGGTCTTCTAACTTGTCAAATGCTTTTTAATATACTAATGCAACATCCAACATCAAATATGTGTTATTCCACCTAGTAGGGCAGTCTAAACACAATGCTCTTGTATACTTAATGTTTAATGACTCACAATAAAGTTTAAACATAGCAAATCTTTGAGGGCTATTGCGAATGTACTTAACTGCAACTCTAATTCTTTTGATTGAATCATCTACAAGTTGAAGACCATCTTTGACTATCAAGTTAAGAATGTGGGAACAACATCTCATATGAAAAGAAACTCCATCCAACACAAGTGAAATTTTTTTAATCAATTTTTTCTTCAATTGTTCAACCGCAATATCATTAGCTGAAGCATTATCAACAGTTATGCACATGACCCTAGTCAATCCTCACTCTTCCATGCAAGCACTAATAGTTGATAGAATATTATGCTAGATGAGTAAATATGTTAGCTAGGTGTGCTATACTTGTAATTATATACTCATATGTAATGTGTATAAATACTCTTTGATACATCAATAATAATCACTGATTCCCTCATTCTTCATGGTATACAGAGCAAAACCTGGACAAAAGAAAAAACCCTATCTAACACCGCCGGCCTTCCATTTTTTTCCGTCACCGTGATGTCTACCTCCTCCACCGAAACACCACATATTCCTGTTTCCACTACCAACCTCGAAACCACCATGGCTTACTCATCTTCTTTCTCTGGATCAATTATCACTAGCCATTCCCAACCATCATCCGAATTTCCATTTTTCCCATCATCTTTTCCAGAAACTTCCCATCCCATTTCAACTCACACCACCACTTTCATTGAATCCTCTACCATGACCAGCCTACCTATCTTTCAGTATAATCAGCCACCACCTCCACCTTCTTTTACCCACACATCAAACCCTAATCTCCTCGGTCAAGTTAATGTCAAATTAACCCCGAATAATTTTATGCTCTGGAAGGCTCAGATCATTTCGACACTTAAGGGGAGTTGCCTATACAATCATATTGATTCTCGGATGGATCCTCCGTTGGCTCACAGTCTGCTTAATCAAACCTGGGATCAAAAGGATCATCAGGTGTTGAATTTATTATTGGGATCGGTTTCTGAATCGATTCTTCCGCAAATTGCGGCTTGGACACAATTGACGAGTGCTTATGCTGCCGGATCCTAATCACAAATTCGCAATTTACAATCACAGCTTCATACCCTAACCCGGGGTTCCGATGATATCCACACCTATTTAATTAGGGCCAAAGGTATCTATGATCAACTTCGCTCATTTAATCATCATATATCTGAGAGTGATCTTATTTATGCTGTGGTGCATGGTCTTGGATCGATTTGTCGTCCATTTATTTTATCCGTTCGTCAAAAACCCGACTCAATGACTTTCAATGAGCTTTATGGCCACTTTTTAACGGAGGAACGAGAACTTGCTCAGGATAGTGCTACTGAACCCGTCGCACCTAATGCCCTTTATTCCGCTTTAAATAATAATAATCGACATTCCAATGGTCAAGGGAATAATTGGCGTGGACGGGGCAGGGGTGGTCGCAATAATCGAGGCATAAACTCTTCTAATTCCTCTCGACAACAGGTGATGAACCCTACATGTTTTGATTATGTCCAAACGTTTTAGAAGATGAAATTTAATTTATGCTTATATACTTATCAATGTTGACTAACAATTTTTGTTAAGTTTTGTATAAGTTTTTCTCAGCAGGTGCTGAAAGAAGAAACTCTGGTTTTCTTAAAGAACTCAGAAGAGAAGTATAATTGAAGACTGAAGTTAAAGCTCAGAAGTTGGAACCTCCACTCTGAAGAACCTCAGAAGATTGATAAAGCTCTCCTCAACGTTCAACCGCAACCAGAAGAAGATTTCATTTGATCATAAGCTTAGACAAAAGGAATTAAGCTCTCAGAAGCTCAAGTCACGGGTTTTGTTCAGCATTTAATGCTTCTGACAACTGCATTAAATGCAAGGCGCCAAAAGTTTAAAAAGTTGTTTTGAAGGAGCGCGCATGTCTGCTACAAACAAAACCAGTTCTTTCTTGTCTACCCTTTATTGATCTAAATGAAGTAACATTCCAGTCAACCTTATCTTTGATTTCAAATCACTTACCGGATTAAGTTAAAGAACAAGGTTAACGGAATCAAAGTGTTTGAAGAGTGTTTGAAGACCGTTTGAAGAAATGACAGATTAACGGCTACAACAATGATGTCATCAAATTGAAGATTCAAACTTCAAGCAATGGTCATCTCAAGTCACTATAAATAGTATCCATTGTGTTCTTACACACGAATTTTGAGCAAATTCTTAACGCACTGTTTTAACAAGCAAAAACAGAGCACTTTCCATTCTCAACCTTTTCTGTTTTAATTGTAAAAGTGAGAGAGTGAAGAAACACAAGTTCATAATAGAAATCTTGTAAACTGATATCGTTTGTGATATTCAGTTAGATTTTGAGAGAAATCTAGTTGAGGTTTGAGTTGCGTGAGAATTCTAGAAAACAGGATTGTTGTTGTTCTGGTGGAAATCCTTTAACTCTTTCTAGGCTAGTCAGAACTAAGTGAGAAATTAGCTTAACTTCTGTTGATGTAAAGGAGCTTCTGAGCGTGCCATAAACGTTCTGAATAGTGGATTTAAAATCTCTGTTGACTGCGATCACAAGAGACAGGACGTAGTCACAGGACTTCTGTGGCAAACCTGGATAAATCAAAATGTTCATCAGGACCTCTTGAATCTCTTTCTCCCTTCTTTTAACTTGTTATTTTGCTTCTGTGCATTTCCTGTTTGTTTAGTGTTGAAATAGTATTGCTCTTTATTTCTGTCTTTGTTCAGAAGACTGTCCAGAAGTTCTTTAACACAGAACTTCTGTTGCTGAGAAGTAGTAAACTGCTCGAAGGCAGAATTTTCCTCAGAGGCTACTTCAGTAAGCTTGCTTCTGACTTTGAGAAAATTTGACTCTGAAAATTAAGTTTCTCTAAACACTTAAGATTTTCAGTTTTTGAATTAGACACCTATTCACCCCCCTCTAGGTGATTCTGATCTTGTTAGGGCCAACAACAGGGGTCTAACTTTGGGTTCGACGGGCAGTTTCAAAACAGCCCCGTTTATGCACAAAACAGTCCCACCTTGACTCCTTTTCCTTAGGGCAATTCATCGGGTTCTCGTTAACATCTTACGTGTCATAATTGCAGAGGTTTGGGGCATGTAGCTCGAAATTGTTCCTCCCCAAAATTGAGCAGAGATCAATTCACGCCACAGGCAAATCATTCTATGAGCTCGGTTCCTCAACAGTCCTGGGTAATTGATTCGGGAGATACTCATCATGTTACTGTTGACCTCGGAAACTTGAATCTTCACTCTGAATACTCGGGTCCTGAAAATCTTCAAATAGGTAATGGTTCTACTCTTCCAATTTCTAAAATTGGTAATTCTAATTGGCTCTTCAAAGCTTAATCTTCATAATATTTTATTAGTTCCTCAATCCGTTAATAATCTCTTATCAGTTTATGCTTTAACTAATTCTAACCCAGTTTCGGTTGAATTTTTTGCTGATTATTTTGTTATAAAGGATTTGGAGACGGGAACTATCAAGGCTCGAGGCCAGAGTGATCAAGGGCTCTATTTTATGTGTCTTTCAGCTTCTAATAAATGTTCAGCTAATGTAGCTCTTTGTCCAATTGGCATGATAGAATAGGACATGCTTCTTTTCCGATTGTTAAACGTTTGTTGAATTCTAATAAATTGCATTTGATGAAAAGAATGTTGTTTCTTTATGTCCTTCTTGTTGTGCTAGTAAGAGTCATAAATTGTCATTTCCATTATCTAATCATGTGTCTTCTGCTCCTCTTGAAATGATTTGCTCTGATGTATGAGGTCCTGCTCCTGTTGAGTCTTTGGAAGAATTTTGTTATTATGTTTTGTTTATGGACCATTTTACCATATACAGCTGGGTGTATTTTCTTAAACGCAAATCTGATGTTTATGACACATTTGTTCAGTTTCGTACTACAGTGGAAAAATATTTTAATCAATCCATTAAAATATTTCAATCTGATGGAGGGGGTGGGTTCACCAAATTTACTCCTTATCTAGCAAAACATGGCATTTCACATCGAATTTCATGCCCTCACACCCCAGAACAAAATGGTAGTGCAGAAAGGAAACAAAGACATATAGTTGAGCATGGTATTGCATTACTCACCAAAGCTAAATTGCCTGAAAAATTCTGGACATTTGCTTTAGATACTGCGACTTTTCTTATTAATAGGACCCCTCTTTCCTCAATTAATTTTTCCACACCGTTTCAATTGCTTTTTCGTGAAACACCGGATTATATGTCTTTAAGAATTTTTGGGTGTTTGTGTTTTCCTTGGATTCGACCATATGTGTCTTCTAAGTTAGATGTTCGGTCTAAACAGTGTATATTTCTAGGATATAGTAAACAACATAAGGGATATCGTTGTTTTGAACCCAATACTGTCAAATTCTATATCTCACGTCACGTTCTTTATGATGAACAAGTTTTCCCACGTACACAGTTATATAGTGAGTCGGTTTCTGAATCAACTTCTCAGGGCTCTCCAATTCTGATTGTCTTTCCTCCGGTTGTGGAACCGGTTGTACACATGAGCTCCGAAGCTTCTACAGCTCTGATCATCTCATCGCCTCCTTTGGCATCGGTTTCTTCTGACTCTCATACGGCTTTCCCTGAAATGGAGAAAGCCTCAGTCGGTTCTTCGATCAATGACCAACCCGGTGCGGATTCGATCCAGTTAGGCCAACCCGAGACATCACCTGAAATGGTGACCATAGTACCACTTAGTTCCTCGACATCCTCTCCTTTCTTGACAGCCCCCTCATCGACGGACCCAACCTCGGCAACCCCATCACCTACCTTGGTTGTGGACGTGTCATCCTTTGGCCCTCCACCACCACCAAATACCCATAAAATGATCACCCGTTCCCAAACCGGTAATCTCAAACCTAAACAGCCATTTGCCCTCATTCACAAAATCAAAATACCCCAAACTGTTGCCGAGGCACTTCAAATTCCTGAATCGCATAAAGCTATGGAGGAAGAATATGCTGCTTTACAAAAAAATCAGACTTGGATATTAGTTCTTTCGGAAGATTACACAAATCGAATCAAATGCCGATAGCTCTTTGTTGTCAAATATAATGCTGATGGTACTATGGAACGATACAAGGCCAGATTAGTTGCCAAAGGGTACACCCAACGACCCGACATTGACTATTTTGAGACTTACAACCCTGTTATAAAACCCGCTACGGTGAGATTGCTTTTGGCTCTTGCGGTTTCTCTCAATTGGTCAGTTATTCAACTTGATATCTCAAATGCCTTCTTACATGGGAATTTGGAGGAAAGTGTATTTATGGACCAACCTCGGGGATTTGTTGACCCTACCAAACCGAATTTTGTATTCAAATTGCAAAAGTCATTATACGGTCTTAAGAAAGCTCCTAGAATGTGGCATAAAAGATTGACTGATGTTCTTCGTCAATTGAAATTTCAAGGTTCTAAGTCCGATACTTCTCTTTTCTACTGTCATCAAGATTCTATGGTTATCTTTTGCTTGATTTATGTAGATGATATTCTACTCATGAGTTCCAACACTGTTGCTCCTACCTCTCTAATTGCTCAGCTCAAACAGATTTTGAGTTGAGGCCCATTGGTGCATATCCGGTCTTCTATTAAATCAATCTAAGTATATCTCTGAACTTCTTGACAAAGCAAAAATGTCCACGTGTAATGGAATTTCTACTCCTATGTGTTCAAAGGAGAAATTCAAGAATGTATTAGGTGATATATTTCCTGATGTTACTCTTTACCGGAGTATTGTGGGTGGTCTACAGTATTTGTCTTTCATCAGACCGAATATCTCTTTCTCAGTTAATAAACTTGCACAGTTTATGCATGCACCTACATCTATTCATTGGCAAGGGGTCAAGAGAATACTTCGTTCTTTGCAGCAGTCGAAAGATCTGGGCATATTCTTTCATCAATCCTCTCCAATTTGGTTACATGGCTTTACTGATGCAGATTGGGCTGGTAATCTTGATGATAGGTCTAGCACCACAGGTTATGCTTTTTATCTGGGACGGTCCTTAATTTCCTGGAGTTCAAAGAAGCAAACCTCCGTTGCTTGTTCCTTTACAGAAGCCGAATACAGGGCGCTTGCTTCTGGTGCATCCGAGTTGGGATGGCTTCAAATTGTTCTTCAGGAACTTGAAATCTCTATGTCTTGGCCCCCACGACTTCTATGTGATAATCTTTCCGTCACTTATCTCACACATAATCCTATTTTTCACTATAGAAGTAAACATATTGAAGTGGATTTCTTTTTTGTGCGTGATCGAGTGTCCAAGAAACTTCTTCGGGTAGATTATATCCTCACAGCTTATCAAGTGGCAGACATTCTCACCAAACCGTTGGGCAAGGATAGATTTCGATTTCTCAGTTCTAAATTGAGCCTTTGTTCCTCCTCGGCTCAATTTATGGGAGGGTGATAAAGTATTATGCTAGATGAGTAAATATGTTGGCTAGGTGTGTTATACTTGTAATTATATACTCATATGTAATGTGTATAAATGCTCTTTGATACATCAATAATAATCATTGATTCCCTCATTCTTCAATAGTATTAGCAAGATGAATCCCCCTTATGACTTTCTATCACACAAAAATTCAAAATTTTGTTTTGCACACACCATTCACTATCAACAAAATGAGCAGTTAAACACATGTATGACAAATTTTGGAGACTTGTCCAAGTACCAGTAGTGAAAGAAACTCTTTGACATTGTTTAAATATCATTTTTCACTACGTCATTTTCCTCAATAGATGACACTAGATACATGAAAAACACATTTTTGCCTATCATCTATATTTTCTTTGTGACGGGTTTTTAAAAAACCGTCATCTGAATGCACACAATGAAATTTGATATACCTTTAACATGACACCGCTTTAATATTGATTGTCATGTGAAGAAAATGTGCCAAAATGCACTTTTAATCAGACGACAGTTATTATAATATCTGACATGTGAAATGAAAAAAAAAATAATGAAATTTTCAAATTAGAAGCGGCGGAGCAAAAAAAATTCTCAAATTTTAAGCGCACGTTGAAATTGGGGGAAATATAAATTTGAAATAGGAAACCCTAATTCATATCATTTCTTCTTATTCTTCTTCTTCAGCCGTCTCCTTCCCCATTCTTCTTCCCTGCCACTCCTTTTCATTTTCTTCTTTCTTGTTATCTCCCAAGCAAGGTTAATGCCCTTAATTCCTCTTCTTCATCTTCTCTGTTTCATCATCTTCTTCCTTTTTCTTTCTAAAATCAAGCCTAAGCTAATAAAATGTTCTTATCCCTAAATGAAACCCTAGACTCATCTCTCATTCTAAGCTCCATTAACCACTGGTCTTCCTGGTGACAACGACGGCGGCCCCATCTTCTTCCCGGTATATCTTTGCTAAGTTCATTTCGATTGCACTGCTATTTCACTTTGTTTCTATGTTCGTTGCTCCTTTCCTTACTCATTTTGTTTGTTTCAGATCTGTCAAGTCTGCGCTGTAACCTAGATCAGTGGTGGTTGTTAAAATGACCGGAGGTAGTTCTGTGTTGAGTCGAGGTACTTAGCTCTTCATTTTCTCTTTCTTATACTTAGTCATCACTCTTTTTTTTATTAAATTACAGATTTATCATAACAGGATACTAGAAATCCGATATTGACATGAACAAGAGGTACTTAGCTCTTCAATTTCTCTTTGTATATGCTTGTTTAATTAGTATGCAAGTGAATGAGTTTATAGGTATTTTCCTGTCTTTTGCGGTATATTAAATTGCTTTAGCTTGCTTTAGTCCTCAATTTTCTCGATTGCTAATCATTTGAACAAGTTTAGATTGTATGAAAATGGAGTATTGTTTTGACATGACCAGTGCAAGTTTATTTATAGTTTAATCTGGATTTTAATTGATTGTATTTGGTCATTTGGTTGTTGAGAGTTGCTCTTCGTTTCTTTTTCACATGATTTAGTTTTTTTATTGGCTTTTTATGATTTTTTTTTTGTTGAATGTTTGGTTGTTTGGTACGGAGGTTGAAAATAGGCGAAAGCGATTGTGTGATTTGCTTTATGCTATTTATTAGGGGCGTTAGACTGGTTTATTAGGTACTTTGTTTGATGAATGCTTCGATTGCAATCAAATGATGTCCTAATCTGAAATTGTCGTGTGTTTTTCTTGATTTCTTGAAATTGTTGGATCTGTCTAATATTTTATAGGCTTTGTTGTTGTTGTTGTTGTATTCTCAAATATAGTGAAATATTGAAATTTCAAGTTTAAATTTTAAAATTCTATGAACTTATCAATCTGGTACTTCCCATCTTAGCAGCAAGTTCCATTTGTTTGCATTTATTCTGAGTAGATTATTTAGAGTTTAGGAAGAAAATTAGTTTCCTTGATGGTTGTTGGCATGTGTTTTATTAAATTGGTCAGCAGACAAATAAGTTTTTTTGAAATTTTAAGGTTGTTATGTAATTTATTCAGCATTTTCTGGTTTTTGTTGTGCTATGCAGTCTACGCCTCGAGAATACAAAAAGTGGAGGAAGAGAATACTAAACGAAGAGGAGCTATGAGTCATGGTGGCTTGTGTGATGGTCTCCGAAAGGGAAGAAAATGAATAGAAAGAAAAGGTAAGCAAGAGATTGAATTGGAAAATATGTGTTTGTGATTGAGTTAGACAATCCACACCTTTCAAACGAGTGGAAACTCCAGCAGGTCATAGACATAAAAGAATATGAGAAAGAATAAGAGTGTTTCTTTCATTGCATAAAAAATTTAACAACTAAAAAATTTAGGTATACTTGAAGTACCTTTCTCACTTTTTCCTTGATAATTTCCATAACACCAAATACAAATTATTCTCCCAATCAAAACCACCTTGTGAATCACGAAGTTTTGTAAAATGTTCCCAAACATGAGATCTAGACTTATTATTTTCTTGAGAAATAGATGCATCACCTGTTGGAGATGGAGAAGAGTCAACTATGTCATTTTGGATATTTGGCCCATCGGTACTGACATTATCACCATTTGATTGAGGTTGTGGTGGTATCATAGAGCTGAATGTAATACTATCTATCGATGAACTATCACAAGATAATTTTCGTTTTTTACCCGAAGACGACATTTTCCTACATTACAAGAAAAGTAAATAGTTAGGATAAAACATAAACTTAATGTAGAAAAGGAATATTTCAGAACTATTTTTCAATAATTAGAATAAACATAATTGTCTTCTAAAAAAAACAATACTAGCTAGTTAAATCTTATCAAGAAGTCTCCATCCATTATCAACATAGAAAAATGCTTTCTCATAAATAATAATATGCAAAACCAATCCAAAAAATAAAGTACCACTAAGACTAAAGAGCCATTTAATTTATCAAGCTAAAATTGAGCATAAATAAAAGCTATAATAGTAAACAACATGTAAATGAAACATCAGATTCACGTGACCATACAATTGCAAGAGTGTCCTCTAATCGTGCCCACACCGTCAACATGAATACAATCAACTAGTCAAAATCAAGCACAAGACATATTAAAAATTAGGTTTATAAGGAGGCAAATAAACCCAAAAGAATATATCTAGCTAAGCTTCACATACCAGTAATAAAGAAAACGCTCAGACTTTATATTTTAAGATACCAAACAGAATTGAAGATAAAAAAAAAGAGTAACGCACGACTCTAGGGTAGGAATCGAAAATATCGACCGCTCTTTCAACAAATTCATCCCACATACTTATATAAACTATTTAAATTACAGAGATGAAATTAGGGCAATGAAGGAAAGATTGGGACATTCTAAAAATCGAGGAGTTTTAGGGTTCTTATTCTTTCGCAAAATTACCCAATCAGAGAAATTAAAAATAGAAAATGTGAATGAGAAAAAGAGATCAATAGACAAAACTTACGGATTCTTCGAGGGAGATTAGTGTTGTCGATTTTCTGGAGACCAACCCCAAAGAACCTTATTTCAACAAATAGAAAGAGTATTAACTCACAAGAAAGAAACAACAAATGCAAGTTTAGGAGTTGGAGGTTTAGAGATTTAAATGGAAATGGAAGGCGACGACGACTTCTGTATAGAATTAGAGTTAGAGAAAGGTATAAAGAGAGGGTAAGACTTTTTTTGTCCAGTAATAAGAGAGGTTAAGAGTGGGAACAGAAAAAAAGATATTATGATAAAATGATTTTTTATTATATTATTAAGAACAAATATGGGTGTAGACTTAGAGAAAATCTAAGAATATAGAAAAATAAAAACATTAATATCCTAATTTTTATATTTGACTAAATTCTAAAATATAATATATGAATTTGTACATTTATCTATATTTGTTAGAATTAATTTAGAATTTTGATAATATGATATATATATATATATATATATATATATATATATATATATATATATATATATATAAAACGTATAAAATGGTATTATTAATATTAACAATGGTATTATTATATTTTTTTTGGTACAGAGGAAGGGCTAAGACCCCAGAACAAAAAAGAAAAGAACGGAAAAAAAAAGAACATCCCGACGTCTAACAAATAGCTTGGGACGTACCAACTTCACTTAAGTCTGCTAACAGAACATCCTGAAGGCATGCAGGGGGCCCATCACACTCGTGATAACCCAAAGAAAGACTTCCCGCGAAATTTGTCATCCAATCAGCTGCCTTATTCCCCTCACGATAAACATGATACACTTTCACATCCCACCTTCGTTTAATCAACGTCTTTGCACCCCTCAATGAGCCAAAAATATATGTGAAAACTCCTGCCAACTGTACTAACAAGCCGGATAACCACCTGAGAATCCAATTCCATCTCCACTTTTCGCATCCCCAACTTCCAAGCTAACTCGAGGCCAAAATACAGCCCCCATAACTCCGCTAAAACAGTAGTGCATATGCCAAGGTTACAAGCAAAACCCCCCAACGACGCACCTTCACAAGACCGAATCAGCCCTCCTGTGGACGCTAAGCCTGGATTGCCCTTGCTTGCACCATCACAATTCAATCTCACCCAACCGATCATCGGTTTCTTCCATACCACAAGCAAATTATAATAGCTAATGTTTAAAGAACTAGCTTGATACGTAGAAGAGTTACTAAGTTCTTTAACTTGATCAAGATTAAAATCAACCTTGTTAAAATTCCAGGCATTCAATGCTCCAAAAATCTTCTCATTTCTCCACCGCCAAATACAACCGACCAATCTAGCCCTGCCACTTTATTTTAATCGTCAAATTCCCGGTGATCCAAGAAGACAGCCCCGCCGAGAAAAAAGAGGCATTCACCGCCGGCGGAAGAAAGAAGTTCCAGATTTCCGACGCACTCCGACAATCACGAAGAACATGTAAGTCTCCCTGTACATACAAGATGGACAAATTTCAGTAGTCCCAATATGACGACGAACCCGATTAACCTTATGCATAATCCGATCATGTAAGACCGTCCAAAGAAAACAGCGAATCCGTTCGGTAACAGGAGCTTTTCAAATACAACTCCAGCGATTCTCCATTTTAGCAACCTCTTCTTCTTGCCAGTCACAATGTTAAAAGCGTATTTTACTGAGAATTGACATGAACTAGACTTAACCCAACTCCAACCATCCCTCTGATCCAGACCTTGTAAAATAACTAGTGAGGCAAGACGAAAAAGATACGCCGTCGGGAGATAAAGTCCCAAATCCGACCACTTCCAATTATTCGTAGAAGACCAGTAATAAGAGACCGTCCTCTTCAACTCATGAGTTGGAACCAAAGTGTTAACAACATCAACGAGACGAACATCATCAACCCATTTATCAAGCCAAAAGCTAACTTCCTTGCCACTACGGAGAATCCTCCCAACCCCTTGACCAAGAACCTCGACTCCAGCAACAATTGCTTTCCACACCATACTCTAACCCGGAACATTGAGAAACATATCTAGCCCCAAACGTCCTCTATCATACTTGTTCCACAAAACTCGAACCCATAACGTACTAGGCTCCGTAAGCATTCTTCACCCTAGTTTAGCAACTAAAGCCAAGTTGCTCTCCTTCATTTGTCGAATTCAAGCCCACCAAAACTACGCCCCTTGCATACCGTGTTCCAATTAACTAAGCTCATCTTCTGAACATTATCCGTAGACCCCTATAAGAACTTTCTACTAACCAAATCAAGCGAATCACACGTACTTGTTGGTAAGAGAACATATTGCATGGTATAAGTGGGGATAACATTCATGACAGAGTGAATTAAGGTCACCCTTCCTGCTAATGGTAAACACTTCGATTTCCAGTCTGCTAATCGCATTTTAACTCGATCAACCACATAATTGTAAGTATCCTTTGCAACCCTCTCATGAACTAGCAGAACGCCTAGGTACTTTTCCAAGTCTCTATTATAGGCGATGCCCAACTCAGAACACACATCATCTCGAACTCTATCAGTGGTATTAATAGAGAAAAAAACTCTAGACTTGGCAAGACTCACCTTCTGACCCGAACAGTCACAGAAAAAGGAGAGAATACCTTTCACAATTTCCGTTTGGTGGAAAGAAGCTTCCGCCCTCAGAACGATGTCATCAGTGAAAAAAATATGAGAAAGAGCGAGACCTGTCTGAGAAGCCTTAACCGGTCTCCAAGACTTATCCTGAACAGCATCCACAATTCGATGACTCAACCGTTCCATACAAAGAACAAAAATATACGGGGACAGTGGATCTCCCTGACGTAGGCCCCTCGTCGGCCGAAACTCTTCTGTCTTCTCGCCATTCCATAACACTTGAAGAGAAGAAGTCGAAACACAACTCATAATAATATGAACTAAAGAATCCGACAACCCTACTGCAAATAAAGTATCCTGAATAAAACTCCAGCTCAATCTGTCATACGCCTTTTCAAGATCAAGCTTCAACACCATACTACTTTTCCGTAAATACTTCTTCCTCATAGTACTAATCACTTCCTGAAGTAGAATAATATTATCAGTAATTTGCCGACCCGGGACAAAACTACTCTGCATCGGGCTCACTATCTCAGGCAGAAATTCACAATACACTTAGTGATCACTTTATACGAAACATTACAGAGACTAATCGGACGAAACTGAGTCAAATTCTCAGGGCATCTCACTTTAGGAATCAAAGTTATCAAGGTATCATTTAAGTGGTCAGCAAAGGTACCAGAATTCAGAGCTTGTAGCACAATAGAACAGGCTAAACCGCCGATAATAGACCAAAGACGTTGATAGAAAATAGCATGAAAACCATCTGGTTCAGGGGCTTTTAACGGACCCATGGAAAAGAAAGCTTCTTTCACCTCATCACTCGTAAACACAACACTCATCGCATCAGAAAAAGTAACGTCACAATTAGGAAAACTCTGTCTGGAATCCCACGTCGGTCGAAAAGGCATATCTTCCTGATCGAGACTTTTATAAAAAGCCATTGTTATCTCCTTCAACCTCGAGGAATCCCAAACCCAAGAATCTGTCTCATCCCGAAGACCTTCCACTTTATTCCTTTTCCGCCTAATAATAATGGACGTATGAAAAAAGATCGTATTTCGATCCCCGAACAGCAACCATTGAACCCTGGATTTTTGTAACCAAAGTAACTCCTCCTGGTTGAGAACATTATTCAACTCATACAATATTTTTCTCTCTAACCGAATCAGCCCACTCGTAGCTCGACTAGCAAGACGTAATTGAACCCCAGCAAGACGGGCATAGAGATGCTTTTTTTTTTAAGAAAAATATTCCCAAACTCCTTGTCATTCCACTCCTTCAAACACACGGCTAAGTTCTGCAGATTCATCCCGAGCGGAAGATTGGTACTCCAAACATATAAAATCGATCGAAGTAATTCCAAACATATGAATGACATTTTCTGGCCCTCTTTCCCTTCTTCTTCTTCTTAAAAGAAACATCTCCCTCATCTATCTCCATGATGTCATCATCCGATCCATCACTTTCAATGGTAATATTGTCAGCCTCTGTTCCATTGTGAATTTTAACTAAATCAATTTCAGTATTACTAGTCATCTGCATGATAGAATAAATACATGAGAAATTTACTCACTCTAAACTACACTAATAAATCTATTGTTACTTAAAACAAGCAAAAAAAATGGTATTAGTATATTAATCTTGGACAGAAATCAACCACCCACGAGTTTTGCCATGGATGAAGCTAGAAATGAAGAAAGCTGAACAAATTGGTCTAGTTCAGCGTCGAAGTCTATGGTTTAAATTGTATGGATTTTTATTTTATTTTTTGCACTTTTAAGAAACTTATTAACTTTATATTTCAGTTTCGTACTTATATTTGGTTGTTTTGTATGTTTGGCAGCATATAGAAGAAAAGAAAAAAATGAGGTACGGATGGGAAAGATGCATTCACTTAATTAACTTTATACCTCAAACTTTATTTATTCTCTTCTACTATTCAATTTATTATTTCGGCTTAACTATGCTCTACTCATTATATCTATTTTGTGCTATTTCATTATGGTTCTCGATGTAGATTTATGCTAATTTTATCTATATGGAATACTATATGAATACCAAATAAGAGACCGAGTGTATGACGAATAAGATTGATTTTGAAAGGTGTACAAATATATGTTCTCTTATTTTTATAAAATTTGAATTAGATTCTGAAAGGTATGATATGAATCTAATTTTAACACTGGAATTACATTCTAAACTATGAGTTTTTTTGACTTTTTCTTTAAGGTGATTTTTCTGGTGATTTTTAAATCTTTTTTTCTTTACTTTTGCAAGGACTGTGGAACCAGACTCGTTGTGCGATCATTCACGTTCAATTTTTTCATGCGAAGTCTCCACAAATTGTTTAGTGAGAAATAATAATTGTTAGGTGTTAGGTTATTGTTACTTTGTTTGAATTTAATTTGTATGTACTTTGTCTTAACTAGCATTGAATTATTTTTTACCCCACATTTTAACTGTGGACAAACAAAGTAATGACTACTTTGTAAAAAACAAAGTAACCATAAAATTTTCCTAATTGTTAATATACATGTAACTTAATGGTTCAAATGAACCAATTACAGTTAGAAATTAAATTGATATAATTTTGTTAATCGTTTTCTTTGATATAACTATACATGTTATTTTCGTTAGGCATGGTTATAGATTATATTCAGCGAAATTGTACATAGATATATATATTTGACCAAGATTAGTAATTTTAATAAATTTAATTATTTTCTCCTGAAGCAAATCGATGGTACCTCTCTAGTGAAAGTATAAAAATGAATGAGTGTGAGAAAAAGACATAATAATGAAATGTTAATTTTTTAAAAACAGGTATTAATTCCGTAAATATCCAAATTAATATTGTTTGAATTATTTGGGACCGCTCCCTTGACTGCTCTGAATTGGGGAGCCGTCCCATTTTTTTCGTGGGAATCTCCTTTTACAGAGATTTCCACGCGCGTTTTGAAACCAGTACTGCATGGACCAGTTTCAGAGGTGGTCGGAATGTCAGGGATTGGAAATCCTGGCTTGGGCACGTGGCACTGAAACCGGTTCCCCAAGGACCTATTTCTGTGAAATTCCTGAACCTGAATAGCGGAATACCGGTTTCACCTTAACTCTGGTCAGAAAAGAGCATTACAGAAGTAAATAATTTTAACCAAGCGGCTTGAACATGACAATTTCGAGATTTGGCATTTTTTTAGGATTTATCCTAAAAATCAAATCTACAAATAATAAAAACATAAAGAACAATTTAAGAAAAAAATATCAATAAAACAATAATAAATTACAAAAAAGCATCAAAATACACAAATTTACAATAATTAAACACTAAAATAAGAAAAACAAATAAACAAAGGAATAAAAAGAAATAAAAAATGAACATAAATAAAGAAAAACTTAAATGTGAACTAAATCACAAGAGAAAAACGTACCAGATGAAACAAACAAGAAATCGAACTAGTTGAAGGAACAATTATCTTCGATGAAGGTTCAGAATAAAGAAAGAGAAAATAGAAACCGAAACGGAAAAAGAAGGAACAAATTATTCCTCCCTCTCGTCTCCCAAACAAACACGGTCCAACCCTCCTCCTCCTCCCATCTTATCCTGTCTCTTCCTAACCCTCCTAACGAAAACCCCGTAAATTAATGAGATTTTAAAAGGAGAGGGCAACATGGTCTTTTCAACCAACCATTAATGAAAGAAAAAGTGCGCTGCAAATAGCAATCGAGCCGGATATATAGAATATAGAAAAAGTTTGGGTGGAGGTGAGTGTGGGTGATAGGAAAGTGATAGGTGGATCTGGCAGGCATTTTTAAGGCAAGTTTCCGCTGTCCTTCGATCTAGGACGGAGGATTCAGCTCAGATTGCGATATTTACTCATCTCATTTTCTTTCCAAATTTAATTCACTCTCATCATTATTATTTTTACATCATTAATGTAAGTATCTATCTATTTAATTATCTTTAGTAAGTAAGCACATTCAACTAATGTATGTATGTATATCTAACTGTTCGAACCCTAACTCATTAGGTTTTGAGTAACGAGGAAGACATGTGAAGTATAGAACCTTGATCTCCAAAATGCAAGGTGTTGGAGCTAAGATTAGGGTGGCAGTTCCCGTTTTAGTAACTGTATTGATCGGTTTGTTCGGGTTGTATGGATTGTTGAAACCCGTTTCAAATGGATGTGCAATGACGTATATGTATCCTACTTATATTCCAATTTCTCCTCCTAAAGATGCTGCCTCTGCCAAGTATGGATTGTACTTGTACCACGAAGGTTGGAAAAAGATCGATTTCAATGACCATCTCAAGAACCTCCATGGCGTCCCGCTTCTTTTTATTCCCGGCAATGGCGGTAGCTACAAGCAGGCAAGCCTCAATATATTTGCATTTGCCTCTGTTTTCAAATTCTATCGTTTTGACTCTGTTTTTCGCCTTGTAGGTAAGATCCTTAGCTGCAGAATGCGATAGGGCATATCAAGGAGGTCCACTTGAACGGAATTTTTATAAAGAAGTTCACCTGACTCCTGAGGAGGGAGGTGCAGATGCTGGTATGGCTGGCTTTAAATTACCTAACCAATATGCTAGTAGAATCGACTGGTTTGCTGTGGATCTAGAAGGTGAACATTCTGCAATGGATGGCCGCATACTTGAAGAACATACAGAATATGTTGTTTATGCCATACACAGGGTATTGTGTTATCATATTTGTCTTGTTATCTTCAACTGCTACTTGTTAAACTGAAATATGATATGATTATATACTTTTTAGTACAAATGGGTTCTTGTTAGTATGCATTATTTTTAAGAAAGTATAACTATACATGTCTGATAGAGGTAGTATTGAAAAGGAAAGTGACAGCTATCCTCTAGAGGTAAATAATTTTCTTATTTCAGAACTAGGAAAGCCTTCGTCAAAGATGTTTCTGTGTAAAGTTTTGGGTTCAACCTTATGCTTGTGAAGGTTAATATGCAATTTTCCCCCCTCTATTAATTGATTGATACATGAGTTTGCTTTCTGGAACTCTTCAAGTCCAAAGTCAGTAAGTTGCATTGATTCCTTGATATTCATTATTTCTATGTATAAAATTAGGTTCACCTTCTAGTTCTTATTACTCACTTATCTTTTCATGCGCTTACACCTTAGATTTGCACGACTCTAATGATGATTTCCCTTGCTTAATTGTAATTTACATTCTCTTAAACTTATTCTCGAAGCATTATTGCTTTTTAAATGTCCAGTTGTTTACATTAAGCAGATCTTGGATCAGTACAAACAATTTCATGATACCCGAGAAAGAGAAGGTGCTGCCAACTCTGGTAGCTTGCCGAAGAGTGTGATATTGGTTGGTCATTCTATGGGTGGTTTTGTTGCTAGAGCTGCAGTTGTCCATCCTCAGTTAAGGAAATCAGCTGTTGAAACTGTTCTCACGCTTTCAACCCCTCATCAGTGAGCTTTATAACTTCGTAATGCCCGTGGTTTGTCGTTTCACATATTAGTTGCTAGACTCACCGATTCTTTTCCAGGTCACCTCCTCTTGCACTGCAGCCATCGCTTGGTCATTATTTTGCCCATGTAAATCAGGAATGGAAGAAGAGATATGAGGTTCAAACCACTCGGACAGGACAAATGCCAGATCCATTGCTCTCTAACGTTGTTGTTGTCTCTGTCTCTGGTGGTTATAACGATTATCAGGTTATTTTAAATATATATTTTTGTGCAAAGATTTATAGCATCTGAGCAATTGGTGAGGTGCATGGTGGAATTCGTTGAGAATGTTAAACTTGTATCAAAAAGTGATTGATTTGTTCTTAAGGAAGTTATGCTTTAAAAATTGGAAGATACATTATGGAAATTTATTCTCTCGTTATTCACTGCAATACAGTTTCTTTGTAGTTGCACTCCTTGAGTTAGGCGATATATTCTGCTTAGAGTAGCACTTCAGAGTAACTGATTAGATCAGTCCCTTTTTCTACTGCTTTCTCCAATCCAGTCTAGTCTAAAAGCTTGAGCTATTAGGTACAGATGCGATAATTCATAATGCGTCATCTGTCATGATATTACTTCATATCCTTTCTGATTAGTGATGTATTATTGTTATTATATCTTTGTTTATCTATGGGTCAGTGATTAATAACTGTGTTACTGAGCTGCACAGTCTGGTGTTCACATTATCTCCCTTATCATATAGAGATATATTGAAATGAAACCATCTCTTTTTTGTGTGTGAAGGTGCGGTCCAAGTTAGAGTCCTTAGATGACATTGTGCCTTCCACTCATGGCTTTATGATAAGTAGCACAGGCATGAAAAATGTCTGGCTGTCAATGGAACATCAGGCTATCTTATGGTGTAATCAACTAGTTGTGCAAGTAAGTATGTTGTCTTTTCTTGGACCAAACTTAAGGCTACTTCAATTGCTGATGGTGCATTTTATGTCTAGGTATCACATACTCTGCTTAGTCTAATAGACTCCAAAACAGGTCAGCCTTTTCCTGAAACCACGAAGAGACTCGCAGTATTTTCAAGAATGCTTCGTAGTGGGGTTCCAGAGTCTTTCAATTGGATGAGACAGTCAGATTCATCTCATCAGTCAATTCATGATTCCGTGAAAGATTCCCTTGGTAATTTTTAGTCGTTTACATATGTTTATATCAGCTGAAGGCTATTTGTGGTTTGAAAATTTAAATGTTTACTTTTGGTAATTTCGATGGTGGCATTCATGTTGATGTCGTATAAATTATTTTATGACCTTGAGGAAGCATGTATTGCATGTGATAGAAAATTTGGAGCTGGAGTTGTGATTTTTTACTCTACAATTACCTAGAAAGTAGGCACAGTAGATTAGAAGAGGTTCAGCTAGAGTTTAGATTTGTTACAGGTTTTTGTAAGAAACAGACTGTTTATCAAGTCCATATTAGATTAGTATTTTTTCTATTTTCTTTAATAGTTAGGTATAATGTTTTATTTCCATAATAGTTGTTGTTTAGAATTCATGCATTAGTTAGTTTCCATTTAGGATTGGCTTTTCTTAGGAGGATTCTATTTTAAATGCATTAATTACTTTTTCCAAAAACTGCTTGTAATTCTTGTTTAAAGGTTACTACCATTTCTTCTAAAGAAGTGGTTACATGATTGTGGAGTTTTCTGTCAACTAGCCCGGAAGAATTAAAAGATGAGAGAGAGAGAGAGAGAGAGAGAGAGAGAGAGAGAGAGAGAGAGAGAGAGAGAGTAATGCTGAAAACAAAGCAAGAAAGATAAATAGAACTTCTTGTGCAATATTCAGAGTAATGCATTATTATCTGTACCTTTATATGTTTTTTGTGCAATATTCAGAGTAATGCTGAAAACACTGTTATGGGTTTGAGTAAGAAATCACTCATGGATAATTCTTAAACTGTTCGTATGGTAATCGGTCAACAACTTGTTTTCTTGTGCTGTTTGCTGTTAGATTGTAAGGTAGTAAGTTCAGAATTTTTATGTGAAATACAGCTAAACAAGCATGATAAAGCCATCTTTTATTATTAGCTTCAAAGGATTATACTGTGTCAGAATTTACTATCATGACTTGCAGAACTGTTAATCGTATTGCAGAAAATGCCTAGATAAAGAGCTATATGGTAGAGTTTTATTTTGCTGTTCCAATTTTTTATTACCTTGGAAAGTTACAAATATCAAAGATGGTCATTGTCTGATACTTGCAGGTTCTAACATGCGTGCTTTATCTGGTTGTCCCAGTAATATTAACTGGAACAATGATGCCCTTGAGAGGGATCTATACATCCAGGCTACCAGTATGACTGTCTTGGCCATGGATGGGAGGAGGAGATGGATGGACATACAAAAATTTGTTAGTGTTGCCATAGTTCATCATTAATATTTGGAATTCTTTTCAGCTTTTGTATTATAGTTTAGCTTTGGTCTTTTTGCTATTAGTGTGTTGTAGACTTTTGATCGTGGAGAGTTCGTTTCTCACTTTTATTTGCTTCTTCTCAGCATATCTTGGAGACAAGGTTTAAAGATTTCTACTCAGTTTATATACTTTCTATATGATTTTTCTTATAAAAAGTTGGAAACTTTTATCGTGCGCTGAAAGTTTGATCTTCTCATACTCAATTAGTACTTAGCTAGCATTCACGGAAGTCTAGAATTTTAATTAGAACTAACCAGTATGCATTGTCCATTTTCTGAAAATAAGATTTTCATATACCTTGCTTTTGTTTTCTTTATTTCCAATCCAGCATAAATCTAAAGTTGATTACAGTTACAACATTTGTCTGTAGAGTTCAAATGGAAAAAGCCATTTCATCTTTGTGACAAATCTCGCTCCTTGTTTTGGGGTTAGACTTCATCTGTGGCCTGAAAAGGGGAAATCAGCTTCAGAAGATGCAAGTAGCCAAAGTATTGTGGAAGTAACATCAAAATTGGTGCAGATTCCTTCTCGAGCAGCACCACGACAGGTTCTAAAAAAAATTGATTTTTTGAACGTATAATAAAAAAATTATTTTTAAATTTAGTAGATCAGAAAAACCAAAGGTGCTTATTAGGCAAACTCCGGATGAATTCCAATTTTTTCAATTAGGCTAAGCCGAAAAGTTGCTTCTTGTTCTTTATGCTGCTTCATGCATGTTGCCAATTTGAATTAATCAATCATTTTATGCTATCAAGTGGTGGTCAAAAGTTTTTATACTGTCAAGAGTTCGATTTGACAAAACTTGCCTTAATATGGGTGGCAACTCACTGCATGTGAAATCCTGCTTGTTTATCAGGTTGAACCTGGTAGTCAGACTGAACAAGCACCTCCATCTGCCGTTCTTCAGTTGAGTCCAGAAGATATGCGTGGATTTAGGTTCCTGACTATTTCAGTTGCTCCTCGACCGGTATTATTTCATTCAATATAACTTTTTGTCCTTTCCTTCTCCTAAATGTCATGAGGCTGTATTGGTTTAATACCTCTGGCTTACCTTCTTTAGTGTGTTATCCATATCTTGTATATGACTTCTATTTCATCTTATGATATACCTTTGGCTTAACTGCTTTAGCGTTTCGCTTATCTTCTAGATGACTCTGTATTAATCTATATTCATAATCCATGCCAAATGCTATACCTTGATAGTGCTTACATCTTGGTTACTGGAAATATTGACATAGGACGAATACGACTATATCTAGAGACTGGAGCTGCAAATGAACTACAACTGAGGCCTTTGTTATAAAATTATTCTAGATTAGGATATTCCAGCTGTATATTATGTGTATTACCATATATGTAGATATAGGCACTAATGCTAAGTGATAGCGGTTACCTTGTATAGAATCATAGTTCTGCATAAATAAGATGTAATAGCTCATAGTCAAGTGTGGAATAGAGAGTCATATTTTTCTCTCGATCATCTGATTTCAGCTGTGTTCTGTAACAGGTTGTGCAAACCTTTTGTAGTAAATAAATGGACAAACACTACTCTACTGGGTTACCTGCTAACCTCAGCTTGCATAAGCTTTGCTTGAGCAGTCTCATTCAGCATATAGCATGGAGTACTGCTAATTTTTAGTGACCTGTACTTTGCTAATACCCGTAGTGGCACACTAGCGCATGAATCATAGATTCATAGTTGTTCTTACAGTTTCCTATTAGATTTTGCATGTTAGAAACAGGACTTTATCAGTGGGATTTTTTTATCTAGCTAATCTCCGTTTTAACACATATAAAGGTAAGGTGTCTGCAAAGTTTATTGCCCGTATTTTCTTCTTGCAGAAATTTTCATGAATGCCATAACTGCGTCCGTGGTTTAATATTTTGACATGTTCGAGTAATTGACGTGTGTGAATCTCTGATACTCAGAGTCTTTCAGGCAGACCTCCGCCGGCGGCTTCAATGGCAGTTGGACAGTTCTTTAATCCAGACGATGGAAAGAAAGACTTATCTGTTCTGTTGATGCTTTTTAATACCTATTCTCGAAAGGTCAAAATTTTAATTGAAGATCTGAAATACTATATTAATTATATAATTAAACAACTAATTGGGAGCAGAAAGATGAGAGTAGAAGAGGGAAGGAAAATGAGGAAAGAAAACAGAGATGTAGTTTACCTTCTACCCTCCTTTGTACATTCAAGAGGATACTGGGTCTAACTACCGGTAAAGTGACTGTTATATTCTTTATGTTTCTTATGTAATTCATATTTTTTTCAAGGAAATTGGGTGACATTGCTAATTTTTGCCATTGTTTCCTCTCAGATTTAGAAGAGTCTTCTTCCCTCATTTTCCATTCCCCCACTTTCATCGTCTCTGAAAGAGTAGGATCTTTTTTGGATCGCTTTGCTCCCTGGAATTTTCTTCATCTCTTTCTCTCCATATCCATGCCAAGTGGTCTAAATTTGTGAATTGCATCAACCAATTTTATCCACAACTGACTTTTGACCTGCTGCATGACTCTAATGATGCTCAGGAAATATTTTTAGAAGAGGATCATTCCCTTGCTTTCAGTTTATCATTCCCTATTAGCTTAGGGCTTTTGCCTGTTACCATATCTCTGAAAACTGTGGGTTGTGGATTAAGAAGACCTGAGCTTCCTGCTGAAGATGCTGAAGAGAGGGATGACAGCAGTAAGGAATTCACTTTATTTCTATAATCAGCATAATGTTTTGATTTCTGTGGGGTTTTCTGATTATCCACAACACATCTCTGTAATGCTACCATTCTGTCACCATGGAATATGACATATAGTGAGCATGTACTTATATGCACCAAATCAGTTTAAGGATTGGCAGATGCTGGGGAAAATGCTGGAAGAGCAGAAGATAAATAATAAAATCTATCTAATCTATGCCAAAATTTGCATGAAAAAGATGTTTTGTTGAGTGCTTACTTTTGAGTATATACACTGAGGTAGATATTGTTCTGTCTTCCCTGGTATCAATTGGTTTAAACATCATGGCTTTCCATGTCTAAGGCTTTAAAATAAAAATTTATCCTGATATAAGATTAGCCCTTTTGGCATTTGTGTTGATTAATTTTACTGGGCAAAGGAATTAATATGATTATTTTGATCAGTGATTAGTTTCAGTACTGTGGAAATTCTAATTCCTTAGACGTGTCTTATTTCCAAAATCCCTTGTGAATATCTCCTCTTTGATTTATATCCTTTTATGCTTACTTAGCTTTCTTGGTAATTCAGAGCTTTGCAAATTGCGTTGTTTCCCACCGGTAGCACTTGCATGGGATCCAACATCAGGTCTTCACATCTTTCCTAATTTGGATGGTGAAAAAGTTATTGTTGATTCATCACCAGCCTTGTGGAGTTCTCCTAATGGATCTGAAAAAACCACTGTTCTTTTATTGGTATGCTGCTTGGTAACAAATTTTCCATATACATTCTATTACTAATTTTTTTTAGTGCTGCGTATATAATTGGATCATTGACAAAAGTACACTATTTTGTTTCCCATCCATTTACAGGTGGATCCTCATTGTTCATATAAAATGAGTTTTGCTGTTTCTGAACCTGCAGCTGCTAGCAGGTTTTTGCTTTTGTATAGTTCACAGGTGACTAGAGAACCCTGAAGTGGTTGTATTTTCCTGTTGTTGTGTAATGGTTGCTTTCTTTTCTTTTGAGTTTCATTCTTATTTTAGAAAATACCTTGTTTCCATGGAGTTTCTCATCATATTTACTATTACTTTTCATGCCTCGCTGTACTATGATTTATTCATGTGGTTCAACTCTAAACATAATTCATGCGGAAAACACTTATGATATCTTGGACGTCTCAATGTGGTGACATTATTTTTCCTTCTCAATAGCAATTCTAAGCTTAAGGATTTCATTCATGTCGAAGAGCTATTTGGATAACCTGTTAAACAGTTTTCTGTCCAAGGCTTTTTCCTGAGGAATCTTGTGGTGTGTGTTAATAATTACTTGGCAAAAGTCATGTATAGGAACATTGGTCTATAAAATGGGGGAAGCTTCTTATAATCAACATATGAATTCATGTGAATTATCATGGTATGTGCATACCTAGAATACAAAACATAGCTGTATTCAATCTTAACCTAGTTGGGACATCCAATTTCAAGTTGAAAGCGCCTCATTTATTTTTGATTTGAAATAAGCATGTAAGATTTTAATGAGCCTGCTATTCTGAAATTGCTTCGGATTAATGAGGAAATAGTAGTTTGAAAGCTTCAATGGCATGTTTATTAATTGTTAGTTTTCCATCAAGATGTATTTTCCAAATACATTTCTTGTAGGAAGCGAATTCTATTTTAGTGTTCTTCTCGTATGTATTTTTGACAAAGATGATTTAGTTAGTGGTGAAATGCCTTGGTGCTTGTACCAAAGAAATTAAAACCTCTTTTGGTGTAGTTGTATCAGAAGTGTTCCTGTAGTATTAAAAACCCTGTGGCCGTGAGTGCTTAGGCTTTTTTTGGCTAGTAGTGCTGTAAATCCTTTGGTGTGAAGACTGAGCTAGTCCGTGTTTTGGTATTTGTTTCTTGCAGATAGTTGGTTTCTCCATTGCAGTTATCTTTTTTGCTCTCATGCGACAAGCACATTCATGGGATCTTGATCTGCCTATACCCTCAATGCTGACAGCTGTGGAATCCAATTTGAGAATGCCATTACCATTTTTGATTCTAGGCGTGATACCCATTTTGGTTTCGTTGCCTATTTCTTTGCTAATGTCTCAACCCCTTCCTTCATTTGCTAGCTTCATCATTGTTGCACTGATTTGCTACTTATATGCAAATGGTTTCATAATTGTACTGGTCTCTGTTTCCGAATTTGTCTTCTATGCGGCTGCAACCATACATGTTTTCGTCAAGACAAGGTTTGTGAACTGACCTCTTTGTGTTTTTATGCTGTCTGATTAATTAGCTTACAAGATGTATATTGTTAATGTCGGGAGTCAGTATATTTAGACAAAAAGCAAGGCAGGAAAACGAGAAAAAGAAGTCAAAATAAGTTATACACGCAGTAGACATGTTCACATTTAGAGTTGTTAGTGTTCAATTGGTACATGTAAGCTAGATTTTTACCAAACAAAGAAAAATAAAAAATTGCTGTATGCATCTAGACAAATGCACTTGTCTTCTTTTCCTTTCCTGCCAACTTTTTCTCTACATTTTACTTGCTTGCATCCTTGTTTTGGTTCAGACACAGCCAGTGTTTCTAGTATATTTGTGTACTTAGAGGTTTCCATGTTATGATTTAGGTGGTCATTTGATTTTGGGTAAAGTACAAATAAAACCTTTGTGGTTTTAATGTTTTGCAAATAGAGAATGTGGTTTCATTTTTTGCAAAATGAGGCATGTGGTTTACATATTTGACAAATAAAGGAAATTGACTAACAAAATTTGTCACATCATGAAGTCAACCATCCACGTTATCAAGTCAACATGACATGTCATAAAAAATTTAATATTTTATTGTGCCACGTAATCAAAGTCAACAAGTCAACGTGACATATCATCAAAGTCAATTTGTCAATTTTGTAAACCACATACCTCCTTTTGCAAAAAATAAAACCACATTCATCTATTTGCCATTGAAACCACAAGGGTTTTATTTGTACTTTTCCCTTTGATTTTCACTTGCTCTGCAGTTGAGTTTGGTTTATTCACTTATTTTGCTTTTTGTTAAGCATGGTGTAGGTGGCAAGGATGGGAAGGGAATTTCCGCTTGGGATTTCTCCATTGGTTTATTAATCTTTCATCCAGTTTCATTTCATTGAAGGTAAATTCGCAACTCTGGCTGTAATTAGAATGGTGTTATTGACCATACAACCATCATTTAGCAGTGTTCACCTGGAAAATTGTCCTTGAAACCTGGTTTCTGGGCTTGGCTTCTAATTCTAAGTACACGGGAGAGAAGTATGACTCTCTGGATGTCTGTTTTCACTTCTATTATCTTCCTTTTGAGACTTCCATTCTCATTTCTAATCCCTACTTTTGGTCCTCTGTTGATGCTTGGATTTGTTTCCTTGATTTGAATTCCTTTTGAAGCAGGTTATAAGAGTTGTAAGACTCAATCCATTACTTGTAACAGCATTAACTGCAGTTACCTTGGGATGCCTAGTTCATCCAGCATTTGGCTTGTTTATACTTGTCTTGTCTCATGCTTTCTGCTGTCATAATGCCTTGTGCAGGTACTCCGTTTGTTTAACTTCAATATTCGATCATTCTGTATCTATTTTGTTTAATGTTTTAGTAGATACTAAGAGCCGTTGTATGTTTTTGTAACAGTTTTTTGACGGCTTCCTTTCGCAGTCATGCAAGGAGAAATGAACTGTTTGATTATAAAGATGAAGGAAATGAAAGTCAGGAATTTGTATTCAAACATAAAGGAGAGCTGAACCCTAACTCCCCATTAGAAGAGAAGAGCTCTGATAGTCCCAACTCTAAAAGTTTTGGAGACACGCAGTTGGAAATTTTTCATCACCGACATGGCTTATTTATGCTTCATCTTCTTGCAGCACTGATGTTTGTCCCCTCTCTAGTGGCTTGGTTGCAGGTATGAATGGTTCATTTATTTACTGTAAAAATAAAATGATTGAATTTAAATTTATGCATTTGTGTGATTGCAGAGAATAGGAATGGGTCATAGTTTTCCGTGGTTGCTGGATTCGGCCCTTTGCATTGGTGTCATTCTTCATGGTGTCTTCACTGCAAAACCAGAGTGCAATTCCGTATTTTCATTCCCAGCAATACATGGGAGGGAATTGAGATTGAACTTAATATACATGCTTGCTGGCTACTATTCCTATATGTCTGGCTTGGGCTTGGAGCCATACAAAGTGTTTTATGCCATGGCTGCTGTAGGGTTTGTATTCTTCTTTTGGAGGGGATTACAGAGAAGCGGGAAGGGATTTGTGCGAAAAAAGCATTCTCATAGACAATGAGTTATCTCTTCTTATTAGAGCCATTCAAGACATACACTACAAGGTTGTTGTCCATTGAGTATCATATAGAAGAGGCACACAGCCTTGCTTTTTGGCACAGATATATTAGCAGAAAAGGGATGCGAGTTTTGTTACTGGTGCATGATGTAGAGTAGGATAAAAGATTCAGGAAATTGTTGTTGTTGTGAGTTTATTTAGGCACGTAATGTATGTGCATGCAGCACGGCATTATTTTTGTACATGAAACATGTTTTGAGATTTAGAGAGAGCTGCTGATGAATGAGTGATTGTTGTAACATAGATAGCACATGGCAGAAAAGAAAACATTATTTTTTGATGTGTTTCGATGGATATCCATATGGTATTTATACAAAAATTCATTCATGTTCATCAAGAGAAGAAAAAAAACTGGTTGGTTGGAGTTATATTTTGAAATAAAACCACATGAAATCTACTAGCAGCTTAAAATGTATCAATAATATCAGAGTCAAACACCATGATAACAGTAAACAGTTTTGAGTGAATGAAAAAGAAAAACTTGTATATTTTCCTTGAACAATTGAGCAAAAGCAAAAAAAGAAGACCTAATATGAAACTACGAAAATCTCCTAGTTCGCATGTTGTAATTAGCTCTTGATGCCATTGCTCTGAGATTAGCTCTGGCTAAACTAAGGGAAGAAGAAGATGATGAAGAAGAAGTTCCTAGGCTAAAAGCCCCCATAAATTCTTGTCTCTGCAACCTTAGAGCCAATGCAGCATCTTCATCTTGGTTAGGTCTTTCTCTTCTCCTCCCTCTTTCATCTAATACCCATGACAGATTTTCTCTTTGCATACTCCTCTCCGCTTGTTCACTTTGTCTTGATGTTCCTCCTCCTCTGTTCCTTCCGTTCAATAACCGACTTAGTTGTTCTACTTCTGCCCTTGGGGAATATGCTGGTCTTTTCCGTCTTGGACCACCCTGTTCTACCACTTCTCTACTCGGGTCTTCTCGCCTATTATTTGATGCCTTCCTTGCTTCAACTTCTTCTGGGAACAGAAGTTGAATTGTGTTCCAAAGTACTGTGTTCACTGTGCAAGATCTTCCATTGCTGCAGCATAAGTAGTATCAAGTATCAACGCCTCCATACTTAGTTAAAACTAATAGTAAGTAGAGTAGAAGCGAATCAATCATACCTTATTAGCTCCCTGCACTTTGGGCATCTTCTTCCACATTTATCAGCCGCCGATCTCAAGCACTTTTTACAAAAGCTACAAGCAAAGATAACGATATCAGCATCAAGTTTCCTCCGATGTATGGAGTTAGTATCAAACACAACACATCAAAGGTAGAAACTTTGCGTTACCTGTGCCCGCAAGAAGTTGTACTAGGCTCAAAGCAAATCTCTAAACATATCTGTCATTTCATCCAAAAATAACGAGTTTAATTTCCTTAAACCAATCATAAAACACAACAACAACAACAAGTGACTCTTACTGCACAAGAAAGCTCTTCTTTTAGTTTATCCATACAAGGCGGAGGAACTGATTTTGAGCACGAATCTTGTTTTTGACATTCTTCTATTGCTTCTGTTTCTTTTTTCGCTTTCTCATTCTCTTCTGTCGTTTGCCAAAAAGAGATCAATTTCCTCGCCCAATTGCTTAACGAATTCAATATAGGGTTACAACGAAAAAATAAGAACATACCATGTTGTTGTGTTTCAGGTTTTTCTTCGTCTAGGTTAATGAAAGGGACAGAAATCTTTATTTGATTCCTGCGTTTTCTAAAATACACAGCGAGAGAGACAAATCAACTAAAATGATATCGATCCAATTTCAAAAAGAAGAATCTGTTAACGGGTAATGTAACAATAATAGCCTACCTGATTGAAGGGTTGGAAGGTGGAGATTTGAGATTCAAACAGGAGCGTTTCTTGATTTTAGAGTCTCGATCCGGTGTATCCTCAACTATTAGACTGGCGATAAGGATGGATTCTTCATCCCAGCCAGCCATGGCTGCCAAGGATTTAAATCTGGGACTGATCAAACTCTCGGGGTTCGCCATTGGACTCCGTATCAATTCACCGTCCACCATTGCCGCAAGGATTTTTTTCAAAGAAAGCTCAAGGACACGCCAAAAGAGTTACTAACGGTCGACTTCTTTTTCAAATACAACCTTTTCAATTTTTATTTTTTTTTTTATCAATTTTGTATTCCTTCTATTTCAACGGCTACTTTTAAGGAGTATACAATTTTTTTCCTTATTAAAAAAAAGGCTTAACTACCTACTAACCCCTAAAGTTAACAATTTTTTTCAGTTTAACCTTTTATGTTCTTCGCTTCCCATTTTAACCCCTCAATTCAAAAAAACAGGTCACTTTAACCCTTTACGACACATGACCAGTTGCACCTAAGGAGAGTGTAATACACTCTCTGGTAAAATATTGTTTTAACCCTTGATACTTTTTTTGGTCCCTCATTATTATTTTTCTTCTTTCTTCTTTCTCTTTATTTTTCCAAATCCTTCTTTCCAGAATTCTGGAATTTCAGAAATCTGGAAAAATTTGGAATTGAAAAAAAAAATAAGGAGAAGAAGAAGAAGAAGAAGAAAAAGAAGAGATGAAAAAGAAAGAAAAATAACATTTAAGGGCCATTTTGTAATTTACAAAAATGAAAAAGTTTCAAATTTGTCCCTTCACTCTCTTGCTCTTGCCACCTAGGCGCCACATAGGACCAAGGGGTTTAAGTGACTTGTTATTTTGAGTTGTGGGGTTAAAATGGGAAGCAAATAACATAAAAGGTTAAAATGAAAAAAGTTGCCAACTTTAGGGGTTAACAAAGTATTTAAGCCTAAAAAAAATATAAATAGTGACAACTTAAAACTATATTTCTGTTATCAAAAGAAAAAATATATATTTCTAATTAGAGAAATGGAGTCCCAAAAATAAAGAAAAATTAGAGTGCTTTTAAAATACGGTGATTTTTTAAAATATAAAAGTAAATAGATTAATTCAAAAGTTTTTTAAAGTATAACAAAAAAAATATGAATGTAAAATCTCTTCTAAAATAGAAAAAGGATCATCAATAAACTATAAAAGTCTGTTTATTATTAGAAAACTAAAAAATTATTTTTTCACTTAAAAGTATTGTTTTGTAATTGCAAAGTTGCTTTTTTAAAAGCCGATAAAAGGTGGTCAAGAAAAATGTAATATATAGTTTTCTTGAAAAACACTTGCCATACATATTTTAATATTGTTAAAATTTTTTTTGGGACAAACAATAGTCCTATACACACATGTATGTAAAAGTGGGATCACACAAAAACTTTTATATCTCAAGATCCTATCAAAACTTTTATATCTCAAGATCCTATCAAAACTATGCAGCATAGTTTTATTAATAAGGAAAAAGCAAAAGAGAACCTTTTCAATTTATTCTATCGTTATTGTTGTAGTTATAAGCTTAAAAGAGAAGAGAGAAAGATGATGTGACGAGTCATTATTATTACTTATTTATTCAAAATCATTTTTCTCACTTTTCTGAATTACTATATCGATGATTCTTAAGTGGACATGTCTTTTTTTAGACGAATCATTATCCTATGGAACTCGAATTATGGTATGAGCTTAGTGGGGCTTCCATTTGGACTTAGTGGACTGCCTTTTGAACTTAGACCTCTTAATTCGTCGGAGATGGATGGATAATATTCGGATGGATCTAATTACACTAATATAAATTATTTTTAATTATTTAACGTCATTAATATTATTTTAAATTATTTTTTCTAAAGTGGTGCACATGTAATATAAAAGTCTATCATCAAATGTAATAATATTGATTTTGTATTTAGTTGCAATGGTTTAAGCAAGTATAAGGAGCGTGTGGAATAGTAGACCAAATACAGGGAACCAATCAACCATTTTAGCCAAGTTAAAGGGCATTACGATGTATTAGGCAAAAAAAGAAAAAGAAAATACAAAAAAGCAAAGGAAAAATAATTTATTAGTTACTGATGTTTCTCAAAACTCATAGTTTAGTCTTTGTATTTTTAAAAATTCATTACAAGGTCTTCATTTTTCGCCATTATTAACTCTTTAGTCTTTTTTTTTTATTATTGCTTAGATTTTAAATATGTTCATATTTGAACTTTCAAGACATCCATACTGCATTATAAAATGAACTTGTTATTCTGTTATGCCATGTCTTTCTGTCTATGCCGAAATATTAAAATTACAGATTTAAAAAGAATAGATCGAAGGACAAAAAGTTAACTAAATATGACTATCTTGTGGTAAGTTTTTCAAAATATGAGAACCAAACAGTAAATTTTGACAAAAGTCAGAGATTAATGGATCATTTTTCCAAAAACAAAATTGTTCACAATTTTTTCATATCCGCGTGAGTAGCAAATATCAGCCCACAACAACATAGTCCCCATACTCTCAACTCGCATCGCACATTTAAGCAAAATATGAATTGATGTTGGACTGATTTGACTCGCAGTACCAACTTGATCGGCACCATATACAGAAAGATGGATGGATGGATTCTTGCAAGCACTTGATCTTCTATTTCTCTAAGTAGAAGACAAGTGTAAGGTAAGGTAGGATAAGAGGAGAACATATCAGGCAATGAAGGAACGAGATAAAGACAAAAGACTAAACGGTGAGGTTTGATACGCCTAGCATCACATCAAGGCGTGGCTTGAATATAATAACTATCTTCTTATGCTAATAGTTAAAGCAGATGAAGACACTGGGGACGAAAAAACAGCCGACACAGAGCTCAAGAATTTCATTGCCAGAGAACATGAAGCAGTGGTGAAAGACGGGGTCTTGTATATCATCATCCCTAAACTAAACACATAGATATTGATGTAAAACGAAAAGCACAATAAAAATAACAGCATATATTTTCTGATTATGTTTCCAAATCCAAAATATAAGACAAATTTGTAGCCATTTGCATTGAGAAAAGAAATCACAAAAATGTTTCATCAGATAGTATATACATGGTTCACTGGTTTTTTTGTATCTCAAAATTCTGGGTGGGTACAAAAAAGTATATTGAATCAAAGCTGTATCACATAAAGTCCTAAGAACAAGAATGAGCTTTTCTTATCCTAACTCAATAAAACCTGTAAGAGCATACCATCTAAGTAGGCTTCTTCTTTTGTCCACCTTTTGATATGCGCCTCAGCACTTGAGAGCCCCTTCTAAATCCCCTTTTAGTGTAATAAATAATACCCCAAACATTAGAAACCAGCAAGAAAATTAGACAGTTGAAGAATTTAGAATAAGCATACATACCTCCTATACAAATACAAGAAGGCGTAGAAAAGCGACAGCAGCATCAAAATCATGACCGAAAGAATAATGTACACTTTACTAGTTCGCTTCTGCACAATTACAACACCAAATGAATAAGATTCTAACTATCAAATGAATGCATAGTTCATGGTAATAGTGAAATGTTTCAAATTTTAAAGATAAGCATATGTTAACTTGTCTTGCTCATTTAGTTGAAGCATAAATCAATAGACTGAGATTTCCAGCCACTGTAGGCTTGAAAACAGAATGAAACGACTAGTTGCTCTAGCTCATTGACTTCAGTTTTGCTACACCAGTTTCTTTTTCTCACAAATTTAGGAGAGGTTTTTGTTTATTTACCTTGCCTCCTTTTGGAAATGGCTTATGACGTCTACTGCAAGTGTGGGCATCACAAAATTGTCGCAAGAAGATCTCTGCCAATTCAAGAAAAAAAAAACAGTTAGCAACATGAAAAGAACCACAACCAAAAAAATAGCAAGTTTTCCAATTTCAGAGAAAATTGTACCATTAAGGCGATGAGCTGAAGGACCCTGATTGACAGGAAAACAACTACCAGCTAGACTCTGCATTGAATTGCCATCTTCAGGAGATTCATAACTAGGAGATGTATACGAAATGTAAGTATGAATAGGAGATCACCTCACCTCACAAAGATGTTTATTCCTGGCAACAGCTGCAGGATTACACTTCTTGCGCGGTGCTGAATCCATAACTAAGTCACAATGTAATGCACCACATAAATCTCCCAAGCACTTACTCTCACTCTGCAATAAGGACCAGCATCACATGTTTGAAGCATGAAATACAAAATTAGATGTGACATCCATGGCTGGCAATGCCTAAAGCAAGTAACTTTGGAGAACAAATTAGAAATTCCAATATAAAGACTAGATTGCAAGAGTCATAGCACTAGCACATATATATCTTGGTCAAACAACTGAAGTTATTCCTGATCCAAAAACTTTACTGCTATAAGAAACGTACACGTTATGCTAACCAAAACAAGCACTGCAGCTCCATGAAAGCATATAGAACTTTTGACACTTGGAGTTTGAGCTAAGCAAACAGGGTATCAGAACATACATGATTTTTGGTTTTCAGTAACCTAATTAAGGGAAAAGGAGCTATAGAATTTACATATATTCCACAAGTTCTTGTGTGATAACTGCATCCAACTTAAACTATTCCTCACTCAGAACATTGATGCTTCCTTATTAGTTTAGAAAAATTGTACAGTAGATCTCTTGCTAAAAGCACAGGCGAGATTTCATTAAGGTAGTACATCTCTTGATCTTAAAGATGCATTAAGTAGCTATAATTCAATGAAACTAATTAAAAAGCATTCTTAAGGCTCCATTTCTGTTCTGAGCAAGGTGTCGTTAATCTGGCATCTTAATTAAGCTCAACATGTCAACAAGCAGATGGCAACAACAGAAAAAACAAAGTAAATCACGAGATGGTGAATAAAACCAGAAAGCAAGTAAAGGTAGAAAGAAAGATTACAGTATTCAACAAATGAGAGTGTCGGTTTTCAAAATGCTTATCGAGGTGGAATTCATCATAGAAAGCCTTTCTACAGAAGCCACAACGCCAATCGTTTCCATCACCATGGATTTTATGTTGTTCTTGATCCCTATAGATGTCGTTGTGAGGGTGAAGTCTACACTTGGGGGAAATCTTATAATGTTCCTTGTCCACAAAGGGCATCAAATACTGCAGGTAGCGAAGATAATGAAATTATGATTGTAGTTATAATTAAAATTAGTGAGAGGTTGAATTAAAAGAAGAAAGAAACCTCTTGGATAATTTTCCATGCAGCCCTGCTCCTTTCTCTTGAACAATGCACTTGGTGTGCATTCTCTAGAGTTCTGAAAAAAGAAAAGAAATAAATCAATTGAATAAAGCAAGAAAATTTCATTCAAGACTGAAAAAAGAAAAAGAAAAAGAAAAAGAAATCCGAGGCAGCGGTACCTTTGAGGTGCAAAATCTTGAGAATCCTGAAGAAGAAGAAGAAGAAGAAGAAGAAGAAGAAGAAGAAGAAGAAGAAGAAGAAGATTAGGGTTTGATTTTGTTGTTTTTAAAGATTGGAGAAGTGAAATTGAACAAGTAAAGAAACAAGTACCTGAAGTGGAGGAGTAGAAGGAGAAGAAGAAGAAGAAGAAGAAGAAGAAGAGAGTGTGAAAAAGTGAAGTGAAATTAGGAAGAAGATGACCACAAAAATGACAAGAGGTTGAGAAGAGATGATGATGAAGGCCATATGACAAGAATACTACACACTCAAGAAATCAGCCACCATGCCTACACTTGAAGTTCGGAGAAGAAGGAAAAACAACATTTCACCGTGCGTGCGTGACTCTCTCGAACCAATCAATACTCGCCACCTACTCTTCCTTTCGTTGACTTCGGTTCTGGAGCTTTCCGCTTTCTCCAATCCAACAAATCAAATGTGTTGGTGTCGCGTCGACACATTTGTAATTACTGTTGTAATTTTCGTGTTTTTCGTGTTTTCGTGTTAAGAGCCGGCCGTGTTTGGATTTGGAATTTCGACACGAAAGATGTTCTGTATCGTATTTGTGTTTAGAGTTTTGACACGAACTTGAAAATTGACACGACACAAAACACGAAATTGTCACCTCTTGTTAGACTACTACAACATAAGAATGAGATAAATACAGGCTGTGTGATCCCCTCGATTACTAAATCAGATAAAAAAAATCAATGATTTTAAAATTCGATTATTAAATAAGTCGAGCTTGAGTAAAGTCGTTTCAAATTTTCGAAGGTCTTGGGTAATTTGTACTCTTTTATTATATGTAAATTTAACATATATAAATTTAATATTGTTTAAATAACGACAAACACTAAGAAATTGTTTGTTTAGAGAAATAAAATGAGAGATATGAAGATTAAAAGCAAGTGATGGTGTTATTCCTTGTTTGTTTATGAGATAAAAGGGATGTGGATGGAAAATCATTTTATCCTCAAATTTCATCTTGAGTATGTTATAAGAATGAGGTAAATTACACCATTAGTATCCAAACTATACCATCTTTCCTAAGCTGGTACCTAAACAAATTTTTTTTCCATCCAAGTACCTAAACCTAACGGTGACTTCCCATTAAGGTCCGAGAAACCAGCCACCAGCAGGTCATAGCCTATTTGACCAAGTTGACCAAGTTTGACCAAGTCAAACCTACATTCAAAAATATCAATGGATTTAAAATGTTTATTTTGCCCTTAATCTTTTTCCATCCCTTATTTCTCTTTCAACCTTCATAACAAATTTATTTTTTTATTCTTTTCTTCTTTTTCTTTCTATTTCTTCATAACAAAAAATTTAAGGACTGGAGATCTGGAAAATTTCCATATCCGCCGAATCTTGGAGGTCTCCGGCCGGCGACCACAGATATGGAAGATCCTGGCGGTCTCTGGCCGGCAACCGACCGACCGATCGATCGATCTGGAAATTTTCCAGATCTCGGCCATCCGACAACCACTGGATCTGGAAAATTTCCAAATTCTGGTGGTAGTCGCCAGGACGGAAACTAACAGTTTTCGTCCAGCGACACCACCGGTATCTGGAATTTCCAGATCCAACGGTCGCTCATCGGAATCTGGAAATTCCAGATCCTGGCCATGGAGGAGACGAGGAAATAAGAAAAAAAAAGAAAGAAGAAAGAAGAAGAAAAAAGAAAATAGAAAGTAAGAAGAAAAAAGAAAGCAGAAAGAAGAAGAAGAAAAAAGAAAGCAGAAAGAAGAAGAGAAGAAGAACATTCAAATTGTTTGATTATGGAGGTGGGAGGAAAAAAATAGTGGAGGAAAGAAGATGTAGTGGAGGTTAATTTGGTCATTTTCATAAGATAGTCAAAAGGGTCAAAAAAATTTTGGGTCAAACTTGGTCAAATTAGAGTTGACCACTGTTGACCGGTCACCAACAGGTCATTTGGACCTTAATGGGAAGTCACCTTTAGTTTAGGTACTTGGATGAGAAATTTTTTTATTTAGGTACCAGTTTGGAAAAGAGGGTATAGTTTGAGTACCAATGTTGTAATTTACCCTAAGAATGGGGATGAGATATGTTATGGAGAAAGATAGATTTGACTTAGTAGTCCTTAGCTATTTTAAAAATCTACTTCATATCCTCCATTTCACAACCCTTTTTATACCGGTTCCAGTTTCCCGTCCTTCATCCCGTCGTCGTTCCATGTTCTTCGTCTCTCTCCATTCTCCGTCCTATGCCACCGTCCAACCACCATTTTGTGTCGCATTATCCCAGATTGTAAATAAGGACAAAATTGTACTATAGTTTCCTCATCTCAATCTCATCTCATGTACCAAACAGTTGACTACTCATCCCTTAAACTTAATCTTATCCTCACCCCCTCCCCCCGTTTTTTATCTCACTCTAATCCTTCTCATATCTCATCCCTCTAGCCAAACGATCCGTAGGTAGTAAAACAAGTAGTATATTATTGACTACAAGTCATATCATATGATATATCAATCTTAAAATAACAAATAAAATCTAATAATAAATAACATACAACCAGTGAATCCACTTTAGCCAAATTTTGTTTCTCAATAGACAATGTTACCTCGAAACTGTAACTTGAATCCACGTAAGCTATTACCACTTCAAAATAGTAAATGTTAGCCTAAAGGGGCCGTTGACCGGTGACCCCTCTCCGATGCTAAAGTCAGTATATAACTTGTGATCGGAAAAGTAATGTACTCAGAGATTGAGTCTAGAATAATGTACCTTAGATTGTAGAAATCCCGTATATTTATAGTGTTGTAATGATATCTCCGAATTCTAGTTGAAATAGGATTCATCAAGGATCCCGCCAATTCAGGCAAGCCGTCACGATCCTATTTAGCTTGCTATTTCCTATTCGGATTAGAAGACTAAACAAGAACTTGAGTCCACGTAGGAGAGAGATTCTCCTAGCTTGCCTATTCAATGCACGTCCTATGTGGCAAGTGAGACTATTCTACTTAGTCCCGTTTAGCCAACGTGGCAATAATAAAAGTACCCGTTGATCCATGTGGCAATCTAAATATTAGGTGATAATAGAAGCCCCCCCCCCCCCCCCCCCCCCCCCGCCCCACAAAAAGTATAAACAAATCCTTTTTTAGGGCTTAAGTCCAATCAGCCTAACATCCAAATACGAAACAAAACTTAAAGCCCACGAATTAGGCCCATTGGTCCAACCCGCGTAACCAGCCCAACGGCTCTTACCATTAAACCCAACCAACTCAGCGCACGCGGTCATTGAAACACCTACACATGTCAACAGGCGTGGTCTGTTCAAAAAACTTCCCTCCAAGCAAACGAAAGGGTTTTTGTATTTCGAAAATCCCATTTTGCCTATAAATACGAACAAAAGCTACTTCATCTTTCACATTTTCAAAATTCTCAAGTGTTTTTGCAACCTCACTCTCCAGATTTCTGCTAGATCATTCTAATCGTAAGTAAACTGCAACTTTCCTTACATCTTTCTCAATTCTACTTCTAAATGGCTTCATCATCCAACAATCCCTCTAAATCGAGCGAAACCCCTCAATCCCCAGACCCTGAACTCAACCATCGCAATCGTCAGACAATAATGGATTGGTTTGAGGAGGAACTCACTCCACCTCGGATGCCTGAGCAAAATCGCAATAACCTTACACCATACACGGCTTCTCGAAACCCTAACCCACCGATCCAAATGCCTGCGCGAGCCCCACACCCAGATCAGGGCAAATGGAAGACATCTTTACCCCACGAAGTGTCCAAGATTGACACGCTGGACGCGCTTCGTGTCCTGAAACAAAAGTTTCCTGACCTAAGAGATTTCGATTACGATGTCCCTACGCCCGAAGATAGAATGTTCACGGGCAAAGTCCACAAAGTGGCTGTTCTCGAGAGGTTGATGGAGTACGGGATGAGGTTTCCCTTACCCGAGGTCGTGAACGATATCCTTAACGAGTTCAACCTTTGCCCCACACAAATCGTTCCCAATTCGTGGGTCGAAATGCTTGCACTCGTTAGAGTGTGTCAAGACCTGGGAGTCCTGCTTACCGGGAATCTGTTTAAGTACATGAGAACTCCCATTAAGGCCGCGAAGCACCCCTGTGTATCCTTCAAAGAAGTCCACGATCCCAAAGGCATCGCTGGCGGCAAACCTTCTTCACATAGTGGGCATCGTTCTCGTTGGATCTGGGTTGGCCATGAGGATGGAAATCTCCGTTGGCCATGGAGAATCAGTTTTAATGAATTCCCGACTAATCCAAGCACATGGAGGAACCCCACCAAAACGGTTATCCTTAGCGAGGAGGAACAATGTTCATTTGAGAAGCTGCAGAGATATAAACCTACTGGTCCCATTCCCCTCGATCAATTTCTCACCCGCTATCGAGGCAATATGCATGTAGCCACTGTAGGCGAGGATGGGACCATTTTTTATTATCCTGCTCCCGAAGTGAACCGAGCTCACCTCGGGGAGCCAATTTCGCTTCCTCAAAATCCTTGTAAGATTTCTTGATTTTAACTTTTAAATTTGTATTTGCAGGACTATTTTCATGGCTCCTAAGTTAACTTACAAACAACGCCTTGCAGCTGCTCGCCTCAAGGCCCTTGGTGGGGAAATCGTAGCCCCCAAAGTTATCCAACAAACCTCGGGACCTCGAGCTACGGCGAAGAAAATAAGAGCCTCCGCTATTGGAAATGTTACTGTGAACGAGGTTCACGAGCCTGAAACTGCTCCTGTCGTGGAGCCATCTGCGCCCGAGAACCAACAGCCACTAGAAATCCCAAGTTAACTTTACCATTAATAAAGAGTTTTTTACAATTCTTTAATCGAGCCTAACTTTCTTTATCTTTATCCAAAAATCCAAACTCTCTCCTCGGGAACCGAGGACAATCAGGTACACGAGAATCCCGAAGTTCTGTCTTTGGAAGCCCCTGAAATCCAAAGCTTCGAAGAACAAAACATCCCGAAGCAAACACGGTCCAAACGGAAGACGATGACAGTGGCCCTTGACTCCTCGAACCCTTCGAGCGAGGCCACAGGGGAACCCAACACTGACGATCCCGAGGAGCCCCAGGCCAAACGTGCTCGTGAAATTGAGGGCACGAGCACACCTCCTCATCTTAAAAAACCATTGGTTTGGGAGCCCAATTGGCATCCACTCTCACATTGCCCCGAGCTAATCAACACAAAGGGTAGAGCGCCTCCAGATTCCGTTGTGGAGCAGTATGAAAAATTCAAGCTATACAATGTAAGTTTTCAACTTGAATTCGATTCTTCATAACTCCACTATAATTTATCAAACTATATCCTGATAAACTCTTTATTTTTCTATGCAGTTCTGGTCGGAGCGCTTTCCTCAGGTCTCTCTAAGCGTTCCAGAAATTTCTAAAGATGTTGCACAGGCATGCCTCGTTCCTGAGGAAGTCAAGCTCGCAGAAAAGCTAATTGACAAGGAGTTAGCGAAGCTAGTGCATGTTCGCCAGGCCAAAGTAATAGTTTGACTAATGCATTAATCAATCTCGTTTAATTCTGTGAAATTTTCTTGTTCTTGAATTGTTTTCCAATCGTGCAGGCTATGGCTGCGACGGAGATCATGTCGTACCGTTATCTCCAGAAAGCTGAGTCCCTCGAGAATTACCGTCATAAATGGGCAGTAGCTTCGGATAAGCTAGATGAAACGGAGGATGCCATGATTGTTGGCCCAAACAAGAACAGAATCACCTAGAGGGGGGTGAATAGGTGTCTAAGTTGTAAACTGAAAATTTTAAGCTTTTCAAGAAACATAATATTTCAGAGTCAAATTTTCTCAGAGTCAGAGGCTAGTTTAAAGAAACAGCTTCTGAGGGAAATTCTGCCTAAACACAGTTTAACTGCTTTCAGCAGCAGAAGCTCTGAGTTAGAGAACTTCTGGACAGTCTTCTGAACAAAGACAATGATATAAGGAGTAAATATGTTTCAGCGCTAAATATAAGAAAAGTACACAGAAGGAAATTAACAAGTATAAGGAAGGGAGAAAGAGATTCAGGAGATCCTGATGAACAATTCGATTTATCCAAGTTCGCCACAGAATTCCTGTGACTACGTCTTGTCCCTTGTGGTCGCAACCGCCAGAGATTTTAAATCTACTATTCAGAACTTTTATGGCAAGTTCAGAAGCTCCTTTACATCAACAGAACATAAGCTAATTTCTCACTTAGTTCTGACTAGCCTAAAAAGAGTTAAAGGATTTCCACCAGAACAACAACAACTCTGTTTTCTGGATTTCTCACCCAACTCTAATCTCAATTAGATTTCTCTCTAAATCTAACTGAATATCACAGACGATATTAGTTTACAAGATTCCTATTATGAACTTGTTTTTCTTCACTCTCTCTCTTTAGCTAAAGCTATGCTAGGAAAGATTGAGAATGTAAAATGGTGCTCTGTTTTCTTGATTAAAACAGTGCGTTGAGATTTTGCTCGATTATCACGCATGTAAGATGCAATGGAGCTTGGATACTATTTATTGTGAATGAGGATGACCGTTGGTGAATTTGAATCTTCAATAGAGATGACATCAGTTGTTGTAGCCAGAGATTCTTCATTCAGCACCTGTTTCTTCTGAGTCTTTAAGGCAATCCAGAGATTCTTCATTCAGCACCTGCTGAGAAACTTACACACATACTTAACAAAAATTGTTAGTCAACATTGAAACGTATGTAAGAAAATTTTTAAATTTCATCTTCTGAAACGTTTGGACATAATCAAAACACTAGGGTTCATCATTCTCCCCCATTTTGGTTATGGACAAACCGTGGTCCAGAAGGTAAAATTACTTTAGATAAACACAAGGTTTAGAAAGTAACTTCCTGATTGTTATGATTTTTACAACTTCTGAGTAACTTAACTCCCCCATTTTAGTGTAAATGGTGAACTCCAGCAATCTATATTAACTTAAAATAGGCTTAAGATCAAGTTGTTAGATTTTAGCAAAGTGTAAGTTACTTAGTTAAAAAGCATAAACAATATAAAATAACATTCAGAGACAAAAGAAGTATGTAAAGGTTCAGTGTATATATGATCAGGAGAAAAAGAAACATAGATAAACAGAAGGATAACATAAAGTCCTAAGACAAGAGCTACCCAACCCATAACCTAGCTAAGAAGCTTGAGTCCTATTAGATTATCAGTTTCTAGATTTCTTCCGAGGAGGAGGTACACCACTAGAACCAATATCAACATTTTGTCTCTTCATCCCAGAGCCAGGACCACTCTGCTTAGCAGACTTCTCCCCCGTTTGGCCAGAAACAACAGGAATACCCAGAGCTCCTTGTGAGGACAGTCGTTGCTGAACATTAAGAGCAGTCTGGTATTGCTGAGGAGTAGGCCTTACAGAGTTGATCAAATCCATTCTTCGTCTGAAATCAGCATCAATGGTTCTCATATGATCAAAAGTCTGTCCTGAAAAAGGTCGCTGTTTTTGAACATCCTCCAGAAGCAGCTTAATAGAACGATTATTCGCATACACAGCAACAGTAAGATGCTCATTCTGAATATAAGTCTGTCCTCGAACAAACCTATAGCAGTTATGAAGAGCCTTCTCTTGTTCTTTTGCTTGAGTGTGCATAACCTTCAGAAGTTCTGTAAGCTCTGCAATCTGGGCGCTCTGAGCAGTCACATCAGACTCTATGCTCTGAAGACGATTGTTGAGATCAGGAGTGATGTCATACATAATTCTGGCAGCCCCAGAAGATGATGATCCTTGAGCAGAAGATTTGACTTCTCTCAGAATATGATTAGCAGTACTTTGCAGATCTTCAAGCTTACTTGGGAGAACCTTCTCATGAGCCTCATAATGCTCGTTAGCTTCCTTAACCTCTTGTTGCAGTATTTCCAGATTCTCATTTACATTACGAGTAGAGGCAAGAGCTATATTGTCTAGAGTGGGAAGGGTTAATGTCAGCTGTCTCAACTTGTATATCTCATCATAAGTAGCTAGATGAAGTGTTGAAAGACTACGAGTATAGACAGAAGGATCCTGCAATTGAAGCATAGACATGAGCTGCAGGTTCTGAGCTTTCAAAGATTGAAGTTCTTGCAGCACAATGCCCTGAGCATACATGTCAGAAACAAAAGTCTTTTGCCCTAATCCAGCAAATCTATTCAACAGTTCATCAGAGCCACTCTGACTCATTCTTCTCAACTCCTCAACAGAAGGAGCACCACCAACTTCTGAAACAACAGGAGCTCTTCCTATGAAACCAAAACTACCAAAACGTTTCTCCAACTCATCCCGATTCATCACATTGTGTAGAAAATCGTAGTTTGATGACAAACCAGCGAAAAAGGATGTAGTAGATGAAGTAGTTAAGGGATCACACACAGGAGGTGTATGTCCAAAGGTTGAAGGAGGAGGAATTTGTGAAGTGGAAGAAGGAGTAGTTTGTGTGGTAGAGGAAGAAAAGATAGGAATAGTGGATGGTAGTGTGGAGGGAAGTGAAAAGGATGGAGCTGTAAGTCCTATGGAAGGAATTACAGAGGAAGTATTTAGTGAGGAGGAAGTGGAGGTTGTTGTGGAGTCAGTGAAAATAGGGCCAGAGGCCAAATTCACTTATGAATAGGATCCAGAAGGAGGACCAGTTTTAGGAGGTACAACTTTAGAGGTTGAAGTTGTAGGAGGAATGGAAGTTTGAGAGTCACTTACTTCTGGGACAGAAGGAAGTGTGGAAGATGGATGAGAAGTATGAGAAGGAGATGGATGATGAATATGAGTGGGAGACGAAATAACCTGTTCAGAGACATTGGGATCATATGTAGTAATGGGCTCAGCAAAAACATGAGCCATTCTGTTAAGAGTTTCATAAGCATCCCTATCACAAGGGCTTCTACCTTGACCCAGAAGAATGTTGTCCATAAAATCCTCGTTATCAACATTCTCAGCAAACCTCTGTGCAGTCTAAATTCGGGATTTTTAGCTTCTGGTTCACTGTCCTCTGAAAGTTCCTCAATAACAGGAGCATCAAAATTCCCTTCAGTAGACATATCCATCATGTCTTCATCATCAACAAAGTCCTCTTCTTCAGGAATTGTATCTTCTAATTCAGTACTAGGAGCAATATAGAAGTCCTTCTTGTTCAGAGACCTTCTATTTGCAGCAACCTTATTCCTGTTACTTCTGGAGAGAGGAATCTCTTTAGCATCCTCTGCTTCTCCAGTAGCCTCAACATTTCCAGTAGCCTCAACAGTTCCAGAGGCCTCCTCGCTCTCAACTTGAGCAACACATTCAGCAAGTCTAGCATCAGCCTTAGCTTTTGCCAAAATTTCACGCTCTGCTGCTAGTTTATCTGCTAACTCAGCAGCTTCTCTTCTTTTCCTTGTTCTATCAACAAGAGCAACAACTCTTGCAACTTTCTCAGCCTCAGCAGCCTTTGCTCGTTCAGCAAGTCTGCTATCCTCAGCTTCCTTAGCTGCCTTCTCAGCAGCATCACTTGGCTTCTCAGCAACAATCTTACCAGAAGGTTCAACATTGATAGTTGTTTGAACCAGAACTGGAAGAGGTTCTGAAACAGCCACCTTCTCTACAGTCAGAACCAACTTACTTGATCCTTTCTTACTTTTGCCCTTCTTGGCAGCTTTCTTACCTTTCTGCTCAGTGTCCTTCATTATTTCCTTCTGAGCAATGCTTGCTGAGGGAGCATTCTCAGTCTTCTTTGGTACCACACCAAAGGCAAGATTCCTCAGAGTATGCATCTTGAGGAGAGTACTCCTGCTGGTAACACCATCTCCTGGAATAATGATAGATGCAGCCTCAAACAACCTCGTCAGGAGGGAACCATAGGCAAGAGTGCTGATCACCTTGACATTCTTCATCTGCCTTATAATCATGGCAGGTAGGTTGATCTTCTTCTGATTCATAAGATGGTACATAAAAATCCTTTCCCTGTTGGAAACACCATTAACACCACCAGCCTTCGGAAGAAACACATTGGTAGTCAAATAATGTGCCCACCTCTGATGCTGAGTGAGCCAAGTAGCATAGGTTTCCTTAGCACTCAAATCAGGTTTAGCCCAATTCTCCTCTGAGTACCCTTCAGCAGAACCATCATCTCCAATGATGATTCCTTCATCACTAATTACAATCGCATGTGCAATAGAAGTCCTGCTGACCTCAAACTCAACTTCTCCAGTAGAAGAGTGAAGAACATCCTCCTCATTAGACTTAAAATAGAGATTCTGATAGAACTCTGTGACAAACTTAGGATAGATGAACTCATCCAAAGAGACAAAGGAGTTCCAGTTCTGAGCACTTAGCCATTTTGAGATGGGGTCAGTGGATTTAACTTCATCCTCTAGGAACCTAGACGTGAAAACCCTAGATTCACTAATTTGTTCCTTTTGTTTAGTAGTGAAAATGTGGGTGACAATGACTGGGGGTTCAACAGGTTGTACTTGAGCCATTTGAGAGAATTTTGAAAGATTAGGTCAAGTTTTGAGAGAGAGAAATTTCCAGAGAAATGATCTATGGGAATTCTAATTGCAAAGAGATTTCGAGTGAAAAGTTGCTAAGTGTGGAAAACCCTTATTTATACCCAAACGAAAACGGTTCCAATTCAAAAATTAACTAAACACCGTTTAAAAGGGAACCAGTTACCGTTAACACCAGTAACAGCACAGTAATAGCATTAAATGTAGGCATGCTTAATTAAAAATCATGATTAGCCTTAATCACACTTAATTATCCTAAACGGCTAGCAGTTAAGATAAATAAGAATATAATTAAACTAAATTACTAAAGTGGGTAAGTCATACCAATGCCTTCTCGCAAGCTGCTGAAAAGAGTACCAGCCAGAGGCTTAGTAAACATGTCAGCAAGATTGTCTTCAGAGGGAACATGAGTAATAATGATATCCTTCTTCAGAACATGATCTCTCAGAAAGTGATGCCTAATATGAACATGCTTCATCTTGCTGTGTTGAATGGGATTCTTTGAAAGATCAATTGCACTTTTATTATCACAGAAGATTGTAATTGTTCTAGGGATGACTCCATAGTCAACAATTTGTTGCTTAATCCAGAGCATCTGAGAAACACAACTTCCAGCAGCAACATACTCAGCTTCAGCAGTTGAGAGAGCCACAGAGGTTTGTTTCTTGCTATGCCAGGAGACTAGGCACTCCCCCAGAAAATGACAACCACCAGAAGTGCCGACTCTCTTCAATTTATCCCTACCATAGTCAGAGTCTGTGTATCCTACAGGAGTAAAATATGTACTGTAAGGATACCACAAACCAGCTTCTGGTGTGCCTTTAAGATATCTGAGAATTCTTTTGACAGCAACATCATGAATCTCCTTTGGTTTAGCCTGATATCTAGCACAGAAGCACACAGCAAAATGTATATCTGGCCTGCTGGCGGTTAGGTATAAAAGAGAATCGATCATACCTCTGTAGGTTTTTATATCTACAGGTTTACCAGCTTTCTCTTCGTCATCAATGTCGTTGCTGACATCCATTGGGATATCAACAGCATTAGATTCCATCATGTCAAATTTCTTCAGCACTTCTCTAGTATACTTGGCTTGATTGATAAACACACCATCATTACTTTGCTTGATCTGAAGTCCTAAGAAGAAGGTTAATTCTCCCATCATTGACATTTCAAACTCAACCTTCATATGGTCACTGAACTCCCTGCACAAAGATTCATTAGTAGCACCAAATATAATATCATCAACATATACCTGAGCTAAAAGGATATCTTTGTTCTTCTTCAGAGTGAATAGAGTTGTATCAACACAGCCTCTGACAAATCCCTTAGACAGAAGGAAATTTGTGAGTCTCTTAAAACCTTTGTATGATGCAAAAGCACATAGAATTCTAATGGCTTCCAACCTTGCAACAGGAGCAAAAGTTTCACCATATTCTATGCCTTCTTGCTGACTGTAACCTTGAGCAACAAGTCTTGCCTTGTTCCTCACAACATTTCCAAACTCATCAAGCTTGTTCTTCAGAACCCATCTAGTACCAACAACCTTCTTGTCGTTAGGTCTGGGAACCAAAATCCAAACTTCTGACCTTTTGAACTGATCAAGTTCTTCTTGCATTGCCATTAACCAGGAATCATCATCTGCAGCTTCATAGAAGTCCTTGGGTTCCAGAAGTGACACAAAAGCCACATTCCCCATATATCTTCTGAGCTGAGCACTGGTCATGACAGGATTGTGAACAGAGTCAATTACATTCTCCAAGGGGTGATTCCTATGAGCTCTAACTTCTCTTGGTACGTCTAATGTATCTTCTGAAACTTGTTCATCATTTGTTGAATCATAAATAGGAGCATCTTCTGGAAGGAAGTTGACTTCTGGAGTAGAATTCTCTTCTAGAGCTTGTTCAGCGACATGAGGAACCACTTCAGCAGCTCTGGGAGAGACATCTTCTTTTACTATTGGAGATGATTCTTCAGGAGCTTGAACTACATCTTCTTCAGGAGCTCTACTATCTGCAGGGTTAGTCTCATCAAACTGTACATGAACAGATTCATCTAAAGTTTGAGTCCTCTCATTAAAAACCCTATATGTTTTACTATGTGTTGAGTAACCAAGAAAAATGGCCTCATCTGCCTTTGAATCAAACTTTGAAAGATATTCTTTTGTATTCAAAACAAAACACTTACAACCAAAGGTTCTGAAATAACCTATTTTAGGCTTTCGACCTTTCCAGAGTTCATAAGGGGTTTTGTTCAAGATGCTTCTGATTAGCACTCTATTCAGAACATAACAGGCTGTGTTAACAGCTTCTCCCCAAAAGTACTTTGGAAGCCTTCTCTCATTGATCATAGTTCTGGCGATTTAAACCAGAGTTCTATTCTTCCTTTCAACTACCCCATTTTGTTGAAGAGTCCTCGGAGCAGAAAAGTTATGATCAATGCCCTTGGTTTCACAGAATTCTTCAAACTGAAAGTTCTTGAATTTTCCACCATTATCACTTCTGATATGAACAACCTTTTCATTCCTTTCATTCTCTAGCTTCTTTATCAGAACTGAGAAACATCCAAGTGACTCATCTTTGCTAGTCAGCAAGATAACCCAAGTGAATCTTGAATAGTCATCTACTATGACAAAGGCATACTTCTTTCCACCCATGCTCATTGGTTGAACAAGGCCAAAAAGGTCCATATGAAGTAATTCCAAAGGTCTTTTAGTTGAAATGGTTTTCTTAGTTTTAAAAGAGCTTCTGGATTGTTTGCTAGATTGACAAGCAGTGCACAAATGGTTCTTTTTAAAACTAATTTCAGGCAGACCCTCAACCAATTGATATCTAGCTACTTTGGCCAGAAGGTCCATGCTCACATGAGCAAGTCTTCTATGCCAGAGCCAGGAGGTATCCTCTTTGGACATCAAGCATATATTTTTGCAAAGATTCTCAAGGTTCAGCATGAAAAAAATTTCTACTCTAGGAGCAGTTAGAATAACTTCCCTTGATTTACTGTCCAAGATTTTACATCCAGAGGAGCTGAAGACTACATCTCTACCTTTATCACACCGCTGTGCAACACTCAGGAGATTGAACTTCAGGCCTCTGACTAGGGAGACATCTTCGATCGGAGGATTTGTTCCTATGGATCCAAAACCAAGAATCCTTCCTTTCTGAGCATCTCCAAAGCTGACTTTACCACCTCTCTTAGGATCAAATGTGATGAATGCTTTTTCATCACCTGTTATATGCCTTGAGCACCCACTGTCAATGTACCACAGCTTTGACATTGATGGAGCACTCAGAGCCACTTGCAACACAATCAATTAGTGACAGGTACCCAATCCTTATTGGGTCCTTCATTGTTAGATTTAACTTCAGCAGGTTTTTCTGATAATTCAGATTGCAAGAGATTTTTAATATGATACTTGCAATCCTTTAACCAATGACCATCACTCTTGCAAAGTTTGCAGAGGGTTCTTGGATCTTTCCCTTTGCTTCTTGGGAGCTTTCTTCTTCTTCTTCTGAGAAGGTGTACTATCTTCAGAGGCTTTAGCAGCACTCTCAGAGGTACCAACTTCAGGAGGAGAAGCTATCTCTTTCAGAAGAGAGGGAGTGACATGTTTCTTCTTCTTGTGGGGCTTATCACTTCCCAGAGGCAGCTTTTCCTTACCTTTGGCTTTGGGGACATCAGCAGGAGTGCTGATCTGTTTACACAACTTTTCTTCTAACATTTTCATGTCAGAATAGACTTGAGTAAACCTAAGAAACTTGTCAGCCTCACTCTTGTCCAATTTCCTCTTAAGGTATTTGAACATACTATAGAGTTCTTCAAGAGAATCAAAGATATCTAGTTCGTGAGAATTGTTTACCTCAGAGTCATATGTTACTTCAGGAGGTGCGGAAGTCTCTCCTGTGACATCTTCAGAAGTTGGCTCTTCAATAGCCATGAAACAAATCTGAGCTTGCTCTTCCTTCTTTTCAGGATCACTGCTGGTCTCAGAGTCTGACCAAGCAGCCAGCATAGCCTTTTTGAACTTCTTCTTATCCTTTTTTCAGCTCATGACAGTTAGGCTTAATATGTCCTGGTTGCTGACATCCATAGCACATAATAGGCTTGTTTGGATCTCTCTTGAATTTTTCACCAGAATCAGGAGTTTTCTTTTCAAAGCTCCTAAAAGGCTTTTTGTAGTTTCCACCTCTGCCTTTCCTAAAGGCTCTCTTGAACTTCCTGATCAGCATAGCCAGTTCCTCATCTTCAGAGGATTCTTCAGAAGATTCTGCTCTCAGGACTACTCCTCTTTTTCCTTCTGACCTTTCTCTCAGGTCATGGTTCTTCATTGACATCTCATGGGTAATTAGTGAACCAATGAGTTCATCATACTGATAAAAGCCCAAGTCCTGAACTTCTTCAATGACAGTCTTCTTGGCTTGCCAAGACCTTGGTAAGCTTCTGAGAATCTTTTTCACTTTCTCTGATTCTTCAATATCCTTTCCCAAACTCTTCAAGTCATTGACAATCTTGGTGAATCTAGAGTTCATGTTTGAAATAGATTCTTTGTCAAGCATTTCAAATAACTCATAGTCTCTCATGAGTTGATTGACTTTAGACTGCTTCACTTTTCCAGTTCCTTCATAAGTGACTTCCAACTTGTTCCAGATATCTTGTGCTGTTTCACAAGAAGAAACTTTGTTATACTCAGTAGCAGTAAGTGCACAATGCAACATATTTATTGCTGAAGCATTAGTTTGGAGTTTTTTTAAGAATATCATCAGTGTATTCCCTCTGAGGAATTATAACATTCCCTAAACCAGCTTCCATCCTAGTTGGGATGAAGTCACCATTAGTGATAACAATCCAGGCACTCATATTCTGGGCTTGGATGAAATACATCATCCTCTTTTTCCAGTAAGAAAAGTTATCACCATTAAACAGTGGAGGTCTAGTTGTGGAAGAGCCCTCTGGGACAATAAAGTGAGAGGAGTTCTCAGGTTGGTGTCTACTAGCCATCTCTATTGATTCTGATAGGATCTTACACTTAGATTTTTAGATCTTTAGTAAATATACGAAGTAACCTTCTTTCTGATACCACTTGTTGGCCATAAAAAGAACAGAATCACCTAGAGGGGGGATGAATAGGTGTCTAAGTTGTAAACTGAAAATTTTAAGCTTTTCAAGAAACTTAATATTTCAGGGTCAAATTTCCTCAGAGTCAGAGGCTAGTTTAAAGAAACAGCTTCTGAGGGAAATTTTGCCTAAACACAGTTTAACTGCTTTCACCAGCAGAAGCTCTGAGTTAGAGAACTTCTGGACAGTCTTCTGAACAAAGACAATGATATAAGGAGTAAATCTGTTTCAGCACTAAATATAAGCAAGTACACAGAAGCAAATTAACAAGTATAAGGAAGGGAGAAAGAGATTCAGGAGATCCTGATGAACAATTCGATTTATCCAAGTTCGCCACAGAATTCCTGTGACTACGTCTTGTCCCTTGTGGTCGCAACCGCCAGAGATTTTAAATCTACTATTCAGAACTTTTATGGCAAGTTCAGAAGCTCCTTTACATCAACAGAACATAAGCTAATTTCTCACTTAGTTCTGACTAGCCTAAAAAGAGTTAAAGGATTTCCACCAGAACAACAACAACTCTGTTTTCTGGATTTCTCACCCAACTCTAATCTCAATTAGATTTCTCTCTAAATCTAACTGAATATCACAGACGATATTAGTTTACAAGATTCCTATTATGAACTTGTTTTTCTTCACTCTCTCTTTTTAGCTAAAGCTATGCTAGGAAAGATTGAGAATGGAAAATGGTGCTCTGTTTTCTTGATTAAAACAGTGCGTTGAGATTTTGCTCGATTATCACGCATGTAAGATGCAATGGAGCTTGGATACTATTTATTGTGAATGAGGATGACCGTTGGTGAATTTGAATCTTCAATAGAGATGACATCAGTTGTTGTAGCCGTTAATCTGTCATGTCTTCAAACGGTCTTCAAACACTTTGATTCCGTTAACCTTGTTCTTTAACTCAATCCGGTAAGTGATTTGAAGTTGAAGATAAGGTTGACTGAAAACTTTCTTCAATTGGATCAACAAAGGGTAGACAAGGAAATTCTGGTTTTGTTTTGAGTAGACATGCGCGCTCCTTCAAAACAGCTTTTTGAACTTTTGGCGCCTTGCATTAAATGCATTTGTCAGAGCAATGAATGCTTAACAGACCCCGTGACTTAGCTTCTGAAAGCTAATTCCTTTTGTCTAATCCTCTGATCGAATTGGTAAGGATTTATCTTCTGATTGCTTTTTGGACCTCTGAGGCGAGCTTTAACAGTCTTCACTAAAACTTCATAGCGGAACATCCAGCTTCTGAATTATTTAGTCTACTGTCTTCAGCTTTCCTGTTTCTTCTGAGTCTTTAAGGCAATCCAGAGATTCTTCATTCAGCACCTGCTGAGAAACTTACACACATACTTAACAAAAATTGTTAGTCAACATTGAAACGTATGTAAGAAATTTTTTAAATTTCATCTTCTGAAACGTTTGGACATAATCAAAACACTAGGGTTCGACAATGATTGCGCAAACCAAGATTTTGAAATCCGCGCAGCAGATTGGAAGGGAGAAAACCTTTGAGTGCGAGAAGTTAAAGGTGGACTGCAAACAACTGACCAAATCTCTTGAGGTGTCGAAGGAGCGAGAGCTCGAACTTGAGGCTGACCTTCAGTCTCGACTGATGGATACTGGGCTTGCCCTAGCAACTTTCCATCACGAGGCCCGTTCTGAACTTGCCCTCGAGAGAATAGAGCAAGCGGACTGGAGAGCCCGTGCAAGGGACATGGCAAACAAGCTTCATTCTCGTATCGAGGCCTTCGAGAAAGCTCAAAGGGAAAAAGAATCTGCGCACGAGAAAGTGGTCGCGAAGATGGAAGAGAACGAGGTCTGGCGTATGTCGAGGTTTAAAACTCGCTTCATCATGGCAGTTCGTGACAAGTTCCCTCAAATCTCCGAGGAAGACCTCAAGTTTTTCGTAAACTTAAACCCTCCTGAGGACGATGAAGAGGTACCCGCCTTTCTCGATGAGACTTTCCTAGAGCCAGATCCACTCAAAGAAGGAATTCCAGCATAACCTTTATCTTCCGTCTCGCCTTTAGAATAGTTTCCCTTTTCTGTAATCATGTTTACGATTCAATAACAAACTTTGAGCCTAGCTTGTCTTTACATATTACGTCTAATACTCATTGTACAAGTTTATTTCTAGAGTTTGTTTAAACTTTACTTATTTTTCTTATGGCACGATACTTATAAATATTTCAACCATATTTGTTCGCAGCCCTCGTAGTAGCCCTCCCTTTGCTTTCTGGTCGAGCCAAACTCTTATAGGGTGGATTCTTACCACGACGTTCTTAGATTTGGTTTTAATCGAAGCCTTCTAGCATGCATAAGCTTGATTTTAAATTAACCAAAATGTCCAGTGTCGAATACTTAGAACAAGTTTTAAAATAAATCTTAAGTAAAACTCCTAAATCTTCATTGTGAGTTTTCTATGTTCCGAGCATTATTCATAAGCAAATAATTCCAAAGTTACATCTGAATTAAAAGTCATAGATGAAAATGATGCCTCGAGGGCCTTTATTGAAAATAACTCCTAAGTCGAGTTCTGAGTCAACTACATAAAATTAAGAATAACTTGAAACATAAAAATCTCTAAAAATAATATTTCCTGAGAGAGATTGCATTCCATGTCCTCGGAACCTCAGTTCTCTCAAGATGCTGCAAACGATAAGTATGTGTTCCGACGCATTCGATAATCTGAAATGGTCCTTCCCACTTGATTCCCAATTTGCCCTTGCCTTGCCTCGTGCTCGAGGCTGCTGTACTACGCAAGACATAATCTCCTTTGAAATACTGTCGAGGCTTAACACCCTTATCATAGATTCTCTTTGTTCTTGCTTTATATGCCTCGATCCGAGCATGTGCCATTTATCTCTTCTCCTCGAGATCATCCAAGTTGTCTCGCAAGTTAAGTTCATTCCATTCCTCGGTATAATGGAGAACTCTCATACTTGGAACCTTGATTTCGACCGGAATAAAAGCTTATGTCCCATAGGTTAACGAAAAAGGTGTTTCTCCAGTCGCTGTCTTGGGAGTTGTTCTATAAGACCACAAAACATGATACAGCTCCTCGACCCAGTTAGTTAACTTTTCAAGATGAGTTAGCCGCTTCTTTATTCATTCCATAATCGTTCGATTAGTTCTTTCTGTCATCCCATTGGTTTGTGGGTGGAACACAGAACTAAACCTCAACTTGATCCCCTCTCTCTCACAATAACTCCTGAACAATACACTGTCAAATTGCTTCCCATTGTCCGTTATTATCGTGTTTGGCAATCCAAAACGATACACAATGCTATTCTTGACAAACTTCACAATTTGTTGAGCTGTGATGGAGGAAACTGCTTCTGCCTCGACCCATTTGGTGAAATGGTCTACGGCCACAATCACATATTGCTTTTGATTTGTTGACATCGGGAACTGTCCTACAATTCCCCATGTTGCGAATGGCCAAGCCACCTTGATGCCTTCCAAACCCGAGGGTGGACTCTGTAAAACTGGAGCGTGATCCTGGCAAGCATCACACTTCTTCACGAACTCCATAGCATCATTGTTCATCTGAGGCCAATAATAGCCCAACAACCTCGCTTTTCGTGCCAAAACGTTCCAACCTTCGTGGGCACCACACGAGCCTTCATGAATTTCTTCTAAGATCTTAGCCCCCTCCTCGATACCGATGGCTTTAAGCCATGGTTGAGAGTACGATCTTCTATAGATTCCCATCGACCACTGTGTACCTGCTCGCTTTCCTCACAATTTTAGGATGTTGTGATTTGTCCTCGGGTAGCTTGCCCTCATACAAATACTCGAAAATTGGCCAATACCACTATGTACCCCGATCCGTGAGAAGAACTTTGCCTGAGTCGATTAACGCGCAGGGGATAATCTGTACATCACATGGGCATAAGTGCGGATTGCTAGAGTCCAAGGCCAATTTTTCCAAGTAGTCAGCTTCCATATTATCTTCTCGGGGAATTTGAACTATCTCTACCTTGCAGCCCAAAGCTTCACATTCCTCGATCATTCGTTTCACCAAATCGTGATATTTCTTCATTCGAGGGTGCTTAGTCTCCCAAGAGTTTCTGATTTCGTTCGTGGCGAGGCCCGAATCGCTTTTGATTATACCCCTGTCTGTCCTGATAATCTTCACGAAGCGAAGGCCGAGGAGTATCGCCTCATACTCTGCTGCGTTGTTCGATGCATCGAAGCCTAACGTTGCAGCGTGCCTGAAAACCAAACCATCAACACTTCGTGTGAACACGCCAATTCCCGATTGACTTTTATTGGCGCTTCCATCCATGAATATTTCCCAAGTGTTCAACGCTTGCTCGACATCGTCTTCAGGTGGAATCTCGACTAGGAAATCTGCCAAAATCTAAGCTTTCTTTGAGGGCCTTGGCTCGAATCGAACGTCGAATTCTGTGAGTTTTATTGACCACTCCATCAGTCTCCCCGAGGCCTCAGGTCGAGAAAGAATCTTCCTGATTGGGGTGTCTGTACGGACCACTATGGTATAGCTCAAAAAGTAATGCCTTAACTTCTGCGCAGCTATATAAACTCCGTATGCAAGCTTCTCCATTTTAGGATATCTAGTTTCTGCACCTCGAAGGACTCTACTAACATAATAAACGGGAAACTGTACCCTTCCGTCATCCTCTTCTCGAACCATAACCATACCTACACTCTCCTCACCGCTTATATATAAATATAGATTTTCACCTTGCACTGGTTGGCTCAACAATGGAGGAGAGGCTAGGAAGTCCTTAAGATGTTTGAAGGATGACTGGCATTCGTCAGTCCACTCGAAATCTTTCAACCCCTTAAGGCTTTTATAGAAAGGCATACAATGCTTAGCAGAGTAAGAGATGAATCTTTCGAGGGCGTTAATCTTCCCATTCAACACTTGTACTTCTCGCACACTCCGAGGAGGTTATAAATCAATAGTAGCTTTTATCTTGTCCGGGTTCGCCTCGATGCCTCGTTTGGAAATCATGAAGCCTAAGAACTTTCCTGAATTAATCCCAAAAGTACACTTCTCGGGGTTGAGTTTCAAATTATATTCCCTCAGAATTTTGAACACTACCTCGAGATCAGCAGCATGATCCTCTGCTCGTTTACTCTTCATAATCATATCATCGACATAGATTTCCACGTTCTTCCCGAGGTGGTCTTTGAACATCTTGTTCACCAAACGCTGATATGTCGCACCTGCATTTTTCAAACCAAAGGGCATTACTTGATAACAATAAGTTACCTTCAGGTGTAATGAAACTTGTTTTCTCCATGTCTTTTTCTGCCAAAGGAATTTGGTGGAAACCTTCCTTTGCATCGAGGAAAGAATACACCTCGTAACCAGCAGTTGAATCCACGAGCATATCAATACAAGGTAAAGGATAAAAATCTTTTGGGCATGCCTTTTTAAATCCTTGAAATCAACACACATTCTCCATTTGCCATTGGCTTTCTTGACTAAGACAACGTTGGAAATCCATTGAGGATAGTGAACTTCCTTAATCCTTCCATATTCGAGGAGTTTTTCTACTTCTCCTTTAATGAACCGTTGCCTCTCCGCCCCCTGATTTCTCTTCTTCTGTTTCACAGGTGTATGCTCAAGGTCTATGTCTAGCGTGTGCTCCATAACCTCTCTCGAAACTCCTGTAATATCAGCCGATGTCCAGGCGAAGACATCTTTATTTCCCTCGAGGGTTCTAACAACAGTGTTTTTTGAGTCTTCGTTCAACTCTGCGGATACCTGCACTATCTTTCCTTTCTCCAACGTTATTGATTCGATTGGATCAACAAGTTCCACTCGCTCTTTTGACTCCTCGACCATACCATTTTCCTGCGGAGCAATACCCAGCGAAGTGACATAGGTATGCCTTGCAGCTGTCTAACTTCCGAGGGCCACAACCATTCCTTTTTCTGTTGGTATCATCCAAGCCAAGTAGAAAAGAGAAATTGCCCCCCGACTGCTAGAAATCAGTGGTCTCCCAATAATTACATTATACGCGATTGGAGTATCAATTACCAAAAACTCAGTCACCGTTTTCCACTTTCTTGTGGCGTTCCCTATTTTGACTTCGAGCTGGGTTTCCCCGAGCAAAAGTACGGGATGTCCACTTATTCCCACAAGAGGTGACGTTGATGGTGCCAGGCGACCTAAAGGTAAACCGAGAGCCTCGTAGGCCTTCCTTGTGATAATATTTGCTGAACTTCCTGTGTCCAACAAAGCTTTTCTTACTGTGAAACCTTCGATCCGCATCTCGATAACTAAAGCATCCTCATGAGGGTCAGACGGTCGACCTTTTAGAGCACCGAAGTCGAAGATCTTCTCGATCATCTCGAGGCGGAGGTGGTCCTCGTGCACTCGCTTTCTCTTCGTGCCTCGATCCAATGATGTTCCTCTTGCAATCATATTGATGACACCTTTAGGTCGATTTTCCTCTTCTTTATCAGGAGATTGAACCCTGTATCTCTGGAGGAATTTATTCAACTTCCCTTTGCATGCCATCTTATCTAGCTCCTTCGCGAGCATCTCACAGTCTTCTGTGTCGTGGCCTGCCAGCTTATGAAAGGCGCAATATTTTCCATTGTACTTCGGTTTGCCGCCTTTAGGTGGGTAGCGAATGTTTTCCTTATTTTCCTCTACCCACATGAGCACCTGGGACTTCGGAACAACAAAAGGAAGGCGATCCCTCTTATCGAATGGCTTCCTTTTCTCTTCCCTTGATTTGTCCCATTTTTCCGCACCTCGATCATTTGCCCGATTATTTCCACGATCTTTGTCGTGAGAGTGAGACTTAAAAGCTTTATTCCTTCTTGAAGGATCATCTTGATTCTCATCCCAAGCCTGATAAGATTTTGCCACCGACATCAACGACTGGAAATCTTCTGGCCTCTCCGTTAATATCTTCATTGTCAAATCTCTATTCCTGAAATTTGTTGGCCCTAACAAGAACAGAATCACCTAGAGGGGGGTGAATAGGTGTATAGGTTGAAAACTGAAAATTTCTAAGTTTTTCGGGAAACTTAATTTTCAGAATCAAAGTTCCTCAGAGTCAGAAGCAAGCTTACAGAAGTTGCTTCTGAGGGAAATTCTGCCTAAACACAGTTAAACTGTTTTCAGCAACAGAAGTTCTGATTTGAGAACTTCTAGACAGTCTTCTGAACAAAGACAATGATACTTAGAGAAAATCTGTTTCAGCACTAAATATAAGCAAGTACACAGAAGCAAAAATAACAAGTATAAGAGGGAGAAAGAAGTTCAGGAGATCCTGATTGAACAATTCGATTTATCCAAGTTCGCCACAGAAGTCCTGTGACTACGTCTTGTCCCCTGAGGTCGCAGCCTACAGAGATTTTATAAATCCACTATTCAGAACTTTTATGGCAAGTTCAGAAGCTCCTTTACATCAACAGAACTTAAGCTAATTTCTCACTTAGTTCTGACTAGCCTAAAAAGAGTTAAAGGATTTCCACCAGAACAACAACAACTCTGTTTTCTGGATTTCTCACCCAACTCTAATCTCAACTAGATTTCTCTCTTTAAATCTAACTGAATATCACAAACGATATCAGTTTACAAGATTCCTATTATGAACTTGTTTTTCTTCACTCTCTCACTTAAACTTAAGCTATGCTAAGAAAGATTGAGAATGGAAAAGGAATGCTCTGTTTTTCTTGATGAAACAGTGCGTTGAGATTTTGCTCGATGATCACGCGTTGTTGATGCTTTGGAGCTTGGCTACTATTTATAGTGAATGAGGATGACCGTTGGGAAAATTTGAATCTTCACAGAGATGACATCAGTTGTTGTAGCCGTTAATTTGTCAAGTCTTCAAACGGTCTTCAAACACTTTGATTCCGTTATCCTTGTTCTTTAACCAAATCCGGTAAGTGATTTGAATTGAAGATAAGGTTGACCGGAAACTTTCCTCAATAAGATCAACAAAGGGTAGACACGGAAATTCTGGTTTCACTTTGAGTAGACACGCGCGCTCCATCAAAACAACTTTTTGAACTTTTGGCGCCTTGCATTAAATGCACTTGTCAGAGCAATAAATGCTTATCCAGAACCCGTGACTAAGCTTCTGATCAAATTGGTAAATAAGCTTCTGATTGCAAAGGACCTCTGAGGAGAGCTTTAACAGACTTTACAAGCTTCAGAGCGGACCATCCAGCTTCTGAGAATGAAATTTTGTTTTCAGCAGTCAAGACTTTGAAGTTCTTTAGGCAATCAGGAAAATCTTCATTCAGCACCTGCTGAGTAACTTACACATAGACTAAGTAGAAAAATATTAGTCAACAATAAACTATATGTAAGAGAGTATTAAGATTTCATCTTCTGAAACGTTTGGACATAATCAAAACACTTAGGGTTCATCATTCTCCCCCATTTTGGTTATGGATAAACCGTGGTCAGAAGGTAAACGATAGTATGAGTTTGAGAGAGTAACTTCCTAATGCACATGTTTCATAACTTCTGAGTAAATTAACTCCCCCATTTTTGTGTAAATGGTGAACTTCAACAATCTGTTTAAACTTAAAAAAAGACTTAAGATCAAGTTGTCAGATTTTAGTGAAGTGAAAATTTACTAAGTTAAAAAGAAACATAAGTAACATAAGTAATCAGAGACATAAGAAAGTATAAGAAGGATTCAGTGTATAAAATCATCAGAAGAAACAACAACAAGATAATCAGAAGAGCAGATAAAGTCCTAAGACAAAAACTACCCAACCCAGAACCTAGCTAAGAAGCTTAAGTCCTAATGAGATTACAAGTTCCTAGGTTTCTTCTGAGGAGGAGGAACACCACTAGATCCTTCAGCAGCACTTGATCTCTTCAACGTCTGACCACTCTGCTGAGCAGACTTCTCCCCCGTTTGACCGGAACCAACAGGAATACCCAAAGCACCTTGAGAGTCCAATTTTTGCTGAACTTTCATTGCAGTCTGATATTGCTGAGGAGTAGGCCTTACAGAGTTGATCATATCCATTCTTCTTCTGAAATCAGCATCAATGGTTTTCATATGATCAAAGGTCTGACCAGACAGAGGTCGCTGTCTCTGAACATCTTCCAGAAGGAGCTTGATCAACCGATTATTAGCATACACAGCAGCAGTGAGATGCTCATTCTGTATATAAGTCTGTCCACGAACAAACCTATAACAATTATGAAGAGTCTTCTCTTGTTCACGTGCTTGAGTGTGCATAACTTTCAGAAGATCAGTAAGCTCAGCAATCTGGGCGCTCTGAGCAGTCACAGCAGACTCAATGCTAGAGAGACGATTGTTGAGATCAGGAGTGATGTCATACACAATCCTAGCAGCCCCTGAAGATGATGAACCTTGAGCAGAAGATTTCTCTTCTCTCAGAATATGGTTGGCAGTACTTTGCAGGTCATCAATCTTACTTGGGAGCATCTTCTCATGAGCCTCATAATGCTCGTTTGCTTCCTTGACTTCCTCTGTCAAAATTTCCAAATTCTCATTGACCTTCAGAGAAGAAGCAAGAGCAATATTGTCCAATGTAGGAAGAGTCAGAGCTAATTCTCTCAGCTTATATAGCTCATCATATGTAGCCAGATGAAGTGTAGAAAGATTGCGTGTGTAGACAGAAGGATCCTGCATTTGAAGCATAGTCATGAGCTGCAGGTTTTGAGCTTTCAAAGATTGAATTTCTTGCAGCACAATGCCCTGAGCAAACATGTCAGCAGCAGAAGACCTTTGCCCCACACCAGCAAATATATTCAGCAATTCATCAGAGCCACTCTGACTCATTCTTCTCAACTCCTCAACACAGGGAACACCACCAGCTTCGGATACACCAGAAGCTCTGCCCATGAACCCAAAAGGACCAAAATTTCTCTCCAAGTTATCTCGTTCCTGGAACTTGCGTAGGAAGTCATAATTGGATGACAACGCAGCAAAACAGGAAGTGGTGGAGGAAGTGGTTAGGGGATCACACACAGGAGGTGTATGTCCAGAAGTTGAAGGAGGAGGGATAGATGTGTTTGTGGAAGGGATTGAATGTGTGGATGAGGAAGATAGAGTAGGAGAAATGGTTGGTAAAGTGGATGGTAGTGAAAAGGAGGGAGCAGTAAATCCAATTGATGGAAGTACAGAAGAAGATGAAAGTGAGGAAGAAGTAGAAGTAGAAATGGAATATGTGAAAATGGGTCCAGAGGACAGATTCACTTCTGAATAGGATCCAAAAGGAAGAGTAGTTGGAGGAGGTACAACTTCAGAAGTTGAAGTTGTAAGGGGAATGGAAGTATGAGATTCACTCACTTCTGTGACAGAAGGTAGTGAGGGAGATGGATGAGGAGTATGAATAGGAGATGAGATAACCTGGTCAGAGGAGTTCGGATCAAACATGGAAATGGGCTCAGCAAACACATGAGCCATTCTGATCAGTGTTTCAGAGGCATCCCTATCACCAGGGTTTCTTCCTTGGCCCAGAAGAATGTTGTCAATAAAGTTTTCATTATCAACATTCTCCACAAACTGTTGTGCATCCTGAAGAACCTCATCAACATCTTGTTCACTCTCCTCTGATAGCTCTTCAATAATAGGAGCATCAACATCCTCTTCAGCAGACATCTCCATCATGTCTTCGTCATCAACAACTTCCTGTTCCTCAACAACAGGATCCTCTAACTCAACACTAGGAGCAACATAGAAGTCCTTTTTCCTCAGGGACCTTCTTTTTGCTACTGCCTTCTTTCCGATCCTGGTGGAGAGAGAGATATTCTCAAGTATCCGAGTGGAAAGAGAGATATTCTCAAGTTTCTCTCCTTCTTCTGAATCCTCAACATCCTTTGAGAACTCCACATCTTCAAGTTCAGCAGCACATGCAATGATTCTTGCATCGGCCTTAGCCTTTGCAGCAATTTCTCTCTCAGCTGCTAACTTATCTTCTGCTTCCTTCTTCTTTCTTTTCTCTTCAGCAAGAGCCACAACTCTTGCAACCTTTTCAGCTTCAGCAGCCTTCTCTCTTTCAGCAAGGCGTGCGTCCTCAGCATCCTGAGCTTCCTTCTCAGAAACATCCTTAGGTTTCTCAGCAACGATCTTGCCAGAAGGTTCAACACTTATTGTTGTTTGAACCATAGTGGGAAGAGGTTCTGAGACAACCACCTTCTCAACAGTTAGGACCAACTTACTTGATCCTTTCTTTCCCTTGCCCTTTCTGGCAGCTTTCTTACCTTTCTGAACAGTATCATCCACAATCTCCTTCTGAGCAATACTCACAGAGGAGCCCTTCTCATTCTTCTTTGGAGTCACACCAAAGTTAAGGTTCCTGAAGGTATGCATCTTCAGAACCGTACTCCTGCTTGTTACACCAGCTCCTGACACATCTACAGAGGCAACTTCAAACAGCCTCGTCAGAAGAGAACCATAAGCCAGGGCACTTACAGTAGTAACATTCTTCATCTGCCTTATCAGCATGGCAGGGAGATTGATTTTCTTCTGATTGACCAGATGCCACATAAACACCCTTTCCCGATGTGAAACACCATTAAGTCCTCCAGCCTTCGGAAGGAACACATTTGTTGTCAGATAATGTGCCCACCTCTGGTGCTGAGTGAGCCAAGTGGCATAAGTTTCCTTGGCACTAAGATCTGGTCTGGCCCAATTTACTTCTGAGAAACCATCTGCTGAACCATCATCACCAATGATGATTCCTTCATCATCAATACCAATTGCTTGAGAAATAGAAGCCCTGCTGACCTCAATCTCAACCTCTCCGACTTCTGAGTGTATAACGTCCTCCTCATTAGAAAATAAATGGAGGTTCTGATAGAATTCGGTGACTAACTTAGGGTAGATGAATTCATCGAGAGAAACGAATGAATTCAAGTTTTGTGCACTTAGCCATTTGGAGATAGGTTCAGTGGATTTTACTTCGTCATCTAGGAACCTAGAAGTGAATACCCTAGATTCGCTAACTTTCTTCTTAGATTCAGTGGTAAAGATGTGAGTGACAGTGATTTCTTGAGCCATTGTAGGAAATAGGAAATTAGGTTAAGAGATTTTGAGAGTAAGAAAATTCAGAGAATCTATGGAAATTCTAATAGCAGTGAATAATGAAAGTAAAAACTTCTAAGTATGGAAAACCCCTATTTATACCAAAACGAATAAACCGTTCCAATTCAAAAAGTAAATACACATCGTTTAAAAGGGAACAGATAACCGTTAACCACAGATCAGCGCCGTAAAAAGCAGTAGATAACGCATGCTTAAATGTCAAATCATGATTAGATTTAATTAACACTTTAATTATCTTAAACGATAAATCACTTAAGATAAACAGATATAATTAAGCTAAATTACTGAAGTGGATAAGTCATACCAATGCCTTCTCGTAAGTTGCTGAAGGAATTACCAGCCAGAGGCTTAGTAAACATATAAGCAAGATTCTCTTCAGAGGGAACATGAGTAATGATGATAATATCCTTCTTCAGAACATGATCTCTCAGAAAGTGATGCCTAATATGAACATGCTTCATCCTGCTGTGCTGAATAGGATTCTTTGAAAGATCAATTGCACTCTTGTTATCACAGTAGATTGTAATTGTTCCAAGGATGACTCCATAGTCAGCAATTTGTTGCTTGATCCAGAGCATCTGAGAAACACAACTTCCGGCAGCAACATACTCAGCTTCAGCAGTTGAGAGAGCCACAGAGGTTTGCTTCTTGCTATGCCAGGAGACTAGGCACTCCCCCAGAAAATGACAACCACCAGAAGTGCTGACCCTTTTCAATTTATCTCTACCATAGTCAGAGTCTGTGTATCCTATAGGAGTGAAATCAGAACTACATGGATACCACAAACCAGCTTCTGGTGTGCCCTTAAGATATCTGAGAATTCTTTTGACAGCAACATCATGAATCTCTCTAGGTTTAGACTGATATCTAGCACAAAAACACACAGCAAAATGTATATCTGGCCTGCTGGCGGTTAGGTATAAAAGAGAACCAATCATACCTCTGTAGGTTTTTATATCTACAGGTTTATCATACCTCTGTAGGTATTTATATCTACAGGTTTACCAGCTTTTTCTTCATCATCAATGTCTTTGCTGACATCCATTGGAATATCAACAGCATTAGAATCCATCATGCCGAATTTCTTCAGCACTTCTCTAGTGTACTTGGCTTGATTGATAAACACACCATCATTACTTTGCTTGATCTGAAGTCCTAAGAAGAAGGTTAATTCTCCCATCATAGACATTTCAAACTCAGCCTTCATGTGGTCACTGAACTCTCTGCACAAAGATTCATTAGTAGCACCAAATATAATATCATCAACATATACCTGAGCTAGAAGGATATCCTTGTTCTTCTTCAGAGTGAACAGAGTTGTATCAACACAGCCTCTGACAAATCCCTTAGACAGAAGGAACTTTGTCAGTCTCTCATACCAAGCTCTGGGAGCTTGTTTCAGTCCATACAAGGCTTTCTTTAGCTTGTACACATGATCAGGAAACTTAGGATCCTCAAAACCAGGATGTTGAGATACATAAACTTCTTCATCAATGTAACCATTCAAGAATGCACTTTTCACATCCATTTGAAAGAGCTTAAAACCTTTGTATGATGCAAAAGCACATAAGATTCTAATGGCTTCTAATCTTGCAACAGGAGCAAAAGTTTCACCATAATCTATGCCTTCTTGCTGACTGTAACCTTGAGCAACAAGTCTTGCCTTGTTCCTCACAACATTTCCAAATTCATCAAGCTTGTTCTTCAGAACCCATCTAGTTCCAACAACCTTTATGTTGTTAGGTCTGGGAACCAAAGTTCAAACTTCTGACCTTTTGAACTGGTCAAGTTCTTCTTGCATTGCCATTAACCAGGAATCATCATCTGCAGCTTCATAGAAGTCCTTGGGTTCCAAAAGTGATACAAAAGCCACATTCCCCATGTATCTTCTGAGCTGAGCTCTGGTCATGACAGGATTATGAACATAGTCAATTATGTTCTCTAAGGAATGATTCCTATGAGCTCTAACTTCTCTTGGTACATCCAATGAGTCTTCTGAAACTTGTTCATCATTTGTTGAATCATATATAGGAGCATCTTCTGGAAGGAAGTTGACTTCTGGAGTAGGATTCTCTTCTTGAGCTTATTCAGCAAGAGGAGGAGCTACTTCAGCAGCTCTGGGAGAAACATCTTCTACTACATCAGGAGATGCAACTTCAGGAGCTTGAACTACATCTTCATCAGGAGCTCTACTATCTACAGGGTTAGTCTCATCAAACTGTACATGAACAGATTCATCTAAAGTTTGAGTCCTCTTATTAAAAACCCTATATGCTTTACTATGTGTTGAGTAACCAAGAAAAATGGCCTCATCTGCCTTTGAATCAAACTTTGAAAGATATTCTTTTGTATTCAAAACATAACACTTACAACCAAAGGTTCTGAAATAACCTATTTTAGGCTTTCGACCTTTCCAGAGTTCATAAGGAGTCTTGTTCAGAATGCTTCTGATTACCACTCTATTCAGAACATAGCAAGCTGTGTTAACAGCTTCTCCCCAAAAATACTTTGGAAGCCTTCTTTCATTGATCATAGTCCTGGCGATTTCAACCAGAGTTCTATTCTTCCTTTCAACTACCCCATTTTGTTGAGGAGTTCTGGGAGCAGAAAAGTTATGATCAATTCCCTTGGTTTCACAGAATTCTTCAAACCTAAAGTTTTTGAATTCTCCACCATTATCACTTCTGATATGAACAACCTTTTCATTCCTTTCATTCTCAAGTTTCTTTATCAGAACTGAGAAACATCCAAGTGACTCATCTTTGCTAGACAGCAGGATGACCCAAGTGAATCTTGAATAGTCATCTACTATGACAAAGGCATACTTCTTTCCACCCATGCTCATTGGTTGAACAAGGCCAAAAAGGTCCATATGAAGTAATTCTAAAGGTCTTTTAGTTGAAATGACTTTCTTAGTTTTAAAAGAGCTTCTGGATTGTTTACCAGATTGGCAAGCATTGCATAAATGGTTCTTTTTAAAACTAATTTCAGGCAGACCCTCAACCAATTGATTTCTAGCTACTTTGGCCAGAAGATCCATGCTCACATGAGCAAGTCTTCTATGCCAGAGCCAGGAGGTATCCTCTTTGGACATCAAGCATATATTTTTGCAAAGATTCTCAAGATTCAGCATGAAAACATTTTCAACTCTAGGAGCAGTTACAATAACTTCCCTTGACTTACTGTCCAAGATTTTACATCCAGAGGAGCTGAAGACAACATCTCTACCTTTATCACACAGTTGTGCAACACTCAGGAGATTGAACTTCAGGCCTCTGACTAAGGAGACATCTTCGATCGGAGGATTAGTTCCTATGGATTCAGAACCAAGTATCCTTCCTTTCTGAGCATCTCCAAAGCTGACTTTTCCACCTCTTTTAGGATCAAATGTGATAAATGCTTTTTCATCACCTGTCATATGCCTTGAGCACCCACTGTCAATGTACCACAACTTTGACATTGATGGAGCACTCAGAGCCACCTGCAACACAATCAATTAGTGACAGGTACCCAATCCTTATTGGGTCCTTCAGAGTTAGATTTCTCTTCAGCAGGTTTTAATGATATCTCAGATTGCAAGAGGTTTTTAATATGATACTTGCAATCCTTCAACCAATGACCATCACTCTTGCAAAGCTTGCAAAAGGGAGGGTTCTTGGATCTTTCCCTTTGCTTCTTGGGAGATTTCTTCTTCTAAGAAGGACCAACATCTTCAGAGGTTACAACAACACTCTCAGAGGTTCCAACATCAGGAGGAGAAGCTATCTCTTTCAGAAGAGAGGGAGTGACAGGTTTCTTCTTCTTCTGGGGTTTATCACTTCCCAGAGGCAGCTTTTCCTTGCCTTTGGCTTTAGGGCCATCAGCAGGAGTGCTAAACTGTTTACACTGATGAACCCTAAGTGTTTTGATTATGTCCAAACGTTTCAGAAGATGATAACCTAATACTATCTTACATATAGCTTATTGTTGACTAATACTTTTGTTTTAGTCCTTGTGTAAGTTTCTCAGCAGTTGCTGAATGAATCGTTTCTGGATTGCCTAAAGAACTCAGAAGATCAGTTGCTGAAGTCAGAGTTTCAACAATTCAGAAGCTGGATTCCTCCGCTCTGAAGCCGAAGTCTGCTAAAGCTCTCCTCAGAAGTTCCTTGCAATCAAAAGTTTTGCCAATTGCGATCAGAAGTCTAGTCAACTGGAAATTAGCTTCTAAAAGCTAGAGTCACGGGTTCTGGATAGCATTTAATGCTCTGACAAGTGCATTTAATGCAAGGCGCCAAAAGTTCAAAAAGCTGTTTTGATGGAGCGCGCCTGTCTGTTTAAAAGAAACCAGAATTTCCTTGTCTACCCTTTGTTGATCCAATTGAAGAATGATTCCTGTCATCCTCATCCTTGATTTCAAATCACTTACCGGATTTAGTTAAAGAACAAGGATAACGGAATCAAAGTGTTTGAAGACCGTTTGAAGATTTGACAAATTAACGGCTACAACAACTGATGTCATCTCCTTTGAAGTTTCAAACTCACCAACGGTCATCTTCACTCACTATAAATAGTAGCCAAGCTCCAAAGCATCAAGACACGCATGATCATCGAGCAAAATCTCAACGCACTGTTCTAACTAGAAAAACAGAGCAACTCTTCCCATTCTCAATCTTTCTTAGCATAGTCTTAGTTAAAGTGAGAGAGTGAAGAAAAACAAGTTCATAATAGGAATCTTGTAAACTGAGATCGTTTATGATCTTCAGTTAGATTTAAAGAGAGAAATCTAGTTGAGATTAGAGTTGGGTGAGAAATCCAGAAAACAGAGTTGTTGTTTGTTCTGGTGGAAATCCTTTAACTCTTTTTAGGCTAGTCAGAACTAAGTGAGAAATTAGCTTAAGTTCTGTTGATGTAAAGGAGCTTCTGAACTTGCCATAAAAGTTCTGAATAGTGGATTTATAAAATCTCTGTAGGCTGCGACCTCAGGGGACAAGACGTAGTCACAGGACTTTTGTGGCGAACTTGGATAAATCGAATTGTTCAATCAGGATCTCCTGAACTTCTTTCTCCCTCTTATACTTGTTATTTTTGCCTCTGTGTACTTGTTCATATTTAGTGCTGAAACAGATTTTCTCTAAAGTATCATTGTCTTTGTTCAGAAGACTGTCCAGAAGTTCTTCAATCAGAACTTCTGTTGCTGAAAACAGTCTAACTGTGTTTAGGCAGAATTTCCCTCAGAAGCAACTTCTGTAAGCTAGCTTCTGACTCTGAGGAAATTTGACTCTGAAAATTAAGTTTCCCGAAAAACTTAGAAATTTTCAGTTTTCAACTTTGACACCTATTCACCCCCCTCTAGGTGATTCTGTTCTTGATAGGGCCAACAAGTGGTATCAGAGCGAAGGTCACTTCGCATATTTACTAAAGATCTAACAATCTAAGTGTAAGATCCTATCAGAATCAATAGAGATGGCTAGTAGACACCAACCTGAGAATTCTTCTCACTTCATAGTTCCAGAAGGTTCTTCTACTACTAGACCTCCATTATTTAATGGCAACAACTACTCATACTGGAAGAAAAGGATGATGTACTTCATCCAAGCTCAGAACATGAGTGCTTGGTATGTCATCACTAATGGTGATTTCATTCCCACCAGAATGGAACAAGGTTTAGGGAATGTTGTTATTCCTCAGAGAGAATACACAGATGACATTCTGAAAAAACTCCAAACTAATGCTTCAGCAATAAATATGTTGCATTGTGCACTTACAGCTACTGAATATAACAAAGTTTCTTCTTGTGAAACTGCACAGGATATTTGGAACAAGCTAGAAGTCACATATGAAGGAACTGGAAAAGTGAAGCAATCTAAAGTCAACCAACTCATGAGAGAATATGAGTTATTTGAAATGCTTGATAAAGAATCTATTTCAGATATGAACTCCAGATTCACCAAGATAGTCAATGACTTGAAGAGTTTAGGAAAGGATATTGAAGAATCTGATCGAGTGAAGAAGATTGTCAGAAGCTTACCAAGGTCTTGGCAAGCCAAGAAGACTGCTATTGAAGAAGTTCAGGATTTGAGCTATTACTTGTATGATGAGCTCATTGGGTCTCTAATTACCCATGAGATGTCATTAAAGAATCATGACCTAAGAGAAAGGTCAGAAGGAAAAAGAGTAGTCCTGAAAGCAGAATCTTCTGAAGAATCCTCTGAAGATGAGGAACTGGCTATGCTGACCAGGAAGTTCAAGAAGGCCTTTAGGAAAGGCAGAGGTGGAAACTACAAGAAGCCTTTCAGGAGCTTTGATAAGAAAACTCCTGATTCTGGTGAAAAGTTCAAGAGAGATCCAAACAAGCCAATTGTGTGCTATGGATGTCAGCAACCGGGGCACATTAAGCCTAACTGCCCGGAGCTGAAGAAAGATAAGAAAAAGTTCAAGAAAGCTATGCTGGCTGCCTGGTCAGACTCTGAGACCAGCAGTGATCCTGAAGAAAAGGAAGAGCAAGCTCAGATTTGTTTTATGGCTATTGATGAGCCAACCTCTGAAGATGTCACAGGAGAAACTTCCGCACCTCCTGAAGCTACTTATGATTCTGAGGTAAACATATCTTCTGAACAAAATATCTTTGATTCTCTTGAAGAACTCTATAGTATGTTCAAGTACCTGAAAAGGAAATTGGACAAGAGTGAGGCTGACAAGTTTCTTAGGTTTACTCAAGTTTATTCTGACATGAAAGTGTTAGAAGAAAAACTGTGTAAACAGTTCAGCACTTCTGCTGATGGCTCTAAAGTCAAAGGCAAGGAAAAGCTGCCTCTGGGAAGTGATAAACCCCAGAAGAAGAAGAAACTTGTCACTCCCTCTCTTCTGAAAGAGATAGCTTCTCCTCCTGATGTTGGTACCTCTGAGATTGCTGGTATAGCCTCTGAAGATATTGGTCCTTCTCAGAAGAAGAAGAAATCTCCCAGGAAGCAAAGGGAAAGATCCAAGAACCCTCCCTTTTGCAAACTTTGCAAGAGTGATGGTCACTGGTTGAAGGATTGCAAGTACCATATTAAAAACCTCTTACAATCTGAGATATCATTAAATCCTGCTGAAGAGAAATCTAACTCTGAAGGACCCAATAAGGATTGGGTACCTGTCACTAATTGATTGTGTTGCAGGTGGCTCTGAGTGCTCCATCAATGTCAAAGTTGTGGTACATTGACAGTGGGTGCTCAAGGCATATGACAGGTGATGAAAAAGCATTCATCACATTTGATCCTAAAAGAGGTGGAAAAGTCAGCTTTGGAGATGCTCAGAAAGGAAGGATACTTGGTTCTGGATCCATAGGAACTAATCCTCCGATCGAAGATGTCTCCTTAGTCAGAGGCCTGAAGTTCAATCTCCTGAGTGTTGCACAACTGTGTGATAAAGGCAGAGATGTTGTCTTCAGCTCCTCTGGATGTAAAATCTTGGACAGTAAGTCAAGGGAAGTTATTCTAACTGCTCCTAGAGTTGAAAATGTTTTCATGCTGAATCTTGAGAATCTTTGCAAAAATATATGCTTGACGTCCAAAGAGGATACCTCCTGGCTCTGGCATAGAAGACTTGCTCATGTGAGCATGGACCTTCTGGCCAAAGTAGCTAGAAATCAATTGGTTGAGGGTCTGCCTGAAATTAGTTTTAAAAAGAACCATTTATGCAATGCTTGCCAATCTGGTAAACAATCCAGAAGCTCTTTTAAAACTAAGAAAGTCATTTCAACTAAAAGACCTTTGGAATTACTTCATATGGATCTTTTTGGCCCTGTTCAACCAATGAGCATGGGTGGAAAGAAGTATGCCTTTGTCATTATAGATGACTATTCAAGATTCACTTGGGTCATCTTGCTGTCTAGCAAAGATGAGTCACTTGGATGTTTCTCAGTTCTGATAAAGAAACTTGAGAATGAAAGGAATGAAAAGGTTGTTCATATCAGAAGTGATAATGGTGGAGAATTCAAAAACTTTAGGTTTGAAGAATTCTGTGAAACCAAGGGAATTGATCATAACTTCTCTGCTCCCAGAACTCCTCAACAAAATGGGGTAGTTGAAAGGAAGAATAGAACTCTGGTTGAGATAGCCAGAACTATGATCAATGAAAGAAGGCTTCCTAAGTACTTTTAAGGAGAAGCTGTGAACACAGCTTGCTATGTTCTGAATAGAGTGCTAATTAGAAGCATTATGAACAAGACCCCTTATGAACTCTGGAAAGGTCGAAAGCCTAAAATAGGTTATTTTAGAACCTTTGGTTGTAAGTGCTATGTTTTGAATACAAAAGAATATCTTTCAAAGTTTGATTCAAAGGCAGATGAGGCCATTTTTCTTGGTTACTCAACACATAGTAAAGCATATAGGGTTTTTAATAAGAGGACTCAAACTTTAGATGAATCTGTTCATGTACAGTTTGATGAGACTAACCCTGCAGATAGTAGAGCTCCTGATGAAGATGTAGTTCAAGCTCCTGAAGTTACATCTCCTGTTGAAGAAGAAGATGTTTCTCCCAGAGCTGCTGAAGTGGTTCCTCCTGTTGCTGAACAAGCTCAAGATGAGAATCCTACTCCAGAAGTCAACTTCCTTCCAGAAGATGCTCCTATATATGATTCAACAAATGATGAACAGGTTTCAGAAGACTCGTTGGATGTACCAAGAGAAGTTCGAACTCATAGGAATCATTCCTTAGAGAACATTATTGACTCTGTTCATAATCCTGTCATGACCAGAGCTCAGCTCAGAAGATACATGGGGAATGTGGCTTTTGTGTCACTTCTGGAACCCAAGGACTTCTATGAAGCTGCTGATGATGACTCCTGGTTAATGGCAATGCAAGAAGAACTTGACCAGTTCAAAAGGTCAGAAGTTTGGACTTTGGTTCCCAGACCTAACAACATAAAGGTTGTTGGAACTAGATGGGTTCTGAAGAACAAGCTTGATGAATTTGGAAATGTTGTGAGGAACAAGGCAAGACTTGTTGCTCAAGGTTACAGTCAGCAAGAAGGCATAGATTATGGTGAAACTTTTTCTCCTGTTGCAAGATTAGAAGCCATTAGAATCCTATGTGCTTTTGCATCATACAAAGGTTTTAAGCTCTTTCAAATGGATGTGAAAAGTGCATTCTTGAATGGTTACATTGATGAGGAAGTCTATGTGTCTCAACCTCCTGGTTTTGAAGATCCTAAGTTTCCTGATCATGTATTTAAGCTGAAGAAAGCATTGTATGGACTGAAACAAGCTCCCAGAGCTTAGTATGAGAGACTGACAAAGTTCCTTCTGTCTAAGGGATTTGTCAGAGGCTGTGTTGATACAACTCTGTTCACTCTGAAGAAGAACAAGGATATCCTTATAGCTCAGGTATATGTTGATGACATTATATTTGGTGCTACTAACGAATCTTTGTGCAGAGAGTTCAGTGACCACATGAAGGCTGAGTTTGAAATGTCTATGATGGGAGAATTAACCTTCTTCTTAGGACTTCAGATCAAGCAAAGTAATGATGGTGTGTTTATCAATCAAGCCAAGTACACTAGAGAAGTGCTGAAGAAATTTGGCATGATGGACTCTAATGCTGTTGATATTCCAATGGATGTCAGCAAAGACATTGATGATGAAGAGAAAGCTGGTAAACCTGTAGATATAAAAACCTACAGAGGTATGATTGGTTCTCTTTTATACCTAACAGCCAGCAGGCCAGATATACATTTTGCTGTGTGTTTTTGTGCTAGATATCAATCAAAGCCAAGAGAAATTCATGATGTTGCTGTCAAAAGAATTCTCAGATATCTTAAAGGCACACCAGAAGCTGGTTTGTGGTATCCCTGTAGTTCTGATTTCACTCCTATAGGATACACAGACTCTGACTATGGTAGAGATAAATTGAAAAGGGTCAGCACTTCTGGTGGTTGTCATTTTCCGGGGGAGTGCCTAGTCTCCTGGCATAGCAAGAAGCAAACCTCTGTGGCTCTCTCAACTGCTGAAGCTGAGTATGTTGCTGCTGGAAGTTGTGTTTCTCAGATGCTCTGGATCAAGCAACAAATTGCTGACTATGGAATCATCCCTGGAACAATTACAATCTACTGTGATAACAAGAGTGCAATTGATCTTTCAAAGAATCCTATTCAGCACAGCAGGATGAAGCATGTTCATATTAGGCATCACTTTCTGAGAGATCATGTTCTGAAGAAGGATATTATCATTACTCATGTTCCCTCTGAAGAGAATCTTGCTGACATGTTTACTAAGCCTCTGGCTGGTATGTCTTTCAGCAACTTACGAGAAGGCATTGGTATGACTTATCCACTTCAATAACTTAGATTAATTATTTCTGTATGTCTTAAGTGATTAATCGTTTGAGATAATTAAGTTGTAATTAATTCTAATCATGATTTGACCTGAAAGCATGCGTTATCTACTGCATATTACGACGATGTTCTGTGGTTAACGGTTATCTGTTCCCTTTTAAACGGTGTGTATTTGCTTTTTGAATTGGAACGGTTTCTGTGTTTGGGTATAAATAAGGGTTTTCCATACTTAGAAGTTTTTACTCTCATTTTCTTTGACCATTAGAATTTCCATAGATTTTTCTGTGTTCTTTCCTCTCAAATCTTAACCTAATTTCTTATATCTTCAAAAATGGCTCAAGAAATCACTGTCACTCACATCTTCTCCACTGAATCACAAAAGAAGGTTAGCGAATCTAGGGTATTCACCTCTAGGTTCCTAGATGATGAAGTTAAATCGACTGAACCTATTTCTCACTGGCTTAGCGCTCAAAACTGGAATTCATTCGTCTCTCTCGATGAATTCATTTATCCTAAGTTAGTTACAGAATTCTATCAGAACCTTCATTTCTTTTCTAATGAGGAGGATGTTCTACATTCTGTAGTCGGGGAAGTTGAGATCGAAGTCAGCAGGGCTTCCATTTCTCAAGTGATAGGGATTGATGATGAAGGAATCATCATTGGTGATGATGGTTCAGCAGATGGTTTTACTGAAGCCAACTGGGCTAGGCCAGATCTGAATGCCAAGGAAACGTATGCCACCTGGTTGACTCAGCACCAGAGGTGGGCACACTATTTGACTACAAATGTCTTTCTTCCGAAGGCTGGAGGAGTCAATGGGGTTTCCAACAGGGAAAGGGTTTTCATGTGGCATCTGGTCAACCAGAAGAAAATTAATTTACCTGCCATGCTGATAAGGCAGATGAAGAATGTAACGACCGTGAGTGCATTAGCATATGGCTCACTCCTGACGAGGTTGTTTGAGGCAGCCTCTGTTGTTGTTTCAGGAGAAGGTGTTACTAGTAGGAGTACGGTTCTGAAGATGCATACCTTCAGGAACCTGAGTTTTGGTGTGACTCCGAAGAAGATTGAGAAGGGCTCCTCTGTGAGTATTGCTCAGAAGGAAATTATGGAAGCTACTGTGCAGAAAGGAAAGATTGCTGCCAAGAAGGGCAAGGGAAAGAAAGGATCAAGCAAGTTGGTCCTGACTGTTGAGAAGGTGGTTGTCTCATAACCTCTTCCCACGATGGTTCAAACAACAATCAATGTTGAACCCTCTGGCAAGATTGTTGCTGAGAAGCCAAAGGATGTCCCTGAGAAGGAAGCTCAGGATGCTGAGGAAGCACGCCTTGCTGAGAAAGAGAAGGCTGCTGAAGCTGAAAAAGTTGCAAGAGTTGTGGCTCTTGCTGAAGAGAAAAGAAAGAAGAAGGAAGCTGAGGATCAGTTAGCTGCTGAAAGAGAAATTGCTGCAAAGGCTAAGGCCGATGCAAGACTTATAGCATGTGCTGCTGAACTTCAGGATGCGGAGTTCTCAAAGGAAGTTGAGGCTTCAGAAGAAGGAGAGAATCTTGAGAATATCTCTCTGTCCTCTCGGATAATTGAGAATATCTCTCTCTCTACCAGGATTGGGAAGAAGGCTGTTGCAAAACGAAGGTTGCTGAGGAAAAAGGACTTCGTTGTTGCCTCCAGTGCTGAATTAGAAGATCTTGTTACTCAGGAACCGGAAGATGCTGATAAAGACTTGTCAGAAATGTCTGATGAAGAGGATGTTGACGCTCCTCTGATTGAAGAGCTGTCAGAAGAGAGTAAACCAGAAGATGAAGAGGTTCTTCAGAATGGAAAACAATTTGTCGAGAATGTTGATGATGAAAACTTCATTGACAACATTCTTCTGAATCAAGGAAGAAACCCTGGTGAAAGGGACGCCTCTGAAACACTGATCAGGATGGCTCACATCTTTGCTGAGCCCATCTCAATGTTTGATCCAAACTCTGACCAGGTCATCTCTTCTCCCACTCTTACTCCTCATCAATCTCCCTCACTCCCTTCTGTCACAGAAGTGAGTGGTTCCCATACTTCCATTCCTCCTACAACTTCAACCTCTGAGGTTGTACCTCCTTCAATCATTCCTCCTTCTGGATCCTTTTCAGAAGTGAATTTAAACACTGCTCCCATTTTCACAGACTCTATATCCACATCCACTACCTCTTCTATTCCTTCCTCCTTTGTAAGTCCATCAATTGGATTTACTGCTCCATCTTTCTCACTACCATCTACTTTACCTTCCATTTCCCCTACCATTTCTTCCTCTACCACCAATGCCATCCCTTCCTCAAACACTCAAATTCCTCCTCTCTCAACTTCTGGACATACACCTCCTGTGTGTGATCCCTTAACTACCTCCTCCACTACTTCTTGTTTTGCTGGGTTGTCATCCAACTATGACTTCCTGCGCGAACACATGAATCGGGATGATCTGGATACCAGGTTTGGTAGTTTTGGTTTCATGGGCAGAGCTTCTGGTATTTCTGAAGCTAGAGGTGCCCCCAGTGTTGAAGAGTTGAGAAGGATGAGTCAGAGTGCTTGTTTTGCTGGGTTGTCATCCAACTATGACTTCCTGCGCGAACACATGAATCGGGATGATCTGGATACCAGGTTTGGTAGTTTTGGTTTCATGGGCAGAGCTTCTGGTATTTCTGAAGCTAGAGGTGCCCCCAGTGTTGAAGAGTTGAGAAGGATGAGTCAGAGTGGCTCTGATGAACTGCTGAATAGATTTGCTGGTATGGGGCAAAGGACGTCTGCTGCTGACATGTATGCTCAGGGCATTGTGCTGCAAGAATTGCATTCTTTGAAAGCTCAGAACCTGCAGCTCATGACTATGCTTCAAATGCAGGATCCTTCTGTTTACATACGCAATCTTTCTACACTTCATCTAGCTACGTATGAAGAGCTGTACAAATTGAGAGAACTAGCTCTGACTCTTCCTTCATTGGATAATATTGCTCTTGCTTCTTCTCAGAAGGTCAATGAGAATTTGGAGATATTGACAGAAGAAGTCAAGGAAGCAAACGAGCATTATGAGGCTCATGAGAAGATGCTCCCAAGTAAGATTGATGACCTGCAAAGTACTGCCAATCACATTCTGAGAGAAGTGAAATCTTCTGCTCAAGGTTCATCATCTTCCGGGGCTGCTAAGATTGTATATGACATCACTCCTGATCTCAACAATCGACTCTCCAACATTGAGTCTGCTGTATCTGCTCAGAACGCACAGATTGCTGAGCTTACTGAACTTCTGAAGGTTATGCACACTCAAGCACGAGAACAAGAGAAGACTCTTCATAATTGTTATAGGTTTGTTCGAGGACAGACTTATATTCAGAATGAGCATCTTACTGCTGCTGTGTATGCTAACAATAGGTTGATCAAGCTCCTTCTGGAAGATGTTCAGAGACAGCGACCTATGTCTGGTCAGACCTTTGATCATATGAAGACCATTGATGATGACTTCAGAAGACGAATGGATCTGATCAATACTGTGAGACCAACCCCTCAGCAATATCAGACTGCACTGAATGTTCAACAAAAATTGAAATCTCAAGGTGCTCTGGGTGTTGCTCCTGGTTCTGGTCAAACGGGGGAGAAGTCTGGTCAGAAGAGATCAAGTGCTGCCGAAGGTTCTAGTGTTGTTCCTCCTCCTCAGAAGAAACCTAGGAACTTGTAATCTTTTAGGACTTATGCTTCTTAGCTAGGTTCTGGGTTGGGTAGTTTTTGTCTTAGGACTTTTTCTGCTCTTCTGATTACTTTGTTTCTTATGCTGTCTTCTGAATGAATTTATACACACTGAATCTTTCTTATACTCTCTTGCGTATCTGACTTCTTACTTTTTGCTTATGTTTCTTTTTGACTTAGTAAATTACACTTCATCAAATCTAACAACTTGATCTTAAGTCTTTCTTTAAGTTTATACAGATTGCTGAAGTTCACCATTTACACTAATGGGGGAGTTAATTTACTCAGAAGTTATGAAACATTTGCATCAGGAAGTCATTTTGTAAACCTCATGTTTTCTGTTACCTTCTGACCACGGTTTGTCCATAACCAAACTGGGGGAGAATGATGAACCCTAAGTGTTTTGATTATGTCCAAACGTTTCAGAAGATGATAACCTAATACTATCTTACATATAGCTTATTGTTGACTAATACTTTTGTTTTAGTCCTTGTGTAAGTTTCTCAGCAGTTGCTGAATGAATCGTTTCTGGATTGCCTAAAGAACTCAGAAGATCAGTTGCTGAAGTCAGAGTTTCAACAATTCAGAAGCTGGATTCCTCCGCTCTGAAGCCGAAGTCTGCTAAAGCTCTCCTCAGAAGTTCCTTGCAATCAGAAGTTTTGCCAATTGCGATCAGAAGTCTAGTCAACTGGAAATTAGCTTCTAAAAGCTAGAGTCACGGGTTCTGGATAGCATTTAATGCTCTGACAAGTGCATTTAATGCAAGGCGCCAAAAGTTCAAAAAGCTGTTTTGATGGAGCGCGCCTGTCTGTTTAAAAGAAACCAGAATTTCCTTGTCTACCCTTTGTTGATCCAATTGAAGAATGATTCCTGTCATCCTCATCCTTGATTTCAAATCACTTACCGGATTTAGTTAAAGAACAAGGATAACGGAATCAAAGTGTTTGAAGACCGTTTGAAGATTTGACAAATTAACGGCTACAACAACTGATGTCATCTCCTTTGAAGTTTCAAACTCACCAACGGTCATCTTCACTCACTATAAATAGTAGCCAAGCTCCAAAGCATCAAGACACGCATGATCATCGAGCAAAATCTCAACGCACTGTTCTAACTAGAAAAACAGAGCAACTCTTCCCATTCTCAATCTTTCTTAGCATAGTCTTAGTTAAAGTGAGAGAGTGAAGAAAAACAAGTTCATAATAGGAATCTTGTAAACTGAGATCGTTTGTGATCTTCAGTTAGATTTAAAGAGAGAAATCTAGTTGAGATTAGAGTTGGGTGAGAAATCCAGAAAACAGAGTTGTTGTTTGTTCTGGTGGAAATCCTTTAACTCTTTTTAGGCTAGTCAGAACTAAGTGAGAAATTAGCTTAAGTTCTGTTGATGTAAAGGAGCTTCTGAACTTGCCATAAAAGTTCTGAATAGTGGATTTATAAAATCTCTGTAGGCTGCGACCTCAGGGGACAAGACGTAGTCACAGGACTTTTGTGGCGAACTTGGATAAATCGAATTGTTCAATCAGGGCCAACATACACAGCTTTTCTTCCAACATTTTCATGTCAGAATAAACTTGAGTAAACCTAAGAAACTTGTCAGCCTCACTCTTGTCCAATTTCCTTTTCAGGTACTTGAACATACTATAGAGTTCTTCAAGAGAATCAAAGATATTTTGTTCAGAAGATATGTTTACCTCGGAATCATATGTAGCTTCAGGAGGTGTGGAAGTTTCTCCTGTGACATCTTCAGAAGTTGGCTCATCAATAGCCATAAAACAAATCTGAGCTTGCTCTTCCTTTTCTTCAGGATCACTGCTGGTCTCAGAGTCTGACCAGGCAGCCAGCATAACTTTCTTGAACTTTTTCTTATCTTTCTTCAGCTCTGGGCAGTTAGGCTTAATGTGCCCCGGTTGCTGACATCCATAGCACACAATAGGCTTGTTTGGATCTCTCTTGAACTTTTCACCAGAATCAGGAGTTTTCTTGTCAAAGCTCCTGAACGGCTTCTTGTAGTTTCCACCTCTGCCTTTTCTAAAGGCCTTCTTGAACTTCCTGGTCAGCATAGCCAGTTCCTCATCTTCAGAGGATTCTTCAGAAGATTCTGCTTTCAGGACTACTCTTTTACTTCTGACCTCTCTCTTAGGTCATGATTCTTTAATGACATCTCATGAGTAATTAGAGACCCAATGAGCTCATCATACAAGTAATAGCTCAAATCCTGAACTTCTTCAATAGCAGTCTTCTTGGCTTGCCAAGACCTTGGTAAGCTTCTGACAATCTTCTTCACTCGATCAGATTCTTCAATGTCTTTTCCTAAACTTTTTAAGTCATTGACTATCTTGGTGAATCTAGAGTTCATGTCTGAAATAGATTCTTTATCAAGCATTTCAAATAACTCATATTCTCTCATGAGTTGATTGACTTTTGACTGCTTCACTTTTCCAGTACCTTCATATGTGACTTCCATCTTGTTCCAAATGTCATGTGCAGTTTCACAAGAAGAAACTTTGTTATATTCAGTAGCTGTAAGTGCACAATGCAACATATTTATTGCTGAAGCATTAGTTTGGAGTTTTTTCAGAATGTCATCTGTGTATTCTATCTGAGGAATAACAACATTCCCTAAACCTTGTTCCATTCTGGTAGGAATGAAATCACCATCAGTAATGACATACCAAGCACTCATGTTCTGAGCTTGGATGAAGTACATCATCCTTTTCTTCCAGTATGAGTAGTTGTTGCCATTAAATAATGGAGGTCTAGTAGTGGAAGAACCTTCTGGAACTATGAAGTGAAAAGAATTCTCAGGCAGGTGTCTACTAGCCATCTCTATTGATTCTGATAGGATCTTACACTTAGATTGTTAGATTTTTAGTAAATATACGAAGTGACCTTCGCTCTGATACCACTTGTTGGCCCTAACAAGAATATAATCACCTAGAGGGGGGTGAATAGGTGTCTAGGTTGAAAACTGAAAAATTTCTAAGTTTTTCGGGAAACTTAATTTTCAGAATCAAAGTTCCTCAGAGTCAGAAGCAGGCTTACAGAAGTTGCTTCTGAGGGAAATTCTGCTTAAACACAGTTAAACTGTTTTCAGCAACAGAAGTTCTGATTTGAGAACTTCTGGACAGTCTTCTGAACAAAGACAATGATACTTAGAGAAAATCTGTTTCAGCACTAAATATAAGCAAGTACACAGAAGCAAAAATAACAAGTATAAGAGGGAGTAAGAAGTTCAGGAGATCTTGATTGAACAATTCGATTTATCCAAGTTCGCCACAGAAGTCCTGTGACTACGTCTTGTCCCCTGAGGTCGCAGCCTACAGAGATTTTATAAATCCACTATTCAGAACTTTTCTGGCAAGTTCAGAAGCTCCTTTACATCAACAGAACCTAAGCTAATTTCTCACTTAGTTCTGACTAGCCTAAAAAGAGTTAAAGGATTTCTACCAGAACAACAACAGCTCTGTTTTCTGGATTTCTCACCCAACTTTAATCTCAACTAGATTTCTCTCTTTAAATCTAACTGAATATCATAAACGATATCAGTTTACAAGATTCCTATTATGAACTTGTTTTTCTTCACTCTCTCACTTAAACTTAAGCTATGCTAAGAAAGATTGAGAATGGAAAAGGAATGCTCTGTTTTTCTTGATGAAACAGTGCGTTGAGATTTTGCTCGATGATCACGCGCAGTTGATGCTTTGGAGCTTGGCTACTATTTATAGTGAATGAGGATGACCGTTGGGAAAATTTGAATCTTCACAGAGATGACATCAGTTGTTGTAGCCGTTAATTTGTCAAGTCTTCAAACGGTCTTCAAACACTTTGATTCCGTTATCCTTGTTCTTTAACCAAATCCGGTAAGTGATTTGAATTGAAGATAAGGTTGACCGGAAACTTTCCTCAATAAGATCAACAAAGGGTAGACAAGGAAATTCTAGTTTCACTTTGAGTAGACACGCGCGCTCCATCAAAACAGCTTTTTGAACTTTTGGCGCCTTGCATTAAATGCACTTGTCAGAGCAATAAATGCTTATCCAGAACCCGTGACTAAGCTTCTGATCAAATTGGTAAATGAACTTCTGATTGCAAATGACCTCTGAGGAGAGCTTCAAACAGACTTACAAAATCTTCAGAGCGGAGCATCCAGCTTCTGATAACGAAACTCTGTCTTCAGCAATCGAGACTTCTGAGGTCTTTAGGCAATCAAGAAATTCTTCATTCAGCACCTGCTGAGTAACTTACACATAGACTAAGTAGAAAAATTATTAGTCAACAAAGAAACTATATGTAAGGGAATGTTAAGTTTTCATCTTCTGAAACGTTTGGACATAATCAAAACACTTAGGGTTCATCATGGATGTCAAGACTGCTTTCTTGAATGGAGAGCTAGAGGAGGATGTCTATATGGCTCAACCTAAAGGTTTTGTGGATCCAGAATATCCTAACCGAATATGCAAGCTTCAAAAGTCCATTTATGGACTTAAGCAAACATCTAGGTCTTGGAACAAGAAGTTCAATGAATCCATAAAGGAATTTGGACTCATTTAGAACCTCGATGAGCCCTGTGTGTATCGTAAGAATGGTGGGAGCTCGGACACTTTCCTAGTGCTCTATGTCGATGACATTCTGTTGATAGGAGGAAACATTTCAGAGCTGCAAGCCACAAAGCAGTGGCTGAATAAATGTTTTGCAATGAAGGACCTTGGAGAGGCTGAGACAATCTTGGGGATCAGAATCCATAGAGATAGGCCAAAACGCCTGCTAGGGTTATCTCAGGCAAAGTACATAGAAAAAATCCTTAAGAGGTTCAACATGTCCAACTCCAAGAAAGGATTCATCCCTATGGGACATGGGTTGAAACTTTCTAAGAAGGAGCACAGTTTTAAGACTGGGAAGGAGAGATTGATAGGGATGAAATATCCCTATCTTTTCGGGTTATTTACGATGTAATTAAATGTTATTTTATTACTTTTAGTATAGTTTTAAGTCTTTTTATTATACTTTGTGAACAAATTAATTCTCAATCACTTAGTTTGAATTTATCTCCGTAAAAGCACTATTTTCACCGGAAATCGTCAAAGTAACCCATGTTTATTTTGTTTATAGGTTTTACTTCAAAGATAAAAATTATCCATGGTGAAAGACAACTTCCAGACATGATTAGAGGTGTTTTTGTGCTAATAAAGAGCTAAGAGACAAGGAGTTTTGCAAATAATTCAAGGAAAAGTCAATCTGCCCAGAAATTGCTCTTGACACGGGTCGTGTCAAAGTTCCACACGGTCCGTGTCAGGACAAAAATGGTCCACACGGTTTGATTTCAAGGGCGTGTAAATGGTGTTCACACGACTAATGGAGGACACGACCCCGTGTCAAAAGGGACACGATCCGTGTCACAAAGGAGACATTTAATTTGCGCGGCGTTTTAATTAGCAAAAATCCAACTTGTCGAGTAATTAATGCGACACGACCCCGTGTCAAGGGACACGCCCAAGGACACGCCTGAGCTGATTAAAGTCATTTTATGTATTTTCTTCTTGACACGGCGTGTCACGTGGCCCACACGACCCGTGTCAAGCTTTATTTTGCACTTCGATAAGATTTTCAAGCATGTGTTTTGAGGATTCACATTTGTTCACAAAGCCAACTTTTCTGTATAAATAGGGGAGTTCTCTAGCCAGAGAAATCATCCCTCTCCACTTGTGTTTAGTTCCATTTAGTTGTAATTCTCTCCATTTAGTTGTTTAAAGAGGCGATCCAAGTACGATCCATGTTCCATAACACCTCTTTTGCAAACTTGTAATCCATTTTCATTCCATTAATACAAAGTTACTTATTATTTCCTTCATCTCCATCCATTCTATTCAAATCTTCAAGTTGGCAAAGAGATCCTCTCCGAGGACATAAGCGACGATCGTGTGTCCGGTGTAGTGCGATAAAAGGGAGTAGCTAAACTTTTATCTTGCTAAACTAGTTGTGACCCGTCTATGTGCTAGACTCGGTAGTATCATATTGTTTCCTTATATAGTTTATACAATAGTTTTGTATAAATTAGTATATTTGATTCATCATCATCATATGCTTCTCTTATGTTTATTTATGAATACTTGATATGAACTTGACATTTCTACCGGATTTATATAGGTGTTGCCCCCATCGGAAGTGACGAGCCGGAAACCGTAGATATTGACGACATCACGGAACTTAAAGGGCCCTAGTTTCTAAGTCCATTGGAGACACTTAACCTTGAAATTATAGGATTAATTAAGTGTGTACCTACGAGTTCATACGTGTTCATAAAACATCATAAAAGCTAGCTATGATAGTTTGAGTAATCTTAAGGCTATTTCATCTTTATTAGTGTATAAAACTTACCATCACCATTTCATGCTAAGGAATATGGAAAGTATTTGTGTGTTGTAGTATAGGAGTAGTTAATTAATAAATCCAAAACCCTAAAGTATAAATTCGCTTAGATAACAACCCGAAACCAAGTAGTTTGATACTTATTGGTATAAATCCCGTGGATTCGATACCCGGACTTAAACCCCGGATTATTACTTGACAACGATAGGGTACACTTGTCCTCTAATTGTAGGCCTTTTTGTAGCACTAGCTCGAGGCCGCATCAAGTTTTTGGCGCCGTTGCCGGGGATTTATTTGCTAGTAACTATTGAACGAAATGTTTTCATTGTTAAACTAAGCATTATTTTTGTAAATAGTTTTTCTAATGATCCTTCTTTTGCGAGGTTATGGCCGATGTTGGAAGCAAGGAGTTGTTTAGGCATCATTTGCTTAACCTCCTATCCACTCACGAAGATCAATCCGATGAGTTGTATGCTTCCATCAAGGAGTTATGCATACAAAAGGGGTTTGTAGTTGAATCGGTTACAAAGACCGAGTCGGTTGACCGGGTTGAGGAAACGACATCATGTAACGCTCTAAGCAATGAGGAAACTTCAAGTTTAGTGCAACCCAAAGATGTCGTTGAGGAGGCCATCCAACTCGAGCTCTTCGAGGAGGATCATCAAATAGAAGAGTTTGTGTTTGCTCCATATTTCTAAGTACCCTTATGCTTCTGTTATAGGGTCTATTATGTATGCTATGCTATGTACCAGGCTTGATGTTGCTTTTGCCCTCAGTATGACTAGCCGCTTCCAGTCTTGCTTCGGCGAGGCCCACTGGAAGGCAGTCAAGGAAATTCTAAAGTACTTGAGACGTACTAGAGATATTTTCTTGGTTTATGGTGGCGATGATGAGTTGGTTGTGTCTAGTTACACTGACTCAGGATTCCAGACTGATCAGGACGAACAACAATCCCAATCTGGTTTTGTGTTCCTCTTTAATGGCGGTGCCATTAGTTAGAAGTCCACTAAACAACCAACTGTTGCAGATTCTACAGCGGAAGCTGAGTACATTGCTGCTTGTGAGGCTTCTAAGGAAGCGGTCTGGATGAGGAAATTCATTTCTGATCTTGGAGTAGTTCCTTCTATCCAGGGTTCAGTTGTGCTTTTCTGTGACAACAATGGGGCCATGATACAAGCTAAGGAGCCCCAGTCTACAAAGAAGAATCAGCATGTACTCAGGAAGTTTCACCTTATTCGGGAGATTATCCAAAGAGGTGATGTTAGACTACAAAGAGTAGATATAAATAACAATGTTGCTGATCCGATGATGAAGGCTCTTGTTGAACGTAAGAACAATGCTCATGCTAGATCTATAGGGATTAGGGCTATGCATGCTTGGACCTAGGTCAAGTGGGACATTGTTGGTGTGTCCTAGTTCTAGGCATAGTTATTTGTTATTGTATTGTACTTTTGTTGATTGTACTATACATTTGTTTTATGGAATAAAAAGCATTAATTCATTCAGTTAATATATCTTGTATTATATATACTGTATGAAGTATCCATTGATTGTATATCATAAATAACCAGAAGCCAGTTCTACTCATGGGAATGAGTAGAACGTAAAGCTTTTACGAACATGATATGTTTGTAGGTACGTATGACCAATACGGGACTTGGTCGATCCGATATAGAAGGCACATGGTGGGAGTGTCATTGCCCTTCTATAAATGTAGATCTCTTTTATCTGTCGACCTGATTTCAATATAGTATTGAATGAGGAATTTGATTAGATTTGACATACGCCTAACAGGTCTGTAAAAGGATGCCAAATACGAGTATGATTGGTCGAGTCAGTGAACTTATTCATACTGATAGTTGAAGTGAAGGGATTACCACGCACTCCATAAGTAAGATGATATCATTAGGCCACTCGATGAGTTGAACTGAGAAATGTGTGGCCACACTCAGATAAGCTGGTTACTTATCTGTTCTTCAGTTAACTCTAGATCGAGAAATATCTGAAGCTGTAGAGGATGACCTCCACCATGCCTCATGCTTGATATATCGATATGCATGGTAAAAGATATTTGAGAATCCTACAGTGTATCTATTTGTATGAGATGGACTAACACTGTAATCAATTGTTGACTGATATGGTCTAGGCAACTCTCAATCAGTCGTTGAGCTAATTGATTATGGCCCACAGGATCGTGTACACTAGACACAGAGACTTGTACTCGGAGAACTTATACATGTAGTGTATTTATGAAATAATTATTAGTTGTTAACTAATAATGTTAATTGATTAATTGTTCTGATTGGAACAAGTTAATTGATTGTTTGGAGGAATTAATTATTCAATCGGGTTAATTAATTAAGCGATGGATTAATTAGATTTTCTTTAGGGGTTAGTGTGTGATTAATTATAACCTAATTGATGTTAATTGAATCTATTGTATTCTATTGTAGTACAATCAGATTAATTAAATTAATACAGGTACTAAAACTGTAATTAGTCGACACACTATAAATTAATCCTAATCGATTGAAACACGAGACTTTCTGACACGAAAAATCACGAAACCCTAATCCCCTCTAACCCCATTCGGCCGAACTTACTGCATGAGGTGTCTAGAGTTTTGTTCATCGTTCTTCGTGCCTATTTCGAGAACTCGTCGTCTGAAGTGTTGTGCACGTGATCTTGGCGGAATCTCCGATCGTGCGGTTTGTCCATCTCTCTTAGAGGGATTCCATGTGAGTGACTAATGTAGATTAATCACTGTAATTAATTAAATAACATTGAGGCAATGATAAAGATCAAAGTTTTCTGATCAATGATTTATTAAATCGTTTTTCTCTCTTACGTTGCGCGTCTCTGATCGTTGATCAGACTCTAACAAATTCCTCTGCCAGTCTCACGTTCCCCACTAGCAATAGAATCAACAATCTCGATACCTTGAGCATTCTGTAACTCTGCTAAACGCTTGGGAGAAACTTTAATAAAGTTCACAATATTCGTCAACATAGAAAAGAAATCCCAAATTGAATCTTCCTTTTCAGCAGCTCCAACTAATGCCAGTTGTAATCGATGAGCAAAACAATGCACAAAATAAGCATACGGGCATTCTCGAATAAATAAAGCTTGTAATCCATTAAATTCACCACGCATATTACTAGCACCGTCATATCCATGTCCTCTAATATCAAGAATGCTCAACTTATGTTGTGTAAGAACATCAGATATTTCTTTCTTAAGTTTCAATGCAGATGTTTCTTCAACATTAACAATATCAAAAAAACGCTTTATACCATGAACATTAACAAACCTAAGCACAATAGCCATTTGTTCTTTATCAGACACATCTTTTGGTTCATCAAGTAAAATGCAAAACTTAGCATCTCCTACTTCATTGCGAATTTTATTCCGCACTTTGGAAGCAAGAATATGTAAAACTTCTTTCTGCACTTTCTAGGAGATGTAAGTAGCATTTTTGGAGCATTATCCAAAACAACATTTGAAATATCAGAATTAATTCTAGCCATAAACTTGATCATCTCAATAAGATTACCTCTATTACGAGCATTTGTTGATTCGTCATGGCCTCGTAACGCACAAGCTTGCAAGCTTAACCATCAGACACCCTCAATTGTTGTCGTTAAGCGCAATTTGTTTTTCTTTATCTCTTCTGAACTCTGAGCATTCAATACTTTATCGATATGTCCTGTAACGTTTCTCAAATATTGAAGTGCATTTACGACATTATTATGTGGTGAAGAAGGGCCTCCAACGTGCATAAAAAAAGAACATCGGTCTCCATCATTAATCCTCTTCCAACACTTAAATCCATCAATAGTGAATGCAAGTTGTGTAAATGTATCTTTATCAAATAAAAAACATGGAAAACAAAATGATGCATCCTTGAGATAGAATACTTTAACCAAGGAAAACTGTTAAACCATGAGCTTTGAAATCGACGACGTTGTTTCCCAAATAAAGAATATGGGTACTGATCTTTGTCTAATTTGGGTTGATATGGTCCCAATTTGATGCAAGCTCGTCTAATTTCATCACAACCATTGTAAGGATAATTCCACAGAGCAAGACGTAATCATGGATCACGTTCGAGAGATGCAACATCAACTCTAATTTCTTGATAATTAGGAGGAACGTGATTTGCAATGTTTGAATTGTTTGTATTTGATGGTGTGGAATGAGTATCACTTGTAACTTTTGGCACATCGTTACTTGACTTAAAAAAGGACAAAAGTGTCTTTCTCTTTCGATTTTGATTCGATGACATATTAAGCCTAAAACAATAAGATAAACAAACAATGAGAATTAAGAGATTTAAATTTAATAAACTCGAATGAACAATTGAAATTTTACCAAATTTGATTGGTCTTAAAACTTGAATTTGATAGAGATAATAGTTGATGATGAGTGAGAAGTAGAAAAGTTGAAATAGAAAGCAGGGAAAAATTAAAATAGGAAGCAGTGCGAGGAGGAAAAGATGAATTCCTAAATTAATTGTTAATACAAAATCAATCGTCTTTGAATAACACTTGATTCAAAAACAAATCTTCGCCAATCTCTTTCGTTTCCTATTCAGCAATCCCTAAATTTTTGTAACGATAAAACTAAAACAAAAATATTTTTTTTCTTTTTCTAGGCTGACCCAGGCTGGAGCCCACCCCAGCCCAGCCATGGACCGCCCCTGGGTTCAACACTCATTTTCAAAGCAATCTTTTCAGCTTCACTTTTTGAAATTTCAGATCCAATTATTTATATACTCTTTGAAAAAACGAATGAGACATTGCAAGAGATATACATGCCTCGATATTCATATCCTTACATTAAAGAATCTTGTTAGCTTTATTCATTTTTTGTAGTATTTCAAACCAAACAACCATGCCAACAAGAAAATTAAAGTTTTGTAGTTCGTAATTTGCTAAGAAATTTTCATCACTTGTTATGGTAGGATCAACATTGTGTTCTACGAGATGAAATAATGCATCTTTTGTTTGAGGAGCTTGAAACCTTATTGCCTTAGACTAGCAATACGACTTTTCTAACGTGTATCCGACCATGACTTTAATGTAATTCCTTTTGCATTTTGATCTTTCACACGTGATTTAAGTGATGAACCCTATGTGTTTTGATTATGTCCAAACGTTTCAGAAGATGAAAACTTAATACTCTCTTACATATAGTTTATTGTTGACTAATGGTTTTCTACTTAGTTTATGTGTAAGTTACTCAGCAGGTGCTGAATGAATCATTTCTGGATTGCCTAAAGGACTCAGAAGATCCGTTTGCTGAAGTCAGAGTTTCATTAATTCAGAAGCTGGATGCTCCGCTCTGAAGCCGAAGTCTGCTAAAGCTCTCCTCAGATGTTCTTTGCAATCAGAAGTCCTTTTACCAATTTGATCAGAAGCTTAGTCACAGGTTCTGGATAGCATTTAATGCTCTGACAAGTGCATTTAATGCAAGGCGCCAAAAGTTCAAAAAGCTGTTTTGATGGAGCGCGCCTGTCTGTTCAAAAGAAACCATAATTTCCCTGTCTACCCTTTGTTGATCCAATTGAAGAATGATTCCAGTCAACCTCATCTTTGATTTCAAATCACTTACCGGATTTAGTTAAAGAACAAGGATAACGGAATCAAAGTGTTTGAAGACCGTTTGAAGACTTGACAAATTAACGGCTACAACATCTGATGTCATCTCTATTGAAGATTCAAATTCACCAACGGTCATCCTCATTCACTATAAATAGTAGCCAAGCTCCATTGCATCAAAGACGCGTGATCATTGAGCAAAATCTCAACGCACTGTTTGAACAAGAAAAACAGAGCACCACTTCCCATTCTCAATCTTTCTTAGCATAGTCTTAGTTAAAGTGACAGAGTGAAGAAAAACAAGTTCATAATAGAAATCTTGTAAACTGATATCGTTTGTGATATTCAGTTAGATTTAAAGAGAGAAATCTAGTTGAGATTAGAGTTGGGTGAGAAATCCAGAAAACAGAGTATTGTTTGTTCTGGTGGAAATCCTTTAACTCTTTTTAGGCTAGTCAGAACTAAGTGAGAAATTAGCTTAAGTTCTGTTGATGTAAAGGAGCTTCTGAACTTGCAAGAAAAGTTCTGAATAGTGGATTTATAAAATCTCTGTAGGCTGCGACCTCATGGGACAAGACGTAGTCACAGGACTTCTGTGGCGAACTTGGATAAATCGAATTGTTCAATCAGGATCTCCTGAACTTCTTTCTCCCTCTTATACTTGTTATTTTTGCTTCTGCGTACTTGCTTATATTTAGTGCTGAAACAGATTTTCTCTAAAGTATCATTGTCTTTGTTCAGAAGACTGTCTAGAAGTTCTCAAATCAGAACTTCTGTTGCTGAAAACAGTCTAACTGTGTTTAGGCAGAATTTCCCTCATAAGCTACTTCTGTAAGCTTGCTTCTGACTCTGAGGAAATTTGACTCTGAAAAATTAGTTTCCCGAAAAACTTAGAATTTTTCAGTTTTCAACTTTGACACCTATTCACCCCCCTCTAGGTGATTCTGTTCTTGATAGGGCCAACATTAAGAACCTTCAATTGTTTTGTTGAACTAGAAAACAATTTATAAATCCTTTGTATCACTCCCAAAATCGATTTAGCTTGAACAGAACTTATGACCATATCACAAAGTGCAAAGTTAAGAGAATAACAACCACATGGTGATCAGTAAAATGCTTTAGAATGCTCTTCCAATATCCTACCACCTACACATGCCCGTCTTAAACGTTTTTTGGGCCTTGTTCGAAATATAAAAATTGGGCCCTAAATTCTTAAGAAAAAAATTAATGTTTTTTTTTGTATAACTTTCTTACATATAAATAATAAGATTTTATTATATTTCTTTTGAAAATTAAGTACATTCTATTTAAGTGGTGGGTTGCGGACTACTTTTGAAAATCAAACCTATATAATAAAATGGGCTTAAATATCATATTACAAGGCTTGTATAATTTTTCAAGGACTAAATTTCGTATAGTGCAACTCTACTTAATAAAAGAGAATGAGCCTTTTATTTTATTTTGAGGCCCTATTCAGTAGACCAGACTGATGCACTACCTGTTCTACGGACATGTACTTACACCTTTATATTGTCCCTTCATAATAGAATCATTATTATAACCTTGCGCTTTCATGTCCCTAAAATCAAGTTTTAGATTAGCAATAGCATCTGTAAGTTCAAGGAAAAGGGCATCTCATGTTGTTTCATTAACTTTTAGAAATATGAAGAACTCTTCCACCATTATTGGACTCGTAGAAACATTAACACTTCTCAAAATAAGACTCACTTGCTCTGCATGACTAATATCAGTCGTACAATAAAAAATAACAGAAAAATACTTTGTCCCTTTAACAACATGAAGACTTTTACTCTTCACTCGGCCAATAACAAAAATATTAGCTCATTATGAATGTTATGACTAAGATAATGAGTATGGGGAATCTTTTTTTTTTTTCTAATATGCCTAAGGTGCTCTTCTATTATATGATCAAACTCCACAATCATTCGAATTATACTAAAAAAGTTTCCACAATATCATCATCAAGTCTCTTACTAGTCCCACGAAATGTCAAATTACTACTAGCAATACAACACATATAATTCCTTTTAAGACGACCCCCCAAAATTATTTTTTCTTCTCAATAGTTTTTCTATTAGAAGAGTCAATTGTCAATTTTTTTCTCAATCTTGTTTCTGCCTCTATCCAGTCTTTTATACTATTAAGGTGATAAATGCTCCTTTCATGCTCACTAAGCCTACAATGAAGATTTTTCAGTCATTACAGCCGATAGTTCTTGTTGTTAAAGGACTTTACACAACTCTTTCTTTTCTGAACAACACACAACAAAAGCAAAACGTTGCATCTTTCTTCCTATGATATACTAGCCATGATCTATCAACTTTTTCTCCATTATATAAAGATTGAGTGTAGTGTTTAATATCAAAACTTTTATTTTGTTTATTATCAGAACACACTTCATATATAACTCTTGTAGGACCCTTCTCAACTAAAAAATCAATGTCTCGTTGAGACATATTAATCTCCCAATATCCGGATCAAATAAATCATCTAAATTTCATTCAAATTCACATTTTCATTCAAGGGTTGGTCATCTTTAGCTACATAATATTATTATTAATTGAATCTTCATTAGTATCATGCGCACAATTCAAATTATCATCATTAACGACCGGATTTTCGAACATAATTTCATCAACATGTGAGCGGTTCAAATTTTCATCACAAATAGATATTATCAATCAGATTTTCATTAATATAGACACTCTCTATTTAATTGTGCGGGATATGAGTTCATCTCAAGCAAAAGCATGTGTTTATTTTCACAGCGCTTTTAAAAAAAACTCAGAGAATTACACTACAAGAAAATATGTACACAACTATATAGATCATTTGAGGAGGGTTAGTTTTGAGGGTAGAGATCTAGTCGGACAATTGTTTTGTTTAGCTCGAGATAACGATTATGTAAATTGGATGCTTGTTGAGCCGATACCAACATTTTGACTCGTATTTTTATGGCACATCCTCAATTAGTCAAACTTATTCCGAACCTCCTAATGAACCCTTTTGTTTTGATAAGTACAATGTCATTTGGAAGAAATTTCAAAACAAAAGCTTTTACCTAGAATCTTAAGGAAAAATAATTTTATCTAAGTATATCATGTAAATGCTAACCAGAAGAGAAGAAAGGACGACAGTATAAGAGAACATCTAGAAGCACTAATTAAAGTTCAGAAGAAGACTAATATAGAAGCACTGCAGAAAACCAAGTTGGTTCGCCAATTAGAGGCAATTAATATTCTTTTGGTAGAATAATATTAGCCAGTAGAGGGAATATGCATAGGGATACTTAGAAGATAAATCTCAAAGCATTTAATGAAATGGTCCATAAGCATTTAATGAAAGAGCAACAATGGCAAAGCTTCATACAACGCACCAAGTGGTCTTCCTTAGATGCCGAAACTAGCAATATTAACTAGTCAACTTTTAATGGTTCTCACTAATCAAAAGAAAGTGAATCATGAGCTACACGAAACACCCTTTAAAAAAACTAAACAAATAAAAAACTATCCTAAAGAATAAATATAAACATCCCAAATAATATAAGCTTAACATATAACTTTCATCATTAATTATCAGGAAACAAAGAAAATAAACAACAATATAGTATAAGCTTAACACTGTTAAAATTAAATTAAATTAAATTTTAATGTGGTAAAGTTTAAATAAAATAAATGAGGTGGAGAGGTGTAGTTAGTTATGTTGTGTAGGTGCTATGAATTAAAATAAAAAGACAATTTGAAGAGGGACAAAAATGTATGTGTATCAAAGAGGCGAAGAGGTGGCGGTGGAGGTTGTAAATATTAGATAGATACATTACTCGTTTTAGTTGAATTGCTATTAGGTTGTCTATATAATACCACTTCCTGTGTTAAAGTATATTGTATCTAGCAAAAGAAAATAAGAAGTTATTAAGTGCTTGGTTAAAGTGTTAATAAAAGTTTTTCATTTCATTATCTCATTCCCTCCTAATAGTTAACAAAGTGGTATCAGAGCCAAGTTTCTGAGAGTTATCATTCGACATAGTTTTTTCAAAGACCCTCTAAATGGCCGATGATAGTGTTAAACCTTTTCAGTGTCCTCAGCGTACAAAAACCAATTATTCAATTTGGTGTGTTCGTATGAAGGCATCACTCGGCAGTCAAGATGTTTGGGAGATAGTCGAGAAAGGCTATGTAGTCCGAGCCAATGAGAGAGCATTGTCACAAGCAGAAAAAGATGCTCTACAAAAGAATTGTAAAAATGCCCAGAAGGCGCTTACTTTGATCCATCGAGGCTTGGATGAAGTAATGTTCGAGAAGATCGTTGAAGCTACGACGTCTAAACAGGCATGGGAAATTCTACGTGTTTCTCTCCAAAGTGAAGAGAAAGTAAAAAAAGTTCGCTTGGAAATGCTGAGAGGAGAATTCGAGACTATGAAGATGGAAGACACAGAGGCCGTCACTGACTACTCATCCAGAGTAAAATCTGTTGTAAATCAGATGCCGCAGTACGGAGAAAAAGTTGAAGAGCCCATAATTGTTGAGAAAATTCTGCGATCACTGTTACCGAAATTTGATTACGTAGTAGTGGCTATGGAGGAGTCTAGAGACATTAGTGAAATGTCAGTTAATGAAGTTGTGGGGTCATTACAAGCACGCGAGGAGCAGTTTGAGAAAAGAAAAGAAGACTCTGCAGAACATGTCTTAGCAGCAAAGGCAATGTTTAAAAATGGCGATAGTAGCCAGTCCAGTAGAGGACTGAGAAGAGGTCGAGGAGGATTCGGAAGAGGACGAGGATGAGCCAGAAGTCAAGGCAAAAATGACAACAATAATAATGAAAGAAGCACTCAATTCACCAGAGGCAGAGGCAGAGGTCGAGGACGCGGTTAATGCATAAGAAACTGGAGGCCAAATGACGGACGTGATAAATCAAATATTCAGTGCTACAATTTCTCCAAGTATGGTCACTACGTGGTAGAATGTTGGAGTCCACTCAATGAGGTAGAAGAGATAGCCAACAATATTCAGGATGAAGAAGTAACTAGAACAGTGTTACTCAGTTATAAAGGAGAAGAGAAACGCGAAAGTAACATATGGTATCTTGACAATGGAGCAAACAATTATATGTGTGGTGACAAGAAGATATTTGTGGAGCTTGATGAATCATTTAGCAGCAACGTTGTATTTGGAGATTCCTCCAAAGTTTTCATTGCAGGCAGATGAACCATCTCGATTCGGTTGAAAATGGCGCTCACCAATTTATTGATAATGTTTATTATGTTCCTAACATGAAAACTAATATTTTGAGTTTGGGACATCTGTTGGAGAAAAATTATGAAGTTCATATGGCGGACCGAAAATTACTCCTTTTGAATCAAAGAAAGGAGTTAATTGCACGAGTACCAATGTCCAAAAACATAATGTTTGCGATTAAAATTCAAACGGACGTGGCCAAATGCTTGAAAGCGTGTGTAAAGAGTTCTTCCTGGGGAGGTATGAACATCCTAATTTTGGAGGTTTGAAGCTATTGGGTCAGAAGCAGATGGTGAAAGGCTTGCCTCAGATCGACCAGCCCGATCAACTATGCCAAGGATGTCTTATTGGAAAACAATTTAGAACTAGTTTTCCAAAACAATTCAGAGTAAAGGTGCCGCTTGAGCTAATTCATACAGACGTGTGTGGGCCGATTACACCAGTTTCTTTGGGTAAAAATAGATAATTTATAGTTTTCATTGATGATTATAATAGAAAAACCTAGGTGTATTTTTTGAAGGAAAAAACAAAAGTTTTTGACGTGTTTAAAAAATTCAAAGCACTGGTGGAAAAATGAAAGTGGTCGTCGTATCAAGGCCTTGAGATCTGACAAAGGTGGTGAATACATGTCCAACTCGTTCAAGCAATTTTGTGAAGAACACGAAATCCGTCATTTCCTTTCAGTCCCGAGATCGCCTCAACAAAATGGTGTAGCCAAAAGAAAGAATTGAACTGTGGTCAACATGGTGAGGAGCATGTTAAAAACCAAAAATTTGCCGAAGGAGTTGTGGGCCGAAGCAGTAGACCGTGTTGTCTACCTACTGAACCAGTCGCCAACAGTTAGTGTTTGGAATTATACACCTCAAGAAGCATGGAGCGGAATCAAGCCTAGTATCCATCATTTGCGTGTTTTTGGCAGTGTTTCTTATGTTCATGTACCAGATGAAGAGCGAAGAAAGCTAGATGACAAAAGTAAGAAGTTCTTGTTTGTGGGCTACTAAGAGCATTCCAAAGGCTACAAAATGTTTGACCCTTTGACAAAAAAATCATCATCAGCAGAGATGTCACGATTGATTGAGAAGCTGTTTGGGATTGGATAGACAAAAAAGAAAGCTACAGTTTTTATCCTTTCATGAACGAAAACAATGATCAAGAACAACCTTCCACAACCGCTGAAACAACATCGGAACCGACATCAGAAAGCTCATCTAGTTCAGAATCATCTTCCAGTGAAGAAGAAAGTTCAGATGAAAGACCGAAGAAGTTCAGAAGTCTTGACGAACTTTATGATATAACTAGAAATCTTAATGAGCTAACCTTATATTGTCATTTTGTCAATGATGAACCAATAGATCCATAAGAAGCCATGAAAGATGAAAAATGGAGAAAAGCTATGGAGGAGGAAATTGGTTGGATCGAGAAAAATAAGACGTGGGAGCTCACTTCACTTCCGGCGGATCAAAAACTGATTGGTGTTAAATGGGTGTTCAAAGCAAAGAAAGATGCAACTGGCAAAGTTGTCAGACACAAAGCAAGATTGGTGGCAAAAGGGTCCAGTCAACGACTCGGTATTGATTACAATGAAGTTTTTGCTCCTGTTGCCAGAATGGAGAGTATCAGACTAGTGATTTCTATAGCTGCTCAGCACGGGTGGAAAATTCATCAGATAGATGTAAAATCAGCATTTCTCAACGGATATCTGGAAGGGGAAATTTATATTCAACAACCACCTGGATATGTTGTCAAAGGTCAGGAAAATAAAGTGCTAAAATTAAAAAAAAGCACTTTATGGTCTCAAGCAAGCACCACGAGCTTGAAACAGCCGCATTGACAAATACTTTCAACAAAATGGTTTTCTCAAATGTCCCCATGAATATGCCATGTATGCAAAAGTAAAAAATGGAGATATATTACTTGTTTTCTTGTATGTAGATGATCTCATTTTTACAGGGAACAATCCTAAGATGTTTGAGGAGTTCAAGAAGATAATGGCTCGTGAGTTTGAAATGACTGATATTGGTATGTCATATTATCTTGGCATTGAAGTGAAGTAGACTGATGACGGAATTTTTATTTCATAACCTGGCTTTGCAAAGGAGATCCTGAAGAAAGTCAGAATGGAGAATTGCAATTCTGTCAGTACATCGGTCGAGTGTGGAATTAAGTTGACCAAAGATGAAGACGGAGGTAGAGTCAACCCAACGTTATTCTGAAGTTTGGTCGGGAGTCTCAGATATTTGACTTGTACGAGACCGAATATTCTTTTTGCAGTCGGCTTAGTAAGTCGATATATGGAAGCCCCAATGGTGTCACACTGGAACGCAACAAAAAGAATACTTCGCTATGTCAAAGGTACAACTAATTTGGGATTATTTTATTCAAAATCTGATGATTTCAAATTAGTTGGATATTGTGATAGTGATTGGGCCGGTGACAAAGATGAAAGGAAGAGTACAACTGGGTTTGTATTTTTTCTTAGAGATACTGCGTTTACGTGGAGTTCGAAAAAACAGGCGATCGTGACTTTATTAACATGCGAGGCTGAATATGTTATTGCAACCTCATGTGTCTGTCATGCAATTTGGCTCCGAAAATTGCTAAGCGAATTTCGGATGACTCAAAATGATCCGACAGATGTTTTCGTCGATACCACTTCATGTGTTAAAGTATATTGTATTTGGTTAAAGTGTTAGTAAAAGTTTTTCATTTCATTATATCATTCCCTCGTAATAGAGAATGAAGGAACGACAGTTTGCCGTCAAAGAACAAACAATAATCAAAATTTTGAAAGTATGAATGAACGAACGACAAGGTTTTCTTCATGTGGCATAGAAGATGAATATATATTGTGGGTGGTAAGGAATGAGTTTATTGTTCTCCTTGGTATGAGAATTGAGGGGTTAATGGAGGTTAAACAAGGTAATGAAACAGAAAGCATAGTTACGAAAATGAGAAGTAAATGCATGTAAATTAATTAATGGAGGTTGAACGTTAACTTTGCTTACAAGTTTATGAAATTGAATGAGAAATAAATGCATGTAAATTAATTAAAAGATTTACATTACTATCATTAACCCCCAATTTGGAGGTTACTTAGAGTAAAATGTTAACCTCATTGACATTTATTAACTCTTCAAACCATACTCCTAAACAAAGTTAATAACATATTTTACATTTCAATACTCGCAATTAACCTCCTCTCAAATAAGTACTTAAGGTCATACAGAAGCATATATAAACACTTGGTCTCCGACCATCATGAGGATATTAACAGGAGATTCTCTCATTCCGGCGGGTACGGAGAAACAATCGACAATCCCAGTAGATAAAAGTCTAAATTGCTATTGATATATAATTTATAAATTTTCCCATGAATTGTGGGAGAACATGTGTAATTAATGTCTAATTGGAGTGTTTGGATTACTTGATAGATCTGTTGGTGCGCAAAAGTTGTTTAAAGTGTTGCTTTTATTTTACGAGTAAATAATTTTAAAGTTCTAAATTTTTTAGATAACACACCGTTTAGTCCATTATTTTGAAAAACAAATGTTTTGGTTTATCTGTTGTCATAATTAATTTTTTGGTATCTTTCGGTCTCTATATGTTGTCATAATTAATCTTTTAGCATTTTTTATCTATTTTTACACTTTTAAACTAACATAGTTTAACTTTTGGACATTTATACTCTCATACAAAATAATTATGTCTTGGTGTCCTATTCAAAATAAAATGGTTACAACAAAAGAACTAAAAGGTTAGTTAAGAAGACAAAAGCATAATAAAGACCTAAAGTTTGTGCTATTTGTTTGTACGAGAAGTGGGAAGAAAAAAAGAGCTCCATCGAGGTATACTTTTTCATTACTGTTATTGAATGCTCTGTTCAGCTTCCAGAGAAATGAGAATCTATTTATCTTAGACTTAGACATACATACATACATACATACATACATACACATAGATGGGAGGGGTTGACTAATATTATTAAAGCTTGGCTGGCTGTCAGTAAGCATTTGATGGCGACTATCATTTACCTACCCAATATAGAATACATTACAATACAATAGAATCTGGTATCTATTATTGAGTGCAACCCAAAAGAAAAGATCTTGAATTGAATAGGAGTTATGATTTGGGTTGAATTTATGATGGTCATGATGATTGTATTCATCTCATTGATTAAAGAGGGATTGAGTATGGAATCATCATCATCATCATCATCAACGGTGGGGGGTTACAGGATCCACACATTGTTTTCAGTGGAATGCCAGAATTACTTCGATTGGCAAACAGTGGGACTCATGCATAGCTTCAAGAAATCAGGACAACCGGGACCCATTACCCGTCTCCTCAGCTGTACGGACCAACAGAAGATCAACTACAAAGGAATGCATTTGGCTCCTACTCTTCATGTTCCCTCTATGAGCAGACACCCCAAAACTGGTGACTGGTCAGCCCCTCTCTCCCGTTTCACAATACATGTCGTCGTTTAACGTTTCTGCACAAAGATTTTAAAAACCCTTTCTTTAGTTACTTTTACAGTTTCCATGATAAAAAAATGTCATTTAAATAGGGTTGTATTTGGTAAAAGCCAATTAATATGCATAGACTGAATCAAAATGACATGTAATATAAAACGGATGGACTAGTATATTAGAAATACATCTGCTCCCAATACCTTAGAGCTACTTTGTATCTGTTTTCGAGGAAATGAAACTGAAATTGTAGAATTGTTATTGCACAGGTACCCTGCAATAAACAAACCTGCTGGAGTTGTACACTGGCTGGAACATAGTAAAGATGCACAAAATGTTGATTGGGTTGTCATTCTCGATGCTGATATGATCATTCGAGGTCCAATTATACCTTGGGAGCTTGGTGCTGAGAAAGGCAAGGCTGTTGCAGCTTATTATGGGTACATACTTCCTGCTGCATTTCTTTTTCTTCTTCAAAACATAATTGCCAAGCAACTTTTGCTCAATAGGATTGGATTTTGTTTTAATGGTTGACCTTAACATACCTTATTTCTGGATATTTTATTTGTCCAAGACTATTTAAGCATGTAGCCGTTAAAACTTGGTGACTAGAAGCAGAGAACAGCAAAACTTGAAAAGTAGTTCTAATTTGATTTGGGCATGATGTATTCAAATTTTTCCTTTTTCAGATACTTATAAGTTGGGATGTTTTCTCGTTGCCTATTTGGAGGGATAGATACTGATTACTTTGCTCTTTGCCATATTGGTATCTTTATGGATGATCCACTTAATGATTGCAATAAATAAATAATTAATTAATTTTAACAGGTATTTGGTTGGATGTGACAATATTCTGGCCAAGTTACACACGAAGCACCCTGAACTCTGTGACAAGGTTGGAGGGCTTTTAGCCATGCATATAGATGATCTTCGAGCATTAGCACCCATGTGGCTCGCAAAGACCGAAGAAGTACGAGAAGATAAAGCCCACTGGGCAACCAATTTTACTGGTGACATCTATGGGCAAGGATGGATAAGTGAGATGTATGGCTACTCATTTGGTGCAGCAGAAGTCAGTTTGTTTCTTCTTCCAAACTATAACTATTATTACCTTGTCTCGAATGTGTTCTTATTTATTTTGGTTGTATTCATTTTCAGGTTGGACTTCGGCACAAGATTAACGATGACTTAATGATCTATCCAGGCTATATTCCACGAGAAGGTGTTCAGCCCATTCTGCTTCACTATGGCTTACCATTTAGGGTTGGAAATTGGTCTTTCTCTAAGTTGGAGCACCATGAGGATGATATTGTTTATGATTGTGATCGGCTCTTTCCTGAACCTCCTTATCCTAGAGAGGTATGCTGATGTCTTTCACGTTAGTTAGTGTTTTCATTCAAACTTTATATTTCCTTTTGTTGTTTTCAAGTATCAATTTCAATGTCTTTTAAAGGCGCATAGCAGACAGCCAATGAGGCCCCAAAGTGCAGTTTTTCCTTAAGCCAAAATGAAAAAGCTCTTATAACATCTAAGTTTTTTTCTTTAGGCGTCGGTTTCGTATAAATAATCCGAAATCTGTATTCTTATTTTTTATTGCCTATGATCCTCATTTTGTAGGTAAAAGGGATAGAATCTGATCCAAACAAAAAGCGATCCCTATTTTTAAGTATAGAATGTATGAACACTTTGAATGAAGGCCTATTATTACAGCATGCTGCAAATGGATGCTCTAAGCCAAAATGGTCCAAATACTTGAGCTTTTTAAAGAGCAAAACTTTTGCTGAGTTAACTCGGCCAAAACTTCTCAAGCCTTCCAGTATAAAAACTGAGGCTGCAAAGGAGCAGCAGAAAATGGATGAACCTGATACACAACATCCAAAAATCCACACCTTATTTTCCACCGAATGTACCCCTTATTTTGATTGGCAAACTGTAGGCCTAATGCATAGTTTCCGCCTAAGTGGTCAACCTGGAAACATCACACGGCTTCTAAGTTGTACAGACGAAGATTTGAAGCAGTATAAAGGCCATGATTTGGCTCCTACTCATTATGTTCCTTCTATGAGCCGACATCCATTAACAGGAGACTGGTAAGTTTGTTATAACAATCTATGTATATTTCTTTTCCCCACAGTTTTGTTGGCTAATGTTGATTAACTCTATTCCTAGTAAGTTACCATTTTGGTCCATATTCCAGCTTTTCTTTGTAACGTAAACTGCTATTTTAAACAAAATGTGTTCTGTTACGAAAGAACCATCTGAGGAACTTATTTTGGTTGACAAACGCTTGTAACAAATCTGTTTTCATAATCGCAAAGCAGAAAAAATTGGTTCCTTGTGCAAGGAATCATGAGGATTGAACCACATGTGAACATCTACTCTTCATATAGCATAGTAGTCTGAAATATCAGCCGATCCTTTTTGCATGTATTGTTGATAGACCTATGTAATCTACCTTGATATTTTTTTTAAAGGATTACAAGTGATTCCGGAGAAATGCGTTCTAAAATATGGGTTCCGTGATGCCAGGTATCCCGCGATTAATAAACCAGCAGGTGTCCTTCACTGGCTTAATCATGCAAATACAGATGCTGAATATATAGTTATCCTTGATGCTGATATGATCTTGAGAGGTCCAATCACACCGTGGGAGTTCAAAGCAGCACGTGGCCGTCCTGTTTCAACTCCCTATGAGTAAGATGAAGTCATCTCTCTCCCATATTCACTTTAAGTATGTGTGATATGGCTGTTTGTTTCTTTATGATTTATGCTGTGGCTGCCTGCTTCTTGTTCATATCGCTTTGCTTGTAGAAACATATGTACATTTCTCTAGATGTCCACCGTCCATATGCAGTTACATGAAAGAAGAAAAATATGTAATTTATTTTTCTGACATCTATCTATGAATCTCAGCTACCTTATTGGTTGTGACAATGAGCTCGCAGAACTGCACACGAGTCATCCTGATGCTTGTGACAGGGTTGGGGGTGTAATCGTTATGCATATAGAAGATCTAAAAGAATTTGCTATGCTATGGTTACATAAAACTGAGGAGGTTCGGGCCGATAAAGCGCATTATGCCGCAAATATTACAGGAGATATATATTCATCTGGATGGATTAGTGAGATGTATGGTTACTCTTTCGGTGCTGCAGAGGTACGTACATCATTTTCTTTCTTAAGATACGAAATAACATCTTCTGTTGTGTTGCTTGTTCTTCACTTTTGTCCTATCTATCTATGTAAATGCTGCAGCTTCAACTTCGACATGTCATAAGCAAGGAAATACTGATATACCCAGGATACATCCCCCAGACCGGTGTAAAGTACAGGGTTTTCCATTATGGGTTAGAATTTAAAGTTGGCAATTGGAGCTTTGATAAGGCTGACTGGAGAGAGACGGACGTTGTCAATAAATGCTGGGCTAAGTTCCCGGACCCACCAGATCCTTCAACTCTTGATCATACTAATGAAGACAACTTACAGAGGGATCTACTTAGCATAGAATGTGGGAAAACCTTGAATGAAGCACTATTCTTGCACCATAAGAAGAGAAATTGTCCTGATACTAGATTCTTATCCAACTCCAACTCGGATGAGGCTGTAATATCAAGGAAATTTGGCAGAATCGACCTTAGTAATGAAGTAAAAAGCAACCCTGTACCAGTTAAGCAGTCTCAAGAAACAACTCTGACACCAGATGCGCACTTAGTTTCTTTGAAGTTCTGGGTTATATTGTTATGGGCATTTTCTGGTTTTGGGTTTGCCATATTTGTCTTCACTGTTTTCTGGGGCCGTAAAAGTAAGGGAGCTAAGGGGAAGGGTTACAGAAACAAGAGAAGATCATCGTATTCTTCTGGATTCTTAGATATGAATAATGGGAGGGAAAGGCATCTACGAAATGCTGAATCGTCTTTGTGATGATGACCAAGTGTAGAAGAATGAACATGAGGATTTATTTATAGAGGATTGGATTGAACCACTGCAGAGTATCATGGAATACTTGCTGCAAGGCAAACCAAAGAGGTGTAGATACAGGAAAACAGACTAGGGATTTTCACACAAGAGATAACATCTCTCACTTTCAATTCAATGTAACGCAACAAACTATGGGCTGAAAGACGATTGTTTTAACCCTGATCAATGCTAGATCCAAATTCACGTATAACTAATATTATTACTCGGTTAGAAAAAACAAATAATGAAAATGTAATTGTACATGAAATTCACCCCTTGCTGAATATGCCACTAACATAGTCATATCTCTCCATGGTACATTCAACCATATACTACAACATAGTGATCAATCTGCTGCCACATCCAAGAATTAAATATCTGAATTTCAAGCTTGGTTTTTTCTCCTCTTCTTGGCCTGACCCTTTTGCTTTTCTTCGCTCTTTCTCTTCTTTAATTGTTTTTGGAATGACTTTCCAACTAAGGATGGCTGTTGCTTTAAGGCGAAGCTTTTGGCAACGTGCCCCAGGTGAAGTTTCTGAACCACAAACATCTTTTTCAGCTCGCCACGATGTGCTGTGTATGCACGCACCCATGACACAAATGCATTTTGAGCCAGTTTATTCATCTTCGGCTGATCAAAGATAGAAAAAAGCACCTCATCAAAAGCTGAAGCACATAACCAAATTCGTCCTTGTCATAATCATTTAGGTTACTGGTAGTTAAGGAGCTTCTGACCAATGTATTAAAATAATTCATGTTCTAATGTTAGTTGATAAGGAAAAGCATAGGCTGCCAGCCATTAATATTGTAAATGCATGAAAAAAATGGAGTAAAATGTATGTCATTGACGCATGAGCATTGATAGTAAATAAGTACCAAAGTTCAACAAAACCAAATATTTGGATTCCATACCTGCCCAGCAATGAAGGACTCAAGTGCCTTTTGCAAATATAACAGCCATGGATGCAGCTCTAAAGAAACAAATTTCTTGCTATGGTGCATCTGTCCATACAATGGAAAACTATCCAACACTTTGAGAATTGGATATTCTGTTAAAGATGCACCATGTTTCTCTAAGTCTTGTAGATAATCTGCCTCAATTGGCTGTAGAAATAGCAAAGCGTCCCCCCTCTCACCCAATCGAGCAGTCCTACCAACCCTGCACAGCTTATAATAGTCAAATCAAACCTGCAACTGAATCATGTCTAAGCATGCATGCATGAACAATTGCACATCTGAGTGCATATATACTTGCGCAAATCTTGCAAACCTGTGAACATATTCAGTAGCCTCTCCCGGAGAATCATACTGTATAATGCATCTAACCTCTGGAAAATCCAACCCTCTAGCAGAAATATCTGTGGACAAAAGAAGAGCCAATTTCTCAGTTTTGAAGGCTTGGAATGTGTTTCTTCGATCTTCCTGCTTCATATTCCCATGCAACTGAAAAGTTTTGCATCTCAAGAACATTGCTCTGCCCTCTGCTTCTGTTTGTGAATCAGATGACATACGGAACTGACTTAATAAGGAATAGTGAAAATCTACTGCATCACATGTTGAAAAGAACACCACAATCTGTAGATTGAGAATGTGAGTTAAATCTGAAAACAAAATTAACCAAAGAGCAATCTGGAATTTTAACAATGTCAATAGTCTGACTGACAGGAACAGAAAATAGCCGTTAGTAGCTTATTAGGCTAATCGCATACAGAATTGTATAAAGCCAAAGACTGTAAATAAGTCAGTGAATGATTAAATATTGGCAAAATACATTTCTAATCCTCTGAATTTACTAGTTTCTTCTATTGAGCCTTGCAGAAGTGAAATATTCCATCAAACCTTCAATCTTTCAAATTTGAGCCTATTGTGCCATTTTCTAACTCAATTAACAAGCGTGTTTTACATGAGCATAGTAAATTTTCAGTTAAAAGTTAAAACCCCCCTGAACTTTGCTACTTTACTTTTATTAAGTCTCTCAACTGCAAAACTGTTCCAACCAACCCTTATCTTTTAGAAACATTAAGCTTCTAAATTGTTAAATAACTGGATCTGTTAGAACATTTATGAGCTTCGTGGAACACTTTTGCAATTTGACTAGCTCAATACCACAAACTTGTAAACTTTAGGGGATCAAAAATTTGAAACGTGACTACCTTTTGGGATGTTTTGCCGTCAAAAAGATGTTTTAAAACAGAAAGAAGTACTGCAAGCCGTGACCCACAGGGCACTGCACAGCAAATCAACCAGAATTAAGTAGAATTCATATAAACAGTTTAAAAGGTTCAAAAAGACATATTTTATACCTTTCACATATCGCTGAACCAACTGAGCTGGAACTTTATAATCTCCCATTGAGGAGTTCTTTACTTTGCTGAGAGTTTCTTGTTCATCGTCCGCGTCAGATTCTACAGATTCACTATTTTCAGGCAATGGATTTGGCTGCATCTTATTGTGATCGAGACCAATCATGACCGGATTTTCTAAACTCATTTTAGCAAGATGATTTACTTTTTCATTTAAGGTTGCTGATAATAGCAGATTTTGCCTCTGATGATTGCAAGTGCTTGAAATTTGACTTTCCTTGCCAACAGATCCAGTTGGTCTGGAACCCAAAAGATCCAGTATATCCTCTATTTCCTTGCCAAATCCTAATTCTAAAATCCTGAAATGATATTCAGCTAGAATTAAGAAAATCATCGAAGATAGCATCTTGACTTTAGATCACAAATCCTACCTATCTGCTTCATCAAAGATTATCCATCGTAGATTTATGTGCACAAATGATGATGTATTTTTTAAGTGATCCAAAAGGCGTCCAGGAGTTGCAACAAGAATAGATATACCTGAAAGGAGAGGCATGAAGAATTTCTTATTTGAGAACAGGTGTTCATTAAGCTCATTTAACAAAAGGATTTTGCTTTTAGATTTTTAATTCAAAGTAATGGACTTATAGAGTTGTATGATTTATTCAAGTGTTGCACGAACAGAAATAGGTTAATCTAATACCTACTATACCCAAACTTGATCAAAAGAGATAACAAGTACCGGAAGTTTAAAAGAGAAATTGAGTCGACCATTGTCACACAATAATGCATTGTCATCTTCAAAGCATTGTAAAGAGATAAAGCATAAAAATACTAGAGAAGTTGTGTCCTGAACCCAACATACGCACTATTTTTCAGGAAAACTAAAAGTTTTTGGTGCAAAAACTTGCAATGACCCAAGTCATATATCAAATCTTGTGAGACAAAACACCCAGTTGAAAGAAACAATGATCTTGAAAAGTGAGCATTTTCAAACCAAAGACAAGAAAAAAGAGAGATAAAATGATCGTACCCTTACGCAGCCGAGCTTTCTCCTTTGACCTGCTCTCACCTCCCATTACATAACCCGGAACAATCCAATGGAAACGGTGTAATAACTTCTGCAGAATCTCATAGACCTGTAAGCACAACTCGCGCGTTGGCACAAGGACCAACGCTATCACCAACATATCAATTAACAAAGAAACATGAAAACGAAAAAAGCACTTGGATCAGACTCGCAACTGCAGAGTAACTATAAAAAGCTAATACATTCCACATAAACTAAACATGCAGAAATGCTGGAAAGAACGGAAATGGAACAACTTGAACGAAATTCAAGGTTAAGCTCGATCAGAATTGAAATCATTATACCAAAAGTTCCATGAGTGCGGTCAACTTTGGGAGAGTAACTCTGCAAGTGATGAATGATTGGAGCTAAATAGGCCACAGTTTTGCCAGTGCCAGTAGCCGCATTCACAAGTCTACGATTGTCCCACATTAAGAAGAAAGCATTTTATTTGAAAACAATCATCAACAGCGCACCAGCGACAAAAAGCTATAACTGACTAATACTACAATTGAATTAATAAAAAAGGATACACGTGACGGCCGGAAAGAACAACAGGAATAGCTTGAGCCTGTATCAGTGTTGGAGCTTCAAATCCCATTCTCTCTGTTCATACAAATAATTAGTTCTCCTAATTCTAATAATTTCTTATTTAGGGCAAAACATATATATATATATATATATAGACCTCGGAGCTGGTCACAAAGGGTGGAATGGAGGCCGAGACTGGAGAAAGAACAAGATGCAAATATTTCAGAATCCTTCTCTTTTTCTGCCCCGCTTTTCATCTTCTTCTTCTCATCCATGGCGTTTTTTTTTTTTTTTTTTTTTCCTCTCTGTAAATGATAATGATGAGGGTTTTGATGTTCTAAAATTTCTGCAATTAGGGTTTATCAGTTTAAACGACAATGCATTCTGAGTTTTATTTATTTTCGATTATTATTTGGACTAATTCATTACCAGCTCCTACATTACAACTAAAACTTACTATTTACCCCTTCAACTTGTTTAATAGAACAATTTTAGCTTTAAGAATGTCCAAAATGATACAAATAACTGATACAAATCTTTTTTTTTTAATTTATTTTATAAAATCATAAAATTTGAAATATGACTAACTAATTCATGTGAAATGTTATACAATCAATGTTTACGAGAATTTTTAGAATACACCCGGTGTACCATGTCATCCGTACACCGGATTAATAATTTAGCGACATATCATAACTATTAGGATTTAGGGTTTATAATTTAGAGTATTGGGTTCATTTTATATGGTCTAAAGTTTTTATTTTGTGATACAGAATTTTATATAAATAACTAAATACAAAATATAGTATTAATTATTTACATGATATAAAAACTTGATTGGTTGAAGTCATATATGTCAATCACTTATTAGTTTGGTGTACCGTGTCACCATACACCGAATATATTCTAGAATCTCTCCAACATTTACAATTGACAATTGTTAGATATGTTAATATTAGATATATTAATATCTCTTATATCAGAATTATCTCTTCTATAGGAATTATCTTATTTTAGAAAAAATATTCCACCATTTTTATCTTTGTGCACCTTGGTTGTTTTTCGATTTGGGGTGGAGGTTTTGGCCATCAAAGAGGTACTTTCTTGGCTTAGATTTTTTTTTATTAAAATCATATAATCATTAAATCTGACTCAGCAATTGTTGTTCTTCCTGTGAATTCGAACTATATATGGACTGGTTGAAGTGGTTTGATGTTGTTCAATGTCGTGTTCTAGATTTAAATATTTGTAAAGTTTATTTTCGTTAAAGCATCTCTAGAGGCTCTAAGTTCCATCTCTAAAAATATTATAAAATATTAACTCTAATAATACTCTGTACTCTCTACAATTATTTTTGCCAATATAAATAGCAGAAAAATTACACAAACATAAAATTTTAATAATAAATAAAGTTTGGAGAATTAGAGAGACTCTTATGGGCAAGCAAATTGCAATAGCATTCAAGTTTTATGTATGTCATCCAAATTCCATGTTAGTACAATTGTTTTGTTTGGAAAACCGATTCTCTATAGTTATAACTTATCTCTAAAATTGTAATCATTCAATTATTAATAATAAAAAATGTGTTTTCTATTTTTATTTGTCAAACTCTTTCTGGTATATTCTCATTAATTCTCAGATATGTACAACAAAAAATCCCTAAAATTTTGTTTCAAAAAAAATCCCTAAACTCCAAGAATATCTTCAAAAAAAATTAAAAAATAGTTGATGGGCATTAATAAATTCATCTAAATTAGTAACAGGCTCTGGAATCACAAATTGACAAATTGTCAATGAATAGATAATAGAATCATCAAACGTTATTGAAAGTCGTTTTTCTAATTTGAGTTTTGCCCAAATTTTACTTCTCTTTTTCTTGTTTTGACCCCACCGAGGCAGATTTTCGAGACTCGTCCAATCATCAGATTCGGTGACAATATGCGTTTCTTTTTCATCCTCCTCCTCCTTTTGTTTCTTCGTTATATTTTCTCCGTAAAAAAAATTGATCTTTATTGGTCTGCCTCTACAGAGTTTTTTGTTAGACATTGCCATTAAAGATCGCTCTACTTGAAAATATGCATTTTGTAACACAAGGAAGAGATATTTAAATAGGTTAATCAGTAATCCTAATTCTATTTAAACTGTTTTTTCACAAATCCTAATGTGGTGAGTAATCATACATAATGTACGTCTCTAATAGGTCAGTCAACTATCTTAAAAGGAAAGTTTATTATTCTCCAAAATCTTGAAAACATTTTTCTAAATTTATAAATGTTATCCATAATTTATTTTTATTTTTTTTTTCTTGTAGCAATAACAAGGACTCTTTAGAACGTAAAAAATAAATCTAACCCAAATGAATTGGACTTTTATTTTTATTTTTTTTCCGTCTCTATCATCACCACTCAAATAAGGAAAGGTGGGTTGAAGAAGTGTAGGGCTCGCATGGATACTAACTTTATTCATTTTGATCAAATATCTATACTATTATTAAAAGGAGCTCGAAAATGACACTTGGCGCAATATTAGACAATTCGCCACGTGTCATTTTCTTAGCTATTTAGAATTTTTAAAGCATTTTTATTTAATTATTATTATATCTAGATAATATATTTGAAAATTATTGGATAAGAGTCAAGGAGTTAAAATGTAATAAATTAATACTAATTATTATGAATTCTTATGCGACTTTTCATTTCCTTATTCATGTATTTAAATTTTACATTTTGGATTAATATTTAATTCACAACTTAAAAAATTATAATCATATCGAAAATTTCATTGAAAAGATATTTAAGAAAATATAAATTGATAAATGTTAAATGTTAAATTCGTTACATAAATTATATGCCCAATGTATAATATGTTAACTATTCAGTAACACTACCTAACATGTATTTAGTTTATTATATATAGAAAACTGCCCGAAAAATCGATTTTTAATTAAAAAATATTAGGATATTCAAATTTTTCAAAAATATAATTTTAATTTTAAAATAATTGATGAAATGTTTTTTACAACTCGTGCGATGCACGGGCTACAAAGCTAGTTTAAATAAAATGATCCTCAATTTACTATACTATTAACTTTGTTTGACTGAACTCGGTCAAATTCGGTCAAAAACAGTTGCGAATGTGAATATTTTTCTTTTAATATTTAATCCATGATTGAATCGCAGGATCCATGCCCAGCCCTAGCCAAGAGTACACTAAACACCGTTGTATCCCTTGGCCTCTAATTATAGATCCGGATAAGAGTCGGGTCTGGTTGTTTTAGGGTTTTAGGAGGGTAACGAGAGAGATGTTAAATGGGGCCAAAACAAAGTGGAAATGAAAAGAGTGCTCCTTCTAAGAAAAATCAGCTATCATTTTCATTATTTTAAATTTCTAATTGTTATTAAATTCTAAAGTGTTTTAATTTCTGTAACTCTAGCAACATTTTATAAATAGTGTTGCAAAATATTATAGTAAACCGTTTAAGACATCTACTGCAACTCTTTCTGAAATTTGTTACGAGAGATAAATTTAATTGATACAAATAGCAATACATTAAAAGCAACACATGTCTTTATAGTTGCAACAAACCATTTATGGTGTAGTGGTCTCGGTTTATAACACTAGCCGAAAATCACTCTATATATCATCATTTGAACTCAAATTTAACAACACTAGTCGAAGATGCTCGCAATGCGCAGAATATATAAGATGATAGCTAATATATATATATATATTAATCTAGTTTAGAGAATTCTTCAATGTTAGTTAAACATACAACTTTTAATGGTTTTCTTAGTATAAAATGGTATACATTTTAATTAGATGATGGACCGGCTTAATCACAAATAAAATAAACTTTTAGGTGTATCATATAGTTATTTATAAGTACACATGGTCACGGGTTTGGGTATACGCCTGACCCGCATCAAAATGGGCCGGCTTGGACACATAAAATGTTCATAAGTCTAGTTCAGCCCAGCCCGACCCGAAGTAAATAAATATGAAATATACCACAACACAATTATTCTTTAAGAAATAATTAGTTCTCCCACTTCTAATAATTCTTTATTTCGGAGCTGGTCACAAAGGGTGGAATGGAGGCTGAGACTGGAGAAAGAATAAGATGCAAATATTTCAGAATCCTTCTCTTTTTCTACCCCGCTTTTCATCTTCTTCTTCTTCTCATCCATGGCTTCTTTCTTTCTTATGTTCCCTCTCTGTAAATGATAATGATAAGATATATATGTTCAGGGTTTTGATATTCTGAAATTTCTGCAATTAGGGTTTATCAGTTTAAACGACAACGTATTCTCAATTTTATTTTATTTCGATTATTATTAGGACTAATTCATTACCATCCCCCACATTGCAACTAAAACTTACTATTTACTCCTTCAACTTGTTTAATTGAACAATTTTACCCTTAAGAATGTCCAAAATGGTACAAATAACCCATTGTCTCGTGAAAAACGGTACAAATAACCCATTGTCTCGTGAAAAACGGTACAAATAACCCATTGTCTCGTGAAAAACGGTTGCTCATTGTAAAGTGAAATCCACTTGATGTGAGAACACGTGAGACTAATCTACTCCTTCCACTTTCATTGTAAAGTGAAAAACGGTTGCTAGTTATTATTATTATTATTATTCTTCAAAGTGAGTATTTTTTTTAGTGAAATATGTTAGATTGATAAGAAGTGTGAAAACTATACTTATAAATGAGCTTTCAAAAATTTGGTCAAATTTGTAATTAACCTTTTTTAGTTTATTTTATAAAATCATGAAATCTCAAATATAACTTACTAATCCATGTGTAATGTTCATACAATCAACGTTTATGAAATTTTTTAGAATACACTCGGCGTACCACGTCGTACATCTGATCAATAATTTAGCGACATTTCATAACTATTAGGATTTAGAATTTTTAATTTAGGGTCTTCGGTTCATTTTCTAGGGTTTAGGGTTTTTATTTTGTCATACATAATTTTATATAAATAATTAAATACAAAATATACTATTAATTATTTACATGGTGTAAAAACTTGATTGGTTAAAGTCATATATATCAATCAATTATTAGTTTAGTGTACCATGTCACTGTACACGTATTCTAAAATCGTTAGATATGTTAATATTAGATATATTAATATCTTTTATATCAAAATTATCTCTTGTATAGAAATTATCTTATTTTAGGAAAGATACTCCTCCATTTTTTATTAGAAATTCATCAAAAACCAATAAAATATTGTCTTAAATATGTTAAATTTCGTTAAAAATCTTAAAAAACTTGCCGAAAATCTTTAATATTCGTCAAAATTGTCACTACGAGATTCTTGTGATTTTTTTACATATCTAGGTGTAAAGTCGGCCCCTAAACATACCAATCTTGTATTCGCCACTGCCCTTAGTCATGGACGGAACTTCATCGGAGGACCTTTCACATATAGGGAAACATCCTCCAAGGTGTCTCCACCTTATTTCTTTCATTAATCTCCAAAAGTTGGTATTTCATGTATTTTTTGTAACAACAAACATTAGACCTTTTTTTATTTTATTTTGAATGTTGGTTATTACATGTTGATGTTAAATGCTTGAAAATCCAAGATCTTGGAGTGGAAGTTTTGAGAGAGTTTGGTAAATAAAGAGTGATAAGTCTTTTTCAGGTGCCTAGTAATTTTGGTTAAATACGCATAATCTTGATTTTGTTTAGGGTAAAGTTAAAAATAAAATAAAATCTGTGGTTTCACTTGTTTTACGGGAAAAGTATTGTGGATTTTTTTATTTTTTTTCAAAGACAAGATCGTGCATTTACATTTTTTCTATAAAAATGACATTTTAGTCTGACGTCATAAAACTCATTATTAGCGACCTTAAAATGAAAAATCTCAAGAATTAAAGTTGTTTAATACTATATTTATCATGAAACCGCATTTTCAGATTTCAAAAATCATCTTTTTTTAATTTTTCTCTCTCTTAACGTTGATTTTCTCTCTCTTAACGTTGATTTTCTCTTTTCTCACCATACACTATCAAAATGATCACAAAATATAAAAGTTGAAGAATTAAAGTTTCGTAAAATATCAGTTTATATTGGTATATATCATTTTTTAAGTCGTCAACGGTGATTTTAAGAGCGTCAATAAAAAAGTCATCATTGTGTTAAAATGTGAAACCATAATCCTATGTTTGAAAAAAAAATCCATAGTCATTTTTCTGAAAATAAGGGAAACCACTGAGAATTTTTGTTTATTATATTTTTAAAACCCCCATAATTTGGCTAATATTGAGACTTCGGCCTTATTCAGTTTAATTCAATAACATTAAGTTGGCTTTAGTTCAGTAAATTTTATTCATAAAAAATATAATAAAATTTACTTTCTTCAATCATGTTTGCCAATAGGAAGAGTAGAGAGGTTACGCAAACATAAAATTTTAATAAAAAATAAAGTTGGGAGGATTAGAGAGACTGTTATAGACAAGCAAATTGCAATGGCATTCAACTTTTATATATGGCATCCAAATTCTATATTAGTACAATTGTTTTGTTTGCAAAACCGATTTTCTATAGTTATACCTTATTGTCTAAAATTGTAATCATTCAATTATTAATAATAAAAAACGTGTTTTGTATTTTTATTTTTCAAACTCTTTCTGATATATTCTCATTAATTCACGGATATGTACAATAAAAAATCTCTAAAGTTTTGTTGAAAAAAATAATTCCTAAACCTCAAAAATATCATCGAAAAAATTAAAAAGTAGTTGATGGTCATTAATAAATTCATCTAAATTAGGAATAGGCTCTGGAATTACAAATTGGCAAATTGTCAATGAATGGATGTTGTTGAAAGTTGTTAGAAAAAATCTTTTTTTTCTTGTTTTAACCCCACCGAGGGAGATTTCCGAGACTCGTCCAATCATCAGATTCGGTGACCATATGCATTTCTTTTTCCTCCTCCTTTTGTTTCTTCGTTATATTTTCTCCGTAAGAAAAATTGATCTTTCTTGACCTGCCTCTGCAGAGTTTTTGGTTAGACATTGCCATTAAAGATCGCTCTACTTGAAAATATGTGTTTTGTAACACAAGGAAGAGATATTTAAATAGGTTAATCAATAATCCTAATTCTAATTATACTGTTTTTTCACAAATCCTAATGTGGTGAGGAACCCTTTACATACATAATGTACGGCTCTAATAGATCGGTAACTACCTGAAAAGGAAAATTTATTATTCTCCAATATCTTGAAAACATTTTTCTAAATTTACAAATATTATCCATAATTTTTATTTTTATTTTTATTTTTTATGAAAATACATATCCATAATGTTCAAAATTGTAGAATTTCTAGCCCAAACAATAACAACGAATTTTTAGAATGTAAAAAATAAATCTATAGCTCAAATGAATAATACTTTTAATTTATTTATTTATTTTTCCGTCTCTATCATCACCACTCAAATGAGGAAAGGTGGGTTGAGAACATGAGTACACTAAACACCATTGTATCCCTTGGCCTCTAATTATAGACTCAGTTAAGAGTCTTAGTTTATAACATTAGCCGAAAATCACTCCATGTATCATCATTTGAACTCAAATTTAACAACACTAGTCGAAGATCCTCGCGCTGCGCAGAATTTGTTTTTTAATGTAGTTTAGAAAATTCTTAAATGTTAGTTAAACATAACTTTAAATGGTTTTCTTAGTACAAAATGGTACACATTTTAATTAGGTGATGAACCGGCTTAATCACAAAGAAAATAAACTTTTAGGTGTATCATATAATTATTTAGAAGTAGACATGGCCATGGGTTTGGATATCGCCCGCATCAAAATGGGCGGGTTTGGACACTTAAAATGTTCATAAATCCAGTTCGGCCCAACCCGACCTGACCCGAAGTAAATAAATATGAAATATACCACAACACAATTATTTTTTAAACTATCTACCATATACAATCTTATTTGGATAGTTGTCTTTTATTTTATTTTTTTGTCGGTAACGCCCTATTATTTATGCGAGCCAAATTTTTTGTTTGCCCTACAAATGAGATCCTATACTTAGAAATTCAAAATTCCAAAGTTTGAATGAAGTATGAGGTGAGGTGGTCCTACTAGAGCAAAGTAAAGACTGAGAATTGAATAAAGTTTCTAATCTTGCTTTTTAAACGTGAATGGAAAGGCAAAGAGAAAAAGAGACCCCACCACTTTTTTTTTTTAACGTTATTATTTACCGTTTGAAAATTCAAATTCAAAACACAAAACACAACACAACAGAAGAGAAGAAGATAATGTTAGGAATCCAAAATAGAAATAGATAGAACAAACACCACAGACAGACAGACATAAGACAGAACTGGAAATTTGTTAAGTTGAGCTAATAAGTTATGGGGGAACCAACATGTCTCATCCAACAGCAACCCTTCTCTTATGTTGCTGGCTTACCTAATGACTCCAATCAGGGCAATACCCTTCATCATACTCTTGCACAGTCCATCTCTTTCGGAAGGTTCGTCTCCGAGTCTTTAGCTTGGGACAAATGGTCCACTTTTTCTCATAATCGTTATGTCGAGGAGGCCGAGAGATTCTCCAAACCCGGCTCAGTTGCGCAGAAGAAAGCTTTCTTTGAAGCACATTATAAGAATCTTGCTGCAAGAAAGGCAGCAGCTTTGCTTGAACAAGCTAATGCCAATGCCAATGCTAATGCTAATGCTAATGCTAATGCTAATGCTGATGCAAAGAATGGTCCTGAACAAGTTGAAGCACAACTTGCTTATCCAACCCAACATCCCGGAATTCCCGTCCTGAACGCAGTTGATGTCAAAGAGATCGATACCGAGGAAAGATTTGTTTTTTACAACAATGGTGAAAAAGAGCAAGTTGAAACTAAAAGCCAAGATGTTGAATGTTCAAGCCAGCTAGCTACACCTTATAACAAGAACCTGAAAGAAGCACATCTAATGGAGAAACCTTTGTTGAAGGTACTGTCCGTACCAAACCTACTAGAATCATGAGACATGAGTATGTAATGATTTACCCTGCCATTTTAATTTGCAGGACTTCATATCTGGTATAGATGATTTGCTGCCATCAACCAGCAAGAAGAAATCTGCAACGCCTTCCTCAAAGTCGTCATTATTTAGTACTATTAGTAGACCCTCTAAGCTGCCTTGTTCTCCAGCTGCCAAGAATGCTACACCAATCAGCACCAAGAAGCCCGCTATCGATAGACGGAGGAGATTAACCCCTAAATCAAATCACACTCCTGTTAGAGAAAGTAATCACATAACTTCAAGAATTATCAGGAAGATTGACAATTCTAAAGATTGCTCAACTCCTATAGCTACTCCTACCACGGTGTGTGATTGATTCCCTTTCCTATTACATTACATGCTGCTTTGCTTTTATCATAATACACTGTTAAAAAGGAGTTTATTTTTGAACTGCAGGTACCCGTGCTTAGAGAAACTAAACATCCTCTAGCCACACCTCAGTCAGAAAGCACTAGTACATGGTATGCTATTACGATTCTTCATTAACATCTTCTTGTATACGTAATTTTAATGTTTTTAATTTCTATTACCCCTACAAATTGCAGGGCAAAAACGCCTCTTCAATCCGGAAGCAAATCAATTCGCTCAAAATGGCATTTCCTACCAACAGAGTAATTACACTTGAATCTTACTATATCAGATAGATAGCATTTGTCTCTTACCATGCATCCATGAACCATCAATAAATGAATATTTGCAAAAGTAGTTTAGCAGAAAGATAAACCCCCAAGTTGTTTAACATCAATAGCTTATCATTTCCTAGCTAAGAAATGAAATTGACAGCATATAATTAGTTCCCTCAAAAGGCATGTGCATTTGAGTGAGGTCTGACTATTGCTTTTCCACAACAGTTGCTCCAAGTTTATGAGTTCCAGCAGAAACAAATCTCCATCCTCAAACCTATCCACGCCGTTCAAATTAAGGACTGAAGATAGAGCAACAAGACGAAAGGAGGTAATAAGCATATTCCTGTATTTATTAAACGTGCAGACACTTTATTTTAGAGGCTCACACTGTAGTATGATGGACATTTTCTCTGAAATTATTTTGATTTTCTCCCTCCCTCTAATTCCAGAAGCTTGAAGAGAAATTCAATTCAAATCAGACACAGAAAGCGCAGTTACAAACAACACTCAAGGTAAACATAGGGATTGGAAAGACTTTGTCACATTTGGATACCAAGTAGTGATTAATAACTTTGTTTCTCCAATGTTCAAGCAGGAGAAAGCAGAAGCAGAGCTCAAAAAATTGCGTCAAAGCCTTTGCTTCAAGGCCCGACCGCTACCTAAGTTTTACAAAGAAACAAGAACAAATGAAATGGACAAGGTACTAAATATGTTGGAAATGTAAACACATATCGTATATAGTTAGGCTCCTCGGCATGCAGAATTGGTTTCACAATTGTTGTTTCTATTAGGTTCCCTTGACACGCACACCCTCTTCCAATATGGTACATCCCATTGCTCAGAGGTCCTCATTGAAGAATGACACGAGGAAAAAGAAGGAAAATACACACAGATAGACTCTCTCTCTCTCTCTCTAAAACATCACAACTCAGATCAATTACACATGAGAAGAATGCCTCTCCAAGTATTCAAGATGGAGCAACATAAATTGGAGAAAACGAATGATTTGTATTAAAAGCTTTTCAATGACGAAAAGCTTCAGACACAAGTGCTTGAAACCAGATCATACCTCCATATGCTTGTGGAGATGATGTCCTGTCCTGTTCTGTTCACTAATTAATTAGGAATGTATTATTACATTACTACTACTGTTGTGTTGTAAAGCTAATTTGTAAGTGAGCTGCTAATTGGATAACAAAGGAGTGTATCTATCTCATTAAGGAAGGGAAGCAACCATTTCGATTTGATTTGTAGCAAATATAAGCTTCCTTGCTTGTGCATGCAACCGTATCAATTTGCCAACAATAAGCCTCAGCACATGTATTGTTATTGTAAAATTCATATGCATGATCTCCGAGTCAAGTAAGTTTTGGTACCCAATGCCATGCCATCCCATCCATTCCAGGCAGCTTGGGAAAAAACTAATTATGATTTTCACTCACAATGTCTCGTATTTCAGTTTCTGACACATGACATAATTATCTTGTTTAAACCTAAGTTAACAGAAGAAAGTAGGAAAATTATTCATATTTCTAAAAATATATATAAAAAGGTCCTTACAACAATTGTTACAGAAGCGAGTTATTGATAGCCCTTACTTATACCTGTTCAGTTTGTAAGTGGTCCGCTGAAGATACGCTGCAATCTTTAGTGAAGTGTAGGCTTGCTCGAGAGGTCTGGCATTCTTTCTTTGGTTGTGATTAAAGATGGAAAAGAGATTGCCTTAGTTTTAGGAACTGGTTTGAAAGAATTGGAGGCTGATCTGCTGGTTCATTTGGCACCATAGAAATCATTTGTCTAATTCATGGTGAAAACTGTTGGTGGCAAGGGTGGTTATGCAGCCAAAAATGTTGCCACTGGTGAAAGGAGTCTGGTGCTGGGCTTTGGCAGATGGGAGAAACCAAAGATTGGCTTTTACAAGATTAATAAGGATGCCACATGGTCCAACGAAGGGTCTTCGGGATGGGATTAGCGCGGTGATTAGAGACGAAGATAGAATGTGTATCAAGTGGCAGCAGCCCCAGTTGACCAAACTGGTTCGGTTGAGATTGCGGAGACGACGGCATTGATTCTGGGTTTGGAAATGACATAGAATGGGGGACCCGAAAGTCATCAAGGGAACTGATAATTTTGTAATTGCAAATGCTTGGAATGACCTCAAGCAATGGCTCGTGTTAAGTGGTGCACATCCGGCAAATGGCAAACACGTAGCTCATAAGATTGCAGCATGGAAGAAAATTGTTACTTAATCGATTAAACTAAAAACTTGAACTAAACTAAAAACTCGAACTGATACTTGAGACTCGTTTATGGCGCTTCTTCATCATGTCTCCTTTGTTCCTGCCTTTTGCTAGTTTTTTATTAATTTCGACAAATGTAATGCTTGTTCGTGTTAATGGAACCATATAATCCGCACCCTTTTCTTCTTTCTTTTTCATTCTTTTGTTCTTTATCACCCAATTTCTACTTTATCGCCTCCATTCCTCCCTGACTTCTTCTGAGACTGAGATTTGTCGAAGGATTACGCAACTTTGCTTAGCAAATTCAGGCCTGGCAGATGAGGGATAAGGTTGATGAGGATTACTTCAAAAATGAAAGATCAAGGAATAAGCAACTTTGCTTAGCAAAACAGAAGAGGTCAAGGATTGCTCATCTACATCTCTCTGTGGGATCAGTGATTTCAATTAAAAGCAACCTAAAAACTTTAAAAATGAAAGATCAATCTATGCTAGATATTTAGTACATCATTCTCATCAAATAATAATATGAAATTACATTATTTTTGAAGAAACAGTTCCTTCAACTGTACAATGCTCGCTCTATCTATCAGCTACTTATCAATGTGCCAATTCATACATACTTGTATACGATACAGAAATCTATATATGTTATGTCGCACTGAGTCAAGATTAGATGTGCCTTACACAGTTTCAGATGTTGAATCACCCAATGATTTAACGAGTGGTTCTTCTCCCTCTTTAATGAGCTTGGTAGAGATGTGACTTTTCTTGGTACCATATAAGATAAAATGTTGGCACATGAAAACAAGATCGAAGAACACTGAGACCTGCAAAATGCATCAAGGTAAAAAATAACAACAATCGGAATAGCAACAAAAGAAAACTTATGAAAGGAAATGCAAAACAATTGAAATTGGTAAATATCATCAGTTCAAGATGACATATTAGATTGCATATCAGTATTGAATGATGTGGTATAATAAGAAGAAGATATGTACCAAAGATAACAATGTCTTCCCAATGTTTCCATAAAAGTTCACCCAAGAATCTGAAAAAAGAAATGAGATTAAGCTAACTATTTCAGATGAAAGAGCAGAAGTTGAGGTACATAGAGATAACATACTTTGGTCTACACTCTGCACAACCATCTGTGCATAATTAGTCAACCCTCCCAGAAAATCAAGCAATATGTTTCCTATGCTGAACCCGTCTGTGCTTTTGCGCATGAAGTTCATTACAGCCTGTGCCTCACAGCAATTAATTACAAACAATAGAGGAAGGCTCTACATCATCACAGTAACCAAATGCACTTTAATATGACTTCGTTCGAAATTACATAATATGAGATTCTACCAGAATGGGATCACACAGTGATTCTCAGGAAATTAATAATTAAGTTAACAAGCAAATAAACATACACAGAAAATCTACGGCAGCTAGAATAATTGCTTCATGGACATCATACTTGTCAAACAAAGAAATCCTTGATATGCTATGATGAAACAACAGTGTCGGTAAAATGTGGATCATAAGAAAAAGCCATAGGACCAAACAAGTGCAGCATTAAAAGGGAGTGTTTGAATAGTATAGATAGCCAATTGCATTTGATTTTTGAAGCCTGGCATAAACAAATCAATCAAATACTTGCAGAAAAGAAATTTGGAATCACATGATGACTAGACTGAATCAAGGAACAATCACATACTAACATATTTTCATTAGTCAAACAAACGGTAAGGTCTTAGTGGTAGATCAACGACATGCAAAAGCTTCTATACCAAGCTCCAACTTACTTTAGGACCAAATGAACCTTTCAATAAAATCTAATAGGAGCAAAATCTGACCTGAGGAATATACTTGATGACTGTCATAAAAACTTGAATTGAACTGCAACAAAAGAATATAATAAAAAAAATTAAAAATGAGCGGAAGTGAATTCAAGAGATGGAAAAACAAAGAAATAAGGGAAAGGCTTTGTCTAAAAATTCACTTGAAGAACACAAAGAAGAAAAAGACAAAAACATATTAGAAACCTTCCGATATAGAGACTACTGTCTTACTTCATTTCGTACTCCTTAATAGACTAATTTAAACCTTATTTTTCATGCTAAAAGTATTAACTTTATGTCTGTTAGAAACTCAAATCTTAGATGACAATAGAATACAAGATTACTAACACAAGACTATCCCTTTTCTCCCTAAACGTCCCCCTTATATCCTAAAGAGGTATACCCTAAATACCCCTTCCCTAAACATCTCATTCCCTTCCAAATATTTCTACTAGTATACTAGACTTGTTCTCTATCAATGTCCTACTGCAAGTTACCCTCCAGCTAAGATAAAAGTAGATATTGCCCGAATATGTTTAAGAACCTCCTCAAGAATTTGACATACTCAAAAGAGGCACATTACATTGGGTTTTGCATTGAAGAAACTAGAATATCATGAAAATGTCAGTATTAAATTAAATCATAAAGCGCCTTATCTCTAAGGTCTTTAGATTAAAAAAAGAGCAACATACTTGAAGACGGAGATGAGCCACAACCAAGAATGACGAGGCAAAGCTATGAAAAAACAGCCAGCAGCAGTTAGCCACACAACACAGACAATTGCAATACTAATCCTAGAGACCTTCTGGTTTCCACGCTGTAAAGAACGAAATTATAGATTAGAATTTGGAATAGTATAACACAAAAACACAACAGTGATTCATTCATTGTAGAAGACTCACTCACATCATAGATTACAATTTGGATTAGGGTAATTACTGTCATGAGAACAGCATGTATTGAAAAAGCAACATCATTTGCAGCAACTGGTATCATCTGCAATGACGGATAAATTGATGACGAATGTATAAGAGCATTTGCTTAAAAGACCAACTAGCAAAATAAAAGAAATAAAAAGTACCTTTCACCCGCCAAATATTTCCACCAAATATTTAGACGGTATTCTTTATACTTATGTGTCAATTGATGATTGGTGCGTGAGTTTCACTTTCGCAAGAAATTCATATTATAATATGTACGGCCCATTAAAATAGAAGAACACCAAAACATTAGAGACAATTTTATGGAGAGTGATTAAATTTGATAGGTATCATTATAAGGATGAGGTGCAATGGTCGGAGGGTCTAGAACCTTCCAGCCACAGCCACTATAGATGCTCTAAGGTAAAGAAAGCGTTAAATTGTCCCATATTGCTACTTTGAGAGCTAAAATAGCTCCTTAAATACAACAAACAATCCTATCTACTAGAGGTGCCTTTTGGGTTTAGTTAGGCTTTGCCAAAATGGTATCAGAGCCAGGTTGAGCAATGTGGGAGCACTCGCTAGATTGACATCACGCACCAAAGAAATTGGGTGTGAGGGACTTGTTAAATTGTCCCACATTGCTACCTTAAGAGCTAAAATAGCTCCTTAAATATAGCAAGCAATCCTATAGAGATAAGTAGACGAGAAGACAAACCTGTTGGTAGCCATACTTTTGGAAGTACTGGTCCTGAATAGAAGAACTGAAGTAAAGAGAAGCATTGTAAATAAGATAAGAAGAGTGCTTCGTCAAATTTAGGACAACGAAGTCGAAGTTCAATCCCACCACGCTATCAAAACAAAAACCTCAAATTAGAACACACACAGACACAAAAAAGAACAAACACACACACAAAAAAGAACAAAGTCAAATCGAACTGAAACCTTTTGCGACGGAAGTTTAAGATAAGTTGAGGGTAGAAACTGATAGACCAAGAGAAGAAAGCGATCCATCCAAAGGTTTCATATGTGATTTGCAGCCCAACTGAATTCCAAGATGCCATTAATTATTTCTCCTCTTCTCCTATAACACTTCAATTATATTGTGACTTTCTTTAAACATTGTTTGCTCCCTCAATTCTAATACTATCAAACAATTCATTTTGCCTTCTCTAATTACTAACTAGTACCCATATTTTTGCTTTTTTTGCCTTTTAGAGCAACTATAACTTAACCATTTAAAAGCACAATTATTCATTTTTGGAAATTAAATAAGTTTCAACCAAAAGCTATAATTAAATCTCTAGCTTTGAACTATTCTTCTTCAATCATTTAGCTTTTAAAGAGATTAACAAGTGTACGGGGTGATGTGGTACACCAAACAAATAAATTATTGGAGAAATTATTAAGGGATCCGAGCCTTGTTCTAAAAAAAAAGGGTCTGAGTCCTCTAACTTTACTTGAGAAATCCTCATGTTAGATATTTGATATGTAGCATATGACTCATCAATAACTACGCGTCTTCTAACTTTAGTTTAAGATCCAGATCTCCTAATAATTTTCCAAATTATTGACAAATATGACTTCAACTAATAAAAATTTTACACCATGTAAATAACTAATAGTATATTTTGTAGTAAATTATTCAAAAACCTATCTTTTTTTCTGCGATATTAAAAACCCTCACCACATCATTCCCAACAATACCACTAGCCGATGGAGAAGCAGTCGGAAATGACTAGAAGAGAACTTCGATCAATTAGCCAAGATTTTGACCGGATACGAAATTATTTTTATAAAATTTTAAATAATAAAATAAAAACTTTAAACCTTAAAAAAACAACCTGAGCATGAGGAATATTGTCAGACAAACGGAACGAGTCTCGCTAGTAAAAATCTTATACGGGACACAGACCTCTTTTGAGCTCATTAGTAATAAATTTGATAATATTAACAAAGAGTTCTATTTTTTTGAGAAATCTTACAACTTCGAGGATTAAAATGATAATAATTTTATTTTTTTTAACCCTTGTATACTAAAACATGTGTGTAAATTGGTAAGGAAAAATTCACATTTGTTGTCATTTTCCCCTGCAATGTGAAGTAAAAATCTGGTCATCATCCCTATACTTGAACCCTAACGATCAAAATCACGATTATCATATTTCAATTCGATTCTTGTAAAACTAATGGCAACTTCTTTGATATCTAAAACCCTAAATTCAATTAAATTTCCCAAACTTATTCCTCCACTAGCATCTAAGTTCACCTCCGCCGCCACCGCCACCGCCGATGATCCATCTTCTTCGTTCACCTTCATCGACAATAAGAACACCGACACCATAGAATTAAAGGCAATAAGTTCTGATGCGAAGCGCGACAGGTCTAGTTCAGTTACAATGCCAATGTCGTTTATGACAGGTTCTATTGTCGGTAAGAGATTTTACAAACAAGTAACCACTAGACAGGCTGATGATGGAAATGGTTGGTCTGTTATGCTTGATTATAGAACTCTAAAGACCCCTTCTAAATCCCCTCTTAAGCTCCCTAATTTAGCTCTTGCTAAAGCTATAGCCGCCGAATGGGAATATCAGGTACCCTTTTGATTCATCTTCAAGAATTGTATTTCTTTTCAGTAGTATTCAATTCAGTTCAGTAATTTACGTCTTATGAGTAATTTATTTCAGTTCAGTAGTATTCAGTTCAGTAATTTATGTCTTATCAGTAATTTATTTCAGTTCATTAGTATTCAGTTTAGTTCAGAAGTTTCCCTTCAGTAAATGCACTTCAATTCAGTTCAGTTCAATTGAGTATTAAAGAACAGAGACTTCTTTGTTGTGGTAGGATAAAGATGGAATCAGGCCTTTTACAATGCCACTCATGAAGCTTGCGTGTACTGCATTGGAGAGAGTTCCACTTACTCGTCCCAAGATTATTGAAAACTTGATCAAGAGATTTAATCAAGATTTAGTTTTCTGTCGGGCTCCGCAGGATGACAATCTCACAACTGATGTCTATGGTATTATGTCTGAATCATGCTCTTTTCATTTGGTTTTTTCAAACTTTTACCCACCCTGTTTTTAGAAAGTTGAAACAGGAAAGAAAACTTGGTAATAGATATACTAGGTTTGTATGATTAAGAAGAGATGTGCAGGGAATGCAGAGAAAATGAAAGGGAATTTACTTACTAACTGGTTTCGTTCTTAATTGAGAGATACTAAAGTAGATTCAAACTGTCAAGCTACAATTTTCTGAATTTCTAGTTATTTTTTTAACAAAGTCCATGTATGTAAGAATCTTTCTGGTATAAGCAAAATAGTATTACATTTCTCTTCTTCTCCCTCATCTAGAAAGGAATCCCAACAAGCGAATGGAATTCTAAATTGTTTTTCATTTCGTCTCCTTTAACAAAATAAATTATTTTCACTGCCGTTGTTTCTGAAACAAAGCAAGCTTACTACTAGTACCATCTGATCAATTGAAATTGCAATTACTGCACTATCAGTTTCACTTCCATGATAAACCTCTTAGGTTAGCATTGTATATTGGGTTCAATAAAATTTTGTTGCCTCAACTTTTGTATTACTTTTTGTTTTTGTTAAATTCAACAAAAGGGTTGGCTCTTTACAAGTTAAAATGTCAGGAACGTGCTAATTTATGCAATGCTTTATTTAATCATATTCATGAACTTGCAACTCTGTAGCCGAGGAGGAGATTATGAGCAGCAGGAGTTATTACACTTGTGTTGTGTTGTGTTGTTGTGTCCCACTTACATATTATCTTATGAGTTTATGACATGCAAAACTAAATCCACTGCTCTTCAAGGCATGCCATTTTACTTAGTTTCGTGCGTATAGTGAAATGGAAACATACATTAGTTGTATACTGGTTGGTACTAACTCATTGTAAACTATTCATAGCAAATTGCAGCCTTGACATTGTTAAACCTAGAAAAGTTGGTTTCATACATGGTGATGGTAGCTATCTGACTCATAGCTGTTGTCTTTTCAGAACGGCAAGTGGAGAAAATTGATCCCTTGCTTGAGTGGGTGAAATCAGAATTTGGGTTTAAGGCTATTGTGTATACGAGTTTTTTTGGTGGGCAGCAAGACGAAGGTCTGGTGAAGGCAATAGAAGGGGTTCTAAAGAAAAGTGACAACTGCGAATTAGCAGTAATTGATGCAATTGCTTCAGCAGCCCATTCTTTAATAATTGCAATTGCAATTGTTAGAGGAAAGCTGGATATTGAAGAAGCAATTCAATTGATTAGACTGGAAGAAGATTTTCAGGTTCTTCATCTTCTTATTCTTGTTATTATTCATTTAATGCCCTGCTGCATTATCTTATCGGTGATTCATCCTAATCGTTTTGCAGGTGGACAGGTGGGGCTTAGTTGAGGGTGGTCATGATGTTGATGTTGCTGATCTTAGGGTACAAATATCCTCTGCTGCTGTGTTCCTTGGTCTTTCTAGGCTTTAAACTCCGTTTTCTAATTTTGTTTTTTTTTTATTTGTGAGAATTAGTTGCCAAGACAAGGAGGGGCATAATAATTGTAATGGTACTTGAACCAATTTTATGCTATCAATAAGAAGGATTCAAGTAAACAATTTTATAGAGCTCAATCATGAATTGTCAACTAATAGCAATATATACGTATTTGTAAGACGAGTTAGGTTAATATAAGATGAAGCAGCCTAGTAAATGGTTTACTAGGCATAAATGAAGTCTAATCTAAGTAGCAGTGTTAATATTAGATGAACAGAGGCTTGGTGAGAGTGAGTTGTCTGGGATTATCATCCTTCATTGCAGCAGAGAACGCATAATGGGGGTTGTCTCTCAATGTCACAGTCGCAACAAGCTGTATCGCACTCATTATTGCATCCTACACAACAGTTTCGTCGTTAGGCATGTATGTAAATATGATTTCAGGAAAATAATTTCTTAACTTTGTGCAGATGGATAGATAGATAGATAGATAGGTGCGAATGCGATTGATTACCTGTTACAGTTACGACCTGGATTGGTATATCTTGTTTTTTCAGGTGATGAAGATCCATCAGAAATGATTTCCTCATGCTTGCTTGAATGGTGTTTTTTCCTATGAACATAATGAAAACAATCATCCAAGCAATTCCTGACAACTTCATTTCATCAAACAAGGAAAGTTTGTATTTGATATGCTGCTTGATGGATTATTCATAAATCTCAATGGCCAAGTTTAAATAGGTGTTTCCAGTTGATTAGGATAATGATTGAAAAACTATATTGAATGTTTGTTGCATAATGTCCTTCCAGATATAACAAGACATCATTCTAAAACTGTGTTCAATTCTGACATTTATTCTATGGCCAGGCTAGAAATATTGAATCATCATGATCATGTGAGGCCTTATCTTATTACTAGTACTAATATTTATCTTATTCTCAACTCAATTAAACGAATCAATCATTTTCTTGTTTTCACCATCACCTAACCATGAAATTTCAATAACAATAACAAAAAGAACAGAAAAAATAACATGAAATTGGTTATGCAATTCCACTGGCAGATATTATTGGTTTTGATACCAAACTAGCTATTTCAATTAAAATAAAACAGCAAACAAAAGAGAGGGAATGCAACGAATACTTAATGATATTATCGTAGTTAATTATTACTGGAGTTTCTATTCAGCATACGTAACAGAAATGTATCAATTGATTCCAGAATGGGGTGTCGAATGTTTTCATCTCTTTGTTTGAGGAGGAATAGCTTCTAATTATATTGCAGCAGGGACATCAGGTGTATTGGCACACCAATTTCATCTGTCTGTCCAGCCCAATTTTATACAATAAATGGATTACGGTATATGATACGTTGAAGTTGTTCTTTTCCGTCATATCACTGCTATAGTCATTATCAAATAGCATCCTTTCATGAGAGATATGAACTAGATTCGCTAGTAAGCAAACGGCAAAGCCATGGGTATCTGAACCCAAGCACCCAGCCGCCGAATGTTGGACTCAATATAGCACAATTTGGATCACTCTGTGCCACTGTTGACCTGTTTGAGTAGTAGAATATGAACAAAATCTGGATATTTTTATTACGGTGTTATTCCCTTTTGTAATGCCTAAGTTCCAGCTTCAAATATAAAATAGTAGATCAGTGAACTGCAACAGTTAATGATTCCAGCAAGAAATGTTGTCAAGAAACACACAACATCTTCAATTGTAGCAGTACCCATCACTACTGTATACTCATACCATATTACTCTCAAGTGGCCAGTCATCATAACAGTGAATATCACCAATCATAGATTTAAAATCATAACGAGATGAAAATTTCTACAAACATTTATTTGGTAAAATCCTAAATGTAAATACAAAAAGGGATGTACCAAACAATTGAAGCACATATTATTGATAATATAGAAGGAAGAGTTGTCCCAAAATAAATGCTAGAATAGAAGAATGACTTGTCAGTTGCACATCCTTCCTTGTATGTTTGTTTCTTCAATCAATCAAACACAAGACAAGACGGTTATGCTAGCTGGAGCTGCTTGATATGCATGATCTGCTTTCCAGGGTTCAACCCTTTAGGACACGCCCGCGCACAATTCAATATCGTATGGCATCGGTACAGCTTAAACTCGTCATTTATTGCCTCCAGTCGTTCCTCAGTATATTCATCACGGCTATCACTTATCCATCTGCAAAATTAACAAACAAGAGGTATTTGGATCAACCAGAGAGAGAGAGAGAGAGAGAGCTTACAGTTTTCTTATGTTGTAACATAACATGCAAGAAATTTTTATCACGAACTACGTAATTGCATTCATGTCAAGAAAATAGACTAATAACAAATCTCCAAATAAGTTTCAGCAGTCATCCTGTGAAGAAAATGACCTCAAGATAGACTTTTACTTTACATAAACATTTCAAGACAGCAACCAAAAACAGCCCATGTATTTTTTAGAATACATGAACTACAATAAACCATAAGTACACAACTAAGACATTTACACTTAATAATGTACTCGATGATCATAATCAATCCTAGCAAATGCCCTTTCTGTTAATTATGAATCCAACTGTAGTGTAATTGCTAAAAAAACAGAATGTTTCTAAGTGTGGTTCTTCAAAAAGTTATCAAACAAAAAAATGCAACATGCTATAGTAGCCTCAAGAGATTCTCAAATTTTCTCTTTTCCTTTTCTCCTCAAACTTCATAAAACACAAGACAAGTATGCATCCCCGAAACAACAATTATCAACTAGTCATCAATAGTACCAACATAGAATTCCAAGGTAGCTAATTTTATCACCATTAAAGTATAATCAAATCAAGAGCAAGTTGTATATCCCACCTTTGAAGTTCATTTCTCACTCCCAAATCCATTCCACTTCTTAACATTTTTGCACTATCACAACTTGATTCTATTTACCAAATAAGCTTTCTTGCATAGCCCTAATAAAACACAAACCCTAAACTCCTAAACATCCTACACACTAATGTTCGAATCTTACAATTCACGATACGAAAGCTCCATTTCGCTTCTAAAATTCAGGGTTAATCCAAATTGTCACAGAATCTAACAATTCACGATTTGAATCATACAATTCAACTAGTTTCAGCTCTATTCTATAAGGCGAATCAAAATGATCACATAAATAAACAATTAACAAATAAAATACATATTAACACAAGTTTCCAATTTCCAATTTCGAGGATACGACGAAGAAGGTACATACCGATTAGCATGAAGCAAAGCAGCAGGGCCCAAATAAGACTCAGGATTCCACCAATAGCTAGGGCAAGAAGTACTACAACAAGCACACAAAATACACTCATACATCCCATCAAGCTTAGACCTATCTTTCTTACTCTGAAGAATCTCTTTCCCAGCCTCCTCGGGGGGATTCTTCCTCTTAAGCCACGGCTCGATACTCTTATACTGATTATAAAAATTAGTCATATCCACAACCAAATCTTTAATCACAAACATATGAGGCAAAGGAGTAATACTAGAAGCACCCCCCGACTCGATCTTTGTCAAGCAAGCAAGTCCATTACAACCATCTATATTCATCGCACACGACCCGCAAATTCCTTCTCGACAAGATCTGCGAAATGTGAGAGAAGGGTCGATCTCGTTCTTGATCTTGATCAGAGCATCAAGAACCATAGGGCCGCAGTCTTTAAGATCGATCTCGTAATCTTGAAGTTGGGGTTTCGAAGGGCTATCGGGGTTCCATCGGTATATTTGGAAGGTCTTCAAATTGGAGGCGGATGATGCCTTCGCCTCCACCTTCTGAGCTTCTACATCGGCGGCGTAAAATCTTGCCGGAATAAACCTCGCCGGTGATGATGATGATGTTCTGGCGATTGTTAGTGCCTTTCTTAGCAACCCAGTTGCCATTTTTGCAGAAAAGTTAGGTTTTTTTTGGGATTGGATTGATTAAGAATGAAAAGTTATTTGGAAGAATAGGAGGAGGAGAAGAAGAAGAAGGAAGGGTAGTTTAGGGATTATGGAGGTGGGTGTTTATTGGATGGCGTGGATGAATTTGGAATATGTGTTTTTGTGTGACGTGGCATAATGTGGTTCGTTTGTTGAGGTGATGTGGAAGTTGTATTGGTTGTTTGATGTTGGGGAGTGTGCTAACCATGGTATTGGTAATATTATCATCCACTCGTGATGAAGTGAACCGAACCGCATAAAACGAAACCAGAGAGGAACTTTCTGGTTTTGTTTATTTTATTTTTATACTAGAAATCGGCAAAAGCCACGGAAAAACTGAAAAAAGAAAAAAAAACAAAAGCTATTAAGTGGATATGACTACTATCAAATGCTTCATTTCTGAGTCTGAAGCGAGTTCTAAACGTTTTAGAATTGCTCAAAGTTCAATTTAGATAGCTAAACAATTTTCTATTTTAGTAAAAACAAATAGCAGTTCAGCTTTTTGCACAAGTTCTAACAACTGCCTTCCCCAAAAGATATAAATTCCAACTTTTGTTGAAAGCAGTTTTCATAGTTTTTCCAGAAAATAGTTTTGCATTTATCAAACATTGTTTTTAGCTTGGAAAGCAATGTCAAACTGGCCCTTAAATGGATTTCCGATTGAATAAAGAATTGTCAAAAGCTCTAAGAAATCATAAAAACTGTTTTGAGGTGCAGAAGTGGCTAAGAGCACTATGATATAATGTTTACTACTTTCCAAACTTTGTATCGATTTTTCCCAAATTCATGAACCATAAGCCTATATTTCTTCAATTAAGATTTTTTTTCTAAAATATGTGATTCATATATAAATTAAGGGTCCAGATCCTCTAGAGTTCCTAAGATCTCAGCCACACAATAAGATCCTAGGGCCCTCATTAATTAAACAAAACACCTTTTTCTCTCTCTACATTTAAATGAGGGCCCTAGGATCTTATTGTGTGGCTGAGATCTTAGGAACTCCACACATGGAGTTCCTTGAAACTCTAGAGGATCTCTAGCCTAAATTTTGTTTCATTGTAAAACTGAAATTTGATTCACATTGACACACACATATATAGAGATGTGTAACATGATCAAGCTATTTGCCACAGTTTGACTCATGTTTGTTGTAAGAACATGCCCTATCTCTTGCCATTTTGCGTCCAATAGCTCAACTATGTCTTAGACACGTTGCTCGAGTATGTATCCTATGTTGGAAAGAATTGAGGTTGACGTGGTGGACAACCCAACAGAGGCCATGCATAGTCGATCCTATTGAGCACGTAGTCAACCCAATAGAAGTCGTATTTATGTCAATATAAGTTGCGGGTTTTGTCTTGTTGTATACTAGGGTTGTCTTTAATGCCTGAGATGTGTTTATGGTGAAACTTTCAATCTACAACAAAAATGGTGCTATTGAGATTAAAGTTCCTTGCTCACTGCACCAATGATAGCTTGGTAAAAAATCTTCTTACTGGAATGTCTTGGAACCTGCAAAACAGAACCGGAGATGTGATTGCGGAGGAACTCTCCAACTCTCAAGTCAGTATAGGAGAAAAGACTTTGAACGCAAGTAAATAGAGTCATGTATGTAAATATGTACCTCACTTGATGATTATTCTTACTTATATAGGAGTTTTAGAGGAATTTATGTACTAATAGTGTTATTTCACTCTAAATTGATTTTGATCACTTGATTTAAATATATGGTTTTTATATCATGCCTTATATATTTATATATACATATACTTGTGACAAAATAACTTTATTATATACTTTATATGCTAAAAAGGAATCTAACTCTAGAAATGCTTAAATGAGAATTATCATCTTAACTAGAGTTACTTTAAATAAAGTATATGATTAAGTATGTATGTATGCATGATCACATCTATATAGGTTTAAATATCATATGCTCACATAAATATATGGTTTGAGAGATGATATTTATGCCACAAGCTAAAAACGATATTGCCATGATCAAACAACTTCTTTATTCTATGGATTATGGTTTACTATGTGATCACATGACATCTTGCCATAATATCTTCTTAAAAGTATTATGATATGAACTTAACATAATATATATGCTTATCATAAACTATGTCATGGTCAAAGATATCATTATATATACAAACTATGTTATGTCATCATCTATTAATTTCATCATCGATCTTACTTATGTGTTACTATGCTAATGATGATGAATGCATGTGTATGAATGTAGTATACACGAATAAGAGATGCATTCTAAGATGATGTTAATAGCATATGTTTAATGGTGATTAAAAGAAATGAAGGGCTAGGATTCAATCACACTTTATGTCATCTCTTCATCCTACGGCCAAGATCGTTTCTTCATCACCAAGATAAGTGTCTAATCAAGACAACTCATCAAATCTTCCTTTCCACAAGATTTCGGCTATAAAGATTTGGATTAGATGGCTTTGGTGTACTTTGATTTGGTTTCTTACAAGATCTTATCATCTTACACAAATCTTATCCTAAAATTTACTAAGTAAAGAAATTTTATCTTTTGGATTTGATGGGACAAGACACAAATTGGCTCCTCCTTCATCTCTCTTCAAGATTTCGGCAAGGAAGGTTGAAAACCACTATAAATAGAGAAGAGGAGCAATGGTTGAAGGTAAGGAAAGAAACCGAGATTCAAAGTTATCACACGAGATATTCAAGCAAGCTTTGATTATATTTTTCCTTCAATCATTACAACGAGAGTTTGAGTGTTATATTCTTTCATTCAAATTATTGTAAAAGATTAAACGGTGTGGTTTAATCTTGGGTTTTACACTAGATCCTTATAAAAGTGTAAAAGAGATTTTTGCTTAGCCTTGAAAAACAAATAGGTTCTTAAGCACCCGCAAGCTTAGGAGGTTATCACTTAGCCTGTAAAAGTGCCATAAGTTTCTTAGTTTAGCTTGAGAAAAACTAAGGGAGAGTTGCTCAAACACTTGAAAGTTTGAGGGAGTGAATACTGGGAGAGGTGTTCAGCTTTAGTAGTGTCTCGGATTGTGAGAACTACTCTACCGGCTTGATTTCTACCCTTAAAGAAATCATTAGTGGAAAATCTCGAGAGGTGCTCTCGGGGACATGACTAGGCTCACAAGGAGACCGAACCTGGATAAATCCTCTGCGTCTAATCCTTCTATCCCTACTCTCTTTATTATTGTCTTTTAATCATTTGCACTACTTTAGCATTATCTTTAATTGCTTGTGATTAATTCGTGCTTAAATTTGATTATTTTCTCTAAACATCTAATCAACTATTTATTCCGCAAAAATCTTTTATAGTTGATTATTTAAATAAGCAAAATATTTTAAAGAGAAAACAATTGTTTTTAAAGGGAATAAATCCTATTCACCCCCTCTAGTCTTTATATAGTCATAATTTGGGCCAACAAATAGGACCTTTATTTCTCTCCAATAGTTTTCACATTTTATGAGGAAATGGAATCGTACTAAGAGTCTAGTTCCTTTTTAATTATGAGGTTCACAATCATAGAGTATTATCTTCATGAGTAGAAAGTCATCAAATGATCTATCAAAAAAAGAAAGTCATCAAATGCGAATCACGACCTTGTCGCGGATGGAATAATGCGAATAAAACTTCCTAGCAGATGGTTGGTGAGCCCTTACTAGGCCTACTACGTGGGCTTGAGGGATTAAAGCTTATTTTACATTTTTCGTTGTTACCAGTTATAATATTGAAGCTTTGGGTAGTTATATAAAAGGAAAAAACATTTTAGTTGTCCACTTTGAGTTTTAATTTCTCATTCATTCCTAATTCTTAATATATAATTGGAATTTTGTCATAGCAAATAATATGTTTATGTAAAACATTATTCAAAAAATTACCATTTTATCCTATAGCCTCAAATTGACATGAATATAGCACATTTTTTCAATACTATTCTCTCTGCTTCACAATATATATATATCGTGGTTAATGCACAAAGATTAAGAAAAATAATTATTACGAGTATAACAAACTTTGTCACTCTTACTTTAGTTACTTTTACAATTTCCAAGATAAAAAAATGTTATTTAATTAGAGTATATTAGGTAAAAGTCAATTAATATGCATATATTGAATTAAAGTGACGTGTATTGTAAAAAAAAATAAAATTGCACTAGAAAGAAAGCATGTAATTAGGCCCTGTTCTTTTTGATTGAATTGAAAAATTTATAATTTAATATTGTATTATATATGAGACTGAATAATTTTTGTGCTGGCAGAGTCAAAATATTGTAACACCTAATAAAGTTTTAACTGACCCTAAGCTAAAAGTTAATTAAATAATATTAACACCTAATAAAGTTTTAACTGATCCTAAACTAAGAGTTAATTAAATAATATTAACAACCACTCTATTAACTCCCAACTCCCTCTATCATTTATTTTTTCTGTCCGTTAACAATATTTACATTCGTCATTGAGAATGAAAGTAGAATTGTCATTTGGACAATTGAAGAAAAGGTGGAAGGTGCTCTACAATATGCCTCAAATGTCAACAAAATATCAAATGTCGATCATTGTTTCTACATTTACGATTCATAATTTTATAAGAATGTGCACACTTGGAATACCAATTACACAATATGGTCCAAATGTCAATGGAAGAGTAGATTCAGATACATTTAGTACAAACCGAAAAAATGCCATGTTAGTAGTACGGAATGGTATAGAGCAACAAATTTGGCAATCACGACGGCTAGCGGAAAATGAAGAGCAATCAGATGATGAAGATATTGAAGAGGATGGTTAAAAAATTATGAAATTTACTAATATAGGTAAGCCACTTAAATTGTAAAATGTTTTAATGTATTTCATATAATGATAAATTTACTAAATTAAACTGAATTTATTGAATGTATTTATGGAATTTACTGAATATATTTATGAAATTTACCGAACAGAATTGAATTATTGAAAACTGTTGAATTGAATTGAATTGAATTGAATTGAACTGAATTGAATTGAACGGTATTGAATTGAACTGAATTGAATTGAACGATATTGAATTGAACTGAATTGAAACATGTTGAAATTAAATCAAAAAGAATAAGGCCTTAATATGACACGGAGGAAGTATTAATTATGGCATCACATATTATAATTGAATGGATGACATGAAAATAAAAAAAAATGGAGAAAGAAGATTTATGTTTTGGTGCATGCATGCATGGGTAGGGTAGGACATTTAATCTAGAATTTGAAACCGCAAAGGAAGTAAATACCGATAAAAATAGCATAGAGTTTAGGTTAGAGGTGTGTAGAATAAAACATGAAATATGTTATATGGATGATGGGAATTAATTAGTACGGATTTATTAGATGGAGGTTGTAACAGAATGAATATATTAAAGAAGAGTAGAAAAAACTAAATGAAAATTGTTAATTAAGTAAATGAAAGATGGATTATTAATATCCGCAAAATTCCATAAAAGTAGCTTCTTTTGTATCATTGTTTTCGCAAATTTCTTTTCCTTTGGTTGTGTCACAGAATCCTCATCCTCCTCCTGATCTGCTCCTCCTTCTTCTCCCATTTTTCTTCCTTTTTCTCTCTTGTTTTCTTCTTTTTTATTCGCGGAAGGAGCTCGTTCGGATAATAATCTTTCATGGCCGCGGTATGTTTATCATTGATTCACATTAAGGTTCTTTTTTTCTTACTAAAGTAACATATTTTTTGAATACATGCAGCAGGATAAGGGTCGGCCTTTACCGAAATTCGGAGAATGGGATGTAAATAATCCAGCATCTGCAGAAGGATTTACTGTAATATTTAGTAAAGCCAGAGATGAAAAGAAATCTATTGCAGCAGGAGGGGCTGGGGCTGCCTCCCAGAGGAATAATAATCTCCAAAAAACGGATGCAAACTATCAGGATCCTACAGCGGTATGTACGTACGTGATTATATATGATATAAATAATACAAGTTAATAATAATATGAGACGTTCTTTTGGTTGCAGAAGAAATGGTTTTGCTGTTTCTAAATCGGGCGGGATGCAACGTTGGAAACGAAAAACTAATTAAGATAAGAGATTGATTGATGATATTGTGGTATGAAAGGTGGTAGCTTTGATGTGAGATTGGATATGATCATGGGGGTGGGTCAATTAAACCTTTGTAATGCATATATGTACATGATATATAATATATCCTTAATTACTCCCTAATCTCCCTAAAATGTTGTTGATTTCTTCTATCTGTTTGATTATATTAATGTTTTTAACATGCTATAGGAATTCAAGACAAGTTTCAATCTCATCATTTCCATTGCTTTCCAATGTTATACATTATTCATTCCCATGCATGCAAGTGAAGTTTGTGTTCAGATTGTAGATTTATATTTCTTTTTCTAATTTCCACTCCTTTTGTTTTCTATTATATTATAGAACTCAATGCTCAAAGCGGTTTGAATGCAAATTATATATGTCTTTCTAAGCTTAATCTAATTAATTTGTCAATACAATGGATTCCGATCTTAGTTTGGAAGGTAGGAATGGAGAAAAATCATAAAGTTAAAAATACAAAGAGAGTGAATTGGCAAAATGTGTTTGTAATATGTAAATGTAATCAAATCGAACAATATCCATAATTCAATCACTACTTTCCCTTCAGCACAGAGGTCACGGTAAATACGATCAGGTCTTTGGACTTTCTCTGCAGCGGCAATATCCTTCCACAAATGCTGAGGGGCAGTGCCGGCAGACAAGTCGGGCAGGTCGTGATGGCGAGGCCGAGGAGGGTGGCGATTCAACAGTGACACAACCATCAAACTAGGGCAAAACTTACGCAATTGAATGAGCTTGCTACCATAATTACAAATTGTCGATATGATTTCATTTACATATTACAAACATCATTGAGAATGAACTTAATACTATAATCTACCAAACTGTTCTCTCGAAACTGGATTCAAACTGGATCCAATGGGCATCCAATGTGGTGATCGAAACCATTTGTATAAACCAAAAAATTATCTCAAGTATGATACATGGGTTGGGATCCTCTCCCATTTACCACGAATGACTTGTATATATATTTTTTTTGAAAACTACTTGTATAGTTAATTGTCCGTATATGTTATATCTCGAACAAGCAAGCTATGAATGTGCCAACAAATAAAATTACAAAGTTAGCATAGCAAGCAGTCCATTATGCTATGCTATTACTATAACATACTATACAATATCAACATCCCTTGGCCGCAGTGACTCCGGATCAGAATCACTTTGCTTTGCTCTGCTTTTATTGAAAGAAAAATATCTAACAAGTGCACTTTTTGATCTACCAATCGGTCGACTGCTCCCATTCTTCTTCGCCAGTTCTACTGATAGATTATTCACTAGATCATCAAAATGTCGCCTTGATGTTGGATATCTTGATATAGATTTTGTAATTCCTTGAAGCCTGAGATTATCAATTGTCAATTAAACACCACAAAACCAACACACACTTCTCTCAAATTAATACGAGTAAAATCATGCACAAGTTTCTCCCTTTACCTTCTAGCTAGAGCGTCGAGTTCAGCTCGTCTACGCTCAGACTCTGGGGCTGGACCAATATCTACACTTTTCAGTTTTACAGGGTCACCATTCAATAACACTAGTTTGCAGAGATAGTTTTCTTCTTCCCCGGACAAGTTTTGTGCTTTAATTTGGTCTCTGATGATAATAAAAGGGTTAAAAAACCAATCAAAGAATGCATCTTTCGGCCTGTTTTTGCTTGTTATCTCAGTATGACCATCATCTGCATCAATGGATCACATACATACGGGCATCAGAAACTTTAAGATGTTCACAGTCAAGAAAATAAAAAAATCTCTCTACAGAGTAAGATACACAGATTCAATTACTTAGCAAAAGACCCTCCGAATTGGCTTTTACGGAGCGAAGAACTGCCTGAAGAAGACAATAAGCTGGTAAACCAATGCTAATCACGGTTCCACTTTTACTGGAATTGGCCACTTCAATGTCTTGTGGCGTTATTAGTCCTTCCGAAACAAATTTCTCTCCATGGGATTGACACTCCTTAAATAATGTGTCAAGCAGCTACAGGAATGGTGAACCAAGGATTCAGAATTCTTAAGCTTATTATGTGCAATAATAAAAATAATGTGATTCATAAAATAGGGGAATTGGAATATAATACCGCAAATGGTTTTAGATCAACCATAGGTGTAATTGATTCTGTTCGCTTGAGAGAACCCCGCTTTGAAAAGGAGCCTGAACTCTTGGTCAATACAGTTTTCCTACGGTACTTTGGCCTATAGATATCACCAGCACAATTTTGTCAGAGCAGAGAACATAAGCATAAAAGTAAGGTGTGTAAGAAAGGAAAGGAAAGACAAGCTAACCTCGGGAAGCAAGATCCTTCAGGCATGTCTAAAGTGTCATTGCTGTATTCGTCATAAATCGACCATGATGCCACAATGTAGCAAAGGCCATACCAGAAAGAGGACTCCTGAAATTTCAAATTAACTAACAGCTATTCATCATATTCTTTGATAACCCATGCATCTAAAATAGACACGGTGGTGAATGTACGATTTTGACCTGATATACAACCACGGCAGCATAAGCACCAAGGAAGATGCTGGATACCATTGAGCCTAAAACTGCGCCACCAACAGCCATTGGCCAAAGAAGGATAGCAAGACCTGCAAAGGGTACACATATTGTCTCCAAGAAAGGACCTTCCCTTCCGATCAGGTCATGAAACAAACGATGCCACCCCTTAAACAGCATGATTGGGCTTTTGCACACCGCAATAACTGATATCAGTGTAAAGTCGAGCAATAAACCAAGTGAACCAGCTACCAGAGCACCTGGAACTTGAAGCAATCTGCAAAAGTAATCACGGGAATTTGCATGTAAACCATAGTCCATTGCAAAGAGTTCTTAACTAATGTACCGTAAAAGGACCACTTCAAATGAATGAATAGTTTCCGCTTATGAGGTGTTAATGAGCTAGAGCGTGTTTGAAGCTAGTTTATCATCTTCACGTTAGTAGAAAATACTGGGCATATACTTCAAGTCTACACGTTGTCAACCATTTCTCTCACATTGTCCGCCTTAACATGAAGAAATTTTTTTTCCAAAAGAAGCAAAAGTGGTGGGAGCACAGGAATATGAGGAAAAGGCTGCATATGGTAGGACAAGCTTTAAGAATCCTTGCAAAATGGAGACGCTTTTGAGGTTCAATAATATAGGGTTCATTTCAAGTTTGTTAATATGATACGCCTAGCATGATGTTCGGTCACACACAAATATTTAGTCCAACAAAATTTCAAATGTTCAGCTTTCAGAAAGAGGAGTATATATTCAATATCTCTCATCTCATCAGCTAGTTAGTTAGCCAGAAGCTCTCATTGTAAGTTTTCAGTCGCCCTTCGCCTACAAGGTGCACTTTAGGAAGCAGATGAATAGTAAAGTATGTTAATACTCGTGGATCCCTTTTTCGCGAACCAACCCCTTATTCTAGCAACTATCCTCGAAAACAGCCAGTCTATATTATTATTAATATTATTTTCTGCATAAATTCTATCCTTGTAAATTAGAGGTGTAATCATTTGTCCACAAAGTGATCTGTGCAGTAAGATAATTAACGCTGCAGCAGCATTATGAAAGAAGATTTACTGATTTAGAGTATTACTAATTAGTCTTCCAACGTTCTCAAACCTGAAAGGCGTTATCCAGATGCGGTCTGTTCAATTTACTCCTAATAGCAAATTAGAGAAGTTTCAAACAAAAATAATAGGCTGACTCGAATCTTAACTCATCAAGAAATTGAAAGATCCTGGCCAGGGAAACTTGTAAATGATCGAGAATTAAAGATAAAAACCTGATCTCGTAATATTTCTCATCAGTAGGTTGTTCTTTTTGCAGGTCATCCATGTATGAGATATAGGAATGGTAACAAAAATCACAGAAATCACGGACAATAGTACAACTCCGTTTGATAGTGTCCCAAGTTCCATCCTGTAAATACAGAAACAGTTAATAAATAATGAATGTGCGAGGAGCAACAAAAACACGAGTTGAAGGAAGGTATTAAACTAAGAAGACGTACAAAAAAGCAGCGGAAAATCTCATTACTCTTCCCTTCCCCAACAGCATCAAAAGTGGCAAATACAGGTGAAAGAAACCCATACAAAGCTCCACCTACAATACTACCAACAATGCCAACCACAAGCCAAAGAATCAATAGAGCCGGTACGCATATCCACAAAATCATCTTCAGAATAGGCCCTAATAGTTTGGCTCTGCCAGTTGCACAAATTAATCAAATGAGAGTTACTAAAAAAAGCTACTTACATGAGAGAAAAGTATGTATAGGGTATACCTCAAAATGGAATAAGATGTCCAAAACAGATGTAATGGCCATAGACCCAAAATGATACCAGAGTTTCCAATGCCCATTATAAGGCATGCTATTGGGCAAAAAATGATGCCTGCACATACATTTTTACAAAACCATCAATATTCATATTGAAAACAACTTGAAATATACCAAAATGAGCAGAAAGAAAAAAAAAACATACCTTTAATAGTACCAAGAAGGAGAAGACCAAAAAAGAAAGGGATAAAACAGATGAAGTTCCACACTGAAGCCAAACATCCCTTTGGTGGCTCCATAATATCTCTCCCTATCTATACTAGAGATTCAGATAGATCTGTACAATTTTAACATAAACCCATCTCAAAAAATGCTACCCAACTCTTATGTGCAACAAAAGGACCCCTTTTCAAGTAACTGGACCCAAGACCAAAACCCACTTGGCATATATGCCAAAAGATTAAAACTTGCTCATTTTGAGTACCAAGTAGAAAAAAAAGAAGGTATTTTTCTCTTTCAGAAACTGCAGTTTGAATTTGAATGGACTTGGGTTGTCGGTTTAACTACGAGTTGACGGTTAAAAATAACCGTCACTTACAGAACTCAAACACATCATCATAAGATGAAGAAGTAGAATCTTGTACCTAATAATGCTTTAACTAAAAGCAAAGCAAAACAACATGGCTTGTGCTTCATACAGTACCAGTATTGATACTTGTGCCAAGACACGTGTATGTTTTGGTATACAAACAAATCAGATGACCGTTTCACTCTGCTAGTGCTCTCTATCACACAACATAGATTTGTTTTTTAGACCGAAAAAATACTCTAAAATTTACGCGGTCAAAGGCTTCGTTTTTTGGTGGCCGCACCAAATTGAACCGAATTAAATTTGTTGAACTGAATTGTGTTTTTATCTAGCTGAATAAAGGAGAAATTTTGTTAAAATTTATTGAATTGAATTAAGTTAATTGAATCGAATAAAACTAAATTGAATTTTACTGAAATTAAGAAAATAGCGAGAACATCGTAGTAAATTATATCCAATAATATATCCTGCCCTGCCTTGGGATTAAGACACACTAATTGTTTGTCTCAATCAAAGGTGTGCCTGCCGTCTATAATATTTTTCCTTCCTTGTATAAGTTATCCATGTATAGCAAAAGACTTTATAGGTAAGGTGCTTATTTGGTAACTAACAAAATAATTATTGATAGAGTTAAAAAGAAAAAAAAAATTAGACATTTTACGTGTGTCCACCAAGGGTGGAAGGAAGAAGAAACCAAAGATAGTATAAATATTGACTGTCATTTTCATCTTTGTATTCTATTATTATTAATTCTTTGTTGTTTATGACTTAATTATTTGTTTTTGGTATTTTAACATAAAATTGTGAAAAGATTCATGTTTTCGAGTGGCTGGCTGGATGTCCCATTTTTCTTTCAAGTCTCATCACTTTCTTTAAAGTCTCATCACTTTCTTTAAAACAGCAAAATGTGGCTGGGCCGTAAGTGACTCCCCAGTTACTTTTGTGGTAGTATCTCATACTCGTAGAGCTCCAAACTAAATAAAAAAAATATTAATATTATAAATACTAGAGATAATAATTTAGGGTAAATTTTAGAAAGAGCTTTTTGTCAACTGAACTGAATTTGCTAAATGAAGAATGAATTTTGCTAAATTTGGCTGAACTGAATGAAATTGAACAACTGAATTTTGCTGAAATTATGTCAAAAAGAACATGACCTTATTACATTGTGTTTTTAAAACAGTCCATGTGGTTTATGTTTTTCAAAATTATATAATGTGGTTACATGAATTCTCAAAGTAAGATTTTTTTCCATTCATATCATCAAAGTGACCGTTAATAACCTCAACGATGGAAAATTTTATGATTTGAAAATTAAGCAACTTTATTTAATTATTCCAATTTGAGGTTATTTAAGTGTTTGGTGGAGAGAGAGAGAGAGAGAGAGAGAGAGAGAGAGAGAGAGAGAGAGAGAGAGAGAGAGAGAGAGAGAGAGAGAGAGAGAGAGAGAGAGAGAGAGAGAGAGAGAGAGAGAGAAATGAATATTTAACGAAATTCAGTGTTGAAATGACAATTTTGAAAAATCGAAAGTGTTGGTCCCTAACAAAATCAGTATACACCTGGAGGGGGTGAATAGGTTTTTCGTCCAAAACCAAGTTATTAAAACTTGGACAGAATCCAAACTCTTCTTTCAGATCAACCTTAGATAGGAGCAATTCTGAGAGAGTTTCTGCTTGCAATTAGAAAATGACTTTTAGCAACAGAGGTTCAGAGTAGACATAGGCTCTGGATGGTTTTGTCTTCTAAACAAAGACAGACATGCATAAGACAGACTATTTCAGCACTACAATATAAGTAAGATATCGAAAGCAAATATAACAAGTAAATAGATAATGGGAGAAGGGTTAAAATATTTGAGCAAACTCAACAATTTATCCAGGTTCACTACAAAAGTCATGTAGCTACGTCATGTCCCCAAAGAGATCACTCCCTGAGATTTAAATCCACTAAGTATGTATTTTTATGGCAAATACAAAAGCTAATTTATGTTCAACAGCTCCTAGCTATTTCTCACTAAGACACTCTGTTTTCCCCTACAGTAGAACTGGAACACCACTCTAGTAAGAGTTGAAGGATTTTCATCAGGATCTTATACCCAGACCTGGATTTCTCACCCAACTCAAACCTTAAATGGATTTCTTTCTAACTGGTTATCACAAACGATATTAATTTACAAATATCTATAAAAAACTTGTGTTTTCTTCAGTCTTTCTCTTTTACAACAAAATTACAAAAGAAGAAAGAATGAAATGCTCTGTTTTTGCTTTTCAAATAATAGTGCACAGTGGCGAATAGAACAAAAAAGTCGGGTGGGTCGATTTTAGTACACCTAGAATTTTTTTTTACCCGAAGTGAAAATTTCTATTGTTGTTAATGCATATTATCAAAAAGAAGGAAATAAGTTGTCAAAAAAAAAGAAGGAAATAAATGCGGGCTTGTTCACGAAAAATGCAGTTTTCAGACAAAAATTATAGATTTGCGATGAACTTTTTTCTGATTTTGATCAAACTTTAATATTTTTCGACACCATTTTACAGATTTTTCGGCCAATTTATGGTTGAAAATAATGTTTTTCTTGTAAGTTTCACAAGCCGATGGGGCCGAAACACTTATTATATGAGTAATTTCAACGGACATAGGTACCAAAGCCACCCAGGTAGGGGCGGTTTCGAGTGGCAGGGGGTCAGGGCCCCCTAGATACGCCCATGACAGTGCGTTAGGTCAACTCAAAAATCGCGTGTGTGCTTCAAGTTGAGCTGAGCTTCTATTTATAAGGACTTGGAGATGACCATTGATGAATTTGAATCTTTAATCGATAAAGAGATAAAGAAAGTAGTCGTTGCTCTGTCTTCTTCTTCAAACGGTCTTCAAGTACAGGTATATGCCTGTTAACTGTCATGTGCATTAAATGCTCTAGGACATATATGATTTGTCATTTGAATTTGTTTGCTTTAGAGATTCCTTTTGTCTTCAATGCATAAGCCATTCAAGATTAACTCAATAGAATGACTGACTTTTGAAACTTCAGCTTCTGAGATGTAGCTTGATCATCTTGTTGGTGTGCCCTAGTTCTAGGCATAGTTATTTGTTATTGTATTGTACTTTTGTTGATTGTACTATACATTTGTTTTATGGAATAAAAGGCATTAATTCATTCAGTTGATATATCTTGTATTATATGCACTCTATGAAGTATCCATTGATTGTATATCATAAATAACCAGAAGCTAGTTCTACTCATGGGAATGAATAGAATGTAAAGCTTTTACGAACAGGATATGTACGCGTGTACAGGGTATGTTTGTAGGTACGTATGACCAATACGGGACTTGGTTGATCCGCTTTAGAAGGCACATGGTGGGAGTGTCGTTGTCCTTCTATAAATGTAAATCCCTTTTATCTGTCGACCTGATTTCAATATAGTATTGAATGAGGAATCTGATTAGATTTGACATACGCCTAACAGGTCTGTAAAAGGATGCCAAATACGGGTATGATTGGTCCAGTCAGTGAACTAATTCATACTGATAGTTGAAGTGAAGGGATTACCACTTACTCCATAAGTGAGATGATATCATTAGGCCACTCGATGAGTTGAACTGAGAAATGTGTGGCCACGCTCAGATAAGCTGGTTACTTATTTGTTCTTCAGTTAACTCTAGATCGAGAAATATCTCAAGCTTAGAGGATGACGTCCACCATGCCTCATGCTTGATATATCGATATGCATGGTAAGAGATATTAGAGAATACTACAGGGTATCTATCTGTATGAGATGGACTAACACTGTAATCAATTGGTGACTGATATGGTCTAGGCAACTCTCTATCAGTCGTTGAACTAATTGATTATGGCCCACAGGATCGTGCACACTAGACACTGAGACTTGTACTCGGAGAACTAATACATGTAGTGTATTTGTGATGAACTTATTATTAGTTGTTAACTAATAATGTTAATTGATTAATTGTTTTGATTGGAACAAGTTAATTGATCGTATGGAGGGATTAATTATTCTATCGGGTTAATTAATTAAGCGATTGATTAATTAGATTTTCTTTAGGGGTTAGTATGTGATTAATTATAACCTAATTGATGTTAATTGAATCTATTGTATTCTATTGTTGTACAATCAGATTAATTAAATTAATACAGGTACTGAAACTGTAATTAGTCGTCATACTATAAATTAATCCTAATCGATTGAAACCCTAGATTTTCTGACACAGAAAATGGAAAACCCTAATTCCCTCCTAACCCTATTCGGCCGAACTCCCTAGAATGATCCCAGAGTCTCCGGTCATCGTTCTTCGTGCCTTTTGCGAGTACTTGTTCACTGTAGGTGTCGTGCACGTGATTTGGCGAAACCTCCGATTGTGCGGTTCGTCCATCTCTCTCAGAGGGATTCCATGTGAGTGACTAATGTAGATTTAATCACAATTAAGTAAATAACATTGAGGCAATGATAAAGATCAAAGTAATCTGATCAATGATGTTAATATCGTTTTTCTCGCTTCCGCTGCGCGTCTCTGATCGTTGATCAAATTCCAACACATCTTTGGAGAGATACCTTCATAACCAGGCTCCCAACTTTGAGATATAATCTTCTGAATGATCAAGTTTTATCTTGTGAGACAAATCTACAAGCAATCTCTTATTCTTTCAGCGGCACTCTTGGACTTCAGCTTATTAACTCCTGTAATCTTCCATATTTTGAATGAGTGAATTATCATATGCTGAAAAAGAATTATACAAAACCCAAAGAAAATTGTTAGTCAATAATCACAAGTATGTAAGCCTTATAGTATTTATCATCTTCTGAAACTATTTGGGCATACCAAAGCACATAGTGTTCATAAAAAATGACTTATACAATACTTGAAGAAAATTGTTAGCCAATAATTCTAAGTATGAAAGCTTAAAAGTATTTAACATCTTCTTAAATTGTTTGGACATATCAAAACAAATAGGGTTCTTCAGAAAGTGCTTTTCTAGTAAAATGTGGTACTGAATGATGTGAATTTTTGGAAATATTTGTTTTCGAGTTGTTAATAAGGTTAATTTCAAATAAGTGTCATGTGGTTTTTTTTTTTTTTTTTGTAAATAAGTTTGCCTTTGAGCAAATAAATGATCGTGGTTTGTTTTGTTTGCAGAATTAAGGAAATGATTGATTTTGTTATCTTAAACGAGGACATTTTTTGCCCAAATATTTGTTCAAACCTTTGAACGGTCATGTAAGACTTAAAATCAAAGGTCAGGAAAAAATTTTGGACAAAAAATGTGTTCGTTCGTGTGAACAAAAGCAAAGTTTCCTTAAGTCTGCAGAAAATGTAAACCATAGTCTTTTATTTACTTAAAGGCAAACCACTGTCCTTTATTTGCAAAAACAAAAAACCACAAGATACTTATTTAAATTTAACCATTATTAATATTCATTTTTATAAGTTCAATTTTAAGGGTTCTTAGTTTCAGAATTTAGGTAACCACATAAGGTGCTATTTTGATATAAATAAAAATAAACCATTCGGAATTTAAAATGTTAAGTTAAATATTTCGAGATTAAGTGAAATTTAGTTTAATTAATAATTTATGTAGGAAAAAAAACGAATTATCAAACACATTTTAGCTAAATAATTACTCGATTTGGTTACAAGCTACTCTGAGGAAGAGGATTTTTATATTTGGTGAGTGTTTGGTAACCATAAAACACTCACTTTTTTAAGGTCCTGTTTGATAACCATCAAAATAGTTGCTTTCTAAATTCTGCTCTCTTTTTTATTTTGTTTTTGAAAGTATATCTGCTCTATTAAAGATAAGATAGGATGATGAGATACCACTCCACCTAAATCAATGAGGAAGAGGTAACATACATATATAATTTCCATCATAATACAATAATATTCTTCCTCATCACCTTCCACTTTAGACTACACTTTTCTCCTACCTTGTATAATCCACATCTAGACAATAGCTTTTACCATCTAGACAACTAGCATAATGTCATCTACAATCAAACTAACATCCTTTTGCATATCTCAGCAAAAATTTGGTACCATAATCTTAAATCGAATGTAAAAACTAAAAAGATACATGTGAATAATTTAGACACCAAGTTCACACTTATTGCAAAATCAATAGTTAATACGGCCCCGTTCTTTTGGACTGAAAAAATCTGAACTGAACTGAACGATGCTGAACTGAACTGAACTGAACTAAATGTTGATGAACTGAACTGAACTGAATTTTGCTAAAACTGAAAAATAAATATTGAAACTGAATTGAATAAATAATAATAATAATATTAATTTTTGATAATAAATATAGTTCTTTCAAATATAAATAATAACTATAGTAAAAAAATTAAAAATATAATAATAATAATTAATAATAATAAGGCTGTGGATGCTTGAGATACCGATTATACATCATGGTCTGAATGTTAATGGAATGGTAGATTTAGAAATGTTTAATACAGATCGTAAAAACGTCATGTTTGCAGTGCGAAATGCTATAACACACCAAATTTGGGAATTGCAAGGAGAGGAGGATGACAATAATGATGATGAAGCTGAACAAAATTATGAGATCATGGATCATATGGAAGAAGATGATTAGAAAAATAAAATGAGATGATGCTATTAATGAATGCTCCTAATTTGCTAATTTTAATTTTTTTGATTTTTTTTAATTGATGCTAATTTGCTCTTAATATTATATAACTGACTATTATAAGGTTTTTAAATTTTTTTAATTGGTGCTAATTTGCTCCTAATACTACACAACATTGTTACAAGATTTTTGAATTTCTTATTACAATACATAAGCAAAATCGAAATTTTTTGTATATTAAATCCAAATTTATATAGTAGAAATTATTAAGTTGGTAGAACATTGTAACATATATTGGTAATAATATTTGCTTACATCCAACAATTTTTGCAAACAAATGAGGTCAATTAGTTAAAATTATAATAAATATTAACATATTATATTAAAATAATAAATATTTATTTGTAATTTATTAACCTGAACCGAATTGAATGTTGCTGAACTGAACTGAATATTACTGAAATGAACTAAATTAAATGCTACTGAAAATTGATCTAAATGTTACCGAACAGAACAGAACTGAACTGAATATTATTGAACTGAACTGAACCGAATGTTGCTGAACTGAACTGAATTGAACTTAAAATAAGTGCTGATAAGTCCAAAACAATAGGACATAACATCAATATTGTACAGATTGTAATCATATCAGGATAGGAAGACAATTAATTTAGGTGTGTATTGTATCATGATTTTGTAAGAGTTTTAAAGACATTAAATGTCATATGAGTTATTCCTTCAGTCGCATATTGGTCGCATATTGGTAGACAATATTTCTATTTTGGTCATTTTTGTATTTTTAAGTGGTGGTGAAGAGTTAAATAGTTTAAAATACCATTATGTTATCACTCTAATTAATTTACTTTTCATATTTACCAGGTTACTTGTATTAATTTCAATATTAATTAATTGCATTCAACTCATTTAATACCAAGACACTTAAAATTAAAAATATTAAATTGCTAACATCCATAATTACATTTTATTTATTCTATTAATTTATAAAGATTATATTAGTAAACATGATAGTTTCTCAAGAAAAAAAAGAGTAAACATGTATGGTTTATTTCTTAATTAGCGTGCAATTGAAATATTTTCTACCAAAATGGGACGGATGGAGTATTCTATCAGGATTAATAAGGAACATAAAATGTTAAGGAGTATTCAATAAGAAATCCAACAAAGTCATTGTGTATTCAGTTATAATTTAAGATTTTTGATATATGCAGCCCTAAGATAAGCATTTAATAGAACTATATCTTTTATTATCCTATATATTTTCATATCTGTTAATTAATTTGATTGAGTATTATATATGTTAACAACCTAAAATCATATAATTGAAATATATTGTAAAAATTATTTCCTATAGTTGAGTTAGGGGTTAAAGTTTAATGTTAGGGTCAGGGAGATAGGATCAGGTGAGACAATGTCACTATGGCGAGACTGATTTTTAGTGTGAGACAATTAAAAAGTGGTGGCAATTTTAAAATTTTAAAAATATGGAGGGAAGAGGAGATGATGTCAGCGCTAATGTCACCTCTGGAGAGAGAAAAAGTTTTCATTATTTTATTTAAAATGCATTTTCCCGCTCTTTCCGAACTCATTTTTAAAAAAAAATTATACCACTGAACTCGTATTAATTAGGCGGTCATTTTGAGATCCATTGTTGTTATTTATAGACGATTTTTATTTTTTTATAGTTGTTCCAAATTGGATACTCGGTTGTTCCAGCAGAATACTACATTTGTTCCACCAGACTACTACATTTGTTCCAGCAGAATATTTTCATTATTTTTTTTAAAATGCACTCTAGGAGTGTAAGCAAATGTAGTATTCTGGTGGAACAAATGTAGTAGTCTGGTGGAACAAACGTAGTAGTCTGGTGGAACAAACGTAGTATTTTGCTGGAACAACCGAGTATCCAATTTGGAACAACCATAAAAAAAAAATAAAAAAAAATCGTTTATAAATAACAACAATGGATCTCAAAATGACCACCTAATTAATACGAGTTCAGTGGTATAATTTTTTTTGAAAAATGAGTTCGGAAAGAGCGGGAAAATGCATTTTAAATAAAATAATTAAAACTTTTTCTCTCTCCAGAAGTGACATCAGTGATGACATCAGCTCCTCTCCCTTCCCTCCAATTCCACGCATGAGAGGTTTCTTTTAATTACAAGTTTGCCACATTCCATTGTCTCACCATAAAAACTAGTCTCATCTTAAACCCTTATCTCATTTGAACTTGACTCTAGGGTTCAATGTTAGGGTTTAGGATTATGGTTAGAATTTAGGGTTCAATGTTAGGGTCATGATCATGATTTAGGGTCAAGGGTCAGGATTTAGGGTTAAGGTTAGGATTTATGAAAATCGTTTATACTAATCTTTAACTAAATTTTATATTTACTTTGAAGTTTTAGATAATTGTTTCATATTGTAATAGAATTTTTATTTTTAGTATTTTTTATTGTTATTGTTCTCGAATAGTATGCCTTGACGCCTTATTATTTCAAATGTTGACATTGAAATTTCTTGGTTTATTGAGATATTTTATTAGAAATTGGTTGTGCTATTCCTTGATGATGAACATTTTAATTACTTGCAGTAGAAAAAAGATTGTCTTGCATTTCGTTGGTTGGCTACGCAATAACAGTATCTTTAATTTCATGTCAATAGAAATTCTTTATTAGGTAAGTTTTATTCTATTAGGGTTTTTAGATTTTGATTATTTTCTTAACATATATGACTTTTATATTATTTTGACTAATAAATATATGTGTATCAAATACAATACTATATTCAGTTCTATTAAATGCTTATATACAGTTCTAAAGGCTGCATATATCGGGACCGATAATTTAATTGAAGTCATTATAAATTACCATGTGTTTATAACGTCATTCAATATTGATATTAAAAGAGTTTTATAAACTTGATTTTGTAGGAAATCATGATTAATATGCTTCAAAAATTGTCTTTTCATATCGGTTCTGATGTAAGTAGCATTTAGGGCTGTATATAAGTATTAAATACAAGTAAAAATTTGCTTGCATTTAGGTTTAGTTTGGGATTGTTGTTGAAAATTGTTGTAGTTGTGGAGAAAAGTGTTGTGTGGAGAAGAAGATTGTTTTGATGAACCCTATTGTGAGCGTAGATGGGTGCTCATAGCGGCTTTAGCTTTTTTTGACTAGAGTCGCCATCCGGCCGACCGGAAATGTTGGAAATTGAAAATTTACGACGTTCGTAGCGGAATTAAATTTTTTCACTTTCTTAAACCAAGATCAGTTAGCTTATTAAATAACAATTAAGATGATTGGTTAGATAAAATACCTATGAACTTGTCCATTTTTTTCACTTAGTCCCCTCAACTTAAGGGACAGCCTATTAGCCACCTGAACTTGTACTTTTTTCCATTTGGCTCCCTCAACTTGTCAAATATGACTCATTTTGCCCATTTGTGCTGACATGACATATTATCAGTGGTAATAAAAAATTCATTCCACATCATCATAAAAAGGGCAAAGTGGGTTACATTTACAAGTTGAGAGGGCAAAATGAAAAACAATTACAAGTTCAGGAGGCTAAGTGGAAAACAATTACAAGTTTAGGTGACTAATAGGTTGTCCCTTAAGTTGAGGGGGCTAAGTGAAAAAAATAGACAAGTTTAGGAGGCTACATATGTATTAATCCTTAGTTAAATTAGTAATTTATATAAATCCAAACTTATTAAATTATTCAATTAACTAATTAATAATCCCAATTATTAAGCAAAGAAGACAATTAGGGAATTAGTAATTGGTAAAAGTTGTAAACAGTACGTTACAAAATAATACTCACTTCGTCTCATATTATTTGTCGTTTTGAAATTTATAGAGAATTTCAAAAATTAATTGGAAGAGGGTAATATGTTAATGTTAAAGCATGTGTGTAAAAATTTCAAAGGATACACTATACCATAAATGGCCTGTTGCAACAACCACTAAATGTTGCATAAAGTCATTAAAGAGTTGCCAAAGCAGAAAATGCAACTCTTTTGAAAAATGAAAAGAGTTGTGTTTTTTGCCGTTGCTAAAGGTACTTCTGGCAACACATTTCCGTATCTCTAGCAACATACTCTAATATGTTGCCTTACATATCTATAGAAACTTGTTTTATTGTCTACGACAACCTTTTTAGTTGTGTTTCTATAAACCTAGAAATGTTTCACTACTATGTATTTGAAACTCTTTCATCCACAATTGCAACTCTTTCTGCATTAATATATCTTATTTGTAGCAACTTTATTTCAAACAATTACAACACTTTTAAATTTAACATGTTTTGGTTCTAGCAACTATTTTACATATGAAAGCAACGCTTATTAATTTAACATATTTTAGATATAGAAATTCATTTTCATATAATTGGAAACAAATTTAATTTAACAAAATCATTAAATTGCAATTCTTATTGGAAAATAATAACATAAATTTAATTGTCTCATGATCCATAGTAGTTTATACAATTTCAAAAGTTGCAATGGACATGAATAATAGTCTTCTAATGAATTTACCAAAAAACAAACAAACTAAAAAAAGTAGAATACTCTTCCATCTCTTGACTAGAGACTTCTTCATTTTTACTAGAAAGTACACCATTAATATAATCAATGTCAATTTTGAAATTTGGATTATCTTTTGCCAATTTCTCCAAAATCAATGTCAATTTTTCATTAAGTTTTTTTGTCCAACTTCTCCTCCATTTCTTCTTCCAATTGGTTTTTTTTTTTTTATTTTGGCGGTCATATCTTTAACATAGGAATCCGAAGTGTTTCGCGTTGACATTTTCTTCGATTTCTTAGGTCGTCCACGTCGATTGCAAGCAAAGTAGGTTCATTTGCTACGTCGCCACGAATAAGTTGCTCAATAGTTTAACTATTCGCTTCAGAGGAACACATGTCTTGAATTATAGACTGTAAAACAAGAGATTGTATTCCAAAATATGGGACGGATGGAGTACTCACTAGTACTCATTATCTTCTAAATAATAGCTTTGGGGTATTATATTTCTAAAAAAATGTTGAATTTGACAATTAATAAAGTGAATTTCTCAAAAATAAAACGAAAAGAATAAGAAATTTTTTTTTAAAACAAAATAAGGGAAAGAAGTTCTTTTTCTTTAATGGGTCAAACAATTAAAATTTTTATTTAAATTTTTTAAAAACGAAATAAGGAAGATAAGTTTAACTACTTTGTTGAGAATAAAGAAGGAACATAAATAGCATCAATGCTAATTGACTCAATTAGCTTCAATGCTGATGTGAAAAGAATATTTTAACATATCATTTGCTAAAGTCATTGTTGAATATCAATTTGATACATATTTTCGAATTTTTATATTCTATTGATGAGAATATATAAACAGAGATAGGATCAGGTGAGACAAGGTTATTATGGAGAGACTTTTTTTAGTGTGAGACAATTAAAAAGGGGTGGCATTTTTGAAATTTTAAAAACATGGAGGGGCATTATTGAAGGGAAGATGAGGTGATGTCAGCGCTGATGTCATATCTGGAGAGAGAAAAAGTTTTTATTATTTTATTTAAAATGCATTTTCCCGCTCTTTCCGAACTCATTTTTCAAAAAAAATTATACCACTGAACTCGTATTAATTAGGCGGTCATTTTGAGATCCATTGTTGTTATTTATAGACGATTTTTATTTTTTTTATTTTTGTTCCAAGTTGGATACTCGGTTGTTCCAGCAGAATACTCCAATTGTTCCACCAGACTACTACATTTGTTCCAGTAGAATATTTTCATTATTTTTTTTAAATGCACTCTGAGAGTGTAAAAAAATGTAGTATTCTGGTGGAACAATTGGAGTAGTCCGGTGGAACAACTATAGTATTCTGTTGGAACAAAAAAAAATAAAAAAAAAATCATCTATAAATAACAAAAATGGATCTCAAAATGACCGCATAATTAATACGAGTTCACTGGTATAATTTTTTTTGAAAAATGAGTTTGGAAAGAGCGGGAAAATGCATTTTAAAGAAAATAATTAAAACTCTTTCTCTCTCCAGAGGTGACATCAGCGCTGACATCACCTCCTCTTCCTTCCCTTTAATTCACGCATGAGGGGTGTTCATTTAATTACATGTTTGCCATCTTCCTCTATTGAACTACAAAAATACCCCTTGTCTCATCATAAAAATTAGTCTCATCCTAAACCCTTGTCTCATTTGAACTTGACTCTATATAAACAAGTTCTATCATTCTGAATCAACCTGTTAAACCCATTAACACATAGTCCAGCTACAATCACATTAAATTTACAGTAGATTCTTAAAAGATTGTACATACATACTCCTCCAACAATTAACTAGTAATTTGTAGGGTAAATAGCACCACAGGTACCTAAACTATGCTCATTTTCCCAAACTGGTACCTAAAAACTAATTTGTCACATATAAGTTCCCAAACTATCGATTACCTCCCAAATTGGTACCTAATGACCTCCTATAGCAGGTTTTCCCAAAGTCAAAGCTAAGTCAACGAAAGTCAATGCAAATTTGTTGACTCTTTGACTCCCTATGATAAAAATGACTAAATTACCCCACCTTCATCTTCCTCCTTCCTTCTTTCTCTTGCCCTTCTTCTTTATTCATTTATTTTCTTCCTTTTTTCCTCTCATTTCTTTTTCAAATTACCCCACCTTCATCTTTTTTCTTTTTTTCTTTAATTTCTTTTTAAGACACAAAAAAAACATAATAAAATTCTGTCATGGAATCTGGACCAGATGCGGTGACCGGAATCTGGAAACTCCAGATTCCGGCGGCGACTGGAATCTGGAAATTCCAGATTCCGGTCCCCGCAGGAATCTGGAAAACTCCAGATTCCATGACTGAAATTTTATTTTTTTTTTGGATTTATTTTTTATTTTTTGAATTTATTTTTTTGTTTAGTAAAAAGAAATTAAAGAAAAAAAGATGAAGGTGGTTAATTTGAAAAAGAAATGAGAGGAACAAAGATGAAAGAGGGCAAATTGGTCTTTTCATAATTTGGTCAACTGGGTCAATTTAAAAATTTATCAAACATGCGTTGACTTTCGTTGACTTGGAGTTGACTTGAGGAAAACCTGCTATAGGAGGTCATTAGGTACCAATTTGGGAGGTAATTGATAGTTTGGGAACTTATATGTAAAAAAATAGTTTTTAGGTACCAGTTTGGGAAAATGGGCATAGTTTAGGTACCTGTGGTATATATTACCCGTAATTTGTATGACTAAAGTTTGTACAAGAATTAATATCATTGAGTTTCTTTTTATTATTATTTCATTTTATTTTTTTTGGTTTTCTATCCGGTTTCCGAATCACATTGGGCTGACTAATCCAGATACGGGATGAGTTTAAGAATTATGGTATTTAAACTCCTCCCAATCACCGTTATTGAGAATCGATCCACAAACCTTTCTACCAAGCGCAGCTCCATGCTACTCTTGGATCAACCAACGATTAGTTTATTTTATTTTATTATAATAACATGTTATTGAGTTAGTTATAAAGTAGATTAAAAAAATGTTCCTAAGAAGACAAAGCGACCAAAAAGGAAATGATAATGTTGGGGGCGGTAATCAAGCAAGCGTGTTAGCATATGCACCAACTCCCATGTGCTTCTTTTTTTTGTTTTTCCATATAAATATTACTCTATTTTGTTCTTATTCATCCCTCTCTTCTCTTCTCTTGATCTACAACTACTATATATGTATATAAACTCAACAACTAAATACATATAGTTAAGTAATTAAGATGATGAAGTTGAAATGTAAGAGGTTTTGCAGGGGAAGCTTCAAGTTTGGTGGAAACAACAAGAGAGATCATCAGATTAGTAATAATAATCATCCTGTTAATGGTGAAATCAAATGGGAAGTTAGGCCAGGTGGCATGCTTGTTCAAAAGAGGGATTCTCAAGATTCTCTTCTTCATTTCATTACTATTACTGTCTCCACTCTTTCTCTTTTCCATCATATTTCCATTGAACCCACTTCTACTTTTGGTACGTATATATCCTTCTTCCACTATATATGTAACTGCTCAAATTGCTTTCGATAACCCCTAATTTAAAATTGATCGTATCAAAACGTGAAAACCACCGATAATATTATTTTCAAATTTTTTAACTTCTTGATACATCTATTCCAAAACTAGGCTATGTTTGGATAGAGTCTATGAGGGGTTAATAAATGAATGTTAGGGAAAGGTTTTGATGGTTTTGTATCCAACCCTTCCTAACACTCCAATTTTGAGTGTTGAAATTTAGAAGAAAAAACCTCCCATAAAACCTTATTAACCCATACCCTCCTAAAAACCTCTCTTCCCAAACATAAGTTAGTTTTAAAACCTTACTTTATTAACCCTCCTCAACCCTTCTCCTAAACAATTATTTGTTACATTGTAACATGTACATTAGGTCATTTGTAACTTTTAAAAGTTCAAGAAACAGGATAGCTATATGTATATATTAAGCTTTATTTGTTTATTTTCAATCTCTTTTACGGTGGCCGGTTCAACAGTAAAAAAACGATCTTTGTTGTCGATTAAATTGATGGTTAAATAATTTGATACGTTAATTGCAGGGGAACTAAAGTCCGTTTTGTCAATGATAACGGGTTTGGAGCCAAGAGAACAAAGGGTATTGTACAAAGGAAAAGAAAGAGATGACAAAGAACATTTACACATGGTTGGGATTAAGGACAAGGACAAAGTGTTGTTGTTAGAAGATCCATCCATTAAGGAGATCAAGCTTCATGCTGCATCCATTCAATCTCATTTTCCTATAACCGTTTAATTTTCTAGTTCAAGTTAAGCTGATTCAAATATCTTTACAATGGTATGTATGATTAATTATTAGCTACATTTATATTGACTAACCCAAAATAGATATGGGGTCATGGTTTTTAACTACCTGTTAATTAGAATTGCGTTATGGATGTTAAGCTTCACCAATTTAATATGTGAAAGTCGATCGATGCAAATCCTAGTCGTCTATCATTTTCTTAATTTGTTTAGTATGTTTTTAATAGATGAACAAATTAATTTGTTTAGTCGCCATTTATCAATTACTAACTCTTTATTAGGAAAATTATTGCTGCAGTTTGAATGTCTAATTGTGTATGTGTCAATCTAAACGAGTCTTCCATACTAATCAAATGCTCAAAATTAGGGTTGCAAATGGGGCGGTGAGGGGATGGGGACACCTCCTACCGTCCCCATCCTCGTCTAGATGGGGAATCCTCATCCCCATCCCCATTTTATAAATGGGAAAAATATTGTCCCCGTCCCCATACCCGTAGGGGTTAGGATCTTCGTGGGGATTCTCATTCTCCATTGCTAAAATTTATAATATTAATATTTAGTAATATTTCCATACAAGAAATTATACAAAGTATAATATAAAATATTAGTTTTATTATAGAAATAATGCATAAATGAATAATGTATCAATCCATCAAATAGAAAAATGAAAATAAAGATTCCATAAAATACTAGTTTTTTTAATCTAGGTTTATATTATTTTATTAGTCATAATGATTCTATATTTATTTATTTATATATATTTAGTATATAATTTGAAGAATCCCCATGGGAAAAATAGCGGGAGTGGGGATGGGGATTACCGTGGGGTGGAGATAGAGGTCCCCGTCCCCGCCCCATCCCCATCTCTGGGGATTTCTTTCCCCCATCCCCACTCCATGAAGAAAATAAATGGGGATTCCTCAGACCTACTGGGGCAAATACCCTACGGTGATGGGGATTCCCCGTCTAAGTTGCAACTCTACTCAAAATCGTGCTTATGTACATTGAGATGTGGAGTCATAAAATCAAGAGAAGAAATCACAAAAGCTATCAATATCCATGAACCAATGTAGCAGCAAACTAAGAAATGCTAATGATACTCTTGATATATAAATTCCTTCCTTTGGAGTTTAGAATGAAACAACTCAATAGTTCATGGGTAATGACTGGATGAAACACTAAATTAAACCGCGGAATGTGTGGATACTCGACTAATTTACACAAATAAAAGATTATGATATGTTTCCAGAATTGTATGCAATCGTATTTCAAAAATGCGATCAATGCAATGAATGGAAAATACGTCTCTAGTTATGTCATTCAATTGAATTTATATAATGCGATCAGTGCGATAAATGGCAAATTTGTTTCCATTTATTCATGCAATCGTATTTATACTATGCGATCAGTGCGATGAATAGAAATTATGTCTCTAGTAATGTCATGCAATCAAATTTATATAATGCGATCAGTGCGATGAATGGCAAATCAGTGTTCAGTGATGTCATGCAATCGTATTTATACAATGCGATCAATGCGATGAGTGACAATTTTGTTTGTGCCTTACTAGGTGACGGCTCATTCTCCGAGGTCCCATTCTCTTTTGTCCTTTCCCACTTCTTCGAAGAAGATTCATGCCCTTCAGGCTTGCTTCAAACTTTTCTCTTCCCCATCAATCATAAATACTAAATAAGGAGAGTAAAATCAACCAAATGGAAAAGATGGAGGAATCGTCGGTGATGTCGTCGCCGCCGGAGAGGTTGCAGGTGTCGAAGAATCGCCGCCAAGATGGAGGAATCGATTTTGGAGATGGTTGGAAATAGTTGGGACGTTTTTTGGGTTTAGGCTGTTATGGAAGAAGAAGGGATGCGGGTTAATATGATATTCAAATTTAATTTATAATCAGTGGGTACATTTGACATTTACATCTTTTCTACTAAAACCTAATCTCTCTCAATCCCTCCAAACAAATAAGGTCTAGCCAAATCCAACTTTAAAAATTAATCTTATCTCAATTTTTTTTCATCTTAAATTTGAGTCCAATCTCATCTCATCTCATCTCATCCCCAACTTTTGTCAAACACCCCGTTAGTGATTTATGAGTCACTAGGAGGCTCTTGGAGTTGAATCTTTTAGGGGTGTTCATTGGTCGGTTCGGTCTTAGAACCGAACCGAACCGAAATAACCGAATTCTGAATAAGACCTAAAATTAGAACGGAACCGAATTAAATTACAAACCGAACCGAAATTTCAACATTTATTAAAAAAAACTAAATGTTTTGCAAAAAAAAATAAAAAATTTGCATGTATCATTCATTCATTTTACATAAATTATATATACTTTTTCGTTAATAAAACAAGAATTAATAGCTTTTGGGTTTAAGTTACTACTGTTCTCCCTTAAAAACATATGTTCATTCATATGCCATGACAAAACAAACAAAAATAAACACTGTTCTGAAAAAAATTAAATATAAAATGTGTTTATAAAACAAACACAACCAAATATCCAAATATTAAGAAATTATCATCCCCAACAATTATTCATGACAAAAAGTAGCCCAGAATTAAAATAATAAAACATGAAATATGTGTTTGCATCCAGGAGTCTACACATCATCAGTAGATAACAATATTCCCAAAATCAAGTGGTCTCTTCATCCAAAGTCCAAACCTGAAATTACAAAGTCATAGTTTTTATTTATCTAAATGACTTAACTAGATCAAATGAAATAATTGACAAAATTAGATATACATACATGTTTGCATGATAAACTAGAGCAGTAAAAACATTAATCTTCCTCACTGCACAGTCAGTGCCTCTGAAATGTTTAAAGAAAATAGAACTTAACATATTATTTAAAAAAACTAACAAATGTATATTTTATTAAATAGTAATAAATCAAATCCAGTGTATTATCCAAAGCATACCAAACTCTCCAATTGGTAGATCTGTAAATTAAGAAAAAAAGTATTTGTCACCAATTAATAATTTAATCATGTAAATATAATTATGAATAAAAAGTAAAATATTACCATCTTCTTGTTTTTGAATTTCATCTATATTTTCCTCCACACTCGGTTTGTAAGGTGAGCGTCGTAGCCAATCTTGAGCACATATTAGACCTTCTACAACTTTAGGAGTCAACGAACTCCTAAACGGATCAAGAACTCGTCCTCTAGTGCTAAATGCGGATTCAGATGTCACAATGGATATAAGAAATGGCAATACATCTTTAGCCATTTGTGCAAGGACCGGAAACCTTTCAGAATTTATCTTCCACCACTTCAAAATCTCAAAATCTTCATGGTCATCTTGTACCGCCTCACTTAAATACTTTTCTAACTCTGATTTAATTTCACCACTCCCACCATCTATCCTTGCTTTCTTAAACTTATCTCGAAGTAGAGACCTTGTTTTCTTAAGTGAAATCTCTCTCGGATTATCTACTTGACTTCCACTATCTTGGGGAGGTTGAAGTTTTTTTTGAATAAAAATGGGGACAAATGAGGTTAAAGTGCGAGAAACAGACACCCTGACTAGGTCGGCGCCCCCGAACTAACACCCAACCCCAAACCCGAATATATTAAAGAAGAAAGAAGATAAAAAGTTATTACAATCCGAACAAAAAAATAGAAAAGAAAAACGCTAAGCAAAACGAAATTGCTCAACATGAGCGAAATCATCATAAATCAAATTGTCACAAAAAGTAGGACAAGTATTCCACCACTCAGAATCCGAGATTGAAGAGTCGTACTTCGCCATATAATTCTAACATTTCCTTTTCACATTCTTGAAAAGTGTACCCCCATCAATTTCACCATACATCTCAATGAAAACATCTTCCATAACCTCAATTTTTTCACGAGGATCAAGAATTACAGCAAAATAAATAAGCATATTAACTTTCGAGATATCCCCCCAATATTTGTCAAACTTAACTTTCATCCTAATGCCCATTAAACTGAAGTCTACATTATCACTTTTCTCCCATTTTATTATTTCACCGTAGAGATGTGCAACCTCATCCCAAAAAATATTAGAAGTGACATACAGAGATCCAGAAATACGCAAAGTAACGTCATAAAATTCTTTAAGCATGACACACAAAGATCTAACAACATCCCAATCACTAGAAAGAGGAACACCTTCTTCAGCATCTAATTCAACACTATAAAAGGGATCAAAATCATTCCCATACCTTTCAAATGCCTTCTCAAACTTTTGTGCAGTGTCTAACATTAGATATGTGGAATTCCATCGAGTGCAAACATCTAGAAACAAAACATTTTTGCTAGGAATTTTTTCAGCCTCAATGCATTCTTTGAACTTCTTGAATCTAGCAGGTGAGTTCCTAATATACCGCACATCATTCCTAACTCTTTTTATAGGCTCAATTAAATCTTTCAAACCTTCAACAACAACCAAGTTAAGAATATGGGCAATACATCGCATATGAAGATATTTGTAATTCCCAATACAACCCTCCCAATTGACAACTTTCTTTTTCAAATAAGCAATAGCAGTGTCATTAAAGCTAGCATTGTCAACTGTAACTGTGAAAACTCCACTAATACCCCACTCAAGCAAACGTGATTCAATGGTCTTACCAAGAACATCACCTCTATGAGAAGAAATTGTACAAAAATTTAAAATCTTCTTTTGCAATTTCCATTCAGAATCTATGTAATGCGCTGTGATACACATGTAGTTCAGTCTTTGGATAGAAGTCCAAGTATCAGTAGTGATGGAAATCCTTTGCTTACTAGACACAAAATAGTCCCTCATTCTAGTTTTTTCATCCAAGTAAAGTTGATAAACATCACGTGATATAGTGGATCTAGAAGGAATTCTAAACCTAGGTTGAGCAACAGCCATGTGTTTTCTATACCCCTCATTTTCAACAAATTTGAATGGAAGTTCATCAATGATTATCATAAGTGCCAAACTCTCCCTACATGCATTTTGATCAAATTTCCAAGCAGACAAAGAGCCAACATCAGTTTCACCATTACCCGGTGTCATCATGGGTTGCAAAGCTAATTGTTTTTGTCTAGTCTCAGTCGTATGGGGATTTTTGTTACATGCACTCATATGAGTATTCAATGCAGTGGTTCCATTCTTGAATGAATCACAATAAAAATCTTTCCCACAGTAGTTACACTTGCCTTTTACATTGTCCTCCTCATCATGAAATTTTGTGAAATGATTCCACACTTCTGCTCTTGGCTTCATATGCTTTCTCTTCTTCTTTTTCTTTGCGTCCAATTTTGTTTCTTTAGGTTGTGCGGCAACATTTGGTACAGCTTCTTGAACTTCGGCTTGAGTTTGATCAGCTTGAACTCCTTCCATCTAAAACAAATTTAATGTAATAAATATAAGTTGCCATTATAAACTATTAATTAATTATATTATGATAAATAAAGTACTAAATTAGGTTTTTACAATGTATCTGTTAAAAAATACATGTAATAGAAACAAAATTACACCTACTGATCTATACACTTCATAAAAGTATTACCAATTATAAAAAAAAATTGATAACAAAATAAACGATTATATCAATAACATATTATATTAAATCTAGTGATCCTATTGCATATAAATCAACTGTTAGAAGTATAATATTGCATATGAAGACAAAGCCACCAATAATGCAAAATTATGCATAAACAAACAAAAATATAATCACTAGAAGAAATTGTATATCAGATGAAAGGGACCCATCATGTAGAATTTAAATAAAAAAATACAAGAAAATTGAAATAACCAACCTTTTACCAAGCTTGATTAGTAGTCCACACTCATAGTCTTTTCCTGATGATGGTGATTAAGAAATACTATAAAATTGAACAAATGAATCTTTTTTTTAGAGGGGTGGCGGAAATCTAAGAGTTTTAGTTTCTGAAGTTAAAGATTATATAAAGTAGGTTTTATTAGATTTATAAAAATTGTTGTAGTTTGTAGAAGGTAGTCCAACAGTTAGCTGTTGTTTAAACCCAATTAATATATAAAAATAATATAATTAATACATAATAAATCATATTCATCTTAATTTGGTCGGTTCGGTTATTTCGGTTATTTTGACAAAATCGAACCGATTAGACCGAATACCGAAATGTTGAAATATTTAGAACTGAAACCGAACCGATTAGACCGAAAACCGAACCGAAAAAACGAATTGCATCGGTTCGGTCGGTTATTTCGACCCGGTTCGGTTTTTGAACACCCCTAGAATCTTTATCCAAACTCCTTAAATTTTAAAATAACTAAAAGCTGAGACAAGCTTCTGCTAGAAAATTGCCACCTCAATATATTTGATGATGTGTCAATATATTAGAAAACCTCAATTTCACAGCAAAAATATTAACAACTTTGCTTTTACTATTCTGATAAAGATCTCATTCCACTAAAAACATGAATGCTTATTAATGACTTTAAATGTTTAAATTTAATTCTCAATGTAACTCATGCTTACTCTATTGCTTTAATTGTAAGGTAATTGTGAGAAAAAATGGGCGCTCATAGCGAATTTAGCCTTCTTTGATTAGAGTCTTCACCTGGTCGACCGGGAAAATGTACAAATTGGTGTATGTACCGATTGTTTTGAAAACCAGAGATTCTATTTACGTTCGTGGATACAACTATTTAGTTTCGATATTCTAGGCCTTAGAGGATCTTTAATGTAATCTAGCTCATTATTGTCTTGTATTAGTATTATTATTATTATTATTATTATTATTATTATTATTTATTATTATTATTATCACATATAGTATTTAAAACACAAACATTTGTACAGTAAACTGTCGGGTGACACGGTAAAAACCCTCAGAAGCTTACACTCGTTGCGTTCCAGTGGGATGCTTGCAAGCTAGTACTCGCCTTAGAACGGAACCGGAGAGAGGAACTTTGGGGCTGGAGATGCTTAGGGCGTACTCTTGGTGACTTGAAAGGAAGGATTATGGGGGAATCCTTCGGACTGGAGAGACTGCGTTTGCTCTTTGCGGGGCCAAGAGTAGTGCGAGAATTTGGACATTTAGTGATAGTAAATGGGTAGAATTATGAATATTGTATGATGGCAAGGGTATTTTGGTGTCATGGGGACTTTTGGGAGGCAGGAGTACTGTGGAAGTATAATGTTTCAGAATCTCGGAACTAAGCAATTCTTTTGTGTCAGAGGCAACCTTAAGGAAAATTTATCAGAGGCAAGTTATCAAAGGCAACTTATCGGGCGAAGAATTGCTCGAAATCCGAGAGAGAATAGGGGGAAGAAAGTATTTGTTGATGCTTTGAAATTGGGAATTCGGATTCCTTATATAGGCTTGAATGGAGACCGTACGGTCTCCATAAGTCCCTTTTGAGATCTATTTTTGGATCTCAGACGGGCCTTTAAAAAGGCCCGGTCGAAGGTTTTAAGTCGTTTATCTTTTAGCGACACATGTGTGAGCGCGCGGTACCGAATTTTATTTATTTCATTTACGGGTTTATCATGTTTTACAATTTTAACAATATTGTGCCCACGAAGGGCGTGGAAATCTCAGCTGCTGACACTTTGATTTTCTGATTTTAGAGAGTCGCCACCTAATCCGTAGACTGAGAAAATTTGGTATAATGAGTAGAACGCTCAACCCTACTATCTCTAATACTCAAACTTGCTTTGTTTTGTACTTGTTTTGGTTTTACAGACTCTTATTTTATTATTTTCACACAAATAATTAATTTAGAGCGTGACAAAACTTATTAACCTGCAAAATGAGAGTAAATGTTTATTAGGTTTACAAATATAATATAAATGATATTTTTATTATTTATACGCTTAATAGTGAGATAACCCCCTGAACTTGGACCAAATTGACAAGTAACACCCCGATCTTTCAATTGTAACAGAAATCCCCATGAACTTGTAAAATCGTATGAACTAACCCCAAATTGCTGACATGGTAGGGGAAGTGAGATTCAAACTCTTGGGGGCGCGTGAAAAGTTTGAAAAATGAAAAAAAAAATAAAAAAAATTAGAAAAAATTAAACAAAAATCAGTTCTTCATTTTCTCTCTCATGTTCTTCATGTCCATCTTGTTCTTTATTCTTTTTCTTTTTCTTTTTCTTCTCCTTCTTCTTCTTCTTCTTCTTCTTCTTCTTTTCTTTTTCTTTTTCTTTGTTTACAGATTTCGTTGGAAATCTGGAAAGGTTTCGTATCAAGAGAAAGGAAAGAAGAAGAAGAAAAAGAAAAAGAAAGAATATAAAAAAAAAGAGTTAAATTGAGAATTTGATTTTTGTTTTGGGACTTTAGGATGTTGAATTTTGATGGGTAAATTTCAATTGCTTGAATTTTGATGGTTAAATTTCAATTTTTGGAAGAGGAAGATGGGTAGAACTTAAATTTCTTTTCTTACTTTTTCTCTTTTTTTCAAAAAAAAATTATTAATTTTTTTGACACATATGACATTTGACTTTTCAACGACCTATGATAGCATGCCACGTGTCTGATGAACCCTAAGTGTTTTGATTATGTCTAAACGTTTCAGAAGATGAAAAGTGAGATTCTCTTGCATACGGTTTAATGTTGACTAACAATTTTTGTTTAAGCATTGTATGTAAGTTACTCAACAGGTGCTAAATGAAATACTTCTGGATTGCCTGGAAGACTCAGAAGTTCCGAAAGCTGGAGACAATGTTTCATGATCAGAAGCTGGATTCTCCGCTCCGATGCTATGAAGTCTGTTAAAGCTCTTCTCAGAGGTTCTTTGCAATCAGAAGTTTCTACCATTTCGATCAGAAGTCTAGACAATTGGAATTAGCTTTCAGAAGCTAAGTCACGGGTTCTGCTGAGCATTTATTGCTCTGACACTTGCATTTAATGCAAGGCGCCAAAAGTTCAAAAAGCTGTTTTGAAGGAGCGCGCTTGTCTGCTCAAAGCGAAACCAGAATTTCCTTGTCTACCCTTTGTTGATCCAATTGAAGAATGTTTCCAGTCGACCTTATCTTCAACTTCAAATCTCTTACCGGATTTAGTTAAAGAACAAGGTTAACGGAATCAAAGTGTTTGAAGACCGTTTGAAGACTTGACAAATTAACGGCTACAACAACTGATGTCATCTCCTTTGAAGATTCAAATTCACCAAGGGTCATCCTCATTCACTATAAATAGTAGCCAAGCTCCACTACATCAACTACGCGTGATAATCGAGCAAACTCTTAACGCACTGTTTGAACAAGAAAAACAGAGCACCCTTTTTCCATTCTCAATCTTTCTTAGCTTAGTCTTAGTTAAAGTGAGAGAGTGAAACAATATGTTCCACCAAGACAATGATATTGTTCCAAGAGTTAAACTTACAATAAATTCTGGGAAACCCAAATACTTATGGTTCACTTCCAAACCAGCAGGAAGAAGACGATTATCAATTATTTCCACTCTCTTCGTCAAATTGTTGATAACCAAGACATAATAGTGTGCACCGTGACAAACAGGAAAGAACACCTAATAAAACAGACGATTCATAATTACAGAAAACAATAAAAACAGAATTGTTCCAACGCACAAAACAATATGTTCCACCAAGACAATGATATTGTTCCAAGAGTATAACTTACCAATTCGTAACCAAGCAAACTCTTAACACCTGCAAAATCCAGTTCACTTTGCAACCTTGTCATAAAGCTCATCTTCTTCTGACTTTCTGTCTTCCAACCACTCTTACCATCATTAGAACATAATAAAAACTACAAAAAAACATCAAACAAATCAGTTCACAAAAACACTTGATTTAAAAACAACAAAAAGAAAAAACAAAGTTATTGAAAAAAGTTAAGAAACATACAAAGGGATAACCAGTGAAGAAAAATCTCTTAACTCCTGCACAATTCCTTTTACTCTCCTCAACATTTAAAATAGCAGACCATGCATCAACAACATTACTAAGAACCATCTTCTTAGTATCAATATCAAGACTCAAAAGATCATTCTGATTAATGATGGTCTGCCCATCATTATATAGCAAATCCTCACTTCAAAAACAAACAAAAAATTACTGTAAATAAGTTAAACATTTATAATCAATTTAACACCAAATGTTCATTTTCTTACCATTTGATCAAAGGGCGTAGAGCAAACTCAACAATTCTTCTCTTCTTATTATCCATAGATAACAGCAAATCATCATTGTTTGCAAGAAACGAAGAACGTAAAAATTTTGAAACCTTAACATCCCTCTTTGCACGCCCTTTTCCAGCTTCTTCGTTCCTGTTTACAACATCCTCCTCCCCTTCCACAACTCCAGCTTCTTCTTGATGAACCCTAAGTGTTTTGATTATGTCCAAACGTTTCAGAAGATGAAAATTAAGATTCCCTTACATATGGTTTAATGTTGACTAACAATTTTTTGTTTAAGCATTGTATGTAAGTTACTCAGCAGGTGCTGAATGAAATACTTCTGAATTGCCTGAAAGACTCAGAAGTTCCGAAAGCTGAAGACAGTGTCTCAATGATCAGAAGCTGGATACTCCGCTCCGATGCTACGAAGTCTGTTAAAGCTCTTCTCAGAGGTTCTTTGCAATCAGAAGTTTTATCAATTCGATCAGAAGTCTAGACAATTGGAATTAGCTTTCAAAAGATAAGTCACGGGTTCTGCCAAGCATTTATTGCTCTGACACTTGCATTTAATGCAAGGCGCCAAAAGTTCAAAAAGCTGTTTTGAAGGAGCGCGCTTGTCTGCTCAAAGCGAAACCAGAATTTCCTTGTCTACCCTTTGTTGATCCAATTGAAGAATGTTTCCAGTCAACCTTATCTTCAACTTCAAATCTCTTACCGGATTTAGTTAAAGAACAAGGTTAACGGAATCAAAGTGTTTGAAGACCGTTTGAAGACTTGACAAATTAACGGCTACAACAACTGATGTCATCTCCTTTGAAGATTCAAATTCACCAAGGGTCATCCTCATTCACTATAAATAGTAGCTGAGCTCCACTGCATCAACTACGCGTGATTATCGAGCAAAATCTCAACGCACTGTTTGATCAAGGAAAACAAAGCACTTTTTCCATTCTCAATCTTTCTTAGCATAGCTTAAGTTTAAGTGAGAGAGTGAAGAAAAATAAGTTCATAATAGGAATCTTGTAAACTGATATGTTTGGGATATTCAGTTAGATTTAGAGAGAAATCTAGTTGAGATTAGAGTTGGGTGAGAAATCCAGAAAACAGAGTGTTGTTGTTCTGGTGGAAATCCTTTAACTCTTTTTAGGCTAGTCAGAACTAAGTGAGAAATTAGCTTATGTTCTGTTGATGTAAAGGAGCTTCTGAACTTGCCATAAAAGTTCTGAATAGTAGATTTAAAATCTCTGGTGGCTGCGACCTCAGGGGACAAGACGTAGTCACAGGACTTCTGTGGCGAACTTGGATAAATCGACTTGTTCATCAGGATCTCCTGAACTTCTTTCTCCCTCTTATACTTGTTATTATTGCTTCTGTGTGCTTGCTCACATTTAGTGCTGAAATAGATTTTCTCTTATTATCATTGTCTTTGTTCAGAAGACCGTCCAGAAGCTCTCAATCTCTGAACTTCTGTTGCTGAAAACAGTCCAACTGTGTTTAGACAGAATTTCCCTCAGAAGCTGCTTCTGTAAGCTTGCCTCTGACTCTGAGGAAATTTGACTCTGAAATTTAAGTTTCTTTAAAAACGTTGAAACTTTCAGTTTACAACATAGACACCTATTCACCCCCTCTAGGTGATTATGTTCTTGTTAGGGCCAACAGTGTCGCGCGTGTAGCCCACTCTTTGGCTGCAATTAGACAATGCCAGATATGGAGGTTAATTGTTACAATTGAGAGTTTTTACGGGGTTAATTGTCCAATTTTGCAAGTCAGGGAGATTGTTGTTACAATTGAAAGTTTGGGGTGTCACTTCTCAATTTGGGTCAAGTGCAGGGGGTTATCTCACTATTAATTCTTATTTATATATAATATTTCACACATGTTTAACGTTTTTTAGGAGCCATAGCCTTCTTGGAAAACGTGTATCAGTCATTTTCTTAATATAATAATAAAATAAAGATAAAAGATATATTTGAATATTTACGTACGGTAAAAAGTAAATCACGTACCCGACATTACCAGGTCCGCGGTAAAAAAAGTAAAAAGGATAAAAAAGGGGGAAACTTATAATTCGTGTGTTCGGTATTATCGGGCGAGACAGTAAATATCCGGTCCCACGGTAAAAAGTGAATAGTAAAAACACGGTAAAATGTACAATAGAATATAAATCGTGTGTCTGGTATCATCGGGTGATTATGCGACACCACAGTAAAATACCCGATTCCACGGTAAAAAAGTGAATAGTAAAAGTACGGTAAAATGTACAGTAGAGTATAACTCGCGTATGTAGTATCATCAGGTGACTATGCGTCACCATAGTAAAATACCCGACTCCAAGGTAAAAAAGTGAATAGTAAAAGTACGATAAAATGTACAGTAGAATATAACTCGTGTGTCTGCTATCATCGGGTGACTAAGCGTCACCACAGTTAATACTCGACTCCACCGTAAAAAAGGTAAATGAAGGTAAAAGTAAAGTGAAAAGTAATAAAAAGTTGCATAATGTATAGATCGGGCATCCCCACACGGTAGTCCTCCTTAGAGAGCCATAGACCCACTATAAATAAGCATAAAGTAAAATAATGGACCGAACGTCCCTAGGCGGTAATCCGCTTTAGAAAGCCATAAGTCCACGTTAATATGTCAATTTTTATGTTGTTTTCGAAAGCCACTCTTTTTTTACCTTTTTACCTTGAAATTAAGAAAAAGTAGAATTGAATTAGTAAATTTAATGTTAGTAATAAAAGATAATAAAACTACGAACAATAATATAGGAAGAAATCTACTCCATATGTTTGGTAAAGTTTGAATATAATTCAAACTTTACCAATTTTTCCCTATGAACTCATTATGAACCTACCCGAATTCACCACTAATCTACACTTTATTCTTGTACCTCTCAGCGTGTTACCATTAAATCATGATACTAGAGCATCATAGTGACACAAAAGAGAGATTACTTACCTTTTATATGCAAAGGAAACTCCAAACGGATCCCCGGAAGTGACAACCCGAGCAACTTGAATAAAGTAGCAAAACCCGACTCAAGGTTTGATTTTAGGCACCAAAATGGTTGAAATGATTGAAGAGAAGTGTTTATGGGATGATATTTGATGTGTTTGTAACAAGAAACAACTTGAAATCACTCCAGAAACAAAGATTGAAACCCCTTTTTGAGTGTGTTCTTCAAAATTTTCACTTTTTATGGATTTTAGGGTGTTTGATCTTGAAAAATGAAGAGTTTGCGAGATTTTGGGGTGTTTACTTGGTGTTTTTCTGAAAGGGGGGGGGGGGAGGGTCTTATTTATAGCAAAAATCTCGCTAAAGCATCCAAAATGGAATAGTGCCCGAAATAGTGAAAAAACTATTTACTGGGACCTACTGTCGGCAAGCTCGGATGAGCTTATGCAAGCTGGGCCGAGTTTGGTCCCCCCCCATTGGTGGAATTTTGGCCGTTTCGACCTCGTTCGGCACCTTTGAGGCTCCCGGAAGCTCCCTACTGTATACTAGGTCAGAAAGTAACTCCTCTAGTGTTTGTAAGATACAAATTGAAGTATTTAAATCAATAAACAACAAGAAAACAAGCCGGAAACAAGAATTAGAGCTCATTTCGGAGCTGTTTTGCTTAGTTAGTAAAGAAGACTAGTCTGATTCTTTAAGCTTTGATCTTATGAAATGGGTGTTTTTAAGAGATTCGGGGATGTTTATGTGTGTTTATTATGAAGGGAGAATGTCTTATTCATAGGCTATACCCCTAGGAAAGCTGCGAAAACGCGTACGTCAACTAAAATAGTGAAAAAACGTCATTTTCGAGCCCATTCTCATGAAAACTCGACCGAGCTTGCGCATGAGGGACTAAAATCAGCCGAGTTTGGACTAAACTCGGCCAAGGTTGTCTAAGCCTAGCCGAGTGTAGTCCCCTAGTGGTGGAAAATCGCTCGTTTCGGCTCCGTTTGTCACTTCCGAGGCTCCCCTCGACTTTCTAACGCATACTAGGTTAATGAATGACTTCTCTAAATGTTTAATCACGAGGTAAACAACACTTTCATCATCGATAACGGAAAAATCCATGCTCACAACGTGGCAGATAAGGATAAGGACCGTATCGCCACGTGTGGAGACTGTACAGTTCAGGCGATGGAGATCGTACGATTCCTGTTACAGTAGGGGAGACCGTACGATCTTTGTTGGAAAAAATGGAGACCATATGGCATTTACGAGATAAAGGACTTTGTCACAAGCTTAAGGGTGTCAATCTTGTATTCCGAGGGTGCGGGTAGAGGGAGTTATGACTCCAGAGAGTCAGCCTATTCTTTAACGAGTACTGGAACTTGCGCGACTGGCATAATGAGGAGCTCGGGAATTGCTTTCAAGGGTGTCAATCTTGTATTCCGAGGGTGCGGGTAGAGGGAGTTATGACTCCAGAGAGTCAGCCTATTCTTTAACGAGTACTGGCACTTGCGCGACTGGCATAATGAGGAGCTCGGGAATTGCTTTCGTCATTGGGTTCGAAAACTAGTGCTTATAGTTTGCCCCTCGCTTATTTTGAAGTGAATAGGATTGTTATATTGACTAGGAAGATCTATTGTCAGTTCCAATGAAGCGAAACGAGTAAGACTGCGTGTGTGCATTTGTGTGTTTTGAAACTGGGTCTAGAGACTTACCTGCACGTTGGTCCTCTATCTACTTGGTTTGGGTGACATCTGGCATTTTTTCCTACCAGTCTTATCCGAACTGCGTGCTTTTGAGTTGTCATAAGGAAGTGGTTTGGAAATTGAGAGTTTGTCCTTCGTGCTATGTGATTCGGGGATCTAGTAACGTCTCGGAGGTGTCTAACACCTTTGTGGGTAAGATGATCTGGAGATCTAGTAGCTCCTTGGAGCGAGTAACATTTTTGGTTGGTCAGGAGATCGAGTGATGCCCCATTGAGTAATGTCTTTTGTGAATTGAGGTAGTCTGGGAACTTTGTAACGTCTTATCGTCTGGGTCATCCGGGGATCAGGTAACGCCTTGTTGTACTGCTAGTTTTATCATGGGAAAGGGTCCGTGATTATCTAAGATTTGGTGATCCAGGGATCCGGTAACGCCTTGATGCGTGGGTGATCCGGGGATCGAGCGATACCTTGAAGTGAGTAATGTCTTCTACGAAGTGATTCGGGGATCTAGTAACGCCTTGGGGGTGAGTAACATCTACTGAATGAAATTTTCCGGAGATCAAGTGATGCCTTGAGTAAAGTCTTTTGAGTGAGGTGGTCCTAAGACCAAATAATGCCTTGGGATTGAGTAATATCTTTCGAGCAGGATGATCCGGAGATCGAGTGATGCCTTTGGGATGTTCTGATGAGTGCGGCGATCTTGGGGAAATGATCTGGGGACCTAGGGAATGTTCTGGAGTTAGGAGACGTTCTATCTGGAGTACTGAGTTTCCGTGACATGGGTGAGCCGGAGGCTGGACGCTTCTGTCTTGTCAATCGGGTGAGTTTCTATGCTTCTCTTAGTCTGTCGGGCTTGTTTTTGAGTCGTTTATGGGGTTTTGGTTGATCGACGTAGGCTTTCGGGGTCCACTTAGGCCTTTCGGAATGTCGGGTAGAAAATTTAATTTCGGGAGATAAGGAGACCGTACGGTACCTCGAATGGAAATCGTACGGTTCTTCTCACGGAGACCGTACGGTCTAGGTTTGGAGAGGCAGAGACCTTAAGGTCTTCACGCCGTTTGGACAGTTTTAAAGGAAGTTTTGGCCGCCTGTTTCATTTTTTACCTTCCCGACTTGAAATTCTCGTCTTCCTTCTTGCAGTTTCTGCTCCCATTCTATTTCCAATGACTATATGGCTTTTGGTGATGAGGATTTGGCTTTGGGGCACTTGATTCCTCCCCCGGAGGAGCAGTACGCCTCTATTCACGGTTGGGAGCCGTCCGCCTCGTATTACAGGCTCCATTACGGGAATCATATTCCCCTCACACTCCAGACAAACGAGCACCGCTTCACAACTCTGGTACGCCTCATCTTTTCTTTAATCATGTGATTTTCATTCTGATTTTCCATTTTCGAGACCTTTGCATTTCGTTCGATTCTTGCTTGTTTTCGTGGTGTTTTGAGCTTTATTACATGATTAAGATGCATGCTAGGTGTGCTATATTGATGGATATGTGAAGAACATCTTGAAGTACTTTAGAAGAACTAAAGAGATGTTTCTACTATATAAAGGTGGAGAATTGCGAGTAGAGGGATACACAGATTCCAACTATGAAACTGATGTCGATGACTTCAAGTCTCAATCTGGATTCATGTTTATTGTGAATGGTGGAGCAGTTAGTTGGAAGAGTTCCAAGCAAACTGTAACAGCCACATCCACAACTGAATCAGAGTATATAGCAGCTTAGGAAGCGGCTAGAGAAGCTGTATGGATTCAGAAGTTCGTTGGAGAACTTGGTGTGGTTCCTGACATTGTGAACCCGATTACTCTTTAATGGTGCAATTGCACAAGCTGTAATGGTGCAATTGCACAAGCTAAGGATCCACAGTCCCATCAATCATCCAAACATTATGAAAAGCAATTTTATATGTTAAGGGAATCTGTGGCTAATGGAGATATAAAAATGGAGAGAGTACCTACTGAGGACAACATTTTAGATTCGTTGGAGAACTTGGTGTGGTACCTGACATTGTGAACCCGATTACTCTTTAATGGTGCAATTGCACAAGCTGTAATGGGGCAATTGCAGAAGCTAAGGATCCACAGTCTCATCAATCATCCAAACATTATGAAAAGCGTTTTTATATGTTAAGGGAATCTGTGGCTAATGGAGATATAAAAATGGAGAGAGTACCTACTAAGGACAACATTTCAGATCCATTGACCAAGGTGTTGGTGCAAGCGGTCCATGATCGGCGCATGAATAATTCTGGAATAATGTTTAAGAACAATTGGTCTTAAGTCCAAGTGGGAGTGTTGTAGTTTGTGTCCTAAAGACAATTTTTGTTTAGGATATTTTATTTAGAATAAAGAATGTATAAACTATTGATTTTATGAAAGGCTTTTATCTTTTATCTTATAGAGTCATGTTCTCATGAGACGCCCCCTCTACCGTGAGATAAGGAATTTATGGTGTGCCAACAGGATTTTCGATGTGGCATTTTTGTAATAAAATCGCGCGGTGTTAATTTTGTAATTAGTGTTTCATCAAAAGTAAGGATCTCCTACATCCTAATTTTGTTAATTTTGTACCAATTGCAATCTCCGATCTCTCATCCACCGCTCCGGCGATTCGTTCTCTAAATTCCATCGAGGTGTCCTCTTCTTCTCCGGCTTGGCTAATAGGATTTCGATCGGTCGACTTGTGGAAGCGGATCCTCGTCGGAATCAATGGCGGCGGTGCGACGCATCAGGAAGGCAGGCATACATATGTTCGTTTGTCAAGTTATTTTACGATCTAAATTACAATCCCCAAACCTTCTTGAGACTTTGGCAACAAAGCATATGCATGGTCACAGAAATGCCAAGAATTGGTTAAAAGAGAAAGCACCAAAGATTGAAATCTCAATTTTTTTTTTCAAGTCCAGCACACCAAGTAAGAGAATTCTCCAGACTGGGCATAGCTTGTAAGTGCATTTCTACAGTTTCTACTCATGGATGTTCATGCTTACCTTAATTTTCTTATGAAAACATTTCTGGAGTTTTTATTTCTATTACGATAAAACATCATATAAACAAATGTTTGCTTGTTGTATGGTATTTTGAGTTGATAATGACACTAATAAATTGATTAAAATTATATTTTATATGCTTTTGGATATAATTTTGAGTTTAAACATTAATAGAGAAGCATTCAGATTCCATATGGACTTGTGTTCTTGCTTGATTTCTGGATACTATTGTCAATCATATGCTCTTCCCTTACATATTTTGTCCTTTTCTTTTATGCAAATTACACATGCTGCCTCTCAACATTCCAATAAGGGAGCAATGTCTAGCTTCAACGTGTGAGAAATTCACCCATAATGAAAAACTATGATTTGAACTTGTAATAGCTTTTTTCTTTTTTTTCGAAAGCGTAATAGCTTTTTTCAGTTGTAAGTTTTTACTTGATTAGTATTTTTCATAAACTAGTTGTAAGTTTTTATAAGTGGAACAATATAGAAATATTTTTTCGAGCTGAAGGTTTTGGAAAAAATTACTAATCTATTTGGAACAACAGGATATTAGATTTGGAACAAGTTACCAAACAGTTTGGAACAACCAATTAAAGAACTATGTTGATAAAAATATATCTTATGTTTTTGTCATGTGCGACTAGCAAAGTTCTTGTGTTGATGTAACATAGTATTTTAAATTTTATTAACTTCTTGTTGTGTGGGTGTTTTTAATTTTAATTAGTGGTAAAAATAGTAGTAATAAGAGCTCCATTCAATAGGTTTTACAAGAATAATGGTAAAAATAGTGGTAATAAGAGCTCCATTCAATCCAAAATATTAAACTATTACGTGTTGTTCCAATAGACGGTTCTGAATTTGGAACAATTTGGAACAACAGAATATTAATTTGGAACAACAAAGTATTCGATTTGGAACAACCATAGAAAAATAAAAAAAAATCATTTATAAATAACAACAATGGATCTCAAAATGACCGCCTAATTAATACAAGATCACTGGTATAATTTTTTTTTTTAAAAATGAGTTCAGGAAGAGCGGAAAAATGCATTTTAAAGAAAATAATTAAAACTTTTTCTCTCTACAGATGTGACATCAGCGCTGACATCACCTCATCTTCATTCCCTCCATTTTTCATGCATAGGGGTTTTTCATTTATTACAATTTTGCCACCTTCCCCTGTTTAATTACAAAAATGCCCCCACATCGTTCCTTGTCACACTTTAATAGACTTGTCTCACAATAAGTCCATTGTCACACTTGAGCCCTTCTCTTATCTTATATATGTTACGTTGTAATTATTAGTTAAAAGAAATCCATAGTTTATATTGATAATCTTAAAGTGTTCATACAAGATGAAGTGAGACAGTACTTTAATGATTAAATAAACTTAAAATATCCCAAGTCGAGTATTGTATTATTGGATTGATATATATATCCAGTTGAGACTTGCATATAATATATCCCTTATTCATGAATAAAAAGTTGATCTCACGAACTTAGATTATAGGAGATATCTGGATAATTATATGGATATGTATAATGATGTTATATATATTGGAGACCCCGCTTTGAGTCACTAGTTTGGAATAAATACATAAATGTCAACTAGTTTTAACTCATGTGTTGTAATAGATATAAAGTAGTCCTAGAACTCAAATACTCATTCATGTGACTTTGAATTATGGAGTGTGTTATTTTGATTATACTATCTGCACGATACAATATTCGGGTGTCCTTCGGGTAGACATTGGGTAACACATAAAGTAATTGCAAAGCAGTTAATGTTAGATTGAGGATATCATCACTTTTGTATTAGAGAAAATTTATCTTGGGTCTCTTGTGAATAAATAGTTCTAAATCCGTGTGCGACGTAATATGATAAATTGGAAATGTTTTTCAATTTATGGAGAATGTTTATTTGAGCACGAGTAAACTAATAATGAATTATATGATTGACTGTTCCGTAGTCATGATTCATTAAAGATAATATTGATGAGGGACCGAATTATATTGCAACTATTACTGACAGGTAAAAGAAGTCAAGTGTTAGTCTTGACTCCTTATGACTCCGGGTTAGAAGAGTATCTCCATATTTCAGTCGACGCTCTTCTATGTTATATTAATTAATAGAGATTAGATTAATATACGACCGGTTGTGGTAAGGACCTAGTGGGTCACACACTAAGAGTATTGAAGGATAAAATGGTAAATTGGTAAATATACCAAATATGTGTATTTGGTAATGTTGGCCGAAATATGTATATATAGTGTTGATATATATAGTTTAATTGAATTAAATTATAATGTGTTATAATGATAATTTAATTAAAATTGTACTAGTATAATAATTGAGATTATTAATTAGTTAGTTGAGTAATTTTGATAAATGTGGATTTATATAAATTACTAGTTTAACTAAATAGGAATGCTAGTATAAATAGAAATTGTTTTATTAATTAAATAAGAGTTGACATAGTGCTTCTGGGAGTAGGATTCCTATTTAGAAGAGTCAATTCAAAACACTATAAATACAACCCCTAGGGGGTATTCGGTATACACACAATTAATTCTTTCTAGAGGAGCCGGAATTCCTAGACTAAATCGGGGTTTCGATTTACCGTTTTATTCGTTCTTGCTCGTGTGGACTTAACGCTAGAGGTGGTCTACTTTGGGCACTCGCGAGATTAAATTAAAGAAGATTTGTGATGATGAACCCTATGTGTTTTGATTATGTCCAAACGTTTCAGAAGATGAATATCTAATACTCCCTTACATATAGTTTACTATTGACTAATAATTTTTGTTTACTTAGTCTATGTGTAAGTTGCTCAGCAGGTGCTGAATGAATCATTTCTGGATTGCCTAAAGAACTCAGAAGATCAGTTTGCTGAAGTCAGAGTTTCAATAACTCAGAAGCTGGACATTCCGCTCTGAAGCCGAAGTCTGCTAAAGCTCTCCTCAGAAGTTCTTTGCATTCAGAAGTTATGCCAATTTGATCAGAAGTCTAGACAACTGGAAATAAGCTTCTGAAAGCTTAGTCACGGGTTTGTTTGAGCATTTAATGCTCTGACACTTGCATTCAATGCAAGGCGCCAAAAGTTCAAAAAGCTGTTTTGATGGAGCGCGCTTGTCTGTTCAAGAGAAACCGGAATTTCCTTGTCTACCCTTTGTTGATCTAATTGAAGAATGATTCTGTCATCCTCATCCTTGATTTCAAATCACTTACCGGATTTAGTTAAAGAACAAGGATAACGGAATCAAAGTGTTTGAAGACCGTTTGAAGACTTGACAAATTAACGGCTACAACAACTGATGTCATCTTCTTTGAAGTTTCAAACTCCACAACGGTCATCTTCAATCACTATAAATAGTAGCCAAGCTCCAATGCATCAACATACGCATGATCATCGAGCAAAATCTTAACGCACTGTTTTAAACAAGAAAACAGAGCAACTTTTCCATTCTCAATCTTTCTTAGCATAGTCTTAGTAAAGTGAGAGAGTGAAGAAAAACAAGTTCATAATAGGAATCTTGTAAACTGAGATCGTTTGTGATCTTCAGTTAGATTTAAAGAGAGAAATCTAGTTGAGATTAGAGTTGGGTGAGAAATCCAGAAAACAGAGTATTGTTTGTTCTGGTGGAAATCCTTTAACTCTTTTTAGGCTAGTCAGAACTAAGTGAGAAATTAGCTTAAGTTCTGTTGATGTAAAGGAGCTTCTGAACTTGCCATAAAAGTTCTGAATAGTGGATTTATAAAATCTCTGTAGGCTGCGACCTCAGGGGACAAGACGTAGTCACAGGACCTCTGTGGCGAACTTGGATAAATCGAATTGTTCACTCAGGATCTCCTGAACTTCTTTCTCCCTCTTATACTTGTTATTTTTGCTTCTGTGTACTTGTTCATATTTAGTGCTGAAACAGATTTTCTCTAAAAATATCATTGTCTTTGTTCAGAAGACTGTCCAGAAGTTCTCAAATCAGAACTTCTGTTGCTGAAAACAGTCTAACTGTGTTTAGGCAGAATTTCCCTCAGAAGCAACTTCCTTAAGCTAGCTTCTGACTCTGAGGAAATTTGACTCTGAATTTTAAGTTTCTTAAAAAACTTAGAAAATCTCAGTTTACAACTTAGACACCTATTCACCCCCCTCTAGGTGATTCTGTTCTTGTTAGGGCCAACAAGTGGTATCAGAGCGAAGGTCACTTCGTATATTTACTAAAGATCTAACAATCTAAGTGTAAGATCCTATCAGAATCAATAGAGATGGCTAGTAGACACCAACCTGAGAATTCCTCTCATTTCATTGTTCCAGAGGGTTCCTCCACAACTAGACCTCCACTATTTAATGGTGATAACTACTCTTACTGGAAAAAGAGAATGATGTATTTCATCCAAGCTCAGAATATGAGTGCATGGATAGTTATCACTAATGGTGATTTCATCCCAACTAGGATGGAAGCTGGTTTAGGACATGTTGTTATCCCTCAAGTGGAATATACAGATGAAATCCTTAAAAAACTCCAAACGAATGCTTCAGCAATAAATATGCTGCATTGTGCACTTTCTGCTACTGAGTATAACAAAGTGTCTTCTTGTGAAACAGCAAAGGATATTTGGAACAAGCTAGAAGTCACTTACGAAGGAACAGGAAAAGTGAAGCAATCTAAAGTCAATCAGTTGATGAGAGACTACGAGTTATTTGAAATGCTTGACAAAGAATCCATCTCAAGTATGAATTCTAGGTTCACCAAGATTGTCAATGACTTGAAGAGTTTGGGAAAGGATATTGAAGAATCTGAAAAAGTAAGGAAGATTCTCAGAAGCTTACCAAGGTCGTGGCAAGCCAAGAAGACTGCTATCGAAGAAGTTCAGGACTTAAGCTTCTATGAGTATGATGAACTCATTGGCTCATTGATTACTCATGAGATGGCAATCAAGAATCACGACCTGAGAGAAAGGTCAGAAGGAAAAAGAGTAGTCCTTAAAGCAGAATCTTCTGATGAATCCTCTGAAGATGAGGAACTGGCTATGCTGACCAGGAAGTTCAAGAAGGCCTTTAGAAAAGGCAGAGGTGGAAACTACAAGAAGCCTTTCAGGAGCTTTGATAAGAAAACTCCTGATTCTGGTGAAAAGTTCAAGAGAGATCCAAACAAGCCAATTGTGTGCTATGGATGTCAGCAACCGGGACACATTAAGCCTAACTGTCCGGAGCTGAAGAAAGATAAGAAGAAGTTCAAGAAAGCTATGCTGGCTGCTTGGTCAGACTCTGAGACCAGCAGTGATCCTGAAGAAAAGGAAGAGCAAGCTCAGATTTGTTTTATGGCTATTGATGAGCCAACCTCTGAAGATGTCACAGGAGAAACTTCCGCACCTCCTGAAGCTACCTATGATTCTGAGGTAAACATATCTTCTGAACAAAATATCTTTGATTCTCTTGAAGAACTCTATAGTATGTTCAAGTACCTGAAAAGGAAATTGGACAAGAGTGAGGCTGACAAGTTTCTTAGGTTTACTCAAGTTTATTCTGACATGAAAGTGTTAAAAGAAAAACTGTGTCAACAGTTCAGTACTCCTGCTAATGGCTCTAAAGCCAAAGGCAAGGAAAAGCTGCCTCTGGGAAGTGATAAACCCCAGAAGAAGAAGAAACCTGTCACTCCCTCTCTTCTGAAAGAGATAGCTTCTCCTCCTGATATTGGTACCTCTGAGAGTGATGTCTCAGCCTCTGAAGATGTTGGACCATCTCAGAAGAAGAAGAAATCTCCCAGGAAGCAAAGGGAAAGATCCAAGAACCCTCCCTTTTGCAAGCTTTGCAAAAGTGATGGTCACTGGTTGAAAGATTGCAAGTACCATATTAAGAACCTCTTGCAATCTGAGATATCATTAAAACCTGCTGAAGAGAAATCTAACTCTGAAGGACCCGATAAGGATTGGGTACCTGTCACTAATTGATTGTGTTGCAGGTTGCTCTGAGTGCTCCATCAATGTCAAAGCTGTGGTACATTGACAGTGGGTGCTCAAGGCATATGACAGGTGATGAAAAAGCATTCATCACATTTGATCCTAAAAGAGGTGGAAAAGTCAGCTTTGGAGATGCTCAGAAAGGAAGGATACTTGGTTCTGGATCCATAGGAACTAACCCTCCGATCGAAGATGTCTCCCTAGTCAGAGGCCTGAAGTTCAATCTCCTGAGTGTTGCACAACTGTGTGATAAGGGTAGAGATGTTGTCTTCAGCTCCTCTGGATGTAAAATCTTGGACAGTAAGTCAAGGGAAGTTATTCTAACTGCTCCTAGAGTTGAAAATGTTTTCATGCTGAACCTTGAGAATCTTTGCAAAAATATATGCTTGATGTCCAAAGAGGACACCTCCTTGCTCTGGCATAGAAGACTTGCTCATGTTAGCATGGATCTTCTGGCCAAAGTAGCTAGAAATCAATTGGTTGAGGGTCTGCCTGAAATTAGTTTTAAAAAGAACCATTTATGCAATGCTTGCCAATCTGGTAAACAGTCCAGAAGTTCTTTTAAAACTAAGAAAGTCATTTCAACTAAAAGACCTTTGGAATTACTTCATATGGATCTTTTTGGTCCTGTTCAACCAATGAGCATGGGTGGAAAGAAGTATGCCTTTGTCATTGTAGATGACTATTCAAGATTCACTTGGGTCATCTTGCTGTCTAGCAAAGATGAGTCACTTGGATGTTTCTCAGTTCTGATAAAGAAACTTGAGAATGAAAGGAATGATAAGGTTGTCCATATCAGAAGTGATAATGGTGGAGAATTCAAAAACTTCAGGTTTGAAGAATTCTGTGAAACCAAGGGTATTGATCATAACTTTTCTGCTCCCAGAACTCCTCAACAAAATGGGGTAGTTGAAAGAAAGAATAGAACTCTGGTTGAGATAGCCAGAACTATGATCAATGAAAGAAGGCTTCCAAAGTATTTTTGGGGAGAAGCTGTGAACACAGCTTGCTATGTTCTGAATAGAGTGCTAATCAGAAGCATTCTGAACAAGACTCCTTATGAACTCTGGAAAGGTCGAAAGCCTAAGATAGGTTATTTCAGAACCTTTGGTTGTAAGTGTTACGTTTTGAATACAAAAGAATATCTTTCAAAGTTTGATTCAAAGGCAGATGAGGCCATTTTTCTTGGTTACTCAACACATAGTAAAGCATATAGGGTTTTTAACAAAAGGACTCAAACTCTAGATGAATCTGTTCATGTACAGTTTGATGAGACTAACCCTGCAGATAGTAGAGCTCCTGATGAAGATGCAGTTCAAGCTCCTGAAGTCACATCTCTTGTTGAAAAAGAAGATGTTTCTCCCAGAGCTGCTGAAGTGGTTCCTCCTGTTGCTGAACAAGCTCAAGATGAGAATTTCACTCCAGAAGTCAACTCTCTTCCAGAAGATGCTCCTATATATGATTCAACAAATGATGAACAGGTTTCAGAAGACTCATTGGATTTACCAAGAGAAGTTAGAGCTCATAGGAATCATTCCTTAGAGAACATCATTGACTCTGTTCATAATCCTGTCATGACCAGAGCTCAGCTCAGAAGATATATGGGGAATGTGGCTTTTGTGTCACTTCTGGAACCCAAGGACTTCTATGAAGCAGCTGACGATGACTCCTGGTTAATGGCAATGCAAGAAGAACTTGACCAGTTCAAAAGGTCAGAAGTTTGGACTTTGGTTCCCAGACCTAACAACATAAAGGTTGTTGGAACTAGATGGGTTCTGAAGAACAAGCTTGATGAATTTGGAAATGTTGTGAGGAACAAGGCAAGACTTGTTGCTCAAGGTTACAGTCAGCAAGAAGGCATAGATTATGGTAAAACTTTTGCTCCTGTTGCAAGATTAGAAGCCATTAGAATCTTGTGTGCTTTTGCATCATACAAAGGTTTTAAGCTCTTTCAAATGGATGTGAAAAGTGCATTCTTGAATGGTTACATTGATGAGGAAGTCTATGTGTCTCAACCTCCTGGTTTTGAAGATCCTAAGTTTCCTGATCATGTGTACAAGCTGAAGAAAGCTTTGTATGGACTGAAACAAGCTCCCAGAGCTTGGTATGAGAGACTGACAAAGTTCCTTCTGTCTAAGGGATTTGTCAGAGGCTGTGTTGATACAACTCTGTTCACTCTGAAGAAGAACAAGGATATCCTTATAGCTCAGGTATATGTTGATGATATTATATTTGGTGCTACTAATGAATCTTTGTGCAGAGAGTTCAGTGACCACATGAAGGCTGAGTTTGAAATGTCTATGATGGGAGAATTAACCTTCTTCTTAGGACTTCAGATCAAGCAAAGTAATGATGGTGTGTTTATCAATCAAGCCAAGTACACTAGAGAAGTGCTGAAGAAATTTGGCATGATGGACTCTAATGCTGTTGATATTCCAATGGATGTCAGCAAAGACATTGATGATGAAGAGAAAGCTGGTAAATCTGTAGATATAAAAAACTACAGAGGTATGATTGGTTCTCTTTTATACCTAACTGCCAGCAGGCCAGATATACATTTTGCTGTATGTTTTTGTGCTAGATATCAGTCTAAACCAAGAGAGATTCATGATGTTGCTGTCAAAAGAATTCTCAGATATCTTAAAGGCACACCAGAAGCTGGTTTGTGGTATCCCTGTAGTTCTGATTTCACTCCTATAGGATACACAGACTCTGACTATGGTAGAGATAAATTGAAAAGGGTCAGCACTTCTGGTGGTTGTCATTTTCTGGGGGAGTGCCTAGTCTCCTGGCATAGCAAGAAGCAAACCTCTGTGGCACTCTCAACTGCTGAAGCTGAGTATGTTGCTGCTGGAAGTTGTGTTTCTCAGATGCTCTGGATCAAGCAACAAATTGCTGACTATGGAGTCATCCCTGGAACAATTACAATCTACTGTGATAACAAAAGTGCAATTGATCTGTCAAAAAATCCTATTCAGCACAGCAGGATGAAGCATGTTCATATTAGACATCACTTTCTGAGAGATCATGTTCTGAAGAAGGATATTATCATTACTCATGTTCCCTCTGAAGAAAATCTTGCTGACATGTTTACTAAGCCTCTGGCTGGTATGTCTTTCAGCAACTTACGAGAAGGCATTGGTATGACTTATCCTCTTCAATAACTTAGAATTATTGTCTCTGAGTATCTTAAGTGTTTGATCGTTTAAGATAATTTAGTTATAATAAATTCTAATCATGATTTGACTTGAAAGCATGCGTTATTTACTGCTTATTACGGCGCTGTTCTGTGGTTAACGGTTATCTGTTCCCTTTTAAACGGTGTGTATTTGCTTTTTGAATTGGAACGGTTTCTGTGTTTGGGTATAAATAAGGGATTTCCATACTTAGAACTTTTTACTCTCATTTTCTTTGCCATTAGAACTTCCATTGATTTTTCTGTGTTCTCTTCTCACTAAAAATCTTAACCTAATTTCGCATTTCTTCAAAATGGCTCAAGAAATCACTGTCACACACATCTTCTCTGATGAATCACGAAAGAAAGTTAGTGAATCTAGGGTTTTCACCTCTAGGTTCCTAGATGATGTTGTCAAATCGACTGAACCAATCTCTCACTGGCTTAGCGCTCAAAACTGGAATTCTTTCGTTTCTCTCGAAGAATTCATTTATCCTAAGTTAGTTACAGAATTCTATAAGAACCTCCATTTCTTTTCTAATGAGGAGGATGTTCTTCACTCTGTGGTTGGGGAAGTTGAAATCGAAGTCAGCAGGGCTTCCATTTCTCAAGTGATAGGGATTGATGATGAAGGAATCATCATTGGAGATGATGGTTCAGCAGAAGGTTTTTCAGAAGCCAACTGGGCTAGGCCAGATCTGAGTGCCAAGGAAACTTACGCTACCTGGTTGACTCAGCACCAGAGGTGGGCACATTATTTGACTACAAATGTCTTTCTTCCAAAGGCTGGAGGAGTCAATTGTGTTTCCAACAGAGAACGAGTTTTTATGTGGCATCTGGTCAACCAGAAGAAGATTAATTTGCCTGCCATGCTGATAAGGCAGATGAAGAATGTAACGACCGTGAGCGCATTGGCATATGGCTCACTCCTGACGAGGTTGTTTGAGGCAGCTTCTGTTGTTGTTTCAGGAGAAGGTGTTACTAGTAGGAGTACGGTTCTGAAGATGCATACCTTCAGGAACCTGAGTTTTGGTGTTACTCCGAAGAAGAATGAGAAGGGCTCCTCTGTGAGTATTGCTCAGAAGGAAATTGTGGATGCATCTGTTCAGAAAGGAAAGAATGTTGCCAAGAAGGGCAAGGGAAAGAAGGGATCAAGCAAGTTGGTCCTGAATGTTGAGAAGGTGGTTGTCTCAGAACCTCTTCCCACAATGGTTCAAACAACAATCAGTGTTGAACCTTCTGGCAAGATTGTTGCTGAGAAGCCAAAGGATGTTCCTGAGAAAGAAGCTCAGGATGCTGAGGAAGCACGCCTTGCTGAGAAAGAGAAGGCTGCTGAAGCTGAAAAGGTTGCAAGAGTTCTGGCTCTTGCTGAAGAGAAAAGAAGGAAGAAAGAAGCTGAAGACAAGTTAGCTGCTGAGCGTGAAATTGCTGCAAAGGCTAAGGCCGATGCCAAACTTTTAGAATGTGCTGCTAATCTTGAGAATGCTGAGTTCTCAAAGGTAGTTGAGACTTCAGAGGAAGAAGAGAATCTTGATAATGTCTCTCTGTCCTCTCGAATTATTGAGAATGTCACTCTCACTACCAGAATTGGGAAGAAGGCTGTGGCAAGACGAAGGGTTCTGAAGAAGAAGGACTTCGTTGTTGCCTCAAGTGCTGAATTGGAGGATCCTGTCACTCAGGAACCGGAAGCTGCTGATAAAGAGCTGTCAGAGATTTCTGATGAAGAGGATGTTGACGCTCCTACGATTGAAGAGCTGTCAGAAGAGAGTGAACCAGATGATGAAGAGGTTCTTGAAGGCGCTAAACAGTTTGTTGAGAATGTTGACAATGAACACTTCATTGACAATGTTCTTCTGAATCAAGGAAGAAACCCTGGTGAAAGGGATGCCTCTGAAACGCTGTTCAGAATGGCTCATTTATATGCTGAGCCGATTTCATCGTTTGATCCTAATGCCTCTGAACAGGTTATCTCATCTCCTGCTCTTACTCCTTATCCATCTCCTTCACTACCTTCTGTCACAGAAGTGAGTGAATCTCAGAATTCCATTCCTCTGACAACTTCAACATCTGAGGTTGTCCCTCCTCCATCTACTCTTCCTTCTGGATCCTATTCAGAAGTGAATCTGTCCTCTGGACCAATTTTCACTGATTCCATTTCTACTTCTACTACTTCTTCTCTATCATCTTCTGCTGTATTTCCATCAACTGGAATTCCAGCTCCTCCCTTTTCAATACCTTTTTCAATTCCTTCAACCTTACCTCCCTGTACAAATACTTTCTCTTCCTCTTCCTCACATACAATTCCTTCCACACAAACTTCTGTCCCTCCTCTTTCAACCTCTGGACATACACCTCCTGTGTGTGATCCCTTAACTACCTCCTCCACTCCTTCAGGATTTGCTGGGTTGTCATCAAACTATGACTTCCTACGCAAACACCTGAATCGGGAAGATCTGGACACCAGATTTGGAAGTTTTGGCTTCATGAGCAGAGCTTCTGGTATTTCCGAAGCTGGAGGTGCCCCCAGTGTTGACGAGTTGAGAAGAATGGGTCAGAGTGGCTCAGATGAATTGCTGAATAGATTTGCTGGTATAGGGCAAAGGAATTCTGCTGCTGACATGTACGCTCAGGGCATTGTGCTGCAAGAATTACATTCTTTGAAAGCTCAGAACCTGCAGCTCATGACCATGCTCCAAATGCAGGATCCTTCTGTGTATATACGCAATCTTTCTACACTTCATCTAGCTACATATGATGAGCTGTATAAATTGAGGGAATTAGCTCTAACTCTTCCTTCTCTGGATAATATTGCTCTTGCTTCTTCTCAGAAGGTCAATGAGAATTTGGAGATATTGACAGAAGAAGTCAAGGAAGCAAACGAGCATTATGAGGCTCATGAGAAGATGCTCCCTAGTAAGATTGAAGACCTGCAAAGTACTGCAAATCACATTCTGAGAGAAGTGAAATCTTCTGCTCAAGGTTCTTCATCTTCAGGAGCTGCCAAGATTGTATATGACATCACTCCTGATCTCAACAACCGACTCTCCAACATTGAGTCTGCTGTCACTGCTCAGAATGCACAGATTGCTGAGCTCACTGAACTTCTGAAGGTTATGCACACTCAAGCACGTGAACAAGAAAAGACTCTTCACAACTGCTATAGGTTTGTTCGAGGACAGACTTATATTCAGAATGAGCATCTCACTGCTGCTGTGTATGCTAACAACAGGTTGATCAAGCTCCTTCTGGATGATGTTCAGAGACAGCGACCTATGTCTGGTCAGACCTTTGATCATATGAAGACCATTGATGATGACTTCAGAAGACGAATGGATATGATCAATACTGTGAGACCAACTCCTCAGCAATATCAGACTTCTCTGAATGTTCAGCAAAAGTTGAAGTCTCAGGGTGCTCTTGGTGTTGCTCTTGGTTCTGGTCAAACGGGGGAGAAGTCTGGTCAGAAAAGAGCTAGTGGTGCTGAAGGTTCCAGTGTTGTTCCTCCTCCTCAGAAGAAACCTAGGAACATGTAATCTATAGGACTCAAGCTTCTTAGCTAGGTTCTGGGTTGGGTAGTCTTTGTCTTAGGACTTGCTCTCCTGATTATTTTGTTTCTTTTGTTGTCTTCTGAATTAAATTATATACACTGAATCTTTTCTATACTCTCTTGCATATCTGACTTCTTACTTTTTGCTTATGTTTCTTCTTAACTTAGTAAATTACACTTCTTTTAAAATCTAACAACTTGATCTTAAGTCTTATTAAGTTTATACAGATTGCTAAAGATCACCATTTACACTAAAATGGGGGAGTTAGTTTACTCAGAAGTAATGAAACATCTGCATCAGGAAGTTCACTTTCTAATCCTCATGTTTTCTTTTACCTTCTGACCACGGTTTGTCCATAACCAAAATGGGGGAGAATGATGAACCCTATGTGTTTTGATTATGTCCAAACGTTTCAGAAGATGAATATCTAATACTCCCTTACATATAGTTTACTATTGACTAATAATTTTTGTTTACTTAGTCTATGTGTAAGTTGCTCAGCAGGTGCTGAATGAATCATTTCTGGATTGCCTAAAGAACTCAGAAGATCAGTTTGCTGAAGTCAGAGTTTCAATAACTCAGAAGCTGGACATTCCGCTCTGAAGCCGAAGTCTGCTAAAGCTCTCCTCAGAAGTTCTTTGCATTCAGAAGTTATGCCAATTTGATCAGAAGTCTAGACAACTGGAAATAAGCTTCTGAAAGCTTAGTCACGGGTTTGTTTGAGCATTTAATGCTCTGACACTTGCATTCAATGCAAGGCGCCAAAAGTTCAAAAAGCTGTTTTGATGGAGCGCGCTTGTCTGTTCAAGAGAAACCGGAATTTCCTTGTCTACCCTTTGTTGATCTAATTGAAGAATGATTCTGTCATCCTCATCCTTGATTTCAAATCACTTACCGGATTTAGTTAAAGAACAAGGATAACGGAATCAAAGTGTTTGAAGACCGTTTGAAGACTTGACAAATTAACGGCTACAACAACTGATGTCATCTTCTTTGAAGTTTCAAACTCCACAACGGTCATCTTCAATCACTATAAATAGTAGCCAAGCTCCAATGCATCAACATACGCATGATCATCGAGCAAAATCTTAACGCACTGTTTTAAACAAGAAAACAGAGCAACTTTTCCATTCTCAATCTTTCTTAGCATAGTCTTAGTAAAGTGAGAGAGTGAAGAAAAACAAGTTCATAATAGGAATCTTGTAAACTGAGATCGTTTGTGATCTTCAGTTAGATTTAAAGAGAGAAATCTAGTTGAGATTAGAGTTGGGTGAGAAATCCAGAAAACAGAGTATTGTTTGTTCTGGTGGAAATCCTTTAACTCTTTTTAGGCTAGTCAGAACTAAGTGAGAAATTAGCTTAAGTTCTGTTGATGTAAAGGAGCTTCTGAACTTGCCATAAAAGTTCTGAATAGTGGATTTATAAAATCTCTGTAGGCTGCGACCTCAGGGGACAAGACGTAGTCACAGGACCTCTGTGGCGAACTTGGATAAATCGAATTGTTCACTCAGGATCTCCTGAACTTCTTTCTCCCTCTTATACTTGTTATTTTTGCTTCTGTGTACTTGTTCATATTTAGTGCTGAAACAGATTTTCTCTAAAAATATCATTGTCTTTGTTCAGAAGACTGTCCAGAAGTTCTCAAATCAGAACTTCTGTTGCTGAAAACAGTCTAACTGTGTTTAGGCAGAATTTCCCTCAGAAGCAACTTCCTTAAGCTAGCTTCTGACTCTGAGGAAATTTGACTCTGAATTTTAAGTTTCTTAAAAAACTTAGAAAATCTCAGTTTACAACTTAGACACCTATTCACCCCCCTCTAGGTGATTCTGTTCTTGTTAGGGCCAACATGTGAGAGCGACAACAACGTTTGATAGTAATCTTCTAGAGGTATTTTATCTAACCAATTTTTTTAATTGTTATTTAATAAGCTAACGAATCTTGGTTTAAGAAATTGAAATTTTTTAATTCCGCTACGAACGTTGTTAATCTTCAATTTCCTACATTCCATTCCTAACAAATGCTTTTGGAAACTGTCTTGGATGTATATTGCATATCTTAGATGTATATTGGATATTCTTTAATGACGATATTGTGCAGGTGAGGGGAGCGATTCAACCATCGAAAGTCATTCTGTTCTAGACCTTGTGTGGTGCAAAAAGCATGTGTTGATACTGGGAATTCCAAATTTGTCGATGAACTACTTAAGTCTTGGGAGCTAGATTATGGAAATGCCAACAAATAATTTTACCCCTCTGACCGCCATTAGTTTCACCTAAATCCTCATCCTTAGAATTTCACACTCAATCTAGATATTATCAGCTAAACAAACACTTCCTCTTAGAGCGGAGGTTCAAGAAGTACCTGCCTGAGTAATTCTTCAGCATTTTCTTGCTATGTCACGCCATCAATGATGTGGCAAAGGATAAACGACTCACAATTCAGTACCCAACAAATACTTTTTTCCCCTCCGACCGCCATCAATTTCATCTGAAGCCTCCTCACATATCATTGTTGCATCCATATTTACCTCCAGTACCGCAACTTTTTCTTGCTTTTTCGCTCCATCCTTCTCCGTAGCTGTTTCTTGCTCTGCCTATCTTCTCTGTCAACTTTTGATCGATAATGCATCCTTTTTTTTAATGGTAGTTCCTTTTATAATTCAGAAATGCTTGGGAGTGGGATGATCTATTTTTTTAGTAGAAATAGATTATCTTTTATTCAAAATTGTCTTGTCGTTTCCTGTGTTGCTCGAGCATTTTGTGTTTCAAAAAACCTATACCACTTCAAGGTACGCAGTTTGTTTTTCTCAGTCTCGTTTAATATTAGTATGTTTTTTATCAAAAAAATAAAATATTAGTATGTTTTGTCTTGTGTTCTTCTCTATGTGCCATCAAGTCTTAATTGCGACAAAATATACATTATGAAGTCTTTCAAATCTTGTGTGATACGGATGTGCAATAATATAATTTTGAGATATACTTTAATTATCTCCCTTTGTGCGATTTTTAGTTCTTTTGTCTATTTCTAGTATGCTTCCTACCCGAAAAAGTAATATTTTTAATCCATTAATATCTTCATAAATCAAGTTATTATTCTTCTCGGGAGACATTCACCGTTAGAGGATCCGCGAAATTATGAGGCTAGGGTGGTGGATCCCCGCGTTAGATATCTATGAAGCCACATTAACATTAGCCTTAGAATCCTCCACAAAGTGGGCTGCAACGTAGCTTTCTGCTCGATTTTGTCTGAACGTTGATCCTTCGATAATGAACTCCTTTCCATCTTTTGATCTGGACAAGAGAACGACGACTACTAGGTTTCCCAACGTCTTTTTCCCCATTGCTAGATTGAGGAGAATCGGTGGAATCCCAAAGTGAAACAATAAACTTAAGTCGATTAGGTGAATTTCTTATGAGAATTTGGTTAAGCTAGAGTTTAAATTAGCACTTGAAGAGGTTCCTCTAGTGAGGTTTGAATTGACATTTTCAAATTTTTTGACACACAAATGCATTCCAAATGTACACAACATGGATTATACTAAACTAAAAATGTTTGGTACTGCACGTGCGACCAATGCGGAAGCAGAAAGTTCCACGTAATTCTTGCCCTGACAACTTTTATGTAACGTGCTCTTTCTTGTTCTATATATGTAAGGTCCAGGCAAAGATAAGCTGTAAAAATTATTGCACTCCTCATTGATTTGATATCTCTTTCTCAATCTCATCCACAAGCAGTCATAGTTTTTCTTTTTTTGCGATTCTTCCCTCAAATCTAGTCATGAGAATTCGTAACAGTCGGACATCCATGCCTATTCTGCCTCTGGCACATGGGACTGTTCCAAACACTTCCCGTTTTCGTACATGGGGTCCATTAATCAATGACGGTGTTTTGGTTCAAGAGGTAAATCGGCTCATTTAATGCTTATCTCACCCATGTAAAATATCTCTATACATAGATTTTAGAGAATCACATTCTAAAAAATTACAGCTAGAATAGATAATCAAAATCGAGAACTAGTGTTAGAGTGGCTAAGCATCATAATTTTTCTTTTTCTTCTTCGGTGTTCACTTAGTTTTTTTTCCTTATATGGATTTGGTTTTGATTTAACTTAAGCCTCGTTTACTAAAATTCGTAACTGTTGTTGCTTTTCCATATATTTGATTAATTCGTGCTACAGTGAGTTAGATTCAATTTCAATTTTTATGATGGTTTTCAAAATGTCTTAAGATTTTACTTTAGGTTTTGCAGAGAAAATCGGAATCTGGCAGCACAAGAAGAAGTTCAAATTGCTCTCGAGCTCAAAGGTAGACCTATTTGATCCATTTAGTATTTTCTATTCATGTCTTATTCATATCAATAACTATCTATAGGCATTTGAAAGCATATATGTATCCTCTACTTAAACATTATTAACAAGCTTTTTTCTATGAAAATTTCAATTTTGTTCATTTGTGGATGCACCCTTTCAATCTGTAACTTACTATTTGATTTTATTTATCCTAATAGTAAACTTTCTGTAAATTTTTGCCACAGACTTGTATATTTTGACAATAGTTTTCTCGTTTCTTTTGAAATAACAGGGATGTAATTTGGTCCACAATTTCACCTCAGATTATCCTTGCACTGCCAAAACAACCCCGACCAGGTGAACTACAAATTCCTTGTAACTAGAGTGGTTTTCATTTGTTTATTTATTTTCTAGCTGCTGCAGAGTCTAATTCGTTTGCAGCGCCGGTGTCTGATGTGAAAACCCCAAGCATTTCTAAATCAAAAAAAGAAGTGTCATATGTGAAAGCCCCGAGCATTTCTGAATCAGCGAAGTCCAATGGGAAAGACTTGAGCTATTCTAAATCAGAAAAGGAACTTCCGTTGAAAAAAAGCAGGAAAACACTACAAAGAGGGAAGGACTAAAAAAACGAAAAAATGCTGCAGTAACAGAGATGAATATGGATGCACCAATGATGTGTCAGGAGGAGGGTTCAGGTGAAACGGATGGCGGTCAGAGGGGCAAAAGTATTTGCCGCATACTGAACTGCGAGTCCTTTATTCCTTGTCCCGTCATTGATGGTATAAGACATCAAGGAAAGGCCGAAGATTTGCTTAGGTGAGTACTTCTTGAACCTTCACTCTAATCTTTTCATGCTTTTAGTGAAGAAAAATGTTTGTTTAGCTGCTAATATTTAGGTTGATTGTGCATTTTCTGCTTTTAAAATTGTTTTCATTATATAATTGTGCTTTAATTGTGAAGGCATGAGGGAGAGGGATTGGAGAAGCAGAGAAGGGGACAACCGAAGAATAAATCAAAGTGTTTCCGTAGGGGAAACTCAGGTAATTTCTTGATCTACACACTTATTATCTTGTTTATCATTAGCTATAAATATTCAACTATCCTTAATTTGTGTTGCAGGTTTGAAGAAAAGCATATTTATTCTGGATTAAGTACATATCAATAAATCTTTAGAAAGATTCTTGAATCAATGCAGTAAATGATTTTTCTGACTTTTTTCGGCTTTAGAGTTGATACAATTAGGAATATTGTGATATATCTCGAGCGGATCGTGAAAGGATTGTTGTATTTTCATATCTGAACAAGCTAAGAATAGGGAAAATGTAATTATAAAAGAGTTTAATTTCTAAATTCTTCTGATATATTGCTTGAGCAGTTTTAATTTTTAAAGAGATTTCTGTATGTTGATTCTTAACTTTTGGGCTCAATGAGAAATTTGTAAAGAAGTTGATTTTGATCTTGTATATCATATAAATAATAATAAAAAATGACAATCGTGTCTCTGTGACTTTTGCTTTGCCTCCGGGTTTCGATAAAAATCGAGTTTCATGTATTTGGTTACATAAGTCTAAAATTTCCATGTGCATTACTATTAAAGATCATCTTTTTTATGAAAAGATACAAGTATGTATTAATCAAATTAAAAGTAATACATCATGATCGACCAGAACCTTCACAAAGTGAAGTACTAATGACCAAACAATATAACTAAATCATTGAAACTAAGCCTTATCAATGGTATTCTGTGACCATGATCGTACTCCGCATGACGTGATGAACTTGAACCACATGGGCGTATAGAAACAACTCGACTACAAGCTTTCATAATCACCCATCACTTTACTTTGGAACAAATCCATCATCATTTCTTTTGCATCTAACGCAACTATTGTACTAGAGAATCCTTCTTCCATAACTTTACTAAGCACCTCACAAATCTTTTGCACTTGCCGTTTATCATTATGTTAAATCCATGGTTGGTCATTGAACTTTGATAATTGTCTCGAAATCATTAAACAACTTTGAATTTCAAAAAAATAGAGTAGTTGTCATATGTTAGCAAATTTCAACTTTGAATATTGACTTTGACCGTCTAATGACAACTAGTCAAATGCCCACTATCACCAATTTTTTTACAGCTTGATGCTATTAGTTGTGTTAGTAATTTTCCGGTTTGATCTTTGCCAGATATTTAGGCATCGTTATCTCGGATACAAATGCTTGTTTGGTTCTCCTTTTACCTCTTAGTTTATTTTCGTTCGGTTACTGACAAATAAATAAGTTGAACCAAAGAGATCGCTTTGTAAAGTCATGTAAACTAGTTGACGTGTCTTTTTATCGCTATCTCAAGCTCTAGAAGCAATTTTTTCTGTTAAAATTAGTTATCGATACAAGTAAAAGTGTTTGCTTCAATCGTTGAGAAATTTTACATTTAGGAAAAAAATGTGGTTTTTTTTTTTTAAATAATTTCCACAACTTTTCATAAATTTTTTAGTGAATATAAATAACCAACTTAACTTTATAATAATCCTATTAAATTTTAGTGGACATAAATAGCTACTATGCAAAAATGGCAAGAACAATTCCTAAAATTAATGTTAAATTCATAATAACATTTTATAAAAATATAGTTGGTGTTAGTATTATTTGATATTATTTTCACGGGTGTGAATGGAAAAGAATAAGTGAAATACTAATATATTTGTGGGCCTACAACATTGACCCATGTACTACCTTCTTTTTGAGCTTACGGATGTTATATTAGAGGTGGCTACGAGTCCTTCAATCTAGGTATTTAAATATCTCTAGAAGTGTATCGATAAAAGTCAACAATTCAATAGAATTCAAAATCTTTTCTTTTTCGGATCTTCGGCTAGATTAAAAAATCTCCAAAATTCACTCTCATTTTTTGTTAAATGCAAGGTTGGTCATTGAACTTCAATAAATGTCTCGAAATCGTCACTTAACTTTAAATTTGGTCTCAGTTAAATCACTCCGACAATTTAAAAAGATTTTGAACTTCGAAAAAAATGACATAGTTGTTACGTCAACATAAATCAATTTTGACCGTCACATTACAACTACTTAGACGCCTCTTATCGCCAATTTTTATACAACTTGATTGTGAGCGTAAAGGGGCGCTCATAGCGCTTTAGCATTCTTTGACTAGAGTCGCCACTCGGCCGACCGGGAAAATGTATGAACCGGCGTATGTACCGATTGTTTTGTAAACCAGAGATTCTTATTTACGTTCGTGGATACAACTTATTAACTCTGACATTCTAGGCCCTATAGGATCTTTAATGCAACCTAATTGTTTATTATCTTGATTTATATTATTACCACACAAGAATACTTAAATACGCAAACATTTGTACAGAAACCGTCGGGTGACACGGTACAAAACCTTCAGAAGCTTACCCTCGTCGCGTGCCAGTGATGTGCTCGCAAACCAATACTCGTTGAAGAACGGAGATTTCAGGGAGGAACATCAGGAGCCGGAAGAGCGTAGGGCGTACTCCAGATGTTTTGGAAAGGCGCTGGAGGGGTGTAGGGCGTACTCCAGATGCTTTCCCTAAGAAGAGCGTTTTTACTCTAGCGGGGCTGCGAGCAACACTAGTTCTTAGAATTTTCGATTTAGAAAAATATCTTTCGATGGTCGTGAGGACCTTTTGGGATATAGGAATATTTTATGGAGAAAAGAGCCCTCGAGACTCGGACTTAAGCAATTCTTTTTGTATCAGAGGCAACCTTAGGCAACAACAGAGGCAACTTTATCAGAGGCAACTTTTACCGGGTCAAGGATCGCTTTAGAACGAGCTAGAGAGGGGAAGAGATGAGTATTTGTTGGTGAGAAATGATGAAAATCCGGGGGGTATTTATAGGGTAGGTTGTGACCATACGGTCACACCATTGCCGGTTTCAGATCTAAATTTGGATCTGAGACGGGCTTTGCCCAAAGCCCGGCCCAAATTGATTGTCCTTTTGTACACGTGGCAGCTTTTGATTGGACCGCGACAGCCACGTGGCAGAAAAGGATTGGGTGACCGTCTGCCACGTGGCAGTGACCGTACGGTCAGAAGGATTGTGACTGTACGGTCACAACACTGTTTTTTGTGACCGTACGGTCAATGGAAGATAGGGTGTTGACCGTATGCCGTTTTTGTAAAGAGGATTTTCTCACAAGTGCGAAGGTGTCCAACTTATGGTCCCGAAGCGCGGGCGGAGGAAGTTACGACCTTGGAAAGTCGATCCATTCTCCGACGAGTACTGGTGTTTGAGCGACTGGCGGAACGAGGAGCTCGTAGATTGCTTTCGTCATTGGGTTCGAAAACCAGTGCTTACATTGATGCTGGTAGTTCTGTTAGTATAACTTTTCGGCTTGACCCTTGGCCGCAATTTACAAATTGTCGTCTCAGATATAAATGCTTGTTTGGCTCTGTTTTTACCTCTTCGCTTGTTTTTTTTCGGTTACCGACAAATGAATAAATTGAACCAAAGAGATCACTTTGTATGGCCATGTAAACTATTGATCGTGAATTGTTGTGATAACACAACAAGAATTTAGATAAAAATTTTGTTTTTAAATCCTTAAAATTTGGTTACTACCATGAATTTTGCAATGGATTTTGAAAGGATGTTGCATATCGTTAATAGGATGATCGAGCCGCGTTTTTGTCGGAAGTTTCTAAAGGGATCACCTTTATAACCTTTCATTCATGTTGCCATTGACCAATCTTATGTGATTAATACATTGAAAACCCCTAGTATGGATTATATTTGAATGACATTAATTGTTCTATGGCATTTTGTTTATTGTGTTTAATCATATTCAATGTCGAGGGCGATAGAGACAAAGTTGTTCCTAAGTTCGTTGACGTGTCCTTTTATTACACTGCCAAGCTTTTGATTTAGTTTTTTTTTATCTAACATTAGTTCTTCATGTTGGCCCTAACAAGAACAGAATCACCTAGAGGGGGGTGAATAGGTGTCTAAGTTGTAAACTGAAGTTTTCTAAGTTTTTTTAAAGAAACTTAAAATTCAGAGTCAAATTTCCTCAGAGTCAGAAGCTAGCTTAAGGAAGTTGCTTCTGAGGGAAATTCTGCCTAAACACAGTTAGACTGTTTTCAGCAACAGAAGTTCTGATTTGAGAACTTCTGGACAGTCTTCTGAACAAAGACAATGATATTTTTAGAGAAAATCTGTTTCAGCACTAAATATGAACAAGTACACAGAAGCAAAAATAACAAGTATAAGAGGGAGAAAGAAGTTCAGGAGATCCTGAGTGAACAATTCGATTTATCCAAGTTCGCCACAGAAGTCCTGTGACTACGTCTTGTCCCCTGAGGTCGCAGCCTACAGAGATTTTATAAATCCACTATTCAGAACTTTTATGGCAAGTTCAGAAGCTCCTTTACATCAACAGAACTTAAGCTAATTTCTCACTTAGTTCTGACTAGCCTAAAAAGAGTTAAAGGATTTCCACCAGAACAAACAATACTCTGTTTTCTGGATTTCTCACCCAACTCTAATCTCAACTAGATTTCTCTCTTTAAATCTAACTGAAGATCACAAACGATCTCAGTTTACAAGATTCCTATTATGAACTTGTTTTTCTTCACTCTCTCACTTTAACCAAGACTATGCTAAGAAAGTTTGAGAATGGAAAAGAATGCTCTGTTTTCCTTGTTAAAACAGTGCGTTGAGATTTTGCTCGATGATCACGCTTGTGTTGATGCAGTGGAGCAAGGCTACTATTTATAGTGTATGAAGATGACCGTTGGTGAGTTTGAATCTTCAAAGGAGATGACATCAGTTGTTGTAGCCGTTAGTTTGTCAAATCTTCAAACGGTCTTCAAACACTTTGATTCCGTTATCCTTGTTCTTTAACTAAATCCGGTAAGTGATTTGAAATCAAGGATGAGGATGACAGAATCATTCTTCAATTGGATCAACAAAGGGTAGACAAGGAAAATCCGGTTTCTCTTGAACAGACAGGCGCGCTCCATTAAAACAGCTTTTTGAACTTTTGGCGCCTTGCATTAAATGAACTTGTCAGAGCATTAAATGCTATCAAGAACCCGTGACTTAGCTTTCAGGAGCTAAAGTCCTCTTGACTAAACTTCTGATCACAATTGGCAAAATTTCTGATTGCAGAGAACTATTGAGGAGAGCTTTGGCAGACTTCGACTTCAGAGCGGAGTATCCAGCTTCTGAGTAAATGAAACTCTGACTTCAGCAAACCGATCTTCTGAGTTCGTTAAGCAATCCAGAAATGATTCATTCAGCACCTGCTGAACATCTTACACATAGACTAAGAATAAAAATTATTAGTCAATAGAAAACTATATGTAAGGTACTGTTGAGTTTTCATCTTCTGAAACGTTTGAACATAATCAAAATACTTAGGGTTCATCATTCTCCCCCATTTTGGTTATGGACAAACCGTGGTCAGAAGGTAAAAGAAAACATGAGGATTAGAAAGTGACTTCCTGATGCAAATGTTTCATTACTTCTGAGTAAACTAACTCCCCCATTTTAGTGTAAATGGTGATCTTCAGCAATCTGTATAAACTTAATAAGACTTAAGATCAAGTTGTTAGATTTTAAAAGAAGTGTAATTTACTAAGTTAAGAAGAAACATAAGCAAAAAGTAAGAAGTCAGATATGCAAGAGAATATAGAAAAGGTTCAGTGTATATAAAATCAATCAGGAGACAACAAAAGAAACAAAATAATCAGAAGAGCAAGTCCTAAGACAAAGACTACCCAACCCAGAACCTAGCTAAGAAGCTTGAGTCCTATAGATTACATGTTCCTAGGTTTCTTCTGAGGAGGAGGAACAACACTGGAACCTTCAGCACCACTAGCTCTTTTCTGACCAGACTTCTCCCCCGTTTGACCAGAACCAAGAGCAACACCAAGAGCACCCTGAGACTTCAACTTTTGCTGAACATTCAGAGAAGTCTGATATTGCTGAGGAGTTGGTCTCACAGTATTGATCATATCCATTCGTCTTCTGAAGTCATCATCAATGGTCTTCATATGATCAAAGGTCTGACCAGACATAGGTCGCTGTCTCTGAACATCATCCAGAAGGAGCTTGATCAACCTGTTGTTAGCATACACAGCAGCAGTGAGATGCTCATTCTGAATATAAGTCTGTCCTCGAACAAACCTATAGCAGTTGTGAAGAGTCTTTTCTTGTTCACGTGCTTGAGTGTGCATAACCTTCAGAAGTTCAGTGAGCTCAGCAATCTGTGCATTCTGAGCAGTGACAGCAGACTCAATGTTGGAGAGTCGGTTGTTGAGATCAGGAGTGATGTCATATACAATCTTGGCAGCTCCTGAAGATGAAGAACCTTGAGCAGAAGATTTCACTTCTCTCAGAATGTGATTTGCAGTACTTTGCAGGTCTTCAATCTTACTAGGGAGCATCTTCTCATGAGCCTCATAATGCTCGTTTGCTTCCTTGACTTCTTCTGTCAATATTTCCAAATTCTCATTGACCTTCTGAGAAGAAGCAAGAGCAATATTATCCAGAGAAGGAAGAGTCAGAGCTAATTCCCTCAATTTATACAGCTCATCATATGTAGCTAAATGAAGTGTAGAAAGGTTGCGTATATACACAGAAGGATCCTGCATTTGGAGCATGGTCATGAGCTGCAGGTTCTGAGCTTTCAAAGAATGTAATTCTTGCAGCACAATGCCCTGAGCGTACATGTCAGCAGCAGAATTCCTTTGCCCTATACCAGCAAATCTATTCAGCAATTCATCTGAGCCACTCTGACCCATTCTTCTCAACTCGTCAACACTGGGGGCACCTCCAGCTTCGGAAATACCAGAAGCTCTGCTCATGAAGCCAAAACTTCCAAATCTGGTGTCCAGATCTTCCCGATTCAGGTGTTTGCGTAGGAAGTCATAGTTTGATGACAACCCAGCAAATCCGGAAGGAGTGGAGGAGGTAGTTAAGGGATCACACACAGGAGGTGTATGTCCAGAGGTTGAAAGAGGAGGGACAGAAGTTTGAGGAGAAGGAATAGTATGTGGAGAGGAGGAAGAAATAGGATTTGTACAAGGAGGTAAAGTTGAAGGAATGGAAAAAGGTATTGACAAAGGTATGGAAAGAGGAGGAGCAGTAATTCCAGAAGTTGGAAAAACGGCAGAAAAAGATAGAGAAGAAGTAGTGGAAGTAGAAATGGAATCAGTGAAAATTGGTCCAGAGGACAGATTCACTTCTGAATAGGATCCAGAAGGAAGAGTAGATGGAGGAGGGACAACCTCAGATGTTGAAGTTGTCAGAGGAATGAAAGTCTGAGATTCACTAACTTCTGTGACAGAAGGTAGTGAGGGAGATGGAGGAGGAGTAAGAATGGGAGATGAGATAACCTGTTCAGAGGCATTAGGATCAAACGATGAAATCGGCTCAGCATATAAATGAGCCATTCTGAACAGCGTTTCAGAGGCATCCCTTTCACCAGGGTTTCTTCCTTGATTCAGAAGAACATTGTCAATGAAGTGTTCATTGTCAACATTCTCAACAAACTGTTTAGCACCTTCAAGAACTTCTTCATCTTCTGGTTCACTCTCTTCTGACAGCTCTTCAATCGTAGGAGCGTCAACATCCTCTTCATCAGAAATCTCTGACAGCTCTTTATCAGCAGCTTCCGGTTCCTGAGTAATAGGATCCTCCAATTCAGCACTTGAGGCAACAACGAAGTCCTTCTTCTTCAGAACCCTTCGTCTTGCCACAGCCTTCTTCCCAATTCTGGTAGTGAGAGTGACATTCTCAATAATTCGAGAGGACAGAGAGACATTCTCAAGATTCTCTTCTTCCTCTGAAGTCTCAACTACCTTTGAGAACTCAGCATTCTCAAGATTAGCAGCACATTCTAAAAGTTTGGCATCGGCCTTAGCCTTTGCAGCAATTTCACGCTCAGCAGCTAACTTGTCTTCAGCTTCTTTCTTCCTTCTTTTCTCTTCAGCAAGAGCCAGAACTCTTGCAACCTTTTCAGCTTCAGCAGCCTTCTCTTTCTCAGCAAGGCGTGCTTCCTCAGCATCCTGAGCTTCTTTCTCAGGAACATCCTTTGGCTTCTCAGCAACAATCTTGCCAGAAGGTTCAACATTGATTGTTGTTTGAACTAACGTGGGAAGAGGTTCTGAGACAGCAACCTTCTCAACATTCAGGACCAACTTGCTTGACCCTTTCTTTCCCTTGCCCTTTTTGGCAACATTCTTTCCTTTCTGAACAGATGCATCCACAATTTCCTTCTGAGCAATACTCACAGAGGAGCCCTTCTCATTCTTCTTCGGAGTAACACCAAAACTCAGGTTCCTGAAGGTATGCATCTTCAGAACCGTACTCCTACTAGTAACACCTTCTCCTGAAACAACAACGGAGGCTGCCTCAAACAGCCTTGTCAGGAGTGAGCCATATGCCAATGCACTCACGGTCGTTACATTCTTCATCTGCCTTATCAGCATGGCAGGCAAATTGATCTTCTTCTGGTTGACCAGATGCCACATAAATACTCTTTCTCTGTTGGAAACACAATTGACTCCTCCAGCCTTTGGAAGAAAAACATTCGTAGTCAAATAGTGTGCCCACCTCTGGTGCTGAGTCAACCAGGTAGCGTAAGTTTCCTTGGCACTCAGATCTGGCCTAGCCCAGTTGGCTTCTGAAAAACCTTCTGCTGAACCATCATCTCCAATGATGATTCCTTCATCATCAATCCCTATCACTTGAGAAATGGAAGCCCTGCTGACTTCGATTTCAACTTCCCCAACCACAGAGTGAAGAACATCCTCCTCATTAGAAAAGAAATGGAGGTTCTTATAGAATTCTGTAACTAACTTAGGATAAATGAATTCTTCGAGAGAAACGAAAGAATTCCAGTTTTGAGCGCTAAGCCAGTGAGAGATTGGTTCAGTCGATTTGACAACATCATCTAGGAACCTAGAGGTGAAAACCCTAGATTCACTAACTTTCTTTCGTGATTCATCAGAGAAGATGTGTGTGACAGTGATTTCTTGAGCCATTTTGAAGAAATGCGAAATTAGGTTAAGATTTTTAGAGAGAAGAGAACACAAAGAAAAATCTATGGAAGTTCTAATGGCAAAGAAAGTGAGAGTAAAAAGTTCTAAGTATGGAAAAACCCTTATTTATACCCAAACACAGAAACCGTTCCAATTCAAAAAGCAAATACACACCGTTTAAAAAGGGAACAGATAACCGTTAACCACAGAACAGCGCCGTAATAAGCAGTAAATAACGCATGCTTTCAAGTCAAATCATGATTAGAATTTATTATAACTAAATTATCTTAAACGATCAAACACTTAAGATACTCAGAGACAATAATTCTAAGTTATTGAAGAGGATAAGTCATACCAATGCCTTCTCGTAAGTTGCTGAAAGACATACCAGCCAGAGGCTTAGTAAACATGTCAGCAAGATTTTCTTCAGAGGGAACATGAGTAATGATAATATCCTTCTTCAGAACATGATCTCTCAGAAAGTGATGTCTAATATGAACATGCTTCATCCTGCTGTGCTGAATAGGATTCTTTGACAGATCAATTGCACTTTTGTTATCACAGTAGATTGTAATTGTTCCAGGGATGACTCCATAGTCAGCAATTTGTTGCTTGATCCAGAGCATCTGAGAAACACAACTTCCAGCAGCAACATACTCAGCTTCAGCAGTTGAGAGAGCCACAGAGGTTTGCTTCTTGCTATGCCAGGAGACTAGGCACTCCCCCAGAAAATGACAACCACCAGAAGTGCTGACCCTTTTCATTTTATCTCTACCATAGTCAGAGTCTGTGTATCCTATAGGAGTGAAATCAGAACTACAGGGATACCACAAACCAGCTTCTGGTGTGCCTTTAAGATATCTGAGAATTCTTTTGACAGCAACATCATGAATCTCTCTTGGTTTAGACTGATATCTAGCACAAAAACACACAGCAAAGTGTATATCTGGCCTGCTGGCTGTAAGGTATAAAAGAGAACCAATCATACCTCTGTAGGTTTTTATATCTACAGGTTTACCAGCTTTCTCTTCATCATCAATGTCTTTGCTGACATCCATTGGAATATCAACAGCATTAGAGTCCATCATGCCAAATTTCTTCAGCACTTCTCTAGTGTACTTGGCTTGATTGATAAACACACCATCATTACTTTGCTTGATCTGAAGTCCTAAGAAGAAAGTTAATTCTCCCATCATAGACATTTCAAACTCAGCCTTCATGTGGTCACTGAACTCTCTGCACAAAGATTCATTAGTAGCACCAAATATAATATCATCAACATATACCTGAGCTATAAGGATATCCTTGTTCTTCTTCAGAGTGAACAGAGTTGTATCAACACAGCCTCTGACAAATCCCTTAGACAGAAGGAACTTTGTCAGTCTCTCATACCAAGCTCTGGGAGCTTGTTTCGGTCCATACAAAGCTTTCTTCAGCTTGTACACATGATCAGGAAACTTAGGATCTTCAAAACCAGGAGGTTGAGACACATAGACTTCCTCATTAATGTAACCATTCAAGAATGCACTTTTCACATCCATTTGAAAGAGCTTAAAACCTTTGTATGATGCAAAAGCACATAAGATTCTAATGGCTTCTAATCTTGCAACAGGAGCAAAAGTTTCACCATAATCTATGCCTTCTTGGTGACTGTAACCTTGAGCAACAAGTCTTGCCTTGTTCCTCACAACATTTCCAAATTCATCAAGCTTGTTCTTCAGAACCCATCTAGTTCCAACAACCTTTATGTTGTTAGGTCTGGGAACCAAAGTCCAAACTTCTGACCTTTTGAACTGGTCAAGTTCTTCTTGCATTGCCATTAACCAGGAGTCATCATCAGTTGCTTCATAGAAGTCCTTGGGTTCCAGAAGTGACACAAAAGCCACATTCCCCATATATCTTCTGAGCTGAGCTCTGGTCATGACAGGATTATGAACAGAGTCAATGATGTTCTCTAAGGAATGATTCCTATGAGCTCTAACTTCTCTTGGTAAATCCAATGAGTCTTTTGAAACCTGTTCATCATTTGTTGAATCATATATAGGAGCATCTTCTGGAAGAGAGTTGACTTCTGGAGTGAAATTCTCATCTTGAGCTTGTTCAGCAGCAGGAGGAACCACTTCAGCAGCTCTGGGAGAAACATCTTCTTTTTCAACAGGAGATGTGACTTCAGGAGCTTGAACTGCATCTTCATCAGGAGCTCTACTATCTGCAGGGTTAGTCTCATCAAACTGTACATGAACAGATTCATCTAGAGTTTGAGTCCTTTTGTTAAAAACCCTATATGCTTTACTATGTGTTGAGTAACCAAGAAAAATGGCCTCATCTGCCTTTGAATCAAACTTTGAAAGATATTCTTTTGTATTCAAAACGTAACACTTACAACCAAAGGTTCTGAAATAACCTATCTTAGGCTTTCGACCTTTCCAGAGTTCATAAGGAGTCTTGTTCAGAATGCTTCTGATTAGCACTCTATTCAGAACATAGCAAGCTGTGTTCACAGCTTCTCCCCAAAAATACTTTGGAAGCCTTCTTTCATTGATCATAGTTCTGGCTATCTCAACCAGAGTTCTATTCTTTCTTTCAACTACCCCATTTTGTTGAGGAGTTCTGGGAGCAGAAAAGTTATGATCAATTCCCTTGGTTTCACAGAATTCTTCAAACATAAAGTTTTTGAATTCTCCACCATTATCACTTCTGATATGGACAACCTTTTCATTCCTTTCATTCTCAAGTTTCTTTATCAGAACTGAGAAACATCCAAGTGACTCATCTTTGCTAGACAGCAAGATGACCCAAGTGAATCTTGAATAGTCATCCACAATGACAAAGGCATACTTCTTTCCACCCATGCTCATTGGTTGAACAGGACCAAAAAGATCCATATGAAGTAGTTCCAAAGGTCTTTTAGTTGAAATGACTTTCTTAGTTTTAAAAGAGCTTCTGGATTGTTTACCAGATTGGCAAGCATTGCATAAATGGTTCTTTTTAAAACTAATTTCAGGCAGACCCTCAACCAATTGATTTCTAGCTACTTTGGCCAGAAGATCCATGCTAACATGAGCAAGTCTTCTATGCCAGAGCCAGGAGGTATCCTCTTTGGACATCAAGCATATATTCTTGCAAAGATTCTCAAGGTTCAGCATGAAAACATTTTCAACTCTAGGAGCAGTTAGAATAACTTCCCTTGACTTACTGTCCAAGATTTTACATCCAGAGGAGCTGAAGACAACATCTCTACCTTTATCACACAGTTGTGCAACACTCAGGAGATTGAACTTCAGGCCTCTGACTAGGGAGACATCTTCGATCGGAGGGTTAGTTCCTATGGATCCAGAACCAAGTATCCTTCCTTTCTGAGCATCTCCAAAGCTGACTTTTCCACCTCTTTTAGGATCAAATGTGATGAATGCTTTTTCATCACCTGTCATATGCCTTGAGCACCCACTGTCAATGTACCACAGCTTTGACATTGATGGAGCACTCAGAGCAACCTGCAACACAATCAATTAGTGATAGGTACCCAATCCTTATTGGGTCCTTCAGAGTTAGATTTCTCTTCAGCAGGTTTTAATGATATCTCAGATTGCAAGATGTTCTTAATATGGTACTTGCAATCTTTCAACCAGTGACCATCACTTTTGCAAAGCTTGCAAAAGGGAGGGTTCTTGGATCTTTCCCTTTGCTTCCTGGGAGATTTCTTCTTCTTCTGAGATGGTCCAACATCTTCAGAGGCTGAGACAGCACTCTCAGAGGTACCAATATCAGGAGGAGAAGCTATCTCTTTCAGAAGAGAGGGAGTGACACGTTTCTTCTTCTTCTGGGGTTTATCACTTCCCAGAGGCAGCTTTTCTTTGCCTTTGACCTTAGAGTCATTAGCAGAAGTGCTGAACTGTTTACGCAGTTTTTCTTCTAACACTTTCATGTCAGAATAAACTTGAGTAAACCTAAGAAACTTGTCAGCCTCACTCTTGTCCAATTTCCTTTTCAGGTACTTGAACATACTATAGAGTTCTTCAAGAGAATCAAAGATATTTTGTTCAGAAGATATGTTTACCTCAGAATCATATGTAACTTCAGGAGGTGCGGAAGTTTCTCCTGTGACATCTTCAGAAGTTGGCTCATCAATAGCCATAAAACAAATCTGAGCTTGCTCTTCCTTTTCTTCAGGATCACTGCTGGTCTCAGAGTCTGACCAGGCAGCCAGCATTGCTTTCTTGAACTTCTTCTTATCTTTCTTCAGCTCCGGACAGTTAGGCTTAATGTGCCCCGGTTGCTGACATCCATAGCACACAATAGGCTTATTTGGATCTCTCTTGAACTTTTCACCAGAATCAGGAGTTTTCTTGTCAAAGCTCCTGAAAGGCTTCTTGTAGTTTCCACCTCTGCCTTTTCTAAAGGCCTTCTTGAACTTCCTGGTCAGCATAGCCAGTTCCTCATCTTCAGAGGATTCATCAGAAGATTCTGCTTTAAGGACTACTCTTTTTCCTTCTGACCTTTCTCTCAGGTCGTGATTCTTGATTGCCATCTCATGAGTAATCAATGAGCCAATGAGTTCATCATACTCATAGAAGCTTAAGTCCTGAACTTCTTCGATAGCAGTCTTCTTGGCTTGCCACGACCTTGGTAAGCTTCTGAGAATCTTCCTTACTTTTTCAGATTCTTCAATATCCTTTCCCAAACTCTTCAAGTCATTGACAATCTTGGTGAACCTAGAATTCATACTTGAGATGGATTCTTTGTCAAGCATTTCAAATAACTCGTAGTCTCTCATCAACTGATTGACTTTAGATTGCTTCACTTTTCCTGTTCCTTCGTAAGTGACTTCTAGCTTGTTCCAAATATCCTTTGCTGTTTCACAAGAAGACACTTTGTTATACTCAGTAGCAGAAAGTGCACAATGCAGCATATTTATTGCTGAAGCATTCGTTTGGAGTTTTTTAAGGATTTCATCTGTATATTCCACTTGAGGGATAACAACATGTCCTAAACCAGCTTCCATCCTAGTTGGGATGAAATCACCATTAGTGATAACTATCCATGCACTCATATTCTGAGCTTGGATGAAATACATCATTCTCTTTTTCCAGTAAGAGTAGTTATCACCATTAAATAGTGGAGGTCTAGTTGTGGAGGAACCCTCTGGAACAATGAAATGAGAGGAATTCTCAGGTTGGTGTCTACTAGCCATCTCTATTGATACTGATAGGATCTTACACTTAGATTGTTAGATCTTTAGTAAATATACGAAGTGACCTTCGCTCTGATACCACTTGTTGGCCCTAACAAGAATAGAATCACCTAGAGGGGGGTGAATAGGTGTCTAAGTTGTAAACTGAAGTTTTCTAAGTTTTTTTAAAGAAACTTAAAATTCAGAGTCAAATTTCCTCAGAGTCAGAAGCTAGCTTAAGGAAGTTGCTTCTGAGGGAAATTCTGCCTAAACACAGTTAGACTGTTTTCAGCAACAGAAGTTCTGATTTGAGAACTTCTGGACAGTCTTCTGAACAAAGACAATGATATTTTTAGAGAAAATCTGTTTCAGCACTAAATATGAACAAGTACACAGAAGCAAAAATAACAAGTATAAGAGGGAGAAAGAAGTTCAGGAGATCCTGAGTGAACAATTCGATTTATCCAAGTTCGCCACAGAAGTCCTGTGACTACGTCTTGTCCCCTGAGGTCGCAGCCTACAGAGATTTTATAAATCCACTATTCAGAACTTTTATGGCAAGTTCAGAAGCTCCTTTACATCAACAGAACTTAAGCTAATTTCTCACTTAGTTCTGACTAGCCTAAAAAGAGTTAAAGGATTTCCACCAGAACAAACAATACTCTGTTTTCTGGATTTCTCACCCAACTCTAATCTCAACTAGATTTCTCTCTTTAAATCTAACTGAAGATCACAAACGATCTCAGTTTACAAGATTCCTATTATGAACTTGTTTTTCTTCACTCTCTCACTTTAACCAAGACTATGCTAAGAAAGTTTGAGAATGGAAAAGAATGCTCTGTTTTCCTTGTTAAAACAGTGCGTTGAGATTTTGCTCGATGATCACGCTTGTGTTGATGCAGTGGAGCAAGGCTACTATTTATAGTGTATGAAGATGACCGTTGGTGAGTTTGAATCTTCAAAGGAGATGACATCAGTTGTTGTAGCCGTTAGTTTGTCAAATCTTCAAACGGTCTTCAAACACTTTGATTCCGTTATCCTTGTTCTTTAACTAAATCCGGTAAGTGATTTGAAATCAAGGATGAGGATGACAGAATCATTCTTCAATTGGATCAACAAAGGGTAGACAAGGAAAATCCGGTTTCTCTTGAACAGACAGGCGCGCTCCATTAAAACAGCTTTTTGAACTTTTGGCGCCTTGCATTAAATGAACTTGTCAGAGCATTAAATGCTATCAAGAACCCGTGACTTAGCTTTCAGGAGCTAAAGTCCTCTTGACTAAACTTCTGATCACAATTGGCAAAATTTCTGATTGCAGAGAACTATTGAGGAGAGCTTTGGCAGACTTCGACTTCAGAGCGGAGTATCCAGCTTCTGAGTAAATGAAACTCTGACTTCAGCAAACCGATCTTCTGAGTTCGTTAAGCAATCCAGAAATGATTCATTCAGCACCTGCTGAACATCTTACACATAGACTAAGAATAAAAATTATTAGTCAATAGAAAACTATATGTAAGGTACTGTTGAGTTTTCATCTTCTGAAACGTTTGAACATAATCAAAATACTTAGGGTTCATCACTTCATACAAGTAAAAGTATTTTCCTGAAAAGCTTAGAAATTTTGAATTTAGGAAAAACTTATAGTTTTTCTAACACAATTTTCACAACTTATCATAAAAGTTGATATCAATTTTTTTTTGGAGAATAGAAATAACGATGACCTTCAACTTAACTTTACTATAATTTATTAATTTTTATTTTTTTAATAGAAATATCTACTATGCAAAAATGGTAAGAACAATCCCTAAAATTAATGTTAAAATATTATAAAATATAGTTGGTGTTAGTCTAATTGGTATATTCTCACGTGTGAATGCAAAAGAATAAGTGAATTACTAATATATCTGCGGGCATACAACATTGACCTCACCTAACAACTTTCCTTTTAGGCTTACAAAAGTTAAATTAGACATGATTACTAGTTGGTTCAATTTGGAAATGTAAAAATTTCAAATATAGTAAGCTTTTAAAAGGCCCCTGGGTCTATCTTATTAAGACTTTGATGCAAAATTACAATTTGGTTTTTAAGAAAAAAATTCAACGATTTTTCTGAATCTTTTTTTTTTTTTTTTGCTTCAATTCGATTCAAGAATCTCTAAGATACACGATCAATCCTAGATTAAATGCAATGCTGGTTATTGAACTTTGATGGTTGTCAAGTTTTTACTCAACTTTATATAGTGCTTTAGCTCTAAACAAACCATAATAACATGATTAAATCATCACTTATCCTATTTCATGTTCAAATACAACAAGTTATTTTACACACCCTCCACATACCTCACATCACTTTAATTACACCCGATACTAAGAATCTCTAAACATTAATGACCAACAATGCATTTAATCTAGACATACATTGCACCATGACACATCACTTTCTTTCCTATATAAGAGGTAGAGGAGTGGTGGAGCAAACCCACAATCAAACAACAACTGAACAACCATGTTTTTGTGTGCAGTCTAAGCTGTCATCAACCTAAGCTTAGTGCCTACAAATTGTCTTCTTGTTCTCATAGGAGCGTGTGGATTCCATTTTTTTATTACTCCAACACTCTAATTTAGCAGTTCTCATGTTATTCATATGGATTGACTGCTGGTGAGTATCTTTCATGTCTTTTATAATTCATTATTATTATGATCTAGATTTAATTTAATAATGTTTGCGTAGATATATCTAGAGTCTTATTTAGTTTCATATATATGTTTTTTTAGGTATATATATAATTCTATTTAATTTGATCTTCCTGGTTAGGATGAGAATCTAAAACTTTCTGTTTAAACTAAATCTTATTAAGAATAGAACCAGAATTATATTTGTTTGGTTGTTTAATTGCATTTTGAGTTTTATATCTTAGAGCTTGTGATGATTTTATGTGGATATGTTTGAGTTTTGGGTGTAATTGGATTTTATGGAGGATATGGGAGTTACAAACTCAAGATTCCTTTAATGTTGTATCGTTAATGTTTTACCGATTTTTCGTTTACTAATGAATTATGTGTTTGTTGTCGTCCGTGGATGCACCTTTAAGTAGCCAAACAAACACGTAAATCTCTTATTCTTGTGATTGCATGTGTAATTTAGTTTTTTTTGGATTTCGAGCTTATCATGATCAATAACGGATTCCAATTGGAAATTGTCTTGGATATCTTATATGTATATTGAATCTTGGAGCTTGCGGTGTCGTTATGTATGAGCTTTTGGGTGTAATCCGGTCTAATTAAGAATTTGGAATTTAGGAACTCGGGATTTCCTTACTTTTGTACTAAATTTCCGATTACTAATGAATTTTATGTTTGTACCCGTCTGTGGATGCTACAATAAGTATCAAAAAAAACACGTAAATCTCTTCTTCTTGTGATTGCATGTTTAAGTTGGTTTTTTGCATATCGAGCTCATCGTAATCAATAATTGATTTGATTCGTGACAAATGGTTTTGGAAATGATCTTGGATGTTTATTGGATGTCTTAGATGTATATTAATTGGATATTGTATCGGGTTTTGTGGCATTGTTTAATGATGATATTGTGCAGGTGATGTAGCGATTTAACCATCGGAATTCCTTATGTTCCGCACCTCGATCGGGTGGTGCAAACATCATCGTGCTGATATTGTCAATTCCAAATTTGATGAAGAACTACTTGATTCCTGGGAGTCAGGGATTGCAAGTGTCCAATAAATACTTTTTCCCCTCTGATCGCCATTAGTTTCACCTGAATTCTCATCCTCAGAATCGCACACTCAATCTATATATTTGCATCTAAACAAACACTTTTTCTCTTCACCAAAAAGCTTAGAATGGAGGTTAAAGAAATACCTACCCGAGCAATTTTCCAGCCTTTTCTTGCTATGTCACACCATCAATGATGTGACAAGGGATAAACAACTCACAATTCAGTACCCAACAAATACTTTTGCCCCTTTAACCTCCATCTGTTTCACCTGAACCCTCCTCACATATCATTGTTGCATCCATATTTACCTCCGTTACCGCACCTTTTTCTTGCTTTTTCACTCCATCCTTCTCCGTAGCTGTTTCTTGCTTTGCCTCATCTTGTCTCTCTCAACTTTTGATCAATAATGCATCCTTTTTTTTAATGGTAGTTCCTTTTCTAATTCAGAAATGCTTGGGAGTGATATGATCTATTTTTAGTAGAAATAGATCGTCTTTTATTCAAAATTGTCTTGTCGTTTCCTGTGTTGCTCGAGCATTTTGTGTTTCGGAAAACCTATACCACTTCAAGGTACAAAGTTTGTTTTTCTCAGTCTCTTTTAATATTATTATTTTTTTCATCTTGTGTTCTTCTCTATGTGCCCTCAAGTCTTAATTGCGACGAAATATACATTATGAAATCTTGCAAATGCCCGTGGACTTGTGTATTTTTTATAATAGTTTTCTGGTTTCTTTTGAAATAACAGGGAAGAAATTTGGTCCACAATTTCATCTCAGATTGTCCTTGCACTGCCAAAATTACCTCGGCCGGGTGAACTACAATTTCTTTATAACTAGAGTGGTTTTAATTTGTTTCTTTATTTTAAGCTAATAAGAGTAATATTTATGCAGTGTCAGTGTCAAATATGAAAACGCCGAGCATTTCTGAATCAGAAAAAGAAGTGTCCTATCTGTAAGTCCCAAGCATTTCTGAATCAGAAAAGGAACTAGCATTAAAGAAAAGGATGCATTATCGTCCAATAGTTGAGAAAAAAGACGAGCTAAAGCAGGAAAACGCTGCAGGGAAGGAAGGAGTAAAAAAACGAGAAAAAGCTGCAGTAACGCAGATAAATATGAATGCAAAAATGCTATGTAAGGAGGGTTCAGGTGAAACTGATGGCGGTTATAGGGGAAAAAGTATTTGTTGTGTACTGAATTGTGAGTCGTTTATCCCATGTCCCGTCATTAAAAGGCTGAAGAATTGTTCCGGTGAGTACTTCATGAACCTGCACTCTAAGCTTTTTGTGCTTTCGGTAAAGAGAAAATATGTCTTTTTTGCTGTTAATATTAAGGTTAATTGTGTATATTTCTGCTTTTAGAAACTGTTTGTAATTGTGAAGGCATGAGGGGGAGAGATCGGAGAAGCCGGGAAAGCGACAACCAAATAAGAAATCAAAGCGTTTTCCTAGGGGAAAGTTGGGTATTTTCTCGATCTACCCTTCGATGCTCTTGTTTATCATTAGCCATGATATTCAACTATCCATTATTTGTGTTGCGGGTTGGAAGAAAAGCATATTTGTTATGGATTAAGTTGTCGATTGCAATAAATCTTCAAAAACATGATTGAATCGTCAAATGCAATATATGATTTTTGTGACATTTTTTTGGCTCTTGAGTTGACACAATAGGAAATATCATGCTATAATCGTGTTATATCTTGAGCGGGTCATGGAAGGATTGTTGTAATTTTATGTCTGAAGAATATGAATATGGAAAATGTATTCTTAAAAGAGTTTGATTTGTAAATTCTTTAGCAGTGTTTCTCTTTTAATAGATTTGTGTCATTTTAAGGAAATTTCATATTTTTATTTTGATTCTTATTCTTTGGGTTCATTGAGAAATTTATAGAAATTCTTGATTTTCCTTTTCAGAATAGTATCAATAGCTTTATTGTTTTCTATAAAAATAATTTTATGGATTTTGTAACATAAGTCTACTTATCATGTTTACTACTAATGTTTCATAATACTTAAAGTCTATACAAATATTATAAAATCCATTAATTAGCATTAAAAATAGCTGTATACTATCATTATTCTCTAATAATTAATGTTTATTAGATTTTTTCTATAAATTTCTAGCCATTCATCATACGGACAAAGTTGAATATTCTTTTATTTAATTCTTTAACGTTAATTGTATTTTTTTAAAATATTTTTCTCTCCAAATGTCAATTATTATGAAATGAAAGGATCATTATTTAGGTTCAAATTGCAATTTATAAACAAAAAAATTGTATAAAGTTGGAAATGTTTTAAGTAAAAAATTTAGAGTTCCCGATTGAGTTGAGTTCTTATATTAATTATGATCATAAACACAAATCATCAAATTGAAAAAACAAAACTCCAATTTTAGGAGTGTAATTATTCTTGGTGTCTTATATCAATTGCCTTTTGTTTTGCTACAATTGTACATTTCTGCTTCTAAAAACTGTTTCATATTTGTATGTAATAATAATAATAATAATAATAATAATAATAATAATGTTAAACAGACATTTCTAAAAATCATCGAGTTTTATGTATTTTATATGTAAATTTTCATGTGCATTATAATTGAAGCTCATGTTTGTATTAATCAAATCAAAAGTAATAGAATTCATCCATGTATCTTAGAAGTTAAAACCTTGAAAACAATTTATTACGTGTAGATGACATTCAAATATTCTATCAGCTAGAGGTAAAACCTATCTTGCTCAAAAGACATTTTATATGTTAAATTTGAATCTTACACTAACTAGCAATGACACTATGTATGGGAGTGGGAGGGAGGAGCCACAACATCAATAATGCCTTGAAGCATTAACAAAACCATCTTCATAGTTGGTCTAAGATTTGAATCTTCAAGAATGCACCAAATTGCAACCATTAGAAACCTCTCCACCTTCTTCATATCATCCATCGCTTCCTCGTCTTTTTTCGATTAGAACATCTAATTTATCCTCAACGTAGGAATCATAAACCCAATCAGTTAGTATGGCATCTGCTCCACTTAGTTTTGAATCCACATTTCTTCTGCAACAAATGATTTCGAGTAACAACACACCGAAACTGAACACATCTATTTTTGGTGTCACCGGTGAGTTCCTACATACCCTTTGGTTCCTTGAATTGCAGTAAAAGTTCGACTTTGATCAACCTTCAAAAGCTTTGCCAATCCGAAATCAGCGATCTTGGCATTGTTATTCTTGTCTAAGAAGAATATTTTGAGGCTTTATATCGCAATGGATGATCTGAGTACCGCATTCTTCGTGGAGATACACGAGTCCCTTTGCTATTCCAAATGCTATTTGAGTTCTTTGCTCCCAACTGAGTTTTATATCTCCAAACAAGGAGTTTGATAATGACCCATTGTTCATAAACTCATACACTAACAACCTACGCTTACCTTCGTCACAGAATCCTAAAAGCTTGACGAGATTCTTGTGGTGTGTTTGGCAAATCACTTCAACTTCTGTCCAGAATTCTTTCTCGCTTTCTTCAACTGCTCGGTCTAATTTCTTGACTGCAATGGGAACTTCATTGCTGAATTCTATTAGCCTTTTGTACACGATGCCGAAAGACTCTCTCCCGAGCTCTTCATTGAACCCATTTGTTGCTTTTACAAGTTCCATGTAGCTAAAGTGCAGCAAATTGGATTTACAAGATCGAGAAACCACTTTGGGATTGTTGCGGTAGAAGTGGCGAGAACAGAAACCCAGCAAGGTAAACAGAATGAAGTTGAGAACCAAAGAGCCACCTAAGAGCAAAGACACTAGTAGAACCAAGCCGTCATTGTTTTTCTTTGCCCGAGGAGGTAATCCCTTTCTCACTTTCATGAAAGCTCTGCCACTGACTCTTTCACCTTATGTCCCGTTTGAGAGTGGTAGCTTCTTCTTCCAGCATGTTGATCCTCGGAAAACAATTACATTGCAGAAGTAATCTTGGCTACACGCTTTTTGGCAATCTTGTATATTATAAGGTTGATACCTCTTGTAATCTGATGTTGTTGGCCAATCAGTATTTGTCAATTCTACAAACTCGAAATCTTCCAAGGAGTTAGGACCATCGTCTTCACAGAACTGAGTATGAAAATCCGGTTTACAGCCTCCATACTCGTCATTTGGATCTAGTAGAGAAAATCGAGGCGGGCATGTACAGATTGCACGAGCGTCTTCACTGAGATTGCAGATACCATCAAAACCCACAAGGTCCAGCTCCTATTTCGCTCAAACTGTTACAGATATTATTCGGTTGGCTAAAAATGGCCTCCCATTTCTCATTGCTGCTATTGGAATTTTTCGGGTACGAATATTGGACCAAAACCACATCAAAATGGAGACGTACTCTATGATAATATTCTCCAGCTGAGACAGCCCTCTCTGGTGTGATAAGCTCTCTTTTATCATTTGCTCTCAACACATACAAGCAACCAGACTCATTGAATACTATTCTTAACCCAGCATTCGATAAATTAGAATCAACGGTATTCGTCCAATAATACGCATCATATGCAAAAGCAGTGGACAAATTGTTGAAATTCAGCACAACATTCCCATCTCAACTGATTAGAAAACATTCCAACAGTAATTCAAATATATATGATTATTAAAAACTAAATATCATGATAAAGTATAAAGGAAACATCCTAAGGACTCAGTTTCCCAATTTCACATTTGCAGCTCTTCTAATTTAGTAATTTAACAATAGCAAATGTGAGCTCCAACTTGATATGAACTCTTATAACTTCCCAATGGCCATCCAAAGGATTGACAAAAGCAATATTTAAGGAATGGTGAATGGTGTCATGGCAACGTATTAACTGCACAACGTAGTATATTTTTTTATTTCTTAAAACAAAATCCAGTTAATTAGTTACTGCATCACTCCCTTATCGATGTTTCTCACTTGTATTTTTAAGTCCATTAAGGGCGTTAATGGAAAGTACCTGATATTCTGGGTAGCGCAGAATGTGAGCAGGTAATCTGCCGAGGTGGTACAAGTGAAGGTGATGTTTGCATCATCATAAGCGTAGGTGTAGCCATCCGGGCAGTCTTTCTTCATGTTTTCAGAGTACAAAGTTGGCTTGCAAGCTTGCGGTGATGCATAATCTCCTTTGCAGCAAAATTGTGGCACGTCGAAAGCACCACAAGGGCTTTTGCAAGCTACAGTCTCCCTATCAGCACTTTCAACTTTGAGCTCTGACGGACACGACCCATTCAAGTCCGCCATACATCCTATGCTTGAACTATTATCTCCAGGTTCACCATGAGGCACCACCAACACAGGCAGATTAAATCCATCCACTAGGCTTACATCAAAGAAATCCATTCCAACAGAACTATCAAGCTGAAATTCCACAAGTGTAACAGGAGAAGCACCGACCCTTCCTGAACATTCTACCTTGCCGAAGCCACAATCACCGGTCATACAGGTAAAATATCCCGTAGAATTTTGAGAGCAATTCGTACGACCCCATACCTGACCGCCCCACCCCGTAGGTGCAGTGACAGTCTGCATCTCTCCTCTTTGAAGAACGAAACCAGTGGTGGAGAGGCTCGACAATTGACTATTGTTTGCAATGGCTGGCCATATGGTGTAATTACAGTTATTTGTGATAGTGAAATTAGTTGAAACTACCCCTGCAACCACAAAAAAAGAGAGCAGAAAATGTCAATTAAAGCTTGGAACTTCTGATCATGTTTCCATGGAAAAGCATTTGAAACAATTACCTGATATGAATAAATGAAGTAAAAATATAAAACATAGAGAAATCACATCTCGTAGTTGAGCCATTAAAGCAGAACAACTTAAACTACAAGAAAGATGGATTTCAGATGTAATAATACTAAACGAAAACTCACCTAGGCCCTGTTTAGGCGCTCAAAATCAGACATGTTCCCTGACTAAACCCCAATTAGTGCTCAAAGGTCATCGACTACCCCACGAGTACCTAGCGTATTTTAATACGGTGGATTAGCTAAAACTAAGAGCTAACATAAACAATTCCGGATTTTTATGTGAAAGTAAATGAGAAATAGGAAAAAAGAAAGCAATCCAAGAATGGAATACAGTGAAGAACATATAGTTAGTCAAATTTTCAAATTTTGTGTGCATAATCCACAAGTTCAAGGTTAAGAAATGAATTTAGAAAATGAAAAGACCAAGATAAAAATGGAGATATAACTACTGTTGATTACATAGTATGATTTATAACATTTCTATCAGCTTGTGTTTGCCCTGTATGATTTATTCTAAGAGTGACAATACATTGTTTCTGAATGAAAATATTTACATTTTGTAATCCAGTTATGCACATTCAGATACCAATGCTCTTATTCGGTGTTTCCAAAATACTAACCTTCCTTGACTATTTTATGAAACACCAACAAAAAATTATGGACAACATATCTAAATTTGAAACTTGCTATTTCATTAGATGAAATTGAAACAATAAATGATTATCTGAAAACAGACAGATGCCAAGACTGCAGTCATGATTGTGTAAAATGCGCAATGTCTGAGATTTCTTGTTTTTCTTTGGAATAATGTTCCTCCTCCTTTGTGTATTGGAAAAGGACCTTGAAATGTATGAATATATACGTCATAACAAAAATAAGAAAATGCTATTTTGATTTTTACAATCAGGATATAAATTACATTTCCAGTTTCTTTTCTTTTTCCAATACCGTGTACAATCAATTTTTACCTATAAGAATTAATTTTTGAAATACTATAGTGTTTTAATAGCAAATATGAATTTGAAAGTCTTGGTAAATTAAAAAAGATGGGGAAGACAAAACACATTGTTGTATATGGCTCATAATATACATGATTATTATTTAAGAGGGCTTTTGAGATGCTCGTATAATAGTAGTCTTAGGGATTTCCCCTGGAGATGCTCTTATAATATATTATATAGATTATAGTTGTAGGGAGAGGTTCAGGTGTGACACTTTTGAGGTGGTGTGACAAAGTTTTAATGGTGTGACAACATGTGGCAATTGTGTAATTAAATGGAAAAGGATGGCATAATATGAGGGGCATACACGTGTATGGTGAGGGAAGGGGGGCTGATGATGTCAGCGCTGATGTCATCACAGGAGAGAGAAAAGTTTTTTATTTCTTTTCTTTAAAATACATTTTCTCGATGATCCCGAACTCGGTTTTCGAAAATTTTTATACCGTTGGACTCGTATTAATTAGCCGGTCATTTTGAGATCCATTGTGGTCAAATAAAAACGATTTTTTTTTATTTTGGAATATTTAGTGATGACTTTACACCGAAAAACTTATCAACGATATTCCAAAACGTATCAAACGATATTCCAAAACTATTCAACGATATTCCAAAACTACGGTACACTCTCCTGGTCTTGACTATTCTAGCATGTGTACAAGAAATAAGATGAAATGCATATCTTCTTCCTCATGTCTATTCATTAAAGCAATGATATGCTGATTGCACAAGCAAAAGGAACTCCTTTCCATTCATATATTCTATTTTAATCCATGCTAAATTTTAAACCCTTTTCTGGATTATTATTTAGCTCACTTGCATATCTTCTCGATCTCTGTCTTTTATCTAATGCATTTTATCTTCAGGTCCGCCGTATTTATTCAATGATTTGCCACCATAAGTTGAAAATAGCCTACTGCGTACGTACTCGGAACAGCAGATCTATTCCGTCAAGCTTCTCAAAGCTCTCCAGCGATCTCGTCCGTCGGTAAAAGGGATAGAGATTAGACAAACTGCCGATAAATTCCTCGTCGTTGCCGCCAAAGGTAGGACGCGGTGGAGCCGAGCTATTCTGGCGGGAAAGCTCATCAGGTTGCAGGTTAGAAAGGTCAAGAATGTGAAAGTGTCCGGTGGCCGGCGATTAATCGGCGGTGAAGGAAGGAGGAAGGAGGCGCTGGAGGAAGGAGGAAGGAGAAAGGAGGCGGTGGTTTTAAATAAGGTGGGCTTTTTGTGAGAATTTTTATTTGGGCCCTTTGTCACACCATAAACAATCTGTCACTCCAAATGACATTGTCTCACCTGATCCCTCCCCTATAATTGTAAATATTAAACTTTTTACATCAACATGTTGTGATATTAAGATTACGAAAGAATTTTTTCTTTTTTATAACAAGACATTATTTATTTTGTTTAGCTTTGAAGGTATATTTAAAAGTGAGGTTGTTTTTATATAGTTTCCTATTATACGAAATATAAAAATAATTTTCAAGCTCCTAAAAAAATAATATTACAAGAGGCCCATACATCAATAAAAATAAAAATTCCGATACTATTTATTAAAAAGATAATACTAAAGTTGCTAATGTGGCTGATTCAAATGGTGTTTTTTTTTTGCTGATGTGTCAATTTTTTTGATTTTCTATTCGGTTTTCAAATCCACTGCTACCACCAGCAAACCTCCCTATCAAACGCAGCCTATGCTACCACTGTGCCAACCAACGATTGATTGCTGATGTGTCATTTTACTATATTATTTACTTAATTATCTCAAATTTCAGAAGGAAAATCTGTTGTGATTCTACGACGGGTTGATTCGGAGACTATTTAGGGTATAATAAAAAAACATTAGATTTTTTTTTGCACATGTCAAAAATTTATAGAGGGACACGAAAATGGAATAGAAAGTCCGGGACAGCAGATTATTTTCCCAAATTTCAACTTATTAATTATTTTAACTTAATTTAAATAAATTTTAATTTTAATTAAGTATAATAAAAGCATTAAAATTGTTTGACCCGTTACTACACAAGCATTCAACCTACACAAAGCTGTTATTGCTTATTTCTAAACCACTTGCTCATATTAGATCTGTTTACTTACATCTCTTGATCCATTCGATCTTTCCTTTTGTTGCGTTTTTATTTTGGATTCTGATATCAAAAATTTTAATTGATTAAAGTTATATTTGTGTGATTCAGTCTCTTTCTTTTAGGTACATAGTTTTAGAATCTATCCATGGTTGTCTTCTTTGTTCATCCAAAAAAAATTTCTAAACTTTTTAAAACGAGATTTTTCCTATCTAAGTGGTGATTTTTTCTCTCTCGGTAGGAGTTCTCATTACTGATAATCTGCAATAATATGTTTATCTGTTTTACATATACCTGATTGCAAACTCAGAATTCTTTTAGTTGGAAAATCTAACTAGGTGTTATGAAACTTCACTTATTTAATTGGAACCTATATTCTTAAACTAATTATTCTTAAGTATTTTTACTTAATTTTCCTTCGTGTGAAATTCTATCTTTTGAAGTTTGGTAATATCTTTTAGTGGCAGAGAAGTTATCTGGAGTCTTTAAAATGTAGGGAAATTCTATGGTTACTTTGTTTTTCACAAAGTAACCATTACTTTGTTTTGTCCACCATTAGATCATGGGTTAAAACCTAATCTAATGGTGGATAGGACAAAGTACAAACAAAGTAGAGGAAAAACAAAGTGACCATAGCCTACACCTAAAATGTATATACAACGGTTAGAAAAGTTAAAATGAATTTTATTTATCACAAAATGAATTATTAATAACTATGCATATATTTTACCTTAATTGAAATGTTTCAAATGTATGGTCAAATTACCTATAAGTTTAACTCATCACGATCTCTTTAATTCGGTACTAAATAAATCATCAGTAAGTTGAACTTTTGATCTTTCTAATATGACATTGTTATGTTTTACAAGTTGCTTAGGTAAGCCATTAAATAGCTATAACCATTTCTCACACTGTCACTTGAAGCGAGCTTAGCCCTTAAATAACTTAATCAAATTATCACGCTATATATCACAATTGTTGGTTACTATCTAACCAAAAGTTAAAAGATATTTTAACTTCTTTTTTTTTTTTTTTTTTTGTATAAAAAATCCTCAGTTTAACTTAAATTATTTAATTACAAAATACAAATAAAAGAGAGAAAGGAAAAGTTAAAATAATAAAATAAAATTACAATACAAACATTCTACTAATTGAATTGATACTTTTATTGGTACTATAAATTGGCATAAAGCTAGTCCTCTCCATTTCTCTTCACAAATCGTCCCTGCAACAACAGAGGAAAAAAAGAAAATGATAAAAACATAATAATAAGGAAACTAAACTAAAATTTTTTTCCAATTTTAAAGAATAAAAATCTCTAAGATTTTCCAAATATCAAATAGATGAATGTGGAGTATATGGAACCAATAATCAGAGGGAGGCCAAGTAAGGGTGGGTGGTTTTATGAATTCTATCATCTAAGTCCAAAATTGTTCATATGTAAGTTCAAATTTTAATATTAGTGAATCTACATTTAGAAGAAGAAAAAGAAAAGAAAATACCTTTAAACGGGGACGTTTCTCGGCGTTAAGTTTACGAACTTGATAACGAATACGCTTAGAGAAGAGACGGCTTTGCCTCTTCTCCTTGTATCTTAAAACACTGGCTTCTCTTTTTCCAGCTTTCTCCAGTTCTGGGACTTTCCATATATTCCCCTCTTCAGTTCCCTGCACCAATTTTACTCTTTTCCTTTCAAATTTAGTGCATGCAACTAATATTACATAAAACATTAAAAAGCACTTACTGATCTATTTGTACGTACTTTGCATAATTTAAAAATAATACTTCTTTTGGTTTTCTAGAACCATATAACCATATATAAATATATGTTTTGAATTTTAAGAAATTGTTTGATTCTCTATTTTTGTATGTCACTTCTCCTTTTTGCTTTAATATTCTAAACATAAGAGATTTTATTATAAATGTAGAGATCACGTGTTACCTAAAGACTAATTGTTTGATATCACGTGATACTTCAATACATTTTATTGAATTATAAATATATAAATTCTATGCATTAAAATACAAACATTAACCTTGGCCTTGTCTAAACTAAGTTATAAACCATATATTGTGTCATTGTATTATTATCTTGAGCCAAATATATAGTAGAATACATATGAATCCAAAGTTAGATGTAACAACCAATTGAGTAATTGATTATTGAAGAGGAAAAAAAATCAATTAGTAGAAAAACCAATGGGAAGAACAACCATCGAATATAAACAAAAAGCTTACAAAAAGTAAAGAGATTTTATCTACTAAGCAATGTTTTGGTGGTTATTACATTTCACTAAATCCCATGATTGTAAAAAGTGAAAACTCAAAAAAGTAAAGAGCTTTTAACATACACTTAAAAGTTTTCATGTACAAGGAATAGATATAATAAAATATATTTTTGATGCATTTGGTATTTTATTATGGTGAAATTTCAAAAATTTATTAAAAAAAATTCTTAATATGTTTATTGAATTAAACACTATTACAGTACAAATGAGTTTGCACACTAAATAAGAAGACATTAAATATTATTATTGTTTTACTTATATGCCCTCAATTGATGATGCATTTTATAGGGGTACATTAGTAAAGTGAGGGTTAGTTGGTAGATATGTGCACATTTTATGGGACAAAAGAATTAGTTATTTTGCACATAGTTTTGAAATGGAGGAATAATATTTATTTATAAATTTATATTTAATAGATTAAAGGGAGGTAGTAGATGTTGTTTTCCTAATTAATTAATTGGATAAGCAACTTGAAAGTCCTATTCTATCTGGCAAGAGAAGAGACCATCTTCTGTCCGTGCCTTTTCTTGGTTCATAAAGTTGAAAAAGTGGATTTGGCCACTTGTTGTAGGACCGTATCATCTTAATTTATACGCATTACTACCAATTATTACGTTTTCTTTACGTTTACAAATCTAGACACTTTTAAGGTTTTTGGATAAAATTACACTTCAACAAAAACAATTCTAAGTTTCGTTCCTTAGAAGTTGGCTTACCTGAACAATTACCAGGCTCTCCAAAACCTGCTGATTACACCCCTAACACCACCTTAGCTTCCAGGTTCAAATCGAGTCCCAACTATTTAATTTAGATCTCTCGGTGGATTTATTCAGCGGTGTCAGTGATGCTTGGGAAAGAGATTTAGGCCGGAGCCAATGTTGCCTGGTGTTAGCTATTTGGTTGTCGCTGCTTATGTGAGATATGCGCTTTAAATCTCAGTCTCTATGTCGTTGTTGCCGAAATCTAACATGCCAATGATGTCGGACAATCACAAAGCTGCTCAGAACGACAATACAACAAGGTATGGATCAAATGTCTTTATGTTTCGCTCCAACACAGACAAGGTTTGGGCCAAATATCTTTTTGTTCACGATATCACAACAAGGTGTGAGCCAAATGTCTTTCAGTTTCCTTTATCTTTCCATCTCGTCTTTCACATTTTAGGCTCAAATCTCTCAAATTTTCTGAGCTCTATCCAATCTTCCTAGACTTTCTCACCTTCCAAACGCACCTGACAAGCCATTTCAACACCAAAAAAAGAACTCTTCTAATTAATTGGCAATGGCTTTTTCACCACCAGACACAAGCAAAACCATAAAGCTACAAAGTTAGAACAGTGGTCCTCAATCCTTCAACCAAGATCAATACTTTTTATTGCTCTTGTTCTTTTTCTTTTCTTCACTTTCTTCCGCTTTCCGATCCGACTACTATCCTTAATTTCAACCTTCCTCACCAACATAGTTTCCTCTCCACTGCATTCTTCACTTCCTTCACTGTTGTTTGCAGCAGCTTCGCTTAAGAAACACAACAAGTCCATCACTCCACCACTCCTTGCTGGCTGAATGAATTCTCTGTTCTCGTAACATCCACGGATCTGTCGGGTCACACTCCTCATTAGCTTTGAAGAAGAGAGGCTGGTGGGGAGGCCATTGGAGTGGAGATGATGATGTAAGTTGAGGGTTGAGAAAGGAAATGGAAGGAGAGAGGAGAGAAAATGGAGGAAAGTGGGCTGGAAAGTGATGGATTTGCCAAAAAATTTTGGAAGGTGATGGAGGTAAGAAACGTAAAATTGTTTATGGAGAAGTATTTGGCAATTTTGTCCAAAAGGGTCGAAAATGTCTAGATTTGTAAACGTAAAACCAAAAGTGTCTATATATATAATGTGTCCTATGAAAGTGGGTCACATTTATAAAAAATAAAAAAAAATAAAAAACTCATATATTATGATACATACAATACATACGTTATAATATCATCATATTATGAACTAATCAATCAAAATATTAATGAAGACGATTTAGGGAGGTCTTAGAATTTTAGTATTCTCAATAAATCTTAACTGAGAGATACTCGGACACATAAGCTAAGAGTGTGTAAACAAACACAAACCATTCGAGTGACCATACTAAAAATAAAGAAATGATAACATGACGTGCTTTATATTGTTATTATGTTTTTAATTATACCCTAAATATATAGTTCATGAATCAATCTATCGGGCTTCATATTTTTAAGGGAGTACCGACTCTGGTAGCCCTCTATAACTTTTTCGTTATATGACCAACAAATGACAAGTTAATGAAGTACACAATAAACTAAAAAAATTGGAAGGATGGAGTGAAGAAGCAGAGTATACGTACATTGGAATTGGAGATGGAATGAAGAAGCAAGTCAGGAACAGTTTGAGGTCCATGATTAATAAAAAGGGATCCCTTATCAGACCAAACATTCAATATATGCTGATAATCGAGCTTTAAACCTGTTGCAGAAACAATCAGCAAATTAAAAGGATAAATATAAAACAAAGAGAGAGAACACTAAAATTTAACGAAGTTTGTCCAATTAAACCTACGTGTGAACACTACTAAACTAATATTCCACTAATGAGCAAAATACTAACCAACTAATCCTCCTCCTCCGACACTGCTGCAACTACTAACCTCTTCTTGATCTAATTTCTTCTCCACCACTTCCCAGTAACTCACCCACCTATCCTCACTTGCATCCCTCTCTTTCCTCTTCATTGCCTTCTTCACCAGTTTCTGATGATGATCATACTGTCCCTCTGCCCCCGGAACCTCTGAATTACTCGTGGTCGTATTGCCCGAGTCCACATCCAGAATGCCCTGCAGAGATGTGGATGTCTCGGTGCCTGTTTCCAACAGAAATGCTACCTGATCCGATACCACTTGCTCGTCGTATTTGCTTTCCGGGTGCAGAGGGAACAGATTTAATTGTTGTTTAGGGGACATAATCTTTGGGGTTAGTTCTAGTTTAAGGGATAGATACTTTGGTTTTCTTGTTTTGCTTCTTGATTTTCTTGTACATTTACTCACTGCTTTTCTTGCTTTGTTCTTCGTTGACATGTTCAAAATGTTGGGTAATAATATTCAAGAAGAAGAAGAAGATCAGCAAGAAAAAGTTTTTGGAGTACAACTTTATAATGCCACATCTACGCAAGATGCTAAGAGAGGATCTTGTTTTTATTTTCATGCTGGTGTCGGATTATGTTTGGACACGTGGAGTCCTGAGAATGGATCAATTGCTAGATTGTGTTGTTATCTGGATGGGGTTTGGAGTTGATGGATATTTTGGATCTACACTAGGGGTAAAACTGTAATTCAGCACTGGGGGAGTCAGTGGAAAATGTAAATATTTTCACGTGATACTTATTCTGCTCCACCTGAAAATTTAGGCTGTAGGTTTTTACTTTTCTCAGTTTGGTATGAAATGAAGTGTTAATTAATAGTAACTTCAATTGCAAAAAAAAAAAATGAATTCAAAATAAGGGTGTAGGCTATGGTCACTTTGTTTTTTCCTTACTTTGTCTATACTTTGTCTTTTTCACCATTGGATTAGTTTTTAACCCATGATCCAATGGTTGACAAAACAAAGTAATGGTTACTTTGTGAAAAACAAAGTGATCATAGAATATCCCAAAATAAGAAGTAGAACGATTCCTGTGAATTGTTTCTAAGGAAAATTTAATAGTTTAATTGAGTGTTATAAAAATATGTTAAATACTAGTTGAGCATCTAATAAAGATCAGGTTTGGAATGGGTGGCGCCTGGGTAGAAAAATATGTACAATGAGCGGTCTGAAGGGATGACGATTTGGAATGGGTGGCGCCTGGGTAGAAAAACATGTACAATGAGCGGTCTGAAGGGATGACGATAAGATATGAATGAACTAAATTTCATGTCGCAAATAGAGAGGAGAGAGCTGGACTTTGATATGAACTCAATACATGTACCATGCGTTTTAAAGTCGTGCGGTTCAATGCTGACAAATTTGGACCATAGCGGACAATATCTGCATGGTATTGGGGTTGGTGTTACAATTAAGGTCTTTCAAGGACTAACGGAGAGTCGGGAAACTATTTTGTGATAAGTCAGCGCTTAATCGAGGCTTAGGCAGTCAAACGACCTTCATTTACAACGGTGATTAAACCTCTGAAATAAAAGATAGTGGGGAAAATAACCGTCTAAAAGATTGGGAATAAAAGGTAATTTGGTCTCTTAAGTTTTGTATGTAGGATCAACCCGATTCAAATTAAAGTTTAGTTATCAACTCAACGTATAAATTGTTCATAGTGATCAATGATGTCCGACAAAATAACAAATAACACGTGGCGTGATCCTAGAGCTGAAACTCTACCTTGAGGTTGTTCACTCTCATTGATTGTGCAAGGCATCTTTACGATTTAGAGTCATATTCTAAATAACCAAAACTGAACCAGACTAGTATTTATTAAAAATAACTATATAGAGCAAGCCAATTAATAAAAAGTTAGTATTAGCATCCCATTAATATTATCCAGTAGACTACCTAACTTTTTGTGTAACATATATAACGGGGTTTGTTATTCACATCTACAACTCACTTTTGACAATATTATCATTTTGATATTTCTATGCCTTTAAACTAAAAATTCATCTTCTTTTAACTAAAAAAAATAGAGTTTTCATATTGAAATACAAATTCAAAAATTCATACTATCAAAAGAGTCAATAAACCCGAAAATTAACTATAAAAAAATCATTACACAAAAAAAGTTTTGAAAAAAAGAAGTGAGAAGGAGGTGGGCTCCTAAAAAGAAAAAAAAAAAAAAGGGCTTAATTTAGCCCAAGCAGTTCGAGGAACCCCTTTGGCCATGGTAGAAGCGGTTTTCTGGAGTTTATATTCGTTTGACAGTATTATATTTTTATTCGAAATCATGGAAAATCTTTTTATTTTTTTGATAGAATATGAAATTTTGGTTTAAAAAGTTAAATATATTGAAAATGCGAAATTTTCAAAAGTGGGTTGTATGTAGCTCTCCACTATATAAATGAGTGAATCATATTTCCCTTCATTCTTGTTTCATCCGCCGCTCACCTCATACTCTCACTCACAGTCTCGCTTGCTTTCACTTACCCATCTGTTTAACTCTTGTTTTATGTTCTAGCCTATAGCTTCTTCTTGTTCTTCTTCAGATCTGAGTGTATGGAGTTCTGAGTTCCGAGTATATGATTGGATTCTTTGATGGAAACTTTGAGTGTATGGAGTTCTGAATTTCGAGTATATGATTGGATTATTTTTTGCAGATTTACGAGATGATAAATTATCCATCCAAAACCTATTTAAATTCTTTGATCGAATCGTTGGCTTCCTCTTCGATTTCTGATCTCATAAGCTTCTAAACAACTTGAGTGTTCACGAAAAAGAACCCCCAGTTTCAGATCATATTGGGCGAGTTCTTAGTACATGATGTTTTGAAGTTTGAACTGCTTATTTGTATATGTTGATTTTTGACAGTTTGTATACCAAATTGGTGACTAAATTACACCAGCGGTACCCAAGCTATACCATCTTTTTCAAACTGATACCTAAAAAACTATTTTGCACAACTAAGTACTCAAACTAACGATTACCTCCTAAAATGGCACCTAATGACCTGCTATAACAAGTCACACTCAAGTCAACAATGGTCAATGTTAGTTTGTTGACTCTCTAATCACACTCAAGTCAACGATGGTCAATGTTGGTTTGTTGATTCTCTAAAAGAAAATGACTAAATTAACCCTTCCATCTTCTTCCTTCTTCTTCATTTTTCTTCATATTTTTTTCTTCTTCCTCTTTTTCTCTCCTTTCTTTATAAATTTTTTTCAATAAATATCAAATCCGGCAAAAGTTGGTCCAAGATCCGGAGTTTCCAAATTTCGGCGTCGACATTCCGATTGCCGCCGGAATCTGGAAATTTTCAGATTCTGGGCCGACCAGGGATTTGGAATCCCATGTCGTTCCAGATCTCGGCGGAGACCTAGGCCACCGGGATCTGGAAATCTGAGGTCGTGGGCGACCAGAGAGAGAACCCAGGTCGCCGCCAGGATCTGGAACGACATGTGATTTCCAGATCCCTAGTCGGTCTGAAATCTGGAGATCCAAATTTCGGCGGCGGGGGCCAGGCGACCAGGACCAAATTCAGACGGGTAATGCCTTGGAATCTAGATCGTGTTTGTTTTTTAAAGTAAAGGAAGAAGAATAAGGAGGAAATAAGAAGAAAGAAGAGTAGTTATGGTGAAATGAGGGAGATATAAGAGAGAAGGTAGAATGAAGGAAGAAGGGTAAATTGAACTTTTTACATTTAACGGTCAACAAAAAAAATTGGTTAAACTTGGTCAAATTTGAGTAGACCAGCGTTGATTTTGTTGTTAACCTGCTATAATGGGTCACTATGTACTAATTTGAGAGAGGTCATCGATAGTTTGGCTACTTAAATGTGCAAAATAGTTTTTTAGGTACCAATTTGGAAAAGAGGGTATAGTTTGAAGACCGCTGGTATCATTTACCCATAAATTGGTAGATGAATGAAAAAATTTATCATTATTGTTTATTTAATTTGTAAAAAGAATACAAAAAAGGGCTTAAATGACTAATATTTTATATTTCGGTTAGTTTGGTTGGTAATTGAACCGAACCGAACAAATTTGGTTATGTAATTATCGGTTTTATTCTTAATATAATACGGTTCGTTTCTCAATAATATAGTTTTTTGGTTCGTTTAACCACTGATTCGGTTCGATTAGAAACTAAACCGGACTAATGCTCAGCTATATCTCTACAACAAAAACATCTTTAAAGAAAAATGCTTCTTCTATTTTTCTTTAACATTAAAAAAAAGGGAAAAGTACAAAAATCAACCTCGTGGTTTAGGCGATTTGCAAACATAATCTATGTGGTTTGAAAATTTACAAATAGGTACCATGAGGTTTGAACCGTTAGCAAACTCAGTCTAATTTTCAAAACAATGTTAAAATTTGTTGTCGTGGCAAAAAGTGATATTTCATGGAGGGTATTTTTGTCCGTTGAAAAAAATAACTCATAAAACGTTACATATTCTCTCTTCGCATCCCTCTATTCTCTCAAAGATTGTTCAAAGATAGACATTTTTTGTGAATCAAAAATACAAAATTCGATACGTCAACAAGTTTCTGAACAATTTCATACGGAATTTTCGAATAAAAAGAGAAAATCACATAGAATTGACAAAAATACTCTTCTAAGAAATATTAATCTTTTTGCAACGTCAACAAATTTTAACACCGTTTTGAAATTAGACTAACTTTGCTAACAGTTCAAAGCTCATGGTACATGTTTGCAAAATTTTAAACCACATAGATTATGTTTGAAAATCACTTAAAGCACGAGGTTTATTTTTGTACTTTCCCCTAAAAAAAATGCTTCTTTTATATTTCTCTTTGATTCGGTTATTAGGTAAAGTATAAAAGTATATATGTGCAACCAGTGGAGGAATTAAGTGTGACAAGGTGTTTCAATGTGACAAGTTTTATGGCGTGATAATGTAGGACAATTTAGTAATTTAATAGAGAAAGATGGCAAACTTGTAAATAGAGAGAAAAACATGTCATGCATAAAAGGAAGGAAAGAGAATGAGGGTGATGTCAGCGGTGATGTCATCGCAGGGGAGAGAAAAAAAGTTTTAATTCTTTTATTTAAAATACATTTTTCCTATGTTTCCGAACTCATTTTTCAAAAAATATATACCGTTGGACTCGTATTAATTAGGTGGTCATTTTGAGATCCATTGTGGTCAAATAAAAATGATTTTTTTTTCAAATTTCTTTGATTTTTATCCATTTAACCACTTTCATAATTTATTGGGACTAAACTATGCGGAATTTGGCTTTAGTCTAAGAATTAAAGTTTCTTAAAATTACGATATACATCTCCTGGAATCTTATCAGAATTTTTTGGGCGATTTTTGAACTTTTTTTAATTTTATCCATTTAACCACTTTCATAATTTATTGGGACTAAAATGTGCGAAATTTGGCTTTAAACCAAGAATTAAAGTCTCATAGAATTACGATATTCTTGAATTTTTCTAGAATTTTCTGGGCGATTTTTGGAATATCAGAGTATTATTTTGGAAATACCAAAGTATTCTTCTTGGAATATCAGAGTATTATTTTGGAATATCAACATATTCTTGTTGGAATATCAGAGTATTCTTTTGAAATACTCTGATCTTCTAAAAGAATACTATCATATTCCAAAAAGAATACTCTGATATTCCAAAATAATACTCTAATCTTCCAAAACAAAAATCTGATATTTCAAAAAGAATACTCTGATATTTCAACAAGAATACTCTGATATTCCCAAAGAATACTCTGATATTCCAACAAGAATACTCTGATATTAAAAAATAATACTCTAATCTTCCAAAAAAATACTCTGATATTCCAACAAGAATACTCTGATATACCAAAATAATACTCTATTCCAAAAATCGTTCAGAAAATTCTTGAAAAATTCCAGGAGATGTATATTGTAATTTTAAGACACTTTAATTCTTGGTTTAAAGTCAAATTCCGCACAGTTTAGTCCCAATAAATTATGAAAATGGTTAGATTTATAAAAATTAAAAAAAGTTCAAATATCGCCCAGAAAATTTCGGAAAAATTCTAAGAGATGTATATCATAATTCTAAGAAACTTTAATTCTTGTACTAAAGCCAAATTCTGCACAGTTTAGTCCCGATAAATTATAAGAGTGGTTAAATGGTAAAAATCAAAAAAATTTGAAAAAAACATTTTTATTTGATCACAATGGATCTCAAAATGACCGTCTAATTAATACGAGGCCTATAGTATAATTCTTTTTGAAAAATGAGTTTGGGAACATCGGGAAAATACATTTTAAAGAAAAGAATTAAAAGATTTTTCTCTCTCATATGATGACATCAGCGCTGAAATCATCAGTCCCCTCACCCTCTCTTACACTCCCTTCCACGTAAGCCTTTTTGAATTTCTTTACAATTATGCCAAATTTCCACATTTAATTATAAAATTGTCACCATTGTCACACCATAAAAAGTTGTCTCACCAAAATTGATTTGTCACACTTGATGCAACCATGTGATCTTTTTAAACAAATGTTCCAACAATGGTTTTTTATTTTATTTTGGAAAAAACTACAAAAATAAATCATGTAGTTTCAATCATTTTCAAACACAATTCTCCCCTTTTAAAATTTTGCAAACAAGTACCTTGTGGATTTCAAACGCTCAGACAACGATGTCAATTTCTTCTCCCAAATAGTATTCCCTTTCAGTCTCATAGCTCATTTTAAATCTAGTATGCTTCTGTCGTCGAAACTTTTGACAGAGTTGCAGTAATAATGCTGATAATTATGATTGATTGATGTTTTGCTGCATTATTTTTCTCTCTGTTAAACGTTATTTTGTAGTTATTAAACAATATATATCACTTAAATAACTATTCGGTTCAAAATTGATGAAAATAATGTCTTTTTACTCTAAAAAAATTAACATATACCAGTAAAAGTTAGTATTATTATCCAACTAGTATCTAATTGCTAATAATGAAAAGCACATAGTACGTATTTGCAAATATTTATACCACAAAGATTATATTTGAAAATAACTGAAATCACATAATTTATTTTTATACTTTTTCCTTTTAATTTTTTTCATTCAATTAAATTTATAAAATAAAAAATCATAATCATTTAAAAATACAAATAAATTGATTTCGTTTTTCATTTAATTATGTTTATAAAATTAAAAATCATAATCATTACAGATACAGATAAAATTTAGCATCAAAGTAAATGCAAAGAGAATTTCATGGCTTAAATAAATAGAGAGGAATATAGGAAGGAGATTATTGTTAAGCAATGTTTTAGAACTTGGATTGGACCGACTGGTTCAACTGGAAACCAAATTAATGTGCTATCTGAATTAGGCTGAGTTTTTCATTTCTACAATCTAGAGAGAAATTTCTTGAAAAAAAAAATTATAAAAAGAAATATATTAACTGAGTACAACTCATATATAATATGGTAAATTAGACACTGGCCTCAGTAACGCTTAGCCCACCAGATTTATTAGTTTAATAGAAGAGAAAAAGACAACTTTGTTTTTGAGCTTCTATGCCATAAGACAGTTTTAAAAAAAAGTATTACAATTAACAATAGTTTGTCAATATTATAATGTTTTTGTCAAGTAAACAGTTAATAGAATCTTTTTTAAAAAAAAAAAAACATTATTGAAAGGTATTTTAAGTGTTGTAATTAAAGTGTAGGCTATGGCCCTGTTTGTTTGTAGGAAAATAATTTACAGGTAAATGTTTTCTAGAATTTCCAGTGTTTGTTTGACATGGAAAATAAGTCAAAGATAAAATATTTTCAGTCAACTTGAAAATCTATTGAAGAATTTGGGAAAATGTTTTCACTCCTCAAAGGAGATGAAAACATTTTCCAAAAACAAGACCATCCTCTCTCAGCAACTCCTCCTCCTTCTCTCGACCGTCACTTAGTCGTTCGCAGCCGCCGGCCGTCCGTCTTTTCCGCCGTCCGTCGACCATCCTCTCCACCGCCGCTGACCGTCCTCTCCGCCGTCTTTCCTGCCCGTCCTCTCCGCCGTCCTCACTCTTGAGGTAATTTCTTGCGCTTCTTCCTAATTTCTTGCGCCTCTTGAGATTGATGTTTTTGGAATTTTATGGGTTTGGATTGACATTTGTGGATGTGTTTTGAGTATGGAGATTGAAATTTCCCAATTCTTCTTATTGCTGAACTTAGTTTTGCTGCTGGATTGAACTTATTTTTATGGGTTTCCATGGATGAATCTTGTTTTAGCTCATACATTATTTTCCAGCATTGTAACCAAACAACATAAAATATTTTCCAGTGTTGTAGCCAAACACAGAAAAATATTTTATTTTCCTGTAAAATGTTTTCCTTGTAAAATATTTTCCTCTTCGGAATATTTTCCTGCAAACAAACAGGCCCTATGATTACTTTGTTTTTCTTTTACTTTGTTTATACTTTGTCCTATTTACAATTAGATTAGGTTTTAACCCATGATCTAATGGTGGACAAAACAAAGTAAACAAAGTAACCATAGAATTTCCCTGTAATTAAAGTTTCCAACAACCACGTATCTCTACTTCTTTTTACAATTTCCTTCTCTTTTTGCATTTCCGAATCTCATATGTGATTTCACTCTAATTTTTATCCAATGATTTTTGTTTTCGAGAAATAATTAACTAAAATATTAATTCTTAATTAATTACATATATAGTGTTAAATTGTTATCGATTGAAGTGTTACGTGTCAGCAAACTATAAGTTTGACATACTACATCATCTGTATGTCAAACATATAATAAAATTTCTTTTCTTTTTTTCTTTTCTTTTTTGATGAAACTCTAATTTTCAAGTGGATTGTTGATAATCTTTTATTGAGTAAAATTAGGGCTGTAAACGAGCCGAGCCGAGCTTTGGCCTGCTCGAGCTCTAACTCGAGCTCAGAATGATGTTCGAGCTCGGCTCGTTTAAAAGCTCGGTTGTTCACGAGCTGATCACGAGCCGAGCTCGTTAACAAGCTTACGAGCTTGCTCATTTCGGTGTTCGTGATCAGCTCATTTGTTGTGCTCGCGAGCTTTGCTCATTAGAAGCTCGTTAATTTTGCTCACGAACGAGCTCGTTTATAATGTTCATGAACAAAATAAAATCAAATTTAGGGGAAATTCTATGGTTACTTTGTTTTTTACAAAGTAACCATTACTTTGTTTTATCCACCATTAGATCATGGGGTAAAAACCAATCTAATGGTAAATAAAACAAAGTGAAAACAAAGTAAACAAAAAAGAAAGTGACCATAGCCTACACCCAAATTTAGTACCATCAAATAATATTAATTGTATACACACAAAACAAAACATCCTTAGTCAATCAGTGGCTAAATTAGCAAACTATAATTTAAAACAATAATAGGTAAATAAAAGTTTAAGACTTCATGAATCTTCTCTCTTTGCATCCCATTTTTCTTCCAAATCGCGTCCATCGCACTTTGCAATATCAAATTCCATATTCAACAACGTTAACTTGTTGGTCATCTTCCAAATTGTGCATATTTCAAAAAAGATAATAGAAAATTAGTACTATAACTCCTACAAAAGAACAAACACAAACTCAAAAAATATAATACAAAAATATACCATTTTTTTCTTCAAACCATGTGAGGCTCTAACCCAATCACTAGTACACATCAACATCTCCACAGTCTTGGAGCCCAAAGATGAACGATGAGGTGAAATAACTCTACCTCCGGCACTAAAAGCCGATTCGGATGCCACCGTTGTGATTGGAATTGATAAAATATCACACGCCATTATTGACAAAATAGGAAACTTCAAACTGTGATCTCTCCACCAATTCAAAGCATCAAATGGAGGGTGTATTTCATCATTGTGAACATGGTTTCTTTCCTCTAAATAGACATCTAACTCTGATTTTTCTGTTGGAAGAATATCAACACTTCTCATCATACTATCAAATTGTGCCATCCCTCTAGATTTACCTTTCCTGGATCTTAAATTGGAAGATTGTGACTGACTTTCATTTTGAGATAGGTTTTCCATAAGTTTTGCTTTGTAAGATAAAAGGTATTCTCCAAAAAGACTGTGCAAACTTTGAATCACCTCATTCATGTACCTAAATGCATCATCACTAGAGTATACCTTACCAAAAGCAAATTCAATAAATGGAATTTTGTTTCTAGGGTCCATCAAAGCAGCAAGTGAGATCAACAAATTACAATTACCCCAATACTTATCAAACTTAGATTTCATCCTCAAAGCCATTCCTACCATACAACTATCTTCACTCAAACTAGCATCATTCAATATCTTTTTTTATATGGTATAGTTCAGGAAGAAATAAATTAGAGGTAGGGTAATCAGTTCCTGAGATCACATTAGTGGTAAGTTCAAAATCCTCAAGAAAATCACACACATGTCTAGCCTTTTCCCAATCATCTTCAGAAGGCAACGTCTTATAAGCTAGATCTCTTTGAGCATAACGAGGAAAAACATCCTTATAACCTAATGCAACAACTAACATAGCATACGTAGCATTCCACCTTGTTCTAACATCAAGAATTAGCTTTCTTTTAGGCATTTTCAATTGGCTAACAATTTCACCAAAAATTTGTATACCAATATGTTTCACACTTGCCCGCACATTTCTAATTAATTCTCCAATTTCAGACATACCATCTTGCACAAGAATATTCAATATATGTGCACAACACCTAACATGAAAAAACTTTCCATCCAAAGGAAGACTAGCAACATATTTCAAAGTTTCTTTCAAATAATTCACACAAACATCATTATTGCTCGCATTAAACATTTATGCAGAACATCTGAAAGCACAAGACCCGTATGTGGTGAAGGAACATCAATAAAATTCAAAATGCGTTTCTGCAATCTCAAAGTAGAATCCACAAAATGACAAGTGACAACCATATATCCAATATCTTTCCATAAATCTGTGGTTATACTAATTCTATTGGTACTACTTAAAAGATTCTTAATCATACTTTTTTGTAACTCATAAGTTCTAAAACAATCATCTCTCAAAGTATTTCTACCAATTTTTTCCCAGTTTGGAGTATTTGTTTTCATAAAGACATGAAACAACTCATATTCAGCAAAATTGAAAGGAATCTCATGCGCAACAACCATATGAGATAAAGCTTCTCTAACCTTAGCAAAATCATAGACAAGATTCTCCACCGTATTAACACTCTTTGATATTCCAGCAGTGGTTGTCAAAGATAATTGCTTCTGCCTTCTCAATTTGATTTGTCTTAGTGTACAACACTTCAAATGTCGAAGGAAATGTGTAGTGGCACCGGACTTTGTTTTGGCCATCCGTGCCTTGCAATGAGTACACTCAAATCGTATAGTCCCATCAGAAAGCTTGACTTCTTTGAACTCATTCCAAACTGGCGAAGTTTTTTTCCTTTTCTTTTTTTCAAAAAGGTTTACTTCTTGCTCATTCTCTGCAATCTCAGTCTCAGATGGAGATACAATCGGAATTACCAAATCTGGATTATCTTCATCAATGTTTTCTTCAAAAGGAGTAGAAGAAAGTTGCTCTGAAGTATCCATAACTGCCCTACAAATAGACAAAATAGAGTTTGATTTATTTCAATATATTCTGCTCTTTCTTGGATTAATAAAGAGATAAAAGTTCTTAAATTGCAAATAATATTAGACTTAAATAAATAAAAGCATACTCCACGAACGAAAGGATATCAAATTGTACATAGACTTAAATAATTAAAACAACACTAAGTCATACTCATTACACAATAAAGAGATACAAGTTCCTAAATTGCAAATTGCAATCGATAACAAAAGATTAAAATGTTTGAAACTCTTATCACATAATTAAAACAACATTAAATATTTGATAAAACAACACTAAGTCATTGGTCTTTGAATTCTTCCCATCAAATTAATTTCTGCCACTTTGCAACTCTTCAAATGTCGGTGCAAATGGGTAGTGACACCAGATTTTATTTTAGAAAATAGTAACTTGCAATGATTACACTCATACTGAACAGTCCCTTCTGGAGACGTGATTTCTTTAAACTCATCCCGAATAGTCGATGTTGCCATAAAAAAATCCTTGATATGTCTCGAGTTTTCTGGAAAAAAAAGTCGAAGATATAAAATTTTACCCAAAACCAACCACGTAGCCTAACAATAATTTCAGATTTATTAGCTACTATAACAGTAATAAAATAACAGCTCAATATCTGTAACTACAGCAGAACAATCAGCTAAGTATCACCTACCAAGTCAACAAATCCGAGGCAATAATTAAGTTCAAATTCTCTTAATTTCTTACTGTTATTAATCCGAGGCAGTTAAACAAATCAAACGACTAAACTGTTAAACAAATCAAAGATGAACACGACAGTTAAACAAATCAAACGAGTAAACTGTTAAACAAATCAAAGATGCAGTTAAACAAATCAAAGATGAACACGACAGTTAAACAAATCAAACGACTAACCTGAGGCAGAAGATGCACGAACGCAGAGATGAACGCAACAGAGAACTCAGAGATGAACTCAGCCGAGAACGCAACATAGAACTTAAAGCAGAGAGAAAGTTTGAACAAAAGGAAACCGCAGCTAGAGAAAATGCAGGCTAGAGAAATCGCAGATGATCGAGAAGAGGGCTAAACGCAGAGATGAAGGAAATCGTAGATGATCGAGAAGAGGGCTAAACACAGAGATGAAGGGGCGGCGACCGGCGGGTTAGGGTTGAGAGGAAGGGTGGCTGTGTTTGTTTTGAGAGGAAGGAAGAAAGGTTTTGTTTGTTTTGAGATGGCTTTATATATTTTATGTTATTTTTGGTTTCTTTTACACATTAATTAATTTCATATGTATTATACATTTTTTTTTAAAAACATATCATGTATTGTACATATATAGTATGTAGTATTAATTTTTAAATATTAAAAATTATAACCGAGCTATTTAACGAGCTTTTATCGAGCATGTTCATGAACTTGTTCACGAGCCTATAGACGAGCTTGTTCGCGAGCTATCGAGCCGAGCTTTGAGTTGCTCAAGCTCGGCTCGTTTACAAGTCGAGCTTGAAAATCGTGTTCAAACTCGGCTCGTTTACATATCGAACCGAGCCGAGTCGAGCTTTTATCGAGCCGAACGTCGAGCCGCTCATGAGCAGCTCGGCTCATTTACAGCCCTAAGCAAAATAGAAGTTGTGTTGGAGTAAATAATCTTATTTTCATAATCTTTAAATAAAAAATTAGAATTTTAATGGATTGGTTGGGTCAATTGTAATTAACTACTCCATTACTGTTATAACTGTAATTAGCTCCTTTTTTTATAGTCATTTGTATATTAGTTCTATTTTTTTGGCAAAAAAACACTGTTTGGCCTTTTAGATATCCCAAATTTGTGTATTTGGCCACTAACTTTTCATTTGGTCACATGTGGCCATTCACTTTTATAATTTTGTCATATTTAATTATTTATCTACTAATTTAGTAAACTTTTACCATTTTCCAATGAAAATGAAGAAAAAATAAAAATGTTAAACATTCAAATTCATCTATTTTAAATAACAAAATGATACTAAAACTAAAAATTATCAACTAATACGAATGCAAAATGTTATAATTAATACTGTAAGGGTGATATTTCACCAAATTACAAAGGTGAATGACCTAATGTGACCAAATAAAACGTCAGTAAACAAATACACAAATTTATGATAAGTCAGTTGCCAAATAATGTTTTTTGTTTTTTTTTTTCTAATTGATGTACCTCTCTTATTATTAAATCCTTCATATTTTTTAAGTTCTCAATTTTTATTCCTTCTAGTTCTCAAAATAAATAAAATATAAGACTATAAAAACTAGACTCTCATTCCCTTAGTCAATGACCGATCAACTACAAGTTGATTAGTCACTTTTAGATTAAAATCTAAGTGTTTAAAAGAAAGTGGATCAATTAATTGAACTTTTTTTAAACTCTTAAATTAAGATCTAACGGTGATTGGTCAACTTATAGTTGTTGGATCATTGACTAAGGGAATGAAACTCATAACAATTATTAGCATTTTCAATGAAATATTTCATTATATATACATATGTTTTTTTATTTTTAGGATAATCAATATTAAGAAATATGCTAAAACTAAAAGATAATTATATATGGAATATCGTATTCCGAATGTAACTTTCTAGAAATAATTTAAAATTAATGATATATGACTTATATATTATTATGGCTTAACTACCCTACTAACCCCTAAAGTTAACAATTTTTTTCAGTTTAACCTTTTATGTTCTTCGCTTTCCATTTTAACCCCTCAACTCAAAAAAAATGTCACTTTAACCCTTTTCAACACATGACCAGTTGCACCTAAGGAGAGTGTAATACACTCTCTAGTAAAATATTGTTTTGACCCTTTATACTTTTTTTTTTTCGGTCCCTCATTATTATTTTTCTTCTTTCTTCTTTCTCTTTTTTTTTTCCAAATCCTTCTTTCCAGAATTCTGGAAATTCTCCAGATATCTGGAAATTTTTCCTGAAATCTGGAAATTTCCAGCCATAAATTTCCAAATTTCTAGAATTCCAGAAATCTGGAATTTCTGGAAAAATTTCAAGAATTCTGGAAATTTCTAGAATTCCAAAAATCTGGAATTTCTGGAAAAATTTCAAGAATTCTGGAAATCTGGAAAAATTTGGAATTGAAAAAAAAAGGAGAAGAAGAAGAAGAAGAAAGGAAGAAAGAAGAAGAAAAAGAAGAGATGAAAAAGAAAGAAAAATAACATTTAATGGTCATTTTGTAATTTACAAAAATGAAAAAGTTTCAAATTTGCCCCTCCACTCTCTTGCTCTTGCCACGTAGGCGCTAGGTTTTGCCACGTAGGCGCCACGTAGGACCAAAGGGTTAAAGTGGCTTGTTGTTTTGAGTTGAGGGATTAAAATGAGAAGCGAATAACATAAAAGGTTAAACTGAAAAAAGTTGCCAACTTTAGGGGTTAACAAAGTATTTAAGCCTATTATTATTAATATTAGGCGCAACCATTCTCAGTCCCCTAAGCTTGACACTTTTTTCAGTTTAACTCCTCATATTTAAGGATTTCCACTTTAACTCTTGAACTTAAAAAAGCAGGTCATTTTGACTTCTTAGTTCTATGTGGCGCGTACGTGGCAAAATAAGGAGAGTGGAGAAGAAAATATGAAAATTTTTCATTTTTACAATTTGCAAAATAACCTTCAAATTATTATTTTTCTTTCTTCTTCTTCTTCTTCTTCTTCTTCTTCTTCTTCTTCCCTTCCTTTTTCTTTTTCCTTTTTCTTTTTCTTCTTTCTTTATTTTCTTCTTCTTTCTCATTTTTTCCAGAGATCCAAAAATTTCAGAAATCTGGAAATTTACAAAACAAATTTGGAAATTTTTCTGGAAAATTCAAGATTCCAGATTTCTGGAATTTTTCAGAATTCTGGATATTTCCATAAGTCCGAAAATTCCAGAAATTTAAAATCTTTTAGATTTTTCTTGGAAAATTCTGGAAATTTCCAGAAATCCGAGATTCCATAAATTTGGAAATTTTGAAATTTTCTGAAATTTTCAAGAAATCTGGAAATCCCAAACTTTTAGAAATTCTTGAAATCCGATGGATTTTCAAGTAAAAAAAATGAAAGAAGAAATAAAAGAAGGAAAGGCAAAAATAAAATAAAATAAAATCAAATTCAAAATTGATATTTACCGGTAAGTGTATTATGCTCACATTAAGTGAGACTGGTCATCACCTGAAAATGGTTAAACTGACTTATTTTTTCGAGTTAACGGGTTAAAGTGATAAGCTCTGACATGAGGGGCTAAACTGAAAAAAGTGCCAACTTTAGCGGTCAGTAGAGGAGTTAAGCCTTATTATTATTATTATTATTATTATTATTATTATTAGAGTTGTTCAAAAAGAACCTTTGTGGTATCACATTTTTTCAAAAGAAGAACTGTGGTTTACTATTACTAAAAAAATTTTGTGGTTTCACAATTTTTTTCAAAATTGCAAAACTCTATATTAACGACTTGAAAATGAAAATTTTCAAGAATTAAACTTGTTTAATATCATGTTTACCATAGAATCACATTTATGGTTTTCGAAAATCATCATTTTTTAATCTTTCTCTCTTTAAACATCGACTTTCTCTCTCCTCGTCAAACTCCATCCAAATGATCCCGAAATAAATGGTTGAAGAATTAAAGTTTCTTAAAACATCGTTATTTATTTGAATATATAACTTTTGAAGTCATTGGTGGTGATTTTAAAAAAGTGTTAAACCACGGTCCTTTTTTTTAGTAATAGTAAACCACAGTTCTTTTTTTGAAAAAAAGTAAAACCACATAGATTTCTTTTAGACTTTACCCTTATTATTATTAGGGTGAATAATTTAAAGGTCCCTAACGTTTTGCGAAACACACTGTTTAGTCCTCTCATTTTCAAAAACACACGAATAGGTCCCTAACGTTTTGCGAAACACATTATTTAGTCCTTCTGTCTGTTTCTCGTGACCAATATGTTAGTCAAAATGTACTTCAATCAATAGCCAATGAATGTGTTATTCACCCGGTACCAATTATTTTTAAATTGGATGTTGACTGACGTACATTTTGACTAACAGATTGGTCATCATAAACAGACGAAATGACTAAACAATGTGTTTCACAAAACGTTAGGGACCTATTCGTGTGTTTTTGAAAATGAGAGAACTAAACAGTGTGTTTCGCAAAACGTCAGGGACCTTTAAATTATTCACCCTTATTATTATTATTATTATTATTACATCATCTAGTTCAACCAATTTAAGCTATATGGTTGAACCAAGTAACCCATGACCCATTTATAAATTTCGTTTGATGTCCAGTTTAGGTTTTAAAACATCGTTGTTAAGTAATAGAGAAAGTATTCTAAGGTTGTCACCTAAGCAAAGCGGTCTAAAATTGCTTCTAAATAACTCTCTCTCCTTTAAAATTTATAGAAGTATAGATTATTACCTTATAATGTTTAGGTGATAATTATGGATATCGATCGAATATGGAAAGATTACATAAGATGTACTCATATATAACCAAGGATTCTCCTTAATCCTTTTTATTGCATTTATTTTCAAAATCTTGTCATTCAACATCATAGTGTTATTGTAGTATCGTAATTATTTTCATTCGTGTCTTTTTCGGGTTATCATGTCAACTCTAACTCAACTTAAAATTTATTTGTCAAATAAAGAATGTCACATTACTTAAACTGAAACAACAAAATTACATGTGAATTTTTTTGCGGGGAACAATATAACCTGTATAATGCCATATTTGGATGATGTAATTCAATGCAAGAACAAGTTTTTAGCTGTGATGAACACATGAGAACACAAAACAAGTATAGAGTGTGTAAAAGTTGACTTTGAAAGGAGGAGGGGGCAGGGCATGATTAACGGTTTAAAACTACCAACTGTTGATTAAGATTGACCCGACCCTGAAATTACGATGTTCTGAAAATTAATCCAGTTTAGGACCCCACCCTCCTCTCTTAATTTATTAATCACGCCTTTACTCACGGCTTTCCCCTCCTTTATAAATCCATCTCCTCACAATCTTAATTCTCAAACCATACAAACAATAAAAATGTCTATTCTTTACATTCTTTTCCTTTCCTTGTTATCTCTTTTGACTCCTCCTTTCGTCTCCTCTTCCCCACTTTATGACCCCAACCTTGTTGTACAACAAGTGCACAGGTAACTACGGTTCTGTTCTTTATGCGTTATTAGTAGTTGATTTTAGTTCAGTTCAGTAAATGTACTTCAATTCAGTTCAGTTCAGTAGTATTCAGTTCAGTTATAAAAGACACGGTTTAAGTAACTATTTATAATTCATGCACTCCAAGCTATATATATTATAGCAAACAAATGATATATAATAATGTTAATAATAAGAATTAGTGGTTCAAACAATAATTTCATATGTAATTTATATGCAGCAAAATCAATGAGACTAGAAGGAAGCTATCCTATCTATCTTGTGGAACAGGCAACCCCATCGATGATTGTTGGAGGTGCGACCCCAACTGGGAGAAGAACAGGCAAAGGTTAGCAGATTGTGCAATTGGGTTCGGCAAGGATGCTATTGGTGGAAAACACGGTAGAATTTACGAGGTGACGGACGCTGGTGATGACGATCCTGTGACCCCAAAGCCCGGAACATTAAGGTACGGCGTGATTCAAGATGAGCCATTGTGGATTATATTCAAGAGGGATATGGTAATTCAATTGAAAAAAGAATTAGTGATGAATTCATACAAGACAATCGACGGTAGAGGAGCTAGTGTTCACATAGCGGGAGGACCATGCATCACGGTTCATTACGCGACAAACATAATAATCCATGGGTTAAACATACATGATTGTAAGCCAGGGGGGAGTGGTGATATAAGGGACAGTCCACATCATTATGGAATGTGGACTCCATCGGACGGTGATGGGATCGCTATATTCGCTAGCAAGTATGTCTGGGTTGACCATTGTTCTTTGTCTAATTGTCATGATGGTCTCATTGATGCGATCCATGGATCAACGGCTATAACTATTTCTAATAACTTCTTCACTCATCATGATAAAGTGATGCTTTTGGGGCATAGTGACTCCTTTACTCAAGACAAGGATATGCAAGTTACTATTGCTTTTAATCATTTTGGTGAAGGCCTCGTGCAAAGAATGCCAAGGTTCTACTCTAAATTCATCTTTATTTTTTTATATTTTTTTGTCTGTAAGGGTATCCACACGGTCATCAGCAATAATTATTTCGTTTCGCAGATGATTTGTTAAATTAGTCTTTATTAAACAAGTTAATAATGAAACTATATAATATAAATGCAGGTGTAGGCATGGTTATTTTCATGTGGTGAACAATGACTACACACACTGGGAAATGTATGCAATAGGAGGGAGTGCATCCCCTACTATAAACAGCCAAGGGAATAGATTTCTCGCACCAAATGATGGATCTAAGAAAGAGGTGACCAAACATGAAAATGCAGCAGAGAGTGAATGGAGAAACTGGAACTGGAGATCGAAGGGCGACTTATTGCTCAACGGAGCCTTCTTCCGAGAAACCGGAGCTGGCGCTTCTTCGTCAACCTATGCAAGGGCTTCCAGTCTTAGTGCAAGACCATCTACTTTTGTCAATGCAATCACCAAAACTGCTGGTTCTCTTCACTGTAGGAAAGGCTCTCCTTGCTAGCCTAATATCAATTAATTACTACTTCTAATTAATTTCCACTTTTATTTGTATTTTCTTTTATCAACCTCTGTCTTCTTTTTGCTTTAGTTGGATTGTTCTATCATAATCACAATCCCTTTGCTTTCTTTAAAAGGAAGATCAAGCAATTGCAGAAGTGTTGTTTTTTTCTTTATTGTTTACAAGTTTTGAGTACAATGATGTCAACTTTCTTTCATATTCTAAGTTTTTGATTTGGATAATTTTGGTATGGTGAATCACAAATGTATATAATTAGACACTATAATAGCTAGTGAGAAATTTTAGAATACCCCTGCCGCGAACTAATTCTCGGTATTAACCAATCATAACAACAATTTTGTCATAATTTTTTATGACGTTAATTTCCTCAAAAATTATTCCAAATCAGCAACCTCAAACATTGGGCATGTCTACCCCTAACTAAACTTTTTGTTAAAAAAAAAAAAAAACTATCAGCACGATTTTAAAATGATATAAAATCAAGCTAATAGGAAAAATTATTTGCAAGAAAAAAGAAGTGTTCTAAAAATCAGCCGAAGTTGACCGATTTATCGGCGATTAATCGGTAAAATTGAGTATACCGTACCGATTTTAGTAAATAGGTTGTTTTAAAATCGGTCAACCGATTTATGACCAATTTATAACCGATTTATGACCGATTCAGATTAAATTAGCCCAATTAAGAAAATTTTAGCCCAAATAAAAATGGCTCATACAACTTTAATTAAATAATTAATTTTTACAAATAATAAAATAAATAAAAATCCCTAAAATACTCCGACCACAGACATTTTAACAAGCATCAAATTGAAAATTATGAATTTGGTGAACAAGATATGGTTGTATAAGAGCATCTAAATATAGTTGAAGAAAAGCATTTAAATATGTTACCTTAATTTGTTGGTAATTTTTATTTTTAAAATATTAATTTAATAAACATCGAAATATTTATGTTTGTCCATATTTTGGTATATTTATTATGATCATTTTGGACAAACATAATTATTATTATTAGGTAGTTTGGTCAATATTTTTTGTTATTTAACATGGATTTTTATGTTTTTCTAAAAAAATATTTATATAATTTATTTAAAATAATTAAAAAATACAAAAATACAAAACCGATTCATTCCCGATTCATCATTTGTGTAACTGACGGTGCCACGGCCACATAGCAATTTTTAGAACACTGAAAAAAGGTAGTGATAAAATTCTGAAATTTAGCATAATGCATTTCATTCTTCAAAAAGAAAAATGCATTTGATAAATGCTTTAGATTATCTCAACCCTAATAAACTTTATTTTAGCTTCTCTATATTCAGTTATATGGTTGCTGCTACAAAATGTTTCAAATCAAACAAGTTAACCGGCAAAGCTTCAATTTTTTTTGGGTAAAAAAGAACATGACCCAAATATGTGATATTTTATATTTTAAAATATCAAATCGGGTTGACTAATATTAGTGGTATATTGTGATGCAGTTTTTTCAAAAAGAAAAGACTGACTTCATGCACATATATTAGGTGGCATAAAATTATTTAGTAGGAAAGTATACAGTGGGAGATTGATTTGGTACATTAGACAATAAGAAACTAATTCTGAATTAACTAAATCACGTCAAAAGAAAAAATAAACGAGAAAACTTCCAGTATTAACTAATTACCGCTCTGTAAATACTACGTGAAGGTAAATTAAACTTAAAGAATGAATGAATTATGACATTTGAGTAAAATCATTGATAATTAACTTTTGCAGGGAGGAATAAAAGAGAAAAATATGTATCTGAAAAGAGATTAAAAATGACATACTCTAGAAGAAAATTTGGCTAAAGAGACAGAAAAGTAAATATAAAATCGAAATTGGTAAAATTTACAAGTAGTGGTAGCGTGAATGGTGGAGTAAATGATGGTATTACTGGAGGAGCAATACCATAAACAAAGAAATTCTAACAATCAATTCACATTTCAAACCACTCAATTATCAAAGTAATACCCTGATTAAATTATTAGAGGACGAGGTACTCTAACATTATCCGAGACCGAAAACGCTCATTTTTTTTGGAAATTTTAATAAAATAAACTATTTTCAAGTATGTTTTTAAAAAATTATGTATTTTATTCCTGATTTTGTTCATAATTCTGAGCAAAAAGTGTGATTTTGGAGTTAGAAAATTCAATTTTGAAAAAGATGTATTAAAAGGTTTTAGAATTTCAAAATGAAAGAGAGAGTTATGGCAGGGGTATTTTGGAAAAAAGTGGACTGCAGTTTGGAAAAAGTGATCTATAAATAACAATCTGTTATGAATTAATTAAGTGGATGACCATTATACCCTCGGAATATTCTAGATGTCTTGTTCCTAATGAAACTCTAATCCTTGTATCCTATATAAAAGACGCCTCTATATGGAATAAGACACACATAAATATCTTCTCTCTATATCTCTCTAGTTTATTCACGACACAATCCACTTTTTTTTTATCTACCAAATACACGGATTAATTATAAAAATAGCCCAATTTAACCTGTTTATATTAAGTACATTACACTTATTGTGAAGGGTAATGCTATTTGCATGTTCGATTGTCAAAAAAACCTTTCACACTTCGGCCTTGATTTTGCCAAGAGAACATTACGCTTTTGGACTCTCACTCATAATGTAAGGGCATTTTGGTAAAAAGCAGAGCTGGAGTGTAAAAAAATTCGACACTAGGGACCCGTATTGGTAAAACTTTTCGCAAGAGCATTTAGCGTTTCGCGAAAGTATATCACAATTTTATTCCAATATGCTGCTAAATAAGTGTTTGGTTAAATTTTTAAAACTATAGCATATAGCGTTTCAGAAGCAAAACGGAGCATTTTGCAAAAAGATTCGAATTAGAGCTTTTCGCGAAACGCTAATTTGATTATTGTAGGTTTTGACAAAATTACTCCAACTTTTATTCCTAGATTGACAATGACTCTATTTTCTATCTTATTAATTCATAATCTATACGAATTACTTTCGTTCTATATATTTTCTATTTTATAACTGTATTGTACTATTATCTTCTGCTTTTGCTTGCTTTCGCGTGGAAAATAATCCCAATTGAAACTTGTAATTGTATCAATGGCATTGCATAACTATATCTGAAGAACAACGTTAATTGATTCCGCATTTTCACAAATTCGATTCAAATCTCAATTTGGTGTCGTACGATTTTTTGAATAATTTCAATAATATCGATATAAATGAGAATCGTGAGGATACTAGAATAACTCAGATAAATGGATTGAAAGATTAAATCGCTTCTAATATATGGAAAAACAAATAAATTTTAAAGTGCGGCATGTCTTAAAGTAATTTGCAATTCTTTCAAACACTAATTATTAAACAACAATCAACAAACAACAACAGCGGTAAAACTACAGAAATCTCAAACAAACCCTACGACATCTAGAATAACCATAATGTAAGGAATACAAAAGTGAAAGATTGCTAAGGTTACTTTGAAGGACATTATTCATTTCAACTCTAATTTGAAAGTGTTTGCCAGGTGCCTAACTAATGGGTTATTTAATGCTTTACTCTTTTTACATATTGACTAATATCTATTTTTTAATATTTGAACCGCCTCCAAGAACATAATTGGAAAAAAATACCAATAAATTTTTTATGGTTTAATAAATTTGCAAATAGAAGGATATATTTTTTTTTTATAAAAGGAGGTATGTTTACAAAAACGACAAGTAAAGATATTTGATTATGTGACATGTCATATTGACTTTGATTATGTGATATGTTAATTTGTTGACTTTGATGACGTAACATAATAAAATATGAATTTTTTTTATTACATGTCATGTTGACTTGATAATATGAACGGTTGACTTGGTGATGTAGCAAATGTTGTTGGTCAATTTTCCTTATTTGTCAACTTTGTAATCACATGCCTCATTTACAAAAAAAAATAAATAAAATGAAACCACATTTCTATATTTATATTTGCAAAACATTCCAACAACAAGAATTTATCCAAAATAAATGTAAAAATAAGGAAAAAAAAATTCTCAAATAAATAAATAAATATGAGAATAAGAGTGGTTTTATTATTTCTTCTTTTGTGGAATAACTTATATTTTTTATACCTCTTTTTTCTTTAGATATTATATTTAGTAATAAGTTTAAACATAATGTTTGTGGTTTACTCAATTTATAAATAGAGGTCTGTGGTTTAATAGTGATATTCTCGTCTCCAATAAGCTCCTCTTGAGTCACCGGGAAACCTATGAAAGGGTTGGGGTTGGGAAGCCCGGTTCACCTCCGACGATCAAGTTAGCAAAAATGTCTTGGGAGAGAATAAGTAAAATGAATATATAGGTTATGTGTAAAAGATGGAGAGTAAAAGCTACCTTTTATGAAGTGACAAGAGGAGTATTTATATTGGTTTGGTAAATATGTCCTAGTTGGGCAATTTTACCTACTTATACTTGGGATTGGTGCCCAAGCAATAACGGTATTATATCGTTATCGCCCTCTGCTGCCACGTGGGCCTCGAGATCAGAGAATGTGATCATTTGGGGGACCATTGGCCTTTAATTCTCTTCTGCGGAAGGCGGGTGCGGATAGTTCTTTCCGCACGTCATTGCGCACTTATGGGCTCTGGCCTAGATGACAGCTTAATGGGTCTGTTTTGGCCCATTCGCATTTTGGGCTGTCATCAAATAGTTTACGAATAAAGGTATGTGGTATGAAGTTTTTGCACAATAAGATATCATAAATTACAAGTTTACGTTTTAACCTCAAGAAAATACATTTAAATATCGATAGAACATGTCTTTCAATGACATTTTCCACTCTCAAATCGAAATCATAAACCGTATTATGGATGTTTCACGTACTTTTATAATTTAACTGTTTACATACTGAATTGAAGTTTAAGTCCATTTTACAATTTTGCAATTCGAGCTTGGAGATCAATATTTTACCAATATATAGATATAAGTTGTTTAAAATATAAAAAAATCATTATAACTCAATAATTTGATTCCTTATACTTATGTAAAAATATTCATACCACATACCTCTATTTGCAAAAAGAATCATACCACATACTGTTACCACAAACTCCTATTTAAAAATTGAGTTAACTCGAACATTATTTTTGAAATTTTCCGTTATATTTATAATCTCATTGGCTTATGAATTTTTATGCTAAACTAACTATCATGTTCTTTTTTTATGCTAAATTAGTTATAATCATTTTTTGCGTATTTGAAAACCTATAGTCTTAAATTATATATAAAAAAAGGTGAATAATTTAAAGGTTTCGTTTTACAGAACACACTGTTTAGTCCCATTATTTTCAAAAACACACGAATAGGTCCCCAACGATTTACTTCGTCAACTGTTTATTCATTTCGTCTGTTTCTGGTGGCCAATCTGTTAGTCAAAAAGAACTTCAGTCAACTTCGTTAAGGACTAAACAGTCAACATTCCATTATTTTTTAAATTGGATGTTGATTTGAGTTACTTTTGACTAACAGATTAGCCACCAGAAACAGACAAAAAAGCTATACTTGACAGAGTAAATCGTTAGGGACCTATTCGTATGTTTTTGAAAATGATGGGACTAAACAGTGTGTTTTGCAAAACGTTAGGGGCTTTTAAATTATTCACTTTAAAAAAATTGAAATGATAAAATTTATTTTGAATATGTAAATTCTTGTATGATGATTAATTGAATAAAATTTTATTAGATATAATAAATATTTACGTTGAACCTTTAAACATCTGAACCTTTAGTTCTGCCGGTTCGATATCATGTCTGGTTTTTAAAACATTGGTGTTCAAACGTCATGGTACAGCCCATCTCCTTGCATTATAACATGAAATACTAACTTTTTGTATGATGTTTTTGATTTAGTTAGGGTTGTACAAGTTTAAGGTTTAGGTTGTGCGTTTCTAATGGTTAGCTTTAATTTTCTTTAATATAATTTGCATTGCTAACTGATATGGAATCTACTTGTGTGCTTGATTGGATTATAAAATTGAGAGTGATGGCAGATCGATCTCTTAGTAGTTTGTGGTTTTCTCTAATTAGAGATAGTATGTGACATGGCCTTCTTATGTTGAAGTTGGATCCCCTTTCAAGAGCTTGTAATTCTCAAATTGAGAATCTTTAAAATGGAGAGATTTTAGTATACTTCTGGAGATGACGTGGTACTCCACGCCAATAAATAGTAGACATGTGTCTCATTAACCAATAAGATTTTGACAATGTGTAATTAATTAAAATGTAATTCTTAGTTAATTATTTATATAAAATTGTAGATCCAAAAATAAAAACTCTAGACTCCAAAAAATAAACTCTAGACCCTAAATGATGACCCTAGATACTAACCGATATGACGTGTCATCGAATTATAAGTCCGGAGTACCACGTCACCCGTACTCCAGGAGTATTCTAAAATTTCTCCTTTAAAATGATGTTATCAAAATGATTGTTAGAGAGCTGAAAAAGATGCTACTCGTCCCTTCCATAATATAAGACCTTCTAGCTTTTTTTATGTTTTTCAAAAGAAAAGAACTTTTGTGTGTGATCAAGGGAACAATTATCTCTATTTTTGGGTAAAATACATCCATGGAATACAATCTTTACTTCTTTTTCTTTTCCACTTTGATGTACAACAAAAATATTTTTCCACTAATATACACTGCTTTTAAAAAAAAAGAAAAATAGTTGGATAGTAAGGAAGAGAGAGAATAGTGAGATGAAAGTTTGAAAAGAAGAATAGTAAATCTTTTTAAGAAGAAGAGTAATTAGTCTGTTTAAAACTAATAAAACTTTAATTTATGTTTAGAAAATATAAAACTAATGATATCTCAAATATTAATTTGTTATAGTAGGTTATACACATTTTAGTGTGATGTCATTTAAAGGTGGCATATATTAGTGAGGAAATATTTTGATTGTATATCAAAGTGGAAAAGAGAGTAAAAGTTATATATCATAAGTGTATTTTATCTCTCTATTTTTTTAATCACTTTGTTGTTTCCATAATGAATGGGGAGAGAAACATGTTTTATGTTTTTACGGAAAAAGATTATAGTTAATTAAGCTTAAATAAGCCATTTCAGTGTGATTCTTATTTTTACCTAGAAAAAGATAAGAAATCTTATATTATGGAAAGGAATGAATTAATATATTCTAAGGAACATCGATAATATTTAAGCAATTTTAATACTTTTCATGAGTCAAGTTCAGGTAAGACACTCCCTTATGGTGTGACAGCCCTCTTATGATGAGACAGGTACCAATAGTGTAATTAATTAGGTCTATAAAAATAATTTTCCAATCTTTTTTTGTTGCCAAGCCCACGACAGCTTTACTTTATCTTGTTCAAACCGCCACTGCCCACCGCCAATCTTCCATCTCTGCCGAATCTATCCACCGCTATTGACCATCTCCAACGATTATTACCTCAATCAAAGGCGGAGCCGACCATATCTACTGTTTTTCAATCCGATTCTTCCCCTTTCCTTCTTCTGCGACTACTTTACCAGTGTCGGCGCTAAGCTTCTTGCCGCTCAATTGATACTCATTTTTTCTATTGTGGTAAATCATGGCATATTTTATATTTAGAGAAAATGAGAAAGTGACCACCTGATGTAGCAATGTTTGGGTAGTTAGGAATCTGAAAATGAAATTCCAAATTAATTTAGAAAAAGAAAGTAAAAGCAGCAGCAGCAAGCAGCAGAGAAGGAGGTTTAATTTGAGCCCCTATTTCATTCGGAACAACCGAGTATTAATTTGAAACAACCGAGTATTATTTCGGAACAACAGAGTATTCTGTTGAAACAATATATCACAAAGAACAACCGAATATTTCATTCGGAACAACCGAGTATTAATTCGAAACAACCATAGAAAAATTTAAAATTAAAAATCGCTTATAAATAGCAACAATGGGTCTCAAAATGACCGCCTAATTAATACGAGTTTAGTGGTATAATTTGTTTTGAAAAGTGAGTTCGGGAGGGGCGGAAAAATGCATTTTAAAGAAAATAATTAAAACTTTTTCTTTCTCCAAATGTGACATCAGCGCTGACATCACCTCATCTTCCTTCTCTCCATTTTACACGCATATGGCTTTTTCATTTAATTACAATTTTGTCACCTTTTCATGTTCAATTAAAAAATTGCCCCTACCTCTTTTCCTTGTCACACCATAATTGGGTTGTCACACCATAAGCCCATTGTCACACCTGAGCCTTTCTCCACTTTTCATTTAATTAGGTATTGTTCGGTGATAAGAAAATAAATCTTTATAGAGTGATAAAACTTGAAAATAATATTGGAAAATAAAAGCTTTGTTGTATAATAAATGTAATATTAAACAATTTTAAATCAAAAATATATTTTGAATCATAACACTAATTTTTAGAAAATCAAACTTTAAGGGCTTGTTTGACGTTGTTGTTAGTTTTGCAGTTGTTGCGGTTTTCTGATAGCTGTTTTGATAATTAGTGTTTGGAGGACTTATAAAGAACAATTGTTGTTGACATGTGAAAAGACTAATATGAGTGTACCATTTATCAATATAAATAAATAAATAAAATAATAATAAGTTAGCGCAATTTTGCCAAAGTTTATTTGTGGTTCAAAATACAAACTAGACTTTTGGGAAAAGCTCCAATTTGGAGGTTCGAAACGCTCAATTTTGCTTCCAAAATTCTAAATGTTGTAGTTTAAATTTTTCAACCAAGCACATATATATTATCATATTGGAATAAAAATGTTATATGCTCATACAAACAGTGTTCTAAAAATCATTATGTGGGCGCGGTGCGGCTAGTGCTCCAAACGATGAATCGAGGATTTATCGGAAATTAACCGGAGATTAATCGGTTTTGTATTTTTCTATTTTTTAATTATTTTAAATAAATTATTATAATTTTTTTTTACAAAAAATAGAAAAAATTTATCGACCAAACTACCTAGAAATAATAATAACAACTATTTTTGTCAAAAATGATAATAATAAATATACCAAAATGTCGAGAAACATAAATAATTTAATGTTTTTTTATCAATTTGTTGCTGACTTTGATTGTCTACGGACTTCATAATTTTTTTAGGATTTTTATTTTATTTTGTTATTTCTAAAAATTAATTATTTAATTAAAAACAGATGAGTCATTTTTGTTTGGGCTGAATTTTTTATGTTTTGGACCAATGACTTGAGCATAAATTGGTTGACCGATTTAATTCAACCTATTTACGAAAATCGGTACGGTGTTCTCAATTTTAACGACTACTCGCCGATGAATTGGTCAACTCGGACGATTTTTAGAACACTACCTACGAAACACTGTATGTTCCCACAAAACGCTTTATCAAACACTCCCTAAATGTCCTTTCTTTTAAGATTTTGGAAAAACAATCGTACAGATATCCTTTTCAAAATCATATAACCATAATTGTTTTCGTAGGTGTTTTTTTACGATTTATCTTTACTTTTCAATTAGAAGTTTAGATAACTTACATGTTCATGTTTATAACATATCATCAAATTTTTGATCTGGTATACGGATGACGTGGTATGTCAGGCGTGTTCTAAAATTTCTCTATTTCCAACACAAGAACAAGTAAACTATAAACCTGGATAATTGTTTATAATTAATTTTACATATCAGCTATAGGAAAATCTTTTACTAAACAAATTAGAAAACAGAAAAATTATAATACAAATGTTGTGCAAGTAATTTATTATTGTAATTGGATCATGCGCAACTCAGGTACTGTATTGCAAAAAAATGTTAAATGTGTGTGATATAGAATTTTGATCATGGAATCATATTTCATATTTATGGAAAGGCAATGTTTTATAAACCTGGGCAAAAAGAATATTTAAAACAAGTGCAAACAATATTGTGAGAAGATATAATGCTTGAATTCCAGCATTTGATGGAGGAAAACAAAGATAGAAACAGTTAATTAAGAAATGACAAATATATATTAATAAAATAGATTGTTCTTAAAATAAAAGTAATTAAAAAGGAAGGAGGAGTTGCCCTACTCCTACCTTTTTAACTATGAAAGTAACTACAAATTAAGAATATCTCCGTCCCCATAGATAGGATGTTCCATTTCCATTAAACTCGTCCTAGAAATTAAAACAAGAAAGCAACGGTTGTGGCTACAGCAACAACCAAGGAAGAGGCTTTGATGACGGACGAGGATGCATGACGGGGAGCAGGAGCAGGGGTATCAGAAATAGGTCCATCAGCAGCAGCAGTAGGACCATCTTCTGGTGCAGGAGGAGAAGCAGCATCAGCAGCAGGAGATGAAGCAGGGCTGGCATCGGCTGCTTCACCCGAATCAGATGGAGCTGGAGCATCTGAGGAGGAGGTAGGAGAGGAGGCTGGGGCCTCACTTGATGATTCATCAGACTCAGTTGGAGCCTCGGCTGAAGAATCAGGGGCCTCCGTGGAAGAAGAATCATCTGTGGGAGCTTCAGCTGAAGAATCATCAGAATCATCATCTGCAGGAACATCGGCAGGTGCATCCGCACCATCATCCGTGGAGGCCTCTGGAGCCTTTGCCGGAGCCTCTGATTCTGTTTCGGCTTTAGGTGCAGGTGCATCTGCAGCATATGCCCCTACAATGGCCACAAATATCAAAACAACTACGATAAGTTGGCGTGCCATTGTTGTAATTTATTTTTTATTTTTTTTTTCCTTTTAGTTTCTTTTTGTTTTTTTTTTTGTTTATTCGTAAACAAAATAAGAAATGGTAGTAAAAATATGCAGTATTTCCCTAGAAGATATAGAGAAACACTGCATGAGAAAAGAATGGACAAAAGTTTGATAAATAGGTGAAGGAAAACAGAGCGGAAATGTATGGATCTCATTATTTCTTAATTATGGTAATTAGTTTATTTACTTGGCTATTTTTACTTTGTCTCAATGAAAGTATTAAGAACTTGACCGAGTTTTGTGGATATAGTTATTAACTCAACTTCATAACCTTTTATTTTTACAGTCATGTCCAAATTGGTTGAATATTTTCTTAATTTTCACGACCATAAGTTTTTGTCAAAAAAAGTTGATTTTTTTTAACTAATTCCATTCATATTCTTCTTGTAATTTATTTTTTTGTCTACTTTCTTGAACAAAAAATAGTTTAAGTATTTTCATAATACATGCTAGTCCTTACGTCTCCTTTTCTAGGTTTTTGTAATTTCTAAGAATTTAATCCTTCTCGATGAAGTCTAACTATGTGCTTGAAGGTATCATCAGAAATAATTAACGGACAAAGCCAAAAGAAATGTATGTGAGGAAATTAATCGTTAAACTTATCTCTCATATATTATGAACAAAAACAACAAAGCTTATTCATATGGAGGAGTTAGAAATATTTTTAGCTCAATTGAATAATTATTCTCATTAATAAGAATTAAAATAATGCGCAACACATTTGTAAGGTAATGGTTTGTTAGAATTCACTTGTGATCAATAAGCTCCATGCTAACGGCTAATAGAGGACGGATTTTAAAGATCGTGTGATGAGTCCAGAATGTACTCATGTTTTATGGGTATATTTCATCAAGTTTTGACCCAAAAGGAAGAGAATTGTGCTTAATTGGGATGTTTATTGAAGATTTGTGCAGATTGTTCTGTTTTCAGAGAACAGGCGTTTCTGGCTGTTCTTTAGTTTGTTCTAATTGTTCAATGCAGCATAGTGAGAATGTAGCCTGTTTGTTCTTATTAATGAAAGTCTAGTTTGTTTTTTTAGTGTTTGAGCAATTGCTCTGTTTTCTTTGTTTTAGTTTAAGCTTTCATTTTTGTGGAACAACTGCTTTGCTTAGATAGACAACACATATCTTGCAAATTTGGTTAAATTTGAACTTAAGAGTGCAAAACCCTGTGAGCATTTAGAGCCGAAGGAGAAACAGTCTGTAAATCACACCAGACTTGTTTACTAGGAGATGGAGAACAGTCTGCCTCTGGCCGGACTTGTTAAACACTGAGTGGGCTTGCTTGAACAGTGGGAATGTGATCAATGAGTGCAAGAATTTGCTCTGGTAGACTAAAGTCAATCTTAAGACCTTGAATAAAGTCAAAACGATAAGGGCACTAGGATTAGATTAGGATGTTAACCTTTTTTTTTAAGCTTAACCTTGTAATTTAGATTGTTCTCCCTTGTACATTGTGTCTTCCTCATAGTAGTTTCGCCCATCCTAGCCAAAAGCTCTTTGTGTCTGCCTCATCTCTTTTCTTCTTTCCTCATTGTTATGTTTGTCTTTCTCTTGTTCCTGTTGAGTCTTTCAAAAAGTTGGAACAAGAGGAAAATTCAAAAGTTCTTAATTTCAAAATCTTTCACATTAAGTCAGTCAGTCATTAAATCAATAACCCATTTGATTCTTTGTAGAGGCCAAGCAGATCAATTCAAATCTGGTTGTTCTTCTACCACTGCAAGAAGAGAACGCCTATCTTTTATGCTGTTTTCAATCTCAGCTCTGCTTAATCTCTTATCAAATAGTTCTCTTCCTTGCTCGAATAAAGTTAAAAAAAATATATATATATATATATATATATATATATATATATATATATACTAAATTACTTGGGTTATGACTGACTGTTCTTCAGAGGAATCTTTATTTCCTTGCTCTTCTTGGTTGAAAACCAACTTCTGTTAGGCGAAATCCACAAGTGTACGGTGTCCGCTTTATAGTTATAAAAGATTATCGATCCCACAGGGAACAAAACATTGTTAACACGCAGTATCTTACTTACCCGAATTACAGATTCGTTTTCTCTTAAGCCTATAGTTAATTCAATTATCAAATTGGGTTTGAATTCTAATCTAAACTAAGCTACAAACAAATAGACTAACTAAGTTAATATCTAATGTACCAATAAAGACGCGACTTTGAACACAATTATCTAAGGAGGTATTCAAACGGTTAAATCAAAGCGTTTCCTCTAAGATAGTAATCCACCTAAATCTAATTGTTACATTCAGAGTTAGAAACTTAAGCGAAAATCAATTCTTAAACCAACTAGTCAAGTTAAAGCACGAGTTAGAGTAAAAACCAAGTTTACTTGAGTCGATTACCAATGTTTATCTAATTCGATTCCCAAATCTCTTTGCGTCAATCGAACTTAGATAAACGCCACAATTAAATACTAAAAGAGTCTTCTTTGGAAGCAAACTTAAAATAGAAATCATGTTAAGCATAACAGAAATCATTCATTGATTTACGATTCAAGTTCAATACATAAATAACCGAGTTCAACAAGAACGATACAATTGACAATGCAAAGCAAAGAAGGGGTCGGGGTTGTGAATCCTTTTACTCGTCCTTGGAGGTTTGTCAATCCTCAAGTCGCTATCGCTTGCACCTTCTCGTCGTTTCTCTACGATAAGTTATCCTTTCGGATCAACTTTGATACACTTAATAAAAACAAAGATAAACTACTTGAAATAGAATAGATTTGTATGTCAAAATATTCTCATATGTTCAACAACAACTTAAATGATGATACAAGCCTTCTATTTATAATTCTCCAAGAGGTGTGTTATGGAGAGTTGCAATCTTTGGTGAAGGGATGTTTCTATCCTCAAGAAGTGTTGTCTTTATCCATAATGAAATGTTGCTTCTATCCATAAGTGAAGGGACACAAAGCTTGGGAGAAATTCGGATGAGATAGTGGCGAAGAGTTGCCAAGATAAAGCGAAAGAATGCAATGGTTCGGAGGTGGGAATTACCCAGGTCGCGCCCGCAAGTCCAGGAGTGGCGCCCGCAAGCAGAACCAGGGAATCTCGCGCCCGCAAGTCCTAAGCTCGCGCCCGCAACTGGTGGCAGTCATCCAATAAAGCTCTCTTTGCTCGTTTTCAACCTCGTTTATGCTCCAAATCATTCCGAATCGCCAAGGATCAAGTCCTAACACACAAATAGGCAAACAAGAAGTAATAACATCCTAAAGTAATAATAAAACAACTAAAACATGAACAAACAATGATAAACAAATATGAAATGCATGCTAAAAACACGTAAAGAACGGACTTATCAAGTCTCCTACACTTAGTCTTTTGCTTGTCCCCAAGCGAAGATAATCTTTCTTTAAAGCTATTTTCACGTTACGATTATATTACCCATACTTAACAAAAGACCAATTAACTCAAATGGATTTCCACAAGAAAGCTTAAATGCTCAAACAAATTTATACATGATGTTTCGACTATCCGTCAAACTTTATAACAACTTCATGAAGTATTCGGGACAAGTTTATAGCACACGTGTTTGGTCAATGTCTCAAGGCCTTTTTGGTATCTTTAGAACTTCCAAAATATAATTTCATTTCCGAACATAAGTAAAGTATTTGGCATTGGCCTTCGATAAAAATTAAACTCTCGAGTGGTTGCGTTTCGCTCCATACCACTCCTCACCTTTTTCATACCATTGGGTATACTCTCTTTCTTTTGATTTTTCATTTTCATTGCACTTTGGATACCTTCATTGGGTATGTATTCAAAACTTTAAACATTACGTACTCATACCCTCATCCTTTATTGACCAAAGACTAACACGGATTATGGCTTTAGTTTCCCTAGCTCTCCAATCTAGATGCTAACATACATATGACTTCAAGTTAAGCAAGTGTTCGCTTTGAAACGTATAAATCTAGACTTACATTTAAACCTTGGTCTTAAGCTAAAAATAAGAACATAATAATGACCAAAATAGCAATAAGGAAAGGCACGAGATAATGATTTTTTTTGATTTATTTTTTGTTTGTCTTCCCGATCTAAGTCGACAAGATGACACAATTTTTAGTATATCTCGATTTTTTTTTGTTTTTTTTCTAAGGCAACTATCTTCTTCTTTTTTTTGCTTGTTTTAGGGACACTAAACTAGAAACTCATATCACGCCCGGTTCAGAATGGTCGTTTCGTGATAGAGCCGACTTCCTAAAACAACAATGAAATGCAAAGACTAGAAAACACTCAAGCATGCAAGGCATCCTCCTACACTTATGTTGGACAATGTCCTCATTGTAGGAAGATCAACACACAAAAACAAAATGCAAAAACAAACAATATGAAAGCAATAAATTTAAACTAAAGTAAAGTAAAGTTAAGGAACGAAAGTACCTAGGGGTTGGTCGGCGAACCGGGTGGAGATGGAGAAAACTCCATGTTGTTTCGCCGGAAACAGGATAGCATTTGTCGCCTAGTTGAAGCGTGTTCTTTGCGGAGAGTTTGAATTTCAGTGGCACATCGTTGTATAGATGTGTCAAACTCATCTACTCGTTGTAAAAGCACGGCGTTATTAGCATCAACGCCGTCCAAACGGGTAAGAACTTGCTTCCAACCCGCAACTTCTTCATCGTCCGACTCACTTTCTTCCTCAATGGGAGTGGATTTTTTACCCCGAGAGCGAGAAGTAGAAGGACCCGCGATGTCCTTAACACCGCAACGAACCTCATGAGAAAGAAAAGCTTTGGTGCCCGAGGATGTAACTACATGAGCTTTGGAGAGTGCCGCGTAATCCAAATAAGGATACTTATACCCCGGAGTAGTGAAAGCACGACCGGAAGAGGAGTAGACAATGGCGGTAATTAAATTGGCACCACCAATCTCCAAAGACTTGGAAGATGCATTTCGCAACAAACTATCAAAGATGAATGAGTATGTCCGGATCTCCTTTCCCTGCAAAATTGAATGAAGCACAAACAAATCTTTGGCTTGCACCTTGGATGCCTCAACCCGAGCAAACAAAGAGTAAGCCAAATACTTATGCAAATACAACAAGGCTCCATCTTTAATGATTTTACCATGGGCGTTTTGAGGATCAAAGTCGTTTGAACCCGAGATCAATTCCCAAGTGTCTCGTGCATTAAAATCAGTTATAGAATCTTGATGTATGCCTTCACTATTAAAACCAAACCAAGAGGTCATTTTTGCAATTGTTACTATCTTTTCTTCTCCATTTACCCGAAATTTAAGGGCTAACCTATGGAAATCTTTGGGATCAACATATTCCACCGTAACCAAAAATTCACAAACCGCATCCCGATCCATAGGAAATCGAAGTTTAGAGAATTTAACCCAAGACATAGTTTTGAGAAAGGTGTAAACCTGAGATTTGATGCCTAAAGATTGTAGAGTAGGATCGTGAATAAACCTCATTTCACGGAATTGAACTTTCTCCAAACGTTGATAGTGCTTCCCTTCGGCGGTCGTGAAGATTGGAAAAGGGCACCCATAAGTTGCACTTATATCCTTCGGCCCAGCCTCCTTCCGATTAGCAACGGCCTTCAATCTTGGAGGCATGGTGAATTTTGTTGATTTTGGAGAGATGAAAAGAGGTAATTTTGTTGATTTTGTTGATTTTGGAGAGATGAAAAATGGAAGGTATGGAGTTTGGAAAAGTAAAGAGTTTGAAGAGAGAAGATGGGTTGAAGGTAAGTTGTAAGAAAATATGGGAGAGGAAAGGTTAATTTAAAGGAGAAGAAAGTGAAGTGGTGTAAGTGGAATCAATTGTGTGTAGTTTGAATGGGGAACAAGAAATTGAATGGAGGTTTGAATGGAAGAGTAAAGTGATTAAAGTGATATAGGGAAGAGGTGTGTAAGGTTTGGGGAAGAGAAGGTGAAAGGGAAAGGTTTGACCAAAGGTTGAAAAACAAAAACCCTAGCAAAAGATTGGTTTTTGCCGGATTTGCCCTTGTCGCGCCCGCAACCTTCATCGTCGCGCCCGGGAGTGAACCCAGGGAATCTCGCGCCCGAGACCCTCCTGTCGCGCCCGCAACCTGCCCAAAAATCCAAAACGTGCTTGCTTGACCGTTTAAGTGTGCTATAAATTAAAACAAACGTACGGGGATGAGTAGATCGATTCAAAACTTGTCTAATACTTAAAAGTAAACCAATTAGTAAACAAAAAGGGTAGAACCTCAATGAGATATTCCCCGAAACATAAGCAATAACAAAAAAAGGAAATAGTTTTATTTATTCACAAAGCCTAACTACATAGGCAATCAATACCATCTTATGTGGTATGAAATACAAACACATTAACAAACGGAAAGGGAAACACATAGATACACACATAGTTACAACATAAATTATTAAAATACTACAATAAAACACTTCAAACGTCCGAATTGGCCTCATTCACATCCGAGCTCCCATTGCGTTTAGCAAGAATGGCAAGGACGCGATTTTGATGAGTCAAGAACACGGGACCAACACGGAAAATACGCTTCACAAGTCCCTCATTCTCGAGAAATTCAAAGTCGAGAATCGGATAAACCTCATTCTCATCAAAAGGTTTGTACAAATTTCCCCTAGCACCAAGAACAATCCCGACAACAATGCTCCCATATCCTAAACGTTTGTTCTTAGAACGGGAAGTTGCATGGAGACCATCCATTATAATGCGAGAAGAATCAACAACACTTCCTCTCATAACATCATCAAGAACGAGCAAATCAGAACGGTGAACGCGATTTCCGTTCACACGTCCCCAAAGTGAATAGCACAGAAATTTATGGAAGTAGACTAGGACTTCGGGGATGATAAGTTTGTTATAGGCAAAACGAGGATTAAATGTCTCCAAACCAGTGAGAGAAGCCCAAACATCAGTAGCGGAACGGAAACGGTTAATCTCTCGAGTCTCGCACTCAACGCGATTTGGGAACCCGAACCAAAGGTGCAATTTCGGGTACCCAAAATTGTACTCGATGCCTCCATTTCTGAAACTCAGACGGTCTCGGCGCTCGTCAACCCAACGAAGAGTGGAGAAGAACTCGATGACCCAATTTCCTATGACTGGATACTTCATGGACACGAACTTGTCCCAGGACATGTTGGTGATGAAGCGAGAAACATGCTCACTTATGCAAAGTTCATCATTCAGAAATTCATCGAGATGAAACATCCCGGAGAACATTGCATATCGGAAACGAAGATAACGACGACCCTCATTCTCACTAAAAATGGGAAACCAAACACCGAATCGAGAAGAGATATCGGTGAGGATTACTAAAAAACTTGAGGAACTCGAAGAACTCGAAGACACGTTTTGAGATTTGGGTTTTCGACCCATTTTCACTCAGAATTTCTGGAGATCTTATGAAATGTAGTAGTGAAAATCATGAAGACAAAACAGCTATTTAAAGTGTCCAAAATTCGGTTACAACAAGTAGGTTATAGAAAATTTAAATTTGAAAAGAGGTAGTTTTTCACCAAGGGTTGTCTTAATCCAAAAACAATTGCAGAAATTTTATTTCCCAAAATGTCACAAACACATACTTATATATTAAAGGTCAAATCTGAAAATAACTACCATAAATAACTAATTAATTAATACTAATAAAATGTGGGTAAAGTTATATTATAACTAAGGAAAAATTAATATACTAAACTAACTATCCTATACACTAAAGTTAAAATATACAATACTAAGAGACATATGATAAACATGATTTAGGAGCATCAAAATACTCGATCAAATTGCATGGTTTGATCGCTCCTCCATCAAAGTAAATCTTGCAACGGTGCCCATTAGCCTTAAACCTTTCACCCTTAGGATTTTCTAATTCTAAAGCTCCATGGTCGAAGGTATTAGTCACTAAATAAGGTCCCGTCCACCTAGTTTTTAACTTACCCGGAAACAATCGGAGTCGGGAATTAAAAAGTAAAACCTTATCCCCTATTTCGAAAGTTTTGACTTTAATCCGAGCATCATGCCATTTCTTAACTCTATCCTTATATAACTTAGCATTCTCATAGGACAAGTAGCGCAGTTCATCTAACTTATTTAACTCTAAAAGACGCTTTTCACCGGCATTTTTCAAATCATAATTCAAGGTTTTAATAGCCCAAAATGCCTTATGTTCTAGTTCAACCGGCAAATGACACGTCTTACCATAAACCAAACGATAAGGGGTCATGCCAATCGGTGTCTTAAATGCAGTACGGTAGGCCCATAAAGCATCGTCAAGTTTGTGAGACCAATCTTTGTGAGATGACGAAACGGTCTTCTCTAAAATCCATTTGATTTCCCTATTAGATATCTCTACTTGACCATTAGTTTGAGGGTGGTAAGGAGTAGAAACTCGGTGATGAACACCGTATTTTTTCATTAGCGACTCAAAAGCTTTATTAATAAAGTGGGTTCCTCCGTCGCTTATCATGGCTCTAGGTACTCCAAAACGACTAAAATTTTTTTTCAAAAATTTGACTACAACATTGGCATCATTAGTAGGAGTAGCAACTGCCTCAACCCACTTAGATACGTAGTCAACGCCCACTAAAATATAATTTTGGCCAAAAGAGGGAGGAAATGGACCCATAAAGTCAATCCCCCAGACGTCGAAAATGTCGACTTCCAAGACATTTCTTAAAGGCATCTCGTCTCTTTTTCCTAAATTACCTACCCTTTGACACGTATCGCAATGTTCAACAAACAAACGTGTGTCCTTAAACAAGGTCGGCCAAAAGAATCCACTTTCGAGGACCTTTGCCGCCGTTTTGCTTGCCCCATTGTGACCTCCGTAGGCACTAGAGTGACATTCATGCATGATAGAATCAAATTCAGATTCATTAACACATCGTCTAAACATGCCATCACCACATATTTTGAACAAGTAAGGATCATCCCAAAAATATCTCCTAACATCTGAGAAAAACTTCTTCTTTTGATGATAAGTCAAATCACTAGGGATTATATTTGCCGCATGGTAATTTGCAAAATCTGCATACCAAGGTGTTAACTGAGTATCGATCTTCATGAGATACTCATCGGGAAAATCATCTTTTATCCCAGTATGTTCTCCTATAGGACCATTCTCGTCCTCTAATCGCGAAAGATGGTCGGCAACTAAGTTCTCGACACCCTTTTTATCCCTAATCTCAATGTCAAACTCTTGCAACAATAAGACCCAACGAATAAGACGCGGCTTCGCATCTTTTTTAGCAAATAGATATCTTAAAGCTGCATGGTCGGTATAGATTACGACTTTAGACCCTAACAAATATGACCTAAACTTATCACATGCAAAGACTACGGCCAACATTTCTTTTTCTGTTGTGGTGTAATTTAATTGAGCACCGGACAAGGTATGACTAGCATAGTAAATAACATGTAACTTATTATCATGCCTTTGGCCCAAAACACATCCTACGGCTAAGTCACTTGCATCACACATTATTTCGAATGGCAAATCCCAATCGGGCTTAGCAATAACAGGTGCACTAACTAAAGCGGTCTTTAATGTGTCAAATGCTTTTAGGCATTCCTCATTAAAGTCAAAAGGAGCATCTTTCATAAGCAAATTAGTGAGTGGTTTAGCTATTATAGAGAAATCCTTAATGAACCTCCTATAAAAGCCAGCGTGGCCTAAAAATGATCGTATACCCTTGACAGTAGTCGGTGGGGGTAGACTTTCGATCGTTGATGTTTTAGCCCTATCCACTTCTAATCCTTTTTCAGAGATCTTATGTCCTAAAACTATACCTTCATCAACCATAAAATGACATTTTTCCCAATTAAGCACAAGGTTAGTTTCCTCACATCTAGCCAACACTTTGTCCAAATTTTGTAAACAAACATCAAATGAATCGCCATACACAGAAAAATCGTCCATGAATACCTCCATGATATCTTCAATAAAATCATTAAAGATGTTGGCCCTAACAAGATCAGAATCACCTAGAGGGGGGTGAATAGGTGTTTCAAATGAAAACTGATATTTTCAAACTTTTAATGAAAATTCAATTTTCAGAGTCAATAATCCTCAGAGTCAGAGGCAAGCTTATTGAAGTAGCCTCTGAGGGATAATCTGCTTTAAGACAGGTTCTATCTTTTCAGCAACAGAAGTTCTGAGTAAAGAACTTCTGGACAGTCTTCTGAACACAGACTTGTGATTTTTAAGAGGAAATCTGTTTCAGCACTAAATATGATACAAGTACACAGAAGCAATTAACAAGTATAAAAAAGGGAGAAAGAGATTCAGGAGGTCCTGATGAACAGTTCAATTTATCCAAGTTCGCCACAGAATTCCTGTGACTACGTCTTGTCCTCTGAGGTCGCAGCCTCCAGAGATTTTATAAATCCACTATTCAGAACTTTTATGGCAAGTTCAGAAGCTCCTTTACATCAACAGAACTTAAGCTAATTTCTCACTTAGTTCTGACTAGCCTAAAATGAGTTAAAGGATTTTCACCAGAACAACAATACTCTGTTTTCTGGATTTCTCACCCAACTCAAATCTCAACTAGATTTCTCTCTTTTAAATCTAACTGAAGATCACAACCGATCTCAGTTTACAAGATTTCTATTATGAACTTGTTTTTTCTTCACTCTCTCACAATTACAATAGCTAAGCTAAGAAAAGATTGAGAATGGAAAGTGTGCTCTGTTTTCTTGATATAACAGTGCGTTGAGATTTTTGCTCTATGATCACACACGTAGTTGATGCAGTGGAGCTTTGCTACTATTTATAGTGTTGAGTAGATAACCGTTGAGGATATTTGAATCTTCAAGGATGACAAGGATGAAAGTAGCCGTTAATCTTGTCAACTTCTTCAAACGGTGTCAAAACACTCAACTCTGTCAACTTTGTACTTTAATCTAATCCGGTATGGGATTAAAATAAAGGTGATGGAGTTGACTGAACTTGAAGATTGATTTAGAGGGAAACGATAAGAGAGCAGGTTTTGTTTGTTGTGAACAGGCGCGTCCTTCAAACAGCTTTTTGAACTTTTGGCGCCTTGCATTAAATGCAACTGACAAAGCATTAAATGCTTAACCAAACCCGTGATAACGAACTTCTGATGTCCGTTTTCCTTCTTAGCGCTTCTGAACTAAAACAACCTTAGTCTTCTGTTTGCAAAAGAGAACTTCTGATAAAAGCTTTAGGCAGACAATCAAGACTTCAGAGCGGTTCATCCAGCTTCTGAGAAAGTGCTTCAGTCTTCAGCTTTTTAATCTTCTGAGTTCAATAGGCAAGCAGGAATTCTTCATTCAGCATCTGCTGAGAAAACTCATAATAACTTAACGAAAATTGTTAGTCAACATTGAAAAGTATACAAGTTAATTTTCATTTTCATCTTCTGAAACGTTTGGACATAACCAAAACACTTAGGGTTCATCATTCTCCCCCATTTTGGTTATGGACAAACCGTGGTCAGAAGGTAAAAGAAAAACATGAGGATTAGAGAGTGACTTCCTGATGCAAATATTTCATTACTTCTGAGTAAATTAACTCCCCCATTTTAGTATAAATGGTGAACTTCAGCAATCTGTATAAACTTAATAAGACTTAAGATCAAGTTGTTAGATATAATGAAGTGTAATTTACTGAGCTAAAGCAAAACAGAAGCAAGAAATAAGAAGTCAGTTATGCAAGACAGTATAACAAAAAGTTTCAGTGTATATAAGATCATTCAGAAGATAACATAGGAAACAAGATAATCAGAGGAGCAGAAAAAGTCCTAAGACATAGACTACCCAACCCAGAACCTAGCTAAGAAGCTTAAGTCCTAAACGATTACAAGTTCCTAGATTTCTTCTGAGGAGGAGGAACAACACTGGAACCTCCAGCAGCACTTGATCTCTTCTGACCAGACTTCTCCCCCGTTTGACCAGAACCAATAGCAACACCAAGAGCTCCCTGAGACTTCAATTTTTGTTGAACATTCAGAGCAGTCTGATATTGCACAGGAGTTGGTCGCACAGTATTGATCAAATCCATTCTTCTTCTGAAGTCATCATCAATGGTCTTCATATGATCGAAGGTCTGACCAGACATAGGTCTCTGTTTCTGAACATCTTCCAGAAGGAGCTTGATCAGCCTGTTGTTAGCATACACAGCAGCCGTGAGATGCTCATTCTGAATATAAGTCTGTCCTCGAACAAACCTATAACAATTGTGAAGAGTCTTCTCTTGTTCACGAGCTTGATTATGCATAACTTTCAGGAGTTCAGTGAGCTCAGCAATCTGTGCATTCTGAGCAGATACAGCAGACTCAATGTTGGAGAGTCGGTTGTTGAGATCAGGAGTGATGTCATATACAATCTTGGCAGCTCCTGAAGATGAAGAACCTTGAGCAGAAGATTTCACTTCTCTCAAAATGTGATTTGCAGTACTTTGCAGGTCTTCAATCTTACTAGGAAGCATCTTCTCATGAGCCTCATAATGCTCGTTTGCTTCCTTGACTTCTTCTGTCAATATTTCCAAATTTTCATTGACCTTCAGAGAAGAAGCAAGAGCAATATTATCCAGAGAGGGAAGGGTCAGAGCTAATTCCCTCAATTTATACAGCTCATCATAAGTGGCTAGATGAAGGGTAGAAAGGTTGCGTATATACACAGAAGGATCCTGCATTTGGAGCATGGTCATGAGCTGCAGGTTCTGAGCTTTCAGAGAGTGTAATTCTTGCAGCACAATGCCCTGAGCATACATGTCAGCAGCAGAACTTCTTTGTCCTATACCAGCAAACCTATTCAGCAGGTCATCTGAGCCACTCTGACCCATTCTTCTCAACTCTTCAACACTTGGGGCACCTCCAGCTTCGGAAATACCAGAAGCTCTGCCCATGAAGCCAAAACTTCCAAATCTGTTATCCAGATCTTCACGATTCAAGTGTTTGCGTAGAAAGTCATAATTGGATGACAATCCAGCAAAACCTGAAGGAGTGGAGGAGGTAGTTAAGGGATCACACACAGGAGGTGTATGTCCAGAGGTTGAAAGAGGAGGGACAGAAGTTTGAGGAGAGGATAAAGTTTGTGGAGAGGAGGAGGAAAAAGAATTTGTACAGGAAGGTAAAGTTGAAGGAATTGAAAAAGGTATTGACAAAGGTATGGACAGGGAAGGAGCAGTAATTCCAATTGATTGAAAAACGGCAGAAGATGATAAAGAAGAAGTAGTGGAAGTAGAAATGGAGTCTGTGAAAATTGGTCCAGAGGACAGATTCACTTCTGAATAGGATCCAGAAGGAAGAGTAGATGGAGGAGGGACAACTTCGGATGTTGAGGTTGTCAGAGGAATGGAATTCTGAGATTCACTTACTTCTGTGACAGAAGGAAGTGAAGGAGATGGATGAGGAGTAAGAGCAGGAGATGAGATAACCTGTTCAGAGGCATTAGGATCAAAAGTTGAGATCGGCTCAGCATATAAATGAGCCATCCTGAACAGCGTTTCTGAGGCATCCCTTTCACCAGGGTTTCTTCCTTGATTCAGAAGAACGTTGTCAATGAAGTGTTCATCGTCAACATTCTCAACAAACTGTTTAGCACCTTGAAGAACCTCTTCATCTTCTGGTTCACTCTCTTCTGATAGCTCTTCAATCAGAGGAGCTTCAACATCTTCTTCATCAGAAATCTCTGACAGCTCTTTATCAGCAGCTTCTGGTTCCTGAGCAGCAGGTTCTGATTCCTGAGCAGCAGGTTCCTCCAATTCAGCACTTGGAGCAATAACGAAGTCCTTCTTTCTCAGAACCCTTCGTTTTGCCACAGCCTTCTTCCCAATTCTGGTAGTGAGAGTGACAGTCTCAGCAATTCGAGAGGATAGAGCAACATTATCCTCTTCCTCTGAAGTCTCACCTACCTTGGAGAACTCAGCACCCTCAAGATTAGCAGCACTTTCTAAAAGTTTGGCATCGGCCTTAGCCTTTGCAGCGATTTCACGCTCAGCAGCTAACTTGTCTTCAGCTTCTTTCTTCTTCCTTTTCTCTTCAGCAAGAGCCACAACTCTTGCAACTTTTTCAGCTTCAGCAGCCTTCTCTTTCTCAGCAAGGCGTGCTTCCTCAGCATCCTGAGCTTCTTTCTCAAGGACATCCTTTGGCTTCTCAGCAACAATCTTGCCAGAAGGTTCAACATTGATCTTTGTTTGAACCAACATGGGAAGAGGTTCTGAGACAGCAACCTTCTCAACATTCAGGACCAACTTGCTTGATCCTTTCTTTCCTTTGCCCTTCTTGGCAGCATTCTTTCCTTTCTGAACTGTTGCATCCATAATCTCCTTCTGAGCAATACTCATAGAGGAGCCCTTCTCATTCTTCTTTGGAGTAACATCAAAACTGAGGTTTCTGAAGGTATGCATCTTCAGAACCGTACTCCTACTAGTAACACCTTCTCCTGACATGACAACAGAGGCTGCCTCAAACAACCTTGTCAGGAGTGAGCCATAAGCTAATGCACTCACAGTAGTTACATTCTTCATCTGCCTTATCAGCATGGCAGGCAAATTTATCTTCTTCTGGTGGACCAGATGCCACATAAATACCCTTTCTCTGTTGGAAACACAGTTGACTCCTCCAGCCTTTGGAAGAAAGACATTCGTAGTCAAATAATGTGCCCACCTCTGGTGCTGACTCAACCAGGTGGCATAAGTTTCCTTGGCACTTAGATCTGGCCTAGCCCAGTTGGCTTCTGAAAACCCTTCTGCTGAACCATCATCTCCAATGATGATTCCTTCATCATCAATTCCTATCACTTGAGAAATGGAAGCCCTGCTGACTTCGATTTCAACTTCCCCGACCACAGAATGAAGGACATCCTCCTCATTAGAAAAGAAATGGAGGTTCTTATAAAATTCTGTAACTAAGTTAGGGTAGATGAATTCTTCGAGAGATACGAAAGAATTCCAATTTTGAGCACTAAGCCAAAGAGAGATAGGTTCAGTCGATTTGACTTCGTCATCTAGAAATCTAGAGGTAAAAACCCTAGATTGACTAACTTTCTTTCGTGCATCATCGGAAAAGATGTGGGTGACAGTGATTTCTTGAGCCATTTGAGAAAATGAGAACTTAGGTTAAGATTTCTGAGAAATATAAGAACACAGAAAAATCTATGGAGATTCTAATGGCAAAGAAAATGAAAGTAAAAAACTTCTAAGTATGGAAAACCCCTATTTATACCCAAACACAGAAACCGTTCCAATTCAAAAAGTAACTTCACACCGTTTAAAAGGGAACAGATAACCGTTAACCACAGAACAGCGCCGTAATAAGCAGTAGATAACGCATGCTTTCAAGTCAAATCATGATTAGAATTTAGTATAACTTAATTATCTTAAACGATCAAGCACTTAAGATACTCAGAGGCAATAATTCTAAGTTATTGAAGAGGATAAGTCATACCAATGCCTTCTCGTAAGTTGCTGAAAGCCATACCAGCCAGAGGCTTAGTAAACATGTCAGCAAGATTCTCTTCAGAGGGAACATGAATAATGATAATATCCTTCTTCAGAACATGATCTCTCAGAAAGTGATGCCTAATATGAACATGCTTCATCCTGCTGTGCTGAATAGGATTCTTTGAAAGATCAATAGCACTCTTGTTATCACAGTAGATTGTAATTGTTCCAGGGATGACTCCATAGTCAGCAATTTGTTGCTTTATCCAGAGCATCTGAGAAACACAACTTCCAGCAGCAACATACTCAGCTTCAGCAGTTGAGAGGGCCACAGAGGTTTGCTTCTTGCTATGCCAAGAGACTAGGCACTCCCCCAGAAAGTGACAACCACCAGAAGTGCTGACCCTTTTCAATTTATCTCTACCATAGTCAGAGTCTGTGTATCCTATAGGAGTGAAATCAGAACTACAGGGATACCACAAACCAGCTTCTGGTGTGCCTTTAAGATATCTGAGAATTCTCTTGACAGCAACATCATGAATTTCTCTTGGCTTTGATTGATATCTAGCACAAAAACACACAGCAAAATGTATATCTGGCCTGCTGGCGGTTAGGTATAAAAGAGAACCAATCATACCTCTGTAGGTTTTTATATCTACAGGTTTACCAGCTTTCTCTTCATCATCAATGTCTTTGCTGACATCCATTGGAATATCAACAGCATTAGAGTCCATCATGCCAAATTTCTTCAGCACTTCTCTAGTGTACTTGGCTTGATTGATAAACACACCATCATTACTTTGCTTGATCTGAAGTCCTAAGAAGAAGGTTAATTCTCCCATCATGGACATCTCAAACTCAGCCTTCATGTGGTCACTGAACTCTCTGCACAAAGATTCATTAGTAGCACCAAATATAATATCATCAACATATACCTGAGCTATAAGGATATCCTTGTTCTTCTTCAGAGTGAACAGAGTTGTATCAACACAGCCTCTGACAAATCCTTTAGACAGAAGGAACTTTGTCAGTCTCTCATACCAAGCTCTGGGAGCTTGTTTCAGTCCATACAAGGCTTTCTTTAGCTTGTACACATGATCAGGAAACTTAGGATCTTCAAAACCAGGAGGTTGAGACACATAGACTTCCTCATCAATGTAACCATTCAGGAATGCACTTTTCACATCCATTTGAAAAAGCTTGAAACCTTTGTATGATGCAAAAGCACATAAGATTCTAATGGCTTCTAATCTTGCAACAGGAGCAAAAGTTTCACCATAATCTATGCCTTCTTGCTGACTGTAACCTTGAGCAACAAGTCTAGCCTTGTTCCTCACAACATTTCCAAATTCATCAAGCTTGTTTTTCAGAACCCATCTTGTACCAACAACCTTCTTGTTGTTAGGTCTGGGAACTAAAATCCAAACTTCTGACCTTTTGAACTGGTCAAGTTCTTCTTGCATTGCCATCAACCAGGAGTCATCATCAGCTGCTTCATAGAAGTCCTTGGGTTCCAGTAGTGACACAAAAGCCACATTCCCCATATATCTTCTGAGCTGAGCTCTGGTCATGACAGGATTATGAACAGAGTCAATGATGTTCTCTAAGGAATGATTCCTATGAGCTCTAACTTCTCTTGGTAAATCCAATGAGTCTTCTGAAACCTGTTCATCATTTGCTGAATCATATATAGGAGCATCTTCTGGAAGAGAGTTAACTTCTGTAGTTGGATGTTCTTCTGGAACATGTTCAACGGGAGAATCAACTTCAGCAGCTTTAGGAATAACATCTTCAACAGGAGGAGATGATATTTCAGGAGCTTGAACTTCATCTTCTTCAGAGGCTTTACTATCTGCAGGGTTAGTCTCATCAAACTTTACATGAATGGATTCATCTAAAGTTTGAGTCCTCTTATTAAAAACCCTATATACTTTACTATTTGTTGAGTAACCAAGAAAAATGGCCTCATCTGCCTTTGAATCAAACTTTGAAAGATATTCTTTTGTATTCAAAACATAGCACTTACAACCAAAGGTTCTGAAATAACCTATTTTAGGCTTTCGACCTTTCCAGAGTTCATAAGGGGTCTTGTTCAGAATGCTTCTGATTAGCACTCTATTCAGAACATAACAAGCTGTGTTAACAGCTTCTCCCCAAAAGTACTTTGGAAGCCTTCTTTCATTGATCATGGTTCTGGCTATTTCAACCAGAGTTCTATTCTTCCTTTCAACTACCCCATTTTGTTGAGGAGTTCTGGGAGCAGAGAAGTTATGATCAATGCCTTTGATTTCACAGAATTCTTCAAACTTAAAATTCTTGAATTCTCCACCATTATCACTTCTGATATGGACTACCTTTTCATTCCTTTCATTCTCAAGTTTCTTAATCAGAACTGAGAAACATCCAAGTGATTCATCTTTGCTAGAGAGCAAGATGACCCAGGTGAATCTTGAATAGTCATCTACTATGACAAAGGCATACTTCTTTCCACCCATGCTCATTGGTTGAACAGGACCAAAAAGATCCATATGAAGTAATTCCAAAGGTCTTTTAGTTGAAATGACTTTCTTAGTTTTAAAAGAGCTTCTGGATTGTTTACCAGATTGGCAAGCATTGCATAAATGGTTCTTTTTAAAACTAATTTCAGGCAGACCCTCAACCAATTGATATCTAGCTACTTTGGCCAGAAGATCCATGCTAACATGAGCAAGTCTTCTATGCCAGAGCCAGGAGGTATCCTCTTTGGACATCAAGCATATATTTTTGCAAAGATTCTCAAGATTCAGCATGAAAACATTTTCAACTCTAGGAGCAGTTAGAATAACTTCCCTTGACTTACTGTCCAAGATTTTACATCCAGAGGAGCTGAAGACAACATCTCTACCTTTATCACACAATTGTGCAACACTCAGGAGATTGAACTTCAGACCTCTGACTAGGGAGACATCTTCGATCGGAGGATTGGTTCCAATGGATCCAGAACCAAGAATTCTTCCTTTCTGAGCATCTCCAAAGCTGACTTTACCACCTCTTTTAGGTACAAATGTGATGAATGCCTTTTCATCACCTGTCATATGCCTTGAGCACCCACTGTCAATGTACCACAGCTTTGACATTGATGGAGCACTCAGAGCAACCTGCAACACAATCAATTAGTGACAGGTACCCAATCCTTATTGGGTCCTTCAGAGTTAGATTTAGCTTCTACAGGTTTTTCTGATATTTCAGATTGCAAGAGGTTCTTAATGTGATACTTGCAATCTTTCAACCAATGTCCATCTTTCTTACACAACTTGCAAGAAGGAGGATTCTTGGATCTTTCCCTTTGCTTCTTAGGAGCATTCTTCTTCTTCTGGGAAGGTACTACTTCTTCAGAGGCATTAGCACTCTTAGAGGTTCCCACTTCAGGAGGAGAAGAGATCTCTTTCAGAGGAGAGGGAGTGACAGATTTCTTCTTCTGAGGTTTATCATTCCTCAGAGGCAGTTTTTCTTTACCTTTGACTTTTGAGTCATCGGAGGAAGAACTGAATTGTTTACTTAGTTTATCTTCCAATATTTTCATATCAGCATAAACTTGAGTAAACCTAAGAAATTTGTCAGCCTCGCTTTTGTCCAACTTCCTTTTTAGGTACTTGAACATGCTGTACAATTCTTCAAGAGAATCAAAGATATTTTGTTCAGAGGATATGTTTACCTCGGAGTCATAGTTTGCTTCAGGAGGTGCGGAAGTTTCTCCTGTAATATCTTCAGAGGATGGCTCATCAATAGCCATGAAACATATCTGTGCTTGCTCTTCCTTCTCTTCAGGATCACTGCTGGTCTCAGAGTCTGACCAAGCAGCCAGCATAGCTTTCTTGAACTTTTTCTTATCTTTCTTCAGCTCTGGGCAGTTAGGCTTAATGTGCCCAGGTTGCTGACATCCATAGCACACAATGGGCTTGTTTGGATCTCTCTTGAACTTTTCACCAGAATCAGGAGTTTTCTTGTCAAAGCTCCTGAAAGGCTTCTTGTAGTTTCCACCTCTGCCTTTTCTAAAGGCCTTCTTGAACTTCCTGGTCAGCATAGCCAGTTCCTCATCTTCAGAGGATTCTTCAGAAGATTCTGCTTTCAGGACTACTCTTTTTCCTTCTGACCTTTCTCTTAGGTCATGATTTTTTAGTGACATCTCATGGGTGATTAGAGACCCAATGAGTTCATCATACATATAAAAGCTCAAGTCCTGAACTTCTTCAATGGCAGTCTTCTTGGCTTGCCAAGACCTTGGTAAGCTTCTGACAATCTTCTTCACTCTTTCAGACTCTTCAATGTCTCTGCCCAAACTCTTTAAGTCATTGACTATCTTGGTGAATCTAGAATTCATTTCTGAAATAGATTCTTTGTCAAGCATTTCAAATAACTCATATTCTCTCATGAGTTGGTTGACTTTGGACTGCTTCACTTTTCCTGTTCCTTCATATGTGACTTCCAGCTTGTTCCATATATCCTGTGCAGTTTCACAAGAAGAAACTTTGTTATATTCAGTGGCTGTAAGTGCACAATGCAACATATTTATTGCTGAAGCATTTGTTTGGAGCTTTTTCAGAATTTCATCTGAATATTCTTTCTGAGGGATAATAACATTCCCTAGACCTGGTTCCATTCTGGTGGGAATGAAATCTCCATCTGTGATGACAAACCAAGCACTCATGTTCTGAGCTTGAATGAAATACATCATTCTCTTTTTCCAGTAGGAGTAATTGTCACCATTGAATAATGGAGGTCTAGTTGTAGAGGATCCCTCTGGGACAATGAAGTGAGAAGAATTCTCAGGCTGGTGTCTACTAGCCATCTCTATTGATTCTGATAGGATCTTACACTTAGATTGTTAGATCTTTTTAGTAAATATACGAAGTGACCTTCGCTCTGATACCACTTGTTGGCCCTAACAAGATCAGAATCACCTAGAGGGGGGTGAATAGGTGTTTCAAATGAAAACTGATATTTTCAAACTTTTAATGAAAATTCAATTTTCAGAGTCAATAATCCTCAGAGTCAGAGGCAAGCTTATTGAAGTAGCCTCTGAGGGATAATCTGCTTTAAGACAGGTTCTATCTTTTCAGCAACAGAAGTTCTGAGTAAAGAACTTCTGGACAGTCTTCTGAACACAGACTTGTGATTTTTAAGAGGAAATCTGTTTCAGCACTAAATATGATACAAGTACACAGAAGCAATTAACAAGTATAAAAAAGGGAGAAAGAGATTCAGGAGGTCCTGATGAACAGTTCAATTTATCCAAGTTCGCCACAGAATTCCTGTGACTACGTCTTGTCCTCTGAGGTCGCAGCCTCCAGAGATTTTATAAATCCACTATTCAGAACTTTTATGGCAAGTTCAGAAGCTCCTTTACATCAACAGAACTTAAGCTAATTTCTCACTTAGTTCTGACTAGCCTAAAATGAGTTAAAGGATTTTCACCAGAACAACAATACTCTGTTTTCTGGATTTCTCACCCAACTCAAATCTCAACTAGATTTCTCTCTTTTAAATCTAACTGAAGATCACAACCGATCTCAGTTTACAAGATTTCTATTATGAACTTGTTTTTTCTTCACTCTCTCACAATTACAATAGCTAAGCTAAGAAAAGATTGAGAATGGAAAGTGTGCTCTGTTTTCTTGATATAACAGTGCGTTGAGATTTTTGCTCTATGATCACACATGTAGTTGATGCAGTGGAGCTTTGCTACTATTTATAGTGTTGAGTAGATAACCGTTGAGGATATTTGAATCTTCAAGGATGACAAGGATGAAAGTAGCCGTTAATCTTGTCAACTTCTTCAAACGGTCTCAAAACACTCAACTCTGTCAACTTTGTACTTTAATCTAATCTGGTATGGGATTAAAATAAAGGTGATGGAGTTGACTGAACTTGAAGATTGATTTAGAGGGAAACGATAAGAGAGCAGGTTTTGTTTGTTGTGAACAGGCGCGTCCTTCAAACAGCTTTTTGAACTTTTGGCGCCTTGCATTAAATGCAACTGACAAAGCATTAAATGCTTAACCAAACCCGTGATAACGAACTTCTGATGTCCGTTTTCCTTCTTAGCGCTTCTGAACTAAAACAACCTTAGTCTTCTGTTTGCAAAAGAGAACTTCTGATAAAAGCTTTAGGCAGACAATCAAGACTTCAGAGCGGTTCATCCAGCTTCTGAGAAAGTGCTTCAGTCTTCAGCTTTTTAATCTTCTGAGTTCAATAGGCAAGCAGGAATTCTTCATTCAGCATCTGCTGAGAAAACTCATAATAACTTAACGAAAATTGTTAGTCAACATTGAAAAGTATACAAGTTAATTTTCATTTTCATCTTCTGAAACGTTTGGACATAACCAAAACACTTAGGGTTCATCAAAAGATAACGGTCATACAACGTTGAAAAGTTGCGGGGGCGTTACAAAGACCAAAGGGCATTCTTCGATAAGCGAAGGTGCCATAGGGACATGTGAAGGTAGTCTTGTCTTGGTCATCCGGGTATATGTAGATTTGGAAAAATCCTGAATACCCATCCAAAAAGCAATAGAACGCATGTCCGGCTATCCTCTCTATCATTTGATCGATGAAAGGAATAGGAAAGTGATCTTTTCTAGTAGCCGTATTTAGGTTCCTATAGTCTATACACACCCTCCAACCGGTGGTGGTTCGTGTAGGTATTAATTCACCTTCATCATTTTTTACTACGGTGATCCCTCCTTTCTTAGGTACACAATGGATTGGACTAACCCATTCACTATCCGAAATTGGATAGATAATCCCATTATCTAAAAGCTTTGTGATTTCATTTTTCACAACTTCCTTCATATTGGGATTCAATCGTCGTTGGCGGTCCGCTTTAGGAGGTCTTCCTTCTTCTAAATGTATCCTATGCATAACGATGCTAGGATTTATCCCTTTAAGGTCAGAGATTTGCCAACCGATACTTCCTACCCTAAGTCTAACAACTCCAAGTAATTTCATTTCTTGATCTAGAGTCAATTTGTTAGAAATAATTATAGGCAGAGTATTGCCTTCCCCTAAGAAAGCATATCTCAAGTGACTTGGCAATTCTTTCAGTTCTAGTTGTGGTGGTTGTTCAACCGACGATGGAATTGGTCCATCATCTCGTATTAATGGCTCAGGCATTATTTCCTCAATAACTTCTTCAATCTCAGGTTCAACTAGGCCAACATAATCATTATCATCAGCAGCGATAGAGTTAACACATTCATCAACCAAGTCAACTTTCATGCAAACATGTTCATCCATAGGATACTTCATCGCTTTATTCATGTTAAACTCGATCTTGTTATCCCCTATTCGTAAAATTATCTTTCCTTCAGATACATCAATTAATGCACGCCCCGTATTCATGAATGGTCTTCCAAAAATTAAAGGGCAGTTTAAGTCATAAGCAAAGTCAAGTATCACAAAGTCTGTAGGAAAAATAAACTTATCAACCTTGACTAACACATCCTCGACAATACCATAGGGTTTCTTGATAGTTTGATCCGCTAATTGTAAAACCATGCTAGTTCGTTTAACATCTTCTTCCAAACCTAGCATCTTAAAAATAGACAACGGCATCAAGTTAATACTAGCTCCTAAATCACACAAGCAATTAGGGAATTTCATATCACCTAAAGTACATGGTATTGTGAAACATCCCGGATCCTTCAACTTAGTAGGCATAGTACTTGACACGATACTACTACAATCTTCAGTCAAAGCAATAGTAGAAACATCTTCCCAACTTATTTTCTTAGATATCACGTCTTTCAAAAACTTGCTATAATTTGGAATTTGCGTAATGGCATCCATAAATGACAAATTAATATGCAAATTTTTCAGCTTATCAATAAAAGTTAGGAGTTGCTTATCGTAGTTCTTATTACGGATCCTTGGTGGATATGGCGCCTTCGGTTGAAACACATTAGCACTAGTCTCCTTTGGAACAGCTTTTGGAACTTCATTCACGTCTTCAGAATTTGGTGTCAAATTAGTTTCCTGCAAGATATTAAAAGCATCTCCGGATAACAGTAGCATCTCCAGATAACTCCGGGCCTAAGTATTGCTTTCCTGAACGAAGAGTGATACCCTTCACTTGTTCTTTAGGATTTTCCTCCGTATTACTAGGAAGACTACCCTCTCTTCGAGATGGAATTGACTTGGCAATTTGTCCTATTTGAACCTCCAAGTTGTGAATGGAAGATGAATGATTTTTAAACAATTGGTCAAACTTGTTTTCAACACGCTTAAAATTTTCATCTTGAGTATTGATCTTGCCGCCAATAGCATCGATAAATTTATCGATCTTGGTGGAAAGTGTTCCAATAGAATCTCTAGGTTGATTTTGATAGTTAGTAGACTTATCTTGATTCTGATAGTTACTAGTTCTATCTTGATTTTGATAGTTGTTAGATCTATCTTGGGTTGTATTGGCATTACTATTGTCCTTCCAACCAAAATTTGGATGGTTCCTCCATCCAGGATTATAGGTGTTCGAATATGGATTGTTATTTCGATTTTGTCGTTGAACGAAATTTACTTGTTCAACCATATCCGGACCACTATCATCCATACAATTTTGGACGGGGTTACTATTAGTATCACACGGTGTAAACAACTTGTCAACCTTAAGAGTCAAAGCAGAAAGTTGTGCTTGCATCATACTAACTGGGTCTAGACTATGTATACCTTTAGCAGACGATGAAATGGAAGAAGACGAACCTGAGTTTGTTTGAGTTTGAGATTGTGCTCGATCAACGGGCCACATGCTACTGTTTATAGCCATCTCCTCTACAAGTTCCCTTGCTTCAACGGATGTTTTCTTCATAAATAAGCCTCCCGACATTGCATCTAACGAACTCCTAGTAGTAGGGTTAATCCCATTGTAGAATGTTTGCATTAGAAGTTCATCGGGTAAGTGATGGTGGGGGCATAAACGTTGAAGTTCTTTGAAGCGTTCCCAAGCTTCATACAAGGTTTCATGGTCTTGTTGGGTGAAAGAGGTGATTTCCTTGATTATACGGGTTGTTTTGGCTAAAGGAAAGTACTTTGAAAGAAATGCTTGGGCTAATTGGTTCCAAGAAGTGATGCTTCCTTGTGGTAATGAAGTTAACCAAACTTTTGCCCGATCTTTCAATGTGAAAGGAAATAAGCGAAGTTCGATTGCTTCGGCAGGAACATCATTTATTTTGAAAGTATCACAAACCTCAAGAAAATTGGTTAAATGAGCGTTTGGATTTTCGCTTGGTAATCCATAAAATGTGACATTATTAGTCAACATGTTCAAAAGTGCAGGTTTTATCTCCCATTGATTTGCAGCAATACGGGGTCGAACTACACCCTCCGCGGCAACATTTAATCCCGGGGTAGCATAGTCCATAAGCCTTTGATGTGGGCCAGCCATTTCGTTGACTTGTCCTCCTAGTTCTTGTTGCTCTTTATTTCTCTGCCTCCTTTGTTTCTTCTTTTTCTTTAAAGTCTTCTCAATCTCAGGATCTGGCGGTTCAAGTGGTGGGCCGGAACTTCGCGTCCCGCGCATAAACTACTATCTCCTGAAGAATCCAAAAATTGGAAAACCAAGTAAGACTATAGACGAAAAATTCGGAATCAAATAATTAGACTAATAATAAGCACAACAATATTAAACCGTTTGGTTCCCCGGCAACGGCGCCAAAAACGTGTTAGGCGAAATCCGCAAGTGTACGGTGTCCGCTTTATAGTTATAAAAGATTATCGATCCCACAGGGAACAAAACATTGTTAACACGCAGTATCTTACTTACCCGAATTACATATTCGTTTTCTCTTAAGTCTATAGTTAATTCAATTATCAAATTGGGTTTGAATTCTAATCTAAACTAAGCTACAAACAAATAGACTAACTAAGTTAATATCTAATGTAACAATAAAGACGCGACTTTGAACACAATTATCTAAGGAGGTATTCAAACGGTTAAATCAAAGCGTTTCCTCTAAGATAGTAATCCACCTAAATCTAATTGTTACATTCAGAGTTAGAAACTTAAGCGAAAATCAATTCTTAAACCAACTAGTCAAGTTAAAGCACGAGTTAGAGTAAAAACCAAGTTTACTTGAGTCGATTACCAATGTTTATCTAATTCGATTCCCAAATCTCTTTGCGTCAATCGAACTTAGATAAACGCCACAATTAAATACTAAAAGAGTCTTCTTTGGAAGCAAACTTAAAATAGAAATCATGTTAAGCATAACAGAAATCATTCATTGATTTACGATTCAAGTTCAATACATAAATAACCGAGTTCAACAAGAACGATACAATTGACAATGCAAAGCAAAGAAGGGGTCGGGGTTGTGAATCCTTTTACTCTTCCTTGGAGGTTTGTCAATCCTCAAGTCGCTATCGCTTGCACCTTCTCGTCGTTTCTCTACGATAAGTTATCCTTTCGGATCAACTTTGATACACTTAATAAAAACAAAGATAAACTACTTGAAATAGAATAGATTTGTATGTCAAAATATTCTCATATGTTCAACAACAACTTAAATGATGATACAAGCCTTCTATTTATAATTCTCCAAGAGGTGTGTTATGGAGAGTTGCAATCTTTGGTGAAGGGATGTTTCTATCCTCAAGAAGTGTTGTCTTTATCCATAATGAAATGTTGCTTCTATCCATAAGTGAAGGGACACAAAGCTTGGGAGAAATTCGGATGAGATAGTGGCGAAGAGTTGCCAAGATAAAGCGAAAGAATGCAATGGTTCGGAGGTGGGAATTACCCAGGTCGCGCCCGCAAGTCCAGGAGTGGCGCCCGCAAGCAGAACCAGGGAATCTCGCGCCCGCAAGTCCTAAGCTCGCGCCCGCAACTGGTGGCAGTCATCCAATAAAGCTCTCTTTGCTCGTTTTCAACCTCGTTTATGCTCCAAATCATTCCGAATCGCCAAGGATCAAGTCCTAACACACAAATAGGCAAACAAGAAGTAATAACATCCTAAAGTAATAATAAAACAACTAAAACATGAACAAACAATGATAAACAAATATGAAATGCATGCTAAAAACACGTAAAGAACGGACTTATCAACTTCTAAAGCTTCAAATCCAGTTATTAGCACAACTTCATTGCATTTGCTAACTTATGTAAGTTCTTGAAAGCTCAACTTTGTCTTTGTCTTTTCTTTTATTTTTCTCTTTTACCTCAGTTTTCCTTTTACTTCTTCACCCGTCCGCATTATAACCGTGTCTAAGACCCTTTGATTGACTATAATTCAAGCATTTGACTTTGGACCGAATTGCAAACTCTTGTTCCTGAACTGTTCTTGCAAGCTGCTGTGGGAATTAAACACTTAACCTAAACACCTAGAGTGAATGTGAGTGTAGTCATGGGCAGTTACAAGCTAGGTTGTCCTCTTGTGCAGAAATATACAAGAATGATCGAAGGATTGAACGTGATAAATTTTAACCAGGTTGTTCCACTTTGAGTCTAGGATTTTTCTTTTCTTGAGTCTGTGTTGCTTGAGGACAAGCAAATGCTATTTTGGGGGTTGTGATGAGTCCAGAATGTACTCATGTTTTATGGGTATATTTCATCAAGTTTTGACCCAAAAGGAAGAGAATTGTGCTTAATTGGGATGTTTATTGAAGATTTGTGCAGATTGTTCTGTTTTTAGAGAACATGCGTTTCTGGCTGTTCTTTAGCTCATTTCAGCAGCTCTGGTGAAGGATCTTCAAGGAGGGTATTTTTGTCAGTGTTAATTGTTTGAGAAAGTTGAAGTTTGGCAAGTGGGGCTGAAAGGTATGGGCGGACTTGTTGAGTGAAAGCTTGGTGTGAAGTGATAGGAGAGGAGAAGAAAGCACTTTTACTTTATTGCTTTTTCTGTAAAGGAGAACAGTTGAGTCGCTGTTCATCCGTTGTACCCTTCCCTTGTACTTGCTTTGATCTGGTCTGTTTATTTTCTTCTCCAATTTCCAAGAGGATCTGACCTGCGGCGAAAGTGGTTGTTTATGGAAGATAAAGGGGAAAGATCAAAGTGAGTGGAGATAGATGGTAGTAGTTAACTTTTACTTTGAATTAATTGTAATCTTAGTTTTTAGAGAGAGAAGTGATAATTTGTAGTTGTAGTTCTTCCTTCTCTCTTCCTGTATTCAAGTTTGAAACTCTTCTGGAATTTTTATTCCAGCCTCAATCTACTGCATTTATTCATCATCTCCTTAAATGTTTGCATTAAAGTCTACGGAATTTATTGTGAGAACAATCAGGGCGATGAGTGAGTAGTCTGTTTACAGGCTAGGGCCAGCCTAGGGGCTGGTGAAAGTAAGTTCGTTCCTCTCTTTCTGCTAACATGAAAATGCTTGTTGGTTATTAAATGGAGAAATATTGCATCTAAGGCTTTGCTAACCTTAGTAATCAGTGGATTAATTAGGATACCTCCGAAGTTATGAAGCGGATCTACCATTTAATGCATATTATGTCTCAGACCTAAGCTTAACATGTTAGGGGTTTATATTCCTTTGATATATAATCCTTTCCCATGCTTAATGCTTAGATGTATGCTAGAAGTAAACCGCGGATATCATGCATCTATAGATCTCGATGACGTTACCCCCTGACTTGAGTGTTTGGAGAGGAAAGAGATCCTAAATCTATGAAATCAAGACTTCATGTATGTTTGAGAGAGAGAACACTTGCTTTTGCCTGTTCTGGTTGTGCCTCTGCCTGTTCTTTAAGTGATTGGAGTTCATTCTTGCTTATTTTAGTTATCTCAGTTTTCGTTGCTCGTTATTACTGTTCACTGTAGAATTAGTGTAAAAATCTCCCATTTACTTGTTACCCAACTGAAAGTTGACTGTGCTTTAACATTAGAACAACTGTGGATCGTTTTATTCTCTGTGGAATACGATAATTTACTTTTGCTGTGCTATATGCGACCTGGTCCTCTTGCCAGAGTGTCCTCATCACATTTCTGACACACCAAATTTTGGCGCCGTTGCCGGGGAATAAAATTCAGAAAAACGTTGCCTTTTGTTATAAAACAGTTAATTTTTGACCTGTTTGTTCTTGTTGTAGTTCGATTGTTCTAGTATACCTATTTTCAGTTTATGCGAAGGCGTGGTGTACCACTACTTCCTGTAGATCTTGAGATAGAGGCCACCTGTCGAAGATTGAATGCTCAAAGGAGAGTAAGAAACAGAAACAAGCTGGCAGACTAAGAACAACCACCAGAAATTCCATTTCAAGAGGAACCACAACCAGAACAACCAGAGATCCATGAAGAAGAGGAACCTGAGGAAGAAGTCATACCTGAAATCATGGCTGATCCTCCTCCTGCTCCAATGTTGATGAAGGAATACTCAAAACCTTCCACTGAAGGGTACCAATCCGCCATTATGATACCTGACGAAGGTGAAAATGGGTTCGAAGTCAAGGCTTTCATGTTACAAATGCTTCAGGCTGCTGTTCTATATGGAGGATCCTCAAATGAAGACCCAAACTCCCATATCCAGGACTTTGTCATAATGTGCAATACCTTCAGAACAAATAGAAACACATCGGAAGAAGTGGTTAGGCTCAAATTGTTTCCTTACTCCTTAAGGGACAAAGCAAGAAATTGGTACAAAAACCTACCACCAAATTCTATCCGAACATGGGATGCTATGGCTAGCACATTTCTGACCAAATACTTTCCACCTAGACAAGCCATAAAGCTTCGAAGTGCCATATCCCAATTCTCCCAACAACATGATGAATCCCTATCTGAAGCATGGGAAAGATACAAAGACCTACTGAGAAAAGTCCCAAACCATAAAATTCCAACTTGGATGCAAATCCAAACCTTTTATCATGGGCTTACAACCACTCATAAGATTCAACTGGAATCCGTAGCTAATGGAGACCCGGAGGAGTTGGATCCGGAAGCATTGTATGAGCTGATTGAAAGATTGGTTAACACCAGCTACAAGTGGCACTCAGTGAGGGAAGATGGGAGAAGAGATTCTGATTCGCCTGTTGCTGAGTCTGTGTCAAAGCTGACTGCTCAGGTGGAACAATTGAGCAAGCAGATTATTAAGCTGAACAATCCACCTAGCAATGTTCATGTTGTTCAGTGTGATTTTTGTGAAGGGAACCATCGTTCTGCTGATTGTCAGGGTACTAACAATATGCCTAGTGCTATTCTTGAACATTTTGATTATGCAGGGAACAATCAAAGGCCAAAGGATCCCTACTCCAACTCCTACAATGAAGGATGGAGAAATCACCCTAACCTAAACTGGCAGTCATCAGGAGGAAACCAAACTGGAAGTTCTTATCAGCGCCCCCAGAACAATTATCAACAGCAGAACAACCAGAACAATCGCCAGCCTTACACACCACCACATCTTCAGAACAACCAGCAACATAACCCACCTTACCAACCAAACCATCAGTCGAACCAAAACCAGACACCACCCCCCACCAATAACCACCAAAGGGAAGAGCCAAAACCCAAGCCACATATTGAAGATTTAATGCAACAAATGCTACAACAAATGCAAATTCAGCAGAAGAGTCTAGAGAACCAGATGCACCAACAACAAAATAGTTTAGAGAATCAGATGCATTAACAACAAAAGAATCTAGAGACTCAAATGCATCAGCTTGCAATAAGTCTTAATCCGTAGCAAAAAGGAGTTCTTTCCGGAAACACTGAGACTAATCCCAAGGAGACAATTCATTCTATCACCTTGAGGAGTGGGATGAAACTTCCTGATTCTCAGCCACCACCACAAAAGCCTGATAATTCTAAGGGAAAAACAGTTGATCAGTCTACCTTGCCTATTCTTGATACTATCCCACCTATTCTACCCCCTACCTCAGATAAACCTGAGCCGAGCACAACCAAGCCACCTGCTATGGTTCAAGTGAAACCACTTTATGCTCCACCAGCACCCTATCCATACCAACATGACTTGAAGAAGGCTAAGCTAGACAAACAACATGCAAAGTTTGTTAAGTTGTTCTCGAAACTTCACATCAACATTCCTTTTCTTGAGGGAATCTTTCAAATGCCTACCTACATGAAGTTCCTGAAAGACTTGCTGCACAACAAAGAAAAACTGGAGAATGTGGCCATGGTCCAGTTGAATCATGTCTGTTCTTCCATACTGCAGAACAAGCAAGTCCTGCCCAAAAAGATGAAAGACCCAGGGAGTTTTTCTATTCCTTGTGCTATTGGTAATCTTAACATCAGTAGTGCCTTATGTGATCTAGGAGCAAGTGTAAACTTGATGCCCCTTTCAATTTACAAAAGGTTAGAGTTAGGAGAACCTAGTCCTACCAGGATGTCTATTCAACTTGCAGACCGTTCAGTGAAATACCCAGTAGGCATTGTAGAAGATGTTCTAGTTAAGGTTGATAAGTTGATATTGCCTGTAGATTTTGTCATAATGGATATTGAAGAGGATATGCATGTACCCATCATCTTAGGAAGACCATTTTTGGCAACCACAAAAGCTGTAATTGATATGGAACATGGAGAATTAGTCTTGAAGGTCCATGACCAACGAGTTATTTTCAAAATGAACAATGCCATAAATCATATTAATTCTAAAGATGATGCATGGTATTACTTTGATGTGATTGATGGGTCCTTGGATGAGATTTCGCAGGAACATGCAGAAATGTGCTCAAAAGAGGATACCATAACTTGGGAGACAGAACAAGAGGAAGGAACAACTGAGCAAAGCTGTTCTGCTACTTACTGGCACAAGCAAAAACCTGAGCCCCTTGAAAATGAACTCAAACCACCCATGAAAACTTCACTTGAAGATCCACCAGATCTTGAGCTAAAACCTCTACCTTCACACCTCGAATATGCATTTTTGTTACCACCAGACAAGCTACCAGTCATCATTTCATCCAAATTAACCCTTGACCAAAAAGAGGAATTGCTCTGCATCCTCAAAAACAACAAGGAGGCTTTGGGTTGGAAGATATCAGACATAAAGGGTATTAGTCCTGGCTTGTGTGTGCACAAGATCATGATGGAGGAAGTGCATAAGCCGGTTGTTCAACCTCAGCGGAGATTGAATCCCAGCATGAAGGAAGTGGTTAGAGCTGAAGTGATTAAGCTCATGGATGCTGGAATCATTTATCCAATCTCAGATAGTGCTTGGACCAGTCCAGTCCAGGTTGTTCCCAAGAAAGGAGGGATGACTGTGGTGAAGAATGAGAACAATGAGCTGATCCCGACAAGAACAGTCACAGGATGGCGTGTTTGCATCGATTACCGCCGTTTGAATGATGCAACACGAAAGGATCATTTCCCTTTGCCATTTATTGATCAAATGCTGGAGAGGTTGTCTGGATTTGCCTTCTATTGCTTTTTGGATGGTTATTCTGGGTATTATCAAATTGCAGTCAACCCACCTGACCAAGAGAAAACGACATTCACTTGCCCTTATGGAACCTTCGCCTATAGGAGGATGCCATTTGGCTTGTGTAATGCCCCAGCCACATTCCAAAGGTGCATGATGGCAGTGTTCCATGATATGATTGAAAAAACCGTAGAATTTTTCATGGATGACTTCTCAGTCTACGGGAGATCATTCAAGGACTGCCTGAACAACCTAGAAGCTGTCTTGGAAAGATGCAAGGACACTAACCTTGTTCTCAACTGGGAGAAATGCCATTTTATGGTAACTGAGGGGATTGTTCTTGGGCACAAAATCTCAGAAAAAGGGTTAGAGGTTGATCGTGCAAAAGTGGAAGCAATTGAGAAGCTGCCTGTCCCCTATTGTGTGAAAGACATAAGGAGCTTTCTTGGTCATGCCGGTTTCTATAGGAGGTTTGTCAAAGACTTTTCTAAAATTGCATTACCATTGTCTGCTCTCTTACATAAAGATGCTGAATTTAAAATGACTAAATATTGTTTAGATGCATTTGATAAATTGAAATTTATGCTCATTACTGCACCTATCTTGGTTGTTCCTGATTGGACACTACCTTTCGAACTAATGTGCGATGCTAGCGATACTTGCATTGGGGCTGTTCTTGGCCAAAGGGTAGAAAAACACTTTAAACCCATATACTACGCTAGCAAAACACTTAGTGATCCTCAAAAGAATTACACTGTTACTGAAAAAGAACTACTTGCCATTGTTTATGCATTTGACAAATTTAGATCTTATCTTGTTCTGTCAAAAGTAGTTGTCTTTACAGATCACTCAGCCTTGAAATACTTGCTAGCAAAGCAGATGCCAAGCCACGTTTGATACGGTGGATACTCTTACTTCAGGAGTTTGATCTTGAAATAAAGGATAAGAAAGGTGTGGAGAATGTTTGTGCTGACCATTTGTCCAGGTTGGAAGAGAACAGCCAGACTGAACAACCAGAGATTGGTGATTCTTTCCCTGATGAACAATTGCTCTCTATCAAGGAGACAGCTAACCCATGGTTTGCCGATTTGGCAAATTACCTTGCTTGTGGAATCATTCCTAATCATTTTTCCTCGAACCAGAAAAAGAAATTCTTCTCTTAAATTAAGTACTACTTTTGGGAGGAACCCTTTTTATTTCGTTTGTGTTCAGATCAAATAATGAGGAGGTGTGTAGCACAAGAGGAGACTCACTCTATCTTGACTCATTGTCATGCTAAAGAAGCAGGCGGACACTTTGCTGCCAACACAACAGCCGCCAAGATTCTTGAGGCTTGTTTTTATTGGCCATCATTGTTTCATGATGCTCAAAGGTTTGTCTCCCAATGCAATGAATGTCAAAGGACATGTAATATCTCCTCTAGAAATGCTATGCCTCTAACCAATGTTGTGGTCTGTGAGATTTTTGATATATGGGGGATTGATTTCATGGAGCCCTTCCCTAGCTCTTATGGCAATAAGTATATCTTGGTTGCTGTAGATTATGTGAGCAAGTGGGTAGAGGCAGTAGCTAGTCCAACCAATGATGCTAGAGTGGTTGTGAAGTTTTTAAAGAAATTATTTGCTAGATTTGGAGTTCCTAGAGCAATAATCAGTGACCAAGGCACCCACTTTTGTAATAAACAATTTGAAAAGTTGCTTGGTAGGTATGGTGTCACTCACAAGATCGCTACTCCTTACCATCCACAAACCAGTGGACAGGTTGAGCTTTCAAATAGGGAGATCAAGCGTATCTTAGAGAAAACCGTTGGTTGTTCTCGCAAAGATTGGGCAAATCAGTTAGAACATGCTCTATGGGCATATAGAACTGCATTTAAGACCCCAATAGGAATGTCCCCATACCGGTTGCTCTATGGAAAATCATGCCATCTCCCTGTTGAGTTAGAACATAAAGCTTTGTGGGCATTACGCTTTTTGAATTTTGATGAACAAGCAGGTGGAGATCATAGAAAGATGCAATTGCTAAAAATGGATGAGTTCAGGTTGTTCTCGTACGAGAATGCTCTCTTGTACAAGGAGAAAACCAAGAAATGGCATGACCAGCACATTCTAAGGAAAACTTTCCTACCAGGAGACCAAGTGCTTCTCTACAATTCTCGCTTGAAATTGTTTCCTGGTAAACTCAGGTCACGGTGGTATGGTCCTTATACTGTTTCTAAAGTATTTCCACATGGGGCTGTTGAGTTATGTGATTCTGCTGGGTTGTTTTTCAAGGTCAACGGTCAAAGGCTTAAGCCTTATTTGGTGAATGTGACCAATCAGGAGGAAACCATCCCTCTAACTGACCCTCCTTGAATGTGAGGGGCAGTGTGTTGCCTCCACCCACCAATTGGAGTGATTACTTGGGTCTCAACTCAAGCTGTATATAGTATCTTCATTTCTTGGTTATTCAGTTTCTTTTGGTCAAATCCTTGAGTTTCTGGTTGTTCTGACTCACACCATTTACTCGTTGCTAATTGCCTTGCATTATTTTTGCACATTTTGTCTTACAAGGATTTTTCTATGCTTTCTTTCTCCTGTTTATTCTCACTTCATACTTCATTTTTGGTCGTGTCCATAATCTTATTTTGGGGGTACTTCATGCCTTAAGAAAATCTCAATTTATTTAGAGTTATCAAGCAGATACTCAAAATGCCTCGTGCTACTCGTTCTGGAATTATTAAGCAAGAAAAGCCAGCCGCTTCCGACGGTGGCATTGATTCAGATCCCAGCCGCTCTTATACGAGGAGCAAGTTTACCACCTTCGTTGACGATGAGGCTCAAACCAAGTACGAGTTGTTCTCTAGTTTTGATTTCTTGCCCTCTCGCACTGTTGATTGGGGTGCTTTGAAAGTTATGGGTATTGACCGCGAGGTCCGTGAAATGTTCAAGGCTGCTGGCATGGAGGGATTCTTGAAAATTAATGAGCCTGCTTATCGCGAGTTAACTCTAGAGTTCCTTGCCACCTTCAAGTACAACCCTGAGGTCAAATCATTCACCGATCGTGATCGTTACAAGTTCAGGATGATGGGGATGGATATGTCCATGTCGTTGAATACTTTCAACGAGTACTTAGGGTGTGTTTCTTTCAATGAGCTGGAGACCGATTCCTATCAAAACAGTCTGGTTGATTTTCCACCGGAGTTTAATGCTGCTGAGTACTAGAAAGATCTCACTGGAGAGGACTCCTATAAGTCTGGTGATTCCAAATCCTCACTTATCCCTTATCATCCTCTTCAATTCATGCAGAAATATCTTGCCACCACCCTGTTCTCTCGTCGCAGCCAGAGCAACTGCCCCACTACTGATCTGTTTGTTTTATGGGCTATGACTAATCACCAGCGCATCAATGTTGCTCATTGGCTAGGTCTTCACATGTCCTTGATCTCTAATCGTTCTTCCAATGCCATTCTTTGTGGTCCTTTCATAACCAAGCTTGGCAAAAATTTGGGGGTTATCCTGCCTGTTCTGCATCACTTAACACTAGAGGTAAAGATGGAGAGGTTTAATTGCAATGCTTTGAGTCGCCTGGATATTTGCAGGAAAGCAGGAAAGACCTGGAAGTTGTTTGGGACCACAGACATGCCTGCTGCCAAGAAAGTGAAGACCACCCTGGATTTCACTGACATTTATGTTATGCAAGCTTTGGCCCTTGACCCTCAGCGCCGATTGTTCTCCCCTGAGGAGATTGCCTTTCCTGCTGCTGGTGATGTCTCTATGAGTCAGCTGTTGCAGTTGATCGGTCTGTCCTACAAGCGTATCCAAGAGCTTGAGGCAGATGTTCAGGTTTTGAAGAAGAACAAGAGCAGTGATGGTCCCTCAACCTCTCGTCCGGTTTATCTTGATACTGAGCAGGTGGATGAAAGCCACCAAACCACCCCTCTTCTGCGAGGTACCCTGGACTTGAATGATGATGATATTGTCGACGGTGATACAGCAAAGCTCTCGGACTTTGACATTGCTATTAAAGCAGAGATCGGAAAGTGGGCCCAAACTGTTCCTGACTCCCCTGCAGCTTGACTCGCTGCCTTGGCATTATGGAGTCTGCATTTTGGTGCCCCTTAATCACCCGGTTTGCCCAATGATTGCCTACGCTGGTGTCGGATATTTTGCAAAGTTGCATGAGGGCATGCTACTCTTATTTTGGGGGTGATTGTGCTCTGTGAGCTATTTTGGGGATTTCCTGTCCGCTTGTTCTACCTGTGCTGAATTGCTGTTTTGATGTTCTTACTCCATAATGTCATAGTTTTCTGCTGCTGTCCTCAAGTCTTAGTTTATTTTGTTTTTAGGAAATTTATTTTGTAATTTTCTAGCCAACCAGTTGTCAAGTTTTAGTTTGTTCTAATTGTTCAATGCTGCATAGTGAGAATGTAGCCTGTTTGTTCTTATTAATGAAAGTCTAGTTTGTTTTTTAGTGTTTGAGCAATTGCTCTGTTTTCTTTGTTTTAGTTTTAACTTTCATTTTTGTGGAACAACTGCTTTGCTTAGATAGACAACACATATCTTGCAAATTTGGTTAAATTTGAACTTAATAGTGCAAAACCCTGTGAGCATTTAGAGCCGAAGGAGAAAAAGTCTGTAAATCACACCAGACTTGTTTATTAGGAGATAGAGAACAGTCTGCCTCTGGCCGAACTTGTTAAACACTGAGTGGGCTTGCTTGAACAGTGGGAATGTGATCAATGAGTGCAAGAATTTGTTCTGGTAGACTAAAGTCAAATCTTAAGACCTTGAATAAAGTCAAAACGATAAGGGCACTAGGATTAGATTAGGATGTTAACCTTTTTTTTTTAAGCTTAACCTTGTAATTTAGATTGTTCTCCCTTGTACATTGTGTCTTCCTCATAGTAGTTTCGCCCATCCTAGCCAAAAGCTCTTTGTGTCTGCCTCATCTCTTTTCTTCTTTCCTCATTGTTATGTTTGTCTTTCTCTTGTTCCTGTTGAGTCTTTCAAAAAGTTGGAACAAGAGGAAAATTCAAAAGTTCTTAATTTCAAAATCTTTCACATTAAGTCAGTCAGTCAGTCATTAAATCAATAACCCATTTGATTCTTTGTAGAGGCCAAGCAGATCAATTCAAATCTGGTTGTTCTTCTACCACTGCAAGAAGAGAACTCCTATCTTTTATGCTGTTTTCAATCTCAGCTCTGCTTAATCTCTTATCAAATAGTTCTCTTCCTTGCTCGAATAAAGTTAAATATATATATATATACACCCAGGCTATGGTGAGGGAGTCTCTCACTTACTATTCTAAGGGAGTTTTATCTTTAATCTAGTTACCAAACAAAATACACCCACCTAATTAATTTAATGAATTTAAAGTAATAAAATCCTAATTTATTTTGTTACAACTCTTCTAATTAGTATCCTAATTAAATCAAACTCTATTTTCCTAAATACTAATTAATTCAGGAATTAATTAATTAATCATATTATCGCATCCGAATTGCAGCAAATTGAATTTATTTCAACATTAATTTATTACTATCTTTAACATAAATTATTGTAATGTTAGAGTTTAGAGTTTATAAAGTTAGGATTTAGGGTTTATGGGTTAAAAGTTGTTAGGGTCTAGGGTTTATAAGTTGGGACTACGGGTTTATGATTGTTAGGGTTTAGGGTTTTTAAAGTTCGGGTCTAAGAGTTTAGAATTATTTGAATTTAAGGTTGTTAGGATTTATAAAATTAAGGACTACGGGTTTATGATTGTTAGGGTCTAGGGTTTATAAAGTTAGGGTCTAGGAGTTTAGAATTATTTGAATTTAGGATTGTTAGGGTTTAAAAAATTAAAGACTACGGGTTTATGATTGTTAGAGTCTAGGGTTTATAAAGTTAAGATCTAGGAGATTGAGTGAATAAATTAGAGAATTAATAATAGATTTTCGTTCTTTTAAATTAGATGGTTATTTTGTTTGGTAACTAGATTAAAACTAAAACTCCCTTAGAATAGTAAGTGAGGGAGTCCCTCACCATAGCCGGACTGTATATATATATATATATATATATATATATATATATATATATATATATATATATATATATATATATATATATATATATATATATATATATACTAAATTACTTGGGTTATGACTGACTGTTCTTCAGAGGAATCTTTATTTCCTTGCTCTTCTTGGTTGAAAACCAACTTCTAAAGCTTCAAATCCAGTTATTAGCACAACTTCATTGCATTTGCTAACTTATGTAAGTTCTTGAAAGCTCAACTTTGTCTTTGTCTTTTCTTTTATTTTTCTCTTTTACCTCAGTTTTCCTTTTACTTCTTCACCCGTCCGCATTATAACCGTGTCTAAGACCCTTTGATTGACTATAATTCAAGCATTTGACTTTGGACCGAATTGCAAACTCTTGTTCCTGAACTGTTCTTGCAAGCTGCTGTGGGAATTAAACAATAAACCTAAACAGCTAGAGTGAATGTGAGTGTAGTCCTGGGCAGTTACAAGCTAGGTTGTCCTCTTGTGCATAAATATACAAGAATGATTGAAGGATTGAACGTGATAAATTTTAACCAGGTTGTTCCACTTTGAGTCTAGGATTTTTCTTTTCTTGAGTCTGTGTTGCTTGAGGACAAGCAAATGCTATTTTGGGGGTTGTGATGAGTCCAGAATGTACTCATGTTTTATGGGTATATTTCATCAAGTTTTGACCCAAAAGGAAGAGAATTGTGCTTAATTGGGATGTTTATTGAAGATTTGTGCAGATTGTTCTGTTTTTAGAGAACATGCGTTTTTGGCTGTTCTTTAGCTCATTTCAGCAGCTCTGGTGAAGGATCTTCAAGGAGGGTATTTTTGTCAGCGTTAATTGTTTGAGAAAGTTGAAGTTTGGCAAGTGGGGCTGAAAGGTATGGGCGGACTTGTTGAGTGAAAGCTTGGTGTGAAGTGATAGGAGAGGAGAAGAAAGCACTTTTACTTTATTGCTTTTTCTGTAAAGGAGAACAGTTGAGTCGCTGTTCATCCGTTGTACCCTTCCCTTGTACTTGCTTTGATCTAGTCCGTTTATTTTCTTCTCCAATTTCCAAGAGGATCTGACCTTCGGCGAAAGTGGTTGTTTATGGAAGATAAAGGGGAAAGATCAGAGTGAGTGGAGATAGATGGTAGTAGTTAACTTTTACTTTGAATTAATTGTAATCTTAGTTTTTAGAGAGAGAAGTGATAATTTGTAGTTGTAGTTCTTCCTTCTCTCTTCATGTATTCAAGTTTGAAACTCTTCTGGAATTTTTATTCCAGCCTCAATCTACTGCATTTATTCATCATCTCCTTAAATGTTTGCATTAAAGTCTACAGAATTTATTGTGAGAACAATCAGGGCGATGAGTGAGTAGTCTGTTTACAGGCTAGGGCCAGCCTAGGGGCTGGTGAAAGTAAGTTCGTTCCTCTCTTTCTGCTAACATGAAAATGCTTGTTGGTTATTAAATGGAGAAATATTGCATCTAAGGCTTTGCTAACCTTAGTAATCAGTGGATTAATTAGGATACCTCCGAAGTTATGAAGCGGATCTACCATTTAATGCATGTTATGTCTCAGACCTAAGCTTAACATGTTAGGGGTTTATATTCCTTTGATATATAATGCTTTCCCATGCTTAATGCTTAGATGTATGCTAGAAGTAAACCGCGGATATCATGCATCTATAGATCTCGATGACGTTACCCCCTGACTTGAGTGTTTGGAGAGGAAAGAGATCCTAAATCTATGAAATCAAGACTTCATGTATGTTTGAGAGAGAGAACACTTGCTTTTGCCTGTTCTGGTTGTGCCTCTGCCTGTTCTTTAAGTGATTGGAGTTCATTCTTGCTTATTTTAGTTATCTCAGTTTTAGTTGCTCGTTATTACTGTTCACTGTAGAATTAGTGTAAAAATCTCCCATTTACTTGTTACCCAACTGAAAGTTGACTGTGCTTTAACATTAGAACAACTGTGGATCGTTTTATTCTCTGTGGAATACGATAATTTACTTTTGATGTGCTATATGCGACCTGGTCCTCTTGCCAGAGTGTCCTCATCACATTTCTGACACACCATCCTGCACAATAGACATTTTGATCAAATTAAAGTTTACATAATGAATACGTGTTCAATTCACCGTTGAACTTTAATTGAACAAATTTTAATTGATCTATTTCTACAAGCCTCATTATTTCTTATGACAAATTCACAACTGCGGCATAAGAATTTAAGTTGTGTTTGATTAGATTGATGGAATCAATTTTAAATTCGGGTTTTTGAAAATTTTTTCTCTATTAATTTTAAAAGGATAAAAGTCTTTTTTTAAATAATATAGAGTAATTTTCTAAAAAAACCTTGTGCTTACGAATTTTGTCAAAATGGTGTCTGTGCTTGTTTTTCTGACAAAATAAGGATTGTGTTTATCTCCGTTACCAAAAAGGCGGAAAACCTATTAACGGTGTTAAATGTGATGACGTGTCAATGAGTATTTTGGTCTTAATTTCTTGATTATGTTATAAAAAGCTCATTCCCACGCTTTAAAGTTGTAAGCACGTGAATGTTTTAGGAATTTACTAATAAATTAAAACCGAAAAGCCCTTGCCACATCATCACATTTAATATCGTTAATAGATTTTCCGCTTTTTGGGTATCAGTGATAACACAATCCGCTTTTTGGCAAAAAGATAAACACAGACATCATTTTGACAAAATTGGTAATCAATCAGTTTTTTTTAAAAAAAAAATTACCCTAATAGAAAAGAGAAATTTCAAAGAAGTGTTTTTAGAGGATTTTTGCTGAATTGTCAGATTAGGAGAATTTATGAATGTTTTTGTTGTTATTTGCTTTTTGATATATTAAAGGAGTTATGAAAATTTATAAAAAAAAAAAAAAAAGAAGTTATGAAAATTCATTATTAAGGGAGTAATGAAAATTTATAAAAAAAAAAAGAGTTATGAAAATTCATTATTAAAGGGAGTTATGAAAATGAGCCATAATATTAGCATTCTTATTCATTATTAAAGGAGCAGGCCCGTTCCAACATTTTAGAGGCCCTAGGCAAATTACATATATTTTTCTCGTATAATTTTAACAAATACAAATTTAACTTTATTTTAGAACCGACAAATACAAAATAGTAAAACGAGTGTATATTATTAACTAAAATTTATAATTCTATATCAACCTCGCTATAACAAATTGTTGGGGGTAAATATATTTTTATATTTATCTCACATTAAAACTTTAGGTTATATTTTAGCCTATAGTTTTAATGTTCATTTTCGTTCATTCCGTTATCAAGAGAAGAAAGTAAGTTGAGAGAAAAGAAAAGTAAAAGAAAATAGAAAAAAGAAAGAAAAGTTATGATTGGTCGGTTGACTTGGTCTTGGTGGTTAGAGTTAGTGGGTTAATGGGCTTGAAAAGTGGAATTAACTTCCAACTTCCCCAACTAACTTTAACTAACTTTAACTAACTTTGACCATGGAAACGTCACGTTTGATCGGTCATTTTGACGAGCCAAATGACGAAGCACGAAGAATCAGAAAAAAGGTCCAGAAAGTAGACGTTCCGAGCATTCGGAAATGTCTTCAAGAATTGCGAGAGGCGAAGCGAGCAAGGAGCAGGAATTTTTTGAAGCGAGCTGAAGAAGCACGCGACAGGTTTTCCTTCCTCCTCAAGTCAGGGAAGTGGGCTAAAAACAAGGCACCCATCATGCCACTTTCCTATTCCTACTTTTTAGGTGTAGTGGGTAGTTAAGTTAGTTAGGTGGTTATTTTTTGTGTGTTCACCAAGTCATCCCCACCTATAAATACCTTCCTCCATTTCATTCCAAAGAACAATCAAAAAATCAAACAAAACAAACACAACAAACACAAATCAAATCAATCATGTGACACTCCAAAGAGTAGCTCTCAATTCGGCTTCCGAGTCTCCAAATTCTAGGTTTTTCTAGCTTTTATTCTTAGATTTCTAGCTTCATTTGCTAATCCTAAGTCTCAATTACTTGTCTGATTATCAAACACCTGCCTGTTTTCATAATCCCAATCCTAGATCCAATTAAGAAATCCTTTAGTTCAGTACTCTAGTACACTGCTACTTTTCACCTCAAACGGTACTCTGATCGACTTGCTCAAGATTCAAGCTCGCCTCGACAGTTATTTTCATTACTTATTTTAGCTCAATTGTTATTACTATTGCTCTTTCTGACATTATTAATCTCTTGATTGTAATCGTTTGGCTGACTTTTGTGACAATCATTTATTCAATACGAGTCAATTTACCAAAATCTTTGGGTTGTCTTTATTGTTTAGTTTTTCGAAGCTACGACATAGTTTCGGTCTGTTTTCTAGTCAAAGTTGTGTTGACCCCGACTAGGTACCCAAGGGAAACATTTTCACAATCCTTGCTTTTCCCGTCCAATCGTTTCGTTATTAGTTAAGCATCCGTTAGCATGGCGCACATGTTCAAAATCGTTTCATAAAAACGTAGGTTGAGAACCTCTCTTCTCTGGCACGCCCGCATTTTCTCCACACGAGTCAAGGTTGTAAAAGGAATTTTTTTATTTCACAAAAATATCGCCAACACAAATAAAATCAAATAAAAAATAACCTAGAGCCAAAAAATTATTACTCTTCTCGATAATTAGTATTCATAAGATCTCTAATTAAATAAATGTAATATAGTTCAACTAAAATTTGTTTCTCAACTGACAGTATGGCTAAGCCATTCAATCTCTCTTCAAAGGTAAATTCTCTGTTAACTTTAACTTGAAGAAATTTCTTTCGACACTAGCTATTATAACAAGTACATTTAACATCATCATGTAAGCAATCCAATTATTAGGAAATGCAAGATGCAAATTCTTGACATATTCTATCATTTCAATTGATTTGGATAAGTTATCTAGTAATGATTTTCTCAACAGTTGCAATTCTAAAATAACTTTGTAGTCTATTAATATTTAAATCTCCATCTTACAATAAAATAAAATCTCAGCTATAACACAAACATGCTTCATTCTCTTATCTAATTTCATAACTCTCAACTTGCTCAAGTTAAATAAGATATCAATAGGTATTTCTTATATATTTTAAAATGATAATAAATACACAAAGGCCTAATAGTAACCTAAGCACCCGCTTGGGTGAACTCCCTCTTACGCCGGCCCTGTAAAGGAGTTATGTATTATCCTTACGTTTTTTATTCCTTACCATTACATGCTTGCTGAGCCCTTTAATTGTCATCCCTTCTTCTTCGCATATGGCTTACAATCTTCGATTTCCAATTTAATTCAAAATTAATCTCAAAGACGCAAACATGTTGCTTAAAGAAAAATCAAACCTAAAAAATCTCTTTTTTAGATTGGTTGATCATTACAAGATGAAGATGATCGAAAAAAGGTAGCTTTGCTCTAAAGAGGGAATTCATTAGGGCTCTCTCTTCCATTTTCTTTTTCCGGCACAAGATTTGAACATTCAATTAAACTATTTCTTTATCCAAGTAAAATCATCAACCTTGCGTGTCAAATAATTTGTTGTGACTTTTGTTATTTTTATTTGCAGATTACTCATTTGAATTAGGAGCCTTTCCTCTTAACACAAGAGTGCTTCCTTTCAAGTTGAAGTTGGATTTTTGGAGATCTTTCTGGTGTTTTAAAGTATCAATTATTTGATTAAAATGTATAACTTTTATTATTTAGGATTCCTGATAGTAAGATTTATGTGTTGTAGAAGATAATTTGCTTTGAATTAAGAATTCATTATATTTTTGGTTTTCCACCCGGTTTCCGGATCCATACTGGGCCGACTAATTCGGATTCGGGGCGGGTCTAAGGATTATGACATTTAAACTCCTCTCACTCTATTATTTAGTTTTTGAGTTCGATTAATATCATTAATTCTCTGGTTGTTCCTAATTATCTCCAAGAACTTACCCGTTTAGAAAAGTTGAAACTCTTATGGTACCATATGAATAGTTTGTAAGTGCAGCAGTAAGTTTTCGTACGAACTTATGGAGGTTGCAATTCATGAAATGCAAGCTGTTGATTTAAGTTTTCGGTGAAGACCATTGTCTATTAAACTATATTGTATTCTCTCTTACTCTTTACAATTTCTGAAAAATTCTACACTGTAATTAATTCTCATGAAACTTTTGAAATTAGTTGATAGTTACGTGGACGAAGACACACTATACCCAACTGATTTCTTGAATAGCTTAACTTTTCCAAGCATACTAGACCATAAGCTAAAACTCAAAGTAGGAATCCCAATAATGCTATTACGAAATTAAAACCAACGGAAAGGACTATGTAACGGTACAAGGTTAATCATTACACAATTAGGGAAATGGTTAGTAGGACTATGTAACGGTACAAGGTTAATACTGAAGCAGTATTGGTGCAACCTAGTGATCTTTGGTAATTTAGAAGTAGAGTCATCTAATCATTTTTAGAAGTTTGCTACTTGCCTCTTAGCATCAGCACAAAACAACAACAAATGTATATATATAAAAAAAAAAAGGCAAAAAGCATTCTGAGGCTCGTGATCTTTCTCTTTTCGGTGCATTAAGTCCTTGATCTTTTATTTGGATACATTAGGCCCTTGATCTTTTATAATTGGTTTCATCAAGTCCTCATCTAACAAAATTGGATGATTTGTTAACTTTCACAAATTAATAAGATCAATTGAAATATTGCGACACCTAATTAATTACAATTGATTTAATATTCAATAAATTATTCAACAATTTTTTAAAAAAAATGAAAAAAAAAATCAGTAGTTATTGTCGTTGTTATGCTCATTTTCTAATCATTTCGAAAGTGAAATCGAGGAGAATGAAAACATAGATGAAATATAATGAGTGATGTTTGACCATGTTCTTTATGCCTTATTAATACTTATCGGTTGTTCATTTCAGTTCAATAATTTATTTTCAGTAAATGTGCTTCAATAATTTTCAGTCATAAAAAATTTGGCCTTAATTTGTAGGGCCGAAATTGAAGAGAAGAACTAAGATGAAAAAGAAAAGAAGAGCGAATATGATGAAGAAGAAGAAACGATTACAAAATGAACTTGAGAGACAAAGAGTACTAATTTGGAGTGAGACAAAGAGAAACGTTTGAGAAATAAGGTGCGACGTTACTACATTCCAATAGGCGGGAAAAGTAATTGTCAAATTTAAAAAGACAATATTGTCTAGAAATGGAAGTAGAAAGCAAAGTGAATCACATATATTAATGAATCCTCCTAAACGGGCTATATTCGTAATTGTGCCACAATATTTTAATATTATTAATTTGTGAAAGTTAACAAATCATCCAATTTTATTAGATGAGGACTTGATAGAATCAAATATAAAAGATCAAGGGCCTAATGTATCCAAATAAAAGATCAAGGACTTAATACACTAAAAAGAGAAAGATCAGGGGCCTCAGGATGCTTTTTGCCAAAAAAAATAATGAGATGTCATGAAAAGATGATTCTACAGTACATTGCGACCGCAATGTACCACAACTTTATCTAAATTGTAATAATTTCTAAATAAACTATTAAACTATTAACAATTAAAGAGTTCTTTAATAAAAAAATTAAAATAAATCTAAAAATCTTGAAAATATATTAATATTTTATTTGAAACTCCTCTTTCAAACCGTTTCTTAATACTCCATGACAATTACTAATTTATTACTTAAAATTTTAAATTCATTTTTTAATAAAAGTATTTATAATAAAGATAAAATTTTAATCAAATAAAATTATAATTCTCAAGAACTCCTCACAAGAATATCGGATTGTAAAAACAAAATCAAATCAAATCATTGTTTCTCACTTTCAAAAAATTTCATGATTGAACTTTTTCTAGGTTGTGTAATTTCTTTTAAATACATTAAAAGAATCTTTTCTTCTATTTTCTAGGTAATCCAAACAACGTTAATGTTTTTAGGCATGATATTAATATAACCCTAACGTTATTTAAATGGTACCAATTTGATCTCGCTAACGAAATTTGCCACATGCACCGTTATTTCTTGTCACGTTAGCTTCATCTCACCTAAAATTAAATTGCCAAGTATACATTAGATTAAAAAAATTTAAAGTCATTTTAGTACTCCTAAAAAAGTTAGGGTCATTTTGATACATCCTCAATAACGTATCATCATTTTGATATCTATTTAAAAAAATAAGGTTATTTTAGCAACTCCTAAAAAAATAAGGTCATTTTGGTACCTCCTCAATAGCTTAGCGCATACTACGCTCCAAAAAGAAGCGTGAGTGCTAGTTCGAATCACAAAATCGACAAAAGTGAAACTCTTAGAAAAAAAGATTATCTTAGGGCCTGTTTGGTAAAGCGTATCGTGGGAGCATATAACGTTTCGTAGGAGCATATTGCATTTTTATTCCAATATGCTGATATTTAGGTGTTTGGTTAAGAAATTTAAACTACAGCATTTAACATTTTGAAAGCAAAACGGAGCGTTTCGCGAAACGCTAGTTTGTATTTTAAACCAAAAGTAGACTTTGACTAAATTACCCTAACTTATTATTATTATTATTATTTGTGTATTTATATCTATAAATGCTATATCCATATTAGTCTTTTCACATGTCAACCGTTACTGCTTTTTTGTAAGTTTTCAAACACTAATTATCCAACAGCTATTAGCAAACAGCAACAGCAATTGCAACAGCTGCAAAACTAACAGCAATGCCAAACATGCCCTTAATGTGTTTAATAAGAAATAAATTTGGTTCTAGAATGATAAACTTGTTACATTTTGTGGTAGAAAAAATAGCATAAGAATTAAGACTCTACTTATGATTAGGGAAGTCATGGGTGCGAATCACACAGATTTATTTATTTTATTGTTTAATGTGAATCAATCACGCAATTTTATTTTATCTATTAAAAACTATTCAAACCAAAATGTTTTACAATTATTTAAATCATCCCAAATTTAAAAAAAGCTATATATAGTATCAAACCATGATTCATATCATAAAACAATCCGATCACCAACTATCAAAATATTCACTACCAAATTAACAATTCATGTGTTTACTTTGACATTTTTTTCTGTTAACGATTGTTGCAAGAGAATTTTTTATATGGCGGATGATACAATTGGTTTCTAAGGCCATGGTTTTCTTGACTTAAAATTGAGTAAAATTTAGTTCAGTTTAGCTGTATTTAGTTCACTTCACCAAATTAACTTTAGAAATTCACTTCAGTTCAGTTTAGTTCAGTAATATTTAGTTCAATTCAGTTAGCTGAGGTAAAATTGGTATCATTTGAATAACATTGAGGTTATATTAATTTGGTACCATTTTATACGTGAGGTTTGTTTTATATAAATTTGTAAGAAGCATAATTTGAACCCTGAACTTATCACGCGTGAGTGTACCAATTGGGCTACAACCATTGGTTTTTATACGTTTGGGTTAAATTGATACTTCTCGAAAATCGTTACGGTCATTTTGATACTTTTACCTGTTAGAGTCAAATTAATAATTTGGTTATATCCAACCTTATTCTTTTTTATTTAAAAAAACAAATTCGTGTGTTTTTTTTGGAAGATTTTATTTTAGTAGCAGAATACGAGAGTGAGAGTTGCGGAAGAAAAAAAAATTAAAAATAAGAAATAAATGAAACATACAAAATTATTGAGAAATTTGTATTAAAAAAAAAGTTATTGAGATATTAAAAGAGATTGAGTCATGGTGGAATGTACCAGTTAGTGTAGTATACAGGTACATAACTTCTTCTTATTAAAATATTCGTTCGGACTTTTTAAAATTTTGTGGAAAAACATTTTATTTTTATTACAAATATATATTTTTATTACAAATTGGATAAAGTTGCGGTACATCGCGGTACCTTGCAATGTACTGTAGCATTTTTTGTCATGAAAACAAAAAATTGTCAACAACTTCATAAAATCCCATCACAACCGGCAACCATTTTGTAACAAACCCTAATTTAAAGGGCAAGGGAAACCTTAGACTTTGTTTGAGAGTTGAGAGGTTAATGAATTAGAGGAAACTAACTACAAGAACATATAAAATATAAGTAAAGGAGATACAATTTTTATTAAATGAATAAAAATACCACAGAATAAGAAATTCACACATACTAGTTGGAGTTTAGGATAGAAATTGGAACAAAGACCTCATACTAATCTGTATTTTGTATGTATATATAGTTCTAAACCACTCTGCGCACACATACTAAATTAGTTTATTTTGATAAAATATTTAACTGGAATGATCTCGAATTTAACTAAACTATTAATTTGGTTTGACTGGATTCGGTCAAAAACACTTAAAAAATATGAACATTTTTCGTTTAATATTTGATTCAAGATTGAATCGCAAAGATTCATGTCCAGCCTTACTCATCATTCCTTACTATCGCAGTTCTCTCTGTTTTCCTCTGTTTCTTTAGACCTTGTGTCGGTGCGATACTTGGTTGGATTAATGTGCTCCAATGGATTTTCGTTGTGATCGGGTTCTGGTTGTGTGCCTAGTTGTCTGTCCGAGCGGAGCAGACTCATCACAGCAGACTCATTATCTTCAGGCACCAGCACCGAAGTAGTTGGATTTGGAGGCGGCTTTTCACGCTGATTAGTTCGTATTTTATCCATTCTTTTTTTCATGATTTCTAGGCCGTATTCTGTTCGTTTTGGATACTAAATTAGTTCATTTTGATAAAATATTTAACTAGAATGATCTCGAATTTAACTAAACTATTAACTTGGTTTGACTGGATTCGGTCATATTTGGTCAAAAACAGTTACAAATATGAATATGTTTCGTTTAATATTTGATTCAAGATTGAATCGCAAAGATTCCTAGGTCGTATTCTGTTCGTTGTGTGCTTGGTTGTTTGTCCGAGTGGAGCAGACTCATCATCTTCAGGCACCGGAGGAGTTGGATCTGGAGGCGGCTTTTCACACGAATTAGTTTGTATTTTATCTGTTCTTTTTTTCATGATTTCTAAGTCGTATCCTGTTCGTTTTTTTCATTCATAGGATCTAATAACTTCGGATTCAAAATTAGACACCTATTTTCTACTGATAAATGTATGCTTACAAAATTCCCAAAGAAATAGGTAGAATACAGCAGAGATCATACGACCTAGAAATCAGGCTGGATGAAGCCCTCGAGATACTTCAGAAAAGTCGTAGCGACGAAGAAACATACGAACTCCAGGCATAGGTAACACGAGGATACATGTGAAATTTCAGCTAGAAATTAGCTCATACCGTGGAAAGATAACCCCAACAAAGAAGATAATCCACACCATAGCTCAAATATATTAAACCGATCCATGAAATCGCAGAAAACGCACTCCAGAGAACATCGGTACCAATGATGATGAAAAGCTCTGCTAACAGAAAAAGAACCGAGCAATAGAAATAGCATTGTTTCATGGTGGAGTATAAAAAGAACCAAAAGAAGTAGAAATGGAAGAAGAATGGACAATTGGAAGAAGAAGGACGATAACCGGAGCTTAACCCATATGTTATGGAGAATTATAATTGTCGAGCTACGAAAACATGGAAGTTACAAAACTCAAATATAAGCACTTATTAACTAAGTTAGAACAGCTCCAACGGGCTCCCTAAAAGGGCATCCTCCTTAGATGTGGAGAATTGAATGCAAAGACGTGGCTTCCCAAATTTCTGGCGAGACTGGTTTACTCTCCCTATCGTTGGCGAGCGGAGGGAGCTCTCTATTTCAGTTTTTTTATATTATTTTATCTTTCTTGCTCTCTTTTCTCCATCAGTCGATCGTTGTTTACCCATTCAACCCTTTTCCGAGCTGTTGCTGGAGATCAAAGTGTTCATGGACATCAACACTAGAATCGATTAGGTTTGTCAATTTTATCTTGTCTTTTCACTTAATCTGTTTATATATGGTTTCTTTTTCTGCAATTTGCATTCTATTACCTGAATTTCAAGAGTTGAGGTCATATTAGGTATGGGTTTTCTTTTGCTATGGTCAAGTTGATGTTGAATTCATACTACAATATTCGAATTACAAGAGTTATTATGCAAAATTCACATACAAGTTTTATGTCAATTTCATGATAGGTTATGGGGATTGAATATTGAAATCATCTTACTGGTCATGCTTTTGTTGAATTTATTTCATAATTAATCGAATTCATCCTTTTGATTGGATACTTTGATTATTAGTCGATTTCATTCTTTTGATTGAATACTTTCATTTCTCTAATCTTTATTATCTAATTTCATGATTCTAGTGTATTCGATTTTGAAATTATATTCTTGAATTAAGATAGCTGATAGTTTTATGTTTCAAGTGGCCTCATAATCTATTTTTCTTTATACTTCTTTATCAAGTGGTCTCATCTGCTAATTAATTTGAGTTATGTTGGTATAGAGTGTGGATTATACCATTTTGATACAGAGAGTGTTGAAGTGACAAAATTTCAAGTGATAGTGATGTATACATTAGAGCAGCTCCAAATGGTTGCTTCTCGGTCTTTCTCTTATTAGTTAGACATACAAGCTTTTATTCCATTCATTGTTTGTGAAACATGGAAATAAGACTTGATGTTTGATATCTTGTATTGGTTTCTAATTATGAAACTCACAAAGTTGTTCACCAAATTAAGCAGACGATTAATTCTAGGTTGTTGTATAAAGAAAGTAGGAGATTAAATAGGAGTATTATTTGGAATGATTGGTCTTCAGTGACCTGACATTATGGAGCGTTATTGTTATGTTTTTTCTGAATTTATTTTGTGTTTTTACTGGTCTGTTTCTTCTAGAACAGTATAGTGTTTTTACGTACCGTGTATATCTGCATTTTGTTTAACTATGTTACTCTAAGATAAACAAAGACATTTGGAAAGTTCTACATGTGGTGCCTGCACTCAGAGTCCCTGGTGGTCAGCCTCCTATGCCGAGCTGATGGCTATCCTCAAGGCCATCAACTTTGCTCAAGCCTGTGGTTTTAGCTCTCTTTTGGTGTCCTCTAACTGCAAGATGGTCATTGACTCTATCATAAAGCATGGGGATATCAGTTATAGTGATATCATTGCTAATCAAATATGGAGTTGCTTTCCCTCTAAGAGTTGTGTTAGTTTTTTTCATGAATTTAGAGAGCAAAATGTTGAGGCTCATGCTTTAGCCAAGTGGGGTAGTCACTTGCTTTCTCCTTTTGTTTTGCTATACTCTTTGTTCAAGTGTGGTTTTGGCTCTCTTTTGGTGTCCCATTGTATTTTCTTACCTCATTTCAAATTGTATATTCAGCCTTGTCAATGCATTGATCATGCTAATCTAACATTTGTTGTGTTTGATTTAATGTATTTTCTTCACAGAATTGTGTTTGGAATATATCCGTTGAAATATAGCCGTTAGAATATCGTTAGAATATGTCCATTGCATTATAATATTTTAAATTAATGTTATAATTTTTATTAATACAAAAATGAAATAGAGAATGAGATAGAGAGTGTAGTTGGAGCATGCATAAAAATCGAGACAGTTAAGTTTGAGAAGGTATTTTTTTAATAATATTTTAGAGAGTGAGATAGAGAGGAGGGTTGGAGTTGCTCTTAAACAAGACAACAATAATAATGTCAACCTGAAACTGATCAATACAGTAAAGAAGACGACATATAAATAATCCCAAATGCATCAATCAAGTCATCACATTAGTTTTCCTTTGCTTTGTTGGTCTTTCTATCATCTCTATGGACCGATTGAAACATCTTGGTGAAATTAGGAACTTTGTGTATACAAATAAATGTGGACCTTCATGTGGAGCTGAAACATCAAGTATACGTAACTTATCATCATCAGACAATCTGCCTTGGATATCAAATGTTACATATCCATATATACTTGGCATATATCAGAAAAATTTCTCGTTTGCTAAATTAAAAGCTGCGACATTTGTACCACAGCACCAATAGAGAGCTCCATTAAATTGCAGAGCATTAATAACCTTAAATCTTAAAGGATTATTCAACATTGGGAAAGGAATTTCACGTAATCTGAATGAATATATATTTAATGAAAAAATTCGAAACCTTTTACCTCAGCTTGAAATAATTTTATAATCATCCCAAAATGAATCATAACCGAACCTAGGGTATAATGTAGTCATTGAAACACCCACTAATACTCTTTCACATTCACCCGTACATGGATTTCATATAAAACAATCTGGTTTATGACAAGAGGCTACACAGATTAATCCATTGGCTGACCCTATAAGTTCAAGTTCACCCTCTATTTCAAATGGAAAAATGAATGTGCGTGATTCATTAGTATCGATATTGAAAGATTGAAACGTGGTTCCACCATGAAAAACTTGAGACAATGAAAACTGATTCTTAGATCGTTTCGGATGAACATTGGCAAATTTATGATCTTGAGAAACTAGAGAGTAGCAATATTTGGAAGCTGTTCTGAACCTGACAAGTGATTTCACCGGAACTTTTGAAAATATATCTTCAGTTCTACGGGAACATGAAGAGCTGCCATTGCTGTCGTGGGGACAGAGCAGGGAAAAAACGAGGTGTACATATGAGAGATATTAGTATACTCTTGGAGCAAGATGATGTGGTACTCCAAACCAATAAGTGATTGACATATGTTACATCAACTAATAAGATTTTGACAATGTGTAATTAATTTAAAATTTATTTTTTTGGTTAATAATTTATATAAAATTGTAGACCCTAAAATAAAAATCTTAAACCCTACAAACTAAACCCTACACTAAATCATCAACTCTAAATACTAACATATGTGACGTGTCATCGACTTATGAGTCTGGAGTATCACGTCATCCGTACTCAAGAATGTTTTAAAGTTTTTCATGTACATATATATAACAACCCAAATTTCAAAACCTAGTCTAATTAGGATTAAAAAGGTCAGTTCAAATTTCCTCATATGCAATCTCGTTGATAAATTAGATTGGGCTACGAGTCCGAAGATTTTGTGTGGAGTTGGGTCGGGCCTAGGCAAGAAGATTACACCGATGCTGAATCCAAAACCTGCCGGAGCTCGAAATAGAAGAGATGAGAAAGCTCCTCTCTTTTGCAATCTTGTTTGTTTGTTATTTTGGGTTAATTTCAAATAAGTGTTTTGTGGTTTCGCATTTTTACAAATAAAGGATTGTAGTTTACCTTTTAGCAAATAAAGATTCGCAGTTTGCTTTGTTTGTAGAATTAAGAAAATGATCGATTTTGTTGGCGTAAACGAGGACATCTTTTGCATAAATATTTTCTCAAATCTTTAACTGTTTAAGCAATAGTTAAACTTAGGTTGCGTTTGGTATTGTCGTTACAGTAAACAACTGCAACTTTTAATCTAAAAGCATGTCTTAAAGTGTTTGACAAAATACCATAGGTTTTAAAATATATTACAATTGAACCCTAGTATAAAAGATTTGCAATTATTCTGAGCCCTCTGTTTAACACTGTTTCTTTCTTTTTGGGGTTGTTGTCTCTGGTTTCTCAACTTCCACATCTTTGTTAATTTCGTGTTTCCTTGGATTATCTTTCTTCTTACACAAGAGCAGATTTGTAGGTTAGTATCTTATTTAGGGTTTAAATTTCTTTTGATTATTTTTAATTACTTGGTATTAGGATTCGTAATTGATGAGTTGTGTTTTGATTATGCTGTTATTGTGAGTTTTCTGGTATAGTTATTTGCTGCACATGAAAGAAATTGCAAGATGACACCATGGTAATTGATTTTTCATGGAACATCATTAACCATAAAACAAATTAAGCATGTCCCTTGAGATTGTTTGTTATATCAGTTAAGTTATATCAATTAAATCAAACATTTCAATCCTTTATTTTAACAAAACGCTAAAAGACAAATCACATTCCTTTATTTATCAAAATGCGGCATATCCGTTAAGTTAACCCTTGTTTGTTTGTACTGTATTTGAGTTCCCCTATTATTATATTCTGACAGTGTAGAACAGTATGTTTTAGTTAGATGAATGATTGAACAGAAGACAGAGAGTTGAAGAAGAAGTGAAAGGATGGATGACAATCCTTCTTCCTACAACCCTCCTCCTGATGGCATGACCGTCAAAGAAGCCAACCATTGTATTCGCCAAAGTCTGCTAAGTATAATTATCTATCTTCCCTTTCACTTTCTTGTTTTCTAAATTCCAAAATTATTACAAACTACATTGATTTCAATATTTTCCATCTTTATAGCTCCAATGGTCAAATTCTTGAGGGAGCATTTGGACAAAGCTGGCTGTGGAATTGCTGACAATTTCATTCAGGCTGTTCATTGTGATGCCGATATGAGTGGTGCTTATGTTCCCGGTCAAGGGGTACCAATTCTTTCTTTGTCGAGCTGGTAGTTAAGCCTAACAACATTTTTTAATATTAATCTCAGACACACCGCTCACACACATTCCCATTCTGCTTGAAGCGTGCACAATACAGGCTAACCCACCGTGTGTTTTTAATTCAAGAAATATTGAGTTTGTCAGAATCGAATTCAGGACCTTTCGATCACAGAGCCATAGATACCATGTTACTTAACCGATTGAATCAAAGCTCGAGCTGGTGGTTAAGACTAACAACATCTTTTATATAATCTCCGACACTCTCGATTGGCCTCTTTATCATTCCCTGCTTTTGTTTTTCGGCCCTGTGTCCTTGTGTGGAACTTGCTGATTGAATCCTTCATTATGTTTGTTTATTTAACAATCAGTCGAGCTGCACTCTAGAGTTTAGTTATTGGTAATTAGCCAAGTAAACAAAAGTTTCTTGGTGATTTATGTGAAGGTTTTCCAGAAATTGGCTCATCTAGATCATAGTATTTTTATAATTTGTCTGGTAATTTCAATCAGTTTTTCTTGTGTCTTCATTTTTATTTACTTTTAGTAATTTCGTGGCCTACCATCATTTCTGTTTGTAGTTAATGTACATTCTAATGTATGTTCCCGGTTATGCCATGTAAGATAATAGTGTGCAGTAATCACTTGGAGCGCCAAGATGAAGTCAACCAAGTAGTTATACATGAGCTCATTCATGTTTATGATCACTGTCGTGCTCCAAACATGAACTGGTCTGATTGTGCTCATCATGCCTGTAGCGAGGTGCGAATCATGGCTCCAACTCTTGTTTTAAATTTGCGTTTGCTGTTTCTCCATTTTGATCTTCTATGCTTGTGATATAGATTCGTGCTGGCAATCTAAGTGGAGATTGTCACTTTAAAAGAGAATTGCTGCGGGGTTACATGAAGTTAAGAGGTCAACGACAAGTAAGATCTAGACTTTCTCTTTGGATATGTCCAAGGATTAATTCTCCCTTGTGTGGGTTAAATTGGTTTGGTCATGTTTTCAGCATTATTTCTTCCTTGTTTACTGTCAACTTCAAAATCACATATCTCATATTCGGACGTGCTGTCATAGAATGCAAAGGGGAAGCGTATATGAAATTTCAGTGCTTAAGATGTCTTTCAGACTCTCGCTGTTACAATTGCAGAATTTAAGTCGTCGTTTAAATCCTTGAATTTGATCTAAAATTCGGAAGCCCCTAAAAGAAATTGCTTTTAACGTTCAGGTTGCCGCCTAGTAATGGCTAGTAACTTAGTTTTTCAGTTCCCAGTACAATTATCTTCTTCAAGATCAGTATCTTCATAGGAGTAATGATCCTGGTTTTTTTTTATCTGAAATTTATGTTCTAGCAGCATTTTATTTAATATATAATGCAAATTCTTTTGCATCCATCACACTCCAATATAGGGAGCTGACTATGAGTTTTGTCTAAACAGATGCATCGGATGTGATTCCTCTGCAGACTGTAGCATAATTTGCATTAGGATTGAGCATGAGCATAGTAACTATTGACAGCAATATCCCTAGTTATTTATGGTGCTTGTTCTTAGCACGTACTCTTTTGCTGATCACTGGACATCTGGTGGCAAAACATTCTTTGTCTAAGGAAAAGTTTCCACGATATTTACCTGAAAGGAAATTACAAAACATAGGCACGTCCTACAATTTCATTTTATTTTCCCTTTAAAGTGATTTTCTACTAGTTTCAGCACTTTGATCAGATGTGTAAACTTGGTTATCTTAAATGTGAAGGAATGTGTGAGAAGAAGAGCGACACATTCAGTGATGGCAAATCCAAACTGCTCAAAAGTTGCTGCAAAGGAGGCAGTTGAAGCTGTGTGGGATCGCTGCTACAATGATACAACGCCTTTTGATAGAGCTCCTTGAGAATTGTTTTCCTTAAAAATGGCATCAAATTTAGGGTACGTGATCCAAGTGAACAATTTGGGCTATATTCTTTTGATCTAATCTTTCTTGATGGAACGGGACAACGCCAAAAGGATGGATTATAACTGATGTCTGTCTAAAGTTTTTATCCATGGCAATAATTGAATGCCTCTTTTGAGACTGTCCAAGAATTAATTGTAGTTCATTTTTGTGTGCAATATGGCATGACAATGTTTATTAAGTTTAAATACAACCAAGAGGTGAGAGTAATACTTGCATGTGTTGTTGATTCTGTTTATACTGAGAGTTTTGGAGAATCATTTGATGGTATCTTCTCCATCTCTCTTCCAGACTACTTGAGTTAGTCGAGTCTGGGTGTCGTTTCTTACATGTCGGTCACTCCCTCTTCCACTTGTTTTGAGTGTTGTTAAATGTAGCCCGATTTTACTAGGACAGCCGGAAGTAAATACCCTTAAAGATGATTTTGCCTTTTTCTTCTCTCAATTGGCGGTCCAAAATACGTGCAGGACATGGTCTGAAAAAAAATTTGAATGTTCTTGAAATATTAAAATTCTAATTAATTAAACAATAAACAAATACATAAAATTGATAAAAAAAATTAAATAAGTTAAGCTAGAAAAATTAATAAATAATTGAAGTTAGAAGTTATATAAAATTAATAAATGAACAGAGAAAATACAATAATAAAAATAACAATATAATCAATTACATAAATACTAAATCATTAGTATAAATCCAGCCCATGCTTTTGTCCGCACAAATCTTTGTCAAGTGACAAGCACTCTGATCATAGCAGTATTGCCATTGTACCCCAATTAGGAGGACGGAAAACTCTGGGTTGTAAATCTAGACAAATAAAATGATATTTTACTAGTGTTGAACCAACAGAGCGAAGTGGCAGTAGTGTCTTCTGTGAAAAGAAAAATTGTTGCATTGAAATATGTAGCAATAAAAATAAATCCTCGGGCACAGTCATCCGGTAAAGGTTCTTGGCAGCATCCTCTAAGCCAATTAATACAAGTTAGGGTTGCATTGATTCTGAACTATCACTGTTAGACTTTTAAATTTCCTCATCAATGGGTCGGTGTGCGTTTATCTCTTAGATGGCCGCTTTTCTTGTAAGCGCCCAATTTTCATGCGTTTCAGTTATTTTGTCAGCAAAGATATGGATTCCATTGTTGACATCTAAAAAAAACATTCAAATATCATGAAATGTACAGTAGGATGTGATGAACCCTAAGTGTTTTGATTATGTCCAAACGTATCAGAAGATGTATTTTGAAATTATACTTATATACCTTTCAATGTTGACTAACAATTTTCTTTAAGTGTTGTATAAGTTTTCCCAGCAGGTGCTGAAAGAAGAAACTCTGGATTGCCTAGAATACTCAGAAGAGAAGAATAGCTGAAGACAAAAGATAAAGCTCAGAAGCTGGATACTCCGCTCTGAAGACCTTTTGAAGATTGTTAAAGCTCGCCTCAAAAGTTTAGAAGCAACCAGAAGTCATTCCATTTGATCAGAAGCTTAGACAAAAGGAATAATGAGCTCAGAAGCGCTTGTCATGGGTTTTGCTAAGCATTTAATGCTCTGACATCTGTATTTAATGCAAGGCGCCAAAAGTTCAAAAAGCTGTTTTGAATGAGTGCGTATGTCTGCTACAAACAAAACCAACATTTCCTTGTCTACCCTTTGTTGATCCAAATGAAGCAAATTTCCAGTCAACCTTATCTTTGATTTCAAATCACTTACCAGATTAAGTTAAAGAACAAGGTTAACGGAATCAAAGTGTTTGAAGACCGTTTGAAGAAATGACAGATTAACGGCTACAACCAACTGATGTCATCAATTGAAGATTCAAATTCAAACAACGGTCATCTACAAGACACTATAAATAGTAGCCAAGCTCCCTTGAGAAGACACACGCGATTATCGAGCTAAAATCTCAATGCACTATTTTAACAAGCAAAACAGAGCACATTTTTCCATTCTCAATCTTTCTTAGTTTAGATTTTGTAATAGTGAGAGAGTGAAGAAACACAAGTTCATAATAGGAATCTTGTAAACTGATATCGTTTGTGATATTCAGTTAGATTTTGAGAGAAATCTAGTTAAGGTTTCAGTTGGGTGAGAATTCCAGAAAACATGATTGTTGTTGTTCTGGTGGAAATCCTTTAACTCTTTCTAGGCTAGTCAAAACTAAGTGAGAAATTAGCTTAAGTTCTGTTGAGTAAAGGAGCTTCTGAACTTGCCATAAAAGTTCTGAATAGTGGATTTAAAATCTCTGCTGACTGCGATCACAGGGGACAGGACGTAGTCACAGGACTTCTGTGGCGAACCTGGATAAATCGAACTGTTCATCAGGACCTCCTGAATCTCTTTCTCCCTTCCTTTAACTTGTTATTTTGCTTCTGTGTACTTGCTGTGTATTTAATGCTGAAACAAATTTACTCTTTATCTCATTGTCTTTGTTCAGAAGACTGTCTAGAAGTTCTCTAACTCAGAACTTCTGTTGCTAAAAAGCAGTTTACTGCGAGAAGGCAGAATTTCCCTCAGAGGCTACTTCACTAAGCTTGCCTCTGACTCTGAGGAAATTTGACTCTGAAAAATTAAGTTTCTCTAATAACTTAAAATTATCAGTTTTCAACTTAGACACCTATTCACCCCCTCTAGGTGATTCTGATCTTGTTAGGGCCAACAAGTGGTATCAGAGCATATGTCACTTCGTATATTTACTAAGATCTAACAATCTAAGTGTAAGATCTTATCAGAATCAATAGAGATGGCTGGTATACACATACCTGAGAATTCCTCTCATCTTATGATCCCAGAGGGTTCATCCACAACTAGACCACCGCAGTTTAATGGTGATAACTACTCCTACTAGAAGAAAAGGATGATGTATTTCATTCAAGCCCAAAGCATGAGTGCTTGGATAGTTGTTACTGATGGTGACTTCATTCCAACTAGGGAAGAAGCAGGTCTGGGGAGTGTTATAATTCCTCATAGAGAATATACTGATGAAATCCTTAAGAAACTCCAAACTAATGCTTCAACAATAAATATGTTGCATTGTGCACTTACTGCCTCTGAATATAACAAAATTTCTGCGTGTGAAACAGCCAAGGATATTTGGGACAAGCTTGAAGTAACTTATGAAGGCACAGGAAAAGTGAAGCAATCTAAAGTCAATCAACTCATGAGAAGTTATGAGTTATTTGAAATGGCTGACAAAGAATCTATTTTAGAGATGAACTCAAGATTCACTAAGATTGTCAATGATTTGAAGAGTTTGGGAAAGGATATTGAAGAAGCTGAGAGAGTTAAGAAGAAGAAGTCCATGATTTGTGCTTCTATGCATATGATGAACTTATTGGTTCATTGATAACCCGTGAAATGTCAATGAAGAACCATGACTTAAGAGAAAAGTCAGAGGGAAAAAGAGGGGTTGTCCTGAGAGCAGAATCTTCTGATGAGTCCTCTGAAGATGAGGAACTGGCTATGCTGACCAGGAAGTTCAAGAAGGCCTTTAGAAAAGGCAGAGGTGGAAATTACAAGAAGCCCTTCAGGAGCTTTGATAAGAAAACTCATGATTATGGTGAAAAGTCCAAGAGAGATCCTAGCAAACCTATTGTGTTCTATGGATGTCAGCAACCAGAGCATATTAAGCCTAATTGCCCAGAGCTGAAAAAGGATAAAAGAAAGTTCAAGAAAGCAATGCTGGCTGTTTGGTCAGACTCTGAGACCAGCAGTGATCATGAAGAGAAGGAAGAGCAAGCTCAGATTTGTGTTCATGGCTATTGATGAGCCAACTGATAAGCTCGAATTTGACTATGATATATGGTTGTTTATTCATGTATTTAGGGGCTAATTAGATCATAATTGTATATATTTGGTGTCTAATAATGATATTTTCAGTTTAAGAGAGCCTTCAAGGATATTTGCTGAAAAGCAGCCTACCTGAGTGAAAAGCAGAGGTCACATCAGAAGGAAGGAGGGGTAAAAGTGCCGGCAGCTTGGGAGAGAGAGTGTAGCAGTTTGGAGTTGATATTTGCCAGTAAAAAAGGAGTCATTTGTCTTGCCAATGAAGATGTTTAACAGCTGTAGCTTAAAGTAGTTTTGCTTTATAGCTGGAACCTTTTGTACTAGTGTACTTTAAACTAGTAGTTTATTATTGCTTTTTGGGTTTAAGTAGTGAACAATTTTGAGGAGAGAGGGAGTACCATATCATATCTTAGTATCTGTTTTCTCCTCATAACATTAGTATCTTTAATTCTCTAGTTTCAGTAGTTGAAGCTCCTTTAATGGAGTTTATTGTAATTCCTTTTGTTGTCATACTCGCCATGTGTGAGTAGTACTCTGTACGAGCTAAACCAGCCTTTGGGCTAGTGTTGTAAGTCTCCTTATCTATGTATTTAATGAATGAATGTCGTTTCTTTTCAGTGTTTAATGAAGTTCTGTAGATTTCAGGTCTAAACAGCATGTTACAGTATGCATAACCGACATGACCATTGCTTTTATGTATGCTTGTTCTTCATGTAGACATGTACATCTGATATGAACAGTTGAATGATGTATATCAAGGGTTTTCATGCAATTGGAATGTTACTTCGTGCTTAATCAAGTAGTAAAGCATCCTGAAAAGCCTTTAGGGTGTGAGTAATACTTAGTAATTTGGGGATATGACCATTTGAACCAAGTTAGCTTAAAGTAGAGACCTTGACAGATTAGTTACATGCATTCATGAGTTAAAGAAGGAGAGAAGGGAGGTTGCAATGCCAGTTCCATGCTGTGTTTAGCTTGTTCCTTTTAATATCTTGTTATAAACCACCATTTCTCATCATTTACTCTTTAGATCTGTTAGTTTAAGAGTTCTTTAGCGTAGATAACAGACAACCAACCTCAAAATCATGCTTTTTATGTTACCAGTTACTTAAGCAGACTGTTCCATAGCTAGTTTCAGTTTAGTTTTATTTCAATCCTCGTGGGAATGACACTTGTTCTTACCAAAGCTACATAATCGATCTAGTATACTTGCTAGAGTCACATCCATAGGTAACAAGTTTTTGGCGCCGTTGCCGGGGATTGAAAATTAAAGTTTATTTGAAATTTTCTGTGAAATAGTGTGTTTTGATCTATGTGTTCATGGTGTAGCCACAGGGTGTTCCTATTCCTGTAGTCCATGCGAAGAGCAGGGCTGCAGCCTCTTCCAGTTGATCCTGAGATAGAAAGAACTTGTAGAGCTAATCGTAGAACAGCTCGTCGAGCTCAGCAAAGACAAAGGAGAGGGATGGAAGAAGAGATACCTGTTGGTGGTAACAATGCCGGTAACAGAAACGGAGACAATGGTGCCCACAACAACAATGGAGGAAATAATGGAGGGAACAACCTCGAAGATGAGGGTGAGAACAACCACCCAGCAGTGATGAGAATCAGAGACTATTCAAGACCTACTACAGAAGGTCATTCCTCATGTATCGCCCTTCCACCTTTTGGGCCTGGAAACAACCCTTTGGAAGTGAAGCACTCTATGATCCAAATGCTCCTCTCATTTCAATTTGGAGGATATCAAAATGAAGATCCTAATGCTCACATCCAGGATTTTGTGACCTTGTGTAACACCTTTCGATCTAATCGAGGAGTTACTGATGATACAATAAGGCTGACCCTGTTCCCTTGGTCCTTGAAAGATAAAGCAAAGAGTTGGATGAAGAATCTCCAACCACACTCCATCCGTACTTGGGAGGAAATGGCAAGAATCTTTTTGATGAAGTATTTCCCTCCAAGGCAAGCAATCAAGCTCAGGAATGAGGTTTCTCATTTTTCACAAGAAGATGGTGAATCTTTGGCAGAAGCGTGGGAGAGGTATAAGGAGCTGTTGAGAAGAGTACCAAATCATGGGATACCTATGTGGATGCAGGTTCAAAATTTCTACAATGGAGTTACTAACATCTACAAGATGCAGATTGAATCAGTTGCTAATGGCAATCATGAAGATTTAGAGCCACAAGCTCTCTACGATCTTATTGAAAGGGTGGTCAACACAAGTTACAACTGTCACTCAGTGGGAACTGATGGAAGGAAGCAAGCTACCATTCCAGGAACAGAAGCAATCTCCAAATTGATCACAAATAAGTTTGAACAGCTTGCTCGCCAAATTGGCAAGCTCAATGTATCATCCATCAACAGTGAACCCCCATTTGGGGAAGAGTGTAGTTTTTGTGGAGGTCCCCATCGAAATATCAATTGCATAGGTACCAGGAAAGGCTCAGACAACCAGGAACAGTGTGATTATGCTGGGTACAACCAAAGAAATCCACCAAACCCTTATTCCAACACCTACAACTCTAACACTCTAAATCACCCAAACTTCTCATGGTCACAACCAAATGATCAACTAGAGAGACCTCGGTACAATCAGGAAAGACCTCAGTACCAGAATGACAGACCTCAATATCAACAAGTTCAGAGAGGTCATTACCAGCAGAACAATCAGAGCTCTTACAAGCAGCCTGTGCATACCAAGGAAGAGGAGGATCCAGATTTCAAAACTCTGGTGACACAGTTCATGAAGCAGACTCAATAAACAATGAAGAGTCTTGAGACTCAAGTTCACCAGTTGGCTGCTTCATCTTCCAACTCAAAAGGCAAAGGAGCTTTACCAAGCAACACTGAACCTAATCCAAGGGAGAATGTGATGTCAATCACTCTCAGGTGTGCTAAGGAAATTTCTAACCCTAATGAGATTAAAAAGTTTGTTAGTGATGCAGGTACTTCTAAAGAGGCTGAAGCTGAGAAGGAACAAGCTGTTCCAGTGAAAGAAAAGCCAAGTGCAAAGGCTAAGGAGCCTGTTCTTGTGCAGGAGGAACCTGTGGAGAAATATGTTCCACCTCCTCCTTATCAACCACCAGCACCTTACCCTGGAGCCTTGGTAGACGAGAAACTAGAGAAAAGGCACTCAAAGATCCTTGATACTTTGAGGAAACTTCACATTAATCTTCCTTTCTTGGAAGCTCTTAATCAGATGCCTAATTATACTAAATTCTTGAAAGATATTCTGTCTAACAAGACCAAGCTCGAGAATGTGGCATGTGTGCAACTCAACAAAGACTGTTCCTCAATTTTGATGAATAGGCAACCACTTCCTAAAAAGATGAAGGATCCATGGAGTTTTTCTATCCCTTGTTCCATTGGAGAATTACATGTTGAGAATGCTCTTTGTGATCTTGGTGCTAGCATAAACTTGATTCCATATTCATTGTACCAGAAATTAGGAATAGGAGAACCCCAACCCACTCATATGTCTATACAACTAGCTGATAAATCAGTTTGTTACCCTCGAGGTATAGTTGAAGATGTCCTAGTTAAGGTAGGAAAGTTCATACTGCGTGCTGATTTCGTAGTAATGGATATAGCTGAGGATATGCATGTTCCAATTATCCTAGGAAGACCTTTCTTAGCCACTAGTAGTGCTGTGTTTAAAGTGAAAGAGAAGGAATTAAGCTTAGAAGTGAATGGTGATAAGGTCGTTTTCAAAATGAATGAAATGCTAATGAGACCTGTCGATTCTGATGTTTGCTATTTTCTAGATGTTTGTCCTAACCCAACTAACTTGCAGGAAACTCAAAAAGATGTTTTGCAGGTTGTTCTAGAAGAAGAGTTAAACACATGTGATGAAACAGGCTCTTCCCTTGAAAAACCAGACTTATCACCCATTCCACCAAACACAAATGATCTTTCCACCACAGAACCACCCTTTCTACCAAATCAATCCATTTCTACTCCAGAACTCAAACCTTTACCATCACATTTGGAGTATGCTTTCCTTAACCCACCAAATGGCCGGCCAGTTATAATTTCATCACAATTGACTCCGGACCAGAAAAGCCAGCTTTTAACCATCCTTAAACAAAACCAGGAGGCTATAGCTTGGACAATTGGTGATATCAAAGGAATTAGCCCTACTATGTGTGTGCATAGGATTCTAATGGAGGAGGATTACAAGCCTTGTGTTCAACCACAGAGGAGGCTTAATCTAGTTATGGGAGATGTGGTCAGAAAAGAGGTTGTCAAGTTGCTTGAAGCTGGGATCATCTATCCCATTTCAGATAACAAATGGACAAGTCCAGTGCAGGTTGTTCCGAAGAAAGGGGGCACAACAGTTGTAAAGAATGAGAGGAATGAGCTAATTCCAACAAGAATGATCACAGGGTGGAGGGTATGTGTTGACTAACGAAAGCTTAATGATGCTACAAGGAAAGATCACTTTCCTTTGCCATTTGTGGATCAAATGTTGGAGAGACTTGCTGGTTATGCCTTTTACTGCTTTTTAGATGGCTATTCAGGCTATAACCAAATTCCAATCTTCTGCGAGGATCAAGAAAAGACCACCTTCACTTGTCCTTATGGGACATTTGCCTACAGAAGAATGCCATTTGGTCTTTGTAACGCACCAGCTACATTCCAACGGTGTATGATGGCCATTTTTCATGATATGATTGAGAAGACAGTAGAGATCTTCATGGATGATTTCTCAGTCTATGGGAGGTCATTTGAAGGCTGTTTGAAGAATCTAGAGGCTGTTTTGGTTCGATGCAAAGAAACCAATCTTGTGTTGAACTGGGAGAAATGCCACTTCATGGTGACTGAAGGTGTGGTACTTGGGCACAAAATTTCAGAGAGAGGGATAGAAGTTGACAAAGCCAAGGTCGAGGTTATTGAAAAGCTGGCTGTTCATACCACAGTCAAGGATGTTAGAAGCTTTCTGGGGCATGCATGATTTTACAGGAGATTCATAAAAGACTTCTCCAAAATTGCTCTTCCACTTTCAGCATTACTTCACAAAGATGCTGAGTTTGAATTTGGAGCAGACTGCATCAAAGCCTTTGACATCTTGAAGGAACAACTCATCAACTCACCAAATTTGATTGCACCTAACTGGGAGCAGCTTTTTGAGTTGATGTGTGATGCAAGTGATACTTGTGTAGGAGCTGTTTTGGGTCAGAAGGTTAACAAGAAGTTCCAACCCATTTTCTATGCCAGCAAGACCTTGAATGATGCTCAGAGAAACTATACCACTACAGAGAAAGAGCTTCTTGCTGTGGTTTATGCCTTTGACAAGTTTAGATCCTATTTGGTCTTGTCAAAAGTTGTAGTTTTCACTGACCATGCTGCTTTGAGACACCTCTTTGCAAAGAAAGATGCCAAGCCAAGGCTGCTCCGATGGTTGCTACTTCTTCAGGAGTTTGATTTAGAGATCAGAGACAAGAAAGGCATTGAAAATGTTGCTGCAGACCATCTCTCCAGAATTGCAGGGGGAGACCAACAGGAGCAACCTGAAATCAGGGATATCTTTCCTGATGAGAGGTTATATTCAGCCATGAATGTTCCATGGTTTGCTCACATTGCTAATTTCCTTGCAGGATCATATAAACCTTTTAAAATGTCCACTAACCAAAGGAGAAAGTTCTATGCTGAAATTAAATACTATTTTAGGAAGAACCATATCTTTTCAGGTTATGTGCAGATCAGATTATTAGGAGGTGTGTGACCCAAGAGGAAGGAGAGCTCATTCTTCATCATTGTCATTCACAAGAATCTGGAGGACATCATGGTGCTAGTAGAACAGCCTCTAAGGTGTTCCAAGCAGGCTTCTTCTGGCCTACCATATTCAAAGATGCCCATAGATTTGTGAAGGAATGTGATGAGTGCCAGAGGTCAGGTAACATTTCTGCTAGGAATTCTATGCCCTTGAACAACATAGTTGTTTGTGAAATTTTTGATGTGTGGGGCATAGATTTCATGGGACCCTTTCCATCTTCTAAAAAGAATAAGTATATCCTAGTAGCAGTTGACTATGTAAGTAAATGGGTGGAGGCTATTCCAAGCCCCACTAATGATGCTAGGGTGGTAGTAAGATTCCTAAAAAGGCTGTTTGCCCGATTTGGAGTACCCCGTGCCATAATCAGTGATAATGGCACTCATTTTTGCAATAAGCTTTTTGAGAAGCTCTTGAGCAAATTTGGGGTCACACACAAGCTTGCTACCCCTTACCATCCACAAACAAGTGGTCAAGTGGAAGTTTCAAATCGAGAGATCAAAAGAATTCTAGAAAAGACTGTTAGCACCTCTAGGAAAGATTGGGCAGAAAAGCTAGAGCCTGCTTTGTGGGCATATAGGACTGCTTTCAAAACACCTATAGGCATGTCTCCTTTTAGATTGCTTTATGGAAAGAGCTGTCATGTGCCTGTTGAGATGGAACATAAAGCCCTTTGGGCATTAACCTTTCTTAATTTTGAGGAACAGGCTACATGTGAACAAAGAAGGCTGCATCTGAATGAGCTGGAAGAGTTTAGGCTATTTTCTTTTGAAAATGCAGTGAAATACAAGGAAAAGACCAAAACATGGCATGACAAAAGAATCCAGCAGAAGGAATTTCAAGAGGGACAACAGGTCCTCTTGTATAATTCAAGGTTAAGGTTGTTCCTTGGAAAGTTAAAATCCAAGTGGAGTGGACCGTTTCAAGTGAGTAAGGTGTTCCCCTATGGGACAGTATAGATCTTTCTACCTGGGGAACAACCTTTTAAGGTTAATGGCCAAAGGCTAAAACCTTATCTTGCTCACGATATGGAGAGAGTGGTTGAAGTTCACCACTTCTATGACCCACCATAAGCTTAAAATGGGACTTGTGTCAACTGCAAACACCAATTGCAGTGCCCTAAAGGGGTGTAGTCTAGTTGTCTTTAGGTAGTTTTTGCTCTTAAATTGTTAATTTTCGGCATAAGTAGTATAATTTAGTCTTTTTGTGAAGTGTCCAGCTAAAATTACAAGTTGTTTTGAATCCAAATTTTATTTTTAAGCAAATGTTTAAACTTGTGTTCTCTTTTCTATAGAGCTTAAGTTTGAATTTTTACTTAGCTAAATAAAATTTGGGGGTCCTCTATTTGGCAATGCATTCTGATTTTGTGACTTAGTTAATTTTGAAGTAAAAATGTGAGTTAACGTGGTGTGAGATTTAAATTAAACTGAAGATAAAAGAGGGTGAGTTGTCAAATCATGGTTAGTAAGAAAATTCTAACCGTTGATGAAGAGTAAAGGGGTTTAATGGTTAAAATTTTATAACCGTTTGGGAGTTGAGAGAGGTCTAATCCACCAGTGAAGGACTTTCTCTCTCCCATGCCCCTCAACTGTTCATAACTCCTATCTCTCTTGCTTTTTCGGTTCCCAAAAATCTGCCACAACTACTCCTTTTTTCAAACCGTCACAATCAACTTCTTTTTAGCTATAAAATATTGCAAAATCCATCAGTTGTCCTTTTCCAATCCAACACTTAGCCGAACTTTCTTCTCTCTAACTTTTTCACAACTCATTTTCTTTTTAAGTTCAAAGTTTTTGCAGAATGAAAACTCGTGGTGGTGTTGTGATAAAATCTGAACCTGGTGTGAAGAGGGCTGCAAATCGTAACAAAAGAAAAGATACATCGAGTTCCGTCATGGTTCTTCCGGATGAAAAGCTAGTCAAAAAGCTTTCTAAGTTTTCTGACCCATCTGCTCAGGAAACATTTCAGTTCATTGCTGATATTCCGTTTGGATCACCTCGAAGCGTTTGTTGGGATTCTCTGAAGAAGTTAGGTTTGGCAGATAGTGTTAAAGAGCATGTAGACAAAGGCGGATTTCAATGTTTTTTCGAAATGGTGGAGCCCTCATACAAAGAACTCACACTGGAGTTCTTGTCAACTTTCAAGGTGGACCCTAAAATCAAAAATCCAGATGCTGAGAACCATTTCCAGTTCAAATTGATGGGTCATACCCAGAACCCTTCTCTCAACACATTCAATGTCTTGCTCGGATGTGTAACTGATGATGAGGCTGCTATTGAGGAGTATTCTCACTTCCTCACTGCCACTCCGAAGGATTTCGATCCCCATGTCTTCTGGAGGCAGATTTCTGGAGAGGTCCATTTTGATAGCAAGCTGGCAAGGGGTTCTTCTATTTTGGAATACCCTATGCGGATTCTGCACAAGTTGGTCTCTAGCACAATTTTTGCCAGAGAAAATCAGGCTAATGTCACTCTGCTCGATCTCACTGCTTTATGGAGTATGGTGACAGGAAGGAGATTGAATTTGGGGCATTATCCGGGAGAGTACTTGTTGGGCTACCATAGCAAGAAATTGAATGGAATCTACTGTGGGAATCTCGTGACCCGCATTGCTGAAGCTATTGGAGTTTTCAAGCCCGATGATCGATCCATGCTTACTTTATCTTGCCATCCCGAGCCCATGCACTTTAGAACCAAATATATGGGGTATTGCAAACAAGTGAACAAGAAATGGGTGTTGGTAACCGAGATTGACACGGCTGCAAAGTCTGAATCTCGAAAAAGAAAGCTGGAGATCCCGGTTGAGCCCTTTGTGATCGAGGATGGAGGTGAAGAGGATGATGAGCCCAAAGATGCTGCCTACTATCGCAAGTGTCTGAGCCTGAACAATGAAGAGATGTACATTCAGTTGAAAGCTCAAAGTAGGAAGTCTGCTCGGTTGGAAAGCGAGGTTGCTTTGTTGAGAAAGGCTAGTGAGGACCTGGAGAAGTCTGTTACGTGGCTTCATGCCCAAATGGAAATCAAGCGACAACTTTCTGAACTCCCAATTCAACACAGGTTCAATGAGGAAACCCTCAACTATGAGACGGAGTTTCATGATCGTTCCACTCCTCTTGCCTTTAAGAAGCCATTGAATTTGAACACTACAGCTGGTAAGGATAGTGAGGCCAGGGATAATGAGGCTAAGGATAGTGAGGCTAAGGGAAGTGAGGTTCAAGGTGATGATACTACTGCTACTCTTCCCAAGGATCCAGAGGCTGTGTCCTCTGCGCATAATCCTGTTACTCCAGAGTAACAGTCTGCTCCGGTTCCCTCCTTCTGTTGGTACCCCTTGATCTCTGCTCTTTATTCTTGTTTGTCTGTATTTATTGCTGTTTTGCTTGCTGTTGCTCTATGCTACTCTTGTTTTATGTCATCCCTTAGAGCCATTGAGGACAATGTCTATCTTTAATTTGGGGGTGGGGTAAAACTGGTAGTGATAAACTGAAATTGAAAATGCCATGCCTGCTTTGACTCGAACAAAATTTGTAGCATGATGAATTGAGCCCAGAAATTGACCAAATTTGATGTGAAAATGTGAATAACAGTTTAAGTACTAATGAGGAAACTTTGAAGTTAACTTGCTGAATTGTATACCATAGTCAAACCCCAGTTGTCCCCAATGTAAATGTTGTCTGTAATTTAGATAGTTATAGTTAGTTTATAAATAGTTTTGTGTTAAAATGTTAAAGTGTGAGGCTGTTTCTTGTTGAGGAACAGCCTGTGTCTGTGTATAGTGTTAGTTGTCTTCCTTGTTCACAACAGCTTAGTTTAGAATGGAAAGTTGCTTAAAATGCCAAAATTTGCCTTTCAACCTACAACCAAAGATTGCATGCTTGTACCTTAATCAAAATGTGTGGTGAACCTTTTTTTGATTGATGAAGTTTGAAAAAGAAAGAAGGTTCAAAAGTTTTTAAATTGAAAGTCAAAATTCAAGTGAAATAAGCAACTCAGAACCTGTAAACCCTTTTTGCAAAGCCCTTTTTATGAAAGATGGAGCCTGCTGCATTCACAAATGCATTTAGGAGATGATAGAGAGGTCTAAGTTCAAAGAAGTCTTAGGTAGGGTTTGCTTTGGTCGCCTAATCTGATAACTTAAATTCCAACCTAGTTGTCTAAGCTGGCTGCCCAAATTTTCATGATGAAACTGAGGAAAAGCATAGGAAGATGAAGGCACCTAGAAAATCACAATTTTTACACTCTCAAATAGCCTACCAGTGCATTGCACCCTTATTTTAGGTTAACCAACTTGAGCCTTAACCATTTCTTTGTTTACACACATTATTTGAAGCCAATTTCCTTCACTTTGATTCCAAATACCCTTGTTTGAATTACATGTCTAAGGAACAGACTGCTTTGCAGTCTAGAGAGCTTAACTTGAAAACATAATTGTTGATGTAGATTCTCGAAGGTTGAGGAATATATAAGTGTTGATTGAATAAAATGAAAACAACAGAAAAAGAAAAGAAAAATTGAAAAATGAAGAAAATCTCAAAGAAATTCTTTGGAAAAAAAATGAAAAAAATAGTGAATAAAGTCTTTTTAACTCTGAGGTTGAACATTTTGGCCTTAGGATTAAAAGTTTGGAATTGCTTTTGTTGTAGTGTTGTGTATATTTTTGATTTGTTTGTGCCTAAGTTGTGAAACAGATTATTTTGAGTAATCTGTGATTGTAAATAACCAGGAATAGGCTGGGAAAGGACTGAAAATGTTGGAAAGAGCTTAATTGATAAATAATGACATGTTCCACACATTGTAAAAAGCCATTTCACTTCCATACCTTGAACCCTAGCCTAACATTATAACCCTGGAAAGACCTTTTGACTATGCTGAGTACTTGTCTAAATTGTGAAAGTTTGGACCAATAAGCAAGGTCACATCCTAAGGATTAACTGAACTTAGCTGAGGAGTGAAATCTAAATCATCTTAGGAACCCTGTTTATGGTAATCTAGTTACCATAGGAGAGCTGAGTGCAAACACTCCTTGTGAGGTAATAAGGGCAGAGTAGGTTGTTCACTTGAATGTTGAAGTTTGATTTAAAGCCTTGAGAACTTTCTGGGAACTTAAAATGGAATAAAGGCAAAGTCTAACCACATTAAGAAACAAAGCTCCTGTGTGCCTAATCTAAGGTTGAAAAGGTTGAAGGGTAATCAAATTAAAAAGCTGTTGAGTGTGTAGTTGTCTAGGTTTTCTGTTCCATTGTCTTGTACAAATTGTTTCTCTCTTAATTTTATCCTTCTGTATAGTTTTAAATTCGAGTCTGTCTAGTTAGTTTTCCTTTTTTTCTTTGCTTGGGGACAAGCAAAAGCTTAATTTGGGGGTGTTTGATAAGCTCGAATTTGACTATGATATATGGTTGTTTATTCATGTATTTAGGGGCTAATTAGACCATAATTGTATATATTTGGTGTCTAATAATGATATTTTCAGTTTAAGAGAGCCTTCAAGGATATTTGCTGAAAAGCAGCCTACCTGAGTGAAAAGCAGAGGTCACATCAGAAGGAAGGAGGGGTAAAAGTGCCGGCAGCTTGGGAGAGAGAGTGTAGCAGTTTGGAGTTGATATTTGCCAGTCAAAAAGGAGTCATTTGTCTTGCCAATGAAGATGTTTAACAGCTGTAGCTTAAAGTAGTTTTGCTTTATAGCTGGAACCTTTTGTACTAGTGTACTTTAAACTAGTAGTTTATTATTGCTTTTTGGGTTTAAGTAGTGAACAATTCTGAGGAGAGAGGGAGTACCATATCATATCTTAGTATTTGTTTTCTCCTCATAACATTAGTATCTTTAATTCTCTAGTTTCAGTAGTTGAAGCTCCTTTAATGGAGTTTATTGTAATTCCTTTTGTTGTCATACTCGCCATGTGTGAGTAGTACTCTGTACGAGCTAAACCAGCCTTTGGGCTGGTGTTGTAAGTCTCCTTATCTATGTATTTAATGAATGAATGTCGTTTCTTTTCAGTGTTTAATGAAGTTCTGTAGATTTCAGGTCTAAACAACATGTTACAGTATGCATAACCGACATGACCATTGCTTTTATGTATGCTTGTTCTTCATGTAGACATGTACATCTGATATGAACAGTTAAATGATGTATATCAAGGGTTTTCATGCAATTGGAATGTTACTTCGTGCTTAATCAAGTAGTAAAGCATCCTGAAAGGCCTTTAGGGTGTGAGTAATACTTAGTAATTTGGGGATATGACCATTTGAACCAAGTTAGCTTAAAGTAGAGACCTTGACAGATTAGTTACATGCATTCATAAGTTAAAGAAGGAGAAAAGGGAGGTTGCAATGCCAGTTCCATGTTGTGTTTAGCTTGTTCCTTTTAATATCTTGTTATAAACCACCATTTCTCATCATTTACTCTTTAGATCTGTTAGTTTAAGAGTTCTTTAGCGTAGATAACAGACAACCAACCTCAAAATCATGCTTTTTATGTTACCAGTTACTTAAGCAGACTGTTCCATAACTAGTTTCAGTTTAGTTTTATTTCAATCCTCGTGGGAATGACACTTGTTCTTACCAAAGCTACATAATCGATCTAGTATACTTGCTAGAGTCACATCCATAGGTAACACCAACCTCAGAAGAAATCACAGGAGAGACTTCCGCACCTCCTGATGCTACATATGACTCTGAGGTAAACATATCTCCTGAACAAGATATCTTTGATTCTCTTGAAAAACTATATAGTATGTTCAAATACCTGAAAAGGAAATTGGACAAAAGTGAGGCTGACAAATTTCTTAGGTTTACTCAAGTTTATGCTGATATGAAAATATTGGAAGAAAAACTAAGTAAACAGTTCAGCACTCCTTCTGATGGTCTAAAAGCCAAAGGTAAGGAAAAGCTGCCTCTGAGGACTGATAAACCTCTCAAGAAGAAATATGTCGCTCCCTCTCTTCTGAAGGAGATCTCTTCTCCTCCTGATGTGGGTACCTCTGAGAGTGTTATTGCCTCTAAAGAAGTTACACCTTACCAGAAGAAGAAGAAAGATCCCAAGAAGCAAAGGGAAAGATCCAAAAACCCTCATTTTTGCAAGTTGTGCAAGAGTGATGGACATTGGTTAAAGGATTGCAAGTATCACATTAAAAACATCTTGCAATCTGAGATATTACTAAAACCTGCTGAAGATAAATCTAACAATGAAGGACCCAATAAGGATTGGGTACCTGTCACTAATTGATTGTGTTGCAGGTGGCTCTGAGTGCTCCATCAATGTCAAAGCTGTGGTACATTGACAGTGGGTGCTCAAGGCATATGACAGGTGATGAAAAGGCATTCAGCTTTGGAGATGCTCAGAAGGGAAGGATCCTTGGTTCTGGATCAATTGGAACCAATCCTCCTATTGAAGATGTCTCCCTAGTCAGAGGGATGAAGTTCAACCTCCTGAGTGTTGCACAACTGTGTGACAAAGGTAGAGATGTCGTATTCAGCTCCTCTGGATGTAAAATCTTGGACAGTAAGTCAAGGGAAGTAATTCTAACTGCTCCAAAAATAGAAAATGTTTTCATGTTGAACCTTGAGAATCTCTGTAAAAATATATGCTTGATGTCCAAAGAGGATACCTCATGGCTCTGGCATAGAAGACTTGCTCATGTGAGCATGGACCTTCTGGCCAAAGTAGCTAGATATCAATTGGTTGAGGGTGTGCCTAAAATTAGTTTTAAAAAGAACCATTTGTGTACTGCTTGTCAATCTGGTAAACAATCCAGAAGCTCTTTTAAAACTAAGAAAACCATTTCAACTAAAAGACCTTTGGAGTTACTTCATATGGATCTTTTTGGTCCTGTTCAGCCAATGAGCATGGGTGGAAAGAAGTATGCCTTTGTCATAGTAGATGACTATTCAAGATTCACTTGGGTTATCTTGCTTACTAGCAAAGATGAGTCACTTGGATGTTTCTCAGTTCTTGTAAAGAAACTTGAGAATGAAAGGAATGAAAAGGTAATCCATATCAGAAGTGATAATGGTGGAGAATTCAAGAACTTTCAGTTTGAAGAATTCTGTGAAACCAAGGGCATTGATCATAATTTTTCTGCTCCTAGAACTCCTCAATAAAATGGGATAGTTGAAAGGAAGAATATGACTATGGTTGAAATTGCCAGAACTAAGATCAATGACAGAAGGCTTCCAAAGTACTTTTGGGGAGAAGCTGTTAACACAGATTTTTATGTTCTTAACAGAGTGCTCATCAGAAGCATCTTGAACAAAACCCCCTATGAACTCTGGAAAGGTAGAAAGCCTAAGATAGGTTATTTCAGAACCTTTGGTTGTAAGTGTTATGTTTTGAATACAAAAGAATATCTTTCAAAGTTTGATTCAAAGGCAGATGAGGTCATTTTTCTTGGTTACTCAACACATAGTAAAGCATATAGGGTTTTTAATAAGAGGACTCAAACTTTAGATGAATCTGTTCATGTTCAGTTTGATGAGACTAACCCTGCAGATAGTAGAGCTCCTGATGAAGATGTAGTTCAAGCTCCTGAAGTAACATCTCCTGTTGATGCTGAAGATGCTTCTCCTAGAGCTGCTGAAGTTGTTCCTCCTGTTGCTGCTGAAGTTGTTCCAGAAGAGTATTCAACTCCAGAAGTTAACTCTTTCAAAAAAAAACTCCAGAAGTTAACTTCCTTCCAGAAGATGCTCCTATATATGATTCAACAAATGATGAACAAGTTTCAGAAGATACATTGGATGTACCAAGAGAAGTTAGAGCTCCTAAGAACCACCCATTGGAGAATATTATTGACTCTGTTCACAATCCTGTCATGACCAGAGCTCAGCTCAGAAGATTCATGGGGAATGTGCCTTTTGTGTCACTTATGGAACCCAAGGACTTCTATGAAGCTGAAGATGATGGGTGGTGGTTAATGACAATGCAAGAAGAACTTGACCAGTTCAAAAGGTCAGAATTTTGGATTTTAGTTCCCAGACCTAACAACAAGAAAGTTGTTGGTACAAGATGGGTTCTGAAGAACAAGCTTGATGAGTTTGGAAATGTTGTGAGAAACAAGGCAAGACTTGTTGCTCAAGGTTACAGTCATCATGAAGACATAGATTATGGTGAAACTTTTGCTCCTGTTGCAAGGTTGGAAGCCATTAGAATCTTGTGTGCTTTTGCATCATACAAAGGTTTTAAGCTCTTTCAAATGGATATGAAAAGTGCATTCTTGAATGGGTACATTGATGAGGAAGTCTATGTGTCTCAACCTCCTGGTTTTGAAGATCCTAAGTTTCCAGATCATGTGTACAAGCTTAAGAAGGCCTTGTATGGACTGAAACAAGCTCCCAAAGCTTGGTATGAGAGATTGACAAAGTTCCTTTTGTCTAAGGGATTTGTCAGAGGCTGTGTTGATACAACTATGTTCACTCTGAGAAAGAACAAAGATATCCTTTTACCTCAGGTATATGTTGATGATATTATATTTGGTGCTACTAATGAATCTTTGTGCAGGGAGTTTAGTGATCACATGAAGGCTGAGTTTGAAATGTTTATGATGGGAGAATTAACCTTCTTCTTAGGACTTCAAATCAAGCAAAGTAATGATGGTGTGTTTATCAATCAAGCCAAGTATAATAGAGAAGTGTTAAAGAAATTTGGAATGTCAGACTCTAATGCAGTTGACATTTCCATGGATGTCAGCAAAGACTTTGATGTTGAAGAGAAAGCTGGTAAACCTGTAGACATAAAAACCTACAGAGGTATGACTGGTTCTCTTTTATATCTAACAGCCAGCAGGCCAGATATACATTTTGCTGTGTGCTTCCGTGCTAGGTATCAGGCTAAACCAATGGAAATTCATGACATTGTTGTCAAAAGAATTCTCAGATATCTTAAAGGCACTTCAGAAGCTGGTTTGTGGTATCCTTGTAGTACAAACTTTACTCCTCTATGATACACAGACTCAGACTATGGTAGAGATAAATTGAAGAGAGTCAGCACTTCTGGTGGTTGTCATTTTCTGGGGGAGTGCTTAGTCTCCTGGCATAGTAAGAAACAAACCTCTGTGGCTCTCTCAATTGCTGAAGCTGAGTATGTTGCTGCTGGAACTTGTGTTTGTCAGATGCTCTGGATAAAGCAACAAATTGCTGACTATGGAATCACTCCTGGAACAATTACAATCAACTGTGATAACAAAAGTGCTATTGACCTTTCAAAGAATCCCATTCAACACAGCAGGATGAAGCATGTGCACATTAGGCATCATTTTCTGAGAGATCATGTTCTGAAGAAGGATATTGTTCTGAAGAAGGATATTGTTCTTACTTATTTACCCTCTGAAGACAACCTTGTTGATATGTTTACTAAGCCTCTGGCTAGTACTCCTTTCAGAAGCTTGCGTGAAGGCATAGGTATGACTAATCCACTTCAGTAATTTATCCTTAATTATAATCTCCTCTGTCTTAACTGCTAGCCGTTTAAGATAGTTAAGTGTGATTAAGAATAATCATGGTGTTTTATTTTTTGCTTAAAGCGTGCCTACATTAAATGCTATTTATGCGCTTTTACTGTTGTTAACGGTAATTGGTTCCCTTTTTAATCGTGGTTATCCACTTTTTGAATTGGAACGGTTTATTTGTTTTGGGTATAAATAAAGGATTTCCATATTTAGCAAATTTTCACCTAAGCTTTTCATTGCAATTAGAATTCACAAGCAATTTCTGCAAATCTCGTTTTCTCTCTTCTTTTAACCTAATTTTTCAACAATGGCTCAAGAACAAGTTGTTGCTCCAATCACTGTCACTTATCTATTACCTCGAAACTGTAACTTGAATCCACGTAAGCTATGATCACTGCAAAACAGTAAACGTTAGCCTAAAGGAGGCCGCTGTCCGGCAACCCCTCTCCGATGCTAAAGTCAATATGATTCGTGATCAGAAAAATAATTAACTCAAAGATTGAGTCTAGAATAATGTACCTTAGATTGTAGAAAATCCCGGATATTTATAATGTTGTTATGATATCTCCGTTTCCTAGTTGGAATAGGATTCATCAAGGATCCCGCCAATTCTGGCGAGCTATCACGATCCTATTTAGCTTGCTCTTTCCTATTCGGATTAAAAGACTAAATAAGAACTTGAGACCACGTAGGAGAGAGATTCCCCTAGCTTGACTATTCCACGCACGTCCTATGTGGCAAGTGAGACTATTCAACTTAGTCTCCTTTAAACAACGTGGCTTTAATAAAAGCAACCATTGGTCCACGTGTCATGTGAAATCTTATGTGATAACAGAAGCCCCCCCAAAGTATAAATAAGCTCTTTTAGGGCTTAAGTCCAATCAGCCTAAAATTTCAACACTTTTAGAACACTTGCAGCCCACTAATCAGGCCCATTCATCAAACTTGGGCTGCCAGCCCAATGCCTCTCACCATTAAGTCCATCCACACCCTTTTGCACGCGGCCTTTGAACCTGTTACACTTGTCAATAGGCGTGGTCTCAACATAACTTCCCTCCAAGAAAACGAAAGGGTTTTTGTAGTTTGAAAATCCCATTTTGCTTATAAATACGAACAAAAACTACTTCATTCCTCACGCTTTCAAAAATCTTCAAGTGTCGTTGCATCCAGACTGCTGCTCAGTTCATTCTAATCGTAAGTAAACTGCAACCTTACTCTTGCCTTTCTCAATGCTATAATAAAAATGGCTTCAACATCTCAAAACCCTTCCTCTTCAAACGAAACTCCTCAATCCCCAGATCCCGAACTCAATCATCGCCGCCGTCAAACCATAATGGATTGGCTAGAGGAGGAACTAACTCCACCCAGGTCTCCTGCGCAAAATCCTAATAACCGTACTCCACCCACATCCTCTCGAAATCCCAATCCACCGATCCAAATGCCTGCTCGAGCCCCACACGCAGATCAGGGCAAATGGAAAACTACCTTTCCCCACGGAGTATCCAAGATCGACACGCTAGACGCGCTCCGTGTTATGAAATAAAAGTTTCCTGATCTAAAAGACTTCGACTGCACGGTCCCCACGCCCGAGGATAGAATGTTCAAGGGCAAGATTCACAAGGTGGCCGTCCTCGAGAGATTGATGGAGTACGGTTTAGGTTTCATTTACCCGAGGTCGTGAATGACATTCTCAACGAGTTCAACCTTTCCCCTTCACAAATCGTTCCCAATTCGTGGATCGAAATGCTCGCACTGGTTAGAATATGTCAAGATTTGGGAGTCCTGCTCACTGGAAATTTTTTTAAATACATGAGGACACCCACTAAAGCCACGAAGCACCCTTGTGTTTCCTTTAAAGAGGTTCACGACCCCAAAGGACTTGTGGGTGGCAAACCCTCATCCCATAGTGGTCACCGATCTTGCTGGATTTGGGTTGGCCCTGAGGATAGAAACCTTCGTTGGCCCTGGAGGATCAATTTTAACGAGTTCCCGACTGATCCGAGCACGTGGAGAAACCCTACGAAGACAGTCGTTCTAAGCAAAGAGGAGCAGTGTTCCCTCGAGAAACTCCAGAAATACAAACCCCCAGGTCCCATACCCCTCGAACAATTCCTCACACGCTATCGAGGCAATATGCCCGTTGCCACTGCGGGAGAGGATGGGACCATCTATTATTTTCCTGCTCCCGAAGTTAACCGAGCTCACCTCGGGGAGCCAATTTCTCTTCCAAAGAATCCTCGTAAGATTTCTAGATTTTTTATATAAAATTTGTATTTGCAGGAATATTTTTATGGCTCCTAAGTTAACTTACAAACAACGCCTTGCAGCAGCTCGCCTTAAGGCAATTGGCGGGGAGATCGTACCTCCCAAGGTCATCCAATCATCCCCGGGTCCTCGAGCAACTACAAAGAAAATCAGAGCTTGGGTTGTGGGCAACGTTGCCACGAGCGAAGTTCACGAGCCCGAGACTGCTCAGGTTGTGGAAATACCTGTTTCCGAGAATCAAGAGCCCCTTGAAATCCCAGGTAATTTCACCACCAAAGTAATGTCTTATAATTCTTTGATCGAGTCTAACTTTCTTTATCTTCATCCAGAAATCCAAATTCTCTCTTCGGGAACCGAGGACACTCACGAACTCGAGCATCCCGATGTTCTGTCTTCAGAAGATCCTAAAATCCAAAGCTTCGAGGAACAAAACATCCCAAAGCAAACACGGTCCAAACGGAAGATGATGTCAGTGCCCCTTGACTCCTCGAACCCTTCGAGCGAGGCTACAGGGGAACTCAACACTGATGATCCCGAGGAGCCCCTGGCTAAACGTGCTCGTGAAATCGAGGGCACGAGCACACCACCTCATCTTAAGAAGCCAACGGTCTGGGAACCCAATTGGCACCCACTCTCACACTGCCCCGAGCTAATCAACACGAAAGGGAGAGTGCCTCCAGATTCCGTTGTGGAGCAGTATGAAAAATTCAAGCTATACAACGTAAGTTTTTAACTTCAATTCGATTCTTCATACCTCTACTATAGTTCATTAAACTATATCCTGATACATTCTTATTTTTTCTATGCAGTTCTGGACGGAGCGTTTCCCTCAAGTCTCCCTAAGTGTCCCAGAGATCGCCGAGGACGTTGCCCAGACTTGCCTCGTGCCCGAGGAGGTCAAACTCGTAGAGAAGCTATCTGATAAGGAGTTGGCGAAGCTAGTGCATGTTCGTCAGGCCAAAGTAATAGCTTTTCTGACGCTTCAATATTCTTATTAACCTCTTGAAAAGTTCTCATTCTTGACTCTTTCAACTATTGTGCAGACTATGGCTGCTACGGAGATCATGTCCTATCGTTATCTCCAGAAAGCCGAGTCCTTGAAAACTATCGCCATAAATGGGCGGCAGTCTCGGACAAGCTGGACGAGACAGAGGATGCTTTGAGTGGACAGACTAAGGTACTAAAATCCGCACAACAGATAGGCAGGGAAAAAACTTTCGAGTGCGAGAAGCTGAAGGTGGATATCACGAGACTGACCAAAGCTCTCGATGCCTCTAAGGAACACGAGAGTAAGCTCGAGGTTGATCTTCAATCTCGACTATTGGATACCGGGCTCACTTTGGCCACTCTCCATCATGAAGCCCGTTCTCAACTTTCTCTCGAGAGAAGAGAACAAGCGAATTGGAGGGCCCATGCCAAAGACACGGCGAACGAGCTCCGTTCTTGAGCCGAGAGGGCAGAGAAAGCACTGGCGGAGAAGGGATCTGCTCATGAGAAAGTTATCGAGAAAATGGAGGAGGACAAGGTCTGGCGCATGTCAAGGTTTAAAACTCACTTCGTTATGGCAGTCCGTGAGAAGTTTCCTCAAATCTCCGAGGAAGAGCTCAAGTTCTTCGTTAAACCTTACTTATTTTTCTTGTAGCATAATACTTATAAATATTTTAACCATATTTGTTCGCAGCCCTCGTAGTAGCCCCGCCTTTGCTTTCTGGTCAGGCCAAACTCTTATAGGGTGGATTCTTACCACGACGTTCGTAGATTTGGTTTTAATCGAAGCCTTCTAGCATGCATAAGCTTGATTTTAAATTAACCAAAATGTTCAGTGTCGAATACTTAAAACAAGTTTTAAAATAAATCTTAAATAAAACTCCTAAATTTTCATTGTGAGTTTTCTATGTTCAGAGCATTTTTCATAAGCAAATAATTCCAAAGTTATATCTGAATTAAAAGTCATAGATGAAAACGATGCCTGGTAGGCCTTTATTCAAAATAACTCCTAAGCTAAATTCTGAGTTAACTACAAGGAAGCGAAAAATAACTAGAAACATAAAAAACCTCTAAAAATAATATTTTCTGAGAGAGATTGCATTCCATGTCCTCAGAACCTCAGTCCCATCTAGATGCTGCAAACGATAAGTATGTGTTCCGACACATTCAATGATCTGAAATGGTCCTTCCCACTTAATTCCCAGTTTGCCTTTGCCTTGCCTCGTGCTCGAGGCTGCTGTACTACGCAAGACATAATCTCCTTTGAAATACTGTCGAGGCCTTACACCCTTATCATAGATTCTCTTTGTTCTAGCCTTATATGCCTCGATTCGAGCATGTTCCATTTCTCTCTTTTCCTCGAGGTCATCCAAGTTGTCTCGCAAGTTTAGTTCATTCCATTCTTCGGTGTAATGAAGAACTTTCGTACTCGGAACTTTGATTTCAACCGGAATAAAAGCTTTTGTCCCATAAGTCAACGAGAAAGGGGTTTCTCCTGTAGCTGTCTTAGGAGTTGTTCTGTATGACCACAACACATGGTACAACTCTTCGACCCAGTTGGTTAACTTCTCGAGATGAGTTAGGCGCTTCTCTATTACTTCCATGATTGTCCGATTAGTTCTCTCGGTCATTCCATTTGTTTGGGGGTGGAATACAGAACTAAACCTCAGCTGATTCCCTCTCTTTCACAGAAATGTTTAAATAGAGCACTATTGAACTGTTTGCCATTGTCTGTGATTATCGTGTTGGGGATCCCAAAACGGTATACAATGCTATTTTTGAAAAACTTCACAATCTGTTGAGCTGTTATCGAGGAAACCGCTTCAGCCTCGACCCACTTTGTAAAGTGATCTACTGCGACAATAACATACTGCCTCTGATTGGTTGACATTGGGAATTGCCCTACAATATCAATCCCCCAAATTGCGAACGGCCAAGCTACCTTGATGCCTTCCAAACCCGAGGCCGGGCTTTGCAAAACTGGAGCATGAGCTTGGCAGGCGCTGCATTTTTTAACAAACTCTATTGCATCATTATTCATTTGAGGCCAATAGTATCCTAACAACCTTACCTTTCTAGCAAGAACATTCCAGCCCTCGTGAGCTCCACACTATCCTTCATGGATTTCTTCCAAGATCTTAGCTCCTTCCTCGATTCCCACAGCTTTGAGCCATGGTTGAGAGTAAGACCTTCTAAACAAGTTTCCATCCACGACCGTGTATCTACTAGACTTTCGCACAATCTTCGAATGATGTGACTTATCTTCTGGAAGTTTCCCCTCATATAAGTATTCGAAGATTGGCCAATACCACTCATTACCTCGATCAATAACCAATACCTCGTTAGAATCAATGCTCGCGCATGGAACAACCTGCACATCACATGGACACAAGTGCGGGTTAGAAGGATCTGAAGCTAATTTAGCCAAGTAATCACCTTCCATATTTTCCTCCCTTGGAATCTGTACGATCTCAATTTTGCAGCCTATGAGTTCGCATTCCTCGATCAAACGTTTCACAAGCTCGTGATATCTCTTCATTCGAGCGTGCTTGGTTTCCCACGAGTTCCTTATTTGATTGGTAGCCAAACCCGAGTCACTTTTGATCACAACTTTATCTGCTCTTATAATTTTTGCCAAACGCAAGCCGAGCAATATTGCCTCGTATTCTGCTGCGTTATTCGAAGAATCAAAACCTAAAGTTGCAGCGTGCCTGAATACTAAACCATCTGGACTTTTGCAAAAAACACCAATTCCTGACTGACTCTTGTTGGCACTCCTATCTACAAAGATTTCCCAAGTATTCAATACTTGCTCGGTTTCTTCCTCGGGCGGAATTTCAACAAGAAAGTCGGCGAGGACCTGGGCTTTCTTTGACGGTCTAGGCTCAAACCTTACATCGAATTCCGTGAGTTTTATTGACCACTCCGTCAGTCTCCCTGAGGCCTCAAGTCGAGAAAGTATCTTCCTGAGTGGGGTGTCTGTTCGGACGATTATAGTATAACTCAAGAAATAATGTCTCAATTTTTGAGCAGCTATGTATACCCCATAAGCAAGCTTTTCCATTTTAGGGTATCTTGATTCTGCGCCTCGAAGCACTCTGCTCACATAATAGACTGGGTACTGAACTTTTCCCTCATCTTCCTCTCGCACTACACCATGCCGATGCATTCTTCCCCCACACTTATTTATAAATACAAATTTTCCCCTTTCACGGGTTGACTTAAAAGAGGCGGCGAGGCAAGGAACTTCTTGAGATCCTCAAACGAGGCTTGACACTCATTAGTCCACTCAAAATCCTTCACTCCTTTGAGACTTTTGTAAAAGGGCATGCATTGCTTAGCCGAGTAAGAGATAAAACGACCTAGGGCATTGATTTTTCCATTTAGAACTTGTACCTCGCGTACACTTTTAGGTGGCTGAAGATCAATGATAGCTTTGATTTTGTCCGGATTTGCCTCGATACCTCGCTTAGAGATCATGAAACCCAGAAACTTACCAATATTAATCCCAAAGGTGCATTTCTCGGGGTTAAGCTTCAAATTATACTCCCTTAAAATCTTGAAAACCACCTCGAGGTCCTTAGCATGATCTTCAGCCTTTTTACTTTTTACAATCATGTCATCAACGTAGATCTTGACATTCTTTCCATTGAGCTCCTTGAACATCTTGTTGACCAATCTTTGATATGTCGCCCCTGCATTCTTCAAACCAAAAGGCATTACCTGATAACAATAAGTACCTTCAGGCGTAATAAAACTCGTTTTTTCCATATCTTTCTTAGCCAACGGGACCTGATGAAAACCCTCCTTTGCATCGAGGAAAGAATACACCTCGTAGCCAGCCGTCGAGTCTACTAACATGTCAATACATGGCAATGGATAAAAATCCTTGGGACATGCCTTGTTCAAATCAGAGAAATCGACACACATTCTCCATTTCCCATTTGCTTTTTTGACCAGGACTACATTTGAGATCCATTGTGGATAATGAACCTCCTTGATCCTTCCAAAATCGAGAAACTTTTCGACCTCGCTTTTGATGAACTGTTGCCTCTCCGCCCCCTGGTTTCTCTTTTTCTGTTTCACAGGAGTGTAATCTGGGTCAATGTCTAGTGTGTACTCCATGACATCTCGAGATACTCCTATGATGTCAGTCAATGTCCAAGCAAAGACGTCCTTATTCTCCTCGAGTGTGGCGACAACAGTTCTCTTCGAATTTTCCTGTAATTCCGCTGAAACCTGTACTACTTTCCCTTCTTCTAAGGTTACGGTTTCAACTGCATCAACTGGCTCGCCCCGCTCCTTGACTTCCTCGACCAAGACGCTCTCTTGAGGAACAATTCCCAATGAGGTCATATAAGTATGCCTCGCAACGGTCTGGTTCCCAAGCGCTACTGCCATTCCCTTCTCTGTTGGGATCATCCATGCTAAATAAAAAAAAGGATATGGCACCTCGGCTACTCGAAATCAACGGCCTGCCAATTATCAAATTGTAAGCAATGGGTGTATCTATTACCAGAAACTCAGTCATAGTTCTCCATTTGGTCGTGGTATTCCCTATTTCGACCTCGAGCTAGGTTTTCCCCGAGCAGTAGTACGGGATATCCACTAATTCCAACCAAAGGTGAAGAAGAAGGAATCAAACGGCCCGAATCCAGACTGAACGCCTCGTAGGCCTTTCTCGTGATAATATTTGCTGAACTTCCTGTGTCCAACAAAGCCCTTCTTATCGTAAAGCCTTCTACCTGCATCTTGATTACTAGGGCATCATCATGAGGATCGGTTGGCCTTCCTTTCAAAGATCCGAAGTCAAAGATTTTCGAAATTTTATCAATTCGCCTACGCTCTTCATTACCTCGTTTCCTCTTAGTACTTCGATCCACGGGTGAACCTCTTATAATCACATTTAACACTCCTCGAGGGCGCTTCTCTCCCTCTTGGTCTGGAATTTGGTCTTTATACTTTTCGAAGAAATTCTTCAATTTTCCTTTGGCTGCCATCTTATCTAGCTCCTTCGCAAGCTGTTCACAATCTTCCGTATCATGACCCTGTAATTTATGAAAAGCACAATATTTTCCATTGTACTTGGGCTTTCCCCCCTTTGATGGGTAACGAATTTGTTCTTTCTGCTCTTCGACCCACATGAGTACCTGAGCCCTCGGGGCAGGCAGTGGAATCCGGTCCCTTTTATCAAAAGGTTTTCTCTGACCTTCTCGAGGCCTGTCCCACCTGTCCGAGCTCCAGCCATTGCCTCGATCTGCCCCTTGATCCTTATCTTGTACTTCAGACTTGACTGTTTTTGGTCGCCTCGAGGGTTCCTCTAGATGTTCATCCCATACCACATATGATTTTTCCATTGTCATCAAAGCATGAAAATCCTCTGGACGGTCGGTCATAATCTTCATCTGAAGATCCCGATTTCGACAATTTTCAGCCAATGTCTTTCGAGCAGAAGATATGATAAACGGCTCCACCTTTAACGATACATTATTAAAGTTATGCATGTATGACTCTAGTGTCTCATTCTCCCCTCGGCGTACCCTATGTAGGTCATCAACCGTTTTCTTTTCTGGTATAGCAGTAACAAAATGAGCCTTGAAAGAATCTGAAAGCTGGTTCCAGTTCTTGATTGAACCTGTCGGAAGGCAATCGTACCACTGTGCAGCCGTTTCCTTCAAAGTAGTTGGAAAGAGTTTACACATGAGCGCATCATTAACATGACTCACGAGAAGTGACCTTCCAAAGCTCTTAACATGCATAACCGGATCAGAGTCTCCAGAATATTTATCGAAGCTTGGGTACTTAAAGCTCGTAGGGTAGGGAGCCGCCAGGATCTTAGCACAAAGTGGACTGTCTTTATCCTGGATTGGCCCTTCCTCACCTCGTGGACCCTCATCCGAATCCTCTCGAGCTCGAGTCCTCCTCCTATGCCTCTTCCCTTCTCGGGAACCCCCTTTCTTGGTCTTTACTGCCTCATCTCGTTCCTTGAGAGCTCGGGCAATTCCTTCAGCTAAACTTTTATCGAACGTATCGACAAGTCTTTTTTTTCGTTTAAGCTCTTCCACCTCGGAACCGCCTCCTCGAGATCGACGGTGTTTGGGATCTCGGCTCCTCGAAGAACTCCTTGATGACCTGGAACCGTCCTCGTAAGTAAGTCTCTTTACCACATCTGGTGAAACCTTTCTTGCTTGTGACTTCAGACGAAGCTTATGCCTTGGGGGAGTTGGTGATCGTTCTTCAGACCTTCCTCGTCTCGGAGTTTTTTCTCGATCCTCCGATCGAGTCCTTCGAGCTGAGAATGTTGTTACACTTCGAAAAGGTTCTGCATTCCTAGAGCGTTTTACACCCTGAGAATCATCTCGTGGTCGCTCTGTGGGAATTCGCTTGCTCAACTCCGCCAACTGATGCTGTAAACGATCAATGGCTGATCGGTCATTAACCCTTCTGTGGGCCACTTCAGCTGCGGCCCTGTCCATCCACTTTCTCTTCTCTGGATCAATGGTTCCTGACCATTCATACATCTTGTTCAAAGCATCATCCTCATCTACAGGGATTGTTTCATCGTTATATTCCACATTCTCCTTCTGAGTGTTTGTGGCTGGGTTCTATTGAGGTTGATCACCTGGTTGCTGTTCCTCAAAGATCACCATGTTCGTTACCTGAATCTTTACTCAAAAGATTCCACGCTCACCGCATCAATTTGTTACCTCGAAACTGTAACTTGAATCCACGTAAGCTATGATCATTGCAAAACAGTAAGCGTTAGCCTAAAGGAGGTCGCTGTCCGGCGACCCCTCTCCGATGCTAAAGTCAGTATGATTCGTGATCGGAAAAGTAATTAACTCAAAGATTGAGTCTAGAATAATGTACCTTAGATTGTAGAAAATCCCGGATATTTATAGTGTTGTTATGATATCTCCATTTCCTAGTTGGAATAGGATTCATCAAGGATCCCGCCAATTCTGGCAAGCTGTCACGATCCTATTTAGCTTGCTCTTTCCTATTTGGATTAGAAGACTAAATAAGAACTTGAGACCACGTAGGAGAGAGATTCCCCTAGCTCGACTATTCAACGCACGTCCTATGTGGCAAGTGAGACTATTCAACTTAGTCTCCTTTAACCAATGTGGCTTTAATAAAAGCAACCATTGGTCCACGTGTCATGTGAAATATTATGTGATAACACACTGTCACTTATCTGTTTTCCTCAAAAGAAGAAAATGTTCTTAGTGAATCTAGGGTTTTCACTTCTAGGTTTCTAGAGAACGATGTCAAACTCACTGACCCCATCTCAAAATGGCTAAGTGCTCAAAACTGGAACTTGTTTGTCTCTTTGAATGAGTTCATCTACCCAGCACTTGTAACTGAGTTTTACTAGAATCTTCGTTACCAGTCTGATGAAGAAGATGTTATTCGTTCGTCTGTTGCTGGAATGGACTTTGAGGTTTCCAGAACCTCAATTTCACAAGTTATTGGAATCTCAGATGAAGGGATCATCATTGGGGATGATGGATCTGCTGAGGGTTTCACTGATGTGAACTGGGGAAGACCTGACTTGGAAGCAAATGAGACTTATGCCACTTGGTTGACTCTACATTAGAGGTGGGCACATTATCTCACTACCAATGTGTTCCTGCCAAAGTATGGGGGAGTTAACTGTGTCTCAAATAGAGAGAGGGTGTTCATGTGGCATCTCATGAACTTGAAGAAGATCAACCTTCCTGCCATGATTATAAGGCAGATGAAGAATGTCAAGGTGGCCAGCACTTTGGCATATGGTTCTCTCCTGACAAGGCTGTTTGAGGCAGGTTCTATCCCTATCTCAGGAGAAGGTATAACCACCATAAGCTCTCAGATCAAGATGCTCACTATGAGTAGGCTTGGTCATGATGTGGTGCCCTCAAAGAAGGTTGAGGCTTCTGGCTCATAGGTGGTTTTAAATGCTCAGAAGGCCCCTATGAAAGAGATTGAGGTTAAGGTTAAGAATGCCAAGAAAGGCAAGGGTGAGAAGGGTAAGAAGAAAGCCAGCATCAAGGTTGTAATGACTGTGGAGAAGGTTAATGCTGATGAACCTATTCCTAATTTGGTTCAGACTAGGATTAGTGTTGCTCCTTCTGGAAAAGTGCTTGCTGAGAAGCCTAGTGAGGCTGCTGAGAAGTCAGCTAAGGAAGTTGAAGAAGATCGCCTTGCTGAATTAGCAAGAGTTGATGAGGCTGAAAAGGTGAGAGTTGTTGTTCAACTTGCAAAGAAAAACAAGATAGCAGAAGCTGCTATTGCAGCTCATGCTGAGTTAGATGAAGCTGAAGAAGTTGTGCGCCAACAGTTAGCAAAAGCTACGACTAATGCTGATGCTATAAATGCTTCAGAGGATGCTGAGGATGATATTCCTCTTACTAGGAGAAGGACAAAGGTTTCTGCAGCAATGAGAAAGCCTATGAGAAAGAGAGATTTTATCTTGTCTGCTCATGAACTCGAGGATGTTATCCCTGAGGAAGCTGAAGAAGAGGAAAGAGAAGAAGCTGTGAATGATAATGAAGATCTTCACATGGATGTTGATGCTAAGAATTTCAATGATGATGGTGCTCCCATCATTGAGAATTTGTCAGAGGACTCAACTCCTGAGCAAGAAGATTTTGATGAAGTGCTGAACATTGCACGAGCTGTCACTGAGGATGATCCTAACTTCATGGATGATGTCCTTCTTGGACAGGGTAGAAGTTATGAAGGTCACAGGAATGTGCACGAGGTGTTTGATAGAATGTCTCATCTTTTTAGTGAACCTCTGAGTGTTGCTCCTTCTGCGACGTTCAATCCTAATGCTCCTGAAAATTCCAAATTCTCTGCTCCTGAGGATGCTACTACCTCTGCTCCTGAACAAGTTATTCATTCTCCTGAACATAATTCTCCTACTCCATCTCATCCACACTCTTCTTCACCAATTTCTGTCACACAAGCTGGTGATTCTCATACTTCAATTCCTCCTACAACTTCAACCTCTGAGGTTGTAAAACCACTCTCTCTTCTGGATCCTATTCAGAAGTACATGTATCCACATCTCCCATTTTCTCAGATTCCACAACAACTACAACATCCACTACCTCCTCTTTAAACACTTCTTCCACATTTTCTTTTCCTTCTACTACATCATCCTTTACCATACCATCCACTAAATCAACCACTGCTCCTTCTTCCACAACCACTATTCCTCCTCCTACAACCTCTGGACATGCACCTCCTGTGTGTGATCCCTTAACCACTTCCACTTCCTCTTCCACTTTTGCTGGACTTTCACCAAATTATGAATCCCTCAGAAATTTGATGAGTCAGCATGAGTGTGAGACTCACTTTGGTGGATTAGGGTTCATTGGGACAAACCCAAATCTATCAAGAGCTGGTGCTACTCCTTCTGTTGGGGAGTTGAGAAGAATGAGTCAGGGTGGCTCAAGTGACTTTTTGAGTAGGCTTGCTGGAATGGGCCAGAGGAATCCTGCTGCTGATATGGTTGCACAGAGTGCTGTTCTTCAGGAGCTACAATATGTCAAGGCTCAGAACTTGCAACTTATGTCAATGCTTCAGATGCAAGATCCTTCTGTGTATATTCGCAACCTCTCAACTCTTCACTTAGCTGCTAATGATGAATTATACAAGTTGAGACAGCTAGCTTTAACCCTTCCAACTTTGGAGAACATAGCTCTTGCCTCTACCAAGAATGTCAATGAGAACATTGAAATTTTGACAGAGGAAATCAAGGAAGCTAATGAGCATTATGAGGCTCAGGGTAAAGTTATTCCAGGGAAGATTGATGACCTTCAAAGAACTGCCAATCACATTATGAGAGAAGTCAAATCTTCTGCTCAAGGTCCCTCATCTTCTGGTTCTGTCAAAATTGTTTATGACATCACTCCTGATCTCAACAACAGACTTCAGAGTATAGAGAACACTCTGGTTGCTCAGAACACCCAAATTGCAGAGCTAACAGAATTTCTGAAGGTTGTTCATACTCAAGCAAAGGAACAAGAGAAGGTTCTACATAACTGCTATAGGTTTGTTCGAGGATAGACATATATTCAGAATGAACATCTGACTGTTGTTGTGTATGCCAACAATCTTTCAATTAAGCTGCTTCTTGAGGATGTTCATAAGACAAGACCTTTGTCTGGACCTACCTATGATAGAATGATCAACATTGATGCTGATTTCAGAAGAAGAATGGACTTGATTAATTATGTACGTCCAAATCAGCACTAGTATAATGTTGCTCTTACTCAACAGCAGAAGTTAAAAGATCAGGGCGCTCTGGGTATGGGTTCTGGACAAATGGGGGAGAAGTCTGCTCAGCAGAGTGGTTCTAAAGCGAATGAGAAGAGGCAGAATGAGAATGTGGGTTCTGGTGAAAATCCTCCGAAGAAAACTAAAAGAGATAATCCTCCTAGGAAGTAGAACTTAAGCTTCATAGCCATAGGTTCTGGGTTGGGTAGCATGTCTTAGGACTTTATGTTACTTTTTCCTCCTTTCATGTTTTACTCTTGAATGTTTGTTTCGCTCTGATGATTTTATACACTGGTTCTGATATTTTATCATTTGTCTCTGATCATTATGTCTTTCCTCTGTACTCTTATTACTTTTACTGCTTATGTTTTTGCTCTGAACTTATCCCACTAAATCTAACAACTTGATCTTAAGTCCTTTTTAAGTTAACACAGATTGTTGGAGTTCACCATTTATACTAAAATGAGGGAGTTAAGTCACTCAGAAGCATTTAAAAACATAACAGGCAGGAAGTTACTCTCTAAACTCTATGTTTATTTAAGTAACTCTTCCTTCTGAACCACGGGTTTTCCATAACCAAAATGGGGGAGAATGAGGAACCCTAAGTGTTTTGATTATGTTCAAACGTTTCAGAAGATGTATTTTGAAATTATACTTATATACCTTTCAATGTTGACTAACAATTTTCTTTAAGTGTTGTATAAGTTTTCTCAGCATGTGCTGAAAGAAGAAACTCTGGATTGCCTAGAAGACTCAGAAGAGAAGAATAGCTGAAGACAGAAGATAAAGCTCAGAAGCTGGATACTCCGCTCTGAAGACCTTTTGAAGATTGTTAAAGCTCGCCTCAGAAGTTTAGAAGGAACCAGAAGTCATTCCATTTGATCAGAAGCTTAGACAAAAGAAATAATGGGCTCAGAAGCACTTGTCACGGGTTTTGCTAAGCATTTAATGCTCTGACATCTGCATTTAATGCAAGGCGCCAAAAGTTCAAAAAGCTGTTTTGAAGGAGCGCGCATGTCTGCTACAAACAAAACCAACATTTCCTTATCTACGCTTTGTTGATCCAAATGAAGCAAATTTCCAGTCAACCTTATCCTTGATTTCAAATCACTTACCGGATTAAGTTAAAGAACAAGGTTAACGGAATCAAAGTGTTTGAAGACCGTTTGAAGAAATGACAGATTAACGGCTACAACCAACTGATGTCATCAATTAAAGATTCAAATTCAAACAATGGTCATCTACAAGACACTATAAATAATAGCCAAACTCCCTTGAGAAGACACACGCGATTATCGAGCTAAAATCTCAACGCACTGTTTTAACAAGCAAAACAGAGCACCTTTTTCCATTCTCAATCTTTCTTAGTTTAGACTTTGTAATAGTGAGAGAGTGAAGAAACACAAGTTCATAATAGGAATCTTGTAAACTGATATCGTTTGTGATATTCAGTTAGATTTTGAGAGAAATCTAGTTAAGGTTTGAGTTGGGTGAGAATTCCAGAAAACAAGATTATTGTTGCTCTGGTGGAAATCCTTTAACTCTTTCTAGGCTAGTCAAAACTAAGTGAGAAATTAGCTTAAGTTATGTTGATGTAAAGGAGCTTCTAAACTTGCCATAAAAGTTTTGAATAGTGGATTTAAAATCTCTGCTGACTGCGATCACAGGGGACAGGACGTAGTCGCAGGACTTTTGTGGCGAACCTGGATAAATCAAACTATTCATCAAGACCTCCTGAATCTCTTTCTCCTTTCCTTTAACTTGTTATTTTGCTTCTGTGTACTTGTTATGTATTTAGTGCTGAAACGGATTTACTCTTTATCTCATTGTCTTTGCTCAGAAGACTGTCTTGAAGTTCTCTAACTCAGAACTTCTGTTGCTAAAAAGCAGTTTACTGCGAGAAGGCAGAATTTTCTCAGAGGCTACTTCACTAAGCTTGCCTCTAACTCTGAGAAAATTTGACTCTGAAAAATTAAGTTTCTCTAAAAACTTAAAATTATCAGTTTTCAACTTAGACACCTATTCACCCCCTCTAGGTGATTCTGATCTTGTTAGGGCCAACAGGATGGGTGGTTGAACGTATCTCCCTAAATAGAATTCATCTATATCTTCTCCTGCAATAAAAATATTTGATTTTAATAGTATGTTTACTATTAAGGGGAAAGTTCAAAAATGATGCTCATGGTTTTTTCAATTTTCAAATAGGGTTTTGTAGTTTAACAGTTTGCAAATAAAGGTATGTGGTATGCTATTTTTTGCAAATAGAGGTATGTTGTATGAATATTTTTGCCAAAAAAGAATATCCGAAATCACATTATTGAGTTTTGATGATAATTTTATGTTTTGAACAACTTATATCTATATATTAACAAAATATTGATATCCCAGATCGAATTGCAGATTTGTAAAATGGACTTAAACATCAATTTAGTCTGTAAACAATCAATTTATAAAAGAACGTAAAAGGTGCATAATATGATTTATGATTTCGATTTGAGGGTGGAGGATGTCTGATAAGCTCGAAGTTGACTATGTATATGGTTGATTATTCATGTATTTAGGGGCCAATTAGACTATATTGTATATATTTTGGTGTCTAATAATTGTATTTTCAGTTTTAAGAGAGCTTCAAGGACATTTTGCTGAGAAAGCAGCCTGCCAAAGTGATCAGTAGAGGTCACATCAGAAGGAAGGAGGGGTAAAATTGCCGGCAGCTTGGGAGAGAGAGTGTTGCAGTAGAAGTGATGTTTTGCCGTTCAAAAGGAGTCTCTTGTCTTGCATGAAGGGATGTTTTAACAGCTGTAATATAAGTAGCTTTGCTTTATTAGCTGGAACAGTGTACCTAGTTGTACTTTTAAGTAGTTTTTAATTGCTTTTCTCTTTCTTTAAGTAGAGAACAATTCTAAGGAGAGAGATATCTCGGATATCATCTTATCATCTCCTACATTATCATTTTCTTAGTATCTTTAATTTCTTAGATTCAGTAGTTGAGCTTCTTAAATGGAGTTCATTGTAGTTAATGTTTTGATACTTGCCATGTGTGAGTAGTACCCTCTACGAGCTAAACCAGCCTTTGGGCTGGTGTTGTAAGTCTCCTTATCTCTTTAATTAATGAATGAATGTTGTTTCTTTTCTGTGTTTAATGGAGTTCTGTAGATTTCAGGTCTTAAACACCCTGTTACAGTATGCATAACCGACATGACCATTGCTTTTATGTATGCTTGTTCTTCATATAAACATATACATCTGATATGAACAGTTGAATGATGTGTATCAAGGGTTCTCATGTAAATGAGATGTTACTTCGTGCTTAATCAAGTAGTAAAGCATCCTGAAAGGCCTTTAGGGTGTGAGTAATACTTAGTAATTTGGGGATATGACCATTTGAACCAAGTTAGCTTAAAGTAGAGACCTTGACAGAATAGTTATAAACATTCATGAGTTAAGAAAGGAGAGAAGGGAGGTTGCAATACCAGTTCCCCGCTGTGTTTAGCTTGTTCCTTTTAATATCTTGTTATAAATCATCTTTGATCATCATTTACTTTTTAGATCTGTCTTTATTAGAGTTTCTTAGTTCAGATAACAATCAATCAACCTCAAACCCATGTTTTTAATGTTACGTGCTACGTAAACAGACTGTTCCATAGGTCTTTTCAGTAATCTTTTCATCTCAATCCCTGTGGAGACGATAATCTACTTATCATTTTATTACTTGTACCTAGTATACTTGCTAGAGAGTCCATTCCGAAGGTAACAAGTTTTTGGCGCCGTTGCCGGGGATTGAAAATAAAAGTTTACTTGAAATTTTTCTGTGAATAGTGTGTTTTGATCTGTGTGTTCATGGTGTAGCCACAGGGTGTTCCGATTCCTGTAGTCCATGCGAAGAGCAGGGCTGCAGCCTCTTCCAGTTGATCCTGAGATAGAAAGAACTTATAGAGCTAATCGTAGAACAGCTCGTCGAGCTCAGCAAAGACAAAGGAGAGGGATGGAAGAAGAGATACCTGTTGGTGGTAACAATGACGGTAACACAAACGGAAACAATGGTGCCCACAACAACAATGGAGGAAATAATGGAGGAAACAACCTCGAAGATGAGGGTGAGAACCATCACCCAGCTGTGATGAGAATAAGAGACTATTCAAGACCTACTACAGAAGGTCATTCCTCATGTATTGCCCTTCCACCTTTTGGGCCTGGAAACAACCCTTTGGAAGTGAAGCACTCTATGATCCAAATGCTCCTCTCATTTCAATTTGGAGGATATCAAAATGAAGATCCTAATGCTCACATCCAGGATTTTGTGACCTTGTGTAACACCTTCCGATCTAATCGAGGAGTTACTGATGATACAATAAGGCTGACCTTGTTCCCTTGGTCCTTGAAAGATAAAGCAAAGAGTTGGATGAAGAATCTCCAGCCACACTCCATCAGAACTTGGGAGGAAATGGCAAGAATCTTTTTGATGAAGTATTTCCCTCCAAGGCAAGCAATCAAGCTCAGGAATGAGGTTTCTTATTTTTCACAAGAAGATGGTGAATCTTTGGCAGAAGCGTGGGAAAGGTATAAGGAGCTGTTGAGAAGAGTACCAAATCATGGTATACCTATGTGGATGCAGGTTCAAAACTTCTACAATGGAGTTCAGAACATCTACAAGATGCAGATTGAATCAGTTGCTAATGGCAATCCTGAAGATTTAGAGCCACAAGCTCTCTACGATCTTATTGAGAGGGTGGTCAACACAAGTTACAACTGGCACTCAGTGGGAACTGATGGGAGGAAGCAAGCTACCATTCCAGGAACAGAAGTGATCTCCAAATTGATCACAAACCAATTTGAACAGCTTGCTCGACAGATTGGCAAGCTCAATGTGTCATCCATCAACAGTGAACCCCCATTTGGGGAAGAGTGTAGTTTTTGTGGAGGTCCCCATCGAAATATCAATTGCACAGGTACCAGGAGAGACTCAGACAACCAGGAGCAGTGTGATTATGCAGGTTACAACCAAAGAAATCCACCAAACCCTTACTCCAACACCTACAACTCTAACACTCGAAATCACCCAAACTTCTCATGGTCACAACCAAATGATCAGCAAGAGAGACCTCAGTACAACCAGGAGAGACCGCGGTACAATCAGGAAAGACCTCAGTACCAGAATGACAGACCTCAATATCAACAAGTTCAGAGAGGTCACTACCAACAGAACAATCAGAGCTCTTACAAGCAGCCTGTGCATACCAAGGAAGAGGAGGAGCCAGATTTCAAAACTCTGGTGACACAATTCATGAAGCAGACTCAATCAACAATGAAGAGTCTTGAGACTCAAGTTCACCAGTTGGCTGCTTCATCCTCCAACTCAAAGGGAAAATCAACTTTACCAAGCAACACTGAACCTAACCCAAGGGAGAATGTGATGTCCATCACTCTCAGGTGTGGTAAGGAAATTTCTAACCCTAATGAGATTCAAAAGTTTGTTGGTGATGCAGGTACTTCTAAAGAGACTGAAGCTGAAAAGGAACAAGCTGTTCCAGTAAAAGAAAAGCCAAGTGTTAAGGCTAAGGAGCCTATTCTTGTGCAGGAGGAACCTGTGGAGAAATATGTTCCACCTCCTCCTTATCAACCACCAGCACCTTATCCCGGAGCCATGGCAGATGAGAAACTAGAAAAAAGGCACTCAAAGATCCTTGATACTTTGAGGAAACTTCACATTAATCTTCCTTTCTTGGAAGCTCTTAATCAAATGCCTAATTATACTAAATTCTTGAAAGATATTCTGTCTAACAAGACCAAGCTCGAGAATGTGGCATGTGTGCAACTCAACAGAGACTGTTCCTCAATTCTGATGAACAGGCAGCCACTTCCTAAAAAGATGAAGGATCCAGGGAGTTTTTCTATCCCTTGTTCCATTGGAGAATTACATGTTGAGAATGCTCTTTGTGATCTTGGTGCTAGCATAAACTTGATTCCATATTCATTATATCAGAAATTAGGAATAGGAGAACCCCAACCAACTCGAATGTCTATCCAACTAGCTGATAGATCAGTTTGTTACCCTAGGGGTATAGTTGAGGATGTCCTAGTTAAGGTAGGAAAGTTCATACTGCCTGCAGATTTCGTAGTAATGGATATAGCTGAAGATATGCATGTTCCAATTATCCTAGGGAGACCTTTCTTAGCCACTGGTAGTGCTGTGTTCAAAGTGAAAGATAAAGAATTAAGTTTAGAAGTGAACGGTGATAAGGTCGTGTTTAAAATGAATGAAATGTTAATGAGACCTGTTGATTCTGATGTTTGCTATTTTATAGATGTTTGTCCTAACCCGACTAACTTGCAGGAAACTCCAAAAGATGTTTTGCAGGTTGTTCTAGAAGAAGAGTTAAACACATGTGATGAAACAGGCTGTTCTCTTGAAAAACCAGACTTATCACCTATCCCACCAAACTCAAATGACCTTTCCACCACAGAACCACCCTTTTTACCAAATCAATCCATTTCCACTCCAGAACTCAAACCTTTACCATCACACTTAGAGTATGCTTTCCTTAAACCACCAAATGGCCGGCCGGTTATAATTTCATCACAATTGACTACGGACCAGAAAAGCCAGCTTTTAACCATCCTTAAACAAAACCAGGAGGCTATAGCTTGGACAATTGGTGATATCAAAGGAATTAGCCCTACTATGTGTGTGCATAGGATTCTAATGGAGGAGGATTACAAGCCTTGTGTTCAACCACAGAGGAGGCTTAATCCGGTCATGGGAGATGTGGTCAGAAAAGAGGTTGTCAAGTTGCTTGAAGCTGGGATCATCTATCCCATTTCCGATAGCAAATGGACAAGTCCAGTGCAGGTTGTTCCGAAGAAAGGGGGCACAACAGTTGTAAAGAATGAGAGGAATGAGTTGATTCCAACAAGAATGATCACAGGGTGGAGAGTATGTGTTGACTACCGAAAGCTTAATGATGCCACAAGGAAAGATCACTTTCCTTTGCCATTTGTGGATCAGATGTTGGAGAGACTTGCTGGTTATGCCTTTTATTGCTTCTTAGATGGCTACTCAGGCTATAACCAAATTCCAATCTTCTCCGAGGATCAAGAAAAGACCACCTTCACTTGTCCTTATGGGACATTTGCCTACAGAAGAATGCCATTTGGTCTCTGTAATGCACCAGCTACATTCCAACGGTGTATGATGGCCATCTTTCATGACATGATAGAGAAGACAGTAGAGATCTTCATGGATGATTTCTCGGTCTATGGGAAGTCATTTGAAGGCTGTTTGAAGAATCTAGAGGCTGTTTTGGTTCGATGCCAAGAAACCAATCTTGTGTTGAACTGGGAGAAGTGCCACTTCATGGTGACTGAAGGTGTGGTGCTTGGGCACAAAATTTCAGAGAAAGGGATAGAAGTTGACAAAGCAAAGGTCGAAGTTATTGAAAAGCTGGCTGTTCCTACCACAGTCAAGGATGTTAGAAGCTTTCTGGGGCATGCAGGCTTCTACAGGAGATTCATAAAAGACTTCTCCAAGATTGCTCTTCCACTTTCAGCATTACTCCACAAGGATGCTGAGTTTGAATTCGGAGCAGACTGCGTCAGGGCCTTTGACATCTTGAAAGAACAACTCATCAACTCACCTATTTTGATTGCACCCAACTGGGAGCAACCTTTTGAGTTGATGTGTGACGCAAGTGACACTTGTGTGGGAGCTGTTTTGGGTCAGAAGGTTAACAAGAAGTTCCAACCCACTTTCTATGCCAGCAAGACCTTGAATGATGCTCAGAGAAACTATACAACTACAGAAAAAGAGCTTCTTGCTGTGGTTTATGCCTTTGACAAGTTTAGATCTTATTTGGTCTTGTCAAAAGTGGTAGTTTTCACTGACCATGCTGCTTTAAGACACCTCTTTGCTAAGAAAGATGCCAAGCCAAGACTGCTCCGATGGTTGCTACTTCTTCAGGAGTTTGATTTGGAGATCAGAGACAAGAAAGGCATTGAAAATGTTGCTGCAGATCATCTCTCTAGGATAGCAGGGGGAGACCAACAGGAACAACCTGAGATCAGGGATATCTTTCCTGATGAGAGGTTATATTCAGCTTCGAATGTTCCATGGTTTGCTCACATTGCTAATTTCCTTGCAGGATCATATAAACCTTTTAAACTGTCCACTAACCAAAAGAGAAAGTTCTATGCTGAAATTAAATACTATTTTTGGGAAGAACCATATCTTTTCAGGTTATGTGCAGTTCAGATTATAAGAAGATGTGTGACCCAGGAGGAAGGAGAGCTCATTCTTCATCATTGTCATTCACAAGAATCTGGAGGACATCATGGTGCTAGTAGAACAGCCTCTAAGGTGTTCCAAGCAGGCTTCTTCTGGCCTACCATCTTCAAAGATGCTCATAGATTTGTGAAGGAATGTGATGAGTGCCAAAGGTCAGGTAACATTTCTGCCAGGAATTCTATGCCCTTGAACAACATAGTTGTTTGTGAGATTTTTGATGTGTGGGGCATAGATTTCATGGGACCCTTTCCATCTTCTAAAAAGAATAAGTATATCCTAGTGGCAGTTGACTATGTAAGTAAATGGGTGGAGGCTATTCCAAGCCCCACAAATGATGCTAGGGTGGTAGTAAGATTCCTAAAAAGGCTGTTTGCCCGATTTGGAGTACCCCGTGCCATAATCAGTGATAATGGCACTCATTTTTGCAATAAGCTTTTTGAAAAGCTCTTGAGCAAATTTGGGGTCACACACAAGCTTGCTACCCCTTACCATCCACAAACAAGTGGTCAAGTGGAAGTTTCCAATAGAGAGATCAAGAGAATTCTAGAGAAGACTGTTAGCACCTCTAGGAAAGATTGGGCAGAAAAGCTAGAGCCTGCTTTATGGGCATATAGGACTGCTTTCAAAACACCTATAGGCATGTCTCCTTTTAGATTGTTATATGGAAAGAGCTGTCATTTGCCTGTTGAGATGAAACATAAGGCCCTTTGGGCATTAACTTTTCTTAATTTTGAGGAACAGGCTACAGGTGAGCAAAGAAGGCTGCAGCTGAATGAGCTGGAAGAGTTTAGGCTGTTTTCTTTTGAAAATGCAGTGAAATACAAAGAAAAGACCAAAACTTGGCATGACAAGAGAATTCAGAAGAAGGAATTTCAAGAGGGACAACAAGTCCTCTTGTATAATTCAAGGTTAAGGTTGTTCCCTGGAAAATTGAAATCCAGGTGGAGTGGACCTTTTCAAGTAAGTAAGGTGTTCCCGTATGGTGCAGTAGAGATCTTTTTACCTGGGGAACAGCCTTTTAAGGTTAATGGCCAAAGGCTAAAACCTTATCTTGCTCACGATGTGGAGAGAGTGGTTGAAGTTCACCACTTCTATGACCCACCATAAGCTTAAAATGGGACTTGTGTCAACTGCAAACACCAATTGCAGTGCCCTAAAGGGGTGAAATTTAGTATAGTTTAACTAGTTTTTGTTTTCAAGTTGTCCATTTTCGTTGTTTTGTTTTATTTTAGACTTTTTGTGACGCATCCAGCCGAAGTAACAAGTTGTTAAAATTCCAATTTTATTTTTAAGCAAATGTTTAAACTTTTGTTCTCTTCTCTATAGAGCTAAAGTTTGAATTTTTACTTAGCAAAAAATAAAATTTGGGGGTCATCTCTGTGGCAATACATTTTGAGTTTTGTGACTTAGTTATTTTGAAATAAAAAGTGAGTTACCATGGTCTAGGATTTTAGATTGACACTGAAGATTAGAGAGAGTGAATTGTCAAATCATGGTTTGTAATTCATTTATAACCATTGATGAAGGAGTAAAGGGGTTAAAGGTTAAATTTTTATAACCGTTGGGTATTAAGAGAAGGTCTAATCCACCAGTGATCACCTTTCTCTCTCCCACGCCCCTCAACTGTTCATAACTCCTCTCTCTCCTGCTTTTTCGGTTCCCCAAAATCTGCCACAACTGCTTCCTTTTTCAAACCGTCACAATCACATCCTTTTAGCTATAAAATAATGCCCAAAATATCTGTTGTCCTTTTCAATCCAAACACTTAGCCGGATTTTCTTCTCTCTAACTTTCTCACATTTCACTTTCTCTTTAAGTTCAACCTTTTTGCAGAATGAAAACTCGTGGTGGTGTTGTGATCAAACAAGAGCAAGGTGTAAAGAGGGCTGCAAATCGAAACAAGGGAAACGCATCAAGTTCAGTGATGGTTATTCCGGATGAAAAACTCGTTAAAAAGCTTTCTAAATTTTCGGACCTAACTGACCAAGAGACATTTGAGTTCATCGCTGACATTCCGTTTGGATCTCCACGGAGTGTATGTTGGGATTCACTCAAGAGGTTGGGATTAGCCGATTCTGTTAAGGAGCATGTAGACAGGGGAGGATTTCAACCTTTCTTTGAAATGGAGGAGCCATCGTACAAAGAACTCACTCTGGAGTTCTTGTCCACCTTCAAGGTTGATCCAAAAGTCACCAATCCAGATGCTGCCTTTCACTTTCAATTCAGGCTCATGGGACATCATCAGAACCCTTCTCTCAACACATTCAATGTTTTGCTAGGGTGTGTGCCTGATGATGAGGCTGCCATCGAGGAGTACTCTCATTTCCTCACAGCCACTCCTAAAGATTTCGATCCTCATGTGTTCTGGCGGCAGATATCTGGAGAAGCCCACTTTGATAGCAAGCTGGCACGGGGTTCTTCCATTCTGGAATACCCTATGCGGATTCTGCACAAGTTGGTCTCTGGCACAATCTTTGCCAGAGAAAATCAAGCTAATGTCACTTTGCTTGATCTCACTGCTTTATGGAGCATGGTGACCGGGAGGCGATTGAATTTGGGACACTATCTCGGAGAGTATTTGCTGGGCTACCATAGCAAGAAGTTGAATGGAATCTACTGTGGGAATCTCGTGACTCGAATTGCTGAAGCCATTGGTGTTTTCAAACCCGATGATCGATCCAGGCTTACTTTATCATGCCATCCTGACCCCATGAACTTTCGAACCCTTCAATAGATGGGTTATTGCAAGCAAGTGAACAAGAAATGGGTGTTAGTGAGTGAGATTGATGTGGCTGCAAAGTCTGAAACCCGGAAGCGAAAGCTTGAGATTCCGGTAGAACCCTTGGTAATTGAGGATGGAGGTGAAGAGGATGATGAACCAAAGGATGTTGCCTACTACCGCAAGTGCTTGAGCCTGAACAATGAAGAGATGTACATTCAGTTGAAAGCTCAGAGTCGAAAGTCTGCCAAGTTGGAGCAAGAGGTTGCTTTGCTAAAGAAAGCAATTGAGGATCTGGAGAAGTCTGTTACATGGCTTCATGGCCATATGGAAATCCAAAGGAAGCTTTCTGAATTCCCCATACAACATAGGTTCAATGAGGATACCCTCCAGTATGAACCGGAATTTCATGATCGTTCCACTCCTGCTGTCTTTCGCAGACCTCTGAACTTGAACAATACTGCTGGCAAGGATAGTGAGCTCCAGGAGAGTGAAGCCAAGGAAAGTGAGGCTAGAGGAAGTGAGGTTCAAGGAGATAATACTGCTGCCACTCCTCCCAAGGATCCAGAGGCTGTGACCTCTGAGCGTAATCCTGTTACTCCCGAGTAACAGTCTGTTCCGGTTCCCTCCTTCTGTTGGTACCCCTTGATCTCTGCTCTTTACTTTTGTTTGAATGTATATATTGTTGTGCGTGATGCTGCTCTGTGCCAAATCTTGTTTTATGTCATCCCTTACAGACATTGAGGACAATGTCTATCTCTAATTTGGGGGTGGGGTAAAACTTGATGTGATAAACTGAAATTGAAAATGCCATGCCTGCTTTGACTCGAACAAAATGTGTATTATGATGAATTGAGCCCAGAAATTGAATAATTTTTGCTGAAAATGTGAATAACAGTTTAAGTACTAAAGAGGAAACTCTAAAGTTAAACTTGCTAAATTGTATACCATAGTCAAACCCCAGTTGTCCCCAATGTAAATGTTGTCTGTAATTTAAATGTTTATAGTTAGTTTGTAAGTAGTTTTGTGTTAAAATGTTAAAGTGTGAGGCTGTTTCTTGTTGAGAAACAGCCTGTGTCTGTATATAGTGTTAGTTGTCTTCCTTGTTTTCAACAGCTTAGTTTAGAATGGAAAATTGCCTAAAATGTAGAAATTTGCCTTTCAACCTACAACCAAAGATTGCACACTTGTACCTTAATCAAAATGTGTGGTGAACCTTTATTGACTGATGAAGTTTGAAAAAGAAAGAAGGTTCAAAAGTTTTTAAGTTGGAAGTCAAAATTCAAGTGAAATAAGCAATTTAGAACCTGTAAACCCTTGTTGCAAAGCCTAATTCATGAAAGGTAGAGCCTGCTGCATTCACAAATGCATTTAGGAGATGAATGAGAGGGCTAAGTTCAAAGGAGTCTTAGGTAGGGTTTGCTTTGGTCACCAAAATTGATAACTTAACTTCCAAACTTAGTTATCTAATCTGGTTGCCCAAATTTTCATGATGAAACTGTGGAAAAGCATAGGAAGATAAAGGCACGTAGATATCACAACTTTTACACTCTTAAATAGCCTACCAGTGCATTGCACCCTTGTTTTAGGTTATCCAACTTGAGCCTTAACCATTTCTTTGTTTACACACATTATTTGAAGCTAATTCCCCTCACTTTGATTCCAAATACCCTTGATTGAATTACATGTCTAAGGAACAGACTGCTTTGCAGTCTAAAAGAGCTTAACTTAAGAAATATTGTTGATGTAGATTCTCCAAGGTTGAGGAAAATATAAGTGTTGACCAAAAAAAAAAAAAAAACAAAAAAAAAAAAAAAAAAAAAAAAGAAAAATAGTTGAATAAAGTCTTTTTATTTCTGAGGTTGCACATTGTGGCTTTAGGATTGAAAATTGGAATTGTTTTTGTTTTAATGTTGTGTAAATTTTTGATTTGTTTTGTGCCTAAGTTGTGAAACAGGCTGTTTTGAGTAGTTTGTGATTGTAAATAACCAGGAACAGGCTGGGAAAGAAATGAAAATGTCGGAAAGAGCTTAATTGATAAATAATGACATGTTCCACACATTGTAAAAAGCCATTTCACTTCCATACCTTTTTACCCTAGCCTAACATTATAACCCTGGAAAGACCTTTTGACTATGCTTAGTACTTGTCTAATTGTGAAAGTTTGGACCAATAAGCAAGGTCACATCCTAAGGATTAACTGAACTTAGCTGAGGAGTGTATTCTAAAGCATCTTAGGAACCCTGTTTATGGTAATCTAGTTACCATAGGAGAGCTGAGTGTAAACACTCCTTAGTGAGGTAATAAGGGCAGAACAGGTTGTTCACTTGAATGTTGAAGTTTGATTTAAAGCCTTGAGAACTTTCTGGGAACTTAAAATGGAATAAAGGTGAAGTCTAACCACATTAAGAAACAAAGCTCTTGTGTGCTTAATCTAAGGATGAAAAGGTTGAAGGGCATTTTAAATGAAAAAGCTGTTGAATTGTTATAGCTGTCTAGGATTCTTTCTCTTCCACTGTCTTGTATAAACTGTTGTTTCACTTTTTATCCTTCTGTCTAGTCTTTAAATCGAGTCTTGTTTAGCTTAGTTTTTCCTTTTTGTCTTTGCTTGGGGACAAGCAAAAGCTTAATTTGGGGGTGTTTGATAAGCTCGAAGTTGACTATGTATATGGTTGATTATTCATGTATTTAGGGGCCAATTAGACTATATTGTATATATTTTGGTGTCTAATAATTGTATTTTCAGTTTTAAGAGAGCTTCAAGGACATTTTGTTGAGAAAGCAGCCTGCCAGAGTGATCAGTAGAGGTCACATCAGAAGGAAGGAGGGGTAAAATTGCCGGCAGCTTGGGAGAGAGAGTGTTGCAGTAGAAGTGATGTTTTGCCGTTCAAAAGGAGTCTCTTGTCTTGCATGAAGGGATGTTTTAACAGCTGTAATATAAGTAGCTTTGCTTTATTAGCTGGAACAGTGTACCTAGTTGTACTTTTAAGTAGTTTTTAATTGCTTTTCTCTTTCTTTAAGTAGAGAACAATTCTAAGGAGAGAGATATCTCGGATATCATCTTATCATCTCCTACATTATCATTTTCTTAGTATCTTTAATTTCTTAGATTCAGTAGTTGAGCTTCTTAAATGGAGTTCATTGTAGTTAATGTTTTGATACTCGCCATGTGTGAGTAGTACCCTCTACGAGCTAAACCAGCCTTTGGGCTGGTGTTGTAAGTCTCCTTATCTCTTTAATTAATGAATGAATGTTGTTTCTTTTCTGTGTTTAATGGAGTTCTGTAGATTTCAGGTCTTAAACACCCTGTTACAGTATGCATAACCGACATGACCATTGCTTTTATGTATGCTTGTTCTTCATATAAACATATACATCTGATATGAACAGTTGAATGATGTGTATCAAGGGTTCTCATGTAAATGAGATGTTACTTCGTGCTTAATCAAGTAGTAAAGCATCCTGAAAGGCCTTTAGGGTGTGAGTAATACTTAGTAATTTGGGGATATGACCATTTGAACCAAGTTAGCTTAAAGTAGAGACCTTGACAGAATAGTTATAAACATTCATGAGTTAAGAAAGGAGAGAAGGGAGGTTGCAATACCAGTTCCCCGCTGTGTTTAGCTTGTTCCTTTTAATATCTTGTTATAAATCATCTTTGATCATCATTTACTTTTTAGATCTGTCTTTATTAGAGTTTCTTAGTTCAGATAACAATCAATCAACCTCAAACCCATGTTTTTAATGTTACGTGCTACGTAAACAGACTGTTCCATAGGTCTTTTCAGTAATCTTTTCATCTCAATCCCTGTGGAGACGATAATCTACTTATCATTTTATTACTTGTACCTAGTATACTTGCTAGAGAGTCCATTCCGAAGGTAACAATGTCATTAAAGGATATATTTTATCAATATGTAAATGTATTTTTTCTTAAAAAATAGGAAATATACTTCGTTGTCATTAAAACGTAAAGTTGTAATTTAGGATACCTTATTGTGCAAAAAACTTCATACGACGTACCTTTATTTGCAAACTGTTAAACCGCAGACCTGTATTTTCTAAATTGAGTAAATCACGAGCATTATTTTTGAATTTATCCCTACTATTAAATTATGAAGTTATTGATAAGGATCGGCATGACTGCTCTTCCAAGTAGAAGGCCCACCACGACCATGTGTAGGCTCACATCCACTCTTCTCGTGTCTGGTAAAGGAATCTTTCGTTGGTCGCCCCCTCCTTGTAGTATTAACCTCCGATTCTTTAAAACTTGCTCGATCCGAATGAATTATATCGTGGATAACCACATTTACTTAACGGATGGTTGAATCATGTAATCCCTCTATCGTCGACGCAAGAACCTAAAATTGCCTAGGATCCTCAGACACCTTTTGATTGAAGGGAACACTGACATATTGTTCTGTCTGCAGATCAAACAAAAGAGTTTTCCAAAACGAATGGATTTTTTCCAAACTAATTGATGTTTAGGTGTCAACATGCCTTTTGATTTCAAATGTACATCAAATTACATGTGTTTTGGGATCGACACAACCACATTCTGCAAACACATTTCCACCCAAAAATTCTTAAGTATAAGACATGTCTATTAGTTCACAAATTCCTTAACTATAGGGGAGTTTTCATTAAGAAGCAATGTATCTTTTTCTTACTTTACTTGTCATCCAAGTTTTATTACTATTCTTCACCAAACTCCTTACTAACATGATCGTCGCAGGTGAAACGGACGTCCCAACGCCAACCTTTTCTCAAGTTTCTGATGATCGAGAAGTCCATTTTTGGTGTAAGAATATTTTGTCTAATTTCACAATATGAAAAATTAAAGATTGAAGACCGTACAACGTAATAGAGCACAAAATTTATCAAGACTCACAACGGATTGAATTTTAGTCATAACGACTAACTTATTTAAACTAAAGCAACAATCATCTTTCAACCTATTAATATAAGAAGATTGAAGAAGAGAAGACAAGAGATTACGTGCATACAAAGCTAAAGTAAATTAAAGCAAAAACAGAGCAATACTCAATCTTAGTTCTTCATCTTTCTATCTATTGTAAGTGAGAGATTAGAAATTCAATTTTGATCTCCCGAAAGATCAACTTGTTCATAATAGAACTTGTAAACAAATATCGATATTGATATTGTATGCAGTGAAAAATCATTCTAGGTGATTAATTAGTTCAGGTGTTGAGAAATTCTGTTCTTGGTGTTAGTTCATTTATTGAAGAAATCTTGTTTTATGAGTTGGTTTCAGTGCTGCAGATTGGTGTAATCAATAGCGAATTAAAATCAACTTGAGTGTGTAAGAAGGAAGGTACTTCTGTAGAAGTACGTTGAGTTCTTGTAAAGACTCGTTTCTGCATCTGAAAGAAATACACTAGTGGATTTGAAATATCAATGGAAGATACCTTGGGACAAGACCTAGTCACTACAAAAGTGGTGAACCTGGATAAATTGTTTGAGTATTTACTTTCTGTTGAAACTCATTACTCTACCTTATATTGTTGCTGAATGTTTAAATTGTTTACTTATATCTCGGTTATAAATTTTGTTTGCTGAAAGAAGTGTTTGTCTATCAGAAGATTATAATCCAGAGTCCCTTGAAAGGAAATTGCGTTTTCTGTTGAAGTCTACATTTGACTGATGCATAAACTCTAACTAGAAGTAAGTGAGTTTCTGAAACAAAGAATTTAGATTGTGAAAGACTTAAAAGATTTTGATTAGACATTAGTACTATTCAACACCCCCCTTTTAGGACATAACTCTTCTCTTCTTAAAGACCCACATATATGTTATGGTTTATTTTGCGGAACATCATCCATTCTTATCCCTCAAATTCTATACCAATGGGCGGTTAGGTACAAAGGGATGAGATAACTTTAATGAGATAGAAAAGACCATCTTATTCCTAAACAAAATTTGTTGTTTTCTTATTTGTAATTTAAGAGCAATATAGTAAAATGTGTTGTTCTAACCTCATTATTATCCCACACACCATGCATGTAACAGTAATTATCATCAATCTAATTTTTATTTTTATCTCCATCCTAATATTTATCCTAGGATACCAAACCACGTGACTGTTGGAAAATAGTTATAAAAATTGTTGTCTTAAATATATTTTCTTTCCTTTGAAGAAAATTTATATTTTTCCTAAGAAATGTGTCCCTTTTGTGCAACTCTTGAACTCAATTTGTATATAATTATCAGATAGTTAAAGTTTTGAATAACTAGAATTATATTATATATTTGTACTTCTTCATGACAGCTTTATAAGCACTTAAGGATTTTTCTATGGTTACTTTGTAAAAAATAAAGTAACCATTACTTTGTCCATTATTATCATTAGATTAGTGGCATGAGATGTGATCCAATGATAATAAAAACAAACTAGTGGTTACTTGAAGTGACCATAGAAAGCATCTAAACTTAAACTTTGAAACTCAAAATAATTTCACTAAATTAATACTTAAATCTGATTTTTCTAATTAATATTTATTAATTAAATTAAAGAAAAAGAACGTCAAGGTTCTGAAATCAATTTAAGCGCATTAACTATGACTCATTTTGTTCAGATCATGCTAATGTGACATGAATTTTTTTCGTTTTATTTATATTATGTCAAATTAGCATAAATAAAACAAAATGAGTCATAATTAATGAGTTGAGGAAGGCGAAATTAAAAAAAGAGAAATTTGAAAAATAGAAAAGGGAAAGTGGGGTTAAATGAGAAATAAAAAGGGGGTAAATAGGAAGAAAAGAGAAACATAGAAGAGATCGCCTGTGGGCGGAGAAAGACATCCTAGTTTGCCACGAAAGGTGTCTGTGTTGTCCGTCACTATGCGTTTTGGTAATGCATTAAATTTTCCCTGGAAGAAACCTCTCTTCTCTTCTTCTTCTCATCTCTCATTTCTCTCTTCTTCTTCTTCTTCTTCTTCTTCTTTATTTTCTTCTTTGGTCATGGCTCCTTCTCCTCCTGCCTCCCAAGAAAATGCTCTGACGAATGATGCTTCTCCTCACATGTCCAGAGTCACCGTCGTTGGAAGTGGTAACTGGGGAAGCGTCGCTGCTAAGCTCATTGCCTCTAATACTCTCAACCTCTCTTCTTTCCATGGTTCGTTTCCATTTCTTCTTCCTTACTAATACTATTACTATTTCTTTCTTTAACATTTCTTCTTCCTTACTAATACTATTACTATTTCTTTCTTTAACGTTTATTTTCTCAGATGAAGTCAGAATGTGGGTCTTCGAAGAAACTTTACCATGTGGTCAGAAACTAACAGATGTCATTAATCGAAACAATGTACCTCCTCTTAACTATCTAATCTTATCTCATCTCTTTATATGTTTCTTTTCCTACTTATCTTCTTCTTCACTTCTTCTTCTTCTTCTTCTTCTTCTTCTTCTTCTTCTTCTTCTTGTTTCATAGGAAAACGTTAAGTACCTCCCTGGAATAAAGCTTGGAAACAATGTTGTTGCAGACCCTGATCTTGAAAATTCCGGTATTTTTCTTCTTCTTCATGCTTTCCTCTGTCATAAATTATTTAATATAAAAGATGTTGTTAGGATCGACTATTAGCTCGAGCTTTTACTTCAATCCTGAGTTTGATTCTTGACAACCTCGATATTTGTTGAATTAAAAACACATGGTGGGTTAGCCTGTGTTATGCACGCTTCAAGCCAAATGGGCATATTTGTGTGAGGGTGTGTAAGAGATTAATATAAAAGATGTTAGCATTAACTATTAGCTCAAGCTTTTAGTTCAATCGGTTAAGTAACATCCTCAACTCTTTCCGTTTTCTACTTTAGGCTTAATGCATCCGTACCAGATTCTCAACTTGCAAAATTTAACTATCATCTTCCGTTAACCCCTCAACTTTCTTGCTTAAACTCATTATTGCAGTGCAATTGAGAAATTGGACAAATTGAAATGTTGGTTCGATTTAAGCAAGTTTAGGGAGCCAATACTTCACTTTAAGTAAGTTCTAGGACCCTATAGGTTACTTCATACAAATTCAGGTGGACGGCCGATATATCACTTTAAGCCACCTTGGTAAGTCTAGGGGGCCAATCAGTTTTTGTAACAAGTTCATGAGCTCTGGATGTGTTAGTTAAACCTATCATTTATCTCTCAAGTCTAACCATGGAATGGAAATATACAGTTAGAGAAGCAAATATGTTGGTGTTTGTGACCCCACACCAGTTTATGGAGGGTATATGCAAGAGGCTCGCTGGGAAAGTAAAGGAAGGTGTTGAAGCTATTTCACTTATCAAAGGAATGGAGGTCAAGATGGAAGGCCCCTGCATGATCTCCACTCTTATTTCTCAGAGTCTCGGGGTTAATTGTTGCGTGCTCATGGGTGCCAATATTGCAAATGAAGTAATTTTTCTATTTTCTGAATTTAGTGTCTTTTTTTTAATTATTATTAATGGTTTTTTCTGATTAGATGCTGCCTTCTTTTGCAGATTGCAGTTGAGAAGTTCAGCGAGGCAACAGTTGGATTCCGAGAGAACAAAGAGATTGCAGAGAAATGGGTTCGATTATTCAGCACCCCTTACTTCATGGTCACACCTGTGAGTATAAGAAATCTGGTGTTTTGCTCATATCCACTAGATTTCTGTAGCAGTCCATCGTTATAGTCATAGGTCATTTTGTATAATTATGCACATGTATCTTATATTGTCTGTGTCTTCTTCTTTGCACGAATGCATAGGTTCAAGATGTAGAGGGAGTTGAACTATGTGGGACGTTGAAAAATGTTGTGGCATTAGCAGCAGGTTTGTATACAGGAATATGTTTCGCATATTAGTTCTTTTTTTATCACTTTTTGTTTGTTTGGTAATGGAACAGTTTACCTCTTCTCGGACAGGCTTTGTGGATGGTCTGGAAATGGGGAATAACACAAAGGTAATTTTGTTTACCACTTAATAGTAATACTGTTGTGCCTACTTTGCTGGGTAACTCTTTTTTGTTACATATTAGGCTGCCATAATGAGAATTGGTCTGAGGGAGATGAGAGCCTTGTCTAAGTTGCTGTTTTCGTCTGTTAGAGATAGCACTTTCTTTGAAAGCTGTGGTGTTGCAGATCTTATCACAACATGCTGTAAGGAAGCATGCAGATTTCTTCATTAGTCTGTCTGTAAAGTATACTATACCTTCTAAACTAATTGTATCATCTGTGACAGTGGGAGGAAGAAACAGGAAAGTCGCAGAGGCCTTTGCAAAGAATGGAGGGAAAAGGTAATCTTTCGGTAGTTGAAGTTGCAATTTGGAACAGAAGATTAAGATTTTAATCTTACCCTTTCATCTCTCTTCTACAGGTCATTTGATGAGCTTGAAGCTGAAATGTTGCAGGGCCAAAAATTACAGGTAAAAATGTTCAACTTCCTCCAAAAAATAGGGACCGTGCTTTCAGAATAATAGCTCAAACATGTCTTAATAGGCAAAATTAGCAAAAGTTTGTAAGTAGATGCAGTAATAGGAAATAAGTAAGAGTCTTTAGTTTTAAATTTTTGTGGAGCTAATTATGTATGATAAATTGTGGTACCTACATTTTGAAGGGAGTCTCGACTGCAAGAGAGGTGCATGAAGTTTTAAGTCACCGTGGATGGCTACAGTTGTTTCCACTTTTTGCAACAGTGCATGAGATTGCCACTGGTCGTCTTCCACCATCAGCCATAGTTGAATACAGCGAGCACAAACCGAACTTTGCATTGGTAGAAGGCTCAGATAAATATTATTGACTGTTTTCGGAATAAACCTAATATAAAAGGTAGCAGAGATGTTCTTTCCTTTCCTGTGCACGAATCACAGAAGAGAAGGGTGAGTAGAATTTTGGAGTTTTTATTTGTGGTTGGCGACAACAAGATGGGGTTGACAAAGGTTGAATTTGGAAGCTTCAAAGTTGAAGTTGAAGGCACTGGAAATTGATCATACAATACAGTCTGTTGTTTTATTATTGTATCAGAAAGTGAAAAGTAATCGTCAAAGGAATGTAACTAGCATTTTAAAATGAATGACAATCATAATTATCTTCAGACGTTGAAGAATTTTAGTTTGTAATAACAAATTTGTAGCTGGTGACTCAAAGTTTCAGTTTACGAATTTGATATATGCCGACATGTAGAGAGACAGTAGCAAAGAAAGTGACTGGACGCCGAGTGTCAGTTATGCTACCACACACCACCATGTTGGAGGAGATATGAAAAAGGAATTGAAAAGAAGTGTAAAATATATTTTACTCAATTGGGACATAAGGATTTTGTGGCTAACTAGGCAACACAAGAAACCAACTATCACCAAACCCTTTCTCATTCCATGCCATAGTTATTATAGAGAACACAACACAAGCCAATTACACATCCATTAAAAAACAATATAAATTACAAAAGAAAAAAAAAAAACTCAATTTCCCACAACACCAAATGCATTCATAAAATTATATGGTTCTTTTTTATGTATGTATCAACCAGTTCTTACTCTATCCAACCTGTCCACACTCTTCCTTGCTCTTTCAAGTTGATGATCAATGCTTTTCCGTGATTTCTCGTGGTAATCGACACTTCTTCGAGACCTTTCCATTTGATCAAAGGAGAAGCGTAATTTTTCTAGCTTATCAACATTGTTGGACTGAATTTTGAGCTTTTCAAACTTATCTGCATTGTTGGACTGGTTTTTCAGTTTCTCTGACCTATCAGTACTGTGCCTTGGTTTCTCCCTGCGGTCTGTACTTTTCCTTGAAACCTCAAATAATACATCGGTGCTCTTCCGGGATGGCTCCAAGTGATCTGTACTTCGTCTTGAAGTGTATCTTTGAGAGGGGGATTTTTCGACTGTGGATACAAACTTCTTAAGATGCCTGATATACTCTGGAAAGTGTTCTAAATCGCAGTGGTTCCCTCCTTTAAGCCATAGTGGTTCATATTTTTCCTTACATAGCTCCCACAGCTGTTTCCCATGTGAACAATCAACCACTTCATCTGAAGTTCCCTACACATTTTATTTAAAAGTATCAAAATATGAAACATAAAGAATATATTCATTTTTCAAGGCCATATTGTAGCCACCAGCCATTTACTCCAAAATGCAAAAGATTACCTTCTTAACATACATACATTTAAACATCAAAAGTTCTAAGAAGAAAAAACACTTTGTTCCCTAAAAAATTGGAAAAATGTCAATCAATGCTCATCCTATAAAATGGAAGAATAAGACATAGAAAGAAAGATTGAAATCTCAAATCATTATAATATTTAGTGAAAAACCAAAAGTCGAAGCATTAAGATCTCAGTCCGGAAAGGATCTGTTTTAATTTGTTTGCATTTTCAGAGCAGGGACACAAATCAGAATCAGTGATGCCAGCAATATCCCTATAAATCCAAATAAGAGGCTTAGGTCCATTTCTATTTTATAAATACCTTAACTATTTTAGTGGACAGTACTAATTAAGTGCCCCAGTAATTGGCAGTTGAAAATGGAATGCCAAAGCCTGAATGAAGCCAAAACGAATTGGGAGTATGTACTACGGGAGCGCTCTAGAATCACTCTATCAAAACGCTTTCTAAGTTTTTGCTAAAATCTTACAAGCGTCATAATTTGAACATGAAATGGCTTGAATCCTCCAACATGTATTTGAATGGAATACTTAAAACAGAAACTGAATAAGGCATGTGAGGAGGAGGAAAATCAAGTAGCTAGTGTGCCAGTCAGAGATAACAACATGTGCAAGTAAAACGATACGCAAATATAGCAAAGGGGGTTCCGTCCATCAATAAAAAGAGCATACTTACATGAATGATAAGAACAGGACAATTAACTAGTGGAATTTTGTCAATATTCTGCAAGCAAATATTACAATACATCAGTTTCAAAGATTAAAACAAAAAACTTGAGCATACATAAATAACGATGAAAGCATTGTTACCTTGTAAATATCAAACCAGTAAGTGCGTTTGACAGGATACATGACTCTCAAACCAGAGAGTATGGGACTATGTAGAACAACAGCTCGTAAGTGCGGCAACCGAGCAGCAATATCTAAAGTAGGGCCACTTCCAACAGATTGTCCATAAAGGATGATATCTTCTTGCTTGGTGCCATAACTTTCCTCTAGACACTTGTATGCAGCTTCTATATCTGCATACGTATTCTGCTCACTCGCCTGCAATAACAACAAACCATGATTTACATTTATCTCCAGCTAGCTATCTACACAGGGCCATTAAACCCCCTTGTGATCCCATACATCCAGGTCGTAGGTATGAAAATATAGTATTAGGCACGCAGGATTCAATTCCATTCTAATAATCATCAAGGAGATTAGTATAGCAGACCTTTCCTGAAGATTGGCCATATCCAGAGTAGTCATACCTACATATAGATAAAAATTATATGAGAAGAGCAATGTGAAAATGTTTCTGACTAGACTAGACTAGAAAGACGCATTAACATAATTCAAGGACCATAAAATAATACTAGGGTGACAGACAAGTCGTGTTAGCATACACTTTAGGAACAATTGGGATAGGACCTTGAGTTTGTCAGAAAATAATATAAAAAATATTGTTAACAGCTCGATCTCGAGCTTTTAGTTTAATCTCTTAACTCGAGCTTATCACTGGTATCAGAACCTCTGTGATCGCAAGGTGATTATGAAAACCTTAATATATGTTGAATTAAAAACGCAAGTGTTGTGCAGGCTTGCCAGAGAATAATGTAAAAAATATTGTTAGCCTTAACTACTAACAGCTCGAGCTGATAGTTAAGACTAATAACATATTTAGTATTAATCTCTGACACGCTGAATGGCCTAAGGGGCCATGTGTTTTCTAATTCTAACAAATATTGGAGTATGCTACATAACAATTGAACCAAAAGCTCGAGTCGAGTTGATAATTAGTAAAGGCTAACAATTAAAAAGAAGAGAGAAGAAAAGAGGGTACGGACCCCATAAGATTAACCCTGAGATGGATGCTCAATTCGACGAAGAGCTCGTACATCTGGCCGAGATCGGCGGCGTTACCGTGAGAATAGAGAAGAGTACAAGTAGCCATAGGATGACGAATATACATAGCTACAATCTGAGTAGATTTTCTGGTAGGTAATTTCAAGATTTCAACATTCTCACGGTGAGGGAAAGGGGTCATAAGAAGAAGACCAGTGGCATCATCAGTAATTAACTTGTATGAAGGTGGGTTTGGTGGAAAGAATGCAAATTTGGCTGCCATTGACGATGTCATCCCCCCCATCTCGAAACTCTTCCTTACTCAAATCTCACCAAACACAACTTTAGATTTCAAATACACACTCTCTCTCTCTCTACTTTTTGCTGTTTCCAGAAGAATATTGCTTTTTGGAGTGAGGAACAACTTCTCTCTCATCCTCTCCCAATATCACTATTCATTTTTATTTTCTTTTCTTTTACTTTTTTTAAAATGTAGGAGATTGTTAATTTTAGGATTTATAAGGAAAATAATTGAGGTCATTTTTTAAGGGCTCAAATTTAAATCGGTTTTATATTCTCGTACCCCAAAAAACAAATTAGTTTTGTGGCATGGTGGAGAAATTGTGACATACTAGTATTTTTGTAGCTATTTTGAATGTATGGGTTAATATAATTCTTATCCATGTTTTGGATTAGTAGAAGTTGGGACGTTATTTGGATCGTGAGACTGATGTGCTTTAACTCTTCTAAGAATAACCTATATCGTTGGTTTGTCCATTGAAATTTAGAGATTGGATCTCAATTGATTGTTTGTTCTATGAATGATAACTGTAGGTTGTTCATCGAATTGAACTATCATAAGGCTGATTTTGTTAATTGGAGTAGCAATCGACTTTGTAAATATCAAGTTAGTTTTGTATTTAAAAGTATAAGTTCAGATTTGACAACTTCAGTGTGTATTCCACGTGACATTAATACATATCTAATTGGGTTTATATGAGTCGAATGAACAATTTATAATCACTGAGAGACTGTTGTTAATCTGTCAATGCTCGATAATGTTTGAAACATCTGCCTGTGAATCCCCTTGGCTGAATTCGTTCAAATATTGTTTACAAAAAGCTATTTTATTTCACTAATATTTGGTTCTACTGTTTATTACTTGTTAGTTTATTAAAATCTTACAAATCAGAATCCCCTCATTTGATTACTTGTCAGGTCACTTTAGTTATTGAGTCAGAGTTATTCCCTTGAGTTTGACCTCTATTTTCGCTATTGCAATTTATTTTCTTAAAGAAAAGTTAAGATTATTTTTGGTGGATTCGGCACACATTAATGATGAATCACCAATTAACACGTGTACACTAATAAGCATGTAAATTTCGCATGACCATGAATCAATCAATCAACAACTGACACATGTTCTTGTAAAACTCAATAACCATGAAAACATGAATCAAGTCGGTGTATTTACAATTGATCTTGGTTTGAGGTTCATTTAGATCTATTTCGGTAGTTTACAACACGAAAGTCAAACTTTAATTAGAAATGCACGTATGTGAAAAAATCAACAGTAAAGTCAAACTTTAGTTAAGAATGCATAAACGTGGCAAAATCAACCTTAAATTCAAACTGAATTGAGGAATTCGAGGACTAGAAAAATTAAACATTGAAATGCAAACTCTAGTTAAGGATCCACATATGTGTCAAAGTCAAAACTAAAGTTAAACTCAATTGAGAAATTATCACATTAATGAGATTGAATGTGAGAGAGTCTAGTAAGGAATGCACATATATGGCTAAGTCATCATTAAGTCAAACTCAATTTTCGTACTACCAAAATTGAGCATGAAAGTCAAACTCTAGTTTGGAATACAAGTATGTGGCAACGTCAACACTAAAGACAAACCCAATCGAGAAATTATCGTAATAATGAATTGAATGTGAGAGTCAAGCTCTAGTTAGGAATGCATGTATGTGTCAAAGTCAACACTAAAGTTAAACTCAATCGACAAATTATTATACTAGTGAAATTGAATGTGAAAGTCAAATAATACAGTGATTCCCTAGTTTTGTTAAAGCTAATCGTAAGTCACCCAACTTCCAAATGAGTATCTCCTTTATTCAGTTCAATCTTCTGATTAGAGAAAAATTACAGAATTGCACTTGTTTTTCAAAGGCCATCTGATTAATCTTAACAGATTTGTACTCACCATCAAATAATTAGACGAATTAACATATTAGAGGTAAAGTTCGCATATGATTTAGAGTTTATGATAGGTTCGGTTTTATGTGTATAGGATGCGAACGTTGATGCAATAACACGACAATATTTTTAAGAGCAAGGGGGAGGAGGTGCTGACCCAACCATTGTGTTCGGAGCGTGGAACTAGTGACGGCAGTTGGAGATATTCAGGCAGTAGCGGTAGGGTTAAGGCAACACATCCCTCATACGCTCTCACATAAACGACTTTTTTCAAGAAATTAATTCGATAATATTATCTCCAACCACACGAATATAGCAATTATGAATCAAGATGTATGTCATACCTTTTACTTTTACTGCAACATTATTCTTTTAACACATGAATATTTTCGAGCTTTATTTACTAAAAATGGTGAATGATATGGTTACTTGGTCTTTTAGTTAGTTTGTCTCATCTACCATTGGATCAACTTCCATCAGACTCATCTAAGAATGATAGGGCATAGTGGGTTACTTTTTCCATAGAAAAAGTGTGGGGCTATATCCACACATGGTTTTCCAAAAAAGACATTGGAAATGACCATTTTACCCCACACTAAAAAGGTAACAACTAAACGTTTAAACCTTTAACCCACTTGTACTCCCTATGTTCCCCAAATCGAACCACACCATCACCACCTTATCCCTAGATTCCGGTGAACGAATATCCGGTGCCACCTCACTTTTCGACAAGGGTCTCAGTGACGACGGAGATCTGCTCTGGTTTTTGGTGGCTATGACAGATGAATGAGGGACGGCGGTGGCAGAATTGTGAGCGACGACGGCGATATGCTTTGATTTTGTGGTTAAGATAGATGAATCGGGTATTGGCAACCTAATGCCAATTGGGAAATTACCGGAAGCCCTTCACCGCTCACCAAATTACGGAAGCAACACCCAACCTCTACTGTTCATCAAAAGGAGTAGGGGTGGCAACGGGGCGGGGCGGGGCGGGGATGGGTATGAAATTCCCACTCCGTCCCTAATGGTTGATGTTACGGTTTCGGGGAATCCCCATTTAATGTTTCGGGTAATTTTTTATCCACATCCCTTACCCATGGAGATCCCCATACCCAAAATTAAATTCTCATATGAGTCCTTATAATACGCTTATCTTAACAGTTACTTGTAATCGTAAAAAAGTAAACAACACCACAAGGATTTTTCCTCCAAACAGAAAAAGAAAAAGAAGCTAGAGCCTTAAGATCGGTGGAGAAGTCCTTAACTTTGCTGATGCCGTCGTTCAAAATTAAGATTAGAGAAAGATTGGGTTTTTGTTGTACATGAAAGATATAATAGTTAATAAAGCTAATGTATTTTATAAACTTTTAAAAAATGAAGCATAAATGGAAAAAAGAAATAATGGGCTGAGCCCTTACTTGACAACTTTTGCTAACATTTAGGGTCTTTCTATGTTTACTTTGTTTTTACAAAATAACAATTATTTTGTCCACTATCCCCATTAGATTAGTGGATAAATTTTAACCTAATGGTGATAAAAACAAAGTAAACGTTACTTCAAGTAACAAAAGAAAGAACCTAACATTTAATATCATATGTTTATGTGCATTATAAATATAGATAGTCTTTATCTAAATTAAATATTTTATTATTTAGCAATTTTACGGGATTTTTCGGGCATCCCCACGGGGATTTAAACAGTGACGGGGCAGGGATCCCCACGGCTCGGATATAAAAATTACCATCCCCATCCTCGTTTGGACCTTGGGGATAAAATGTCCCCCGTACCCATCGCCATCCCCAATATTTTCAATTATTCCCCATCCCTATTGGTTCTGATCCCCACGGTTTTCGGGTAATCCCCGCCCCGTTGCCACCCCTAGAAAGGAGTGGTAAATGCGCCAATAAATTGGAAATCTTTGCCAATTTTACTGTTCTAATGTTCCCCTTTCAAAGTTTTTAAATAATTTTTTTCTCCAAGAAAGAAGCACGCAAATGTTCACTCCACGTGGATAAAGTTGATTTTGATATCGGAATTGATGTGGTTTAATATTACCTTTGACTGGATTAAATACCACCAATTGGTTTAAACTTGAAATAAATTCATTATTTGTTTAATATGCTTTTTAATTATTCAACTTAGAGAATTCGAATTAGTTGGCCAAGTTTGGATTCGAAAACCGGATAAAAAACTAAAAACAAAATTATTCTACTTAGAGAATTAATATTTTCTCTATTCATTTTCATGATGCTATGGGGAATTTCTTGCTCATTTTAAATCTCTAATTTTATAATTTCAAGTTTCAGAATTATTAAATATTTTATTTTCAAACAATTGGTTTAGGTTGGTGAAAGGTTCTTTAAACAAATAACAGTTATAAGGTTACCTCTTGTTTGTAGCAGAAAATTTGAACATTGACTTTGTATTACCAATTAAGTTAAAGCTACACTAGAAGAGTGAACACTATAGTGACATTTGGTTTACGGAATGGAATAGAATAGCTAATTTTGTAGATGAAAAGACATCATGAGAAAGGCTTAGGTGTGACAATGGGCTTATGGTGTGACAACCCACTTATTGTGTGACAAGGGGATGAGGTGGGGGTAATTTTGTAATTGAACAGGAGAAGGTGGCAAACTTGTAATTAAGGGTCTGTTTGGTTTAACTGCGGTTTGCTGGTTGCAGTTACGGTTTGCTATTTGCTCTTTTTAATTCCTGGTTGTTGTTTGATGTTTAATTATTAGTGTTTGGTAAAATTATGGTTAACTATTACTGTTACGATGTAAAATGACCTATATAAACATGTCTTAAATTAATATATAAAATCAATTTAAAAATAATGTTAATAAAATTATAAAAACAATCGTTTATAAATAACTTTATTCGTACATAAAAATATTTTTAATGAAATTTATGTTGATATATTTTTAAGATTTACATATATAAAAATGCACAGTATAATTGTTACTACTAGTAAAAAAAATGAATATTTGATAATGAACTAAATTAAGAGTATGGCTGCAAATTCAATTTGGAAACATGATGTTCAAATGGTATATAAGGAAACAAAAAAGCAAAACGTAAAGGGAGGTGAAAAAGTAGGAATTGATTGCTTTTTGAAACAGCAGCAGTTTCTCATTCAAACAGCTACAGGCAGCTGTTATTAGTTTTTTAACCAAACACTCTATAACTACTGTTTAGACTCAAACAACAAAAAGAGTTAAAAAAGTAGAAAAACAAACACCCTCTAAATGAAAAACCTTTATGCGTGGAAAATGGAAGGAAGGAAGAGGAGGTGATGTCAGCGCTGATGTCACTTCTGGAGTGACAAAAAGTTTTAATTATTTTCTTTAAAATGCATTTTCCTGCTCTTCCCGAACTCATTTTTCAAAAAAAATAATTATACCACTGAACTCGTATTAATTAGGCGGTCATTTTGAGACCCATTGTTGCTATTTATAAGCGATTTTTATTTTTTTTATTTTTCTATGGTTGTTTCAAATTAATACTCGGTTGTTTCAAAAGTTTTAATATTTTGGATTGAATGGAGCTCCTATTACCACTATTTTTACCATTATTCTTGTAAAACCTATTGAATGGAACAACATAGCAATTTTTTGAAACAACACAGTATTGTTTTGGAACAAACACTGTATTTTCTTGGAACAATATATGATTTTGAGAGCAAAACAACTTTGATAGAAAGTGTCTCTTTATTACGAGCATCCTCACCAATTCCAACTTCCTGATCAATTGTTTAGGTTTTTCTTACTAGACTTAGTATGCTGCTTTGAGTCCGCCAATCAAGAGCAAAAAATAAGGAAGATAAAATAAGACATGCTATGTGGTGGCAAATATTTATTATGCAATTAATTCATGATGATGATGATGATAAAAATTAGAGCAGCAGAAGAGCATTAAGAGAAAGCAGCTTCGTGGCATGGCAGAGAGTGATTGATGATGATGATAAAAATTAAAGCAGGAAACCATAGACAATGACCATACTGAAATTGAAGAACGTCGACACCATTAGAAAGAGTTAAGTACAGAATCAAAAGTCTCCCTCCCTCCCTACGAATTTTGAGAGCAGGATCGGAATGGGTCAGGCGGCCGGGCGGGCGAGTAAGATTCAAAGCTGGATGGAGGAGCGTTGAAGGCGCAAGTTCCAATTTTGCTTGATTATTTACAAAAAATACCCCGCTTGATCTTGTTGTCACACAATAAGATGTGTGTCTCACAGTAAGGGGGTGTCTCACCTGAACCTGACTCAAGACATCATTACCATCTTAATTATTTTTAAAAACTCAAAATAAAAGAAAAATTACACAAAAGAACATAAAAACACAGAATACTTGAAAAATTGCAAAAAAATGGAATACATGAAAAATGCAGAAAACACAAACATACGGGAAAAAAATACAGTAACATAAAACACGGAAAAATACAGAAAATGCATAATAAAATAAAAATTTAGAAAACACAAAATAAAAGAAAACTTCAGAAACACGAAACACAAAACACGAAAAAGTACTAAAAACACAAATATGAGAAAAAAAAATGTAGAAAACACTGAAAAAACCGGAAAATACAAAACACGAGAAAAATGCAGAAACTCAGAATACAAAAATAATACAGAACAAGGGAAAAACACAAAAAAAACACAATATACTGGAAAAACCAGAAAACTTAAAAAATAGGAAAAATGCAGAAAACATGAACATGATGAACCCTATGTGTTTTGATTATGTCCAAACGTTTCAGAAGATGAAAACTTAATTCTATCTTACATATAGTTTATTGTTGACTAATATTTTTTTCTTAGTCTATGTGTAAGTTACTCAGCAGGTGCTGAATGAATCATTTCTGGATTGCCTAAAGAACTCAGAAGATCAGTTTGCTGAAGTCAGAGTTTCAATAACTCAGAAGCTGGATACTCCGCTCTGAAGCCGAAGTCTGCTAAAGCTCTTCTCAGAAGTTCTTTGCAATCAGAAGTTATGCCAAATTGATCAGAAGTCTAGACAACTGGAAATAAGCTTCTGAAAGCTTAGTCACGGGTTTGTTTGAGCATTTAATGCTCTGACACTTGCATTCAATGCAAGGCGCCAAAAGTTCAAAAAGCTGTTTTTGATGGAGCGCGCTTGTCTGTTCAAGAGAAACCGGAATTTCCTTGTCTACCCTTTGTTGATCTAATTGAAGAATGATTCTGTCATTCTCATCCTTGATTTCAAGTCACTTACCGGATTTAGTTAAAGAACAAGGATAACGGAATCAAAGTGTTTGAAGACCGTTTGAAGATTTGACAAATTAACGGCTACAACAACTGATGTCATCTTCTTTGAAGTTTCAAACTCCACAACGGTCATCTTCAATCACTATAAATAGTAGCCAAGCTCCAATGCATCAACATACGCGTGATCATCGAGCAAAATCTCAACGCACTGTTTTAACAAGGAAAACAGAGCATTCTTTTCCATTCTCAAACTTTCTTAGCATAGTCTTAGTAAAGTGAGAGAGTGAAGAAAAACAAGTTCATAATAGGAATCTTGTAAACTGAGATCGTTTGTGATCTTCAGTTAGATTTAAAGTGAGAAATCTAGTTGAGATTAGAGTTGGGTGAGAAATCCAGAAAACAGAGTATTGTTTGTTCTGGTGGAAATCCTTTAACTCTTTTTAGGCTAGTCAGAACTAAGTGAGAAATTAGCTTAAGTTCTGTTGATGTAAAGGAGCTTCTGAACTTGCCATAAAAGTTCTGAATAGTGGATTTATAAAATCTCTGTAGGCTGCGACCTCAGGGGACAAGACGTAGTCACAGGACTTCTGTGGCGAACTTGGATAAATCGAATTGTTCACTCAGGATCTCCTGAACTTCTTTCTCCCTCTTATACTTGTTATTTTTGCTTTTGTGTACTTGTTCATATTTAGTGCTGAAACAGATTTTCTCTAAAAGTATCATTGTCTTTGTTCAGAAGACTGTCCAGAAGCTCTCAAATCAGAACTTCTGTTGCTGAAAACAGTCTAACTGTGTTTAGGCAGAATTTCCCTCAGAAGCAACTTCCTTAAGCTAGCTTCTGACTCTGAGGAAATTTGACGCTGAAATTTAAGTTTCTTAAAAAACTTAGAAAACTTCAGTTTACAACTTAGACACCTATTCACCCCCCTCTAGGTGATTCTGTTCTTGTTAGGGCCAACAAGTGGTATCAGAGCGAAGGTCACTTCGTATATTTACTAAAGATCTAACAATCTAAGTGTAAGATCCTATCAGAATCAATAGAGATGGCTAGTAGACACCAGCCTGAGAATTCTTCTCACTTTATTGTCCCAGAAGGTTCTTCTACTACTAGACCTCCATTATTTAATGGCAACAACTACTCATACTGGAAGAAAAGGATGATGTACTTCATCCAAGCTCAGAACATGAGTGCTTGGTATGTCATCACTAATGGTGATTTCATTCCTACCAGAATGGAACAAGGTTTAGGGGATGTTGTTATTCCTCAGAGGGAATATACAGATGACATTCTGAAAAAACTCCAAACTAATGCTTCAGCAATAAATATGTTGCATTGTGCACTTACAGCTACTGAATATAACAAAGTTTCTTCTTGTGAAACTGCACAGGATATTTGGAACAAGCTGGAAGTCACATATGAAGGAACAGGAAAAGTGAAGCAATCTAAAGTCAACCAACTCATGAGAGAATATGAGTTATTTGAAATGCTTGATAAAGAATCTATTTCAGACATGAACTCTAGATTCACCAAGATAGTCAATGACTTGAAGAGTTTAGGAAAGGATATTGAAGAATCTGATCGAGTGAAGAAGATTGTCAGAAGCTTACCAAGGTCTTGGCAAGCCAAGAAGACTGCTATTGAAGAAGTTCAGGATTTGAGCTATTACCTGTATGATGAACTCATTGGGTCCTTAATCACTCATGAGATGTCATTAAAGAATCATGACTTAAGAGAAAAGTCAGAAGGAAAAAGAGTTGTCCTGAAAGCAGAATCTTCTGAAGAATCCTCAGAAGATGAGGAACTGGCTATGCTGACCAGGAAGTTCAAGAAGGCCTTTAGAAAAGGCAGAGGTGGAAACTACAAGAAGCCTTTCAGGAGCTTTAATAAGAAAACTCCTGATTCTGGTGAAAAGTTCAAGAGAGATCCAAACAAGCCAATTGTGTGCTATGGATGTCAGCAACCGGGACACATTAAGCCTAACTGTCCGGAGCTGAAGAAAGATAAGAAGAAGTTCAAGAAAGCTATGCTGGCTGCCTGGTCAGACTCTGAGACCAGCAGTGATCCTGAAGAAAAGGAAGAGCAAGCTCAGATTTGTTTTATGGCTATTGATGAGCCAACTTATGAAGATATCACAGGAGAAACTTCCGCACCTCCTGAAGTTACATATGATTCCGAGGTAAACATATCTTCTGAACAAAATATCTTTGATTCTCTTGAAGAACTCTACAGTATGTTCAAGTACCTGAAAAGGAAATTGGACAAGAGTGAGGCTGACAAGTTTCTTAGGTTTACTCAAGTTTTCTCTGACATGAAAGTGTTAGAAGAAAAACTGTGTAAACAGTTCAGCACTCCTGCTAATGGCTCTAAAGCCAAAGGCAAGGAAAAACTGCCTCTGGGAAGTGATAAACCCCAGAAGAAGAAGAAACATGTCACTCCCTCTCTTCTGAAAGAGATAGCCTCTCCTCCTGATGTTGGTACCTCTGAGAGTGCTATCTTAGCCTCTGAAGATGTTGGACCTTCTCAGAAGAAGAAGAAATCTCCCAGGAAGTAAAGGGAAAGATCCAAGAACCCTCCCTTTTGCAAGCTTTGCAAGAGTGATGGTCACTGGTTAAAGGATTGCAAGTATCATATTAAAAATCTCTTGCAATCTGAGATATCATTCAAACCTGCTGAAGAGAAATCTAACTCTGAAGGACCCAATAAGGATTGGGTACCTGTCACTAATTGATTGTGTTGCAGGTGGCTCTGAGTGCTCCATCAATGTCAAAGCTGTGGTACATTGACAGTGGGTGCTCAAGGCATATGACAGGTGATGAAAAAGCATTCATCACATTTGATCCTAAAAGAGGTGGAAAAGTCAGCTTTGGAGATGCTCAGAAAGGAAGGATACTTGGTTCTGGATCCATAGGAACCAACCCTCCGATCGAAGATGTCTCCCTAGTCAGAGGTCTGAAGTTCAATCTCCTGAGTGTTGCACAACTGTGTGATAAAGGTAGAGATGTTGTCTTCAGCTCCTCTGGATGTAAAATCTTGGACAGTAAGTCAAGGGAAGTTATTTTAACTGCTCCTAGAGTTGAAAATGTTTTCATGCTGAACCTTGAGAATCTTTGCAAAAATATATGCTTGATGTCCAAAGAGGATACCTCCTGGCTCTGGCATAGAAGACTTGCTCATGTTAGCATGGATCTTCTGGCCAAAGTAGCTAGAAATCAATTGGTTGAGGGTTTGCCTGAAATTAGTTTTAAAAAGAACCATTTATGCAATGCTTGCCAATCTGGTAAACAATCCAGAAGCTCTTTTAAAACTAAGAAAGTCATTTCAACTAAAAGACCTTTGGAATTACTTCATATGGATCTTTTTGGTCCTGTTCAACCAATGAGCATGGGTGGAAAGAAGTATGCCTTTGTCATTGTAGATGACTATTCAAGATTCACTTGGGTCATCTTGCTGTCTAGCAAAGATGAGTCACTTGGATGTTTCTCAGTTCTGATAAAGAAACTTGAGAATGAAAGGAATGATAAGGTTGTCCATATCAGAAGTGATAATGGTGGAGAATTCAAAAACTTTAGGTTTGAAGAATTCTGTGAAACCAAGGGAATTGATCATAACTTTTCTGCTCCCAGAACTCCTCAACAAAATGGGGTAGTTGAAAGGAAGAATAGAACTCTGGTTGAGATAGCCAGAACTATGATCAATGAAAGAAGGCTTCCTAAGTATTTTTGGGGAGAAGCTGTGAACACAGCTTGCTATGTTCTGAATAGAGTGCTAATCAGAAGCATTCTGAACAAGACTCCTTATGAACTCTGGAAAGGTCGAAAGCCTAAGATAGGTTATTTCAGAACCTTTGGTTGTAAATGCTATATTTTGAATACAAAAGAATATCTTTCAAAGTTTGATTCAAAGGCAGATGAGGCCATTTTTCTTGGTTACTCAACACATAGTAAAGCATATAGGGTTTTTAATAAGAGGACTCAAACTTTAGATGAATCTGTTCATGTACAGTTTGATGAGACTAACCCTGCAGATAGTAGAGCTCCTGATGAAGATGTAGTTCAAGCTCCTGAAGTTACATCTCCTGTTGAAGAAGAAGATGTTTCTCCCAGAGCTGCTGAAGTGGTTCCTCCTGTTGCTGAACAAGCTCAAGATGAGAATCCTACTCCAGAAGTCAACTTCCTTCCAGAAGATGCTCCTATATATAATTCAACAAATGATGAACAGGTTTCAGAAGACTCATTGGATGTACCAAGAGAAGTTAGAGCTCATAGGAATCATTCCTTAGAGAACATCATTGACTCTGTTCATAATCCTGTCATGACCAGAGCTCAGCTCAGAAGATATATGGGGAATGTGGCTTTTGTGTCACTTCTGGAACCCAAGGACTTCTATGAAGCAGCTGATGATGACTCCTGGTTAATGGCAATGCAAGAAGAACTTGACCAGTTCAAAAGGTCAGAAGTTTGGACTTTGGTTCCCAGACCTAACAACATAAAGGTTGTTGGAACTAGATGGGTTCTGAAGAACAAGCTTGATGAATTTGGAAATGTTGTGAGGAACAAGGCTAGACTTGTTGCTCAAGGTTACAGTCAGCAAGAAGGCATAGATTATGGTGAAACTTTTGCTCCTGTTGCAAGATTAGAAGCCATTAGAATCTTGTGTGCTTTTGCATCATACAAAGGTTTCAAGCTCTTTCAAATGGATGTGAAAAGTGCATTCTTGAATGGTTACATTGATGAGGAAGTCTATGTGTCTCAACCTCCTGGTTTTGAAGATCCTAAGTTTCCTGATCATGTGTACAAGCTAAAGAAAGCCTTGTATGGACTGAAACAAGCTCCCAGAGCTTGGTATGAGAGACTGACAAAGTTCCTTTTGTCTAAGGGATTTGTCAGAGGCTGTGTTGATACAACTCTGTTCACTCTGAAGAAGAACAAGGATATCCTTATAGCTCAGGTATATGTTGATGATATTATATTTGGTGCTACTAATGAATCTTTGTGCAGAGAGTTCAGTGACCACATGAAGGCTGAGTTTGAAATGTCTATGATGGGAGAATTAACCTTCTTCTTAGGACTTCAGATCAAGCAAAGTAATGATGGTGTGTTTATCAATCAAGCCAAGTACACTAGAGAAGTGCTGAAGAAATTTGGCATGATGGACTCTAATGCTGTTGATATTCCAATGGATGTCAGCAAAGACATTGATGATGAAGAGAAAGCTGGTAAACCTGTAGATATAAAAACCTACAGAGGTATGATTGGCTCTCTTTTATACCTAACAGCCAGCAGGCCAGATATACATTTTGCTGTGTGTTTTTGTGCTAGATATCAGTCTAAACCAAGAGAGATTCATGATGTTGCTGTCAAAAGAATTCTCAGATATCTTAAAGGCACACCAGAAGCTGGTTTGTGGTATCCCTGTAGTTCTGATTTCACTCCTATAGGATACACAGACTCTGACTATGGTAGAGATAAATTGAAAAGGGTCAGCACTTCTGGTGGTTGTCATTTTCTGGGGGAGTGCCTAGTCTCCTGGCATAGCAAGAAGCAAACCTCTGTGGCTCTCTCAACTGCTGAAGCTGAGTATGTTGCTGCTGGAAGTTGTGTTTCTCAGATGCTCTGGATAAAGCAACAAATTGCTGACTATGGAGTCATCCCTGGAACAATTACAATCTATTGTGATAACAAGAGTGCTATTGATCTTTCAAAGAATCCTATTCAGCACAGCAGGATGAAGCATGTTCATATTAGGCATCACTTTCTGAGAGATCATGTTCTGAAGAAGGATATTATCATTACTCATGTTCCCTCTGAAGAAAACCTTGCTGACATGTTCACTAAGCCTCTGGCTGGTATGGTTTTCAGCAACTTACGAGAAGGCATTGGTATGACTTATCCTCTTCAATAACTTAGAATAATTATTTCTGAATATCTTAAGAGTTTGATCGTTTAAGATAATTTAGTTATAATAAATTCTAATCATGATTTGACTTGAAAGCATGCGTTATTTACTGCTTATTACGGCGCTGTTCTGTGGTTAACGGTTATCTGTTCCCTTTTAAACGGTGTGTATTTGCTTTTTGAATTGGAACGGTTTCTGTGTTTGGGTATAAATAAGTGATTTCCATACTTAGAACTTTTTACTCTCATTTTCTTTGCCATTAGAACTTCCATAGATTTTTCTGTTTTCTCTTCTCTCTAAAAATCTTAACCTAATTTCGCATTTCTTCAAAATGGCTCAAGAAATCACTGTCACACACATCTTCTCTGATGAATCACGAAAGAAAGTTAGTGAATCTAGGGTTTTCACCTCTAGGTTCCTAGATGATGTTGTCAAATCGACTGAACCAATCTCTCACTGGCTTAGCGCTCAAAACTGGAATTCTTTCGTTTCTCTCGAAGAATTCATTTATCCTAAGTTAGTTACAGAATTCTATAAGAACCTCCATTTCTTTTCTACTGAGGAGGACGTTCTTCATTCTGTGGTTGGGGAAGTTGAGATCGAAGTCAGCAGGGCTTCCATTTCTCAAGTGATAGGGATTGATGATGAAGGAATCATCATTGGAGATGATGGTTCAGCAGAAGGGTTTTCAGAAGCCAACTGGGCTAGGCCAGATCTGAGTGCCAAGGAAACATATGCCACCTGGTTGACTCAGCACCAGAGGTGGGCACATTATTTGACTACAAATGTCTTTCTTCCAAAGGCTGGAGGAGTCAATTGTGTTTCCAACAGAGAACGAGTTTTTATGTGGCATCTGGTCAACCAGAAGAAGATTAATTTGCCTGCCATGCTGATAAGGCAGATGAAGAATGTAACGACCGTGAGCGCATTGGCATATGGCTCACTCCTGACGAGGTTGTTTGAGGCAGCTTCTGTTGTTGTTTCAGGAGAAGGTGTTACCAGTAGGAGTACGGTTCTGAAGATGCATACCTTCAGGAACCTGAATTTTGGTGTTACTCCGAAGAAGAATGAGAAGAGCTCCTCTGTGAGCATTGCTCAGAAGGAAATTGTGGATGCATCTGTTCAGAAAGGAAAGAATGTTGCCAAAAAGGGCAAGGGAAGGAAAGGATCAAGCAAGTTGGTCCTGAATGTTGAGAAGGTGGTTGTCTCAGAACCTCTTCCCACGTTGGTTCAAACAACAATCAATGTTGAACCCTCTGGCAAGATTGTTGCTGAGAAGCCAAAGGATGTTCCTGAAAAAGAAGCTCAGGATGCTGAGGAAGCACGCCTTGCTGAGAAAGAGAAGGCTGCTGAAGCTGAAAAGGTTGCAAGAGTTTTAGCTCTTGCTGAAGAGAAAAGGAAGAAGAAAGAAGCTGAAGACAAGTTAGCTGCTGAGCGTAAAATTGCTGCAAAGGCTAAGGCCGATGCCAAACTTTTAGAAAGTGCTGCTAATCTTGAGAATGCTGAGTTCTCAAAGGTAGTTGAGACTTCAGAGGAAGAAGAGAATCTTGATAATGTCTCTCTGTCCTCTCGAATTATTGAGAATGTCACTCTCACTACCAGAATTGGGAAGAAGGCTGTGGCAAGACGAAGGGTTCTGAAGAAGAAGGACTTCGTTGTTGCCTCAAGTGCTGAATTGGAGGATCCTGTCACTCAGGAACCGGAAGCTGCTGATAAAGAGCTGTCAGAGATTTCTGATGAAGAGGATGTTGACGCTCCTACGATTGAAGAGCTGTCAGAAGAGAGTGAACCAGACGATGAAGAGGTTCTTGAAGGTGCTAAACAGTTTGTTGAGAATGTTGACAATGAACACTTCATTGACAACGTTCTTCTGAATCAAGGAAGAAACCCTGGTGATAGGGATGCCTCTGAAACGCTGTTCAGAATGGCTCATTTATATGCTGAGCCTATTTCAACTTTTGATCCTAATGCCTCTGAACAGGTTATCTCATCTCCTGCTCTTACTCCTCATCCATCTCCTTCACTACCTTCTGTCACATAAGTAAGTGAATCTCAGACTTTCATTCCTCCAACAACTTCAACATCTGAAGGTGTTCCTCTTCCATCTACTCTTCCTTCTGGATCCTATTCAGAAGTGAATCTGTCCTCTGGACCAATCTTCACTGATTCCATTTCTACTTCTACTACTTCTTCTCTATCATCTTCTGCTGTACTTCCATCAACTGGAATTACTGCTCCTCCCTTTTCAATACCTTTTTCAATTCCTTCAACCTTACCTCCCTGTACAAATACTTTCTCTTCCTCTTCCTCACATACAATTCCTTCCACACAAACTTTTGTTCCTCCTCTCTCAACCTCTGGACATACACCTCCTGTGTGTGATCCCTTAACTACCTCCTCCACTCCTTCAGGTTTTGCTGGGTTGTCTTCCAACTATGACTTCCTGCGCAAACACTTGAATCGAGAAGATTTGGATAACAGGTTTGGAAGTTTTGGCTTCATGGGCAGAGCTTCTGGTATTTCCGAAGCTGGAGGTGCCCCCAGTGTTGAAGATTTGAGAAGAATGGGTCAGAGTGGCTCAGATGAACTGCTGAATAGATTTGCTGGTATAGGGCAAAGGAATTCTGCTGCTGACATGTATGCTCAGGGCATTGTGCTGCAAGAATTACATTCTTTGAAAGCTCAGAACCTGCAGCTCATGACCATGCTCCAAATGCAGGATCCTTCTGTGTATATACGCAATCTTTCTACACTTCATCTAGCCACATATGATGAGCTGTACAAATTAAGGGAATTAGCTCTGACTCTCCCCTCTCTGGACAATATTGCTCTTGCTTCTTCTCTGAAGGTCAATGAGAATTTGGAGATATTGACAGAAGAAGTCAAGGAAGCAAACGAGCATTATGAGGCTCATGAGAAGATGCTCCCTAGTAAGATTGAAGACCTGCAAAGTACTGCAAATCACATTCTGAGAGAAGTGAAATCTTCTGCTCAAGGTTCTTCATCTTCAGGAGCTGCCAAGATTGTATATGACATCACTCCTGATCTCAACAATCGACTCTCCAACATTGAGTCTGCTGTATCTGCTCAGAATGCACAGATTGCTGAGCTTACTGAACTTCTGAAGGTTATGCACACTCAGGCACATGAACAAGAGAAGACTCTTCACAATTGCTATAGGTTTGTTCGAGGACAGACTTATATTCAGAATGAGCATCTCACTGCTGCTGTGTATGCTAACAACAGGTTGATCAAGCTCCTTCTGGATGATGTTCAGAAACAGCGACCTATGTCTGGTCAGACCTTTGATCATATGAAGACCATTGATGATGACTTCAGAAGACGAATGGATATGATCAATACTGTGAGACCAACTCCTCAGCAATATCAGACTTCTCTGAATGTTCAGCAAAAGTTGAAGTCTCAGGGTGCTCTTGGTGTTGCTCTTGGTTCTGGTCAAACGGGGGAGAAGTCTGGTCAGAAGAGATCAAGTGCTGCTGAAGGTTCTAGTGGTGTTCCTCCTCCTCAGAAGAAACCTAGGAACTTGTAATCTTTTAGGACTTAAGCTTCTTAGCTAGGTTCTGGGTTGGGTAGTCTTTGTCTTAGGACTTTTTCTGCTCTTCTGATTATTTTGCTTCTTATGTTGTCTTCTGAATTAAATTATATACACTGAATCTTCATTATACTTTCTTATGTCTCTGACTTCTTACTCTTTGCTTATGTTTCTGTTTTGACTTAGTAAATTACACTTCATTAAATCTAACAACTTGATCTTAAGTTTCTTTAAGTCTCTACAGATTGCTGAAGTTCTCCATTTACATTAAAATGGGGGAGTTAATTTACTCAGAAGTTATGAAACATCTGCATCAGGAAGTTCCTTTTCTAAATCTCATGTTTTCGTTTTACCTTCTGACCACGGTTTGTCCATAACCAAAATGGGGGAGAATGATGAACCCTATGTGTTTTGATTATGTCCAAACGTTTCAGAAGATGAAAACTTAATTCTATCTTACATATAGTTTATTGTTGACTAATATTTTTTTCTTAGTCTATGTGTAAGTTACTCAGCAGGTGCTGAATGAATCATTTCTGGATTGCCTAAAGAACTCAGAAGATCAGTTTGCTGAAGTCAGAGTTTCAATAACTCAGAAGCTGGATACTCCGCTCTGAAGCCGAAGTCTGCTAAAGCTCTCCTCAGAAGTTCTTTGCAATCAGAAGTTATGCCAAATTGATCAGAAGTCTAGACAACTGGAAATAAGCTTCTGAAAGCTTAGTCACGGGTTTGTTTGAGCATTTAATGCTCTGACACTTGCATTCAATGCAAGGCGCCAAAAGTTCAAAAAGCTGTTTTTGATGGAGCGCGCTTGTCTGTTCAAGAGAAACCGGAATTTCCTTGTCTACCCTTTGTTGATCTAATTGAAGAATGATTCTGTCATCCTCATCCTTGATTTCAAATCACTTACCGGATTTAGTTAAAGAACAAGGATAACGGAATCAAAGTGTTTGAAGACCGTTTGAAGATTTGACAAATTAACGGCTACAACAACTGATGTCATCTTCTTTGAAGTTTCAAACTCCACAACGGTCATCTTCAATCACTATAAATAGTAGCCAAGCTCCAATGCATCAACATACGCGTGATCATCGAGCAAAATCTCAACGCACTGTTTTAACAAGGAAAACAGAGCATTCTTTTCCATTCTCAAACTTTCTTAGCATAGTCTTAGTAAAGTGAGAGAGTGAAGAAAAACAAGTTCATAATAGGAATCTTGTAAACTGAGATCGTTTGTGATCTTCAGTTAGATTTAAAGTGAGAAATCTAGTTGAGATTAGAGTTGGGTGAGAAATCCAGAAAACAGAGTATTGTTTGTTCTGGTGGAAATCCTTTAACTCTTTTTAGGCTAGTCAGAACTAAGTGAGAAATTAGCTTAAGTTCTGTTGATGTAAAGGAGCTTCTGAACTTGCCATAAAAGTTCTGAATAGTGGATTTATAAAATCTCTGTAGGCTGCGACCTCAGGGGACAAGACGTAGTCACAGGACTTCTGTGGCGAACTTGGATAAATCGAATTGTTCACTTAGGATCTCCTGAACTTCTTTCTCCCTCTTATACTTGTTATTTTTGCTTCTGTGTACTTGTTCATATTTAGTGCTGAAACAGATTTTCTCTAAAAGTATCATTGTCTTTGTTCAGAAGACTGTCCAGAAGCTCTCAAATCAGAACTTTTGTTGCTGAAAACAGTCTAACTGTGTTTAGGCAGAATTTCCCTCAGAAGCAACTTCCTTAAGCTAGCTTCTGACTCTGAGGAAATTTGACGCTGAAATTTAAGTTTCTTAAAAAACTTAGAAAACTTCAGTTTACAACTTAGACACCTATTCACCCCCCTCTAGGTGATTCTGTTCTTGTTAGGGCCAACAGAACACATGGTAATAATGATGAAAAAACACAAATACACATGAAAAATACAATAGCATAAAACACGAAAAGATACAGAATACACAAATACGTGAAAAATGCAAAAACAAAAATACATGGAAAAAGGTAAAAAAAATAAAATAAAGGAAAAATGCAGAAAACACAAATATAAGCAGAAAAATACAGTAACACAAAACACGGGAAAAACACAGAACTCATGAAAAACACAGAATACAAGAAAATGCAGAACACACAAAATGCGAGAAAAATGTAGAAAAGTAAACAAAATATAGAAAAGACAAAATACGGGAAAACGAAGAAAACTAAAAATATTGTATATTGTGTGTTTTTTTCAGTGTTTTTTGTTTTCTACGTTTTTTTTTTCTGTATTATGTGTTTTCTGTGGGTTTCATGCATTTTATATTTTTCCAATGCTTTGTGCTTTCTATATTTTGCTCGTATTTTGTATTTGTTTTTGCATTATGTGTTTTATTGTGGTTTTCCTGTATTATGTGTTTTTCTAGTGGTTCGTGTTTTCTGCATTTTCCTCGTAGTATGCGTATTCTACATTTTTCTATATTTCGTGTTTTTGCATTTTTCTCGTATTTTATGTTTTCTGCATTTTTCATATATTCCGTGTTTTCTGAATGTTTCTTGTATTCTGCATTTTTTTTGAATTCTGTGGTTTTTTCTACATTATTGTGTGCTTTTTGTGGTTTTCTTGTATTATATGATTTTCATTTTCCAGTATTCTGTGTTTTCTATGATTTTCTTGCACTTTTGTGTTTTTCTAGTACTTTATGTTTTCTTCATTTTTCTCGTAGTTCGTGTTTATCTTGTATTATTTAATTTTTTCTAAATTCCATATTTTCTTTGTTTTTACAGTGTTCTGCATTTTCCTTGTATTCTATGCACATCACATATATTTTTCCTAACAAAATGCCACGTCATCCCTCACATAATTTTATATCACTTTAACCCTCAACTAATTTAACCTTAATGCCCAAAAAGCCCTAAATACTAAAAAAAATAAAAAAAAATTGAATCTCATCGTGGCCCAATTGAAATCTGCTTTTCAAGAAAATATTTCTATATAAACAGGTAATGAAATTCTAGTATTTCTCGATAAATAGACTTGAAACCTTCCATTAATCATAAGAAACAAAAATAAACAATTTTTGATAGAGAAAGAAAAAAGTATAGGAATTGAAATTACATATTTGAGCCAATGTACTGTTGGATCGACAATCGAAACCAAGAACAAAGAGGTATAGAGGAAGAGAGTAAACTTGTGGAAATCACTTGATAATCTTATTGATCTCTTAAACTCTTGATCTCTTAAACTCTTAAACAATACAACTAAGAAACTGAGTACAAATAGATACAGAAAACTCTAACCGCTACAAAACAATAACTGACCAAATAAAGAAACATAGAGAAACTTAAATGTAAATGTAAATGCAGAAAACAACAGTTACGACCAAACTTATAACGTAAGAAGACGTCTAACGTCTGCTGACAAATAAGTTTATTATTTCAACACACCCCCTTAAACTTATCATCATCTTCAGCCCTTCATAACTCCAAGAACAGACCTCAACCTGTTAAAATCTTCAAATTTCAATGGCTTGGTAAATATATCAGCAACTTGATCCTTGGATGGCACATGCTTCAATTGAACTTCTTTGTTTGCAACACATTCTCTAATAAAATGATACTTTGTGTCAATGTGCTTGCTTCTATCATGAAAAATAGGATTCTTAGCCAACGCTATAGCTGACTTATTATCAACATAAACATCAGTAGCACCATCTTGAACAAACTTTAAGCTTTTCAACAATCTCCTCAACCATATCGCATGACAAACACACGAAGCCGCCGCTACATACTCCGCTTCACATGTTGAAAGTGTAACAATTGCTTGTTTCTTAGAATTCCAAGCAAAAACAGCAGTGCCCATAAAAGCACAAACCCACTTGTGCTTTTCCGATCATTAACATCTCCTCCCCAATCACTATCACTAAACCCGAACAATCTGAAATTGTTTTGAGAGGAGTAAAATAAGCCATAATCAACAGTACCTTTGACATATCGAAGTATCCTCTTTGCTGCTTCCATATGCGATAAAGTTGGAACCTCCATGAAACGACTAATGAGTCCAACTCCATACAAGATATCGGGTCTTGTACATGTTAAAAAACGCAGCCTTCCAACCAACCTTCTAAACAAAGTTGGATTCACAAGTTCTTCATCATCATTCTTTGATAACTTACTTCGACAATCAATTGGAGTAGAAATAGAATTACATTTGTCCATCTTGAATTCCTTCAAAATTGCTTCTGCATAAGATTTTTGGCACAAGAAGATGCCTTCTTCAGTCTGTTTTACTTCGACGCCAAGATAATAAGACATCAGCCCCAAATCTGTCATTTCGAAATTCTTGGCCATCATCTTCTTGAAATATCCAATCATCTGCTCATCACATCCAGTAAAGATTAAATCATCAACATATAAGCACACATACATAATCTTTCCATCATTCTCCTTCACATACAAAGCATGTTCATATGGAAATCTAGAAAACCCTAGCTTTGCAAAATAATCATCAATGCAAGAATACCAAGCTCTTGGAGCTTGTTTAAGGCCATACAAAACCTTCTTCAACTTCAGCACCTTGCCTTCTTCTCCTTTGACAACATAACCTAATGGTTGATCAACATATACCTCTTTTTCAAGTGTGCCATTCAGAAACGCTGATTTCACATCCATTTGATGAATTCTCCATCCTTGTTGAGCCGCCAAGGAAATCACCAACCTAATTGTCTCCATTCGAGCCACCGGAGCAAAAACTTCTTCATAATCAATTCCGGCCTTTTGAGTAAAGCCCTTTGCAACAAGTCGAGTTTTATACTTCTCAACTTCACCATTGGCATTCTTCTTCACTTCGAAAATCCACTTCACCTTTATGGGTTTCTTGCCTTTTGGAAGTGATGTCAACTCCCAAGTATCATTCTTCTTTATGGATCTCATCTCCTCATCCATGGCTTGTCTCCACTTCTTGTCTTGAACCGCATCCTCAAATTCAACCGGTTCAGTATCAACCATCAAACAAAACAAAGTTGCATTCTCCACTTCTTCGGTTTCAGCATAAAGATCATCCAAACTTCTCATTCGAGGTTCGGGTGATGAATTTGGTGTACTCCCTTGTGATGAGGAAGGTGAGTTTGGTGGTGTGACAACTTCAGCCTCATTGGTACCACTTGGAATCAAATCATTATCAAACAAAGGAAGAAAATCATAAGTTTATTCTTGAGAAACCTCCCAATTCCAGCTGTCATTTTCTTCAAATTCCGCATCTCTACTTATCACAACTTTTCCATTCTGAGGATTAAAGAACTTGTAACCCTTGGAATTATTTGCATAGCCAATAAACACCATCTTCTCACTTTTGTCATCAAGTTTGCTCCTTAATTCATCAGCAATATGAACATAACCTACACAATCAAATACTTTAAAGTGTGAAATATTTGGTTTTTGCCCATACCAGGCCTGGAAAGGCGTTTTCTTCTCTAATTTCTTTGTTGGACATCTATTATTCAAATAAACTGCACATGCTACAGCTTTTGCCCAAAATTCTTTTGGCATTTCTTTGCTCTTCATCATACTCCGGGTCATATTCTGAATGGTTCTATTCTTCCTCTCCACGACACCATTTTGTTGAGGTGATCTCGGGACCGTGAGTGATCGACGAACACCATGATACTCACAAAATTGATTGAACTCCTTTGATGTGAATTCTCCACCTCGATCGTTCTCAAAGATCGAATCTTCAATCCGATTTCATTCTCCACACATGCTTTGAACTTCTTAAACACCTCAAACGCCTCAGATTTGGCCTTCAAGAAATAAACCCAAGTCTTTCTTGTAAAATCATCAATAAACAACAAGAAATACTGACTTCCAGCAAGAGATCTTGGATTAATTGGACCACAAATATCCGCATACACCAATTCGAGTGGTCTTGATGTGCTTGAGAATGACTCTTTTGGAAAACTTCTCATCGATTGCTTCCCGTACATACAACCATCACAAATCTGAGTGGGATGATTTATGGAAGGTAAACCATAAACCATATGCTGCTTACATAATTGCTCCAATCCCCCAAAATTCAGATGACCCATTCTGAGATGCCATAACCATGCCGAATTTGTTGTTGAAGCCTTCAAACACATAGGACGATCATTGTTGATTCTCAATTTGAACATCTTGTTCAGCGACATCGGAACCCTTGCAATCAATCTTCTCTTCTCATCTTTCATGACCAGCCCCGTTTTGTTCATCTCCACCTCATAACCTTTCTCCAAAAGTTGCCCAATACTCAAAATATTGGTCTTCAAAGCTGGAACATAATACACATTAGAGATAAATTGATGATCTCCATTCTTCAATTTGATCAAGATATCTCCGGTTCCCACAACATCAACTTTTGAATTATCGCCAAAGGAAATCTTCCCTTTCTTTGTTTCATAAAGCTTATAGAAAAGCTCTTTGTTACCGGTCATGTGATTGCTTGCACCCGAGTCGAGATACCAAGATTCTTTGCTTTTCTCACCTTCTTCGATACATGAAAGCAATAGATTTGGATCTTCACCCTCTTAAATATCAACAAAATTGGCTTGCTCATCATCACGTACATCAGCCTTGCACTCCGCTGCATAATGTCCATACTCTTGACAATTAAAGCATTGCACTTGAGCTTTGTCACGCCCTTGCCAATTATTTCCTCGTCCACGAAAATTGTTACCTCTTCCGCGACCTCTACCATTCCATTGCTGATGATTTGTACCTTCATAATTCTGGAAATTTCGACCTCCTCTGCCTCTATTATTTCCACGATTCCAGCCACGACCTCTTCCTCTTGATCTGGCTCGTCCTCTTCCAGACCCATAAGAAGGTGTCTTCTTATCTTTGTTTTCTTTCTGAACCAGTTTTGCTTGCAACGCTTGAGCAATCGGTTTTTCTTTCTTCTTCAATCTCTCCTCATGGGCTTGTAACGAACCCAAGAGTTGATCTACTGACATAGTGTCTAGATCTTTTGATTCTTCAATTGTGGTCACCACATAATCAAATTTTTGATTCAATGATCGAAGGTTCTTTTCAATCACACGCACATCCTCCACCGCTTCACCATATCTCTTCAATTGATTGACAACAACTAGAGTTCTATTGAAAAACTCCTCAATTGATTCCGACTCTTTCATCTTCAAATTCTCATAGTCACTCCTCAAGGTTTGAACCGAACCTTGATCACTTTATCCTTTCCTTTGAAAGAATTCTCTAGAATCTCCCATGCTTCCTTCGCCGTCGTCGCCATGGAAACTTTCACAAACATCATCTCATCCAAACACATATGGATTAAAGAAAGAGCTTGATGGTCTTTCTTCTTCAATGCCTTCAACGCATTCCGTTGTGCATTCGTCAACGCCTCTTCATTCTCAGGTTCTTCATATCCACTTTCTATCATGTCCCACACATCTTGGGAACCCATCAACGCCTTCATTTTGATACACCAGTTATCATAATTCTCCTTAGAGAGTTGTGGATATTTGAACGACGTCATACTATTCATCATCTGTCTCAATTGCTAGCTCTGATACCAGATTGTTGGATCGACAATCGAAACCAAGAACAAAGAGGTATAGAGGAAGAGAGTAAACTTGTGGAAATCACTTAATAATCTTATTGATCTCTTAAACTCTTGATCTCTTAAACTCTTAAACAATACAACTAAGAAACTGAGTACAAATAGATACAAAAAACTCTAACCGCTACAAAACAATAACTGACCAAATAAAGAAACATAAAGAAACTTAAATGTAAATGTAAATGCAGAAAATAGCAGTTACGACCAAACTTATAACGTAAGAAGACGTCTAACGTCTGCAGACAAATAAGTTTATTATTTCAACATGTACTTGTAATTGAAGGAGACAGTAAGCTAAGTTTCTCTGAATTTGTTTTTTGGGAAGGAAGACAGCTCTACGTGCCGTCAATAAAATACATTAGGGTTTTTTTTGGAGAGGATTAATCAATTAGTTGAGGTATGATGTGGCATGTTGTAAGGAAAAATATATGTGATGTGGCGGGTGACGTGACATTTAACAGACTTATATAATTGAGACATCCAAAAAGGGTCTAAAGAAATCAGAAATCATTGATCAAAGGCCTAATCTATCTATTTAACTGATCAATGGCTTAATCAAGAAAAATTGAATTGATCAGGGGCCTAAATATGCTTTTTGCCTATTTCTTTCATCATCATCATCATTCTTGTCTAGCAAGTAACTAGATACATACATACATACATACATACATACGAGGCTCCATTTCATAAAAGAATCCATTTCAAACTCAAGCAATACCAAATTAGGCAACAAGCATACTATAAGAATACAATTAAAAGGTTCATCCTGTATCTTCTTTCTTTCCTTATCTCTAACACAAACACCATATATGAGGAAACTTTCTAGAGTTGACAAAAGAGCCAGGTGAATATGATAAATAAATGGTTTAAATCTCGTCGTCATCGCAGCAAGAGAAAGTAATGAACTTTTCCATGTCACGGCCGCACTGAGGGCACTTGAAGCCCTCGGAAATCCTAGCATAGGTATTAGGAAAGTCAAATTGGCAGCATTGATGATCAGTTTGATGAAGCTTGTCATGGTGGTCTTTGAAGGATTGACCAAAGCCTTTATCAGAAACATATTCCTTCCACTTATCATATTCTACTAATGTTTTCAAAACTGTAGTGCCATGTCCATTCACAACAACATTAAACCCTCTTCCAAGAACTGCCCACCCACCACCTTCTTCTTTGTCATAGCTTAACAATTTTTTTATTTCTTTCATCAATGGATCATCATCATTCTTGCCTTGCTGAATCTTTGACAAGAACATGCTTTCTAGCCTTTTCCAGAAAAACCATACCATTGTCATGTCTTGCCATGTATAACTAAGCTTCTCGGTTATTATTGTGCTTATCGCTTGCCTTACTTTCTCCCTTTCTGTGCTCTTCCCCACGTACACCATCTCTAGTGGTATTCGTGCTGCATGCGCAACTTCTTTTGCTGTACTTGTGAACTTCCTTATCCATTCCATATTGTCTCCTCCATACAAGAATATGTATTTTGCATCGTAAATCTAAGAACAAAGTAAACAATCAAATAATAATCATTTAATTCAAAGGAAAGTTTAAGCCAATAGGTAACGTTCAAAACATGTTTTATTATGTCTACTATATTTTCTAGCAGGTGAATGCCCTTGATCTGCAATGTGCATAAACACACTCGTCTTGCGTTAATAAGGATGAAATATGTGCTTTACCCAATGGAGGATCATTATATCAATGCCATTGACGAGAAAGTCAAGCCTCCATCTCTCATGCTTCCAGAGAGATTCTTCTTTGGAGGAAGTGAAAGGGAATGCATTGCTTCCCCAAACCCACATCATGTGAAATGCATTAGGGCATACTACTTTTCCCCGAGGGTCAAGAACCACCAGAATTGGTTTGATCCTGAACTGCCAAATCTCTTTGATGAATCTCATCACCACTTTCTCTATCAAGCTTGGATGCTGCACCGTGTACCATGGCATTGTACCCTTCAGGGCCTCGAATTGCTTTTCCATTCCATCACTATAAGGCACTCTATGATCCACAACTGGGATCCAAACCACCTCGTACTGATTCTCCATTCTAATTCCAAAGATTCTCGATTCATTAAAAATCTGTTCTAGAACCGCAAGTGTATCCGAGGATATGTCTAGGCCAGAAATCAGCAGTAGCACCGTCTTCCTATTCAGCACATCTATCTTGACCTGATAATCAACATTAAAAGGCAATACATTCACTACTAATATATAAAGGTGTCAAAACGGATTGTCGTGTCAAACACCTTGTCTTTGTATGTTGTGTTGTGTCAGAATTTTACGGCTCTATCTACTAACATATTATTTGCAAGAGTAGTTAGTGCTTATTTAGGTTGAACAACTAACATTTTTCTTTGTAAGACCATCAAAAAGTGGATAGACATTCTTCTTGAAATCAAAAATAGCCTTGAGGATCTTCATGTTGTCAGTATGGCTTTTATCATAAAGATTCAAAAGCATTATATAGCCTTCATCGTTTTTCTTCCCATCTGCACTCATATATGCAGTACCTAATGAGTTCTTTTATATAAAAAAAGTATCTCGAAGAAAACTATATATTGAGTAGAAAGAAAACCAATGTGGTCGCGGCAAATGGAGAGTTTCTCATTCAAAAGCTCATATGTGCTTCGAAGTTTGGGTGGATCCCATGGCTCAGTGACAGGGGCAGGAGGCCTAAAAAATTTTCAGTTTTATACTTCAGAAATTAACCAAAAAAAACATCACAGTTAAAGGTCGAAATTTTTGAGATGCAATAGAGAAGGAACCTTACTCATATCCCATTTTAGGGAGATTATTAATCCAAGTTCCACAAGCCACAATACTTCTTATAGTACGGTAAACAGCAGTTGGGATAAACGAAAGACCCTCCGTGAAAGATGGGATTTCCGTGGAAATGTAGGTAGATGGTAATTCTTTGAAATCAACTACGCAACTTGTCACATCCATCATCATCTTTATCAGATTTTTAAGTGCATCAAACTGTGGCTTTGATCTTTCAATAAGTTCAAGAATGAATGGTTTTCGCATTTGCTTGAGCAATGCCATTGATTTCGAAAATGTGTCTGAAGAGTAAGCTTGGGCAACAAGGCAAGATTCTGCATAGTTTAAAGTAAAAGCTGCCATTGTCAGCACCAACTTAGCTTCCCACGAGTAGCTTGACACGATTTTGAACAAGGCCAAAGTTGTATCGTCATCATTTCCTCGACTGAAATCCCTGTACAATATCTGTGATATAAATTCATCAGTGACCCACTTTTTAGACACTTTGAGAAGGAGTTTGCAAGCAGTATGTAATTGGTTGTTTTAATCTAGTTCGATGTTGATTCGCAGTAACTAGAAACTTATAAATTTGACTACAAATGATGGAGAGCTTAATGTGCCAAATCAAAAAATCAGGTGATTAATCAATTAAAATGGAGAAAAATTTAAGAGCTCTAAAGGAAGGAGGGATTCAAAACACTATAGATATCTTAAAACCACATCATTACCTCTCGTGCAATTCTGTCAACAACGATTCTCATTTCCTTAAGTATTGGAATATGATCAACTTCACGGCTTTTCTCCTTCAATTGTTGATCAGCTTGGCCAGCCTGTGCCACTCACAAATAGAAGATATTCAATATTTTAGTTTTTCTGCAGATACAATTACTAAATTTTTCTATGTCAACTTTACATAAAAAAAAAATACACCAAATGGGATTGTGGTTAGCGGTCTACGTTCCTGTTTGCAAAATTAGGATTCATATAATCTTAAGTATGGAAAAGCAAAATGCACTCTAAGGTTCCTGAACTTTAAGTTTCTAAGTGTACAAGGGTTCTGATTAATTGTTTTTCCGCATTAAGTATCTAACTATTAGTGTGAATATATTAACTGACCCCTTATTAATACTTCTGTTTGTTAATGTGTTCTATATTTTCTATGCAAATATTCTAAAACGACAACCTAAAGTACATTTCATGCTTCTATGACAGTATGTAAAGCAGTATCGCAACAAAACTATTAATGAGAAACTGGTTAATGTCTCAGAAAGAATAATGTGGTAAAAATACATGAACAGGGGCCTTATGTAAATAACATTGAAAGTTCAAATATCACAGAATGCATTTTATGTAAAAATAAGTGAACAAATAAAACTAAACCGTGCATATATACCGTCAAGGAACTGTTGTCAGAAGCAATCGAATCAGCAAGTGTAAAAATGTCTTGGACAAAATTGAGAAGAGTTCTAACATTAAATTGGTGTTCAGGATCATGATGATGAGTTGCCTGAATTTGCTTCATGATTGATTCTTCATCAACCAATGATAACTTGCTCCGGTCAGACTTGATGACAAGCCCACCGGTAGTAATTGGCCGTGACATGGATGAAGTCCAACTGTAGCTGTAAAAAGAGAAAAGAGTGGAGTTGAGGTGTAGAGATGCAATCAGCAACGTTACGCTATTTAAATGGAAAAATGACAAATGGAATAAAGATACATATATGCACAAGGAATCAACTTCCTTGCTTCCATAGTAATCAATAATTTATTAAAAGGTTAAAGAAGACTCACTATATTCTACTTTTACCCATTTCTCATCTCTTTTCTTTAATAGAATTTAACTTATAACTAGAGGCACATATATCCTATCTCTTTTCTTTGATATAGAAAGTTCTTCAAGAAGGAAAAACTGTTGAGAATGACTCAACAAAACTATAATTATTATAAGAGTTTGAGCTAAAATTTGTTCTGAGTCAAAACATTGTCTTACAAATATAAGTATATGAAGATTGGATATTAAAAGGCATTAATGAAGGTAAATAAACATACATGAACAAGTTTCGGGTTTTGAGACACTTGAACGTCATTCAGAATAGATTATGAAGTAATTGAACTGATTTGGACTAAAGATGAGGTTTGCTATGAAAATTATTTTGAGTGTCACATATAGAACAATTCAGACGAGATCTTGGCACGACAAGTTCTTTTGGCAATAGGAGTTTTTGCCGCCTTCCTGTGCAATTTCTCTAATTTCAGACAAAATAGAAAACAAAAAAGGAATTGGAAGTGTTGTTTTGTAAGCTTACTGATAACAATCTGATTAGGACTTTTAAGGATGTGAGGACTTCATAGGCCTAATTAAAAGCATAAAAAATCTTTTAGTTGTATGAATAATTGAATATTGTAGCCTTCAGAAAGACAAAAAAACAGTACAAGAAGCAATTCGTTTGGCTGGTATGTATGCAGATCAGGCAGCAATTTGACTCCATGGGAGATATCACCAACCAAAAAATAGTCAGAGATTTTAGTATAACATTCCAACCATTTTGTCGGAGAATTCTGTGCATGATGAAGATAAAATCTCCTACCATCATTACTTGGGTGATTAAATTCCCAAAATCGAAGAAAAACATGAATCATTTTTTTCTAATAAAGTAATTTGGATTGAAGGGAGCTCATAATTATGGCTGCTACGATTAAGCATTCACTGGAAACATATGGTAAATCCTTCAGTCAAAACGATATTCAGTTCCATTCAGCACACTAAGTATGGCAGAACTAAAGATCAGGATTTCAACAATAAAAATAGAAATGCACAAAAAAAAAAAGCCAAGTGGTATAGCAATGTGGATATGTTACGTATCAACGCAGAAAGTTGAAGGACTAGGCTTGTAATTAGCTTTTCAAGTTGGTTATGTTGGTTATTTCTGCTATATTGTTTTCCTATTTTGTTTTGTTGCTTTGGATGCTTTTAATAGGTAGAGTTAGCCGTTATTCTTCCTTGTCATTTTGCAAGCTGTGGCCTGTCCAGCTGTAGAATGGTACTGTGTGACATCAACAGTACTATTATTCCCTATTTAGTACCTGAGATTGTATGAATGAGCAACCATTGATGAATATACAAATCTCTACCTTTTTCCTTCCTTATTTCTATCCTCTCTAATTCTGTTCATTCTTTCACTAAACCTTTCCCTTATTCTCCCTAAATTCTATCTGTCAGCCTATACCTGACATTGGTACCAGAGCCACGATCCTCCGGCCATTCTATGAATGGTTAATCTGTCTGCTAGAAGAACTCGTGCAGCAGCCAGAAAATCGAAAATCGCCATGGAAGCTATTGAAGCTCAGTTGAAGGCCCTTACTGCTCAGTTTCATGACAGAGCAGAGGATACTGCAGAACAATTATCCAATATGAAAGAAGTGCAAAAGCAACAACAAAGAAGGCTGGATGAGTTTTACTTGGAGCAATCCAAACTCAGGAAAGAGCAAATTGATTCTCAACAAACAATAGAGGGTATGTTTCGAAAAACTGAGCACACTATTTCTAATATTTCCAAAATCATTCAACAAAACACTCAAAACCCAGAAATAATCCAAACAGCCACCCACATCCCAACCCATACACCTTTGAGAGTTCTTTCATCCGCTCACAACCCGTCCAAAGGAGTGTTAGGTAGTGCACCTAGTGGATCTAATACTCCAGGCCCTTTAGTTCTTTATGATGACCCTAGAACCTCCAAGAGCAATGTTTTTCACAATATGCTACCTAAATGTGAGTTGCCTTCTTTTGATGGAACTGAAGTGGAGACTTGGGTTAGCAAGTGTACTAAATATTTCCAGCTCTTTGATGTTGCTGAGGAGAAGAAGATAGACTTGGCAGGCCTTTATATGCATGGTAGGGCTGAGAAGTGGTTTAAGAATTGGTTCCCACTTCATTCTGAGGTCTCATGGGATGAGTTCACTGAGGAAACATGTAAACGTTTCCAGGATACCACTATCACCAATGTAGTGGAGCAACTTACTAAGCTGAGCCAAAATTCTACAGTGAGTGATTATCAGGACAAATTTGAAGAACTCAAACTCAGGATGGAGAAAACTCACCCTGAGATTACAAAATCCTTCTATGTCAATAGTTTTATAGCAGGGTTGAAACCTGAGATCAAATCTGCTGTGAAGCAACATGAACCTAGTAACATCTATGATGCAATCAAGCAAGCTAAGTATCAAGAGGAGCACCTTAAGGATCTCTTAGAAATGGTTAAACCTAAACCTAACTTCAGATCCCCTATACCTAATACAAAACCTTGGACTCCCAATACATCAAAACCCTTTCCTGTTTCCACAAACCTTCCAGCCACCACTAAAACTGAGTTCAAATCCCCTATACCTGTCAAAAGAACACCCGGGGTTTGTTGGTCCTGCGGGGATCGCTATTTTCCTGGGCATCAATGCACCAAAAAGAAATTACTAGCCATCTCAGCTGAAGGAGAAATTGAAGAGCTGGAATTAGAAGAGAACATGGGGACTACCCATGAAGGAGAATCTGAAGAAGCTTCTGAAGTGAATGAGGAGATTACAGTCTCTATTAATGCTCTTAATGGCGGTATGACAGATACTACAATGAAGCTTAAAGGTACCTTGAACCGCAAACCTATTTTAATACTTATTGATAGTGGTAGTACCCACAGCTTTGTTGATTCCAACTTAGCTAAAGAAGTTAAGATTCCCCTGGTTCAAGTTAAACCAGCAGCTGTCACAGTGGCTGATGGAAGGCAATTGACCGTTAGAGCCAAATGCAACAATTGTAGTTGGTCTATGCAAAACAATAAGTTCAATTATAATTTGAGAGTGTTAAAATTGAACAACAGCAAACTGATATTGCTGAGAAAATTCTGGAAATTATTGAAGATAGAAAATAGTTGAAGATAGGAAAATAGAGAAGCTGATATTGTATTGCTGGAGTTTCGGTTTCACATGCCAAAAACATCAGTTTACAGACTCAATTTAAAACACCAAAAACTGACAAACATAGTCTACTGCAATTACATTTTAGTCCTTTGAAACTCCTAGAATCTACTAAAGACTACATAATGACAAAAGAGAGGTAAACATAAGTGACAAAATTCTCAATCTTCTTAACACTCCTCCTTGAAAATTTTATCAAATACACCCATGCTTGATCTGAACCTTTCAAACTTCTCCTTTGGAACAGCTTTAGTCAAAACATCAGCTACTTGAACATCAGTAGAACAATGTAGCAATTTCACTTCTCCATCACTTTCAAGTTGCCTTAAAGCATGATATTTTACTTTGATATGCTTTATGGAGTTGTGAAACATTGGATTTTCTGCTAAACAAATAGCAGATTTGTTATCCACATATATCTTTGTTGCTTCATTAGGAATCAATCCAACATCAGCCAACAATTTTCTCAACCAAACAGCTTGATTTGCAGCAGCACCGGCAGCGATATACTCTGCTTCAGCAGAGGATTGAGCAACCACATCTTGCTTCCTTGATGCCCATGAAAACATTCCACTACCAAGAGAGAACAAATACCCAGAAGTGCTCTTGCAATCCTTTTCGCTTCCAGCCCAATCATTGTCCGAAAAACCATACAAATTGCTATTCTTGACTGACTTGAACCATATACCGTATCGTGTTGTGCCTTTAACATACCTGAGTATTCTTTTAGCACACATGATGAAATGCAAATTTCCAGGCTTATGCATAAACCTTGACAGGAAACTCACAGGATACATCAAATCTGGTCTAGTGTGAGTCAAGTAGAGCAAACTACCAATTAAACTTCTATACATAGAAGGATCAGCCATATCATCACCATTTGCATCAGAAATCTTCAGATTGCACACCATCGGTGTTGCCACTGATTTGCACTTGTCCATTTTGAACTTTTTGAGCAGATCCTGGGCATACTTTTGCTGTGAAATGAAAACTCCTTGCTCAGATTGCTCCACCTCCATGCCCAAGAAGTAATTCATCAACCCAAGATCAGACATCTCAAATTTTGCTTGCATTTGAGCTTTGAATTCATGTATCATGTTCTCATCAGATCCAGTAATGAGAAGATCATCAACATAAACTGAGACAATCAACAATTTACCCGAATCAGCTCTTTTGACATATAAGGTTGCCTCCGAATCACTTTTTTTGAAACCACATTGCCTCAAATAAGCATCCAATTTGTTGTACCATGCTCTTGGAGCTTGTTTCAGCCCGTATAAAGCTTTATGCAGCTGCAACGCCATCTCCTCCTTATTCTGAACATCGTAGCCTTGAGGAATTTCAACATAAATTTCTTCATTGAGCTCACCATTTAGAAATGCTGACTTTACATCTAAATGATAAAGCTTCCATCTATTTTGAGCTGCCAAAGCGATCAGAAATCTGATTGTTTCTTGCCTTGCCACCGGAGAGAACGTCTCTGAATAGTCAATTCCAGCCTTCTGAGCGTAACCTTTAACTACGTGCCTCGCTTTTAGCTTGTTAATTGAGTTATCAGGATTTACTTTTACTTTGTAAACCCATTTTAACCCAATTGTTTTCCTCCCTTCGGGCTTTTTGACCAAACTCCACGTCCCATTCTTTTCAATCATGTTGAGCTCCTCCTTCATTGCTTGCACCCACTTGAAATCTTCACACGCAGCTTCATAAGAATCGGGTTCTGAAATCATTAGATTGCATTGCTCATACAAATCGGAAAGGCTTTTCATCTTGGGCTTGATAGGCTCATCCTCATCATCACTTTCTGTTTGCTGCTGTAAATCTCCTTGCTGATTTTTCTCCATAAATAGGTCAGATTGCTGCATAATTCTCTTCAAATTCCAGTCCCAGTAAGTGCCTTCATCCACCCTTACATCTCTGCTAATGACGACCTTGTTCTCCTCCAAATTGTAAACTCTATAGCCCTTTGACATGGCTGCATATCCCAAAAAAATGCCAATTTGAGACTTCACATCCAATTTGGACCTCTTCGCTGCAGGTATGTGAATATAGCAGCAAGATCCAAAAACCCTCATATGTGTAACAGAAGGTTTGATGTCACTCCATGCTTCAATAGGCGTCTTACCTTCTACAGCAGCGGTGGGTAATCGATTCAACACATAAACTGCTGTATAGGCAGCTTCGGCCCAGAATTCATTCGGCATTTGTTTTGCAGCTAACATACATCTCACCATCTCCATGACGCTTCTATTTTTTCTCTCAGCAACTCCGTTTTGCTCCGGGGAATATGCAACAGTTAATTGATGGCTGACACCTTCTTTTTCACAAAACATTTTGAACTCAGTTGAGTTATATTCCGTGCCATTGTCTGTTCTTAAAGCCTTCAATTTTCTGCCACTTTGCCCTTCAACAAAATTCTTGAACTTCTTGAACACCTCGAATACTTGAGATTTATTTCTGATAAAATAAATCCAAGTCATCCTGGTACAATCATCAATAAATAGCACAAAATATCTATTTTGGTTCATTGATTCAGTTTTCATAGGACCGCACAAGTCACTATGCACCAATTCAAGTTTTTCTTTCGTCCTCCAAGAAGCTGCAGCAGGAAATGGATTTCTGTGTTGTTTACCCTTTTGACATGGCAAACTTATACCATTTGGGACTGAGATTTCAGAAAAGTTCCTAGCCAAATCTTCCTTGTACATTTTAACTAAAGCATCATAGTTGCAATGAGCAAATCTGTAATGCCATAGTTTTGAATCATCAATTTTTGCTGCATATAACTTTTCATTAGGTGTGATCCAATTTAGCACAAAAGCTTTATCAATCATAGGAAGTTTGGCTACTATGGACCCTTGAGGATCATAAATATGGCATGATTGATCCTTAAATAACACAGAATATCAATTTACTAGCATTTGTGAGACACTCAACAGATTATGAGAGAGCGAGGGAACATATAAAACCTGATTGATGACTTTGATCCCTTGCTTAGTTTGGACAGCAACTGAACCTTTTCCGGCTGATTCCACTAATTGACCATTACCCAGCCTCACCTTGATCCTTACTCCTTTATCAAGCTTACAAAAGATCCCTTCATCCTTGGCCATATGAGTTGTACAACCACTGTCAACCAACCATGCTTGGCTGTTAATTGGTTGAGCATGAGATGCCATGAACAAGCTAACATCAGTTGCCTCCTCCTCTTCTGAAACATTGGCTTGTTGAACAGCTTTACCCTTCTCTTGATATTTTTTCTGTCTGCAGTGCTTTTCAATATGGCCTAACTTCTTGCAATGTTTGCATTGTATAGGTTGCTTCCCCTTGAACCAACACTCTTCTTCCTTGTGATTGGTTCTCATACAATGTTTGCATGGAGGATAAGCATCCTTTCTTCCTTCCTCCCTTGTGACATGCACTGATTTTCCTTTGTTTGAATAATCTCCAGCAGCCTTCTTCCCATTTCTTCTAAATTGCTTGCCTTTTGACTTAGCTTGAAATGCTCCCTCTGTAGTTTCGCCATCTCTGAAGTTTAATCTGTCTTCAAAGGCTTGAAGCTTGCTCACAATTTCAGCAACTGATAGAGTTTTTACATCACAGGACTCCTCAATTGCTGAAATCTTTGAGTCATATTTAGATGGGAGACTTACCATGAGCTTCTCCTTCACCCTTGAATCTGAAAAATTATCGTCCAAGAGCTTGATTCTGTTCACCAAACTCGTCATTCTTGAAGAATATTCTGCAATCTGCTCTTCTTCCTTCATCCTCAACAAATCAAACTCCCTTATAAGAGTGAATAATCTAACAGACTTGACTCTGTCACTTCCTTCATATTCTTCCTTTAGTCTCTCCCATGCTTGCTTGGGTGATCTGATATTCATTATTTTGTTGAAGACAACATCTGAAATTGCAGAATGAAGGGCTGTAAGAGCCCTGGGCTTTCTTTGTTTGAGCTCTTCATGCAATTTAATTCGGTTTAGGGTTGGATTATTCCCTAACGGCTGGGGATCTCTGTCATCAGTAATCACTTCCCAGAGACCAAGAGATTCTAGATATGCCTGCATCTTGAAGGCCCATATGTGGTAGTTTTCCCCATTAAATTGAGGAGCTGCATGTGGATTGTTGGACGACATCTTTCTCCGTTCTTGAAACCCTTGCTGCAATTGATTTCTTGAACTTCACAAGTCCCTTAAGAACATGAGCTCTGATACCAGTTGTTAAAATTGAACAACAGCAAACTGATATTGCTGAGAAAATTCTGGAAATTATTGAAGATAGAAAATAGTTGAAGATAGGAAAATAGAGAAGCTTATATTGTATTGCTGGAGTTTCAGTTTCACATGCCAAAAACATCAGTTTACAGACTCAATTTAAAACAACAAAAGCTGACAAACATAGTCTACTGCAATTACATTTTAGTCCTTTGAAACTCCTAGAATCTACTAAAGACTACATAATGACAAAAGAGAGGTAAACATAAGTGACAAAATTCTCAATCTTCTTAACAGAGAGTCTTAGAGTTGGGAGATTATGATTTGATTCTAGGATCAGACTGGATGAGAAGTCACACTCCTGTGACTTTTGATTTTGACAATAATCTGTTGCTAGTGTATAAAGATGGGAAGCAGGTGGCACTCAAAGGAATGATGGAAGAAATGACTCTCAAATTGATGTCACTTAAGGCAGTTAACAAGATGGTCTCAAAAGGATGGAAGGGAATCACATCTAAACTATTTGTAATGGTTTCAACATCTGAGTTACAGGAAGAAGGAAATGTTGATAGCTCATCCTCCCTACAGGAAGGAAATACACCTATACAAACCCTACTGCTCCAAAACCAGCACCTATTTGACCCACCAACCACCTTACCTCCTAAAAGAACCCATGATCATGCCATTCCTTTACAAAATGCCAGTAACCCTATCAATATAAGGCCCTATAGATACTCTTACCACCAAAAGGATGAAATAGAGAGGCTGGTAGCTGAAATGCTTTTAGCCGGAATCATTAGACCAAGCAATAGTCCGTATGCTTCACCTGTTCTCTTGGTTAAGAAGAAGGATGGTACTTGGCGATTCTGTGTGGATTTCAGGGAGCTCAACAAATACACAATCAAAGATAAATTTCCAATCCCTGTCATTCAGGAATTGCTTGATGAGCTTCAAGGGGCTTCTAAGTTTTCAAAGATTGACTTAAGGGCCGGCTATCACCAGATACGTATGGCAGAAGCTGACATCCACAAAACAGCTTTTAAGACCCATTCGGGGCACTATGAGTTCATGGTCATGCCTTTTGGCTTGACCAATGCCCCAGCTACCTTTCAATCTCTTACGAATTCAATCTTTCAACCCTATCTTCGAAAGTTTGTGCTCGTGTTCTTTGATGACATACTAGTGTATAGCCCTACTCAAGAGGATCATGTGCATCACTTACAGCTAGTGTTTGAGTTGCTCACCAAGCATTCCTTGTTTGCTAAGAAGTCCAAATGTGAATTTGGTGTGGATTCAATCTCTTACTTGGGCCACATTATCTCTAAGGAAGGAGTATCAACTGATCCAGCCAAGATAATTGCTATCAGTAATTGGCCGCTGCCTAAGTCAATTAAAGGACTCAGGGGTTTTCTAGGTTTAACAGGGTACTACAGACGATTTATAAAAGATTATGGCACTATTTGTAGACCTTTACACGATCTCCTCAAGAAAGATCAGTTCCAATGGACCTCTACTACTACTGCAGCTTTTGAACAGCTAAAAAGAATCATGACTGAAGCACCAGTGCTAGCTCTTCCTGACTTTACACATCCATTCACACTAGAATGTGATGCCAGCGGTACCGGCATTGGAGCGGTGCTCATGCAACATCAACGACCCTTATGTTATTTATCTAAGAGTTTATGTCCTAGAAACCAGAAATTGTCAGCATATGAGAGAGAGTTCCTGGCTATTCTACATGCTGTGACTACTTGGAGGCAGTACTTAGAGGGCAATAAGTTCATTATCAAGACTGACCAGGAAAGTATTAAGTATTTAGTGGAACAACGGCTACATACTACTCTTCAGCACAAGGGAATTTCCAAGCTGCTTGGGTTAGAATATTCCATCCAGTATAAGAAGGGGGTAGAAAATAAAGTGGCTGATGCACTTTCCAGAAGGGATGAAGATTCAACACCAGTTGAGAGTCAATTACTTGCTATTTCTATGGTGGTGCCTAGCTGGATGGAGGATATCACAGCCTCTTATGATCATGATGAGCTAGCTCTCAAACTCATACCACAATTGACAATACAGCAAGGGTCAACAACCAACAATTATTCTTATCAAGGGGGCATCTTACGGTACAAACACAGAATCTATGTGGGTTCTACTACTGATCTACGGGCAAAATTAATACAAGAATGTCACAATTCTCCTATGGGAGGGCATTCTGGCATCAGGGGCACCTTGGCTAGATTACATCAAGGGTTCCATTGGCCTCAAATGGCCAATCAAGTCACTCAGTGGATCACAGAATGTGACACTTGTCAGCGCTGCAAACCTGACTTGGCTCCTTATCCTGGACTCTTACAACCACTGCCGGTTCCTGAGGCAGCTTGGAGAGACATAGCCATGGACTTTGTGGAGGGCTTACCGAAGTCGAGAGGTTTTGATTCCATCTTAGTGGTAGTTGACAGGTTCACTAAGAGTGCTCACTTCTTGCCTCTTTCTCATCCTTACTCAGCAGCAGTAGTAGCAAAAACATTCTTGGATAATATCTTTAAATTGCATGGCATGCCTAAAACTATTGTCAGTGACAGGGATAAGATCTTTACTGGCATTTTTTGGAAGGAACTGATGCAATTGTTAGGCACTAAACTTCTTTTCAGTAGTGCATATCACCCTCAAACCGATGGTCAATCTGAAAGGTTGAATCAATGCTTAGAAGGGTACTTGAGAAGTATGTGTTTCCTCCATCCTAAGCAGTGGTCTAAATGGTTGGGGCTTGCTGAGTATTGGTACAATACCAGCTTCCATAGTGCCCTCAAAATGAGCCCTTTTCAAGCTCTTTATGGCTTAGCTCCTGCTCTACCAGTCCTACCAACTGTAAGTACAGATGTTGCTGCAGTGGAAGACCTCTTACAAGCTCGAGATAATATGAATGCTTCCCTCAAGGAGTGTTTATTGCAGGCTCAAAACAGGATGAAGCAAATTGCTGATAAACATAGGACTGACAGGGAATTTAATGTGGATGATTGGGTATATTTAAAACTACAACCCTACAGGCAGAATTCGATTGCCTTCCGCACTAGTAAGAAGCTTGCTGCTAAGTTCTATGGTCCATTTCGTATCATCTCAAGGGTGGGAAAGGTAGCCTATAAGTTGCAGCTTCCTCCTGGTTGCAAGGCACACCCAGTTTTCCATGTTTCTCTACTTAAAAGAAAGCTCAACCCCCAATCTTCTGCTCTCACCACCTTGCCCCCCCTACAAGATGGTCCATCAGATATTGAGCCTCTCAAGCTCTGGATGCCACTTGGGAAGATCACGCCTTGCTGCTCCGCCAATTTCCAGATTTCATGCATTCTTGGGGTCAAGAATGTTCTCAAGGGGGAGGATTTGTTACGTATCAACGCAGAAAGTTGAAGGACTAGGCTTGTAATTAGCTTTTCAAGTTGGTTATGTTGGTTATTTCTGCTATATTGTTTTCCTATTTTGTTTTGTTGCTTTGGATGCTTTTAATAGGTAGAGTTAACCGTTATTCTTCCTTGTCATTTTGCAAGCTGTGGCCTGTCCAGCTGTAGAATGGTACTGTGTGACATCAACAGTACTATTATTCCCTATTTAGTACCTGAGATTGTATGAATGAGCAACCATTGATGAATATACAAATCTCTACCTTTTTCCTTCCTTATTTCTATCCTCTCTAATTCTGTTCATTCTTTCACTAAACCTTTCCCTTATTCTCCCTAAATTCTATCTATCAGCCTATACCTGACAGGATAAACCATTAGCAACATAGTTGATAGTTCAAAATCAAAATTCCGCTTCTTTCTTATATTATAATGATAAAACGTCTCTTTATAACAGACTAAAACGATTAGACAAGGAAAGACTTTAAATATTGGAAAGCTACTACGAGACTAACTAAATATGAATCCGAAATAAGAAGGATGGCCCCATTTCAATCCTAACTAATACGCTATAAAAATTAAGGTAACAAACATAAGAAATCAAGTATGATATGATAGTATAAGTAGTGCAGAAGAACAGATGATTAATTGTTGTTGCAACACTTATAAGTGATGTAGCTTTCAGTGCGGCGACCGCACTCTGAGCATACAGTTATCTCGGGAAGCATACCAACATTGATAGGGAAGATGATCTTATTACAATGATGTTCAGAATCAAGTGTTTTCAGGTAATCTTTAAGTGCTGACATGAAACTCTTGTGCTGAATTTCATGTTCCCAAAGTGTGTAATTATTGAGACATGTTAGAAACATGTTCCCTTTGGTCTTGATCACCTCGCGATCAGCTGTTCCGCTAGCGAATAGGGCAGCCCATCCACCTTCACTGCTATCAAAGCTGAGCATTGTCATGATTTCCTTCATTATAGGATCATTCTCAACTGTTCTTCCTAGTTGACTCTTTGATCGCCACATGCTCTCGATCCTCTTCCAGAAGAACCAGATTAATGTCAAGTCTAAGCAGCAAAGGCTGAGTTTTTCTTCAGCTATTATTGCAATCGCCTTCTCCACTTTATCACTTGGCTTCCCTCTCCCCACATAAACCATGTCTAGGTTGATTTTTGCTGCTTCCGCCACTTCTCTGGCCCTTTTTGTGAATTTTCGAATCCACTCTATGTCGTCTCCTCCGTAAAGGCAAATATGTTTTCCTTCTTGCATCTTATTAATGACAAGGAAAACAGTGCATTAGTTCTTCTTACAAGTCAAAAACAAAACTTACTACAATGTTTCGGGACCAAAGGGACTACCATTGAGCTTTTAGATAATAGTTAGTGTTTATGAAGTAAAAGTGTACAGGCTTACCCAATTGCTTTGATCAATGCCTTCCAACAAGAAGTCAAGTCCCCAAGTCTCTTTGTCCCACAAAAGTTTTTCCCAACAAGTGGTGAAAGGGAAGGCTTCAGTGCTCCAAATCCACATCATAGGGAGTGCATTTGGACATGTAACCCTTCCTTGTTCATCTACTACAACAAGGATAGTCTGTTTGTCGAATCCGAACACTTTCTTGATGAACTTGATAGCGGTCTCATTCATCATTGAAGGGTTCAGAATAGAGTACCATGGCATCGAATCCTGCAGAAAATCAAATGTCATCTGTTGACTATCATTACGGGGAAGGTCTAATATTGGAACCCACACTATCTCAAATGGCCTTTCGGGTCGTTTTGTTGCCTGACGTGCTGTTGGTCTGTAAGACATCTCTTTTGAAATCGTTTTAACCATTGCAATTTCTTCTTGTAAGATGTTCAGGTCTGATATTAGCAATAATAATTGATTTGGTCTCAGAAAATCAAATTTAACCCTCTTTTTGGCGACTCCGTCATAAAGCAATGGCTGTGAATAATCAAAGGCAGAAATGAGTGCCTTGACAATCCTTGTAGGGTCGTCTCGATGAAGTATCTTAAATTTCTGTTGAAATTCCTCATAGGATTTTAAATGTTTTAGGCCATCTGCATTATGTTTTAAACATTCAGTTTAGTAGTGCCTGAAAATGCTGAAACAAAACAACTGAAACCAACAAATCTCACCACTGTTATTGTATGTATTACGCTGTTTGAGGTATTGGTCAAGTGCAGGAATGAAATCTTGTCTTCCTGAAACATTATGCTTCCACTCGGTAAAATGAATTAAGCTATTCAAGATCACCTTTCCTTCTGCTATAGTCATTAACATGGATTCGCCATCTCTATCCCAAGTGAAAAAAGCAGCCCATCCTCCTTCACTTGTATCTGAATTAAGCAGTGCATTGATTTCCTGAATTACCGGATCTTCGTATATAGTTTTGCCTAACATCACTCTGGACTGGAGCAGGTTTGTAATTCTTATCCAGAAACGCCGTTGTTGCTTCTCATCCATCACCGAACTCAGTTTCCCTTTTCGTATGGTATCAATGTTTGTCTTCACTTGAAAGCTCAATTTACTCTTCCCCACATAAACCATCTTCAATGGAAGATCCACTGCTTCTGCTACTGAAGGTGTTCTGGCTGTGAACATCTTCACCCATCCCATGTCCTCCCCTCCATATAGGCATATGCAGTCATTTCCCCTCTCTATCTGTTTAAAGCAACAACACAATTTTTATAAGAAAACCAAGTAGATTTTTACATGGAAATATTGTATATTGTACCAAATTCTGAAATTCGGGAAAGATGTCGTCGAGTAGCAGGTCCAGATCAAAAATCTTGTCTTTCCAGAGAGCTTCCTCCAATGCTGAGGTGAAAGGGTAAGCAAGACTCTTCCAAATACGAATCATAGGAAATGCATTTGGCGAGGCCACCTGCCCTTGCGGATCTATAACTACGATGATAGGCTGACTTTCAAAATTCCATTCCTCTTTTGCTAATTTGATCACTTCCTTAGCAATCAGTGATGGACTGTGCACTGTGTACCATTGCATAGTTTCCCTCTTCCACTTGAACTTTTCTTCGATTTCCTGTTCTGACCCTTGCTCAGCAATTGGAATCCACACAGTCTCAAAATCACGTTCTACCTGCGTTTTACGCTCTCTGGCTTTAACGTATATCTCTTTCACAGACTCAATATCTTCTTGGGAGATGTTTACATCTGATATCAACAATAGAACCAGTTTTTTCCTTAACACATCCAACACTACATGCTCCTTAAAAAAAAAACGGTAATTTCGGTCAGATTTTTGCCATTAACATTCAGGAAAAAAAAAAAGTGTAGCTACCTTTTTCTTGCAATCATAAAGAAGTGGTTGTTGATCATCCTTGTAATAAATAAGTGCCCTGAGAATAATCATGTTTTCAACTTGGGGAGCATTAAGAAGGTCCTTAATACATTCAAGACGTTTTATCATCCTTGCTTCCTCTGCATATATAATATCCCCCATCACCCATCACTCAACTCTAAACGACATGCATATTAATTGTTTCATTTCACATACTTAAGTAGCCACAGTGGCCAAGTACCTAAGGTCGGCTGGCATAAATCGGCCTGTTCCTCGAGCTCATCTTTCTTACTGTTGAGTTTTTCTGTCAAGAACATCAGTTCTTCCTTCTCCGCGCTTGATATTACATAGCTGAAAACCACATTTAACCAGTTTAAGATATTTGTTTTTGTTTTAACAATCTAATTGAATTTGAATTTGAGCTGGGAATAAGGACACTCAATAGTACTTCTAAAAGTTGTTTTTGGCTTCGACAATACTCAAACATGATACTTATTAAAAAGCTAGAAAGGGTGATTTTTTGCTTACTTGAAACCCAAGCTGGTGAGGCTGGTTATTTGAGAAGCAGAAGCCAAGACACTTCTGATAGTCCAATAGATGGTGATTGGGATGGTTTTCTTTAAGCCATAAGCATACTCTGGCACATCGGAAGCATTGGCAATTTGGTCCCCGAGCTCATGGAATCTAAAGATACAACGTGTTGCATCCATCATGGCCAAGACCAGATCATTAACAGCTTCCAATGGAGGAGCGGGGAAACCTGCTGGCTTGTAAGTGTAAGCAACTTGCTTGAGCAGTGATATGGACTTGGCAAGTTGGTTTGATGAATAGATGAGGGCAAGGTGCCAGCATTCCCCATAGTTCAAAGCGAAAGCCGTTAATGTCAGTATCAATTTAGCTTCCCATGGATACTCCTTTAGTTTCCTCAATATCCACCGTATTGTCTCGCCTGGATCTCCTTTGCTCGAAGTGTTGTACGCTATCTGCAAATTCATATGATTTTTTGCTTTAAATGCAGAGAAACAAAGCAGAATACATAATAAGGTTCTATAGCGAGTAAAATACCGGTTTATGGATGTAACTTTTACAAATTTATGCTATTTGTCTAACTATTTACTGTTTTAGAACTATAAGTTTGACAGGTAGAAACGTTGTCTGCATTCATAAGATCATATAAGTTAGGACATGTTTCCGGTAGTATAAGTAGGGGAAACATGATAATTGGCAGACAGCTTTTCCGCTAAGTCAAACAATTTACAGTCCTTTTGACTACCATAAAACCACAAGTTTAGTTTAACAAAGACTCTAAATTTGTAAATAGTTTATCCACCAACTATAAACTCCCATAGTGATGACAACCTTGTAGGCAATACGATCCATTATATGGGATAATTTCTCACGTAAAAGAATAACTTCTTCTTTGTGGCTCTCATCTTCCATGTATGCTCTGGTATCCTGCACATAAGTAGGTTGAAAATATGAATATATTTCTCTAGGGAAAATATTCATAGTCATAGAATATATGTATAAAAAATGAATACCATGACACTGCGATTAACATTCTGGATGGCACGATTAAGGATGTCCTCTACTAGATGGAAAAGTGGTTTGACATAAACTTTTTTTTCTGAGGTTGTAGGGTCTTCACCAAATTCTTTCAGAAACCGATCTTCATCAAGATATGCTGACGAATGTTGTTGATTACTCTTCTTGTTGATATCCCGCAGCGCGTTTAAGATATCTTCTTGTTTCATTTTCTTCAAAATAGGGTAGCACTAGCAGTCTTGAAACACTTTTTTTAGATATGTGCAATTAATATATATGTTTCTGTATATGCAAATAGGAATAACTTCTTTTCTTGAGCTGTAATTAAGAAACTCTACTTTGATCACTTTAGTCTTTATTTATGAAAAAGGAATATAAAAATATGAAGACAAGTATATATAATTTATTCAATAAAGCATGCATGTCTCACGTGCATGTGTGTATGTATTATTTAATATTATGCGTATGTAACTACAATATATTGTCTTACTTGGCTAGAGATCCTCTAGAGTTCCAAGGAACTCCATGTGTGGAGTTTCTAAGATCTCAGCCACACAATAAGATCCTAGGGCCCTCATTTAAAGGTAGAGAGAGAAAAAGGTGGTTTGTTTAATTAATGAGGGCCCTAGGATCTTATTGTGTGGCTGAGATCTTAGGAATTCCACACTTGAAGTTCCTTGGAACTCTAGAGGATCCGGACCCGTCTTACTGAGTTAATCAAACAAAAAGGTATATATTTCATGACTCAAGTTTAGGTGAGACAACTCCTTATGGTGTGACAGGGATCAATTGTGTAATTAATCAGGCATGTAAAGGTAACTTTTCCAGGTTTGTTCGTGTTCTTCTCAAAAGTCATCTTCTTCTTCTTTTCAAATTGTTGCTGCCTCCGTCGCCCACCTGCAACGATGTCGCCAATATCTCACCGCCGTTTGCTCTCCCTTCCCTCATTGCCGACCACCACCAAAATCACCTCCGGCTAAACTACACCTCGTAAAATTTAAACCCATCATAAAAATGTCAATTTCACTCTCAATTTCATGCATTTCCCCTCTAATTCCTCTCTTGAAACCCATTGATTAAACCCATCTTCTCTCTTCCTTCATCTCTGGCGACGTTATAACGCCGATTGACATGTTTCCATCTTCATCCGACTCAGATCCACCGCGAACAGGGCCATCGGAGCACACCTCCATCGCCGGAGCAGTCGAGAATAGAAAATGGTGGATTTTATTGAAATTTAATTGCTTAACTTGCTTGCAGTTATGCTGCCATGATTCTTTTTGATGATGGAATCCCCATCAATGTATCCTTGTCATACTGCAAGCTCTTTTGTTGTTCTTCTCATTTAGGGTTTGTTAATTTGTGCTTTAGATAATAAGGATTCTGTTTTTTCTTTTCAGATTTTTTGTGTTAAATTCTTGTTTTCATGTTTCTGTTGTGTTTCTTATGCATTTTCTCATTGCTTGAATTTAAGCTTAGATTTGTATTTATTAATTCATGCTTGTATGAAATGATATGTTGTAGTTGTGGAATTGAAACAACACGGTAATGTTTTGAAACAACACGGTACTGTTTTGAAACAACATCGATAATGTTTTGAAACAACCGAATATTAATTTGAAAGAACCATAGAAAAATTTGAAAAATTAAAAATCGTTTATAAATAACAAAAATGGATCTCAAAATAACGGCCTAATTAATACGAGTTCAGTGGTATAATTTTTTTTGAAAAACGAGTTCAGGAAGAGCAGGAAAATGCATTTTAAAGAAAATAATTAAAACATTTTCTCTCTCCAGGGGTGACATCAGCACTGACATCACCCCCTCTTCCTTCCCTCCATTTCACACGCATAAGACTTTTTCTCTTAATTACAAGTTTGCCACCTTCCCATGTTCAATTACAAAATTACCCCGCCTTTTTTCCTTGTCACACTTGATCCTTTCTTTATATTTCATAATAAATATATAACTGGGAACTGTCTCAAACATGATTTTGTTTGATCCAACTAATGAATTAAAATCAACTAAAAAATGAATCAGTAGGGATAATGAAAACAACCGAAAAGCTTTGTATAAAAATCCAAAGAGAACATAAAATGTCAATGTTCATGGGTGCAGAGCTAATCGGGATGTAGGCATGCGTACGTTTTGGCTTCTGCTTTTGAATATAAATAAAGACAATGAAGTTAGATGGGTATATATGCGAACAGTAGTAAAGGAAGCAAGAATGGCAGGAGAAGAAGCAAAGTACAAACCAATAAGGTGTGAAAAACATGGAAGTGGAAAGTAGTGTATAATAATATATACTTATTATAAGTTATTGTCTTCTCACTTACTCCTTCATTTCTTCTTCTATTTTATAACGAAAGTAGCTCTTTCTTTCACTTCCCATCAAATCCAAACTGCTATATCTGCTATATCAGGTATGTAACATTTTTATTTTCTTTTTCTACCTATTAATGGTTATTTATTCATTTTATGAATAAAATAACTTAGCTTTTAAACCCCATTTACCCAATAACTTACTTAGTTGTGATTATAGGTCTTTAGCTTATTTATTCATCTATATTTGACGTTCACTCTAATAGTTTCAAAACATAATTTTATGTATTTGAATATGATCATGTGGGTATGGAAAAAATAGAGCAGTAAATATGATTCTGGATGCAGATTAAATAAATAACTAGCTTGTAACCGTGTTTGATGTTCACACCTTTCTCATAACCATAGACTTAAAGGTTCGATGCTTAATCAACCAAAATCGATTGAAAGAAAAATCCTGCTCTATTGGCCAGCGTGTGGTTTGTCGTGCCCAACACGAAGATTCTAATAGGTGTGGGGATTGAGAATCATTATTTCATATCAAGGACTTGAAAGATTTTTTCCCTTATTATTGGAATAAATTTTAAAACAAATCATATCATGTTTTTATATATATTGTTGTGGTACATGCATAAATTGTACAAGTAAACTGGTTTCATAAATAATTTGCTATTCTAATGATGTTAACATGTAGGAAAAATGATTTGGGAGGTTGCAAAAGAGATATTTAGCTCCGACTTGATGAAACAACTATGGAATGCATTTGAGATACAGGGTCTGGTAATCACAAGCCTTGCCTTTCAAATCCTACTAGCGGTATGCGGCAGCCGGAGGAAGTACAATTCAAGAGTGAAGATGAGATTTATTGTTTGGTTCTGTTACTTAATGGGTGTCTACGTCTCAACCGTGGCCCTTGGCAAGCTAACTGAAACAAACAATGACTCAGTTGCCCTTTCCAGCATCACATATGGTACGGTTCCAAAAGTCAACATTACCAACAACGAGCTCCGGGCAATGTGGGCCCCCATCCTTCTCATGCACATTGGAGGTCCTGACAGCATTACTGCCTATGCTGTGGAAGATAACAGGCTTGGGTGGAGGCAGTTTCTTGAATTAGGAGTCCAGATAGGTGTTGTTCTTTTGATTTTTATTAAGTCTTGGAACAATACTTGGCTTTCAATCATCGCGTTGACCTTGCTCCTAGCCGGAGCAATCAAGAGTTTTGAGAGGATTTGGGCTCTCAGGCGCTCTGCTAGCTCTGATGCCGTGTTCCACACTTTAGTAACCAGCAATATTCATGAAAAATTTGGTTTCAAAAACTCTAATTCTGATCTAGCATTGCTCGTTAAGGCCTACAGGCGTTTCGAGCATTTGAAGCCACACATTCAGAACTGGATAGGCCACCCTTTGTCTATAAACTCCCCTTCTGTCAGCACATATTACTATCATCCTGAAGATGTTTTCAGGATTACGGAGTTTGAGCTTGGATTCATGTATGATGTGTTGTACACCAGGTTCCCAACCAATTATTCGGTTGCTAGTTTCATTCGGCGTTCCATTTGCTTCCTTTGTCTAGTTTCGAGCTTGTGTGGATTCGCAATCCTGTTCAGGCATGCTGATGTGAAACTCTTAAGAATTCTTGTGTCAATGAAATATGACAAGAAAGTAGACATTGGAATCACTTATGTACTTCTCTCAGGAGCTATCGGAGTCGAACTCTATGCAATAGTTTCCACTCTTTGGTCAGAATGGGCACTGCTGTTCATGATCAAGAATCATCGGAGTCGAATGGTGGAAACGTTCTTTCAAGTTTTAGTTCGCCAAGTGCCAATGAAATGGCCTAGATGGTCAAACAGTATGGAGCAATTAAACTTGCTGAGCTATTGTCTATACAAGGAACAATCGAGGTCAGGGAGATTGATCGGGGAAATCATGAAACGAAGAGGCTGGGATCAAAGGTACAAGAGGTTTCGTGTTACTATTTACACCGAAGTTTCTGTGAGAATGAAGAAAATGATAATCGAGCAGATAGAGCAGGTTCGGGGGCAGAGAGTTTGGCAGCCTTTCAGCAAAAGAGGAGAATGGGCTTTAGAAAGGTACAAATGTCTAGACCAATTCAAATGGAGCATTGAAACCGATTACACAAACGAAGCAAATCAGCAAACAAGTTTTGGCAGGGCTATAACCATATGGCATATAGCAACTGATATCTGCTACAACCAACTTGGTGATCAGAATACAGGAGCTCAGCTAGTTAATGATAAAGATTCTGTGCCTAGTTTAACCAAGAAGTTATCGGATTACATGATGCATCTATTAGCCGAACGTCCATACATGCTTTCAATTAATACCAAGAAAATACTTTTCCAAGGAGCATGCAACAAACTGACAGCATGTCTTGAGAAAATATCAGAGATAGCTGATGTTGACAAGGATATGATTAGCAATTTTGCGCAGAATGTGCTTGAAAGCGGATTGGAAGACCATGTGATAAAGAGTTCTTCTGATGGGACGGAGTTGGATTCGGATGAAGATGTAGCTATAGTATCAAGGTGGGAAGTAGTTTTGGAAGCAAAAATACTAGCTGAACTGGTGCTTGAAAGGACAGATAGGTGGGATCTATTAAGCAGCATTTGGGTTGAAATGCTGTGCTATGCTGCCTATAACTGCCCTTGGGTTCATCACACTGAGCAGCTTAGAAGAGGTGGAGGTTTGATCACTCATGTCTGGCTTCTTTTGACCCATGAAACTAACAAGTTCAACATTAGTATATATTAATTCAATTCATCATTAACCCGACCTCATCTTTTTTTGTATAATTAAACTTTGTCTTCTTTAATTAAATAATAACAAGTTCTTGTGCTATGTTGGGTTCGGTTCATTCTTTAGCTTCACCCTATATATTAAACTAAATTTATACTCCCTCCATTCGTGAACATGTGACGCTTTTAACCGAAATTGAAATTCCATTTATTTGTTGCTTTTAGACTTTTAAGACAACTTAATATTGATTTTATAAGTTTCCATGCATTGAAATTTTGAATATTCAGTAAATTCATTACAGTAGAACCTCTATATAGGAATACTCTATATAAGAATAACCATCCAATTGTTATACAAAAGTTCGGTCCCAAATTGAGAGTCTTTGTTGTACCAACTTCTATATAGGAATAACATTCAAATTGTTATACAAATAGTGCGGTTCCAAATGTATTCCTATATGTAAGCACAACAATTAGATTTGAGTTAATGCATTGTTATTCTAAATTTACTCAATTTTTCTGCTAAATTCAAGGCTATTAATTACTCCTTAATCCTAATGAAAATATCAATTGTGACAGATATTTAGGAGTAGAGAGAGTATATGTTTAAGATTTAATCAATTGACCATGTGTATGATACAATTGCTTAACAACCTCCATACACATCTCATTGACCATGTGTATGATACAATTTCCAACCAATTTAATCAATTTTATTACTCTAAATCCTATTTTTTGGTTTTCTCTTCGTTTCCATATTGTTATGGTACATTTGCTCGGAAACCAATATAAACAAAAAGTTTTCCCCAAATAATAATATTTATATAACAAAATATGGAGAAGGATCAGACGAGAACCGTTCCATATATTATATGTGAGAATCACACAGAATTACAATTGTAAAAACAAAGTTAAGACTTATTAAAAACAGGTCAAAGGGGAAGGAGCCGGGTCAATGGGCGAATCGAATATGGAATTCGGATCCTTATGGATTTAATAGGCGGGTCTGATTTGCTTTGTTGCCTATTAAGTGATTGTATTCTTCTCTCAAAAAAAAAAAAAATAGTTGGCGTTTGCATTCACTGGGTTGGTGTACTTAAAAATTAACCGCATCATAGAATTACTATAGGTTTAGTTTTTCAAGTGAATTGTAATAAAGGTTACTCCATAACTCATATACGGGCTTTGTTTATTTATTTAAAAAATAAAGTAATGCTAAATAGATAGAAAATTGTTGGATAGAACAACTAGACAGAGCAAGAAAATTGTCATTTTGGGACAAAATTCAGGGACAATCCTGAACAATGTACCTAATCTGTATGCACTTAGCAACAGATTATGTCCCTAGCTCTTAAATTTGTTGCAAATATATTTTGCAACGACAAATATACATACCAACAAAATACTCAGTTGTGAAGTTAAAATATTAAAAAAAGGAAGAACCTCTATGTAAATATCATACTAGAATCTGAAAACAAAGCAGGGTAATCTGAAACTAGACTTTACTGTTAATTATTGTTAATTTCATCGCACTTCATACTAGAATCTGAAATCTATGTTTGATCAAACTCCGTTAAGCTGTTTAAATCTTTGTTGTTATTATAGGAAATCAGTTGAATGTTGTGATTCTCATTGAACTCGGATCCTAGAAAGTAGCAAGTGATACATAGACATGTTGTTGCTCGGAAAATTTGGTGTGAAATTCTCTTGAGGTTCTAATTTCTTTTGTGTTGATTTTGTATTCTGTGTTATTGATCTATGCTTAGGCATGAAGTCCTCTATAGTGTTAAATTGTTACTACATTTCTCAAACTCAAAGGTGTGTCGTGAAAAGTTAGGTTTTAGTAACATTATCAAGTTTCAATGCGTCTCTTCACTACTGATTTTGTTCGTTTTGCTATAAAATCCATAAAAATGTTGTTACGCGGGAAATTTGGTTTGAAATTCTCTTGAGGTTTTAATTGTTTTGCGTTGAATTCGTATTCAGTGTTACTGATCTCTGCAGGTGTGTGAAGAACTCTTGACTGTTAAATTGTTATTGCATTTCTCAAATGCAAAGGTTTATCATGAGAAGTTAGGTTGTATTAACATTTCGTGTGAAAATCTATTGAGCTTCTACCTTTATCTGTTGATTTGTTATTTGGTGTTATTGATCTCCGCAGGCGTTGAGTGAGCAACACACGACTGGTGCACTGAAGAGAGGGCCAGAAATTATCAATAAGTTGAAGAAGAAACACAAGAAAGCTAAGTTGCCTAATACTATCACGATTGACGCTATCTACGAGAAGAACTTTTTATCACTAAGTAGCAATTTGGAAGCTGTTGTTGTTAATAGTTTTGTACTTCCAGGTATCATCATAAACTTGAAGCTTCGAATGGTCTTTTGTAGTTGACTTTCACAGGCTGCTATTTTTCGAAACATAATAGTTTTAGTTTTGCTTTCCGTATCTCTTGCTCATAAAATTTGGATTATTAGCAATTATGATTGTTGGGTCATTCGATAAGTTAAGTCATTACCCTCTTCTGAAATTGTATGTTTATTGTTTTATACTCATATGTAATGGCTTGCAGATTCTTCTAAAGTTCAAAGATGCAAGTGTAAGTCTTTAAACATGTGAATTGTTGCTTCGGGAAGCTCTTTAAAAGCCCCTTTTTACATAGTTTTGTTGTTGCAGAAAATTGTACCTGATTAGGCACTCTCTACATGAACTTATATATAAATTATATACATTTTGGAAATGCTCTAATTTAATGTACAATTGCTTTCAATATGTTATTTGAAATATCGATTTTACTTATTCTTAAGTTTTACTTAATAAATTACTTTGGAATTTGCAATTATTTAATGATATATTGGGTGGTATCTATCAGATTGAACTTGATGAGTTGTTTATGGTTTCAAAGATTCACTTGTAATGATGAAGAGTTATTGTTGTATTTGAAGAGTCATGTATGGGCTATTTATATTGTGTTCATTAGTCTTACTGTTTAAGAGATTGACAAGAGATTAATAAAAGATTAAAGAGTTTTAAGCAATAACTCTCTTCCTCTATACCTATTGATTATTTTGTACTTTGAGTGCATGGGTATGCATTCGGCCCCAGTTGATTTCGATCCTACAAGACCAGTTTCCAGTACTGATCATGTTGCTACATTTTTAGAGAAAAACCCGACATTATAATTAATATTACTCAGACCCAAATTCTAACATATCGAATACCCCAAATATCGGAGTTTCTGTGAAAATTTAATATTGCAGAAACAAGTTTGTCATTGCTGACAGAAGTAGAACTGAAAAGGAAGATGTTTATCTCTGATATCAGTTTTATAATACACTTAGGTTTGTTTATTATACTTATATGGTCAGTCAGTCATATATAGCCTTGAAGTTCTTGTAAGCTAAGACAGCATAGAAAGGGTCTGAGCCTACGGACGACAATCCTCGTATTAGTCCCAAGAACCAATCAAAGGGTGATTTGTCCTGTTGAGGTTGAGCTGCGGATAGTTTTCGGACAATTTCTGGTTCAGTAAATCCTTGTACAGACTGGAAATATTGCACCACCAGTTGGACTCTACTATATGCACTGCCATCTCTCCATGCACTAATAGCTTTATCATAGAACATTCGATTGCTGAAGCTCACGATAAACACCCCTCCTGGCCTTAGCACCCTCAACACTTCCGCAAATACCTATTATTAATTAATTAATGATACCAATTCTAATCACATCGATATTTACTCGACCAGCCTGATTAAAAACATAATTTGGAGGTTCAGACTAACCTTCTCAGGTTGTTGCAGATACTGAACACTGACAGTACAAACAACTGCATCAAAAGTAGCATCCTGAAACTCCAGCTTCTGATCTTTATTGAGATCTTTCACGAAAAAGTAATCAAGGCGAGGGTTCTTAGCAAGTTCTTGAGCATTAAGGCCGTGACCGACCACTCGTTTAAAGGTGACTTGTGTAGGGAGATGGCTGACCCAAGAGCTCATAAGATCAAGGATTTCGGAATCAGGTCTCAACCTTTGAGTATAGAGATTAGTCAAAGTGGAGATGAATGCATCATCCACATGGGTTACAAATCTCGGATAGGCATAGAATTCGGTATCCGGATATAAATTGAGTTTGGTTCTACCTTCTTGGCTCACTACAAGTCTCTTGATCCTGCCTCCTGCTGATGCTTTCTCATCATTCAAAGTGTTTGCAATTTTCACTCTAACTAATTTGTATCTCTTTGAGGAAATAGAGGAACAGAAGAACAAGTGGTTGTTGTTACCAAGGTTGTGTGCCATGCCTCCTTTACTTGGGATGGATGTTTCATCTATCTATGCCCACCAAATTTTTATCAATGTTTTTTCTTTCAGATTTTTGTTTGCTGTATGTATGGTGTTCATTTTTTTACATTATTATTGTTATTTTAGAAAAATGTATATCCACATGCTATGGGTTTAGGATATAAAGAATTGGACCACACTTGTAATTTATGTTTTGAGAAGAGCCACTCTCATTTTTAACTGGCCTGACCTCAACAATTTATCCATGAATTTTGTTTTGACAATTACTTAACAAGTAATACATTTCGAAGAAGATGTAATTTCTAGGTATAACCATGTTGATTTACACATTAGTGACCAAATTATATTTGGTTATTAAGTATTAGGTTTCATCATACGACCTTGTAATTAAGGAAAAAAAGTCTAGAATGCTCTCAGATTATTGTACTTCTGAAAAATATAAAGGACGATGGATTCATACGGAGACTATTTAGGGTATAATAAAATATATAAATTTTTATCTAATTCTTAATCCTTAATGATCAAATTATAGTCTGGTCATTAAGGTGTAGGTGAGCGATACTGATTCTAGACATATAGTTATATATTAAGATATAGAACTGTTAATAGGGGTGTTCATTGGTCGGTTCGGTATGGAAACCGAAATAACTGAAATAACGGTCTGTTAAGGCCTAACTTATTTTATGGATGGATGGACTAATTTGAAAATCAACTAAACCCTTATTTGGCATCGCTTTCTCGACGATAAACGTGTGGTAAATAAAAACTGCTTGCTTTCAAATAAAATTACAATTTGCAGTTTTTGGCAAATTTGTATAGATATTTTGTTGACTTGATAGCTCAATTTTCCCCTTAAACTTTAATTAAAGCGCCAGTACACCTCTTTATCTATATAAAGGTCCGAATAACCCTTAATCTTATTAAAAGTGGTATCATTTGACCATTTATTGCTCAGATGTCAGTAACGTGGAGGAGAAAGAAAAAGTGAGGCTTGTATCACACATTGAAATTTCAAAAAAGAAAACCCAACAAATAGCAATAATAGTCCCTATTCTTTTTTTTTCCATTCAAAAATACCATATTCCCTTTTGTCCACATGAAAAAAATCTCTCAAACTAATATATGATGTCAAGACAATCAACGCACAAAATTTTGTCATTTCAATACCAATAATACTAATCTACAAAAACTCAATCGTGATTTTCTCCTTTCCAATATTTTCTTCTCAACTCCCTTAAGCTCTCTTCTAAATCATTTTCTCCAATTTCTATTTCTCTAATCCGTCAAATATCTCCTTGAGATTTGTGCTTGGAATCAAATCAGAAAACAAAAAAATCAAGATTTAACTAAAGGTTTTATTTTCAACTTAATCTGGTTACTCAATTTATAATAAAAATAAAACCTTTATATCAGAAAACCCCAATATCTGATCATAGGTTGAAGCCCATTAGAAATGCCCGTCTCATCTAGAGCAAGTAATTTTGTTGGCCGTAGCTCCAATGGCGGTCGACTTGTATATACCAACACGATTACTTCACAGATAATTATAAATAAACACTGTCAAAGTCATTCAGCAGTAGAAAGATTATGGAAGGGAAGATAAAGAGCTTGTTTGAAGCTTTAAAAGAAAAAAACGTATATATTAAAGGCTTTTGAATATACTCAATACTCATTAAGAGAAAGAAATAAATTAGATGTTTTTTTCGGAAGAAAATCTGCTGTCCCGAACTTCCTATTCCATTTTCCTGTCCCCCTTTCAATTTTTGACATGTGTAAAAAAGATTCTAATGTTTTTTTATTATACCCTAAATTGTCCCCAAATCAACCCGTTGTAGACTCTTTTTTACACATGTCAAAAATTAAAAGGGGAACAGGAAGATGGGATAGAAAGTCCGGAACAGCAGATTTTTTTTCCTTTTTTTCAAAACAATATTAGATGTTATTTCCTTTAACAAATAGGTCGAATTTTGAAACTTGCAACTAAAATATTTGAAAAAACATCCTATTGACACTTCAGCAAAAGGCTTCAAAAACTAATGCCACCTCAACTCTTGATGCCTTAAGTTTTATATATGTGAGTTGACATTTACAATCCACTTTTTTCAAATTACAGCTCACGTTTATCTAAAATACCTCTCTCATAATTTTCTCTTCGATTTTGATGTTTAAAACATTTTAACAATTTTTTTTTCAAGATTGAACTTTCTAACTTCAAAATCACACTTTTTGCTCTCGATTATGGACAAAAACACGAATAAAGTACCAAAACAAACTCGAAAACAATTAATTTGATCAAAAAAATTGAAAAAGTAAGCAAATTAGGGTTATGAGACCGATTTTATGGAGAAACAGCCTTAGTAAGCGTTTCTCCTTATAGTGGAACGGCCAAGTTGGCCGTTGCACCATATGGAGAAACGGCCACCAAGGCCGTTTCTCCTTAGGGCAAACGGCTTTATTGGCCTTTTTTCGACAAAAATTAATTAAAAAGAATAAATAATGTATTTTTAAGGTTCGAGTATCCCGTCTTCTAATAATTGATCGTCACTATTCCATTTCGAATTGGTTGGCTCATTCGACATCTCAAATTTCGGATTTTTAATGTTTGAGTTTCAAAAATTGTTTTTTTTTTATTTGCAAAAAGTGGGCTGTAGATTTAATGACCAAGTCTAAATAGATTTTTAATGAAAATGGCAGATTTGTCAAAATGGGCTGTAGTTCGGAAAAAATGGACTGTAAATAATGATACCCTTTATATTGTATAGATTGAGTAACCAAGACAATTATAAAATTAATTAACCGAGTATTATATAACCGCGCATCGCGCAGGGTAACGTCTAGTATAATATATAAAATTACAAATAAATAATGGGAAATTAATATCTCTAAATATTTAAATATGTAGAATATTTTGTGAAAAGGAAAAAAAGTAAATTATCATATAAAATATTATAAAATACATAATGAAAATGGAGGACACAAATTATAAAATAGATTTGTTGATATAAGATGGCTGTACTGCTTTTGAAAATTAGAAAAAATAAAAAATTGTTGATGAACATAATAAAAAAATGAAGTAAAAAGAAGATGTTAAACATCCCACATCTCCAAAATAGAAAGCCACGCATGTTTTATAAAAGCTAATCAAGAAAATGCACTTCCAAAATAGAAAGTCACGGATGCTTTGGGATTGGCGTAACCGAGAACTTTCCAAGCTGACTTCCGTATCCCGACGTGTAACAGGGACATTATTGATAGGAAGCTTAATGAGAACAAGCAGGGTTGGCTTGCCATTGATGGGAAAAGGGGAGTTAGACCAAAAATGATGGTTCACGAAGAGGTGACTTAAATCTTATCTCGGCCGGAGGTTTAATCCGTGATGGTGATGGAAATTGGGTCCGAGGTTTTATGCATAATATCGGAATAGGTAACTCTTTTGAAGCAGATGTTGGAAATGGAACACAGAGTGTTAGAAATGGAACACAGAGAACTGTCAAATAAATAAAGGTGGACTGAGTCGCGGACTAGGTCGCTCTCTTTAAGACGTTCTCGGAACTGCCGGAAAAGTGCAAGCAGTATTGTTTCCGATCGCCTTCAGGATAAAACAGCCCTCTAAAAATATGATTCTATATTGCACATAGAAACGCTCAAAATACACTAATATTGCTCAGTACCTTTTTGATGTAAAATCGTGTGTTTAAAACTGTATCAAGCGGGTAGCTTAAATACTCGGAAAAAAAAGCTGTTATGCTCTCTGATTATGGAGAAAAAATCTAGAATAAATGGCATTCAATAGGAGATAAATCAGGGAATGATTGTTGACCAAATCAGATATTCAAAAAAGGAAAAACTGAAATAGAAAAAAAGGAAGACAAAAAACCCTTGAACAAAAATTCTTATATGGGCTAAAGCCCAACCATCCCCCACTAGAATTTTTGTAAACGTTATTACTAAGCAAATACATAAGGTCAGACATAAACAAAGGTGTCTTTCAACTTGAACCATTGTGTAGTGATAAATTTCAGATTTCACTAGAGTGACTCGTAGTCTTGAACTCTATCTCTGACAATTTACCACGTCATAACCTTTCAGAGTGTAGTTCTTGTAGCCCGTGCATATATGGTTATGCACGTCTATCCCGGTTTAATGAACGCTTTAGAGTTTTTGCCCTAAAACTCATAGGAAGCGGCCTCACTTCTACATTCATATAGGCAAGTCTATCAGAAGTACTCCTGTAGCTATGTACTTCACTCCATCTAGAGTATAGACATTGTTAAGAGTTTTTATTACCTCAACCTCGTATTGCTTCAGGATGTTTCATGTTTCACTTACATGATCTGATCTCTATTACATACAACTTGTTGTTACCCATTGAACCTATTTCTTGGGATCTCCAGTCTATAGGTTGGGTTACCATTATATTTAAGTCATCACTTTAAGGGCTTTAGTCCCATATTCTTTGCACTTTTCTGGATTTTATCTCTAGCTAATCCTTTCGTCAAAGGATCGGCTAGATTCTCTTCAGTGCGTATATGATCCACTCTAACAGCTCCTTTCGTGAACAAGTCTCTAATAGTGTTGTGCTTACGACGTATCTGTCGTTTCTTCTCGTTCTAGTAACGATTCTGAATCTTAGCACTAGCCGCGGTACTATCGCAGTGGATCAATACAGCAGGAATCGGTTTTTCCCATAAGGGAATCTCAGCTAACAGACATCTCAACCAATTTGCTTCTTCACTAGCTACTACAAGAGCTATAAGCTCAGCATCCATAGTACATTGAGCTAGAATAGTCTGTTTCTTAGACTTCCATGAAACAGGACCACCAGCTATATTGAAAATATAGCCATTAGTTGCCTTTGAATCATCAGATAAGGAATTCCAGTCTGAATCAGTGTATCCCTCAAGCACTGCTGGAAACCTCTAATAATGCAATCCAAGTTTCATTGTTCTTTTAAGGTATCCCATGACCCTTTCTATAGCATTCCAATGCGTCGTACCAGGGTTACAGGTAAATCTACATAATAATCCAATGATATATGCGATATCGGGTCTAGTACAATCAGTGGCGTACTGAAGACTGCCAATTATGCTAGCATACTCTGATTGTCTTACACTGTCTCCAGTGTTCTTAAAAAGCTTTATACTAGGATCATAGGGAGTACATGCAGTATCACAGTTAGAATAGTTATATTCCTTTAGAATCTTCTCGATGTAATGAGATTGATCTAAAGAAATTCCAAACTCAGATCTTGTTATCTGTATGCCAAGAATGACATTCGCTTCTCCAAGATCTTTCATATCAAAGTTATCACATAGCATAGACTTAACAAACTTCACCACATGTATATTAGAACCAAAGATAAGCAAATCATCAACATATAAACATATAATAGTTAATGCACCATTCTCAAATTTATAGTAGATACACTTATCACTTTCATTCACTTTGAAATCATGTGATACAACAAGATTATCAAATTTCTCATGCCATTGCTTAGGTGCCTGTTTCAAGCCATATAAAGACTTGTCTAATTGATGCGTGTTTTAGCACAGGGGTATAAAATAGTCAATATACGCACAGGGTCATCAATCACAGTATAAAACGTAAGTACGAGTATCGATCCACAGAGATCTTTGGGTCATTCGTTTCAGGGTTTAAGATTAAAGAGAGTCTAGTAACAAGAGGGTTTCTAAAGCAGGAAATAACAATGAATAAAGAGCAAGCAAGTAAACAAATTGTAACAGGCAGATTTGGGTGAGAACAAGGTTGTTCTCTGAGCACAAGGCTGGAAGAAGGGTTTGTAAGACAATAATAAAAGAGCACATGGAATGAGCATAGGGTCTAGCGCAGCACAGATCTCTTAGATCTAGGTCAAACTTGTTAATACGTGGTCAAGTGGTTCCCAAAAGTATCATTCTCCCACGTCTCCATGGCGAGAACGAATAAAAGGAAGGTGAAATAGCATCTCTGCGGACTTCCACCTAACTTGCACAGGCCTATGAATCGGAACAGGGTCACTCTGATCTCTCTAGAGTACCGTACACATCAAGCAAGGTTAACAGCCATCTCTAGCATATTATTTGCTTAACCTTGTAGTCTAGATCCAGATCTTGCCTATTTTCTCTCGAAATATAGACAAACCATGCATATATATCAAGGCCTTTAATATATAATGATCTCTTAAGCACAGATCTACAAGTTAACCACGTAAAAACAACTTAACAAAGATATTTAGAGCTCCGGCATTGCCTTCCCAGCTCACTCCATGCAAATAAAACTACTCACTACTCATAACGAAAGATCTATATCATAAACACCAAATAACATTCAAAATATAACTTTTGTATTAAAGAGATTCAAAGGGAAGAGCTCCCTCCTTCAATGGCAGAATACCAAGGAAGAAGAGGAAGAAACCCAGAAAACCGTACGAAAAATAAGAAAGGAAAATACAAAAGCTAACTTCAGAAAAGTTGGTGAAAAGATAAAGATAAAAGTGTATCAAAAAAGGGTGCTCTACAAGCAAAGGGGAACATTCCCTTAAATAGACAAACAAAGGGATGCCCTAATAAATGGCAATCCCCAAAATACCCAACAAAAGGACAAAGTTCTGACGCAAAAACAGAAAACAAAACAGGCGCGCGTCCTAGTGACGTCACCAGCATGACACGGGTCTTCAAAAGCATTTCTCCTCCCTGGCACATGCTACTCTCCAAGCACAGACTGCTTCTTTCCCAACTTAAGACTTCAAAATGTTCCTTTTCAGCACAGACTTCTCTCAACAAGCAATCAGACCTGCTCCAAAGCATTTATTAGCAAACAATACGAAAAAGAGATAAAAGATGCGAACAAATGCAATGAAACAACCCTAAAAACTATCAAAAAACCCGCACAGTCTGTGCACATCAAAATCCCCCACACTTGTGCTTTTGGCACATACTTCCGAACCTATGACTAGCAACCAAATCAAAGAGCTTTTGCTTACTCATACCAATTGGCATAGGAGTAGAATGAGAATTTAGCACAGATTTAGCACATTGGATTTGATTTTTGGTTAGATTTTCAATTTCATTTCAATTTTAGCGCATTGGCTACCCTTTTCAATCAGTTTCGGTTTCAAATTTGGGTCTAGTGGCATTAACCGAACATAAGCTTCGCTTTTGGGCTTCCACAAACTCATTAGAGACGGGCAGGGGGATTAACTTGGCACATCAACTACCCTATCCTCATTTATATACAGAGCTAAGGTAAAGCTGGTTGCATGCAAACATTAGTCTATGGCAATTGACAGAGACAAAAAGATAATCGATTAAATAATTTGCAGTTAAGTCCTTATCACTAGCGAGGATAACATATTTACAAGCTCTCGCGCACAGCCTACTCTAAACATCCTAACAGCAAGCTTTTAGCTAGAACAGGCAATAAAAATGAAAAAGTAAACGGCCTCATTCAAACTAACTACTCCCTCCCCCACACTTATTTCATTTAGTGCCCTCATTGAATGCAAAATATCAAAATTTAAACAGCATAAGGCACAGGGCAAACCAGCACAGCTCCACAGCAGCAAAAGCAATAAGTAAAATAGAAATGCATACCTGCTTGGAGAGGCAAAAACTACTAAGCTACAGGGGAAGAGGTTTCCCTCTGATCATCAAAGATAGAATCAGAGGAAGAAGCAGCTGCTTCGGGTTCAGAGAGAGCTTTCCTTTTATTACCAGGGGTTTGCTGCTCAGGCACAGGTTGTGCTTCAGATTTTGAGAGAGAAGGAGCAGGAGTGGACTCCCTTTTAGGTTGTCCCAGTGGTGTTTTTAAAACCACCTCAATCTCTGGATCAGAGACTTCCTGCTCAACAATTGGCTTCTTTGGAAAGAGCACTTGATCATGCATCTCAACCTTGCGCTGCAACTTAACAAAGGCCTCTGCAATTTCACGCAGGGTCATTGACATCAAATCTTTCACAGCAGTAGGGACAGCAACTTCTCCTTGAGGCAAAATCTCCACCTCATCCTCCTCAGGCACAGGCTCACAGCATTCCTTGTTCAGGATGTACTGATCTCCTTCCAACCTACAGATATTAATTGACCGCATCAAAGGACAATCAAAGGGGGACATCTCACACTTTTTGGTCAAAATGTGCCTGCTCGGAGAGAAAAATTTCCGGTTCTTGATCAAGGCAGTCACATAAGGAGCGATGGTCAAGGTTCCACCCTCTTTGGCAATCATGGAGTTCAAGTGCTTCCCAAACCAGTACCCAACATTGACCCTCCTGTTGTTCTCAACATACCACAACAGGAACAGGTCAGAGAGAGGCACAGTGCTGTGATTCAAACCTCTGGGGAACAGGGTGAAAGAAAAGAAGCGCTGCATGTATTTCAACAAAGGGGTCCTGATCTGGCTTGATTTAGAGACTCTGGAGTTGTAACGAGATCGGTCAGCAGAGATATGTGCCCAAAACTCAGCAGGCTTGAACTCCGGTGGAGGTTCGCACAGGCTGTTCCGGAATGACTCACTCATGGACTCTTCATCAGTCACAAAGCCAAAATCACAGTTGAACTCTTCCAATGTTCTCCTGCATTCAAAATTCATCACCTTGAAGCAATACTCCTTCTCCCTAGTGTGCTTGTTCACCACAATCTCAAAAGTGGACACCAACTCCACTGTGGGCTCCCAAAAACCATCCTCCCTAATGGCAATGAAGTTCTCAAAGCCCAGAACTTTCAACTTGCCCAACACATACTCATCCAAATCAAGCTCCTTCAAAGAATCAACACAGACAAAACGAGGGTTAAGGAAATCATAAGACTTATAAATTTCGAACTTTTCCCTATGAACATCGGATTGAAAGGTGAAAAGGGACTGTTGGAAAGGGGTGAGGTCATTTTGGTCCTGGATAAGAAGGGTTTTGGACTTTTTCTTGGGGTTAGCCTTAGCAGCAGAAGCTCTATTGTTTCTTTTTGGGGTACTCATGGCGAAAAACAGGGGTTAGGGTTTTGGAGAGAAAAGAGAAACGAAGAAGAAAGAGTTTGAGGGTTGTGAAAAGTGAAGTAAAGGAAATTAATCTCCTTTAAATAGCAAACTTAATCACGCACACCACTCTTCAACCGGTTAAAACAAAATCCAATCAAATCAAAATTTTAAAATTTGAAAATTAAAAAGGAAATAACATTTAACCTCTTTTACCCACTTACCACCTTTCTCGGACACGTGGAGAACAGGGCAGAGAACAACGGCACTTACCGGATTTGAGCGCGCGTGGAGAAGAAATTTCTGCCACGTTTCCCAAATTAGGAGGGTTACCTTTATGCACGCCTCTGATTTTTACCATTTTTAGCCAAATAAAATCCAATTTAAAAATTGAATCACCAAGTTAGGCCTTTTAGTCTTCCTGAAAAGTGGAACTCAGCGAAAGAGGTAAATTAAATTGCCTTAAACAAAATTCAAAGTCAAAAATTTTAACTTAACAAAATCTTGCAAAAACTACTAAGTCAAAACTCAGCACAGGTCCTCCCCCCCCCCCCCCCCCCCCCACTTAAAACGAAACTGTCCTCAGTGGAGTCGGGAAAAGAAAAGAATTGAAGACCAAACAACTAAAACAAAAAGAAAAACAAAAATAAAAGAAAAACAACTAAGTAACAGTGCTTCGTTTGGTGACAGAAGCTAGACACAGGGCTCCATGGTTGTGCTTCATGGAGGCTCAAACAAACGGAGTGAGGCAACCACAGCTGGCACAAGGGGTCCAGAATACACTTTCAAACGCTGGCCATTAACTTTGAACTGAGTTCCATCTGGATTAGACAGAAGCACAGCCCCATAAGGGAATGCTTGCGCAACCTCAAATGGACCAGACCACTTGGACTTGAGCTTTCCAGGAAACAACCTAAAACGAGAGTTAAACAGTAACACTTGTTGTCCTGGAGAGAACTCTTTCCTAGTCAACTTACTATCATGCAAAAGCTTGGTACGCTCTTTATAAAGTTTGGAATTTTCATAAGCGACCAATCTGAACTCATCTAACTCGCACAACTGTTGTTGTCTGTGCTTTCCAACACAACTGGGATCGAAGTTCAGAAATTGCACAGCCCAATAGGCTTTGTGCTCTAATTCTACTGGAAGATGGCAAGCTTTACCAAACACAAGCCTAAATGGTGACATACCTAGGGATGGCAACGGGTAGGGTACCCGCGGGTAGTGCCCTTCCCATACCCGTACCCATTAATTTTGGCATTTCCCGTACCCGTCCCATACCCTAACGGGTACACTTTTGCAATCTCATACCCTTACCCGTGTAAATAGCGGGTACCCACGGGTATCTACGGGTATCCATATCCGTTCATGCATAATATAGCTAACCATATTTTTTTTTTAAAAAAACATCTAATCCATACATAAATTTAAAAATAATTCCAAATCATTTAATAATGAATTTATTTGCAATGGACTGAACCAAATAATTGGCCATTATTATAAACCTAAACAAATTTTATTGAGTTATATATATATTATGTATATTTTTTAATGAGACGGGACGGGTACGTGTACCCATTACCCATTACCCTCAAATATATCACGGGTAACGGGTACCGGGTACCCTAGGGGGTAATCCCATACCCGTCCCGTACCCGTCACGGGTAGTGTTTTAAATCCCATCCCCGTCCCATACCCTTTTAGACCGGGTATGGGTAAACCCATTAGGGGCGGGTAGTGCCGGGTACCCACGGGTTGGGTACCCATTGCCATCCCTAGACATACCAATAGGAGTTTTGAAGGCTGTGCGATAAGCCCAAAGAGCATTGTCTAAGTGCTTTTGCCAATCGTTCCTAGCTCTACCAACAGTCTTTTCCAAAATTCTCTTAAGTTCTCTGTTGGAGACTTCCACTTGCCCACTAGTTTGGGGGTGGTATGGAGTAGCAAGCCTGTGCGTGACTCCATATTTGGTCATGAACTTCTCAAACTGAGCATTTTTGAAGTGAGTACCATTATCACTGATAATTGCACGGGGTACTCCATATCGAGCAAAAAGTTGCTTCAAATGCTTGACAACTATCCTAGCATCATTGGTGACAGTAGCAAAAGCTTCCACCCATTTAGACACATAGTCTACCATGACTAGGATGTACTTAAAACCATGGGAACTGGGAAAGGGTCCCATAAAATCGATTCCCCACACATCAAATATTTCACACACAAGGGTACCATGTTGTGGCATTTCATTTATGCGTGAAATACTGCCTGTGCGTTGGCAAGCATCACAGGTCTGCACAAACTTGTGCGCATCCTGAGAGATAGTAGGCCAATAAAAACCGGATTGTAAAACTTTGGCAGCCGTGCGTGAAGCACCAAAATGGCCACCAGCCTCTCTAGAATGACAATGTTCTAGAATGGAAGGCACCTCATCATAAGAGACACATCTCCTAATGACTTGGTCAGCACACAATTTAAACAAATAAGGGTCATCCCAAATAAAACTCTTCACATCAGACAAGAATTTCTTTTTCTTATGATAAGAGAACTCAACAGGCATATCACCACACACAAGGTAGTTTGCAAAGTCAGCATACCAAGGAGAGGAATAAACCTGTGCAGCATATAATTGCTCATCTGGGAAAGTTTCAGTGATAGCAGGCTGTGCAGCCTGAGGAACACCTTCAATTCTTGACAAGTGATCAGCAGCAAGGTTTTCAGAACCTTTCTTGTCTCGAATTTCCAAATCAAATTCTTGTAAAAGGAGCAACCATCTAATCAATCTTGGCTTTGCATCCTGTTTGGCAAAAAGATAGCGCAAGGCAGAATGGTATGTGTACACAATGACCTTAGATAAAACCAAATATGAGCGAAACTTATCAAATGCAAACACAACAGCAAGCAATTCCTTTTCAGTGGTAGTGTAATTGAGTTGTGCATCAGTCAAAGTTTTACTAGCATAGAAAATTGGGCGAAAATGTTTGTCAATGCGTTGACCAAGGACAGCCCCAACACAAAAATCACTAGCATCACACATGAGCTCAAAGGGAAAATCCCAATCAGGAGAGATAAGCACAGGGGAAGTAATCAACTTCTCCTTGAGTTGCTTAAAAGCAGTAAGGCAAGACTCATCAAAGGTAAAGTCAACTTCCTTGTGAAGCAAGGCAGATAAGGGTTGTGCTATCTTAGAAAAATCCTTGATAAAACGTCTATAGAAACCTGCATGTCCTAAGAAACTACGAACATCTTTAACACAAGTAGGAGGAGGCAGTTTTTCTATAACTTCTATTTTGGCACGGTCCACTTCAATTCCTTTGGCAGAAATTTTATGACCAAGCACAATGCCTTCTGTGACCATAAAATGACACTTTTCCCAGTTTAGCACAAGGCAAGTCTCTGTGCAACGTTTAAGCACAGACTCTAAATTCAAAAGACAAGACTCAAAAGATTTTCCAAAAACAGAAAAGTCATCCATAAAAATCTCTACGGTCTTTTCTATCATGTCATCAAAAATGGGTGTCATACACCTCTGAAACGTAGCAGGTGCATTGCACAGGCCAAAAGGCATGCGCCTATAAGCAAATGTACCATATGGACATGTAAAAGTGGTTTTCTCCTGATCTTTAAGAAAGACATGGATTTGGTAATATCCCGAATATCCATCTAAAAAGCAAAAGTAAACATGACCAGCAAGTCTTTCTAACATTTGATCAATGAAAGGTAAAGAATAGTGATCTTTTCTAGTTGCTTCATTCAACTTTCTATAATCAATGCATACTCTCCAACCTGTAACAGTACGAGTTGGAATAAGTTCATCCTTCTCATTCTTGACTACTGTGAAACCACCCTTTTTAGGTACAACCTGCACAGGGCTAGTCCAAGTACTATCAGAAATGGTAAAAATAATACCAGCAGCAAATAATTTCACAACTTCAGCATGAACAACTTCTTTCATTTTAGGATTCAACCTTCTTTGAGGTTGGACAGTAGGTTTATTGTTTTCTTCCATGAAAATCTTATGTTCGCACAGGGCAGGTGACAAACCTTTAACATCAGAAATTTTCCAAGCAAGAGCAGGTTTATTAGCTCTAAGAACTTCCAATAATTGTTCCTTTTGATCTAAGGTAAGAGCAGAAGAAATAATCACAGGTAACTTCTCATTGGACTCTAGAAAAGCATATTCTAGGTGAGAGGGCAATGGTTTAAGCACAAGGTCTGGTGGTTCTTCTATAGAAGGCTTCTGAAGTGGGGTGAGTTCCCATTTCATGTTCTGTAAAAAGGCACAAGTAGGTTGCACAATTCTCTGATATATTCAGGAACCAAACTTATCAAGGATAGGTTTAACTTCATCAATAGAGATCACAGGTTGTGTATCCTTAGATTCTAACACAGGGTGTGCAGAAGAACTTTCCTCAGAAATCTCCTCAAAAGTATCATAATCTTGAAGCTGATACCAAGGAATTCAGTTGTGGCATCAAGATAATAACATTGGTCATCACTAGAAGAAGAGTGCTTAAGAGCATCTTGAATCTTAAAAGTGACTCGTTCTTCATCAACCTTCAAGGTGAGAGAACCATGCTCAACATCAATGAGAGCTTTGGCAGTGGCCAAGAATGGTCTACCAAGTAAAATTGGGACTTGAGAATCCTCAGCAATATCCATGATAACAAAGTCAACTGGAAAATAAAGCTTATCAACCTTGACTATAACATCTTCAACAAAACCTCTAGGATACTTAATAGATCTATCAGCCAATTTCAAAGAAAGTTTAGTAGCAGGTGGTTCACCTAGTCCTAACTTCATGTAAACAGAATATGGCATCATGTTAATACTAGCTCTTAGATCACACAGGGCATTCTTAATATGCAAAGAATTGATAGAACAGGGTACGGTATAACTCCCTGGATCTTGAAGTTTGAGTGGCAGGTTCAAAAGAATAGAGGAACAAGCATTGTTGAGTTGCACAGATGCAACACTCTCCATCTTGCGCTTGTTTTGCAACATTTCTTTCATGAATTTGGCATACTTTGGCATCTCAACCAACATCTCAGCAAATGGGATATTGATTTCAAGCTTCTTCAATCTGTCAATGAATTTGGAATAGCTGGTTTCCAACTTGCTTCCTAGCAAACGACCTGGATAGGGCGCAGGTTGCTTATAAACAGGCACAGGGGGCCTTGGTACAACCACAGGAACAACGGGTTTGGTGGGAGGGCTAGGTTGACTAACAACAGTAGGTTCAGATTCCTCATCAAGTGAGATGGGAACAGGGGTAGGTATTGCACTATCAACAGAGGGTTGTGCAAATGATGGCATAGGCACAGAGGGCAACATGGTACCACTTCGTAGCTCAATAGCAAGCAAGGTCTGCTCCTTAGGATTATCCTCAGGTTTAGTGGGCAAGGCATTTTTGGTACGAGGGTTAACCATATTAGACAACTGGTTCATTTGAGTTTCCAAACCCTTGATGGACGATTGGGTTTGTTGCATGAATTGGGCCATCATCTCTTTCATAGATGGTTCTTTGTCAATAGGGATAGGATTGGAATGTGGGTTATGGCGATTTTGATTAAATTGCTGAGGGTTCTGGAATGCAGAGGGTTGTGCAGATGCACTGTTTTTGTGAGAATTAGGCATCCATTGGTAATTAGGCTTGTTCCAACCAGAGTTGTAGTTGGAAGGGTTGTGCTGATAAGGACGAGGATTACTGTTGATATAATCAACATGTTCAGGATTAGGTTCATTAGCAACACAATCCACAGATCTATGGTTTTCACCACAGTATGTGCAAACACAGGGTTGTGCAGGAGACACAGCAGCAACAGTTTGAGTACCCATTCGAGCAATCTGCTTGGTAAGTTCAGCCATTTGCATAGCCAATTGTGAAACAGCAGGGATAATAACAGGACTTGGATCATCAGGTTCATCCTTCTTGTCAAAGTGCCATTTGTAACTTTGAGAAACCATTTTCTCAATGAGAGCATACATCTCCGTAGCGGACATAGAATCTGGTTCACCATTAGCAACTGATTCAAAAACACTTTTGTTAGCATTAGTTAAACCATTATAAAACGTCTGCACCTGCATAGATAAAGGAATTTGATGGTTAGGAGCACGTCTCAACAAATCTTTAAATCTTTCCCAAGATTCAGAAAGGGATTCATCAGCTCTTTGCTGGAATTGTGAAACTTCATTCCTAAGCTTAATCAATTGCTTAGGATGGAAAAACTTAGTCAAAAAGTGTCTCTCAAGAGAGTCCCAAGAATCAATAGATCGAGGTTGACAGTTTTTCAACCATTGCTTAGCACGATCCTTCAAAGTGAAAGGAAATAGCTTAAGACGCATACAATCATCCGACACAGCCCTGTTCGTTTTAAAATTATTGCACATGTCAATGAAATCATGTATGTGGCTGTGTGGATCTTCATGAGGCAGTCCACTGTATTGCACAGCTGCTTGGAGCATGTGAATCATGGAGGCCTTAATTTCAAAAATATGAGCACCTTCATCAGGCACAACTATAGCAGAGTTGTGTCGATTAGCATTAGGAGCTTCAGTGTCCATCCATGGTCTAGCTGGATCCATGTGAACAATTTCAGGTTCAGGAATATTTAAATCTAGATTGTTATGATCAGTTTCAATCTCAATATCCAAGTTCGAGTGATTCTCAACGTTATGACTAAGCGTATTCTCATTGGCTGCCTGAGCTAAATGTTTTTGTAAACGTCTAGCATGACGAGCAGCTCCACTACGTTTCCTACAAGTCTTTTCAATCTCAAGATCGATAAGAAACTCAGGTAGAACAGATCTGTGCATAAACAAACAAAACAAGAAGAACAGTATCTACCAAACGTAACACACAAGTCAAGTTCTCAAAAATCTCAAATAAAACGAAAAACACCAAAAAGATCCCCGGCAACGGCGCCAGAAATTGATGCGTGTTTTAGCACAGGGGTATAAAATAGTCAATATACGCACAGGGTCATCAATCACAGTATAAAACGTAAGTACGAGTATCGATCCACAGAGATCTTTGGGTCATTCGTTTCAGGGTTTAAGATTAAAGAGAGTCTAGTAACAAGAGGGTTTCTAAAGCAGGAAATAACAATGAATAAAGAGCAAGCAAGTAAACAAATTGTAACAGGCAGATTTGGGTGAGAACAGGGTTGTTCTCTGAGCACAAGGCTGGAAGAAGGGTTTGTAAGACAATAATAAAAGAGCACATGGAATGAGCACAGGGTCTAGCGCAGCACAGATCTCTTAGATCTAGGTCAAACTTGTTAATACGTGGTCAAGTGGTTCCCAAAAGTATCATTCTCCCACGTCTCCATGGCGAGAACGAATAAAAGGAATGTGAAATAGCATCTCTGCGGACTTCCACCTAACTTGCACAGGCCTATGAATCGGAACAGGGTCACTCTGATCTCTCTAGAGTACCGTACACATCAAGCAAGGTTAACAGCCATCTCTAGCATATTATTTGCTTAACCTTGTAGTCTAGATCCAGATCTTGCCTATTTTCTCTCGAAATATAGACAAACCATGCATATATATCAAGGCCTTTAATATATAATGATCTCTTAAGCACAGATCTACAAGTTAACCACGTAAAAACAACTTAACAAAGATATTTAGAGCTCCGGCATTGCCTTCCCAGCTCACTCCATGCAAATAAAACTACTCACTACTCATAACGAAAGATCTATATCATAAACACCAAATAACATTCAAAATATAACTTTTGTATTAAAGAGATTCAAAGGGAAGAGCTCCCTCCTTCAATGGCAGAATACCAAGGAAGAAGAGGAAGAAACCCAGAAAACCGTACGAAAAATAAGAAAGGAAAATACAAAAGCTAACTTCAGAAAAGTTGGTGAAAAGATAAAGATAAAAGTGTATCAAAAAGGGTGCTCTACAAGCAAAGGGGAACATTCCCTTAAATAGACAAACAAAGGGATGCCCTAATAAATGGAAATCCCCAAAATACCCAACAAAAGGACAAAGTTCTGACGCAAAAACAGAAAACAAAACAGGCGCGCGTCCTAGTGACGTCACCAGCATGACACGGGTCTTCAAAAGCATTTCTCCTCCCTGGCACAGGCTACTCTCCAAGCACAGACTGCTTCTTTCCCAACTTAAGACTTCAAAATGTTCCTTTTCAGCACAGACTTCTCTCAACAAGCAATCAGACCTGCTCCAAAGCATTTATAAGCAAACAATACGAAAAAGAGATAAAAGATGCGAACAAATGCAATGAAACAGCCCTAAAAACTATCAAAAAACCCGCACTGTCTGTGCACATCACTAATCTACATACTTTGTGAGCCTGATCAGGAACGATAAAACCCTCAGGCTGACGCATGTACACCTCTTCTTCTAGTTCACCATTCAAAATTGCAGTTTTAACATCCATTTGGTGCACAACAAGATTACGTAAAGCAACAATAGCAATCAAAACACGAATAGATGTAATCCTAGTGACAGGCGAATAAGTATCAAAGAAATCAACATTCTCTCTTTGTCTAAAACCTTTGGCTACAAGACGGGCCTTATACTTGTCAACTGAACCATCAGGTTTCAGTTTCTTTTTGAGAATCCATTTACACTCTATAGCTTTGCAACCAGGTGGTAAGTCAACTAAATGCCAAGTTTTGTTTGACTCAAGTGAGTCCATTTCATCATTGATGGCTTCTTCCCAAAGGTCAGCATCTAGCGAGGTCAAAGCTTCTTGAATATACTTAGGATCCTCTTCTAATGCAAATGTACAAAAGTCAGGGCCAAAGTCTTTAGACACTCTAGGTCTTTTACTTCTCCTAGGTTCAGGTTCCTCACTTTCTTTCTGGACCATGGGACTAACAACATGCGTGATGCTAGATGAAGTACCCCCACTATTTCTCGAATTAAAAGGAAATCTATCCTCAAAGAAATCAGCATCATTAGACTCCATAATAACACGTGCATTCAAATCATAAAACCTATATGCTTTACTATTCACATCATACCCAATAAAAACACATTCATAAGCCCTACTAGCAAGTTTGACTCTCTTAGGGTCAGGAATTCTAACATATGCCAAACAGCCCCAAGTTCTAAAGTAAGTCAAGTTTGGTGGTCTGTTTTTCAAAATCTCATAAGGTGAGACTTTGCTCTTTGACTTAGGAATTCTATTTAACACATAGCATACAGTCAATAGAATTTCTCCCCACCAATGGGAAGCAGCACCAGAACTAAGCATAATATAAACAACAGATTCTGTAAGTGTCATATTCTTTCTTTCAGCTTTACCATTCATTTTAGGTGAATAAGGTGCAGTGGTCTCATGTATAATACCATGTGTTCTATAAAATTCAATAAACATGCTTGAACCATATTCAGTGCCTCTATCACTACAAAGTCTCTTAACTTTCCTATTGAATTGGTTCTCAACTTCAATAAGCAACAACTTAAACATGTCAAAAGCATCACTTTTATTTTTTATCAAGTATACAAACGTATAATCAGAGCAATCATCAATAAAGGTAATAAAGTAACGTTTATCATTCCTAGTCAACTTTCCATCAAGCTCACATATATCAGAGTGTATCAAATATAAGGGCTCAGAAACTCTATCAACAGATTTGTGAGGTGTCTTTTGTAATCTTTGCTTGGCTACATGCATCACACTTTGAGAAATCATTCAAACTTAACTTTGGAATTAAGCCTAAGTTACTCATATTCTTAATGATACGCTTATTAACATGACAAAAACGAGCATGCCAAACATTAAAAGAGCACAAAGAGTAAACAAAAACATTCACTTTATTAACTTGAACATTCAACTTAAACATTCCATGAGAAGCATAACCCTTTCCTATGAATACATTATTCTTAGTTAAAGTAAACAAATCAGCTCCTATAACATGAGTAAAACTAGCCTTGTTGAGAAGATAGCCCGAAATCAAGTTCTTCCTCATATCAGGAGTATGCATCACATCCTTCAAAGTGAGAACTTTTCCAGAAGTAAAGTTCAGTTCAAAATTACCAAGTCCAGCAACAATAGTGGTATGAGAGTCACCCAATAGCACTTTCTTATCATCGGTCACAACATTGTATGTCTTAAACATACTTCTATCATAACAAACATGACGGGTAGCTCCCGTGTCAGTCCACCATCCATCTGATCCACCTACTAGGTTGATCTCAGTTATCATAGCAACATAATTTGGTGGTTTCTCTTCAGTCAGGTTAACAGTAGCATTAGAGTTAGAGTTTGGCCTGTTCCTGCACTTACGTGTCATGTGACCTGGTTTCCCACAATTAAAGCATGAGAAAACAACATCATTTCTAGGTGGAACCTGCTATGTTCTATTTTGGTTCCTTTGAGGGTTCCAATTCGAGGTGTTGCGATTCTGGTTTGGTTTCCTGTTTTGATTCTTAAAGTTCTTTTGATTAGGTTTCCAAACAACATTGGTTTTCTTAGCAGTGTTGGAAATAACAAGCACTTCATCTTTCAAATCTTGTTTTCGAGCTTCCTCCTCAATTCGAAGACGAGTAATCAAAGTTTCCATAGTAAATTCTTTAGTTTTATGCCTTAAATCATTTTTAAAATCTTTCCATGATGGAGGCAATTTATCAACTAAAGGAGCAATTTGAAATTGTTCAGCAAGAGGAATACCTTCAAAGATGATCTCATGAGCAATCTTACCAAGTTCATGTGATTGTACCTCAACAGATCGTTCATCAGTCATTTGGTACTTGAGGTAGCGGCTAACAGTGTACTTCTTCAAGCTAGCCTCCTCGGTATCATACTTTCGTTGCAGCGCCTCCCGTATGTCCTTGGCAGATTTGTCCTCAGCACAATAATAATCATACAGATCATCAATTAAGCCATTCAGGATGTAGTTCTTACACAGAAAATCTGTTTCTGTCCATTTCTCAGCAGCACGTACATCGGGCTCAGGAGCATCATCAGGAACAACATGTTTTTCAGAGGTCAGAACAGAAGCTACCTTTTTAATGGTAAGGTAGAACAACATCTTTTGTTTCCAGCGGCGGAAGTAAGCGCCCTCAAACCTGAAAGGTTTGTTCAGTTCAGAACCACCAGTATTTTGTTCGACAGACATGGCAGAAAGAATCGTCTTAAAATTGTTGGAAATGGAACACAGAGTGTTAGAAATGGAACACAGAAAACTGTCAAACAAATAAAGGTGGACTGAGTCGCGGACTAGGTCGCTCTCTTTAAGACGTTCTCGGAACTGCCGGGAAAGTGCAAGCAGTATTGTTTCCGATCGCCTCCAGGATAAAACAGCCCTCTAAAAATACGATTCTATATTGCACAGTATAGAAACGCTCAAAATACACTCATATTGCTCAGTACTTTTTTGATGTAAAATCGTGTGTTTAAAACTGTATCAAGCAGGTAGCTTAAATACTCGGAAAAAAAGCTGTAATGCTCTCTGATTATGGAGAAAAAATCTAGAATAAATGGCATTCAATAGGAGATAAATCAGGGAATGATTGTTGACCAAATCAGATATTCAAAAAAGGAAAAACTGAAATAGAAAAAAAGGAAGACAAAAAACCCTTGAACAAAAATTCTTATATGGGCTAAACCCCAACAACAGAGTTATGGGGCATCTTTACTGGGTTAAACACAGCTATTGAGGTTGGTGCTAAAAGACTTGAGATTGAATCCGATTATGCTGAAGTCGTCTCCTTTATCAACAATGCTTGCCCGCTGCATCACCCCGCTCGAGTCCTAATTCGATCCAGCAGCTGCTGTCTGTTGGCCCTATCAAGAACAGAATCACCTAGAGGGGGGGGTCAATAGGTGTCAAAGTTGAAAACTGAAAATTTCTAAGTTATTTGAGAAACTTAATTTTCAGAGTCAAATTTCCTCAGAGTCAGAAGCTAGCTTACAGAAGTTGCTTCTGAGGGAAATTCTGCCTAGACACAGTTAGACTGTTTTCAGCAACAGAAGTTCTGATTTGAGAACTTCTGGACAGTCTTCTGAACAAAGACAATGATACTTTAGAGAAAATCTGTTTCAGCACTAAATATAAGCAAGTACACAGAAGCAAAAATAACAAGTATAAGAGGGAGAAAGAAGTTCAGGAGATCCAGATTGAACAATTCGATTTATCCAAGTTCGCCACAGAAGTCCTGTGACTACGTCTTGTCCCCTGAGGTCGCAGCCTACAGAGATTTTATAAATCCACTATTCAGAACTTTTATGGCAAGTTCAGAAGCTCCTTTACATCAACAGAACTTAAGCTAATTTCTCACTTAGTTCTGACTAGCCTAACAAGAGTTAAAGGATTTCCACCAGAACAAACAATACTCTGTTTTCTGGATTTCACACCCAACTCTAATCTCAACTAGATTTCTCTCTTAAAATCTAACTAAAGATCACAAACGATCTCAGTTTACAAGATTCCTATTATGAACTTGTTTTTCTTCACTCTCTCACTTTAACTAAGACTATGCTAAGAAAGATTGAGAATGGAAAAGTTGCTCTGTTTTTCTTGTTAGAACAGTGCGTTGAGATTTTGCTCGATGATCACGCGTGTGTTGATGCTTTGGAGCTTGGCTACTATTTATAGTGAATGAAGATGACCGTTGGCGAGTTTGAATCTTCAATAGAGATGACATCAGTTGTTGTAGCCGTTAATTTGTCAAATCTTCAAACGGTCTTCAAACACTTTGATTCCGTTATCCTTGTTCTTTAACTCAATCCGGTAAGTGATTTGAAATCAAAGATGAGGTTGACTGGAATCATTCTTCAATTGGATCAACAAAGGGTAGACAAGGAAATTCTGGTTTCTTTTAAACAGACAGGCGCGCTCCATTAGAACAGCTTTTTGAACTTTTGGCGCCTCGCATTGAATGCAAGTGTCAGAGCATTAAATGCTCAAACAGAACCCGTGACTTAGCATTCAGAAGCTAATTTCCAGTTGTCTAGACTTCTGATCAAATTGGCAAAACTTCTGATGCCAAAGAACTTCTGAGGAGAGCTTTAGCAGACTTCAGCTTCAGAGCGGAGTATCCATCTTCTGAGTTATTGAAACTCTGACTTCAGCAAATTGATCTTCTGAGTTCTTTAGACAATCCAGAAATGATTCATTCAGCACCTGCTGAGCAACTTACACATAGACTAAGTAAACAAAAATTATTAGTCAATAGTAAACTATATGTAAGGGAGTATTAGGTTTTCATCTTCTGAAACGTTTGGACATAATCAAAACACATAGGGTTCATCATTCTCCCCCGTTTTGGTTATGGACAAACCGTGGTCAGAAGGTTAAAGAAAACATGAGGTTTAGAAAAAGACTTCCTGATACGAATGTTTCATAACTTCTGAGTAAATTAACTCCCCCATTTTAGTGTAAATGGTGAACTTCAGCAATCTGTAAAACTTAGGCATGACTTAAGATCAAGTTGTTAGAGTTCAGTGAAGTATAATTTACTAAATCAAAAAGAAACATAAGCAGAAAAATAAGAAGTCAGATACACAAGAAAGTATAAGAAGGATTCAGTGTATATAAGTTCATCAGAAGACAACATAAGAAACAAAATAATCAGAAGAGCAGAAAAAGTCCTAAGACAAAAACTACCCAACCCAGAACCTAGCTACGAAGCTTAAGTCCTAAAAGATTACAAGTTCCTAGGTTTCTTCTGAGGAGGAGGAACAACACTAGAACCTTCAGCAACACTTGATCTCTTCTGACCAGACTTCTCCCCCGTTTGACCAGAACCAAGAGCAACACCCAGAGCACCCTGAGATTTCAATTTTTGCTGAACATTCAGTGCAGTCTGATATTGCTGAGGAGTTGGTCTCACAGTATTGATCAAATCCATTCTTCTTCTGAAGTCATCATCAATGGTCTTCATATGATCAAAGGTCTGACCAGACATAGGTCGCTGTCTCTGAACATCTTCCAGAAGGAGCTTGATCAACCTATTGTTAGCATACACAGCAGCAGTAAGATGCTCATTCTGAATATAAGTCTGTCCTCGAACAAACCTATAACAATTGTGAAGAGTCTTCTCTTGTTCTCGTGCTTGAGTGTGCATAACCTTCAGAAGTTCAGTAAGCTCAGCAATCTGTGCGTTCTGAGCAGATACAGCAGACTCAATGTTGGAGAGTCGATTGTTGAGATCAGGAGTGATGTCATATACAATCTTAACAGCCCCTGAAGATGATGAACCTTGAGCAGAAGATTTCACTTCTCTCAGAATGTGATTGGCAGTACTTTGTAGGTCATCAATCTTACTTGGGAGCATCTTCTCATGAGCCTCATAATGCTCGTTTGCTTCCTTGACTTCTTCTGTCAATATCTCCAAATTCTCATTGACCTTCAGAGAAGAAGCAAGAGCAATGTTATCCAGTGAAGGAAGAGTCAGAGCTAATTCTCTCAATTTGTACAGCTCTTCATAGGTAGCTAGATGAAGTGTAGAAAGATTGCGTATGTAAACAGAAGGGTCCTGCATTTGAAGCATAGTCATGAGCTGCAGGTTCTGAGCTTTCAAAGAATGTAATTCTTGCAGCACAATGCCCTGAGCATACATGTCAGCAGCAGAAGTCCTTTGCCCCATACCAGCAAATCTATTCAGCAGTTCATCAGAGCCACTCTGACTCATTCTTCTCAACTCCTCAACACCAGGAGCACCACCAGCTTCGGATATACCAGAAGCTCTTCCCATGAAGCCAAAACTACCAAACCTGGTATCCAGATCATCCTGATTCATGTGTTTGCGCAGGAAGTCATAGTTGGATGACAACCCAGCAAAGCAAGAAGTAGTGGAGGAGGTAGTTAAAGGATCACACACAGGAGGTGCATGTCCAGAGGTTGAGGGAGGAGGTATAGAAGTGGTTGAGGTAGGGATAGTATGAGTGGTTGAGATGGGAGGTAGGGTGGATGGTAGTGAGAAAGATGGAGCAGTAAATCCAATTGATGGACTTACAGAGGAAGTAGTGGATGTGGCTATGGAATCTGTGAAGATGGGAGAAGTGTTTAGATTCACTTCTGAAAAGGATCCAGAAGGAGGAATAATTGGTGGAGGTACAACCTCAGAAGTTGAAGTTGTAGGAGGAATGGAAGTGTGAGAATCACCAACTTCTGTGACAGAAGGTAGTGAAGGAGATGGATGAGGAGTATGAGGAGAGGATGGATGAGAAGTATGAAGTGGAGATGGAATAACCTGTTCAGAGAGGTTTGGATCATATGTGGAAATGGGCTCAGCAAAGATATGAGCCATTCTGAACAGCGTTTCAGAAGCATCTCTTTCACCAGGATTTCTCCCTTGACCCAGAAGAACGTTATCCAGAAAATCATCAGTGTCGATGTTTTCAGCAAAGTTCATAGCATTCTGAATGATAGTATCAGGCTCTTGATCACTATCTTCAGTCAGTTCTTCAATAATAGGAGCATCAGCATCCTTCTCAACAGACATATCCATCATGTCTTCGTCATCAACCAAGTCCTCTTTTTCAGGAATTGATTCTTCCAGTTCAGTACTCGAAGCAATAGAGAAGTCCTTTTTGATCAGAGACCTTCTCTTTGCTGACATCTTCTTCTTGGGGATCCTTCTGGAGAGAGGAATATCTTCAGAGTCCTTATCCTCTTCAGTAGCCTTTGAGCTAATCCGAGTAGAGAGAGAGATATTCTCAAGCTCTTCTCCTTCTTCTGAAGCCTCAACATTCTTTGAGAACTCCACATCCTCAAGTTCAGCAGCACATGCAATAATTCTTGCATCAGCCTTAGCCTTTGCAGCAATTTCTCTTTCAGCTGCTAACTTGTCTTCTGTTTGCTTCTATTTTCTCTTCTTATCAGCAAGAGCCACAACCCTTGCAACTTTCTCAGCTTCAGCAGCCTTCTCTCTTTCAGCAAGGCGTGCGTCCTCAGCATCCTGAGCTTCCTTCTCAGGAACATCCTTTGGCTTCTCAGCAACAATCTTGCCAGAGGGTTCAACACTGGTTGTTGTTTGAACCATCGTGGGAAGAGGTTCTGAGACAACCACCTTCTCAACAGTCAGGACCAACTTACTTGATCCCTTCTTTCCCTTGCCCTTCTTGGCAGCATTCTTCCCTTTATGTACAGCAGCCTCAACAATTTCCTTCTGAGCAATACTCACAGAGGAGCCCTTCTCATTCTTCTTCGGAGTCACACCAAAGCTAAGGTTCCTGAAGGTATGCATCTTCAGAACCGTACTCCTACTTGTAACACCTTCTCCTGAAATCTCAACAGAGGCTGCCTCAAACAACCTAGTCAGGAGTGAGCCATATGCTAATGCACTCACGGTAGTTACATTCTTCATCTGTCTTATCAGCAAGGCAGGTAAGTTGATCTTCTTCTGGTTGACCAAATGCCACATAAACACGCTTTCCCTGTTGGAAACACAATTAACTCCTCCAGCCTTCGGAAGGAAGACATTAGTTGCCAAATAGTGTGCCCACCTCTGGTGCTGAGTGAGCCAGGTGGCATATGTTTCCTTGGCACTTAGATCTGGTCTAGCCCAGTTTGCTTCTGTAAAACCATCTGCTGAACCATCATCACCAATGATGATTCCTTCATCATTAATACCAATCACTTGAGAAATAGAAGCCCTGCTGACCTCAATCTCAACTTCACCGACTACTGAGTGTAGAACATCCTCCTCATTTGAAAAGAAATGTAGGTTCTGATAGAATTCGGTGACTAACTTAGGATAGATAAATTCATCGAGAGAAACGAATGAATTCCAGTTTTGAGCACTAAGCCATTTGGAGATAGGTTCAGTGGATTTAACTTCATCATCTAGGAACCTAGAGGTGAATACCCTAGATTCGCTAACTTTCTTTTTGGATTCAGTGGTAAAGATGTGAGTGACAGTGATTTCTTGAGCCATTTTTGAAGATATAAGAAATTAGGTTAAGATTTTAGAGAGAAGAGAACACAGAAAATCTATGGAAATTCTAATAGCAAAGAAAATGAGAGTAAAAACTTCTAAGTATGGAAAACTCTTATTTATACCCAAACAAGAAACCGTTCCAATTCAAAAAGCAACTAAACACCGTTTAAAAGGGAACAGATAACCGTTAACCACAGAACAACGCCGTAAAATGCAGTAGATAACGCATGCTTAAATGTCAAATCATGATTAGAATTAATTATTACTTAATTATCTTAAACGATTAATCACTTAAGATACACAGAAATAATTAAACTAAGTTATTGAAGTGGATAAGTCATACCAATGCCTTCTCGTAAGTTGCTGAAAGAAATACCAGCCAGAGGCTTAGTAAACATGTCAGCAAGATTATCTTCAGAGGGAACATGAGTAATGATAATATCCTTCTTCAGAACATGATCTCTCAGAAAGTGATGCCTAATATGAACATGCTTCATCCTGCTGTGCTGAATAGGATTCTTTGAAAGATCAATTGCACTCTTGTTATCACAGTAGATTGTAATAGTTCCAGGGATGACTCCATAGTGAGCAATTTGTTGCTTGATCCAGAGCATCTGAGAAACACAACTTCCAGCAGCAACATACTCAGCTTCAGCAGTTGAGAGAGCCACAGAGGTTTGCTTCTTGCTATGCCAGGAGACTAGGCACTCCCCCAGAAAATGACAACCACCAGAAGTGCTGACCCTTTTCAATTTATCTCTACCATAGTCAGAGTCTGTGTATCCTATAGGAGTGAAATCAGAACTACAGGGATACCACAAACCAGCTTCTGGTGTGCCTTTAAGATATCTGAGAATTCTTTTGACAGCAACATCATGAATTTCTCTTGGCTTTGATTGATATCTAGCACAAAAACACACAGCAAAATGTATATCTGGCCTGCTGGTTGTTAGGTATAAAAGAGAACCAATCATACCTCTGTAGGTTTTTATATCTACAGGTTTACCAGCTTTCTCTTCATCATCAATGTCTTTGCTGACATCCATTGGAATATCAACAGCATTAGAGTCCATCATGCCAAATTTCTTCAGCACTTCTCTAGTGTACTTGGCTTGATTGATAAACACACCATCATTACTTTGCTTGATCTGAAGTCCTAAGAAGAAGGTTAATTCTCCCATCATAGACATTTCAAACTCAGCCTTCATGTGGTCACTGAACTCTCTGCACAAAGATTCATTAGTAGCACCCAATATAATATCATCAACATATACCTGAGCTATAAGGATGTCCTTGTTCTTCTTCAGAGTGAACAGAGTTGTATCAACACAGCCTCTGACAAATCCCTTAGACAGAAGGAACTTTGTCAGTCTCTCATACCAAGCTCTGGGAGCTTGTTTCAGTCCATACAATGCTTTCTTCAGCATAAACACATGATCAGGAAACTTAGGATCTTCAAAACCAGGAGGTTGAGATACATAGACTTCCTCATCAATGTAACCATTCAAGAATGCACTTTTCACATCCATTTGAAAGAGCTTAAAACCTTTGTATGATGCAAAAGCACATAAGATTCTAATGGCTTCTAATCTTGCAACAGGAGCAAAAGTTTCACCATAATCTATGCCTTCTTGCTGACTGTAACCTTGAGCAACAAGTCTTGCCTTGTTCCTCACAACATTTCCAAATTCATCAAGCTTGTTCTTCAGAACCCATATAGTTCCAACAACCTTTATGTTGTTAGGTCTGGGAACCAAAGTCCAAACTTCTGACCTTTTGAACTGGTCAAGTTCTTCTTGCATTGCCATTAACCAGGAGTCATCATCAGCAGCTTCATAGAAGTCCTTGGGTTCCAGAAGTGACACAAAAGCCACATTCCCCATGTATCTTCTGAGCTGAGCTCTGGTCATGACAGGATTATGAACAGAGTCAATTATGTTCTCTAAGGAATGATTCCTATGAGTTCTAACTTCTCTTGGTACATCCAATGAGTCTTCTGAAACCTGTTCATCATTTGTTGAATCAAAAATAGGAGCATCTTCTGGAAGGAAGTTGACTTCTGGAGTAGGATTCTCATTTTGAGCTTGTTCAGCAACAGGAGGAACCACTTCAGCAGCTCTGGGAGAAACATCTTCTTCTTCAACAGGAGATGTAACTTCAGGAGCTTGAACTACATCTTCATCAGGAGCTCTACTATCTGCAGGGTTAGTCTCATCAAACTGTACATGAACAGATTCATCTAAAGTTTGAGTCCTCTTATTAAAAACCCTATATGCTTTACTATGTGTTGAGTAACCAAGAAAAATGGCCTCATCTGCCTTTGAATCAAACTTTGAAAGATATTCTTTTGTATTCAAAACATAACACTTACAACCAAAGGTTCTGAAATAACTTATTTTAGGCTTTCGACCTTTCCAGAGTTCATAAGGGGTCTTGTTCAGAATCCTTCTGATTAGCACTCTATTCAGAACATAGCAAGCTGTGTTCACAGCTTCTCCCCAAAAGTACTTAGGAAGCCTTCTTTCATTGATCATAGTTCTGGCTATCTCAACCAGAGTTCTATTCTTCCTTTCAACTACCCCATTTTGTTGAGGAGTTCTGGGAGCAGAAAAGTTATGATCAATTCCCTTGGTTTCACAGAATTCTTCAAACCTAAAGTTTTTGAATTCTCCACCATTATCACTTCTGATATGAACAACCTTTTCATTCCTTTCATTCTCAAGTTTCTTTATCAGAACTGAGAAACATCCAACTGACACATCTTTGCTAGACAGCAAGATGACCCAAGTGAATCTTGAATAGTCATCTACAATGACAAAGGCATACTTCTTTCCACCCATGCTCATTGGTTGAACAGGGCCAAAAAGATCCATATGAAGTAATTCCAAAGGTCTTTTAGTTGAAATGACTTTCTTAGTTTTAAAAGAGCTTCTGGATTGTTTACCAGATTGGCAAGCATTACATAAATGATTCTTTTTAAAACTAATTTCAGGCAGACCCTCAACCAATTGATTTCTAGCTACTTTGGCCAGAAGGTCCATGCTCACATGAGCAAGTCTTCTATGCCAGAGCCAGGAGGTATCCTCTTTGGACATCAAGCATATATTTTTGCAAAGATTCTCAAGATTCAGCATGAAAACATTTTCAACTCTAGGAGCAGTTAGAATAACTTCCCTTGACTTACTGTCCAAGATTTTACATCCAGAGGAGCTGAAGACAACATCTCGACCTTTATCACATAGTTGTGCAACACTCAGAAGATTGAACTTCAGGCCTCTGACTAGGGAGACATCTTCGATCGGAGGATTAGTTCCTATGGATCCAGAACCAAGTATCCTTCCTTTCTGAGCATCTCCAAAGCTGACTTTTCCACCTCTTTTAGGATCAAATGTGATGAATGCTTTTTCATCACCTGTCATATGCCTTGAGCACCCACTGTCAATGTACCACAGCTTTGACATTGATGGAGCACTCAGAGCCACCTGTAACACAATCAATTAGTGACAGGTACCCAATCCTTATTGGGTCCTTCAGAGTTAGATTTCTCTTCAGCAGGTTTTAATGATATCTCAGATTGCAAGAGGTTTTTAATATGGTACTTGCAATCCTTCAACCAGTGACCATCACTCTTGCAAAGTTTGCAAAAGGGAGGGTTCTTGGATCTTTCCCTTTGCTTCTTGGGAGATTTCTTCTTCTTCTGAGAAGGACCAACATCTTCAGAGGCCATAACAGCACTCTCAGAGGTACCAACATCAGGAGGAGAAGCTATCTCTTTCAGAAGAGAGGGAGTGACAGGTTTCTTCTTCTTCTGGGATTTATCACTTCCCAGAGGCAGCTTTTCCTTGCCTTTGACTTTAGAGCCATCAGCAGGAGTGCTGAACTGTTGACACAGTTTTTCTTCTAACACTTTCATGTTAGAATAAACTTGAGTAAACCTAAGAAACTTGTCAGCCTCACTCTTGTCCAATTTCCTTTTCAGGTACTTGAACATACTATAGAGTTCTTCAAGAGAATCAAAGATATTTTGTTCAGAAGATATGTTTACCTCGGAATCATATGTAGCATCAGGAGGTGCGGAAGTTTCTCCTGTGACATCTTCAGAAGTTGGCTCATCAATAGCCATAAAACAAATCTGAGCTTGCTCTTCCTTTTCTTCAGGATCACTGCTGGTCTCAGAGTCTGACCAGGCAGCCAGCATAGCTTTCTTGAACTTTTTCTTATCTTTCTTCAACTCCGGGCAATTAGGCTTAATGTGTCCCGGTTGCTGACATCCATAGCACACAATAGGCTTATTTGGATCTCTCTTGAACTTTTCACCAGAATCAGGAGTTTTCTTGTCAAAGCTCCTGAAAGGCTTCTTGTAGTTTCCACCTCTGCCTTTTCTAAAGGCCTTCTTGAACTTCCTGGTCAGCATGGCCAGTTCCTCATCTTCAGAGGATTCTTCAGAAGATTCTGCTTTCAGGACTACTCTTTTTCCTTCTGACCTTTCTCTTAGGTCATGATTCTTTAATGACATCTCATGGGTAATTAGAGACCCAATGAGCTCATCATACAAGTAATAGCTCAAATCCTGAACTTCTTCAATAGCAGTCTTCTTGGCTTGCCAAGACCTTGGTAAGCTTCTGACAATCTTCTTCACTCGATCAGATTCTTCAATATCCTTTCCTAAACTCTTCAAGTCATTGACTATCTTGGTGAATCTAGAGTTCATGTCTGAAATAGATTCTTTATCAAGCATTTCAAATAAATCATATTCTCTCATGAGTTGGTTGACTTTAGATTGCTTCACTTTTCCTGTTCCTTCATATGTGACTTCCAGCTTGTTCCAAATGTCCTGTGCAGTTTCACAAGAAGAAACTTTGTTATATTCAGTAGCTGTAAGTGCACAATGCAACATATTTATTGCTGAAGCATTAGTTTGGAGTTTTTTCAGAATGTCATCTGTGTATTCTCTCTGAGGAATAACAACATCCCCTAAACCTTGTTCCATTCTGGTGGGAATGAAATCACCATTAGTGATGACATACCAAGCACTCATGTTCTGAGCTTGGATGAAGTACATCATCCTTTTCTTCCAGTATGAGTAGTTGTTGCCATTAAATAATGGAGGTCTAGTAGTGGAAGAACCTTCTGGAACTATGAAGTGAGAAGAAGTCTCAGGCTGGTGTCTACTAGCCATCTCTATTGATTCTGATAGGATCTTACACTTAGATTGTTAGATCATTAGTAAATATGCGAAGTAACCTGGCTCTGATACCACTTGTTGGCCTTATCAAGAACAGAATCACCTAGAGGGGGGGTGAATAGGTGTCAAAGTTGAAAACTGAAAATTTCTAAGTTATTTGAGAAACTTAATTTTCAGAGTCAAATTTCCTCAGAGTCAGAAGCTAGCTTACAGAAGTTGCTTCTGAGGGAAATTCTGCCTAGACACAGTTAGACTGTTTTCAGCAACAGAAGTTCTGATTTGAGAACTTCTGGACAGTCTTCTGAACAAAGACAATGATACTTTAGAGAAAATCTGTTTCAGCACTAAATATAAGCAAGTACACAGAAGCAAAAATAACAAGTATAAGAGGGAGAAAGAAGTTCAGGAGATCCTGATTGAACAATTCGATTTATCCAAGTTCGCCACAGAAGTCCTGTGACTACGTCTTGTCCCCTGAGGTCGCAGCCTACAGAGATTTTATAAATCCACTATTCAGAACTTTTATGGCAAGTTCAGAAGCTCCTTTACATCAACAGAACTTAAGCTAATTTCTCACTTAGTTCTGACTAGCCTAATAAGAGTTAAAGGATTTCCACCAGAACAAACAATACTCTGTTTTCTGGATTTCACACCCAACTCTAATCTCAACTAGATTTCTCTCTTAAAATCTAACTGAAGATCACAAACGATCTCAGTTTACAAGATTCCTATTATGAACTTGTTTTTCTTCACTCTCTCACTTTAACTAAGACTATGCTAAGAAAGATTGAGAATGGAAAAGTTGCTCTGTTTTTCTTGTTAGAACAATGCGTTGAGATTTTGCTCGATGATCACGCGTGTGTTGATGCTTTGGAGCTTGGCTACTATTTATAGTGAATGAAGATGACCGTTGGCGAGTTTGAATCTTCAATAGAGATGACATCAGTTGTTGTAGCCGTTAATTTTTCAAATCTTCAAACGGTCTTCAAACACTTTGATTCCGTTATCCTTGTTCTTTAACTCAATCCAGTAAGTGATTTGAAATCAAAGATGAGGTTGACTGGAATCATTCTTCAATTGGATCAACAAAGGGTAGACAAGGAAATTCTGGTTTCTTTTAAACAGACAGGCGCGCTCCATTAGAACAGCTTTTTGAACTTTTGGCGCCTCGCATTGAATGCAAGTGTCAGAGCATTAAATGCTCAAACATAACCCGTGACTTAGCATTCAGAAGCTAATTTCCAGTTGTCTAGACTTCTGATCAAATTGGCAAAACTTCTGATGCCAAAGAACTTCTGAGGAGAGCTTTAGCAGACTTCAGCTTCAGAGCGGAGTATCCATCTTCTGAGTTATTGAAACTCTGACTTCAGCAAACTGATCTTCTGAGTTCTTTAGACAATCCAGAAATGATTCATTCAGCACCTGCTGAGCAACTTACACATAGACTAAGTAAACAAAAATTATTAGTCAATAGTAAACTATATGTAAGGGAGTATTAGGTTTTCATCTTCTGAAACGTTTGGACATAATCAAAACACATAGGGTTCATCACTGTCTTCCCTCAATTATTCCAAAATTTCGCATGTCTTTCGAGAAGCAAACAAATGTGCAGACTTCCTCGCTAATAAAGCTACTACCTCGCCTCTGGGTGTCATCCCTCTGCATTTTCTTTTAGATGATTATAATGGAGCTCTGCTCCCCCCGTTTAGTTGCTACATAGCCTTTGCTCTCTTTGCCGCTCTTTTTTTGTTTGTTTCTTTTGCTTGTCTTGTAACAAAAAAAAAATCAAGAAAATACACTTCAATATTTAAATACATTTGGGCTTGGTTTAGGATTTAATGAGTTGGCTAATAAGTTTAAAATTATTTGATTGTTGAGCTTGCAACACTTTATTTTTGGCTGTACAAATGATTAATTTTTTTTTGGCCCAGTTTGATATAAAATTTATTGAGCCGACCCGAACTTGTATGGGTTCGGTCTTGGCTGGCTTTATTCAGTTTAAAGTTTGAACCGTAAAAAAAGTAAATCGGACCGGTTCGTTGTTGGTCTGACCAACCGATTTATTAGTTTTCAACGGTTCTAATCTGTTGACAAAACCGTAAAGAAATCGACCGACTAAACCTTTGATTCTGGTTGGACCCGGTCCGGTTTTAAGAACCATGTTATTTACACATTCACCGTTATTACCAATTAGTAGCGTAAGTTTTAAAGACAAAAAAAAAATACAACAATAAAGGACAATAGTTATTTACAAGTTATATATCTTCATTACAAAAATAAATATATTATATCATCAACCACCAAATTAACAATAATAATAATAATTCAGTAACACTTTTTTATATAAAAATAACTTTTCAATTGTTATACAAAATTTTGGTTCCAGGTACTGAGAGTCTTTGTTGTGTACCAACATTTATATAGGTGTGAGCGTAAGTGGTCGCTCATAGCGGCTTTAGCCTTCTTTGACTAGACTCGCCACCCGGCCGACCGGAAAAAATGTACGAACCGGTTTTTGTACCGATTGTTTTGTAAACCAGAGATTCTATTTACGTTCGTGGATACAACTTATTAATTCCGACATTCCAGGGCCCAGAGGATCTATAATGCAGCCTAACAGTTTATTATATTGACATTTAGGATTATCACACAGAAATATTTAAGTACACAAACATTTGTACGGTAAACCGCCGGGTGACATGGTACAAAACCCTCAGAAGCTTACCCTCGTCGCGTGCCAGTGATTGCTCGCGAACTGATGCTCGTTGAAGAACGGAGACCTTTTCAGGGAGGAACCTTGGGGGCCGGAGTTGCGTAGGGTGTCCTCCGGATAGTAGCTAGGAACAAGACTTAGTCAGCTCTAGCGGGGCTGCGAGTGATGCCTAGGTGTGGAAATTTTGATAAAGGGGGATATATCTTTGGTGGTCGTGAGGACCTTTTCTGGGAATATTTTTTAGGAAAATACTCTCGAGCTCGGACTCTAGCGATTCTTTTCTTGTATCAGAGGCAACTTTTGGCAACAATGGAGGCAACTTATATCGGGTCAAGAATCGCTTTAGAACGAGCTAGAGAGAGAGGAGAATGAGTGTTTGTTGGTGAAAATTATGAGAAATCCGGGGGGTATTTATAGGGTAGCTTGTGACCATATGGTCCCATTTTAGTGACCGTACGGTCACTTGCTCGCCCGTCTCAGATCCAAATTTGGATCTGAGACGGGCTTCCCACAAGGCCCGGCCGGACCTTTCAAGGCCCGGCCAAAGTCGTTTGGAATTTAGTACACGTGTCACTTTCTGATTGGACCGCCCAGCCACGTGGCAGATAAGGATTGGATTTTGTCTGCCACGTGGCAGTGATCGTACGGTTAGAAGAGATGTGACCGTACGGTCACAACAAACAGTGTTGTGACCGTACGGTCCCTAGTGAATAGCGTTTTTTACCGTACGTCGTTTCGTGATCGAGGATTTTCTCATAAGCATGAAAGTGCCACACTCATGGTCCCGAGGAGTAGGTGGAAGAGGTTACATCCCTGAAAACGTGATCCGTTCTCCAACAAGTATCAGTATTTGAGCAGCTGGCGCGACGAGGAGCTCATAGATTGCTTTCATCATCGGGTTCGAAAACCAGTGCTTACAGTTTGCCCCTCGCTTATTTGGGAGTGCCTAAGGCGATTACATCATCTTGTAAGACCCGTTGGGCAGTCTTAATGAAGCGAAACAAGACATACTTCGTGTGTGCTCGTGTTTTTCGAAAGTGAGTTTAGAGAACTTACCTGCAGTTTTGGCCTCCGGCGTCGTGTTTTCTATAATCTTACTATAAGGCCGATCAATTGTTTTCCACGAGTAACTCCTGCAGTCTGGGCCTCCGGCGTCGTGTCTTCTATAATCTTACTGTAAGGCCGATCAACTGTCTTCCACGAGTAACTCTTGTAGTCTGGGCCTCCGGCGTCGTGTTTCTATAATCCTGCTCTGAGGCCGATCAACTACTTCCATAGTACCTCGAGTTTGATCCGAGGATTTTTTCGTAACTTCTTATAGCACCCCGAGCCTAGCCCGAGGATTTGGTAACCTCCGTAGCACTCCCTCGAGCATGACGCGAGGATTTAGTAACCTTTCGTAGCACTCCCTCGAGCATGACCCGAGGATTTAGTAACCTTTCGTAGCACTCAGCAACCTTTCATAGCACCTCGAGCGTGATCCGAGGATTTAGTAACCTTTTCGTAGCACTCAGTAACCTTTTTATAGCACCTCGAGCGTGATCCGAGGATTTAGTAACCTTTCGTAGCACTCAGTAACCTTTTCATAGCACCTCGAGCATGATCCGAGGATTTAGTGACCTCTTCAGTTCAGTTCTCCGCCCTCTTTCCTCGGATGATGTTGGACACTTTGTCCTACCAGTCTTATCCGAGTGTTGGTGGCTTCGTCCCGAGGTTGATCAACTGTGTCCCAGTATCTTTTCTCTTTCGCTCTTGATCTTTAGTTGATTCGGGGTTCCTGGCAGCATTCCTCCTTAACCCAAGTCATGCCCCATTTTGTGACTGCCCCAGTGAAGTTCTTAGGTCCTGACATCCTTGATAAGTTCGGGGTGCCCCACGGTGCTAGTGGTCCGACGTTGCCCCGGTGTACTGTTTATGCGGTGGTCCGGTATGATCCTTTGTCCTCTGTAGCCTTGATTCGTCACGTGAACCTCAGACGTAGCGATATATAGCTTCGGGGTCATGTTGATCTCGGGAACACAAAATTTTCTGGGGGAGATAGTGTGACCGTATGGTTAAGGGTCTGGTAACCATACGGTCACATGAGCTGTCTGTATTATCTTTTATACAGCAGCCTCTTCCCCTCATATTCGCACCGACAATTTCTTTCTCGATTTCGTTTTTCTCCTCCAATAGCCTTAGGTAATTGCATATCCTGCTTCCTCCATGCCGTTGACGGACATCAACATCAATGACTTTCCTTTGGCTGAGAGCATGGAGGAGCTTTTCCCCCGTGTGCGGAGTGCGGTCGAGCTCGGCCGAAGTAGATCGACTGCCTACGCCGGTTTGGAGTTCGGAGAGGCGCTTCCCTTCTTCTTTAATATGCACAAGCACCGTTACGTGACTCAAGTACGTCGCCTTCCAAGCTTTTCCCATTCTTTTCTCGAACCATTTCTGTGGTCGCGTCGGCCGACGTCTGTGTTTCCTCGTTCTTTTGCTGTCATGTTGTCTTTTGTTGTGGTTTGGTGCTGTTTCTGTCGTGGGATAAACTGCTTTGCTTTTCATTGCTTGTTCTTCATATGGTTGACATGGTTTTAGTTCTAGGTTGATGGTGACCGTATGGTTGCTGGTCGGGGACCGTACGGTCACTAGGCGACGTGACCGTACGGTCAAGGTGTTTTTGACCGTACGGTCCTTGCGTGCTTCCTGTCAGCGACCCTTTAATCCTTGTTTCAGTATCCTGACGTTTCCCTTTCATTGCCGTCTTTTATGCAGGAGCCTCGTCTGAAAGGTCGAGGGAATGTGGGGGAGGTGAAAACGTGGTATCTCGCGTTGCCTCCTGCCGTTCGAGCTCGTGTTGACGGGAGCCCCTTCCACCCCTTCTTAAGACAGTTTTTACCGGGGACACCCCGCATATGCTGGCAGAATATGAGTGCTCTGATTGAACGTTGGTGTGACAGTACCCATACTTTCCATTTTAGCTTTGGGGAGATGACTATCACTCCCCTGGATATCGCGGCCATCACCGGTTTAGGTTCTGTCAGAGATTTAATTGGGTATCCGATCCTTCCTGATAAGGAACGACATATCCCCCTAACTGTTGTGGCCAACTCCCCCATTCGTCGGAGTACTTCAACTGATCCCACCATTGTGGACTGCTACGCTCGATGCTTCCTGTGGTATGCTATATGCGTTGCGCTGTTACCCTCCACTGATGATAGTTGTGATTTGGTTGTCTTGGAGAGTTTGCGGGATCTTGATGGTCTGGGTTCTTATTGTTGGGCCAAAGTGGTTTTAGCTTTGTTATATGGGGCTTTAGACGTGGTATACCGCGGCGCGGTTAATTTCCATGGTCCTTCCTTGGTACTCGAGGTATGTCTTTCGTTCTTTAGCCCCTCTTATTTTCTAGGTATGTCGATACTTGAATTGTGACCCTTCTATGCAGGCCTGGGCTTATGAATACGGTGTCCTACCTCCACCCCAGATGCCCCAAGTGCAACCCAACGAGTTCCCCCGTCTTAGTCGCTGGATGGGCCTCCGGAGGAAGGCAACCTCTCCTCAACCCACTGGGAGAGACTTTGTTGAGGGGTTGGCTTGGAATCGGGTATGTTGTGAGCTTGCTCCTTCTTGTTTCAGCACTTCGTTTATTATCTTTTCCTCGTGCAGGTGACCACGTTGCCTTGGCAAGCTGGTGTAGCTGTAGGATGGTTGCCTGAGATGATCGCGGCCTTTGAGATCTCTTCTCGTCGGATCCTCTTAGAGGGTCCTTTCGATTTCTCCTGGTACCTAGGTGAGAGAGTGTTTGAATTTTTGGAGGGTCCTTCGGAGCGTCGCGTACCTCTTGATCCCCCGGCCATGATGTTCTGGGGCGCGTCCGTAGCCCCTCCTAATCGTGAGATGTTCCTTCAAGGGGTCCCGGCGCTGGGGAGTCTAGATGGGGTACACAGCGCTTTGGTACTGCCTCGGAGTGAGAGTTATGAGCTTTTCCTTCATCGTTTGTTGCCCCCTAGGGATAAATCCCGCGGATATTTGGTGGGCGCTCACTCGCCTCTACTTGCTGCGATACATTGGTGCTCTTGCTCCTTTGGTATGTTTGTTTGCTTTGGGTCGTACTGACATTCTTAATTTCTCACAGGATCTTCTTCGCGAGACGGGCACTCCTTGTTCAGAGGTTCTTGGGTCTGAACCTGCTTATACTTGTCCAGCCACTCATCCTCGAGAAGAAACGCCCTCGCCCGCGTCACAGTGGGTGGTTGGGGATTTTTCCCCATCTCAGCCAGAGATCTTAGGGGTACATGATTGGACCGGGTATCGGGAATTCCATGTTACACCTCCTTCTGATCATCTTCCTACTTTCAACCCCCCTGATACTACACATGTACGTACTTTCTCTTCTTTCATTGGACATTCTTTATATTTTGCCTGCTGACTTCTCCCTTTTGCAGGTTTCTCGTACTTCTGCCATGCACGTAGCGGGTCTTTACCGCTCCACTCGGGTGGCGTTGATGTCCTATGCCCAGGAGGCACATGTATTTTCCGTAGGATGCTTATGTTTATGATGTTTTATGATATGTATGCATGAAGTGTGTGCGTTGTTACAAATGCAGGATGTGATACGGGGGGAACGTGCTTTGACTCTGGCCGCCCGTACACAGGTAGCCGACCTTACAGCCCAGTTGGAGGCTTTCCACGTGGACGAGGCACGGAAGAGGAGACGGCGCGAGATGAGGGAAGCTAGAGAGGACGATGAGGGTTCCGATGCCGGCGACTTTCCGTATTAGTTAGGATTTTTCTTCTTACTTTATGTGGAACCTTGTATCGGATATATATCCTTCTTATACTAATGGTCTTTTTTGCTTGATTTTAGTCCTTTGCGATCGTTGACGTCATCCTTGTGGGGCATCCTGAGACCGTACGGGGCTGCTGGGTTGCGCTTTTATCGCACCAACCTCTGTACTCGGAGTTCCTCCGAGCAGCCATGGAGCTTTGGGATCCTCGGGATCATACCTTTCGTTTTATCGATGGGGATTTATGTCCACTGTCGGAGGAACTGTGTGCTATTTTAAGACTCTTTGTCGACTTAGAGGCTCCTTTGGCCTTGCCGCAATGTGAGCTCTCGACTCTTCGACAATTATCAGTGTTCTTCCAAGTGTCTGGTAACTTCTTGCTGGAGCTTCTCGACGCCGAGGGGCCTTTTTCTCACATACCCACTTTGGTCATCCGGGAGATTCTTGAAGAGTCTGAGGTAGGCAGTCACCCCTGGGCTTTTGCTCTTTCCATTCTGATGTACATGCATTTTCTGGTTGTTGGGGATCCGATCCAGTGCGATTGTCACTTGATAACTGTCGTGCATGAGGTGTATCGCGGGGCAAATCCTGGTCCGTTCTTGCTGGCGGAGATGTTGCTCAGTTTTTCGTGTAACGTGACGGAAGGTTTCCTTCCACCGCGGGGCAGCCCCTTATTGTTTCAGATTTGGCTAATGGAAAGGCTCGCAATCGTAGTTCCTCCCCTGGGTCTAATGAGGTATCTTCCCCGTCACTGGGGGCAAAGGCGACAGGTATTCTTCGGGGTGGCTTCAGCTCACAGTTCCGATTGGTGGTTGCGATGGTATCCGAGCGTGAGTCCTGTAACATACGTTGGACTTGTCCTTGGTGGCGCATCTCCTCCTACACTGATACACTAATGTCTGGTTGCGTTCAGGTGTGTGGTCTTCGGGAGAGTTCCTTCTACGTGCCTTTTTTATTGCGGCGTCAAATGGGCCTCCATCAGAGCATCCCTTCTGACTTTCTTCATTCTTTCCGTGGAGGTGTGTTCGACTCTAGGCTGTTGGGTCGCCTGAAAAAGCTATAGCCTCGTAGGTTTTTCCAAGTTGTCCCCAATGTTGATGATCCTGCCAATTCTGCTTCGGATAACTATATTGAGTGGTTAAGTTCATTCCGCAGGGCTTGGTCAAGTAGAGAGATTGTGATGCTGACTCAGGACCTATGTCACCAAGCTGGGCCTTCCAAGCGGCGCCGTGAGTGATTTTGCTATGTTGTTTAGTTGTTTTATTTTATAACTCGCAAAACATTATTGTCAAACATTTTTAGTTATCAACTAAAATGGAGGTACTGATGTGTCGGGCTCGTAGAAAACATTTGATTATTTCGTTGTGAATTTTGTTTCTTTGGGTGATTTTTTTTTTTGACACATTGGGTTCTTGGCAAGATTGCTTGTGATGCATTGGAAACGTTTGATCAGATTGTTTTGAATTCTGTTTCTAGGGGTGAATCCTGTTTTTTATTTGGAGGTCAAATGCGACTCGAATCCTTTTCAATTCTGATTATGGTTGTCAGGGTAGGCATTTGTAGGTCCTTTTTTAGTTTTGAGGTAAGTTTTGGCCTTTTGGTGGGGGTGTTCATCTGATGTTTCTTTTCTTGTAGCGAGAGATGATTTGTTTTAGTTAATTAATCTAAACAATGAATGACATTAACATTTTACAAATTAAAAGTTGAAACAACTTTCATTCATTAATCATATCTCATCGTACATTCTTTCCTATCACTCGCGACATGTCCCGTTTTAGAACCTCGCATACCTCGGTACTATGATCGAAATATTGGTGGTATTCACAGAAGTTTGACCATACTCGCCTTCCGGACAATAGGATCGGAGGGGCATCTCGGAGTCGTGACTCTCTAATAGGGCGCATTGCTCCGTCTTGCACCAATCTTGCAAACAAAGTGCCGATCCTTCCCCTAGGAGGTACAAAGTCTGTTGGAGAAAGGACAGATCGTGTGCTCTTATGTCTAATGTCCCTGATTTCTTCTCTGATTTCACGAATATCCTTACGCACATATTCAAGCTCTTCTGCCATGCTGGCCCGTCCCTGCCTTTCCATTTCTTGTACCGTGTTAAACTGGATGTGTTCTTCTATTCTCCTAACCAAATTTCTGAGATCCAAGTATGAATCAAAGTCTTGGTATTGCACGATTGTCCTTAGGTGGGGTAAAAGGCTTCTCGTCAGGCAGGAAACCAAAACCTTCATGTTATGTCTTCGTGGTAGTTCATTGGCAGCTTTTAACAATCGAAGTGAAAAATATTCCTCGAATGGTTCCCCTTCCCTTTGCTCCAAGCTTTTCAAATTCCTCCATTCTGTGGTTTCTCGGGGTTTGAAAGGTCCAACGAGGTGTATCCAATTTTCAGATTCCATGTATTTTTGATCTTCTTCTATGGGGTTGATCCACGATTCTATTCGGCTCACCAACTTGTGACCGTACGGTCACTAAGGACCCCCAGAAATCCTATAAATAGGGGTCCGAATCCTCATAACAAATCATCAACAATTCCTTCCCTTCCCCCATTTTCTCTCGGTTTCTGAGCAGTTCTTGACCCGATATAAGTTGCCTCTGAAAAGTTGCCTAAGGTTGCCTCTGATATAAAAGAATCGCTCCGATATCGAAGTTCTAGCTCTAAAATATCCCAGCTCCCTAAAGTCCTCACGACGCCAAAATAATCCAATACCACTTAATCCTACTCCCAAAATCCTGGTGTAGCTCTCCTCTTCGCAAAAGAGCTCCCACAATCAAATCTTATAAAACCTGAAGGATCCCCCGGAATCCCTTCTCTCTAGTTACTAGGAGCACGCACAATGCAATCTCCGGCCCCAAAGTTCCTCCCTGCGGTTCCGTTCTCGACGAGTACTAGCTTGCAAGCATCCCACTGGCACGCTACGAGGGTAAGCTTCTGAGGGTTTTTACCGTATCACCCAACGGTTTATTGTATATTGTTTTTATCTTATTTAAATGTTTTTTTGTGTGGTAATAATAATATAAGAAAATAATGAGTTAGGTTGCATTAAAGATCCTCTGGGTCACTGGAATGTCGGAATTAATAAGTTGTATCCACGAACGTAAATAGAATCTCTGGTTTTCAAAACAATCGGTACAAACACCGGTTCGTACATTTTCCTGGTCGGCCGGGGTGGCGACTCTAGTCAAAGAAGGCTAAAGCCGCTATGAGCGACCACTTACACTCACAGTGGGGAAACTCACCCGATTTCCACAGAAAGCGCAGAAACTCACCCGACGATGTCAACAATCTTTCAGAACCAAGCCCGACAGACCACAGAAAGCGCAGAAACTCACCCGACTTCCACAGCTAGAAGCGTCCGACCCCCGAAACACCCGACCTCATGAAGACTTAACACTCCTGAAGCAGCTCCGGAGATCAATACTCGCACCTACATAAGGCGTTACAGAAGGCGTTACAGAAGGTGTTACAGAAGGCGTTCCAGAAGATGTTACAAAAGGCGTTCCAAAAGGCGTTACAGAAGGCGTTGCAGAAGGCGTTACAGAAGGCGTTGCAGAAGGCGTTCTAGAAGGCATTACAAAAGGCGTTCCAAAAGGCGTTACAGAAGGCGTTACAGAAGGCGTTGCAGAAGGCGCTACAGAAGGCGCTATAGAAGGTGTTCTAGAAGGCGTTGCGGAAGGCGTTACAGAAGGCGTTGCAGAAGGCGTTCCATAAGGCATTCGAGAAGGCCTTACAAAAGGCGTTCCAAAAGGCGTTACAAAAGGCGTTATAGAAGGCGCTGCAGAAGGTATTACAGAAGGCGTTATAGAAGGCGTTCGAGAACGCGTTACAAAAGGCGTTACAGAAGGCGTTGCAGAAGGCGTTACAGAAGATGTTACTCAGCCCGAAATATCAGCCATAGTGGAAAAGCGAAGGACCACCACACAGGTAAGTTTATAAACCCGTTTTCAAAAGGAATTTCAAAAGCACACGAACTCACACACGCAGTGTTACTCGTTTCGCTTCATTGAGAATGCCCAACGGATCTTACAAGTTGATGTAATCGTCCTATACACTCTCAAAGAAGCGAGGGGCAAACTGTAAGTACTGGTTTTCGAACCCAATGACGAAAGCAGTTTCCGAGCTCCTCGTTTGGCCAGTCGCACAAGCGTCAGTACTCGTTGAAGGACGGACCGACTCCTCAGAATCCAAATTTACTCCTCCCACATGTCATTGACACCTTCAATGACATGAAAAATATATTTTCAGAACCCCTCGATAAATTCCCAATCAAATCTATTCAAAATAAAAGTCAACCACATAGGAATCACCACATAGTCCAACTTGGAGGCCTATTTAGACCCCGTTAGGGTCCTAATTAGGCAAAACGTAAAACATAAAGGTTGTCGGGCTATGTCTTAGCTTTCCAATGTATCTTGAATCACCTCCATCAGAGTTCATATGAAGCAGTTATGCCTAAAATACTAAACTCTGTCAAAACGAGGCTATGTTCGGCTGAAGACCTAAACCATACGGTCACATGGGGTCTTGACCGTACGGTCACTATTGTGACCGTACGGTCAAGACCCCATGTGACCGTATGAGTGTCGGTGGACAAAAATCGAGTGTCGGTGGACAAAAAGACCCACACTAACCGTACGGTCACTTACCTCATGACCGTACGGTCACTAAACGAGTGTCGGTGGACAAAAGGACCATGCTGACCAGCCGGGAAAACTTGTGACCGTACGGTCACTAAGGACCCCCAGAAATCCTATAAATAGGGGTCCGAATCCTCATAACAAATCATCAACAATTCCTTCCCTTCCCCCATTTTCTCTCGGTTTCTGAGCAGTTCTTGACCCGATATAAGTTGCCTCTGATAAGTTGCCTCTGAAAAGTTGCCTAAGGTTGCCTCTGATATAAAAGAATCGCTCAGATATCGAAGTTCTAGCTCTAAAATATCCCAGCTCCCTAAAGTCCTCACGACGCCAAAATAATCCAATACCACTTAATCCTACTCCCAAAATCCTGGTGTAGCTCTCCTCTTCGCAAAAGAGCTCCCACAATCATATCTTATTAAACCTGAAGGATTCCCCCGGAATCCCTTCTCTCTAGTTACTAGGAGCACGCACAATGCAATCTCCGGCCCCAAAGTTCCTCCCTGCGGTTCTGTTCTCGACGAGTACTAGCTTGCAAGCATCCTACTGGCACGCTACGAGGGTAAGCTTCTGAGGGTTTTTACCGTATCACCCAATGGTTTATTGTATATTGTTTTTACCTTATTTAAATGTTTTTTTGTGTGGTAATAATAATATAAGAAAATAATGAGTTAGGTTGCATTAAAGATCCTCTAGGTCACTGGAATGTCGGAATTAATAAGTTGTATCCACGAACGTAAATAGAATCTCTGGTTTTCAAAACAATCGGTACAAACACCGGTTCGTACATTTTCCCGGTCGGCCGGGTGGCGACTCTAGTCAAAGAAGGCTAAAGCCGCTATGAGCGACCACTTACGCTCACAACCACTTCCTTGCTTGGCCTTTTAGGCCGAAGGGGAACTGGAGGTAATGGTCTGCTTCAGCGCTTGGGCATGAATATTGCATCATCCTTATGAAGTTCCCCAAGTGTATTTGGGCGTCCTGACTTCCATCAAAGATTAGGAACAAGGAATCCCCAGAATCTTCCTCAGGCTCACTATCTGTAACATGGTTTCCTGTGGGCTTGTCTTTGTGAGCAGAGTGCTCTCGGCTCGTATCGTCCACCATGTACGATGGCATTTTTCCTTGGCTGCTCTCACTAGGCATCCCCATCTCGGACTTTCCTTCCTCCGCCTTCCTCTTAGAGTGTCCTTCCATGGTGTATGTCTTTCTCCCATCTTGCTTACGAGTCCTAACGAGCATTTCTCCTGAGCAAGCGGAAACTCCCATTCCAAACATGGTGTTTATTTCTCGATTAATCCTTGTTGTGGCTGTTTCCATACGAGGGAAGATTGTATAAGTTCCCCCCACTCTTGGCTTGTGAGATGTATGTATGCATGGTCCTACGAGTCTTTCCCGGCTTTTTGTTTGTTAAACTCCGTTGACAAACGTCGACTTGATCTACGGTCATGAAGGCGTCTAAACTTGTGAAAAATGGTCTGAATTTGATGTCGAACGTCTGATCTCGAACTTGCGAAGGCTAAATGTTGAATTTAGGTATCTATGGATGCCTTTTGGACTCACCAAACAACAACTAAAACGAACTTGAGCGATGAAAACACGAACAGGAAAATGTAATTTTTTGCTATTGGTGACACTAGAACTTCGGAAAACTTTAGGTAAAATGTGTTTCAGGAACCCGTTTGAGGTGAAACAAAAGGCTAACTTTAGTTTCAGAATGTTGAGAACACGAAAACGTGAAATAAGGAGACTAATTAAAACAGTTTTCGTTTTCTGCATGTGATCAATTTTTGATAGGCCATAACGGCCCAATTTTGATCTTTTGGAGGCCCATGAGTACTTTCTGGACATGTACGGATGTCTACTTTCCAATGCTTCCGGTCTCGTGAAAAAATACATCCGTTTGATATTTCAAATTTACAGTTGAATCAAAACTGTCACTTATCGAACACACTTTTTTTTACTTTTTTACTCTTTCTTTTACTTCTCTTTTTCTTATATTTCTTTATTTTTTTGTATTTATTCTTTTTCCCATTTACCAAACCATATGCTAAAATTATTACTTATAGTTTAATAAATAAATTTTTATTTATGGGCTACAATATTAAGGAGAGTAATTTTCACATGGTCCACGACTGACCAACGTTAGATCTGTGTAATAATGTTAGATTTAACGGTAATTAACACTGACTGACCAAATTAACTTGGTCAGTCATGAACCATGTGAAAATTACTGTATCAAGAATCAAATAATAATAAAAAACAATAGCTCTTAAACAAAAAGAAGAAGGCTTTCAGGAAAAAGAAAAAGGTGTTTAAATAAAAGAAACAAAAGATTGGAATCATGTCTAAAAATAGGGACCAAAAGAAATAAAAATTAGGCAATTCATGAAAAAGAAAAAAAACCATGTTGAAAGTAATTTGTTGTGACGAAAGAAAGGTAAAACATGGGTAGAAATAAAATGATTGAGAGAGAGGAAATTGTAAAGTGATAAGAATAAACTGGTTTCAATTAAAATATTAAGCAAGTAATAAACACTCAGTATATTTGATATGAAAATTCTATAAATATTTGAAATCAATTGCAAAAACACCGTAGTAATTTACTTTCAACTTTATACTATAGTAATAATATGTCATGTATTGATATTCCTACTTCTTGAATTTGTTCCTGCTTCTTGAATTTGCTACAAGCTTAGATAAAAGTATAAGGGGTTTGTTTACCTCCCTTAAAAGCTTTTTTAATGAGCTAACTACTTTTTGTAAAAGGAGCATTCCTTTGCTTTTACAAAAAGTACGGTTGTACTAAACAAATCCTAAATAATTAAGAGCAACTACATTTTTATGTCTGTTGTATTTTGCAATTACGTATTGCACTAACTTTTGTCATACATTTTTTTTCTCGCTAAAAGTGTTCAAATTAATCGTAATTTGGTGACCATTCAAAAAAAAAAACATTTTTCGCTATTGCATCCCTCTTATAACCCTTCTAATACATAAAAACATTTTTCGTTAGAAAAATAATAGAATTAAGAAAATGATAAAATTCAAATATAGAGTTCTTTCGGGAAACAAAAAAATTTGAAATAGAGTTTTGGTGAAAGAAAAAATTTTCCCGGCAAATAAAAGAAATTTGTCGTCTTTCTTTTTCCTTTTTCACGAAATGAAAGAAATCCATTTTGACATTTAAGCTTTTTAGTTTGAATTATTTTTTCGCAGAGACAGTTTCGTAAATACGTGAAATTAAAAAGGTTTTGTAATTAACAATTAATATACCCAGCAAGGCAGTAAAATGTACTAATGAATTATGGAAGAGCCAATAAGCCCAATGTTTAGGATTTGAGACTGTGATGTACATATTCACTTTGTTTTTTTCATTTATGAGGATTTGATTCTGTGACGTACCTATTCACTTTATCTTTTCTCGGTAAAAAATATTATTTAGCTACTTACCTATTTAACATTTATACATGTGATTATTGATATTTTATTTAGTCATATTTAATTACTGAATTTTTGTAATTTGGTCATATTTAATTATTGATCTATCAATTTAGTGAAATTCCATTCTGTTTGGATCAAAATTAAAAGGATATTATAACGTTAAACATTAAAATTACTCTATTTCAAATAAGGAATTGAAAAAAAAAACCAAAAATTTGCTAAATAATACAAACGTAGAAATATCAATAAAATGTCAACGGCAAAATGTGACTAAATAAAACGTCAGTGGCCAAATGCACAAATATTGGATAAATCAGTGACCAAATAGTGTTTTTTGCCTTTTTTATTTTATTTTGTTTTTCTCGCCATTGTATCAAAATTCATCACTCATCCAACAGTAAAAATGTAAAAATGTATAAATTATTATAGTTACCTTATAAAACTCTTGTGGGTGAGGTAGACAAAAACAAATATAAATTCTGTTAATGACATAGTAATTTTTTTATAATTACTTTATTTTTTAGAGAGTACATACTACTTTGTCCATTTCCACTATTGGATGAATGAGATGGAAGTTTATCCAATAGTGGAGGAGACAAAGTAAAAAAAAAAGTAAGCATAGCTTTCACCTAATTAAAATTCATGCAATAATAAATTAAAATTTTATGAGCATACTCTCATGCATTCTCGTCCACGTATGTAAGAATATTTAAATATCTTGAGCACTAATTATTTAATATCATTTTGAAATTTAAATCATATTTACAGAAAATCTCAATTTAAATTTTGGTTTGAATAGTGAAATCATTTGTAGTAACCAATTAAGAGACTTTTATATAACCATCAATCATGCACAGCTACACTTTAATGATTAAACTATATTTGGTCATAAAGTATCAGATTTCATTCTATGATCTTATAATTAAGGAAAAAAAATCTAGAATACCCTCAGTTTATAATATTTCATGAAAATATAAAGGACGACGGATTCATACGCGAACTATTTAAAGTATAATAAAAAACAAAACCTTTTAGTTAATGCTTAATGGCCAAAATATAGTTTAGCCATTAAACTGTAGATGGTCGTTACTGATAAACCATATACTATAGATAAAAATGATATTTGAATTAATGAAATTACTTAATTATATATGACCATGCATAAAGGACGTTAAAAGAGAAAGAAAGAAAGCAAAAAACCTTGAATATCATTGCGATATGAATGATGTCCATCTAATGTAGAAATTTTATGCTACAATAATTTATATTATATATAAGAATTCTCATGATTATAGCATTGCACGTGCGCCATGCATGCACACATACTCTACAAATCAAGGATCCAAAATGATTTTTATGTTTTGTCTTATAATCATTTCTATATGTTACAAGTTAATTGGCATGGTCTTTTATATGGTCGGATTTCTATTACAAACATCAACATCATCAACCCACATTGCATCATAATAAACCCAAACACAAAGTTCATTTATGCCTTTTTTTTTTGTTCTTTTTCCTAACAAGTTTATTGAGATGAATTTATGTTCACCATTAGGGAAACCATGCTCCCTTTGTTTTTTAATATTTGTTTACAGACATTTCACTAATACTAATAGCATGTAATATTTTAGATAAGTAATAAAATGTTTCTCTCACATCATTGATGTTTTACAACAATCTAAAGTAAATTTTCGATTAATTAGTGCGAGAATATGTTAATCCAATTGATGCAAGTTAGGATAGTAGTTGTTAGTACGCGAATTAATTTGGTCTAATTTCATGGTTATTCATGTCTCTGTTTGACAAGCATCACTGTAAGAACATGCGTACAAATATAGAGTTATTAACGACCAACATTCCCTTTCTGATGTCTGAATTAGCACAAAAAGTAGACATAGATTAATAAAATGTTAGCCTAAATATATAACTTATTAGGCGAAGTAGTTTAAGAGTAGTTTTGTAAGAATGTCGTATCTTGGACAATTGCAATACCTTGGTATTTGTAGGTGAACTGAGACTCCTTTTCTAATTAGGACTTTAGCTAATCATGAGTCATTGGAGAATATGGATCAAGTGAGTTAAAATTTTGGTTTTAGACGAATTCCTGAACAATATTTAGGAAGCTCTCATCCTTATCAATTTAGGTTTTTTCACCATAAATATTATTTTGGCTTTTTGAGTATGTTTAATATATTAAGTGGTTTTAGATATTTTTGTGGTGGATTTCATTTTCCTTAAAAGAGGTCTAAGGTATACTGCAGAATACTAAAAAAGTTCATATTCGTTACTTCGTAACTCTTGATTGACACAATCGGTTGTTGACATTTCAGAATGAGTCTTTTGGCCATCCAGATGGCATAGAAGTTACCTTTCTTGGTATGCTTATTTAGACAAATGTGGTGCACCTGAGGGTAAATTATGAGACCATTTGAAGCGTGTATTTTTTTGAGCTACTTAATAAATAGTCAAATAAAAACACCAAAGTCAGTAAACAAAAATCAGAGAAGAGAAGTTGAGAATGTCAAGTGGGAAGCGGTTTCTGAACATGACATGATGGAAGAATGTGGATCAAGTGGACGTCACAAGCAATTACTCACATCGTCAATAAAACCATCGATGGAAATGACCCAATGAACTCAACACTCAAACCAGAGCAAACCTATAGAAAATTCTCTGGACTTAAACCTTTTCAGACTTAGACTTCATCAATTTTTGTTTTTCATCCATTGTTTTTAGTTTCATTCAAGTTCAATTCCATTCCAGTTCAATTTGAAATACAAGCAAATTAGTTCTCTACAGTTCCATTACAAATTACTTTTAATTTATCCTTGGCTGACTACACAAATAACCCTATGAATTTGGCTCAAATGTTTCTACTGACCCCCCCTCCCCCCAACTTTCAATTGTAACAAATACCTCCTTCAACTTTCCAAATGTTAACAAATAACCCTAAATTGCTGACATGATAGAAAAAATGAGACTTAAACTCTTACGAGCATATGAATGCTTTTCAATGCAAGAAAAAATTAATTAAAAAATAAAACATAAAAATTAGATTTTTTTCTTCATCTCTCTCTCTTTTCTTTCTTATCCCTCTTTTTTCATCTCCACCATTCTCAATTTCTTTCTTTTTCTTTCCTTTCCTTTTTCTTTTTTCTTCTTTTCCTCTTCTTCTTCTTCTTCTTCTTCTTCTTTTTTCTTATTTTCCTCTTCTTCTTCTTCTTCTTCTCCTTAAATTTCCGAATTTGACAGAATCTAGAAAAAAATTTCAGTTTTCGTCCCAAATCTGGAAATTTCCAGATTTCTGACGGAAATATTTCCAGATTTTCGTCGGTATTTGGAAATTCCCAAATACCCACAGAAATATTTCCAGATTCCATCAGTAATCTGGAAATTTCCAGATTTCTCCGAAAAGTGGAAATTTCTATACTTTCAAAAAAACAAAAAGAAGAAAAAAAATATGAGAAGAAAAAGAAGACATTTTTTCCAGGTAAGGGGTATAGTATAGTATGGTGTTTTTATTGTACTTAAAAATTATAAGCATTTTTTGGGAGGATTAATGAGATGAAGAAGAGTTGGAGAATAAGAAGTTTTTAAATTTAAAAAATTAAAATTTTGGGAATTCATATTTACTCATCAAATTTATTTATGGCTTAATAGTGCATTACCCCCCTGAACTTGTCTCCAATTAACAAGTGACACCCCCAACTTTGAAACGTTACAAAAATCCCCTTAAACTTGCTTAATTGTATGAACTAACCCCAAATTGCTGACATGGCAGGGAGAGTGAGATTCAAACACTTAGGGGCGCGTGAAAGGGTTAAAAAACGAAAAAAAAACAATTAAAAAAATTAAAAAAACATAAAAAAAATAAAAAACAATTAACTTTTCATTTTCTCTCTCATGTTCTTCATGTTCATATTGTTCTTCATTTCTATTCTTTCTTTTTCTTTTTCTTTTTTTTCTTCTTCCTTTTCTTCTTCCTTTCCTTATTTTTCTTTTTCTTTTTCTTTTCTTTTCCTTTTTCTTTGTTTCCAGATTTGGAAATCTGGAAAATCTGGAAAATTTCCAGATTTCCGACGGAATCTGGAATTTCTGGGAATTTCCAGATTTCCGAATCTGGAATGTTTCCAGATTTCCGAATAAAAGAAAAAGGAAAGAAAAAGAAGAAGAAGAAGAAGAAAAAAAAAGAAAAATAAAGCAAAGTAATTTTAATGGATATAGAAAAAGAAAAAGAAGAAAAAAAAGAAAAAGAAAGAATCAAAATGAAGAAAAAAAATGAAAATGAAGAACAAGAACATATGAAGAAGAAGAAGAAGAAGAAATATTAATTCTTTTTTAATTCTTTTTTTATACATGTGGCATTTGACAACCAATGATATGTTGCCACGTGTCGCGAGTGTAGTCCACTCTCTAGGTGCAATTAGACCTTGCCGGATATGAGGGTTAATTGTTATAATTGAGAGTTTTTACGGGGTTAGTTCATACAATTAAGCATGTTTAAGGGGATTTTTGTAACGTTTCAAAGTTCGGGGTGTCACTTGTTAATTGGAGACAAGTTTGGGGGGGGGGGGGGGGGGGGTAATACCCTATTAAGCCTTTATTTATTAATGTATTTTGACACGTGTCATGTTGACTTATCAAACATCCAATGGTTGTTATACCACGTGTTCCGGTTGTAATTCACTTTTTTTGTTGCAATTGGTCTGGTATGAGGGTTAGTTGTTACAATTGAAAGTCTTTATGGGGTAAGTTTTCTAATTAGACAAGTTCGAAGGGAGTTTTGTTACAATCGGAAGTTGTAGGGGCAGTAGCAAGATTGAACCAAGTTCAGGGAGAGTTCTGTGTATTTCTCCTTTATCCTTTAATTACTTCTGATATCATTTTTATTACAAAACCTTGAAAAATTTTAGGTCTCTTTATTCTTACAATCGTTTGATTTAGAAGTTTCTGACAAAGCAAATGAACCCTTATGTTTTGACATGACCGAAACGATTTCAAAAGATAGAATAAACGGAGGCTAATAATCTATACTTATTTTTTAACTACCAGTGCTTTCTCTATAAGTATAACATGTAGCCTTTCGGAAGCAACTATATTGTTCATCAGCATGAAGAACACTTTCGAAGAATTGTCAACTTGCTGATAGAAAGAAAGAAACCCTTCTGATAACTTGCGCACAATCTTCTTGTCTTGAAGCCGCCTGAAACCTACAAAACAAAGCCAGTGAGGTAAAAGAGTTCTTGATTGAATACCCCCTTTAGTCAAACTTGCTACCCTAAATAATCAAGGTTGCCTCAGGCTCCAGCTCCTCCACAGACTCTATTGCTAAAAAATCCATGCCCACGTCCACGATAGCCAACCAAAGAACCGGCGAAATGGGCAGTACAAAGGGTAGTGGGATTGATGGCCAAAGTTCGGGCTGAGCGGCTCACTTGTCTTTCTTCATGAAGAAGTAACCCAAACAAATGATCAAAGTCTATGGGTTTGGCTTGAATTTGAATTGAGGGAGCAATAGGCAAGAATTTTTCATTCAAACCATTCAATAAAGGATTAATATAATCTTTGTTTGGAAGAATATGATTATATGAAGTGAGGAGATAATAAATAATACAAACCTTGAGGACGTAAGTGGAGACATCATCAATGCCCTTCGTGATTCGTCGTAATTGATCTTTGAGATTACAAATCCATGAGCGAGAGCTAGAAGCATAAGCCTCTATAATTTTATTACATGTCTCGATAGTTGAAGGAGAAGACGCAATATGGGGAAGGGATACATAAACGGATCGCAAAAGCCAGCTCAACACATGGTGATCTATTTTATATATACCATAGCGAATAATGTGGGGTTTCATATCCACAATTTGATGAATCTAATTTGATTGTTATATAAGAGTTAAGATTCAATATATGCGTGTATATATGGTATTCAATGAACACCATATTAGGATAGTGATGTGGTGGATACGGTGGTAAAGTTGATGTTTTTGGAGGAGCTAAATGGGTTGAGAAAGGTCTAGAGTTGGTTTATTTAGGAGGGGCCCTGCGATATGTTGTGAGAAAAATTAATCGACTGAGGGAGGGCGGTGTTTAAGGCTGGAGGAAGGCTGGTTGGTGATGTGGTGTATAATAAAGGATCAGCCATATAAGAACAAATAAAAAGCAGAATAGCAGGTAGAGGGGACCCAAAAAAAGTGGCTAGGGTTAGGTCTTGAGTAGAGGCACTAATACCATCTTGAATTGTGATAAACCATCACTTGTATTAGCATAGCATAGAGAATTATAAGGGTGAATAAGTATTTCGTCCAAAATCAAGTTTCTAAAACTTGGACAAAATCCAAACTCTTCTTTCAGAAGCTAGCTTAAAGAAGCAGTCCTGTCAGAGTTTTTGGTTCGAGTCAGAATATGACTTTCAGCAACAGAGGTTTTGTTTAGATAGAAGCTCTAGATAGTGTGTCTTTTGAACAAAGACAGACAAATCTAAGACAGAGTGTTTCAGCACTTAAGATAAATGACAGCAGACAAAGGCAAATATAAACAAGTGAATAGATAAAGAGATAAGGGTTCAGAAAGTTGAGCAAACTTAGCAATTTATCCAGGTTCACTATAAAACTCATGTAGCTACGTCACCTTGTTAGATCACTCCTAGATATTTAAATCCACTAAGTGTATTTTTGTGGCAAACACAAAAGCTCATTTACATTCAACAGTTAGCTATTTCTTACTAAGACACTTTCATTACCCCTACAACAACAACCTGCAGCACCACTCTAGTAAGAGATAAAGGATTTCCACCATAAACTTATAGTCTGTTATAGACTTCTCACCCAACTCTAACCTCAAATGGATTTCTCTCACTAACTGGATGTCACAGACGACATCAGTTTACAAATATCTATAAAGAATTTGTGTTTTCTTCACTCTCTCACTTTTACAGTAGAATTACAAAAGATGAAAGAATTGAATGCTCTGTTTTTGCTATTCCAATAACAGTGCGTTAAGTCAGCTCAAAACTCGCGTGTGATCTTCAAATTGAGCTCTGCTACTATTTAAAAGGACTTGGAAATAAACGTTGATAAATTTGAATCTTCAATTTGTTGAGAGATAAAGAAAGTAGTTGTTGCTCTGTCATCTTCTTCATACGGTCTTCAAATAAAGGTAGATGCCTCTAACTTTGTCCTTAATCCAAATCTCGTAATATATTTGAAATTAGAGATAAGGATGATAGAAAACTTCTTCATTAAATTGAATCGAGGGAAGACAAGGAAGAAACATGTTTTGAACTCTAGATAATAGTCCAGGCGCGCTCTGCAAACTTTGTGTACTTTGGCGCGTCTAGCATTAAATGCTTTGACAGGTGCATTTAATGCTCTAGGACATATATGATCCGTCCTCTGGTAGTAGACTGTTTACTTCTGAGATTCCTTTTGTGTTCATGATGAATTCCTTGAGTAACAACTCAATGACCTAACTAGCTTATGAGACTTTAATCTTCTGAGATGCAGCTTGATCAACTTTTGATAAAAATTATCTTTAGAATTGGGCTTTCAACTTCTGAGATACAATCTTCTGATGAGACGAGGCTTCAGGCAGTCTTGATTATTTCAGCAACACTCTTGAACTTCAGCTTCTAGGAAGATTAACTACAATAACTTCCATCTTCTAAACGAGTGATATATACCTGTGGAAAAAGACATGTAGAAAACTCAAAGAAAATTGTTAGTCAATAATCCTAATTATGTAAGCCTTGAAGTATTTAACATCTTCTGAAACTGTTTGGGCATACCAAAACAAATAGGGTTCATCACCTTCGCTTTAGTTACATCGACCAAAACAAACACATGCGATTTTTTTTCCAGAATTGATCTTTGTAGTTACATAACTTTTTAAAATGAGGATCTTTTTTTATGTCATCAATCAGCCCTTAATGACCTAAAAAAATGGCATGTTTTAAGAATTGATGATATTTTAAGCAACTTCAGTTATTTCACTTTTCAATCTCGATGTCATTTAAGTGGCTTCTAGTGAGAAGAGATAATAAATGTTTAAAGTGATAAAATTATGAAATAATGATTTTGAAAAATCGGAAGCATTAGTCCTTATTAAATAAAGTATATTAAACAATTTCAACGCAAAAACAAGGCAAAACACACTATTTGACCACTGAGATATCCAAATTTGTGCATTTGACCACTCACCTTTTATTTGATCACATTTGATCACTCACCTTTGTAATTTAGTCAGATTTGGCCATTCATGTACCAATTTAGTAAAATCTCATCATTCTTCGATCAAAATTAAGAGTAAATAAAAATGTTAAACATTAAAATTCTTCCATTTCAAATAAGAAAATGATATTAAACCTAAAAATTGTCAACTAATACAAATGCATGATGTCATAATTAACACAATAAGGGTGAGATTTCACTAAATTACAAAGGTGAGTGGCTAAATGTGACTAAATAAAAGGCTAATGGCAAAATATACAAATTTTGAGTGGCCAAAAAGTATGTTTTGCCCAAAAACAAAGTAAAACTTAGACAAATTTTCTGGGTGTACCATTGTTTACAAAGTAAAAATTGAAGTGTGCATTGTTTTGGAGAAATAATGGTACTACAAAAACAAACTATACATACTCTTTAGAAATTGATGTTACCACAACTTTTTTCAAAAACCTTAATTTAATTAATTAATCTTCTATAAATAAATTATATTATAGTAGGTTTGGCCAAAATAACTTTAATTATTCAATTATGTTAAATGTACAACTGTCATCCTAATATATCAATATCAACAAATGCATTACTATTTCTAGAGAGATTACATATCCAAATATAATGTATATTAAAAGTTCCTTGAATTTAGTCTAAAAGTAAACTGCCTTATAATTACTAGCAGCTTTAGTATGATTTTTCTTAAAATAATATAATTAATTCATTAAATTCATGTGACAAGTTTAAGAAATTGTAAAATATATCACTTTTTAATTTTTACAACTTCAGTAATGAATATATTAATTTAATTAAGTTTGGAAAACAAATAAATTATTTTAAACAAATTCAATGGATTTGATAGTTTGTGTCGTTCTTCAATAGTAAAAAATTATTGTCGTTAGAGCATAATTTGTTTATTTCTTCGGGCAAATTATTCCAAGAGATTTGATCTTTATTTAAGTTTATTCCATCGAATGTGTAGGGTCTACAAAATATTGTAACTGCTTGTGATTCTATCAAAAAAATTTCTTGTTAATTATTTTTTACAAAAAAAATACTCCATTCGTTTTCAAATGTATATTTTTTAAGCAAAAAGCTGAAAATTAAGAATTTTGTATAAAAGATTAGTATACCCTTGACATCTCAATAAATACAATTATTTTCTCTTCATAAACTCTTTGATTTTTGGTTTTATATGTGGTAATTACTTTTGTGAAGGAAAGGCAAAATAGACAACACAAAGTTAAAATAGGAAAGAAATAACAAAACAACATACATTTGTGAATTTTTCAATTTGCTTAAAATATATACATTCGAGAAAGAAGGGAGTATATTCTTTTGAGAATATCATTAGTTAAAAGTTGGAAAAAAAATATATGTTTTTTTTTTCTTGAAAATGAATGTATAATATAAGGCAATAGACAACAACTCTCCTAATTAGAATATTATAAAAGAAAAAAAGTAGAGGATACCAAATGAAAAAAGAAGTTATAGTTTTCGGTCTAGTTATTTATATATAGCAAAGCAATTGCAAAACACAATAGCAATAGCAATAGCAAAAACATGCATCCAATGGTAATAGTTGTTGGTATATTGCCCATTGCCGCAGCTGTGGTAGCAATACTTGTTTCCATTGTTTATGCAACTAGATCATCATCATCATCATCATCATCACAACATCCTAAAAATGTACCCAATGGAAGCATGGGTTGGCCTCTTCTTGGTCATACTTTGTCCTTTCTCAAGCCTCATAGATCAAACTCCATGGGTAACTTCTTGCAAGATCAATGCTCTAGGTGACGTAAATAATATAATATTCTTCTATATATGTAGATTTTGATTCTTTATACGTATCTTTATATATGTAATTTTAGTTGTACAAAATTTATGCAGATATGGGAAAGTATTCAAGTCACACCTATTTGGTTCACCTACCATTGTTTCTTGTGATTATGAGTTCAACATGTTTATTCTTCAAAATGAGGATAAGTTATTCCCAGCAAGTTACCCAAAAGCCATGGAAGGCATTCTTGGAAGCTCGTCGTTACTGATGGTCTCCGGTGAGCTTCATAGGAAGCTAAGAGGCATAGTGGTGAACTTCAGTGGCATTTCTAAGTCCAATCCCACCTTCCTTCACAGCCTAGAAAAGCTTGCTATCTCAATGATGGACTCATGGAAAGGTTGCAAGGAGATTGAATTTCATAAACAGGCTAAAAAGGTAAATTATATATTTTTTTTATTGGGTTGTTTTACGTACGTAGGTACCTGTTAATTAATTAAGTAATGATCGATGAACTAAAAGAATGAATTTATGAATAAAAACGTACGTGCAGTTGACGTTGGATCTCATGCTGATAAACCTAATGAGCATAGAAGCAGAAGAGGCGTTAGGTGTAAAGATATTAGAAGATTTTGTAACATACATGAAAGGATTTGTGTCATTGCCGGTAGAGGTGCCAGGATCTCATTATTGGAAAGCAGTCAAGGCAAGAGCGAGACTATCAAAGACGGTGAGGGAGATCATACAAGAAAGACGAATAAATAATAATAGTAACACAAAACAAGATTTCTTGCAAGTGATATTATCGAAACAACACGGGCAAGGGTTTAGTGATGAAGAGACAGTGAGCATTGTGTTAGACATCTTGCTTGCTGGCTATGAGACTTCATCTACTCTTATTTCTTTGATTCTCTACTTTGTTGCTCATTGTCCCCTAGCTTTTCAATCCCTCAGGGCCGAACACCAATCCATTAGACTTTCCAAATCTGAAAAATATTCTCTCGATTTTCAAGATTATCATAAAATGGACTTCACGCATTCTGTAATCAATGAAGCTATGCGATGTGGGAATGTTGTCAAGTTTCTCCATCGCAAAGCTGCTCAAGACGTCCAGTTCAAAGGTACGTATCAAATCATATTCAAATTATGTTCCTTATGTTTAGGGTTATAATTGCTTGTTTGTTTGGATTGCAGACTATGTGATACCTTCGGGATGGAAAGTTCTACCAATATTGGCAGCTGCAAATTTGGATCCATCCATTCATCATAACCCGTCCGAGTTTAATCCCTGGAGATGGACTTCTCACGTAACTTCTTACACTCTTACACCTAATGATTTTTTTTAATACAACTGAACTAAATTTTGCTGAATGTAAACAAACAAACAAAAACAGACATTATCTTTATTTTTTGTTAGATTGAACATTGTTGTCTTGCATAAAAAAACATCATTACATATATAATTCATTTATCTTTTATATAGCAATGGTATATTACACGTTTATTAAATAATTGTTTGATAAAATGTAGCCTTAATTTCAAAAATGAATGACAGAACAAAGGGACAAGTAGCAAAAAAGTGATGATGATGCCCTTTGGTGGAGGGCCAAGGCTGTGTCCAGGGGCCGAGCTAGCTAAAGTCGAAACTGCATTTTTTCTTCATCATCTTGTCCTTAATTATAGGTACTAATTAATTTCACCTCTTACTCATCTTTTATTTATTCAATTCAAGCATTTGATTTCCACTAAATACACACAAGGACATATGAGAAATCTTAACTAAGCCTCGTTTTTTTGGCTGAAATTTTCTTAACTGAATTGAACTGAAATTCGCTAAATTGAGATTAATTATTTGTTGAATGTCTAATGAATTTTTCTTAATTTATTGAATTGATCTGAACTGAAGTTTACTAAAAATAGGAAAAAAAAAATAAACAAGTCTTAAGATATGGAGTTTTGACAAAAAAAAAAATTAAAAAAAAGTTGGGTGAGTAAGCAATTTGAATTATAGTTACTCTTCTACTAAATAGAGTTGTGCCAATAAAATAATTAAGTCTGTTTGTATTTCAACACAATTATACATCTACTTTTGAGATTAACTATGTGATGTATATGGTTCTTACCACAATGAAATACATTTTTAGCCTAATCATTAAATACTCTACTTATGATTAAAGATGTCATGGGTCCGAATCACATCAAAAGTAGGGAGATTTTCCTTTATTATTTAATGTAAGTGCAACTGCACAAATTTTTATAAGAAAAATATAGTTCTAACCACAATAAAATACATTTTTAGCATATTATTTTTCAATCCTAATAAAAAATAGGGTAAATTTTCTAAAAAATAGGCTTGTGGTTAATTACATTGCTTTTGGATGTGATGCTTATGTTTTATTTTTCAAAATCGCAACATACATAGTTACCCAAATTCTTCAGTTGAGAACTCTTAAAATAAACTGACCCTTAATAACATTAAAACAAAATTTTTAAGAATTAAAGTTATTTAGTACCACGTTTTAATACAAAATATTACTTTTTATTTTTCATAATCAACATTTCGAAACTTTATCCTTCTAATGTCAATTTTTTCCCTTCTCACCAAACAACGCCTAAATGACCTTAAAAGTAAAAAAATGAAATAGAATAATTGAAATTCTTTAGAATATCATCAAATTTTAGAATTGTCCATTTTCGAGGTTATTAACGGTCGTTTTGACGATATCAACGAAAAACAATCCTCAATTTGAAAATTTTTGTAACCACTAAGTCTAATTTTGAAAAAAATAAATCACAAGTATCAGTGTAAACTCACTAGAAATTTCTTTTAGAATTAAAGAGAATCAAACGAAACAATTCGTAAAAATGATGTAACTTAATAACATTGTGACGGTGATAAATTAATTACTTATATGGTTGAACAACAAGGGCTTAGTTTGACAAAAATGACACTCTAAAAACACAACGAAGACTTAGTTTAACAAAAAAAAAAAGGTTAAATAATCAAGTCAACAACTCTTCGGTACTTGTATGAATATCGCGGAATACGATATCTTCAAATGTATGTATATGATACTTTCAAGACACCAACACTTTTTATTAAACTAGTGATGAATAAGACTCCGTTTTTTTAGTCAATTTCAGTAAAATTTAGTTCATTTCAGTTTCATTCAGTTTAGTTCAATTCAGCTAATTTTAGTACAAATTCAGTAAAAAAATTTGTTGATTCGGCCAAATTCAACTAATTTAACCAATTCAGTTCAGTTATAAAAAACGATCCTTAAAACTATTTAGCACCAGATGAATATATTTATGTAGTATCATTCCATTTAAAAGTCAAAATACTATTTTTAATATCTTATTCAAGATTAAATGGATCACATAAACTTTAGAATAAAAAGACCAGTAAATTTGATTACTCAACCAAAGATTTCGTAACGTTATCATTAATCATCCCACCTAAAATCAAATTTGCACCCTAATCATCCAACATATATAATTTGCACCTAAAACCACAGATGGGGTAGTAATTAACATTATTCTGTCTCCCTAATCAATTCCACTATATAGCTAATTAACTAATTATAATACTATGTAGATTTAATCAGGTATTATGATTTTCAATTATTTATTTTATTCAGGGTTGAGTATGTTGACTGTAAATTTGCATAAATGACAGGTGGAAAGTGAAAGCAGATGACTTTCCAATGGCTTATCCATATGTGGAATTCCGGCGAGGTTTACTGCTGGAAATTGAGGCTATTAGTAGTACTTAGCCTCATCTTTTTGAGAAGACACATGCTTTGCATGGCAAAAAGAACATCAACACAGAGTAATTGTTATCTAGTACCTAATTAATGTTATAGTTCCTTCAAGAAATGCATTTCATATGTTGTAAATGAATTTCTTTGTTTGGGACCAATGAAAAATATAAAATTCCTAATAATATTATACATCTCTACATTTTTACTTTTTTAGAAATCATATATTTTTATCAATTATGAGATCTGAACCTAAAAACTGAGATTCATTTATCTCTACATTTTGTTTTATGGTTTCTATATCATTTTTCTTTCTGTGGTTTGCCCTGATCTTGCGAGTGTGTAGACTTACCCTTAGCTAAACTTGTTACCAAAAAATAAAAATAAGAAGTATTTGCACATTATAAATGTATGGCAGTGTTATATTTTCGTAAACAATTTCATAGTCCACAAATGGATTCGGCCGGCCCAGTGACGACGAATGGTGAAACTTTTTGCTTGCACCTGAATCCTCCTTCACTGCAATCTTCCGATTTATTATTCGTAAAGAATTGGAAAAGTTTCCTCATGTCGCCTCTTTTGAAGAAGCATTTTTTCGCTTTGAACCAGATTTTTCCATGTTTCCTAGGGGCGGAAGTATGAAAGTTTTCCTAGTCCACTTTCACCGCAATAATATGATAACCTAAAATAAAACTAAGCTATCGAACGGCTAAGAAGCCTGATTGTAACATGTAAAACAAAGAAACTGTTAGGCACGAGGCCGCGTTGTGGCGACCCCTCTCTAATGTCTAAATAGTAATGATTATGAAAGAAATGTGAATTGAACAAGAGAGCAAGTTACAAGAAACAGTGTATTGTATACCACCTAGGAACTATCCTATATATAAGGAATATAAGAAGTGACCTTATTCAGGTAGAAGTAAGACTATTAGAGCAATAAGAGACTAACAAGAAGTCATAAGCCACAGTTTTGCATTATGCGTGGTTGTAGCTTAATTAGGGGAATCCAGATTCGAGCATGTTTTTGTTTTGTTTTAGGAACGAGACTCATATTTAGGTTAGATTCTAGACTTATTAACTATGTCTACATGGTGGAGCAAAGCTTTAGGATCACTATGTAGGAAATTATCACAGAATTAACATATAATGCAGCGGAATTTTGCACGTTAAATCTAAACTTCATGGATCTTCGATTCAATGGTTAATTAAAAACAACATAAAACAAATAGTTTTAGTGATTTATAAACCAATCTAAATCTTACGGGTTACTCTTCTATTCGAGGTGATGAGCGAATCCACAAGTCATGTGAACCTCCTGGTCACGTGCACGAGGAACTATATCAAACTAGAATCGATGCTAGGCAGGACTCGGGAGAAGAGGTTCGGCCGACCAATGCTTTCAGAGGGGAGGCCGAAATGTAATGTGTCTGTTTTAGGATTTGCGTCAGTTAGGGTTTAATTAGGAACCCTAATTTTCTTTTATAGTTAGGGTTAAATTGGTTAATCTCATATTTAATCCATGCACTATTATAACTCATTTTAATTAACCCAAAAGATTAATAGTTGTGCAATGAAATACAGATTAAAACTAAATCTAGAAAAATGTAAATTTGGTGCAACAGCGGGAAAGTTACTGGGGTTCATAATCAGCGGAAAAGGAGTTGAAGTTAATCCAGAGAAAATCAAAGTTGTAATGGAGATGAAAACTCCAAAAAATGTGCGAGAAGTGCAAAGATTAAACGGCAGGTTGATAGCATTGGGGCGATTCATATCATGCTCAACGAGAAGGTGTCTACCATTCTACAATGCAATCAAAAAGTCAAAAAATTTCGAATGGACTCCAGATTGTCAAGAGGCATTCGAAGCGATCAAGAGGTTGTTATGTTATTCGCCATTGATGAGCAGACCAACGGAGGGAGAAGATTTATACTTATATATCTCAGTAACCGATACCGCAGTTTGCACAGTTATGATTTGAGAGGAAGAAGGGCAACAATTCTCAGTCTATTATGTGAGCAAAGTGTTGAAAGATGCAGAAATCCACTATTCCAAGTTAGACAAAATGGCCCTGGCCGTAGTCACAACAGCAGCACGGTTAAAAACTTACTTCCAAGCTCACACAATAGTAATTTGAACAGGAATACCCATGAGGAATGTCTTACAAAAGCCAAATACGTCGGGAAGGTTGATGGAATGGTCTATTCGCTTGGGCGAATTTGATATATGATATGAAGGAAGGCCAGCGTTGAAAAGTCAAGTATTGGCGGATTTCGTAAATGAATTCATGTGGCATGAAGATGTTTCGCCCACAGAGCCAAAAGAAGAATGGAGCATGTACACAGATGGAGCATTATCCGCAGAAGGAGCACGACTTGGGGTAGTAATCAAGGGCCCTGATGTCATTCGCTTATACCATGCTGCAAAGTTGACGTTCAAAACCACTAACAATGCAGCAAAGTATGAAGCCATGATATGCGGATTGAAGCTGATAAAAGAACTGGCGCCGGAAAGAATCGTCATATACAGTGATTCAAAGCTAATGATTGATGTGCACAGATTGTGCGTGTATTTTGATAGTGTTTAGGGCTGTTTCATTGCATTTATTTGCATCGTTTCTCTTATTTTCGTATTGTTTTCTTATAAATGCATTGGAGCAGGTCTGAATTGCTTGTTGATGAGAAGCTGTGCTTAAAAGGATGATTTCGGTAGCTGTGCTGCTTTTTGGCGCAGGCTGTGCGTGGCAGGGAGTTGTGTCATTAATGAAAAGAGAAAAGATCAAGCTTAGTCACTGTAAGCACTGGTTTTCGAATCCGATGATGAAAGCAATCTATGAGCTCCTGGTCGCGCCAGCTGCTTAAACACTGATACTTGTCGGAGAACGGATCATCTTTTCAGGGACATAACCTCTTCCGCCCGCACCTCGGGACCATGAGTGTGGCACCTTCACGCTTATGAGAAAATCCTCGATCACGAAATGATATACGGTCACAAGTACTATTCACTAGGAACCGTACGGTCTCAACACTGTTTGTTGAGACCGTAAGGTCACAAAGCATCTGACCGTACGGTCACTACCACGTGGCAGATATCAATCCAATCCTTATCTGCCACGTGGATGGCGGTCCAATGAAAACGTGACACGTGTACTAAAATCCAAACGAGTTTGGCCGGGCCTTGTAAGGTCCGGCTGGGTCTTATGGGAAGCCCGGCTCATATCCAAATTTGGATCTGAGACGGGCGAACTAGTGACCGTACGGTCACTAAATTGAGACCATACGGGCACAAGCTACCCTATAAATACCCCCCGGATTTCTCATTCAATTCACCAAAAAAACACTCATTCTCCTCTCTCTCTCTCTAGCTCGTTCTAAAGCGATTCTTGACCCGATATAAGTTGCCTCTGATAAAGTTGCCTAAAGTTTCCTCTGATACAGAAAAGAATCGTTAGAGTATGAGCTTGAGAGTATTTTCCTAAAAATATTCCCAAAAAAAAAGGTCCCCACGACCACCAAAAATATATTCCCCCTTTATCGAAAGTTTCCAACCTAGGCATCACTCGCAGCCCCGCTAGAGCTGATTAAGTCTTGTTCCTAGCTACCACTCCGGAAGACGCCCTACGCAACTCCGGCCCCTAAGGTTCCTCCCTGAAAAGGTCTCCGTTCTTCAACGAGTATCGGTCCGCGAGCAATCACTGGCACGCGACGAGGGTAAGCTTCTAAGTGTTTTGTACCGTGTCACCCGGCGGTTTACTGTCTAAATATTTGCGCATTTAAATATTTCTGTGTGATAACCCTAAATACAAGATAATAAACTGTTAGGCTGTATTAAAGATCCTCTGGGTCACTGGAATGTCGGAATTAATAAGTTGTATCCACGAACGTAAATAGAATCTCTGGTTTTCAAAACAATCGGTACAAACACCGGTTCGTACATTTTCCCAGTCGGCCGGGTGGAGACTCTATTCAAAGAAGGCTAAAGCCGCTATGAGGGACAACTTACGCTCATAGTGGCGACTCTGCTGGGGACCAAAAATATATTCTACTGTTATAAGTTAACTTCAACGTATGATTCTCTTGAAGTTGATTTATTAATAAGAGGATGTAGGTTTGGTTTTCACTTTTGTAAAATCATTTCTTAAATTATTTTATAAAGAGTAAAAAATGGGATACAACTGAAACATTTTGACAGTCTAGGGCTGTAAACAGAGTTATTGCTTTCTCATACTGCATAAAGAAAAATCCCGAATGGTCAACGTGTGTTATGGGTCGTGCTTACTGTCGTTTCCTTTAAGGGACGCATAGGTCGATCTGTAACATCACCTACAGCCTTGTACCGTTGACACGTTGCTCAAAACCCTTAAATGGGGAGGCGCTTGGTATATCTTGATGTGGGAACCCTTTTGTACTATCAAACGAGACCGAAGCCTCATATAGTCAGCCTAGATATCTCCACTAGGAACTACCCTCAAACATCGTGTAAAACACGTCTGTCGAGAGCGTTTTGACATCGAAAGGAAAGATGTTGAAAGAAACCCACCTAGGACAGAGACGCACCACGTGAAGAATGAGAGGGAGTGACGACTTTGTGTGTTGACAACTTGTTGATTTCTTGATCATAGATACTCAAGAGCATATAGAAGGTCCAAACTCTGCCGTCTAGGCATTTCTTCGATTCAGGAAAATATTCCGTTGTAACCCCGCAAATAGCATTGTCATAAATGTCCACCCCGGAAAAGGGAAAAGGTTGCAAAGGAAGTAACAAAATATGACTTGAATCAAAGGAATACCCAGACCAGTAAGATATCAGCTAAAAGAGAAGCGAAAGAACGACCCATGGCTGAAATAGAACTCCATAAAAACATGTCGTGATGCGATCTTTCGTGCAAACCAGAGAACCCGTTCAAGGATATTACCTCCATCATCATGCAATACCCTTGAATGGAGTCTAATAAGCAAAGAGCGAGAGAAGGATCAATAGGACCATGCATATATACACACAAGTAAAAGAAATGAGGAGTTCACACAAAGCTTCCTCAAGCGATTAAGGTTGACAGAGTCATGGCAGAATAGCCAAGGGATTAAGGTTGACAGAGTCATGGCAGAATCAAATGGTATCCCTGACGCTGCCTCAAGCGTGGCCGTCGAAATCACCAGGGCACTAACATCAATGATGCAAACTCCGGAATATCAGAAAATGATGGGCAAGGCCATCGAGGAAGGGTGCAAGAGAATTCTAACAAGCCAGCTAGAAAGAAATGAACCTATGCTTGAGAAACCCCACATCTTGAAAGAGGCATATGGTCCAGATAACCTGAACAGGGAAATGGATTACCATGTGCACCATCCCGGTGAAGAAAAGGGAAACTACTGCACATCAGCAGAAGGATTAGACCGGAAAAAGGTTCGAGAATTGCCAACTAGGAGCCAGTATCATGAATATTCTCAAAAGGAGAAACACGTATGAATACGAGATCAACTTCGTTATCTCGTCCGAGAGTCGAAGGAATACCACTCCAAAGTGAGAACATGACACGATACCAGAACTTTGAATTGTTCAAGAATCTTTCTCAAGTCGTCCAAAGCATAGGAGAAGAGATTATCAGTCAGACCTCCGTGATCCCTCAAAGGGAGATAGGCACGACACGAGGGTACGAATCCCGATTGGTCACCAAAATACGGAGAACGCAGTTGGTCGAACGTCAGAGGCCCCCTCTGGAAGACAAAAGGGTATCCTTAAACATAAATCTCAAAGAAGAGTTTGATCGTCTACACCGAGAAAGGAAAATACACCCTGTCCGGCCACCAGTGGTCCTCAAGACGACAGACAATATGAAAAGATTCTGCGATTACCATTAAGTGTTCTCACATCCTACCGCTAAGTGCGATGCGTTACGGAGTAAAATCGAAGATATGATCAAGAATAAAGAAATGGAGAGCCTCGAAGACGCAAGCGTTGAAGAAGACTCTTTGATTGGATGTCAGGAGACCATTTCTCCGCAAACCATGGTGATCAGCTTAAGGCTCACGGAAGAGGAAGTTCTGAAACGCATTGATGAAGAGATCAAAGCGCCCGTCCTAACAGATCCCTTCTCCTCACACGGACTAACCGAAACGACACCTCTAAAACTCACCCAAACCGAGACAAGCCCCGAGGAGGAAATTGACAAGTTCGGCTGACATACGAACTCGTCTGACGTTAGACCAACAGAGGAACAAACGAAGGCAACAACGAGTCTTGCTGTCAAAACCAATCGAACCCAAGCCTCGGACTTCAAAGAAGGAGAAGCATTGGAAGAGAGCTGGGGATTAATTCTGTGGCTAGAAGAGGAAAGACTAGCTTGGGAACGTGACGCGATGGCATGGCGAGGATCTCCTTAAACTGATAGGAATAACCCACTGCCCATCCCGGAACGATGGATTGAAGATTTAGTGGAACATCTAGAAAAGCTGAAGATCGAAGAGGAATCATGGAGGATGAAGAGAGAGAGAGCTCGAAAAACCCACTTAGACTCGCCATAGTTGAAACTTTAATAGGGGAGTGCCAAATTTCAAATGTAACGTGCTTTTTTGATCAGTGAGATAATTGCGTATTCATTATTTTGTTTCACTTACCATGTTTGACATACACAATATCATGTTGCACCGTAAAAACTTAACACTAGAAATGAACTAAAAACATGCCTTGATCTCACCTCACATAAAAGGACACCTTGGAACCTCGCTCAGACAAATGAAAGGAATGTCCAAAACCGAAGGCTGGACCAAGAAATCCCCACGAAAGGGCCCGGTGGAAAGAAGACCTTAATCAAACATAAAAAGATGAAAGCCTGCTAGGTTGAAAACTCGATAGAGCGACCTAGGCAACAGTAAAGGCAGCTCGCTAAGATGACAAACCTTAGGATCATCTTAGGTAACAAGCAGAGCAATGAACACATTATCCCGGAGACAGGACATGAAGGACAAACCTTGACCCAAATGGCCTAAGAGTCAGCCTCAAACACTCGATTCAGGCTAAACCAAGACAGGAATGCCCAAAGATGCCCAGGAAGACACCAAGACGTCATAATAAACACGGCAACGCTAATCTTTACGTATATCAATAAAAAGATGAGCTTCGAGAAAAGATAAGACGAAGAGATCGCATTTTTAAAAAAGAAAATCTAAACTCCCGAATCAACCGTCAGAATGTCGGAAGACATGCAGGATTAGGAAAATCTCGATCGTAAGAGATACACGTTAGAATTGTTCAAATGGTTGCCGAAAGTTCTGACCCGAAAAGAAAGAGATCCAAGCGTTAATGAGACACGTTCAGAATAAAGATAAGGACGGAATTAACAGAAGTACGAATCCATGAGGCGGCACACGTGAAATCTAGAAAACGAGGCAAACGATCATCTCGCAGGGTGTTCTTGGTTCATTTTCTTTGTTTAAAAAAAAAAACCTGAATAAATATTATGTACGTTAAATGTGGTAAGTGAAATAAAATAAAGAATGCGTTACAAAGTCGAATTAATAATCAAAACTAGAATGTCGCTAAAGTACACTAATCCTGAGAACTCCCGGTCTTCGACCCACGAGCTCCCTCTCCTCGGGCCAACCTACGCGCACGCCGGGCTTGTTGACGACTCTCCTCCACCTCCAAAGCAGCCAGCCGACCAGTCATGTCCGCTATCTGAATATCCCGCACGACTACGTCTTCTGCCATGACATCCTATATTCAGAAATGTCTGACCATAAGAAAAGGCACACACACGTGCACACATACATACATGCATGCATACATACATACATACATACATACATACATACATACATAATAGTTGAAATGATCCGTGTATGGGAAGAGTCAGAACACATACCCTGCCAGACTGCACGTGCATAGTCCAGGTAGCACGAGTAGAGTGATAACAACTCGCCATCCTCGCCATTGAGTCTCTCGGTACCTGAAATGAGAGGAAGTGTCAAGGAAAAGAACCGAGAGATATGGAAGAAAGGAAGGACTATACGTACATGAGTGGTGTCAGGAGGCATGAACTCCATAGGCTCGCGATCGGAAAGGTCGTACTCGCGGTAACCCGTCCAATCCAGGAAGGAGATGGAAGAAGGGAAAGTGCGCCTCAAATCCCCGGCAACCAAGTTAGGATGGGCCTGACTAACGCCCTCCTGCAGGTGACGCCCTCGACGATGTGTAGCATCGATACCGCTGCCAGTCCACCGACGGGTCCTGCGGGCGCGAGATGAAGAAGGCTGCCAAAAGAGGAATGACAAATCAAGAGGTCAACGCAATGATGAAATAAATAGGCTTCACAATAAAAGTGAGAAATATACCTCAGCATCAGTATTTGGGGCAACAGAATCATCGTCGTCTCCCCTGTCGTCACTCCCTCCTTCTCCTGTCACTGAGGGGGTCCAATCTCTCGATGCGGGAATAGCTGGGAGAGGACAGCCGTGTAACCATTCGCGGTAGGAGGAAGAAGTAGGGAAGACTGTCCACCGTCGCCAAAAATGGAGACGCCCTCAGCCGCAACATCTCTCTGAGCGGCAGTAAGGGCCCGAGCCCAAAACATGGTCGTGGGAGGGTTCACAGGTACCCTACGACCAGCCGGACCCATCTCGTACTGGTAGACGCGCTCCCCGAGATACCAGGAAAAGTCCAGGTGATCCTCCAAAAGGATCCTCATAGGTACCAGCTCAGCAGCGGACGCCATCGCGCGAGACCAGCCAGGAAGGGCCGCAGGCACATGCCAAGGACGGATGCGGTCCTGCAACTGAAAGGACAATAGATCAACGTCAGCTGAAACCGCGATAAAATAAGGAAGAACTAATAACCAGGAAAGTAAGCGTACCTCATCCCAGGTCAGTCCCTCGACGTACCGACGGACAGTGGTCGGGTTCTTTGAACCCCCAGAGCAAGTACTAAACCAATGCCCGACCCGGGGAAAGTCAAGATTCGTCTCCCTCCCTGTTGACGGCCGGGGCAGAAGAAAATGCTCACAAGCCCAAACCTACAAAATGGAAAGTCAGAAGAAATCCGTAAAAGGGAAAGATGCAAAAATGAAAAAGAATAAATACCTCAACGACCATCGTATGACCGACGGCCACCGCCCTCTGACGACTCAGCCCATCAAGGAGCCGGTAAGCAGAGGCATGGACAACCTTGCCCCAACAGTAGTCCCCCAAACGGTCCAAGTCCCGCAAGCCCGCCATGAGAGCCAAGTCGCAGCAATCGTTCGTCTCCTTGAAAAGCGTGGAGCAAAGGGCGAACCACAGGAAACACCGGGCATGCTGATCCCGCTCCACGGCCGTGGCGGGATCACCAACCCCTTCATACGACTCAAAGACCTGAGTCAATCGCACTCGGCGAAACTCAGAAGGAGCTAAGGGCCGCCCGACCAAGGCCTCCATGTCTACTGGGTCAGATGGGAAGTCAGAAAAAGGGGGCATGATCCCTGTCGACTGTAAGCCCGTGATCGCCGCAATATCCAATGGCGTCAGTGTCATCTCCCCAAACAGAAACTGGAAGGTGTGAGTGCAGTCTGACCACCGCTCCGCTAGCACGCTGATCCCGACCAGTGAGCTAGTAGCCTTGTGTGCGAAGAACGAATGGAAAAAGGCACGGAAGGGGGTACCCTCTACGCGAGCCTTGGCAGCATCCGGAAGACGCCCGTACCAAATAGCCGCGTTCTGCACGCTCCCGTGACTCCAAAGTCGGATCGGCTGCAAGGAAGGTCAAGAAACAGTCAAAAATCAGAAGAGAAAGGGTGTGACCGTACGGTCAGATGTCTGTAACCGTACGATCAATTAAGCCGTGACCGTATGGCGAAACACAGGGACCGTACGGTCATCGTTCAGACCATACGGTCACAGGCCTCATGTGCGCGAAAATTCCAGAAAAAACACGAAACAGCCAGCGCAATCCACAAAATCAACCACCTACTCTACCTAGCATGCATACTAATCTTGTTACAAGGTCCGGAGCATCATTAAAGCGGGCAAATCCAAGCGGAATCATAAAAATACGAACGACGGGGAAAACGGACGAAGAATGAAATTTGTGAGCAATTATTCGACAAAGGAAGACATACCGGGGCAGTGTACGTGTGGTGAGCAAGATCGTGAGTAAGCGGGATGCCCGCTCCGAAATCCAAGCCACGATACGGGGTGGAAGCGTGGCGGGCGTGAACCGAGGCATACCGGACGCCGGGAGGAAGAGCGATGTTCACTAACGCGAGATTATCGCCTTCATACGCCATAATGTAAGTTAGGAATGTTAGAGTAAGGGATTTCACGAAGTCGGGAGAGGAAAATGAAGTAGGAAAAGGGTGTGAATGAACCGGCGGCCAAAGGGGTATTTGAAACTGCCTCTGCTCGACATGTGACCGTACGGTCACACGCTAAAACCCCTAGACCGTACGGTCATAAGTCCCTTGACCGTACGGTCACCCTTTTCGTGACCGTACGGTCGCACTATCTCCTCCAGAAAATTTTGCGTACCCTACATCAACGAGTCCTCGGAATTATACATCGCTACGCCAAAAGCCTGAAGTTAACCCCGGAGGAATCACAAAAGACATAGGAGCAGACCCAACAACCGCAGAAACAGTACACTGGGGCATTATCAGACCACTGGCACCCTGGGGCACCCCGAACGTATCAAGAGTATCAAGAACTAAGAACTTCACCGGGGCAGTACGAGGAATGGGGCATGGTTATGATCGAGGAAGAATGATGCCTGGATCCCCAGAACAACTGAAGATCAAGAACGGAAGAGAAAAGATATTAGGACACAGTTGATCGACCTCAGGACGGATTCCGCCAGCATTCAGATAAGACTGGTAGGACAAAGTGTTCAACATTATCTGAAGAAAAAAGGGCAGAGAGCTGAACTGAAGAGACCACCAGATCCTCGGGTCATGCTTGAGGTACGGAGGAGGTCACTAAATCCTCGGGTCATGTTCGAGGTACTAAGGAGGTTACTAAATCCTCGGGTCATGCCCGAGGTACTAAGGAGGTTACTGAATCCTCGGGTCATGCCCGAGGTGATATAAGAAGTTACTAAATCCTCGAGTCATGCTCGAGGTACTAAGGAGGTTACTAAATCCCCGGGTCATGCTCGAGGTACTATAAGAGGTTACTAAATCCTCGGGTCATGCTCGAGGTACTAAAGAGGTTACTAAATCCTCGGGTCATGCTCGAGGTACTAAAGAGGTTACTAAATCCTCGGGTCATGCTCGAGGTACTATAAGAAGTTACTAAATCCTCGGGTCATGCTCGAGCTGCTAAAGGGTTACTAAATCCTCGGGTCATGCCCAAGGTGCTATGAAAGGTTACTAAAAGTCCTCGAACTAAACTCGAGGCACCATCAGAAGTTACAAAAAATCCTCGTCGAGGTACCATGGAAGCAGTTAGTCGGCCTTACAGTAAGATTATAGAAAACACGACGACGTAGGACCAGAACTGCAGAAGTTACTCAGGAAGGACAGTTAGTCGGTCTTACAGTAAGATTATAGAAAACACGACACTGTAGGACCAGAATTGTAGGAGTTGCTCACGATGATGAAAGCTATCTATGAGCTCCTCGTCGCGCCAGCTGCTCAAACACTGATACTCGTCGGAGAACGGATCATCTTTTCAGGGACATAACCTCTTCCGCCCGCACCTCGGGACCATGAGTGTGGCACCTTAACGCTTATGAGAAAATCCTCGATCACGAAATGATATACGGTCACAAGTACTATTCACTAGGAACCGTACGGTATCAACACTGTTTATTGAGACCGTACGGTCACAAAGCATCTGACCGTACGGTCACTGCCACGTGGCAGATAGCAATCCAATCCTTATCTGCCACGTGGCTGGCGGTCCAATGAAAACGTGACACGTGTACTAAAATCCAAACGAGTTTGGCCGGGCCTTGTAAGGTCCGGCCGGGTCTTATGGGAAGCCCGGCTCATATCCAAATTTGGATCTGAGACGGGCGAACTAGTGACCGTACGGTCACTAAATTGAGACCATACAGTCACAAGCTATCCTATAAATACCCCCCGGATTTCTCATTCAATTCACCAAAAAAACACTCATTCTCCTCTCTCTCTCTCTCTCTCTCTCTCTCTCTCTAGCTCGTTCTAAAGCGATTCTTGACCCGATATAAGTTGCCTCTAATAAAGTTGCCTTTGTTGTTGCCTAAAGTTGCCTCTGATATAGAAAAGAATCGTTAGAGTTTGAGCTTGAGAGTATTTTCCTAAAAATATTCCCAAACAAAAAAGGTCCCCACGACCACCAAAAATATATTCCCCTTTTATCGAAAGTTTCCAACCTAGGCATCACTCGCAGCCCCGCTAGAGCTGATTAAGTCCTGTTCCTAGCTACCACTCCGGAAGACGCCCTATGCAACTCCGGCTCCCAAGGTTCCTCCCTGAAAAGGTCTCCGTTCTTCAACGAGTATCGGTCCGCGAGCAATCACTGGCACGCGACGAGGGTAATAAACTGTTAGGCTGCATTAAAGATCCTCTGGGTCACTGGAATGTCGGAATTAATAAGTTGTATCCATGAACGTAAATAGAATCTCTGGTTTTCAAAACAATCGGTACAAACACCGGTTCGTACATTTTCCCGGTCGGCCGGGTGGCGACTCTAGTCAAAGAAGGCTAAAGCCGCTATGAGCGACCACTTACGCTCACAGTCACATGGGTGACGTCACTAGGGCTCTCCTCTTTATTGTTTTTGTCCTATGTCAGAATATTTGCTTTATTGTTGGGTTTTTTGGGGATTGCCATGCATTAGGGCATCATTTTGTTTGCCTATAAAAGGAACACTAGTCTTATCCCCCAAGATAACCTTAAAAAAAAACCTTTTTACCATATTTTTTCTCTCTTGTAACAAACTTTGGTGGCTGAAATCCTTCTTCTTCCTTGGCCATTTCTGCCATAGGAGAGTTGGAGCTCCTTCCTCCATTATCAATATAATTTATATGCTTTCTTCTTCATTTCATCTTTGTTGCTTCGTGGATAAAGAGATATGAAGTGTGAGTAGTCTATTTACGTAGAGTGAGCTGGGAAAAGCATGAATGGGTCTCAGTTAGTCTTTGTTTAGAGTGTTTTACGTGGTTAACTTATAGATCTATGCTTAAATGTTCATTATATGTTAAAGGCCTTAATGTATATGCATGATTTATCTATATTCTGAAAGAAAGTAGATAAGATCTGGATCTAGACTATAAAGTTAAGCAAATAATTAGCTAGAAATGGCTGTTAATCTTGCTTGTTGTGTACGGAACTCAAGAGAAATCAGAGTGACCCTGTTCCGGCGTATAGACATGTGCAAGTTAGGTGAAAGTCCGTAGAAATGCTATTTCATCTTTCTTTTACTCATTCTTGTCATGGAAACGTGAGAGAACGATACTTTTGGAACCACTTGACCACGTATTTACAAGTATAACCTAAATCTAAGAGACTTGTGCTTGCTGGACCCTGTGCTCATTCCATGTATCCCGTTTATTGTTATCAACTATTTCTAGCCTTGTGCTATGGATCTGTTCTCTTACATTAGATTTATTGTTTTATTGCTTTGTTATCTCGTTTATTGTTATTTCTTGCTTTAAATCAACTTGGTTACTCTTTACTCTTTTAGATCTGAACATTAGTAATAATCTAACCCATTTTCTCTGTGGATCGATACTCGGTTCTTACCGTTTTATATACTATTGATGACATGTGCGTAATCTTAGATATTACGTGGTGCTAGTCACGCATCAATGGTAAATCAAATTACCAAAAATTACATCGTAAAACAACAAGATCTTATAAAATACCACAGAGAAGTGGGAAAGTTGACACAAGAAATCTATAGGCTCAATAATATAATGAATGCATAAGGGTTTGATTTTCCATAAAACTTAGAATTTATAGGCACATTACATTTTGATAGTTAAAAAATTGATAACTTGATAAGTTTGTATAATTTTAAAATAATATATTAAAATAGTGATGATAATACAATGTAATTCCTATTTCCAGGTATAGCTATTTATGTATACATTAATTTATTTTAACTTTTGATTATCATTTTGAATTCAAAAATACCGTGCATACATAGGAGTGTTGTTTGACTTCATATGTGACTGCAATGAAATTTAATGAACAATATTTAAATGTATAAATAAGAACCCTTATCTTATATAATTATTTTATTATTAAATATTTACTATAATATCCATATACATTTCTAAAGTACAGATTTTTACTACGGAATATAGAGTGATTTTATTCTATGTTTGGCGTACGAACGACGTGGTGTGTATATCAATAGTTTGATGTCATATAGCATTGTCAATCAATAAGAATATAATATTGTCTAATATATTAATTATTTATTTTGTAGAAAAACTTTTTTAAATTCTAAATAAAAAAAACTCGAAAACACTAATAATAATGAAATTTCTAATTTTAGGTATAGATTTATGTGTATAGATTTAATTTATTTTAATTTGTATTTTGAATTCAAAAATACCGGTAGATATATAGGAGTGTTTGACTTCATCGATGACTCTACAGTACATGGCTGCAAATCTCTTCTTACATAACCTTTTCTTACAATAAATAGTTATTACCATATTAATTTAACTTTTTAGACAGAAATTTAAATAATGTAGTATATAAATAAAAAGAATAATACACATATTAGAATTCTTTTCTCTCAAAATTCTAAATCCTTAATTATAAACAACACCCATCTTCTAGTTCTGGGTTCCGATCATCAAATCAGAGTGCCTTAATTTTTCAGAAAAAACTTGTGTTATTGCTTTCTCAATCTTCCGATTTGTGAAATTCGACCTCTGCAATTCGTTTTCTTTGGAGTTCACCGACTCAGGTCTCGCTCTGGTGTCCTCTTTGTTCTTTTTCTTCTCTTTATTCGACGACGGCAGATGTCTCAGTTTTAAAAAGGTTTGCTTCTTTTCATATTTAGCTTCTTCTTCTTCTTCTTCTTTTTCCTTTTTTTTCTGCTCAATTTTGAAGTTTGTTTTGTATTATCTTTCAATTTGCAGAGAAAAGGACGGTACTTTCTGCATCTGCTGATAGCAAAAGGTGAAACTTAAAGTATATATTAGAAGGTTGCTACCTCAGCTCAATTGGGTATTAAATTATTACTTAAGTTTTGTTTTTTTCAGTGATTTAGACATCTGGGTTTCGTTTATTCTATATGTGTAATCTTATTATGGCATTGATTCATTGATCTGATTTCTGGAGAAAAGATCAAACTTGTTCTGTACTGAATTTTTTATTTCTTGAGCTTCGGGAGTAGTGGATTGATTGTATTTTCATTGTCTATGCTAAGTATTTGGCAGACCAATTTGAAGTTTCAATGCTCTAGCCACATTCAAAATATGCTGATGTTTCCTCTCTACAAGTCCATTTTTTTGAGGTGTTTCTACACAACTAAGTTGATGTAAAATTGTTGTTTCGGTGTAAAATTGCTTTAAAGAAAATTCAGGACTATTATCTGATCTAATAACTTGAACTTGTTTGTTAAATTGTGTCTTAGCCATTTGAACAAAAGCCTTAACTAATTCTGGTACTTCTGATTTAGCATTTAACATGGATACCCATGTGAATCTGGATTTGTCATCCATTATTGTCAAAAAATATCTATAACCATTCAAAGAACCATATGTAGGACCCCAAATATCCATATGAACAAGCTGAAATATATCAGTAGAAACAGAATTGGAACTAGAAATTGGTAATTTCTTTTGTCTAGACTTATAACAAATGTCACAAACTAAGTAACTAGAAATAGTAATTTCTGGAAATTGTTTAGACAATTCAGTTAACCGAGCAAAGGAAGGATGTCCTAATCTATAATGCCACAAGTCTTCTGAATTACATTTAACAGAAAAAGTTTTGAATTGAATTTATTTAGTTTGGTTTTTCTAATTGGAATTGGAATGGGAAAAAGGATTTGGTTTTTTTAATTACAACTGGAATTGAAAAAGTTAATCCAACTAGAAAAGTGATTATTTGTTTGTGTTGAGATTTTTATTTTTTTTGGAGTATGGTATATGTACGAGCATTCGAGTATAGTCGGATCTGATGCGATTTGAAAGTTAGATGTGATTTTATTTCAGCTGTAGTAACTTGTTGATTGATGATTACTAATGAAGTTTAGTGTTATCAGTGGATTCAAACTTCAAATCCTCATTTTTGGAAAAGATCAAACACGAGTGGAGCTGTGCTAATGCAAGGATGGGATAATGCAACCATAGCAGGTAAATTTAGAATCTGTTCATCTTCTAATCCTGGATAAATCGGGTTTGTTTCATACCGCTGATGATGAAGAATTCAATTGATTAAAGCTATTCGAACTCTAAGATAGCAGCTTGACTTCTAATAACTCTTTTCTTTTGTTTGGATTAGGAGATTCTTTTCTGAAATAAACGTCATTCCTAGTACCAATCCCTCTTTGCTTGGTAAGACACAAATTCTTTTTCCAATATTTGTTATCCAATATAGTCCGGAAAGATTAATTCCAATTTAAGCAATATATGTAATAATGAGTTATAAAAGTCATGGCCATCAAATCTGATAGAGAACACACCAGATTACCCACATGCCTAACATTTGCAACATTACAAACAAGGACCACTTGGTGCAAGACAACATGTGTTCTTGGACGATATTTCTCTGTCAATTTATCATTTTCAATCTTCATCTAAAAAAAGTACAGGAGATCTTGTAATTGGTGAAATAATCCAATTGCCCCCCGGAATGCCCCCGGACTTTAGAGATTTGTCATTAGTCCCATGTACTTGATTAAAGTGTCGTGATTAGTTCCCTAAAGTCCTATGTGGCAGAGAAGAGCAAAGTGGTGATTTGGACACGTTGAAGTTCATGTTGCCAAACTGTTATTTTAAGCAATTTCAAAGAACCGATAGAATACTTAAGCAAGTTCAAGGAGTCAGTAGTTCGTGTTAAGAAAGTTCACGGGCTAATGAAATATCCCCAAAGTTCAAAGGGCCAATTGTAGAGGCTTCTTGTATTAGTCTATCAAATTTGTCTAAAGTCCTATTAGCCAAATAATCTAATTAGTCTATCAAATTTGTCTAAAGTCCTATTAGCCATTTGAATTTGCTTAAAATAACATTTGCCTTTGAACTTGCTGAAAGCGTTATGCTTTTCAACTTGTCCTAATCTCTACTTCGCTCTTCTGAATCTAGTGGGATAGTAATGTCTAAAGGAGTATATCACTTGGTGCTCGCTTCAATCTTAATATTATTTTTTTTCTTAGTTTTCAAATTAGGTGAGGATGGAAAACCCATCAGAGGGAATTTCTTCTAAACTTGTGTATTTATGCCAGTCAATCATTGTACCTCTTTTTTATATTCTTTATATATTCAGTACTTAATGGTCAGTTTATTTTACAATTTCTTTTATGTTCGTTTATTACAGCATTCAAATTTTAACTCGCATTCTATGGAAACTGAAGAAATGGATAATGGCAAGGAAGATTTAGACACTAAGCATATCGTCGATGGTGATAATGTTATGTTTAACAATGATGATAGTTCAGATCAAGACAAACGTGAAAAAAGTGATGTTGATGAAAATAAAACGATCGACTACTTTATCAATGAGAAAGTATGGGACGAGATTGGAAAAGAATTACAAGATTATGATGAAAATGACATGGATATGCTGAAATGGAAGTCATTAGATGAATGTATAAACTTTTATTATACCTATGCCAAGGTTAAAGGTTTTGGAGTTCGAAGAGAAACAGCTGTCAAGAGTAGAACAACTGGTCAAATTATATTAAAAACATTAGTTTGTCGTGTGCAAGGATTTAGGCGTGAGGAATGGAATGTTTTACCTGATAGACAGACGAATTCCAAAACCATTAACTAGGTGAGGATGTGTCGCTTACATCTAATTTAAATTGCATGAAAACAAATATTGGAAAGTTAGTAACTTTCATGCATAACACAATCATGTCATGGTAAATCCAACACATGTATCTTATATCAGGTGCTTACTCATACTAGCATTTTTTTCATTTTGCAACAGCTAAATTTTTTTTAATATAATATTCTCTATTATTTTACGGTGATATTTGGCAAGAATGAGGCAATTGCTTGTTATATTTTATTTTGTTGCATTGAAATATTATATAGTACATATGAATACTCATTAACTTATTTGTCGTAGGTCATTTCGAAAAATAACCGAGCCTGATGAATCAAAAATTAAGAGTATGCGTAAAGAAGGAATTGCCCCACATCAAATTATGAGACATTTTGTGAATGAAGCCAGATCACATGGAGATGTTGAATTCACAAAAAAAGACTTGTACAATTGTGTAGAAAGAATTAAACACGAAGTAACCGAAGATGGTGATGCTGAAACTATTTTGGCATATTTATATGGACAAAAGACTACTGATCCAAGTTGTTTTGATAGCTATACTTGGGATGAGCATGGAAATTTGGAGAAATTGTTTTGGTGTGATGGTATATCACGTATAGTCTACAAAACATTTGGACATGTTTTGGCATTTGAAACTACATACAAATGTAAAGCTTACAACAAACCATTTGTAGTTTTGGTCGGTGTTAATCATCATCGAAACACAGTTCCATTCAGATGTGCTTTAGTTGTTAATGAGAAGGAGGATACATTTGTTTGGGTATTAGAACAATTAATTGAAGCTGGAGATGGTTATAAGCCACTTACTGTGATTACAGAGGGTGATAAGGCAATGGCAAATGCCATTTCTTAAGTTCTCCCTGAGGCAAAACATAGATTATGTTTGTGGCATCTCATGAAAAGCGTAAAAAGAAATCTAAAGGGAAAATTTCTTGATGGTTTTATTAGGTGTGTTCGATGTAGAACACCTAATGATTTTGAGAATGCATGGAAAGATTTAATGAGTGCCCATGGTGTTGAAGGTAGGAGGTGGGCACAAGATTTGTATGAATCAAAAAAAAAATGGGCAGAGGCGTATATGCGTGGATAATTCTATGCAAGTGATTTTTGAAATAAAATGTTGAAATTGCTTTATTCTTTTAAATTTTTTTATCTAAGTTTTGTTCTGTTTTGCAGGGATGAGAAGCACTCAACGTTGTGAGTCGATGCACAGAACACTTATGAAGATCTTAGATAAAAAAGTTTTTTTGTACGACTTTGTCCACTATTATCAGCAAGAACTAAATGAGCTAAGATATAACGAAGGTCATCAAGATTATAAGACAGCGCATGAACAAACCCGTGTGTGATGGTATTTTATCTCGTTTAAAGAGCCATGCATCAAAAATATATACAAGGAATGCTTTTGCTACGTTGTGCACTGAAATAGGGTATGAAGGATTTTTTTTGGTCAAAAAAACTGAATTTGTTAATGAATCAAATGATCGAGTATTTTATTTGCCCAAGGAGGATGAAGAAGTAGAATGCAATAATGCAACGATTGTTCAAGCCATGTACTCTAATTTAATATCGTTTTGCACGAATATTTGTCATCAGGCATCACATGAAAATTTTCAAGTTTTTAAAGAGGTTAGAGATCAATTTGCAAAGATTGGTCTTAATTTACGCGAGGAAAATGCGAAAATAAAGAAGAGAAAAGTTAATAGCAAACGTATATTGGAATCGGTGATCCTGTTGTCATTGAAATTGGGAAAGGCCAACGCAAAAAAACAAAGGTTAACACTTCATCTTCTTCGTTCCCCACAAATGTTTCACGTTCGAGACATGATGTTACGCCAAAAAAAGAGGCATCATCGAATCCTAGAAAAATAGACTTAAATAAGTCTCCTGAACATTCTCCGAACAAAACATTTGTAAAAGTAGATAATTTTTCAAATTTTTCCTCAATTATGATGACTCGTATGCCCAACACATATGAAGAAGGAGACATATCTAAGGTAAATAAATATGCAAATATTTTTATATTTTGTTTTTATGTTATAAACCTAACAGTGTGAAATCTTATTGATTTCAGGTATCCGGTAGCCATGAATTAAAAAAGATGGACGAGGACCCAAGCATTTTTTACTGGAACCCTCATAATGATTGGTAATTTGAACATCACATAGAATAAGATAATTAATTTGAGACTTATTTGTTGAATTAGCCAATTGATTCTTAAATCTCATACATTTTTCTTTTATCAATGTAACAACTTATTTAAGAAAGTTAATTTCATCTAATAGCCTTATTTGTTTTATAATGAAGTCGATAGTTTATGTTTATTTTTTGTTTGAAACATATGGTTTGCAGTAGATCAAAATAGTAGTTATTAATATCAAGTAATATATAACAACTATTGATTCAATCTTGGATCAAATATTAAAAGAAACATGTTCACATTTGTAACTGTTTTTGACCAAATTTGACCGAAGTCATTCAAAGCAAGTCGATAGTATAGTTAAATTCATGATCATTTTACTTAAATATTTGATTAAAATGAATAAATTTAGTATCCGTACCTAGCCTAATTGCATTTGGCACGTAAATTTGTTCATTTGGACAAAAAAAATTAAGGCAACGAATTTTGACAATGTTACTTCTTTCCCGTTGCGTTTAGTACTAACGAAATATCATCAAGTGCAACAATGACGTTTTTAGTAAAACTCATATCCACAGATGGTTTTTGTCGGTAATGATTTTATTGTTGGTAATCCATTCACTTCTAACAGATTTCCCATAAATATCTGTCGGTAATTGTTATAAGAATTCCAAAAATAACTGCTTTTCTTATGAATTTATTTGGATTGAAGGGAACGCATCGAGGAACTCAGTCATACACACTCTCATTATGTAGCAGCACTAGTACACAAATAGCCATTTGCTTCGGTCCTAACCTAAAAAATACAAAATAAGTTCCCAAAACTAAAAAAAGCACAAAGTACATACTAAAATGAACAACTAAGCTATATTAAAAAAATCTGCAGAACAAAAGAAAACGCAGATGAAAAATCTGCGGTGACATACTTGATGATCAGAAAGAGTCTCATCAAATCTTAGTCGCAATCGATCATGAAGCCTTTCTTAAATATGGGCATATCTCCACAGCAATCCAAAACGTTAATGTTGTTAAAGCCATAAAGACGAATAGAGTACTAGGAATTCTAGCAACTTCGATTCCACATTCGGAACACTACTGTGGGGGACACAATCAGCCTAAAGCAACATGAAACCGAACAAATTGAATGCGTAAAATTAACAGTGTTGGTTGTTCTGAGTTCATCAATTATTCTAGGTGATACTAATACCACAGTCTAATAATATGATTACCATACCTTTGATTGGTGTATCATCATTTGCTTTCACGGCTATTATACCCTAACTCTATTCTCGAAACCATTGAAATTAATATGAATGTTGTAGTATAAACAGACTATAGTAGTGTATTACAACATTCATATTATTTTCATTGTTATAATACCCTAAATCTTGAGTGTTAAACCAGTGAAAATAACTATAATGTTGTAATACCATGAAGCATTCATATATTTGCTATTGTAACAATGGCTTGGGCCAAAGAACTGACGAAATTAAAATATGTAAATGTAAATGGATATTACTTGTATTGTAAAGAAGAATCCCAATGCCTCTTTGATTCCCATGCACAATAGAGAAGTGACAATAAGAACAAAAACTTCTGCAAAGGGGTCTACAACAATATCAGGCCAAGGGATCGTGTGCCATGATAGATAAATAGGCAGATTATTCGCACCTCTGAAAAATAGGGCCTGACTAGAAGAAAGACAATGCTGAGTATAATGAAATGGAGTAGAAAATCAATGCATATAGACAATTTAAAGAAATGATTCTTGGCAAGCAAGATTTACTAAGAAATCATATCCAATCATGATATGCAAACATGCAAACAGGATGAAGAATAGAAGGTTGAACATAGGATCTACTTTACCAGGTTTGGGGTTAGGCCACGAGCAATATCTGAACCACCAATTGTATAATCGAGAATCAATGCCCACTCAACCAATCACGCAGCACTATAACCAAAACAAGATTTGAATCAATCAGAAGCATAAATATATAGGTAGTTGAATCTTAGTTGTTGCAAGTTCATTACATATGCCTTGCAATCTATTCACACTTGATTGACAGGAACCCTAACCCTAACCTTATACCTAAAGTTAAAGCTTCTTGCACACATGGTAGTTTGCATACCCCTCTCCTATACAAATGTAAGCATAATAATGGTAAGCAAATAGAGCAGCAGCAAATCCAGCAATGAGAAACGAAATAGTACGAGCTAATCAGAATAATGTTGTTTCAAAACCATGGAACACGAAAAAGAAAGCAAAGCTAATCAGAAGAGAAAGGAGAAAAGAACTCAAACCGATGTGACTACTGACATTTCCCTGTCTCCACAGTTAAAGCATTATCTTTCGATGTGACTACTGAATCCTCTATCAGAGTTTTACACAACAAATTTGCAAGTCCCTGTTGTTGTCAACAAATACATCAGCGCATTAAAACCGAATTACCACACATATTATTACAACCGAGAACAAAATTTCCTACCTTAATAAATGAAGGATTGCAAGTTATTTCATATAGCAGCATCAAGTTCCCCAACTGAATCCTTGTAATCATGTAAAATACTCAGCTTTTCAAAGACCTAAAATTAGATAAACAAAGTAATTTAATTAGCACTTTAACTGTAACGAATGAGATTTTTAGCAAAATTTATGCAATTGTTCCAATTGAAATCATATTTTCGAGAAATAATTAACGATTCATGTTGAGATTAAGATCTGAATCAAGCATTTGCACAACTAATTGAGATATCTACAACAGATTCCACAAAAACAAACTAATCAGTAGATAAAAATGGAGAAGCCAAGGGATGTCGTTAGCAACAGAACAAGGAAGAGATCTGAGATAGGGAAATGAGAGGCCGCACAACATGCCACTGACACGATTCATCAAACAGTTCGTGCACAATACACAACTCTATAGAATTTGAGATACTCATATGATAACTTGAATTGAAATTCTGCATATAGCTTCAGAGACTAGATTCAAAGATTAAACAACATTAAATTAAGAAGTTAATCCAACACAAAACTGATCCAGCTAAAAGAAAATCAGTCCAATGGACATAAATAAGATGAAAGGATAAATCAAACAAGGACTTGAGTGAAGCCAACAATTAAGGAGTAAATCCAAATCTGAGATGAACCCAATTCTCAATATTCAATAGCCATCCTTCTTCACATAATACGAACTCAAATCCAAAAATTTAAAGAAAATTAAGATTTATCTAGCAAAAGCAAGACTTGTATTGTATTATCAAAGCACATAAACTGAAATTTAATCAGCTATACCAAAAATCGATGCTCTTTTCGAATCAAATATAGCATGCTAGTAGAATTATATCCTAAGGGACAGTGTCCAATAGTGGTTATAGACTTAACCAAACTAAAGCAGAATCGTATCCAAAGGAATATTTAGAAAGGGCGATCCTGAATTCTTGAACTAACCTATCACGCTTAAATGCTTCCTTGAGCATTGTTGATGCCTTTTCACATTTACCTTTAGTAGTTGTCAATTTCGACTCTGCATTAATGTGTGAACAAGACTCCAATGACATTTTCAATTGACTAGTTGAGTACTACAATAACCAAAAATATATCCAGAATATACTTTTGTCACGATTAGTTAAAATCAAAACTATAGATAATAACTAAAGGATATGAAGGAACCCTAACTTCCATTTAGAGGGAAAAAGTTGTAGTAATCTAAGATTAAAAGGAGCATACCAGTTGCTTTTTGAATTGGTGATATGGGGATATCTCCAAGCAGACCAGGCTCACTCTAGGGTTGCAATCTCCAGTAGAGCACAATGACAGAGAGACCCACAACCTCATATTAGATAGTAAAGATGAAGGAGAAATACGCACCAAAACAAAACCCCATATCACAAACCATCCCAAATAGAAATTAGGGTTCAACGAAGCACATATAGAGCTGTGAAATGAAAAAAGAAAAAGCACAGATCCAGACCTTATTGCCCTAGAGGAGAACATTACCGTCCATTCTCTGACCTTGGAAGTATGAAGAGGGATTGAAGGAGAGAGATGCAGTTTATACCTGACAAAGTTCACTCAAGCTTCGGAGCAAGAACTGGATCTGAACGGAATAGTTAGAACAAGAAATTAAGGAGATTAAGGTTTGCGTGGAAATGAAGATTAGAGGTTTTGAGAAGAAGATATGAGGCTTTGAAGATCCTGTCTCAAAGAATCGTCGAGGAAGATAACACTTTGAGAACAAATGAGAGAACCAGAGAAGAGAAAGAGGGGTTTGGGAGGCTAATACATAAATGACGATGTTGTCCTCACTTCTTTATTGATTGCAACAAAGCGCATTCCAACTAATAGAATTCGCAACACTGATATTGACAATTTTTATTGATTATTTGCAAGTTTTGATGTACAATGTTTTGCAGAAGTAACAATTGAAATATATTTGTGGATCAATTGCAACTTTTCACAAAAAAAATATTGATATAAATCAAATGTAATCATATAAATTGGAACACTTAAGGCAATTTTTCTGTTTTTTTGTTGCAACAAACTATTTATGATGTAGTATATAGAATCTACCAAGTCTCGAACTATTAAGAAAATGCTTGATTAAAAATTAAAATTCTTCAATTCTGATAGGATCATTCCTGCAAGCCAATTGCTTAAAGCGTATAGCTTCATTGTGTTCACTGGTAACAAGTCTTGCTAAATACTTCAACCGTTCAACTGCCATCGATTCGGTCTGAAAAAAGAACTATTCTCATTAGCACAAGTCAACAATTAGATCATGACAAAATAAAATTTTATTTTTTAAATTGAACTTATCGTAAAATAAATTTGAGACCAATCCGAGTTCTTTTCTGCTTATATATATTTCAAAACATACATGCCACAATCATCCCTAAAATCAAATAAACAAATATTAGCTACTTTAAAATCTAAGTAGAAAAATATACGATTGTAAATAACTTACGAATTTGGTTGTCTTGGTGTTTTTGGAAATTCAATAGGATAGTTGGACGCATCTTTCAAAAATTGTCCCATCATAGGATAACTTTTGTACAAATTTGGGTTGTTTTCAACTGTCAACCACCATATGTGCATTTAATTTGTATACTAATAGATGAAGCATAACAATGTAAAAAAAACAATACAACAAATAAACAAGTATTTTACTTACCACCTTTGAAACTATATTTTTATGTTTCTCATTTACACCCAATAAGTCCAAAACGTAATAAGTTTGATTCACAATATCAATAACCACCAAAAACCAATGTTTTCCGCGATCATCATGTAAGGACACATATATCTGTATAATAAAAAAAAACACAACTTAATATAAGTTCAATCTCTTTGAACAAAAATTTAAACTAAGAAAATAAGATAATTATACTTGTTTGATATTGTTATTGTCTTTAGGATGTAAACTCTGTATCCATATATTCCAATACTGTACAACTCCTCTATTCAAATGAGACTCCAATTTTTGATGCGAAAATGTAGTTGGCAAATAGAACTTTTTTGGAATCGGTCTTTCCTTTTTGTGCAAATCACACAAATACATATCAATAGTCTGCATAATAAAAAAAAGTTAACAAAATGCATTAAAAATTTGATATATGAATATTATATTTAAGACATGACTTATATAAATTATTACCATATCAGATAACCATTTTCCTGGATAAAACCATGAAGCATCCCCCAATTGCACAAACCATTTCTTTCTTAAATAAATTTGAATATATGTTCCCCTAAGATTAAAAATATTGACACAAATGTTTTTCTCTTCCGATGATAACAAATGTAAATATTGCTTGAATGTCTCCGGAAAATAATTAAGTTCTTTTTCATACTTTACGACATCATCGAGAATTGTTTTGCCTGAACCCTACACAAATAACAATGTAATTAATAATCATGAGTAAATAATACTTTAGAACAATGTAAAAATATTTAATATATTATAATTACCTGCGCAATTAATTTGACTTTTGCTTGTGCTCTCGCATCTTTCATATCTTCTTCTTCTGAATCTACTTCTGGCTCGTGCAGAGATTGAGCATTCTTTTGTTTATCCTTCGACTTTTGATCATGTTTTTGGATTGAATTTACCATTGACGATTTTATGCTCTTTCTTTTCCTAGACTCTATTTTAAATGGTTCTTTTTTAATACTTGTCGATTTTATAGCACTTTCTTTCAATGGAGTTTCCCTTAATGTGACTAATTCGTTAGGGAACCGATGTTCACTAAATGAGAAGTGAATAACCTCATTTGGGATATTAGGAGGACCATTATTAGGAGTTTTCACTTTTTTTTCCAAAATTAACCTCAAGTTTTTCTTCAGCACTTGATTCTAATCTACGAGAGAAATTGGTGGGATAATAATCAGTAAATGGAGAACTACAAGATTTTCTATTAGATTCATCACATTTTTCTTTTAATACACCACCAATTTTTTCTTCCTTCATATCAACTTCTTCATCCTCCCATGGTTCATCACCTAATCTCTTATCTTTCAAAAAACTATCATTTAAATATTCATCAACATCCTTTAAAGATTTAGAAACAAAACTTTCTTTAAATAAAACCAACAATTTTACCAGATTATCATTCACTAAATGGAGCGAATTTTCAATCTTATTTGATTCAATAAGAATATCTAACTTGTCAAATTGAAGGAAATTGTTAGAATTATTATCGACCGATGGTTTATTTTTGGTATTATTAAAATCACCAGCTTTAATCTGCATTAGAATAAAAATTGTAATAAAAATATAAACTATATAAATACTACAAACCTTACTGTTATTATATATTAAATATTAATATATATTTATAACATCTAAATGTTACCAAATTATCCTTAAACATCAAAGAAAAATTGTAATTATTCGATAAGTTCAGATCGAAAAGGACAAGAATTCAAAAACATGTTGGCCCTAACAATAACAGAATCACCTAGAGGGGGGTGAATAGGTGTCAAAGTTGAAAACTGAAATTTTCTAAGTTTTTCGGGAAACTTATATTTCAGAGTCAAATTTCCTCAGAGTCAGAAGCAAGCTTACAGAAGTAGCTTCTGAGGGAAATTCTGCCTAAACACAGTTTGACTGTTTTCAGCAACAGAAGTTCTGAATTTGAGAACTTCTGGACAGTCTTCTGAACAAAGACAATGATACTTAGAGAAAATCTGTTTCGGCACTAAATTATGAGCAAGTACACAGAAGTAATAATGACAAGTATAAGAGGGAGAAAGAAATTCAGGAGGTCCTGATTGAACAATTCGATTTATCCAAGTTCGCCACAGAAGTCCTGTGACTACGTCTTGTCCCCTGAGGTCGCAGCCTACAGAGATTTTATAAATCCACTATTCAGAACTTTTCTGGCAAGTTCAGAAGCTCCTTTACATCAACAGAACTTAAGCTAATTTCTCCCTTAGTTCTGACTAGCCTAAAAAGAGTTAAAGGATTTCCACCATAACAAACAATACTCTGTTTTCTGGATTTCTCACCCAACTCTAATCTCAACTAGATTTCTCTCTTTAAATCTAACTGAATATCACAGACGATATCAGTTTACAAGATTCCTATTATGAACTTGTTTTTCTTCACTCTCTCACTTAAAAACTTAAAACTTAAACAAAGCTAAGTAAGATTGAGAATGGAAAGGAATGCTCTGTTTTTCTTGTTAAAACAGTGCGTTGAGATTTTGCTCGATGATCACGCGTTGTTGATGCGTTGGAGCTTGGCTACTATTTATAGTGAATGAGGATGACCGTTGGTGAATTTGAATCTTCAAAAGAGATGACATCAGTTGTTGTAGCCGTTAGTTTGTCAAGTCTTCAAACGGTCTTCAAACACTTTGATTCCGTTATCCTTGTTCTTTAACTAAATCCGGTAAGTGATTTGAAATCAAAGATGAGGTTGACTGGAATCATTCTTCAATTGGATCAACAAAGGGTAGACAAGGAAATTCTGGTTTCTCTTAAACAGACAAGCGCGCTCTATCAAAACAGCTTTTTGAACTTTTGGCGCCTTGCATTAAATGCACTTGTCAGAGCATTAAATGCTATCCAGAACCCGTGACTAAGCTTTCAGAAGCTAATTTCCAGTTGTCTAGACTTCTGACCAAATTGGCAAAACTTCTGATTGCAAAGAACCTCTGAGGAGAGCTTTAGCAGACTTCGGCTTCAGAGCGGAGAATCCAGCTTCTGATCATGAAATTCTGTCTTCAGCAGTCACGACTTTGAAGTTCTTTGGGCAATCAAGAAAATCTTCATTCAGCACGTGCTGAGTAACTTACACATAGACTAAGTAGAAAAATATTAGTCAACAATAAACTATATGTAAGAGAACATTAAGTTTTCATCTTCTGAAACGTTTGGACATAATCAAAATACTTAGGGTTCATCAAAACAAGTCAGAATTCAATGAACCATTAAAGTGATTGGAATATAGCAGAAGAACTTCAAGATTTAGAATCCTAAAAATAGACTCCGGAATAGAACCATGAAGTGAATTAGCACCAACTAAAATTCATGTTAATTGAGTAAAATTACCGAGCCAAGACGGGATTTTTCCTTGTAATTCCTTAAGTCCAAATAGTTGAATTCAATGTCTCAGGACTAAAATTATTGAAGGAGAGTGACAGATGAGTGAGGTTTTGAAGATTAGCCATGGAAAAAGGAAGAGGTTTCAAGAGTGCATTCTGTAATTTCAAGAATTTTTAGGAGGGAATGATGTTGAAGATGTCATTTTTAAGAAAATAGATTTTGTTATGTGAAGAAGGAGGAGGAGATTAAGGTTCATTAAAAAAAATTAATCCATCTTTATTTTGGGGTTTTTCTATGGGGGCTGTAATGGGTGTTATAATTTTTGGACAATTTTAGCCCTCTAAATAAACTCCGTTTAGAGTTAATCCTTGACATGAAAAAAATTAAAACCACAATCCTTGAATTGACAAGAAACAAACCACAAGGTTGTATTTGCAAAAGCATGAAACCACATGGGTTTTTTTTTTGGATTTACCCAAAATATTATACCTAAAACCTACGTAAATTTTTGCACAAGTAAACTCACAAATTATTTAAACAAATACAAAACTTTCAATAACATAAAATATGTTTTGAAAACATTTAATAACATACACAAATTTTATGTTGAAACAACAAAAATTTACCTCAGAATCAATCATTGTAACTTGCTTTGTGGGACTTAAGTTCAAATCCACGTCTTGACTCTGTTTATCCATGTCTTGAACCCTTTTAGTTAAAGACTCACTGAACCCTTCAAACGATCAATTTGCAAATAAAATCTCACACTTTAAACATCTTCACTACTATCTTTATATAGGCTTATATAAATTCTAATTCGTGTCAAACAATGAATCATAATACAGTTCTAATAGGAACTCATAAACATATTAATGTTTATTATAATATAATGTTTCCGATTTTACGAATTATAAGGTATTATATTGTTTTTAAAAATCAATTAATAAGTGTCCTATAGGGTTTATGACTCATTAAAAATATTAAAAAAAAGGAGGAGGCGTGGTTGGATACATTTAATGGAGACTTATTACAATCAAAATCTATTACAAACTTTACTACCTATTACAATTAATATCTATTAGAAAAGAATTTTTTAAAATTAAAAAATGATTTAAAATTAGATTTTCTCATACATTGGGTACTGCAGAATTTTCGTTGACTTCATATGTGATTCCAATTAAATATGATATATTAAATGAACATCATTTAAATGTATAAATAAGAACATTTATTTTATATAATTATCTTACTACTAAATATTTACTATAATATCCTTATACATATGTAAAGTACATATTACTATTGTGGACTCTAGAGTGGTTTTATTATATGATTGACGTACAAACGATGTGGTGTGTCTGTCAATAGTTCAATGTCATATAATGTTCTCAATTAATAAGAGTATAATACTGTGTAATATATTAACCCTAACCCTAAACCCTATAAAAAAATCCTAGACTTTAAAAACTAAATCCTAGACCCTAAATCATCAACCCTAGATATTAACATATGTGACGTGTCATTGAATTATTAGTCTAGAGTACCACGTCATTCGTACTCCCATAATGTTTTAAAATTTCTGAAGATTCTAAATAAATATAAGATATGTATGAAAAAAGAATATAAAATTCTAGATGATCTTTAAATATTTTATTATGAAATCAAATATCAAATTCTTTCTGTTTGCTAAGATTTTATTATTAAGAAAGAATTTTGACTGCAGATTGCTAGAATTAGCATCTCGAGTTTCTCAAATGTCATATCTCAAAATAAAATATAAAATACAATAATCAAACATACACTAAATGCAATATATATCAATATAGTGCCCAAATTACCTTTTTTTTTTTATAAGAAAAATAGTATATGTGATTATTAAAACTTTGTACTTTATAGCTTTATGATAACTTATCAAAAAGTTATTTAAACTGGGCCAAAATATAATTGCAAAAAAGGCCCAGTAAGCATGTTAATCAAATCCAACTCATTAAACTAAACCGGCTCAAATAGGTGGAATAACCGCCGAAAGGCAATTATCGACCACTTCTCATGATCTCCACGAAATAATTGTTAATCCACAGTTATAGAGGGAGAAATCACAGCTATAAAAGGAGGGGAAAACGAAGATAAAGGTTAGATACTTACACTATACAAAATATATTTTTCTTCCTTGAAACCGTACTAACTTGATCGTCGGAGTTTTTCCCGGAGATCCCATCTCCGGCATTATTTTAGAGGTCAATCATAATTCAAGAAGATTTAAGGATCAATTCAAAGAAGGATATTATTCGCAAGAATATCACTTTAAGATCCTTGGTCTTTATGCATTTGACGAATAGGCTGATTAAAAATACTAGAATCATAACCATAAAACTTAAAACGCAATTCTAGCTACTTAGATAGATTGTAGTTGGATACGAAAATTAATTTTAATAAAAACAAACAAACCAAATTCAAATAATAACTTAAAATACTAAAATTAAATAAATGGTTCAATCTTCTATTTCAATTATGATTATTTTGAAGCTTTTTTTTCAACTTGCATTCGTGTGCATAATTGCTTTCATCATCTGTGTCGTCAAACATGATAGGTTTGCGGTTCGAGGCAAATAACTTAACCGAAATATCAAAATCCCAATCTTCAAATACTTGATGATATGGTTCCTGGTCAATTTTTTGAAATAGTTAGTCTTTTATAATATAAGGTTGTTAGTCACATCATTAAAACATACTTCAAGAGAAAAACCTCACCGGATAAAGTTCACAATTCACGGAATATTCTTCAATTTGTTGGAGATCATCAGACATTCTTACAATCTTATAACTTCTCAGTTTCTAAATTTTATTGTGGTCAGATATACTAATATAGAAAACAAACTTTTTTTCGTGAAAATATTCAAATGACTTGGATATTTTTTATCGTCAGAAACCTATAAAAAAGTTAAAGAATGTATATAATTACTAATTCTTGTTAGTAATAATATTATGAGTGTAATGTTGAAAGAGAAGTAACGTTTTAATTACCTTGTCAAAGCTTGATTTCAGATCTGCGGCACTTTTACCAATGAATTTAGATGCCTCACGATAAAAAATTATGAAAGAGGCAACTCGAAGTTCCATTCACCACACGAATTCAGATCTTATAACTATAAATAATTGTGAGCGGGTTAGTATGTAAATTAAAGTATGAGCTACCAATAAAAAAATTCAACAGTTCCATAATCAAACATGCAACATGCAATATAAGAATTTGAAATCTAAGAAATATTAAATGTTTGTAATCAATAGGCACCTCATTGATGCATTAGCATTCTTGTCTTTGCAATTGTGCAAAATGTTGCACAGTTGTCAATTTCGCCCGCCACATCAACCTTACGTTTGCACTTGGTACATATGAAGTTCTACCAATTCGTCATTGACTTAATAGAACGAACACTTGCAACAACACTATACGTACCCTCCTGTATACATTAAAAGTCCAAAAAAAGTAACAGGGGTGTGCAAAATGAACCTATGGAGACGAACATATATGATAATATATGAGATTAGCAACTTTGGTGTGAAATTTTTGAAAATCGAAAAAAAATTACCAGAGCCAAATAACACATTTCTACAAAAATAATAACCACATAATTTAAACATACTTATCACTATACTATTTGAATCTAAGTAAAATGTTTCACTTATTTGGCAAAGTCCTTATACTATTTTCAAATGGATAATCAACATTACATTACCAAATTAAAATGGATTAAGAAGACAATCAAGGAAATTCATCCACCAAAACATAAAGGCTGAATCATTTTAGCAGAAGAGTCAACATGTAGAAAATTTCAACTTTTTTGAAGCTTTGAAGAGCTTAATTCAACAATTATTTCAGTTTATCACTCCAACATGAAAATCAAACCATTTGGAATTGATTAAGCATCAAGAAACACAGATTAAAGAAAGATGGGTCTCATAAAAACGCAATTACTTACCAAGAAGATGATGGAATTAACTCCATTTTTTTTATAAATCAAAGCTAATAGATTGATCAGATTGAAAAAATTTGGAGTTCAATTTAAGTTAACAGTATGCAGAAGGAAGAGGGGGAAGTTTATAGGGGTTGATTAACTGTCTTATGAATAATATAGGAACCTTGTCATAATTTTAGGTATTCAGATTGGTATAATACCGAACCAAACCGAAAAAATCAAATACCGAATTAGTACTGAAATCTTAAACCGAATAAGTACTTTAACCAACATAGCACCGAACCGAAAATTTGTGCCATCGCATATTTACGTGTCGTGTTGATCGGAGTTGTCGCAATGATATTTGTGTCATCTGCCATAGACAAAAGAAAATTTGATTATCAATATTTGCATTCATTTGTAATCAAAAGAAATAAGTTGAATGCAAAAATTTAGTTCTGATTTTTATCTCTAAATTATTTGGTCTATCTCTTCCGCTTGCAAGGTTAAGGTTGAGTTATCCTTCAATAATGACATGAGTTATCCTTCAATAATTAAACAAATCCACTCCACAATGACCCATAAAGAAATTAAAAATTATAGTAAAGAAAACTCAAATCAAAATCATCAAATATATGAAAATAATTGCAAAACCGGGTAAAAATATAACCATATCCTATGACATTAAAATTGAGATGAGGAGAGAATACAGATAAAACGTATCAAATTAGCTATTCAGAACATATAGGCATGAAACTGAACCAGAAAAATTTAAACAATAGAAAGAGAATTTTAAATAGAGAGAACGAAATCAAGAGATACCATGAATAATCCCAGAAGCTTTTCTAATAGCCTAGGAACAAATGAAATATAATTTCATCAAACATTTAATAGAAAGTAGAACAAAGATAATGGAAACACATACCAGGAATGAAAAAGATGTTTTGAATCAAATAAAGACTGACAATCTCAGACCCGAGAGCAGTACTGATGCAAAAATCGAAAGAGGATAACTGATGTAGGAAACAAAGAAGAAAATCTGAAATAAGAGAGAACATGGAAACAAAATCATGAACTGAGGGAGGTGTGCAATCGTGAATTGAGCAGTTGAGGGAGTATGGGAAGTTGAAAAGAGTATCAATATATCGTTCAATCGTTCAACAACTCAAACTGGAGAGAGAAAGTAATAGTTTTCCAATTAATTAAATGCAAAATTTCAAAATTAAATGTAAAAAAAAAAGAGAAAAATACAAAATAGGTTTAAAGCAAATATGGAGTGCCACATCAGCAAATCTTTCTATAGCTTTATTATTATAGTATAGATTACTTAATTTAAATAATTAATAATCTCAATTATTATACTAATAGTATTTAATTAAGTGGGTGACTAAATCCAGTCGGTCATTACTATGGCAGCCGACTTGTGTCCCCATTATACCCTTTGACTGGGTTAATTAAAAAAAATTAATCTCTCTTCACAAAACTTTTCCCACAAAATTAAATTATTTACCTTTTCCCACCTCCATCTCTCTTCGCAGCCACCCACCTTTTCATCTATCCCTATTCACCGCCGGCCTCCTCCATTTCTCTTCACAGCACAGCCGGCCACCTCTTTTCAATCTCTTTTCTTGACAGTCTCCATCTCTCTTCATCATTTTCAATTTCTAGGGTTAATTTCAGAACGGCCAGCCACCCGTCCTCAATTGAAGTGCTACGGACAAACCACTACTCAATAGCCCTTCAATTATTTCATTCAATTATTTCTCATTTGTCTTGACTATAAAACTTTTTCATTCAATTATTTCATTTGTCATGCCTATAAAATTACAAGTGAATTCTACAATGCCATTCAATCAGTTATCCTTCAATTATTTCATATAGCCAAAAAAGATGGCTTCTTCTTCTTCAAACAATGGATATTTCCCACCTCAAAAAAACATTGCACACACTCTCCCTTTCAATGAAATTAAAAACAATGTTGTCGAATGTTAGGGATTCGCCCTCATGGATAACAAAAAAACATTTGTTCAACCAACATTGTTTCACCATGATTATCCATTCATGTCATGTTTTAAGTTGTCGACTACCAGTAATTTCTCAATTTCGCCACTTCATATGTTGTGGTGGTTATGTTACTTGCAGTGGATACTGTTTGAATTCCCTCTACAGGAATGGTGTGACGGAATATTGAGCAATAGTCTTCCAAATCTGGTTAAATGTTTCCTAGAATGGTTCATGTCCATCAATCAATGGGCATAATTGTTTAGACAAGAGTTGACAGACAACCACCGCAGAAATATCTCCAAAAAAAGATTCAACTCCATAATCTTTTTGAAATGGGCAGAGCCCATTCCAAACTATGAAGTGTTTCGTACAGAATCATTTTCAATTGTCGAAAGCTGGGATTGGAATCAGTTGGCTATTAATGTGCTTCAAAGGCATAATGCATACAAGAACAATTATCGTCAATATTGTGATATGAATAGACATAGGTCGGATGCTCCGTGGAAGATTTTTCCGACGTATCATATGAGTGTCGTTGAGAGTTCTATCAAAATGTATGAAACACCGTTTGAAGATTATGAGCCCTCTTACTCATCTGACGACCCGAACTTGTCACCAAGTCACGAGCCTATTAATAATAAGGGAAATTGGTAGATCTCACAATTATGTGTTTAGTTTTAGTGTTTAAGTAGTTTTGTGTTTAAGTTATGTTTTTCAATATATGTAATTAACTTTTGTGTTTAAGGTATGTTTTCAATTAATTGTAATTTCAACTTTTATTTATATTGACTATTATGTTGTCACTTATCCAAATTATATTTTTTACCCTAACTATAACTATAACCCTAATATTGTACTTAATGTCACACCTTTATGTCTACTTTATGTCAACAATATTCCCTAATATTATCAAGAAAATCTCTATGTATGGTTATGTCACAACTTTCCAACCTTACTCTTTAACTCCTATCCTCTTCATACATTTGAAGTTCACTCTTCACAACTATTGGGTCACACTTCATTTTTTATCTTTTCCAACCCACAAAAACTTACAAAATTTATTCATTTGGAATGTCGAGTGACCAATCCGGTTCGGATCGAGAAGTGAACGAACTTACAACTGGAATGGAGGTAATTACTATATATAGTTACTTTCGATGTATGTAGAAAATAGTATTATATTGCTGCTCCAAAACCTGCATTTATTCATGTGTTTCTGGGCACACCATACCCGCCCATATGTGTTTCTAGTCCCTTCAGTAGATGGTGTTTGTAGTTTGTGTCCTAAAGACAATTGTTGTTTATGATATTTTATTTGGAATAAAGAATGTATAAATTATTGATTTTATGAAAGGCTTTTAACTTTTATCTTATGTATGTTACGTAGTAATTATTAGTTAAAAAAAATCCATAGTTTATATTGATAATTTTAAAGTGTTCATACAAGATGAATTGAGACAATACTTTGATGATTAAATAAACTTAAAATATTCCAAGTTGAGTATTGTATTATTGGATTGATATATATATACTGTTGAGACTTGCATATAATATATCCCTTATTCATGAATAAGAAGTTGATCTCACGAACTTAGATTATACGAGATATCTGTATAATTATATGGATATGTATAATGATGTTATATATTGGAGACCCCGCTTTGAGTTACTAGTATGGAATAAATACATAAATGTCAACTAGCTTTAACTCATATGTGGTAATAGATATAAAGTAGTCATAGAACTCAAATACTCATTCATGTGACTTTGAATTATGAAGTGTGTTACTTTGATTCTACTATCTGTATGATCCAATATACGGGTGTCCTTCGGGTAGACATTGGGTAACAATTAAAGTAATTGCAAAGTAGTTAATGTTAGATTGATGATATCATCACTTCTGTATTAGAAAAGATTAATCTTGGGCCTCTTGTGAATAAATAGTTCTAAATCCTTGCGCGAGATAATATAATAAATGTGAACTACTACATAGCGACCCCCTAAATTACTAAACATCGACCCTGGCCCACTTTTGATTTAAAAAGTCCAATATATATATATATATATATATATTATAAATTATACTTTTTCTAATTTAATATTTTAAGTTATATATATATATATATATATATATATAGGGGAGGGGTCCTGTGAAAACCACTTGATATGTCAGAACTAATTTTTCGTGAGAACCAAACCTAAAACCACCTGATCCCTGCTCGCCTCTTCTTTTTCTTCGATTTGAACGAAGCCAAGAATCCATTATAGCCCAGGAGAATCAGTCCGTCCGTCGCAGATGACGTCGCGCCACCTCTCTCCCTCCGACGCGCCACCGACACTCACTCTTATTACATGTTCAGGATATTAGAACTCATGTTCAGAATTCAGTTCTGAAGATACATGTTCAGGATATTAGAACTCATGTTCAGAATTCTATTATGAAGATACATGTTCAGGATATTAGAACTCATGTTCAGAATTGAATTTTGAAATTGCTTGGTTCTCACCAAAAATTGGTTCTGACATATGACTTTGGTTCTCACCTGATCCCTCCCCTATATATATATATAGGGAGAGGCTCTTGTGAGAACACCCCCCCATATGTGAGAACACCTCTTAAGGTGAGAACACTCTAATAAGGACCAAAGAGCATTTTTACTTTTTATTTTAATTAAATATCCAAGAGAGAGAAATGGTGGAGTGATGACTCATCATTTATTTTTATTTTATTAAAAACTGTTTTCCCGCCTATTCCGAACTCCGATTTCGAATATTTTTATATGGATGAACTCGTATTGACGAGGCGCTCATTTTAAGATTCATGAAGCCCGGGTAAAAACGACGTTTTTCAATTTTGGAACATACAGTTTTAATTTTAGAACATGCGGTCTGGTTTCGTCTTTTTTAATACAGTGTTTTAAATAACGTTATAAACCTTCTAAACCTTATATTCTGTATTCTAAAAGTTCAAGATAATGTTTCAAAAAATATTAGTTGATACGGGACTACCTAGAGTATAATAAAAATATAATATTACATGTGTTCGGGTTCGGGTTGAGATTCAGAATGAGGTTTAAGAAAGGAGGGAGAAGATATGCATGTTCTAAAATAGTAACAGTGTGTTCTGTAATATTAAAAGCGTGTTCTAAAACACTAATAGTGTGTTCTATAATACTATTAGTATGTTCTGTAATACTAAACATGACGGGTTGATACGGGACTACCTAGGGTATAATAAAAATATAATATTACATGTGTTCGAGTTTGGGTTGAGATTCAGAATGAGGTTTAAGAAAGGAGGGAGAAGATATGCATGTTCTAAAATAGTAACAGTGTGTTCTGTAATATTAAGAGCGTGTTCTAAAACACTAACAGTGTGTTCTGTAACATTAAGAGCGTGTTTTGTAATATTAAGAGTGTGTTCTATTATATTAAGAGTGTGTTCTAAAATACTAACAGTGTGTTCTATAATACTCTTAGTATGTTCTATAATACTAAACATGACAGGTTGATACGGGACTACCTAGGGTATAATAAAAAAACAAAAAACACTCCTAAACACGACGGGTTGATACGTGACTACCTAGGGTATAATAATAATAATAATAATAAAAAGACTCCTAAACACGACGGGTTGATACGGGACTACCTAGGGTATAATAAAAAAAACCAAAAATACTCCTAAACACGACGGGTTGATACGGGACTACCTAGGGTATAATAAAAAAACAAAAAACACTCCTAAACACGACGGGTTGATACGGGACTACCTAGGGTATAATAAAAAAACAAAAAACACTCCTAAACACGACGGGTTGATACGGGACTACTTAGGGTATAATAAAAAAACAAAAAATACTCCTAAACACGACGGGTTGATACGGGACTACCTAGGGTATAATAATAAAACAAAAAACACTCCTAAACACGACGGGTTGATACGGGACTACCTAGGGTATAATAATAAAACAAAAAGCACTCATAAACACGACGGGTTGATACGGGACTACCTAGGGTATAATAATAAAACAAAAAACACTCCTAAACACGACGGGTTGATACGGGACTACCTAAGGTATAATAATACTAATAAAAATACTCCTAAACACGATGTAAAAAGAGAATTTAGAGCTTTTAATAATTTAAATAATAATAATTATAATAAAATAATGGGAAGAAAATCAATTAAGTATTAGAATGTCATATATCTAAAAACTAAGACATATTTTCTAAATTAGATGTGGTATGATCTAAAAAAAATAAAGTAATTCATAGATGAAAAAAAGTAAAATGAGAAGTTAGACTTTTTGATAATTAATAATAATAATAATTCTTTCAATAATAATAATAATAATAATAATAATGTGAAGAGGATGAATTAGGAATACTAATAACTAGTTAATTGTAGTTTTTTAGAAGAATTAATGACGTTATTAAAATCTATAAATGTGTTATTAGTTAGATTAAATATTTATTTAATTAAGTTAATTAAAGGGTGGTTAGCTTTACACGACAAATATGGTAACAAAATATCAACCATTAAATATTATATTAGTTGTCAAATAGCAAGATAAATATTTCAAATGAAAAATAATTATCTCTAACAATGGAAAGAAATCTAAATAATTTAAATTTTTAAATTTTAAAAAGTAGGAGGGCAACACATGTTAAAGGGAAAAAAATCTGCTGTCCCGGACTTCTTATCCCATTTTCCTGTCCCCCTTTTAATTTTTGACATGTGTAAAAAATATTCCACGACGGGTTAATTCGGGGACAATTTAGGGTATAATAAAAAACCATTAGAATCTTTTTTACACATGTCAAAAATTGAGAGGGGGACAGGAAAATGGGATAGGAAGTCCGGGACAGCAGATTTTCTTCCATGTTAAAGACAACAAAAATGATTAGTAGCGTATTAGTTGAAGCATAGTAAATAGGTGGGGTCAGTGTTAAATAGATGGGGTAAAACATTAGCTTTATATACAAGTGCGGCTCTTGATTAACAAAGAAAGCGCCCAGCCTAGTGGTAAGGCGTTGGGCTGAGACTCTGCATGCGCGGGTTTGAATCCCACAAACATCAATTTGGTGTTTTTCTTATTTTCTTTCCACTTTACACTCAAAACTACGTAGTTTTTATGGTGTTCTCACCATAAGAGATGTTCTCACATAGGGGGGGTGTTCTCATGTGATCCCTCCCCTATATAAACTTTTATACATATATATATAGGGAGGGATCAAGTGAGAACACTCTCATATGCGAGAACATTTTTATATGTGAGAACACTTTCAAAACTACGTAGTTTTAATAAGGGTAATTTCCAAAAAAAACCCCTGTGTTTATCAATTTTGTCAAAAAGGTGTATGTGTTTATTTTTTGACAAAATGAGGATTGTGTTTATCTCCGTTAACCAAAAAACGGAAAAATCATTAACGGTGTTAAATGTGATAACGTGGCAAGGGGTATTTTGGTCTTTATTTATGGGTTATGATATAAAAAAAAGTCATTTCTCGCGCTTTAAAGTTGTAAACACATGAATGTTTAAAAAATTTAAGGGTCGGCAAAAAAAAAATTGTTTTTCAAATTAGTTTTTTTTAAAAAGCCTTTATATTAACTATTTATTAATAAATATTATAAACTCATATTTTCTCTATATTACTCTCATTCACACCATATTTCCATTCCACCAATCCATACTATTTTCTCTAACTTACTCTCTCTAACTTCAATTTCTAACAAAAAACTTATCTTTGTTATTTTTCCTAGTAGATATTGGGATGTCGGGCGAAAGGTATGCATCCCCGGACGGAGGTTATGCATCTCCGGATGAGGTGTTGGTCGGAGATGGGGTTGATTATGGTCCGAGTTTTATAACTGACGAAAAGTTTGAAACTAGGGATGAAGCCGTCGAACATGTTAAGTCGATTGCAATAATTCAACATTTCGAGATGGTTATAGCATCAAACCATAAGAACAAGAGACAATGTTCAATGAAGTGTTCTCGGGGTTTAAGGTACAAACCCTTAGCGGATCCGTCGACACGCCAAAGGCAACGCCGAACGAACAAATGTGGATGTCCAGTTAAACTTCAGTTGAAACTTAGGAGATATCCATATGGGAGCTTTTGGAGTATACACACTTGTTCTTCGGCTGAAAGTATGCATAACCACCCTTTGGCGGTATATGTGGATGGATACCGACAAATGAGCGGGTTGAGTCCTTCTTCGAAAGCCACTGTGCGGGATATGACATATGCTCAAGCCAAGCCGGGACTGATATTAGTTGTGGTGCATAAGGCATGTCCTTACGATAATGCACATATTACGCACATATACAACGAGAGAGAGGATTTGAGGCGTAAAGTGATGGACGGACGGGATGTACCTTCACAAATGTTCTATCTTGCGAAAAAAGAACAACTACACTTACTCGTACCAAGTTGATGACGGTAACGTCCTAACTCATATTTTTATGGCACATCCCGTAGCGGTGAATCTACTACACATGTATTATTGGTGGATTGGCATTGATTCAACGTACAAAATAAACATATACAACATGTCGTTGTTAGAAATCGTTGGAACGACGCCATGCCAAAAAAAATTCTTGTTGCATATGTTTTTTTGCAAAATAAATCATCTGAAAGCTATAGATGGGCGCTTGAAACATTGAGGGGACTCTTTCCGAAAGATAAATTTCCGGTGGCCATTCCAAGTGATCGGGAATTAGGGTTACTTAGACCGTTGGAAGAGGTTTTTCCGGAAAGTCAACATATGCTTTGCACATGGCATATTAACCGAGATGTGGTAGCTCATGTCATTAAAAAATGTAAGCAAACGGACAATTTTTCCCAAAGTTTCAAATCGGGTCGGTGGAGAAAAATCATTCACGCGCCATCTATCGAAGCCTACAACTACGAGGTTCAGTGTATGAAAGAAGTGTATGCCAAAAATCTTTCTCACATTGTTCGATACATCGAGACGACGTGGTTAGTGCACAAGGAGAAATTCGTTGATGCATGGACAAATAATTTGTTGCATTTTGGTAACAAAACCACTTGTAGAGTCGAAGCGGCGCATGCCTCATTGAAAGATTGGCTCTACACTTCCACCGGCGCTCTTGATTCACTTTGGAGCAAGGTTCACAAAAAACTTGGTGCCGAACACACCCAGATAAGGTAAAATAGTACTAAACTAACTCATTTATATTTTGTAAGTTTTGATTGTTGTTAATATTCTAGCTATATAAAATCAAAAAATATTAGGAGGACCCTATAAGAGGCGAGACGGTTTCGACCAATTGATGAACTAGGCGCTCCATTGACATATCTCAACGGTCATGTTACCCATTATTGCATTGGCTTACTAAGTGACGAGCTAAAATTGATGAAGAAAATGGGAAGGGAGTCGAGTGATCTTTGTGATCATGTATTGCGGACGATGCATGGGTTGCCATGCGCATGTGAGATGTATCAAGCTTTCCTTTCGAAAGCTCCAATACGGGTTGAGTCCGTTCATGTATTTTGGAAGACCCACGTTATTGAGGGCGATGACGATGACCAACAAGTTAATCCACAATCGGAGTACGACTCTGAGGATCATCGTTATGTGAAATCGCTTGTTAGTGATCTTAGGAATATGCCTCCACAAATTGCCACCAAAGTGGCTTGGAAAATCCACGGAACGATGTATCCGGAAAAAGCCAACCTAGGCAAATCGGAGGTAAAAGGCACGAGTAAGGGTTGCCCTCGTGGATCATCGTCAACCGCCCGTTTGAAATCTTGGTGGGATAAAACCAAGAAGGTCGGAAAAGACATAGGCGACAGACTAAGTCAAGGGCTTGGTAATAGTCGTGGGAATGGAAGCGGTAGAGGCAAAGCTCCTCCAAAGGCAAGTACAAGCAAAGCTCCTCAAACGTCGCGTAGAGGTAAAGCTCCGATAATGCCTCGTAGATGTAAAGTTCTGATAACGCCTCGAAGATGTAAAGCTCCTCAATCGCCGTTGGGTCGTGGATCACCCGTTGGAGATACGGAACAAAACCAACACGAGTCACATTTGGTCGATTCCTCTATGATCGATAATGCCTCGACTTCGGCTAATGCCTCGACTCCAAGTAATTTCGCTAATCATGCTTTGTGCAAATGTTATAAATATGAAGTTTAAAATTATTTGTTTTTTTGTTAATTATGATTTTTATACGGTGTTTTGTATGTACTTTGCAGCTTTAACATCAGCTAACATCTTTGTTTATGGTTGTTTGGATGACATCCCCGAACTCATTCGACCATATGTTGTGGGTTATTTAGATGTTATCGGCAATGGGAATTCTGGATTTTGGGTGATCGCGGATTACGCGGGGAAGACGGAAGAGTTGTGGCCATCAGTGAGGAAAGTTCTTGTTAATGAAATAAGTCGCGACTTCCCTTATTACACAAGGTTTTATCCCGATGGGGCGGCACACACAATCTCCCGTATTGCTTGGTACCACGGTCCGTGTGGGAGGTCTCATTGGATGCAAATCACATGCGACCTATGGGCCGCGGCAAACGCATTTAATACGACGGTTATTTTGATACAAAAGCATTATAGTTACTGTATCACAATATTACCGTTAAGGACACCCTTAACTCCTATTGGCGTTGCTACCCAACCGATTGGGGAGGTATGCCTAACATATATTCAATCTGGAGAACATTTCATTCCATTGCATTTGGAACCAAATTGTCCAATTCCGGGAATACACTATTGGTGGGCGACGTTCCATGATACAAGTGTCGATAATTGGGATCATCCTTATCAAAGTAGGATTGAACAATGGCAAACCTTAAGAGGAAGGGTCGACTAAAACCTTTTCAAATTTGATTGTACCCCCGACTATGTTTGTAAATGTTGAATATTTTGTAATCAACAATTTTTGTCTAATGAGAAGATCGTTATTATGAAAGTGTTTGGTTTACTTCTGTCAATATCATTTCCATAATTTAACAATTAATTAAATTAAGCAAAATAGATACACAAAATGGATACAATTAAACATACGACTTGGATTAATCAATCAAACTTACATTATTCATTTGATTACAATATTTAACTAAACTACAATACAAGGTATAATTTAAACACATGACATAAAGTAAACACACGACATAGTGTAAAGACTAACTTCAACGCCTCAATTATCGGGTGGAGGGCAAGGATAAGGGAGATTGTTTTGGGTGCAATACAAATTTGACAAGTAATCTAGATTGTCAAAGCGACTATCTATGTGGTCGAAACGCTCGTTGGTTTTCACGATGAAAGGTAGTTACTCGACTATCCATGTGGTCGATACGCTCGTTGGTTTGGAGATGCCAATTAGACATTTGTGTTTGCATTTCCGCCCATCCGAGAATCTTGTCGTAGGACCGTCTTGTTTATGGAGTACAAGAACTCTGTTTGATCAAAAGGTCGGGGACCCTCTTGATTTGGGATACTTGACCCACCTTCTTCATCTTCGTCATGAAACCATTTGTGCTCTCCCTACTCGTGGCTCATACGACCTCGGCGGGGGTCCTCCTTTCACACTCCGCCCAAAGAAGACTTTCCCCATTAACTTGGGCTCTTTCCAACTAAGATTGGTCAACATAGTGAATGGAATCACCTCCGTAGCGAACATAGTTACGAGATAGCCAAGACCGAGGGAACCTCTTGGACGTTTTATGATCTCATCCAAAGACTTCCAAATATATGATGCAATATCCAATTGTAAACCATTAGATATTTGAAACATTAAATGCAATTCTTTAACACTTACTTTGCTCGACTCGCCCTTTCCCGAAAGGTTGTATGCGATGAATTTGTGCATAAACATGACGTATTTGCTTTTGATGTAGGAAGCTTTCAAATTGCTAGCGTCGAAATGTGGATCGTTGCTCATTTCTTTCCAATATTCCTCCGCCACAAAACTATCATTTCTCTCGTACGTGTCTAAGTCAAGATATGGACTAAATTTCTCGATCAACTAAGGGTAGGATATAACAAAAGGATAACTTAGAAGTGTGAAACTTAGAGTTTTGTTTACTTCGTCAATGGACAAAGTTGTGATAAATTCAATAACTAAATCATCACATACCGAATGAAAAGACTCGTGTAACTCGTATAGTCCCGCTCCTTCTAGTAATTCTTTAAGCATCTTATCGAAATCATTATCTTTTATCCACCCCCAATCAAAAACGAAAAAATAGTTAACTGGTAGTTCATGTACCTTAATGAACATTTCCAATTGGACTCCGGGTTGTATAACGTAGTCCACCTTGTAGACGTTAGAAATGGTGGGTTTCGCGCAATCGCCGGGGAAGATTTGCAAGAAGTCGAGCATTTTCTTTCTTCTCTCTTTTCGTCATTTTCACTTGGTGGGATGATGATTCCGCGTTTTCATTATTTAATCTTTTCTTGCCCATAATTTTTTGCACAAAAAATGAAAGAAATTTGATATTTAGGAGTTTTTTGCAACAAAGATGAAAGAAATTTGATTGTGAGATGTGTTCTATGTGGTTTGGGAGGGATTTTATAGGGTAGATTTCAGAGTAGGAAGTAGCCGTTTTTTTGGCTTTATTGTGGCCGACGCGTCGCGTCGGAGCCGTTTCCAGCCAGATATTGACACGATTATCGAGAATGGGTTTCGATCACCATTCTTGATGGTAGAGTTATCATATCATTGAATAATATAAAAAAATTACAGCACAATGATAATCAAAGAAACATGAAGGAATTAAACCTCACAAAAATACAGGACAGTATAAACCTCATAAAGGGCAAAGAAAGCTACAAAGAGCCTAAATACACCATAAAGGTACTAAAAATGACATAATAAATCGTATACTTCTCGAGATTTCAGATTTGCAGAAAAACAACCGAAACCCATTCTTCAACACCCATTCTTCAACACTCATGCACCTCCAAAATTTAAATATATAAAGTATAAAATTAATATAAATTCAATCAATCAAATAAAAGTAAAAGTTTGATGAGACTAGATATTGACACGATTATCGAGAATTTTTCCATTTTACTCAGGACGAAACGAGCTTTATTCCTTACTTTATCGTGTAGATCGAGGTCTGAAACAACAAGTTAATTCGGGTCTGAAACAACATGTTAACTATTATAGTCGGGTCCGAACCAACACGTTAACTATTATTCTTAATAATAAAGTGAAAAACACGAACCACTAAATAAAAATCCAAATTTGTCGAATACACAAACATTGCCGATTAAAAAATAAATAAGATTAACATAATACTCGGTTTTACAACAATAACTCATCTAATGAAATTGAAACATTTTTATTCGCTTGGCCTCTATCCAAGCCACATGGTTTGAAAATCATTGAATTTGTCAAGCATCAGTTGAAATCTGTTGGGCTCAACCAAATGTAACGTATCACGGCACATATCAACAACTTGATCGACCCATTGCATTAAAAATAATAAAAATAAATACAGAAAATATTATAAGTTTAAGTTAAATTGTTTTAATATTTAATAAATAGCAAATACTCACATAATCGGTCTCAGAAGAACGAGGCGGAGGATTGCAGTCAAAGTTATTTGTATTTTGAATTTGTAAAAGTCGGGGGTCTAGAAACCTGGGTGTACCAATCCATGTAGTCGGGAGCACAAGCATATCCCATATCACGTACCTTATCCGCCCCTATTAAGAAGTAGGGCCGAAGCTTCACGGTACGACTCCCAAGCGTATAATGTAGCTCCCGGCTCAAACTCGACCATATAGGAAAGAGCATTCCATGACCTAATAGCACGAACAGGTTTAGGAATGCGCCCTGGTATCTTCTGGATGTATCCAATTTGACGAGTACATCTTCCGGGCAAATAAGGCTCGATGATATGACGACATTGAACCTAACCGCTATAGGTCGGCCGTAAGAACTCCTCAATAGGACCGCCACCATAAGGCATCCATGACACCAAAATATCAAATGATAACAAATGTTATTAAATCTTTCACACATATCAACAATTGAAAAAAAAAACATAACTTAGAATGTGGAAAGTATTTACCTCGTGTGCCAATAGCCGATCAATACGCTTGCGAAAAAGAGCTAGACGCTTGTTTGATCTACCGGGTTGGCCAGGGTGCCACAAAGATGCCCGGGGCGCGATATCCGTTTCCATCGCATTAACTTGTGTCCAAAAATCTTGAAAATGCTCATAGATCCATGTTTGGATAAGGACCAAACACCCCGCGATCCTTTTACAATCACCTCTAGAGCCTGCAGATCGAAAGATCCTAGAATTCCACTCGAGTGGAGCTCAGTGATACGTCTCTTGTTTATGTGCCCAAGACGGTAATGCCAGATATATGTAGGATTATTATAATCACTTATTTTAATCCTTTTATTTACATTGTATACATGGGATTGATTGGATAAATCTAGGACATACAACCCGTTTTGAAGAACGCATGTTCCATATAAAATATTACCACATAAAATACTAAAAGTTTCATGCATAATATCAAATGAAAATCCCAAATCATCCAAACAAGAAACTGAAATAATATTCATGCGCATCGCAGGTACATAGTAGCAATTTCTTAACGCAAGTTCCAGCCCAGTGGGCAAACATAAGTAATAATCTCCTACATCTAATGCATGCACTCTGGCACCATTTCCGACGCGGAGATCCACATCACTTGAACTCAGCTTCCTCCTATTTCTCAGCCCCTGCACATTAGAACAAATGTGAGAACCACATCCTGTGTCTAAAACCCAAGATGAAGAAATAGTGAGATTAATCTCAACAACGTAAATACCTGAAGAAGTAGCAGCCTGCTTGTTCTTCACATTTCCCCTTAGCTTAGGACATGCACTCTTCCAGTGCCCCTTCTCACCACACTCGTAGCACAGGTCTAATGGGTGAGGCTTGAAGGCTTTCTTCTTGCCTTTGCCAGCGGGTTTCCTACCCTTGTTCTTGAACACCTTCTTGTTCTTAGGCCCATTAGCCTTACCACCTCTCACCACGTTCACCTCCATCTTCCTGCCCTTAGTCATAGTCTGTTCAGCCTGTTTCAGCAGGCCATGCAACTCCATGACTGTTCTATCCTGACCCTGCATATTGTAGTTCAGGATGAATGAGTCAATGGAATGAGGGAGTGAACTGAGGATCATGTCCACTGCAGTGGTCTTAAGCACATCAGAGTTGAGACCTGCCAACCTGCAGCGCTAACAGAACTCCCACGTTGCATCACAGTGGTGCTCAATGCCTTGGTCGTCAGGTACCTCTATTGACGAGCCTGATCTTCGAACATAGTTCTAAGATTGGTCATCATTTGACGGGCCCCCTGATCCATGAACTGCTTTTGTAACTCAGCAGTCATAGTACCAAGCATCACACATGCCACTTCTCTGTCATCCTTGATGTGCTTCTCGTAAGCCTGAACGACTTGCGTAGTAGCACGTGCAGCAGGAGCAGCTGGAAAATGAGTTGTCAGCACACTCCCTAGCCTCGTGCCTTAGGACGATTTGCACCGCCCTAGCCCAATCTAGGAAGTTTGACCCCGTCAACTTCTCCTTTTCCAATAGTGGTTTGAGAGGATTGTTTGTTGCCATATCTTTTCTTTCCTTAGTTTAAGTTAAAAGTAGATTCTGCAGAAAAGAGAGAGAATTAGAATAAGGACTTTAATGTCAATAAGCAAATTAATATCTGTTAGATTAATTTCTTTTGGTGATTATATTGACTTTGTTATACCAAGATCCACAATCCCATTAATAATTGATCAAGCTAGGGCTTGTATCTCATATTAGCATACTTGGTAGAGCAACCTACTCAATTCTCCCACCTAGAGAACTCTTGGTTTGATAGGTCTATTGAAACTTTACCTATCCATGCTTAGGAACCCGCAACAAGCTTAATGATGTTCCTTCTTCGAGTAAAACCTACAATCTCTGTTAACCACACTCTCAAAAGAAAGTATCTTAACCCTCAACGGCCCACCAGTTACTACAATATACTATGCTAGGGCATGATCTATACTGTAGCACCACCTGAAAGGAAGAGGTGAGGTTTAGGCAAAGCATTTATAAAATACCCGATATTTGTTTAACATATTACATTGGGTGATCGGCTTAACATGTGAAAAAGAATTGATCTGGTGATCAATAGCGATGCAACTTATTAGATTCGTTTTAATGTTCAATTACATATTATATACGATATAATAAAACAAATATAAAATAGACATCCTATGGGCTTTTCTAATACATCCTATTGGACTATCAATTGACAATACAGAAATAAAATCTTCGGGCTTCCTCCATGGGCTTGGGCTCATCAGGAACTTCTCTTCGGTCTTCTTAAGATTACATCAAAATAAAAACCTATACAATTGTCTAAGCAAAAGTAATGAAAAATTAAAATTAAAATTTTACATTCCATACTTCAATTAAAAGCCCATAAGATTCTATATCAAGTTGGTGCAAAAGAACGTTAGACGACATAAAATAAATGCATGACTATGGCAAATCCTAATTCACATTTTAATTAAATTAAGCCAACCCAATTTGATAAAATCATTTCAGTTTTCTCAACCAGTAAATTAGCCCGTGAAGGCCCAATGATTTAATCATTGCTCCCACTCAACTTTGGGAATTACTCAATCGAAAACTTAAACACATTTAATGCCACCGGTGTCTCGATCCATTAAATTAATTTTATCTTCATACCATATTCATTTAATATCGTCAAAAAATTAAATCTAAGATATACAAATGCATGGCACGACATAAACATTTCGTTTTAATTAACTTAACATAAGCTAATAAATTAATTAAAGTGTATTTGGGCCTAAATAGATTTTTAATAAAACGAGTTTATATGAAAAAGAACTAAAATTAAAAATTGCCCCCAAATACACCGAGCCCGACCCGTTTCCCGCTCCGACCCGCGCTCCGACCCAAAATTTCAAAAATTAGGGTTTCGGAGGCTTTCGGGGCGGGTTTGGGTCGCCCCGAACCCCAGGTGGCTGTTGCTAGCCGGCGGTGGCGGGGAGTTGCAAAACAGCAGCTCCCCACGGCGCTGCTGGTTGCTGGCCAGCAGTCAGCACCCGTCGGTCGCGCCGCCGGGGGCGGTGGTTCCAGCCACCATCCCCGACCCTGTTAAATCCAAAAAAAAAAATTAAATCAATAAAAATAGAAAAATAACCAGCAACCTCACGACATCAAAAATCAAATCCTAAAGATCTAACACATGCCATATGATCCGATTAAAATCCTAGATCGGGAAAAATATTAAAAACCCGATTTAACTAAAAATAACATTAATCAATGATCCAACCAACGACTCTGATGCCACTGTTAAAGTGTGATCAACGATCAGAGATGTGCAACGGAAGCGAGAAAAACGATAATGAAAGTTCGTTGATCAGAAAACATATGATCTTGATCACTGCCTCAATGTATATTTTATATTAACGTGATTAACTACTTTAGTCACTCACATGGAATCCCTTTGAGAGAGATGGACGAACCGCACGATCGGAGGTTCTGCCAAAATCATGTGCACGACACCTACAGTCAACAGGTACTCGATTCAGGCATGAAGAACGACGAACAAAATCCTCCGTAGAGACCAACAGGGGGTTCGGACTAATAGGAGGTTAGAGGGATTTAGGGTTTCCAATTTTCTGAGTCAGAAAGTCCAGGATTTCAATCGATTAAGATTAATTTATAGTGTGTCGACTAATTACAGTTTTAGTACCTGCATTAATTTAATTAATATGATTGTACCACAATAGAATACAATAGATTCAATTAACATCAATTAGGTTATAATTAATCACACACTAACCCCTAAAGAAAATTTAATTAATCAATCACTTAATTAATTAACCCGATTGAATAATTAATCCCTCTAAACGATCAATTAACTTGTTCCAATCAGAACAATTAATCAATTAACATTATTAGTTAACAATTAATAATTAGTTCATCATAAATACACTACATGTATTAGTTCTCCGAGTACAAGTCTCAGTGTCTAGTGTGCACGATCCTGTGGGCCATAATCAATTAGCTCTACGACTGATGGAGAGTTGCTTAGACCATATCAGTCACCAATTGATTACAGTGTTAGTCCATCTCACACAGATAGATACCCTGTAGAATTCTCAAATATCTCTTACCATGCATATCGATATATCAAGCATGAGGCATGGTGGAGGTCATCCTCTACAGCTTGAGATATTTCTCGATCTTGAATTAAACTGAAGAACAGTTAAGTAACCAGCTTATCTGAGTGTGGCCACATATTTCTCAGTTCAACTCATCGAGTGGCCTAGTGATATCATCTCACTAATGGAGTGAGTTGTAATCCCTTCACTTCAACTATCAGTATGAATGAGTTCACTGACTAGACCAATCATACCCGTATTTGGCATCCTTTTACAGACCTGTTAGGCGTATATCAAATCTAATCAGATTCCTCATTCAAGCTATATTGAAATCAGGTCGACAGATAAAAGAGATCTACATTTATAGAAGGGCAATGACACTCCCACCATGTGCCTTCTAAAGCGGATCGACCAAGTCCCGTATTGGTCATACGTACCTACAAACATATCATGTACACGTGTACATATCATGTTCGTAAAAGCTTTACGTTCTATTCATTCCCATGAGTAGAACTGGCTTCTGGTAATTTATGATATACAATCAACAGTGTTCAAGAAAGCGGCCTAGGCGGCTGCCTAGGCGCTAGGCGGTCCTACACCGCTCCGATTTCACTCTAATCGGTGATAAAAATCGGAAGAGTTGTTTAAGCGGGTCAGGCGGAAGTTAGGCGGATTAGGCGGAAGTTAGGCGGGTTGGGCGGTCTATGCGGTTTTAATGGGCTCAATTTATTTCTTAAGTTTTTAATTCCTTTTTAATTGGCCTAATTTATTTCTTAAGTTTTTAATGGACCTACTTTATTTCTTTAAATTTTTAATGGGCCTAGTTTATTTCTTAATTTATTTTACATTAAATTATGATTGTGGTAAAAGATAAATGCAATGATTATTTTTTTGGAGAAGCAAATCTCTTCAAATTATCATATTTTTCAAAAAATAGCAAAATTAATCACGGTACTCTAATTATTTTATTAATTTATTTACATATAATTAACTTATTATAAAAATAAATATTATTTTATCTTAAAACCGCCTAGAAAATCGCCTAGGCCCCGACTAAGCGCTCCAGGCGCTAGGCGGAAGGTCACCGCCCGACTAGCGCCTAGCGCTTTCTTGAACACTGACAATCAATGGATACTTCATACAGTACATATAATACAAGATATATAAACTGAATGAATTAATGCCTTTATTCCATAAAACAAAATGTATAGTACAATCAACAAAAGTACAATACAATAACAAATAACTATGCCTAGAACTAGGGCACACCAACATGAGGCGCGAACGGCACATCCACTCGTATCCACAAACAACGTCGATCCTAACACCATAAGAAGCCATGACTTTCCCTTAGTATCCGCATCTCTAGTATCGTGAAAACGCGCCTCCAATGACTTAAACCTAATGCCACTGGTCTTCCAGTGCTTTTCTAACACCGTTTTTTGATCACATCCAAATAGATCTTGATATAAACTGTAAAGATCCTCCAAGCCACTGGAAGCGATGACAGGTGCTCCGGCCACGGGGATGCGAAGAATCTCCCACACATCATGCAACATGATGGTCATCTCTCCGAACGGCATATGAAATGAGTTCGTATCCGGTTGCCACCGCACAACGAAGGCAGATATCAAGGGCCTGTCAAGGAAATCAAACATAGTCTGGTATTGTTGATCCTTGACTGCACCTAAATCCATACAAAAATATACTTAAGTAAGCTAATAATAATATACCGATACATATTAATAATCTATCGACTATAATACCAAATAACACTTGTTCTCAATCATTGTTTGTTCACTATATTAATAATAACAATAAGAATGATAATAATAATTAGAATAACGATAATAATATTTCTAACGGGTTCATAATTACCTAATTAGTATTCATTAAATTAAACTACTAATCTTGGGACCGACATCTCCGTACATCAATAGTATTTTTTGATTTATTGCTACTCAATTTTCCATCCTTAGTATGCCTCGAATCTCCCCATGCCACATCTTTGATGCCACGTGCCCTAAAAAACTCGGAATAACCGAACCATCTCTAGGACCACCTACAACGGGCCCGGTAACCACCCAACTCCGTGATGAACCCTTAGTGTTTTGATTATGTCCAAACGTTTCAGAAGATGAAATTTAAAATTTACTTACATACTTTTCAATGTTGACTAACAATTTTTGTTAAGTATATGTGTAAGTTTCTCAGCAGGTGCTGAATGAAGAGATTCTGGATTGCCTTGAAGACTCAGAAGAGAAGAACTGCTGAAGCCAGAAGTGTAAAGCTCAGAAGCTGGATACTCCGCTTTGAAGGCTTTCTGAAGTCTGTTAAAGCTCTCCTCAGAGGATTCAGAAGCAATCAGAAGAATAATTCTTTCCAATTTGATCAGAAGCTTAGGCAAAAGGAATTAGCTCTCAGAAGCTAAGTCACGGGTTTTGTTAAGCCTTTAATGCTCCGACAACTGCATTTAATGCAAAGGCGCCAAAAGTTCAAAAAGCTGTTTTGAAGGAGAGCGCATGTCTACTCAAAACAAAACCAGAATTTCCTTGTCTACCCTTTGTTGATCCAATTGAAGAAAGTTTTCAGTCAACCTTATCTTCAACTTCAAATCACTTACCGGATTTAGTTAAAGAACAAAGTTAACGGAATTAAGTGTTTGAAGACATGACAGATTAACGGCTACAATCACTGATGTCATCTATTGAAGATTCAAACTTCACCAACGGTCATCTCCAAAGCACTATAAATAGTAGCCAAGCTCCATTGCATCACATACGCGATAATCGAGCAAAATCTCAACGCACTGTTTGAACAAGAAAAACAGAGCACCATTTTCCATTCTCAATCTTTCTTAGCGTAGCTTTAGTTAAAGTGAGAGAGTGAAGAAAAACAAGTTCATAATAGGAATCTTGTAAACTGATATCGTTTGTGATTTTCAGTTAGATTTGGAGAGAAATCTAGTTGAGATTAGAGTTGGGTGAGAAATCCAGAAAACAGGATTGTTGTTGTTCTGATGGAAATCCTTTAACTCTCTTTAGACTAGTCAGAACTAAGTGAGAAAATAGCTTAAGTTCTGTTGATGTAAAGGAGCTTCTGAACTTGCCATAAAAGTTATGAATAGTAGATTTAAAATCTCTGGCGGCTGCGACCACAGGGGACAAGACGTAGTCACAGAACTTCTGTGGCGAACTTGGATAAATCGAATTGTTCATCAGGATCTCCTGAATCTCTTTCTCCCTTTCCTAATTGTTATTATTGCTTCTGTGTACTTGCTTCTATTTAGTGCTGAAACAGATTTACTCTTTTTATCATTATATTTGTTAAGAAGATTGTCAAGAAGTTCTCTGACTCGGAGCTTCTGTTGCTGAAAGGACAGAAACTGTCTTAAAGCAGAATTTCCCTCAGAGGCTACTCATGTTAGCCTGCCTCTGACTCTGAGGAAATTTGACTCTGAGAAATTAATTTTCGTCAAAAAACTTAAAATTATCAGTTTTTAACTTAGACACCTATTCACCCTCCCCCCCCCCCCCTCTAGGTGATTCTGTTCTTGTTATGACCAACACTCCGGTCATCCTCGGCACTTTTGCCTTTAGAAATGTTACCTCCTATTCCCCTAGCAAATCGACCACGTTTGTAAGAGAATCGGGACTTGATTTATCTAGCGAAGGGATTTATGAATTGGTTTTAACTGCATATGCTAAATGTGGAGAGCATAAAAAAAAGAAGAAACAAACTTTTGAAATGACTCCTCCAAGTTTTCAGTTGTTAAGTGATCCTTTGATAAGCCCAGTTGAAAGTGTGCCAATATGTGATCGTAGAGTTGATGATACTCCTTTAGCTGATTTGAATCTTGGTGCTAAAGATGATGCAATGTAAGTGATTTATATTATTCTTTATTGTATGATATTGTGTATAGAACATGTTAATGTTTTAATTATTTTTTTCTATTTTATAGCACGCAAAGTAAGTTAAACTCTAAAAAGAGTGTTGCTTGTAAGAGACAGAAAAGTGTTGGCCCTATCAATAACAGAATCACCTAGAGGGGGGTGAATAGGTGTCAAAGTTTGAAAACTGAAAATTTCTAAGTTATTCGAGAAACTTAATTTTCAGAGTCAAATTTCCTCAAGGTCAGAAGCTAGCTTACAGAAGTTGCTTCTGAGGGAAATTTTGCCTAGACACAGTTAGACTGTTTTCAGCAACAGAAGTTCTGATTTGAGAACTTCTGGACAGTCTTCTGAACAAAGACAAGATACTTTAGAGAAAATCTGTTTCAGCACTAAATATAAGCAAGTACACAGAAGCAAAAATAACAAGTATAAGAGGGAGAAAGAAGTTCAGGAGATCCTGATTGAACAATTCGATTTATCCAAGTTCGCCACAGAAGTCCTGTGACTACGTCTTGTCCCCTGAGGTTGCAGCCTACAAAGATTTTATAAATCCACTATTCAGAACTTTTATGCCAAGTTCAGAAGCTCCTTTACATCAACAGAACTTAAGCTAATTTCTCACTTAGTTCTGACTAGCCTAACAAGAGTTAAAGGATTTCCACCAGAACAAACAATACTCTGTTTTCTGGATTTCACACCCAACTCTAATCTCAACTAGATTTCTCTCTTAAAATCTAACTGAAGATCACAAACGATCTCAGTTTACAAGATTCCTATTATGAACTTGTTTTTCTTCACTCTCTCACTTTAACTAAGACTATGCTAAGAAAGATTGAGAATGGAAAAGTTGCTCTGTTTTTCTTGTTAGAACAGTGCGTTGAGATTTTGCTCGATGATCACGCGTATGTTGATGCTTTGGAGCTTGGCTACTATTTATAGTGAATGAAGATGACCGTTGGCGAGTTTGAATCTTCAATAGAGATGACATCAGTTGTTGTAGCCGTTAATTTGTCAAATCTTCAAACGGTCTTCAAACACTTTGATTCCGTTATCCTTGTTCTTTAACTCAATCCGGTAAGTGATTTGAAATCAAAGATGAGGTTGACTGGAATCATTCTTCAATTGGATCAACAAAGGGTAGACAAGGAAATTCTGGTTTCTTTTGAACAGACAAGCGCTCTCCATTAGAACAGCTTTTTGAACTTTTGGCGCCTCGCATTGAATGCAAGTGTCAGAGCATTAAATGCTCAAACAGAACCCGTGACTTAGCATTCAGAAGCTAATTTCCAGTTGTCTAGACTTCTGATCAAATTGGCAAAACTTATGATTCCAAAGAACTTCTGAGGAGAGCTTTAGCAAACTTCGGCTTCAGAGCGGAGTATCCATCTTCTGAGTTATTGAAACTCTGACTTCAGCAAACTGATCTTCTGAGTTCTTTAGGCAATCCAGAAATGATTCATTCAACACCTGCTGAGCAACTTACACATAGACTAAGTAAACAAAAATTATTAGTCAATAGTAAACTATATGTAAGGGAGTATTAGGTTTTCATCTTCTGAAACGTTTGGACATAATCAAAACACATAGGGTTCATCATTCTCCCCCGTTTTGGTTATGGACAAACCGTGGTCAGAAGGTAAAATAAAACATGAGGTTTAGAAAAAGACTTCCTGATACGAATGTTTCATAACTTCTGAGTAAATTAACTCCCCCATTTTAGTGTAAATGGTGAACTTCAGCAATCTGTAAAACTTAGGCATGACTTAAGATCAAGTTGTTAGAGTTCAGTGAAGTATAATTTACTAAGTCAAAAAGAAACATAAGCAGGAAAATAAGAAGTCAGATACACAAGAAAGTATAAGAAGGATTCAGTGTATATAAGTTCATCAGAAGACAACATAAGAAACAAAATAATCAGAAGAGCAGAAAAATTCCTAAGACAAAAACTACCCAACCCAGAACCTAGCTAAGAAGCTTAAGTCCTGAAAGATTAAAAGTTCCTAGGTTTCTTCTGAGGAGGAGGAACAACACTAGAACCTTCAGCAGCACTTGATCTCTTCTGACCAGACTTCTCCCCCGTTTGACCAGAACCAAGAGCAACACCCAGAGCACCCTGAGATTTCAATTTTTGCTGAACATTCAGTGCAGTCTGATATTGCTGAGGAGTTGGTCTCACAGTATTGATCATATCCATTCTTCTTCTGAAGTCATCATCAATGGTCTTCATATGATCAAAGGTCTGACCAGACATAGGTCGCTGTCTCTGAACATCTTCCAGAAGGAGCTTGATCAACCTATTGTTAGCATACACAGCAGCAGTAAGATGCTCATTCTGAATATAAGTCTATCCTCGAACAAACCTATAACAATTGTGAAGAGTCTTCTCTTGTTCTCGTGCTTGAGTGTGCATAACCTTCAGAAGTTCAGTAAGCTCAGCAATCTGTGTGTTCTGAGCAGATACAGCAGACTCAATGTTGGAGAGTCGATTGTTGAGATCAGGAGTGATGTCATATACAATCTTAGCAGCCCCTGAAGATGATGAACCTTGAGCAGAAGATTTCACTTCTCTCAGAATGTGATTGGCAGTACTTTGTAGGTCATCAATCTTACTTGGGAGCATCTTCTCATGAGCCTCATAATGCTCGTTTGCTTCCTTGACTTCTTCTGTCAATATCTCCAAATTCTCATTGACCTTCAGAGAAGAAGCAAGAGCAATGTTATCCAGTGAAGGAAGAGTCAGAGCTAATTCTCTCAATTTGTACAGCTCTTCATAGGTAGCTAGATGAAGTGTAGAAAGATTGCGTATGTAAACAGAAGGGTCCTGCATTTGAAGCATAGTCATGAGCTGCAGGTTCTGAGCTTTCAAAGAATGTAATTCTTGCAGCACAATGCCCTGAGCATACATGTTAGCAGCAGAAGTCCTTTGCCCCATACCAGCAAATCTATTTAACAGTTCATCAGAGCCACTCTGACTCATTCTTCTCAACTCCTCAACACTAGGAGCACCACCAGCTTCGGATATACGAGAAGCTCTGCCCATGAAGCCAAAACTACCAAACCTGGTATCCAGATCATCTCGATTCATGTGTTTGCGCAGGAAGTCATAGTTGGATGACAACCCAGCAAAACAAGAAGTAGTGGAGGAGGTAGTTAAAGGATCACACACAGGAGGTGCATGTCCAGAGGTTGAGGGAGGAGGTATAGAAGTGGTTGAGGTAGGGATAGTATGAATGGTTGAGATGGGAGGTAGGGTGGATGGTAGTGAGAAAGATGGAGCAGTAAATCCAATTGATGGACTTACAGAGGAAGTAGTGGATGTGGCTATGGAATCTGTGAAGATAGGAGCAGTGTTTAGATTCACTTCTGAAAAGGATCCAGAAGGAGGAATAATTGGAGGAGGTACAACCTCAGAAGTTGAAGTTGTAGGAGGAATGGAAGTGTGAGAATCACCAACTTCTGTGACAGAAGGTAGTGAAGGAGATGGATGAGGAGTATGAGGAGAGGATGGATGAGAAGTATGAAGTGGAGATGGAATAACCTGTTCAGAGAGGTTTGGATCATATGTGGAAATGGGCTCAGCAAAGATATGAGCCATTCTGAACAGCGTTTCAGAAGCATCTCTTTCACCAGGATTTCTCCCTTGACCCAAAAGAACGTTATCCAGAAAATCATCAGTGTCGATGTTTTCAGCAAAGTTCATAGCATTCTGAATGATAGTATCAGGCTCTTGATCACTATCTTCAGTCAGTTCTTCAATAATTGGAGCATCAGCATCCTTCTCAACAGACATATCCATCATGTCTTCGTCATCAACCAAGTCCTCTTTTTCAGGAATTGATTCTTCCAGTTCAGTACTCGAAGCACTAGAGAAGTCCTTTTTGATCAGAGACCTTCTCTTTGCTGACATCTTCTTCTTGGGGATCCTTCTGGAGAGAGGAATATCTTCAGAGTCCTCATCCTCTTCAGTAGCCTTTGAGCTAATCCGAGTAGAGAGAGAGATATTCTCAAGCTCTTCTCCTTCTTTTGAAGCCTCAACATTCTTTGAGAACTCCACATCCTCAAGTTCAGCAGCACATGCAATAATTCTTGCATCAGCCTTAGCCTTTGCAGCAATTTCTCTTTCAGCTGCTAACTTGTCTTCTGCTTGCTTCTGTTTTCTCTTCTTATCAGCAAGAGCCACAACCCTTGCAACTTTCTCAGCTTCAGCAGCCTTCTCTCTTTCAGCAAGGCGTGCGTCCTCAGCATCCTGAGCTTCCTTCTCAGGAACATCCTTTGGCTTCTCAGCAACAATCTTGCCAGAGGGTTCAACACTGATTGTTGTTTGAACCATCGTGGGAAGAGGTTCTGAGACAACCACCTTCTCAACAGTCAGGACCAACTTACTTGATCCCTTCTTTCCCTTGCCCTTCTTGGCAGCATTCTTCCCTTTCTGTACAGCAACCTCAACAATTTCCTTCTGAGCAATACTCACAGAGGAGCCCTTCTCATTCTTCTTCGGAGTCACACCAAAGCTAAGGTTCCTGAAGGTATGCATCTTCAGAACCGTACTCCTACTTGTAACACCTTCTCCTGAAACCACAACAGAGGCTGCCTCAAACAACCTAGTCAGGAGTGAGCCATATGCTAATGCACTCACGGTAGTTACATTCTTCATCTGCCTTATCAGCATGGCAGGTAAGTTGATCTTCTTCTGGTTGACCAAATGCCACATAAACACCCTTTCCCTGTTGGAAACACAATTAACTCCTCCAGCCTTCGGAAGGAAGACATTAGTTGTCAAATAGTGTGCCCACCTCTGGTGCTGAGTGAGCCAGGTGGCATATGTTTCCTTGGCACTTAGATCTGGTCTAGCCCAGTTTGCTTCTGTAAAACCATCTGCTGAACCATCATCACCAATGATGATTCCTTCATCATTAATACCAATCACTTGAGAAATAGAAGCCCTGCTGACCTCAATCTCAACTTCCCCGACTACTGAGTGTAGAACATCCTCCTCATTTGAAAAGAAATGGAGGTTCTGATAGAATTCGGTGACTAACTTAGGATAGATAAATTCATCGAGAGAAACGAAAGAATTCCAGTTTTGAGCACTAAGCCATTTGGAGATAGGTTCAGTGGATTTAACTTCATCATCTAGGAACCTAGAGGTGAATACCCTAGATTCGCTAACTTTCTTTTTGGATTCAGTGGTAAAGATGTGAGTGACAGTGATTTCTTGAGCCATTTTTGAAGATATAAGAAATTGGGTTAAGATTTTAGAGAGAAGAGAACACAGAAAATCTATGGAAATTCTAATAGCAAAGAAAATGAGAGTAAAAACTTCTAAGTATGGAAAACTCTTATTTATACCCAAACAAGAAACCGTTCCAATTCAAAAAGCAACTAAACACCGTTTAAAAGGGAACAGATAACCGTTAACCACAGAACAGCGCCGTAAAATGCAGTAGATAACGCATGCTTAAGTGTCAAATCATGATTAGAATTAATTATTACTTAATTATCTTAAACGATTAATCACTTAAGATACACAGAAACAATTAAACTAAGTTATTGCAGTGGATAAGTCATACCAATGCCTTCTCGTAAGTTGCTGAAAGAAATACCAGCCAGAGGCTTAGTAAACATGTCAGCAAGATTATCTTCAGAGGGAACATGAGTAATGATAATATCCTTCTTCAGAACATGATCTCTCAGAAAGTGATGCCTAATATGAACATGCTTCATCCTGCTGTGCTGAATAGGATTCTTTGAAAGATCAATTGCACTCTTGTTATCACAATAGATTGTAATAGTTCCAGGGATGACTCCATAGTCAGCAATTTGTTGCTTGATCCAGAGCATCTGAGAAACACAACTTCCAGCAGCAACATACTCAGCTTCAGCAGTTGAGAGAGCCACAGAGGTTTGCTTCTTGCTATGCCAGGAGACTAGGCACTCCCCCAGAAAATGACAACCACCAGAAGCGCTGACCCTTTTCAATTTATCTCTACCATAGTCAGAGTCTGTGTATCCTATAGGAGTGAAATCAGAACTACAGGGATACCACAAACCAGCTTCTGGTGTGCCTTTAAGATATCTGAGAATTCTTTTGACAGCAACATCATGAATTTCTCTTGGCTTTGATTGATATCTAGCACAAAAACACACAGCAAAATGTATATCTGGCCTGCTGGCTGTTAGGTATAAAAGAGAACCAATCATACCTCTGTAGGTTTTTATATCTACAGGTTTACCAGCTTTCTCTTCATCATCAATGTCTTTGCTGACATCCATTGGAATATCAACAGCATTAGAGTCCATCATGCCAAATTTCTTCAGCACTTCTCTAGTGTACTTGGCTTGATTGATAAACACACCATCATTACTTTGCTTGATCTGAAGTCCTAAGAAGAAGGTTAATTCTCCCATCATAGACATTTCAAACTCAGCCTTCATGTGGTCACTGAACTCTCTGCACAAAGATTCATTAGTAGCACCAAATATAATATCATCAACATATACCTGAACTATAAGGATGTCCTTGTTCTTCTTCAGAGTGAACAGAGTTGTATCAACACAGCCTTTGACAAATCCCTTAGACAGAAGGAACTTTGTCAGTCTCTCATACCAAGCTCTGGGAGCTTGTTTCAGTCCATACAATGCTTTCTTCAGCTTAAACACATGATCAGGAAACTTAGGATCTTCAAAACCAGGAGGTTGAGATACATAGACTTCCTCATCAATGTAACCATTCAAGAATGCACTTTTCACATCCATTTGAAAGAGCTTAAAACCTTTGTATGATGCAAAAGCACATAAGATTCTAATGGCTTCTAATCTTGCAACAGGAGCAAAAGTTTCACCATAATCTATGCCTTCTTGCTGACTGTAACCTTGAGCAACAAGTCTTGCCTTGTTCCTCACAACATTTCCAAATTCATCAAGCTTGTTCTTCAGAACCCATCTAATTCCAACAACCTTTATGTTGTTAGGTCTGGGAACCAAAGTCCAAACTTCTGACCTTTTGAACTGGTCAAGTTCTTCTTGCATTGCCATTAACCAGGAGTCATCATCAGCAGCTTCATAGAAGTCCTTGGGTTCCAGAAGTGACACAAAAGCCACATTCCCCATGTATCTTCTGAGCTGAGCTCTGGTCATGACAGGATTATGAACAAAGTCAATTATGTTCTCTAAGAAATGATTCCTATGAGTTCTAACTTCTCTTGGTACATCCAATGAGTCTTCTGAAACCTGTTCATCATTTGTTGAATCAAAAATAGGAGCATCTTCTGGAAGGAAGTTGATTTCTGGAGTAGGATTCTCATCTTGAGCTTGTTCAGCAACAGGAGGAACCACTTCAGCAGCTCTGGGAGAAACATCTTCTTCTTCAACAGGAGATGTGACTTCAGGAGCTTGAACTACATCTTCATCAGGAGCTCTACTATCTACAGGGTTAGTCTCATCAAACTGTACATGAACAGATTCATCTAAAGTTTGAGTCCTCTTATTAAAAACCCTATATGCTTTACTATGTGTTGAGTAACCAAGAAAAATGGCCTCATCTGCCTTTGAATCAAACTTTGAAAGATATTCTTTTGTATTCAAAACATAACACTTACAACCAAAGAATCTGAAATAACCTATTTTAGGCTTTCGACCTTTCCAGAGTTCATAAGGGGTCTTGTTCAGAATGCTTCTGATTAGCACTCTATTCAGAACATAGCAAGCTGTGTTCACAGCTTCTCCCCAAAAGTACTTAGGAAGCCTTCTTTCATTGATCATAGTTCTGGCTATCTCAACCAGAGTTCTATTCTTCCTTTCAACTACCCCATTTTGTTGAGGAGTTCTGGGAGCAGAAAAGTTATGATCAATTCCCTTGGTTTCACAGAATTCTTCAAACCTAAAGTTTTTGAATTCTCCACCATTATCACTTCTGATATGAACAACCTTTTCATTCCTTTCATTCTCAAGTTTCTTTATCAGAACTGAGAAACATCCAACTGACTCATCTTTGCTAGATAGCAAGATGACCTAAGTGAATCTTGAATAGTCATCTACAATGACAAAGGCATACTTCTTTCCACCCATGCTCATTGGTTGAACAGGGCCAAAAAGATCCATATGAAGTAATTCCAAAGGTCTTTTAGTTGAAATGACTTTCTTAGTTTTAAAAGAGCTTCTGGATTGTTTACCAGATTGGCAAGCATTACATAAATGATTCTTTTTAAAACTAATTTCAGGCAGACCCTCAACCAATTGATTTCTAGCTACTTTGGCCAGAAGGTCCATGCTCACATGAGCAAGTCTTCTATGCCAGAGCCAGGAGGTATCTTCTTTGGACATCAAGCATATATTTTTGCAAAGATTCTCAAGATTCAGCATGAAAACATTTTCAACTCTAGGAGCAGTTAGAATAACTTCCCTTGACTTACTGTCCAAGATTTTACATCCAGAGGAGCTGAAGACAACATCTCGACCTTTATCACACAGTTGTGCAACACTCAGAAGATTGAACTTCAGGCCTCTGACTAGGGAGATATCTTCGATCGGAGGATTAGTTCCTATGGATCCAGAACCAAGTATCCTTCCTTTCTGAGCATCTCCAAAGCTGACTTTTCCACCTCTTTTAGGATCAAATGTGATGAATGCTTTTTCATCACCTGTCATATGCCTTGAGCACCCACTGTCAATGTACCACAGCTTTGACATTGATGGAGCACTCAGAGCCACCTGCAACACAATCAATTAGTGACAGGTACCCAATCCTTATTGGGTCCTTCAGAGTTAGATTTCTCTTCAGCAGGTTTTAATGATATCTCAGATTGCAAGAGGTTTTTAATATGGTACTTGCAATCCTTCAACCAGTGACCATCACTCTTGCAAAGTTTGCAAAAGGGAGGGTTCTTGGATCTTTCCCTTTGCTTCTTGGGAGATTTCTTCTTCTTCTGAGAAGGACCAACATCTTCAGAGGCTATAACAGCACTCTCAGAGGTACCAACATCAGGAGGAGAAGCTATCTCTTTCAGAAGAGAGGGAGTGACAGGTTTCTTCTTCTTCTTCTGGGATTTCTCACTTCCCAGAGGCAGCTTTTCCTTGCCTTTGACTTTAGAGCCATCAGCAGGAGTGCTGAACTGTTTACACAGTTTTTCTTCTAACACTTTCATGTTAGAATAAACTTGAGTAAACCTAAGAAACTTGTCAGCCTCACTCTTGTCCAATTTCCTTTTCAGGTACTTGAACATACTATAGAGTTCTTCAAGAGAATCAAAGATATTTTGTTCAGAAGATATGTTTACCTCGGAATCATATGTAGCTTCAGGAGGTGCGGAAGTTTCTCCTGTGACATCTTCAGAAGTTGGCTCATCAATAGCCATAAAACAAATCTGAGCTTGCTCTTCCTTTTCTTCGGGATCACTGCTGGTCTCAGAGTCTGACCAGGCAGCCAGCATAGCTTTCTTGAACTTTTTCTTATCTTTCTTCAACTCCGGGCAGTTAGGCTTAATGTGTCCCGGTTGCTGACATCCATAGCACACAATAGGCTTATTTGGATCTCTCTTGAACTTTTCACCAGAATTAGGAGTTTTCTTGTCAAAGCTCCTGAAAGGCTTCTTGTAGTTTCCACCTCTGCCTTTTCTAAAGGCCTTCTTGAACTTCCTGGTCAGCATGGCCAGTTCCTCATCTTCAGAGGATTCTTCAGAAGATTCTGCTTTCAGGACTACTCTTTTTCCTTCTGACCTTTCTCTTAGGTCATGATTCTTTAATGACATTTCATGGGTAATTAGAGACCCAATGAGCTCATCATACAAGTAATAGCTCAAATCCTGAACTTCTTCAATAGCAGTCTTCTTGGCTTGCCAAGACCTTGGTAAGCTTCTGACAATCTTCTTCACTCGATCAGATTCTTCAATATCCTTTCCTAAACTCTTCAAGTCATTGACTATCTTGGTGAATCTAGAGTTCATGTCTGAAATAGATTCTTTATCAAGCATTTCAAATAACTCATATTCTCTCATGAGTTGGTTGACTTTAGATTGCTTCACTTTTCATGTTCCTTCATATGTGACTTCCAGCTTGTTCCAAATGTCCTGTGCAGTTTCACAAGAAGAAACTTTGTTATATTCAGTAGCTGTAAGTGCACAATGCAACATATTTATTGCTGAAGCATTAGTTTGGAGTTTTTTCAGAATGTCATCTGTGTATTCTCTCTGAGGAATAACAACATCCCCTAAACCTTGTTCCATTCTGGTGGGAATGAAATCACCATTAGTGATGACATACCAAGCACTCATGTTCTAAGCTTGGATGAAGTACATCATCCTTTTCTTCCAGTATGAGTAGTTGTTGCCATTAAATAATGGAGGTCTAGTAGTGGAAGAATCTTCTGGAACTATGAAGTGAGAAGAATTCTCAGGCTGGTGTCTACTAGCCATCTCTATTGATTCTGATAGGATCTTACACTTAGATTGTTAGATCTTTAGAAAATATGCGAAGTGACCTTCGCTCTGATACCACTTGTTGGCCATATCAAGAACAGAATCACATAGAGGGGGGTGAATAGGTGTCAAAGTTTGAAAACTGAAAATTTCTAAGTTATTCGAGAAACTTAATTTTCAGAGTCAAATTTCCTCAAGGTCAGAAGCTAGCTTACAGAAGTTGCTTCTGAGGGAAATTCTGCCTAGACACAGTTAGACTGTTTTAAGCAACAGAAGTTCTGATTTGAGAACTTTTGGACAGTCTTCTGAACAAAGACAAGATACTTTAGAGAAAATCTGTTTCAGCACTAAATATAAGCAAGTACACAGAAGCAAAAATAACAAGTATAAGAGGGAGAAAGAAGTTCAGGAGATCCTGATTGAACAATTCGATTTATCCAAGTTCGCCACAGAAGTCCTGTGACTACGTCTTGTCCCCTGAGGTCGCAGCCTACAGAGATTTTATAAATCCACTATTCAGAACTTTTATGCCAAGTTCAGAAGCTCCTTTACATCAACAGAACTTAAGCTAATTTCTCACTTAGTTCTGACTAGCCTAACAAGAGTTAAAGGATTTCCACCAGAACAAACAATACTCTGTTTTCTGGATTTCACACCCAACTCTAATCTCAACTAGATTTCTCTCTTAAAATCTAACTGAAGATCACAAACGATCTCAGTTTACAAGATTCCTATTATGAACTTGTTTTTCTTCACTCTCTCACTTTAACTAAGACTATGCTAAGAAAGATTGAGAATGGAAAAGTTGCTCTGTTTTTCTTGTTAGAACAGTGCGTTGAGATTTTGCTCGATGATCACGCGTATGTTGATGCTTTGGAGCTTGGCTACTATTTATAGTGAATGAAGATGACCGTTGGCGAGTTTGAATCTTCAATAGAGATGACATCAGTTGTTGTAGCCGTTAATTTGTCAAATCTTCAAACGGTCTTCAAACACTTTGATTCTGTTATCCTTGTTCTTTAACTAATCCGGTAAGTGATTTGAAATCAAAGATGAGGTTGACTGGAATCATTCTTCAATTGGATCAACAAAGGGTAGACAAGGAAATTCTGGTTTCTTTTGAACAGACATGCGCGCTCCATTAGAACAGCTTTTTGAACTTTTGGCGACTCGCATTGAATGCAAGTGTCAGAGCATTAAATGCTCAAACAGAACCCGTGACTTAGCATTCAGAAGCTAATTTCCAGTTGTCTAGACTTCTGATCAAATTGGCAAAACTTCTGATTCCAAAGAACTTCTGAGGAGAGCTTTAGCAGACTTCGGCTTCAGAGCGGAGTATCCATCTTCTGAGTTATTGAAACTCTGACTTCAGCAAACTGATCTTCTGAGTTCTTTAGGCAATCCAGAAATGATTCATTCAGCACCTGCTGAGCAACTTACACATAGACTAAGTAAACAAAAATTATTAGTCAATAGTAAACTATATGTAAGGGAGTATTAGGTTTTCATCTTCTGAAACGTTTGGACATAATCAAAACACATAGGGTTCATCAAAAAGAAGTGTTGAGAAGTCTATTTCTGAAATTACTCCTCCAAGTAGTCTGTTGTCAAGTCATCCTTTGATGACTCCAGTAGAAAGTGTGTCGTCATGTGATCTTGGTGACAAAAATGATGCAACGTAAGTTATGTATATTATTTTTTTGTTGTATGATATTTATGTATAGTACATGTTTAAGTTTTAATTGTATTTCTTTGTTTTATAGAGTGCAAAATAAGTCAAATACAAAAAGAGAAAAGAGAGAAAAGAGGATTGTTGACAAGCTTCCTTTACATTTACAATCACATTTTTTATTCGATCTGCGTATTTGTTGAAGAATATGGTTCCTTTCAAAAAGAGGATTGCAGAAATATGCCTTTGGCATTGGGCTTGATAAGTAAGTAATAAATATTAACATAGAATTTGAATTTTAAGATAAGTTTTGATAATTTATTTTTTTTATCCAGTTAGAACATAGAAGTTATAGTTTTGGAATGTCTTTTATATTATATTGAATCTTAGTTTTGATAATTTATTTTTTTGTATCCTGTTATAACACAAAAGTTATAGTTTTGAAATGTATTTTATATGATATTGAATCTGATTATTTTTTATTTTCTTTTGTAGTGAGATATTGTATTTTGATTTTCAAACTACAATTGTTAGGAAAGATATGCTTACTCTTTCTGGAGGTTTTGTTTTGTCAAACAAAATTGTTGATGCTTGGGCTTTTATTCTTAATTTTGAGAATAAGAAAAGGAATGCTGATGCGGTTAAGCGGTTTTTCTTCTCAACTGAGGCATTTGTAAGTGTTTTTTTTGTTCTATTTTTGTTTTATGTTTTAATTGGAGAAGTTTGAATTGGTAAGTTTTAATTTATTGAATACAACAGTTATATGTTATGGAACACAACAACCTGTTTTTTGGAATACAACATTCTTGTTTTGTGCAACACAACGGTTTGGTTTTTGGAATACACAAGTCTATTTTGTGGAACACAACAGTCTTGTTTTTGGAATACACCAGTTTGGTTTGTGGAACACTTCAGTCTATTGTTTTATGTTTTATATTATCTATTGTAATGTTTTACTTTTTTATACTGTAGGATTCGTTATGTACTGATGAGTTTGTTGTTGGTAGTAAGACAATTGAAGAGAGGATTCCTTATTTTTTGATGTTTTGGAAACTGAAATGAAACATGCTGAAGTGACTAGTTTGGATTACTTTGATTTGGTAATTCTCCTTATGTTTTAGAATTATGTTATTCAATATCTGTAATTCCTTATTAATTTCACTAATGTTTTTCATATTTTGTAGGTGTTCTTTCCAGTTTTCTACTTAAATGAGTACTACATTTTCTGTATCAATCATATGACAGGATTTCTTGATATAATTGATATTGATTTTGTTGGAAAGAGAGTGTCACTTAATTACAAATATAGTTTATGTCCTAGGTTTGTGGTAAAAAAATTTCATCTAGTTAAAGTTTTATGTTTATTGTTTTTAGTTTAAGTAGTAGTTTATATTTTTTTGTAATTGTATGTTTCAGATTAAATGTTTTCCAAGATTTATGAAGAAACGTTGGCCCCAGTGCTCAAAGGATGTTTCTCGTTATAAGATTACTTCATTGGAGTTTAAATGACAAAGTTCTATTAAAGATACTGATGCTGGACTTCTAATGATGAAACATATGGAATCTTATGTTGGGCAGAAAGATTCAGAGTGAGATATTGAATTGGAAGTTGACAATGTGAGTTATATTGTTTAAATGTGTTTGTAGAAAGATTAATTATAAAGATTTAACTTGTTTTTTTTAATTGTTGTTTTTTCAGGTGGATGCCTTGAACAAATTAAGGATTGATTATTGTTGGCAGATGATAACAAGCAAGCAAAATAAGGAATATCATTTTGTGAATAAGAAGTCAAAGAAATTTGGAAAATAGATTAGTGTTTATGTTTTATTAGTAATTTGAATGTTATTTTTTTTCTGGATTTTATTGTGGAACATAACAATTTGTATTTTAGAATTTATACATTGATGAAACCTAAGTGTTTTGATTATGTCCAAACGTTTCAGAAGATGAAATTTAATTTATGCTTATATGCTTATCAATGTTGACTAACAAATTTTTGTTAAGTTTTTGTATAAGTTTTCTCAGCAGGTGCTGAAAGAAAAAACTCCGGACTGCTTAAAGACTCAGAAGAGAAGAATAGCTGAAGACAGAAGTTAAAGCTCAGAAGCTGGATCCTCCGCTCTGAAGAACTTTTGAAGAATGTTAAAGCTCTCCTCAGAAGTATAGAAGCAACCAGAAGAACTCATTCCGTTTGATCAGAAGCTTAGACGAAAGGAATAAAGAGCTCAGAAGCTCTAGACACAGGTTATGTTAAGCATTTAATGCTCTGACATCTGCATTTAATGCAAGGCGCCAAAAGTTCAAAAAGCTATTTTGAAGGAGCGCGCATGTCTGCTACAAACAAAACCAGATTTTCCTTGTCTACCCTTTGTTGATCTAAATGAAGCAATTTTCCAGTCAACCTTATCTTTAATTTCAAATCACTTACCGGATTAAGTTAAAGAACAAGGTTAACGAAATCAAAGTGTTTGAAGACCGTTTGAAGAAATGACAAATTAACGGCTACAACATATGTCATCATCAAATTGAAGATTCAAATTCAAGCAACGGTCATCTCAAGACACTATAAATAGTAGCCAAGCTCCTTTGTGCTCATACACGCGATTATCGAGCTAAAATCTCAACGCACTGTTTTAACAAGCAAAACAGAGCACCATTTTCCATTCTCAATCTTTCTTAGTTTAGTCTTTGTAAAAGTGAGAGAGTGAAGAAACACAAGTTCATAATAGGAATCTTGTAAACTGATATCGTTTGTGATATTCAGTTAGATTTTGAGAGAAATCTAGTTAAGGTTAGAGTTGGGTGAGAATTCCAGAAAACAGGATTGTTGTTGTTCTGGTGGAAATCCTTTAACTCTTTCTAGGCTAGTCAGAACTAAGTGAGAAGTTAGCTTAACTTCTGTTGATGTAAAGGAGCTTCTGAACTTGCTATAAAAGTTCTGAATAGTGGATTTAAAATCTCTGCTGACTGCGATCACAGGGGACAAGACGTAGTCACAGGACTTCTGTGGCGAACCTGGATAAATCGAATTGTTCATCAGGACCTCCTGAATCTCTTTCTCCCTTCCTTAACTTGTTATTATTGCTTCTGTGTACTTGTTGTGTATTTAGTGCTGAAACAGATTTTACTCTTTATCAACTTGTCTTTGTTCAGAAGACTGTCCAGAAGTTCTCTAACTCAGAAATTTTGTTGCTAAAAAGCAGTTTACTGCGAGAAGGCAGAATTTCCCTCAGATGCTGCTTCATTAAGCTTGCTTCTGACTATGAGATTCTGAAAACTGAGTTTCCCTGAAAACTCTAAGTTTTTCAGTTTTCAAATTTGACACCTATTCACCCCCCTCCCCCTCTAGGTGATTCTGATCTTGTTAGGGCCAACAAGTGGTATCAGAGCGAAGGTCACTTCGTATATTTACTAAGATCTAACAATCTAACTGTAAGATCCTATCAGAATCAATAGAGATGGCTGGTAGACACCTACATGAGAATTCCTCTCATCTTATGATTCCAGAGCGCTCCTCCACAACTAGACCACTACAGTTTAATGGTGATAACTATTCCTACTGGAAGAAAATGAGGATATATTTCATTCAAGCCCAGAGCATGAGTGACTTCATTCCAACTAGGGAAGAAGCAGGTCTGGGGAGTGTTATAATTCCTCCTAGGGATATACTGATGAAATCCTTAAGAAACTCCAAACTAATGCTTCAACAATAAATATGTTGCATTGTGCACTTACTGCCTCTGAATATAACAAAATTTCTGCTTGTGAAATAGCCAAGGATATTTGGGACAAGCTTGAAGTAACTTATGAAGGCACGGGAAAAGTGAAGCAATCTAAAGTCAATCAACTCATGAGAAGCTATGAGTTATTTGAAATGGCTGACAAAGAATCTATTTCAGAGATAAACTCAAGATTCACTAAGATTGTCAATGACTTGAAGAGTTTGGGAAAAGATATTGAAGAAGTTGAAAGAGTAAAGAAGATTCTCAGAAGCTTACCAAGGTCTTGGCAAGCCAAGAAGACTGCTATTGAAGAATTTCAGGACTTGTGCTTTTATGCATATGATGAACTCATAGGTTCATTGATAACTCATGAAATGTCAATGAAGAACCATGACTTAAGAGAAAAGTCAGAAGGTAAAAGAGGAGTTGTCCTGAGAGCAGAATCTTTAGAAGAGTCCTCAGAAGATGAGGAACTGGCATTACTGACCAGGAAGTTCAAGGAAGCTTTTGGAAAAGGCAGAGGTGGAAACTACAATAAGCCTTTTAGAAGCTTTGACAAGAAGACTCCTGATTCTGGTGAAAAATCCAAGAGAGATCCTAGCAAGCCAATTGTGTGCTATGGATGTCACCAACCAGGACATATTAAGCCTAATTATCCTGAGCTGTTAAAAGATAAAAGAAAGTTCAAGAAAGAAATGCTGGCTGAGTGGTCAGACTCTGAGACCAGCAGTGATCCTGAAGAAAAGGAAGAGCAAGCTCAGATAAGTTTCATGGCTATTGATGAGCCAACCTCTGGAGAAATCACAGGAGAGACTTCCGCACCTCCTGAAGCTACATATGACTCTGAGGTAAACATATCTCCTGAATAAGATATTCTTGATTCTCTTGAAGAACTATATAGTATGTTCAAATACCTGAAAAGGAAATTGGACAAAAGTGAGACTGACAAATTTCTTAGGTTTACTCAAGTTTATGCTGATATGAAAATATTAGAAGAAAAACTAAGTAAACAGTTCAGCACTCATTTTGATGGTCGAAAAGCCAAAGGTAAGGAAAAGCTGCCTCTGAGGAATGATAAACCTCAGAAGAAGAAATATGTCACTCCCTCTCTTCTGAAGGAGATCTTTTCTCCTCCTGATGTGGGTACCTCTAAGAGTGCTATTGCCTCCGAAGAAGTTACACCTTCCTAGAAGAAGAAGAAAGCTCTCAAGAAGCAAAGGGAAAGATCCAATAATCCTCCTGTTTGCAAATTGTGCAAGAGTGATGGACATTGGTTGAAGGATTTCAAGTATCATATTAAAAATCTCTTGCAATTTGGTACCTAATGTATTGATTTTGGAGAGATTGGCGATTTTTTTTGGAAATCGGAATCTCAGTATTGATTTCAGTGGAGAAGCAGAGATCTGCGCATTTTTCGAGGTGATGAATTTTTAGCTTGGGGAATGTATTATTCACGCGTGTTTTTATAGGAGCTGAAGGCGTGTTCTAAAGAAACGGTGCACTTGAAAGTTTCAAGTGTTCTCATATAAATTAATGTGCTCTCAATTTAAACCTTGTTTGCGTGTGATCTCTCCCCTATTACAACATATGAGTTAAAGCTAGTTGACATTTATGTATTTATTCCATACTAGTAACTCAAAGCGGGTCTCGATATATATAACATCATTATACATATCCATATAATTATCCAGATATCTCGTATAATCTAAGTTCGTGAGATCAACTTCTTATTCATGAATAATGGATATTTTATATGCAAGTGTCAACATTATATATATATATATATATATATATATATATATATATATATATATATATATATATATATATATATATATATATATATATCAATCCAATAATATAATACTCGACTTGGGATATTTCAAGTTTATTCAATCTTTAAAGTATTGTCTCACTTCATCTTGCATGAACACTTTAAAATTATTAATATAAACTATGGATTTTTTTAAGGGTAATTTCCTAAAAAAACCCCTGTGTTTATCAATTTTGTCAAAATGGTGTCTGTGTTTATTTTTTTGACTAAATAAGGATTGTGTTTAACTCCGTTACTCAAAAAGTGGAAAAATCACTAACGGTGTTAAATGTGATGACGTGGCACGAGGTATTTTAAGTCCTAATTTATTGTTTATGATGTAAAAAGCTTATTTTTCACACTTTAAAGTTGTAAACACATGGTTTTTTAAGAATTTACCAATAAAATTAGACCAAAAACACATTGCCACATCATCACATTTAACATCGTTAATGATTTTTCCACTTTTTGAGTAACGGAGTTAAACACAATCCTTATTTTGTCAAAAAAATAAACACAGACACTATTTTGACAAAATAGATAAACACAGGGGTTATTTTAGGAAATTACCCTTTTTTTAACTAATAATTACAAAGTAACATATATAAGATATAAGATAAAAGATAAAAGTCTTTCATAAAATCAATAATTTATACATTATTTATCCTAAATAAAATATCCTAACAACAATTGTTTTCGGGACACAAACTACAACACTCCCACTTCGACTTAAGACTAATGGTTCTTAAACATTATTCCATAGTTATTCATGTGCTGATCATTGACCGTTTGCACCAACGCATTGGTTAACGGATCTAAAATGTTGTTTTCGGTAGGTACTCTCTCCATTCTTATATCTCCCTTAGGCACGGATTCCCTAAACATATGAAAGCGTTTTTCATAATGTTTGGACGATTGATTAGACTGTGGATCCTTAGCTTGTACGATTGCACCATTGTTGTCAAAGTAAAGAGTAATTAGGTTCACAATGTCAGGAACCACTCCAAGTTCTCCAACGAACTTCTTAATCCATACAACTTCTCTAGCCGCTTCCCAAGCTGCTATATACTCTGATTCAATTATGGATCTGGTTGTTACAGTTTGCTTGGAACTCTTCCAACTAACTGCTCCTCCATTCACAATAAACACAAATCCACATTGAGACTTGAAGTCATCGACATCAGTTTCATAACTAGCACTGGCATTTGTGTATCCCTCTACTCACAATTCTCCACCTCCATATACTAGAAACATCTCTTTAGTTCTTCTTAAGTACTTGAAGATGTTCTTAACATCAGTCCAGTGGCATTCACCTGGATTAGCTTGAAATCGAATAATTAAAGCGAAAGCTATGTCAAGTCTAGTACAAAGCATAACATACATGATAGAATCAATCACATTGACATATGCCTTACCAGCCATCTTATTTCTATCTTCTTCAGTTACAGGGCACATCTTCTTGCTCAATTGATGTTCCATTTTTACAGACAACTATTGGCAAATTACCCCTTTTCAAATTTTCTATGCTAAAACGCCTAAGTACTTTATCTAGATATGTAGGCTGAGATAAAAACCCAAATAGAGGATATAAAAACATAGCCCCCATAATTCTATCACATGCAAAGTTAACGCATATGAAGAGAAGCCATACGCCTCTCGCTCCTTCTCTCCTCAAACTGTCTCCTCTCTCTTTCCAAACATAAGCTTTTGTTCGTTGACTATTGTTATCAGCTGACGCTACAAGAATAACACGCAAATCCACTTTTATATTTAATTTTTATATCCTTCATTAATTTATCATATCGTGATTTTACCGTAACATAATAAAAGGACTCCTCTAAACAAAATTGGAAAACATGTCCATTTATTGAAAGAAAATAGGATAAAGTTCAAACTTATTTTCAGAAAATGGACTGTGGAATTTTTTTTTCAAATCAAGTGGTTTCACATTTTAGCAAAATGAGGATTTTTTTATTGACGCTCTTAAAATCACTATTGACGACTTAAAAATTATATTTTCTAACAAAAATCGGTATTTTAAGAAACTTTAACTCTTCAACTTTTTTATGTTGTGATCATTAGATAGTGTTTGGTGAGAAAAGAGAAAGTCAACGTTTAGAGATAGAAAGATTAAAAAACGACAATTTTTAAAAATTGAAAATGTGGTTCCGTATTAAATATGATAATGAACAACTTTAATTTTTGAAAATTTTCATTTTAAGATCATCAATAATGAGTTTTATAACGTCAAACTAAAATATCAACTTTTTAGACGAAATGTAAATGCATAATTTTGTTTTTGCCAAAAATAATTTCTGCAAAAAAGTGAAACTGCATTTTTTATTTTTATTTTTCTAATTTTACCCCAAAAAATATTAATTAAAAAAAGCGATAAAGTTGAAAGAAGCATATTAGCAAATAGGTTATAAATGAGACCCCTAATAGCAAAATATAAAAGAAGTCGTTTCTTCTTGGTTAGGTTAGAGTGAGATCAAATCGGAAACACTCCCCTAATTGATTCATCTTCGTACTCGCATCTGTTCTATTTTCCGGTTGAAATATAAGCAGGTAACATCTTTCTTCTATGGGTTTTTTCACAATTTCTTTCATCTTCCTCACTCTAATACTTGTTTGATTTTAGAGTTTTTGAAATAGAATGTCTAAGTTGGCATTAGATGTTCCTGCAAAGGGTGGATTCAACTTCGATCTTTGCCGACGAAATGATATGCTGTCGAAGAAGGGGACTCATCCTCCTTCCTACAGGAAAACTGGCACTACCATTGTCGGCATAGTTTTTCAGGAAAGATTAGATTTTTACATATGGGTTTTCAATTTCTAGATTCATGTCATTAGGGTTGAATGAGAAATCTTATATTTCTTTCTTATTACAACAGGATGGTGTTATTCTCGGCGCAGACACTCGTGCAACTGAAGGTCCCATTGTCTGTGACAAAAATTGTGAAAAGATCCATTACATGGCACCCAACATATATTGTTGTGGAGCTGGAACTGCTGCTGATACTGAGGCTGTAACTGGTACTTTTCGGATAAAATAGCTCCTTAAATGTAGCAAGCGATCATATTCCCTTTAGGTGTCTTTTGGAATAGTTAGGCTGGCTAAGATGGTATCAGAGCCATGGTTAAGCAATGTGGGAGCCCTCGCTGAATTGGCATCACGCAACCAAAATTGGGTGTGAAGGGGCGTGTTAAATTGTCCCACATTGCTAACTTGGGATCCTTAAATGTAGCAAGCAATCCTATCCCCTTAAGTTGACTTTTGGGGTTAGCTAGGCTTGCTAAGATAATTGTTATTTTGTACATGCTTGTTCACTCATCTTCATGTTGCTAATATTCGTGCTCTGCGTTTGTATTCTTGTAGACATGGTGAGCTCACAGCTGCAGTTGCATCGCTACCATACTGGGCGCGAGTCCAGGGTTGTTACAGCACTAACACTTCTTAAGAAGCATCTTTTCAAGTTGGGAATTCTTGATTAAACTTTTTATTGTTTTATGTTATTTAATATTAAACTTGTATACTGATTCTGGTTGCTTAATGTTTGTCTAGCTATCAAGGGCATGTTTCAGCTGCTTTGGTTCTTGGTGGCGTTGATTGCACAGGCCCTCATTTACACACCGTGAGTTTTGTTGTGTTGCTGATTGGAGGTGTTTTTGTATTACAATTGTCTAATTTGTTATAGCTAATGGTTTATTTTGTAGATTTACCCGCATGGATCAACTGACACATTGCCATTTGCCACAATGGGTTCTGGTTCTCTTGCTGCAATGGCTATTTTTGAATCGAATTATAGAGAAGGCATGAACGTAAGTTTCTCATTTGTTTTTACTTGTAGATCTTGTGGCGGTAACGGACTACTTGTACCAATTTTGAAATTAATTATATTCTAAAGATGTTGAAGCCGGCTATATGAAAATTAACTAACAAATTACTTGATTGGATATGAGTTTACATGAGATAACTTTTCTGTGTTCTCTATATTGAATATGAGTTCATAATTTTTTTCTTAACAGAGGGATGAAGGCATAAAACTTGTTACTGCAGCAATATGCTCTGGTGTATTCAATGATCTGGGTAGTGGAAGCAATGTTGATGTTTGTGTTATAACGAAGGTTTGTTGTTTTTGGCCATTTCCTTTTCAACAAAATGCTCGTTTAGCATATATTGATAAGATTCATCTGCTCTAATGTTTACTGAGTCAGGGACACAAGGAATACTTGAGGAACCACTTGGCACCAAATCCACGTACTTATGTCAGTGAAAGAGCTTATTCTTTCCCGAAGAAGATAGGTAATTACTTGAGTGCTTTGCGTTTTAAGAATGCTGTTTTCATTTAATCTTCACTGCTATTATTGGTATTTAATCTAAGGATCATATATGTTAGGCCTAATACATACATATGCCCCTGAACTTGAATCAAAGAGCCAGTTGGCACCTCATCTTTAGAAGTCCTATCTCATACCTGTCCTTTTTAAAAGTAAAATTATTATATACCTCTACGCTGATGTGCATGCTGATTGGGAATCAAGAAATTAGCGCCTGTGAAATGTCTTTCACTGGAAGTTTGTGTCCACATCATCAAACTAAACCTCCAAACCTTAGTTTACCATTTGCCCATTTTCTATCTCTTTTGGTTAACCAATTTCTCCTTTTTTTCAACAGACAATTCCTTCTTCTGTCTTCATTCTGTGTTTCTTAGTTTTGACTGCTACAGCTACTCTCTTACTTTTTCTTCGAGAATGAAAATCAAATAGCTTAAGCAAACTTGATTGATAAGTTCTAGTTTATTTTAAATTCATTTTTGATGTGGCTCTCTGCAAAACCAGAGATGGTTCAATTTCTCACCGACTTTGTCCATTATGTACAAGGCAGGTGTTTGGGAAAAAATTATTGTATTTTCTGGCAGTGAGAGTGAGTGAAATATGGTTAACAGCAGTAACCGCTAGCTTGTCAATATCTTTTTCTTTTTGGCATAATGCATCATGAGCCCTTAAATTTGCTGCACAAAGTAGTTGATTGTTCCCCTGAACTTATAAGGGTCCTGTTAGCCCCTTCAAATTTTTTAAAGTAACATATTAGCCACCTGAATTTCTTTATAGCGATCTATTAGCCCCTTGAACTTGCTTAGAGCGATCTAATTGGCCCCCCTTGAACTTGCTTCAAGTGATATTCATTTCTAAAATCTCCAAAACAAATTAAATTGCAAGTTTTTTTTTTAATCTTTTGGGTCTTTTTAAAGACTTGGGGGTTAATCATGTCACTTTAAGCAAGTTTAGGGGCAAACAAGACATTATGTAAGTTCAGAGAGCGAATCAACTATTTTGGACAAGTTCAAGGGCCTCATGATGCATTAAGCCTTTATTTTTCTATCAAAGAATCTATAATATGGATGTGGACACATTTGAAAAGGCTGTAGCATGGAGATATTTGGCACATGGGTAGTATAAGGGCATTTTCTTTTTCTAGTGCTTGAGCAGTTTTACTAAGTTGGAACTTTTTCCTATCGTAATCTCTTTGGTCTCCTACACGAAATAGTGCCTTTTCAATATAATTTACCATGATTTTGAGTAAAAACCAGAATTAGTGAGTTAGGTTGATCTCTCACAAACACCATTATAGAGTTCGACAGAAAAGCCGGGGAAATCAAGGATTTTTTTGTGTGAAAAAACCCGTGACGAGATCCTATTTGCGGGACCATAACAATTAAAGACATGTTACGAGATCCTATTTGCAGGACCATAACAAACTAGTAATATCATTTCTAAAAATTCAACGTGAGATAGGTCATACAAAAGACCTGGAGAGCAGTTGACACTTTTCTAGGTTGAGGACCTCTGTATGTATTAGGGATGTATGTTATGTTATGTTATGCCTTTGTGATTAAGGAGGGATGTGCTAGTGTATGAGAGTATTTAACTAGAGACGAGGCTAATTTGTGTTATTTTTTCCCCTTTAGACTTTCTAAAGGTACTTTTGTGAATTTCTACATTTTTCTTGATTCTCAAAGTTCATCAGTTTTATGGTAGCTCTTGGATATTTTGATACGTGCTTTTAATAAAATTTGGTTCTCAAGACTGTCCACGGACAGGATGACTTGTCATTATAGTGTTCTTTCCATGTTGAAGTGGAACTGAAATAGGTATATATAATGAGAAGACACTTGCCATTAAGTTCTCATTGTTGTAGCTCTTTTTTTGCTTTTCGAATAGAATAGAATAGAAGTGCTTAGTTATGATTGAGAAACAATTGATAGCAGCTATTTCTATCAGCTGACTTCCTCCAGTAACCATAAAAAAATAATGCTTTCGTTTTTGGGTGCCTAATCTAGTAAGATACTGTGTAGTATGTAAAGATATTTTGATTATTGATTATTAATTGTTTGATTTACAGAGGTTCTCTCGACAAAAATTACACCATTGAAGGAGAAGGATGGAGTGACAGAAGCAGGTGAACCAATGGAAGAGTGAAAACATTATCATTCATAGATAAAATGTGTCACTTTCTTAAAAGAACATGGTTATCTTTCTTTTTCTCCAAATCATTTGTGATTTGTCTAATGGATTGTAGATATAAATTCTAGATTCAGTCTTGAAATATCATCTTGAATTGAATGATTTTTTATTTTTTATTTTTGTGTTGTCAGTGTGTTTGGGAAAGTGTGAAAGTATGTGGGCGTGTCAGAAAAAACTTGGTTGTCAACCTACGACGCTTGATGAAGCGTTACAAACTTAACAATGCGCCTATTAGCAAAACAAAGATTGAGAAAAATGTTTCCTTCTCGTTGTCATTGGTCATCTTTAACTAGAAAAATGGACCAAAATATTTTATTGATTTTGAATTTAAGTAGCAAACAAAATAAAATTTCTGAAAATTTGACTTTAGTAGTTAATCGTAAATTTTGATTTTATTGATTAATAAAATATCACAATTAAAAAGGAGTAAATTATTATCAACTAAGAAATCAACAAGAAAACTGATATTATCAATGGCAAATAATACTAATACTAACAATAATAACATTAGAATTAAAACTTGACCGGATAGACGAGCTTTGATGTCTTGCAATTTTAAAAGGTTGAATAAGGGACAATAAGAATCGTGTTTAGCATATGCGGAACAATTTTTGAGGTGAAAAATGAGAAAAATGAGGTTTCATTTGAGTATGAAAAATGACGAATGAAAGCTTGTATTTATGTGTATGAGGGTGTTTGTTTCACCGTTTCGGGTAAATTACACCAATGGTGTACCAACTTTGACCCTAATCACACATTAGTATATGAACTTTAGTTTTGCACATAAAAGTGTACCAACTTTAAGACGACGTCTCATCAAAGTACACGGCGGGAAAAACATGCCGGTCAACATGCCACGTCATCAACTTTTAATCCACCTTTTTAGAAAATACAAATGGAAGAGAGAGAAAGACATGTACAAAAATGGAGAAAAGAAAAAAAGCAAAGGAGATGACTGATGAATACATGGTGAGAGAGGAGAAAGATTATTTATATGGAAAGTTGTATTTAGTTGGGGAAAATTAATAAGAGTAATAAGGTAATTATCAATGTAATGGGTTCCATTTTTTAAAGAGGTGGATTAAAAGTTGATGACGTGGCATGTTGACCGGCGTTCACCGGCATGTTTTTCCCGCCGTGTACTTTGACGAGACGGCGTCTTAAAGTTGGTACACTTTTATGTGCAAAACTGAAGTTCATATACTAACGTGTGATTAGGGTCAAAGTTGGTACACCATTGATGTAATTTACCCCACCGTTTCTCACCTGCTTTTTGTTTTTTCAATCTAAAATGCAATTAATTGGGTGTTTGGTTAGGAATTAAAAAATGATGCTGGTTGCTTTTTAGCGGAAAGGCAACTGTTTTTTCAAGAAGCAGTAAAATACTGCTTTTTCTAAAAAGAATTTCTACGGATTTTAGTTTCCTTTATTGTCCTTTGCATTTTACATTTAAAAAATTTAATTATGCCCATATTAGTCATTTTACATGCTAACAATAATAAATAATTATGATTTTACCAAACACTAATTATCAAACCGCAAACAACAAACCGCAAACAGGAACAACAAACAGCAAACAGAAACCGCAAACAGCAAACAGGAACAGTTGTACCAAACAGACCCATAATTCCAAGATATGATCATAAGAATAAAAGATTATCAATCTAAAATTGGATTTAAAAGAAAGATTAAATACCGGATTCAAACCGAAAATGAAGAATTTGAGAGTGGAAAATGAAGAATCTCAGGAGCCGATTTTGAGATCCCTTGAGAGAGACAAATTGATCAAAGAGATAGAAATGATATAAGATATGGACTTTAGAGATAGGATCAGGTGAGACAAGGTTATTATGGAAAGACTTTTGTTAGTGTGAGACAATTAAAAAGTGGTGGCATTTTTGAAATTTTAAAAACATGGAGGGGCATTATTGAAGGGAAGAGGAGGTGATGTCATCGTTGATGTCACATCTGGAGAGAGAAAAAGTTTTTATTATTTTATTTAAAATGCATTTTCCCGCTCTTTCCGAACTCATTTTTCAAAAAAATTTATACCACTGAACTCGTATTAATTAGGCGGTCATTTTGAGATCCATTGTTGTTATTTATAGACGATTTTTATTTTTTTATTTTTGTTCCAAATTGGATACTCGGTTGTTCCAACAGAATACTACATTTGTTCCACCAGACTACTACATTTGTTCCAGCAGAATATTTTCATTATTTTTTTTTAAATGCACTCTGGAAGTGTAAAAAAATGTAGTATTCTGGTGGAACAATTGGAGTAGTCCGGTGGAACAAATATAGTATTCCGTTGGAACAATTATAAAAAAATAAAAATCGTCTATAAATAACAAAAATGGATCTCAAAATGACCCCCTAATTAATACGAGTTCACTGGTATAATTTTTTTTGAAAAACGAGTTCGGAAAGAGCGGGAAAATGCATTTTAAAGAAAATAATTAAAATTCTTTCTCTCTCCAGAGTGACATCAGCGCTGACATCACCTCCTCTTCCTTCCCTTCAATTCACGCATGAGGGGAGTTCCTTTAATTACAAGTTTGCCACCTTCCCCTATTGAATTACAAAAATACCTCTTGTCTCACCATAAAAACTAGTCTCATCCTAAGCCATTGTCTCATTTGAACTTGACTCATGGACGTTATATTGTATTTTCCAAAATAAAAGACTAAAAATTATATTAGGTAAAGATTTAAAGACTTTAAAATTACTTAACAAAACTTAATGACATATTTTCTTTGCTTCATTATATTATATTATGGTGGTTAAAACATGGTAATTTTTTTTAAAAAAAAATGACAATAATCTTGGTTTCATTTACTTTTAGATACAAGATTGTAGATTAATTTGTGTCAAAATAAGAACTGATGTTTCACACTTTTTTTTTTACAAAATGACATTTTTATTTGAACGTTATAAAACTTATTATTAATGATCTAAAAATTAAAAAAAAATTAAGAATTAGTTGTTTTTTTTTGTTACAAGAATTAGTTGTTTAATACCATTTCCTTTTATCATAAAACTACATTTTTCGATTTTCAAAAATTATTGCTTTTTTTTATCTTTCTCTATCTAAACATTGAACTTTCACTCTCCTCACCGAACAACACTTAAATTATCTCAAAGTTCAAAAGTTAAAAAAAAAATAAAGTTTTTAAAATATCGATATTTTCTGGAACATCTAATTTTTAAAGTCGTCAACATTAATTTTAATAGTATCAATAAAAAAACTGTATTTTGCTAAAATGTGAAAATATAAGTCTTAGTTTTAATTAAAAAGGAAAATAAAGTGTTTAATCGAAAATAAGTGAAATTAAAAGGTTTGTTTTAAAACTAATTATTGGTTGGTGTAGTGGTAGCATGGAATGGGCTTGGCAAAGAGGTCTGAGGATTGATCGTCCATAATGGTTGATTGGGTGGGGTTTAAAGACTTACCTTGAATTTGAATTAGTCGGCCCAATGTGGTTTGGACACCGGATGAAAAACCAAAAAGAAAAAAAAAAAAGTTTATTTTGAAAATCTCCGGAATCCTTGAAAGTAGAAGACTCTTGTCGCAGATTTGAAGGGCACGGCTGTCCTTGCTTTATATATAATAGGAGTAAATCACATCATAATATGATTTAAACGCATTCTCAATCAACTTAGTGAGAGACAGAGAGAGCGCGTGTGAGCGCGTGTCCATCGTGTTGAAGTTGAAATTCATAGTAGAAGTAGAAGGAGTTGCGATATTGCGAGACATGTCTTACGATTACCTATTCAAGTATATCATCATCGGAGACACAGGTATTGATACAACTTGGATTAATCAATTCGAGCTCGGTTATTTGTCTAATTAGAACGTCTTTTTATTATTTAGTCGTATTTATGTTCTAAGAGTTATTTTATTGTTGTAGAAGTATGAGGTCTCTAATGTTCGAAGAGTCATGTCTCTTCTTCTTCGATTCAAAATTCAAATTCAAATTCAAATTCAGTGTTTAATATAATATCTACTGCTACTATATAGGCGTAGGAAAATCATGCCTTCTGTTGCAATTTACGGATAAGAGGTTTCAGCCTGTTCACGACCTTACCATCGGTGTTGAGTTTGGTGCTCGTATGGTCACTATCGATTCCCGCCCTATCAAGCTTCAGATTTGGGATACCGTATGTTATGTTTTCCTTATCAATCAATATCTACATTAACCTAGGATTGGAATAACTACTTTTTTAAATTACTATTAATTTCAGGCTGGTCAAGAAACCTTCCGATCCATCACTCGATCATACTACCGAGGAGCTGCTGGTGCCCTTTTGGTTTATGACATTACAAGGTCAGTATATGCACCCTTATATGCCTTATTCATATTCTTCACTTAGCCTTCCCGTCATCAAACTTCTATCTCATGGTTTACATTGTATTCCCGTATGATCCACAATGCTTCTTTGTGGTCTTTTAAATGGCTTAAAACTCTTACTTTGTCGTCTCTCCTTTAGTTTCAAACTCTGTTTCTTTTTATGGTCTCACATTGTATTCTTTTTTGGATGTTGTGGTGGTGTAGGAGGGAGACATTTAATCACTTAACTAACTGGCTAGCAGATGCTAGGGAAGTTGCTAATCCCAACATGACAATCATGCTTGTTGGGAACAAATCTGATCTTGCTAACCGTAGGGCTGTCAGCAGAGAGGAAGGCGAACAATTTGCCCAAGAAAACGGACTTCTATTTATGGAGGCTTCTGCAAGAACAGCTCAAAATGTTGAGGAGGTGATCAACTCTAACCTTCCTTGATTCATACATGTATCTATCTCATCTGTTATTTTTTAAATCGGGTGGCTAATGTGCAATTTATTTTTTATTTCTTTTATTCTAGGCCTTCATAGGTACCGCAGGAAAGATCCTTCGTAACATCCAAGATGGCGTTTTTGATGTATCCAATGAGGTAGTGAAACTAGTCATAATTTGTTAGTACCAAATCAAGAATTATTGTGTATAATAATATGATATGATGCATTTTCATTTGGTGCAAAAGTTATAACTATTATTTGGGGTTTATAATTGCAGTCGTCGGGCATCAAGGTTGGTTACGGGCGGGGCCAGGGTACAGCAGGGTCGAGAGATGGAACAGTTGCTCAGAAAGGGGGATGTTGCAGCTGATGATTCAAATATAATTGAGAATTTCTACTTTTGATCTGTTTTGTCAAATTTCATCCCTAAGATGAATATATATATGTTCAGAATTCTACGTGACTTGAGATAACATTCAATGTATAGATACATGCTCTGTTCTTTTACTGAACTAAATCAAATTGACAGGGGTTCAAGTTAAAATGATTAAGCACTCAAGTCAATTTGAAATTTGGAATTTGGAGGTTATTTGTTAGCTTTTAGACAATTTTAGAGGGTCAATTATATCTTTTAAAAGTTTCAGGGACAGTTGAAATTTTGGAACGAATTATCGAGATATATGTATGAAACGAATTCATTGAGATATATATGTATTAAGCTTTTAAATACAGATAAAGGGGCTATGAGCCTATGGGCCTCCTATGTTGGTGTGCATTATGTGGTTAGTAACCTTTTGGGTAGCAATTATAGTATTTCTTCCTCCACTTTAAGCACATATATTATTGCATTCATGGTACATAAGAAATTGACAACTATATAAAACAATTTGGATACAAAATTAAACATTTAAGAAAACTAAATAAAGGTTTATTAAAGAGAATCGGAGAACAAAGCTTAAACAATACAATTCAGGAGTTCTGTAACTCACTCCGAAAATTCTAACATATAAAGTCTTGCTCGAGCTAAAGTATGAGGCACACCACAAGTTTTCATTTTTCGTTAATTTGTGAATGTCACATAAATTATCATCAATATTAAGTTTTAGTAAATTCTATGTTTACTTTACTTTTACTAAAATAAAAATTATCTATTGTTATTGATAGCGGACGATATGTTTGAAATTTTATTTTGCTTTGAGGACAAACCTATATATCTTTACCTAAATTTTTAAAAAAAATAAAAACCATTCCACATCACAAAATGATAAATTTGTAGAAGGAAATCATTATTTATAGATATTACACAATAAGAAAAACATATATATCATATAAATTTCTCCATAATTACATAAAATGGATCAAATTACACAATATTTTAATATTGATGTGAAAACATTCCTTGTCTTCTGCAGATTTACTTTTGAACTGTGTAACCTGATTATAAATTTAACATACATATTCAAGTTAATTAATTAATTATAACAAATTTATAATAGAATAGTTGAATATTTTAGAGAAAAAGTTTCGACAATAAATTTTTTGAAAAATATGGTGTGGTACTAGTACACTTAATTTTTGAAATTTTTTAATTTTAGAAAAATATGTTTAATCTGAAAGAATCAATATAACCACAAGAAAAAAACCATAAATCCTTAGTCCGAAAACATGTAATTGGAGAAAAAATTTACTCTTAATATAATCTTTACCAAGGAAAATTAAATACAAACTAATAAAGGCATTTTTTCTGCCCAAAAATATTTTTATCATTTTACGGTAAAGTAAAAATTTGTTAAGAAATTAGTTAGATAAATATATTAAATTTTTGAGAATAGTAAAAAAAATTTCCAAATTGTTAAACGTATCATCACTCTCCTTATTGATCCCAACCACCACTGCCACCGACCACTGTAAATCGCCATAGATTAGACGCTAGTGATCAATGACCAAATTCCACTCATCTTGTCGGTCATCATATTTAGATCAACATTGTTGGAGACTGAAATATTTATAATATTTTCATATACAACATTGCACGGAGAAAAATTTCATGTTTTAACTAAATACATGGAAATATTTCTCCGCAATTTATTTTTCGGTGACAAAATTTTCATCGCACAAAAAATTTCAAAAACAATTTTTTCTGACAAATGTAAATTAAATTAACAAACTTACTTCCACATTTAGTCCTGGGTGGGATCGGAACTCCACATCGAACCACAGCGACAAAGTTCTCCATGTCATTCTTCTGCTCAAAATCTGATGTGACATGTCGACATATACAATCCAATCCAATTTCTTTTATTTTGATACAACACTCCTTCCGCAGCCCTTTTGGCTTGGGAAATAATGTCCTTTTGAAATTTTTAGAACACAAATTTTCAAATTGTTTGTAATCTTTATCACACTTATCAGGAGCTCCTAAAACCCTTTGATCACTCAAAATTAAGGCTCCAACTATCACTAATAATGCTAAGAACTTTGTAATTTCCATCTTAATTACTTTGATTTGTAGTCTTACAAAATCTAATTTTTATGTGATTATGTTTGAGCATTTGGTGTTGTTTATATAGGGGGCGGAAAATCTGCTAATTATGCTTATAATTAGTTTGTTTTTAGGTTAAAATTTAAACATGCATGGAATCTAGGTATCATCTAGAGGTACAACCTTTTTCAGGTAAAAATTGTGTAACTGGATATTGGGTGGATTTTTTCTGGATATTGTGGCACTAGCGGATTCAGGAATTGGTGGAATTAATCGGGCACTTGTCCGTAATTTTTTTTCTTTTAACATACAACTCTAGTTTTGGATGAAACACACTAAAATTCATCATCCGCGACTGTAGTCCTATGCCCGCAATGCACATGTAGCTCAACTATCGCATTTAATAAGTTGAGTTCAGGTGTTGTTAATAAGTTGAGTTCAGGTGTTGTGGATCACATTTAATAAGTTGAGTTCAGGTGGCTAATAAGGAGTTCCTAAAGTTAAGTTGAGGGGTCTAACTGAAAAAAAATAATGTTTGTAATATAAACATATCCCTGAACTTGTCTATCTTTCTTTTTTTTCAGTTAGCCTTCTCAACTTAAGAGACAAACCAGTTGAGATTGAGAGTAGGAGTGGAAGAATCAGTTGAGTGGTAAACGAAACTGAATTATTAAAAGAAAAAAGAAATATTGTAAGATCCTGAAAATTTGAGGAATTTACACAACAGCAAAATGTTTGCTGCTTTAAATATATAGATAGATGGCGGATCAATTTTACAGTACACTACAATACCATGTAATGTATGACTTTCCTTAAAATATTAGATTTTTTTAGTTGAAATAACAAAATTAACTGAAAAATCCTAAGTAACTAAAAATACGAGTTAAGGAAAAACGAGCATACATTAATGTTGAATGATAAATGGGAAAAGCAAAATTCCTCAAGAAACCACCAAAAATGGGTAGAAAAACGCATAACTTCAAACTACCAAAATATCACTTGGAACCACCAAACACCTGCAAAAAAGCAAAAGTTAGATAAAAGAAACACACAAGCCTAATAAGTATATAATAATGCTTCAGTTACTTACCCCAGAAAGAATGTCTTTGGAGAGTTGAGATTTGGTTTGTTGTCCTTTATCTACAACGGGTCTCTTTTGTGCAAATTGACGAATGAACTTTGGTGCTTCCTCAACTACACCAACCTCCGCTTCTGACTCCTTTCCAAGCTTTTGCTTCTACATCACAAAGATAAGATAGTCATCAGGAAACGAAACGGTTGTCAATTTCTGACACAGCAAAATTACACAATAAACCAACCTGGCACGGCAAGAACCATATGAATTATTACCATTCTTATTGCTTGTTTACATCATATATTATCACGAGAAATATACAGATCACATTGTACGATAAATAAGCAATAGCGTACTTTGACACCCCTACATTTGTCTATAGTGTGGTCCATCACTGGTGTAGAAAATCCCATACTACAGAGTTTCTCCTTTTTTGGACAAAATAGCTCAAAGTCGAAAGTTTTTTTGCCTTGCAAATATTTCTTACTTTCTATTTCCTATATATGGTGTTTGGATTCTTTGTATGTTACTCTACACTAGAACAAAAGGTATTGAAAAGTTTGTAACATTACCTTCTTCAATCGTTCTTCTATAGAGCGCAAAGCATGAGACTTCTCCACTTTAGTAAGATAAAAATCCCGCTCTCTCTTTGCAGCAGAAATTTCTAGTGGTAATTTCTGCTCTCGAACAGCATTCTTATAAGCTGCATGAGGAAAACCCCCCAAATTTTTAGAGATGCCGCTAAATGTTATTGCACCTAATATATATGTCACATTACTGATAGCAAACAATACAAATGTCCTGCCCACCTATTTCTTCTGTAAGGTTGTCCCATTTGAATTTACTCAAGTACTTGATATTCCAAATGTCATAGTAGAATTGTGACCTCCTCTTCCCACCTACACAAGAAAACATAAATTAAATGAAAAAACAATACAAAACTAGGAACCATTTAAGTGAAAGATCAAAAAGAATAGAGTAATTGCTTTTAAATATATTACAGTAGGAACCATTAAAGAGACCCAAATTTTTCTAGGACTCGCAAAAATCTTTTTAATGAATATTATCAAAGATAAACCCTTAAGTCTTTACTGCCTTTAATTAATCAATAGTCATTCTCATTCCATTCTTAAACCTGTAGACACAAAATAGACTAAACCTTAAAAAATGAAACACTTTTTTTGGATTAAAAACCTACCTAACTGTTCACCATTTAACATGTTAGCAACCCTTTTGGCGGTGCTCTTATTGGTAAACTCGACCCACCTGAGTTACAGAAACAAAGAAATCATGTGGTTAGTGGTTATAATAGCAGTTCCAAATGGTAATTTAACTAGCTGCTTTGATCATTGCAATAGGATTGTGGTTTTATGGTGTATTTTTTGTCCTCAAACAAAAGTCAAAGCAGGTAGTTTATGCCACATTAGAATTAGGGGAAAAAACATTATGCATAATATGTAGAAGAAAAAAATGAGCAGAAATTTTTGGGATAGTTGTTCAAATGCTCTAACATACCCTTCAGAAAACTCCTGATCTTGATTACCAGCTCTTTTGCGATGTAATTGAGCTTTGGGAGCTGCAAAGCATATAAATGGATCACTCTTTTCATTTTAGATCCATAGCTAAAACCAGATTAATATAAGAACCCATGAAAATAGGATTATAGATTAATCACCTGCAGGTGCAAGGTATATCCTTTGTATTTCTCCATATTGAGAGAGAATATGACGAAGCTTTACATGATCCATGTGAGGAGGAATTCGACTCAAGTAGCAAATCCCACGCCTGTCAGCCTTAGCTGCTTCCTCCACTAATCGTGCCTTTTTCATTTTAAGCCTATTTATTGTTTTACTATTGGGTTTTACATTCTCCTCTTCTACTAGGTCTATTTCATTAGGAGCATGTACATCCTCCACAGTTTCCTTTGCTAACTGTTTCATTGTGTCATTGTTTCCATGATAAGCCAGCACATCCTCCCCTGCTGCAGAGCGCTCCCTACCAACACCTTGCTCATTGTCCAAAATGTTCGCTTGGAAAGCTTGTTTCTTTCCTTTCTTTCTTCTTTTTTTGCCCTTCTCTACATCAATATTTTCACTGAGTTCCACACTTACAGAAGTTTCTTCCAAATTTTTCTTTTTTCCACTTTCTACCATTGTGAATTGTTTCCTATCAAAGAGTTGGCTCCAAAGAACCAGATGATAAAAAGTAACCGAGGAAGTGGAAACTGTGTAAAAGCAGAACAAGAGCAAAACATACACAATCACTTGGTATAACATCAACAAGAAAATGCACATATACAATCAACACCATTAGCATTAATACTCGAGAATCTGAAACAAAAAAACCATACGGCATATGAAAACCATTTCAGCTTCTATAAAATGTGAGGTCTACAGCTTATATATTATGGCTAACACATCCCCAACTGGTTTTCAGCAATATCAGTATCATGAATTGGATTAAACAATAAACGAATTCTCCACTCACTCTTATTTTAATATGCTAAGCACTAATCGAATAGCAGGGATTTTCTAAGACTAACCGGGAATAATTCAGATTTTGCAAAGTTAGACGAATGGGAGCCTAAACGATCAAACGGACTTTGTTTACATCATTGATTAAAAGGTTCAATCTTGAACCAATTACACCTATCACTAAACTTAAAACATAAACAAAAGTGCAAACCATAAAAAAGATTTTCAATATTGGCTCCCAAACTTGAACGAAAAGAATGGTTATTCTGGAAGCTTCCACAGCATTCTGAAATCATCATCAGGTACTAGATATTACATCCATCACCACCACCTCCCTCTTCTTATTCCCACCTACATCATCCTCAAAATCCCCAAAATCTGACAACTATTACACAAACCCATTCATTAAAGAACCCATCTTGGAAGAAATCAAAGATTATTTCAAGATAAGAAGAGAAGATGGGGGTTGATTATTACAAGATATTACAAGTAGAAAAGGGTGCAAAAGATGATGATTTGAAGAAAGTTTACAGAAAACTAGCTATGAAGTAGTGGCATCCTGATAAAAACCCCAACAATAAGAAAGATGCTGAAGCTAAGTTCAAGCAAATCTCTGAAGCTTATGAGGTATTCATTCTTCCATTGAAGTTTCAATTTTTCCATCTGGGTTCTTCTTGATCTATCTCATTGTGATGACAATCTATGTAATGGTTGTTGATGCTCAACTTTCAATATTTTAACTGTTAATTTTTAGCTTCTAGATTCTTGTTCTTGTATATTGCTAATTTTTCTGTGATTTTAGCTGTTGAATTTGGGATATATAGCTTAGGATTGGCATGAGGGGTACTGATCTATGTTAATCCCTGAGTCTTCCAACTTATTGTCTGCTTGTCTTTATAATTTGCTGCGTAAATAGCTGTTGTTCATCATATAATAGTTGAATTAAGGTCTATTCAGGTGATCAAAAGACATATCCTTCTGTTTAAGTATGCTTAAAACCCTAATTAGTTTGGTTTTTACTAATTAGAATATGAATGTAAGTTGTAATTTGAAAATCCTGAAAGTGAAATCATATTGGGAAGATGCTATACTTGTAAACAGAGGGAACTTACATTCTCTTTCACCGGAAATTACAACAGAGGAAAGAAGCCGGCGCCGGCGCCGGAATCAGAATCAACTTGCCGTGGTTTCGCTTAGAGGGGAGACGACAATCGCCCTTTTATATCTCCTCTCCTATTATTTCCAATCTTAGCCCTAGGATTTTATTTTTTGGAAACAAAGCCCTAGGGTTTATTAATAATGAAAATTACATATTAATATTACAACTATATGCTAAATCAAACTAAATTAAAATAAATGCTAAGTTCAAAAATAAGAACCTTTTTAATTGATATTGTTAAAATGACCATTGAAGATTTCATAAATAATATAGTCTAACAATTATGAATATTTTAAAATAATTATATTCGTCTATTTTTATAATTTGAGATTATTTAGATGTTGCAGGACATGAGAGAAAAAGACAATGTCTAGAGAGAGAAAGTTTCGAAAATCGTAATTTTTGTAAAATGAAAATGTGGTTTGATGGCAAATTTGCTACTAAATAACTTTAATTCTTGAAAGTTTTCATTTCCATGTCGTTAACATTGAGTTTTACACTGTTAATAAAAATATATAAACTAAAGTCCTTATTTTGAGAAAAAGTAAACTATAGTTTTCTATTTGAAAAATAAGTGAAACGATATGGATTTTTTTTTTAATTTCCCCAAAAAAAATATGCAATAATGATAGGGTGTTGTACTACGCCGAAATACAAAACGAATTGTACCTTCGTCACCATCTTGACAACATAGAAGGAAGGCGTGAACGCGCCTACAAACACATGACGGCTTATAAACATCGCATTGCTTCCTACCATAACAAGAGGGTCAAGGAGGTCCATCTCGAGGAAGGCGATTTGGTATTAAAAAGAGCTGACAAGAATCAATCCCGCGAGAGTAAAGGGAAGTTGGGGATAACATGGACAAGTCCATTCGCCATCTCCAAAAAGATCGGAACCGCCACATTCCAGCTCTAGTCCATGAACAGAAAGGAGGTGTCTCGCACTTAGCACATCAAGAACCTTCGAAAGTATAACACCCGCCAATAGGCATTTGTAAGCATTCGCCCAGACTATGTATTCTTTTTCCTCAATTCGGTTTTTTCTCATTGAATTTTTTGTATTGAGATTTGAACGAGCCATAGTTAAATGGTTTGCAAATTATCCTTTACTTTTCTTCTAATGAAGCACTTTCCAAATGCAAGAACTTTTTATTTGAAGTATTTTCAACAATCAAAAACCTCCATTCCGTTTATCAATCCATATTCAAAAACCATAAATAAAACTGAAATTTCCAAAATAGCCCTTCCCCTATCGAATTGAGTCATATTCACATTCTTTCTTCTTCATCTCCTCTTCTTCTTCATCTCTTTTCAATTCATTTATAAAACATTAAATTTGAAATTAATCACAACACAACCTCAATTAAACTATCATACACAACACATAGTTCAATCAAACTATTGATTTCCCAATGCTAAACTAATAAAAAAAGAAAATGTAGCCATATTTAGTTCAATCAAACTATCATACACAACACATAGTTCAATTCTTTTATGCTTCAGCTGTGTTGTCTTCCCAGGAAGCTCCACGAGCCGCAACAGGCTTTTATTTGCCAGTTTCTGTGCAACTCTTATATTATTATTATTATTATTATTATTATCAAAAAATTTAATTAAAGGATTGATTTAGAAAGAGATAATTCTTTAGCTTGGGAGAGAGACTTTTGAAAGTTTAGTGAGCGAGAGGAAGTCATGAAATTGAAAGAGATGAGAGACGAGAGCTAATTAAGTCTTTTTATTTTACTTAACGGAAACTTTTGGCGGAAGAACTAACTAATTGAATGTAAGAAAACTAAAGTACCTTATAATTATATGTTTCGACTAAATAATTAATTAAGTAAAAACGGAGAACTAAATAATTGTTTAACCTAGTTTTTAAGCAATAAATTTCATACATTTTGTAATTCCAAAAAAATTGATACACACAAAAATAAGAGAAGCTTGAAAAAGGAAAAAAAAGTTTCATCCATATCTAAAAAGCGACTACTAGAATTCGGGTTTTGTTCAAACTAAAAAGAAGGGAACGAACGATGGGTTAGCTTTCAACTATCAAAATGATTCACCAGACCAAACTGCCAATTGGTTCCATAAAATGGAAAAATTCAAAAACTATTGAACCTTCATTTTGTTGATACAAATAATAAGCTCAAATTCCAACATGGAATGTGAAAATAGAAGAGAAAAACATTCTAAAATAAAAATTCACCTAAACACAGTTGCAAGAAAACCTAGCAAGAAAGAAATGTACCACATACTCCAGCTACCACTCTCCTGTTTTCTCTCTTTCTATTCACCTTCCATTGCCATGGCTGAAACCTTCCTTCCGGTAATCTTCTCAAATCACATATCGCATTTCCAATTGATTTGTTTGATTATTACTTGCTACTTTAAATATCCTGCATGAAAGCATCTATCTATTATAAAATCCAGTTACACGGCCCCAAGGTCCGCTGCTTCGTAGGTTCGATAAGGTTTCACCAACTAATTTTAATCGTGGATCATCTGCTGGTATTTCCTGCAATACAACGACAGAGCAAAATGATTTGGTTACCACCGTTTGACAACTCATATTATGGAAGGAATGAAAATGGAAAGTTTTACAAAGTATAAAAGAAGGCTCACTCTTAGCATTAGTCCCCGGTGATATGCTTCCACCGCTGGAAAGGATGGGGTTATTTCACGAGCTTGCATCATATCCCATATGTAATTAGCGGTCGTATAATCACCAGTCTGTAATGTAAAAGTAAATATTAAAAATTAAATATTCAACTCAACTTCAAATCTCCAGATGACTCTGGCAACTCGATACTGGAATGTTTGATGCCAACCCCGAATTCTTACCGTTTCACCTGCTGCTTTAAAGAGGAGTTCACTTCCGATTTTAGGAGTCAAGTTGTAATTTCTGGAAGTCATATCCACCTGAATTGTGCAGGTGTCAAATTGATCGCTGGAAAAATTAATAATTAATAATAATAATAATAATCTGAACTTGTAGGCACGTGATTGTCTACCAGTGCGTCATGAGCAAGTTGCATTCCCTTCGGAGTATATCCTATCATTGCTCCCTCTACAAATGTCTACAGACGTTAAAGTTGTTCAGTTTTTCATGCCATTACCATTTCAAAATAGAAACAAAAGGGAAAGAATGAAGAGAATTCCCAATAGATACATTTACCCAGCACAAAACTTACAGAGAAAATTTCAATTGCAGGAGTCCTCATAGAATTCCTTTGAACGTCAAATATTCTGTAACCATTATCCATGTCTCCTGACTGTAGATAGCACCTGGGGAAAAATTGGAAGTGTAAAAAAACCATAATATTTTCAGTTAAAATGCCCAATTTAAGCAACATATTTACTCTCCCTTTTAGAGCAGATGTAAGATTGGCATGGGACAAACTGATTGATGCCCAAAGTGGGATGGACTTGCTTACCGTCAACAGCAGTATTGTCTTTCATGTTATGGTCCCAGTTCCCATGACAATCCAAATTCCTAGTAATGATTATGTACCAAATTACAACTGAAGACTCATTTTTTTATCGCTTGCAGAAAACACAAAATGTTATACTCTAGTAATTGCCTCAGATGAAGATCACTGATCGACATATTAAATCATCTCAGCCAATTTCACCTCCCTCATTAGATTGCTACATCTAAAGTGTTTCAAATTCAATGTATTTTTCTATTAAGCATTGCTTTTATTTTAATTCGATAAGCATAAGTACCCTATGCATAACATTTCTGCACTTGGATATAATGGTTTTCTTGACTTAGAAATCTTATTACCTAACAAACTAATATTGTCAGCTTTTTTCCTTTTTTTCAAATATAACGTAGCTGAGACAACTCAACAATACACCTCATTTTTCCAATTATGACAGGTGATACTTACATTATTAGGTCCATTACAAATTAGGATTTAATTTATAAATAAGAGTTTAATCATTCACAAAAATAAAATGTATAATTTAAAGAATATCAGAGGCCTCCAATGCTTCGTTATAAGCGAAATGCATATTTAAACTCAAATATTAGCATTATCAAAAGGTGTAAAAACTCATGTTCGGTTATAAATACGTGTTTTATTAATCAATTTTTGTTAAGGAAAATTGTCATATGTACATGGGATACACTATAAAGTTACAAAACTAGAAATGATGATAAACTATACAAAAGCAAATGATGGATTTTTTTATGTCAAAATGCAATCAGTATTAAGCCAAACCAATATTCTTAATCATAACTAAATTCTAACATGCACATCTCATATTCTAAATCTTTAAGTTAAATTGTTCAACTAAATAGCAAATCCTAAGTTGACTAATAGCTAATCCTCTTCAAAACCATCCAAATTCATCACTCGTTTTCATCACTATCATTCCCCTCATCTAAAACATGATCAAGATCTTTTTCAACAAACTAATGCTTCATCCTCACCAGTAAAATCAGTTTCTTCTTCCTCCAAATCTTGAAGAACCAAAGCAGCTTTACATCGACCACTTTAGCCTTTTTCCTACTCCTCTAGTATTACACACACTTCTTCAACTCCAACAGCCTTACCAACTAAAACTGATGTAAGATTCTCATTTTCTGCTTATTTGAGACCATAAGGTTGCTTTTAATCTGGTGGTATTAACTAGCGAACAACAAATACTAATAAAAAAACAATTTAATGCGCAAATGTCCTTGTGGCAAGGCATGGCACACAGTGCCGTGGAATGGTGGCGCCATAAGGACAGCGTCTGCCATTTCGTCTTCATGGTTTAGAGGCTGACGCCTCATGCGCCATTGGCGCATCATAGAATCGCCATTGATAACTATGTAAACTCCTGTTAAGTCTTTCTGAAGCAAGCAAGATAATATTGGGCCCCATGTTTGCACATTTACCATTGAAGAAAGGAAGCAAAAGATCTCCATTTCTCTCTCCAAAAATCTAAACCGCAAATGTAATGTATGAGCAATAGATTGCTATATTAGAAGCTCAAAAATCTTCAGAGTGAGGAATTAGGATCTTCACTCCACCTTACATGGTTTTTCAAATTTCCACATCTCTTTTGTGAGCAATAGAATTCAAATTTCAAATTATGTTTGTGTAAGCAAGGTAAGTTTTTGTTTCCACTTCAGTAGGAAATTAGATAATTACATATTAGTTCGTCCACTCATTAGCATTGATCAATGATCAATCACATCAATCACAGTGAGTTATAACTATTTAATTAAACAAAGTAAAATAGATTAGGGATCCAATTCTTAAAGTTTGAGGACTGAATTTCTTTCAACCTGTAAGGGTTTAAACGAGCCTTGCCCTTTTCCTAATAAACCACCCAAACATTCCCATGTATGCAGGCAGGGCGGATCTAAGGGCCCTATAAAATGGAAATAAAAAATTCAATGTGAAAAAAGTTGAACTATACAAATAAAAGCTTGTTACACCTAAATCAAAAGGTTTGGGATTCAAACCCCCACTTTAACATTATTACTTTTCTATCTATTTCCAATTCTAACTTCTTTTCCCATTAGTGTTATTATTTTATTCTATATTTTTTTTCACATTATAATTTCTATCTAATTCTATTTTTTTGAATTATTCTTACTATTAATTTTGTCTTTTTCTTGAATTTCAAATTTAAATATATATAATTTTTCTTAGTTTTTACCAGTTACAATTTTTTTTCCTCATTAATGTTTTTTTTTTTTTTTTTATGTTGATTGAAATTTTGGTGTTTTTGACGCAGAACTAAAGTTGTATGTCCCCCTTGTATCAATTCCTGGATCTGCAACTGCATGTATGCTCTCTCTATCTTGCTCTCTCGTATATTTAGCTATAAACTAGATATTGGTAATATCAATTAATTACCTGATTGCTTGCATCCAAATGTAAACGTCAGGAAACTTGTCATCCTTCTTAAGCATTTCCAAAAGAGTTTCCATTGCCTATCATGATCAAAACAGATACAAATAAGCATATGAAGTCACTAAGGATAGTAGAAATATCCAAGATCATACCTGAACATTCTGTAGGTCTGCAAGAGCAAGAGAAGCAACATGATAGACAGCAAACTGCCTATTCATAAATCCCCCGCGCCTATTAACATATTCAGCAGTTGGCAAATTATACAATTCCTCTTCAGAAACAGCCATCATCATATTTTCAGCATTATAATTTGCTGAGTCAATAGACGACCATCCCTTTGACTGCTCAACGAACTCGATAATCTTTCAACAACAAGAGAATATATCAGAAAGCAGTAAACTAAAAGAGAGAAACTTCACTCAAAACACAGAAATTTTTTAGTTTACTTTCATGGGTGCATCATCTGGCACTGGTGTCTGGTTCATATATGCAGTGATTAGTCCAGCATAGCAGAATTTGTTCAAACCAGCCCCAGCCGCCGTCATATCCCGAATAATTGCATAACTGTGGCATTGCAATACAAGCCATCTCAAATGAATTTGTCAAGTGCACTCAGTAACAAGATAAATACAAGCAACAGAAAACATGATCAGCTAAGCAGCAAGCAAGTAATTGGCTGTGGACATGATCCACACATTCAGCCAATGGTATGATTTGTATAAGCAAATAATTAGCAATTTGATTATCGCAACTGAGAACCATTAGTGCCTATAGCAAACAAATATTCCGGATTGAGTAGTTAGTTGGGCTGCATTCGCCAACATTTCATAGTTGAATGCAACAAAGATATTCAGAATTGTGAGAATAGAAAAAATTATCATAGTTATCTACATAGAAAAAGAAATAGCATACACTCGATCGAGGCGGGCAGTTGCTGCAAATGCATTAAGTAGGCAGATATAGGTTTGTCCATTCGGCTTCACTTCATATTTCTTCATTTCTTCCATAATCTTAAATCCAAACAAAAAAATATCAAATAATCGATGTCTAAACCTAACGATGAAATCCAAGAATTAGCGGGGGAACCTTAATAGCATGGTCAGAATTCTGGCATTTCCCACAAGTAGAAATCAGGAAGTTATATAAGTTGATCTACAATAAAAAAGACAAATTAAAATTAGTCGAGATAAAGAAACAGATATACCGAAAAAAAGAATTGCAACATTTTCTCCATACATCAGGAACCAAGCCCATTTTCTTCATCTCATCTCGAAAGAAAAAAGCATCTTGCAAGCGAGCGCCTTTCATGGTACCGACAATCAAGGAATGAAATGTATCACGAGAAGGCTGAACTCCGTCCAAGACCATATCATCGTACATATCTCTAAGAAGATAAGGCCTTCGTTTAGCTATAAGAGAGCCGAGAACTGTGTTATATTCTGACAAGTTGTTTGCGTAATTACGCTTAGCGTACTCTTCACTCGCTACAGCACCATAGTTACGACAACCTAAACTTCGAAGCACGGACCTCCGGTGACCTGCAATTTAACGGTGAGATAAAAAAAAAGAAGATGAGATCAGAAAGGTTTACAGAATTAATTGGATGATAAAGCAAAGATTATGAAATTAATTACCGAAGATTGATTGAATTAGGTTCTTCATTGAGGAAGATGAGAATGGAGTAGTAGGGTTTAGTCCTCACTTTCACAAAAACCCTTCTTTTCAATTTCGACTCCAGACAAGCTTCAGTTCAGCAAAACGCACCGTTTTGGGCGACAACTTATATTACCTTTTGGACCGGCCCCCTTTCATTGGAGGATTAATATTGCACCTCACTTTGGGACAAAAACTCATATTTTTCAAACTTTCTCTAAAGGCTTAATTTAAGATTGTTGTTGAAAACTGTTGTAGCTCTGAAAATATGTTGGTAAAACTAAAAGAGAAAATATGTGATTTAGGTAACAACAGTTTGATAAGTACTTAATAATTAATATTTTGAAATATGTCAATTAGTGATTTAAGACATAATAGAACATAAAAAATTTAATTAAATTTGCAACATTAATTTTTTTTCAATTTTTAAGAATTTTCTTTATCAATTTTTGAAAGTAGAAGAACTTACGAGTGATTAATATACAAATATAGAGACTGAAGGAGGTGTATTCGTTTAGGATTCTTTTGGATTTTTTTGGATTTTAAAAGTATAAGGGTATTCAATCTAGATTTTTAAAACTCCTTTAACATCTGATGTATTCAATTAGGACTTTTAAAATTCCATCAAAATATAGTGGTATTGAATATTGCATTGACTTTTAAGGATTTTACTTATTCATAGACTTTTTAAGACTTTAGAGCATCTCCAAGAGACTCTCTATTTGAGCTCTTAAGTTAAAATTTGAAGATTTGAAGAGTTTAGATAGAAATCTCACTCCAAGAGCCTCCTAGTTACTCCTCACTAAGAGTCATACCCTCTCTCCTCACTTTTAAGAGTCTCTCTCCACCTCCTAACTCTTTTTTTTATTAATAGTTTATGAATTTGTAACTTCTCTCCTCTTCCTATTGGCAAACATAATAATAAAAACTAAATCTAATTATAAAAAAACTTTAGGAGTTAAAATTAAGAGTATTGTTGGAGATGATACAATTTAGATACTCTCTAAGTGACTAAGAGCATCTCCAAGAGACTCTCTATTTGGGCTCTTAAGTTAAAATTTAAAGAGTTTAGATGAAAATCTCACTCCAATAGCCTCCTAGTTACTCCTAAATTACTAAGAGTCACACCCTCTCTCCTCACTTTTAAGAGTCTCTCTCCACCTCCTAACTCTTTTTTTATTAATAGTTTATGGTTATGTAACCTCTCTCCTCTTACTATTGGCAAACATAATAAAAAAAAAAAATTTAATTATGAAAAAAACTTTAGGAGTTAAAATTAAGAGTATTGTTGGAGATGTTACAATTTAGATACTCTCTAAATGACTAAGAGTAAATAATATATATTATTTTTAGGAGTAGAACTAGGAGGCTCTTGGAGATGCTCTAAGAGTAAATAATTTATATTATTTTTAGGAGTAGAACTAAGAGACTCTTGGAGATGCTCTTAGAGCCCTAGTATAAATAAAAATTCCATAGAGAAATCTCTCATTTCTTCACAAGATTTTGACGGATTTTGATGTGCCTCCTTCCCTCGCTCTTCAAAACCGCACCTCTTTACCCAAATCTATATATAGAAATGCTTGAAGCAAAAATCAAATCCCTAACCCATCAATTATCCCCGCCCCCGCCACCTCCAATCAAATCCCTTAGCTCTATGTTGTGTTGTCTGAAAACTTGAACTGAGCTAAGGTTTTATTTGGAGCTGCATTCATTCATCTTCATTCCTTTTCTCTTTATTATGTTTTTGCAATCTTATTCTGATCCCTAATATGTAATGTCTTTTAAATAGTAATAATATATGATTTTTGTTTTTGCAATATTTATAGATTTTTAGTTTTTATTTTAAATTATTATATCTAATAATATAAAACATGGATTTTTTTAGAACATAGGTTGCAAATAATCATAATTTCAACATGGTTGATGGTTTTAATTTGCAAGCACGTTTAGCAAGGATGAAAAGGAAGACAAAAACAGACATTTTATTGTATATAAATCCATAGACTTTATAAAGTTTATGAAAACAATCTAATAGAATCTGTATAGATTTATAACAATCCATGGAATTAGCAGAATCATTTAAAATCTATGGATTCTAAAAAATCTGTCAAAATCTTTTAAAATCTGGATTGAATACACCTTCTAAGTCTTTTATAGAGTTTTGGTAATAATATGTATTTAGACTATTGGATATTTTTGTCTAAATTTTAAAATTAATTGTTATCTGCAAAAACTGAGAAATCAGCTTTTTCCAAAAGTTTGGGGTCTCTGCTTTTCGTAAAATCAGCTTTTAACCAAAATGCACTGTTAGAAAAAGCTTTTGATCTTTGCCAAACATTGTAATACATGCTTTTGGGCTAAAAGCTGTTGTAACTTTCTGCAACGGCAATACCAAACACAGCCAAATTGAGACATTTAATTAAAAACTTTTCGGTTCGAATCTCAAGATTAACAAAAGTGTAACTCTAAAAAAATGCATCTAATTAGAAAACGAACCAAAAATTCATGTCAATGATGTTTAATTCTCTGTAAAGAAATAATGATGGAGACTCGATGGATGACCTATAGCATGCTGCCACGTGTCGCGCGTGTAGTCCACATTTTGGCTGCAAGTAGACCATGCCGGATATGGGGGTTAATTGTTACAATTGAGAGTTTTTACGGGGTTAATTGTCCAATTTTGCAAGTTCAGGGATATTTTTGTTACGATTGAAAGTTGGGGGTGTCACTTGTCAATTGGGTCCAAGTTCAGGGGGTTATCTCACTATTAAGCCTTAAATTTGTTAATATTATTTAATTTTTAGGTTTCATTAGAAAGTTTCTTTAGAAACATTATTGATTATAGTGGACGACCTTTTATCAATCGACATTTCAAGACCGTTGATGAAGCAATTACGAGGGCGAAACGGTATGTGAGTAGTATAGGTTTGAGCTAGTGATCGATTGTCATAAGAATCGATGGAAAACAAAGATGTTGAGTTGTGCACGTGGACTACCGTACAAAGGTACTTTCAAGAATTTGGACGTCTTACGGTGGAAATTGAAAATGAAATGATGCAAGTGCAAATTTTGTATAAAGGGGAAACGATTTCACGATGATTGGAAAATAATGGTGTTTCCTGGAAAGAAAGCCAACCACAACCATTCAATGATCATCAAATGAGTGGACTTAGTGATGAACCCTACATGTTTTGATTATGTCCAAACGTTTCAGAAGATGAATTTCAATTTATACTTATTCACTTATCAATGTTGACTAACAATTTTTGTTAAGTTTTGTATAAGTTTTTCTCAGCAGGTGCTGAAAGAAGAAACTCTAGATTGCATAAGGAACTCAGAAGAGAAGAATAATTGAAGACTGAAGTTAAAGCTCAAAAGCTGGATGCTCCGCTCTGAAGATCTTCAGAAGTTTGATAAAGCTCTCCTCAACATTCAATTGCAACCAGAAGAAGATCTCATTTGATCAGAAGCTTAGGCAAAAGGAATTAAGCACTCAGAAGCTTAGTCACGAGTTTTGTTAAACATTTAATGCTCCTGACATCTGCATTTAATGCAAGGCGCCAAAAGTTCAAAAAACTGTTTTGAAGGAGCACGCCTGTCCACAACAAACAAAACCAGTTTTTCCTTGTCTACCCTTTGTTGATCTAAATGAAGAAACATTCCAGTCAACCTTATCCTTGATTTTAAATCACTTACCGGATTAAGTTAAAGAACAAGGTTAACGGAATCAAAGTGTTTGAAGACCGTTTGAAGAAATGACAGATTAACGGCTACAACTATGATGTCATCAAATTGAAGATTCAAATTCAAGCAACGGTCATCTTAAGTCACCTATAAATAGTAGCCAAGCTCCTTTGTGTTCATACACGAATTTTTGAGCAAAATCTTAACACACTGTTTTAACAAGCAAAAACAGAGCATTTTTCCATTCTCAATCTTTTCTTGTTTTAGTTGTAAAAGAGAGAGAGTTCAGAAACACAAGTTCATAATAGGAATCTTGTAAACTAATATCGTTTGTGATATTCAGTTAGATTTTGAGAGAAATCGAGTTAAGGTTTGAGTTGGGCGAGAATTCCAGAAAACAGAGTGTTGTTGTTTTGGTGGAAATCCTTTAACTCTTTCTAGGCTAGTTAGAACTAAGTGAGAAATTAGCTTAAGTTCTGTTGATGTAAAGGAGCTTTTGAACGTGCCATAAACGTTCTGAATAGTGGATTTAAAATCTCTGCTGACTGCGATCACAGGGGACAGGACGTAGTTACAAGACTTCTTTGGCGAACCTGGATAAATCGATCTGTTCATCAGGACCTCTTGAATCTCTTTCTCCCTTCCTTAACTTGTTATTTGCTTATGTGCATTTGCTGTATACTTTAGTGCTGAAACAATTTTTACTCTTTATTTCCTGTCTTTGTTCGGAAAACGGTTCAGAAGTTCTTTCACACAGAACTTCTGTTGCTTAAAAGCAGTAAACTGCTTAAAGGCAGAATTTCTCTCAGAGGCTCCTTCATTAAGCCTGCCTCTGACTCTGAAGAAATTTGACTCTGAAAATTAAGTTTCTCTAAAAACTTGAGATTTTCAGTTTTTGAATTAGACACCTATTCACCCCCCTCTAGGTGATTCTGATCTTGTTAGGGCCAACACTTAGTTCGGCACCTAAGTTAATAGTTAAAAATTTGACTGCGGCTCACGCGAAACCAAGTGCTATTTTGGCAAACACTATGAATTAAAATCCCCTTAACAATCCGACTCGAAGACACGTGTACTACTTACCGACAACAGATGAAGAGAGAGGATATGGAGGGGAGAGATGTGGTCGATCAATTGTTTCATTTAGCGGAACAAAAAAATTATCTATTCTCTATTGAGGGAGACCCGAAAACTGAAGCATTGACCCATGTTTTTATGGCACGTCCAGAAGCGGTCAAAGTGTTACGTACATATTCGTTGGTCATTGGCATAGACTCGACTCACAAACGGACAAGTACAGGAAGCCATTAGTAGAGATTGTGGGGATGACTCTGTCTGACATGAACTACTTGATAAGATATGCAATGATAAAAGACGAGACAAAACCTAGCCATCATTAGGTGAAAAAGAACTTGATGATGTTGATCAGATCTCATTTCGACCCTACTATCTTCACTTACAGAGAGTTAGGGTTGATGAAACAAATTAGGGAGGTTTTTCCAAAATTTCCTCATTTGCTTTGCACATAGCACATTAACAAAGACGTGCAAGATTATGTGTACAAACATTGCGGAAAGAATATGGGTTTTGCAGAGACATTTGAGAATGGGAGATGGAGAATGATCCTTGAAGTGGGAACAATACAGGAATTCGAAAATGCGGTAAAGAATATGAAAAGTGTTATGAAGAGTTATCCTCACATTATCGATTACCTTAATGATACATGACTAATGTATAAGGAAATGTTTGTCCAAGCATGGACGAATAAGGTGCAACATTTTGGTAATACTACTACATGTAGGATTGAGGCTGCGCACGCTGCTTTTTCGTTAAGTATAACGACACGCTGAGTCATTCGGATATGAGTCCATCCAGGGTGGCATATCTACTATTCAACATGATAACGGTATCCCCACTCATGTTTTCCTACTCACGTGGCTCCGTTAAGTATAACGACACGCTGAATCATTCAGATATGAGTCCATCTAAGGTGGCATATCTACTATTCAACATGATGACGGTATCCCCGCTCATGTGTCCTTACTCACGTGGCTCTGTTAAGTACGACGACACGCTGAGTCATTCGGATATGAGTCCATCCAAGGTGGCATATCTACTATTCCATATGATGACGATATTCCCGCTCATGTTTTCCTACTCACGTGGCGCCGTTAAGTATAACGACACGCTGAGTCATTCAAATATGAGTCCATCCAAGGTGGCATATCTACTATTCAACATGATGATGGTATTCCCGCTCATATATCCCTACTCACGTGGCCCCGTTAAGTTTAACGACACGCTGAGTCATTCAGATATGAGTCCATCCAGGGTGGCATATCTACTACTCACCATAATGACGGTATTCCCGCTCATTTTTACTCTCGCGGGCCCGTTAGGTATAACGGCACACAGAGTCATTTGAATATAAGTACATACTTGATAACAGGTATAGAAGTCATCCAGTCTTTGTATATTATAAAATAAAATTGCGTTCAAGTGTGGGATCATCCACGGTGGCACACCTTTTACGCAATGCCTAATCAAAAAGTTATACTTACGTGGTTCTGTTAAAAATGGACCGCTAAGTTTTAGATTAACCATTTCTCCATGTAGGGTTAAAAAACTCCAGATGACAAGCAGACGTGCGAAAGTCTCAATGATCAAAACCACTGAAGTAGGAGTGACGACTTTACCCCAGGTACGTCTTCTAACACTCACCGTGCTAACTCGCACTTAATCAACATTGTTCGAATCGAACGTAAAGGTTCGAGTCTTCACAATATTGATTAAGTGAGGGGCAGCCTGTGAGCATGGATTTTTTGGATCTCAATGATGATAGTGTGTTTACCTCATGATTATACATTTAGAGAAGTCATTGCTTAATCTACCGTGTGCTAGAAAGTCCCGCGGGGCCTCGGAAGTGACAAACGGAGCCGAAATGAGCAATTTTTCCATCATCACTAAACTCGGTCAGGTTTAGACAACCTCGGTCGAGTTTAGACAATCTCAATCCAGTTTAACCCATAATTGGTCAAGTTTAGTCCTTCAAGAACAAATTCAGCCAAGTTTACATGCAAACAGGTCCAAAAACGACGTTTTTTCGGCCATTTCGGGTCACGTATACATTTTTCGGATTCGAAACGGCCAATTCCCCATTGCTAGAGGGCTAAACTCGGCCAGGTTTAGACAACCTCAGCCGAGTTTGCTTGGAAATAGGCCCGAAAACAACGTTTTCGGGCCATTTCGGGTGACGTATGCGTTTTTCGGGACTTTCCCGAGGGTTTTACTTATGAATAGGACATTCTCCCTTCATAATAAACACTCATAAATATCTCTAAAACTCTTAGAAACACCCATTCCACAAGATCAAAGCTCAAAGAGTCAGTAGATTCTTCTGCGCGAATCAAGCCGAAACAGCTCCGGAATGAGCCCTGATTCTCGTTCCCGGATTGTTTTCTTGTTAATTCTTGATCTAAACACCTCAATTTTTATCTTAGGTTCACTAGAGAAATTATCAGTTGACTTAATATACAGTCAGGAGTTTCCAGGAACCTCAAAGGTGTCAAATGGGGTCTAAACGGCTGTTTTCCACCATCAGAGGGACTAAACTCGGCCGGGCTTGCATAAACTCGGCCAAGTTTGTTTGTTTCTTCACTAAAACACTTGATTTCTCGTATTATAACCACTAGAGAAGCTATTAGTTGAGTTAGTGTACAGTCGGGAGCTTCCGGGACCCTCAACGGCGTCGAACGGGGTCAAAACGGGCGTTTTGCCGCCACCCTAGGGACCAAACTCGGCCGAGTTTGGCTGGGTTTGTGTCCCGAAAATAGTGTTTTCACTATTCGGGACACTATTGCTCTTTTGGATGCTTTAGGGACACTTTTCCTATAAATAAGACCACCCCCCTTCAGTTTTACACACCAAAAACACCCCAAAACCTCTCAAACACTTCATTTTGCAAGATCAAACACACAAAAATCTATAAAAAGTTAGTTAGTAAAAAGTGAAGAAAGTGAAGAACACACCTAAAAAGTGACTTCAATCCTTGTTTCTGGAGCAACTTCAAGTTGTTTCTTGTTACAAATACATCAAATATCATCCCATAAACACTTCTCTTCCATCATTTGATCCACTTTAGTACCTAAAATCAAGTATTGAGTCGGGTTTTACCACTTTGTTCAAAGTTGCTCGGGTTGTCACTTCCGGGGATCCGTAGTTTCCTTTGCATATAAAGGCAAGTGATCTCTCTATTATGTCACTATGATGCTCTAGTATCATGAATTAACGGAAACACGCTGAGAGGTGCAAGAATCACGTGCAGATTAGTGGTGAAACCGGGTATAAAAACGATGAATCCATAACAAAAAATGAAGACTTTAAACTTACATTCATGAAATAATCTTAATCAAACATCATGTCTTAAGTTTAAATCATGTTTTGTTTCATTATAACATCACTTTATTAAATTAAAAACATGTTTAATCCTAAAGTAAAATCATGTTTCGTTTCATTTAAAAAGTAAAAAACATCTTTAATCATGTAATGATTAGTTTTGTATTTTACCTAATTAAAAATTGACGTGTGAAAACGACACGTCGGTTAACTATATATTATTACTAATATGGATTTAACGCTCTCTATGGCGGACTGCCGCCCGGGATGCTCGGTCCATTTGTATTATTTCATTTTATATTTTTTTACCATGGATTTATGATTTCCTAAGTCGGACTACCGCCTGGGAACGTTTGGTCCATGATTTTACTTTATGTTTATTCGCTGTGGGTTTATGGCTACCTAAGGAGGATTACCGCCTAAGGGATGCCCGATCCATGCTTTATGTTATTTTATTACTTTTACTTCTAACCGCAATTTACTTTTTACCGTGGAGTTGGGTATTTTACTGTGGTGACGCTTAGTCGCCTATGGATACTGGACACACGATCTTTACTTTACAGTATTTACTTTTCCGCACTTTTACTTTTTACCGCAATTTACTTTTTACCGTAGAGTCGGATATTTTACTGTGGCGACGCTTAGTTGTCCGTGGATACTGGACACACGAGCTTTAGTTTACAGTATTTACTTTATCGCACTTTTACTTTTTACCGTCATTTACTTTTTACCGTGGAGTCGAGTATTTTACTAATACTGGCTCCTATGTTTGCAACTTTATTTATCTTTTGAATCACTTGCTGATGAATTTGATGTTTCACATGCAGATTAAAGTTCTCTTGATGGCGGTAAAAGATTTTGATCCAGACACTGGTGACCCTGCCTATACCATGGGCATTGTGGATTTGTTGCTTGAATGTGTGGAGTTGTGGTATAGGTCTGGTAATAGTCCAGCCACTTCCCTACTTGAGCTTTATTGCAGCAATCACTCACATTTCTATCAGTTATCATGAATGGTGCTCTTGTTTCTTGACAATGACAAATACTTTTTATAGTTGCAAAAATAAAAAAACATTACAGTCTTCAAGTGGTTTCATGCTTTTTTGCTGATTTTTGTGAAATATTGATTTGTAGATGCTGGCGGTATCCAGCTTAGGGAAGATATACACAATGCCCACGGTTATCAATTTCTTGTTCAGTTTGCATTGGTTCTATCCTCTATGCCAGAAAATCAGGGTGTTCAATCTATCTATTTAAGAAGTTCGTCAACTGAAGAATATACTTCAGATAGTTCTCCTGCACCAAATGACACGGCAGGGGATTTGACTGGAAGTAGAGGTGCTTCACAGGAGCAACTGTCACCTGCATTATCTAGGTTGCTTGATGTTCTTGTTAATCTCTCTCAAACAGGTCCAGCTGAATCGGCAGGATCATATGGGGGAAAAGTTTCAAGAGCTTCTCATGCTAAGGCTACTGGACATAGCAGAAGTCGTTCCTCATCAACTGATCGGCCTGCTGATGAAAATTGGGAGAAGGACAATAGCAAGGTTAAAGACCTTGAAGCTGTCCAAATGTTGCAAGATATTTTTCTCAAGGCAGAAAGCAGGGAGCTTCAGGCTGAAGTACTAAATAGAATGTTCAAGATATTCTCAAGTCATCTTGAAAACTATAAATTGTGCCAGCAATTGCGAACAGTTCCTCTTCTTATCCTGAATATGGGGGGTTTATCTTCTTCTTTGCAAGAGATAATTTTGAAAATACTTGAATATGCTGTGACAGTTGTGAATTGTATTCCTGAACAAGAATTGCTGTCGCTTTGTTGCTTATTGCAGCAGCCAATACCATCAGAAGTGAAGCAGACAATACTTGCTTTCTTTGTGAAACTTTTATCATTTGATCAGCAATACAAGAAAGTCCTTCGGGAAGTTGGTGTTCTTGAAGTTCTGTTAGATGATTTGAAGCAGCATAAGTTTCTTTCAGATCCAGATGAACAATGTCTCAATCCTAACCAGTTGGAAAGAAAATCTGATTCCAACAGCTTCAAGAAACATTTAGATAACAAAGATGCTATTCTTTCTTCACCGAAGCTAATAGAATCTGGGTTAGGAAAATATCCTATTTTTGAAATTGAGGAAACAACCTATGTAGCATGGGACTGCATGGTATCTTTAGTGAAGAAAGCTGAAGGCAATCAATCATCTTTTCGTTCTGCCAATGGTGTGGCAATTGTTCTTCCATTTTTGGTTTCTAATATTCATCGTCCTGGGGTTCTCCGGATATTGTCATGTATAATTACTGAAGATATTGCACAGGTATGTTGGTGTTCCAACTTTTTCATGATAAACAACTCTAGGTTGAAATGACTTGAGCATCTTTGTTTTTCTGTTTCTACAAGAGGTGGAGTCAAATATAAGTTTAATAGACTGACTGAACCGCTCATGAATAGTTCTAGGTGTGAACTAACGCCATGCTGTGTCTTGTGTCAGCTAGTTCTTTTTGTGTCGAATTCACAAAATGATTATTTGATTTGTGTTTTATCAGGCACATCCTGAAGAATTAGGTGCAGTTGTTGAAGTTCTTAAAAGTGGAAAGGTTACAAGTAGTGCAGGGCATCAATATAGGCTTGACAATTTTGCAAAATGCGACACTATGGGCGCCTTGTGGCGTATAATGGGAGCAAACAGTTCAGCTAAGAGGGTCTTTGGTGAAACCACTGGGTTTTCTCTTCTCTTGACCACGCTTCATAGTTTCCAAGGAGATGGAGGCTTGACGGATGAGCCTTCTTTAGTGGTTCATATCAAAGTTTTTAATTACTTATTGCGCCTAATGACAGCTGGAGTTTGTGATAGTTCTGTTAATAGGGCAAAATTGCATTCCATTATATCCTCCCAAACTTTTTACGATCTTCTTGCTGAGTCTGGCTTGCTTTATGTGGAATTTGAAAAGCAAGTCATACAGCTAATGTTGGAACTAGCTCTTGTAATTGTCTTTCCACCATCCTTACCATCAGATGGCTCTACAGCAGCTGATATGATTAAATCTGATTCAGCTAGTTCTCTTGTAACGGTTCCTTCTGGTCTGTTCAATCCTGATAAGGAACGGGTGTATAATGCTGGATCTGTTCGAGTTTTGATTCGCTCACTATTGCTATTTACTCCTAAGGTGCAGCTAGAATTGCTGAACCTTATTGACAGGGTTGCTCGTGCCAGCCCCTTTAATCAGGAAAACCTTACGTCTGTAGGTGTGAAGGAGTATTTCTATTCTTCTACTTTTTTAGTCTATTATTGACTACTGTTTTTGTTGGCTATTTATTGTTTATTTTTATATGCAGGTTGTGTAGAACTTTTGTTGGAGACTATTCAACCCTTTCTTTTGGGCTCATCTCCATTACTTTCACATGCATTGAGGATTGTGGAAGTTCTTGGGGCATATAGGTCCGACATCTGGCATTTTATGGAGACTGTTTGCATTGTTTATTATTTGTTGACATCTATTTTTTAGAAACTAAAGTGTATATTTCTGATGATAGGTTGTCTGCATCAGAACTTCGACTGCTTATTAGATACATTTTGCATATGAGGCAGATGAATTCTGGCCATAATCTTGTTGAAATGATGGAAAGGTTAATTCTAATGGAAGATATGGCTTCCGAAAATGTTTCCCTGGCACCTTTTGTTGAGATGGACATGCGTAAAATGGGCCATGCTTCTGTTCAGGTATCTCTGGGAGAAAGAACATGGCCTCCAGCTGCTGGATATTCGTTTGTTTGTTGGTTTAAGTTTAGAAATTTCTTGAAATCACCAACGAAGGAAATTGAGCCACCCAAAGTTGGTCCTTCTAATAGGAGATAGAGTGGCAATAGTGGGCAGCCCAATGAACAGCACGTTCTTAGGATATTTTTCTGTTGGTACAGCAAATAATGAAAATACTTTCTTTGCAGAACTTTATCTTCGGGAGGATGGTGTTCTAACCCTTGCTACCAGCAACTCTAGCTCCTTATCTTTTCCTGGACTAGAATTGGAGGAAGGCAGGTGGCATCACCTTGCCATTGTTCATAGTAAACCTAACGCTCTTGCTGGATTATTTGAAGCCAGTTTTGCATATGTATATCTGAATGGTAAGCTGAGGCACACAGGGAAACTAGGATATTCTCCATCACCTGCTGGAAGACCCTTGCAGGTAATACTTGGGACGCCACCTACTTGTGCAAGAGTTGGTGAATTGACATGGAAACTCGGTTCGTGCTATCTTTTTGAGGAGGTGCTTACGTCAAGCTGTATATGCTTCATGTATATTCTTGGTCTAGGATATCGAGGACTCTTCCAAGACACAGATCTTCTTCAGTTTGTCCCTAATCAGGCCTGTGGTGGTGGAAGCATGGCCATCTTGGATTCATTAGATGCTGAATTTCCCTTGGCAAACACCCAGAAAGTTGCAAGTGTCGGCAAACCAGGGGATTCCAAGTCTGATGGCAGTGGGATTGTTTGGAATTTGGAAAGACTAGGAAACCTTTCATTGCAGCTCTCTGGAAAGAAGCTTATCTTTGCATTTGATGGAACAAGTACTGAAGCAATTCGAGCATCTGGAGCATTCTCCTTGCTCAATCTGGTTGATCCCATGTCAGCTGCTGCTTCACCTATTGGAGGTGAATTTGCTATCTCTGAAATTGACTTTTAAAATTTAAGCGAGTACACAAGACTATGCAAAGCTGTTTAGGGTGTAGCTCATTTAGAGATTTTCTTGACTTTCTCATCTTATTTCAGGTATACCAAGATATGGCCGTCTTCATGGTGATATATATGTTTGTAGACATTGTGTGATTGGAGATACAATCCGTCATGTTGGTGGGATGGCTGTTGTCCTGGCCCTTGTTGAGGCTGCAGAATCCAGGGATATGCTTCATATGGCATTGACATTACTTGCCTGTACACTACATCAAAATCCCCAAAATGTTAGGGACATGCAGACGTACCGAGGATACCACTTGCTGGCTTTATTTCTGCGTCGTAGAATGTCATTATTTGACATGCAGTCACTTGAGATATTTTTTCAGATTGCTGCATGCGAGGCTTCATTTTCTGAACCGAAGAAGGAAAATGTGCAAGCTGTTTTATCACCTCCTTCAACTGTTCAGGAAGCTGGATTTGAGCATCTTAGCATGTCAAAATTTCATGATGAAACTTCCTCAGTTGGATCTCATGGAGATATGGATGATTTTTCTGCTCAGAAAGATTCATTTAGCCATATTTCAGAACTAGAAAATTCAGAAATTCCAGTTGAAACTTCAAATTGCATTGTTTTGTCGAATGCCGATATGGTTGAGCATGTCTTATTGGATTGGACATTGTGGGTAACAGCTTCAGTTCCAATTCAAATTGCACTTCTGGGATTTCTTGAGCATTTAGTGTCTATGCATTGGTATAGGAATCACAACCTAACGATTCTGAGACGGATTAATCTTGTTCAGCATCTACTTGTGACTCTGCAGCGTGGTGATGTCGAAGTCTCTGTTTTGGAGAAATTGGTTGTTCTGCTTGGGGTTATTTTAGAAGATGGGTTTCTGGTATCTGAACTGGAAAATGTAGTTAAATTTGTTATTATGACGTTTGATCCACCAGAAATGAGACCACGGCATCAGATAATGCGAGAAGTAATGGGGAAGCATGTAATTGTTAGAAATATGCTACTAGAGATGCTTATTGATCTCCAGGTCACAATAAAATCAGAGGAATTGCTAGAGCAGTGGCATAAGATTGTGTCGTCGAAATTGATAACATATTTTCTTGATGAAGCTGTCCATCCTACCAGTATGAGATGGATCATGACTCTTCTTGGTGTGTCTCTTGCTTCTTCTTCCACATTTGCACTAAAATTTCGTACCAGTGGCGGTTATCAGGGTTTGACGAGGGTGCTTCCGAGTTTTTATGATTCTCCAGATATATATTATATATTATTCTGTTTGGTATTTGGAAAGCCTGTTTATCCTAGACTGCCTGAGGTTCGCATGCTAGATTTCCATGCACTTATACCAAGTGATGGACGCTCTTTGGACTTGAGATTTGTGGAACTGTTAGAATCTGTGGTTGCAATGGCAAAATCTATATTTGATAGGTTGAGCACCCAGTTAATGGCTGCTCATCAAAATGGCAACCTTTCCCAGGTCGGTGCTAGCCTTGCAGTGGAACTCATGGAAGGGAATGCAGATCTGGCAGGAGAGCTTCAGGGTGAAGCTCTGATGCACAAGACATATGCAGCACGCTTAATGGGGGGTGAGGCATCAGCTCCTGCTGCTGCAACTTCGGTCCTGAGATTTATGGTTGATCTAGCGAAGATGTGCCCCCTGTTCTCTGCTGTTTGCAGAAAGCCAGAATTTCTTGAAAGCTGCATTGAACTTTACTTTTCTTGCATTAGGTTTGTGCTCTCTTTTCTTCTTTTTTTCTGCTTTTTATTGTTGATCTCTTGTTGGGATTTTTTTTGGAACTTGTATCTGGGTTTACTTGTTTGCTTAATATTTGCTTGGTCATTGAAGTAGTTATTGTATACTTCGATTGAGATGCACCTTTTTTTGGTCTTGCAGGGCAGCATATGCTGTGAATATGTCAAAGGCACTCTCGGAGAGGACGGAAGAAAAGAACTTGAATGACTGTGATGACACTCCCAGTTCTCAAAATACATTCTCAAGTTTGCCTCATGAACAAGAACAATCTGCTAAAACGTCCATAAGTGTTGGAAGCTTTCCTCAGGCGCAAGCAAGTACAAGTTCTGATGATGCTGTGCCCCAAAATTATCAAGCAGAGATCAAGATCACTGATTTACATCAGGATTTGAAAACATTAAATCAGGATTTGAAAGAATCACTTAAAGATGTTCCAACTGTTCAGAACTTGGATGGTGAAATAGTTGACCAGGTTTCTGCAACCTCCAGTTCAAGTGAATTAAACACGCGGGTTATGGATGGCGTTCTTGATCCCATTCAGATCACAGAGACCCAGAGTTCTGCGTCTCTGAACATGGCAGATTCTCCAATTACATCTGAAAAGTCAACTTCAAGAGTCCCTCCCACAACCTCCTCCACATCGCCTGTTGTTGCATTGACATCCTGGCTTGGAGGTGCAAGTCAGAATGAACCTAAAGCGTATTTTCAAGCTACTCCTTCTATGGGGTCAACCATTTCTGCTAGTGAGTTTGATGCATCTCCAGATATGAAGTCTAATCAAGGGGTATCAGATGCTACTTCATCTTATTCTGTCAGTGCAAAGCTGCTTCTTGAAACTGATGACTCTGGTTATGGGGGTGGTCCATGTGCTGCAGCAGCTACTGCAATGTTAGATTTTATGGCAGAAGTTCTTTCTGATTTCATCACTGAGCAGACAAAAGCAGCACAGGTTATAGAGGGCATCCTAGAAATGGTACCTTTATATGTTGAAGCTGAAACATTGTTAGTTTTCCAAGGTTTATTTTTGAGTAGGCTTATGAACTTCATGGAGAGGCGTCTTTTGCGTGATGATGAGGAAGATGAGAAGAAGTTAGACAAAAGTAGATGGTCCTCAAATTTGGATGCATTATGCTGGATGATAGTGGATCCTGCTTACATGGGCGCTTTTCCTCAACCTGCGGCTGTGATGAAGACTCTAGAGTTCTTGTTGTCAATGCTGCAATTGGCAAACAAAGATGGAAGAATTGAAGAATCTGCTCCAGCTGGGAAGAGTCTTCTCTCTATTAAAAGAGGAAGTAGGCAACTTGACGCTTATATACATTCGCTTCTTAAGAATACGAACCGTATGATATTGTACTGTTTTCTGCCTTCTTTTCTGGTTACAATTGAAGAAGATGAGCTACTTTCACGCTTAGGTTTGCATGTTGAACCCAATCAGAAATTATGCCTTGATGCCTTAAGAGAAGACTTAGGAATTGATATCTGTACTGTTTTACAGTTATTAGTTGCTCACAGGCGAATTATATTCTGTCCCAGCAATCTTGATACTGATTTAAATTGCTGTCTTTGTGTAAGTTTAGTATATCTTCTTCATGATCAAAGGAAAAATGTTCAGAATATGGCTGTTGATATTGTTAAGTACCTACTGGTGTATTGTAGAGCTGCACTAGAAGACTTGCTTGTGTGTAAGCTAAACCAAGGACAGCATATGAATGTACTGCATGATGGTTTTGACAGATTATTGACTGGTAGCCTATCTGATTTCTTTGAGTGGCTTCAGAATTCTGAACAGATGGTCAACAAAGTATTGGATCAATGTGCTGTGATCATGTGGAACCAGTATATTGCAGGATCAGCAAAATTTCCAGGGGTGAGAATAAAAGGTGTGGAGGGTCGTCGTCGGAGGGAAATGGGGAGAAGATCACGAGATATTTCAAAGCTAGACCTGCGACATTGGGAGCAGCTAAGTGAAAGGAGATATGCATTGGAAATGGTTCGTGATGCAATGTCTACTGAGTTGAGAGTTGTCCGCCAAGATAAATGTGGATGGGTTCTTCATGCTGAAAGTGAATGGCAAACCCTTCTCCAACAACTTGTACATGAACGAGGAATATTCCCAATGCGTAAATCCTCTTCGAATGAGGAACCTGAGTGGCAACTCTGTCCCATAGAAGGCCCGTACAGGATGCGCAAGAAGCTCGAGCGCTGCAAATTAAGGATTGAAACAATTCAAAATGTCCTCAATGGGCAGTTTGAATTAGAAGTAGAGTTTTCCAAAGGGAAATGTGAGGATAGTCCTGGCGCATCTGACACGGACTCTGAACTATTGTTTAATCTTTTCAGTGATGGTGCTGAACAGAATGGTATCGATGATGAGATGTATGGTGAATATTTTAAAGTATCACATGATGCCAGAGGTTTCTCTTCTGTTAAGAGTGGGTGGAATGATGATCAAGCTAGCAGTGTGAATGATGCAAGTCTTCACTCAGCTGTTGATTTTGGTGCCAAGTCTAGTTCGCTGTCGGCCCCGGTGCTAGAGAGCGTCAATGGAAGGTCTGACTTGGGATCTCCAAGACAATCAGCTTCTACTAAAATTGATGATGTCAAAGTGACAGATGATAAATCAGACAAGGAACTGAATGATAATGGGGAGTATCTGATTAGACCATATCTTGAACCTCTTGAAAAGATCCGCTTCAAGTATAACTGTGAGCGAGTTGTGGGACTTGACAAACATGATGGTATTTTTCTGATAGGGGAACTTTGCCTTTATGTAATTGAGAATTTTTATATTGATGATTCTGGGTGATTTTGTGAAAAGGAAGGTGAAGATGAACTTTCTGTAATTGACCAGGCTCTGGGTGTAAAGAAAGATTTTACAGGCAGTCTGGATTTCCAATCCAAGTCAACTTCATCTTGGAGCACAGTGGTAAAGACACACACTGGGGGAAGAGCTTGGGCCTATAATGGTGGGGCATGGGGCAAGGAGAAAATCTGTACTAGTGGTACTCTTCCTCATCCCTGGCACATGTGGAAGCTTAATAGTGTGCATGAACTTCTAAAACGGGATTACCAGCTCCGTCCTGTTGCAATTGAGATATTTAGCATGGATGGGTGTAATGACCTCTTGGTGTTCCACAAAAAAGAAAGAGAAGAAGTTTTCAAAAATTTGGTTGCCATGAATCTTCCAAGGAATAGCATGTAAGAACTGGTTTGCTTCTGATGTTAAGCATGCATATTATGCTCAATTTGTTATCTGTGGCAGAAGAATATTTATGCTGCATGTATGAAAGGTCTTATGCTTTTAATTTTCAAATATTCACTTGTTATCCCATGGCTTTGAATAAGAAAATACTCTCTTGTGAGCCATCTGAAGTTGATGTGGTCATCCTAAAGAGTGTTCTTGGAAATCCTTTCTGTGTGAAACAAGTACCTACTGCAACTGAAATAGTTAACCAATGAAATAGGTTTCTCTGTATATATACTAGTATAGCATAGTGCTTTACAAATTTCACTGTGCTAATAGCTTTTCACCAATTCTTTGCAAATTTTGTTACAACTGTTCCTTATTCTTTATTTGTCTGATGATTTTCTTTCTTTTTGCAGGTTGGACACCACAATATCTGGGTCTAATAAACAAGAAAGCAACGAGGGTAGTCGGTTGTTTAAATTGGTGGCCAAATCCTTCTCAAAAAGGTGGCAAAATGGAGAAATTAGCAATTTCCAATACCTCATGCATCTCAACACATTGGCTGGGCGGGGATATAGTGATCTTACTCAGTATCCAGTGTTCTCATGGGTTCTGGCAGATTATGAGAGTGAAATTCTTGATTTGTCCAATCCAAAAACATTTCGGAAGCTTGACAAACCAATGGGTTGCCAGACACTGGAGGGGGAAGAAGAATTCAGGAAAAGGTGGAGTCCTGAAATTATTGTCAGAAGTAGAGTTTTCTGAGGTTAGAAGAGTTCAGATGAAGGATAGGGAGAAAGAGAGAGAAAGAAGTGATAAGAAAGAGAGAGATAATTCTTAATAATTTCATTGATTGTACCCAAATGGGTATGACCTGTGTATATATCAGTTAGGTACCAACTGAGGTCAATGGTTTCACATTACAAGTTTCACATTACAGCTATAGCTGACAAAACAACCCAGAAACGGTCACTACACCTTGCATACGTGAAAATTCCCCCCCCCCCCCCCCCCCCCCCCGTGAGCACATTCTTGTCCCCAAGAATGATAAAATTCGGGAAACTGATGTTGAATAGTATCTTCAGCCTCCCAAGTAGCATCAACTGCAGACATGCCTTTCCATAGGATAAGTAGCTGCTTCACAGGTTGATCATCCACAATTGCAGTGCGAGTATTGAGTACTTTAGCAGGGCAGATTTCCCAAACATCATCAACCATAGGTGGAAGAGTAGAAAGAACAGGCATGGCGGAGCTGAGCTGTTTCCGGAGCAAGGAGACATGGAAAACTGGATGAATACGACAATCATCGGGCAGTTTGAGCTTATAAGCAACCTTACCAATGCGAGTCAAAACCAGGAATGGGCCATAGTACTTGGCAGCAAACTTGAGTGAGTGTCTTTGAGCCAACGTAGACTGACGATAGGGCTGCAATTTGAGAAAAACCATGTCGCCCACCTGAAATTCCCTGTCAGTTCTGCGATTATCTGCAACCTGTTTCATGCGATTTTGAGCGTGTGCCAAGTTTTCCTTCAACAATGCGCTTATGTGATCACGTTCTCGAAGTAACTCATCTACTGTTGCAACAGAAGATGTATCATGAGGAAGCACAGGCAGTTTTGGACTTGTGCCATAGAGCGCCTGGAAGGGGCTCATTTTGAGAGAACTTTGATAGCTCGTATTATACCAAAACTCAGCCAAACTCAACCAAGAGGCCCACTTTTTAGGAGCAGTAAAACACATGCAGCGCAAATAGTTCTCAAGACATTGATTGAGGCGTTCCGATTGCCCGTCAGATTGTGGATGATAAGCGCTGCTGAATTGCAGTTTAGATCCCAGTAATTTCATGAATTCACGCCAAAAATTCCCTGTGAATATCCTGTCCCTGTCAGAAACAATTGAACGAGGAACACCGTGCAATTTAAAAATATGATCCAAGAAGACTTGAGCCACAGTGGTTGCTGAAAAAGGATGAGCTAACGGGATAAAATGGCCTCCTTTGGTGAATCTGTCCACGACCACAAGTATAGTGTCAAAACCCTTGGAACGTGGAAGCTTTTCGATAAAATCCATGGCAATATCTTGCCAAGCCCCTTGTGGAATGGGAAGAGGTTGGAGGAGTCCGGGATAAGCGGCATGGTCCGCTTTACAACGTTGACACGTATCACATGTAGCTACCCATTTCACAACATCTTGGTGTAACTTTGGCCAGTAGAAGCCTTGTTGAACCCGAGTCAGCGTCCCTTTGATTCCAGAATGACCAAAGGTGAATCATGACAAGCAGATAAAATATGAGTACGAAGAGAAGTAGAGGTCCCTATATAAATGCGGTGCTTGAACCGAATCAGACCGTGGTGTAGAGAAAACTTAGAATGGCTTTGAGGAGAGATGGTTAATTGTTGGAGCAATTCAGTGGCAACAGGATCAGAATGATACGACGATCGAACATCTTCAAGCCAAGTAGGAAGGACCCTCGAAATCGCACATAAGGTGGAATTGTCCTCACCTTGCCTAGATAATGCATCATCAGCCACCTTATTCTCCACCCCTCTCTTGTATTGTATTGTATATTCCAGGCCCAAGAGTTTGGAAACTCCTTTATGTTGCAGATAGGTGTGCAATTTTTGTTCCAAGAGATGCTTAATGCTCTCATGATCCGTTTTAATGACGAAAGTGGTCCCTTCAAGATAATGACGCCAAGTAGAACAAGCTTGAAGGATGGCGAGCAATTCGCGTTCATAGTGTTGAGAATTAACTATTAATTTAAAACATTAAAGTAAAATACATAAATAATTTTGGGTCTAGAAAATTAAAGAAAAATCTAGAAATTAGTAGATTATTTAGCAAAATGAATTGCCTAGAATTATCTAGAAATAAGAAATATAATTTTCTAGAATTAGTATGTCTAGAATTTACTATAGTAATCTAGTAAACAAGTAGAGTAATCTAGAGTATCTAGAATTTGCTAGATATAGTCATAATTCAAGTATAAATAGAGTTTAGGTTGTGAGTGTTTGGATGCACCAAAATTAGAGTTGAGAAATGTGTGTGTATGAGTGTTGTGGTGAGGCTTGTAAGAATTATATTTGATCAATAAAAATTTGCTATTTAATCAAGTCCTCCAAATACTCAACAGTGGTATCAGAGATTCAACGATCCGAAGAGACCGACGAGGTTTGAGAATGGCGGCCTTCCAAACATCATCAACACTTTCTCCTCCTGTTTTCAATGGCGAAAATTATCAAGTTTGGGCTATCAAAATGAAAACTCATTTCAAAGGGTTGGGCTTGTGGGAGTGGGTTGAATCTAAGAAGGAGGTAACACCTCTTGGAACCAATCCGACTCTAAATCAAATACGGGTTCACGAAGAAGAATCATTAAAAGCTCCAAGGGCGTTATCTATAATTCATGGTGCCGTCACTGAGTCGATCTTCACAAGAATTATGACTTGTGAAACAGGAAATGAAGCTTGGGAAAAGTTGAAGGAGCTATATGAAGGTAATGAACGAACAAAAAGGATGCAAGTCTTGAATTTCAAAAGAGATTTTGAAATTCTAAGAATGAAAGAAAATGAGTCGATACACGAATACTATGACAAGCTAATGGCGGTCGTGAACAAAATTCGACTCATGGGAGAAGACTTGCCTGATAGTAGAGTCGTCGAGAAATTGTTCGTGAGCTTACCTGAAAGGTTTGAGGCAAAACTTTCATCTCTTGAAGATTCAAGAGATATAAGTCAATTAGCCTTATCTGAATTAATTAATGCTCTGCAAGCTCAAGAACAAAGAAGATCAATGAGAAATGGAGAAAAAGAGCATGCGGTCGAGGGAGTCTTTCTTGCCCAAGGTTCGAAAGAAAAAAAGGTAATTCTTCAGTGTTCTCATTGCAAGAAGCGTGGTCATAATGAGAATGATTGCTGGCATAAAGGGAAGCCGCAATGTTTCAAATGCAAGAAGTTTGGACACGTACAAAAGAACTGTAGGAGCAAGAAAGAAGAAAGTGTCAATTTGACACATGAAGTTCATGAAGAAGAGTTTGTGTAATTGGAGAGAAAGTGCTCCAATAAATAAAGGAAGGTTGGTGAGAAAGTGCACCAACAAAGGAATGTTGGTGAGAGAGTGCATCAACGAAGGAGTCTGGTGAGAAGTGCACCGGAAAGATGTTTGCGGAGAGAAAGTGCTCCGAGACGTTGTTTGCGAGGGGAAGTGATATGAAGTTTTAAATTAATAGTTAATGGGAAGATTGTTGAGAATTAACTATTAATTTAAAACATTAAAGTAAAATACATAAATAATTTTGGGTCTAGAAAATTAAAGAAAAATCTAGAAATTAGTAGATTATTTAGCAAATGAATTGCCTAGAATTATCTAGAAATAAGAAATATAATTTTCTAGAATTAGTATGTCTAGAATTTACTATAGTAATCTAGTAAACAAGTAGAGTAATCTAGAGTATCTAGAATTTGCTAGATATAGTCATAATTCAAGTATAAATAGAGTTTAGGTTGTGAGTGTTTGGATGCACCAAAATTAGAGTTGAGAAATGTGTGTGTATGAGTGTTGTGGTGAGGCTTGTAAGAATTATATTTGATCAATAAAAATTTGCTATTTAATCAAGTCCTCCAAATACTCAACACATAGGCAGAAAGCCTTTGATTGCGGGGACTAAGAGCCTTAGAAAGGAAACAGATTGGTCGGCCTTGTTGCATTAACACAGCCCCGATGCCACTACCACTCGCATCACACTCGAGGGTAAAAGGGAGGGAAAAATCAGGTAAGGCAAGGACAGGCGCTTGAGTCATGAGTGTTTTGAGTTGTACGAAGGCGTCGTTGAGCTGCTGTATTCCACTGAAATTTATCCTTCTTAAGCAATTCTGTCAACGGCTTACTAAGACTACCATAACCCTTAATAAATCTGCGATAATAACCAGTGAGGCCAAGAAAACCGCGCAGGCTCTTAAGTGTTGTAGGTAGCGGCCATTCTACCATGGCAGAAATCTTAGCGGGGTCTGTGGCAACACCAGCTTCAGAAATTATGTGACCAAGATAAGCCACTTGTTTCACTGCAATGTCACACTTGGAAGCTTTGGCATACAATTGATGTTGCTCAAGAAGCGTGAAAACCAACTTCAAATGTTCCCAATGCACCTCCTCTGATGAACTAAAAATCAGAATGTCATCGAAAAATACAAGTACAAACTTTCTTAAATAAGGTTGAAAGATTGTGTTCATGAGAGACTGGAAGGTAGCAGGAGCGTTGGTGAGGCCAAAAGGCATAACCAAGAATTCATAGTGTCCTGTGTGTGTGCGAAATGCAGTCTTGTGTACATCAGATGTTTTCATTAAAAATTTGATGGTAACCCGAACGCAAGTCAATCTTAGTAAAGATTCTTGCTCCCTTCAACTCATCAAGAAGTTCCTGGATAACTGGAATGGGAAACTTATGCTTAACTGTTGCCTTGTTAAGTTCTCGATAATCCACGCAAAAACGCCAAGTACCCTCTTTCTTCTTCACCAACAAGACAGGAGAAGCATACGAACTGTGACTTGGCTGTATAACTCCTGACGTGAGCATCTCACTAACCAGCTTTTCAATCTCATTTTTTTGGTGGTGGGAATACCGGTATGGTCGCACATTAACCGGTTCAGTTGCTGCCTTCAAGGGAATTGCATGATCATGTGATCTTGTAGGAGGTAAAGTAGTAGGAGTTTGGAAGATGTGGTGAAACTGGTTGATTAGAGGTTGGAAGTAGGGAGGTGTTTTGTGGCAATTGGGTGGTAGTTTGAACATCATGAAAGTTTGTGTGTTCGGTGGATGGAATTTCCTGAACGGACATGAGGAATAGGCTAGAGGTTACTCCTTTCCACCCTTTAGTCATGAGTTTATTCATAGATCTCAGGGACATGAGTTTGAGGGTAGATTTTTCAGAAATTCCTCTCAATTCTAACTGCCTTTGATCTTTATAAATTAGCAATCTGTTCCGATCAAAATCAAATGTAACCGGGGTGTGCTGCCTCATCCAATCTACTCCGAGAATAAGATCATAGTCACCCAATTCCAACACACGCAAGTTAAATGTGAACTTAGTGTGATGCATAGTCCACGTACAATCATTACACTTGGCTGTAACTTGTAATTGCCTACCATCAGCCACTGAAACAGTTGTGGATTTTACTGGAATCAGAGGCAGTTTGGTATCTCTTGCCAAATTATAGTTTATGAAACTATGTGTGCTGCCACTATCCAACAAAATCATAATTGGTTTCTTGTTCAAAACTCCTTTCAATTTAAGAGTATTGACCGTCTTCCCTCCATCTAAAGCATGAATAGAAACTGTAATCTTTTCCTTCTCACCAACATAGTCGGCCTCCAACTCAGCATTATCTCCTTCCTGGTCAGCTTCTAATTCTTCCTCAATTTCTGTCTCTCCGTTCAAAGCATTCAATCTTTTATTAGTGCATTGGTGCCCAGGGAAATACCTATCCCCGCACTTCCAACAAGCTCCTGGGTTTCGCTTCTGATTCACAATAGTGTTGGACAAGGGTTTTGATTCAGGTAACTTGAGGGCAGGGTTTAAGGTGGTTGAGTTAATTGGGGTAGCTATTTTCTGGTTTGAATTTGGTAGCCAAGGTTTAGAGGTATTTGGAAAGCGAAAATTGGGTTTGGTCTTAACAGCTTCAAGGATATCTCTAAGGTGAGATTCTTGAAATTTGGCTTGGCGAATGGCAGTGTATAGATCTTGGGGTTCAAAGGATCTTACAGCTGAACGGATTTCTGGTTTTAATCCAGCTATGAAACTCGAAACGAAATAGGACTCAGTGATGGTGGGATGTACCTTTTCCATCCTAAGTTTGATGGATTCAAACTGATCCTGGTAAGATGTGACAGAAGAATCTTGCCTTAATTGTTGTATCTCTTGAACAACGTCTTCAACCTCTGTATCACGAAAACTTTTCTCCACTTCCTCCACGAATCCATTCCAGGAAACCTGTGGATGGCTCGGCAACCAGTTTCTAAACCATTTCTCCGCCTTGCCATGAAGATAGAGACCCACCAGTTGGATCTTCCGATCCTCTTCCACTTCGAAAAGCTGGAAGTATTTATTGCACTTACTGACCCATAAATCTACGTCCGTTCCGTCAAAAGATGGTAAATCACACTTCGGTAAGAGTTTGTTGTAAGGAAGAGTGTTACTATGACTTCCTTCCCCCGATCGAACAACAGGCCCGCTTCCCAGCAGTCCTTTCTCAGAATTAAAAATGGGGTTAAAGGTTATGTTTCTTTCAGGAATGAATGTATAACCTTTGTCGAGTTGTGAGGTTGAGATGATGGAAGGAGATGGTTGCTCGGAATCAAGATGAGCATGGAGTAAGGGTTGAATGAGTTTGGTGAATGTAGCAACGGACTTACGCATGAGATCTTCTAAGTTCTGATTAGAAGCCATATGATCTTTCCGAAGTTGATTCTGCTCCGCTTGAAAGGCATCCATTCTGGTCTTTTGTGCAGATTGCACATCCTGGAGTTTAGCTTGCACTTTCTCCAGTTTCTCCGCAGTGGATTCTGACCGCTCATGGAACTCAGCGGTTAGTTCTTTTAACTGTAGTTCCAATGCTTCCATGGCTGCTCTAGCTCTTTGAGTTGCTGCTCTGGTTTTTCTATAAGAACTAAGTACCATTCACAGCCGGCCGGAGAACCGGTGGCTCTGATACCAATGTCAAAAGTAGAGTTTTCTGAGGTTAGAAGAGTTCAGATGAAGGATAGGGAGAAAGAGAGAGAAAGAAGTGATAAGAAAGAGAGAGATAATTCTTAATAATTTCATTGATTGTACCCAAATGGGTATGACCTGTGTATATATCAGTTAGGTACCAACTGAGGTCAATGGTTTCACATTACAAGTTTCACATTACAGCTATAGCTGACAAAACAACCCAGAACATTACAAAATAGGTTCAATGACAAAATAACAAGTAATTTAGATGCAACAATAGAAAGCAAATAGGGAAATAACAGATTTAACGGTCACTACGCCTTGCATACGTGACAATTATCTTCATGATTATTTTCACTGCTTGTTTAAGTTTCGTCGCTCATTTGCTTCTTTGTTCCTTTTAGATATGAGAGCTGGGATGATCCGGAGGTTCCAAAATTTCATTATGGTTCTCATTATTCTAGTGCTGGTATTGTCCTCTTCTATCTTTTACGCCTGCCACCATTTAGCATGGAGAATCAGAAGCTACAGGGAGGGCAATTTGATCATGCTGATCGCCTTTTCAATAGTATTAGAGACACCTGGTTTAGTGCAGCTGGGAAGGGGAACACCTCTGATGTTAAGGAATTAATTCCAGAATTCTTTTACATGCCAGAATTGCTTGAGAAAAGTTCAACCTTGACCTGGGAGAGAAACAATCAGGAGAGAAGGTTTGTTTTTTTGGATGTTTGAATTATATGATTTGATTGCTGTATTTCTTTATTTGCTTGTGTAAACCCGACTGTTATGTGCAAACAAATTAAAGTTGGTTTTGATGTTGGTAATTTTTCAGGTTGGCGATGTGGTCTTGCCTCCTTGGGCCAAAGGCAGTGCTCGAGAATTCATTAGGAAACATAGGGAAGCCTTGGAATCTGATTATGTTTCTGAAAATTTGCATCATTGGATTGACCTCATATTTGGATATAAACAGAGGGGGAAGGTGCGTTCGCCATACTCTATGTCAGAAGACTAGTTTCACTTCTATTTTGCATTGATCAACTTCTGTTATGTTATAAAAGATTTTTTAATTTTTTATATGATACTTGTGTTATAAAAGATTAAATGCAATGGGATTCTATGGTTTTGTGTGTGCGCGCTCGCGTGCACTTTCATTTTACTGCCTGAAATTCTTACAGTATAATCCTTGCTTCTCGAATTTTCATTAGCAACTTGTCTTTGGTGCTATACATGAAGAAGTAATCTCTTCTGATTATCCTTCAGTTTCCTTTTTCCCCTTATGCATTTGCATTTATAAATATATAGAGCTTTTCCTTACCTGTTCTATATCTGGATGTGTGCGAGAAAAGAAAGAAAAGCATCTTTCTTACAGCATGCTACATTTTGTTCTCTTGGTATGTCATTTCCTGTTCCTTTTATTCTTCTTATGAATGTGACGTAGTACTTGTTTAATTTACAGGCTGCTGAAGAAGCTGTGAATGTTTTCTATCATTACACTTATGAGGGGAGTGTGGACATAGACTCGGTTACAGATCCTGCAATGAAGGCCTCCATTTTGGCACAGATCAACCACTTTGGGCAGACACCCAAGCAACTGTTCCTCAAAGCCCATGGAAAAAGGAAATCTTCATGGAGGCAATCAGATCCAGTGCATTGGTGTTAGCCATGATGGTCAAATATTGGTTACAGGTGCTGATGATGGCTTAGTTTGTATTTGGAGAATTGTCAATGATGGTCCCCGTGGTTTGGAACGTTTATAGTTAGAGAAGGCACTTAGTGGCCATATTGGAAAAATCACATGCCTTGATGTCAGCCAGCCATACATGCTGATTACTGTCATCGTGTGGGACCTCAGCTCTTTGGCTTTTGTTAGGCAGTTGCCAGATCTTCCAGATGAGAGTTTGAGAGCTTCATTGGAAACATGGGGGAGACTAAATGAAGTGATACAATTTTAAGCACATAGAAGGGCGTTGTGATTTCAAGTCTTCAAAATCTTATGTGCAATACGTGGGGCTGGCCAGGATTAACACGATTCGAGCAAGGTTAGTCATCAGGATGAATTGGTGTTTTCTTTGGATGTACACAGTTGAGAAATTACTAACACTGTGTAATGAGGTTTTATAGGAAAAGCTTTGATTGTGGCATGTCATCTTGAGAGTTGACGATCAATGGGTGAATGTATTATTGGGTATAAAATTATTTTTTTATAGTGTAGTTGGTCATCATTGTGAAATGTACTCTCTCATCAAAGTTGCTATACCAAGTCTAAGAAAAAATTGCGCATTTTTAGATTGCGTTTGATTTCTCTCTCTCTAGTTGAGAATATAGAGCTAATTTTATAAATTAAATGAATCCTTATCTCTTTTGCTTTGGCATCATTATAGCTTTAGGAGACTGTATTCCATTCAGTAATACATTCAGATTTTAAAAGAGTTTTTACATTCCAAAGTGAGGTGTTGCAATAACATTCTTTCTCCGACCCCGCCACTAAGAAAGATGTTTACTCTTTAAACCAAGATATTTGTAAACCAGCAAAGAAAGAAAGAAAAAGCAGCAACCAAACAAGAGCCTAATAGGTGAAATCACATGTAAAATCAATAAATTACTCATTTTATCGAACATGAATGCAACATTAGCATTACACAAATGTAAATATATAAATGTTAATAATTTTGTATTAATCAATAAATATGGATTGATTTGATGCTTAATGTTGTTTGGCTACTCGTAGTTAGATGAGAAATTTGCAAAGTGCAAACAATTGGTGAATCGAATTATATCTCATAAAAAAATTACAAAATCACAATCTTAATAACCTTTGTTGAAAGTTTTAGCTATCCCGATAGAAACTTTGGAATAGACCAACTACTAGACGGTTCTATTAGGACTCTTTAGCCCTTCTAGTCAAACAATTTGAATGTTAGTATGGTTGTGAACCTCCACTAGAATTGGTCTTTCTATCTTAAATATAATCTGAAAGTCTGTCGCCTCTATATTCAAGTCAGACGAATGTGAATATCATTGCGGGAGTTCACCAGAGTTTCCTCTGGATTGCCCCGCTAAGGCATTGTTCACCACCGCATTTGAAACGCCTGCAGAAATGCCGCCACATCGATTGTGATAAGGCAGGGTGGGTACCAGGTACTTAGCCAACATCCATACCCTACATATAAGGGTTAGCAGCCTTATCCAACCATGAACCCCATGTTGATAAAATCTCATATGACCAATTCACCTCTTAGCTTTCCCAATTTCTTTTATACTCCCACTAAACTTCCATCTTCATCTCCACATTTGTTAATCCATGAACATGATTACGCCCGAATTCTCGAGTTTTGTGGATCCCAAAAGGCTCTATTACAAGGCCAACAAATTCATACCCACATTATTAAATCTCATAATGTACACAATTCTGTATTTTTGAACACTAAGCTTGTTTCTATGTAGGGCCTTTGTGGGTCTCTGCTTGACGCGGAGACCGTATTTGATAAAATGTCTGAAAGAACCATTTTCACCTGGAATGCTATCATTGCTTCTTATGTTTCCAATGGGAAACCTTTGGGGGCTCTTGAAATGTATCGAAAAATGCGGAATTCGGGGGTTTCTTTTGATTCCTACACTTTTTCGTATTTGTTGAAAGCTTGTGCGACGCTTGGCCTTGTTCGTTTTGGTGCTGAAATTCATGGCCTAGCTATAAAATTTGGATATGATTCTGTTGTGTTTGTGGCTAATGCTCTGTTTCGATGTATGCGAAGTGTGATGATTTAGACGGGGCGTGGAGATTGTTTAGCGGAATGGATTGGAGAGATGATGTGGTGTCGTGGAATTCCATGATCTCTGCGTATTCTGGGAGTGGCCGTTGCATAGAGGCATTGGGATTATTTAGAGAAATGAACAAGGCTGGTGTTGCGACGAGTAGTTACTCACTTGTTGCAGCTCTTCAAGCATGTGAGGATTCAACGTTTGCGAAACTTGGAATGGAAATACATGCTTTTATCCTGAAATCAAGAGGGTTTTCTGATGTTTATGTGGCAAATGCTTTGATAGCAATGTATCTTAGATTCTGTAAAATGGCTGAAGCTGCGGTACTTTTTGATATGTTTGATGTCAAGGACATTGTTACATGGAATTCCATGCTCACAGGTTGCATTCAAAATGGTCTGTACGATGAAGCTCTTTACTTCTTCCGTGATCTCCAAGAGTCTGGTTTACAGCCCGACCAAATTTCGTTAATAAGCATTCTTGCTGCAACTGGAAGATTGGGAAACCTCTTGAATGGAAAAGAAATTCATGCTTATGCCATTAAGAACGGGTTTAGTTCTGGTGTGGGGCTTGGGAATACACTTGTAGATTTTTATGCTAAGTGCTGCGATATTATTTATGCTGGTCGTGTTTCAATAAGATACCAAATAAAGATTTTATTTCTTGGACTACAGTTATAGCTGGCTACGCCCAAAACGATTCTCACATGGAAGCCATTGAGTTGTTGAGGAAAGTGCAAATGGAAGGGATGACTGTGGACGCAGTGATGATGGGAAGCATCTTGCTGTTATGTAAAAGACTGAAATGCGTGGTCCAAGTAAAAGAAATTCATGGTTATAGTATAAGGCGAGGCCTGTCTGATCGTGTTCTACGAAACACAATTGTTGGTGTGTATGGAGAGTGTGGGAATGTTAACTACGCTGCTCGACTGTTCGAGTCAATTGAAGTTAAAGACTTGGTGTCATGGACAAGCATGATTTCGTTGTATGTCCATAATGGGCTAGCAAATGAAGCTCTTGAAGTATTTTACTCGATGAAAGAAACTGATGTTGGATTTGATTCTGTAACTCTGATAAGCATACTCTCTGCTGTTGCCAGCTTATCCATTCTGAAGAAAGGAAAAGAAATTCATGGTTATATTCTACGGAATAGTTTCTTGTTAGAAGGATCTCTGTCAAATGCTCTGTTGGATATGTATGCTCATTGCATATGGAATGCATGGCGGGTGAACTAGCTATTTAGCTGTTCGGGAAACTGGAAGATCAGGGACTGATTCCGGACCATATTACCTTTCTGGCTCTTCTTTATGCTTGTAGTCATTCAGGATTAGTTGATGAAGGCAAACGAATTCTGAAAACTATGAAACACAAATATCATTTGGAGCCATGGCCGGAGCACTATACATGTCTAGTTGATCTTCTTGGCCGGAAAAATCGGATAGAAGAGGCATATGAATATGTGAAAAGCATGGAGATTGAGCCTCCCGCTGAAGTTTGGTGTGCACTTCTTGGGGCTTGCCAGGTTCATTCAAACAAGAAAGTTGGAGAAATTGCAGCAAAGAAGCTCTTAGAATTGGACATAAATAATAATCCTGGGAATTATGTGCTTATATCCAAATACAATAGCAGCTTCAAGAGACAACTCTTGTGTTGTAAAATCTAACAACAGTTTGAACTCTAGATATTAACAATGGTTACAGATCAGCGTCATGCTTATCATTGATTTATATTGGTCTAATTTGTAATTCTAATGGTAAAAGGACACAATAGTATCAACATTTCCTGTTCATAGGCATAAGCAACAGCAATCTACTTTGAAATACAATAATAAAACGTGCCAATGAATTTTGTATATCTCTTACCACATTTCTACAACTCAAACAAGAATCAACCAATCTTGGGGTGCCAATGTTTGGCATCATAACATGATTTACAAAGGCAACTCAACTAACAAAATTTGTTTGACACAATTATCAATTTTTATGCTTTTATCCACAAGATTATGGCATGTCACCCTGAATTGCCACCCTTAAATCTGTCAAGAAGTTCCCAAATAGACACAAGCATGTACAATTCTAGAAAGCTAAAGACATTCTACAACAGCTACCAAATGAATTTACTTCATTTTTCATTTGATAAGCCACTTAAAGATGGATAAAAAAAGCATACCTCCCCAGCATCAGTGTGTCTCAGAGGCACGAAACTCACTAGCCCTCTGATTCGTTATGTCAAAATCACGTTTGTCAAACCCAATCAAATTCATCCACTGACTATTCTCCGGCATCGATACCAGACATACTAATTTCCTACCAACTTTTTCCATCACCATCCTCTCTCCAATTGCAATTCTCGCATCCCTAAATGGTGAGCTGCTCTTCTCTTTAGCTAACCCAACACACTTGTCTTTTGCAGCAACTAAACAGCCCTCCATTTCGCGCTCTTCACAAATCTCTCTATCCTTTAAACTCGGCAAGTTGCCTCCGATAAAATTGCGCCACCATGGAGGTTTACATTTTTCGGATGCAGAAATGGCACACCCAATCCTTGATCCCGCCTCGCACTGCTCAATGATTTTGGACTCACAGCGCTTGTATGCAGCTGCCCAGGACCGGTGATCTCTAAAAGCGAGAACGTAAGGCCCAAATGAAGGGTCATCGGATACTCCAGCGCGCACAGGACCGCGGAGTAGAGGAATAGGGTAGTCAAAATGAACTATGGTTGAAGAAGCCGAGTACTCTTCATGAAGATTTGCAGATACAGAAGGGTCCATGTTTTGGGGGTTTCAAAATTGAGAGGAAATCCCTCTCTTCTTAATCTTTGCAGTGACAGTAAAATTTCACTAATCACGTTTTCTGCAATTTATTTTTAGAGTGATGTTTTGGATATGGATTTGGCTCCAAAAAAAGAATGAAAGTATCAAAGAAATATATCAGTTCAATCTATATATATATATATATATATATATATATATATATATATATATATATATATATATAATATATGGAGTCCTGAACTTGCCCAAAACTTCAATTGTCCCCTAAACTTTCAAGAGTTACAATTGATCTTTTATTTTTGTCCAAAAGTTAAAATGACCTCTTAATCTTGTCCGATTGTTCTCAATAACCCCTAATCTTAAAATAGATAGAATAAATTACGGTAAACGATTAGATGATATATCACTTTCAAAAAAAATTGACTTCCGATATGATAAGTTAGCACCTAAATATGCATTATTTGTAGTTTTCACGTTTTGATACCACCAATTTTGAAATTTAGGTGGCTACTGAGAGCAATTGGCCAAACATAGGGGTCATTTTAACTTTTAAAAATTTAGAAGCTTTGGACAAGTTCAAGGGGCCAATATAACAAGGGCTAAATACAGAGAATCTAATCCACAATTCACGAAAACAACTAATTGATAAGGAACATATGATCTTATATGAATATCAAGAACAAATTTGGGTGTGAGATAGTAATTTACAGTTAAGCCATTACGATTTAAGCAAAAAGAAGGAAAAACATACCTTGAAGAGAGGAAAGCCTTTCTTGTGTACATATTTCAGGAGTCAGAAAGTTGTACTCCAGATGATGCGGTAGAAGAAATGATTAGTGCAACCAAGCCAGCAGCTTTAGAACAGAGAAATCAATATGAAAAGAAATGTAAGCCAGATGATTAAAATCTCTAATTTGAAACAATTAGCTGGCCCCTTTTATAATTCAGTGTCCGCAGAATGAAGACCAAGACATACAACATTCTTGAAGCTGACCTAATAATATTAGAGATGTAAACGGGGCGGGGAATACCTAATCCTTTTTCTATCTATCTGTTGTGATGATTGATTGTTCTGAAAACTCAAACTAATAATCAAAATTTAGGAAGTGCATGACATTCCTAAATAAGAGCAGAAAGAAACGCAAAACCTAATAAAAGTAAGCTTCTTATGTTATGAATGCAAAAAACAAGACAACAATTTCAGAGGCTGAAAAACGCAAGATAGAAATTGAAAAGCATCTCAGTTCTAATTGAAGTTACCTGCGCGGGCAGCAGGAAAGTTGAAGATGATGATTTCATCATCTCCATTTCATTCTTCCTCTCCTTAGCTACGCAGATCACATGAAAAGAGCATTCCTTTTAGCAGAATCAACTGGGCTATCCAACTCGACTTTGGGCTTACAATTGGTTAAAAATAAAAAAGAATATGGATTCTCAAAATGAGTGTATGTAAGTTTGACCTCATAAACAAAATTACTCTTACGGGGTGTTTGTTTAGAATTGTGGATGAGATGAGATGGAGAAGGAGCTAAGATAAGTTTAAAATGAGGAGGTTGAGATTAAATGGAAAATAAATATTGTCTAAGGATTTGTTTGTTTACAGGGATGAGATGAGAGTTAAAAATATGGAGATTACCATATTACCCCCAATTTCATTTGTTTGCTTAACCATTCCCCTTTTTTTCGGCGTGGCAAGTATGCTATCGTTTTTTTTCCCAGCCAACCCTAGACCTACTGTTCCCGATTAGTTATTCATAATGGGGAAACGATGATACGCAATCGACTCGAAAAAATTGAAAGATCGTATTGAATCGCATTTCACAACATTTCACAGAATACGATGGGCAAAACAAACAAAAAAGGAAAAGAGACAAATTGTATTGAATCACATTTCACAGAATACAATGGAAAACGCAAATAGAAAAAATTGACAACTCGTATTGAATCGCATTTCACAGAATACGATGGGAAATGCAAACAGAAAAAATTGACAGCTCGTATTGAATCGCATTTCAAAGAATACGATGGCAAACGCAAACAGAAAAAATTGACAGCTCGTATTGAATCGCATTTCACTGAATACGATGAGAAACGCAAACAGAAAAAATTGATAGCTCGTATTGAATCGCATTTCACTGAATACGATATAAATCTAAACTGAAACTCTAACTGAGCTCAGCAGCCACCGTCTCCGGCGACATTTACGGGCGCCACCAGTATCCATCTTCTCCTGCATCTCCTCATCATCATCCTTCTAACTCCAACTCTAAATGAAAATTCCCAATTTACAATCTCAATCGAAATCCCCAATTTACAATTTCAATCAAAATCCCCAATTTTCATCTTCCAATTTTCGTCCCCGACGACCTAACTCTCAATTCCGGCGAACTCCGCGGCGTTTAAAGAGAGTCATTTCAGGTGAGGCAGGTGAGGAGGGGTTTTTTCGGTGATCTTCATTGGAGGGCGGTCAGAAATCGTGAAGGTGAGAATGGGAGGTTAGGTCGACTGAAAATAGTGGAGGAGGAGGTGTTTTTCAGTAGAGATTGATTGATGGCGGCAGAGGGAGTGGCGGCGGTGATGGATTGACGGGGAAGAGAGGAGGTGAATGCCAGTACGATGGCGGTGATTGGATCGGAGAAAATGGAGGAAACGAGGAAATGGAAGAAATGGGGGGTTTTGTTGGTAAAGGGATATGTTGGGTATTTTTTTTTATTTCTAGGAGGGTTACTTAGTCATTTCCCTATCTTCTACACTCCCATCTCAACCCCAATTTCTTGTAACCCCTCCCCCCTTAGGTACAAGATTTGGGGGATGAGATGAGAAATTTTTTCCATCTCCTCTCTCCATCCCCCCAAACAAACAATGGATTGTCAAAAAAACCCATCTCATCCCTAAAAATTTAATCCCATTCCCCCAAACAAACACTCCGTTAATAGCCTCAAAACAATCTTTCAAGAAATTAAAGTGAAAGAATGGCAATCTAAGTGATTGCTACATCAATGAATGATCGTTGTTGAGTGACTGGAGGAGAGAATCAATTGATTTATCCCTTAGATTTATATTAGTAAGATTCATTAGTCCATTTAGATTAATCTCATTGTCTATTTATATGCACGGTGGAAATGTTATTCTATTTCACATGGTTACGAACGGAATGTAGTAGATCACGTTTGGGCTTCCATCCACTATGTTCATTTTCTTATTGTGTTCTTTCATATAATAGTACAACGATATATGCTTCATATAAAGAAAAAATATTGTAATAATGGGTAGTCATGCTGGGTTACAAATTAATTCAATGTGAGCATTTTGTGTTTAACTGTCAAATGAGTCGATCATAACTCTAACTCAAAAACTTCCATATCTTAATTGTGTTTGCTTAATTCGAATAATGTCAATATCATGCCCTTGGATCACATATGTATACTTATTATGTACTTATTTTTTTATTTTTTTTATAGAATAGAGCACTTTATTAATCATTAATCATCGAATCAATACATAAAGCACTACTAATGACAAGAGGAACATCGAAAGAACATAATGGATTAGCACTTGAAAGAGCATGTCAAGCCAATTCATGAGCAACACCATTAGCTTCTCTAAGGGTAAACACCACCGAGCAATCTTGTCGGTTAGATAAAACATCTCTAATGTCCTAAACAACACCGCCATAGTCAGAGATATCAAGAGAAGTTCCCTGAATGCTAGCCACCAATTCTTGGCATCCACTTCGAAAGTCACATTTGCATACCCAAGTGAAAGAGCCCACGCAATATCACTCCATAACGCCATGGCTTCCGCAAGCTTAGCTGAAAGAACACCACTCTCATGTGCACTGTAGCATGAAATAAACTCTCCCCCAACTGTCTGAACCACCGCAGCCACCCCAAAACGGCTAGCCAAAGAAAAAATTGCCGCATCGACATTACATTTAACCCACCCCGGTTCTGGCCAAACCCACCCAGCACCCTGTACCCCTACAGCAGGAATTGGCACCACCGATTCGTTGGTCCGACCTTTCCAGAAGCCCTCCACTCCTCGAGGAACATCAGCGCAGAGCGAACCCCATCCAATGCCACTCGCCTAGAGTTCTTCCAAACAACATTGTTTCGATGATTCCAGATGGCCCAGCCCATTGTAGCTTTACTAGCCACCTCCATGGAGCTCATGACACAAAAATTCAGAAATCAATCCTCGACGTACTCCCATTCGGGACGGGAGCTTCCAAACCCCTAGCCTCCCAACATAACTTAGCATTCGAACACCTTCCAAACAAATGGCAACTATACTAGTGGTGGCATTTAAAAATACACGATGCTATCAAAATATCGACAAATATTTTATATCAGTTTTAAAAAATAAAATTCTAAAAGAAAATCATCCAAATGTATATCATTGTTGGGCTTGTGTAATATCTTTACAAATCAGCATATACTTTCATTATCTTAATTAGGGATGCCTTGTGGAAGGTTCAAGTAGAGTTTGAATGTCATATTTTAATTTTGATTACCTTTAGCTAAGGTAGAGATAATATATGTGAAAATATTATTATAATTTTAATTTTGTATCATTTTTTAGTTTGCAGGTTATAGCCTATTCAGTGAAAGAAGAGTAATGTTGTAAAGTTATATGATATCCGTTGCTTATTGGAATCAACTAATATGATGGACAAAAGAACTTAATATTTTTTAATGTATACAGTAAGGGCATGTCCCTTCAAAATAAAACAAAGTAAGGACATGTAATGCAATTCTCATGTACATAATGTTGAAACTATTGGTATGAAATTGTATATAATAGTACAATACAAGTAAATTAAGTATATTGTATTGAAAACGGGGAAGAAGAAAAATAAAATCAAAAAATGGTCATCATCCTGAAAAATTCATCAAAACTAACAACACCATCTCCATCCAAATCGGCTTCTCTGATCATCTGCTCTGCCTCTTCCTCTGTTAGTCTCTCTCCCATATTTATCATCACTTGCCTTAGCTGCATTCATCCTATAAACCATTTACTCCCTTTATTTTAGAATTTTTCAATAACATATATATAGCCACAAATCAATTAGCTAGGAATTCCATTATTATAGTTATCAACTAATCATAGCATCCAAAACCCATAACATTAATATGCATATATATATATATACACCCAGGCTATGGTGAGGGAGTCCCTCACTTACTATTCTAAGGGAGTTTTAGCTTTAATCTAGTTACCAAACAAAATACACCCACCTAATTAATTTAATGAATTTAAAGTAATAAAATCCTAATTTATTTTGTTTACAACACTTCTAATTAGTATCCTACTTAAATCAAACTCTATTTCAACATTAATTTATAATTCTAATAGATTATCTAGGTTTCAATCTTTTATGTGTAAATTTAACATAAATTATTTTAATATTAGAGTTTAGGGTTTATAAAGTTAGGATTTAGGGTTTATGGGTTTAAAGTTGTTAGGGTCTAGGGTTTATAAAGTTGGGACTACGGGTTTATGATTGTTAGCGTTTAGGGTTTATAAAGTTCGGGTCTAGGAGTTTAGAATTATTTGAATTTAGGGTTGTTAGAGTTTATAAAATTAAGGACTACGGGTTTATGATTGTTAGGGTCTAGGGTTTATAAAGTTAGGGTCTAGGAGTTTAGAATTATTTGAATTTAGGGTTATTAGGGTTTAAAAAATTAAGGACTACGGGTTTATGATTGTTAGAGTTTAGGATTTATAAAGTTAAAGGTTTAGGAGATTGAGTGAAGAAATTAGAGAATTAATAATAGATTTTTGTTCTTTTAAATTAGATGGTTATTTTGTTTGGTAACTAGATTAAAACTAAAACTCCCTTAGAATAGTAAGTGAGGGAGTCCCTCACCATAGCCGGACTGTATATATATATATATATATATATATATATATATATACATAATAAAAAAGAGGCACCTTATTTGCTGATATGTATCCATCTTGGTTTCTGTCAAAAACCTTGAAAGCTTTTTTGAGCTGATGAACCCTAAGTGTTTTGATTATGTCCAAACGTTTCAGAAGATGAAAATTAAAATTCTCTTACATACTGTTTAATATTGACTAACAATTTTTGTTAAGTTTGTATGTAAGTTACTCAGCAGGTGCTGAATGAACAATTTCTGGATTGCTTAAGGTCTCAGAAGAAACGAGAGCTGAAGGCAGTATTCCCTCCTTCATAAGCTGGATGTTCCGCTCTGAAGATATCGAAGTTTGTTAAAGCTCTCCTCAGAGGACCATTGCAATCAAAAGTAAAATTCTACCAATTAGATCAGAAGCTTATACAAATGGAATCAGCTATTAGAAGCTAAGTCACGGGTTCCGTTAAGCATTTATTGCTCTGACAAATGCATTTTATGCAAGGCGCCAAAAAGTTCAAAAGACTGTTTTGAAGGAGCGCGCTTGTCTACTCAAAGCGAAACCAGAATTTCCTTGTCTACCCTTTGTTGATCCAATTGAAGAATGTTTCAAGTCAACCTTATCTTCAACTTCAAATCTCTTACCGGATTAAGTTAAAGAACAAGGTTAACGGAATCAAAGTGTTCGAAGACCGTTTGAAGATTTGACAAATTAACGGCTACAACAACTGATGTCATCTCCTTTGAAGATTCAAATTCACCAACGGTCATCCTCATTCACTATAAATAGTAGCCAAGCTCCACTGCATCATCGACGCGTGATTATCGAGCAAAATCTCAACGCACTGTTTGAACTAGAAAAACAGAGCACACTTTGTCCATTCTCAATCTTTCTTAGCTTAGCCTTAGTTAAAGTGAGAGAGTGAAGAAAAACAAGTTCATAATAGGAATCTTGTAAACTGATATCGTTTGTGATATTCAGTTAGATTTAGAGAGAAATCTAGTTGAGATTAGAGTTGGGTGAGAAATCCAGAAAACAGAGTTGTTGTTGTTCTGGTGGAAATCCTTTAACTCTTTTTAGGCTAGTCAGAACTAAGTGAGAAATTAGCTTATGTTCTGATTGATGTAAAGGAGCTTCTGAACTTGCCATAAAAGTTATGAATAGTAGATTTAAAATCTCTGGTGGCTGCGACCTCAGGGGACAAGACGTAGTCACAGGACTTTTGTGGCGAACTTGGATAAATCGACTTGTTCATCAGGATCTCCTGAACTTCTTTCTCCCTCTTATACTTGTTATTATTGCTTCTGTGTGCTTGCTCATATTTAGTGCTGAAACAGATTTACTCCTAATATCATTGTCTTTGTTCAGAAGACCGTCCAGAAGTTCTCAAATTCTGAACTTCTGTTGCTGAAAACAGTCTAACTGTGTTTAGGCAGAATTTCCCTCAGAAGCTGCTTCTGTAAGTTTGCCTCTGACTCTGAGGAAATTTGACTCTGAAAATTAAATTTCTTTAAAAACTTAGAAATTTTCAGTTTTCAACTTAGACACCTATTCACCCCCCTCTAGGTGATTCTGTTATTGTTAGGGCCAACAAGTGGTATTAGAGCGAAGGTCACTTCGTATATTTACTAAAGATCTAACAATCTAAGTGTAAGATCCTATCAGAATCAATAGAGATGGCTAGTAGACACCAGCCTGAGAACCCTTCTCACTTTATTATCCCCGAGGGCTCTTCCACAACTAGACCTCCACTATTCAATGGTGATAATTACTCTTACTGGAAAAAGAGGATGATGTGTTTCATCCAAGCTCAGAATATGAGCGCCTGGAATGTTATCACTGATGGTGACTTCGTCCCAACAAAGATGGAAGTTGGTTTAGGGAATGTTGTAATTCCTCAGAGAGAATGTACTGATGATATTCTTAAAAAACTCCAAACCAATGCTTCAGCAATGAATATGTTGCATTGTGCACTTTCTGCTACTGAGTATAACAAAGTTTCCTCTTGTGAAACAACACAGGAGATCTGGAACAAGCTGGAAGTCACTTATGAAGGAACTGGAAAAGTGAAGCAATCTAAAGTCAATCAACTCATGAGAGACTATGAGTTATTTGAAATGCTTGACAAAGAATCTATTTCAAGTATGAATTCTAGATTCACCATGATTGTCAATGACTTGAAGAGTTTGGGAAAGGATATTGAAGAATCCGAGAAAGTGAAAAAGATTCTCAGAAGCTTACCAAGGTCTTGGCAAGCTAAGAAGACTGCTATTGAAGAAGTTCAGGACTTGAGCTATTATGAGTATGATGAACTCATTGGCTCACTAATTACTCATGAGATGTCCATGAAGAATCATGACCTAAGAGATGATGAACCCTATGTGTTTTGATTATGTCCAAACGTTTCAGAAGATGAAAACCTAATACTCCCTTACATATAGTTTACTATTGACTAATAATTTTTGTCTACTTAGCCTATGTGTAAGTTGCTCAACAGGTGCTGAATGAATCATTTCTGGATTGCCTAAAGAACTCAGAAGATCAGTTTGCTGAAGTCAGAGTTTCAATAACTCAGAAGCTGGATACTCCGCTCTGAAGCCGAAGTCTGCTAAAGCTCTCCTCGGAAGTTCTTTGCAATCAGAAGTTTTTCCAATTTGATCAGAAGTCTAGACAACTGGGAATCAGCTTCTGAAAGCTTAGTCACGGGTTCTGCTTAAGCATTTAATGTTCTGACACTTGCATTCAATGCAAGGCGCCAAAAGCTCAAAAAGCTGTTCTAATGGAGCGCGCCTGTCTGTTCAAAAGAAACCAGAATTTCCTTGTCTACCCTTTGTTGATCTAATTGAAGAATGATTCCAGTCAACCTCATCTTTGATTTCAAATCACTTACCGGATTGAGTTAAAGAACAAGGATAACGGAATCAAAGTGTTTGAAGACCGTTTGAAGATTTGACAAATTAACGGCTACAACAACTGATGTCATCTCTATTGAAGATTCAAACTCACCAACGGTCATCTTCATTCACTATAAATAGTAGCCAAGCTCCAAAGCATCAACATACGCGTGATCATCGAGCAAAATCTCAACGCACTGTTCTAACTAGAAAAACAGAGCAACTCTTTCCATTCTCAATCTTTCTTAGCATAGTCTTAGTAAAGTGAGAGAGTGAAGAAAAACAAGTTCATAATAGGAATCTTGTAAACTGAGATCGCTTGTGATCTTCAGTTAGATTTAAAGAGAGAAATCTAGTTGAGATTAGAGTTGGGTGAGAAATCCAGAAAATAGAGTATTGTTTGTTATGGTGGAAATCCTTTAACTCTTTTTAGGCTAGTCAGAACTAAGTGAGAAATTAGCTTAAGTTCTGTTGATGTAAATGAGCTTCTGAACTTGCCATAAAAGTTCTGAATAGTGGATTTATAAAATCTCTGAAGGCTGCGACCTCAGGGGACAAGACGTAGTCACAGGACTTCTGTGGCGAACTTGGATAAATCGAATTGTTCAATCAGGATCTCCTAAACTTCTTTCTCCCTCTTATACTTGTTATTTTTGCTTCTGTGTACTTGCTTATATTTAGTGCTGAAACAGATTTTCTCTAAAGTATCATTGTCTTTGTTCAGAAGACTGTCCAGAAGTTCTCTAATCAGAACTTCTGTTGCTGAAAACAGTCTAACTGTGTTTAGGCAGAATTTCCCTCAGAAGCAACTTCTGTAAGCTAGCTTCTGACTATGAGGAAATTTGATTCTGAAAATTAAGTTTCCCGAAAAACTTAGAAATTTTCAGTTTTCAACTTTGACACCTATTCACCCCCCTCTAGGTGATTCTGTTCTTGATAGGGCCAACAAGAGAGAGGTCAGAAGGAAAAAGAGGAGTAGTCCTGAAAGCAGAATCTTCTGAAGAATCCTCTGAAGATGAGGAACTGGCTATGCTGACTAGGAAGTTCAAGAAGGCCTTTAGAAAAGGCAGAGGTGGAAACTACAAGAAGCCTTTCAGGAGCTTTGACAAGAAAACTCCTGATTCTGGTGAAAAGTTCAAGAGAGATCCAAACAATCCTATTGTGTGCTATGGATGTCAGCAACCGGAGCACATTAAGCCTAACTGCCCGGAGCTGAAGAAAGATAAGAAAAAGTTCAAGAAAGCTATGCTGGCTGCGTGGTCAGACTCTGAGACCAGCACTGATCCTGAAGAAAAGGAAGAGCAAGCTCAGATTTGTTTCATGGCTATTGAAGAGCCAACTTCTGAAGATGTCACAAGATAAACTTCCGCACCTCTTGAAGCTACATATGATTCTGAGGTAAACAATTCTCACGAACTAGATATCTATGATTCTCTTGAAGAACTCTATAATATGTTCAAGTACCTTAAGAGGAAATTGGACAAGAGTGAGGCTGACAAGTTTCTTAGGTTTACTCAAGTTTATTCTGACATGAAAGTGTTAGAAGAAAAGTTGTGTAAACAGTTCAGCACTCCTGCTGATGGCCCCAAAGCCAAAGGCAAGGAAAAGCTGCCTCTGGGAAGTGATAAACCCCAGAAGAAGAAGAAACCTGTCGCTCCCTCCCTTCTGAAAGAGATAGCTTCTCCTCCTGACGTTGGTACCTCTGAGAGCGCTGTTGTTGCCTCTGAAGTTGTTGCACCTTCTCAGAAGAAGAAGAAATCTCCCAAGAAGCAAAGGGAAAGATCCAAGAACCCTCCCTTTTGCAAACTCTGCAAGAGTGATGGTCACTGGTTGAAGGATTGCAAGTATCACATTAAAAACATCTTGCAATCTGAGATATCACTAAAACCTGATGAAGAAAAATCTAACAATGAAGGACCCAATAAGGATTGGGTACCTATCACTAATTGATTGTGTTGCAGGTGGCTCTGAGTGCTCCATCAATGTCAAAGCTGTGGTACATTGACAGTGGGTGCTCAAGGCATATGACAGGTGATGAAAAAGCATTCATCACATTTGATCCTAAAAGAGGTGGAAAAGTCAGCTTTGGAGATGCTCAGAAAAGAAGGATACTTGGTTCTGGATCCATAGGAACTAATCCTCCGATCGAAGATGTCTCCCTAGTCAGAGGCCTGAAGTTCAATCTCCTGAGTGTTGCACAACTGTGTGATAAAGGTAGAGATGTTGTCTTCAGCTCCTCTGGATGTAAAATCTTGGATAGTAAGTCAAGGGAAGTTATTCTAACTGCTGCTAGAGTTGAAAATGTTTTCATGCTGAAACTTGAGAATCTTTGCAAAAATATATGCTTGATGTCAAAAGAGGATACCTCCTGGCTCTGGCATAGAAGACTTGCTCATGTGAGCATGGACCTTCTGGCCAAAGTAGCTAGATATCAATTGGTTGAGGGTCTGCCTGAAATTAGTTTTAAAAAGAATCATTTATGCACTGCTTGTCAATCTGGTAAACAATCCAGAAGCTCTTTTAAAACTAAAAAGATCATTTCAACTAAAAGACCTTTGGAATTACTTCATATGGACCTTTTTGGCCATGTTCAACCAATGAGCATGGGTGGAAAGAAGTATGCCTTTGTCATAGTAGATGACTATTCAAGATTCACTTGGGTAATCTTGTTGTCTAGCAAAGATGAGTCACTTGGATGTTTCTCAGTTCTGATAAAGAAACTTGAGAATGAAAGGAATGAAAAGGTTGTTAATATCAGAAGTGATAATGGTGGAGAATTCAAAAACTTTATGTTTGAAGAATTCTGTGAAACCAAGGGCATTGATCATAACTTTTCTGCTCCCAGAACTCCTCAACAAAATGGGGTAGTTGAAAGGAAGAATAGGACTCTGGTTGAAATAGCCAGAACTATGATCAATGAAAGAAGGCTTCCAAAGTATTTTTGGGGAGAAGCATTTAACACAGCTTGCTATGTTCTGAATAGGTGCTAATCAGAAACATTCTAAACAAAACCCCTTATGAACTCTGGAAAGGTCGTAAACCTAAAATAGGTTACTTCAGAACCTTTGGTTGTAAGTGTTATGTCTTGAATACAAAAGAATACCTTTCAAAGTTTGATTCAAAGGCAGATGAGGCCATTTTTCTTGGTTACTCAACACATAGTAAAGCATATAGGGTTTTTAATAAGAGGACTCAAACTTTAGATGAATCTGTTCATGTACAGTTTGATGAGACTAACCCTGCAGATAGTAGAGCTCCTGAAGAAGATGTAGTTAAAGCTTCTGAAGAATCGTCTCCTGTTGTAGAAGAAGATGTTTCTCCCAGAGCTGCTGAAGTGGTTTCTCCTGTTGCTGAACAAGTTCCAGAAGAGTATGCTACTCCAGAAGTCAACTTCCTTCCAGAAGATGCTCCTATATATGATTCAACAAATGATGAACAAGTTTCAGAAGACTCATTGGATGTACCAAGAGAAGTTAGAGCTCATAGGAATCATTCCTTAGAGAACATAATTGACTCTGTTCACAATCCTGTCATGACCAGAGCTCAGCTCAGAAGATATATGGGGAATGTGGCTTTTGTGTCACTTCTGGAACCCAAGGACTTCTATGAAGCTGCAGATGATGATTCCTGGTTAATGTCAATGCAAGAAGAACTTGACCAGTTTAAAAGGTCAGAAGTTTGGATTTTGGTTCCCAGACCTAACAACATAAAGGTTGTTGGCACTAGATGGGCTCTAAAAAACAAACTTGATGAATTTGGAAATGTTGTGAGGAACAAGGCAAGACTTGTTGCCCAAGGTTACAGTCAGCAAGAAGGCATAGATTACGGTGAAACTTTTGCTCCAGTTGCAAGATTAGAAGCCATTAGAATCTTATGTGCTTTTGCATCATACAAAGGTTTTAAGCTCTTTCAAATGGATGTGAAAAGTGCATTCTTGAATGGTTACATTGATGAGGAAGTTTATGTATCTCAACCTCCTGGTTTTGAAGATCCTAAGTTTCCTGATCATGTGTACAAGCTGAAGAAAGCTTTGTATGGACTGAAACAAGCTCCCAAAGCTTGGTATGAGAGACTGACAAAGTTCCTTCTGTCTAAGGGATTTGTCAGAGGCTGTGTTGATACAACTCTGTTCACTCTGAAGAAGAACAAGGATATCCTTTAAGCACAGGTATATGTTGATGATATTATATTTGGTGCTACTAATGAATCTTTGTGCAGAGAGTTCAGTGACCACATGAAGGCAGAATTTGAAATGTCTATGATGGGAGAATTAATCTTCTTCTTAGGACTTCAGATCAAGCAAAGTAATGATGGTGTGTTTATCAATCAAGCCAAGTACACTAGAGAAGTGCTGAAGAAATTTGGCATGATGGACTCTAATGCTGTTGATATTCCAATGGATGTCAGCAAAGACATTGATGATGAAGAGAAAGCTGGTAAACCTGTAGATATAAAAATCTACAGAGGTATGATTGGTTCTCTTTTATACCTAACCGCCAGCAGACCAGATATACATTTTGCTGTGTGTTTTTGTGGTAGATATCAGTCTAAACCAAGAGAGATTCATGATGTTGCTGTCAAGAGAATTCTCAGATATCTTAAAGGCACACCAGAAGCTGGTTTGTGGTATCCTTGTAGTTTTGATTTTACTCCTATAGGATACACAGACTCTGACTATGGTAGGGATAAATTGAAGAGGGTCAGCACTTCTGGTGGTCTTCATTTTCTGGGGGAGTGTCTAGTCTCCTGACATAGCAAGAAACAAACCTCTGTGGCTCTCTCAACTGCTGAAGCTGAGTATGTTGCTGCTGGAAGTTGTGTTTCTCAGATGCTCTGGATTAAGCAACAAATTGCTGACTATGGAGTCATCCCTGGAACAATTACAATCTACTGTGATAACAAGAGTGCAATTGATCTTTCAAATAATCCTATTCAGCACAGCAGGATGAAGCATGTTCATATTAGGCATCACTTTCTGAGAGATCATGTTCTGAAGAAGGATATCATCATCACCCATGTTCCCTCTGAAGAAAATCTTGCTGACATGTTTACTAAGCCTCTGGCTGGTACTCCTTTCAGCAGCTTACATGAAGGCATTGGTATGACTTATCCACTTCAGTAACTTAGTTTAATTATATATTTTTCTATCTTAACTGTTAATAACTTAAGATAATTAAGTGTGATAAAAACTAATCATGATTTTGAATTAAGCATGCGTAGATTTATTGCTATTACGACGCTGTTACTGGTGTTTAACGGTTATCTGTTCCCCTTTTAACGGTGGTTAGTTACTTTTTGAATTGGAAGAGTTTCTAGTTTGGGTATAAATAAGGGAATTCAACACTTAGAAGTTTTTCACTTTCATTTTCTCTGCAATTAGATTTTCCATAGACATCTCTCTGTGTTTTCTTTCTCTCAAACACTTAACCTAATTTCTTGAAAATCTCTCAATGGCTCAAGAACAACCCATTGAAGCTATCACTGTCACTCATATCTTTAACTCTGAGACCAAGAAGAAAGTTAGCGAATCTAGGGTTTTCACTTCTAGGTTCCTAGACGATGAAGTCAAATCCACTGAACCCATCTCCAAATGGCTAAGTACTCAAAATTGGAACTCATTCGTCTCTTTGGATGAGTTCATCTATCCGAAATTAGTCACTGAATTCTATCAGAACCTTCACTACCTATCTAATGAGGAGGATGTTGTTCACTCGGTGGTTGGAGAAGTTGAGATTGAGGTCAGCAGGGCTTCCATTTCTCAGGTTATCGGGATTGATGACGAGGGAATCATCATTGGAGATGATGGTTCTGCTGAAGGTTTTAATGAAGCCAACTGGGCGAGGCCAGATCTGAGTGCCAAGGAAACCTATGCCACCTGGCTCACTCAGCACCAGAGGTGGGCACACTACTTGACCACAAATGTGTTCATTCCGAAGGCTGGAGGAGTTAATGGAGTTTCCAATCGGGAACGGGTTTTCATGTGGCATCTTGTAAACCAGAAGAAGATCAATCTTCCTGCCATGCTGATACGGCAGATGAAAAATGTGTCTGTTGTTAGTGCACTTGCTGTTGGCCCTATCAAGAACAGAATCACCTAGAGGGGGGTGAATAGGTGTCAAAGTTGAAAACTGAAATTTTCTAAGTTTTTCGGGAAACTTAATTTTCAGAGTCAAATTTCCTCAGAGTCAGAAGCTAGCTTACAGAAGTTGCTTCTGAGGGAAATTCTGCCTAAACACAGTTAGACTGTTTTCAGCAACAGAAGTTCTGATTGAAGAACTTCTGGACGGTCTTCTGAACAAAGACAATGATACTTTAGAGAAAATCTGTTTCAGCACTAAATATAAGCAAGTACACAGAGACAAAAATAACAAGTATAAGAGGGAGAAAGAAGTTCAGGAGATCCTGATTGAACAAATCGATTTATCCAAGTTCGCCACAGAAGTCCTGTGACTACGTCTTGTCCCCTGAGGTCGCAGCCTGCAGAGATTTTATAAATCCACTATTCAGAACTTTTATGGCAAGTTCAGAAGCTCCTTTACATCAACAGAACTTAAGCTAATTTCTCACTTAGTTCTGACTAGCCTAAAAAGAGTTAAAGGATTTCCACCAGAACAAACAATACTCTGTTTTCTGGATTTCTCACCCAACTCTAATCTCAACTAGATTTCTCTCTTTAAATCTAACTGAAGATCACAAACGATCTCAGTTTACAAGATTCCTATTATGAACTTGTTTTTCTTCACTCTCTCACTTTACTAAGACTATGTTAAGAAAGATTGAGAATGGAAGGTGTTGCTCTGTTTTTCTTGTTAGAACAGTGCGTTGAGATTTTGCTCGATGATCACACGTATGTTGATGCTTTGGAGCTTGGCTACTATTTATAGTGAATGAAGATGACCGTTGGTGAGTTTGAATCTTCGAAGGAGATGACATCAGTTGTTGTAGCCGTTAATTTGTCAAATCTTCAAACGGTCTTCAAACACTTTGATTCCGTTATCCTTGTTCTTTAACTCAATCCGGTAAGTGATTTGAAATCAAAGATGAGGTTGACTGGAATCATTCTTCAATTGGATCAACAAAGGGTAGACAAGGAAATTCTGGTTTCTTTTGAACAGACAGGCGCGCTCCATCAAAACAGCTTTTTAAACTTTTGGCGCCTTGCATTAAATGCACTTGTCAGAGCATTAAATGCTATCCAGAACCCGTGACTAAGCTTCTGATCAAATTGGTAGATGAACTTCTGATTGCAAAGAACTTCTGAGGAGAGCTTTAGCAGACTTTGGCTTCAGAGCGGAGTATCCAGCTTCTGAATTAATGAAACTCTGGCTTCAGCAAACAGATCTTCTGAGTCCTTTAGGCAATCATGAAAAGGTTCATTCAGCACCTGCTGAGCAACTTACACATAGACTAAGTAAACAAAAATTATTAGTCAACAGTAAACTATATGTAAGGGAGTATTAAGTTTTCATCTTCTGAAACGTTTGGACATAATCAAAACACATAGGGTTCATCATTCTCCCCCATTTTGGTTATGGACAAACCGTGGTCAGAAGGTAACAGAAAACATGAGGGTTAGAAAATGACTTCCTGATACATATGTTTCATAACTTCTGAGTAAATTAACTCCCCCATTTTAGTGTAAATGGTGGACTTCAGCAATCTGTATAAACTTAGAAATGACTTAAGATCAAGTTGTTAGATTTCACGAAGTATAATTTACTAAGTCATAAAGAAACATAAGCAAAAGATTAAGAAGTCAGAAACACAAGAAAGTATAAGAAGGATTCAGTGTATATAAGTTCATCAGAAGACAACATAAGAAACAAAATAATCAGAAGAGCAGAAAAAGTCCTAAGACAAAAACTACCCAACTCAGAACCTAGCTAAGAAGCTTAAGTCCTAAAAGATTACAAGTTCCTAGGTTTCTTTTGAGGAGGAGGAACATCACTAGAACCTTCAGCAGCACTTGATCTCTTCTGACCAGACTTCTCCCCCGTTTGACCAGAACCAAGAGCAACACCCAGAGCACCCTGAGATTTCAGTTTTTGCTGAACATTTAGTGCAGTCTGATATTGTTGAGGAGTTGGCCTCACAGTGTTGATCATATCCATTCTTCTTCTGAAGTCATCATCAATGGTCTTCATATGATCAAAGGTCTGACCAGACATAGGTCGCTGTCTCTGAACGTCTTCCAGAAGGAGCTTGATCAACCGATTGTTAGCATACACAGCAGCAGTAAGATGCTTATTCTGAATATAAGTTTGTCCTCGAACAAACCTATAGCAATTGTGAAGAGTCTTCTCTTTTTCACGTGCTTGAGTGTGCATAACCTTCAGAAGTTCAGTAAGCTCAGCAATCTGTGCGTTCTGAGCAGATACAGCAGACTCAATGTTGGAGAGTCGATTGTTGAGATCAGGAGTGATGTCATATACAATCTTAGCAGCCCCGGAAGATGAAGAACCTTGAGCAGAAGATTTCACTTCTCTCAGAATGTGATTTGCAGTACTTTGCAGGTCTTCAATCTTACTAGGGAGCATCTTCTCATGAGCCTCATAATGCTCGTTTGCTTCCTTGACTTCTTCTGTCAATATTTCCAAATTCTCATTGACCTTCAGAGAAGAAGCAAGAGCAATGTTGTCCAGTGAAGGAAGAGTCAGAGCCAATTCTCTTAACTTGTACAGCTCTTCATAGGTAGCTAGATGAAGTGTAGAAAGATTGCGTATGTAGACAGAAGGATCCTGCATTTGAAGCATAGTCATGAGCTGCAGGTTCTGAGCTTTCAAGGAGTGTAATTCTTGCAGCACAATGCCCTGAGCATACATGTCAGCAGCAGAAGTCCTTTGCCCCATACCAGCAAATCTATTCAGCAATTCATCAGAGCCACTCTGACTCATTCTTCTCAACTCCTCAACACTGGGAGCACCACCAGCTTCGGATACACCAGAAGCTCTGCCCATGAAACCAAACCTACCAAACCTGGTATCCAAATCATCTCGATTCATGTGTTTGCGTAGGAAGTCATAATTGGATGACAGCCCAGCAAAATAAGAAGTAGAGGAGGAGGTAGTTAAGGGATCACACACAGGAGGTGCATGTCCAGAGGTTGAGAGTGGAGGGATAGAAGTGGTTGAGGAAGGGATTGTATGTGAGGTTGAGATGGGAGGTAGTGTGGATGGTAGTGAGAAAGATGGAGCAGTAAATCCAATTGATGGACTTACGGAGGAAGTATGAATGGAAGAGGTAGTGGATGTGGCTATGGAGTCTGTGAAAATTGGAGCAGTGTTTAGGTTCACTTCTGAAAAGGATCCAGAAGGAGGAATAATTGGAGGAGGTACAACCTCAGAAGTTGAAGTTGTGGGAGGAATGGAAGTGTGAGATTCACTCACTTCTGTGACAGAAGATAGTGAGGGAGATGGATGGGGAGTGAGAGTGGGAGATGAGATAACCTGTTCAGAGGCGTTTGGATCAAACATAGAAATGGGCTCAGCAAAGATATGAGCCATTCTGATCAGCGTTTCAGAGGCATCCCTATCACCAGGGTTTCTTCCCTGATTCAGAAGAATGTTGTCAATGAAATTTTCATCATCAACATTCTCAACAAACTGTTTAGCACCCTGAAGAACCTCTTCATCTTCTGGTTCACTCTCTTCTGACAGCTCTTCAATCAGAGGAGCATCAACATCCTCTTCAGCAGACATCTCCAACATGTCTTCATCAGCATCTTCCGGTTCCTGAACAACAGGATCCTCTAATTCAGCACTGGGGCAACAACGAAGTCCTTTTTCCTCAGCGACCTTCGTTTTGCAGCAGCCTTCTTTCCAATTCTGGTGGAGAGAGAGATATTCTCAAGTATCCGAGAGGACAGAGAGATATTCTCAAGTTTCTCTCCTTCTTCTGAAGCCTCAACTTCCTTTGAGAACTCCGCATCCTGAAGTTCAGCAGCACATGCTATAAGTCTTGCATCGGCCTTAGCCTTTGCAGCAATTTCCCTTTCAGCTGCTAACTTATCCTCAGCTTCCTTCTTCTTTCTTTTCTCATCAGCAAGAGTCACAACCCTTGCAACCTTCTCAGCTTCAGCAGCCTTCTCTCTTTCAGCAAGGCGTGCGTCCTCAGCATCCTGAGCTTCCTTCTCAGGAACATCCTTAGGTTTCTCAGCAACAATCTTGCCAGAGGGTTCAACACTGATTGTTGTTTGAACCATCGTGGGAAGAGGTTCTGAGACAACCACCTTCTCAACAGTCAGGACCAACTTACTTGATCCCTTCTTTCCCTTGCCCTTCTTGGCAGCATTCTTTCCTTTCTGAACAGCAGCCTCAACAATTTCCTTCTGAGCAATACTCACAGAGGAGCCCTTCTCATTCTTCTTCGGAGTCACGCCAAAGTTAAGGTTCCTGAAGGTATGCATCTTCAGAACCGTACTCCTACTTGTAACACCTTCTCCTGAAACCACCACAGAGGTTGCCTCAAACAACCTAGTCAGGAGTGAGCCATATGCTAATGCACTCACGGTAGTCAAATTCTTCATCTGCCTTATCAGCATGGCAGGTAAATTGATCTTCTTCTGGTTGACCAGATGCCACATAAACACTCTTTCCCTGTTGGAAACACCATTAACTCCTCCAGCCTTCGGAAGGAAAACATTAGTTGTCAAATAGTGTGCCCACCTCTGGTGCTGAGTGAGCCAGGTGGCATAAGTTTCCTTGGCACTGAGATCTGGTCTGGCCCAATTTACTTCTGTAAAACCATCTGCTGAACCATCATCACCAATGATGATTCCTTCATCATCAATACCGATCACTTGAGAAATAGAAGCCCTGCTGACCTCAATCTCAATTTCCCCGACTTCTAAGTGTAGAACATCCTCCTCATTAGAAAAGAAATGGAGGTTCTGATAGAATTCGGTGACTAACTTAGGATAAATGAATTCATCGAGAGAAACGAAAGAATTCCAGTTTTGAGCGCTAAGCCAGTTTGAAATAGGTTCAGTGGATTTAACTTCATCATCTAGGAACCTAGAGGTGAATACCCTAGATTCGCTAACTTTCTTCTTTGATTCAGTGGTAAAGATGTGAGTGACAGTGATTTCTTGAGCCATTTTTGAAGATATAAGAAAATAGGTTAAGAATCTAGAGAGAAGAGAACACAGAAAATCTATGGAAATTCTAATCACAATGAAAATGAGAGTAAAAACTTCTAAGTATGGAAAACCTCTATTTATACCCAAACAAGGAAACCGTTCCAATTCAAAAAGCAAATACACACCGTTTAAAAGGGAACAGATAACCGTTAACCACAGAACAGCGCCGTAAAATGCAGTAGATAACGCATGCTTAGATGTCAAATCATGATTAGAATTAATTATCACTTAATTATCTCAAACGATTAATCACTTAAGATACACATAAATAATTAAACTAAATTACTGAAGTGGATAAGTCATACCAATGCGTTCTCGTAAGTTGCTGAAGGAATTACCAGCCAGAGGCTTAGTAAACATGTCAGCAAGATTCTTTTCACAGGGAACATGAGTAGTGATAATATCCTTCTTCAGAACATGATCTCTCAGAAAGTGATGCCTAATATGAACATGCTTCATCCTGCTGTGCTGAATAGGATTCTTCGAAAGATCAATTGCACTCTTGTTATCACAGTAGATTGTAATTGTTCCAGGGATGACTCCATAATCAGCAATTTGTTGCTTGATCCAGAGCATCTGAGAAACACAACTTCCAGCCGCTACATACTCAGCTTCAGCAGTTGAGAGAGCCACAGAGGTTTGCTTCTTGCTATGCCAGGAGACTAGGCACTCTCCCAGAAAATGACAACCACCAGAAGTGCTGACCCTTTTCAATTTATCTCTACCATAGTCAGAGTCTGTGTATCCTATAGGAGTGAAATCAGAACTACAGGGATACCACAAACCAGCTTCTGGTGTGCCTTTAAGATATCTGAGAATTCTTTTGACAGCAACATCAAAAATTTCTCTTGGCTTTGATTGATATCTAGCACAAAAACACACAACAAAATGTATATCTGGCCTGCTGGCTGTTAGGTATAAAAGAGAACCAATCATACCTCTGTAGGTTTTTATATCTACAGGTTTACCAGCTTTCTCTTCATCATCAATGTCTTTGCTGACATCCATTGGAATATCAACAGCATTAGAGTCCATCATGCCAAATTTCTTCAGCACTTCTCTAGTGTACTTGGCTTGATTGATAAACACACCATCATTACTTTGCTTGATCTGAAGTCCTAAGAAGAAGGTTAATTCTCCCATCATAGACATTTCAAACTCAGCCTTCATGTGGTCACTGAACTCTCTGCACAAAGATTCATTAGTAGCACCAAATATAATATCATCAACATATACCTGAGCTATAAGGATATCCTTGTTCTTCTTCAGAGAGAACAGAGTTGTATCAACACAACCTCTGACAAATCCCTTAGGAAGAAGGAACTTTGTCAGTCTCTCATACCAAGCTCTGGGAGCTTGTTTCAGTCCATACAATGCTTTCTTCAGCTTGTACACATGATCAGGAAACTTAGGATCTTCAAAACCAGGAGGTTGAGACACATAGACTTCCTCATCAATGTAACCATTCAAGAATGCACTTTTCACATCCATTTGAAAGAGCTTAAAGCCTTTGTATGATGCAAAAGCACATAAGATTCTAATGGCTTCTAATCTTGCAACAGGAGCAAAAGTTTCACCATAATCTATGCCTTCTTGCTGACTGTAACCTTGAGCAACAAGTCTTGCCTTGTTCCTCACAACATTTCCAAATTCATCAAGCTTGTTCTTCAGAACCCATCTAGTTCCAAACTTCTGACCTTTTGAACTGGTCAAGTTCTTCTTGCATTGCCATTAACCAGGAGTCATCATCAGCAGCTTCATAGAAGTCCTTGGGAAACAGAAGTGACACAAAACCCACATTCCCCATGTATCTTCTAAGCTGAGCTCTGGTCATGACAGGATTATGAACAGAGTCAATTATGTTCTCTAAGGAATGATTCCTATGAGCTCTAACTTCTCTTGGTACATCCAATGAGTCTTCTGAAACCTGTTCATCATTTATTGAATCATAAATAGGAGCATCTTCTGGAAGGGAGTTGACTTCTGGAGTGGGATTCACTTCTTGAGCTTGTTCAGCAACAGGAGAAACCACTTCAGCAGCTCTGGGAGAAACATCTTCTTCTAAATCAGGAGATGTAACTTCAGGAGTTTGAACTACATCTTCATCAGGAGCTCTACTATCTGCAGGGTGAGTTTCATCAAACTGTACATGAAAAGATTCATCTAAAGTTTGAGTCCTCTTATTAAAAACCCTATATGCTTTACTATGTGTTGAGTAACCAAGAAAAATGGCCTCATCTGCCTTAGAATCAAACTTTGAAAGATATTCTTTTGTATTCAAAACATAACACTTACAACCAAAGGTTCTGAAATAACCTATTTTAGGCTTTCGACCTTTCCAGAGTTCATAAGGGGTCTTGTTCAGAATGCTTCTGACTAGCACTCTATTCAGAACATAGCAAGCTGTGTTCACAGCCTCTCCCCAAAAGTACTTAGGAAGCCTTCTTTCATTGATCATAGTTCTGGGAATCTCAACCAGAGTTCTATTCTTCCTTTCAACTACCCCATTTTGTTGAGGAGTTCTGGGAGCAGAGAAGTTATGATCAATTCCCTTGGTTTCACAGAATTCTTCAAACCTAAAGTTTTTGAATTCTCCACCATTATCACTTCTAATATGAACAACTTTTTCATTCCTTTCATTCTCAAGTTTCTTTATCAGAACTGAGAAACATCCAAGTGACTCATCTTTGCTAGACAGCAAGATGACCCAAGTGAATCTTGAATAGTCATCTATAATGACAAAGGCATACTTCTTTCCACCCATGCTCATTGGTTGAACAGGGCCAACAAGACCCTCAACCAATTGATTTCTAGCTACTTTGGCCAGAAGATCCATGCTCACATGAGCAAGTCTTCTATGCCAGAGCCAGGAGGTATCCTCTTTGGACATCAAGCATATATTTTTGCAAAGATTCTCAAGGTTCAGCATGAAAACATTTTCAACTCTAGGAGCAGTTAGAATAACTTCCCTTGACTTACTGTCCAAGATTTTACATCCAGAGGAGCTGAAGACAACATCTCTACCTTTATCACACAGTTGTGCAACACTCAGGAGATTGAACTTCAGGCCTCTAACTAGGGAGACATCTTCGATTGGAGGATTAGTTCCTATAGATCCAGAACCAAGTATCCTTCCTTTCTGAGCATCTCCAAAGCTGACTTTTCCACCTCTCTTAGGATCAAATGTGATGAATGCTTTTTCATCACCTGTCATATGCCTTGAGCACCCACTGTCAATGTACCACAGCTTTGACATTGATGGAGCACTCAGAGCCACCTCGGAATCATATGTAGCTTCAAGAGCTGCGGAAGTTTCTCCTGTGACATCTTCAGAAGTTGGCTCATCAATAGCCATAAAACAAATCTGAGCTTGCTCTTCCTTTTCTTCAAGATTACTGCTGGTCTCAGAGTCTGACCAGGCAGCCAGCATAGCTTTCTTGAACTTTTTCTTATCTTTCTTCAGCTCCGGGCAGTTAGGCTTAAAGTGCCCCGGTTGCTGACATCCATAGCACACAATAGGCTTATTTGGATCTCTCTTGAACTTTTCACCAGAATTAGGAGTTTTCTTGTCAAAGCTCCTGAAAGGCTTCTTGTAGTTTCCACCTCTGCCTTTTCTAAAGGCCTTCTTGAACTTCCTGGTTAGCATAGCCAGTTCCTCATCTTCAGAGGATTCTTCAGAAGATTCTGCTTTCAGGACTACTCTTTTTCCTTCTGACCTTTCTCTTAGGTCATGATTCTTTAATGACATCTCATGGGTAATTAGAGACCCAATGAGCTCATCATACAAGTAATAGCTCAAATCCTGAACTTCTTCAATAGCAGTCTTCTTGGCTTGCCAAGACCTTGGTAAGCTTCTGACAATCTTCTTCACTCGATCAGATTCTTCAATGTCCTTTCCTAAACTCTTCAAGTCATTGACTATCTTGGTGAATCTAGAGTTCATGTCTGAAATAGATCCTTTCCTAAACTCTTCAAGTCATTCTCTCATGAGTTGGTTGACTTTAGATTGCTTCACTTTTCCTGTTCCTTCATATGTGACTTCTAGCTTGTTCCAAATATCCTGTGCAGTTTCACAAGATGAAACTTTGTTATATTCAGTAGTTGTAAGTGCACAATGCAACATATTTATTGCTGAAGCATTAGTTTGGAGTTTTTTCAGAATGTCATCTGTGTATTCTCTCTGAGGAATAACAACATTCCCTAAACCTTGTTCCATTCTGGTAGGAATGAAATCACCATCAGTGATAACATTCCAGGCGCTCATATTCTGAGCTTGGATGAAACACATCATCCTCTTTTTCCAGTAAGAGTAATTATCACCATTGAATAGTGGAGGTCTAGTTGTGGAAGAGCCCTCGGGGATAATAAAGTGAGAAGGGTTCTCAGGCTGGTGTCTACTAGCCATCTCTATTGATTCTGATAGGATCTTACACTTAGATTGTTAGATCTTTAGTAAATATACGAAGTGACCTTCGCTCTAATACCACTTGTTGGCCGTAACAAGAACAGAATCACCTAGAGGGGGGTGAATAGGTGTCAAAGTTGAAAACTGAAAATTTCTAAGTTTTTCGGGAAACTTAATTTTCAGAGTCAAATTTCCTCAGAGTCAGAAGCTAGCTTACAGAAGTTGCTTCTGAGGGAAATTCTGCCTAAACACAGTTAGACTATTTTCAGCAACAGAAGTTCTGATTGAAGAACTTCTGGACGGTCTTCTGAACAAAGACAATGATACTTTAGAGAAAATCTGTTTCAGCACTAAATATAAGCAAGTACACAGAGACAAAAATAACAAGTATAAGAGGGAGAAAGAAGTTCAGGAGATCCTGATTGAACAAATCGATTTATCCAAGTTCGCCACAGAAGTCCTGTGACTACGTCTTGTCCCCTGAGGTCGCAGCCTGCAGAGATTTTATAAATCCACTATTCAGAACTTTTATGGCAAGTTCAGAAGCTCCTTTACATCAACAGAACTTAAGCTAATTTCTCACTTAGTTCTGACTAGCCTAAAAAGAGTTAAAGGATTTCCACCAGAACAAACAATACTCTGTTTTCTGGATTTCTCACCCAACTCTAATCTCAACTAGATTTCTCTCTTTAAATCTAACTGAAGATCACAAACGATCTCAGTTTACAAGATTCCTATTATGAACTTGTTTTTCTTCACTCTCTCACTTTACTAAGACTATGTTAAGAAAGATTGAGAATGGAAGGTGTTGCTCTGTTTTCTCTTGTTAAAACAGTGCGTTGAGATTTTGCTCGATGATCGCGCGTAGTTGATGCATTGGAGCTTGGCTACTATTTATAGTGAATGAGGATGACCGTTGGGAAAATTTGAATCTTCAACAGAGATGACATCAGTTGTTGTAGCCGTTAATTTGTCAAGTCTTCAAACGGTCTTCAAACACTTTGATTCCGTTGTCCTTGTTCTTTAACCAAATCCGGTAAGTGATTTGAAATTGAAGATAAGGTTGACTGGAAACATTCGTCAATAAGATCAACAAAGGGTAGACAAGGAAATTCTGGTTTCACTTTGAGTAGACATGCGCGCTCCATCAAAACAGCTTTTTGAACTTTTGGCGCCTTGCATTAAATGCACTTGTCAGAGCAATAAATGCTTATCCAGAACCCGTGACTAAGCTTCCGATCAAATTGGTAAAAAAGCTTCTGATTGTAAAGGACCTCTGAGGAGAGCTTTAAAAAAGGACCAAAATTTCGCTCTGAAGTTATCTCGTTCCTGGAACTTGCGTAGGAAGTCATAATTGGATGACAACCCAGCAAAACAGGAAGTGGTGGAGGAGGTGGTTAAGGGATCACACACAGGAGGTGTATGTCCAGAAGTTGAACGAGGAGGGATAGATGTGTTTGTGGAAGGAATTGAATGTGTGGATGTGGAAGATAGGGTAGGCAAATGGTTGGTAAAGTGGATGGTAGTGAAAAGGAGGGAGCAGTAAATCCAATTGATGGAATTACAGAAGAAGATGAAAGTGAGGAAGAAGTAGAAGTAGAAATGGAATCTGTGAAAATGGGTCTAGAGGACAGATTCACTTCTGAATAGGATCTAGAAGGAAGAGTAGTTGGAGGAGGTACAACCTCAGAAGTTGAAGTTGTAAGGGAGATGGAAGTATGAGATTCACTCACTTCTGTGACAGAAGGTAGTGAGGGAGATGGATGAGGAGTATGAGTGGGAGATGAGATAACCTGGTCAGAGGAGTTCGGATCAAACATAGAAATGGGCTCAGCAAAGACATGAGCCATTCTGATCAGTGTTTCAGAGGCATCCCTATCACCAGGGTTTCTTCCTTGGCCCAGAAGAATGTTGTCAATAAAGTTCTCATTATCAACATTCTCCACAAACTGTTGTGCATCCTGAAGAACCTCATCAGCATCTTGTTCACTCTCCTCTGATAGCTCTTCAACAAGAGGAGCATCAACATCCTCTTCAGCAGACATCTCCATCATGTCTTCGTCATCAACACCTTCCTGTTCCTCAGCAACAGGATCCTCTAACTCAGCACTAGAAGCAACATAGAAGTCCTTTTTCCTCAGAGACCTTCTTTTTGCTACTGCCTTCTTTCCGATCCGAGTGGAGAGAGAGATATTCTCAAGTTTCTCTCCTTCTTCTGAAGCCTCAACATCCTTTGAGAACTCCACATTTTCAAGTTCAGCAGCACATGCAATAATTCTTGCATCGGCCTTAGCCTTTGCAGCAATTTCTCTCTCAGCTGCTAACTTATCTTCTGCTTCCTTCTTCTTTCTTTTCTCATCAGCAAGAGACACAACTCTTGCAACCTTTTCAGCTTCAGCAGCCTTCTCTCTTTCAGCAAGGCGTGCGTCCTCAGCATCCTGAACTTCCTTCTCAGAAACATCCTTAGGTTTCTCAGCAACGATCTTGCCAGAAGGTTCAACACTGATTGTTGTTTGAACCATAGTGGGAAGAGGTTCTGAGACAACCACCTTCTCAACAGTTAGGACCAACTTACTTGATCCTTTCTTTCCTTTGCCCTTTCTGGCAGCTTTCTTACCTTTCTGAACAGTGTCATCCACAATCTCCTTCTGAGCAATACTCACAGAGGAGCCCTTCTCATTCTTCTTTGGAGTCATACCAAAGTTAAGGTTCCTGAAGGTATGCATCTTCAGAACCGTACTCCTGCTTGTTACACCAGCTCCTGACACATCTACAAAGGCAGCTTCAAACAGCCTCGTCAGAAGGGAACCATAAGCCAGGGCACTTACAGTAGTAACATTCTTCATCTGCCTTATCAGCATGGCAGGGAGATTGATTTTCTTCTGATTGACCAGATGCCACATAAACACTCTTTCCCGATGTGAAACACCATTAACTCCTCCAGCCTTTGGAAGAAACACATTTGTTGTTAGATAATGTGCCCAGCTCTGGTGCTGAGTGAGCCAAGTGGCATAAGTTTCCTTGGCACTAAGATCTGGTCTGGCCCAATTTACTTCTGAGAACCCATCTGCTGAACCATCATCACAAATGATGATTCCTTCATCATCAATACCAATTGCTTGAGAAATGGAAGCCCTGCTGACCTCAATCTCAACTTCTCCGACTTCCGAGTGTATAACATCCTCCTCATTAGAAATGAAATGGAGGTTCTGATAGAATTCGATGACTAACTTAGGGTAGATGAATTCATCGAGAGAAACGAATGAATTCCAGTTTTGAGCACTTAGCCATTTGGAGATAGGTTCAGTGGATTTTACTTCGTCATCTAGGAACCTAGAAGTGAATACCCTAGATTCGCTAACTTTCTTCTTAGATTCAGTGGTAAAGATGTGGGTGACAGTGATTTCTTGAGCCATTGTAGGAAATAGGAAATTAGGTTAAGAGATTTTGAGAGGAAGAAAATACAGAGAATCTATGGAAATTCTAATAGCAGTGAAAATGAAAGTAAAAACTTCTAAGTATGGAAAACCCCTATTTATACCAAAACAAATAAATCGTTCCAATTCAAAAAGTAAATACACACCGTTTAAAAGGGAACAGATAACCGTTAACCACAGAACAGCGCCGTAAAATGCAGTAGATAACGCATGCTTGAATGTCAAATCATGATTAAATTTAATTAACACTTTAATTATCTTAAACGATAAATCACTTAAGATAAACAGATATAATTAAACTAAATTACTGAAGTGGATAAGTCATACCAATGCCTTCTCGTAAGTTGCTGAAAGAATTACCAGCCAGAGGCTTAGTAAACATGTCAGCAAGATTCTCTTCAGAGGGAACATGAGTAATGATAATATCCTTCTTCAGAACATGATCTCTCAGAAAGTGATGCCTAATATGAACATGCTTCATCTTGCTGTGCTGAATAGGATTCTTTGAAAGATCAATTGCACTCTTGTTATCACAGTAGATTGTAATTGTTCCAGGGATGACTCCATAGTCAGCAATTTGTTGCTTAGTCCAGAGCATCTGAGAAACACAACTTCCAGCAGCAACATACTCAGCTTCAGCAGTTGAGAGAGCCACAGAAGTCTGCTTCTTGCTATGCCAGGAGACTAGGCACTCCCCCAGAAAATGACAACCACCAGAAGTGCTGACCCTTTTCAATTTATCTCTACCATAGTCAGAGTCTGTGTATCCTATAGGAGTGAAATCAGAACTACATGGATACCACAAACCAGCTTCTGGTGTGCCTTTAAGATATCTGAGAATTCTTTTGACAGCAATATCATGAATCTCTCTAGGTTTAGACTGATATCTAGCACAAAAACAAACAGCAAAATGTATATCTGGCCTGATGGCTGTTAGGTATAAAAGAGAACCAATCATACCTCTGTAGGTTTTTATATCTACAGGTTTACCAGCTTTCTCTTCATCATCAATGTCTTTGCTGACATCCATTGGGATATCAACAACATTAGAGTCCATCATGCCAAATTTCTTCAGCACTTCTCTAGTGTACTTGGCTTGATTGATAAACACACCATCATTACTTTGCTTGATCTGAAGTCCTAAGAAGAAGGTTAATTCTCCCATCATAGACATTTCAAACTCAGCCTTCATGTTGTCATTGAACTCTCTACACAAAGATTCATTAGTAGCACCAAATATAATATCATCAACATATACCTGAGCTATAAGGATATCCTTGTTCTTCTTCAGAGTGAACAGAGTTGTATCAACACAGCCTCTGACAAATCCCTTAGACAGAAGGAACTTAGTCAGTCTCTCATACCAAGCTCTGGGAGCTTGTTTCAGTCCATACAATGCTTTCTTCAGCTTGTACACATGATCAGGAAACTTAGGATCTTCAAAACCAGGAGGTTGAGATACATAAACTTCTTCATCAATGTAACCATTCAAGAATGCACTTTTCACATCCATTTGAAAGAGCTTAAAACCTTTGTATGATGCAAAAGCACATAAGATTCTAATGGCTTCTAATCTTGCAACAGGAGCAAAAGTTTCACCATAATCTATGCCTTCTTGCTGACTGTAACCCTAAACAAAAAGTCTTGCCTTGTTCCTCACAACATTCCAAATTCAGCAAGCTTGTTCTTCAGAACCCATCTAGTTCCAACAACCTTTATGTTGTTAGGTCTGGGAACCAAAGTCCAAACTTCTGACCTTTTGAACTGGTCAAGTTCTTCTTGCATTGCCATTAACCAGGAATCATCATCTGCAGCTTCATAGAAGTCCTTGGGTTCCAAAAGTGATACAAAAGCCACATTCCCCATGTATCTTCTGAGCTGAGCTCTGGTCATGACAGGATTATGAACAGAGTCAATTATGTTCTCTAAGGAATGATTCCTATGAGCTCTAACTTCTCTTGGTACATCCAATGAGTCTTCTGAAACTTGTTCATCATTTGTTGAATCATATATAGGAGCATCTTCTGGAAGGAAGTTGACTTCTGGAGTAGGATTCTCTTCTTGAGCTTGTTCAGCAACAGGAGGAACCACTTCAGCAGCTCTGGGAGAAACATCTTCTTCTACAACAGGAGATGTCACTACATGAGCTTGAAATACATCTTCATCAGGAGCTCTACTATCTGCAGGGTTAGTCTCATCAAACTGTACATGAACAGATTCATCTAAAGTTTGAGTCCTCTTATTAAAAACCCTATATGCTTTACTATGTGTTGAGTAACCAAGAAAAATGGCCTCATCTGCCTTTGAATCAAACTTTGAAAGATATTCTTTTGTATTCAAAACATAACACTTACAACCAAAGGTTCTGAAATAACCTATTTTAGGCTTTCGACCTTTCCAGAGTTCATAAGGGGTCTTGTTCAGAATGCTTCTGATTAGCACTCTATTCAGAACATAGCAAGCTGTGTTGACAGCTTCTCCCCAAAAATACTTTGGAAGCCTTCTTTCATTGATCATAGTTCTGGCAATTTCAACCAGAGTCCTATTCTTCCTTTCAACTACCCCATTTTGTTGAGGAGTTCTGGGAGCAGAAAAGTCATGATCAATTCCCTTGGTTTCACAGAATTCTTCAAACCTAAAGTTTTTGAATTCTCCACCATTATCACTTCTGATATGAACAACCTTTTCATTCCTTTCATTCTCAAGTTTCTTTATCAGAACTGAGAAACATCCAAGTGACTCATCTTTGCTAGACAGCAAGATGACCCAAGTGAATCTTGAATAGTCATCTACTATGACAAAGGCATACTTCTTTCCACCCATGCTCATTGGTTGAACAGGGCCAAAAAGGTCCATATGAAGTAATTCTAAAGGTCTTTTAGTTGAAATGACTTTCTTAGTTTTAAAAGAGCTTCTGGATTGTTTACCAGATTGGCAAGCATTGCATAAATGGTTCTTTTTAAAACTAATTTCAGGCAGACCCTCAACCAATTGATTTCTAGCTACTTTGGCCAGAAGGTCCATGCTAACATGAGCAAGTCTTCTATGCCAGAGCCATGAGGTATCCTCTTTGGACATCAAGCATATATTTTTGCAAAGATTCTCAAGATTCAGCATGAAAACATTTTCAACTCTAGGAGCAGTTAGAATAACTTCCCTTGACTTACTGTCCAAGATTTTACATCCAGAGGAACTGAAGACAACATCTCTACCTTTATCACACAGTTGTGCAACACTCAGGAGATTGAACTTCAAGCCTCTGACTAGGGAGACATCTTCGATCGGAGGATTAGTTCCTATGGATCCAGAACCAAGTATCCTTCCTTTCTGAGCATCTCCAAAGCTGACTTTTCCACCTCTTTTAGGATCAAATGTGATGAATGCTTTTTCATCACCTGTCATATGCCTTGAGCACCCACTGTCAATGTCCCACAGCTTTGACATTGATGGAGCACTCAGAGCCACCTGCAACACAATCAATTAGTGACATGTACCCAATCCTTGTTGGGTCCTTCATTGTTAGATTTCTCTTCAGCAGGTTTTAATGATATCTCAGATTGCAAGAGGTTTTTAATATGGTACTTGCAATCCTTCAACCAATGACCATCACTCTTGCAAAGCTTGCAAAAGGGGGGGTTCTTGGATCTTTCCCTTTGCTTCTTGGGAGATTTCTTCTTCTTCTGAGAAGGACCAACATCTTCAGAGGCTATAACAACACTCTCAGAGGTACCAACATCAGGAGGAGAAGCTATCTCTTTCAGAAGAGAGGGAGTGACAGGTTTCTTCTTCTTCTGGGGTTTATCACTTCCCAGAGGCAGCGTTTCCTTGCCTTTGGCTTTAGGGCCATCAGCAGGAGTGCTGAACTGTTTACACAGCTTTTCTTCCAACACTTTCATGTAAGAATAAACTTGAGTAAACCTAAGAAACTTGTCAGCCTCACTCTTGTCCAATTTCCTTTTTAGGTACTTGAACATACTATAGAGTTCTTCAAGAGAATCAAAGATATCTAGTTCATGAGAATTGTTTACCTCAGAATCATATGTAGCTTCAGGAGGTGCGGAAGTTTCTCCTGTGACATCTTCAGAAGTTGGCTCATCAATAGCCATAAAACAAATCTGAGCTTGCTCTTCCTTTTCTTCAGGATCACTGCTGGTCTCAGAGTCTGACCAGGCAGCCAGCATAGCTTTCTTGAACTTTTTCTTATCTTTCTTCAGCTCCGGGCAGTTAGGCTTAATGTGCCCCGGTTGCTGACATCCATAGCACACAATAGGCTTGTTTGGATCTCTCTTGAACTTTTCACCAGAATCAGGAGTTTTCTTGTCAAAGCTCCTGAACGGCTTCTTGTAGTTTCCACCTCTGCCTTTTCTAAAGGCCTTCTTGAACTTCCTGGTCAGCATAGCCAGTTCCTCATCTTCAGAGGATTCTTCAGAAGATTCTGCTTTCAGGACTACTCTTTTTCCTTCTGACCTTTCTCTTAGGTCATGATTCTTTAATGACATCTCATGAGTAATTAGAGACCCAATGAGCTCATCATACAAGTAATAGCTCAAATCCTGAACTTCTTCAATAGCAGTCTTCTTGGCTTGCCAAGACCTTGGTAAGCTTCTGACAATCTTCTTCACTCGATCAGATTCTTCAATGTCTTTTCCAAAACTCTTTAAGTCATTGACTATCTTGGTGAATCTAGAGTTCATATCTGAAATAGATTCTTTATCAAGCATTTCAAATAACTCATATTCTCTCATGAGTTAGTTGACTTTTGATTGCTTCACCTTTCCAGTACCTTCATATGTGACTTCCAGCTTGTTCCAAATGTCCTGTGCAGTTTCACAAGAAGAAACTTTGTTATATTCAGTAGCTGTAAGTGCACAATAAAACATATTTATTGCTGAAGCATTAGTTTGGAGTTTTTTCAGAATGTCATCTGTGTATTCTCTCTGAGGAATAACAACATTCCCTAAACCTGGTTCCATTCTGGTGGGAATGAAATCACCATCAGTGATGACATACCAAGCACTCATGTTCTGAGCTTGGATGAAGTACATCATCCTTTTCTTCCAGTATGAGTAGTTGTTGCCATTAAATAATGGAGGTCTAGTAGTGGAAGAACCTTCTGGAACTATGAAGTGAGAAGAATTCTCAGGCTGGTGTCTACTAGCCATCTCTATTGATTATGATAGGATCTTACACTTAGATTGTTAGATCTTTAGTAAATATGCGAAGTGACCTTCGCTCTGATACCACTTGTTGGCCCTAACAAGAACAGAATCACCTAGAGGGGGGTGAATAGGTGTCAAAGTTGAAAACTGAAAATTTCTCAAGTTTTTCGGGAAACTTAATTTTCAGAGTCAAATTTCCTCAGAGTCAGAAGCAAGCTTACAGAAGTTTCTTCTGAGGGAATTTCTGCCTAAACACAATTAGACTGTTTTCAGCAACAGAAGTTCTGATTTGACAACTTCTGGACAGTCTTCTGAACAAAGACAATGATACTTAGAGAAAATCTGTTTCAGCACTAAATATAAGCAAGTACACAGAAGCAAAAATAACAAGTATAAGAGGGAGAAAGAAGTTCAGGAGATCCTGATTGAACAATTCGATTTATCCAAGTTCGCCACAGAAGTCCTGTGACTACGTCTTGTCCCCTGAGGTCGCAGCCTACAGAGATTTTATAAATCCACTATTCAGAACTTTTCTGGCAAGTTCAGAAGCTCCTTTACATCAACAGAACTTAAGCTAATTTCTCACTTAGTTCTGACTAGCCTAAAAAGAGTTAAAGGATTTCCACCAGAACAACAACAACTCTGTTTTCTGGATTTCTCACCCAACTCTAATCTCAACTAGATTTCTCTCTTTAAATCTAACTGAATATCACAAACGATATCAGTTTACAAGATTCCTATTATGAACTTGTTTTTCTTCACTCTCTTACTTGAACTTAAGCTATTCTAAGAAAGATAGAGAATGGAAAAAGGATGCTCTGTTTTCTCTTGTTAAAACAGTGCGTTGAGATTTTGCTCGATGATCGCGCGTAGTTGATGCATTGGAGCTTGGCTACTATTTATAGTGAATGAGGATGACCGTTGGGAAAATTTGAATCTTCAACAGAGATGACATCAGTTGTTGTAGCCGTTAATTTTTCAAGTCTTCAAACGGTCTTCAAACACTTTGATTTCGTTATCCTTTTTCTTTAACCAAATCCGGTAAGTGATTTGAAATTGAAGATAAGGTTGACTGGAAACATTCCTCAATAAGATCAACAAAGGGTAGACAAGGAAATTCTGGTTTCACTTTGAGTAGACACGCGCGCTCCATCAAAACAGCTTTTTGAACTTTTGGCGCCTTGCATTAAATGCACTTGTTAGAGCAATAAATGCTTATCCAGAACCCGTGACTAAGCTTCCGATCAAATTGGTAAAAAAGCTTCTGATTGTAAAGGACCTCTGAGGAGAGCTTTAACAGACTTTACAAGCTTCAGAGCGGACCATCCAGCTTCTGAAATTGAAACTCTGTCTTCAGCAATCAAGACTTTGAAGTTCTTTAGGCAATCAGGAGATTCTTCATTCAGCACCTGCTGAGTAACTTACACATAGACTAAGTAGAAGAAAAAATATTAGTCAACAATAAACTATATGTAAGAGAACATTAAGTTTTCATCTTCTGAAACGTTTGGACATAATCAAAACACATAGGGTTCATCAGTTCTCTTCTGACGAGGCTGTTTGAAGCAGCCTCTCTGGTCGTTTCGGGAGAAGGTGTAACCAGCAGGAGTACTGTTCTTAAGATGCATACCCTTAGGAATCTTTCCTTTGGTATGATTCCAAAGAAGAAGGAGAATGCTTCCTCTGTAAGCATTGCTCAAAAAGGAGATTGTCGAAGCTACTGTGCAGAAAGGAAAGAATGCTGCCAAAAAGGGCAAAGGAAAGAAAGGGTCAAGTAAGTTGGTCCTGACAGTAGAGAAGGTGGTTGTCTCAGAACCTCTTCCAGCTCTGGTTCAAACAACTATCAGTGTTTAACCTTCTGGCAAGATTGTTGCTGAGAAGCCAAGGGATGCTGCTGAGAAAGCAGCTCAGAAAGCTGAGGATGCACGTCTTGATGAAAGGGAAAAGGCTGCTGAGGCTGAGAAAATTGCAAGAGTTGTAGCTCTTGCTGATGTGAAAAGGAAGAAGAAGGAAGCTGAAGATAAGTTAGCAGCTGAGCGAGAAATTGCAGCAAAGGCTAAGGCTGATGCTAGAATTGCTGAATGCGCTGCTGAAGTTGGGAATGTTGAGTTCTCAGGAAATGTTGAGCCTACGGGAGAAGATGAGGACTCTGAAGATATTCCTCTCTCCAGACTCCCAAGGAAAAAGGTTGATGCAAATAGAAGGTCTCTGAACAAAAAGGACTTCTATATTGCTCCGAGTACTGAACTGGACGAATCAACTCCTGAAAAAGAGGACTTGGTTGATGACGAAGACATGATGGATATGTCTGCTGAAAATGATGCTGATGCTCCTATCATTGAAGAACTATCAGAAGATAGTGGTCAAGAGCTTGACACTATCATTAAGGACGCAATGAGGTTTGCTGAAAACATCAACACTGATGATTTTCTAGATAATGTTCTTCTGGGTCAAGGGAGAAACCCTGGTGATAGAGATGCTTCTGAAACGCTGTTCAGAATGCTCATGTGTTTGCTGAACCTATCTCCACGTTTGATCCAAATCTCTCTGATCAGGTTATCTCATCTCCCACTCATATTCATCATTCATCTCCCTTTCGTACTTCTCATCCATCCTCTCCTCGTACTCCTCATCCATCTCCTTCACTACCTTCTGTCACAGAAGTTAGTGATTCTCAAACTTCCATTCCTCCTACAACTTCAACCTCTGAAGTTGTACCTCCTAAAACTGCTCCTCCTTCTGGATCCTATTCAGAAGTGAATTTAGCTTATGGACCCATTTTCACAGATTCCATATCTACCTCCACTACTTCCTCTTTCTCTACTTCCTCTGTAATTCCATCAATTGGATTTACTGCTCCATCTTTCTCTCTACCATCCACATTACCATCCATTTCACCTACTCTCTCTTCCTCTTCCACACATACCATTCCTTCCACAACCACACATATCCCTCCTCCTTCAACTTCTGGACATGCACCTCTTGTGTGTGATCCCTTAACTACTTCTTCCTCTACCTCTTTCTTTGCTGGGTTGTCATCCGACTATGACTTCCTACGCAATATAATGAATCGAGATGATCTGGAGAGAAGATTTGGTGGTTTTGGTTTCATGGACAGAGCTTCTGGTATATCCGAAGCTGGTGGTGCCCCATCTGTTGAAGAGTTGAGAAGAATGAGTCAGAGTGGCTCTGATGAATTGCTGAATAGATTTGCTGGTTTAGAGCAACGGTCTTCTGCTGCTGACATGTATGCTCAGGGCATTGTGCTGCAAGAAATTCAATCCTTGAAAGCTCAGAACCTGCAGCTCATGACTATGCTTCAAGTGCAGAACCCTACTGTCTACACTCGCAATCTTTCTACACTCCATCTGGCTACGTATGATGAAATTTACAAGTTGAGAGAATTGGCTCTGACTCTTCCAACTCTCGAAAACATTGCTCTTGCTTCTTCTCTGAAAGTTAATGAAAATCTGGAGATTTTGACAGAAGAAGTTAAGGAAGTAAATGAGCATTATGAGGCTCATGAGAAGATTCTTCCAAGTAAGATTGATGATCTGCAAAGTACTGCTAATCATATTCTGAGAGAAGTGAAATCTTCTGCTAATGGATCATCATCTTAAGGGGCTGCTAAGATTATATATGACATCACTCCTGATCTCAACAATCGTCTATAGAGCATTGAGTCCGCTGTGACTTCTCAGAGCGCCCAGATTGCTGAGCTTATTGAACTTCTGAAAGTTAGGCACACTCAAGCACGAGAACAAGAGAAGGTTCTTCATAATTGCTATAGGTTTGTTCGCGGACAGACTTATATTCAGAATGAGCATCTCACTGCTGCTGTGTATGCTAACAATCGGTTGATCAAGCTCCTTGTGGAAGATGTTCAGAGACAGCGACCTATGTCTGGACAGACTTTTGATCATATGAAAACCATTGATGCTGATTTCAGAAGAAGAATGGATATGATCAACACTGTAAGGCCTACACCTCAGCAATATTAGACTGCTTTGAATGTTCAGCAGAAATTGGACTCTCAATGTGCTCTGGGTGTTCCTATTGGTTCTGGCCAAACGGGGGAAAAGTGTGCTCAGCAGGGTGGTCTCAAGTCTGAATTGAAGAGACAGAATGTTGATGAAAGTTCCAGTGGTGTTCCTCCTCCTCAGAAGAGATCTAGAAACTTATAATCATTTTAGGACTTAAGCTTCTTAGCTAGGTTCTGGGTTGGGTAGTCTTGTCTTAGGACTTTCCTTCTGATGATTATTTTGTTTGCTGTTTCTTCTGACTATTATATACACTGAACTTTTCTCATACATATTAATTGTCTCTGATTAAATTCTTACTGTTTATGTTTCTTTTTAACTTAGTAACTTTATCTTCACTAAAAATCTAACAACTTGATCTCAAGCCTATCTTAAGTTCATACAGATTGATGAAGTTCACCATTTACACTAAAATGGGGGAGTTAAGTTACTCAGAAGCTAAAACAAACATATGTATCAGGAAGTTAATCTCTAAACCTTGTGTTTTCTTAAGAAATGCTACCTTCTGACCACGGTTTGTCCATAACCAAAATGGGGGAGAATGATGAACCCTAAGTGTTTTGATTATGTCCAAACGTTTCAGAAGATAAAAATTAAAATTCTCTTACATACTGTTTAATGTTGACTAACAATTTTTGTTAAGTTTGTATGTAAGTTACTCAGCAGGTGCTGAATGAACAATTTCTGGATTGCTTAAGGTCTCAGAAGAAACGAAAGCTGAAGACAGTATTCCCTTCTTCAGAAGCTGGATGTTCCGCTCTGAAGATATCGAAGTTTGTTAAAGCTCTCCTCAGAGGACCATTGCAATCAGAAGTAAAATTCTACCAATTAGATCAGAAGCTTAGACAAATGGAATCAGCTATCAGAAGCTAAGTCACGGGTTTCGTTAAGCATTTATTGCTCTGACAAATGCATTTAATGCAAGGCGCCAAAAAGTTCAAAAAGCTGTTTTGAAGGAGCGCGCTTGTCTACTCAAAGCGAAACCAGAATTTCCTTGTCTACCCTTTGTTGATCCAATTGAAGAATGTTTCCAGTCAACCTTATCTTCAACTTCAAATCTCTTACCGGATTAAGTTAAAGAACAAGGTTAACGGAATCAAAGTGTTCGAAGACCATTTGAAGATTTGAAAAATTAACGGCTACAACAACTGATGTCATCTCCTTTGAAGATTCAAATTCACCAACGGTCATCCTCATTCACTATAAATAGTAGCCAAGCTCCACTGCATCATCGACGCGTGATTATCGAGCAAAATCTCAACGCACTGTTTGAACTAGAAAAACATAGCACACTTTTTCCATTCTCAATCTTTCTTAGCTTAGCCTTAGTTAAAGTGAGAGAGTGAAGAAAAACAAGTTCATAATAGGAATCTTGTAAACTGATATCGTTTGTGATATTCAGTTAGATTTAGAGAGAAATCTAGTTGAGATTAGAGTTGGGTGAGAAATCCAGAAAACAGAGTTGTTGTTGTTCTGGTGGAAATCCTTTAACTCTTTTTAGGCTAGTCAGAACTAAGTGAGAAATTAGCTTATGTTCTGATTGATGTAAAGGAGCTTCTGAACTTTCCATAAAAGTTCTGAATAGTAGATTTAAAATCTCTGGTGGCTGCGACCTCAGGGGACAAGACGTAGTCACAGGACTTCTGTGGCGAACTTGGATAAATCGACTTGTTCATCAGGATCTCCTGAACTTCTTTCTCCCTCTTATACTTGTTATTTGCTTCTGTGTGCTTGCTCATATTTATTGCTGAAACAGATTTACTCCTAATATCATTGTCTTTGTTCAGAAGACCGTCCAGAAGTTCTCAAACTCTGAACTTCTGTTGTTGAAAGCAGTCTAACTGTGTTTAGGCAGAATTTCCCTCAGAAGCTGCTTCTGTAAGCTTGCCTCTGACTCTGAGGAAATTTGACTCTGAAAATTAAGTTTCTTTAAAAACTTAGAATTTTTCAGTTTTCAACTTAGACACCTATTCACCCCCATCTAGGTGATTCTGTTCTTGTTAGGCCAACAAGAGCTCCTCTGCAACATTTTCCTACAATCAGTAATTAAGGACACCTCCTCTCCATTATTCAAAATAAAATAGGACGCATTTTAGTTTCTTGAGTTTACATTATTATACTCACCAAACAATGACTTAGTGGTTATTATGTTTCAAAAATAAGTGTGAGATTATGTGTTCGAATTCGAAGATAAACTCAAACAAAAAAAATGACCTTTACATTGAAATGCAAAAAATACCTTCAATTTAAGTCTTGAAAATCAATGGTACCATTCCCATCAAAATTGACTTCACTTATCATGTCTCGAACTTCTTCTTTAGTAGGATGTCCATCAAATGATCTTATAACAGTTGCTAATTCTTCCATTGAAATCAATCCTGAATTGCAATTACATTACATATTATTATTATATCAGAAATTAATCAATGAATTAGTTAACTAATTAATATAGAATTAATGAAATACCATCTGAAGAAATTGTAGGGGAAATGGATGGTAGTGTGGATGGTAGTGAGAAAGATGGAGCAGTAAATCCAATTGATGGAATTACAGAGGAAGTAGATTGGGAGGAGGTAGTGGAAGTAGATATGGAATCTGTGAAAATGGGTCCAGAATTTAAATTCACTTCTGAAAAGGATCCAGAAGGAGGAGCAGATTTAGGAGGGACAACTTCAGAGGTTGAAGTTGTAGGAGGAATGGAAGTTTGAGAATCACTAACTTCTGTGACAGAAGGTAGTGAATGAGATGGATGAGGAGTATGAGGTGAGGATGGATGAGAAGTACGAAGGGGAGATGAGATAACATGTTCAGAGTTTGGATCAAACATAGAGATTGGTTCAGCAAACACATGAGCCATTCTGATCAGTGTTTCAGAAGCATCCCTATCACCAGGGTTTCTACCTTGACCCAGAAAAATGTTGTCAATGAAACTATCATCATCAGCATTCTCACAGAATTGTTGTGCTTCCTTAAGAACCACATCAGCTTCTGGTTCACTGTCCTCTGACAGCTCTTCAATTACAGGAGCAGCAACATCCTCTTCAACATACATATCCATCATGTCTTCATCATCAACCAAGTCCTCTTTTTCAGGAGTTGATTCATCCAGTTCAGTACTCGGAGCAATATAGAAGTCCTTTTTGTTCAGAGACCTTCTACTTGCTGATATCTTCTTCCTGGGGAGTCTGGAGAGAGGAATATCTTCATAATCCTCTTCTTCTTCCGTAGCCTCAACATTTCCTGAGAACGCTACATTCCCAACTTCAGCAGGGCATTCAGCAATTCTAGCATCAGCCTTAGCCTTTGCTGCAATTTCTCGCTCAGCTGCTATTTCTCAGAAGCATCCTTTGGCTTCTCAGCAACGATTTTCCCAGAAGGTTCAACACTGATTGTTGTTTGAACCATAGTAGGAAGAGGTTCTGAGACAACCACCTTTTCTACAGTGAGGACCACTTTACTTGATCCTTTCTTTCCTTTACCCTTCATGGCAACATTCTTGCCTTTCTTCACAGTTGCTTCAACAATCTCCTTCTGAGCAATGCTTACAGAGGAAGCATTCTCTTTCTTCTTCGGTAACATGTCAAAGGAGAGATGCCTCAGAGTTTGCATCTTGATGACAGAACTCTTGCTGGTTACACCATCTCCTGGAATTACCACAGAGGCTGCCTCAAACAGCCTTGTCAGAAGAGAACCATAAGCAAGCGCACTAACAACCGTAACATTCTTCATCTGCCTTATCAGCATGGCAGGAAGATTGATCTTCTTCTGATTCATCAAGTGCCACATAAACACCCTTTCCCGATTGGAAACACCATTAACCCCTCCAGCCTTCGGAAGGAACACGTTTGTAGTCAAGTAGTATGCCCACCTCTGGTGCTGAGAGAGCCAAGTGGCATAGGTTTCCTTGGCACTCAGAACAGGTCTAGCCCAGTTAACATCATTAAAGCCTTCAGCGGAACCATCATCTCCAATGATGATTCCCTCGTCATCAATACCAATACCTTGAGAAATAGAAGCCCTGCTGACCTCAATCTCAACTTCTCCAACTTCCGAGTGAATAACATCCTCCTCATTAGAAAAGAAATGGAAATTCTGATAGAACTCAGTGACTAATTTTGGATAGATGAACTCATCCAAGGAGACGAACGAGTTCCAGTTTTGAGCACTTAGCCATTTAGAGATGGGTTTAGTGGATTTGACTTCGTCATCTAGGAACCTAGAAGTGAAAACCCTAGATTCGCTAACTTTCTCCTTATTTTCGGTATCAAAGATGTGAGTGACAGTGATTTCAATGGGATGATTTTGAGCCATTGAAGGATTTTTGAAGAAATTAGGTTAAGTGTTTGAGAGAAAGAAAGACATAGAGAGTTGGCTATGGAAAATCTAAATTCAACGAAAATGAGAGTGAAAGTTTTCTAAGTATGGAATACCCTTATTTATACCCAAAAACGCAACTGTTCCAATTCAAAAAGTAAATAAACACCGTTTAAAAGGGAGCAGATAACTGTTAAACACCAGAACAGCGCCGTAAAAAGCAATAAATGTACGCATGCTTAAATCAAATCATGATTAGACTTAATCATACTTAATTATCTTAAACGATTAACACTTAAGATAGAAAGAGATATAATTAAACTAAATTACTGAAGTGGATAAGTCATACCAATGCCTTCTCGCAAGCTGCTGAAAGGATTACCAGCCAGAGGCTTAGTAAACATGTCAGCAAGGTTGTCTTCAGAGGGAACATGAGAAATGATGATATCCTTCTTCAGAACATGATCTCTCAGAAAGTGATGCCTAATATGAACATGCTTCATCCTGTTGTGCTGAATAGGATTCTTTGAAAGATCAATTGCACTCTTATTATCACAGTAGATTGTCATTGTTCCAGGAATGACTCCATAGTCAGCAATTCCTGAGCTTCTTTCTCAGAAGCATCAATTGCACTCTTATTATCACAGTTGAAAACTGAAATTTTCTATGTTTTTCAGAAAACTTAAATTTCAGAGCCAAATTTCCTCAGAGTCAGAGGCAAGCTTACAGAAGCAGCTTCTGAGGGAAATTCTGCCTAAACACAGTTAGACTGTTTTCAGCAACAGAAGTTCTCAGTTTAAGAACTTCTGGACAGTCTTCAAAACAAAGACAATGATAAAAACAGACAATCTGTTTCAGCACTAAATATAAGCAAGCACACAGAAGCAAAAGTAACAAGTATAAGAGGGAGAAGGAGGTTTAGGAGATTCTGATGAACACGTCGATTTATACAAGTTCGCCACAGAAGTTCTGTGACTACGTCTTGTCCCCTGAGGTCGCAACCACCAGAGATTTTAAATCTACTATTCAGAACTTCTATGGCAAGTTCAGAAGCTCCTTTACATCAACAGAACATAAGCTAATTTCTCACTTAGTTCTGACTAACCTAAAAAGAGTTAAAGGATTTCCACAAACAACTCTGTTTTCTGGATTTCTCACCCAACTCTAATCTCAACTAGTTTTCTCTCTAAATCTAACTGAATATCACAAACTATATCAGTTTACAAGATTCCTATTATGAACTTGTTTTTCTTCACTCTCTCACTTTAACTAAGACTAAGCTAAGAAAGATTGAGAATGGAAAAAGGGGTTGCTCTGTTTTTCTTGTTCAAACAGTGCGTTGTTGATGTAGTGGAGCTTGGCTACTATTTATAGTGAATGAGGATGACCGTTGGTGAATTTGAATCTTCAAAGGAGATGACATCAGTTGTTGTAGGCGTTAATTTGTCAAGTCTTCAAACGATCTTCAAACACTTTGATTCCGTTAACCTTGTTCTTTAACTAAATCCGGTAAGAGATTTGAAGTTGAAGATAAGGTTGACTAGAAACATTCTTCAATTGGATCAACAAAGGGTAGACAAGGAAATTATGGTTTCGCTTTGAGTAGACAAGCGCACTCCTTCAAAACAGCTTTTTGAACTTTTGGCGCCTTGCATTAAATGCAAGTGTCAGAGCAATAAATGCTCGGCAGAACCCGTGACTTAGCTTCTGAAAGCTAATTCCAATTGTCTAGACTTCTTATCGAATTGGTAAAACTTCTGATTGCAAAGAACCTCTGAGAAGAGCTTTAACAGACTTCATAAGATCGGAGCGGAGTATCCAGCTTCTGATCATTGAAACACTGTCTTCAGCTTTCGGAACTTCTGAGTCTTTCAGGCAATCCAGAAATATTTCATTCAGCACCTGCTGAGTAACTTACATACAATGCTTAAACAAAAATTGTTAGTCAACATTAAACCGTATGTAAGAGAATCTTAATTTTCATCTTCTGAAACGTTTGGACATAATCAAAACACTTAGGGTTCATCAGTGTGCATCATATAAAAACTCAATCGTCTAAAGTTTATTATAATTCTAAAATATAAATTCATGAACATACAATAAAATTAAATGATAATACTTTTTGATTAACTATATATAGTAAACGATAAAATAATACACTACAAACACATACAATATCAACTATAATTCTTGAATTATTACTTTACATATTACTTGAACCTTTAAGGAATTTCTAATTTTTTATTATCTTATGCTTTTAGCGAGAATATTACTTTACAACATTGGCCCAAGTTGGGACTAACGAAATTTATTACTTAAACAAGGTTATTATTTATCGGATATTACTTAATCAAGGTTTAACTGTAACTACAATCATAATATCACTACTACTAATATAAACCTTTTACTCACATTTTCAGTTTTAGTCTGATAAAATATGGTATATTTTTATTTCCGAAGCGGAGCAAGAGTATCTTCTAGTTATATTAATTTAGACAATCAATTTCAAAGTCCACACATCTAACCATCAGAAACCATGTCCCTTTAAAATAAAAGGTTACATGATGTCCCAATATAGCGAAACAACATTCAGTAAAAAACTGACATACATAAAATGTCGAAATGTAAATTCTTCCACAGATGTACATTAGGGTTTTTCTATGGTTACTTTGTTATTAACAAAGTAACCATTACTTTGTCCACTATCACCATTAGATGAGGGTAGTGGATTTTAATCCAATGGTGAGTAAAACTAAGTAATGGTTACTTCAAAGTAACCATTACTTTGTCCACTATCACATAATTGATTTATCTTAACCATAATAACCCTACGATACAACTCTTCAACAGACTTGAAACCTTGACACTTTTTGGGTGCCCTAATTTTTAATACTTGGCATAACTCAAAATAGCATTGCTGTATAAAACCAATTTTACCTTTCCTTGATGAGTGAACATCAATCTAAGTTTCTTAAAATAGAAAATAAAAAAATATAAAGGAAAGCATTAAATAGCAATGCAACAAATATGTTAATGGCGAGGGAAATGGAGTAGAATCAAAATCAATGTATATAAACTAACTGATCATAAGTGTACGTGTTTATTCTTCAATTCACCGGAAACATCTATCGTTCACCGCCGACCACCGATGTTGTGGCTGCCTGACGTCGTGTCTGCACCATGGAGAGTCCGCCGCTGCTGTCAACTCCACCACCACCATAACATCGCCGTTGAAATTCCAGAAACCCAATCAAACCGACGCCATTCTCCGCCAATCTATCTATCTCTTGCCGCCGTTTAAGGAGAAGAGAAGAGGAGTAGAGACCGGTGAAAAGAGGTGTCGGAAAAAATGGGAAGAAGAGGGGAGGACGGCCGGTTTCGCCATCAGTGTAAGAAGAAGATGAAGATTGCGTTTGTGAGCCAGATAAAAAGAAGATGAAGAGGGCTTTTTGTGAGACTTTTTAGTTGGAATTTTAATTATAAAATTGTCATTGTCATAGCATAAAAAGTTGTTACACTGAAATGGGTTACTTTGAATACACTCAAAAATTTATCACTTGATCCTCCCCATATAGAATATATTCAATATTTAATTACCAATTTTGTTTTTGTATATTTCATATTCGATAAAATGAGACGTTAAGAAGTTAAACTCTTAGAGTTTAACAGTTTATTGTGTATTTATGGTATTGTTATGTAATAGGATTGAACGAAATCATTTAAGAGAAATCAAGTGAAATTGTACGAAATTGAGTAAATTCTAAGTAAAAGTGACAAAAAAATGACTAAGGTTAGGATTAATGGTGTAGGATTTTAGAGTTAAAAGGTTATTTATAGTATTGTTAAATCCATTAGAATTGAAGGAAACTCTTTCACGAGAATTACTTGAAATTGATTAGAGTATGAGTGAGAGTGAGACCAAAATTGACTAAGGGTTAGGGTTAGGGTTAGGGTTAGGGTTAGGCTTATGGATGAGGGTTAGGGTTAGGGTCAAGGTCAGAGTGAGATAGACCAAAATTTATTAATGGTGTAAAACTCAATGTTAATGACTTGAAAATGAAAACTTTAAAAAATTAAAGTTACTCTGTAGCAAGTTTACCGTCAAACCACATTATCATTTTTCAAAAATCACAGGTTTTGGAACTTTCTCTCTCTTAGCATTGCCTTTCTCTCCCATATCCTACAATATCTAAATGATCTCAAATTACAAAAATAGACGAATATAAATTTTTTTAGAATATTTGTAATTGTTGGACTATGTTTTTTTAGAAGTCGTCAATGATCATTATATGGTATCAATTTAAAACGTTCTTATTTTTTAACTTACCTTTTTATGTTTTTAATTTTATTTACCATGTAGTTGTAATATTAATATGCAATTTTATTGAAGTATAAATGTTTTAATTTTCATTATACTTAATTATAACTTTAATTGAATTTCTTCCGACGGTTGCCAGCAAGAACTGATTGCATGTTGTAAAACAAAAAGGCGAGTTTATCTGCGATTCTGCTTATGTCTCTAGTAGGCAAACAAGATAGGTAATGGAGTTTGTTTTCTATATTTATCAGCAGTTGTTGGGTCTCTGCTATGTGTAACCTTCCTCTGAAGGTAGTAGATTTTGTGGATTTTCAGGTCATTTTATGTTATTTCATAGAATTCTGTTTTGAGTTTTTGAGTTCATGGTAATCAATCTGCTCTCAGTTGTAATTTTGTAGGTTGTTATTGGAATTTAACATTTTCTGATCCATACATAATTACATGTATTGTGGATATGCCCTTTTCCGACTATTCGGATAGAAATAGGCTAGCTCTAAGTTTATATATACTTTATTAGTGATGGTTGAAGGTTTTAATCTTGATGAGATTTTGGTTAATTAATCTTGGATATGGGCCTAACTCATCCGCAAAAGGCACCTTAAAGGGAGAGGATTGCCACACACTTATAAATGCTTCATAGCTCATATATCTAGCCAATGTGGGATACTTAACACACCCCCTCACGTCCAGGAATATACAACTGGAGCGTGAAGTTTGCAAGAACATACATCTGCGGGTGGCGCCAACAATGGGCTCTCCAACATTGGACTAGTTGGCTCTGATACCATCTTAGATATGGGCCTAACTCATCCCCAAAAGGCACCTTAAAGGGAGAAGATTGCCACACACTTATAAATGCTTCATAGCTCACATATCTAGCCAATGTGGGATACTTAACAATTAACATAAAAACTAGCTTGATAGAGCTTCGATCATTGGAACTGAAAAAGCTGCAGCTTTTGGCCTGATTAGATACCGACAACAAGAACTATACTGTCGTCATTTGTTGATTTTATTCTCCATCTTGCTTGAGCATGTTCTATAGTAGGCGTGTCACGTTCCGGTTTCAAATTTTCGAGGTTAATGGCAAAATGTGCTATGTTTCATACTTTTACATACGACATAAATGTTACAAGAATGACTAAAACATGTTTATTTGGATGTTTCTTTAAGTCGTGCCATGTTTAGATGCTAGTTACTAGTTCTATTGCATTTTATTACGAGATTTCTTTGATATTCTCATGATTTCCTTGTGAATAGTTTGTTGTGATTAAAGTAGAGCTTATGTAGAGGAGTTTTGAACCTTAAACCTAATTCAGAATATTTTATAAATTTTTAATTTTTTTAATCGTACTCTCCATATTTATTTTTCAGTTTTAGCAAAATTCAATTCAATTCAGTTCAGTTCAGTTCAGAAACATTCAGTTCAGCATAGTTCAGTTCAGTTCAGAAACATTCAGTTCAGTTTAGTTCAGCATAGTTCAGTTCAGTTCAGCATAGTTCAGTTCAGATTTTTTCAGTCCAAAAGAACGGAGCCTAAACCTGTCATTTAAGAAGTTAAGACAGACATATTTTATGATTTTTGGTTGAACGTTAAAAAAAAGAAGAAAGACATGAGCTAATCACAACCATTTATCACGTTTGATCACCATTTAATCCTAGGGCTAAGATTGGAGCGTTGAAAATTAAGAGGAGATATAAATGGCTCATTCATAAAATTAGGGTTACAATTTAAAAGCTCTTGCCTCTTCTCCTTCATCTTCATAGAATTAGGGTTACAACCTAAAATTACATTCCCTGTTTGATACATTTATTGGTGAAAGTTTTCTTTCTTTCTATTTTTGTTGAACATGGTGTTAAGATACTATTGACATTTTGTTAAACGTTGCTATACTATGCTTAGAACATTAAAAATAATAATCAAGTAAAACTTTTATGTTAACTGAAAATAGGCTTAAATTACCTTGGAAGACTTGTGGATTTTTTTATGCATACTTCAGCTTGGATCTTTCCATTGATTGTTTTATTCATCAATTGATGCTCCTAGTTGAATACATAATAAATTTTTGGTGATCCATTCATAATAAACTTCATTTTTTTCTATTACATCAGTCAATGCAGGTTTCCATTGGCTTCTATAGTTCATTGGTAGTCCTCAATATTCACTTGTGTTTCCACCTAAATTAATGCAGACTTGGCGTCTCACGTCCTTATTCGATGTTGACAGTACTCCGCAATCGTTGCTGCAATTCTGTGCAATAAAAATGTACATGCATTATATATTTTTTTGTTAAACTACAAGTATAGCAGGATTTAGTTTTGACCTTCAAAATTGTTTTACTTGTGGTCTTAATTGCAGGTTCCTTCCTGTCCGGGGTAGATGTTCATGTGTTGTATTCACCTGTTCCTTTTCAGAATGTTGCTCTTTCTGCTTCAGAGGTGGGTATTGCAGTTGTACAGATGTCTAACTTAAGGTCCTTTATTACTCTTCTAGTTCAGTCTAATTTTTCTGTCACGTCAATGGATTTGCTCTCGAAACTCTAACATTTAATCACATGCTTAAACATTAAAATCTGTCTCATGCTTCTTAATGCTAGAACTTACTTGCTCTTATTTCGTAGATAAGATGTGTGGAGTTGAAGAGGGTTGATAATGCTGCATACTCGGGAGATTCTACAACTAAAGATGTTGAATCTTTTGGTTTACGATCAAGCATTGAAATAACTGATACGTCTATCCCGACATGGATTATTTCCCGTATATATATGTGCACTACGAGGTTCTGAAGGGAAGAGCTTTGAGGGCAGGTATGTGAATTTCTTTTTCAATAATCAGCTTCTATGATCTAGGATTTTGAAATTTCTGTCAATATACTTAGATTAAAGTACTTACTCTTGATCCGGTCTTCTGATTTATTTTGCACACTTTCCAGCTTTATTACCAAGCATACCTCAATTGGCTTGAATGTTGCTCTAAACACGGTTACCATAAAATCGACTCCAAAGATTCGTGTAGCAAAGATTTGCAGGAGTTAAGTAGCTCTTTTGGCTTTCTAGATGCTCTAGTTACTCCTTGCTTGGATTCAGGCTTCTTAAAAACCTTAAATACTACAACAGCTCTTATACAATTTTCTCTTACCTCTATAATTATGGCATTTTATTTCTGAAGGAAGAGGCACATAATTTAGATACTACGATGCTCGTTACAACCTCCTCCCCTCTAAGTTTTTGCTTTCATAGACTGTAGCAAGAACTTTGGTAAGGATTAGTCCCCTTTGAACTTTTGTTTGTTTGTAGTTCTGATTCTTGATGGTCTCTATTTAGATTTGTTGATGTAACCCTGAGAGTGCTTGTTTTTTTTTCTTTTGTTCACTTCAGCGTCAACGGGTTTCAATGAGCTGATATTTCAGGTAGCATTCTAGCAACCGTCGCACAATCTGGAGTTTATCAATTTAATGTTGCATGTAAGGATTGTGATTCTGTGCTTGTTGAGCTTAATTCGTGAGCTGAATTCTACTTTTGGTCTATATTCGCTGGATTTTGACCCCGGTAAGTGTTTGGCTTAGCTCAGCTTCCCCTTTTTGTTGTTTTCGCTTAAGTTTTTAGCTTTTAAGTTAATTGTTGTGGCAATTGTAATAGTACGAATCTTGTACTTGATCACTAGAAATTTTGAAGATTATAAACTGATTGTGCACTTCAACTGAGATGTTCTGCCTCTATAAAATAACTTCACTTTGGTTGCCATATGATTTTTAAGTTGTAAGGATTCATTTTTGGGCAGCTCAAACTTAATTATGTTTTGTTTAGGGATATAAGAGCATACAATAGTTTCAGATTTTAAATGTATATAATACTTGAGATTTTGGCTTGCAAGGATTCATATGTTCTCTTTTTACTGTTATTATATGTTCTCTTATTAGTAGCAATATTATGCTGATCCACTCGTGTGTTTCCAATTTTTTTTTGCTTCATTTCACCATTTATTTATCTTTATAATTTATTTATCTTTATAATTTATTTATGAATTTTGTATTGCTATTGGATATAGCTGGATTTATGGTTAATATATGTGAGTTCCCTTCAATCCAATTAGTTAATTGATTAAATGAAAACAACAATAACTTTTAATAGGGGACAAGTGACAGAATATTTCGTCTCAAACGCTATTCTGCGACGGAGTAGAATTTGTGTGTTTACGTCTTCGGCTCCTGTCATAACGTTGTGACGCTGAAATGTCACTTAACGTCAGGATCTAGTTACGCTATTTACCGTCACCAATTCCGTCCAATTCATGTGACCAAAATTCCGTCACATGACCATCACAAACATCCGTCACGAAAAACGTCACAAGCGTCTGTGAGGCTCAATATACTGACGTCTGTTTTCCGTCACAAAATCTGTCTAACGTGCATTTACTGACGGAATCATGACATTAAGACAGATATTTCTCTCACAGCTTGGCTGTTTTCTAGTAGTGCTAGATTACTTAACCATAGATAACACACATACGATTTATATATTTTACTTAATAACTTTCTCTCGAACAACCATTAAGCAAAATGAACATATTCATACGCACATCATATAGACATAAATTGGTAAATAATATATATCATATAATCGTCAATTCGATAACAACAATTACAAAGAATAAATTCTAACCAATTGAACTATGACTTAGAAGGGAAAAATGGTCGTGAATCCTTTTACTCTTTCTCGTAAGGGTTGTCATGCCCCGGAGCGTTCTTGAATTAGAATCTCCTTGATGAATCTTCGCAAAGTCTATCTCTCGATTAGACTCGATGCATAAAGATGAATGAAAAGTATAATCTACATTTATTTGTGTATAATTCCATCTATTAAGATAGAATGATCCTCTAAAAATGGAAGGCAACAAAATATTTATTGGTGTTTGATGAAAGATTATGACTGTTGTGAAGTGGATATGTCCTTTGGTGTAGATAGAGACATCTTTTGGATTAAAGGATGCACTAGATGGTGAAAATGTGGATAAAATTCGGATGAAACTGCGAAGTTGCGCTCGTGACTTCAAGTCGCTGGCGTGACAGAGAGTTGGACAAATTTTGGGAATTCTGGAAACTGGCAAGTCGCGCCCGTGACTATAAGTCGTCGGCACGACTTGGACAATTTTTGGGGAAAAACTCCTCATTTCATCTCCGATCTCCACGACTTGTAGGCGCTCCTTCGAACTTCATGATTCTTGCACGAATTTTGCTCGTTTTCACCCTTAAATGCTCCATAATCGCATAAACCTAAATTATAAGGCTCCTACGAACAAAAACATAAATACAAGCTTAAAATCCCCTTAACCTAAGTCAAATTAATTAAAAGGATTAAAAACACATACAAATATAAGCGTAAAATGCATGATAATATAGGTACATTTTGGACCTATCATGATGTCGCAAGATTTTGTGCTTGTGGTTGATGTCAAAGTGCTTGTAGCAGAGTTTGTTGTAGTTGAATCGATTGTCGAAACGTTGGGAGTTTCTGACGTTCTCATGGTAGATTATTCTAAAATCTAATACATAGAAAATAACTCCACGATCACCAGACCAATGATAACTTGTGCCAAAATCCATTCCTTGAAGCCACCGGTAACCTACAAAACAGACCCCACGACGTGGTCGCTAGTAGACTCTCCGACGCTCAAGTCAGTAAACAAAAGACTTTTAGAATGTAATGACTACTAGAATTGTGAATGTATTTTTGCCAATCAAAACAGAATAATTGTATATTGTCTTTCTTTATAAAAATTAGGGAAAAGTTTTAAAAAAAATTCTTGTCGTTTCCAACTTTTGCAAATAAAGGTGTGTGGTTTTAGTATTTGCAAATAAAGGTACGAGGTTTCATTCCGTTAGCAAAAAACAGTAAGGTCACTAACACCGTTTATTTTTGCTGACGTGGCACTTTGACCACAATTTGACCCAAGGGTATTTTTGTCATTAAAAAAATAAAAAAAAAAGTAAAAATAAAAAAAAATGTTTGTGGTTTGTTCTTTTGCAAATAACAGCTCTTGGTTTGATATTTTATTAAAAAACACTATGACCTTTGCTTTAATTACCAAAACAACAAATTAAAAATTACCAACAAATATTCTTGTAAAAAACAAAACAACAAATTTTCTTATAATGTATTCGGGTATTTTGGATTCATACCATTTTTATGAATATATTTGAGTATTTTCTTTTTTTTTGATGGAATTTTAAATTTGGTTGAATGAACATGAATATTGAAACTTCATTATTGACCTTATAACCAATTTACTATTTTGAATTATAATTCTGTCAATGATTTATTTTCATTAAAATTAAGGTTTTGTGTAAATGGATCAACTTTTTAAGTACTAGTCTTACATTATAAGAAAATTTGTTGTTTTGTTTTTTACAACAATATTTGTTGGTAATTTTTAATTTATAAATTAATCTAAAATCGTATTTGGTAATTAAATTAAACCTCGTACCTACTTTTTAATAAAATATCAAACCACGGGCTGTTATTTGCAAAAAAAATAATCAAACCACAAACATTTTCTTTTACTTTTACTTTTTTATTTTTTTAATGACGAAATTACCTTTTGGTCAAATTGTGGTCAAAGTATCACGTCAGCAAAAATAAACGGTGTTAGTGACCGTACCGTTTTTTGCTGACGAAATGAAACCTCGTACCTTTATTTGCAAACGTTGAAACCACAGTTATTTATTTGCAAAACTTAGAAACCACAAGCATTTTTTTAAAACTTTTCCCTAAAAATTTACTTTTCATTAAAATTAGTGTATCTTTTTTCATTTCTCCATTCCATTGTGGTCTATCTTCAGTAGAATTGGAGAGTCCTCTAAACTAGAGGCCTAAGGCGACCACCTATGGTGACTCCCTATAGTCGGTCCTATATCGAAGAGTATGTATTATAATCCTTTATTTCTTCTATTCATTTCAATCCTTATTTTTTTTATACTATATAATTCTACTATCAACCTTTTTATCTATGTAAGTTTTGGGAGCATAAAGTTGATAAAAATTGAAATGGAAGGAAATAAAATAATCATATACAGCTCATGACTATACAGAAAAACACGTGGAAATGGAGGGAATCAAGGGATGCGCATAATGAATATATACTAACTAACTCCATAACACATTAGTTAATTACTTGTATATAACATGTTTTTAAAAAGGCAATTACCAAATATATAATTAAGAAAGGAAAAAAATAAGATTAATAGAATAGTTTAGTCCATAATCTCTCCTATATATACTTCTCATTTCCACAACTTATACCACACTGAAAATAGAAAGCAGAAACAAAAGATATATACTCAAGATTAAAGTTTCTTTAAGCAGTAATTAATTAAATAATAATGGCAGCTGAGTTAGGAAGCATTACTGCGTTCCTTGAAAATAAGACCTTTTTGGTCACTGGTGCTACTGGCTATGTTGCTAAGAGTATGTATTGTATTCATTTTGATCCTTCATTTTCTCTCTTTCGTTCATTTAAGTCCTTTTCTTAATTGATATTGCAATTAATTAATTAAGGATTTTTATTGTTTGTGTAGCTTTTGTGGAGAAAATATTACGAGTTCAACCCAATGTGAAGAAAATGTACCTTCTTTTACGAGCTTCCGATGCTAAATCTGCAATGCAACGCTTTCAACGAGATGTACTACTTTACCCTTAATTTTATTACTTTTCGATATTAATTAATGTTATTTGCATGTTTATAATAATACATATTAATTAATTTTGATGGATTGATGATATGATAGGTCGTAGGGAAGGAATTGTTTAAAGTTTTGAGGGAGAAATACGGTAGAAATTTTGATTCGTTCATATCAGAAAAAGTTAGAGTTGTTGCTGGAGATATCCGTTTTGAAGATTTAGGAATCAAAGATTCATTTTTGAAAGATGAACTCTTTAGAGAAGTTGATTATTTGGTCAATTCTGCTGCCTCAACTCACTTCAATGAAAGGTATATAATTGTCCTTATTTCCTTAATTTATTCGTATTAATTAATCAAACCTAAGAAATAACAATATATAACATTTTGTTTATGGGGATGTTTTGAAGATATGATGTTGCATTAAGCATTAACACATTTGGAGCTTTGAATGTGTTGAACTTTGCCAAGAAATGCCACAAACTCAAGATGTTTGTTCATGTCTCTACTGGTAATTTATAATTACTTAATTCATTAAAGCATTAATTAATTAATTAGTTCACTTCATAACACTAATTAAATACTTTGTTGCAGCTTATATATATGGAGAGGAGGGAGTAATACTAGAGAAGCCAATACCAATTGGAAAATCAAGGCATGGAAGCATTAATTTAGATATTGAAGTTGAAAAGAAAGTAATAAAAGAAAAATTAGATCAACTTGTATCTCAAAATGCTTCAGAAAGAGATACTTCAATAGCCATGAAAAAATTGGGTTTTGAAAGGTAATATTCATAAAGTAATAAATAGTAGTAATATTATGAATTTTATTTCTATAAAATAAAATAAAATGAAAGTTATTATGATTATTTAATAATTATTTTTTGGTTAAAATATTATAGGGCAAAATTACATGAATGGCCACATGTTTATTCATTTTCAAAGGCAATTGCTGAGATGCATTTAGTAGATGAAAAGGAGAATTTGCCTCTGGTTATAATTCGTCCTACTATGATCACTAGTACTTACAAAGAACCATTTCCTGGTTGGATTGAAGGTGTTAAGTAAGTAATTAATTAATTTGTTTATTTATCTAAAACTCCATTTTATTTTATAATTTGAATGAATATTTATAATTTTTATTCATTTCATATGACAGAACCATGGATAGTATAATTGAGGCCTTTGGAAAAGGCACACTAGACTGTTTTGTTCACAATCCGAACACCGTTTACGATCTCGTGAGTTAATCTTATTTATTTAATTAATTACATATATATTATGATTTATTGAAATAATTATGTGAATAAATGAATAATGTGATGTAGATACCGGTTGATATGGTGGTGAATAACATGATAGTAGCCATGGTAGCAAAGGAGAAGAACTATTCGACACAAATAGTGTATCAAATTGGGTCGTCGTTGAGAAATCCAGTGAAGTTATCAAATATTGATGACTTTATGTATCGTTATTTCTCCATAAATCCATTTCAAAAAGATGGAAAGCCAATTCAATATCAGAATCTCACTCTTATCAACTCCACTTTTGATTTCCGTGTGCACGTGGCTCGTCAATATCTTCAACCTTTCAAGGCATTGAAAGCCGCAACCAACTTGTCAAAGAGAGACGAAGAACTGTATAGGAATCTTGGTATCAAGTTAAAGTTTCTCTCACAAATTTATGCATTTTATCAACCCATTACTTGCTTCATGGGCATGTAAGAATTACACTTAATTGCAATATTATTAATTACTACTTCAACTGTGATTTATTTTGTAGGATTATAATTTCTTTATTTTTGTGATGCAGCTTTGATGATACAAATTCAGAAAGTCTGAGGAGGGCATTGAGGGAATCATGTCCTAATGTTGAGCAAGATATATTTAATTTCGATACAACTACGATTAACTGGGAGAATTTCTTTATGCGTTATCATATTCCAGGTCTTATTAAACATGGAATGAATAAATCATCAATATAATTGGTTGATTTTCTAATTGAACAAGTTGTTATAGCAAATCACAAGATTTTTATTTACATTTTTTTAGAGTTTATGTTTCATGTTATTTCTTTGTAACCAATTTGGTTGTTTAATTTGTAATAAGCAAAGCAAAGTGTAAAAAATTGTGGCAAATAATAAATGGAATTTTGCTTTTCATTGCACTTCATTTATTTTGATGCTATCTATCATTCTCACTATGATGAAAAAGGGATGAAAATTTATCTCCAAAATTCCAAATAAGATTAGTTTTTGCTTTCGCACAAGAGTGTTGGCCCTAACAAGAACAGAATCACCTAGAAGGGGGGGGGGGTGAATAAGTGTATGTTGAAAACTGAAAGTTTCAAAGTTTTTCAAGAAACTTAGATTTCAGAGTCAAACTTCCTCAGAGTCAGAGGCAAGCTTACAGAAGCAGCTTCTGAGGGAAATTCTGCCTAAACACAGTTAGACTGTTTTCAGCAACAGAAGCTCTGAATAAGATAGCTTCTGGACAGTCTTCTGAACAAAGACAATGATAAAAAGAGTAAAGTCTGTTTCAGCACTAAATATAAGCAAGTACACACAAACAAATTAACAAGTATAAGGAAGGGAGAAAGAGATTCAGGAGGTCCTGATGAACAGTTCAATTTATCCAAGTTCGCCACAGAAGTCCTGTGACTACGTCTTGTCCCCTGTGGTCGCAGCCAACAGAGATTTTAAATCTACTATTCAGAACTTTTATGGCAAGTTCAGAAGCTCCTTTACATCAACAGAACATAAGCTAATTTCTCACTTAGTTCTAACTAGCCTAAAAAGAGTTAAAGGATTTCCACCAGAACAACAATACTCTGTTTTCTGGATTTCTCACCCAACTCTAATCTCAACTAGATTTCTCTCTTTAAATCTAACTGAATATCACAAACGATATTAGCTTACAAGATTCCTATTATGAACTTATTTTTCTTCACTCTCTCACTTTAACTAAGGCTATGCTAAGAAAGATTGAGAATGGAAAATTGTGCTCTGTTTTTCTTGTTGAAACAGTGCTGTGAGCATTGGTTTTCGAACCCGATGATGAAAGCAAACTATGAGCTCCTCGTCGCGCCGGCTGCTCAAATACTGATGCTTGTCGTAGAACGGATCGCCTTTTCGGGACCATAACCTCTTCCGCCCGCTCCTCGGGACCATGAGTGTGGCACTTTCATGCTTATGAGAAAATCATTGATCACAAAAGAATATACGGTCACAAGCACTATTCATCAAAGACCGTACGGTCACAACACTATTGGTTGAGACCGTACGGTCACATACATCTGACCGTACGGTCACTGCCACATGTCAGATAGCGACCCAATCCTTATCTGCCACGTGGCTGGGCGGTCCAATGAGAAAGTGACACGTGTACAAGCTTCCAAACGACATTGGCCGGGTGTCGGGTAACGTCCGGCTCAGATCCAAATTTAGATCTGAGACGGGCGAAGCCAGTGACCGTACAATCACTAAACACTGACCATACGGTCACAACCTTGTGACCGTACGGTCACAAGGAAACCTATATAAACCCTCCAGATTTCTCATTCAATTCACCAACAAACACTCATTCTCTTCTCTCTCTAGCTCGTTCTAAAGCAATTCTTAACCCGATATAAGTTGCCTCCGAGTTGCCTAAAGTTGCCTCTGGTAAAAAAGAATTGCTAGAGTCCGAGCTTGAGAGTACTTTCTTCAAATATTCTCAGAAAAGGTCTTCCTGACCACCAAAAAAACGTTACCCCTATTATCAAGAGTTTCCAATCCAGGCATCATTCGCAGTCTCGCTAGGGTCGACTAAGTCCTGTTTCCAGTTACCACACCGGAGAACGCACACGCAATTCCGGTTCCTCGAGGTTCCTCCCATAAAAGGTCTCCGTTCTTCAACGAGCATCAGTCCGCGAGCAATCACTGGCACGCGACGAGGGTAAGCTTCTGAGGGTTTAGTACCGTGTCACCCAGCGGTTTACCGCACAAATACTTGTGCATTTACTTATTCTTGTGTGAAAATCATAAATACGAAGACAATAAGCTGTTAGGTTGCATTAAAAGATCCTCTGGGTTCTGGAATGTCGGAATTAATAAGTTGTATCCACGAACGTATATAGAATCTCTGGTTTCAAAACAATCGGTACAAACACCGGTTCATACATTTTCCCGGTCGGCCGGGTGGCGACTCTAGTCAAAGAAGGCTAAAGCCGCTATGAGCGACCACTTACGCTCACAGTGGCGACTCTGCTGGGGACCAAAAATATATTCTACTATTGTAAGTTAACTTCAACGTACGATTTTCTTGAAGTTAATTTATTAATAGAAGGAGGTAGGTTTGGTTTTCTCTATTTTGTAAAATTATTTCTTAAAATATTTTATAAAAGTGAAAATGGGATACAACTGAAGCATTCTGACAGTCTAGTTCTGTACAACAGAGTTATTGCTTTCTCATACTGCATAAAAGAAAAATCCCGAATGATCAACGTGTGTTATGGGTCGCGCTTACTGTCGTTTCCTTTAAGGGACGCATAGGTCGATCCGTAACACCACCCACAGCCTTGTACCGTCGACACGCTGCTCAAAACCCTTAAATGGGGAGGCGCTAGGTATATCTTGTTGTGGGAACCCTTTTGTACTATCAAACGAGACCGAAGCCTCATATAGTCAGCCTAGATATCTCCACTAAGAACTACCCCTAAACATCTTTTAAAATTACGTCTGTTGAGAGCGTTCCGACGTCAAAAGGAAAGATGTCGGAAAAACCCACCTAGGACAGAAACGCACCTCGCGAAGAAGGAGGGTGAGTGACGACTTTGTGTGTCGATAAACTTGTTTGGTGGATTGATCATACATAAAAGGCATATAGAAGGTCCGAATCCCGCCACCCGGACATTCCTTCGATTCAAAAGGGCACTCTGTCACGATCCAACAAAAAAAAACATTGTCACAAATGCCCACCCCAAATAAGGGAGGATTATGGGGATCGAAACAGAGTGCGGTTCGAATCGAAGGAACATCTGGACCAGTAAAGATTGGCTAAAAGAGAAGCGAAGAGAACGACCCGTGGCTGAGGTGAAAATCCCATAAAACGAGCCATGATGCGATCTTTCGTGTCTACACGAGCCAAAGACCCCGCTCAAAGATGTTACCTCCACCATCATGCATCCATGAGGTAATACCTTTGAACGGAGTCTCACAATCCAAAGCGGAAAAAGGATCAATAGGACCATGCATGCATACATCACGCAAATAAAAAAAATGAAAAGATGTGCGCAAACCTTCCTCACATAAAGCGACCATGGACGCCGAACAGCCAAGGGACTAAGAGTTAGCAGAGCCATGACAGAATCGAATGGTATCCCTAAAGGCGCCTCAAGTGTGGCCGCTGAAATCACCAGGGCACTAGCATCCATGATGCAAACTCCGGAGTATCAGAGGATGATGGGCAAGGCCATTGAGGCAGGGTGCAAGAAGATGATGAACCCTAAGTGTTTTGATTATGTCCAAACGTTTCAGAAGATGAAAACTTAATGTTCTCTTACATATAGTTTATTGTTGACTAATATTTTTCTACTTAGTCTATGTGTAAGTTACTCATCAGGTGTTGAATGAAGATTTTCCTGATTGCCCAAAGAACTTCAAAATCTTGACTGCTGAAGACAGAATTTCATTTTCAGAAGCTGGATGGTCCGCTCTGAAGCTTGTAAAGTCTGTTAAAGCTCTCCTCAGAGGTCCTTTGCAATCAGAAGTTCATTTACCAATTTGATCAGAAGCTTAGTCACGGGTTCTGGATAGCATTTAATGCTCTGACAAGTGCATTTAATGCAAGGCGCCAAAAGTTCAAAAAGCTGTTTTGATGGAGCGCGCTTGTCTGTTCAAGAGAAACCAGAATTTCCTTGTCTACCCTTTGTTGATCCAATTGAAGAATGATTCCAGTCAACCTCATCTTTGATTTCAAATCACTTACCGGATTTGGTTAAGGAACAAGGATAACGGAATCAAAGTGTTTGAAGACCGTTTGAAGACTTGACAAATTAACGGCTACAACAACTGATGTCATCTCTATTGAAGATTCAAATTCACCAACTGTCATCCTCATTCACTATAAATAGTAGCCAAGCTCCAAAGCATCAACCACGCGTGATCATCGAGCAAAATCTCAACGCACTGTCTTAACAAGAAAAACAGAGCATTCCTTTTCCATTCTCAATCTTTCTTAGCATAGCTTAAGTTTAAGTGAGAGAGTGAAGAAAAACAAGTTCATAATAGGAATCTTGTAAACTGATATCGGTTGTGATATTCAGTTAGATTAAAAGAGAGAAATCTAGTTGAGATTAGAGTTTGGTGAGAAATCCAGAAAACAGGGTTGTTGTTGTTCTGGTGGAAATCCTTTAACTCTTTTTAGGCTAGTCAGAACTAAGTGAGAAATTAGCTTAAGTTCTGTTGATGTAAAGGACCTTCTGAACTTGCCAGAAAAGTTCTGAATAGTGGATTTATAAAATCTCTGTAGGCTGCGACCTCAGGGGACAAGACGTAGTCACAGGACTTCTGTGGCGAACTTGGATAAATCGAATTGTTCAATCAGGATCTCCTGCACTTCTTTCTCCCTCTTATACTTGTTATTTTTTGCTTCTGTGTACTTGCTTATATTTAGTGTTGAAATAGATTTTCTCTAAGTATCATTGTCTTTGTTCAGAAGACTGTCCAGAAGTTCTCAAATCAGAACTTCTGTTGCTGAAAACAGTCTAACTGTGTTTAGGCAGAATTTCCCTCAGAAGCAACTTCTGTAAGCTCGCTTTTGACTCTGAGGAAATTTGACTCTGAAATATAAGTTTCCCGAAAAACTTAGAAAATTTCAGTTTTCAACTTTGACACCTATTCACCCCCCTCTAGGTGATTTTGTTCTTGTTAGGGCCAACAGAAGATTCTAACGGGCCAGCTGGAGAGAAATGGACCTATGATCGAGAAACATCACGTTTTAGGAGAGGCAGATGGTCCAAGCAACCGGAACAGGGAAATGGATTACCCTGTACCCCATCTCGGAGGAGAAAAGGGGAACCACTACGCGTCAGCGGAAAGTTTAGATCGGAAGAGGGTTCGAGAATTACCCACCAGGGGCCAGTATCATGAGTACTTTCAAGAGGATATGGAATCAACTTCGTTATCTCATCCAAGAACTGAAGGAATACCACCCCAAAATGAAAACATAGCACGATACCAGAACTTTGAATTGTTCAAAAGCCTTTCTCGAATCATCCAAAGCATCGGAGAAGAGATCATCAATCAAACCTCCGGGGGCACGACGCAAGGATACGAATCCCGATTGATCACCAAAATACGGAGAACGCAGATAAGCGAACGTCAGAAGCCCCCTCTGGAAGACAGAAAGGTATCCTCAAGCATAAACCTCAAAGAAGAGTTTGATCGTCTACACCGAGAAAGGAAAATACACCCTGTCCGGCCACTGGTAGTCCTCAAGACAACAGACAATATGAAAAAATTTTGGGATTACCATCAGGTGTTCTCACATCCTACCACCGAGTGCGACGCATTACGGAAAAAGATTGAGGATATGATCGTGAATGAAGAAATAGAAAGCCCGAGGGACATAAATGCTGAGAAAGGTCCCCCAGCTGATGAGGCGCTTCCCCCGCAAACCATGGTAATTAGCTCAGGACTACAGAAAGAAAAATCCTGAAACGCATTGATGAAGGAACCAGGACACCTGTCCCAACAAATCCCCCCTACTCGCACGAGCCAGCAAGAATGATGCGCCCAGAACTTACCCAAGTCCGGACGGGCCTTAAAAAAGAAATCGACCAGTTCGACTGACATACAAACCCACCTAATGACGAGCTAACGGAGAGGATGACGAAAGCAGGAAGTAACTTTGCCATCAAGTCCAATCAGGCACAAATAGTGGACCTAGTCCCGGGCCTCGAAGAAGGAGAAAACTCAGGAAGGGATCAGGGGCCAATCCCATGGCCAGAAAGTGGGAACTTGGTTCAAGAACATGACATGGTAACCTGGCAAAGACGCCCCTCGGCCAATAACTCGCTGCCCATCTCGAAGCAATAGGTTGAAGATCTCAAACCAAGAAAAGAACTGTGGGGAACGAAAAGGGTCAAAAGGCTTGCTTGGACCCGCCTTAGTTAAGATTCTCATAAAAGTGTATTAGGTTTCCAACGTAATAAAATTTCGATTCACCTACTCCACACGTTCATTATTTTGTTTCGCTTATCACATCTGACGTATAAAAAAAACACTGGAAATGAACCAAGGACATGCCGCCCAACATGTTTTTATAATGAAGACCCTAGAATCTCACCTGAGCAAACGAAAATCATAAACTACAAAATTCCCGCAAGAAAACCAGAATCACAAGTGAGCCCAAAGAAAATAAGCCTGCTAAGTTGAAAACTCGAAAGAACGACCTAGGCAACAGTGAAGGTAGCTCGCTGGGATTGACAAACCCATGAGTCATCTTAGGCAACAGTCAGAGCAATAGATATACTATCCTTGGGGCAACGCCAAGGATGATCACAAGACTCACCCCAATGCCTACCCGAATGACCCAGAAAACCACCAGGTCTACTCGGAAAAGCCTCACCCCTAATATTTACCCTAGACCAAAAAAACCCTGAACATTCACCCGAAAGAAACAGACCATCCCCAAAACAGTAACCCGACTAGGCTAGTCCCATCTCTACTACCCGGCTAGGACACAGATCATGAAGATACCCAATGCAAGAAAAATGAGTAAACAAAACGGTCAGCTCTTAAGAAATCTAACCCTACCCACAAGAAAGTCAGGAAAAGAAACACAGGTCCTGAAGGATAGACTACCTTGCTCCCAAACCTTCACCCAGAGCGTGAAAACCCATCGTAAGTCAAAGGATATGAACGAAATAGACAAGACCTACTGCCATAATCTCGGAACTACGCGCTCAAATCTCGAGAAATAGGGACCAAAAGATAAAATAGCCATTTCATTAAGTTGTTCTTGGTTCATTTTCTTTGTTAAAAGATCAATATACATAAATGTTATGTACGTCAAGAAAGATGCAAGAAGTAGAGTAAAGAATGTGTCACATAGTCGATCAAAATCAAAATTAAAATGTCACTAGAATGCACTAATCCAAGGAGCTCCCGGTGTCCGACCCACGAGCTCCCTCTCCCCGGGCCAACCTACGTGCGCGCCGGGCTTGTCGACGACTCTCCTCCACCTCAAGGTAGGCCAGCCGACCTGTCAAATCCGCTATCTGGGCGTCCCGGGCGGCTACGTCTGCTATCATGGCCGCCATAGCATCCTGTACCAATAAACCCAATCATAAAAGGGGCGCACGTACACACACACATGCATACATACATACATACATACATACATACACGCATGCATAAACAGGTGGAACAAATCTAAAGAGAAGTAATTCAGAGTGCATACCCGACTAGACTGCGCATGCATAGTCCAGGCGGCACGAGCAGAGTGATAACGACTGGCCATCCTCTCCATCGAGTCCCTCGGTACCTGAAACAAAAAAAAACATCAAGAAAGGAACTAAGAAGTATGAGAGAAAGGAGAGACCGACACGTACATGTGTGGTGTCGGGAGGCATGAACTCCATGGGCTCGCGATCAGAAATGTCATACTCGCGATAGCCTGTCCAATCGAGGAAGGAGATGGAAGAAGGAAAGGTACGCCTCAAATCTCCAGCAACCCAGTCAGGAGGGGCCTGGCTGACGCCCTCCTGCGGGTGGCGCCCCCGACGATGAGTGTCGTCGGCACCACCATTAGTCCGACAACGAGTCCTGCGGGCGCGGGACGAAGAAGGCTGGGGACAGATAAATGATAAATCAGGAATCGACATAAAGACAAAATGAGTAAAATAATGACAAGGTAAGGAACGCACCTCTGCAGAAACACCTGGGGCAGTGGAGGCGCTGTCGTCACCTCCGTCATCATCTTCCCCTTCTCCCACTCCCGGGGGAGGTCCAACCTCTCGGTGCGAGGAGTAACTGAGAGAGAATAGCCGCATAACCATTCGCAGTAGGAGGGAGAAGTAGGGAAGACTGTCCACCGTTGCCAAAAATGGAGACGCCAGCAGCCGCAACGTCTCTCTGAGCAGCAGTAAGGGCCCGAGCCCAGAACATGATCATAGGAGGGTTCACAGGTACCCTACGACCAGACGAACCCAGCTCGTACTGGTACACGCGCTCCCCGAGGTACCAGGAAAAATCCAGGTGATCCTCCAGTAGGATCCTCATGGGTACCAGCTCAGCAGCGGACGTCATCGCATAGGACCAACTGGGAAGAGCCGCAGGAACGTACCAGGGGCGGACATGACCCTGCAACTAAAAGGAAACGACAGATCAGCATCAGCCGAAGTTGCAATAAAAGGGAGAAGATTAATAACCAGGAAAGTGAGAATACCTCGTCCCGGGTCAGTCCCTCAACATACTGACGAACAGTGGTCGGGTTCTTTGACCCCCTGAAGCGAGTGCCGAACCAATGTCCGACTCGAGGGAAGTCAAGCCGCGTCTCCCTCCCCGTAGAAGGCCGAGACAGAAGGGAGTGCTCATAAGCCCAAACCAGCGAAATGAAGAATCAACAAAAGCTCGTGAAAAAGGGAAATCAAAAGAAGCAAGAGCTGGGAAATACCTCCACGACCATCGTGGGACCAACGGCCACTGCCCTCCGGCGGGTCAACCCATCGAGAAGCCGATGAGCGGAAGCGAGGACGACCTTGCCCCAACAGTAGTCCCCTAAGCGGTCCAAGTCTCGCAAGCCCGCCAGAAGAGCCAGGTCACAACAATCGTTCGTCTCCTTAAAAAGAGTAGAACAGAGGGCAAACCACAAGAAGCATCGGGCATGCTGATCCCGCTCCACGGCCGTCGCGGGGTTGCCTACCCCCTCGTACAAATCAAAGACCTGAGTCGATCGCACCCGTCGAAACTCAGAAGGAGTTAGGGGCAGCCCGGTCAAAGCCTCGATGTCTACTGGGGTGGAAGGGAAGTCAGAAAAAGGAGGCACAATCCCCGTCGACTGTAGGCCTGTAATCGCCGCGATGTCCAAAGGCGTCAACGTCATCTCCCCAAATGGGAACTGGAAGGTGTGAGTGCAGTCCGACCACCGCTCGGCTAGCACGCTGATCCCAACCAACGAGCTCGTGGCCCTATGTGCCAGGTACGAATCTAAGAAGGCGCGGAAAGGGGTGCCCTCTACACGGGCCCTGACGTCATCGGGAAGACGCCCGTACCAAGTAGCTGCATTCTGCGCACTTCCGTGGCTCCGAAGACGGGACGACTGCGAGAAAGATTAAAAAAAAAACAGTTAGAAATCAGAAAAGGAAAGGGTGTCCGTACAGTCAGGAGCCAGTGACCGTACGGTCAAGGGACCTGTGACCGTATGTTAAGAACCATGACCGTACGGTCATCGTTCAGGCCATACGGTCACAGACCTGCTGGACACGAAAAATCCTACAAAAACGAGAAATACCAGCGGAACTCACTAAACTACGTACCCTACACTGCAAGTCACGCATCCTAACCACATTGCAAGGTTCAAAAACGCCACAAAACAAGCAAAATCAAGCGGAAATGGAAAAATGCAAAGGGAAAGAAGTGACATGATACGGAATTCAAAGGCAATTATCCAGCAAACGGAGACGTACCAGGGTCGTAAAAGTATGACTAGCGAGGTCATGTGTAAGTGGGACGCCATTTCCAAACTCCAAGCCGCGGTACGGGGTGGAGGCAAGCCGAGCGTGAACCGAGGCATACCGGACACCCGGGGGAGGAGCAACGTTCGCCAAAGCAAGATTGTCACCCTCATACGCCATAATGCCAATCAGAGATGACGGGATAAAGGGTCTTTTGCGAAGTCGGGAGAGGAGAACGGAGTCGGGGAATAAAATGGACAAACCGGCGGCCAAGGGGGTATTTGAAACCCCTGCCCGACCAGGGACCGTACGGTCATAAGTTGGAAAACCTAGACCGTACGGTCACAATGTCCTTGACCGCACGGTCACAAATTTCGTGACCGTACGGTTACACTATTCTCCTGAAAAAGTTTTATCTCCCCGACATCAATGGGATACCGGAACAATGCATCGCTCCACCAACGGCCCACAGAACAAGTCAGAACAGATCCCGGAGGACTATAATGGACATAAGAGCTTATCCGATGACCCTAGAAACAGTACGCTGGAGCATTATCAGATCATTGGCACACTGGGGCACCCCTGGACTCATCAAAATACTAGGAACTAGGAACTCCACTGGGGCAATACCAGAATGGGGCACGACTCAGGTCAAGGAAGAATGCCGTCAGGGGCTCCTAGGTCAGCCACTGATCAAGAGCGGAAGAGAAAAATACTGGGACACAGCAGATCGGCCCTAGGACAAAACTATCAGCATTCAGATAAGACTGGTAGGACAAAGTGTCCAACACCATCTAAGGAAAAAAGGTCGACAAACAGAGCTACAAGAAGTTACTAACCCTCGGGTCGTGCCCGAGGTACTTATGAAGAAGAACTACAAAAGGATACCAAAATCCCCGGGTCACCCCGAGGCGTCACGGCAGAACTACGGAAGCTGCCAAAAAGTCCTCAAGTCATGCTCGAGGCGCGATTAAAGGCTACAGAAAAACAGTTAGCCGGCCTTACTGAAAGATTATAGAAGATCTGATGCCGTAGGCCAGAACTGCAGGTAAGTTCTCTAAACCCACTTTAAAAACACTAGCACACACGCAGTATGACTCGTTTCGCTTCATTGAGACTGTCCGACGGGTCTTACAAGACAATGTAACCACCTTAGGCACTCCCAAAGAAGCGAGGGGCAAACTGTGAGCACTGGTTTTCAAACCCGATGATGAAAGCAAACTATGAGCTCCTCGTCGCGCCGGCTGCTCAAATACTGATGCTCATCGTAGAACGGATCGCCTTTTCGGGACCATAACCTCTTCCGCCCGCTCCTCGGGACCATGAGTGTGGCACTTTCATGCTTATGAGAAAATCTTTGATCCCAAAAGAATATACGGTCACAAGCACTATTCATCAAAGACCGTACGGTCACAACACTATTGGTTGAGACCGTACGATCACATACATCTGACCGTACGGTCACTGCCACGTAGCAGATAGCGACCCAATCCTTATCTGCCACGTGGTTGGGCGGTCCAATGAGAAAGTGACACGTGTACAAGCTTCCAAACGACATTGGCCGGGTGTCAGGTAACGTCTGGCTCAGATCCAAATTTAGATCTGAGACGGGCGAAGCCAGTGACCGTACGGTCACTAAACAATGACCATACGGTCACAACCTTGTGACCGTACCCTATATAAACCCTCCGGATTTCTCATTCAATTCACCAACAAATACTCATTCTCTTCTCTCTCTAGCTCGTTCTAAAGCAATTCTTGACCCGATATAAGTTGCCTCTGATAAAGTTGCCTCCGAGTTGCCTAAAGTTGCCTCTGGTAAAAAAGAATTGCTAGAGTCCGAGCTTGAGAGTACTTTCTTCAAATATTCTCAGAAAAGGTCTTCCTGACCACCAAAAAAACGTTACCCCTATTATCAAGAGTTTCCAATCCAGGCATCACTCGCAGTCTCGCTAGGGTCGACTAAGTCCTGTTTCCAGTTACCACACCGGAGAACACACACGCAATTCCGGTTCCTTGAGGTTCCTCCCAGAAAAGGTCTCTGTTCTTCAACGAGCATCAGTCCGCGAGCAATCACTGGCACGCGACGAGGGTAAGCTTCTGAGGGTTTAGTACCGTGTCACCCAGCGGTTTACCGCACAAATACTTGCGCATTTACTTATTCTTGTGTGAAAATCATAAATATGAAGACAATAAGCTGTTAGGTTGCATTAAAAGATCCTCTGGGTTCTGGAATGTCGGAATTAATAAGTTGTATCCACGAACGTATATAGAATCTCTGGTTTTCAAAACAATCGGTACAAACACCGGTTCATAAATTTTCCCGGTCGGCCGGGTGGCTACTCTAGTCAAAGAAGGCTAAAGCCGCTATGAGCGACCACTTACACTCACAAGTGCGTTGAGATTTTGCTCAAATAAATCACGCGTAAATGATGTAGTGGAGCTTGGCTACTATTTATAGTGGATGAAGATGACCGTTGGTGAATTTGAATCTTCAAGGAGATGACATCAGTTGTTGTAGCCGTTAATTTGTCAAGTCTTCAAGCGGTCTTCAAACACTTTGATTCCGTTAACCTTGTTCTTTAACTAAATCCGGTAAGTGATTTGAAGTTGAAGATAAGGTTGACTGGAAACATTCTTCAATTGGATCAACAAAGGGTAGACAAGGAAATTCTGGTTTCGCTTTGAGTAGACAGGCACGCTCCTTCAAAACAGCTTTTTGAACTTTTGGCACCTTGCATTAAATGTAATTGTCAGAGCATTAAATGCTAACGGAACCCGTGACTTAGCTTCTGATAGCTAATTTCATTTGTCTAGGGTTCTGATCGAATTGGTAGAAACTTTCGATTGCAAGGAACCTCTGAGAAGAGCTTTAACAGACTTCATAGCATCGGAGCGGAGTATCCAGCTTCTGATCAATGAAACACTGTCTTTAGCTTTTGAAACTTCTGAGTCTTGCAGACAGTCCAGAATTATTTCATTCAGCACCTGCTGAGTAACTTACATACAAACTCAACGACGAAAATATTAGTCAGAATTAAACTGTATGTAAGGAAATTTTAATTTTCATCTTCTGAAACGTTTGGACATAATCAAAACACTTAGGGTTCATCATTCTCCCCCATTTTGGTTATGGACAAACCGTGGTCAGAAGGTAACAATTATTTAAGAAATTACAAGGTTTAGAGTGTAGCTTCCTGATACACATGTTTGTTTTAGCTTCTGAGTAACTTAACTCCCCCATTTTAGTGTAAATGGTGAACTTCATCAATCTGTATAAACTTAAGATAGACTTGAGATCAAGTTTGTTAGATTTTTAGTGAAGACAAAGTTACTAAGTTAAAAGAAACATAAACAGTAAGAAATTAATCAGAGACAATGACAATTAATATGTATAAGAAAAGTTCAGTGTATATAATAGTCAGAAGAAACAACAAACGAAATAATCAGAAGGAAAGTAAAGTCCTAGGACAAGACTACCCAACCCAGAACCTAGCTAAGAAGCTTAAGTCCTAAAGTGATTACACGTTTCTAGATCTCTTCTGAGGAGGAGGAACACCACTGGAACTTTCATCAACATTTTGTCTCTTCAATCCAGACTTGAGACCACCCTGCTGAGCAGACTTCTCCCCCGTTTGACCAGAACCAACAGGAACACCCAGAGCACCTTGAGAGTCCAATTTATGCTGAACATTCAAAGCAGTCTGATATTGCTGAGGAGTAGGCCTTACAGAGTTGATCATATCCATTCTTCTTCTGAAATCAGCATCCATGGTTTTCATATGATCAAAGGTCTGTCCAGACAAAGGTCGCTGTCTCTGAACATCTTCCATAAGGAGCTTGATCAACCGATTGTTAGCATACACAGCAGCAGTGAGATGCTCATTCTGTATATAAGTCTGTCCACGAACAAACCTATAACAATTGTGAAGAACCTTCTCTTGTTCATGTGCTTGAGTGTGCATAACTTTCAGAAGTTCAGTAAGCTCAGCAATTTGGGCGCTCTGAGCAGTCACAGCGGACTCAATACTCTGTAGACGATTGTTGAGATCAGGAGTGATGTCATATACAATCCTAGCAGCCCCTGAAGATGATGATCCTTGAGCAGAAGATTTCACTTCTCTCAGAATATGATTCGCAGTACTTTGCAGATTATCAATCTTACTTGGAAGAATTTTCTCATGAGCCTCATAATGCTCATTTGCTTCCTTGACTTCTTCTGACAAAATCTCCAGATTTTCATTAACCTTCAGAGAAGAAGCAAGAGCAATGTTTTCGAGAGTTGGAAGAGTCGAGCCAATTCTCTCAACTTGTAAAGTTCATCATAAGTAGCTAGATGAAGTGTAGAAAGGTTGCGAGTGTAGACAGTAGGGTTCTGCATTTAAAGCATAGTCATGAGCTGTAGGTTCTGAGCTTTCAAAGATTGAATTTCTTGCAGCACAATGCCCTGAGAAAACATGTCAGCAGCAGAAGACCGTTGCCCTACACCAGCAAATCTATTCAGCAATTCATCAGAGCCACTTTGACTCATTCTTCTCAGCTCTTCAACAATGGGAACACCACCAGCTTCGGATACAGCAGAAGCTCTACCCATGAAACCAAAACTACCAAATCGTATCTCCTGATCATCTCGATTCATATAATTGCGTAGGAAGTCATAGTTGGATGACAACCCAGCAAAGAAGGAGGTTGAGGAAGAAGTAGTTAAGGGATCACACACAGGAGGTGCATGTCCAGAAGTTGAGAGGGGAAGAATTTGTGAGGTTGAGGAAGGAATTGTATGTGTGGTAGAGGAAGAGATTGTAGGTGTGAAGGATGGAAGAGTAGATGGTAGTGAGAAGGATGGAGCAGTAAATCCAATTGATGGAATTACAGAGGAAGTAGATTGGGAGGAAGTAGTGGAAGTAGATATGGAATCTGTGAAAATGGGTCCAGAGTTTAAATTCACTTCTGAATAGGTTCCAGAAGGAGGAGCAGTTTTAGGAGGTACAACTTCAGAGGTTGAAGTTGTAGGAGGAATGGAAGTTTGAGACTCACTAACTTCTGTGACAGAAGGTAGTGAAGGAGATGGATGAGGAGTATGAGGAGTGGATGGATGAGGAGTATGAAGGGGAGATGGATGATGAGTATGAAGGGGAGATGGATGATGAATATGAGTGGGAGATGAGATAACCTGATCAGAGAGGTTTGGATCAAAAGTGGAGATAGGTTCAGCAAACACATGAGCCATTCTGAACAAAGTTTCAGAGGCATCTCTTTCACCAGGGTTTCTCCCTTGACCCAGAAGAACATTATCTAGAAAATCATCAGTGTTGATGTTTTCAGCAAACTTTATGCCGTCCTGAATGATAGTATCAGGTTCTTGATCACTATCTTCAGACAGTTCTTCAACAATAGGAGCATCAGCATCCTTTTCAGCAGACATATCCATCATGTCTTCGTCATCAACCAAGTCCTCTTTTTCAGGAATTGATTCATCCAGTTCAGTACTCGGAGCAATATAGAAGTCCTTTTTGATCAGAGACCTTCTATTTGCTGACATCTTCTTCTTGGGGAGTCTTCTGGAGAGAGGAATATCTTCAGAATCCTCGTCTTTTTCCGTAGCCTCAACATTTCCTGAGAACGCTAAATTCCCAACTTCTTCAGCAGCGCATTCAGCAATTCTAGCATCAGCCTTAGCTTTTGCTGCAATTTCTAGCTCAGCTGCTAACTTATCTTCAGCTTCCTTCCTCTTCCTTTTCAAATCAGCAAGAGCTACAACTCTTGCAATCTTCTCAGCTTCAGCAGCCTTCTCTCTTTCAGCAAGGCGTGCGTCCTCAACATCCTGAGCTTCTTTCCCAGAAGCATCCTTTGGTTTCTCAGCAACGATCTTCCCAGAAGGTTCAACACTGATTGTTGTTTGAACCATAGTAGGAAGAGGTTCTGAGACAACCACCTTCTCAACAGTCAGGACCAACTTACTTGATCCTTTCTTTCCCTTGCCCTTCTTGGCAGCATTCTTTCCTTTCTGCACAGAAGCTTCAACAATCTCCTTCTGAGCAATGCTTATAGAGGAAGCATTCTCCTTCTTCTTTGGAATCATACCAAAGGAAAGATTCCGAAGGGTATGCATCTTCAGAACAGTACTCCTGCTGGTAACACCTTCTCCCGAAACAACCACAGAGGCTGCTTCAAACAACCTAGTCAGAAGTGAACCATAAGCAAGTGCACTAACCACAGACACATTTTTCATCTGCCGAATCAGCATGGCGGGGAGATTGATCTTCTTCTCGTTTACCAGATGCCACATGAAAACCCGTTCCCGGTTGGAAACACCATTAACTCCTCCAGCCTTCGGAAGGAACACATTAGTGGTCAAGTAGCGTGCCCACCTCTGGTGCTGAGTGAGCCAGGTGGCATAGGTTTCCTTGGCACTTAGATCTGGCCTAGCCCAGTTGGCTTCATTAAAACCTTCAGCAGAACCATCATCTCCAATGATGATTCCCTGGTCATCGATACCAACAGCTTGAGAGATAGAAGCCCTGCTGACCTCAATCTCAACTTCACCAACTTCCGAGTGAATAACATCCTCCTCATTAGAAAAGAAATGGAGGTTCTGATAGAACTCAGTGACTAACTTAGGATAGATGAACTCATCCAAGGAGACGAACGAGTTCCAATTTTGAGCACTTAGCCATTTAGAGATGGGTTCAGTGGATTTGACTTCATCATCTAGGAACCTAGAAGTGAAAACCCTAGATTCGCTAACTTTATTCTTTTTATCGGCATCGAAGATGTGAGTGACAGAGATTTCAATGGGATGATCTTGAGCCATTTAAGGAGTTTGAAGAAATTTGGTTAAGTGTTTGAGAGAAAAGAAAACACAGAGAAATGGCTATGGGAAATCTAAGAGCAATGAAAATGCAAGTGAAAGTTTTCTAAGTATGGAATACCCTTATTTATACCCAAAAACGCAACTGTTCAAATTCAAAAAGTAAATACACACCGTTTAAAAGGGAACAGATAACCGTTAAACACCAGAACAGCGCCGTAATAAGCAATAAATGTACGCATGCTTAAAGTCAAAATCATGATTAGATTCTATCATACTTAATTATCTTAAGTTATTAACATTTAAGATAGAAGAAGATATAATAAAAACAAAGTTACTGAAGTGGATAAGTCATACCAATGCCTTCTCGTAAGCTGCTGAAAGGAGTACCAGCCAGAGGCTTAGTAAACATATCAGCAAGATTTTCTTCAGAGGGAAAATGAGTGATGATAATATCCTTCTTCAGAACATGATCTCTCAGAAAGTGATGCCTAATATGAACATGCTTCATCCTGCTGTGCTGAATAGGATTCTTTGAAAGATCAATTGCACTCTTGTTATCACAGTAGATTGTTATTGTTCCAGGGATGACTCCATAGTCAGCAATTTGTTGCTTAATCCAGAGCATCTGAGAAACACAACTTCCAGCAGCAACATACTCAGCTTCAGCAGTTGAGAGAGCCACAGCGGTTTGTTTCTTGCTATGCCAGGAGACTAGGCACTCCCCTAGAAAATGACAACCACCAGAAGTGCTGACCCTCTTCAATTTATCCCTACCATAGTCAGAGTCTGTGTATCCTATAGGGGTAAAATCAGAACTACAGGGATACCACAAACCAGCTTCTGGTGTGCCCTTAAGATATCTGAGGATTCTTTTGACAGCAACATCACGAATCTCTCTTGGTTTAGACTGATATCTAGCACAAAAACACACAGCAAAATGTATATCTGGCCTGCTGGCGGATAGGTATAAAAGAGAACCAATCATACCTCTGTAGGTTTTTATATCTACAGGTTTACCAGCTTTCTCTTCATCATCAATGTCTTTGCTGACATCCATTGGAATATCAACAGCATTAGAATAAATCATGCCGAATTTCTTCAGCACTTCTCTAGTGTACTTGGCTTGATTGATAAACACACCATCATTACTTTGCTTGATCTGAAGTCCTAAGAAGAAGGTTAATTCTCCCATCATAGACATTTCAAACTCAGCCTTCATGTGGTCACTGAACTCTCTGCACAAAGATTCATTAGTAGCACCAAATATAATATCATCAACATATACCTGAGCTAAAAGGATATCCTTGTTCTTCTTCAGAGTGAACAAAGTTGTATCAACACAGCCTCTGACAAATCCCTTAGACAGAAGGAACTTTGTCAGTCTCTCATACCAAGCTCTGGGAGCTTGTTTCAGTCCATACAAGGCTTTCTTTAGCTTGTACAAATGATTAGGAAACTTAGGATCTTCAAAACCAGGAGGTTGAGATACATAAACTTCTTCATCAATGTAACCATTCAAGAATGCACTTTTCACATCCATTTGGAAGAACTTAAAACCTTTGTATGATGAAAAAGCACATAAGATTCTAATGGCTTCTAATCTTGCAACAGGAGCAAAAGTTTCACCATAATCTATGCCTTCTTGCTGACTGTAACCTTGAGCAACAAGTCTTGCCTTGTTCCTCACCACATTTCCAAATTCATCAAGTTTGTTTTTCAGAACTCATCTAGTTCCAACAACCTTTATGTTGTTAGGTCTGGGAACCAAAATCCAAACTTCTGACCTTTTAAACTGGTCAAGTTCTTCTTGCATTGCCATTAACCAGGAATCATCATCTGCAGCTTCATAGAAGTCCTTGGGTTCCAGAAGTGACACAAAAGCCACATTCCCCATGTATCTTCTGAGCTAAGCTCTGGTCATGACAGGATTGTGAACAGAGTCAATGACATTCTCTAAGGAATGATTCCTATGAGCTCTAACTTCTCTTGGTACATCCAATGTATCTTCTGAAACTTGTTCATCATTTGTTGAATCATATATAGGAGCATCTTCTGGAAGGAAGTTGACTTCTGGAGTAGAATTCTCTTCTTGAGCTTGTTCAGCAACAGGAGGAGCCACTTCAGCAGCTCTGGGAGAAACATCTTCTTTTTCAGCAGGAGATGTCACTTCAGGAGCATGAACTACATCTTCATCAGGAGCTCTACTATCTGCAGGGTTAGTCTCATCAAACTGTACATGAACAGATTCATCTAAAGTTTGAGTCCTCTTATTAAAAACCCTATATGCTTTACTATGTGTTGAGTAACCAAGAAAAATGGCCTCATCTGCCTTTGAATCAAACTTTGTAAGATATTCTTTTGTATTCAAAACATAACACTTACAACCAAAGGTTCTGAAATAGCCTATTTTAGGCTTTCGACCTTTCCAGAGTTCATAAGGGGTCTTGTTCAGAATGCTTCTGATTAGCACTCTATTCAGAACATAGCAAGCTGTGTTAACAGCTTCTCCCCAAAAGTACTTTGGAAGCCTTCTTTCATTGATCATAGTCCTGACGATTTCAACCAGAGTTCTATTCTTCCTTTCAACTACCTCATTTTGTTGAGGAGTTCTGGGAGCAGAAAAGTTATGATCAATGCCCTTGGTTTCACAGAATTCTTCAAACATAAAGTTTTTGAATTCTCCACCATTATCACTTCTGATATGAACAACCTTTTCATTCCTTTCATTCTCAAGTTTCTTTATTAGAACTGAGAAACATCCAAGTGACTCATCTTTGCTAGACAGCAAGATAACCCAAGTGAATCTTGAATAGTCATCTACTATGACAAAGGCATACTTATTTCCACCCATGCTCATTGGTTGAACAGGGCCAAAAAGGTCCATATGAAGTAATTCCAAAGGTCTTTTAGTTGAAATGATTTTCTTAGTTTTAAAAGAGCTTCTGGATTGTTTACCAGATTGACAAGCATTGCATAAATGATTCTTTTTAAAACTAATTTCAGGCAGACCCTTAACCAATTGATATCTAGCTATCTTGGCCAGAAGGTCCATGCTCACATGAGCAAGTCTTCTATGCCAGAGCCAGGAGGTATCCTCTTTAGACATCAAGCATATATTTTTGCAAAGATTCTCAAGGTTCAGCATGAAAACATTTTCAACTCTAGGAGCAGTTAGAATAACTTCCCTTGACTTACTGTCCAAGATTTTACATTCAGAGGAGCTGAAGACAACATCTCTACCTTTATCACACAGTTGTGCAACACTCAGGAGATATAACTTCAGGCCTCTGACTAGGGAGACATCTTCGATCGGAGGATTAGTTCCTATGGATCCAGAACCAAGTATTCTTCCTTTCTGAGCATCTCCAAAGCTGACTTTTCCACCTCTTTTAGGATCAAATGTGATGAATGATTTCTCATCACCTGTCATATGCCTTGAGCACCCACTGTTAATGTACCACAGCTTTGACATTGATGGAGCACTCAGAGCCACCTGCATCACAATCAATTAGTGACAGGTACCCAATCCTTATTGGGTCCTTTAGAGTTAGATTTAACTTCTACAGGTTCTTCTGATATTTCAGATTGCAAGAGGTTCTTGATATGGTACTTGCAATCTTTTAACCAATGTCCATCTTTCTTACACAATTTGCAAGAAGGAGGATTCTTGGATCTTTCCCTTTGCTTCTTAGGAGCAATCTTCTTCTTCTGGGAAGGTACTACTTCTTCAGAGGCAGAAGCACTCTTAGAGGTTCCCACTTCAGGAGGAGAAGAGATTTCTTTCAGAAGAGAGGGAGTAACAGATTTCTTCTTCTGAGGTTTATCATTCCTCATAGGCAGTTTTTCCTTTCCTTTGACTTTTAAGTCATTAGAAGAAGAACTGAATTGTTTACTTAGTTTATCTTCTAATGTTTTTATATCAGCATAAACTTGAGTAAACCTAAGAAATTTGTCAGCCTCACTTTTGTCCAACTTTCTTTTTTGATACTTGAACATGCTATATAGTTCTTCAAGAGAATCAAAGATATTTTGTTTAGAAGATATGTTTACCTCGGAATTATATGAAGCTTCAGGAGGTGCGGAAGTTTCTCCTGCAGTAACTTCAGAGGATGGCTCATCAATAGCCATGAAACATATCTGAGCTTGCTCTTCCTTTTCTTCAGGATCACTGCTGGTCTCAGAGTCTGACCAAGCAGCCATCATAGCTTTCTTGAACTTCTTCTTATCCTTTTTCAGCTCAGGACAATTAGGCTTGATGTGTCCTGGTTGCTGACATCCATAGCACACAATGGGCTTGTTTGGATCTCTCTTGGATTTATCACCAAAATCAGGAGTTTTCTTGTCAAAACTTCTGAATGGCTTTTCGTAGTTTGCACCTCTGCCTTTTCTAAAGGCTCTCTTAAACTTCTTGGTCAGCATAGCCAATTCCTCATCTTCGGATGATTCTTCAAAAGATTCTGCCTTCAGGACTACTTGTCTTTTTCCTTCTGACCTTTCTCTCAGGTCATGATTTTTTAATGACATCTCATGAGTAATTAGAGACCCAATGAGCTCATCATACAAGTAATAGCTCAAATCCTGAACTTCTTTAATAGCAGTCTTCTTGGCTTGCCACGACCTTGGTAAGCTTCTGACAATCTTCTTCACTCGTTCAGATTCTTCAATGTCTTTTCCTAAACTCTTTAAGTCATTGACTATCTTGGTGAATCTAGAGTTCATATCTGAAATAGATTCTTTATCAAGCATTTCAAATAACTCATATTCTCTCATGAGTTGGTTAACTTTTGATTGCTTCACCTTTCCAGTACCTTCATATGTGACTTCCAGCTTGTTCCAAATGTCCTGTGCAGTTTCACAAGAAGAAACTTTGTTATATTCAGTAGCTGTAAGTGCACAATGCAACATATTTATTGCTGAAGCATTAGTTTGGAGTTTTTTCAGAATGTCATCTGTGTATTCTCTCGGAGGAATAACAACATTCCCTAAACCTGGTTCCATTCTGGTAGGAATGAAATCACCATCAGTGATGACATACCAAGCACTCATGTTCTGAGCTTGGATGAAGTACATCATCCTTTTCTTCCAGTATGAGTAGTTGTTGCCATTAAATAATGGAGGTCTAGTAGTGGAAGAACCTTCTGGAACTATGAAGTGAGAAGAATTCTCAGGCTGGTGTCTACTAGCCATCTCTATTGATTCTGATAGGATCTTACACTTAGATTGTTAGATCTTTAGTAAATATACGAAGTGACCTTCGCTCTGATACCACTTGTTGGCCCTAACAAGAACAGAATCACCTAGAGGGGGGTGAATAGGTGTCTATGTTGAAAACTGAAAGTTTCAAATTTTTCAAGAAACTTAGATTTCAGAGTCAAACTTCCTCAGAGTCAGAGGCAAGCTTACAGAAGCAGCTTCTGAGGGAAATTCTGCCTAAACACAGTTAAACTGTTTTCAGCAACAGAAGCTCTGAATAAGATAGCTTCTGGACAGTCTTCTGAACAAAGACAATGATAAAAAGAGTAAAGTCTGTTTCAGCACTAAATATAAGCAAGTACACAGAAGCAAATTAACAAGTATAAGGAAGGGAGAAAGAGATTCAGGAGGTCCTGATGAACAGTTCAATTTATCCAAGTTCGCCACAGAAGTCCTGTGACTACGTCTTGTCCCCTGTGGTCACAGCCAACAGAGATTTTAAATCTACTATTCAGAACTTTTATGGCAAGTTCAGAAGCTCCTTTACATCAACAGAACATAAGCTAATTTCTCACTTAGTTCTGACTAGCCTAAAAAGAGTTAAAGGATTTCCACCAGAACAACAATACTCTGTTTTCTGGATTTCTCACCCAACTCTAATCTCAACTAGATTTCTCTCTTTAAATCTAACTGAATATCACAAACGATATTAGTTTACAAGATTCCTATTATGAACTTGTTTTTCTTCACTCTCTCACTTTAACTAAGGCTATGCTAAGAAAGATTGAGAATGGAAAATGGTGCTCTGTTTTTCTTGTTGAAACAGTGCGTTGAGATTTTGCTCAAATAAATCACGCGTAAATGATGTAGTGGAGCTTGGCTACTATTTATAGTGGATGAAGATGACCGTTGGTGAATTTGAATCTTCAAGGAGATGACATCAGTTGTTGTAGCCGTTAATTTGTCAAGTCTTCAAGCGGTCTTCAAACACTTTGATTCCGTTAACCTTGTTCTTTAACTAAATCCGGTAAGTGATTTGAAGTTGAAGATAAGGTTGACTGGAAACATTCTTCAATTGGATCAACAAAGGGTAGACAAGGAAATTCTGGTTTCGCTTTGAGTAGACAGGCGCGCTCCTTCAAAACAGCTTTTTGAACTTTTGGCGCCTTGCATTAAATGTAATTGTCAGAGCATTAAATGCTAACGGAACCCGTGACTTAGCTTCTGATAGCTAATTTCATTTGTCTAGGCTTCTGATCGAATTGGTAGAAACTTCTGATTGCAAGGAACCTCTGAGAAGAGCTTTAACAGACTTCATAGCATCGAAGCGGAGTATCCAGCTTCTGATCAATGAAACACTGTCTTCAGCTTTCGAAACTTCTGAGTCTTGCAGACAGTCCAGAATTATTTCATTCAGCACCTGCTGAGTAACTTACATACAAACTCAACGACGAAAATATTAGTCAGAATTAAACCGTATGTAAGGAAATTTTAATTTTCATCTTCTGAAACGTTTGGACATAATCAAAACACTTAGGGTTCATCAAAGAGTTCGCCAAAAAGGACCTTGAAAGAGCATTTGGAGTGCTACAACCTCAGTTTGTAAAAGTATGAGAATCATCACATTTTTGGGACGTCCGAATAATGATTTGTATGATAATACGTCCAAAATGGCCGCCTAATTAATACGAGTCTAATGGTATAAAAAATTTCGAAAAATGTGTTTAAATAAAAGAAATAAAACTTTTTTTTCTCATGTGATGATATCAGCGCTGACATCACCCTCATCCTCCTTGTTTTTTTTTCATGTATGACATGCTTCTCTCTTTATTTACAAGTTTGTCATCTTCCCCTAATTAATTACTAAATTGTCCCATATTGTCACATCATTAAAGTTGTCACATTGAAATATCTTGTCACACTATATATATATATATATATTTATATATATATATAAACACTAAAAAATAATGATAAATAAGTTTATTCTTTGCAATAATGATGTGGCGCATTTTCCTTATTTCACTCTTATAATTTAATTTTAAAATTATTTAATATTAACTCATAAGTTATAGTAATTATTTATTTCTTGTCAATAGTCACGCTCACCTACACCTTAATGACTAAATTATATTTGATCATTAAACATTAGATTTCATCATACGACCATACAATTAAGGAAAACAATCTAGAATGCTCTCAAATTATGGTACTTCTTGAAAATATAAAGGACGACGGGTTGATACGAGAACTATTTAGAGTATAATAAAAAGCACAAATTGTTATTTAATGCTTAATGATCAAAATATAGTTTGGTTATTAAAGTGTAGATGAGCGGAATTGTTCATTTCAAAACCGTTTATGAAAAAATTGGTATCCAGTTTATTAAATTTTATTTTTTACTAGAGTGATACCCTCGCTTCGCTTCGGGGTAACATATATTTACATTTTAATTTGATTTTGTATCATACATGTATTTTACATAGTAATTCCATTTTGTATCATGTATGAGTATATATTTGAAATAAACTAAATATAATAAATGTAATTTTCTAAATAATTGTAAAGGTTTATTAATTAGAATATTCGTAGATTAGCACAAATAATAAAAATGTTTGAAATAGCATAAAGATAAATCTCTCTTTTTGATTGAATAAGCAACCACATGCCTTTGGAAGATGATGGACAAATTTGAATGCAGTAGATTGTTGGGTTGGTTTATATATATAATTATTACTTTTGTACTCGAATAGTGAGAGAAAGAAAATATTAGGAGAAGATGATAAACGAAAAAGTGAAAATGTAATGTAATTAATATTTGTGGCTCAAGCTTCTCTCGTTGATTCGGTTTGTCGTACATAGTTTGGTTGTTTTGTCTTTCTATTTCTTTTCTCTTTTCTTATTTTCCAGAGCTCATAACCCCACCTTGTTACCAAAAAAAATATATTATAAGCTTGAAAGCAAATTACTGTTAATGGTAATAAAAAAGTTTCCTTATCAAATTGACTACTAACAAACAAAAGTTTTTTCTCTCTTTTTTGGTAGGCAAGAGGGATTAAAAACATTTTTTTTTTTCTCTCTACAACTTGAGACTTTAAACCATCTTCAATTCATTATACTTTATTTACAACAATAAATTGTATTTTTCATCATTTTTTGATGTTTTACTCTAATCCATTTCACCATTTTTCCTCTCCAAATCAAAATATTCTACTAAATATAATATTAATATATCCATTAAATCATGTCTATATAATTTTTATTTCTTTTTAATCAAAAAGTATTATATTAATATTTATTAAATGATCTTAAATTTAAAAAAGTTGATGCAACATTAAATTTCATCAAATTAAACAGTATTTGTTATTGCATCAATGTAATGTTTATGATTTGATGATGAGTTTCTAACACTATATATTCTTTTTAACACCAATGTTGGGTTAGAAAATGCTCTTATAGACTAAACTTATGCACCACATTGTTTCTTTTTTCTTATCTTTACTTTTTAATTATATAATCAAATCTTCTTTGCTCGTTTTATTCCTCTCTCACAAAATGTATAAAACGATGTAACCCTAATTTGATCTCTTAAATGTTTTTCATAAGCATTTACCCATAAAAATAAAGTCGTTCCTAATATCATTTGTTAATATGTGTACGGGAAAAAAAATATAAATAATAACACCATAATAAATTATTTTCAATTAACACAAAACCTAAAAAAAGAGGGAATTATGTTGAAATTTAGAATTTAAATGTTTCCAATGAGAAGGTCACCAGCTAGGATATCACCACTTTATAATTCCCTAGCAAATCATATAGAAAATCTCAATTATCTATTTCTAAATTCTAAAGTTCATTAGAACTGCATTCATATTCTGGTATTACATAACAAATAAATTTGTACAATCCTCTCCCACATGAATTCCACAATAGAAGAAAAGTGTTTTGATTTAATACATTGATGGTTAATCCAAAGAGATGTAGAGAAAAGGACTAATTCATTTACTGAACTCAAGTATGTACGCCACTTTCAACCGCCTCTAAATAAGAGCAAAATATCTGCAAAGAGAATTTTCAAGAATCAGTAGACTTTCATGTAAAAAAACAGTGACTTTGGCAAAGAGAATTTTCAAGAATCAATACATGTATTTCTTTAATGATTCTAAAACTAACATATTTTTTAAAGTAACACTAAAACATGACAAAAATACACACAGTAAACAAAAAGAGCATGAAACATCTATGTCCTAAACCCATTTTCCACATGACCATAAGATCAGATAGGAAGTTGAAAATTTATATCTCTCAATATTTGTTTCGATTGGAATGTTGAATATGAAAGAAAAAAAGAAAAGACTAATATAAATGTAAAGCAAAAATTTCAGCAAATTTACCAGTCAATCATGAAGTCCAGTTGAGAAACTCATTGGCATCTGCAAAAATTCCCAATAAAAAAGCAAATTAAAAATCACAAAAGCCATTTTGGGAAAAATAAATATATTAATCAAAAATAACAAAATGATCAATAAAGCAAATATTAAAAAGTAGAGAAACCATTTTTAAACATATGAATGAAAATAAGAAAAAGATGAAGCGAAAAACATGAAGAAACGAACCTCAGTTAGGAGACCAGAAGGAATCAATTGGCTTTAGCCCAATTGGTACACTCACCAATATGTGAGTGGGGAGTTCAGGGTTCGAATCCTGCTCCTTATAAATTTATAAAAAAAAAGAGACCAGAAGGAAGAGTGGAATGATCATCCATTCATTGTGAAATTTGTGATATGGAAGGTAAGGTTGAGTGGAATTGTGAAGCTTGGATTGTTTGGATGAGAATCTTAGGGGTGTTCAAAATTGGTTGGATTATTATAATCCATCCAATTTCAACTCATCCAATCCATGAAAGGTATATTGGATGGATTGTAATAATCCATCTAACAATCCATTAATCCACCTAATCCATAATTATTTGAAAAGTGTTGATTGTCTTTTGGAAAAACTAATAATAAATGCATAGATTTGTGAAATTTTATTTCATACACACTACATTAGCAAAACCATTATAATCCATCCAATCCATTTAAACCAACCATTCAATCCATCTTATATTTTCTTGACATGGATTGGACTGGATTCTAAACATAATCCAACCAATCCATGTTAGAACAACCCTAGATGAGATGGAAAAGACATGTAATGTAAACATAGAAAAAATTAAATTGATTTTTTTTTAAAAAGGAATAATGTTGTGAGAGGTAGGAACGGAAAAATATAAATGAAAGAGTAGGTGTGGAGATAGGAAAAGACTAAAATATACAAAACACTGTTTTCAATTCATTTGGAATTGATTACTGTTCATCCTATCCATCTTTATAGTATTTACTAGAGAGATACCCTTGCTTCGCTTCGGGATAAAATATGTTTAATATATTTTATATATTATTTAATTGTCTAATAGATGACTGTAAAAACAAAGTGTCCATTTTGTGAAGGGCTTCTATATATTACTAAATTGTCTAATAGATGACGGTAATAAATGTTTTTATATCTCTCAACAATCACTACGTTTATATTAAAAAAAAGAAAAAAAATATGTACTGTCTGAATTGAAATGATTTATTGCACTGAAATAAAATTTGTTGAATTGAGCTGAATTTAAGCCAAAAACAACATAGCCTTACAATATAAATTGTTAACTTATTCAAAGTCATATTCTTTACAACACAATCTAAATTATAAATAATTGGCACTGATGTATCAACATAACATAAGTAAAAACTGAAAAAACTCAATAATGTAGCAGAATATCTATTTTGTTCTGTTATAATGGCTTCTAATTTCGCTTCTATTACAATCTTAATAGCTAACTCATATTATTGAACTCAATCTTAAGCCTAAAATATATGACAATATTGGACAAACATGATTTGAAAATTCACTGAAGGGAACTAATTACTTAATTTAATCTCATATCATCAAATATAAATTAACCGGATGCTTTTAGTTATACATGGATGACAACAAAGCTTGCAAAGAACAATCAACTCAAACCCAAATAGGTTACACATGAAAACACCATCGGAAATGATGGAACAATTAACAGTCATACTACAAAATAATATCATAATGAGAAATGGGAAAGTGCAGAAGATAACAATAACACTTGGTTAAACACAGAATGGCTGCAAAAACATGCAAACAACCTCCAAAGGCTGCAATCTTAATAGAAGTAATTTCCACACACAAAATAATTATATCAAAGCTAGAAGAACATCCATGTTGCAAGAAAGTGTGAATTTGTAAACCAACTTCCCTATCATTAAAGACTCTAATCCAATACTAAATAAAGACTCCTAGAAATGTTATAAAAAAAAAAGACTCCTAGAAATAGTCATTTTCAATTAAATGAATCACAACACTTAATCCTTTCATTTTATAATAATTCAGTAATATGAGAATTAGTTACAATTGCAGCCAACATAGAATAGAAGTAAGGTGGATCTTAAAATGAGGAAAGTATTATACACGTCTTGTTAAGATGTGAACTACTTAGAAGCAATCCTAGCAGACTATTCGGCTCGTCGGTTCTCTTCAAGCAAGTTCTTCAGATTCTTCACTCCATATCCCTGATTCAGGATCTATTCCAACTGAAGACGCTCATGAAATAGCATCAAATTTACATTTTTTAAACCAAAAGAACAGAGTTAACCAAAACCAATTAAGATCTAACAGACCATTTTGGGTAAAAGGAATAGAGACTTGTTGGTATGAGTTGCCAAATAGAAAATTGAATGAGTTGTTGGAAAATAAAAGATAAAATGTATATAGAGCTTGAATTAATTATATATATCATGCATGTATCATATGCTAGCAATTAAGAATATGCAACTGAAGATATTTGATATAGATATTTTAACTTTGCCTATTGATATTGCTTTCAAATTGGGTTGAGATGAATCTTTAACCATGGATTACTCAAGATGGAGTGTCCGTGGCTCTTGCATCAACTCCATCACTACTTATAAAATAAAAATAGTGTGGTTCAGCATCTAATTAACCTATGGTAGTGTTTAATTTCAATGGGTGTTGTCACTTTAAATTGAGCCAAATCTATGAAGGGAAATATACAAAAGACAGAATCAACTATAATTTTGTTTATGCAAGAATCGGATACCATCATTCACAATTCATAAAATTCACTTCAATGTACCAAAAGAATTGGATTGCGGTAAGATGAGAGGCTTTAAAAAATAGGAAATAGAATTATCATGCTAAACGGGAAGAGAAGAGCTTGCCTGTGTACTATTGGATGTATGCATTCTCTTTCTCACAAAAACCAACAATCTTAGACTTGAGCTTTCACTCTGATATCACCAACTGTAGAGCGCTTGCAAAAATATTATTTTTCATACAAAATTGATAGAAAACAAAATTGAATCACCAATTTAATCCCATATAATTAGTTTAGATTAAATTACCACAGTAATAGTTAATAATAATAGTAATAATATCCAATTAGAAAAACAGTCCAACATCCATTTCAATCCATATTCATTCAAGAAAGGGCAAAACCAAACCACTTCACTGCACACACAGATCTAATAGAATAATAGGAATGAATGAAGAAATCCAATAGGAAAACATATTTGCAAAATTAGAATTGGGCATTGAAAATGAAAAAAAAAAAACTTATGTCACAAACCTTGAAGCAATTTCAGCTGAAATAAAGGTCATATGTGGAGGCTAATCCATGAAGATGATAGACTAACTATGAGAAAATGGTATAAATCAAGATTCAATTCGTGCATCCTGCAAAAGCGAAAAGAAATTAAGAAAAAGATTTCCGAAATCTGTACGCTTCATAAATGGAAACTTAAATCAAAACCCTTAAAAAGAAAAGAATTAGATGCAGGAGGTGAGGTTGCTGCAATTTCAACAACAAAAATGAATTTTTTTTTAGAAATAGAGATAGGTAGTTGAACCGTACAGATAAGGATCTCTTTTGAGAGATTTGGAGCCACATATAAATTTGAAAAGATAAAAGATAGAAGCTAACAGAAGTCTTTAAACGGTGTCAATTTACTGTTTTCAATCAGATTTGAAATTGGTACTGTTCACTCTATTCAACTTTATAATATAGTAATAAATATAGATTTAGATTGGTATCCAATAATTTATCTATTTCTTTTCTTATTTTTGGCCAATCAAAATCAATGAGTTGCTTTTAAAAAATTTATTCTACATCTTATTTATTCACATATATTATTTCACTTTACTATAGTGTACCCATTTGGTTCTTTCTTCTTCTATCTACGTAAAACAACTATAAATGACATGTCAATTTTTCTTTTTTACTAATTAAAATTATTTTAATTATTTGATTTTTTATTAATTAAATCAATACCAATAAAGTTTGAAAGTGTTACATATATACATTAACCAAAAAAAAAAAAAGAAGTAACCAAAAAAAAGTGTTATTGTATATCTATACATTGAATGTGGGGCTCTCATTTTTTTTCATTTCTAAAAATTGTTTTGTGTCATTTTAACTTCTTCTTTTAAATACTTTTAATATTAAATATATACAGTATAATTCTTTTTATAATTATAATAGATTCTGATTTTAATTGTGATATTTTCTTTTCTTCCTTCATTACTTTTCGTTCTAAATCGGTGATTATAGTCCTCATGAATGTTTTAAATCTAAATTCATAGCAATTGCTTATAATTTTATTTTCAAAATTTGTTTTGGAATACACAAATATAATTCCTAAATTTAATTAGTATTTTCTAACTTTTATTTCCATTTCTTTTTATTAACATGTGAAATTTTCATGGTTTACTATCATTATAACTAGTCTTTGGCCCGTGCATAGCACGAATTGTGAGAGCATATTTTTTGAATTATTGTATTAATTTTATGAGAAATTTTATTATAATTCCAGGGACCCGAGCAATAAACATGTATCACTTGTATACATTTTTTTCTTTACACTAATCATTTTTCAATGGATGACATATTTCTCTAATTTCATATGCTCGGATATATTGCATCTCACAAATGGTAAAAAAAATTCAAATTTATTACTTTTTTTTTTACAAAAAGCAAATTTATTACTTAAATACCATACTATGGACAATATAAAATAAATTCAAAATGCACAATATATAAATACTACTCATATTATTGAACCTTTTTTTTGACAAAACCATATTATTAAACTGAGAATTAGGTTGTCTTGTAACTTTTAAAGTAAGAAAGTTCAATTAACTACTTTTGAAATTAACTATTTGTGAATTGAATTTTAATATTGCATTTCTTATTGAACTATTTTTTATAAGTTAGTTAACTAAAATTACCCTTAAAATTCTTTTCTTATTTTTTTTTTATAAATAAAACTTATTTCCTTATTAAAATTTGTTATCCTAGGACTAGATTCAAATTTTTTAATTAAACTGTTCGAATGCTAAAAAGAGTTCGTAAGTAACTGTATTATTATTATTAGCTTTCAAAAAAAAAAAAACTATATTAACACAACAAAAATAATGAGTACTTGAAAAAAAAAATCAAAAGCAATATATATAAATAATAAAAATATAAATTTTTTAGCTCCTATTTAGAGTTATAGGAAAATACAGTCGCAATTTGACATTATATTATTATAAACAACTTTAACCCGGATTTTTGAAATCTATGAGAACCTCTCAATACTGCAAAATTCAGGGGTATTTCAATTTAAGTAAGCAAGTTTATGTGGATATAATAAATAGAAAAATATACTAAGGTAAAACAATTTGATTATAGGAAAATCTTATATGAAAATGCATATTAGACATAACATGAGCAATAAAAAAATTGAAGTTTTTATAACTTGTTTTAAAAATGAAGCTGATTAGAGAGAGAATTTAGAAAATAAAAACATTTGAGTCAATCCATTCAAAATCTAATACTAATACATCAAATAACAAAACCATATTCATCAAATAGACACAATAAATACTTTGGCTCAATCAATATTAAATCCTCATATTCATCTATTAATTATCATTATGAGCTAATTTGAAGCAAGGAGCAAAAAAAAAGTTAGTAATATTTACAATTCAAAATTTGAAATAAAATTATGAAATATTAAATTTGAATTGCAATCTAAATAATTAAAAATATTACCATATTATGTATTTTTGTTTTTTTTAAATTAAGTAATTACCATATATACCAATTCGAATTAGTATTATTAATATATAGAATACGTATTACAAAATAATACTATTTTTCAATTAGTAAATATAAATGGTATGATAAGGAAATGATAAAAAAAATTATAATTGTGAAAAATTGACATGTGAAAATTAAAGGAGTAAAAAAAAAAGAGTTTGAAACCTCATCCTAATTGTTACACCTTTAATATATACAGATTCATCTATTTTTTTTTTTCTCGAAGACATATAGATTCATCTATTAACTATTATTATGAGCTAATTTGAAGCAAAAAACAAAAAAAAATGTTACTAATATGTAGAATTCAAAATTAAAAATAAAATTATGAAAGTATTAAATTTGAATTGCAATCTAAATAATTCAAAATATTAACATATTATGTATTTTTAAAAAAAAATTAAGAAATTAAGAAATTACCATATACACTAATCTGAATTAGTATTATTAATATATAGAATCCGAATTAGGAAACAATATTATTTTTCAATTAGTAAAGTGTATCTAAATATAAATGGTATGATAAGGAAATAATAAAAGAAAATTAAAATTGTGTGAAATTGACATGTGGAAATTAAAGGAGTAAAAAAAAGAGAGTTTGACACCTTATCCTAATTGTTACTCCTTTAATATATATATAGATTATACTTTCTTACTTTTTTTTTTTCTTTATAACTGACATCTTCATTTCCTTTTAATAAAAATATTTTTCCTTAATTCTAAAAATATTATTTTCTAAATTTTCGCGATATTTTCAGTTTTTTAAAAAAAGATAGAAGAATAAGAATGAGAAATGTGGCTCACTTTAATTTAATTATTCTCAAATTTTTTTTAAGCTTGCATTAATATCCTTATTAATGTTAAATATCAATAAATAAAGTAAATTTGATATTAAATCTAAAAATGATGTGAAAGAATAAAAAGATTATGAATTATATTTTATATTAATATTTGTGTATTTTATTAAAAAATTTATAATTTTAATTTAAAATCTCTATAGTAACTTTTTAATTATACGTAATATTGAATAAATTACAGTTACATTAAGCATCTATATCTATCTATATATAATATAAAGGAGTAACAATAACGATGAGGTGTCATTGTCTCCTTTTTTCACTCAAAAAATGCTTAAGTGTCAAATTCTCAATTTTTTGATTTATTTTTTCCATTAATTTAGATTTAAATCAAATATTAATATTGTCATGATTTTCTTTCTTATTTTGCAGTTTTAGATTTCAATTACGTGATTTACTTTCCTATTTTCCGATTTTATATTTCAATTAGTATCAAAAAATGATATAGTTTACATATTAATAATTAATAATTTGAAATAAGGCAATATATAAATAATAATAAATGACTCATACATTAATAGAAATTTTAATTGCCTTTTAAAATTATTAGATATTTAATTTTCAGTTAATATGATTTTACTTACCATCATTAACTATCTATATGTAATCAGTTGTGCTCACATGGTCAATGATTGACCAAAACCGTTAGATTAAAATCTAAGGGTTGAGATTAGTTTGGTGATTTCATTAGTATTTAAACTCCACCCTTAGATTTTAATCTAATGGTGATTGACCAAATTGTATTTGGTCAATCATTAACCATGTGAGCACCACTCTATATATAATATAAAGGAGTAACAATAACGATGAGGTGTCATCGTCTCTTTTTTTCACTCAAAAAATGCTTACGTGTCAAATTCTCAATTTTTTGATTTATTTTTTCCATTAATTTAGATTTAAATCAAATATTAATATTGTCATGATATTCTTTCTTATTTTGCAATTTTAAATTTCAATTACGTGATTTACTTTCCTATTTTCCGATTTTATATTTCAATTAGTATCAAAAAATGATATAGTTTACATATTAATAATTAATAATTTGAAATAAGGCAATATATAAATAATAATAAATGACTCAGACATTAATAGAAATTTTAATTGCCTTTTAAAATTATTAGATATTTAATTTTCAGTTAATATGATTTTACTTACCATCATTAATTATTCAATCAATTATTTTTGCCTTAACTTAAATTCAGAACAATTAAATTTCAATAAAAAAAATTCGGAACAAATTAGGTATTCATTTTCGCAATTAATAACTATATTTTCTAAAAGGACATATTTTGTTTACTTATTAATTTAATTTTCGTTTGTTTTGAAATTATCAAGTAATTAATTTCCAATTAAGATTAATATATTTCTAATATGTTTTTTTTGTCAAATTTTTTATATAATTTTTTATTTGTTTGACCGTGATATGATTTTTCATTTTTAATATCATTTATAAAAGTTATATTTATGAATTTTAGGAAACATGGGTTGAGTAAACATGTGGTGCTTATTGAAACACTTTTAGTCGATTATATTATTTTTGTAAACTCATTTCTAAAACAATAAGTCAAAATTGAAGAAAACAATAAGAATAAAAAATGCGCAAAAAATCTCAAATGATTCATTTCCCTTGCCTAAATTATACTCTATAATTTCTCGAAAACTATATATATAGTTATTAAATTAAAGGAGTAACAATGACGATGAGTTGTCGAGCTTTCAATTTTTTTTTGGTTTATTTTCTTACGTGTCAATTTTTCCTTATTTTGAGGGATTATTAGTTTTTTTAATAAAATTTCATTTCCTTATTTCTAAAATCTCTATGCATGAGAAATTTTAGTGTCATTTAGTTTAATATAGGGTACTCGCGACTAATGTTATTTTCATACCCGTACCCATCAATTTTGGCACTTTCTGCACCCGTATAATTACCCTAACGAAACACTTTTGCAATCTCATACCCTTGTCCGTGTAAATAGTGGGTACCCGCGGATAACCATACCCGTTTATATATTATATACACTAACAAATTACAACTTAAACAAAAAAACATAATTTTTTTGAAAAAAGTGTCCAAAAACATCCATACATAAATGAACTATAATACTGTGTTTATTTGTAATGAGCTTCACCAAATAATGAGACATTATTATAAACATATCTTACATTATTTAGTAATATTTTAATGTGTATATTTTGTCAAAACAAATTTTATTGAGTGTATGAATTATGTATTATTTTTTAACGAGACGGGACGGGTACAGGTACGGGTACCCATTACTCTCGAATATATCATGGCTACCGAGTACCCTAGAGGGTAATCTCATGCCCGTCGCGGGTAGTGTTTTAAATCTCATCCCCGTTCCGTACCCTTTTAGACCAGGTATGGGTAGACCAATTAGAAGCGGATAGTATTGAATATCTGCGGGTAGGGTAATCATTGACATCCCTCCCTAGACAATACACCTTAACATTAATTATGCTAATAATAAATACAATTAAAACCGTTTTTAAAAGAAAAATGGAAATTAAAGCATTTTCATTTCCTATTTACAACCCTTTATGAAAATTTCCTTTTTGTAATTATAAAATAAAATTAATGCAAAACAATTGAGATTATAATTTTTGTAAGAATGGACTGATATTTATGTGTTATGCATTTTGTTTTATATTGTCATTCGTATGGTATTTACTATTTAGGTAATAAGTCTGGAGAAATTCTCTTATGAACCGGGTGCAATGAATCCGAGCAAATGAAATTAGAGAAATATACCATCTCATTAAAAGATGATTGGTGTAAAGAAAAAATGTATCTAATTGACACATGTCTATTCGCCGGGTCCCTTAAATCGAAACTGTAATAAAATTTGACATAAAGTTAACATAATATTTCAAAAAAATATACGTTCTCACAATTCGTGCATCAGCACGGGCCAACAACTAGTGTTTGATAAAAAGAAAAACCACTTAAATTAATAAATTCAATAATTATTTTATTTAAGTGGGTTTGATAACCATTTTTATTAATCACTTAATTTACCAAATTAAGTCAAAAATACACTAATTTTTTTTACTTAAATATTTCAACTCCACGTTCACTTTTAGGATTTTCATTCTTTTAAATCTATTTACTATTATGTCCCTAATTCCAATTACTCCAAATTTCCGAAAACAAGAGTATACCAGTCACTATATCTAATAATATGAAAACTCAAGAAAACTCTATACATATGCATCCAATACGTTGTATTTTTTTTTTTCATTAGATTAATTGGATTAGTATAAAAGGATAAAATTGTCCAATTTGTTTTTTTTTTTTTTTTATATTTCACATATTGTGGTTCAAACAGACTAATTACATTCAACATAATTTCAGTATAAACCAACAGCTTACAACTTAATATTTTCAATGTTTATAATATTCAACACTTAAAATTTAGCACTTAAATTTCAGTTTTATCAAATAGCCACAACACGGAAACAAGACTAGTAACCTTCTAAAGACTTCTCAATAATAATACAATTAAATTTCAAGGCGAGGGTTTCGTCCTCGTTAATGATAAACATGAGCTTAATATATTAGCCACATCTTACTCTATCAGGGCTTGAACAATGCTATACTCTTGAATATATTCGTTCATGTTCTTGAATTTGCTTGCAATGGTATACACTTCATATGTAGAGTCAAACTTGACTATAAAACAGGATAAATGAAGATCAAATTCCTATTAATTTGACAGTGATCCCAACATAGAGAGGGAGTAATTAGTTGAGAAGATAGGGAGGAATGAAAAGAATAATTAAGGAATCAATCGTTGGCTGGCGCAGTGATAGCATGAGACTACGTTTAGTAGGATGGTTTGCGGATCGAACCCCCACAACAACGATTGGAAGGGGTTTAAATGTCGTAATCCTTGAATCCGCCCCGAATCCGGATCATTGTGGTTCGGAAACCGGATGTAAAAACAAAAAACCAAGAATTAAGGAAGAGATGGGAAAGGGTAATGATGGAAAGATTTGTGAAGAGAGGAGAGAGAAGGAGGATTAACCTGGAAAAAAAGATAATTACCAGCAAAAAGATCACCAAAATGAGCATGACTTAGTTTGAATCTGTTTAAGACTTGATTATAAATAGCTTTAACTCTCCTTCTTAAACTCAAACTTGGTATCTTAACCTTAAATCTCTTCCTTCCACTTCCACTTGAACTTGTACGACTCCTTATCCTCTTCAATCTCAGCCAGCTTGATGATCTATTATTAGTATTATTATACGGATTATTATTTGATGATGATCTTTTCTTTATTCCTCTCTCTTCTTCTTCTTCTTCTTCATGTTTCAATTTTTGATAAGAAAACATGGAATAAGAGGCAGACATTTGATGTGATGTAAGGAAATTAAAGATCAAGAGGCTAGAGCTTGGGCTTTCTGTCTTTTTTTTTTTGGTGTTTTAAATTCTAGTAATCTATATATAATATAAGTGAAACTGCTATTATGAAGTTGGTTGAGTGCATTCAAGATAACACATGTGATTTTTTTTTATTTTCCCAAATTTTACTGGTTGGACCTTTTTGTTATACATAATAAAGCCTTTGATTGATCACAATCTTATAAATTTAAGTTCTTGGTTATTAGAATTTGTTACACCACCAAGCGTGAAGTCATAGGTCCAAATTTAATACTAGAAAAACAATGTAAATTTCTAAAAATGAAGAAAAAAAGCCACTCATTTGCGTTTGAAAGGAAGTTTTTATAGTTTCTAGTGCTCCAAATAAAATGAATAAAGTGTTTTTTATATGCTCAACAAAGTGCATGTGTTCATAATATGGCAGTTTAATTTATGTAATTCTAATTAACTCAACTTAACTCAACTCAATCAACAAATCAAATAAATATGAAAATAAAAGCTTATACAATATGTTAAACAAAAAGATCAGTAATATTTTCCTTCAAAAAATAAAAAGATCAGTAATATTTGAACAATAAAATAAAAAAGAGGATGCTTTTTGGGTGAGTATTAAATGCAGAAGGTCAAGCAGTGAAATTATGTTTATAGAGTGAGCCAAAAAGCCTTTAATGATACAGCTACTTATATTACTATAGCTGTTGTTTTGGTCCATCTCTGTAATAATAATAAAAGTAATGGCAACTAACTAACTTGTATGTATGCTTTTATGATGATGGCAACTAATTAATTTGTCACATTTTGCTTGCTAAAAAGGGAAAACAAATAAGAAGAAGAGAGGAAAGCAAACTCATATAACAACTACAAATTAATAAATAAAACCAAACTCAAACTGGTTGGGTTGGTTATAAATCATTGTCGACTCTCTATATCTAATCCATTCAGTTTTTGAGTCGCAATCAGATGGATTATGAGGCCAAGTATTTACGTCATACATAATTTTCCGCCCATATTTTCGAATTCAACAAATTGGATATCGTTCCATTAGAGCATTTTCGATGCAAAATAGTGCTTATTCATCTGCGATATCCACTTGTTCATTTTCTATATCCATTTTCTTTCCAACCGCACCTATAACTTCTAGTCCAAAAAATATATTCTCTCCTTATTTATTTTCACAACAATTTTTTTATTCATCATTTTCAAACAAATATTCTATTTTACACAAAAAAAATTTTGAGAGAGTTTCATTTTTGTTGAAACTGGAATTCGAACCTAGGACGCATAGTAACCACCAAGACATTGTTTGATTGGTATAGAATTTTATTCATTATTATAAATAAATAATAATAAAATATTCAAAATAAATGGATAAACATTTTTTTTTGAAAGAAGAAATGGATAAACATAAATAGTGATTATTCATTGTTGGTGATTTCATTATTGAAATATCCAAAATTGGTAGGAATTATGTATATGGTTGGAAAACTAATATCCTAAAATGGATAATTATGCCTAAAAATGGATATGGTTGAAAATGCTCTTAGAGCTATCATTACATTATCGCTCACAACAACATCTATGACCCTTAAATTTAACAAAATAGGCACGAGATCGCCTAATTTCAACGGACGAGGTAGTGCTCTCACTTTCTTGTTAAACGTATTGGCCATTCTCTGTTGGTACATCTCAATTGATCCAACGCCTGAAGTCGTTTTTCATCCAAGAGTTGCAGCTATCCTATTTTGTCTTTAACCCATTTTGTCTCTGGTATCTTCTGTTCTAGGACCAGCCGTAAAGACCGCATTTCTATTTTCACTGGCAATACCACGTCCATCCCATAGACCAAAGAGTAAGGAATTTCTCTTGTTGGTGTTCTCACTGTTGTTTTGTACCCCCGGATAGTGAAGGGTAATTTCTCTACCCAATCCCTGCTCATGTCGAAAATTTTGGTGAGCATGTGTTTGACGATCTTGTTTGCGGCCTCGATTGTTGCATTAGATGGAGGTCTGTAGGGTGAGGATCAATGGTGCTCCATTTGGTACTTGGCGAGCATTTCCCTAGTTACCCCCTGAAATTGTACCCCATTGGTGGTCATAACGTTGTGAGGAACGACGTATCTGCAGATGATATTCCTCTCAATAAACTTGGCCGTAGTGTTGGTTGTGATGGTAATGAAAGATTCCACTTTGATCGACTTAGAGAAATAGTCTATCGCCACCACGATGAAATGGTGACCTTTGGATGCATGAGTTAGATTTCTCCAATCATGCATTGCCCCGAGCAATTGCGAAGGGTAGCCAGGTTATGTAACTGTGTGGGCGGGACATGAACATTATATGAATAAAATTGGCATTGGAGACATCTCTTTGCAAACTTCCAACAATCGTCCCTCATGTTGGGCCACCAGAACCATTGCCTCGTGATTTTCTTGGCCATGGAATCTACGTTCATATGTAGGCCGAAAACTCCTTGGTGAATTTCTTCCATGGTCATCCTTGCTTCTCTTTTAGTTAAACAGTTCAGTAACATACTGTAGATACCCATTTTTATCGGGGTAAATTCTCATTTGTAGGTAATTTCAACATTTTAATCAATTTATTTGTAAGTTTTTATCTGAATATATTGACATTTTCAAATTTTTTTGCAAAAGAATAGTTCTCTCCTGATACTTATAAGATTTATGTTTTAAATTAGTAAATAACTTAAAATTATGATGTGAATGAAGAAGGAAAACAAAAGCTATTTAGACTAGACTTTTATTAATAAATTCTAGAATATCATAAAATAGGGTCAAACCCAACACATTAAGTTCGTGCCAATAAGCTCAAATAGAAGAAAAATACAAACTGACAAATTAAGGGTTTGTTTGGATTGAGGTTAGATAAGGTTTATTAAAGTAAGGAGAGGGGAGGTGAAATGAGGGAGGTTACTTAACAAACCTTGAAACAAACCCTTGCTTATTTTGATGGTTATTTTAAAGGAGGTTCGATAAATTTACATTGAATGATTACAGAACTTCTGGATTCCACCGATTTTTGGTGGGAATGATTTGGAGCTTAAATCATGGTATTCTAACCACATCATTTAACCATCATTTATCCAAGCAAGGTTAGCCATATAACCTCGATCATTTATCCTAAAACCATGATCCAAGCAAACCCTATGTGTAAAAATACAATTTGAACACTGATGTTCATCATGGCCACGAACCAGCCCCCTCGACATTCTTGCTTGATGGCCAAGGCTGTTTATTATGTATAAATAGAGAACACCAACACATATTCAGGGGGGAAGGGGGCTCCTCTATGCTCCAATTTGTTTCCTCTATTTATTCTTTCTCCGTCTAAGTCTCATCTCCATTTTATACTTTATTGTTCTTCTAGTCTCACACTCTTGATTCTTTTCTCTAAAACAATGGTCAAGTTCTCATTTCCTTGAGGATGAAGGCCATGGTTTTGGTTCTTTTAATCCAAGGACCTACAAAGAAGACAAAAGGGCTTACATCCAAATTGGTGCAATCAATATAAACAAATATAATAAATCGGGATAATCAAATTGTAGTTGGCATTGGTCACGCCACAACTTTAGCTGGATAAGTCGGTTGCTTCCTCTATAAAAAGAGAGCACCACATATAGTAAAGGGGGCAGGTTCCAGACTCTGTTTTTCTTTCTTCACTGCTCCAATTTTATTTCTTTGAAAATTCGAGTTTGTATCAATTTCTCCATTTTCAGTTCACGTAAAAAGTCTTCATCAATTTGATACTTGAGGGTTTATGTTATAGACACTCATCATAATTCCTGAAATGAGCCTAGAAAATTTTCAAAGATTGTAGGGATATGTCATATTCATAAAGCTCCTAAAGTTTTCCAAGCTACATATTAGTCAATAAACTTCAGTTCTATTGTCTTTCATCATCACAATAATTATAATTGCAATAAAATTAGGCATTTAATTTGTAAATCAAAAGGAAAAACCTATAAAAGAACAACAAAGAGAAATCAAATCTCGAGCTTGTTTATAGATATCAAATAAAAGTGCAACCAAAATTAGATTATTGTATTGTTTCATATCCTATATTTTAACTGAAGAGAGCTTCTTTTTTTAAGAAAATAAAAAGGGTCATATTCAAAATTAACAGGGTACAATACGAAATGATGAACAAGGTTGATTTACAAAATCAGTTGATCAACAACCAACGGTAACTCATTAGAATAGAAAACCAAACGAAATAGATTAAGGGAATATCAACAAATTAGATACCAACAAGTTGTTACCCTAAGAATAGATGTTGGCTAAGGTTTGAATGGTTTAGGAACATTGTGTAGTGCTATTGGAGAAAGGAGCCGCGGTTATCCCTGACCACCGCAATCTCAAAAGAGTCGGTCATCTCTGTTTGTGTAATTGTTTCCATCCGTAGTAAGGTCACCACTAGCAAAGGAAAAAATCAGAAGAAATTTAGAATTTTTCAAATTTCGGCGCCAGTTTCTGGAAAATTCCAAATTCCGGCCATCGAAAATTGGAGTCCAGATTCTAGCAGGATTATGGAAAATTCCAAATTCCAGACTGATTCTGGAAATCCATAATCCTTCGGTCATACCTATACCGGCGAGGTATATATGTTCCATTAATATTCATTTTCGTTTCAATTTTCTTAATCAATTCTACTATTTGGTTCTTTTGTTTTGTGAATATTATATTCCAATCATTCCTTACAATTTAAGAGAAAGAAAAAAGAAAAGAAAAGAGAGGTTACAGAGAGAGATTGAAGAGAGAATAAGTAGAGAGATAATGCAAGAAGCAAAAGTTAGAGAGAGATGAGAGCGAAATATATTTGAAAAGAAAATGAAGAGAAGAAAGAGGAGTTGTAGAAAAAAGAAAATTTTTTATATTTAAGGGTAAAGATATTTTTTTGCATGAGAGCGAAAGTAAAATTTTGGGACGTGGTTAAACCAACGTTGACCATTCATCAACGAATGATTTGAAATTTGTTAGGAGATTATGGATAGTTAGGGTAAGACTTTGGAACAAAATTTTGTTGAGGTACCAGTTTAGAAAAGAGGGTATAGTTGGATACCAATAATGTAATTTACCCCTAATTGGATTGAACATATTGAACTATGATTAAACTAAATTGGATGTATGTTAAGTCCAAAATGTACTTAATTTAGCTATGTATTTCATATATATTTTCATAACATTTCATATAGTTTTAGCTCATTTAGCTTAGAAATATCTAGGTTAGGGGCAATTTCACTACTTTGTGTTTGTTTTGATGTTCAGATCTTAATCTTGTGAAAACATAGCAAATTGATTTTAGTTCGAGCCAAAAACGAGCAAGAGAAGTTGTACAAGTTCATACAAGTTCATGCAAGGCCATGCGGAGAAGTTACGTGCGAGCTTAAGTTGGAAAATCGAAGAAAAGGGTCGAGTTTCTCAACTAGCAGGTCGCGCGCTAGAGGCAAAAGTTGGCTCAGGCGCGCTGATCACTTTTTAAGCCTTGGCTCTGTAGAGGCAAAAGTTGCCTCTGGCGAGCCAAGTGACAGAATGTGCAGAAATGGATTTTCTTTATCGTTCTTATCCATACAACCCTTCCGAAAGGTCGTACACCTTCCCAACGGATACGACCATTCCCTAAAGGTTGTAACCCTTTAAAACACGCCTCTTGGTGCCTATAAATACACCATCCTTGTCTGAAATTCGGAAGGTTGACAATACTAACAAAAAGAATGCTAAATACTTGCTTACATTTCCCGCTATGCTTACACCTAAATCCACCCATTTCATAAACGTTCCCGCTGTAATTCCTGACAAGGATTACATCAAGATTTGATTCTTTTCCTTAAGCATTGTAGTTAGATCTAGAGATCAACTTTGTTCATCTGTTCATCGAAGAAAATCCGAGCAAGAACGCCCCGAGGCTTGACAACCCTTCTGAGTAGAGTAAAAAGGATTGACAACCCTGATTTCTTTTACTTGTTTATGTTCTGTCCAACTTTGATTTTCTGTTTACATCTTGTATGAATATGATATTGAGTTTATTAAGAGATTAATGTTCTTCATATGCTTATGTTCTTGAATTAACAAATTTGCATGCTAAATAAGATATTTACATCAAAATAGTTGCTAAGTATAATAACTTGTGTTTATCATTAACTTATAATCTTGTGATACTAATAGGTTCGGTTGCTTAGGTTATAATCTAGTTTTACATGTGTGATTATAGTCGGTTATAATATTGATACGAATAGGTTCGGTTAGTATATAATTGATGTTCATATGTGGTTAACTTGTTTGCATGTATCGAGAGATCGGAATAAGTTATATCAAGATTAGATTAAGTATATCAAGTTTATTCAATATTGTGTTTACGTGCTTAAATGAATTGTTGTCTTTGCTTAAGAATTAGTATGTAAATCCTTAACTTTGTGAGTTTGTGAATTTAAGTATAAGTAAGTGTGGCATGGTACAGTAAGTTGTGTTCTTATCAACCAAATCAATAAGGATTATCGTTTTCCTATAAACCTCGAGAAAACGAATAAAGTGAACAATGAACGTAAATGAGTAATTAGCGTTTCCCTGTAGGTTCGATCTTTTTATTACTACATGAGTGACTCCGTACACTTGTGGAAATCTCCCAACAATGTAAATGAGACATTTTGATAAAATATAGTTGGTGTATATCATGTGTATATTTAATAGTTATGGTTTCAGTACCTTGTTCTTAGCTATTAAGAAGAAAATATTAGGGCTTGTTTGGTGAAGCTGTTAGCTGGCAACTATTATGATTGTTGTTAGATGTTGATGTTGCATTTAGATGTTTGTCGTTGCTATTAGCTGTTTAATTATTCAATGATTCTTCAGTACATGCTATGTACCGATATGTATTGTAAAAACTAATATTGTAATTTATTTTTGTTTTAAAAAATATTATAATTTATCTATCACAATTAATATGCACCACTTTCTTACACAGAATTATTTAGAAATTTAAAATTTTATATTAGTATTTAATGGATGTAAAATCACTTCCCTTTTAATAGGTCACTATCATTTGAAATTGTTTCTTTATGTTTGGGTTTTTCTACATTTTATTTTAGTTTTGAAAATCTCCATACAAGCACCTTGATAATGTTTGCTTTTTAAATTAGGATATAAAGTTTATATTTTAAAATTTAGTATCCATCTTTTAGGGCTAACATTTATAAATTAAAACTTTGGAGTTTGTAAATTAAGATTTAAAATTTATAAATTAGAATCTGGTTAGTTCATAATTTAGTGTCTAATGTAATTTAAAGTTTAAAATTTATAAATTAGAATTTAAAGTTTATATTTTGAAGGTGTATTTTAGGAATATAAGGTGCAAAAATTTCATAATGTTTTGAAGTCATTTCTACAATACACATTAATTTGTTAATTCGGTTATTTTATCAAGAATATTTTGTCACTTAGGTTCAATTTCATAATATTTTTCGGCTAGGTTTGGTTCTTAATTTAAGCGTTATTCGTTTGGTTATTTCGGTTTGGTTTTGTTTTCAAACCCGATGACACCCTTAGTGTTCTGTCAAATTCAACCAATTAAGTTCAGTTCGGTGTAATTTAACCATAAAGAGAGGCCTTAATGGGTGTAACGAAATTGTTTCAGGACAAATTCTAAAAATAACGCTTGTGGTTAAACTTCTTCCATGTATAATATTATATAGTGTTCTTTTTTATCAATTCAATGATTGTTTTTAAGAGCTTTTGAGAGGATATTACCAAAAATGACTTTAATGACCTCAACAATTAATATTTCTATGAGATGATAATATTTCAAGCAACTTTAAAATTTTACCTTTTTAATCTTAATATATTTATTTAGAGTTTTGATATATGCAGCTCATATAAGCATTAAATGTAAGTGAACATTACCTTGTATTTAGTGTTTGTATATTTATTAAACTATTTGTTTCAAATGTATTTATGTTAAGAAAATAATCTAAATCTATAAAAATTTAATACAATATAAATTACCATAACTAACATATGCACTTAAAATTTTAATAATTTAGGATTTAGGATCTCGGGTTTAAGGTTCAATAATTAGGACTTAGAGTTCAGTTAGGTGTAGGGTTTAGTGTATGTAGTTTAAGTTCAATAATTAGGGTCTCGGGTTCACTAATTTCGATTAGGGTTTTATAGTACGTAGGGTTTAGAGTTCAATAATTAGGACTTAGGGTTCAATTAGGGTGTAGAGTTTAGTGTATGTAGTTTAAGTTCAGTAATTAGGGTCTCGGGTTCACCAATTTCGAGTTAGGGTTTTATAGTATGTAGTTTAGGTTTAATAATTAGAATTTCAGTTCATTAGTGTTTCGGGTTCACCAATTTGGAGTTTAGGGTATAGAGTCCATGGTTTATGGTCTATAATTTAGAAATTAGGGTCTAACTCTAAAATAATTGATACTTTTATTTTTTGTTATGGTAATTTATATATATCATATTTTTATTATATTCTTACCATATATAGATTTGGAAATAATAATTTTATAAAAATGGAAAACTACAAAATACAAAGGATTAAACACCTTTTTGCCCCCTGTGGTATCCAAAATGTTGTCATTTGCCCCCTGTGGTATTATTTTGTTACATTTGCCCCCTGTGGTATCTCAATTGGTAATATTTGCCCCCTATGGTATTCTAATTTGTCACTTTTGGTCATTCATCAAATGAAAATATAGCAATTTTGACACGTATTGTCACGGGCCACTATTTTGACATATGAACATGTCACTTAACATGTTTAATTCTAACAAAAGTCTAACTGCATCTTCAATTGACATCTCTATTTGTTGAAGATCCATTGCAAATTATCGAAAACACAATCAAATTGAGTTGTTATGTGGTATGTCCAAATGTCAAACAGTGATGTGTGGCAATAAATAACACAATTTTTATCTTTCCATCCATTCAGGGGCTAAATGTGACGAATTAGGATACCACAGGGGGCAAACGTAACGAAATAATACCACAGGGGGCAAATGCCAACATTTTGGATACCACAAGGGGCAAATAGGTGTTTAAGCCAAATACAAATATAAAATCACTTGTATTTAATGCTTATATGCAGCCCTTAGAGCTGCATATATCGGGACTGATTTATTTAAGTCATTTTCAAAAAAAAATTGATATTTAAGTGTTGTTAGGTGATAAGAAAAATAAGTAAATAATTAGACAGAGAAAGTTCAACGTTATGTGTTTGAAAATGGAAAGCTTAGATTTGGAGATCCTTGATTACCTTTGGAGTTGATAGACAAATGAAAAAATGATGGAAGTTAACACTGTTAAATTTTTTGGGAATGTTAGTTAAAATTCGACATAACTGCCAATGCTAGACCCTTACCATTTCTAATGTTGGGGGTACTACTCATGTTGGCTGTTATATTTTTAAAATATATATATTATCACCCCAAAATATAAACTTTAGCCTCTAATTTATAAGCTTTAGACTTTAAATTACATTAGACTTGACCCTATATAAAATATGAACCAACTACAATCTAATTTATAAATTTTAAATCTTAATTAATTATAAACTCTAAATTTTTAATTTATAAAAGGCTTAATAGGGTATTACTCCCCAAACTTGTCTCCAATTAACAAGTGACACCCCGAACTTTGAAACGTTACAAAAATCCCCTTAAACTTGCTTAATTGTATGAACTAACCCCGTAAAAACTCTCAATTGTAACAATTAACCCCCATATCCGGCAAAGTCTAATTGCACATAGAAAGTGGACGACACTCGCGACACGTGGCAACATATCATTGGTTGTCAAATGCCACATGTATAAAAAAAATTAAAAAAAAAAAAATTAAACAAAAATTAATATTTTTTTTTCTTCATATGTTCTTGTTCTTGTTCTTCATTTTCATTTTTTTTCTTCATTTTGATTATTTCTTTTTCTTTTTTTTTCTTCTTCTTCTTCTTCTTCTTCTTATTTTTCTTTCCTTTTTCTTTTATTCGAAAATCTGGAAACATTCCAGATTCGAAAATCTGGAAATTTTCCAGAAATCTGGTTCCGTCAGAAATCTGGAATTTCTGGGAATTTCCAGATTTCCGACGGAATTTCGGACGGAAATCTGGAAATTCCCAGAAATTCCAGATTCCGTCGGAAATCTGGAAATTTTCCAAATTTTCCAAATTTCCGAATCTGGAAACAAAGAAAAAAGAAAAGAAAAGAAGAAGAAGAAGAAGAAGGAGGAGGAGGAAAATAAAAAGAAAAAGAAGGAAAGGAAGAAGAAAAGGAAGAAGAAGAAGAAGAAGAAAAAGAAAAAAAAAATCAAGATGAAGAACATGAGAGAGAAATGAAGAATTAATTGTTTTTTTAATTTTTTTAATTGTATTTTTTTCGGATTTTAACCCTTTCACGCGCCTCTAGGAGTTTGAGTCTCACTCTCCCTGCCATGTCAGCAATTTGGGGTTAGTTCATACAATTAAGCAAGTTTAGGAGGATTTTTGTAACGTTTCAAAGTTTGGGGTGTCACCTGTTAATTGGAGACAAGTTTGGAGGGGTAATACCCTATTAAGCCTTTATAAAATTTAGCCCTAAAATGTGGATACTAAATTTTAAAATGTAGACAATTTCTTTGAAAAATAAACACTATTAAGGTGCTGGTATGAGAATTTCCAAAACTAGCAAAGAATGTAGAAAAACTGAAAATATAGGAACATACAAAAGAAATTACAAATGAGTGTAACCTATAAAAAATGATGTGATCCACTAAATATTAATATAAAAATTTACATTACTAGTAAAATAATAAAGATAATTCTATGTAAGAAAGTGGTAAATATTAATTGTAATAGATAAATTAGTATTAGTTTTTAGAATACATATCGATACATAGCATGTACTATAGAATTATTAATTTTATTGGGTATATTTCAATAAACTCAATTGGTAAGACGGTTTACTGATAGATGTTTAGATGTTTATCGATTTTATATTGCAAAAATTTATAATTTTTCCCATAGCTTTACAATAAAAATACCCGTACATATCAACTTGTAAAATTGGTGAAATTATGAGAATTATATTTGAAATTTACCATTTATTTTATAGATTAACTAAATTTCATATTAATAAGAATAGCCTTAATAAGTACATAATACTAAAATAATAATTTATGATAGGATAGGTATAATTATGTTGGAGTTGAGGTTTTACCGTGATTAAGGAGGAAAATTACCTTTAGTAACTACCATGTGTGTTTTGACAATTTAAACTTTGATAAGGAAAAAACTTGTAATATATAAGGTTGGATACACAAATAACCTCTTGAACTTGCTCAATGTTGCTACTGACATCTTCAACTTTCGATTGTAAGAAATACCCCCTTCAACTCTTTAAATGCTAAGAAATAACTCCTTAAACTTGGCTCAATGTTACTACTCATCCCTCCAACTTTCGATTGTAACAAATACCCCTTCCAACTTTCTAAATGCTAACAAATAACCTCAAATGGCTGAAATGGGAGCAAATGTGCGAGTCAAACTATCATAGACGCGTGAATGCTTTAAAAAGTAGAAAAATAATTAAAATGAAAACGTCGGAGAGGGTAAAAAGAATTAAGTTCAAGAGATGTGAATACATTAAGCAAAAAAAACCTTACATCTTCTTGCTCCTATTCTAATTCAAAAATCAAATTTCTCATTCAAGAATCAAAGACGTCGTTTGGTATACATGAGAATTTAATTCCCGTGGGAAGTTCCAATGCATATGAAATTATTTCCCTAGTGTAATTCCCATGAAATAAGTTTTATGTGTTTGGTTGACATTAAAGAATTTGAAATTCCCATGAATTTTGAATGACCAAGGGAGGAGGGGTGAGTTCCACCATTTTCTCAATTTCATGTCAACCAAACAACTAGTCAAATTAGAAAAGCATGGGAATTTCCATTGCATACATATATTCGTGTATACCAAACAACCACAAATTCTCAATTTAAAAAAATGAAATTGAAATTTCGTAAACGCTTATTTAAAGTACAATAAAAACTTTATAGTAAGCCCTTACTCAGAAAAATTTGAATTTTATTTTTTATTTAGGTTATTTTTTATGTTTTTTATTTTTTTAATTGATTTTTTATTCATTTTAAAGTCATATACGCAACTATGAGAGTTTGCGTTACACATTTGCCAGCAATTCAGAGTTATTTGTTAGTATTTAGAAAGTTGGAAGGGGTATTTGTAATCGAAAGTTGAGGGAGTCAGTAGCCAAGTTCAAGGGTTAATTGTTAGCATTAATGTTTTAAAAACCGGACCGGACGTTGAACCGGCGTAATAAAAGGTTCAAGAATTTAATAGGTAAAAATGATTCAACCGGTAGTTCGACCGGTAGTTCAACCAGATCGGACACCCAACCGGTTCGCAGTTCGACCGGTCGAACCTGCCGGTCAGGTTCGGTTTTCATAACACTGGTTAGCATTTAAAAAGCTGGAGGGGAATTTGTTACAGTCGAAAGTTGAAGGGATCAGTAGAAACATTGAGCCAAGTTCAGGAGTTATTTGTTTATTCAGACACTATATAAACATAAGTGCGGGTTCGGACTAATCCCATACAAAGTGTTGGACGGGGCCGATGATCTTAATAACAAATCAATTCAACTTTTGAACAACAAATGAAGCAATAATAAAATAAGGGAATTGCAAATTAATCAAATTGGTCAGACAAGCTCCTAGAAGAACCCATCAAATTAACTTGTTGAGGCAAAAGATTATATTCAATCTTGAACTTCTCAAAAAGATTCTTCATTAGTAGCACTAGCTCTGATCTTCTTTTCATCCTCTTTCCCATGTAATGAAAATTAATGGTGTGGTTAACGGATAGTGCTAACTTCATCTTATTTACATCCTCAATTTCCTTGAATTGCAAGCTATGATCCGGCCTCCACCATCTTGGATTCTCCTTCAGATACCTGAGTGGGTTTTGAAGTTACCATACACTTTCATTATAATGATACATATATACTAACATAATAAACTAAACTATGTAAAAAAAAATGGTTAAGTTGCATTACGTTTTGATACTCTCTTGTAGGTTTTCAATAGTCTGGTTTGGAGTATGAAGACTAATAGCAAATTCTAGACTTTCGCTCATCGGCGGACTCCGGTAAAGATTGCTAATAGGTTTCGAGGCCAAAACAGAATTCGGATAGTATATTTTCTCGTTGTCATATCTTAGAAAAGTCGTAGTCTTTATGCTCATCTCCTCCACAATCATCTGCAACACTTACGGCTTTGAATTAATTAGAATTAATGAAGGTTGAAGTAACATAAACTAAGATAAATGTGCCGTTAAGTAACTTGCCTGTATTCCATTGACAACACAGCGATCTCCAACATCGAAGGGGTGAACCAAGAATACGAAAATGACATCTTCGAAAAGAGACTTAGCACTGTTGCCGAACATGAAAGTTACGAGTAGAAGTTGAGAGGATATGAAGACGAGTACCTTAGTGGTTAAGAAATCCATGAAAAGCAACCACGTAACGATTATTATAAGCAGAAGTATCAGAGAAGCTATCATATTCAGTTCATCCATTGCAGATTTACGATGGTTTAACGTGATATCCAATGCATCATACTCCATGTATACTTCAACCTGGCATATCGTAAGTTAAAGATAAATATATATATGCTATAAATTGAAGACCAAGAAAAAAAGAATCATACCATCCAATCTTGAAAAGCTGATTTTTCAATCATGGGATCTTGGTGTTCTATTTTGGTTTCTGCTAAGCCTTTTAATTGATCAATGACTTTATTTTCTTTGACAAATTGTAATATATTTTGAAGGGAAATGCACCTGCAGGTACATATATATATTTATATAGCATTAGTTATAGAAATTAATAACTTGTACATATGAATAAATAAAATAAAGTAAAACCGACCTGCCGTTAGAATAATCATGAGGGTCTAATTGTTCAAAAATATCGGAAGCAAGTTCTTTAGCTGCCTCAGTAGCAACTTCCTTGACTCCGATAAAGGGGAGTGGTTTTAGTCTCTTACTTCGAATAGCGTTCATCCCTTCCCACATCGTCTCGCTGTCATGTTTATCTGGGTCAAACAGTTTATAAAACACCTTTGTTGCAGCCACATGCACAGACTCTTCGGTGGAGTTAACACGATGAGGATGAGGATGAGGACATTCTGATCGGCCGGTTTTTAAGAGAGAAACAAGAAGCTTTCTCATGTATATTGCTTCTCTAGTTTTCTCTAGCAATTTCGTGGCATGGTTACAACCGACTAACTTAACTACAAAAGTCTTAACTACCCATAAAATAGCCCCAATTACACAACCCGAAAGACCTCTCATTACATCATTTACGATAGCATTGTTCTTATTACTATTCGCAGTCCGATCAACTATCAAACCCCAAGCGAGTGCAACTTGACCAACCCATACAAATAACACCACGCTCTTCCTTACTCCATACCCGAAATAAACAGCCTTTTCGTTAACACAAAAAAACCGTAAAATCAGAAACAATACAAGCATTGTAAAGACTTGGGAGATTAATCTTCCACAGATAATACTCAAAATCAAGACACACAATTTCCATAATCCAAGATCCCAAAACACAGGTTTTTCTAATCTATCTATTGTGAAACACATAATCAAAACAACCACAGCACACAAAAATGCAAATGACTCTAAACCCAACAAAATTACAAATTTTCCTACTTTTTTTCCTTCATTTTTCATGCTTTTTTCCTCTGATTTTACTTCTAAAAATGTGTTTATTTTAATGCTCACACTCCCCGGAACTTGATCTGTTTCGTCTGCCATGGTTGTTTCTGCCACAAAGCTTTCTTATTCTATGACCTCTACTTATAGTTTAGTTCTATCTATAATTTTATTACAACATGTCATTGTGGATCGTGTGAAATAGACAAAGAGAGACTTTGGAAAAATTAAAATAAACAGAATTAATTTGTTTTTTTAGAGATTAACAGATAGATAGACAATCTTAAACAATCAAACAACGTTGACTTTATGCCACACTAGTTAACCTAGTATTACACTTGGTCAACTTGCAATTTATGACATGAATGCTACTCCACTAGCTTTACTTGTTCGAACTAATTAACCTCGTATTATAATATAATATTATGATTTTTATATCAATACACTCTTCAAGGTCACCAATTAATATTGTTGCCAACTCGATCTCAGGATTATCTTTGTATCCTGAAGACTGTGATATCATGTTTAAAACCTTTCGATCACTTAAGTTCTGTATAATGTGATTCAACCATAAATTTAAACTGACAGTTAAGGTCTAACGAAAGATTAATTAATCTTAAAAGTTAACTCAATAGAATAAGATTAATTAGTTTATATATTGAAGGAGTCATATCATTTCTCAAATCAGTACTACCTCCATCTCAAAATATAAGACACTTTTGAGTTTTTCCACACATATTAAGAAACATATTTATTATATAGTCAAACTATTAAATTTAACTTTTAACTTTATGGATAAATATGTCGGAAATTTAAATTTGTCATAAATACTAGGCATATTGTAACATTTATTATAAAAATAATACGAGAAAAAGTTAGACAAACTATACTACTGATACCTCCTTACTTCTACGAAAGAATTAAGTTAAATAAATATATAATTTTTTATTTTAATTTAGTTTAATTAATACTCCCTCCGGTCCATATTACTTGTCACATTTGACTAAATCACGAGTATTAAGGAAATTATTGGTTTGCATTAAATATATGTAAATTGGACTAGAATACACTTATTAATTAAGAGGGAAAAATTTACATTGGAAAGCTAACATACAAATAATAGAGGTAAAGTGGGAAAAGTTTACATTGGAAACATAACATGACAAATAATATGGAACAAGACTTTTTCTTCAAATGTGACAAATAATATGGACCGGAGGGCGTAACTACTAATATTGATTGAGATAATCATTATTTATATGGAAAATGTAAACATCAAATATTTATATGTTAAATTAATAATAACATTAAATAAGGGTATTTGAGTAATTTATATCATATTTTTTTTTTCTATCTGGATAGATTCTATCTAAGAGACTTTATTGTTTTGAAATGTATATTTTGAGATTTTTTTTTTTATGGTTAATAAGTCTTATAAAAAGAAATGAAGAGAATAATACATAAGATATTTAGGGGAGGGATCCAGTGCGACAAGGTCATTTGGAGTGACAACTTTTATGGTGTGATAATAGAGACAATTTAGTAATTGACTAGGGGAATGTGGCAAACTTGTAAATATATAGAAAAGTCTTACACGCATGAAAAAAGGGAGGAGAAGGAAGGTGATGTCAGCGCTAATGTCATCACAAGAGAGAGAAAAAAGTTTTATTTCTTTTATTTAAAATACATTTTCTCGATGATTCCGAACTCGGTTTTCGAAATTTTTTATACCGTTGGATTCGTATTAATTAGCCGGTCATTTTGAGATCCATTTTGTGCAAATAAAAATGATTTTTTTTCAAATTTCTTTGATTTTTATTCATTTAATCACTTTAATAATTTATTGGGACTAAACTGTGCAGAATTTGAATTTAGTCCGAGAATTAAAGTTTCTTAGAATTACAATATACATTTTCTCGAATTTTTTCAGAATTTTCTGAGCAATTTTTGAATTTTTTTATTAAAATTTCTACAATTCAAGACGGTTTATAAAAAGAAAAGAGGTGACATGTTATGTCTATATGTCTCTAATATTCCAAAATCAGATCCTAAATGTCTCAAAAGAAATCTATAATCCAAAAAACATGTTGATATCAGAATACATTAATATTCCAAACAAAACATGCGGATATTCCAAAAGTCATTACCAAATATTCCAAAAGTCATTACCAAATATTCTAAAATGAAAAAAATCGTTTTTATTTGACCACAATGGATCTCAAATCATTGATAAGTTTTGGAATATCGTTGATAAGTTTTGGAATATCGTACTATGCCTTTTGGAATATTCTGGTCTGTATTTTGGAATATTCCAAAATGAAAATTTTCGTTTTTATTTGACCACAATGGATCTCAAATCGTTTTTATTTGTGTTTTTTATTTTTTTATTATACCCTAGGTAGTCTCGTATCAACCCGTCGTGTTTTTTGTTTTTTTTTTATTATACCCTAGATAGTATCGTATCAACCGTCGTGTTTAAATGGATAAAAAATTCACAAAATTGCCCAGAAAATTCTTGAAGAATTCCAGAAAATGTATATTGTAATTCTAAGAAACTTTAATTGTCGGACTAAGCTCAAATTCCGCACAGTTTAGTCCTAATAAATTATGAAAGTGATTAAATGGATAAAAAATTCAAAAATTGCCAGAAAATTCAGGAAAAATTCCAGAAAATGTATATTGTAATTCTAAGAAACTTTAATTCTCGGACTAAGCCCAAATTCCGCGCAGTTTAGTCCCAATAAATTATGAAAGTGATTAAATGGATAAAAAAATTCAAAAATTGCCCAGAAAATTCTGAAAAAATTCTAGAAAACGTATATTGTAATTTTAAGAAACTTTAATTCTCGAACTAAGTCCAAATTTCGCACAGTTTAGTCCCAATAAATTATGAAAGTGATTAAATGGATAAATTATGTGTGGAATTGTAGTATGCGTTTTGGAATATTGTATTATGCCTTTTGGAATATTCTGGTCTATATTTTGGAATATTCCCAAAAAATATTTTATTTGACCACAATGGATCTCAAAATGACCGGCTAATTAATACGAGTCCAACGGTATAAAATTTTTCGAAAACCGAGTTCAGGATCAACGCTATACAATTGCCACCTATTGTCACACACTAAAATTCTTGTCACACCACCTCAAAAGTGTCACACCTGAACCCCTCCCAAAATATTTATTATATTCGAAACACTGGATTGTATTTTTAAGGTTTTAAGTCTTAATTTAATATAGAGGTCATTTTAGAGGTTGGCTCAATATTTAAGGTTTAGCTATAATTATTGATTAAAAAAACTTTCATACCTTTAGTTAATTCTTTTATTCAATTGATAGAACTTTGTGCACTTAATTAATCAAGATAAGTTGGCGGCAACATTGCATTAATTTGTTAATTCATTTAAGGGATAAGTTTAAAAATAATGCACGTAGTTTACTCAATTTTCAAATAGGAATATATGGTTTAACAGTTTACAAACAGAGGTACGTGGTATTATTTGTTTTGCAAATAGAGGTATGTGATATGAATATTTTTACAAAACAGAGTATCCGAAATCACATTATTAAGTTTTGATGATATTTTTATTTTTTAAACAACTTATATCTCTACGTTGACAAAATATTGATCCTTCAAATCGAATTGCAAGCTGTAAAATGGACTTAAACGTGAAAATAGTCTGTGAATCGTCAAATTATAAAAGAACGTAAAACGTCCATAATATGATTTATGATTTCGATTTAAGAGTGGAAAATGTCAATAAATGATATATTTTATCGATATGTAAATGTACATTTTCTTAAAAAGTACCAAATATACTTCAATGGAATTGAAACGTAAAGTTGTAATTTAGTGGATATCTTATTTTACATAAAACTTCATACCACATATCTTTATATGTAAATTGATAAACCACAAACCTCTAATTACAAATTCACGAAATCACAAATATTATTTTTAAACTTATCCCTTTATTTAATTTATGACACACTAGAGAAGAAAGAAATGGCCCATCATGCAACTATTCTTTACATAAATGGTGTGGATGAGTTGAAAAGTCATCGAAAATAGTTGGAATTGTAGTAGAAAAACGTGCAGTACAATAAATTAATTACTTTTATAATGAGAAATTTTAAAATACTTTTGGAGTACAGATGACGTGGTATTCTGGACTAATAATTTGATGACACGTTACATATATGTTAGTATTTAGTGTCGATGATTTAGGGTCTAGAGTTTAGTTTTTAAGGTCTAGAGTTTTTATTTTAGGGTCTAGAATTTTATATAAATTATTAACTAAAAAGTAAATTTTTAATTAATTACACGTTGTCAAAATCTTATTGGTTGATGTAACATATGCCAACCATTTATTGGTTTGGAGTATCACGTCATCGTTCTCCAGAAGTATACTAAAATCTCTCTTTTATAATAAATACAAATAGGTGGGTATAATTGGAGAAAAAATCAATTTATTTGCATTGAAATGAAATGATATGTATTGAAAATTTTGCTAAAAAAATATGTATAATAGAACGGATGAAATATAAATGAGATGAACAAAGGGGTTAGAATAAAGTGATCGGAGTTGAGGGAAATGGACTGATGATTTGGATATATTGAACTGTAATACTAATATTAGTGATCAACAGAAAGATAGACAATCTCAAACAATCAAACAACGTTGACTTTATGCCACACTAGTTAACCCAGTATTAGTCAACTTTGCAACTTATGACATGAATGCTAGGTCTCATTCTTTTGAACTGAACGATGATAAACTGAATGTTGTTAAACTGAACTGAAAAAATCTGAACTGAACTGAACGATGATGAACTGAATGTTGTTAAACAGAACTGAACTGAATTTTGCTAAAACTGAAAAATAAATATTGAAACTGAATTGAATCGTTGTTTCTACTTTCACATTTCATAATTTTATAAGGTTGCGCACGCTTGAGATACCGATTATACAACATGGTTTGAATGTTAATGGAATGGTAGATTCAGATATGTTTAATACAGATCGTAAAAACGTCATGTTTGCAATGTGGAATGCTATAGCAGACCAAATTTGGAAATTGGAGGGAGAGCAGGATGACGATAATGATGATGAAGCTGAACAAAATGATGAGATCATGGATCATATGAAAGAATATGATTAGAAAAATAGAATGAGATGATGGTAATAGTGAAATTTTGAATTTGCTCCTAATTAATTTGTTAATTTTAATTTCTTTTACAAGATTTTTGTATTTTTTTTAATTGATGCTAATTTGCTCCTAATATTGTATAACTGACTATTATAAGATTTTTGAATTTTTTTAATTGGTGCTAATTTGCTCCTAATACTACATAGCACTGTTATAAGATTTTTTAATTTCTTATTACAATACATAAGCAAAATGGAAATTTTTGTATATTTTTCAAATTTATATAGTAGAAATTATTAAGTTGGTAGAACATTGTAACATATATTGGTAATAATATTTACTTACATCGAGCAACTTTTGCAAACAAATTGGATCAAATAGTTAAAATTATAATAAATATTAACATATTATATATAAATAATAAATATTGATTTGTAATTTATTAACTAGAATCGAATTGAATGTTGTTGAATTGAACTGAACTAAACTGAATATTACTGAAATGAACTAAATTAAATGTTACTGAAAATTAAATTGAATGTTGTTGAACTGAACTGAACCGAATGTTGCTGAATCGAACTGAACTAAACTGAACTGAATGTTGCTCAACTGAACTGAACTGAATTTAAAATAAGTGCTGATAAGTTCAAAAGAACAGGGCCCTACTCCACTAGCTTTACTTGTTCGAGCTAATTCACCTTGTATTATAATATTATGATTTTTATATCAATACACCCTTTAAGGTCACCATTAATATCGTTGCCAACTCGATCTCAGGATTATCTTTGTATCGTGAAGGCTGTAATACAATGTCTAAAACCTTTCGATCACTTAGGCTTTGTACAATGTGATTCAACCATAAATTTAAACTGACAGTCAAGGTATCACCAGTGTTGTCAGGACCGGACCGGACCGGCCGGTCAAACCGGTCGGGCGCGAACCGGACTGAAATTCGGTTTGATCTACTTGTGGTTTTTAAATTCACAACAGACCGGATTGAACCGGGTTCAACTCTTGAACCGACGGTCCGACCGGGAACCGGGTTGAACCCGGTTTTTTAATTAAAATTTTTTAAACTAAAAATTAACTTTAAAAAATAAAAAACAACCAAATAAATTATATTTTATGTATTCAATTTCTATTATCTTTACCCAACAACAAAATAAAATGTATCTAATCATGAAAAAAACATTAATTATGAAGTATTAGTTTTATAAGTTTAATTATCCATGTATTACTATGATATTAATGTCATTTTCATTTTAGTTAGATATAGATTATTGTCTTTTATGAAGTTAAGTATTTATATTTATTTTGTTAAAAAATATTTAAATTATATATATAAAAAAATATTTATTACGTCATCCGGTCCGACCACTCTGGTCCATGTGGTTGAACCACGTGAACCCTAAACCCTTGAAAAATCCGGTTCGTTGTTTGGTCCGGTCCTGACAACATTGGGTATAACGAAAGACCTAATTAATCTTAAAAGTTACCTCAATAGAATAAGATTAACTAGTTAATATATCGAAGGAGTCATATCATTCTCAAATTAGTACTACCTCCATCTCAACATATAAGACACTTTAGAATTTTTCACACATATTAAGAAACATATTTATTATATAGTCAAATTACTAATTTAACCTTTCACTTTATAGAAAAATATGTTAGAAACCTAAATTTGTTACAAATACTAGGCATATTTTAACATTTATTACAAAGGTAATATGATAAAAAGTTAGACAAAGTATTTTTGAAATGTGCAAAAGACTAATATTTTGGGACTGTTTTTTATAGCTAAACAGTCTTATAAAAGGAGATGGGTAGAGTAATACATAAGATATTCATCACCTTCAAACACTGAATTGTATTTTTAAGGTTTTAAGTGTTACTTTCTCTGTTTTAATATATTTTAGAGGTTGACCCAATATTTAAGGTTAGCTATGATTATTGGTTAAAAGAACTTTCATAACCTTAGTTAAATTTTTTTATTCAATTGATACAACTTGTGCATTTAAATAATCAAGACTCTGTCAAAAAAATAATCAAGACAAGTTGGCGGCAACATTGCATTAATTTATTTAATCTATAACACACTTGGAAAGAAAGAAATGGCGCATCATGCAACTATTCTTTACATAAAGTGGATGAGTTGAAAAGTCATTGAAAATAGTTGGAATTGTAGTAGGAAAACGTGCAGCACAATAAATGAACTACTTTTATAATAAATACAAATTGGGAGATAATTGGAAAAATATCAATTTATTTGCATTGAAATGAAATGACATCTATTGAAAATTTTGTTAGAATAATATGTATTATGAAACGGATGGAATAGAAATGAGATGAACAAAGGGTCCAAACAAAGAGATCGGAGTTGAGGGAAATGAACTGATTTGGGTATACTGAATTGTAATATTAGGAAAAAAAGAAGGATCCTAGAAATAGAGCAAAACACATAAAAAAGAAAACTTTTGTTGGTGCGAGAAGGTCTTGATCGCCGGTCACTGTTTTCCACCACCACCGTTAATGAGAGGGAAAGTAATTAAACATTATTTCTTATTAATTTTTGGATATTTTCGTATTCACATTTATGATTAAATGCTTAGCATTTGTTACGCTTTACTAGTTTGTAATCAATTATATAGTTTAGATCCTATCTATAATTTTATTACAACATGTAATTGTGGATAGTGTGAAATAGACAACGAGAGACTTTGGAAAAATTAAAACAAACAGAATTAGTTTGTCTTTTTTAGAGATTAACAGATAGATAGGCACCTTCCAAGAAAAAAAAAACAGATAGATAGACAATCTCAAACAATCAAACAACGTTGACTTTATACGTATAATATAGTCCACTTGTAGTATCCAAAGTTAAACTACTTTACAGGATTAAACACCTTTTTGCTTCCTGTGGTATTTAAAATATTGTCATTTGACTTTTGTGGTATTATTTTGTCACATTTGCCTCCTGTGGTATCTCAATTCATAATATTTGCTCCTTGTGGTATTCTAATTCGTCACTTTTGGTCCTTCATCAAATGAAAATATAGCAATTCTGACACGTATTGTCACGTGCCCCTATTTTGACATATGAACATGTCACTTGACCTGTTTAATTCTAAAAAATGTCTAAGTGTATTTTCAATTGACATCTCTATTTGTTTAAGATCCATTGCAAATTATCAAAAAAATAAATCAAATTGAGTTGTTACATGGTATGCCCACATGTCAAACAGTGACATGTGGCAATAGATGGCAAATATTTTATCTTTACATCCATTCAAGGGCTAAATGTGACGAATTAGGATACCACAGGGAGCAAATGTAACGAAATAATACCACAGGGCAAATGTCAACATTTTGGATACCACAAAGGGCAAATAAGTGTTTAAGCCTACTTTATATTAGTTTAATAGCTTAAACACGTTTTTTTTTTTCATCTGGTATTTAAAATGTTGGCATTTATTTTTTGTGGTATTATTTCGTCACATTTGCATTCTGTGGTATCCTAATTAGTCACATTTTCACTTATGAATGGATAGAAAGATAACAAGTTCGTTATCTCATGTCTTTTTGTCATGGGAACCTACACATGTAAGAATTTAATGTGAAAAAAAATGATTCTTTTTGTAATGGATTTAAAAAAAATTGAGATGTTAATTGATAATTCCTCCATCCCATTTTAGAGTTTTTCACACATTAAGAAACACATTTATTATATAGTCAAATTATTAATTTAACTTTTGACTAAATAAACAACTATGTTGAAAACATAAACTTACCATAAATGCTAAATATATTTTAACATTTATTAAGAGGGCAACATGAGAAAAAAGACACCAAAACATTCTTAAAAAATCTAAAAGCCCTTATATTTTGAAATAAATATTCTTCCTTTGAATGACTTATATTTTGAGATGAAAAGAGTAATATATTGAGACTTTTGTAAAAAATTAAATAGTCATGTATATGTGCATGTGTCAAAATAGTGCACTTGACAATATGTATCAGAAGTGTTATATTGTCATCCAATGAAGGACTAAAAGTGAAGAATTAAGTCACGACAGGGAGCAAATATGACGAACTGAGATATCATAAGGAACAAATATAATGAAATAATATCACAAAATACAAATGCACACATTTTAAATATTACAATTTGTTTAATCCTAATTTTATTTAGGGCAAATAATTTAATAATCCATATGTTTTGCAAAAACTCACTTTTTGCCCTGTATTTTTAAAAACTCACTACTTAGTTGTAAGCATTGGTTTTCGAACCCTATGAGGAAAACTATTTTGAGCTCCTCAAACTGCCAACCGAAACAAGAGCTAGTACTCGTTAAGGAATGAAACGACTCCCAGGAGTCATAACTCATTCCTCCCACTACCCGGGAACGTGTCATTGACACCCTCAATGACACGTAAAATAACTTTACAAGTCTCCAAGACAAAGGTCCAATCAAGTATGCTCAAAATAAAAATGTGCCACATAGGAATCAGCATATAGTCCCACTTGGAGGCCAATTTAGACCCCTTAGGTTCCAAATTAGGACAAACTTAAAACTTAAAACGAGCTCGTATGAAGAAGTAATGCCCAAAATACTAAAGTCTGTCAAAACGGGACTGCACTGGGCTAAGTCTGGAACCATACGGTCTCCATCACCAAGCTAAGACCGTACTGTCTCCATCACAAGAACTGTGCGGTCATCCTACATGTCCATACGGTCCTTATCCTTATCATCCACGTGCCACAAAAATTTACAACACCCGTCCGGGCCTTCCAACAAAGCCCGTTTGAGATTTAGATTTAGATCTCAGACGGGCCTTGTGGGGACCGTATGGTCACTGTTCAAGGGACCATAGGGTCACCGTACAAGGATCGTACGGTCACCTTTCACTCATATATAAGGAGTCCGAATCCTCCACAAATTTCACCAACAATCATTCCTCTCCCTCCCTCTAATACTCTTGGTTTTTGAGCAATTATATGACCCGACAAGTTGCCTCTGAAATTTTCCTAAGAAAGTCGCCTCTAAAAACAAATAGAATTGCTTAGTTTTGAGTTCTAGAAGTTCATTCTCTCCATAAACATTCTTGCTTTTAAAAGTCCTCACGACGCCTAAAACTCCCTTCAAAACCCTTCATCCTCGAACTACTATCCATTTCCTTCTTAATCACATACCTCCCCTAAAGTCCTCACGACACAAATATCTCTCTAAGCATCCCGTCCCCGAATGTCCTCGATATTCCAGTCATACATCCCCACTAAAGTCCTCACGACACAAATCTCCTGACGTCCCGGCTGTCGCCAAAGTCATCTCGGCACTTTCATCCTCCTCGAGGATAGGTGCATCCAAGTCATCCAAGTTAAGGTTCCCTCGGAACCACAAAGTCCAAAGTCTACCTGTTATCACCTAATATTTTACATGTCACGTGGACCAACCACAGTTCTTCTAAGAGCCACGTATGCCAAAGATGGCTATGTTTAATAGTCATAGTTGCCACATAGACGTGCGTTGAATAGTCAAAGCTAGGAGATTCTCTCTCCTACGTGGACTCTATTTCCTACTTAGTCTCTTATTTCAGTTAGGAAAGAACGACTAAACATGAGTAAGATCATAGACCTTGATGATCAGGATCCTTGATCAATCCTAAACCGACTAGGATTTGATATCTGATATCTTTGCTATAAATACAAGGGATTTACACAATCTAAAGGTACATTATTCTCAACTCAAAAGTTATTACTTTTCTGATCACAAAGCTTTAACTGACTTTAGCATTGGAGAAGGGTCGCCGGTCAACGACCCCTTTTAGGCTAACATTTTCTATTTTACAGGAAGCTCAAGCTTACATGGATTCAAGTTACAATTTCTGAGTAACAAATTGGTGTGGTGAGCGTGGACCTTTTACATAAAAGGTTTTCAAGAAGAACATGTCGAACCATGAAGAAGAGAACGTAAATAGGGAGGATGACATTATCCCTTTGGACGATGAAACCATCAATACAATGCTCGAGTAGACTGGAACAGAAGACCCCGAGAAGCGAAGGTGGCTGGATCGAGCATCAGCTCAGATGGCGATCAATAGAATGCTACTGCCATGGCTATGATCCAAGTTCTTGAAGATAAGTTGGCAAGGCTCAACGACAGGCCCAATACGGAGCAACCTCGAGAAGGTTCTCAAGGTGTAAAAACGCTTCATGGGCGCTCGACCATCCCAAAGTTTCATGGAATCGTTAAACCATCGAGAATATACGGTAAAAACTATTAAATTAGTGTTGTTTAAAATTCAGCACTTGATAACCGCACTTCAAAAGGAAATTTTGAACCAATAATGTATTTAGGAGAAAAAAAGAAAGAAAGTCCATCTGGGAACAAGTAAGCAAGCAAGAAAATAAAGAAAGCAATTTCCTTTGTAAAAAAATTTGCTTTTAAAAGGTACCCATATAATTCCCACTCATTATCTTTGTTGCTTAAAGCTCTTCCCTTATCTTCTCTCTCTCTTTCTCTCTATTCCATTCCAACCATACCAAACATCAATTCTTCACCCTCCTTCTTCTCAGCTCAACTCAATTTCATCCCCAGCTAGATTCTTCCATACCAAAAAAACTGAAACAACCCTCCATCATATAATAGTTGAAATGTGAAAGTTTAGAAGATAATATAATCAGACACATCATCACCACCAGAGATAATATAATCATTTCATTATTCTTCACACAACAAGCATATAGGTTAGATTCAACACATTTTTATATATAAATATTCTCAACAACGAGAAATCAAAGGCAAGTAGACTATATAACCATACAGTTTCAGGTTTCGTTTCCAAGCAACATACACTACAGACCATAGGTTCAAATTCAGCAAGGGTTCCATATACAAACATATTTAGCGACGAGAGATCAAATGCAAGTAGAATACATAAACATACATTAAAAACCGAAACGAAACTGAAAACTAATCGATAAACAGCAACCACAAAGGCCAAGGAAGGTAACAATCCTCCAATGCTCACCATAACCTAAACCAGTAGCATCCGTAGCACAACCAGGAGCCAAATTTGACCTCATCAACCTAATCAAAACCCCAACTCCATCACTCCGCTGTCCTGAACCCGCCTTACTCCACATCATCCTGCGCAATGACTCTCTCCGCTTAATCAGCTTCATCTCCACCCTCACATCCTTCTCATCCTCCTCACCGACATTCAAATCCATTGTCACACAGTCTTGCGGTACGGCAGCGCCACCATCAGCTGCGACTGCAAATGTAGCGCCACCTGATCCTCCTCATCCGCCGTTGTCCAATCCAAATCAACACGGAATCCGAGATCCTGATCTATTGAGGATAGAATAGTCACTCTCTTCTTTATTTATGCTGATATTTAGCTTTATTACTAGTTTTGATGTCCTATTGTTATTGGTTACTTTTCTAGTTGTTATCCTTGTTTGCTAGCTAGGTGATTTCTTTACATTGTAAGGTGTGCTCCTCTTTTTCAGCAATGGGAATAAAACAGCTTTATAATCATTTTCTATCTTTTCTCTTATCATCATATATCATTCTCCTGCATTTTTCTTTCCTGGTATTTCTTCTCAACATGGTATGAGAGCCAGGTTGTGCCAAGGAGAATGAACCCTAATTTTATCTAGCTGAAATCTCATTCGAATCTCTTTTCTTTCTTTTCCAAGATCTAAAGCTCTTCTTTTTCCTGACCTAAAGTCTCTTTCTTTCCTCCTCAAATGGCTGGCACCAGAATCACTAGTCAAGATATGTTGAATCCCCTGTTCTTGCATCCTTCTGATGGTGCTCACTCAATCCAAGTAGATAAATTGCAAGGATCTACTGATTACAGATCTTGGAAACGATCTATGGAGATAAATCTCGCATCCAAACGAAAACAAGGCTTCGTGACTGGAACGGTGATAAAATCAACTGAAGATGAGAGCAAAGCTGAACTGTGGGAAGCTTGCAATAATCTGGTAATTGCTTGGATAACCCAAAATGTCTCATCTACTATCAATAAATCTATCATGTATATGACATCTGCCAGAGCGATTTGGTTAAATCTTGAAAAAAGCTTTTCTCTTACAAATGGGTTTAGAAAGTATAAACTGAGTAAAGAAATATTTGAGGAAAAACAGAACTCTGTCTCAGTAAAGGAATATTATACTGCTATGAAAACCCATTGGGAAGAGTTGGATTCCCTGAACTTGCTTCCTCAAGTCTCTGCTCCAAATAATGAGGTGAAAGCTTTGTTAGAAGCTATTGATCTTCAGCGTGAGGAAGCAAGATTGTTCCAATTTCTGAATGGCTTAAATGATTCCTTTAATGCTCAAAGGAGTCAATTGTTGATGTTGAGTCCCTGACCCTCAATCGAGGTTGCTTCTGTTGCTCTGCAACAAGAAGAGGCACAAAGAGAGATTTTGCATATGTCCAAGGTGGATACTGATATGTCAGCCATGTACAGTAAGAATCAGTCTGATAAACTTCAAACTCGCGCTGCTTGTGGTGGAAAAGGGCACAGTGGAGAAAGATGTTGGACAGTGATTGGTTATCCTAGATGGCACTCTAAACACAAAACTGGAGCAACGAAGTCTAAATCACAGGCACAAGCTGGTGGCTCAACTACAAGGTGGAATCCTGCATTCAGAAATAATACTAAGGTGGCTGCAGTTCCTCAAAATAATTGTATTTCTGAAAGGAGTGATGCCGGTCTTCTGTTTACTCCTCAACAACTTGAGCAACTTGCTCAATTGTTGCCTCAACTTCAAATGCAGCAGCACAGGGAGTCGGAAGTTGATGATGAATTAGAACACTACTTCTCTGGCATGATTTTTGCAGATACCCTTGCCTTGTTAGCAGCTCAAACTCTTCGAGAATGGATCATCGATTCCGGAGCTTCAGATCACATGACATTTTGTCTGACTAACCTATCTTCTTATGTGCATGTCGCTAATCCCTCTAAGATTAATCTGCCAACTGGAGCTTTTGCAGCAATATCTCATGTAGGAAGTGTTAGCTTACCAACTGGTTTGACACTGCAAAATGTGTTATGTGTGCCACATTTCAAATACAACTTGCTTTCTGTGCAGAAGTTGATTAAAGACAACAAATGTCAGGTAACATTTTATCCGAGTCATTGTGAAATTCATAATAGTGCTAGCAAGAAGTTGATTGGTATTGGTAAATTCAGAAGGGGTCTATACTATTTGCTGGATCATGTCGATATTGAGTTACTTGACAATTCTAGTTGTTTTGCAGCTAACACACATGGGACATCAAATCAATTAGAACTGTGGCATAACAGGTTGGGTCATGCATCTCTCACAAAACTCAAACTCATTCCCTGTGTGTAACCTCATACAAAAAACAACAACCAAGTTTGTGTTACATGTCCGTTAGCCAAATTTACCAAACAACCATTTCCCATTAGTGAATCTCATGGCCCTAAACCATTTCACCTTGTCCATCTTGACATTTGGGGACCCTATAAAGTCCTTACCAGAAACAAATTCAGATACTTTCTCACCATTGTGGATGATCACTCGAGATTCACTTGGGCATATCTGTTACAACATAAATCGGATTTCTTAGTCACTCTTGAACTGTTTACCAACTATGTCAAAAATCACTTCAATAACACTATCAAATTCATAAGATCTGACAATGCCTTGGGATTCTCAGATGCTGCTTGCAAACAGTTTTTTGCTGCATTTGGTTACTTCTCTTCTTTATTTATGCTGATATTTAGCTTTATTACTAGTTTTGATGTCCTATTGTTATTGGTTACTTTTCTAGTTGTTATCCTTGTTTGCTAGCTAGGTGCTTTCTTTATATTGTAAGGTGTGCTCCTCTTTTTCAGCAATGGGAATAAAACAGCTTTATAATCATTTTCTATCTTTTCTCTTATCATCATCTATCATTCTCCTGCGTTTTTCTTTCTTGGTATTTCTGCTCAACATGATCTACAACGGGAGACGTCGGCAATGATGGAGACGACGAGGAGAACGAAGTGGAGGAAGAAGTTGATGTGCGGTTGAGATCGTCTTTTGATTCTTTGGTGCCGGAGTTTAGCGTCAATCGGTAGGTCTCCGACGGCCTTTTCCAGCCTAATGCCCAAGACATTGTGGAAAAATCAAAAGAAAAATCGAGATTATAATCAGAGAGAAAAGAAGATGAGGAAATGGAAGAGAGAAGATGGGCAAGCTAGGGTTTCATTTAGAAGATAAAGATGGAAGGGAGGGGTAGAGACACCAACCGTCATTTTAGAGAGAGAAAGAGATAAGTTGAAATGTGTTAAAGTTTAGGATAACATAATCAGAATAACAAAATTGCCAAAATGACCAGCGTCTCCCTTACATTTGGACGCGCTTTGTAAACCAGCATGCCAATTGTTATTTTATTCATCAACCGCGACGCTTATACTTGAGTTGTGTCATAACTGCAATTTAAAAAATTACATTGGCGACGGGATTTTTGAAAAGTCGTCGTTTATATTAAAGATTATGGTATTTGGGACAGATGCTTCAACAAATGTCGCGAATGGGGCGTCTCTACAGCCCATTTATGTACTAGTGGTGTGAGGCCATGGGGTGCACGATTGAGATCATACAGATCCCTCGACAAGAGAATATGGAAGCTGACCATTAGGCAAAGTTAGCTTCAAACGTTAAAAATCCACAGTTATGCCCGTGTGATGTGCAGGTGGTCCCAAGTGCAAGTATCTATTCTCTAAAACTTGTATTTACAGATCGAGCGACAGAGTGGTACTGGCCGCTTTTCGAGTACCTGTATGAAGGAAACTTGCCCGAGGACAAATCACAACATCCCAAGATCGTGAGGAAAGCTAGTAGATATTGTGTGATCGATGGAAGTCTTTTCAGACGCTCATATTCCCAACCATGGCTTAAGGCAGTGGGAATACAAGAAGGAGTAGTACGTCTCGGACTCCTCTCCGACCCTGAGAATCTGTTCGCCCGGCTCCGTTCTCGACGAGTACTAACTTGCAAAGATCCTACTGGCACGCTATAAGGGTAAACTTCTGAGGGTTTCTACCGTGTCACCCAGCGGTTTACGGTACAACTATTTGCAGATTTAAATACTTTTGTGTGAATAACTATAAATATAAGACAATAATCAGATAGGTTGCATTAAAGATCCTCTAGGGCCTAGAATGTCAGAATTAATAAGTTGTATCCACGAACGTATATGGAATCTCTGGGTTTCAAAGGCAATCGATGCATAATTCAGTTCACACATTTTCTCGCTCGGATGGGTGGCGACTCTAGTCAAAGAAGGCTAAAGCCTCTATGGGCCCCTGTTTCCGCACACATTAGTCCTTGACCTTTGCCTCTATTAACACTTTAGTCCTTGTCGTGATACTAAAATACAAATTCTGTTAGTCAGCTTATGTTTCGTTCAAAATTAATCAACATATTAACACATATTAGTACCTAAAATACCCTTACCCATTGATATATGTAAAAGCTCCAAACCCTAATTTCGAAATTAGATAACCTCTAATCTCCAAATCTAACTTAAAATGGAGGGAAATAAGAATGATTGAAGAAAAATCTAATTTACAGCAGAAACAAAAGATAATCAAATATTTTGAGCTTAAATGATGAAGGAATGATAATGGGGGCTGGAGAGAAGAACGCATAAAACAAAAATTTCACGGAAGAAATTTTTTTATGTATACATAAATATCAGTGGGTAAGGGTATTTTAGGTATTAATACATGTTAATATGTTCATTTTGACCGAAACCTGCATTGACTAATGAAATTTGTATTTTAATATCACGACATGGACTAAAGTGCTAACAGAGATAAAGGTCAGGGACTAAGTAGTAAGTTTTAAAAATACAGAAACCAAACAGTGAGGTTTTGCAAAATATAGAAACTATTAAATTATTTTCTCTTCAATTTAACTAATAGTAAAATGCATGTGGAATAATGAGGAAGTTATATATTAAGACATGCCCAATGTGATGGCCAACAATGGCAGAATTCTTGGATTTTAAAATGGAGACGATTTATAAGTTGTAATGCATTTGATCAACCTAAGACAATAACTGATGAAGTTTAAGAACCTGATTTTTTTTTTTTTTTTTTATTTAGTTTTAGTAAAATTCAGTTTAGTTTAGTTCAGTTTTATTTAATTCATTTTAGTTAAATTAAGTTCAGTCAAATTCAACGAAATTTTTATTTATTCAGCTAATTTTATCAATTCAATCAATTTAATTTGATTCAGTTCAGTTCAGCTATAAAGAACGTGGCCTGATGAGTATGTTATATATTTGTTCGGATGGATGGAGAATTTAGAAATTATGTAAGAGATTAATCAGACTTGTAATTAAATTGCGTCTTTAAATATATTTGACAATGTATTTAGTATAATTATTAGTCATAGGTTGACCCCACTGCTTCAATGGATCCATCATTTGCGGCTGTTTACAAAAAAAATTCCTCAAAATATTGTTTGCCTTATTGTGTAATTGATTAAAAATCAGGCAGCTTGTGTAATTGATTAAATATATACTTTTTAATTAATTATTTATATAAAATTTTATATTTTAAAATAAAAAATTTAAATCTTAAAAGGTAAACTTTAAACTTTAAATTATAAATTCTAAAACTTTAAGATTGTGTTTAGTTTGCAAAAAAAAAAAAATAAAATATGAATGATTATTAGTCTTTGACTTTTGTCAAAATTAATTGTTTGGTTTTCATATTTTGAAAAATTCACTGTAAGGTCATCATATTTTGTTATAATTAACTCTTGGTCATTATGTCCATCTTTTTTAGATCTGTAACTTTTATATTTCGGCATAAACAGACATGACATACAAAATCAGAACGTCATTTTGTATTGCAGTATCAATGTCTTAAAAGTTAAAATATATTATGTTTAAAATCTAAAAAATGGACAAAAAGAACAAAGAGTTAAATGATAAAAGAGGAGGACCTTGTAGTGAGTTTTTCAAAATATGAGAACCAAATAGTGATTTTTGACAAAAGTCAGAGACTAATAAATCTTTCGTTGAAAAGAGTATAATATAATGGAACAAAAAATATTTTAAGGAATGGAATATATATTTTTTAAGAACATTTATTCATACGTTTTTTGTTGATGAAATAGATGATGAATATAAGCAAAATTTTGTAGATTAATCTTGATAAAAAATAAGAATAGCTATTCTGGATTATGACTATTTTGTAAAAAAAAAAAATCAACCATATATAGGAATAGGAATAAACAATGTCCTTACCTATTTTGCAGATTGTGAACCAAATGAGCTATACCAATTATGATGTGTCGCTAAATAATTTGTCTGACATACGAATATCGTGGAACACTAGATGTATTATAAATTTTCTCCTGGTTGAAATTACTTTATACATTATTTTGTGGAATCTTTATTTTATATGAACTAGTCATTAGCCCGTGCGATGCACGAGTTAACTTAATTTTTACTTTAGAAGAATAGTAAATAATTAAACAAATTTAAGTATATATCAAGTATTTATATTATATATTATTATATTTAGAAATTAAATTTTGCACACATTCAACTCATAGTGTAATAACAATTTTTAATGGTTGATCCTTTTTCAAATTTTTGACGCACAAAAGATGATTTTGTATACAACTTTAAGGATAAAACAACTAAAAATGGGTGAAAATATATATTCTTTAAAAATGTAATTTTTAGATAAAATTTTGTGGTGGAATAATTCCTAGATAATTGTTGCATAGAATAAAAGAGAAACATATTAACAAATCTATATAATTTAAGAATTTTGTGGATTAGAACATAAGGTGTGAATGTATTGTTCAGAGTGTATATGCACAATAAAAGAAATACTGTTTTTACTACTTCTAGCTGTAGAAAGGGAAAAACAATAGAAAACTCAACTGATAAATTAAGCTTTTTAAAGTTTATGTTGAAATAGCTTCTAAAGAGCAACACAGTACAATATAAATCAACATGGTTTGTTGAAAGAAATCTGTTTTGATTATCATGTGCATTAACATCAACTTGCATTTTTGTTACATCTCTCAACCTTGCAATTTCCTTGGAATCTCCTGAAAAAAAAATTCAATACTGGCTAGAATCAGATGAAATATAGATGATTAAACAATATAAATTTTATAACTTATCTGATTGTATATCAAAATAAGGCATTGTATCAAAACGAAAGAGAAATTTAATAAGAAAGTAAATATGAAATTTTAAAAATGATATTCTCATTATCAAACGATAATCAACTCACACATAGCACAAAGATTTTAAGATTCCATTCCGATCATGCTAGAGTAAAAAGCATGGAAGAAATCCATCCTTTTATCATCAAATATTTGAGTCTTCTAATAATTGTCATGGAGATTACGCTAAATTTTATGAAAAACGTTTGGGAATTTATTTCAAAATTAAGTGATGGTTATGAAAAATTGAATAATTTATTTGCAGTTTCAATTTATATTAGTTTTACTTTTTTGAAAACAATTTATATTAGTTTTATGAAACCGAAAAGAATGGATGGTATTCCCAACTTTAGTTGTAACATATGAAAAACAAAATAGAATTTAACATTAAAGGACCAAAAGAAAGTGAAAAGCCAAAAAAATTAAGAGAAATTGTAAAGTAAATTAATTAGTTTTATATGACATTTAATTTTTATTTAATTTTAACAATTAAAATAATAAACTCTCAAACTAATAATTACAATCATATTGAATAATATAAAATGGAAAAATAAATAACATTTTTTGAAAGAAGAAATTGTAAATTCTATAAAAATGACACATCATCTTTTGATGATGTGGATGCATGTGGTGAAGTTGTTTGAGTTTGGCTTTTATATAGATATATAGATAGTTGACTTGGTATTATTCAAAGTTAAACTACTTTATATTAGTTTAATGGCTTAAACAAGTTTTTTGGTCCATCTGATATTTAAAATGTTGGCATTTGTTTCTTGTGGTATTATTTCGTCACATTTGCACTATGTGGTATCCTAATTAGTCAAATTTTGTTTATGAATTGATAGAAAGATAACAAGTTCGTTATCTCATGTCTTTTTGTCATGGGAACACACATGTAAAAACTTAATGTGTAAAATTCAGTTTAATTCAATTTTATTCAATTCATTTCAGTTAAATTCAACAAAATTTCTTATTTATTCAGCCAAATTTACCAATTCAGCCAATTCAATTCAATTCAATTTAGTTCAGCTATAAAGAACGTGGCCTAGTGAGTATTTATATATTTATTCGGGTAGATGGAGAATTTAGAAATTATGTAAGAGATTAAATAAAAAACATGTCGTTGGGTCATAACTATTAGGCCCTATTCTATATGCCTTATCAATATTTCAATTCAGTTTAATTCAATATTCTTCTTTTAAACGCACTTCAGTTCAATTCAGTTAAATTTAATCATAAAAAACATGACCACCGCTTAAACTTTTGGTTCAATGAGTTTTTTCACAATACGTACCAAAAAAAATTAACATAATAGGAAAGGGGTAGGCCATTCACTAGAACATTAATTTTCTTATAAGTCCAAAATTAGTCGTATATCATATTTCTTTAATAAGATTCCAACGAGCCTCACCTTGTTCAATTTGGACGTCAAGAGTTACAAGTTACAGTCAAAGGTAGGACGTCAAGGAGCATGCACTTCTTCATTAGAATTGTGAGAACATGTCAGAACGCAAGTAAATGAGTGAGTTTGTGAATATGTACTATATTCGTTGATCAAAACCTTATATAGTGTTCATTAGGGTTTAGAGATTGTTCCCAAATAGGCTTCTGATTATCTTCCTATTTTGTAGATAATACTATCAGAGGAAGATGAATAATGGATGGTTGCCAATTCTCCAATATTTCCTAGAATCTCCATTATCTTCCTCTTTAAAAGGTTATCCGTATAAGTCTCCCGCAACCGCTCATCCGCTAATCAGGGGCATACGGCGACTAGCAGGTTTGTAGATGGGCTATAGGCCTCATACGTCCTTGGGCCTGGGTATTAGTTATCAGTAAAGCCCAGTAACAGTTTTGGTTGTTAGCATATGATGCTCCCCCAAGCCTTAATCAATTCTTGAGGATTGACTTTTGACATTCCGCACGCGTCATTAACACCGTTCTCCCTTTATGATGCACCGGTTCCCAAGGCTCTTATCAAAATAGAGCTATATAAACCCATTCAGGGTTAGGTTCTCATTCTTCATCTCTACTTGTCATGTTCATTCCCATTCTTCACCCCATCAACTCCCTACCACTTTCATATGTAATCTTTGTCCTCTGTTCACAAACCTTTTTCCTTATACTATCAACGATATATGCTTTCCCTGTCGTTCATCATGTCTCAAGACCAGGAAGATTCCCATGACCGACGAGTCACCGCTGAAGTAGAAATGCGAAAGGTCACCGTCTGATGGGTGTCGAATCCACCAAAAATAATTATAACTTTACTGAGCCTAAAAGCGGATTTGCAATAGAGTAAGTAAAGGTCGAACCCAAGGGAATAACATCGAATTAACTACAAATATAACCAGGTAAACTAAAAGTAAATAAAAGGGAATTTGAATTGATTGATTAACTAAATTAACAAAAATAATAAAACCGGAATGTAAACGGAGAGAGATAATCAATAGATGGAGAATTCCAGCTAAGGGATTCGCAGGTAGGTAATCCTTTCAGTATTGATCATTGACAAATAAACATATCGGATCAGTTTGGATTATTCTTCCGTATTAATGAATTAGTCAAGCACGACAAATAACTAATTCCTAATTAACAAATAACCTCGCCTCAACAGTCTAGAGATTTAACCTGTTAACAACTTTAGGAACTAGAAGAACCCGATCTAAGCCAACCGATTCTTAGTGATATCGATTAAGAAACCAAATTATATATTCATTCAACACGATAAATCTAATTACTTTTGCATTAATGTCACGATAGAAGAAAACCCGATTTTGTCAGAAACAGATTATACTCCTGAATACAAAAATAACTCAACCTACAATATTGATTGGTTCAATAGGGTGAAACGCAAACCTTACCAATTCAGCTATATGTTAATTTAATCCTATGAACAACCGCGTGTTATCATTCAAAAGAATAAACAACAATTGAGATTATATCTCTAAGCCACAATGAATACATAAACGATATGATATTAAGAAAAACAATAGATAAGAACGGTCTCACAATACTGAAGAAAAACCTCCTTTGAATTATCCCTTAACCGAAAATAAAACGTTAGCCAAACATGGCTAACGAAGAACACATCAAAACTGCAAGAAAACCAAACTAAACGTAAAAGGAACCTCCTTCTAAAGAGTTACAAGTCTTCCCTAAATAAGACTTGGAATAAGAAAATGATAATAGAGTTTTTTCCTAATTAAACATCTTCAATTTCGTTCCTCTCTTGGTGTAACTTGCTCCCAAATAGATAATAATCAGAATTAGAAAGAATCCTCGACGAAATAAGACACTGCAGATTTGGAATTCCTTAGTCTTGGGCAAGACTAACACTGTTCACGTCCAAACTCCTCCAAATTAGCTCCAAGTTATGACCCGACTCCATGTTGATCCAAAATAAGCCCGTTTCAGCTCCTTTTAACCTCTTTTTCTCCACATTAGCTCCTGTAAGTAACTTATGACAATAACAAGTAAAAAGCTCCTAAAACAAGGCATCTAACTACGAATTAGTATGAAAATAAAGCACTAATACTTGCTACATTTTGCACTAATCACCGTCAATGAATAGGGGGCTAAAACCTTAAACTTAGTTCCTCCTCCTTTCCAAAAATTTCCCTTCAACAAGAAAAGAAGAAGGTTGGGTCGTGGGTCACGAAGAAGTCATTGCTGATGAACCCGATTTGTTTTGGTATGTCTAAATAGTTTCAGAAGATGATAAATACTATAAGGTCTACTTACTTATGATTATTGGCTAACAATTTTTCTTTAAGTTTTGTATAAGTCTTTCTCAGCATATCATAAGTCACTCACTCAGAAGATGGAAGATTACAGTAGTTAATTTGTTCAGAAGCTGAAGTCCAAGAGAGATGCTGAAAGAATATAAGACTGTTTGTAGATTTGTCTCAGAAGATAAAGCTTCATCATTCAGAAGATTGTATTTTAGAAGTTGTGAAGCCCAGTTCCGAAGGTATCTTTCAGAAGATGATCAAGCTACATCTCTGAATCTCAAATCTCAGAAGCAAGTCATTCCGTTGAGTTGATCCTGAATGGTTTATACATTAAACACAAAAGTGTAGAAGTTTATGTCCTAAAGACAATTGTTGTTAATTAAAATATTTTATTTAGAGTAAAGATTAGATAAAATATAAAAACATTTCATAAAATCAATAGTTTATACAATCTTTACTCTAAATAAAATATTTTAATTAATATATATATATATATATATATATATATATATATATATATATATATATATATATATAGGAGAGGGATCGGGTGAGAACACCTCCTTAAATTGAGAACACTCCTTAAAGTGAGAACACATCAAAACTACGTAGTTTCATTAAAGGGGAGGGACTAAAAGGAAATTTATTCATTTATTAGGTTAGGCGTGTATGTAAGGAGAGGAGAGAGAAAAGTGGGCTGATAAGTCATCATTTGCTTACTTTTTATTCAAAAACGTTTTCCCGGCTATCCCGAACTCCGATTCCGAATTTTTTTATACCGTTGGACTTGTATTGTCGAGGCGCTCATTTTAAGATCCATCATGCCCAGGTAAAAACGAAGATTTAGAATTTGGAACATACGGCTCTCGAGTTTGGAAGGTATGCTGATTTTAGTTTTATTTTTTGTACGGTAATGTTATATCCATTCTGAATTTTGTAGTCTCTGTTGTAAATGTTAAGCATACTATTATAAAAAAAATAAGTCGAAAAAACAAAGCGAAAACATATTTTAATGGTTAAAAATTGGAAAAATACATTCTAAACCACGTAAAATCAATGTAAAATCATAATTTATAAACCCTAAACCATAAAAAAAAAACAAAATTCAAAAATATAAACTCAATTCTAATATATATATATATATATATATATATATATAACATTTTATATTCACGTAAAAAGAATTTTATACATGTCACATTATTCAATTTTGGTCATTTAGTTATAAGTGTTTAGGTTGTTACTATTAATTTGAATGGACTTTTTTTTGTATTATATTGTGGAACATGACAGTTTGTAGTTTAGAATATATGTATACACCCAGGCTATGGTGAGGGAGTCCCTCACTTACTATTCTAAGGGAGTTTTACCTTTAATCTAGTTACCAAACAAAATACACCCACCTAATTAATTTAATGAATTTAAAATAATAAAATCCTAATTTATTTTGTTACAACTCTTCTAATTAGTATCCTAATTAAATCAAACTCTATTTTCCTAAATACTAATTAATTCAGGAATTAATTAATTAATCATATTATCACATCCGAATTGCAGCAAATTGAATTTATTTCAACATTAATTCATTACTATCTTTAACATAAATTATTGTAATGTTAGAGTTTAGAGTTTATAAAGTTAGGATTTAGGGTTTATGAGTTTAAAGTTGTTAGGGTCTAGGGTTTATAAAGTTGGGACTACGGGTTTATGATTGTTAGGGTTTAGGGTTTATAAAGTTCGGGTCTAAGAGGTTAGAATTATTTGAATTTAAGGTTGTTAGGATTTATAAAATTAAGGACTACGGGTTTATAATTGTTAGGGTCTAGGGTTTATAAAGTTAGTGTCTAGGAGTTTAGAATTATTTGAATTTAGGATTGTTAGGGTTTAAAAAATTAAGGACTACGGGTTTATGATTGTTAGAGTCTAGGGTTTATAAAGTTAAGATCTAGGAGATTGAGTGAATAAATTAGAGAATTAATAATAGATTTTTGTTCTTTTAAATTAGATGGTTATTTTGTTTGGTAACTAGATTAAAACTAAAACTCCCTTAGAATAGTAAGTGAGGGAGTCCCTCACCATAGCTGGACTGTATATGTATATTCAATTTTGGTCATTTAGTTTTAAGTGTTTAAGTTGTTAGTATTAATGAATTTGAATGTATTTGGATTATATTGTGGAACATGACAGTTTATAGTTTAGAATATATGTATATTCAATTTTGGCATTTCTTTATAAGTGTTTAGGTTGTTAGTATTAATTTGAATTTATTTTTTTTAATTATATTGTGGAACATGACAGTTTGTAGTTTGGAATTTATGTATGTTTAATTTTGGTTATTTAGTTATAAGTGTTTAGGTGGTTACTATTAATTTGAATGAATTTTTTTTTTGTATTATATTGTGGAACATGACAGTTTGTAGTTTAGAATTTATGTATATTCAATTTTGGTCATTTAGTTATAAGTGTTTAGGTCGTTACTATTAATTTGAATGGACTTTGTTTTTTGTATTATATTGTGGAACATGACAGTTTGTAGTTTAGAATATATGTATATTCAATTTTGGTCATTTAGTTTTAAGTGTTTAAATTGTTAAATTAATGAAGTTGAATGTATTATTTTTGGATTATATTGTGGAACATGACAGTTTGTAGTTTAGAATATATGTATATTCAATTTTGGTCATTTAGTTATAAGTGTTTAGGTTGTTACTATTAATTTGAATGGATTTTTTTTGTATTATATTGTGGAACATGACATTTCGTAGTTTAGAATATATGTATATTCAATTTTGGTCATTTAGTTTTAAGTGTTTAAGTTGTTACTATTAATTTGAATGGATTTTTTTGTTAATTATATTGTGGAACATGGCAGTTTGTAGTTTGGAATTTATGTATATTCAATTTTGGTCATTTAGTTATAAGTGTTTAGATTGTTTCTATTAATTTGAATGGATTTTTTTTATATTATATTGTGGAACATGACAGTTCGTAGTTTAAAATATATGTATATTCAATTTTGGTCATTTAGTTATAAGTGTTTAGGTTGTTACTAAAAATTAAAATGCATAGTTTATAATTTTTTTACTGAAAATATATAAGAATTAGATTCATTTATAATATATAATGACAATACATTTATACTGTATATAATTATAGGGTTCTACAAATTAAAAAATCATAATTTCCAGTATTATAGGTTCATATATTATTATATAGATAAAATAGATATAAGAAAGTATAAATAACTCATTTTATAAGTTGTGCTTGAAACCAAAAGACACGTGCTCCAATCCTTGAATACCTGCTTAGATTAATTGCTCTGACAATTTTTTTCATTGAATTCAATATTAATTAGGTTGATGTTATATAATATAGCGTCACTCAAATAACCAAAGAAGTGGACTGACGCAGTGGTAAGGCGCGTGAGTATGGGGTTGAATGACGCGAGTTCGAACCTCTTAATTGCAGCTGAGTGTGTTTTTTTAATTTTAATTAGTTAAGTAGTATCAAAACTACGTAGTTTTGATGTGTTCTCATATAACAAAGTGTTCTCAATTTAAAGTGTGTTTGCGTGTGATCCCTCCCCTATATATATATATATATATATGTTACGTCCACTCCTTAAGTGAGAACCATTCTTTTGGTGAGAACCCTTAAAAAACTATGTAGTTCTAATGATTTTTGTTAATAAATATCCAAAAAATTGTAGAGCAGCAGATACGATGCGCTCCTTACCAGTTGGACGAGCTGGTCCTTAAGTTGCATGTGTGAGGCGATTACTTATAAACTTTAGTTAAACTGCAACTAATTTCAAATAAAAAGAAAGAAAATGGTGGAGCTGGGTACCAAACTCAAGACATGTAGGAAGCTAGCCATGTGCACAAACTGGAACAATAATTCATCTTAGTTCTTTTGGAAGATGTAAAATATATATATTAATGCATTTAATGTTAAAGAAAAATTTATTACTTCATTACATAATTTTAATCAAATTTAACACTCCATTATATAATTAACTATAATATTAATTGATTAGTTACCTATCTAATAATATTATTTTTTCATATGATGGGTTTGTTTCTTATTAATATATTAATAGCCGAATGCCTGCGCGCTAAACTGATTTTTTTAATTATTTGAAGTATTCGTACTCATATTCGAATAATTAGTTAAATAATAAAATAAATTCATTGCTCAAAGCAGGTGGAATAATGTCCAAATGACTAATGATTTACAAAATAAAGGGCAAATAAAATTTAACAATGATACATAGCATGCCTGCCTTACTGTTTGTTTTCTAATTTTCAGTTATACTGTGTAGAATCAAAAGCTTCATTCACAATTAACACTTAAGATGTAATAGTTTCATTCCAAGTAGTTAAAATACTTTTGATATTGATAGATAATGAGATGAACAAATAATGGCACAAATTAAATGTTGCGTTAGAAATTACTCATTTTGCATTCCTTTATATTTTGCTATGCATTTTATATTAGAATGGAATAGATAAACAAATATCTTGCAATTTATAAGTTTTATTTATCATACGACTCTCGTTTTCATTCATTGAAGAATAAATTTCCACTTACAAAAGAGTTGAAATTTTATGCATTTCAAGTACTGCTTTAATTCCTTCACCTCGATAACTGACATTCTATTATATTCATCTTTTACTGATATGCTAGTAAAAAATTTACCTTTGCAAATAAGAAAAGAAAGATATATTTTTGCTAATTAAGATTTAAAGCTCTTCAATCACATTTCAAAAAGATATTTGGCAAAGTCAAGCTATACTTCCATTCTCACATGGAAAGATTACTTCCTCTCTTGAATAGTTTATTTAAAATCTTTATAGTGCTTCATCTTTTCAATTTGTGTACAAAAAATCAACATAATCAAACCCAAAATTTCAAGGAGAGTATACTTTTAACCATAAATAGAAATTTCCAACTTTAATCTATTCAAAAGAAAAATTTATGTCCATCACTTAAACCCATAATTTGAAGGAGAGTATACTTTGTTCTTTTTCTTTATTTCGTGGAATTCTGTCCAATTGGCAGCATCTATGTATAATTAGAGGGTTTCATTTAGAAGTAACTGTAGAAATAAATTGACATTAAACAAATTCAACGGATATGAAAAGAGAGAAAAGTAACGCTTTAAGTTTAATATTAAAGGATGGAAAAATAATGCTTGAGTGAGATTAAAAACGGTTGTGCCCGCTCGTTCTGTGGATGAACTTAATATTTTATAATGTTTTTTATTTCTAATGAACTTAAGATAATTTCACATATTAAGTTCACTTGCTCCAACAATTTATTACCCAACTTAAGAGCAGAATGGATGAACTTGTGGAGTCAATTTACCTTAGATATAAGGGGAAAAAAAAATACAGACTAACAATATTTATCTCATCAATTAATTGTACAATGATGTAAAGCAAAGGAGGCAAAGTGGGTATTTCATTGATATACACCGTATCTATATACATCTAAGAATACAACCCTAGTATAGCATAAGTACAATACTATCCTCTAGCCTATTTAGTCTTACACCCTCCCGCAAGTTGAGCGGGGGTTGCACAAACGCTCAACTTGGATGAAAGTGATGAACCCTAAGTGTTTTGATTATGTCCAAACGTTTCAGAAGATGAAAAGTGAGATTCTCTTGCATATGGTTTAATGTTGATTAACAATTTTTGTTTAAGCATTGTATGTAAGTTACTCAGCAGGTGCTGAATGAAATACTTCTGGATTGCCTGGAAGACTCAGAAGTTCCGAAAGCTGAAGACAGTGTTTCAATGATCAGAAGCTGGATACTCCGCTCCGATGCTGTGAAGTCTGTTAAAGCTCTTCTCAGAGGTTCTTTACAATCAAAAGTTTCTACCAATTCGATCAGAAGTCTAGACAATTGGAATTAGCTTTCAGAAGCTAAGTCACGGGTTCTGCTGAGCATTTATTGCTCTGACAATTGCATTTAATGCAAGGCACCAAAAGTTCAAAAAGCTGTTTTGAAGGAGCGCGCTTGTCTACTCAAAGCGAAACCAAAATTTCCTTGTCTACCCTTTGTTGATCCAATTGAAGAATTTTTCCAGTCAACCTTATCTTCAACTTCAAATCACTTACCGGATTTAGTTAAAGAACAAGGTTAACGGAATCAAAGTGTTTGAAGACCGTTTGAAGATTTGACAAATTAACGGCTACAACAACTGATGTCATCTCCTTCGAAGATTCAAATTCACCAACGGTCATCCTCATTCACTATAAATAGTAGCTGAGCTCCACTGCATCAACTACGCGTGATTATCAAGCAAAATCTCAACGCACTGTTTGATCAAGGAAAACAGAGCACTTTTTCCATTCTCAATCTTTCTTAGCATAGCTTAAGTTTAAGTGAGAGAGTGAAGAAAAACAAGTTCATAATAGGAATCTTGTAAACTGATATCGTTTGTGATATTCAGTTAGATTTAGAGAGAAATCTAGTTGAGATTAGAGTTGGGTGAGAAATCCAGAAAACAGAGTGTTGTTGTTCTGGTGGAAATCCTTTAACTCTTTTTAGGCTAGTCAGAACTAAGTGAGAAATTAGCTTATGTTCTGTTGATGTAAAGGAGCTTCTGAACTTTCCATAAAAGTTCTGAATAGTAGATTTAAAATCTCTGGTGGCTGCGACCTCAGGGGACAAGACGTAGTCACATGACTTCTGTGGCGAACTTGGATAAATCGACTTGTTCATCAGGATCTCCTGAACTTCTTTCTCCCTCTTATACTTGTTATTATTGCTTCTGTGTGCTTGCTCACATTTAGTGATGAAACAGATTTTCTCTTATTATCATTGTCTTTGTTCTGAAGATCGTCCAGAAGTTCTCAATCTCTGAACTTTTGTTGCTGAAAACAGTCCAACTGTGTTTAGGCAGAGTTTCCCTCAGAAGCTGCTTCTGTAAGCTTGCCTCTAACTCTGAGGAAATTTGACTCTGAAATTTAAGTTTCTTGAAAAACTTAGAAAATTTCACTTTACAACATAGACATCTATTCACCCCCCTCTAGGTGATTTTGTTCTTGTTAGGGCCAACAAGTGGTATCAGAGCGAAGGTCACTTCGCATATTTACTAAAGATCTAACAATCTAAGTGTAAAAACCCTATATGCATCTATGGGAGAAACATCTTCTACTACATCAGGAGATGCAACTTCAGGAGCTTGAACTACATCTTCATCAGGAGCTCTACTATTTGCAGGGTTAGTCTCATCAAACTGTACATGAACAGATTCATCTAAAGTTTGAGTCCTCTTATTAAAAACCCTATATGCTTTACTATGTGTTGAGTAACCAAGAAAAATGGCCTCATCTGCCTTTGAATCAAACTTTGAAAGATATTCTTTTGTATTCAAAACATAACACTTACAACCAAAGGTTCTAAAATAACCTATTTTAGGCTTTCGACCTTTCCAGAGTTCATAAGGAGTCTTGTTCAGAATGCTTCTGATTAGCACTCTATTCAGAACATAGCAAGCTGTGTTAACAGCTTCTCCCCAAAAATACTTTGGAAGCCTTCTTTCATTGATCATAGTCCTGGCGATTTCAACCAGAGTTCTATTCTTCCTTTCAACTACCCCATTTTGTTGAGGAGTTCTGGGAGCAGAAAAGTTATGATCAATTCCATTGGTTTCACAGAATTCTTCAAACCTAAAGTTTTTGAATTCTCCACCATTATCACTTCTGATATGAACAACCTTTTCATTCCTTTCATTCTCAAGTTTCTTTATCAGAACTGAGAAACATCCAAGTGACTCATCTTTGCTAGACAGCAAGATAACCCAAGTGAATCTTGAATAGTCATCTACTATGACAAAGGCATACTTCTTTCCACCCATGCTCATTGGTTGAACAGGGCCAAAAAAGTCCATATGAAGTAATTCTAAAGGTCTTTTAGTTGAAATGACTTTCTTAGTTTTAAAAGAGCTTCTGGATTGTTTACCAGATTGGCAAGCATTGCATAAATGGTTCTTTTTAAAACTAATTTCAGGCAGACCCTCAACCAATTGATTTCTAGCTACTTTGGCCAGAAGATCCATGCTCACATGAGCAAGTCTTCTATGCCAGAGCCAGGAGGTATCCTCTTTGGACATCAAGCAAATATTTTTGCAAAGATTCTCAAGATTCAGCATGAAAACATTTTCAACTCTAGGAGCAGTTAGAATAACTTCCCTTGACTTACTGTCCAAGATTTTACATCCAGAGGAGCTGAAGAAAACATCTCTACCTTTATCACACAGTTGTACAACACTCAGGAGATTGAACTTCAGGCCTCTGACTAGGGAGACATCTTCGATCGGAGGATTAGTTCCTATGGATCCAGAACCAAGTATCCTTCCTTTCTGAGCATCTCCAAAGCTGACTTTTCCACCTCTTTTAGGATCAAATGTGATGAATGCTTTTTCATCACCTGTCATATGCCTTGAGCACCCACTGTCAATGTACCACAGCTTTGACATTGATGGAGCACTCAGAGCCACCTGCAACACAATCAATTAGTGACAGGTACCTAATCCTTATTGGGTCCTTCAGAGTTAGATTTCTCTTCAGCAGGTTTTAATAATATCTCAGATTGCAAGAGGTTTTTAATATGATACTTGCAATCCTTCAACCAATGACCATCACTCTTGCAAAGCTTGCAGAAGGGGGGGGGGGGGGGGGGGTTCTTGGATCTTTCCCTTTGCTTCTTGGGAGATTTCTTCTTCTTCTAAGAAGGACCAACATCTTCAGAGGCTACAACAGCGCTCTCAGAGGTGCCAACATCAGGAGGAGAAACTATCTCTTTCAGAAGAGAAGGAGTGACAGGTTTCTTCTTCTTCTGGGGTTTATCACTTCCCAGAGGCAGCTTTTCCTTGCCTTTGGCTTTAGAGCCATCAGCAGGAGTGCTGAACTGTTTACACAGTTTTTCTTCTAAAACTTTCATGTCAGAGTAAACTTGAGTAAACCTAAGAAACTTGTCAGCCTCACTCTTGTCCAATTTCCTTTTCAAGTACTTGAACATACTATAGTGTTCTTCAAGAGAATCAAAGATATTTTGTTCAGAAGATATGTTTACCTCGGAATCATATGTAGCTTCAGGAGGTGCGGAAGTTTCTCCTGTGACATCTTCAGAAGTTGGCTCATCAATAGCCATAAAACAAATCTGAGCTTGCTCTTCCTTTTCTTCAGGATCACTGCTGGTCTCAGAGTCTGACCAGGCAGCCAGTATAGCTTTCTTGAACTTTTTCTTATCTTTCTTCAGCTCCGGGCAGTTAGGCTTAATGTGCCCCGGTTGCTGACATTCATAGCACACAATAGGCTTGTTTGGATCTCTCTTGAACTTTTCACCAGAATCAGGAGTTTTTTTGTCAAAGCTCCTGAACGGCTTCTTGTAGTTTCCACCTCTTCCTTTTCTAAAGGCCTTCTTGAACTTCCTGGTCAGCATAGCCAGTTCCTCATCTTCAGAGGATTCTTCAGAAGATTCTGCTTTCAGGACTACTCTTTTTCCTTCTGACCTTTCTCTTAGGTCATGATTCTTTAATGACATCTCATGAGTAATTAGAGACCCAATGAGCTCATCATACAAGTAATAGCTCAAATCCTGAACTTCTTCAATAGCAGTCTTCCTGGCTTGCCAAGACCTTGGTAAGCTTCTGACAATTTCTTCACTCGATCAGATTCTTTTTAAAACTAATTTCAGGCAGACCCTCAACCAATTGATATCTAGCTACTTTGGCCAGAAGGTCCATGCTCACATGAGCAAGTCTTCTATGCCAGAGCCAGGAGGTATCCTCTTTAAACATCAAGCATATATTTTTGCAAAGATTCTCAAGGTTCAGCATGAAAACATTTTCAGAAGATTGTCAAAGGATATTGAAGAATCTGATCGAGTGAAGAAGATTGTCAGAAGCTTACCAAGGTCTTGGCAAGCCAAGAAGACTGCTATTGAAGAAGTTCAGGATTTGAGCTATTACTTGTATGATGAGCTCATTGGGTCTCTAATTACTCATGAGATGTCATTAAAAAATCATGACCTAAGAGAAAGGTCAGAAGGAAAAAGGGTAGTCCTGAAAGCAGAATCTTCTGAAGATGAGGAACTGGCTATGCTGACCAGGAAGGTCAAGAAGGCCTTTAGAAAAGGCAGAGGTGGAAACTACAAGAAGCCTTTCAGGAGCTTTGACAAGAAAACTCCTGATTCTGGTGAAAAGTTCAAGAGAGATCCAAATAAGCCTATTGTGTGCTATGGATGTCAGCAACCGGGGCACATTAAGCCTAACTGCTCGGAGCTGAAGAAAGATAAGAAAAAGTTCAAGAAAGCTATACTGGCTGCCTGGTCAGACTCTGAGACCAGCAGTGATCCTGAAGAAAAGGAAGAGCAAGCTCAGATTTGTTTTATGGCTATTGATGAGCCAACTTCTGAAGATGTCACAGGAGAAACTTCCGCACCTCCTGAAGCTACATATGATTCTGAGGTAAACAATTCTCATGAACTAGATATCTTTGATTCTCTTGAAGAACTCTATAGTATGTTCAAGTACCTGAAAAGGAAATTGGACAAGAGTGAGGCTGACAAGTTTCTTAGGTTTACTCAAGTTTATTCTGACATGAAAGTGTTAGAAGAAAAACTGTGTAAACAGTTCAGCACTCATGCTGATGGCTCTAAAGCCAAAGGCAAGGAAAAGCTGCCTCTGGGAAGTGATAAACCCCAGAAGAAGAAGAAACTTGTCACTCCCTCTCTTCTGAAAGAGATAGCTTCTCCTCCTGATGTTGGCACCTCTGAGAGTGCTGTTATAGCATCTGAAGATGTTGGTCCTTCTCAGAAGAAAAAGAAATCTCCCAAGAAGCAAAAGGAAAGATCCAAGAACCCTCCCTTTTGCAAACTTTGCAAGAGTGATGGTCACTGGTTGAAGGATTGCAAGTACCATATTAAAAACCTCTTGCAATCTGAGATATCATTAAAACCTGCTGAAGAGAAATCTAACTCTGAAGGACCCAATAAGGATTGGGTACCTGTCACTAATTGATTGTGTTGCAGGTGGCTCTGAGTGCTCCATCAATGTCAAAGCTGTGGTACATTGACAGTGGGTGCTCAAGGCATATGACAGATGATGAAAAAGCATTCATCACATTTGATCCTAAAAGAGGTGGAAAAGTCAGCTTTGGAGATGCTCAGAAAGGAAGGATACTTGGTTCTGGATCTATAGGAACTAATCCTCCGATCGAAGATGTCTCCCTAGTCAGAGGCCTGAAGTTCAATCTCCTGAGTGTTGCACAACTGTGTGATAAAGGTAGAGATGTTGTCTTCAGCTCCTCTGGATGTAAAATCTTGGACAGTAAGTCAAGGGAAGTTATTCTAACTGCTCCTAGAGTTGAAAATGTTTTTATGCTGAACCTTGAGAATCTTTTCAAAAATATATGCTTGATGTCCAAAGAGGATACCTCCTGGCTCTGGCATAGAAAACTTGCTCATGTGAGCATGGACCTTCTGGCCAAAGTAGCTAGAAATCAATTGGTTGAGGGTCTGCCTGAAATTAGTTTTAAAAAGAATCATTTATGCAATGCTTGCCAATCTGGTAAACAATCCAGAAGCTCTTTTAAAACTAAGAAAGTCATTTCAACTAAAAGACCTTTGGAATTACTTCATATGGATCTTTTTGGCCCTGTTCAACCAATGAGCATGTGTGGAAAGAAGTATGCCTTTGTCATTGTAGATGACTATTCAAGATTCACTTGGGTCATCTTGCTGTCTAGCAAAGATGAGTCACTTGGATGTTTCTCAGTTCTGATAAAGAAACTTGAGAATGAAAGGAATGAAAAGGTTGTTCATATCAGAAGTGATAATGGTGGAGAATTAAAAAACTTTAGGTTTGAAGAATTCTGTGAAACCAAGGGAATTGATCATAACTTTTCTGCTCCCAGAACTCCTCAACAAAATGGGGTAGTTGAAAGAAAGAATAGAACTCTGGTTGAGATAGCCAGAACTATGATCAATGAAAGAAGGCTTCCTAAGTACTTTTGGGGAGAAGCTGTGAACACAGATTGCTGTGTTCTGAATAGAGTGCTAATTAGAAGCATTCTGAACAAGACCCCTTATGAACTCTGGAAAGGTCGAAAGCCTAAATTAGGTTATTTCAGAACCTTTGGTTGTAAGTGTTATGTTTTGAATACAAAAGAATATCTTTCAAAGTTTGATTCAAAGGCAGATGAGGCCATTTTTCTTGGTTACTCAACACATAGTAAAGCATATAGGGTTTTTAATAAGAGGACTCAAACTTTAGATGAATCTGTTCATGTACAGTTTGATGAGACTAACCCTGCAGATAGTAGAGCTCCTGATGAAGATGTAGTTCAAGCTCCTGAAGTTACATCTCCTGTTGAAGAAGAATATGTTTCTCCCAGAGCTGCTGAAGTGGTTCCTCCTGTTGCTGAACAAGCTCAAGATGAGAATCCTACTCCAAAAGTCAACTTCCTTGCAGAAGATACTCCTATTTATGATTCAACAAATGATGAACAGGTTTCAGAAGACTCATTGGATGTACCAAGAGAAGTTAGATCTCATAGGAATCATTCCTTAGAGAACATATTTGACTCTGTTCATAATCCTGTCATGACCAGAGCTCAGCTCAGAAGATACATGGGGAATGTGGCTTTTGTGTCACTTCTGGAACCCAAGGACTTCTATGAAGCTGCTGATGGTGACTCCTGGTTAATGGCAATGCAAGAAGAACTTGACCAGTTCAAAAGGTCAGAAGTTTGGACTTTGGTTCCCACACCTAACAACATAAAAGTTGTTGGAACTAGATGGGTTCTGAAGAACAAGCTTGATGAATTTGGAAATGTTGTGAGGAACAAGGCAAGACTTGTTGCTCAAGGTTACAGTCAGCAAGAAGGCATAGATTATGGTGAAACTTTTGCTCCTGTTGCAAGATTAGAAGCCATTAGAATCTTATGTGCTTTTGCATCATACAAAGGTTTTAAGCTCTTTCAAATGGATGTGAAAAGTGCATTCTTGAATGGTTACATTGATGAGGAAGTCTATGTGTCTCAACCTCCTGGTTTTGAAGATCCTAAGTTTCCTGATCATGTGTACAAGCTGAAGAAAGCATTGTATGGACTGAAACAAGCTCCCAGAGCTTGGTATGAGAGACTGACAAAGTTCCTTCTGTCTAAGGGATTTGTCAAAGGATGTGTTTATACAACTCTGTTCACTCTGAAGAAGAACAAGGATATCCTTATAGCTCAGGTATATGTTGATGATATTATATTTCGTGCTACTAATGAATCTTTGTGCAGAGAGTTCAGTGACCACATGAAGGCTGAGTTTGAAATGTCTATGATGGGAGAATTAACCTTCTTCTTAGGACTTCAGATCAAGCAAAGTAATGATGGTGTGTTTATCAATCAAGCCAAGTACACTAGAGAAGTGCTGAAGAAATTTGGCATGATGGACTCTAATGCTGTTGATATTCCAATGGATGTCAGCAAAGACATTGATGATGAAGAGAAAGCTGGTAAACCTGTAGATATAAAAACCTACAGAGGTATGATTGGTTCTCTTTTATACCTAACAGCCAGCAGGCCAGATATACATTTTGCTGTGTGTTTTTGTGCTAGATATCAATCAAAGCCAAGAGAGATTCATGATGTTGCTGTCAAAAGAATTCTCAGATATCTTAAAGGCACACCAGAAGCTGGTTTGTGGTATCCCTGTAGTTCTGATTTCACTCCTATAGGATACACAGACTCTGACTATGGTAGAGATAAATTGAAAAGAGTCAGCACTTCTGGTGGTTGTCATTTTCTGGGGGAGTGTCTAGTCTCCTGGCATAGCAAGAAGCAAACCTCTGTGGCTCTCTCAACTGCTGAAGCTGAGTATGTTGCTGGAAGTTGTGTTTCTCATATGCTCTGGATTAAGCAACAAATTGCTGACTATGGAGTCATCCCTGGAACAATTACAATCTACTGTGGTAACAAGAGTGCAATTGATCTTTCAAAAAATCCTATTCAGCACAGCAGGATGAAGCATGTTCATATTAGGCATCACTTTCTGAGAGATCATGTTCTGAAGAAGGATATTATCATTACTCATGTTCCCTCTGAAGAGAATCTTGCTGACATGTTTACTAAGCCTCTGGCTGGTAATTCTTTCAGCAACTTACGAGAAGGCATTGGTATGACTTATCCACTTCAGTAATTCAGTTTAATTATTTCTGTGTATCTTAAGTGATTAATCGTTTGAGATAATTAAGTGATAATTAATTCTAATCATGATTTGACATTTAAGCATGCGTTATCTATTGCATTTTACAGCGCTGTTCTGTGGTTAACGGTTATCTGTTCCCTTTTAAACGGTGTTTATTTGCTTTTTGAATTGGAACGGTTTCTTGTTTGGGTATAAATAGGGGTTTTCCATACTTAGAAGTTTTTACTCTCATTTTCATTGCGATTAGAATTTCCATAGATTTTCTGTGTTCTCTTCTCTCAAAATTCTTAACCTAATTTCTTATATCTTCAACAATGGCACAAGAAATCACTGTCACTCACATCTTTACCACTGAATCAAAGAAGAAAGTTAGCGAATCTAGGGTATTCACCTCTAGGTTCCTAGATGATGAAGTTAAATCCACTGAACCTATCTCCAAATGGCTTAGTACTCAAAACTGGAATTCATTCGTCTCTCTCGATGAATTCATCTATCCTAAGTTAGTCACCGAATTCTATCAGAACCTCCATTTCTTTTCAAATGAGGAGGATGTTCTACACTCAGAAGTCGGGGAAATTGAGATTGAGGTCAGCAGGGCTTCTATTTCTCAAGTGATCGGTATTGATGATGAAGGAATCATCATTGGTGATGATGGTTCAGCAGATGGTTTTACAGAAGCAAACTGGGCTAGACCAGATCTAAGTGCCAAGGAAACTTATGCCACCTGGCTCACTCAGCACCAGAGGTGGGCACACTATTTGACAACTAATGTTTTCCTTCCGAAGGCTGGAGGGGTTAATGGTGTTTCCAACAGGGAAAGAGTGTTTATGTGGCATCTGGTCAACCAGAAGAAGATCAACTTACCTGCCATGCTGATAAGGCAGATGAAGAATGTGACTACCGTGAGTGCATTAGCATATGGCTCACTCTTGACTAGGTTGTTTGAGGCAGCCTCTGTTGTGATTTCAGGAGAAGGTGTTACAAGTAGGAGTACGGTTCTGAAGATGCATACCTTCAGGAACCTTAGCTTTGGTGTGACTCCGAAGAAGAATGAGAAGGGCTCCTCTGTGAGTATTACTCAGAAGGAAAGTGTTGAGGCTGCTGCTCAGAAAGGAAAGAATGCTGCCAAGAAGGGCAAGGGAAAGAAGGGATCAAGTAAGTTGGTCCTGACTGTTGAGAAGGTGGTTGTCTCAGAACCTCTTCCCACGATGGTTCAAACAACAATCAGTGTTGAACCCTCTGGCAAGATTGTTGCTGAGAAGCCAAAGGATGTTCCTGAGAAGGAAGCTCAGGATGCTGAGGACGCACGCCTTGCTTAAAGAGAGAAGCCTGCTGAAGCTGAGAAGGTTGCAAGGGTTGTGGCTCTTGCTGATAAGAAGAGAAAGCAGAAGGAAGCAGAAGACAAGTTAGCAGCTGAAACAGAAATTGCTGCAAAGGCTAAGGCCGATGCAAGAATCATTGCATGTGCTGCTGAACTTGAGAATGTGGAGTTCTCAAAGAATGTTGAGGCTTCAGAAGAAGGAGAAGAGCTTGAGAATATCTCTCTCTCTACTCGGATTAGCACAAAGGCTACTGAAGAGGATGAGGACTCTGAAGATATTCCTCTCTCCAGAAGAATCCCCAAGAAGAAGATGTCAGCAAAGAGAAGGTCTCTGATCAAAAAGGACTTCTCTGTTGCTTCGAGTACTGAACTGGAAGATTCAATTCTTGAAAAAGAGGACTTGGTTGATGAAGAAGACATGATGGATATGTCTGCTGGAAAGGATGCTGATGCTCCTATTATTGAAGAACTGACTGAAGATAGTGATCAAGAGCCTGATACTATCATTCAGAATGCTATGAATTTTGCTGAAAACATCAACACTGATGATTTTCTAGATAATGTTCTTCTGGGTCAAGGGAGAAATCCTGGTGAAAGAGATGCTTCTGAAACGCTGTTCAGAATGGCTCATATCTTTGCTGAGCCCATTTCCACATATGATCCAAACCTCTCTGATCAGGTTATTCCATCTCCACTTCATACTTCTCATCCATCCTCTCCTCGTACTCCTCATCCATCTCCTTCACTACCTTCTGTCACAGAAGTTGCTGATTCTCACACTTCCATTCCTCCTACAACTTCAACTTCTGAGGTTGTACCTCCACCAATTATCCCTCCTTCTGGATCCTTTTCAAAAGTGAATCTAAACACTGCTCCCATTTTCACAGATTCCATAGCCACATCCACTACCTCCTCCATGCATACTTCCTCTGTAAGTCCATCAATTGGATTTACTGCTCCATCTTTCTCACTACCATCCATACTACCTCCCATCTCAACCTCTCATACCATCCCTACCTCAAACACCTCTATCCCTCCACTCTCAACCTCTGGACATGCACCCCCTGTGTGTGATCCCTTAACTACCTCCTCCACTACTTCTTGTTTTGCTGGGCTGTCATCCAATTATGACTTCCTACGCAAACACATGAATCGAGATGATTTGGATACCAGGTTTGGTAGTTTTGGCTTCATGGGCAGAGCTTCTGGTGTATCCGAAGCTGGTGGTGCTCCCAGTGTTGAGGAGTTGAGAAGAATGAGTCAGAGTGGCTCTGATGAACTGCTGAATAGATTTGCTAGTATGGGGCAAAGGACTTCTGCTGCTGACATGTATGCTCAGGGCATTGTGCTGCAAGAATTACATTCCTTGAAAGCTCAGAACCTGCAGCTCATGACTATGCTTCAAATGCAGGACCCTTCTGTCTACATACGCAATCTTTCTACACTTCATCTAGCTACCTATGAAGAGCTGTACAAATTGAGAGAATTAGCTCTGACTCTTCCTTCATTGGATAACATTGCTCTTGCTTCTTCTCTGAAGGTCCATGAGAATTTGGAGATATTGACAGAAGAAGTCAAGGAAGCAAACGAGCATTATGAGGCTCATGAGAAGATGCTCCCAAGTAAGATTGATGACCTACAAAGTACTGCCAATCACATTCTGAGAGAAGTGAAATCTTCTGCTCAAGGTTCATCATCTTCCGGGGCTGCTAAGATTGTATATGACATCACTCCTGATCTCAACAATCGACTCTCCAACATTGAGTCTGCTGTATCTGCTCAGAACGCACAGATTGCTGAGCTTACTGAACTTCTGAAAGTTATGCACACTCAAGCACGTGAACAAGAGAAGACTCTTCACAATTGCTATAGGTTTGTTCGAGGACAGACTTATATTCAGAATGAGCATCTCACTGCTGCTGTGTATGCTAACAATCGGTTGATCAAGCTCCTTGTGGAAGACGTTCAGAAACAGCGACCTATGTCTGGTCAGACCTTTGATCATATGAAGACTATTGATGATGACTTCAGAAGAAGAATGGATATGATCAACACTGTGAGGCCAACTCCTCAGCAATATCAGACTGCACTGAATGTTCAGCAACAATTGAAATCTCTGGGTGCTCTGGGTGTTGCTCTTGGTTCTGGTCAAACGGGGGAGAAGTCTGGTCAGAAGAGATCAAGTGCTGCTGAAGGTTCTAGTGGTGTTCCTCCTCCTCAGAAGAAACCTAGGAACTTGTAATATTTTAGGACTTAAGCTTCTTAGCTAGGTTCTGGGTTGGGTAGTTCTTGTCTTAGGACTCTATCTGCTCTTCTGATTATTTTGTTTCTTATGTTGTCTTCTGATGAACTTATATACACTGAATCTTTCTTATACTTTCTTGTGTCTCTGTCTCTTACTTCTTAATCTATTGCTTATGTTTCTTTATGACTTAGTAAATTATACTTCATTAAATCTAACAACTTGATCTTAAGTCATTTCTAAGTTTATACAGATTGCTGAAGTCCACCATTTACACTAAAATGGGGAAGTTCATTTACTCAGAAGTTATGAAACATATGTATCAGGAAGTCATTTTCTAAACCTCATGTTTTCTGTTACCTTCTGACCACGGTTTGTCCATAACCAAAATGGGGGAGAATGATGAACCCTATGTGTTTTGATTATGTCCAAACGTTTCAGAAGATGAAAACTTAATATTCCCTTACATATAGTTTACTATTGACTAATAATTTTTTGTTTACTTAGTCTATGTGTAAGTTACTCAGCAGGTGCTGAATGAATCATTTCTGGATTGCCTAAAGGACTCAGAAGATCTGTTTGCTGAAGTCAGAGTTCCAATTATTCAGAAGCTGGATGCTCCGCTCTGAAGCCGAAGTCTGCTAAAGCTCTCCTCAGAAGTTCGTTGCAATCAGAAGGTTTACCAATTTGATCAGAAGTATAGACAACTGGAAATCAGCTTCTGAAAGCTTAGTCACGGGTTCTGTTTGAGCATTTAATGCTCTGACACTTGCATTCAATGCAAGGCGCCAAAAGTTCAAAAAGTTGTTTTGATGGAGCGCGCTTGTCTGTTCAAAAGAAACCAGAATTTCCTTGTCTACCCTTTGTTGATCCAATTGAAGAATGATTCCAGTCAACCTCATCTTTGATTTCAAATCACTTACCGGATTGAGTTAAAGAACAAGGATAACGAAATCAAAGTGTTTGAAGACCGTTTGAAGATTTGACAAATTAACGGCTACAACAACTGATGTCATCTCTTTCGAAGATTCAAACTCACCAACGGTCATCTTCATTCACTATAAATAGTAGTCAAGCTCCAAAGCATCAACACATGCGTGATCATCGAGCAAAATCTCAACGCACTGTTTTAACAAGAAAAACAGAGCAACTTTTTCCATTCTCAATCTTTCTTAGCATAGTCTTAGTAAAGTGAGAGAGTGAAGAAAAACAAGTTCATAATAGGAATCTTGTAAACTGAGATCGTTTGTGATCTTCAGTTAGATTTAAAGAGAGAAATCTAGTTGAGATTAGAGTTGGGTGAGAAATCCAGAAAACAGAGTATTGTTTGTTCTGGTGGAAATCCTTTAACTCTTTTTAGGCTAGTCAGAACTAAGTGAGAAATTAGCTTAAGTTCTGTGGATGTAAAGGAGCTTCTGAACTTGCCATAAAAGTTCTGAATAGTGGATTTATAAAATCTCTATAGGCTGCGACCTCAGGGGACAAGACGTAGTCACAGGACTTCTGTGGCGAACTTGGATAAATCGAATTGTTCAATCAGGATCTCCTGAACTTCTTTCTCCCTCTTATACTTGTTATTCCTGCTTCTGTGTACTTGCTTATATTTAGTGCTGAAACAGATTTTCTCTAAAGTATCATTGTCTTTGTTCAGAAGACTGTCCAGAAGTTCTTCAATCAGAACTTCTGTTGCTGAAAACAGTCTAACTGTGTTTAGGCAGAATTTCCCTAAGAAGCAACCTCTGTAAGCTAGCTTCTGATTCTGAGGAAATTTGACTATGAAAATTAAGTTTCCCGAAAAACTTAGAAATTTTCAGTTTTCAACTTTGACACCTATTCACCCCCCCCCCTCTAGGTGATTCTGTTCTTGATAGGGCCAACAATTTATGCACTGCTTATCAATCTGGTAAACAATCCAGAAGCTCTTTTAAAACTAAGAAAATCATTTCAACTAAAAGACCTTTGGAATTACTTCATATGGACCTTTTTGGCCATGTTCAACCAATGAGCATGGGTGGAAAGAAGTATGCCTTTGTCATAGTAGATGACTATTCAAGATTCACTTGGGTGATCTTGCTGTCTAGCAAAGATGAGTCACTTGGATGTTTCTCAGTTCTGATAAAGAAACTTGAGAATGAAAGGAATGAAAAGGTTGTTCATATCAGAAGTGATAATGGTGGAGAATTCAAAAACTTTATGTTTGAAGAATTCTGTGAAACCAAGGGCATTGATCATAACTTTTCTGCTCCCAGAACTCCTCAACAAAATGGGGTAGTTGAAAGGAAGAATAGAACTCTGGTTGAAATCGCCAGGACTATGATCAATGAAAGAAGGCTTCCAAAGTACTTATGGGGAGAAGTTGTTAACACAGCTTGCTATGTTCTGAATAGAGTGCTAATCAGAAGCATTCTGAACAAGACCCCTTATGAACTCTGGAAAGGTCGAAAGCCTAAAATAGGTTATTTCAGAACCTTTGGTTGTAAGTGTTATGTTTTGAATACAAAAGAATATCTTTCAAAGTTTGATTCAAAGGCAGATGAGGCCATTTTTCTTGGTTACTCAACACATAGTAAAGCATATAGGGTTTTTAATAAGAGGACTCAGACTTTAGATGAATCCGTTCATGTACAGTTTGATGAGACTAACCCTGCAGATAGTAGAGCTCCTGAAGAAGATGTAGTTCAAGCTCCTGAAGAATCATCTCCTGCTGATGAAGAAGATGTTTCTCCCAGAGGTGCTGAAGTGGCTCCTCCTGTTGCTGAACAAGCTCAAGAAGAGAATGCTACTCCAGAAGTCAACTTCCTTCCAGAAGATGTTCCTATATATGATTCAACAAATGATGAACAAGTTTCAGAAGATACATTGGATGTACCAAGAGAAGTTAGAGCTCATAGGAATCATTCCTTAGAGAATGTCATTGACTCTGTTCATAATCCTGTCATGACCAGAGCTCATCTCAGAAGATACATGTGGAATGTGGCATTTGTGTCACTTCTGGAACCCAAGGACTTCTATGAAGCTGCAGATGATGATTCCTGGTTAATGGCAATGCAAGAAGAACTTGACCAGTTTAAAAGGTCAGAAGTTTGGATTTTAGTTCCAAGACCTAACAACATAAAGGTTGTTGGAACAAGATGGGTTCTGAAAAACAAACTTGATGAATTTGGAAATGTTGTGAGGAACAAGGCAAGACTTGTTGCTCAAGGTTACAGTCAGCAAGAAGGCATAGATTATGGTGAAACTTTTGCTCCTGTTGCAAGATTAGAAGCCATTAGAATCTTATGTGCTTTTCCATCATACAAAGGTTTTAAGCTCTTTCAAATGGATGTGAAAAGTGCATTCTTGAATGGTTACATTGATGAGGAAGTTTATGTATCTCAACCTCCTGGTTTTGAAGATCCTAAGTTTCCTGATCATGTGTACAAGCTGAAGAAAGCCTTGTATGGACTGAAACAAGCCCCCAGAGCTTGGTATGAGAGACTGACAAAGTTCCTTCTGTCTAAGGGATTTATCAGAGGCTGTGTTGATACAACTCTGTTCACTCTGAAGAAGAACAAGGATATCCTTTTAGCTCAGGTATATGTTGATGATATTATATTTGGTGCTACTAATGAATCCTTGTGCAGAGAGTTCTGTGACCACATGAAGGCTGAGTTTGAAATGTCTATGATGGGAGTACTAACCTTCTTCTTAGGACTTCAGATCAAGCAAAGTAATGATGGTGTGTTTATCAATCAAGCCAAGTACACTAGAGAAGTGCTGAAGAAATTTGGCATGATGGATTCCAATGCTGTTGATATTCCAGTGGATGTCAGCAAAGACATTGATGATGAAGAGAAAGCTGGTAAACCTGTAGATATAAAAACCTACAGAGGTATGATTGGTTCTCTTTTATACCTAACCGCCAGTAGGCCAGATATACATTTTGCTGTGTGTTTTTGTGCTAGATATCAGTCTAAACCAAGAGAGATTCATGATGTTGTTGTCAAGAGAATTCTCAGATATCTTAAAGGCACACCGGAAGCTGGTTTGTAGTATCCTTGTAGTTCTGATTTCACTCCTATAGGATACACAGACTCTGACTATGGTAGAGATAAATTGAAGAGGGTCAGCACTTTTGGTGGTTGTCATTTTATGGGGGAGTGCCTAGTCTCCTGGCATAGTAAGAAGCAAACCTCTGTGGCTCTCTCAACTGCTGAAGCTGAGTATGTTGCTGCTGGAAGTTGTGTTTCTCAGATGCTCTGGATTAAGCAACAAATTGTTGACTATGGAGTCATCCCTGGAACAATTACAATCTACTGTGATAACAAGAGTGCAATTGATCTTTCAAAGAATCCTATTCAGCACAGCAGGATGAAGCATGTTCATATTAGGCATCACTTTCTGAGAGATCATGTTCTGAAGAAGGATATCATCATCACCCATGTTCCCTCTGAAGAAAATCTTGCTGACATGTTTACTAAGCCTCTGGCTGGTACTCCTTTCAGCAGCTTACGAGAAGGCATTGGTATGACTTATCCACTTCAGTAACTTAGTTTTTATTATATCTTTGTCTATCTTAAATGTTAATAACTTAAGATAATTAAGTATGATAAAATCTAATCATTATTTTGACTTTAAGCATGCGTACATTTACTGCTTATTACGGCGCTGTTCTGGTGTTTAACAGTTATCTGTTCCCTTTTAAACGGTGTGTATTTACTTTTTGAATTGGAACAGTTGCGTCTTTGGGTATAAATAAGGGTATTCCATACTTAGAAAACTTTCACTTGCATTTTCATTGCTTTCAGAATTTCCATAGCCATCTTTCTGTGTTTTCCTTTCTCTCAAACACTTAACCTTATTACTTTAAACTCCTTCAATGGCTCAAGATCATCCCATTGAAATCTCTGTTACTCACATCTTTGATACCGATAAAAAGAAGAAAGTTAGCGAATCTAGGGTTTTCACTTCTAGGTTCCTAGACGATGAAGTCAAATCCACTGAACCCATCTCTAAATGGCTAAGTGCTCAAAACTGGAACTCGTTCGTCTCCTTGGATGAGTTCATCTATCCAAAATTAGTCACTGAGTTCTATTAGAACCTCCATTTCTTTTCTAATGAGGAGGATGTTATTCACTCGGAAGTTGGAGAAGTTGAGATTGAGGTCAGCAGGGCTTCTATTTCTCAAGCTATTGGTATTGATGACGAGGGAATCATCATTGGAGATGATGGTTCTGCTGAAGGTTTTAATGAAGCCAACTGGGCTAGGCCAGATCTGAGTGCCAAGGAAACCTATGCCACCTGGCTCACTCAGCACCAGAGGTGGGCACACTACTTGACCACTAATGTGTTCCTTCCGAAGGCTGGAGGAGTTAATGGTGTTTCCAACCGGGAACGGGTTTTCATGTGGCATCTGGTAAATGAGAAGAAGATCAATCTTCCTGCCATGCTGATTCGGCAGATGAAAAATGTGTCTGTGGTTAGTGCACTTGCTTATGGTTCTCTTCTGACTAGGTTGTTTGAAGAAGCCTCTGTGGTCGTTTCGGGAGAAGGTGTAACCAGCAGGAGTACTGTTCTTAAGATGCATACCCTTAGGAATTTTTCCTTTGGTATGATTCCAAAGAAGAAGGAGAATGCTTCCTCTGTAAGCATTGCTCAGAAGGAGATTGTTGAAGCTACTGTGCAGAAAGGAAAGAATGCTGCCAAGAAGGGCAAAGGAAAGAAAGGATCAAGTAAGTTGGTCCTGACTGTTGAGAAGGTGGCTGTCTCAGAACCTCTTCCTACTATGGTTCAAACAACAATCAGTGTTGAACCTTCTGGGAAGATCGTTGCCGAGAAGCCAAAGGATGCTTCTGAGAAAGAAGCTCAGGAAGCTGAGGATGCACGCCTTGCTGAAAGAGAGAAGGCTGCTGAAGCTGAGAAGATTGCAAGAGTTGTAGCTCTTGCTGATGTGAAGAGAAAGAAGAAGGAAGCTGAAGATAAGTTAGCAGCTGAGCGAGAAATTGCAGCAAAGGCTAAAGCTGATGCTAGAATTGCTGAATGCGCTGCTGAAGAAGTTGGGAATGTAGCGTTCTCAGGAAATGTTGAGGCTACGGAAGAAGATGAGGATTCTGAAGATATTCCTCTCTCCATAAGACTCCCCAGGAAGAAGATGTCAGCAAATAGAAGGTCTCTGAACAAAAAGGACTTCTATATTGCTCCGAGTACTGAACTGGATGAATCAACTCCTGAAAAAGAGGACATGGTTGATGACGAAGACATGATGGATATGTCTGCTGAAAAGGATGCTGATGCTCCTGTTATTGAAGAACTGTCAGAAGATAGTGATCAAGAACCTGATACTATCATTCAGGACGCCATGAAGTTTGCTGAAAACATCAACACTGATGATTTTCTAGATAATGATCTTCTGGGTCAAGGGAGAAACCCTGGTGAAAGAGATGCCTCTGAAACTCTGTTCAGAATGGCTCATGTGTTTGCTGAACCTATCTCCACGTTTAATCCAAATCTCTCTGATCAGGTTATCTCATCTCCCACTCATATTCATCATTCATCTCCCCTTCGTACTTCTCATCCATCCTCTCCTCATACTCCTCATCCATCTCCTTCACTACCTTCTGTCACAGAAGTTAGTGATTCTCAAACTTCCATTCCTCCTACAACTTCAACCTCTGAAGTTGTACCTCCTAAAACTGCTCCTCCTTCTGGATCCTACTCAGAAGTGAATTTATCTTCTGGTCCCATTTTCACAGATTCCATATCTACCTCCACTACTTCCTCTCTCTCTACTTCCTCTGTAATTCCATCAATTGGATTTACTGCTCCATCTTTCTCCCTACCATCCACTCTACCTTCCTTCACCCCTACAATTTCTTCCTCTACCACACATACTCTCCCTTCCTCAACCTCACACATTCCTCCCCTCTCAACCTCTGGACATGCACCTCCTGCGTGTGATCCCTTAACTACTTCTTCCACTAATTCCTTCTTTGCTGGGTTGTCATCCAACTATGACTTCCTACGCAATTCAATGAATCGAGATGATCAGGAGTTAAGATTTGGTAGTTTTGGTTTCATGGGAAGAGCTTCTGGTGTATCCGAAGCTGGTGGTGCTCCCAGTGTTGAAGAGTTGAGAAGAATGAGTCAGAGTGGCTCTGATGAATTGCTGAATAGATTTGCTGGTTTAGGGCAACGGTCTTCTGCTGCTGACATGTTTGCTCAGGGCATTGTGCTGCAAGAAATTCAATCTTTGAAAGCTCAGAACCTGCAGCTCATGACTATGCTTCAAATGCAGAACCCTACTGTCTACACTCGCAATCTTTCTACACTTCATCTGGTTACATATGATGAGATATACAAGTTGAGAGAACTTGCTCTGACTCTTCCAACTTTGGAAAATATTGCTCTTGCTTCTTCTCTAAAAGTTAATGAAAATCTGGAGATTTTGGCAGAAGAAGTCAAGGAAGCAAATGAGCATTATGAGGCTCATGAGAAAATTCTTCCAAGTAAGATTGATGATCTGCAAAGTACTGCTAATCATATTCTGAGAGAAGTGAAATCTTCTACTCAAGGATCATCATCTTCAGGGGCTGCTAGGATTGTATATGACATCACTCCTGATCTCAACAATCGTCTTCAGAGCATTGAGACCGCTGTGACTGCTCAGAGCGCCCAGATTGCTGAGCTTACTGAACTTCTGAAAGTTATGCACACTCAAGCACATGAACAAGAGAAGGTTCTTCACAATTGTTATAGGTTTGTTCGTGGACAGACTTTTATACAGAATGAGCATCTCATTGTTGCTGTGTATGCTAACAATCGGTTGATCAAGCTCCTTCTGGAAGATGTTCAGAGACAGCGACCTATGTCTGGATAGACCTTTGATCATATGAAAACCATTGATGCTGATTTCAGAGGAAGAATGGATATGATCAACACTGTAAGGCCTACAACTCAGCAATATCAGACTGCTTTGAATGTTCAGCAGAAATTGGACTCTCAAGGTGCTCTGGGTGTTCCTGTTGGTTCTGGCCAAACGGGGGAGAAGTCTGCTCAGCAGGGTGGTCTCAAGTCTGGATTGAAGAGACAGAATGTTGATGAAAGTTCCAGTGGTGTTCCTCCTTTTCAGAAGAGATCTAGAAACTTGTAATCACTTTAGGACTTAAGCTTCTTAGCTAGGTTCTGGGTTGGGTAGTCTTGTCTTAGGACTTTCCTTATGATTATTTCGTTTTTTGTTTCTTCTGACTATCATATACACTGAACTTTTCTTATACATATTAATTGTCTCTGATTAATTTCTTACTGTTTATGTTTCTTTTAACTTAGTAACTTTATCTTCACTAAAAATCTAACAACTTGATCTCAAGCCTATCTTAAGTTTATACAGATTGATGAAGTTCACCATTTACACTAAAATGGGGGAGTTAAGTTACTCAGAAGCTAAAACAAACATTTGTATCAGGAAGTTAATCTCTAAACCTTGTGATTTCTTAAGAATTGTTACCTTCTGACCACGGTTTGTCCATAACCAAAATGGGGGAGAATGATGAACCCTAAGTGTTTTGATTATGTCCAAACGTTTCAGAAGATGAAAAGTCAGATTCTCTTGCATACGGTTTAATGTTGACTAACAATTTTTGTTTAAGCATTGTATGTAAGTTACTCAGCAGGTGCTGAATGAAATACTTCTGGATTGCCTGGAAGACTCAGAAGTTCCGAAAGCTGAAGACAGTGTTTCAATGATCAGAAGCTGGATACTCCGCTCCGATGATGTGAAGTCTGTTAAAGCTCTTCTCAGAGGTTCTTTACAATCAGAAGTTTCTACCAATTCGATCAGAAGTCTAGACAATTGGAATTAGATTTCAGAAGCTAAGTCACGGGTTCTGCTGAGCATTTATTGCTCTGACAATTGCATTTAATGCAAGGCGCCAAAAGTTCAAAAAGCTATTTTGAAGGAGCGCGCTTGTCTACTCAAAGCGAAACCAGAATTTCCTTGTCTAACCTTTGTTGATCCAATTGAAGAATGTTTCCAGTCAACCTTATCTTCAACTTCAAATCACTTACCGGATTTAGTTAAAGAACAAGGTTAACGGAATCAAAGTGTTTGAAGACCGTTTGAAGATTTGACAAATTAACGGCTACAACAACTGATGTCATCTCCTTCGAAGATTCAAATTCACCAACGGTCATCCTCATTCACTATAAATAGTAGCTGAGCTCCACTGCATCAACTACGCGTGATTATCAAGCAAAATCTCAACGCACTGTTTGATCAAGGAAAACAGAGCACTTTTTCCATTCTCAATCTTTCTTAGCATAGCTTAAGTTTAAGTGAGAGAGTGAAGAAAAACAAGTTCATAATAGGAATCTTGTAAACTGATATCGTTTGTGATATTCAGTTAGATTTAAAGAGAAATCTAGTTGAGATTAGAGTTGGGTGAGAAATCCAGAAAACAGAGTGTTGTTGTTCTGGTGGAAATCCTTTAACTCTTTTTAGGCTAGTCAGAACTAAGTGAGAAATTAGCTTATGTTCTGTTGATGTAAAGGAGCTTCTGAACTTTCCATAAAAGTTCTGAATAGTAGATTTAAAATCTCTGGTGGCTGCGACCTCAGGGGACAAGACGTAGTCACATGACTTCTGTGGCGAACTTGGATAAATCGACTTGTTCATCAAGATCTCCTGAACTTCTTTCTCCCTCTTATACTTGTTATTATTGCTTCTGTGTGCTTTCTCACATTTAGTGCTGAAATAGATTTTCTCTTATTATCATTGTCTTTGTTCTGAAGATCGTCCAGAAGTTCTCAATCTCTGAACTTTTGTTGCTGAAAACAGCCCAACTGTGTTTAGGCAGAGTTTCCCTCAGAAGCTGCTTCTGTAAGCTTGCCTCTGACTCTGAGGAAATTTGACTCTGAAATTTAAGTTTCTTGAAAAACTTAGAAAATTTCAGTTTACAACATGAACACCTATTCACCCCCCTCTAGGTGATTCTATTCTTGTTAGGGCCAACAGAAAGAAACTGAAATCGATCTTTGTTAAGAGGCTTGGTCAAGATATCTGCAACTTGATCAAGAGTATGAATGTATTGAACTTGAAGTAGCCGTTTAGAAACCCGATCACGAACGAAGAAAAATCCTACCTCAATATGTTTGATCCGATGATGGAATATGGGATTAACCGTCAAATAAGTAGCAGAAATGTTGTCACACAGTAGCAAAGGAGGACGAGGAAGCCGAAACCCAAGCTCATGAAGAATAATTTGTAACCACCCCAGTTCTGAGGCACAAGTTGCAAATGCCCAATATTCAGCTTTTGTTGAGGAACGTGCACCTGAACGTTGCTTATTTGAAGTCCAAGAAACAAAAGAGCGATCCAAGTGCAAAGCATACCCAGTTGTTAATTTACGATCATCAAGACAGCCCGCCCAATCGGCATCGGTGAAACCGTGAAGAACAAGGGGTGACCGGTGATGTAAAAAGATACCATGATCCTTGGAAAATTGTAAATACCGGAGAATAAATTTAACACCTTGCCAATGAATACTGGTGGGAGCATGGATAAATTGAGCAAGCTTGTTAACCGCAAAGGAGATGTCGGGCCGGGTAAATGAAAGGTATTGCAAACTACCAACAATGCCACGATATTGAGATGGGTCGGGATGCGATTCACCAAGGCCAAGCTGAAATCCCTCCTTGACACACATAGGTGTCGAAATACCACGACAAGTTTCCATGTTTGCTTAGACTAGTAATTCTGTGATGTATTTAGACTGATTTAACAAGACACCATTTGGACTCCAATGGGCTTCAACTCCCAAAAAATAAGACAATTTACCAAGTTCCCGTAAAGCAAACACACATTTTAGCTGAGAAACAAGTCGAGGGAGAACCTGGTTGTCCGAACTCATGAGAATAATGTCATCCACATATACGAGACAAAAAATAGATAACTTTGTCGTGCACATGTAAAAGAGAGACGTGTCGGCCTTAGAGCTATGGAAGCCGAGTCCATGTAGGACAAAGGAGAGGCATTTATGCCACATTCTCGGCGCCTATTTGAGACCATAGAGGGATTTCTGTAACTTGCAGACATAGTCAGGATGAGTGGAATCAACAAAGCCTTGTGGTTGTTCCATATAGACATCTTCCTCCAAGTGACCATTGAGAAAAGCATTAGAGATATCGAGTTGAATGACATCCCAGTCAAGAGACACGGCAAGAGCGAGAAGCAAATGAATCGTTGTTGGCTTTATCACAGGACTGTAGGTCTCAAAGTAATCAATACCATGACGTTGAGTATAGCCTTTGGCTACGAAGCGTGCCTTGTATCGTTCGACCGTGCCATCAGGGTTCAATTTGGTCTTAAATAACCAATGACATTCCACAGTATTAGGTCCAGGAGGACGAGGAACCAGGATCCAAGTACGATTCTTGATTAATGCCTCATGCTCAAGTTTCATCGCATTTTGCCATTCAGAAATTTTGGAAGCATCATGGTAGGTGGTGGGTATGCGGGGGATGGTATGAATAAGGGAAAAGAGTTGTTTGGGACGGAGAGAGCCAGTTTTAGAGCGAGTTACCATCGGGTGAGAATTCACACGGGAAGGTGGCGGGGGTTGGTGCGAGGTAAGGTCAAGGGGAATAAGGGCTGAGATGGGGAGGGGTCAGGCGAGGTGGAGCTGGTGGTCACAAAAGGGCTGGATGATGTGGGTATTGAGGGAGAGGACGGGGCAGTAGTTGGAGTAGGCAAGGGAGAGAACATCAGTGATTGGGGATGTAGGGAGGTAGGCGAGGTGGGTTTTTGGGGGCTGAGTGGGGGCGACGCAGCAGTAGGAGGAGGGTACAAAGGGAGGATTAATGGTGGAGATAAAGTCGATGAACTCGTGGGGAGCAACATATCATTTGGAGTGGAACTTGGGAATACCTGCTCATCAAAAAGCACATGACGTGAGACATAGAATTTTGACGACATCGAATAAAAACACTTGTACCCTTTATGAAGTTTACTATAGCCAAGAAAAAGACAAGCACGAGAACGGTTTTCAAGCTTTGACTGTGCATATGGTCGTAGCCACGGATAACACAAGCACCCAAAAACACGAAGAGATAAGTAATCGGGACTTTCACCAAACAACAATTTATATGCACTTTGAAACGACAAACCATCAATAAGAGTACGATTGAAGAGATAAGTCGCGGTGTCAAATGCAAAGGTCCAAAATTGCAAGCTTAATTTAGCATGATTGAGTAAAGCAAGACCATGTTCAACTATAGTCCGATGTTGACGTTCGGCATTGCCATTTTGTTCCGGTGTGTGGGGGCAAGAGATACGATGAGTGATGCCATTTGTGCAAAAATAATCAGAAAGTTTGATGAACTCACCCCCACCATCGGATTGGAATGTTTTAATGGACCGATTGAAATATTTCTCTTCCAAAGCACGTAATTAGACAAATATGGAGTAGACATCCGACTTATTTTTCATGAAATAAATCCAATTGTACTTAGAATAATGGTCATGAAAAATCACATAATAACGAAAACCATCCAAAGAAACAACGGGAGAGGGTCCCCATACATCAGAGCAAATTAATTCCAATGGAGCAGACGAAATATGATAAGAATCAGAAAAGGGCAATTTGTGACTTTTACTGAAGCAACAAGAATTACAAATTGATTGTTTCGAACGAGAGGCAACAATGTTATTCAGTTCCAAAACACGTTTAAATACAAAAAAAGATGGATGACCCAATTGGTCATGCCAAAGTTCAACACTAGCAATATTAGCAGCACATTTTTTCGAAGTAGACAAGCAGAGGGAATGTAACCCGTGATTACTCTGGCCTTTGTATCGAATCATCCCCGTGTCCAAATCCTTGATGACAAAACAACCAGAAAAGAATTCAACAGATACTGGGTTAGAATTGGTTAGGGCATAAACTGAAATTAAATTATGAGCAGATTGCGGAACATGTAAAACATTACGCAAATGAAAATTTGATGAACCGACATTAAATTGATTATCACCAATACGCAAAATAGAGAGTTTAGACCCATTACCAATTTGAACACTATCGGAGCCAGAGTATTCAGAATGAATGTTCAGGTTTCCCAAGTCAGAAGTAAGATGATGTGTCGCTCCCGAGTCCATGACCCAAGGCTGATGGACATTGGATGATGTAGCAATATTGGATTGAGGTTGGATGGCATTATCCCGAGAAAAGCGAGGCGATGAGCAATTGCGAGCCACATGGCCCAAGCCACGACAATTGTGGCAAACCATATTTTCACGTCCATTTGGAGCAACCAGCGGAGGATATTAAGAGCTAGGCGAGAAGGAGCTGCCCGCAGTATAAGAATACCCATTCAAATTGTAACAGCCATGGGAGTGTCGACAAGGGCCGCGACCGCCGTGAGCAAACCTTCCCCAAACACGCTGTTGTGAATGTTGTTGCGAGAAGGAGGATCTGCTTGCATAGAGGGCTGACGGTGCAAGAGCAGTACGTTGAGTACGCCTGAGCTGCTGACGTTCTTCTGAAAGTATGACCCCAAAGAAATGATCAAACGAGATATCATGAAATTGAGATTCAATGTTAAGCACAAAGGCGTGATATTCCTCGGGTAGACCCAAACAAATGTAATCAATTAAATCTTCATCAGGAACAAAGTGTTGGAGAGCCGCTAACCAATCATAAATACTTTTAACAGAGAGTATGTAAGTCGATATATCATTGGAGCCTTTTGAAATAGAGAGGAGTTGAGCCTTGAGGTTTTGAATTTGAGAACGAGATCCAACCGCATAAGTCGTATTCAGTTTCGTCCACGCTTCGAGAGCAGTGTTCGAATTAGCAATATGGGGCAAAAGTGATTTTGATACAGAGCCAAGCAAAACATTAAGTAATTGTTGATCTTTTTTATCCCAGAGAGCAAAAGCAGGATTTCGAGTGTTATTAGCAAGTAAGCGAGGTGGAGGGACCTCGGTAGCATCTATGTGATGAGCAAGACCGCTGCCCCGGATAGCTGACATAGCTTGAGCACGCCATAATACAAAATTACTGGAATTTAATTTTACTGAAAATTGGCTATGAAGCGAGGGATTCAGGGGAAACTGATTAGCAGGTTGCACAATTGAAAAAGGAGCAGTAGTGGAATTAATATTAGCCAAAGAATTGGAAGAAAATGGATTTATAAATGTAAAAGGGTCATTGGTAAAATATGATGAAGACCCATTTGATTAGGAAAAGGAATTACTCCCAGTAGTCATGGAGAGGAGCAAAGATAGCAGCCAAGAATTTGAGTTTTTTTTTTTATTGTTAGGGAGGCTCTAATGCCATAAAGTAAAGGAGGCAAAGTGGGTATTTCATTGATATACATCGTGTGTATATATATATATATATATATATACACACACACATCTAAGAATACAACCCTAGTATAGCATAATTCAATACTATCCTCTAGCCTATTTAGTCTTACATGATACAGATTCATGTATTTCCAAAAATAAAAGTAAAAATGAAGCAAAATAAATGTATTGTCTCATTTTGTAATTCCACACATTCAACTCTGAATTTGTAACCAAATACCTCAATTGAGAATTAGCTAAAACTTGAAACCCACTCACAAAGATATGTTTAGTGAAATAAGAAATATTCATCTATGAAACAGAGATTCGTTTAATGTATAATTCAACCACTATACAATAGCTTGAAATTCACAATCTATTGAAGGATATAGTCCACCAAGCCTGTATGGAAACAAACCTGCAAAACTATAGTTTGGTTAAATATTGACATTCTAGAGAATAATATCGTCTTTGTGATCAACCTTCTTGTTCCTTTAAATCGTGATTAACCTGCAAAATAGTGCCGGAGATGGAGTCTCCGAATAAATACTCCGACGATCAAGTCTGTATGATCTCAAGGAAAGAAAGTTATTTTTGTATACTGTGAATGTCTAACCTTGTATCTTTGTTTTCTTCTCCTTTTATAGTTGTTGATTAACAGTTATTTCGTGGAGATGGAGATCATGGGTAGTGGTGGAATAACTGCGTTTGTGCGGTTATTCCTCCTGTTTGAACGATATAGTTTGAGTTTGCTTATAAGCTTAATGGGCCTTTTCTGCAATTGCTCTGGCCCAATTTGAATTACTTTTTGTTAAGTTATCAAATATGAATAAGAAAAATGTTAGTTTACGGATCTAATTAAGATGATTAGCTAAAAATCAGACTAATTTCAAGAAAACGACATACAATAACAACTGTCGTTTCAAAGATTGAATTTCCATTATTTCGAAATAGAAATTCGTTTACCTACAAAAGATATTACTCCTTTCGTTCTCAAATAGATGTCGTTTTAGAGTGTTTCACACAAATTAAGAAACTCAATAAATATGCACATAAATTGATAAATTTACATTATAAACTAAATCCTTTGATGAATGGAAAATAAATCGTGATTTGTTCAAAAACACATAAATCAAGACTAACTTTAAATATTTGGAACAAAAAACTATAAAAAAAATTTTGAAAAACAAAAACAACAAATATAAAAGAATTTGAAATCGAGGAAAAGGGAGCGTTTTGAAATAAAAGTGAAGAGCTAACAATAAGTAAATAGAAAGAATTTGAAATACAAATCAATGGCTTTAATTATTTGCCATTACCCTGTCATCTGTTGATATTGGCTTCTCGTATGGTAATTCAGGACCGTTATAAAAAGTAGTTATGAAAATTAAGAGCATTAATTTTTTTCAATTAAGAATGCCTTGCACACCTTTCAAGAAAAGAATGCCTTGCCTAAAACCACCTGATCCCTGCTCGCCTCTTCTTTTTCTTCGATTTGAACGAAGCCAAGAATCCATTATAGACCAAGAGAATCAGTCTGTCCGTCGCGGATGACGTCGCGCCACCTCTCTCCCTCTGACGCGCCACCGACACTCTTATTATCTCCGGTAGAATGTTTAGCCTCATGTTCAGAATTCAATTCTGAAGATACATGTTCAGGATGTTGGAACTCATGTTCAGAATTCAATTCTTAAGATATATGTTCAGGATGTTAGAACTCATGTTCAGAATTGAATTCTGAAATGGCTTGGTTCTCACCAAAAATTGGTTCTAACATATGACCTTGGTTCTCACCTGATCCCTCCCTATATATATATATATGTGTGTGTGTGTGTGTGTGTGTGTGTGTGTGTGTCTGTAGGGAGAGACTCATGTGAGAACACCTACACTTATGCGAGAATGATTCTTAAGGTGAGAACACCTTGAAACTACGTAGTTTTGATAGTTAATTGGTGTTTTAATTAAAAAAAAACCGAAATGACAGTGGTAGGAATCGAACCCGCGCACGCCACCTCCCTGAACACGCTGCCTACTGTTAGGCTACCAACTATACTACTGTTATGTTAACAACTCACTTCTATATAAACCTTCAACAGTTGCACCAAAACTAGAACTGATGGGAGTCGAACCCGGTTCTTATGTCGGAAAATTGAATTCCACGAGAGGCCCCCAAACTCAAATCCCTCTGCCTCCTATCCTCTCCGGTAAGCCTATCTTTTCTCCCCGGAACTTCTATCTTCCCCCATCTTCCCCAATTAATTTCATTTTTCCATCTCTAATTCTAAAATCAAAGACTATATATATATATATATATAGGGGAAGGGTCCTGTGAAAACCACCCTCTATGTCATTACCAATTTAAGGTGAGAACCATCCAAAAACGGGTCAACCCGCGGGTCAAACACACGGATCCGGGTCAAACTTGCGGATCCGGATCACCTATAAAAGCTGATAAAATCTGCGTTTAACCTAAATAAATCTGCGTTTCAGATCGAGATTTTATGTTCAGAATCCATGCGAAAAACTAAAAACTAAAGCTTCGATTCAGCTCGCAATTTTATCTTTAGAATCCTTGAGAAAAACTAAAATCAAAATCTGACCTGATTGATGGCTTCTCTAGTGTCCTTATGTTCAATGGAATATTCGGAAGATCCTTCATCAAATGTTGAATCAGGTAACTTTCAATCGTATTAATACATGTTCAGGATATTAAAAATACATGTTTATGATGTTTTTCTCGTGTTCGAAATTGAATTCTGAAGATTGCTTATGCATGTAGTTTGTTTGTCTGAATCTTGGATCGTATTAATACATGTTCAGGAAATTAAAAAAACATGTTTATAATGTTTTGCTCGTGTTTGGAATTGAATTCTGAAGATTGCTTGTGGATGTAGTTGGTTTGTCTGATTCTTTGAATCGTATTAATACATGTTCAGGATATTAAAAATACATGTTTATAATGTTTTGCCTCGTGTTCAGAATTGATTTCTGAAGATTGCTTGTGGATGTAGTTGGTTTGTCTGATTCTTTGAATCGTATTAATACATGTTCAGGATATTAAAAATACATGTTTATAATGTTTTGCCTCTTGTTCCGAATTGAATTCTGAAGATTGCTTGTGGATGTAGTTGGTTTGTCTGATTCTTTGAATCGTATTAATACATGTTCAGGATATTAAAAATACTTGTTTATAATGTTTTGCTTCGTGTTCAGAATTGAATTCTGAAGATTCCTTTTGGATTTAGTTGGTTTGTCTGATTCTTTGAATCGTATTAATACATGTTCAGGATATTAAAAATACATGTTTATGATGTTTGGCCTCGTGTTCAGAATTGATTTCTGAAGATTGCTTGTGGATGTAGTTGGTTTGTCTGATTCTTTGAATCGTATTAATAGATGTTCAGGATATTAGAATTCATGTTCAACATTTTTTGCCTCGTGTTCAGGATATTGGAATTCATGTTTACACATTTTTGCAGATTTAACTTTTAATTATGAAGTACTTCCAATTACTTGTATTACACCACACGTAATACCAGAAATAAGTCCTGAAGGAACAAGACTATTTGTACCCTCATGTGCTAATGAAATAAAACCACAATTGGGAATGAAATTTATGACTCCTGAAGAGGGTATTCGTTTCTATGAAGCTTATGCACTTGCTTGTGGATTCTGTACAAGGAGGACTACTATTAAAAGAAGCATAAAGCTGAATAATGCCATCACTTTTCAATATAGTGTATGTAACAAATCTGGTTACAGGAAAGACAAAAAAAAAAAAGCACAGTGAATTAGAAGAAACTCAAGATGATGGAAATTCAGAAGTTAAAGAAAAAAAGAAAAGGTTAATCACACATGTTGGATGCAGAGCCCGAATTGGAGTGAAACGTACACCTGATGGAAAATATATGTATCATTTGTTTGTTGAAGAACATAACCATACACTATTCAGTCCAAGTTGTGCCAAATATCAAAAACAAGGCAAGAATGTGAGCTTCCTTCACAAAAAAATAATAGTAGATAACACAAAGGTGAATATAGGTCCTATGAAGACTTATAGACTAATGAAAGAATTTGTTGGAGGATATGAGAATATTGGAGCTTCGAAGCAAGACTTTAAAAATTTTCACAGGGATTTGAAAGAGTATATAAAAGACTTAGATTCACAGATGTTCATAGATAATTTCATTGGCAAGAAACATTTGTGGGCTGCGTTTTTTTTTTTGACTTTGAGACAGATGAAGAGGAACAGCTATGTAGAGCTTTATGGGCAGACCCCATTTGCAGAAAAAAACTATTCTTTATTTGGAGAAATGGCATCTTTTGACACAACATACCAAACTAACAGGTATTCTTTCATCTTTTTCTTCTTGTTCATGATATAATAGTGCATTATCATAATATTGAGAATCATATGCACAATTTTTTTTTTATAAACAGATACAACATGGTCTTTGGACCATTTACTGGAATAGATCACCACAAAAAATGCATCACATTTGCTGCATCTTTTATAGCAAAAGAAGATATTCAGTCCTTTGAATGGATTTTCAAGACATTTTTAAAGGCAATGGGGGAGAAAGAGCCAACTTGTTTAATAACAGACCAAGATCCAGCAATGATAGTTGCTTTTAAAAGTGTATTTAAAAAAACTAAACACAGGTTTTGCATGTGGCATATCATGAAGAAGATGCCTGACAAAGTTGGTAAGCATTAAGACTGTTGGCCCTAACAAGATCAGAATCACCTAGAGGGGGGTGAATAGGTGTTTCAAATGAAAACTGATATTTTCAAACTTTTAATGAAAATTCAATTTTCAGAGTCAATAATCCTCAGAGTCAGAGGCAAGCTTATTGAAGTAGCCTCTGAGGGATAATCTGCTTTAAGACAGGTTCTATCTTTTCAGCAACAGAAGTTCTGAGTAAAGAACTTCTGGACAGTCTTCTGAACACAGACTTGTGATTTTTAAGAGGAAATCTGTTTCAGCACTAAATATGATACAAGTACACAGAAGCAATTAACAAGTATAAAGAAGGGAGAAAGAGATTCAGGAGGTCCTGATGAACAGTTCAATTTATCCAAGTTCGCCACAGAATTCCTGTGACTACGTCTTGTCCTCTGAGGTCGCAGCCTCCAGAGATTTTATAAATCCACTATTCAGAACTTTTATGGCAAGTTCAGAAGCTCCTTTACATCAACAGAACTTAAGCTAATTTCTCACTTAGTTCTGACTAGCCTAAAATGAGTTAAAGGATTTTCACCAGAACAACAATACTCTGTTTTCTGGATTTCTCACCCAACTCAAATCTCAACTAGATTTCTCTCTTTTAAATCTAACTGAAGATCACAACCGATCTCAGTTTACAAGATTTCTATTATGAACTTGTTTTTCTTCACTCTCTCACAATTACAATAGCTAAGCTAAGAAAAGATTGAGAATGGAAAGTGTGCTCTGTTTTCTTGATATAACAGTGCGTTGAGATTTTTGCTCTATGATCACACACGTAGTTGATGCAGTGGAGCTTTGCTACTATTTATAGTGTTGAGTAGATAACCGTTGAGGATATTTGAATCTTCAAGGATGACAAGGATGAAAGTAGCCGTTAATCTTGTCAACTTCTTCAAACGGTCTCAAACCACTCAACTCTGTCAACTTTGTACTTTAATCTAATCCGGTATGGGATTAAAATAAAGGTGATGGAGTTGACTGAACTTGAAGATTGATTTAGAGGGAAACGATAAGAGAGCAGGTTTTGTTTGTTGTGAACAGGCGCGTCCTTCAAACAGCTTTTTGAACTTTTGGCGCCTTGCATTAAATGCAACTGACAAAGCATTAAATGCTTAACTAAACCCGTGATAACGAACTTCTGATGTTCGTATTCCTTCTTAGCGCTTCTGAACTAAAACAACCTTAGTCTTCTGTTTGCAAAAGAGAACTTCTGATAAAAACTTAAGACAGACGATCAAGACTTCAGAGCGGTTGATCCAGCTTCTGAGAAAGTACTTCTGTCTTCAGCTTCTTAATCTTCTGAGTTCAATAGGCAAGCAGGAATTCTTCATTCAGCATCTGCTGAGAAAACTCATAATAACTTAACGAAAATTGTTAGTCAACATTGAAAAGTATACAAGTTAATTTTCATTTTCATCTTCTGAAACGTTTGGACATAACCAAAACACTTAGGGTTCATCAAAGACTATTTTGCAAGATATTATAGTGCATGTCCGATATTGTAGATTTTGTTTGTTTAACTCATATATCTGCTTGTTTTGAGTAGGTCGTAAGATTGCACAAGAAACAGATTTCCTGAAAAAGATCAATAAAGTTATTTGGCATCCAGAATTAGAGCCTGAAGAATTTGAAGAGAAATGGAGAAGTGTTATTGAAGAATTTGATTTAGAAGAAAATGATTGGTTGTGTAAGATGTACAAGGATAAAGAAGCCTGGATTCCTGCATATGTTAATGATTTATTCATGGGTGGCATAATGAGAACAACATCAATGTCGAAGAGTGAAAACAACTTCTTCACTACTAATACAAATTCACATTTAACTCTTGTCGAGTTTTATATGCGTTTTGAGAGTGCAATGGATTTACAAAGGCATAACCAAGGTCAGAATGACAGTGATTCTAAGTTTAAATGTCCAGAATGCAAGACCATATTTGATATAGAGAAGCATGGATCTGAAGTTTATACAACAGATGTGTTCTATGAGTATCAATTAGAGGTTCAAATTGGTATTGATAAGTGTGGAATTGAAGCATTAAGGAAAGAAGATGAGTTGCAATTATTCACAATCTCTGAAGAAAAAAGGAATAGATCATTTGAGGTTGTGTTTAATACAAGTAACAAAGATACTACATGCTCGTGCAACAAGTTTATAAGGATAGGAATGCACTGTAGACACATGATTTGGGTATGGAAGACAAAAATGGTTGATAAAATTCCTGAACAGTATGTACTCAATAGATGGACCAGAAATGCAACAAGAAAACCGGTATTTATAGAAGGAAGTCTTGTGGAAGAAAGTGCTTCTAAACTGGACCAAAAGAGATTGTTAAACGATTTATGGTCTGAAATTTACACTTGTGTGAGTTTGGTACAGAATGATCCAGAAAAAATAGATGATCTTGTGCAAAGAATGAGAGGATTGAGGCTGGATTTGGAAGAAAACAGAACAGAAAACAACAATGTCACTACTCCTACTAAAATAAGTGACATACAAATGTTGATTGGAGCTACTGCACCAACTGAAATTCTTATTAAACCGCCTAAAGTTTCAAAGAATAAAGGTACGGGTGTTCATCTTACCAATAGCGATACAAGATTGAGGAGTGAGAAAGAGAAAGCAGTAGAAAATAAAAAGAACAAGCATCTTAGAAAATGTCAAGGCTGCAATGAGTATGTTTACCATGACTTGAGGACCTGCCCAATGAACAAGAATAAGAAGAAGAGGAAGAAGAATAAAAATAAGAATGAGGACTTGCCCAATGAGTAGGTTCTATAAGTATGTTTCTGAACTTGAGTATTTGTTTGAATACTATTTTTACACTTTCTGAACATGAATATTTCAATTCTGAATATAAGTGTTTCTATTGAGAACATGTTGTTTAAAAGTGAATATTTCGGTATTTTTATTCATTTTGTGCTTTGTGATGTATTGTGTTTTTTTTAACAGTGATTAAAATTGGAATAAAAGAAATTTATTCTACTAAGAAACAACAAATATAAATATAAATTTTTATATTAATAATAAAAATATTACAATTTAAAGAAAACTACAAAATAAATTAAAAAAGGAAGAAAACATAAAAAAAATCATCAAAAGAACGATTCTTCGTACTTTATATCTTCTCTCAGAATATTTTCTGCTCTTTCCAATTCTTGTTCAGTTTCTGCTACTTCTATTTTGAGATCATCAACTTCAACTTTTTTTTCCTTGATGAACTCGAACAATCTAGCAGAACATCTAGCCATTGTTGATGCCATGGTTTCCATAATGACCAACATGTAATCTGGGTCATCTTCTTTCACAGAATCATCAAATGCTCTCACGATTCTGTTGAATGCATGAGGCACATTTGGTTGTTCTGATGGAGGTGGTGGTGATGGTGTTCTTTCCATTGATGAGAGTAAGAGAGAGTTAAAGAGAGAAAGAGAGAGGTTATGAGTGAACGATTATGGAAATATGAGTGAACGATTATGGTTATTTATAGAATTAAAGAAGTGGAAACTGAAAGGTTGCAATCAAAAATTTTGAATAATTTCCAATGTACACGTTGTTTAATGTAGTTTTCAGTAAGATTTAAATCTATTTTCCAGGGTGGATTTTTCAATAATATTATGCAAATTCTGAACATGAATATTTCGATTCCGAATATAGGTATTAAAATTGTGAATATACGTTTATAACAGAACTAAACATCAAATGACGTTCTTGATGTTATAACTAATTTTAATATTTTTATAACAAAACTCCTGAATATTTTTATAACAGAAATCCTGAATATTTCAAATCCAAATATAGGTATTAAATTTTTATACTTTTTAATGCAAACTCATATTCGGTTTCTCTAAATCTAAACATTTGTCTGTTGTTAATAAATGGATTAAACTCATATTCGTTTTCATTTTTTGCAAGTAAAAACGTCTCTTCGTTTACTGTGTAAACGAATGCACTTCCCAAAGCAATGCAGCAATTCATTTACTTTACTTCCAAAGCAATGCATCTATTCATTAAAGTTGCCATTCATTTCACCTATAAAATAATCTATTCCTCTCAAGCAAAATATATCTATCTCTTACTCTCTCTCTTTCTCTCCAAAAAAGTTTATCTTCTCACTCTCTAACAATGTCGAATGTTGGTTCCTCCAGTTCTGCTTATGTACCACCACCACCACCACTAGCACCAGAAGTAGGATACACATTTCATTCTCTGGAAACAGAGTTTAACCAAGCAGTAGAAGACAAAAACATACCAGTGATGAAATCATTCATCAGGGGCATGGCAACAACCATGTCTTATTTCTGTGATTCAATAGATGAGTACATGAAGAACAAAAGAAGGGAGAAGCGGAAGAAGGAGAGAGAACTCCAGGAACTCAAAGATGAAATGAAGAGAGTAAGAGCATATCATGTGGATGTTAATGATCCATTCACTTTCCAAAAGAGGAAGAAGAAGAGGAACGACGATTGATAATAAGAGAAAGCAGTAGTCTTCTATCTTTCTTTTTATGTTTTTTTATTTTTTTTTATTTTGACTGTTGTATTTTATTTTAATTAATTAAAAATCCTTTATTACATATTGTTTATTTCTGATTGATTTACCACATTTTTTTCATTATTCATATGGTCATTATTACAGTTAATAAAAAAAGTACAAATAGAAAAAACATATTCACAAAGTAAACACATAAGTTCAGAATATTAATGAACATGTTCAAATTATACTACACCAAACAGAAATTACATATATTCACAAGATTCAGTAAGATGTTCAGAATAACAGCTAAAATCTAATTAAGCATTCGATTGTTCAACTAATTTCTCCCAATTGCATGCTTCTTGAAACACTTGAGGATATATTTGATTCTGTTTATCTGTTAAGACTTTCCAGCAGTAATCAACCCGGAACTTCCTTACTTGATTCTCCTCCTATATAAGATTTCCAAACATTAAAAAACAGCATTATCAAATAAACAAAAAAAAAAACAACAAAAAAGATAAAAAAACTTACATTGTTGTAATCAACACCAATATCCCAATTAGTCTGAGTTCCTAAATAGGTCTCCATGTGTTTCATCAAATAAACACCGCAATCATCATAATTGGTTGTGTTTTTCCAAGGCATTTCTATGTGTCTCACTTTGTAATTTTTCACAACACTCCATAAGCTGTTGTTCTTTGTTTTCAAAAAAGCAGCATAATTTGTTTTCTGAAAAACAAAATAGTCAAAACAACTTAATCAGGATTATTGCAATAACAGAGAATGTTCAATAAACACAAAACCTCTTAAAAATAAAAGTATACCAGTTTCTCAGGATTATTGCCATATTTTTTTCGCGTTGTAAGATCACCAAGAGCCCTGTTGTCAATTACATCAACACTTTTTTCCAAATTGTTGACAACAATGAGATAATAGTGTTCATACATTGGAACCGGGAAGAAAACCTAACAACAAAAACTATTACTAATTAAAAATAGTTCAGAGAGATATTAAACAAAAATAAACAGGGTATATAATATCAAAAATATTACCAATTGATAACTGTTCAAATTGTTTGCTTTGCAAATTGACAATTCTGTATCAATCATATCATAAAAACCTCTCCTTTTTGTTACTGTATTCTGAGGTGCAGGAAGTCCATGACCAGTAAACAAAAAGACCTACAAAATTGAATTAAAAAACAGAAAAACATGACCTTAGTAAAAATATAAAAGATATTAAAAAAAAAAACACAAACTTATAAATTAAAGATACATACAGATGGCGATGATGTGAATAAAAATCTTTTCAAATGACCTTGGACACTCCTCTTTACTTCATCATTTAGGATTCGAGCATATGCATCAATCACATTAGAAAAAACATGTTGATTTTCAGAAAGACTGAAAATCTCATCTCTAATGATAGAGGTATTCAAGTCATCTAAATACAGTTGCTCACTTTTATAAGAAAACAAAAAAAGAAAAAACATATCAATAACAATATTCCGAACATGGGAAAAAATAATGTGAACATGAGGGAGAATATTCTTACTTCTTATCTCTGTCAGTACAGAAAGCAAACTCCACAATCCTCTTCCTCGGAACAAGCAAATTATTCAAAATATAATCAGACTGAATCAAAAAAGGAGATCTGAATCTTGAAGGCACATTTGTAATCCTCTTTTCCCGATTAACCACAACTTCATTCTGATCAACAGGGCTGTTAATTGGTATTAAATCACATGTTCACAAAAATATTATACTTGTGTTCAACAAACTAATAGTTACATGCAGAATCACTCACCATACTCTGTTTCCAGTAAGAACATAATTTGTATCCACAAAATCTCTACCTACTTGAGATATCAAAACTTCATTGGCCCATTCATTTCGAACTAAATCAACATCTGCTATATAGTATGATAGACCATCTTTTCCTTCTCCACTAAAAGAAAAAGAAAAATTACCAAACCAGAAGCTTAAACCACAAAAACAAAAACAGAAAAAATAAAAAATTCTTATCAACAAAGAGTAAACAATACCTTTTCAATTAAATCAGTTTGTTTATCCCCTACCATATACACCAAATCTCGCATATAGCGCATCACATAAAACCCACATAATTTAGTATCATATTGCGCAGACACACCCTACAAAAACATAAGTTGACATTGAATTAAATCAAAAAGAAAAAAACTAATGAACATAAATCTAAAAAATATACCATCATAGGCAACCAAGTAATTTTAGTAGGCACTTTATCACCATGGTACAAATTCACAGCTCTGAAAAACAAAAATGATAAAAAAAACAGTTTAGTATAAACAAATTACAAATCTTAAAGGCACAAAATAGAAAACAAAAACTTACGTATCCACATCATCTACTCAAGCTTCATAATTTTGCAACGTATCCACATCAGCTACTAAAAGATCGCCATTTGGCAAATGACTCTTCAAAGGATCTAGCCAATATACCTCTCTTTTGTCCAAAAAAACCAAGCTCAAAGTCCAACGATTACTGAAAAAAATATTGGTAATTAGATTACTCATTAAATGTTGAAAAATGAATCATTCTAATACATACCCTGGATTATATGGCAACAAAACAATTGAATCCTTCCTCTTAGCCATTTTAAACTTGGAAATCAACTTTGTACATCTACCAGAAGATAAAACTACATTCGAACTTCCAGAAGTACAAAAAGGATCAACAAACAACATTGATTTCTTCAAATTTGAATTCTTCAGCACATTATAGAGGTGGCTGCAAAAAAATGAAAATATACTTCCTACAGAATACAAACTAAAATCTGGAAAACGAAAACGTTAGATGAACATGAGGTACAGTTAACTGAACATGGGGACTTAGCTGAACATAAGGGAAAATATCTGGAAAAAATACCTCATGTAGAAAACAATTGTGTTACCACCAATGTCATTTAAATGCACCATTGCATAAATATCATGCTTGAACAAATATGCTCTGTAGACTTCTCCAAACAAACCAGATGGAAAATCATACTTTACGGTTTCTTTTTCATTAAACAGATTTTTGCATGACCATTTGCACAATGTTTGCAAAGAAAGAGGTAGAGAATTTGGCAAATTTTCCAAATTTTCCAGAATCATTTTGGAAACACCCCACCTCATCACTATAAAAAAAACAATGTTTAAAGATTAGAACTCACAACTCATGTTAATAAAAACAATATATGTTATATAAATTAGAATTACAACTAATACAAAACAAAAGCTTCTGAAAAATTACATCAGTTCATCATCTACTACAGTAGAATCTTGATTCTCCTTTTCTTTATTCCCTTTTTCAGAATCAAAATGAACATTAACTTCAGCAGACTCTTCATTCTCCTTCTCTTTATTCCCTTGTTTAGATCCTTCTTGGTTCATTTTTGCATATCCTTCCTCCATAACAGCCATTAGATGATCCCATATAGTTGTCAAACATGAAACTATAGCTTTCTTGACTACCAACATCAGCTCCTTCACCCATTTTACTGCTCTCTTGATTCCCTACATCTTTCTGAATCTCATCCTCCTTCACAACATACTTATCCAACATATTATGAATCAGAGACTTCATCTTATCATGCATTTCTCCTTCTCCAAAAACCAACTCAGATTTCTTCAAAAGAACATAAATATTTTTCACTTGAGTGGCAAGAGATGTTGCTGCACCTTCAAACTCTTTTAGAAAAACCTACAATACAAAAATAAAAAAGATTTCATTACAAACTAATTCGTACTAAATCATATGTTCAGGAAATAATACTTCATGATCAAAATACTTATACCCATGATCAGAATATTCAGATTCATCATCAGAAGAGTATAACATTAAACCAGAACAGATCAGAACAAAAAATACATCACATTAAAAAGATAAATTCACAAACCATCATTTCATTTGATTCAGATGAAGAACCAGCAGCAGCTTCTTTTCTCTTTGATCCTTCCTCTTTCTCAGGATCCTTATTGTTCTTTCCTGATTCACTTTGCACCCTTTCCTCAATTCTCTTCAACACAATCCCATTACCAACTCCCCTCTCAATTTCTAATTCAATCCTAGATCTTATCCTATTTTCATCCCAAACAGAGATCAAAGGATATATTCTAGGATTAACAATATCAGCTCTTTGCAATCTGTCAAAGTAGAATATCTGTAAAACAAAGTCCAACATGAGCAAAGCTAACATTCCAAGGAATTTCATAATAACAATAAAAAACAGAAAAACTTACCATCATAAAAGGAAGTGGACCTGTAAAAAAACAACTACCTAAATTCCACTCAGCAACAGATTCCAACAAATGCTTAAAAGCAAAGACAGACCAATCAAGCTTCGAAATTTCATTAACATTCATGCAGCTGTATAAAAACTTATACCGCAAACTCTGGTTCGTAGTGGAACGAATACAACAGTTAACTGCACAAATCAAGAAATACAAAATGAAATTATCACAAACTGGAACCTTCACCAGCTCCTTCAGCTTTCCAAGCACATCTGAGTTTTTGGGACTACCAAGTGTCAACCCAAAACCTGACCTAAAACCATCCAAAACATTTGACCACTCTTCCTCAAATTCTTCATTTGGCTCAACAATTTCTGCCCCACCACATGGAATGCCATAGACAGAATTAAAATCTTCTTTACAAACTTTAATTTCCTCAAACTTATTAACAATAAAACTACATCTATCAACATTAAAGATGTCCACAAGATTTTTACAAAAAACAGCCTTGTGACACCCTAAATCTAAATCCAATAAACCACCAAAGCCTATTCCCCTAATCACAGACTTGTAACTCTCTGGAATTTCTTTCAAAAAGGACATGAACTTAACAAAAGGAACTCTCTGGCTAAGACTAGTCATTAATGGTTTCTTAACAACCTTAACATCTACATCCCTACTAGAACCAGCAGCTGCCCTATTGTTTTTATGATACCTACCCCTCCCCTGTACATCCTTAACATCTACATCCCTACTAGAATCAGCAGCTCCCTTATTCTATTTGGGATACCTACCCCTCCCTTGAACATCCTTAACATCTACATCCCTACTAGAATCAGTAGCTCCCTTATTCTTTTTGGGATACCTACCCCTCCCCTGTACATCCTTAACATCTACATCCCTACTAGAATCAGCAGCTCCCTTATTCTTTTTGGGATACCTACCCCTCCCCTGAACAACAGCCTTGCGCTTATTCATCTTTCTTTCTTATCGACAAAATCATCATCATCATCATCATCATCATCAGAATCCTCAAAATCACCATCAGAAATCACCGTATAATCTTCATATTTGTTTTTATCCTTTGAAACAGTTTTCTTTGCAACTTCCTTCCCCTTTGCAACATCCTTTCCCTTTCCAACAGCTTTCTTTAACACTTTTTTTTCCTTTACAACAGTTTCCTTTACAACATTTTTTTCCTTTACAACACTCCTGTTTACACAAACTTTCCTATTCCTCAAATAAGTTTTCAAAGGAGTAACAAAATCATCCTCCACTTCTTGTATTTTGTCTTCTTCACTAGAAGGATTAACAAAATCATTTTCCACTTCTTGTCTTTTCTCTTCTTCAGAAAAAGGATTCACATATTCAACCAGCTGAAGATTATCATCACTAATAAAAAAAACAAAACAGAATCATTACTTATCCAAAAGAGAATTCTAAAATAGATAATACTTATAACATACCTATTCACATTTTGACAACCATATGTACTAATTATATCATCCAAAAGAGGTTGATTAATAACACTCTTTTGATTACTCGCCATTATCTACAAATTTAACACAAACATTAGTAAAAATGTGGGAGTAGCAAAATCGAACACTGATGAACCCTAATTGTTTTGATTATGTCCAAACGTTTCAGAAGATGAAAATTAAAATTATCTTACATACGGTTTAATGTTGACTAACATTTTTTTGTTGAGTTTGTATGTAAGTTACTCAGCAGGTGATGAATGAAGAATTTCTTGATTGCCTGGAGGACTCAGAAGAAACGAAAGCTGAAGACAGTGTTTTTAATGTTCAGAAGCTGGATGCTCCGCTCTGAAGTTATCAAAGTCTGTTAAAGCTCTCCTCAGAGGTCCATTGCAATCAGAAGATAAACTCTACCAATTTGACCAGAATCTTAGACAAATGGAATTAGCTTTCAGAAGCTAAGTCACGGGTTCTGTTAAGCATTTATTGCTCTGACAATTGCATTTAATGGAAGGCGCCAAAAGTTAAAAAAACTGTTTTGAAGGAGCGCGCTTGTCTACTCAAAGCGAAACAAGAATTTCCTTGTCTACCCTTTGTTGATCCAATTGAAGAATGTTTCCAGTCAACCTCTACTTCAACTTCAAATCACTTACCGAATTTAGTTAAACAACAAGGTTAACGGAATCAAAGTGTTTGAAGACCGTTTGAAGACTTGACAGATTAACGGCTACAACAACTGATGTCATCTCTTTTGAAGATTCAAATTCACCAACGGTCATCCTCATTCACTATAAATAGTAGCCAAGCTCCACTGCATCATTTACGCGTTATAATCGAGCAAAATCTCAACGCACTGTTTGAATAAGAAAAACAGAGCACATTTTCCATTCTCAATCTTTCTTAGCATAGCTTTAGTTAAAGTGAGAAAGTGAAGAAAAACAAGTTCATAATAGGAATCTTGTAAACTGATATCGTTTTTGATATTCAGTTAGATTTAGAGAGAAATCTAGTTGAGATTAGAGTTGGGTGAGAAATCCAGAAAACAGAGTTGTTGTTGTTTTTGGTGGAAATCCTTTAACTCTTTTTAGGCTAGTCAGAACTAAGTGAGAAATTAGCTTATGTTTTGTTGATGTAAAGGAGCTTCTGAACTTGCCATAAAAGTTCTGAATAGTAGATTTAAAATCTCTGGTGGCTGCGACCTACGGGGACAAGACGTAGTCACAGGACTTCTGTGGCGAACTTGGATAAATCGACTTGTTCATGAGGATCTCCTGAACTTCTTTCTCCCTCTTATACTTGTTATTTTTGCTTCTGTGTACTTGCTTATATTTAGTGCTGAAACAGATTTTCTATTTATATCATTGTCTTTGTTCAGAAGACTGTCCAGAAGTTCTCAAACTCATAACTTCTGTTGCTGAAAACAGTCTAACTGTGTTTAGGCAGAATTTCCCTCAGAAGCTGCTTCTGTAAGCCAGCCTCTGATTCTGAGGAAATTTGACTCTGAAAATTAAGTTTCACTAAAAACTTAAAAATTCTCAGTTTACAACTTAGACACCTATTCACCCCCCTCTAGGTGATTCTGTTCTTGTTAGGGCCAACAAGTGGTATTAGAGCGAAGGTCACTTCGTATATTTACTAAAGATCTAACAATCTAAGTGTAAGATCCTATCAGAATCAATAGAGATGGCTAGTAGACACCAGCCTGAGAACCCCTCTCACTTTATTATCCCCGAGGGCTCTTCCACAACTAGACCTCCACTATTCAATGGTGATAACTACTCTTATTGGAAAAAGAGGATGATGTGCTTCATCCAAGCTCAGAATATGAGCGCCTGGAACGTTATCACTGATGGTGACCTCGTCCCAACAAGGATGGAAGTTGGTTTAGGGAATGTTGTAATTCCTCAGAGAGAATACACTGATGATATTCTTAAAAAACTCCAAACCAATGCTTCAGCAATGAATATGCTGCATTGTGCACTTTCTGCTACTGAGTATAACAAAGTTTCCTCTTGTGAAACAGCACAGGAGATCTGGAACAAGCTGGAAGTCACTTATGAAGGAACTGGAAAAGTGAAGCAATCTAAAGTCAATCAACTCATGAGAGACTATGAGTTATTTGAAATGCTTGACAAAGAATCTATCTCAAGTATGAACTCTAGATTCACCAAGATTGTCACCGAGACAGTGAAGAAGATTCTCAGAAGCTTACCAAGGTCTTGGCAAGCCAAGAAGACTGCTATTGAAGAAGTTTAGGACTTGAGCTATTATGAGTATGATGAACTCATTGGCTCACTAATTACTCATGAGATGTCCATGAAGAATCATGACCTAAGAGAGAGGTCAGAAGGAAAAAGAGGAGTAGTCCTGAAAGCAGAATCTTCTGAAGAATCCTCTGAAGATGAGGAATTGGCTATGCTAACCAGGAAGTTCAAGAAGGCCTTTAGAAAAGGCAGAGGTGGAAACTACAAGAAGCCTTTCAGGAGCTTTGACAAGAAAACTCCTGATTCTGGTGAAAAGTTCAAGAGAGATCCAAAAAAGCCTATTGTGTGCTATGGATGTCAGCAACCAGAGTACATTAAGCCTAACTGCCCGGAGCTGAAGAAAGATAAGAGAAAGTTCAAGAAAGCTATGCTGGCTGCTTGGTCAGACTCTGAGACCAGCAGTGATCCTGAAGAAAAGGAAGAGCAAGCTCAGATTTGTTTCATGGCTATTGAAGAGCCAACTTCTGAAGATGTCACAAGAGAAACTTCCGCACCTCCTGAAGCTACATATGATTCTGAGGTAAACAACTCTCACGAACTAGATATCTTTGATTCTCTTGAAGAACTCTATAGTATGTTCAAGTACCTTAAGAGGAAATTGGACAAGAGTGAGGCTGACAAGTTTCTTAGGTTTACTCAAATTTATTCTGACATGAAAGTGTTAGAAGAAAAATTGTGTAAACAGTTCAGCACTCCTTCTGATGGCCCCAAAGCCAAAGGCAAGGAAAAGCTGCCTCTGGGAAGTGAAAACCTGTCACTCCCTCTCTTCTGAGAGAGATAGCTTCACCTCCTGACGTTGGTACCTCTGAGAGTGCTGCTTTAGCCTCTGAAGATGTTGCACCTTCTCAGAAGAAGAAGAAATCTCCGAAGAAGCAAAGGGAAAGATCCAATAACCCTTCCTTTTGCAAGCTTTGCAAGAGTGATGGTCACTGGTTGAAGGATTGCAAGTGTCACATTAAAAACATCTTGCAAGCTGAGATATCACTAAAACCTGTTGATGAAAAATCTAACAATGAAGGACCCAATAAGGATTGGGTACCTGTCACTAATTGATTGTGTTGCAGGTGGCTCTGAGTGCTCCATCAATGTCAAAGCTGTGGTACATTGACAGTGAATGCTCAAGGCATATGACAGGTGATGAAAAAGCATTCATCACATTTGATCCTAAAAGAGGTTCTGGATCCATAGGAACTAATCCTCCGATCGAAGATGTCTCCCTAGTCAGAGGCCTGAAGTTCAATCTCCTGAGTGTTGCACAACTGTGTGATAAAGGTAGAGATGTTGTCTTCAGCTCCTCTGGATGTAAAATCGTGGACAATAAGTCAAGGGAAGTTATTCTAATTGCTCCTAGAGTTGAAAATTTTTTCATGCTGAACCTTGATAATCTTTGCAAAAATATATGCTTGATGTCAAAAGAGGATACCTCCTGGCTCTGGCATAGAAGACTTGCTCATGTGAGCATGGACCTTCTGGCCAAAGTAGCTAGATATCAATTGGTTGAGGGTCTGCCTGAAATTAGTTTTAAAAAGAATCATTTATACACTGCTTGTCAATCTGGTAAACAATCCAGAAGCTCTTTTAAAACTAAGAAGATCATTTCAACTAAAAGACCTTTGGAATTACTTCATATGGACCTTTTTGGCCCTGTTCAACCAATGAGCATGGGTGGAAAGAAGTATGCCTTTGTCTTAGTAGATGACTATTCAAGATTCACTTGGGTTATCTTGTTGTCTAGCAAAGATGAGTCACTTGGATGCTTCTCAGATCTGATAAAGAAACTTGAGAATGAAAGGAATGAAAAGGTTGTTCATATCAGAAGTGATAATGGTGGAGAATGGAGAATTCAAGAACTTTGTGTTTGAAGAATTCTGTGAAACCAAGGGCATTGATCATAACTTTTCTGCTCCCAGAACTCCTCAACAAAATGGGGTAGTTGAAAGGAAGAATAGAACTCTGGTTGAAATCGCCAGAACTATGATCAATGAAAGAAGGCTTCCAAAGTACTTTTGGGGAGAAGCTGTTAACACAGCTTGCTATGTTCTGAATAGAGTGCTAATCAGAAGCATTCTAAACAAAACCCCTTATGAACTCTGGAAAGGTCGAAAGCCTAAAATAGGTTATTTTAGAACCTTTGGTTGTAAGTGTTATGTTTTGAATACAAAAGAATATCTTTCAAAGTTTGATTCAAAGGCAGATGAGGCCATTTTTCTTGGTTACTCAACACATAGTAAAGCATATAGGGTTTTTAATAAGAGGACTCAAACTTTAGATGAATCTGTTCATGTACAGTTTGATGAGACTAACCCTGCAGATAGTAGAGCTCCTGAAGAAGATGTAGTTCATGCTCCTGAAGCATCATCTCCTGTTGTAGAAGAAGATGTTCCTCCTGTTGCTGAACAAGCTCAATAAGAGAATTCTACTCCAGAAGTCAACTTCCTTTCAGAAGATGCTCCTATATATGATTCAACAAATGATGAACAAGTTTCAGAAGATTCATTGGATGTACCAAGAGAAGTTAGAGCTCATAGGAATAATTCCTTAGAGAATATAATTGACTCTGTTCACAATCCTGTCATGACCAGAGCTCAGCTCAGAAGATATATGGGGAATGTGGCTTTTGTGTCACTTCTAGAACCCAAGGACTTCTATGAAGCTGCAGATGATGATTCCTGGTTAATGGCAATGCAAGAAGAACTTGACCAGTTTAAAAGGTCAGAAGTTTGGATTTTGGTTCCCAGACCTAACAACATAAAGGTTGTTGGCACTAGATGGGTTCTGAAAAACAAGCTTGATGAATTTGGAAATGTTGTGAGGAACAAGGCAAGACTTGTTGCTCAAGGTTACAGTCAGCAAGAAGGCATAGATTAGGGTGAAACTTTTGCTCCTGTTGCAAGATTAAAAGCCATTAGAATCTTATGTGCTTTTGCATCATACAAAGGTTTTAAGCTCTTTCAAATGGATGTGAAAAGTGCATTCTTGAATGGTTACATTGATGAGGAAGTTTATGTTTCTCAACCTCCTGGTTTTGAAGATCCTAAGTTTCCTGATCATGTGTACAAGCTGAAGAAAGCCTTGTATGGACTGAAACAAGCTCCCAGAGCTTGGTATGAGAGACTGACAAAGTTCCTTCTGTCTAAAGGATTTGTCAGAGGCTGTGTTGATACAACTCTGTTCACTCTGAAGAAGAACAAGGATATCCTTTAGCTCAAGTATATGTTGATGATATTATATTTGGTGCTACTAATGAATCTTTGTGCAGAGAGTTCAGTGACCACATGAAGGCTGAATTTGAAATGTCTATGATGGGAGAATTAACCTTCTTCTTAGGACTTCAGATCAAGCAAAGTAATGATGGTGTGTTTATCAATCAAGCCAAGTACACTAGAGAAGTGCTGAAGAAATTTGGCATGATGGATTCTAGCTGTTGATATCCCAATGGATGTCAGCAAAGACATTGATGATGAAGAGAAAGCTGGTAAACCTGTAGATATAAAAACCTACAGAGGTATGATTGGCTCACTTTTATACCTAACTGCCAGCATGCCAGATATACATTTTGCTGTGTGTTTTTGTGCTAGATATCAATCTAAACCAAGGGAGATTCATGATGTTGCTGTCAACAGAATTCTCAGATATCTTAAAGGCACACCAGAAGTTGGTTTGTGGTATCCTTGTACTTCTGATTTTACTCCTATACGATACACAGACTCTGACTATGGTAGGGATAAATTGAAGAGGGTCAGCACTTCTGGTGGTTGTCATTTTCTGGGGGAGTGCCTAGTCTCCTGGCATAGCAAGAAACAAACCTCTGTGGCTCTCTCAACTGCTGAAGCTGAGTATGTTGCTGCGGGAAGTTGTGTTTCTCAGATGCTCTGGATTAAGCAACAAATTGCTGACCATGGAGTCATCCCTGGAACAATTACAATCTACTGTGATAACAAGAGTGCAATTGATCTTTCAAAGAATCCTATTTAGCACAGCAGGATGAAGCATGTTCATATTAGGCATCACTTTCTGAGAGATCATGTTCTGAAGAAGGATATCATCATCACCCATGTTCCCTCTGAAGAAAATCTTGCTGACATGTTTACTAAGCCTCTAGCTGGTACACCTTTCAGCAGCTTGCGAGAAGGCATTGGTATGACTTATCCACTTCAGTAACTTAGTTTAATTATATCTCTTTTTATCTTAAATGTTAATCGATTAAGATAATTAAGTGTGATTAAGGCTAATCATGATTTTTAATTAAGCATGCGTACATTTATTGTTATTTCGGCGCTGTTACTGGTGTCTAACGGTTATCTGTTCCCTTTTAAACGGTGGTTAGTTACTTTTTGAATTGGAACAGTCTCTTGTTCGGGTATAAATAAGGGTATTCCATACTTAGAAATTTTTTACTCTCATTCTCTTTGAAATTAGTTTTCCCCATAGATAATCTCTCTGTGTTTTCCCTCTCTCAAACACTTAACCTAATTCCCTAAAATTCTTTCAATAGCTCAAGATCATCCCATTGAACTCCTCACTGCTACTCACATTTTCGATTCCAAGTCTAAGAAAAAGGTTAGTGAATCTAGGGTTTTCACTTCTAGGTTCCTAGACGATGAAGTTAAATCCACTGAACCCATCTCTAAATGGCTAAGTACTCAAAATTGGAACTCGTTCGTTTCTTTGGATGAGTTCATCTATCCTAAATTAGTCACTGAGTTCTATCAGAATCTCTACTACCTTTCTAATGAGGAGGATGTTGTTCACTCTTCGGTTGGAGAAGTCGAGATCGAGGTCAGCAGGGCTTCTATTTCTCAGGTTATTGGAATTGTTGATGAAGGAATCATCATTGGAGATGATGGTTCTGCTGAAGGGTTTAGTGAAGCAAACTGGGCTAGACCAGATCTGAGTGCTAAGGAAACCTATGCCACTTGGCTCACTCAGCACCAGAGGTGGGCACACTACTTAACAACAAATGTGTTCCTTCCGAAGGCTGGAGGAGTTAATGGTGTTTCCAACTGGGAAAGGGTTTTCATGTGGCATTTGATAAACCAGAAGAAGATCAACCTTCCTGCCATGATTATAAGACAGATGAAAAATGTGAAGGTTGTTAGTGCCATTGCGTATGGTTCTCTCCTGACGAGGTTGTTTGAAGCTGCCTCTGTGGTGGTTTCAGGAGAAGGTGTAACCAGCAGGAGTACTATCCTCAAGATGCAAACACTTAGGCATTTTTCCTTTGGTGTGGTACCAAAGAAGACTGAGAATGCTCCCTCTGAAAGCATTGCTCAGAAGGAAATTGTTGAGGCAACTGTGAGAAAGGAAAGAAGGCTGCCAAGAAGGGCAAAGGAAAGAAAGGATCAAGTAAGTTGGTCCTGACTGTAGAGAAGGTGGTCGTCTCAGAACCTCTTCCAGCTCTGGTTCAAACAACTATCAGTGTAGAACCTTCTGGCAAGATTGTTGCTGAGAAACCAAGGGATGTTGCTGAAAAAGTAGCTCAGGAATCTGAGGATGCACGCCTTGATGAAAGGGAGAAGGCTGCCGAAGCTGAGAAAATTGCAAGAGTTGTGGCTCTTGCTGAAGAGAAAAGGAAGAAAAAGGAAGCTGAAGATAAGTTAGCAGCTGAGCGAGAAATTGCAGCAAAGGCTAAGGCTGATGCTAGAATTGCTGAGTGCGCTGCTGAAGTTGGGAACGTGGAGTTCTCTGGAAATGTTGAGGCTACGGGAGAAGATGAGGATTCTGACGATATTCCTCTCTCCAAACGTAACAGGAAGAAGGTCTCTGCAAATAGAAGGTCTCTGAACAAAAAAGACTTCTATATTGAACCAAGTGCTGAATTGGAAGATTACATTCCTGAAGAAGAGGACTTGGTTGATGACGAAGACATGATGGAAATGTCCGCTGAAAAGGATGTTGATGCTCCTATCATTGAAGAACTGTCAGAAGATAGTGATCAAGAACCTGATACTATCATTAAGGACGCAATGAGGTTTACTGAAAACATCAACACTGATGATTTCCTAGATAATGTTCTTCTGGGTCAAGGCAGAAACCCTGGTGATAGAGATGCTTCTGAAACGCTGTTCAGAATGGCTCATGTGTTTGTTGAACCAATCTCAATGTTTGATCCAAATATCTCTGAACAGGTTATCCCATCTCCCCTTCGTACTTCTCATCCATCCTCTCCTCATACTCCTCATCCATCTCCTTCACTACCTTCTGTCACAGAAGTAAGTGATTCTCAAACTTCCATTCCTCCTACAACTTCAACCTCTGAAGTTGTACCTCCTAAAACTGCTCCTCCTTCTGGATCCTATTCAGAAGTGAATTTATCTTCTGGTCCTATCTTCACAGATTCCATATCAACTTCCATTACTTCCTCTCTATCCACTTCCTCTGTAATTCCTTCAATAGGATTTACTGCTCCATCCTTCTCACTCCCGTCCACTCTACCATCCATTACCCCTACTCTCTCTCCTCCTCTACCACTCATACAATCCCTTCCTCAACCACACTTATACCTCCTCCTTCAACTTCTGGACATGCACCTCCTGTGTGTGATCCCTTAACTACTTCTTCCTCTACCTCTTTCTTTGTTGGGTTGCCATCCAACTATGACTTCCTCCGCAATTCAATGCATCGAGATGATTTGGAGAAAACATTTGGTAGTTTTGGTTTCATGGGCAGAGCTTCTGCTGTATCTGAAGCTGGTGGTGCTCCATCTATTGAAGAGTTGAGAAGAATGAGTCAGAGTGGCTCTGATGAACTGATGAATAGATTTGCTGGTTTAGGGCAACGGACTTCTGCTGCTGACATGTATGCTCAGGGCATTGTGCTGCAAGAAATTCAATCCTTGAAAGCTCAGAACCTGCAGCTCATGACTATGCTTCAAATGCAGAACCCTACTATCTACACTCACAATCTTTCTACACTTCATCTGGCTACTTATGATGAAATTTACAAGTTGAGAGAATTGGCTCTGACTCTTCCAACTCTCGAAAATATTGCTCTTGCTTCTTCTCTGAAAGTTAATGAGAATCTGGAGATTTTCACAGAAGAAGTTAAGGAAGCAAACGAGCATTATGAGGCTCATGAGAAGATTCTTCCAAGTAAGATTGATGATCTGCAAAGTACTGCTAATAATATTCTGAGAGAAGTGAAATCTTCTGCTCAAGGATCATCATCTTCAGGGGCTGCTAAGATTGTATATGACATCACTTCTGATCTCTACAATCGTCTTCAGAGCATTGAGTCTGCTGTGACTGCTCAGAGCGCCCAGATTGCTGAGCTTACTGAACTTTTGAAGGTTATGCACACTCAAGCACGAGAACAAGAGAAGGTTCTTCATAATTGCTATAGGTTTGTTCGCGGACAGACTTATATTCAGAATGAGCATCTCACTACTGCTGTGTATGCTAACAATCGGTTGATCAAGCTCCTTCTGGAAGATGTTCAAAAGCAGCAACCTATGTCTGGACAGACTTTTGATCATATGAGGACCATTGATGCTGACTTCAAGCGAAGAATGGATATGATCAACTCTGTAAGGCCTACATCTCAGCAATATCAGACTGCTTGGAATGTTCAGCAGAAATTGGACTCTCAAGGTGCTCTGGGTATTCCTGTTGGTTCTGGCCAAACGGGGGAGAAGTCTGCTCAGCAGGGTGGTCTCAAGTCTGCTGGGATGAAGAGACAGAATGTTGGTGAAGGTTCCAGTGGTGTTCCTCCTCCTCAGAAGAGATCTAGAAACAAATAATCCTTTTAGGACTTAAGCTTCTTAGCTAGGTTCTGGGTTGGGTAGTTTTGTCTTAGGACTTTATGTTCCCTTCTGATTATTGTGTTTGTTCCTTCTGATTATTATATACACATTGAACTTTTCTTATACATATTACTTGTCTCTACTTAATTTCTTACTGCTTATGTTTCTTTTTAACTTAGTAACTTTCACTTCGCTAAAAATCTAACAACTTGATCTCAAGCCTATCTTAAGTTTATACAGATTGCTGAAGTTCACCATTTACACTAAAATTGGGGAGTTAAGTTACTCAGAAGTTATAAAAACATATGTATCAGGAAGTCACACTCTAAACCTTATGTTTACTTAAGCATTTTTTTACCTTCTGACCACGGTTTGTCCATAACCAAAATTGGGGAGAATGATGAACCCTAAGTGTTTTGATTATGTCCAAACGTTTCAGAAGATGAAAATTAAAATTCTCTTACATACGGTTTAATGTTGACTAACATTTTTTTGTTGAGTTTGTATGTAAGTTACTCAGCAGGTGATGAATGAAGAATTTCTTGATTGCCTGGAGGACTCAGAAGAAATGAAAGCTGAAGACAGTGTTTTTAATGTTCAGAAGCTGGATGCTCTGCTCTGAAGTTATCAAAGTCTGTTAAAGCTCTCCTCAGAGGTCCATTGCAATCAGAAGATAAACTCTACCAATTTGATCAGAAGCTTAGACAAATGGAATTAGCTTTCAGAAGCTAAGTCACGGGTTCTTTTAAGCATTTATTGCTCTGACAATTGCATTTAATGCAAGGCGCCAAAAGTTCAAAAAGCTGTTTTGAAGGAGCGCGCTTGTCTACTCAAAGCGAAACCAGAATTTCTTTGTCTACCCTTTGTTGATCCAATTGAAGAATGTTTCCAGTCAACCTCTACTTCAACTTCAAATCAGTTACCGGATTTAGTTAAAGAACAAGGTTAACGGAATCAAAGTGTTTGAAGACCGTTTGAAGACTTGACAGATTAACGGCTACAACAACTGATGTCATCTCTTTTGAAGATTCAAATTCACCAACGGTCATCCTCATTCACTATAAATAGTAGCCAAGCTCCACTGCATCATTTACGCGTGATAATCGAGCAAAATCTCAACGCACTGTTTGAATAAGAAAAACAGAGCACAGTTTCCATTCTCAATCTTTCTTAGCATAGCTTTAGTTAAAGTGAGAGAGTGAAGAAAAACAAGTTCATAATAGGAATCTTGTAAACTGATATCGTTTTTGATATTCAGTTAGATTTAGAGAGAAATCTAGTTGAGATTAGAGTTGGGTGAGAAATCCAGAAAACAGAGTGTTGTTGTTCTGGTGGAAATCCTTTAACTCTTTTTAGGCTAGTCAGAACTAAGTGAGAAATTAGCTTATGTTTTGTTGATGTAAAGGAGCTTCTGAACTTGCCATAAAAGTTCTGAATAGTAGATTTAAAATCTCTGGTGGCTGCGACCTCAGGGGACAAGATGGAGTCACAGGACTTTTGTGTCGAACTTGGATAAATTGACTTGTTCATCAGGATCTCCTGAACTTCTTTCTCCATCTTATACTTGTTATTTTTGCTTCTGTGTACTTGCTTATATTTAGTGCTGAAACAAATTTTCTCTTTATATCATTGTCTTTGTTCAGAAGACTGTCCAGAAGCTCTCAAACTCAGAACTTTTGTTGCTAAAAACAGTCTAACTGTGTTTAGGCAGAATTTCCCTCAGAAGCTGCTTCTGTAAGCCAGCCTCTGATTCTGAGGAAATTTGACTCTGAAAATTAAGTTTCTCTAAAAACTTAAAAATTCTCAGTTTACAACTTAGACACCTATTCACCCCCCCCCCCCCCTCTAGGTGATTCTGTTCTTGTTAGGGCCAACAAACACAAGACACAATAACTTGAACATCAAATAAAAATAATGAGCATTCATGACTAAAAATCCATTAAAACAAAAAACACAAAAACTAAACATCAAAGGAGTTAACAATACAATGCAGAACATCAAATGTAATATTCATAACCTTAACAGAAGAAATCAACTTCAAAACCTAAAATACTAACCTAAAACAGAAGAAATCAACTTCAAAACCTAAACATCAAAGGAGTTAACAATACAATGCAGAACATCAAATGTAATATTCATAACCTTAACAGAAGAAATCAACTTCAAAACCTAAAATACTAACCTAAAACAGAAGAAATCAACTTCAAAACCTAAAAAACAAAAACTAAACATCAAAGGAGTTAACAATACAATGCAGAACATCAAATGTAATGTTCATAACCTTAACAGAAGAAATCAACTTCAAAACCTAAAATACTAACCTAAAACAGAAGAAATCAACTTCAAAACCTAAAATCTAAAACTCAAAATCAAATACAAAAAGCAAAGAAAACACAAAACGAACAAAATGCATTCAATTAAATACCTCAAACACAAGAATCCGAACTCGAAAACACAAAAATCCCAACTCGAAAACGAAAACGATAGAAGCAATTCCAGAAAACACCGCGATCGAAGCAACTCCAGAAAAGGATTGAAAATCACCGTTTGGAGTATGATACCCGCCTAAATTTCAAGAGAAAAAGTGAGAAAATCACAGTGAACTCGGAGGGAAAGTGAAGATGGGTTATTTACAAAACTACCCCCGTTCGTATTTACAAAAATGCCACCGCCTCCTCAAAAACAACGCCCTTTTACTTGGTTCTCACCAAAAATCAGTTCTGACATAGGACCTTGGTTTTCACCTGATCCTCTATATATATATATATATATATCCAATCCCCAGCTGGGATCTTTTCTCCGATTGAATATTCACCCAGACAACATTTAGATTGATGACTCTCTTTTTTCTCTTCACTTCATCACAAAATTGTGATTGAGCTACTGTCATTGAGACCTGTTGAGTCCGTATTTGACTGTATTTTCCTTTTTAATTTTTATAAGTATTTCGGGCTAAATCAATTAAATTTGCATAATATTGTGCTAACAATGAGTAAAGTGTAGCAAATAACAACTTTATGGGTAACAACAAGAAATTTGGACACAAACAACATTTTTTTAGTACAAGACAAGAGAAGAATGAGACAAAAACGTGCAAAAAGGCATTTTGGCTTGTAGTGTCACGTATGCAGGCTGGGGGGATGAGAGTAGAGAGCGTTTTAAGGGTTGACTCTGCTGAAGATTTAGTTTAATATGTTGTTAATCTCGTTTAATGTAATTCTGCAGTTTGTTTGATTGTTAATTTTAACTCTTTCATGGATTTCCAGCATACTTAATGGCTGTAGCTTTTGTTGCTGAAGTATTCAGACTTAGACATCACATCTACTTCAGTTTTATTTCCTATAATTTCTGTTAAGAGATTTATTCTCTTCGTTAATGAATTCTGCAGTTTCCTTTAGACTGTTTGCTTACATTATGAGTGAGTAGTCACCTTTCAAGTTTAACCAGCCTCAGTCGGTGGTCACAAGTACTTTTCCCTTTATTAGTAATGTATGTTTCAATCTTTCATCGTGTATAAGGGAATGCCTATGGTTGGAGTAATTAATACTTCATATCTTAGTGCATTTGGATGTTGGGAAGCTAATTTCCATTGCATGTAACTACAATTATACATATATTATCTTCTAAGGATACTTGTCTGTTGGCCCTAACAAGAACAGAATCACCTAGAGGGGGGTGAATAGGTGTCTAAAAACTTAAATTTCAGAGCCAAATTTCCTCAGAGTCAGAGGCAAGCTTACAGAAGCAGCTTCTGAGGGAAATTCTGCCTAAACACAGTTAGACTATTTTCAGCAACAGAAGTTCTGAGTTTAAGAACTTCTGGACAGTCTTCTGAACAAAGACAATGATAAAAAGAGACAATTTGTTTCAGCACTAAATATAAGCAAGCACACAGAAGCAAAAGTAACAAGTATAAGAGGGAGAAAGAAGTTTAGGAGATTCTGATGAACACGTCGATTTATACAAGTTCGCCACAGAAGTTCTGTGACTACGTCTTGTCCCCTGAGGTCGCAGCCACTAGAGATTTTAAATCTACTATTCAGAACTTTTATGGCAAGTTCATAAGCTCCTTTACATTAACAGAACTTAAGCTAATTTCTCACTTAGTTCTGACTAGTCTAAAGAGAGTTAAAGGATTTCCACCAGAACAACAACACTCTGTTTTCTGGATTTCTCACCCAACTCTAATCTCAACTAGATTTCTCTCTAAATCTAACTGAATATCACAAACGATATCAGTTTACAAGATTCCTATTATGAACTTGTTTTTCTTCACTCTCTCACTTTAACTAAGACTAAGCTAAGAAAGATTGAGAATGGAAAAAGGGTGGTCTGTTTTTCTTGTTCAAACAGTGCGTTAAGATTTTGCTCGATTATCACGCGTAGTTGATGTAGTGGAGCTTGGCTACTATTTATAGTGAATGAGGATGACCGTTGGTGAATTTGAATCTTCAAAGGGGATGACATCAGTTGTTGTAGCCGTTAATTTGTCAAGTCTTCAAACGGTCTTCAAACACTTTGATTCCGTTAACCTTGTTCTTTAACTAAATCCGGTAAGAGATTTGAAGTTGAAGATAAGGTTGACTGGAAACATTCTTCAATTGGATCAACAAAGGGTAGACAAGGAAATTCGAGTTTCGCCTTTGAGTAGACAAGCGCGCTCCTTCAAAACAGCTTTTTGAACTTTTAGCGCCTTGCATTAAATGCAAGTGTCAGAGCAATAAATGCTCGGCAGAACCCGTGACTTAGCTTCTGAAAGCTAATTCCAATTGTCTAGATTTCTGATCGAATTGGTAAAACTTCTGATTGCAAAGAACCTCTGAGAAAAGCTTTAACAGACTTCGTAGCATCGGAGCGGAGTATCCAACTTCTGATCATTGAAACACTGTCTTCAGCTTTCGGAACTTCCGAGTCTTTCAGGCAATCCAGAAATATTTCATTCAGCACCTGCTAAGTAACTTACATACAATGCTTAAACAAAAATTGTTAGTCAACATTAAACCGTATGTAAGGGAATCTTAATTTTCATCTTCTGAAACGTTTGGACATAATCAAAACACTTAGGGTTCATCATTGTCTAATATTATACCAAGGGTTCTCATATCTTTGGGATGCTACTCACCTTAATTCAAGAATAATTACACTTAGGTGCATCTTTGTGCAATCAATTCTTAGGATCTCAAGGACATGTGAAAACTGACTGTAAGTGAATATTGAGTAGAGACCTTGGCATGAAGATTGAATAACATGCATTAATAATAAGAGTAATAGTTTGTTAGATCACTAGCAAATAGGTTGGTTGGACTTGTATTTTCCCATAATTGTTTTAAAATCATATTTCAATATTGCTCTGTTTTCACTAAACACAATCAACCTCAAACAACGTAAAATATTTTCCACTGGATATATCAAACAAGTTGTTTGGTAACAATTTTCAGCAAAACCTCGCTCCAATCCTCGTGGGAATGACACTTGGACTTCACCATTACTACATACAGACCTAGTATACTTGCTAGTGTACTCCAGAAGTCAACAAGTTTTTGGCGCCGTTGCCGGGGATTGGCAAAGCCAAAGTTTTATTTGAAATTTGTGTAAATTAGTACGTTTTTAACCTGTTTGTTCGTGGTGTAGCCAAAGTTATACTTGTATTCTGTGTAGTCTATGCGCAGGGCTAGATCTCCACCACTTCTGATTGATCCTGAGATAGAAAGAACCTGTAGACAAAACATGAGAGCTGTTAGAAGAGAAAATCAAAGACAAAGAAGAAGGATGGAAGGAAAGCAACCCCCAAACCGAGGACATAACCAGAATGGAGGAAACGATGGCGGTAACAATGAACACAACAGGAATGGTGGCAACAACAGTGGAAATAACAATGTGAACAACAATGGAGGCAATCCACCAAAAGATGAAGGAGAAAACAATAACCCACATATCATGAGAATGAGAGACTATTCAAGGCCAACAACCGAAGGACATTCTTCCTGCATAGTGTTGCCAAACAACGGAAACAACCTGTTCGAAGTCAAGGCAGCCATGATTCAAATGCTTCAAGCAGCTGTCCAATTTGGAGGATATCACAATGAGAATCCTAATGCTCATATTCAAGATTTTATTACCATGTGTAATACTTTCAGAAAAAGAGGAGGAGCCTCTGATGATCTTATTCGGCTAACATTATTCCCTTTTTCTCTGAAGGATAAGGCAAGAAATTGGTTGAAGAATCTTCAACCTGGATCTATCACCTCATGGGAAGAGATGGCTAATGCTTTCTTAATGAAGTAATTCCCACCTAGGTGATATCTCGTGCTTTTACGGTGATTTTTAGTGTTATCTTGTCAGTTTTTATGTTGTTTTGAGTCGGATTTAGTCCTAGTTCTTCATTTATTTGTAGTATTTAGGCTATTTCTATGTTTAGTTGCATTTTAATCATTTTTCACTCAATTTGTTACTTTTTCTTTTCCCCCACTTGCTTATGGCATGATTAGTGTTTTCAGGGGCTTTGGAGGAGCGTTGGCATCATCACGGAAGCTAGCATGGAGCGTTGGAGCGGATTGGAGCGTCAAAGTTCAAGTATTTTTGCATAATTGGAGAGTTTCTGCTTCTGTCTCGGCGAGACAGTCCCTTGTCTCGCTGAGATGCTACTTGTCTCGGCGAAACAATCCCTTGTCTCGCCGAGATGCTTCTTGTCTCGTCGAGACAACACTTGGTCTCGGCGAGATGAGTGAAAATATCATCTCCCGGGCCTCGATTTTCATGCAAGCATCGGCCCGTCTCTTCCTAATCCGTCCTAGAAGACTCCTAATCATCCTAGACAAGGGTTTTTCACCTCCGAGATGACTTCTACACCTATATAAGACGTCTACAAGGTGGAAAGCGGGGTTCCGAACATCATTTATCTTTTCTTTACAAGTTTTTCATAGTTTTGAAGTTTTAGTTCAGTTTTTAGTTTTCAACTTAGGATTTGTTTTATCGAAGAACATTGTTGGAGAAATTCCTCGCGTGTTGCTACTATTGAAGTTGTAATCTTTTGACTTGGGTTCAGGATTTCTCTTAAACCTTACTCTTTTGTTATGATTTTCAATATAGTTATGCGTTCCATGTCTTCCATTACATCTTTTGCTTTGTTTAGTTCAATTATGAACTAACTTCCATCTAATCTAGGATGGGGGTGAACTTGAGTTATGAATATGTTTGAATGATTTAATTGTAGGTTTATTTACGTGTTGTGTGATAATCTGTTTATGCATGCTTAATGCCTTAAACCGAGAGGAGATAGGATTATAGATAGATTTGAGACCGAGAGGAGATAATCTATACTGATATTGCATATTCAGACCTTACGTGAGAGATCAGGAGAGCGGCTTCGTGTCCGGGCTACGGCTTAGGCCTTATTCATCATAAATCAATAATGCTTTGCATGACCTAGGTTATATTGCCTAACCAAGCTATTAACTGAATGCTTGCAAATAGATTTCGTTAAGTTCTGGCCAGACTTACGTTATTTGTTAGGATGAATACCGTTATCTCACAACATGGAAGTAAACTGAAGATTAATTGAGTCAAACATAGGAATTTCCTAGGAATCCCCCGTCCTGGATTGATTTTCTCCATAATATCACAATCCAACTCTGTTATTCTTGTTTTGTCAATATTTTACCTTAGTTTAGATTTTAAATACACTACAATCAACTTTATTAAACTGGTTACTTGCTGAATAGATTCAACAACTTGACTATTTTACTTGATTTTCAATCACAATCTCCGTAGATTCGATCTCGTGCTTACCAGCACTGTATTACTTGGTGTGAGGTTATACTTGGCCTTATTTATTGCTATATTTAGGGAGCATCACTAGGCAAGCTATAAAGCTCAGAAATGAAGTCTCACATTTTGTTCAAGAGGAGGACGAGTCACTTGCTGAAGCTTGGGACGTTACAAAGAACTCCTTAGGCGAGTACCAAATCATGGCATTCCTATGTGGATGCAAGTGCAAAACTTCTACAATGGAGTCACCAATGCCTATAAAATCCAAATTGAATCTGTAGCAAATGGCAACCTCGAGGACTTAGAGGCTCAAGCTTTATATGATCTTATTGAAAGGGTGGTCAATACAAGCTATAACTGGCATTCAGTGAGGAGTGATGGCAGAAAACTTGCAGATTTCCCTGGATCAGAGGTTGTTTCCAAGCTCACCATACAAGTAGAGCAACTTGCAAACAAAATTGGCAAGATGAATGTCTCATTTATCCATGCTGAGACCTTAGAAGCTGATGCATGCGACTTTTTCGGTGGTCCCCACATAAACATCAACTGCCCATGAGTGAAGACAGGAAAACCTGACCAAGAACAGTGTGACTATGCCGGTTACCACCAGAGACACCCACCAAATGCATATTCCAACACTACACCTCTGGAACCAGGAATCATCCAAACTTTTCCTGGAGAAATCAAGACAACCAGCAAGCAGAAGCACCTTTCCAGCAACAACAAAGAGGACAATACCAAGTGCAACCACAACAGCAGTTCAAACAGCCTGTTCAGTCAAAAGAAGAAGCAGAACCAGACTTGAAAACAATGATAATGCAGTTCATGAAGCAGACCCAAGCATAGAGAATTCCCATGCTGTTGAAAATGCTCAGATTGAGCTCACCAATCTTCTGAAGGTTAGTCATGACTCTGCTGTGAAGAAAAAAAATTTGGCCAGCTGTGTCAGATTTATCCATGGTCAGAGTTATGTTCAGAATGATGATATGACTGGTGCAATTATCTTCACTAACCATGCTGTTAAGATCCTTGTGGAAGATGTTCATAGAAGATGCCCTCTGCCTACTGAAACTCTTTAGAGGATTACTAGATTTGATAATAAGTTTCGAGCTAGGATGGCTGTGATTGACTCTGTTAGACCTAATGAAGCTCAACTCATAACTGCATATGAACAATAGAGGAAATTACAACAGGCTGGTGCTTTGGGTTTGGGTTCTGGACAAATGGGGGAGAGACCTGCTCAGCAGAGTGGTTTGTTAACTCATGTCAAGAGAGCTCGTGAGACTTCTGTCAGGGGTTCTGGTTCTGGAAACGTTGAGCAACAGAAGAAATATAAAGAGGATGAATCTAAAAGGAAAAACAAGAATGACCATTAGGCTTCTTAGCCTTAGGTTCTGGGTTGGGTAGCATGTCTTAGGACTTGTGTTTATCTTGCCTTGTTTGTTATTTCTAACTTGTTTTCTACTGCTTTTTATCTTCTGTATCCTTGATCTGATCTAAATGATATGAACCTTTATCTTCTGATGATGTGTGTCTCTGATTTATCTTTTGCCTACTAAATCATGATATACTTAATTTGTTTATGTGTCTGCCTAATGAATTACACCTCATAAAATCTAACAATCTTGATCTTAAGATTTTTGGAGTTCACCCTTTACACCAAAATGGGGGAGTTAAGTCTTTCAGAGGCACTGAAAAACATAACTATGGGGGAGTTACTTTCTGACTTTGTCTATTTACTTAAGTAACTTACCCTTCTGCACCACGTTTGTTCAGAACCAAAATGGGGGAGAATGATGAACCCTGAGTGTTTTGATTATGTCAAAGTGTTTCAGAAGCTAATAAATACATTTAACTTATACACTTATAAATGTTGACTAAATTTTTTGTAAGTATATTGCAAGTCTTACTCAACAGGTGTTGAACAAATTAAAATTGCTTTGCTACTGGACTCAGAAGAGAACGCTTTAAATCAGTCAGAAGTTGTAACACAGAAGCTGAAATCTCCGCTTTGAAGAAACTCAGAAGATTGATCAAGCTCTCCTCAGAAGATTCAAGCATCCAGAAGCCAAGCTTTCCATTTGAGATCAGAAGTTAAAGACAAAGAGAATTTGTACTCAGAAGCAAGATCACGTGTCTTGTTAAGCATTTCATGGTCTGACATCTGCATTTAATGCTAAGCGCCAAAACCTTAAAAAGATGTTATGGGCGCGCTTGGACTGTACAATACAAACAGAGTCTTTGTTGATCCAAATGAAGAAATTTCCCAGTCAACCTTGATTTGAGATTCAAACTTCTACCAGTTTTGGATTAAAGGACAAGGTTCGAATCAAAGTGTTTGAAGACCGTTTGAAGCACAAGACAGAGAAACGGCTACAATCTTATCTCTGCCCAAATTCAAATCCCAATTTCAAGTAACGGTCATCTTCAAAGCACTATAAATAATAGCCAAGCTCAACTGTGTTCTCACACACGAATTCTTGAGCAAATTATTAACGCACTATTATTGAGAAAAACAGAGCATACCATTTTTTGTTTTTTCTTATTTGTAATTTGTAAAAGTGAGAGAATGAAGAAAACACAAGTTCATAACGGAATTTTGTAAACTGATATCATTTGTGATATTCAATTAGATTTGAGAGAAATCTAGTTGAGGTTTAAGTTGGGTGAGAATTCCAGAAAACAGGATCGTTGTTGTTCTGGTGAAAATCCTTTAACTTATTCTAGGCTAGTTAGGACTAAGTGAGAAATTAGCTTAAGTTCTGTTGATTGTAAAGGAGCTTCTGAACGTGCCATAAACGTTTTGAATAGTAGATTTTAAATCTCTGTTGACTGCACTCACAGAGGACATGACGTAGTCACAAGACCTCTGTGGCGAACCTGGATAAATTGAAATGTTCATCAGGACCTCATGAATCTCTTTCTCCCTTCTTTATAACTTGTTATTTTACCTCTGTGCAATTGCTTTGTATTTAGTGCTGATTTTCATTGTCTTTGTTCATAAGACAATCCAGAAGCTTTGTTACTCAAAACTTTTGTTGCTGAAGAGGCAAAAATTGTCTTAAAGCATAATCTCTCCCAGAAGTGCTTCCACGAAGATTGCCTCTGGTTCTGAAGAGATTGAATTATGTCCTAAGTTTACTAAAAACTTAAATTTGGACTTAGACATTCACCCATCTCTAAGTGATTCTGTTCTTGTTAGGGCCAACAGACTTTCCATAAAGTTCTAGCCGCAATTCCTTAGTGAACTTTTGTGATTTTCATTTGAGTTCTAGGCATTGTAGTACAATCGACAGATTGACTTCTTTTATCAATTAATCGAGGAGAAGACGAGCGAGAACGCCTGAAGGTTTTATGCATCTTTCAAAAAGAGTAAAAATGATTGACAACCCTCTTTTCCCTTATCGTTATAGTTTTGTTTAACTTTGATTTTATGATGTTATTTTGTATGAATCCTTTGGCAAATATTAATAAGTGATAATTAATTCTACATATTATTATGTTTTTGGTTATTGAATTGTTAAATGCTTAATATGAATTTATCAAGTTTATTATTAAGTTTGAAATTGTTTTTAAACATCAATTACTTGCAATTTGGTAATTTGAATATGTCCAATTAGTAAATTGTAATCAAATCTTATTTTTGTGACGTGAGATTAATTATATGAGATTGTCTAGGATAAGTCCAGTAATCTTTATAGTTAAGTCTCATAATGATAACGTGTTTGCAAGTATCAAAGATCGACATACGTTATATCGAGAGTTGGTTGATCATATATAGTTTGTCAAGATTAATGGACTATGTGGCACCGTGTCTTGATGGACTAACTGATGGTGTGCGTAGATCACAAATCACCGTTAATCAGTTTGTGCAAATGATCCAAAATAACGTGCAACTTATGGTATGCATAATGAAAACCCAAACACGCACTTGAGTACTTTTTTCGAGTTGTGTGATACTTTTCAGATAATGATGTTACTTTAGAGGATATTAGGCTACGTCTTTTTCCGTTTATGTTAAAAGACAAAGCCAATACATGGTTGAATTCTCTTCCAGCAAATTCACTCACTACGTAGAATGAAATGGCCCGAGCATTTTCAGCTAAGTATCTTCCCTTGGCCACAATTGATAACATTATTAAGGAAATTACAGCATTTACACAACATGAAACCGAATCTATTTATGAGGCTTGAGAAAGGTATAAAAAAACTACAAAGAATGTGTTCACATTATATTTTGGCTAATGATTTTTTCATGCAAGCTTTCTATAACGAAGTTGTTCCATGTATTATGAGTCAAATTGATGCTATGACGCGTGGATACTTTATGAAGAAAACTTCAACCGAAACATTTGATTTGTCAGAAGAAATGGCTACTAATAGTTCCATAAGACCCGTAGAACATGCACAAACCACTAATAAAAATGTTAGTTCGCCATCATCTTCTTTATCATTAGTAAAGGTTATCATCGAATTAGATCATCCAACTAAAAGCACAATTTTCTAAGATATCTTATTAAATTGATCAATTGCATGAGAAAATTCGAGGACCCCAAACACATGGTTGTCAACGTCCAAACGTGGAAGAAGCGAGTTATGTTCAAGGACAAACTCTAAATAATCCATATTTGAACACTTAGACGGCAAAATCATCTAAATTTCGGTTGAAGGGACAATACAACCTCCAACCAAGAAAGACCGACCTGACCTTTACTACTATTAATAGTCAATATGTCAATATCAATCACAAGATTATAGTCAAAATACCAATCCAATGGAAGAAGTTTCGTTAGAATCGACATATCCATTGATGAAAGTGATGGTAAAATGATGACAATGACTTTAGATAATTGAAACTTGCTCTATTGTTTAAACTTGTTGTTCTGCAAAATATTGTACTAATGTGCGCGAGTGTAGGTATCATTATCTTACTATTATGTAAAGAAAAGTCTTCTCCGTAGTAATTCCCTGACCAATCATTATATATCCCAACACACAAAAGACAATCAAGATTAGACTGAACTTGTATCATGTCAACAAGTACTCTTGGCCTCTTTGGTGATGCATAAATAATATGGCAAAATAAAAGGAAAAAGAAAAAAACCTATGGTCTCACTTTTTTGTAGGAAAAAGGACTCTACTCGTCTGTAAAAAATATAAAAATTGAATTTGGTCCTGTAAACTTGTTAATCATATGCTTCAGTAGCTACCATGGAGTGACAAAATCCAGTAAGAATAATGTACAGACAGAGCTATAATTTCAATTTTCATCAACCTGAATCATACATCTCAAGCTCAAATTGCTATTTTCAATACAACTTACCAATGAATAAAAAGAATATCAATCAACTAAATTTAGGGTACAGGCTCAGATTGCTCCTTAGTAGAGCTTTATCCTCACCTGAATACTACTTCTACAGATCGGGCATAGCTCAAGGCTTTCTCCACATTCACAGCATGTCTGGTTCAACATCACAAAACAGAAAAATTTGCATCAGCATCCTCAAAAAAGGTAGAAAATTTTAAAGAATGCAGAAGAATTTACCTGATGCCCACAACCAAAGGCCATATTTTTCGGATCACTAAGGCAAATTGGACAAAGCTGATTATCATTTGTTGAACTTGGAGCAGATGGAGCTGAGCTGGCAAGTGGGTTTTCGACCGGATATGAAGGAACACTTGGCTTAAAACTGCTGAACCTGGAAGGTTTAGAATTGCTGAAAGAAGCTGCCCCATATACAGGTGGAGGGAGGGCAACCCTCTCGGGAATATTTCCCTTGCGTCTTCTAGAAATGAAAATGAAAACAAAAACAATGCGTCAATTTACATTTTAAGGGATGGAAACCTTGAGAAGTAAAACACACGATCAAGAGTCCATTTTACCCCAGTATATTGAGTTCTATCGTTGCTTTATACTGAGAAGGAATTTCCATTAGGGCAGCAAGAGCAAACTCTGTCTCCTTACGGGATACATCAACACGCTTTGACATAATTTCTGTAAAATTCACAAACTAGGGAAAGAAATAGCAGCTATAAGTGAAATTTCTAAACAACTTACAAGAAAAAATTTTAAAAAAGAAAACACCCACTTGGAAATTATCAAACTCTCGAGCAGGGATGTTATCATCAAACTCCCTCATTGTGTCCCATGGTCCATCTCCAACTCCAACTAACACAATTGATAACGGAAGCTTGCTGGACAAATGACATTATAATTAAATCACAACTGTGAGGATTGTGGGGAGGAATTTTATTTTTATTTTTAAATGTACTTCTGTTCTGGTCCAAAGGCAAGTTAGAGGGGAAGAATTTATTTTTACCTCGCTTGTACAATAGCATCAACCGTCTTCTGCTCCTGGGGACTTAACTGGCCACGTTCAGTATCAACACTCCTAGTAACCTGAGACAGACACAAAGAACCATTAAATCATTGGAAAAAGACCAAATCTTTGAAGGATTCCCTGCTTGAAAAAACAAATTCCTCAAATGATACCATATTCTCAAAACATTAACTAGTATTCCTTTCAATCCATTATTACCATAAATCACCACCTATCCTTGTTTCCCAACCAAACGTCATACAAGTAGCAAAGGAACTTTACCTGCCCATCAGCTATTATCAATAGAACATGGTATTGGCCACCACTTTGCTCAACAATGGTTGATGCCATTTCAATAACAGGCGCAAAAGATGTTGGCCCTATTACGAGAATAAATAAATAAAATCAGTTTAAAAAAGAAATTAAGAGCACAGTTACTATAAATGGACCATAAGGTACCAAGACAAACCTGCAAGACGTAGATTGGGAACAATTTCTCTGTAACGACTCAAGACTTCCTCAAATCCATTACAAAATCTCTCATCTGAGTAAAAGCTAAATACATCCTGATCATGTGTTGATGCTGCCAACAACAAAATTCGAACAATTTAGAGTTAGACAATGCTATTAGCTAACTTCTGGCAACAAATTAACTTATCTCAACTCAACATACCATCTCCAAATCCAAAACAAGGAATCATGTTATCCTCATCAAAGACAGCTAAAGTTTTCCCAATGATCGATATGGCTTGTTCATAGGGATTCAAACCATCTCCAATATCATGCAAACTTCGTCTATTAAATGACTTGGCACCTGTTCATTAAAACAGGTTAAAAGATATTCCAAGATGTTCCATAAAAATAACTTTAAACAAGAAAAGTGAAGTTCAACCTGTCCACTCATTACTCTTTGTGAAATCAATACCAACAATAAGATTTGAAGACTCTAGGCCAGCACGTGCAAGAGCCTCTGTCACCTGCAAAGAAGCAAACAATTAAGGTTACACAAAGTAAAATTTTGAACATGCACAATAACTCCTAGAATGACCAATATAATGTTCATAAAATCTGCAACAGATGACCAATAAACAAAGATGGAAATATCATTTAAATCCAAATTTGAACTCATAAATAACATAATCTCATATTTCAGGCTAAAACCCAGAATGTAAATAGCCATAGAGGCAAGTGAACTAGGTTAGTCATAGTGAAATAAAAGAGTTAAAATGACATAAGGTTGAATTTGTTCAAAAAGCCAAAACTATAATCGCCACATGAAAAATTATAAAATGTATAATGAAAAATTTAGTTCCTACATCTAAAAAAGTCGAAAAGAAACTGCAACAGAGTTTATCAAATTAATAACAAAAAGTCCAAATTACTTCCACAAAGATCCGTAGCACAAAACATTAAACTAGCAAGAAGGAATGGGAACCCCCTTCCTCGTATATGAATGTAAGCTCGATATTTTTCTTGTTGGAAAAAGTTAAGATTGGTGACCGTATATGAATGTATGCATCTTATTAATGATATAAGATAGAAGATATACCTGGTCTAAAGATTTGTAATCGTCTGCAATTCTTGAGTACCTTCTATCAAGGTGCCTTCTATTATGAGTTGTATGATCGGAAAACTGTTGCGTTGTTTGGGTAGTCGAATGATCTTGAGAGGCGGCATAATGGGGTTGTGAGTCAAGTGGTTGATGAGGTGCATTGTTGTAATTAAAACTTTCTTGAGTAGCATATGAGGAATGAAAAAAATCCTGTGGTGAATTGGAATGCGCAGAAGAAGTGGAGCGCCAACTTCCGTCCCTCGAATTCTTGGCTCCCATCCAATTGTTAATTATGTATGGAAGTAGAAACAACTTGAGAATTATGGTTGTTGTAGTACCCTTTCTTTCCTGAGAGAAAATGAAATTGAAATTTGATTGCAAAACAATAGAATAGAGAAGAAAAAGAGAAGTTGGTAATAATTTATTTGTATCTCTATCACGTAACGTAACCTCTTTGGAATCTTCTTCTGATCCCAAAGGGAACTTATGAGCTAAGTTTCCATAGTCTGTCTTCTAACCTAAGTCATATCTGCTGCAAACTTGTTTCTAAACTAGACTAGAATGATTCAACGCACGCACACAAAACATGCCTATAGAATAATATACAAGAATGCAAAAAATAAAAGTCAAAGTCGGCAGAATGAGAAACAAAAGCAAATTCAAACACATACACATATATGTATGTGTGTGTATATATATATATATATATATATAATTCTCCAATCTCAACTGAAATAGAAATTTCCAAAACTACTGTTATTATTAAGGAAAACCAAGACCAATCGTCAGTTGGCACAGTGGTAGCATGGAGCTGCGCTTGGTAGGAGAGGTCTGCAACAACGGGGACGGGGAGGGGTTTAAATATCATAATCTTTGGACCCGCCCCGAATCCGGATTAGTCGGTCCAACATGGTTCGGAAACCGGATGGAAAACAAAAAATTAAGGAAAACCAAGAAAGTGAAAGAAAGAAAGAAAGAAAGAGATAGCATGGCATGAGTAGAAGAAGAAGAAGATGCAATAAATAAATAAATAATGAATGATTACCAGAGAAAGATAGATAGCATCGCCTTCACTGAAAATGCAGTACCACAATGAAAGAATCTTGAAATAAATGGATCTAATGCTCTTCTTCTATTTCAAAATTCAACAGAAAAAAGGAGAAAGGCTTTTCTGGAATTAATTTATTAATTAAAGGTTTAATACATCTTCAGCCTTTTCAAGTTGTTCAAAAATTACAATTAACACCCTCAACTTCAAAATATTACAATTAACCTTCTATACTTGTCACAACGTAACAAATAAATCCCTAGTTTTAAAATTGATATATCAAAACGTACAATTTTTAGGTGGTACATACTATAGGTGCAAGATTATGATAGATGGAGTTGGAAATTTTGTAAATGATATATGATCAATTGTTTTTGCATTTTAATACGAACAATTTTGAATTTGGGAGATTATTGAAAGCAATTGAACAAGATTAATGGTCATTTCTAACTGTTGACAAAAATAAGGGGTTATTTGTAATAGTTGAACAAAAATAAGAGGTTATTTGTTGCATTTAAACAAATATAAGAAGTTATTTGTAATTTTTTAAAATTGAAAGAGTCAATTGTAGTTTTGGACAACTTGTAGGACTGAAAATGTATAAAGCCTTAATTAAATAATAGCAAGTATGGCAAGTAAGGGAGGGAAGTTTCGTGGGTGGGAGGGTGTTTTTTTTTTCTTGGTGGAAATACAAATGTCACTTTACTTTATTTATGCATTACATAATTATGGATAGATTCATTCATACACGACAACGACGGCTCTCTCCGTTATACTTATCCCAAATGTTATCCATTATAATATACTTTTCTTGTATCACCCCAATTTTAGCAAGCTTATGAAAATGGGAATATACTAGTGACTTGGATACATAACTTATCATGGGTGCATGCGATTGGCGCATTTGGTGATTCATTAAAGAGCATTTTTTATAATATGTTTGGATAAATAGCACCGCCGGTACCCAAACTATACCACTTTTCTCATATTGGTACCTACCAACTATTTTTCCTAATCCGAGTACTCTAACTATCGATGACCGTCTAAATTGATACCTAGTGACCTCCTATAGCCAGTTTCCTTCAAGTCAACGCAAGTCAACGCTGGTTCACCCAACTTTGACCTGGTCAGACTAAAAATTGAAAAGACCATTTTACCCTCAAAATCATCTCCTTTAGACGGTCATCGATGGTTTGGGTACTCGGATGGAACAAAATAGTTGGTAGGTATCAATATGAGAAAAGTGATATAGTTTAAGTACCGGCGGTGCTATTTACCCTTATATGTTTTGAAAAGTTAATGTATTGTCGTGTCAACAATGAGCTATAATATGTTTCACACTTGTCATGCTTGTAATAATAAAAAAAATAAAAAATAAATAAAATGGTTGGATCAAATATGGGACATATATTACAATTAAGGTAATTAAGAAAACAATATTCATGTGTCAAAAAGAAAACAATATTCTTTTCGGTTTTTTTTAATGAAAATAAAATGAGTTGATAATATTCTTAAAAAGATAAATTTGAAAGATGTTGTGAATAAACTAAAGAAATAATAGAGAGAATATTGATGTGTGTCTTATTCCATATAGAGAGGTCATTTATATAAGATACAAGGATTATGGTTTGCTTGGAGAACAAGAGATCTAGAATTTTTCGAGGGTATAATGGTCATCCACTTAAATAATTCATAACATTCCCCCTTGGATGCCCATTATACAAAAATAAGTAAATGCGCTTGGAGATGCTGCCTCATTAAAAACCTTACCAGGAAAACCCAGTGGGAAAAAACCATGGTCAATGAAAAGAGTGCAGTACGCATTTACTTCCCATCATAAATACAAAACTAAAAATCTTTACAACGACGCAATCTAATGCGATAAACTAACTTCTTGAAAGTAGCAGTTGGAAGTGTTGGCCCTAACAAGATCAGAATCACCTAGAGGGGGGTGAATAGGTGTTTCAAATGAAAACTGATATTTTCAAACTTTTAATGAAAATTCAATTTTCAGAGTCAATAATCCTCAGAGTCAGAGGCAAGCTTATTGAAGTAGCCTCTGAGGGATAATCTGCTTTAAGACAGGTTCTATCTTTTCAGCAACAGAAGTTCTGAGTAAAGAACTTCTGGACAGTCTTCTGAACACAGACTTGTGATTTTTAAGAGGGAATCTGTTTCAGCACTAAATATGATACAAGTACACAGAAGCAATTAACAAGTATAAAGAAGGGAGAAAGAGATTCAGGAGGTCCTGATGAACAGTTCAATTTATCCAAGTTCGCCACAGAATTCATGTGACTACGTCTTGTCCTCTGAGGTCGCAGCCTCCAGAGATTTTATAAATCCACTATTCAGAACTTTTATGGCAAGTTCAGAAGCTCCTTTACATCAACAGAACTTAAGCTAATTTCTCACTTAGTTCTGACTAGCCTAAAATGAGTTAAAGGATTTTCACCAGAACAACAATACTCTGTTTTCTGGATTTCTCACCCAACTCAAATCTCAACTAGATTTCTCTCTTTTAAATCTAACTGAAGATCACAACCGATCTCAGTTTACAAGATTTCTATTATGAACTTGTTTTTCTTCACTCTCTCACAATTACAATAGCTAAGCTAAGAAAAGATTGAGAATGGAAAGTGTGCTCTGTTTTCTTGATATAACAGTGCGTTGAGATTTTTGCTCTATGATCACACACGTAGTTGATGCAGTGGAGCTTTGCTACTATTTATAGTGTTGAGTAGATAACCGTTGAGGATATTTGAATCTTCAAGGATGACAAGGATGAAAGTAGCCGTTAATCTTGTCAACTTCTTCAAACGGTCTCAAAACACTCAACTCTGTCAACTTTGTACTTTAATCTAATCCGGTATGGGATTAAAATAAAGGTGATGGAGTTGACTGAACTTGAAGATTGATTTAGAGGGAAACGATAAGAGAGCAGGTTTTGTTTGTTGTGAACAGGCGCGTCCTTCAAACAGCTTTTTGAACTTTTGGCGCCTTGCATTAAATGCAACTGACAAAGCATTAAATGCTTAACCAAACCCGTGAAAACGAACTTCTGATGTCCGTTTTCCTTCTTAGCGCTTCTGAACTAAAACAACCTTAGTCTTCTGTTTACAAAAGAGAACTACTGATAAAAGCTTTAGGCAGACAATCAAGACTTCAGAGCGGTTCATCCAGCTTCTGAGAAAGTGCTTCAGTCTTCAGCTTTTTAATCTTCTGAGTTCAATAGGCAAGCAGGAATTCTTCATTCAGCATCTGCTGAGAAAACTCATAATAACTTAACGAAAATTGTTAGTCAACATTGAAAAGTATACAAGTTAATTTTCATTTTCATCTTCTGAAACGTTTGGACATAACCAAAACACTTAGGGTTCATCATTCTCCCCCATTTTGGTTATGGACAAACCGTGGTCAGAAGGTAAAAGAAAAACATGAGGATTAGAGAGTGACTTCCTGATGCAAATATTTCATTACTTCTGAGTAAATTAACTCCCCCATTTTAGTATAAATGGTGAACTTCAGCAATCTGTATAAACTTAATAAGACTTAAGATCAAGTTGTTAGATATAATGAAGTGTAATTTACTGAGCTAAAGCAAAACAGAAGCAAGAAATAAGAAGTCAGTTATGCAAGACAGTATAACAAAAAGTTTCAGTGTATATAAGATCATTCAGAAGATAACATAGGAAACAAGATAATCAGAGGAGCAGAAAAAGTCCTAAGACATAGACTACCCAACCCAGAACCTAGCTAAGAAGCTTAAGTCCTAAACGATTACAAGTTCCTAGATTTCTTCTGAGGAGGAGGAACAACACTGGAACCTCCAGCAGCACTTGATCTCTTCTGACCAGACTTCTCCCCCGTTTGACCAGAACCAATAGCAACACCAAGAGCTCCCTGAGACTTCAATTTTTGTTGAACATTCAGAGCAGTCTGATATTGCACAGGAGTTGGTCGCACAGTATTGATCAAATCCATTCTTCTTCTGAAGTCATCATCAATGGTCTTCATATGATCGAAGGTCTGACCAGACATAGGTCTCTGTTTCTGAACATCTTCCAGAAGGAGCTTGATCAGCCTGTTGTTAGCATACACAGCAGCCGTGAGATGCTCATTCTGAATATAAGTCTGTCCTCGAACAAACCTATAACAATTGTGAAGAGTCTTCTCTTGTTCACGAGCTTGATTATGCATAACTTTCAGGAGTTCAGTGAGCTCAGCAATCTGTGCATTCTGAGCAGATACAGCATACTCAATGTTGGAGAGTCGGTTGTTGAGATCAGGAGTGATGTCATATACAATCTTGGCAGCTCCTGAAGATGAAGAACCTTGAGCAGAAGATTTCACTTCTCTCAAAATGTGATTTGCAGTACTTTGCAGGTCTTCAATCTTACTAGGAAGCATCTTCTCATGAGCCTCATAATGCTCGTTTGCTTCCTTGACTTCTTCTGTCAATATTTCCAAATTTTCATTGACCTTCAGAGAAGAAGCAAGGGCAATATTATCCAGAGAGGGAAGGGTCAGAGCTAATTCCCTTAATTTATACAGCTCATCATAAGTAGCTAGATGAAGTGTAGAGAGGTTGCGTATATACACAGAAGGATCCTGCATTTGGAGCATGGTCATGAGCTGCAGGTTCTGAGCTTTCAGAGAGTGTAATTCTTGCAGCACAATGCCCTGAGCATACATGTCAGCAGCAGAACTCCTTTGTCCTAAACCAGCAAACCTATTCAGCAGGTCATCTGAGCCACTCTGACCCATTCTTCTCAACTCTTCAACACTTGGGGCACCTCCAGCTTCGGAAATACCAGAAGCTCTGCCCATGAAGCCAAAACTTCCAAATCTGTTATCCAGATCTTCACGATTCAAGTGTTTGCGTAGAAAGTCATAATTGGATGACAATCCAGCAAAACCTGAAGGAGTGGAGGAGGTAGTTAAGGGATCACACACAGGAGGTGTATGTCCAGAGGTTGAAAGAGGAGGGACAGAAGTTTGAGGAGAGGAGAAAATTTGTGGAAAGGAGGAGGAAAAAGAATTTGTACAGGAAGGTAAAGTTGAAGGTATTGAAAAAGGTATGGACAGAGGTATGGAATGAGGAGGAGCAGTAATTCCAATTGATGGAAAAACAGCAAAAGATGATAAAGAAGAAGTAGTGGAAGTAGAAATGGAGTCTGTGAAAATTGGTCCAGAGGACAGATTCACTTCTGAATAGGATCCAGAAGGAAGAGTAGATGGAGGATGGACAACTTCGGATGTTGAGGTTGTCAGAGGAATGGAATTCTGAGATTCACTTACTTCTGTGACAGAAGGAAGTGAAGGAGATGGATGAGGAGTAAGAGCAGGAGATGAGATAACCTGTTCAGAGGCATTAGGATCAAAAGTTGAGATCGGCTCAGCATATAAATGAGCCATCCTGAACAGCGTTTCTGAGGCATCCCTTTCACCAGGGTTTCTTCCTTGATTCAGAAGAACGTTGTCAATGAAGTGTTCATCGTCAACATTCTCAACAAACTGTTTAGCACCTTGAAGAACCTCTTCATCTTCTGGTTCACTCTCTTCTGATAGCTCTTCAATCAGAGGAGCTTCAACATCTTCTTCATCAGAAATCTCTGACAGCTCTTTATCAGCAGCTTCTGGTTCCTGAGCAGCAGGTTCTGATTCCTGAGCAGCAGGTTCCTCCAATTCAGCACTTGGAGCAATAACGAAGTCCTTCTTTCTCAGAACCCTTCGTTTTGCCACAGCCTTCTTCCCAATTCTGGTAGTGAGAGTGACAGTCTCAGCAATTCGAGAGGATAGAGCAACATTATCCTCTTCCTCTGAAGTCTCACCTACCTTGGAGAACTCAGCACCCTCAAGATTAGCAGCACTTTCTAAAAGTTTGGCATCGGCCTTAGCCTTTGCAGCGATTTCACGCTCAGCAGCTAACTTGTCTTCAGCTTCTTTCTTCTTCCTTTTCTCTTCAGCAAGAGCCACAACTCTTGCAACTTTTTCAGCTTCAGCAGCCTTCTCTTTCTCAGCAAGGCGTGCTTCCTCAGCATCCTGAGCTTCTTTCTCAAGGACATCCTTTGGCTTCTCAGCAACAATCTTGCCAGAAGGTTCAACATTGATCTTTGTTTGAACCAACATGGGAAGAGGTTCTGAGACAGCAACCTTCTCAACATTCAGGACCAACTTGCTTGATCCTTTCTTTCCTTTGCCCTTCTTGGCAGCATTCTTTCCTTTCTGAACTGTTGCATCCATAATCTCCTTCTGAGCAATACTCACAGAGGAGCCCTTCTCATTCTTCTTTGGAGTAACATCAAAACTGAGGTTTCTGAAGGTATGCATCTTCAGAACCGTACTCCTACTAGTAACACCTTCTCCTGACATGACAACAGAGGCTGCCTCAAACAACCTTGTCAGGAGTGAGCCATAAGCTAATGCACTCACAGTAGTTACATTCTTCATCTGCCTTATCAGCATGGCAGGCAAATTTATCTTCTTCTGGTGGACCAGATGCCACATAAATACCCTTTCTCTGTTGGAAACACAGTTGACTCCTCCAGCCTTTGGAAGAAAGACATTCGTAGTCAAATAATGTGCCCACCTCTGGTGCTGACTCAACCAGGTGGCATAAGTTTCCTTGGCACTTAGATCTGGCCTAGCCCAGTTGGCTTCTGAAAACCCTTCTGCTGAACCATCATCTCCAATGATGATTCCTTCATCATCAATTCCTATCACTTGAGAAATGGAAGCCCTGCTGACTTCGATTTCAACTTCCCCGACCACAGAATGAAGGACATCCTCCTCATTAGAAAAGAAATGGAGGTTCTTATAAAATTCTGTAACTAAGTTAGGGTAGATGAATTCTTCGAGAGATACGAAAGAATTCCAATTTTGAGCACTAAGCCAAAGAGAGATAGGTTCAGTCGATTTGACTTCGTCATCTAGAAATCTAGAGGTAAAAACCCTAGATTGACTAACTTTCTTTCGTGCATCATCGGAAAAGATGTGGGTGACAGTGATTTCTTGAGCCATTTGAGAAAATGAGAACTTAGGTTAAGATTTCTGAGAAATATAAGAACACAGAAAAATCTATGGAGATTCTAATGGCAAAGAAAATGAAAGTAAAAAACTTCTAAGTATGGAAAACCCCTATTTATACCCAAACACAGAAACCGTTCCAATTCAAAAAGTAACTTCACACCGTTTAAAAGGGAACAGATAACCGTTAACCACAGAACAGCGCCGTAATAAGCAGTAGATAACGCATGCTTTCAAGTCAAATCATGATTAGAATTTAGTATAACTTAATTATCTTAAACGATCAAGCACTTAAGATACTCAGAGGCAATAATTCTAAGTTATTGAAGAGGATAAGTCATACCAATGCCTTCTCGTAAGTTGCTGAAAGCCATACCAGCTAGAGGCTTAGTAAACATGTCAGCAAGGTTTTCTTCAGAGGGAACATGAGTAATGATAATATCCTTCTTCAGAACATGATCTCTCAGAAAGTGATGTCTAATATGAACATGCTTCATCCTGCTGTGCTGAATAGGATTCTTTGAAAGATCAATAGCACTCTTGTTATCACAGTAGATTGTAATTGTTCCAGGGATGACTCCATAGTCAGCAATTTGTTGCTTTATCCAGAGCATCTGAGAAACACAACTTCCAGCAGCAACATACTCAGCTTCAGCAGTTGAGAGGGCCACAGAGGTTTGCTTCTTGCTATGCCAGGAGACTAGGCACTCCCCCAGAAAGTGACAACCACCAGAAGTGCTGACCCTTTTCAATTTATCTCTACCATAGTCAGAGTCTGTGTATCCTATAGGAGTGAAATCAGAACTACAGGGATACCACAAACCAGCTTCTGGTGTGCCTTTAAGATATCTGAGAATTCTCTTGACAGCAACATCATGAATTTCTCTTGGCTTTGATTGATATCTAGCACAAAAACACACAGCAAAATGTATATCTGGCCTGCTGGCGGTTAGGTATAAAAGAGAACCAATCATACCTCTGTAGGTTTTTATATCTACAGGTTTACCAGCTTTCTCTTCATCATCAATGTCTTTGCTGACATCCATTGGAATATCAACAGCATTAGAGTCCATCATGCCAAATTTCTTCAGCACTTCTCTAGTGTACTTGGCTTGATTGATAAACACACCATCATTACTTTGCTTGATCTGAAGTCCTAAGAAGAAGGTTAATTCTCCCATCATGGACATCTCAAACTCAGCCTTCATGTGGTCACTGAACTCTCTGCACAAAGATTCATTAGTAGCACCAAATATAATATCATCAACATATACCTGAGCTATAAGGATATCCTTGTTCTTCTTCAGAGTGAACAGAGTTGTATCAACACAGCCTCTGACAAATCCTTTAGACAGAAGGAACTTTGTCAGTCTCTCATACCAAGCTCTGGGAGCTTGTTTCAGTCCATACAAGGCTTTCTTTAGCTTGTACACATGATCAGGAAACTTAGGATCTTCAAAACCAGGAGGTTGAGACACATAGACTTCCTCATCAATGTAACCATTCAGGAATGCACTTTTCACATCCATTTGAAAAAGCTTGAAACCTTTGTATGATGCAAAAGCACATAAGATTCTAATGGCTTCTAATCTTGCAACAGGAGCAAAAGTTTCACCATAATCTATGCCTTCTTGCTGACTGTAACCTTGAGCAACAAGTCTAGCCTTGTTCCTCACAACATTTCCAAATTCATCAAGCTTGTTTTTCAGAACCCATCTTGTACCAACAACCTTCTTGTTGTTAGGTCTGGGAACTAAAATCCAAACTTCTGACCTTTTGAACTGGTCAAGTTCTTCTTGCATTGCCATTAACCAGGAGTCATCATCAGCTGCTTCATAGAAGTCCTTGGGTTCCAGTAGTGACACAAAAGCCACATTCCCCATATATCTTCTGAGCTGAGCTCTGGTCATGACAGGATTATGAACAGAGTCAATGATGTTCTCTAAGGAATGATTCCTATGAGCTCTAACTTCTCTTGGTAAATCCAATGAGTCTTCTGAAACCTGTTCATCATTTGCTGAATCATATATAGGAGCATCTTCTGGGAGAGAGTTAACTTCTGTAGTTGGATGTTCTTCTGGAACATGTTCAACAGGAGAATCAACTTCAGCAGCTTTAGGAATAACATCTTCAACAGGAGGAGATGATATTTCAGGAGCTTGAACTTCATCTTCTTCAGAGGCTTTACTATCTTGACTTACTGTCCAAGATTTTACATCCAGAGGAGCTGAAGACAACATCTCTACCTTTATCACACAATTGTGCAACACTCAGGAGATTGAACTTCAGACCTCTGACTAGGGAGACATCTTCGATCGGAGGATTGGTTCCAATGGATCCAGAACCAAGAATTCTTCCTTTCTGAGCATCTCCAAAGCTGACTTTACCACCTCTTTTAGGTACAAATGTGATGAATGCCTTTTCATCACCTGTCATATGCCTTGAGCACCCACTGTCAATGTACCACAGCTTTGACATTGATGGAGCACTTAGAGCAACCTGCAACACAATCAATTAGTGACAGGTACCCAATCCTTATTGGGTCCTTCAGAGTTAGATTTAGCTTCTACAGGTTTTTCTGATATTTCAGATTGCAAGAGGTTCTTAATGTGATACTTGCAATCTTTCAACCAATGTCCATCTTTCTTACACAACTTGCAAGAAGGAGGATTCTTGGATCTTTCCCTTTGCTTCTTAGGAGCATTCTTCTTCTTCTGGGAAGGTACTACTTCTTCAGAGGCATTAGCACTCTTAGAGGTTCCCACTTCAGGAGGAGAAGAGATCTCTTTCAGAGGAGAGGGAGTGACAGATTTCTTCTTCTGAGGTTTATCATTCCTCAGAGGCAGTTTTTCTTTACCTTTGACTTTTGAGTCATCGGAGGAAGAACTGAATTGTTTACTTAGTTTATCTTCCAATATTTTCATATCAGCATAAACTTGAGTAAACCTAAGAAATTTGTCAGCCTCGCTTTTGTCCAACTTCCTTTTTAGGTACTTGAACATGCTGTACAATTCTTCAAGAGAATCAAAGATATTTTGTTCAGAGGATATGTTTACCTCGGAGTCATAGTTTGCTTCAGGAGGTGCGGAAGTTTTTCTCCTGTAATATCTTCAGAGGATGGCTCATCAATAGCCATGAAACATATCTGTGCTTGCTCTTCCTTCTCTTCAGGATCACTGCTGGTCTCAGAGTCTGACCAAGCAGCCAGCATAGCTTTCTTGAACTTTTTCTTATCTTTCTTCAGCTCTGGGCAGTTAGGCTTAATGTGCCCAGGTTGCTGACATCCATAGCACACAATGGGCTTGTTTGGATCTCTCTTGAACTTTTCACCAGAATCAGGAGTTTTCTTGTCAAAGCTCCTGAAAGGCTTCTTGTAGTTTCCACCTCTGCCTTTTCTAAAGGCCTTCTTGAACTTCCTGGTCAGCATAGCCAGTTCCTCATCTTCAGAGGATTCTTCAGAAGATTCTGCTTTCAGGACTACTCTTTTTCCTTCTGACCTTTCTCTTAGGTCATGATTTTTTAGTGACATCTCATGGGTGATTAGAGACCCAATGAGTTCATCATACATATAAAAGCTCAAGTCCTGAACTTCTTCAATGGCAGTCTTCTTGGCTTGCCAAGACCTTGGTAAGCTTCTGACAATCTTCTTCACTCTTTCAGACTCTTCAATGTCTCTGCCCAAACTCTTTAAGTCATTGACTATCTTGGTGAATCTAGAATTCATTTCTGAAATAGATTCTTTGTCAAGCATTTCAAATAACTCATATTCTCTCATGAGTTGGTTGACTTTGGACTGCTTCACTTTTCCTGTTCCTTCATATGTGACTTCCAGCTTGTTCCATATATCCTGTGCAGTTTCACAAGAAGAAACTTTGTTATATTCAGTGGCTGTAAGTGCACAATGCAACATATTTATTGCTGAAGCATTTGTTTGGAGCTTTTTCAGAATTTCATCTGAATATTCTTTCTGAGGGATAATAACATTCCCTAGACCTGGTTCCATTCTGGTGGGAATGAAATCTCCATCTGTGATGACAAACCAAGCACTCATGTTCTGAGCTTGAATGAAATACATCATTCTCTTTTTCCAGTAGGAGTAATTGTCACCATTGAATAATGGAGGTCTAGTTGTAGAGGATCCCTCTGGGACAATGAAGTGAGAAGAATTCTCAGGCTGGTGTCTACTAGCCATCTCTATTGATTCTGATAGGATCTTACACTTAGATTGTTAGATCTTTTTAGTAAATATACGAAGTGACCTTCGCTCTGATACCACTTGTTGGCCCTAACAAGATCAGAATCACCTAGAGGGGGGTGAATAGGTGTTTCAAATGAAAACTGATATTTTCAAACTTTTAATGAAAATTCAATTTTCAGAGTCAATAATCCTCAGAGTCAGAGGCAAGCTTATTGAAGTAGCCTCTGAGGGATAATCTGCTTTAAGACAGGTTCTATCTTTTCAGCAACAGAAGTTCTGAGTAAAGAACTTCTGGACAGTCTTCTGAACACAGACTTGTGATTTTTAAGAGGGAATCTGTTTCAGCACTAAATATGATACAAGTACACAGAAGCAATTAACAAGTATAAAGAAGGGAGAAAGAGATTCAGGAGGTCCTGATGAACAGTTCAATTTATCCAAGTTCGCCACAGAATTCCTGTGACTACGTCTTGTCCTCTGAGGTCGCAGCCTCCAGAGATTTTATAAATCCACTATTCAGAACTTTTATGGCAAGTTCAGAAGCTCCTTTACATCAACAGAACTTAAGCTAATTTCTCACTTAGTTCTGACTAGCCTAAAATGAGTTAAAGGATTTTCACCAGAACAACAATACTCTGTTTTCTGGATTTCTCACCCAACTCAAATCTCAACTAGATTTCTCTCTTTTAAATCTAACTGAAGATCACAACCGATCTCAGTTTACAAGATTTCTATTATGAACTTGTTTTTCTTCACTCTCTCACAATTACAATAGCTAAGCTAAGAAAAGATTGAGAATGGAAAGTGTGCTCTGTTTTCTTGATATAACAGTGCGTTGAGATTTTTGCTCTATGATCACACACGTAGTTGATGCAGTGGAGCTTTGCTACTATTTATAGTGTTGAGTAGATAACCGTTGAGGATATTTGAATCTTCAAGGATGACAAGGATGAAAGTAGCCGTTAATCTTGTCAACTTCTTCAAACGGTCTCAAAACACTCAACTCTGTCAACTTTGTACTTTAATCTAATCCGGTATGGGATTAAAATAAAGGTGATGGAGTTGACTGAACTTGAAGATTGATTTAGAGGGAAACGATAAGAGAGCAGGTTTTGTTTGTTGTGAACAGGCGCGTCCTTCAAACAGCTTTTTGAACTTTTGGCGCCTTGCATTAAATGCAACTGACAAAGCATTAAATGCTTAACCAAACCCGTGAAAACGAACTTCTGATGTCCGTTTTCCTTCTTAGCGCTTCTGAACTAAAACAACCTTAGTCTTCTGTTTACAAAAGAGAACTACTGATAAAAGCTTTAGGCAGACAATCAAGACTTCAGAGCGGTTCATCCAGCTTCTGAGAAAGTGCTTCAGTCTTCAGCTTTTTAATCTTCTGAGTTCAATAGGCAAGCAGGAATTCTTCATTCAGCATCTGCTGAGAAAACTCATAATAACTTAACGAAAATTGTTAGTCAACATTGAAAAGTATACAAGTTAATTTTCATTTTCATCTTCTGAAACGTTTGGACATAACCAAAACACTTAGGGTTCATCATTCTCCCCCATTTTGGTTATGGACAAACCGTGGTCAGAAGGTAAAAGAAAAACATGAGGATTAGAGAGTGACTTCCTGATGCAAATATTTCATTACTTCTGAGTAAATTAACTCCCCCATTTTAGTATAAATGGTGAACTTCAGCAATCTGTATAAACTTAATAAGACTTAAGATCAAGTTGTTAGATATAATGAAGTGTAATTTACTGAGCTAAAGCAAAACAGAAGCAAGAAATAAGAAGTCAGTTATGCAAGACAGTATAACAAAAAGTTTCAGTGTATATAAGATCATTCAGAAGATAACATAGGAAACAAGATAATCAGAGGAGCAGAAAAAGTCCTAAGACATAGACTACCCAACCCAGAACCTAGCTAAGAAGCTTAAGTCCTAAACGATTACAAGTTCCTAGATTTCTTCTGAGGAGGAGGAACAACACTGGAACCTCCAGCAGCACTTGATCTCTTCTGACCAGACTTCTCCCCCGTTTGACCAGAACCAATAGCAACACCAAGAGCTCCCTGAGACTTCAATTTTTGTTGAACATTCAGAGCAGTCTGATATTGCACAGGAGTTGGTCGCACAGTATTGATCAAATCCATTCTTCTTCTGAAGTCATCATCAATGGTCTTCATATGATCGAAGGTCTGACCAGACATAGGTCTCTGTTTCTGAACATCTTCCAGAAGGAGCTTGATCAGCCTGTTGTTAGCATACACAGCAGCCGTGAGATGCTCATTCTGAATATAAGTCTGTCCTCGAACAAACCTATAACAATTGTGAAGAGTCTTCTCTTGTTCACGAGCTTGATTATGCATAACTTTCAGGAGTTCAGTGAGCTCAGCAATCTGTGCATTCTGAGCAGATACAGCATACTCAATGTTGGAGAGTCGGTTGTTGAGATCAGGAGTGATGTCATATACAATCTTGGCAGCTCCTGAAGATGAAGAACCTTGAGCAGAAGATTTCACTTCTCTCAAAATGTGATTTGCAGTACTTTGCAGGTCTTCAATCTTACTAGGAAGCATCTTCTCATGAGCCTCATAATGCTCGTTTGCTTCCTTGACTTCTTCTGTCAATATTTCCAAATTTTCATTGACCTTCAGAGAAGAAGCAAGGGCAATATTATCCAGAGAGGGAAGGGTCAGAGCTAATTCCCTTAATTTATACAGCTCATCATAAGTAGCTAGATGAAGTGTAGAGAGGTTGCGTATATACACAGAAGGATCCTGCATTTGGAGCATGGTCATGAGCTGCAGGTTCTGAGCTTTCAGAGAGTGTAATTCTTGCAGCACAATGCCCTGAGCATACATGTCAGCAGCAGAACTCCTTTGTCCTAAACCAGCAAACCTATTCAGCAGGTCATCTGAGCCACTCTGACCCATTCTTCTCAACTCTTCAACACTTGGGGCACCTCCAGCTTCGGAAATACCAGAAGCTCTGCCCATGAAGCCAAAACTTCCAAATCTGTTATCCAGATCTTCACGATTCAAGTGTTTGCGTAGAAAGTCATAATTGGATGACAATCCAGCAAAACCTGAAGGAGTGGAGGAGGTAGTTAAGGGATCACACACAGGAGGTGTATGTCCAGAGGTTGAAAGAGGAGGGACAGAAGTTTGAGGAGAGGAGAAAATTTGTGGAAAGGAGGAGGAAAAAGAATTTGTACAGGAAGGTAAAGTTGAAGGTATTGAAAAAGGTATGGACAGAGGTATGGAATGAGGAGGAGCAGTAATTCCAATTGATGGAAAAACAGCAAAAGATGATAAAGAAGAAGTAGTGGAAGTAGAAATGGAGTCTGTGAAAATTGGTCCAGAGGACAGATTCACTTCTGAATAGGATCCAGAAGGAAGAGTAGATGGAGGATGGACAACTTCGGATGTTGAGGTTGTCAGAGGAATGGAATTCTGAGATTCACTTACTTCTGTGACAGAAGGAAGTGAAGGAGATGGATGAGGAGTAAGAGCAGGAGATGAGATAACCTGTTCAGAGGCATTAGGATCAAAAGTTGAGATCGGCTCAGCATATAAATGAGCCATCCTGAACAGCGTTTCTGAGGCATCCCTTTCACCAGGGTTTCTTCCTTGATTCAGAAGAACGTTGTCAATGAAGTGTTCATCGTCAACATTCTCAACAAACTGTTTAGCACCTTGAAGAACCTCTTCATCTTCTGGTTCACTCTCTTCTGATAGCTCTTCAATCAGAGGAGCTTCAACATCTTCTTCATCAGAAATCTCTGACAGCTCTTTATCAGCAGCTTCTGGTTCCTGAGCAGCAGGTTCTGATTCCTGAGCAGCAGGTTCCTCCAATTCAGCACTTGGAGCAATAACGAAGTCCTTCTTTCTCAGAACCCTTCGTTTTGCCACAGCCTTCTTCCCAATTCTGGTAGTGAGAGTGACAGTCTCAGCAATTCGAGAGGATAGAGCAACATTATCCTCTTCCTCTGAAGTCTCACCTACCTTGGAGAACTCAGCACCCTCAAGATTAGCAGCACTTTCTAAAAGTTTGGCATCGGCCTTAGCCTTTGCAGCGATTTCACGCTCAGCAGCTAACTTGTCTTCAGCTTCTTTCTTCTTCCTTTTCTCTTCAGCAAGAGCCACAACTCTTGCAACTTTTTCAGCTTCAGCAGCCTTCTCTTTCTCAGCAAGGCGTGCTTCCTCAGCATCCTGAGCTTCTTTCTCAAGGACATCCTTTGGCTTCTCAGCAACAATCTTGCCAGAAGGTTCAACATTGATCTTTGTTTGAACCAACATGGGAAGAGGTTCTGAGACAGCAACCTTCTCAACATTCAGGACCAACTTGCTTGATCCTTTCTTTCCTTTGCCCTTCTTGGCAGCATTCTTTCCTTTCTGAACTGTTGCATCCATAATCTCCTTCTGAGCAATACTCACAGAGGAGCCCTTCTCATTCTTCTTTGGAGTAACATCAAAACTGAGGTTTCTGAAGGTATGCATCTTCAGAACCGTACTCCTACTAGTAACACCTTCTCCTGACATGACAACAGAGGCTGCCTCAAACAACCTTGTCAGGAGTGAGCCATAAGCTAATGCACTCACAGTAGTTACATTCTTCATCTGCCTTATCAGCATGGCAGGCAAATTTATCTTCTTCTGGTGGACCAGATGCCACATAAATACCCTTTCTCTGTTGGAAACACAGTTGACTCCTCCAGCCTTTGGAAGAAAGACATTCGTAGTCAAATAATGTGCCCACCTCTGGTGCTGACTCAACCAGGTGGCATAAGTTTCCTTGGCACTTAGATCTGGCCTAGCCCAGTTGGCTTCTGAAAACCCTTCTGCTGAACCATCATCTCCAATGATGATTCCTTCATCATCAATTCCTATCACTTGAGAAATGGAAGCCCTGCTGACTTCGATTTCAACTTCCCCGACCACAGAATGAAGGACATCCTCCTCATTAGAAAAGAAATGGAGGTTCTTATAAAATTCTGTAACTAAGTTAGGGTAGATGAATTCTTCGAGAGATACGAAAGAATTCCAATTTTGAGCACTAAGCCAAAGAGAGATAGGTTCAGTCGATTTGACTTCGTCATCTAGAAATCTAGAGGTAAAAACCCTAGATTGACTAACTTTCTTTCGTGCATCATCGGAAAAGATGTGGGTGACAGTGATTTCTTGAGCCATTTGAGAAAATGAGAACTTAGGTTAAGATTTCTGAGAAATATAAGAACACAGAAAAATCTATGGAGATTCTAATGGCAAAGAAAATGAAAGTAAAAAACTTCTAAGTATGGAAAACCCCTATTTATACCCAAACACAGAAACCGTTCCAATTCAAAAAGTAACTTCACACCGTTTAAAAGGGAACAGATAACCGTTAACCACAGAACAGCGCCGTAATAAGCAGTAGATAACGCATGCTTTCAAGTCAAATCATGATTAGAATTTAGTATAACTTAATTATCTTAAACGATCAAGCACTTAAGATACTCAGAGGCAATAATTCTAAGTTATTGAAGAGGATAAGTCATACCAATGCCTTCTCGTAAGTTGCTGAAAGCCATACCAGCTAGAGGCTTAGTAAACATGTCAGCAAGGTTTTCTTCAGAGGGAACATGAGTAATGATAATATCCTTCTTCAGAACATGATCTCTCAGAAAGTGATGTCTAATATGAACATGCTTCATCCTGCTGTGCTGAATAGGATTCTTTGAAAGATCAATAGCACTCTTGTTATCACAGTAGATTGTAATTGTTCCAGGGATGACTCCATAGTCAGCAATTTGTTGCTTTATCCAGAGCATCTGAGAAACACAACTTCCAGCAGCAACATACTCAGCTTCAGCAGTTGAGAGGGCCACAGAGGTTTGCTTCTTGCTATGCCAGGAGACTAGGCACTCCCCCAGAAAGTGACAACCACCAGAAGTGCTGACCCTTTTCAATTTATCTCTACCATAGTCAGAGTCTGTGTATCCTATAGGAGTGAAATCAGAACTACAGGGATACCACAAACCAGCTTCTGGTGTGCCTTTAAGATATCTGAGAATTCTCTTGACAGCAACATCATGAATTTCTCTTGGCTTTGATTGATATCTAGCACAAAAACACACAGCAAAATGTATATCTGGCCTGCTGGCGGTTAGGTATAAAAGAGAACCAATCATACCTCTGTAGGTTTTTATATCTACAGGTTTACCAGCTTTCTCTTCATCATCAATGTCTTTGCTGACATCCATTGGAATATCAACAGCATTAGAGTCCATCATGCCAAATTTCTTCAGCACTTCTCTAGTGTACTTGGCTTGATTGATAAACACACCATCATTACTTTGCTTGATCTGAAGTCCTAAGAAGAAGGTTAATTCTCCCATCATGGACATCTCAAACTCAGCCTTCATGTGGTCACTGAACTCTCTGCACAAAGATTCATTAGTAGCACCAAATATAATATCATCAACATATACCTGAGCTATAAGGATATCCTTGTTCTTCTTCAGAGTGAACAGAGTTGTATCAACACAGCCTCTGACAAATCCTTTAGACAGAAGGAACTTTGTCAGTCTCTCATACCAAGCTCTGGGAGCTTGTTTCAGTCCATACAAGGCTTTCTTTAGCTTGTACACATGATCAGGAAACTTAGGATCTTCAAAACCAGGAGGTTGAGACACATAGACTTCCTCATCAATGTAACCATTCAGGAATGCACTTTTCACATCCATTTGAAAAAGCTTGAAACCTTTGTATGATGCAAAAGCACATAAGATTCTAATGGCTTCTAATCTTGCAACAGGAGCAAAAGTTTCACCATAATCTATGCCTTCTTGCTGACTGTAACCTTGAGCAACAAGTCTAGCCTTGTTCCTCACAACATTTCCAAATTCATCAAGCTTGTTTTTCAGAACCCATCTTGTACCAACAACCTTCTTGTTGTTAGGTCTGGGAACTAAAATCCAAACTTCTGACCTTTTGAACTGGTCAAGTTCTTCTTGCATTGCCATTAACCAGGAGTCATCATCAGCTGCTTCATAGAAGTCCTTGGGTTCCAGTAGTGACACAAAAGCCACATTCCCCATATATCTTCTGAGCTGAGCTCTGGTCATGACAGGATTATGAACAGAGTCAATGATGTTCTCTAAGGAATGATTCCTATGAGCTCTAACTTCTCTTGGTAAATCCAATGAGTCTTCTGAAACCTGTTCATCATTTGCTGAATCATATATAGGAGCATCTTCTGGGAGAGAGTTAACTTCTGTAGTTGGATGTTCTTCTGGAACATGTTCAACAGGAGAATCAACTTCAGCAGCTTTAGGAATAACATCTTCAACAGGAGGAGATGATATTTCAGGAGCTTGAACTTCATCTTCTTCAGAGGCTTTACTATCTTGACTTACTGTCCAAGATTTTACATCCAGAGGAGCTGAAGACAACATCTCTACCTTTATCACACAATTGTGCAACACTCAGGAGATTGAACTTCAGACCTCTGACTAGGGAGACATCTTCGATCGGAGGATTGGTTCCAATGGATCCAGAACCAAGAATTCTTCCTTTCTGAGCATCTCCAAAGCTGACTTTACCACCTCTTTTAGGTACAAATGTGATGAATGCCTTTTCATCACCTGTCATATGCCTTGAGCACCCACTGTCAATGTACCACAGCTTTGACATTGATGGAGCACTTAGAGCAACCTGCAACACAATCAATTAGTGACAGGTACCCAATCCTTATTGGGTCCTTCAGAGTTAGATTTAGCTTCTACAGGTTTTTCTGATATTTCAGATTGCAAGAGGTTCTTAATGTGATACTTGCAATCTTTCAACCAATGTCCATCTTTCTTACACAACTTGCAAGAAGGAGGATTCTTGGATCTTTCCCTTTGCTTCTTAGGAGCATTCTTCTTCTTCTGGGAAGGTACTACTTCTTCAGAGGCATTAGCACTCTTAGAGGTTCCCACTTCAGGAGGAGAAGAGATCTCTTTCAGAGGAGAGGGAGTGACAGATTTCTTCTTCTGAGGTTTATCATTCCTCAGAGGCAGTTTTTCTTTACCTTTGACTTTTGAGTCATCGGAGGAAGAACTGAATTGTTTACTTAGTTTATCTTCCAATATTTTCATATCAGCATAAACTTGAGTAAACCTAAGAAATTTGTCAGCCTCGCTTTTGTCCAACTTCCTTTTTAGGTACTTGAACATGCTGTACAATTCTTCAAGAGAATCAAAGATATTTTGTTCAGAGGATATGTTTACCTCGGAGTCATAGTTTGCTTCAGGAGGTGCGGAAGTTTTTCTCCTGTAATATCTTCAGAGGATGGCTCATCAATAGCCATGAAACATATCTGTGCTTGCTCTTCCTTCTCTTCAGGATCACTGCTGGTCTCAGAGTCTGACCAAGCAGCCAGCATAGCTTTCTTGAACTTTTTCTTATCTTTCTTCAGCTCTGGGCAGTTAGGCTTAATGTGCCCAGGTTGCTGACATCCATAGCACACAATGGGCTTGTTTGGATCTCTCTTGAACTTTTCACCAGAATCAGGAGTTTTCTTGTCAAAGCTCCTGAAAGGCTTCTTGTAGTTTCCACCTCTGCCTTTTCTAAAGGCCTTCTTGAACTTCCTGGTCAGCATAGCCAGTTCCTCATCTTCAGAGGATTCTTCAGAAGATTCTGCTTTCAGGACTACTCTTTTTCCTTCTGACCTTTCTCTTAGGTCATGATTTTTTAGTGACATCTCATGGGTGATTAGAGACCCAATGAGTTCATCATACATATAAAAGCTCAAGTCCTGAACTTCTTCAATGGCAGTCTTCTTGGCTTGCCAAGACCTTGGTAAGCTTCTGACAATCTTCTTCACTCTTTCAGACTCTTCAATGTCTCTGCCCAAACTCTTTAAGTCATTGACTATCTTGGTGAATCTAGAATTCATTTCTGAAATAGATTCTTTGTCAAGCATTTCAAATAACTCATATTCTCTCATGAGTTGGTTGACTTTGGACTGCTTCACTTTTCCTGTTCCTTCATATGTGACTTCCAGCTTGTTCCATATATCCTGTGCAGTTTCACAAGAAGAAACTTTGTTATATTCAGTGGCTGTAAGTGCACAATGCAACATATTTATTGCTGAAGCATTTGTTTGGAGCTTTTTCAGAATTTCATCTGAATATTCTTTCTGAGGGATAATAACATTCCCTAGACCTGGTTCCATTCTGGTGGGAATGAAATCTCCATCTGTGATGACAAACCAAGCACTCATGTTCTGAGCTTGAATGAAATACATCATTCTCTTTTTCCAGTAGGAGTAATTGTCACCATTGAATAATGGAGGTCTAGTTGTAGAGGATCCCTCTGGGACAATGAAGTGAGAAGAATTCTCAGGCTGGTGTCTACTAGCCATCTCTATTGATTCTGATAGGATCTTACACTTAGATTGTTAGATCTTTTTAGTAAATATACGAAGTGACCTTCGCTCTGATACCACTTGTTGGCCCTAACAAGATCAGAATCACCTAGAGGGGGGTGAATAGGTGTTTCAAATGAAAACTGATATTTTCAAACTTTTAATGAAAATTCAATTTTCAGAGTCAATAATCCTCAGAGTCAGAGGCAAGCTTATTGAAGTAGCCTCTGAGGGATAATCTGCTTTAAGACAGGTTCTATCTTTTCAGCAACAGAAGTTCTGAGTAAAGAACTTCTGGACAGTCTTCTGAACACAGACTTGTGATTTTTAAGAGGGAATCTGTTTCAGCACTAAATATGATACAAGTACACAGAAGCAATTAACAAGTATAAAGAAGGGAGAAAGAGATTCAGGAGGTCCTGATGAACAGTTCAATTTATCCAAGTTCGCCACAGAATTCCTGTGACTACGTCTTGTCCTCTGAGGTCGCAGCCTCCAGAGATTTTATAAATCCACTATTCAGAACTTTTATGGCAAGTTCAGAAGCTCCTTTACATCAACAGAACTTAAGCTAATTTCTCACTTAGTTCTGACTAGCCTAAAATGAGTTAAAGGATTTTCACCAGAACAACAATACTCTGTTTTCTGGATTTCTCACCCAACTCAAATCTCAACTAGATTTCTCTCTTTTAAATCTAACTGAAGATCACAACCGATCTCAGTTTACAAGATTTCTATTATGAACTTGTTTTTCTTCACTCTCTCACAATTACAATAGCTAAGCTAAGAAAAGATTGAGAATGGAAAGTGTGCTCTGTTTTCTTGATATAACAGTGCGTTGAGATTTTTGCTCTATGATCACACACGTAGTTGATGCAGTGGAGCTTTGCTACTATTTATAGTGTTGAGTAGATAACCGTTGAGGATATTTGAATCTTCAAGGATGACAAGGATGAAAGTAGCCGTTAATCTTGTCAACTTCTTCAAACGGTCTCAAAACACTCAACTCTGTCAACTTTGTACTTTAATCTAATCCGGTATGGGATTAAAATAAAGGTGATGGAGTTGACTGAACTTGAAGATTGATTTAGAGGGAAACGATAAGAGAGCAGGTTTTGTTTGTTGTGAACAGGCGCGTCCTTCAAACAGCTTTTTGAACTTTTGGCGCCTTGCATTAAATGCAACTGACAAAGCATTAAATGCTTAACCAAACCCGTGAAAACGAACTTCTGATGTCCGTTTTCCTTCTTAGCGCTTCTGAACTAAAACAACCTTAGTCTTCTGTTTACAAAAGAGAACTACTGATAAAAGCTTTAGGCAGACAATCAAGACTTCAGAGCGGTTCATCCAGCTTCTGAGAAAGTGCTTCAGTCTTCAGCTTTTTAATCTTCTGAGTTCAATAGGCAAGCAGGAATTCTTCATTCAGCATCTGCTGAGAAAACTCATAATAACTTAACGAAAATTGTTAGTCAACATTGAAAAGTATACAAGTTAATTTTCATTTTCATCTTCTGAAACGTTTGGACATAACCAAAACACTTAGGGTTCATCAGGAAGCGCCTTGGTAAATAAATCTGCCAAATTGTCACTTGAACGAATCTGTTGAACTTGTACGTCACCCTTCTTTTGTAGATCATGCGTGAAGAAGAATTTTGGTAAGATGTGCTTCGTCCCATCTCCTTTCATGTATCATTCCTTCAGATGTGCAATACATGTAACATTATTTTCATATAAAATTGGTGTAGCTTCTTCTTCGGTGTCTAAACCACAATCTTTTCGAATATGTTGAGTCACAGACCGTAACCATACACATTCACGACTAGCTTTATGAATAGCTAAAATTTCTGCATGATTAGAAGAAGTAGTTGATATGGCTTGCTTCATAGAACACTAAGAAACAACAACACCACCACATGTAAACACATACCCCGTTTGAGATCGACCGGTATGAAGATCAGACAAATATCCTTGGAGGTAACAGAGTACATGTTTAATTCCATTCCAATGCCTTCGGGTTGGACATGAGCTAAACCTTTGCTAACAAATACACAAAAAAATGATATTTGAAGTCTTGCATGACTAGCAAGTACATATGCCCTTATTACACTTAAGTATGGTACTTCTGGACCAAGAATTTCTTCATTTCTTTCAAGAGGACGGAAGGGGTTCTTACCCACATCAAGGGACCTTACAATCATTAGGCTACTCAACGGGTGTGCTTGATCAAATAGAACCTTTTCAACACATTTTCTTTGTATGTTGTTTGATGCACATTCCATCTTAAAGATGTTCAATTTGCAATCTTAAGCGAAATTTTGTCGCTCCAAGAACTTTCATTCTTTCTTCAAATATTTCATCATATGTGAAATCTCTTCAGGAGTCTCGATGATATTTAAATCACCAACATACACAACAATTATGACAAATTCAGACCCAAATTTCTTAATAAAAATGCATGGACTGATATGGTCATTATTATGGAATTCTCTTAGCAAATATTCACTAAGGCAATTATACCACATACGCTATAATTGTTTCAGTTCATAAATAGATTTATTTAACTTTATGCAGTAATGTTCTCGAGAACTAGCTACTTCTGGCAATTTAAATCCTTCTGAGACTTTCATATAAATGTCATTATCCAATGGTCATTCTCTTATTGCCAGACTTATGAGAAACCTAAAAGTAGTTGCATCCACCACATGATAGTATATTTCTTCTTAATCAATTATAGGTCTTTGTGAGAATTCTTGTGCAACTAAACATGTTTTATATCTCACAATTTCACCATTTTCATTCTTTCTCACAAAGACTCATTTATATCTCACTGGTTTTACACCTTTAGGTGTACGGACTAATGGTCCAAATACTCATCTCTTCGTAAGAGATTCAATTTTGTCTCAATTGCTTCTTTCCATTTTGGCCAATCATTACTTTGTGTACACACTTCTATGGATTTTTAGTCCATGATCCTCATTCTTTATCCATAACATCAACTGCTACATTGCATGCATAAATTTCATCGACGTCAATTTCATTCCGATTCCATTTTATTTCAGACATGCCATAATTAATTGAGATCTCTTCAGTATTTTCAGGTACTTGAATTTCTTTCTTTGTCATGTTTATGGTCTCTTCAGGAGATCCTTCATTGTGCTTTGTTCCTCAGAAAAGCCATTTATGCGCCTTTCTGTTTCCGAGGGTTTTAATTTTTGGGATCGATAGGTCTACCACACTCCAGGCGTGTGTGAGACTCATTAGAAGTTTGAAGTTGTCCTTCAGGGACTTCAATTATATTTGGAGCATTTACAGCTGGAATATGTGACTTAGTCACTCTCTTTGGGTTAGAAAATGCATATGGCAATTGATTCGCTAAATTTTCTAAATGAATTATCTTTTGAACTTCTGGTTCATATTCTTTAGTAAGAGTGTCAAACCCGACCCTAAAAAAATCGGATATGACGATGAGACAATATCTTAGACATACACTTGTCCAAAATAGCGCCTCGAGAAGTTACCAAAATAACAAGAAGAACAATACAAAACATCGCTTTAGAACTTTTAATCTAAATCTGCCTAGAAAAATTGTATATTGGGCTGAAAGATCCAAGTCGGAATCTGCCTACTAAAACACTACACCAAAAACAACTGTATATCTCCATAACTTCACATCTATAGTTATACATTACCAAACTTACAAGACAAACAGCAAACTCAACATTTCAGTTTGATTATTACATATATCACAGCCATATTCATATTACATGATTATGAACATCAACCCAAGTTTTACAACTAACAACTAACCTATTTACTAACTTAAACATGTCAATATATACATATCCACAAGTGCATGATGATATGCAATACCCTAGTAGACGACTTACTTGCTCGTAACCGAATCCAAACCTCGAGCTAGTGACGAGTACCTCCCTCGGTACCTTGAACTTCCTCGCCTAAAAACATTAAAACATTTGAAAAGATGAGACAAAAATCTCAATAAGCAACTACCAACTATGAATATAGAATACTTAAAATAGCTATATAGATATACCATGAAAAATATCAGAAATAGATAACAAAAACTCGAGCTTGTAAACATAGTTTTATTAACACAATATAAATCAAAACTTTACAACTTTCACATCAAAAGCAATAAGATTTCACACTTATAACATTGTATCCTTTCTAGATTATCCAGTTAATTCCATCTTATAGTTTTGATGACTTACTTTATATTATGGTTTTTATATAATATGCTCCATATGTGACAAAATGTTTTTATCATATACTCTATGCTTTAAATATTTATATAACTCTAGATTTTATCAAAAGATATTTCATTGAGCTTCAAAGAAATATCTAGAGTTATCTCGAGAAAGTATTTGATTTAACTATCGATCATTTGTGCCTTATCTTATGCCATGTTTAAATATGATCGATAGTTTATATGATATGTATGCCATGAATATTTGAAGTATGTGAAACACAAAGATATATTATGGACTTGTTAATCATGTCATGATCTTAATTGAAGTATCATACATATATGTCATGATTATTTATGGAGTTCATAATTACTATAACATCTCTACTTCATCTATGTTTACGGGTTATACATATATGTCATGGTGTGTGATCAAAGCATGTTTTATCATCCATATTCTACAAAGAGTTTTCTGCATTTTATTGATGACAACATGTATGGGATGTATGGTATTCTTTCATGGTGATTAACTCTACAAACTTGTTTATCACATGTTTTAATCACACCATCCGATTACCTCCCTTTGATCTTCATCACACGGCTAGAATTCAAGCTTGTTCACCAAGTTTGACATCCCATCAAATGACAACTCATCTTGTACCTTTAAGAGATTCTTAACCACACAAAGAGGTGTGAAAACTGAGGCATGCATGCAAAGAAGAAGACTTGGTCAACAAGTTTGGAAAGTACACTTACAAAATGACATAAAGTTGATGTTTGATGGAAAGGACTTCCAAATGGCTATATGAACGTTTCGTTCAAATTTGAAGAGCTCAAACAACCATATTTCGGACTATAAATAAGCCGGGAAGTTCAACAGTTGAAGTAGGGAAAAACATCGAGAATTAAAGCTATCATACGAGAGATTTCTTAAAGCTTTAGTTAATATTTCCTTCAACTGTATCACGAGAGTTTGAGTGTTATTCTTATCATTCAAAAAGATACTGTAAAGATTAAACGGTAGGGTATAATTTGGGTTTAACACTAGATCCCGATAAAAGTGTAAAAGGTTCTTAAGCACCCGTAAGCTTAGGAGAGGTTATCACTCAGCCTTGAAAAGTGCCATAAGTTTCTTAGTTCAGCTTGAGAAAAACTAAGGGGAGTTACTCGAATGCTTGGAATTTCGAGAGAGTAAATACTGGGAGAGGTATTTGCTGACAGGGTCTCAGGTTGTGAGGACTGTCTTTAGGCTTAATTTCTGCCCGTAAAGAAATCCTTAGTGAAAAATCTCAAGAGGTTCTCTTGGGGACTGGTGTGAGCACGCGTCCCCGTAATCAACACAATTGCCTATTTATGCCATTTAATTTACGGGTTTATCATGTTTTGCGATTTTTACAATATGGTGCCCGCGAAGGGTGAGGAAATCTCAGCTGCTTAAACTTCGATTTTTATGATTTTAAAGAGTCGCCACCCAATCCGTAGACTGAGAAAATTTGGTACAATGAGTAGAGCGCTCAATCCCAATGTACCCTTCAGAGACAGGTTCGTGAACAATACTTACTTATCTTTAATACTCAAACTTGCTTTGTTTTGTACTTGTTTCGTTTTTACAGACTCTTATTTTGTTATTTTCACACAAACAATTAATTTAGAGCACGACAGACCTTATTGACCTGCAAAATGAGAGTAAATCTACATTAGTTTTACAAATATAATATATGTGACATTTTTATTGTTTTTACTTATTTTTATTATTTATATTTAATATTTCACACATGTTTAGCGTTTTTTAGGAGGCATAGCCTTCCATGGAAAACGTATACCAGTCATTTTCTTAATATAATAAAAGATATGTTTGAATATTCACGCACAGAGAAAAGTAAATCGCGTACCCGGCATTACCGGGTCCACGGTAAAAAGTGAATAGTAAAAATACAATTCGTGTGTCCAGTATTAACGGGCGACTGAGGGTCACCACAGTAAAATACCCGACTCCGCGGTAAAAAGTAAATAGCGGTGAATAGTAAAAGTGCAGTAAAATAAATACGATAAAATAAAGATCGTGTGTCTGGTATAATCGGGCGACTAAGCGTCACCACAGTAAAATACCCGACTCCACGGTAAAGAGTAAATGACGGTAAATTGTAAAAGTGCGGTAAAGTAAATACGGTAAAATAAAGCTCGTGTGTCTGGTATAATCGGGTGACTAAGCGTCACCACAGGAAAATACCCGACTCCACGGTAAAAAGTAAATGACGGTAAAAGTAAAATAAAAAGTAATAAAAGGTAAAATAATACGTGGATCGAGCATCCCCAGGCGGTAATCCTCCTTAGGGAGCCATAAACCCACAATAAACGAGCATAAAGTAAAATAATGGACCGAACGTCCCCAGGCGGTAGTCCGCCTTAAGGAGTCATAAATCCACGGTAAATAAACATAAAATGAAATAACACAAATGGACCGAGCATCCTCGGTCGGTAGTCCGCCACAAAGAGCGTTAAATCCACGTTAGTAATAATAGATAGTTAACTGACGTGTCATTTTCACACGTCACTTTTAAATGGACAAAATACAAAACTAATCATTACATGATTAAAGATGTTTTTACTTTAATAAAGGTAATGTTTAAATGAAACGAAACCATGATTTACTTTAGGATTATACATGTTTTTACTTTAATAAAGTGATGTTGGAATGAAACAAAACATGATTTAAACTTAAGACATGATGTTTAATTAAGAGAATTCCATGGATGTAAACTTAAGAACTTCACTTTTTTGTTATGAATTCATGGTTTTCTTACCCGAATTCACCACTAATCTACATGTGATTCTTGTACCTCTCAGCGTGTTACCATTAATTCATGATACTAGAGCATCATAGTGACATAAAAGAGAGATTACTTACCCTTTATATGTAAAGGAAACTTCAAAAGGATTCCCGGAAGTGACAACCCGAGCAACTTTGAACAAAGTGGTAAAACCTGACTCAAAACTTGATTTTGGGCACTAAAGAGGATCAAATGATGGAAGAGAAGTGTTTATAGGATGATATTTGATGTGTTTGCAACAAGAAACAACTTGAAATTACTCCAGAAACAAGGATTGAAGTCACTTTTTGAGTGTGTTCTTCAAACTTTTCACTTTTTACTAACTAACTTTTTATGGATTTTTTGGTGTTTGATCTTTCAAAATGAAGTGTTTGGGAGGTTTTGGGGTATTTAAGGTGTGTTTTTTCTGAAGGGGGGAGGGTCTTATTTATAGGAAAAGAATAGTGTCCCGGAATAGTGAAAACACTATTCCTGGAACCCATTCCCAGACAAACTCGGCCGAGTTTGATCATGGGAGGGACAAACTCGGCCGAGTTTGATCATAGGAGGGACAAACTCGGCCGAGTTTGGTTCCTTCGGTGGCGGAAAAACGCCCGTTTTGACCCCGTTCGGCGCCGTTGAGGGTCCCGGAAGCTCCCGACTGTATACTAAGTCAACTAATAGCTTCTCTGGTGATTATAATACAAGAAATGAAGTTTGTAAGTCAAGAATCAAACAAGCTTGGCCGAGTTTGTACAAGTCTGGCCGAGTTTGGTCCCTCTGACAGTGGAAAAATGGTCGTTTAGACCCTGTTCGGCACCTTTAAGGTTCCCGGAAGTTCCTGACTGTATACTAAGTCAACTAATCACTTCTCTAGTGATTGTAATTCAAGAATTGAAGTGTTTAAGTCAAGAATCAACAAGAAAACAATCCGGGAATGAGAATCAGGGCTCATTCCGGAGCTGTTTCGGGTCAGTTCGCGGAGAAGAATCTACTGACTCTTTGAGCTTTGATCTTGTGAAATGAATGTTTCTAAGAGATTTAGGGATGTTTATGAGTGTTTATTATGAAGATAGAATGTCTTATTCATAGATTATACCCACGAGAATGTTTCGAAAATGCATATGTCACCCGAAACAGCCCGAAAACGTCATTTTCGGGCCAGTTTCCATGCAAACTCGGCCAAGTTTGCCTAACTCTAAACTCGGCCGAGTTTGGCTAAACTCAGCTGAGGTTGTCTAAACCTGGCTGAGTTTAGCCATTTGACATGGGGGATTGGCCGTTTCGAACTCGAAATAGTGGAAAAACGTCGTTTTTGGACCCGTTTGCATGTAAACTCGGCTGAATTTGTTCTTGAAAGACTAAACCTGACCGAGTATGGGTTAAACTTGACTGAGATTGTCTAAACTCGACCGAGGTCGTCTAAACTTGGCCGATTTTAGCCTAGTGATGATGGAAAATTGCTCATTTCGGCTCCGTTTGTCACTTCCGAGGGCCCGCGAGACTTTCTAGCACATAGTAGGTTAAGAAATGACTTCTCTAAATGTATAATCATGAGGTAAACACACTATCATCATCGAGATTGGAAAAATCCGTTCTCACAACTGGACTAGGATCATAAGGAGACCGAACCAGGATAAATGTTCTGAGTCTTATCTCTCCATCCCTACTCTCTTAATTATTGCTATTTAATCACTTGCACTGCTTTTAATTATATATTATAACTGCTTTGTGATTAATTGTGATTAAACTACTTATACTCTTATTTCTTATAAATAACTGTATCTTCCACAAAACTTTTTGTACTGTTGTTTATTTAATAGGCAAACATTTAAGAGTATATCATTTGTTTTAAAAGCAATAAATCATATTCACCCCCCTCCCCCCTCTCCCATCTAGTATTTATATAGTCATATTTGGGCCAACATATCCCCAATGTTCATATTTGGGTTGTTTCGATCATGACACATTAACAATTGTGATAACGCGACATGATATATATCATGTTAAGTTTAGTCCAAAATTATGGAAATTTTTCCTATGATGATAAAAGCTAAAATAATTATGCTTAAAATCAAATATTTTTTTCCTCTAATAACATTTAACATGATCAACTGACTTTTTTATACGTAATGAACGAAAAAATAAACCCAAATTTTAATTAAAATTGAAACATAAAGGAAAATATTATATATCCCTCAAGTTCTAAATAAAACAATTGAGAATGATCATTTTAAAGAGGAAAATGGTCTCTCAAAATATATAAATATATATAAAAAAAAAACATATTTTAATATTGGATTGAGCAAAAAACAGACTCATTTAAATACTTGGGTTTCATTTTTATATTTTAAAAGCCCACAACAAGCCCACAACAAAATAATAAAAGAATAAATGTGTTTTTCTTTACCAAACTATGTTTCTTTTTTCCGCAACACAAAATCAACCCAAATGTAAACCTAATTACAAAAACCTTCAAATCCTCCAAACATTTATCATTTATTCATCTTATATTGGTAGTATGATGCTATCTAATACCTTATGGGTGCTCAACTAACAATATTTTGGGTGCTTTTGTCCAAAAAATTTAAGGTTCATTCATACCTCTAATGCAAGTTTTCGGGTCATAGAACTTTTGTTGCTTAAAAAGCACAAATTGCCTAAAGGCAGAATCTCTCTCAAAAGTGCTTACCTTAAGCTTGCCTCTGATTTTGAAGAGATTGGATTCTGAGTTAAGTTTCTTGAAAAACTTAAATTCGGGCTTAGATACATATTCACTCCCCTCTAGGTGATTATGATCTTGTTACGGCCAACAATCATGACTAAATTTTCTAGTACATCAAGAATTTTAGAGAAATAAAAAGGAATTTACAAAATGTTGTAATGATATATTGAACATAGAAAAAAGTACTAATAATTATTGAATTCCTAATCTATGGTATATAATAAGGCAATTGTAATTTATTTATTTTTGGATAAATTTGTAAGGAGTGGAATTCGACATTGGACTATCCACTCACGTATTGGTGAGTGTACCAATCAGGCTATAACCAACTGGTTTAAGGCAATCATAATGTACTAAGGTCTCATTTTCACAAGTAGTACTTGATGTTAAGACCACTACCGAGGGATGGTATGGCCAGTGTGCACAGCTGTTAGTCCTAACGTTAGGCAAAGAATGAGATCTCGATTATTGATATTGATGTTGTTGTGGAAACTACGCGGGTGGAATTCGAGGATTGATACTAAAATATGTATTAAAATCTTAAATACAGGTTTATGGGGACTTGTATTTAGGCATTTTAATACAGTGTTTTCAGCTTATGAGTTTTTGCTAGTTTATTTGAGAAATAATGGTTTTATTGTAGTTTTTATAATTTTACTACAGATTTGAAAGAAAGTAGTATTTGAAGTATTATATATAGCTATTTTGAGTATATTTATTTTCTGTACCTGATAATTATTTACTGAGATTTTTGTCTCATTTTTAAACGTTTTAATGTTTTAGGTGAGGAAGAACAGTTATAGAGGTGCCTACTGATTGATAGACCAAGTTGAATTTTCAGGAGGTTGTTAGAATCATTTATTTGGAGTTTATTTATGTATTTTCAGAGACATAATTGTATTGAAAATCTGTGTAGTATTAATAAAATAGAATATTATATTTTTGGTTCAGAATTTTACTTTGGTTTAGTTGACTTCATTTTCGCGTCCGATCCGCGTAGGGTGGTTCGCGGTCGGGTGCGACAAAAGCCAAGATCAACCAAGAGTTTCCTAAGCCAAATACATTGATTTGCAGCGGATGCAGCTGAAATATATTCAGCTTCTGCTGTTGATTGAGCAACCACCTCTTGCTTCTTTGAGTTCCATGAAAAGATTCCTGAACCAAAAGAAAAACAATATCCCGATGTACTTTTACAATCCTCCACGCATCCAACCCAATCACAATCGACATATACAATTAGTTTGCCATTTTCAACTTCATTGTACCAAATGCTTAATTTTCTTCAATTTTCCTGTACCAAATACCATCATCCATTGTGCCCTTAACATATCTTAGAACTCTTTTAGCAGCTCCAAGATGTTTAGATCTTGGATTATGCATAAACCTTGACAAAACGCTTGTAAAAAACATCAAATCAGGCATTGATGCAGTAAGATAGAGTAAGCTGCCAACAAGACTTATATATTGCCTTGCATCAGCTTTGCTTTGACCATTTGCAGTAAGTTCAAACTTCTCGTTAATAACCAGCGGAGTAGGAACATGCTTACACTCGAGAAGATTAAATTTCTTCAACAACGATTGAGCAAACTGACGTTGAGATAGAAAAATTCTAGAAGGTGTTTGATGAATTTCTAGCCCAAGAAAGAACTTCATCAATCCTAAATCAGTAATCTCAAATTCTTGCTTCATTTTCGACTTGAATTCATCAATAGCAGTTTCATCACTTCCTGTTATTAAGAGATCATCAACATAAAGTGAGATAACAACAAAGCTGCCATTTTTACATCTTCTCGTGTATAATGTGGGTTCATTCATTCTTCTTTTGAATCCAAGAGACTCCAAATACGAGTCAATTTTGGAATACCAGGCACGCGGAGCTTGTTTAAGCCCATATAATGCTTTGTGTAGCTTATACACTTTATCTTCAGCACCTTCAACACAGAATCCTTCGGGTTGATCTACATATATTTCTTCTTCAAACCAACCATTTAGGAACGCTGATTTTACATCCATGTGGTGCAATTTCCACTTAAACTGGGCCACAAGAGCAATTAAAAATCTCACGGTCTCATGTCTTGCAACGTGAGCGAAGGTATCTCCGAAGTCAAGACCAGGAAGTTGAGAATACCCCTTCACAACCAGCCTTGCTTTATGCTTGGAAATGCTACAATCTGGATTGTACTTCAATCGAAATACCCATTTTACACCTATGACATGCTTGTCTTTTGGCTTGTTAACCAAAGACCAAATGTCATTCTTTTCAATAGCAGCTATTCATCTTCCATGGCTTGTTTCCATTCAGGAAACTTGATGGCTTCTGCAAAACTTGAAGGTTCAGCAACTGTAAAGTTGCAATTTTCATAAATCTCTGATAATAATCTTGTCTTTATCACATCACTATCAGTAGTGTTCTCTACTGATTTTGTGTGTTGTTGATCAAGATTTTCATCAATTTTATCAAAGATAATTGTGGCTGGAACTTGATTGGGGTGTGATGGTTGTTTGAAAACCATAGCTTTCTCCCAATCCCAATAAGCATTCTCATCAAAATGAACGTCTCTGCTTAAGAGAACGTTCTTTTATTGAACGTTGTAGAGCTTGTATCCTTTTGAATTAGTTGAATAGCCCAACAAAATACATATTTCAACTTTGTCATCAAGTTTTCTCCTCCTGGCTGATGGAAGGAGAGAATAACAAACAGAGCCAAACACTTTTAGCTCCTTAGCAGAAGGTTTGAAACCATGCCAAGCCTCAAATGGAGTTTTCCCTTCAACGGACCTGGTTGGAAGTCTATTAAGCAAATAGAGTGATGTGTTTACAGATTCTGCCCAAAAACATTTAGGCATCCTTTTTTCTGCCAACATGGATCTCGCCATCTCCATGATAGTTTGATTCTTTCTTTTGGAGACCCCATTTTGTTGAGGTGAGTAAGGCACGGTGAGTCGGCGATGTATCCCTTCATCTTGGCATAATTTTGCAAACTCCTTTGATGTATACTGAGAATCATTATCAGATCTAAGTATTATAATTTGGAAACCGCCATCCTTCTCCACTGAAGCTTTGAAGGATTTAAAGACTTCAAATGCTTGTGACTTGTGGGTGAGAAAGTACACCCATGTCATCCGGGTCAAGTCATCAAGAAATAAGAGGAAATACTTACTTCCATTTAAAGCCGGAGTTTGCATTGGATCACAAATATCAGTGTGGATCAACTCTAGTTTTTCACTAGCTCTCCATGAACTCCTTGGAGGGAATGGCTGCTGTTAGGTGAATTCTGCAAGTGTACGGTGTCCGCTTTGTAGTTATAAAAGATTATCGATCCCACAGAGAACAAAACATTGTTAACATGCAATATCTATCGTACTTAGTCAAATTACAGATTTGTTTTCTCTTAAGTCTATAGTTAATTAAATTATGAAGTTGGATTTGAATTTTATATCTAAACTAAACTACATCAAATAGACTATCTAAGTTAATATCTAATGTGCCAATAAAGTTACGACTTTGAACACAATTATCTAAGCCAATATTCAAATAGTTAAATCAAAGTGTTTCTTCTAAGTTAGTAATCAATTTAAATCTAATTGTTACATTCAGAGTTAGAAACTTAAGCAAAATTAACTCTTAAATCAACTAGTCAATTTAAAGCACAAGTTAAAATAAAACCAAGTTTACTTGAGTTGATTACCAATGTTTATCTACTTCGATTCCCAAATCTCTTTACGTCAATCGAACTTAGATAAACGCCACAATAACATACCAAAAGAGTTTTCTTTAGAAGCAAACTTAAAGTAGAAATCATGTGAAGCATAACAGAAATCATTCATTGATCAATCATTCAAATATTAATACATAAATAACCGAGTTCAACAAGAACGATACAATTGAAATTCAAAGCAAAGAAGGGATCGGGGTTGTGAATCCTTTTAATCTTCCTTGGAGGTTTGTCAATCCTCGAGTCGCTGTCGCTTGCACCTTCTCGTCGTTTCTCTACGATAAGTTATCCTCTCGGATTAACTTTGATACACTAAATAAACAAAGATAAACTAATTAATTCTAATAGAGTAATCTTGTGTCACAGTATTCTAATACGTTCAACAACATCCAAAATGATCATACAAAGACTCTATTTATAATCTTCGAGTGGTGTTATGGAAAGTTGCAACTGTTGGTGAAGAGATACTTTAATCTTCAAGAAGAGTTGTCTTTATCGTCATGAAAAGATGCTTTAATCCATAGATGAGAGGACATAAAGCTTGGATGAAGTTTCAGATGAGAATGTGGTTTAGAGTTGCCAAGAAAATACAAAGGAATGCATCGGTTCGGAGATGAAAATCGCACAGGTCACGCCCGCAAGTGATACCTGGCGCCCGCAAGACGGTCCATGGAATTCTGCTCAGACTTGCGCTCGCAAGTGATGGCAGATTTTCAGCTAAGCTGGATTTGCTCGTTTTCAAGCTAGAAATATGTAAATAACGGACTTATCAAGTCTCCTACACTTAGTCTTTTGCTTGTCCCCAAGCGAAGATAATCTTTCTTTAAAGCCATTTTCACGTTACGATTATATTACCCATTCTTAGCAAAAGACCAATTAACTCAAAATGGATTTCCACAAGAAAGCTTAAATGCTCAAACAAATTTATACACGATGTTTTGACTATCCGTCAAACTTAATAACAACTTTATGAAGCATTCAGGACTAGTTTATAGAACACGTGTTTGGTCAATGTCTCAAGGCCTTTTTGGTATCTTAGAACTTCCACTTTCATAATTGTATTTCAGAACATCAGTTCTCATTTGGCATTGGCCTTTGATTTTCATTAACGCTCATAAGTGGTTGTGTTTCACTCCATACCACTCCTCACTTTTTTCATACCATTGGGTATACTCTCTATCTTTTTATTTTTTCATTTTCATTGCACTTTTTGATACCTTCATTGGGTATGTTTTCAAAATTTCAAAATTTACGTACTTATACCCTCATGCTTTATTGACCAATGCCTAACACGGATTATGGCTTTAGTTTCCCTAGCTCTCCAATCTAGATGCTAACATACATATGACTTCAAGTTAAGCAAGTGTTTGCTTTGAAACGTATAAATCTAGATTCACATTAAAACTTTGGTCTTAAGTTAAGAATAAGAACATAATAATGACCAAAATAACAATAAGGAAAGGCACGAGATTTGACTTTTTTGATTTATTTTTTTGTTCGTCTGCCCGAGCTAAGTCGACAAGATGACATGATTTTTTAATATATCTCAATTTTTTTGTTTTTTCCAAGACAACTATGTTCTTTCTTTTTTTTTGCTTGTTTTAGGGACACCACACTAGAAACTCATATCACGCTCGGTTCAAAATGGTCGTTTCGTGATAGAGCCGACTTCCTAAAACAATAATACAAATGCAAAAACACACAAACATGCAAGGCATCCTCCTACACTTATTTTGGACAATGTTCTCATTGTAGGAAGATCAACACAAAAAACCACAAAGCAAAAATTAAAACTAAAGCATGAAAAGTAAAGTAAAGGAAAGATAGTAGCTAAGTGTCCGTCGGCGAATCGGGTGGAGATGGAGAAAACTCCATGTTGTTACGCCGAAAGCAAGACAACATACGACGCCTAGTGGAAGCGTGCTCCTTGCGCAAATCTTGAGTTTTAGTAGCAACACGTTGGATAGACGTATCAAACTCATCCACACGTTGCAAAAGAATGGCGTTATTAGCATCAACACCATCCAATCGGGTAAGAACTTGCTTCCAACCCGCAACTTCTTCATCATCCTCCTCACTTTCTTAATATTCTCCTCAATGGAAGTGGTATTTTTACCCTTAGAGCGAGAAACGAAAGGACCCGCTGCATCCTTAGTACCACAACGAACCTCATGAGAAAGAAAACCTTTGGCGCCCGAGGAGGTAACAACATGAGCCTTTGCGAGAGACGCGTAATCCAAATAAGGGTACTTATACCCCGGAGCATCAAAAGCACAACCGGAAGCGGCATAGACAATGGCGGTAATCAAATTGGCACCACCAATCTCCAAAGACTTTGATGAAGCATTTCGCAACAAACTCTCAAAAATAAACCATGATGATTTGATTTTCTTCCCCTGCAAAACCGAATCAAGCACCAACAAATCCTTGGATTGCACCTTGGATGCCTCAACCCGAGCAAACAAGGAGTAAGCCAAGTACTTGTGCAAATACAACAAAGCGCCATCTTCAAAAATCTTTCCATGGGCATTTTGGGGATCAAATTCAGCGGAACCCGACAATGATTCCCACACCTTTTGCGTATTAAAATCAGATGGTGGGTAATTCACACCAACACAACTAAAACCAAACCAAGAGGACATTTTATCAGCGTTTACCATCTTTTCTTCTCCCTTAACCCGAAATTTAAGGGTTAACCTAAGAATATCGTCGGGATCAACATATTCCACAGTAATCAAAAATTCACAAACCGCGTCACGATCCACAAGAAAACTGAGTTTGGAAAACTTGGTCCAATCCATAGTTTTGAGATAGTTATATAACTGAGATTTGATACCCAAAGCTTGAAGAGTATGGTAGTGAATAAACCTCATGCTTTCCTTCGGCGGCCGTAAAGATGGGAAAAGGACACCCATATTTGGGACTGATATCCTTTGGTCCGGAATTTTTCCTGCTAGCAACAGCCTTCATTCGAGGAGGCATGGTGGAATTTAGAAAGAAGGGAATTATGGAAGATAGAATTTGATGTTGTTCTTGAGAGAGATGAAAGATTTGAAATTTAGGGTAAAGAGTAAAGAGAATATGGAAAGGAAGGTGTTGATTTATAGAAAAGGAAAGTAGAAAGGTGTAAGAGGAATCAATGCTTAAAGTAATTTGTGTAGTTTGAATACCCAACAATGGCATTGAATGGAGGATGAATGGAGGATTAAAGTGTTTGAGGAAGAGGTGTGTAAGGTTTTGGGAAGAGGGGTTTGAAAGGGAAAGGTTTGACTAGAGTTTGAAAACAAAAACCCTTGGAGAAGAGTTAAAATTTCCGGATTCCCCCAGTCGCGCCCGCAAGAAGGTCCAGGGATTTCTGCCATCACCTTGCGCCCGCAAGTCCCCGTGTGGCGCCCGCAATCTGCCTCGAAATTTTTTTTTCCTTTTTTATTGTTTAAGTGCGTTAATAAATAAAACAAGCGTACGGGGATGATTGGATTGATTCTAAACCTGTGTAACACTTAAAAGTAAATAAATTAGTAAACCAAAATGGTAGAATCTCAATGAGATATCCCCCGAAACATAATGAATAACGAAAAGGGAAATTGTTTTATATATTCACAAAGCCTAATTACATAGGCAATCAAATACCATGTACGTGGTATGAAAATACAAACACAATCAAACGGGAAAAGGAAACACGTAGATACGCACATAATTACAATTCAAAACATAAAACACTCCAATCAAACACAAGAAACACTTCAAGCATCGGAATTCTCCGCATTCACATCCATACTTCCATTGCGCTTAGCAAGAATAGCAAGGATTCTATTTGGATGAGTCAAGAAACACCGGACCGACATGGAAAATACGTTTTACAAGGCACTCATTCTCTAGAAATTCTAAGTCGAGAATCGGATAGGCTTCATTTTCATCAGAAGGTTTGCACAAATTTCCTCTAGCACCAAGGACAATCCCAACAACAATGCTCCCGTATCCTAGACGTTTGTTCTTGGAGCGGGAAGTTGCATGGAGACCATCCATTATGATGCGAGTAGAATCAATGACATTCCCACGCATGACATCGTCAAGTACCAGCAAATCGGGACGTTAAATGCGACTCCCGTTCACACGTCCCCATAGTGAATAACACATAAATTTATGGAAGAAGACAATTACTTCGGGAATGATCAGTTTGTTATAGGCAAAGCGAGAATTAAAAGTCTCCAAACCAATAATGGAAGACCAAGTATCACTAGCAGAATGAAGACGGTTAATCTCACGAGACTCGCACTCAACACGATTTGGGAACCCGAACCAATGGTGCAATTCCGGGTACCGAAAGTTGTACTCGATGCCTCCATTTCTGAAACTCAGACGATCTCGTCGTTCATCGACCCAACGAAGAGTGGAGAAGAACTCGATGCACCAATTACCGATAATCGGAAACTTCATGGACACAAATTTGTCCCATGACATGTTGGTGATGAAACGAGAGATATGTTCACTTATGCCAAGTTCATCATTCAGAAATTCATCGAGATAAAACATCCCGGAAAACATGGCATAACGAAAACAAAGATAACGACGACCCTCACTCTCACTGAAAATGGGAAACCAAGTACCGAATGAGAAGAGATATCAGTGAGAATGATAGAAAAACTCGAAGAACTTGCGGACACATTTTGAGACTTAGATTTTCGACCCATTTTCACACAGAATTTCTGGAAATTTTAATGAATGTTGTAGGTGAAAAACATGAAAAAAGATCCTCTATTTAATGTGTCTAAAAATTAGTTACAAAAAATAAGTTATAAATTTTGAAAAGAGGTGGTTTTTTCACCAAGGGTTGTCCTAATCCACTTCTAAACCTCCGGCAGAAATTTCGTTCTCAAAATGTCACAAAAACACTTCTATTTTCCAAATGTCAAATCTGAAAATAACTACCTTAAATAACTAAATAACTTATACTAATTAAATGTGGTAAAAGCAATATAATATAACTAAGTAAAATAAATCTACTAAACATTGAAACTAACTATCCTAAACACTAAAATTAAGTAAACTAAATTAAGAAACACATGATAAACATGATTTAGGAGTATCAAAGTACTCGATCAAATTGCAAGGTTTGATCACTCATCCATCAAAGTAAATTTTGCAACGGTGCCCATTAGCCTTAAACCATTTGTTGGTGTGCCCTAGTTCTAGGCATAGTTATTTGTTTTTGTATTGTACTTTTGTTGATTGTACTATACATTTGTTTTATGGAATAAAAGGCATTAATTCATTCAGTTAATATATCTTGTATTATATGTACTGTATGAAGTATCCATTGATTGTATATCATAAATAACCAGAAGCTAGTTCTACTCATGGGAATGAATAGAACATAAAGCTTTTACGAACAGGATATGTACACGTGTACATGATATGTTTGTAGGTACGTATGACCAATATAGGACTTGGTCGATCCGCTTTAGAAGGCACATGGTGGGAGTGTCATTGTCCTTCTATAAATGTAGATCTCTTTTTATCTGTCGACCTGATTTCAATATAGTATTGAATGAGGAATCTGATTAGATTTGACATACGCCTAACAGGTCTGTAAAAGGATGCCAAATACGGGTATGTTTGGTCTAGTCAGTGAACTGATTCATACTGATAGTTGAAGTGAAGGAATTATCACTCACTCCATAAGTGAGATGATATCATTAGGCCACTCGATGAGTTGAACTGAGAAATGTGTGGCCACACTCAGATAAGCTGGTTACTTATCTGTTCTTCAGTTAACTCTAGATCGAGAAGTATTTCAAGCTGTAGAGGATGACGTCCACCATGCCTCATACTTGATATATCGATATGCATGGTAAGAGATATTAGAGAATACTACAGGGTATCTATCTGTATGAGATGGACTAACACTGTAATCAATTGGTGACTGATATGGTCTAGGCAACTCTCTATCAGGCATTAAGCTAATTGATTATGGCCCACAGGATCGTGCACACTAGACACTGAGACTTGTACTTAGAGAACTAATACATGTAGTGTATTTATGATGAACTAATTATTAGTTGATAACTAATAATGTTAATTGATTAATTGTTCTGATTGGAACAAGTTAATTGATTGTTTGGAGGGATTAATTATTCAATCGGGTTAATTAATTAAGCGATTGATTAATTAAATTTTCTTTAGGGGTTAGTGTGTGATTAATTATAACCTAATTGATGTTAATTGAATCTATTGTATTCTATTGTGGTACAATCAGATTAATTAAATTAATACAGGTATTGAAACTGTAATTAGTCGACACACTATAAATTAATCCTAATCGATTGAAACCCTAGACTTTCTGACACAGAAAAATTGGAAACCCTAATCCTCCACACCCACCATTCGGCCGAACCCCCCCCCCCCCCCCCAGGGAGAATCCGGAGTTCGTCGTTCATCGTTCTTCGTGCCTTTTGCGAGTACCTGTTCACTGTAGGTGTCGTGCACGTGATTTTGGCGGAACCTCCGATCGTGCGGTTCGTCCATCTCTCTCAGAGGGATTCCATGTGAGTGACTAATGTAGATTTAATCACCATTTAATCTAAATAATATTGAGGCAACAATAAAGATCAAAAGCTGTCTGATCAATGATGTTTAAAATCGTTATTCTCACTTCCGATGCGCGACTCTGATCGTTGATCAGACTCCAACACCATTCACCCTTAGGATTTTCTAACTCTAAAGCTCCATGGTCGAAGGTATTAGTCACTAGATAAGGTCCCGTCCACCTAGTTTTTAACTTACCCGGAAACAATCGGAGTCGGGAATTAAAAAGTAGAACCTTATCCCCAATCTCGAAAGTTTTAACTTTAATCCGAGCATCATACCATTTCTTAACTCTTTCCTTATATAACTTAGCATTCTTATAGGACAAGTAACGCAATTCATCTAATTTATTCAACTCCAAAAGACGCTTTTCACCGGCATTTTTCAAATCATAATTCAAAGTCTTAATAGCCTAAAATGCCTTATGTTCTAATTCAACCGGAAAATGACATGCCTTACCATAAACTAAACGATAAGGGGTCATACCAATTGGCGTCTTAAATGCCGTACGGTAGGCCCATAAAGCATCGTCAAGTTTGTATGACCAATCTTTTCGAGATGACGAAACGGTCTTCTCTAAGATCCATTTGAGTTCCCTATTAGATATTTCTACTTGACCATTGGTTTGGGGATGATAAGGAGTAGAAACTCGGTGATGAACGCCATATTTCTTCATAACTGATTCAAAAGCTCTATTAATAAAGTGAGTTCCTCCATCACTTATCATGGCTCTAGGGACTCCGAAACGACTAAAAATCTTTTTCAAAAACTTGACTACGACATTAGCATCATTAGTAGGAATAGCAATTGCCTCTACCCATTTGGATACGTAGTCAACGACCATTAAAATATAGTTTTGACCAAAAGAGGGAGGAAATGGACCCATAAAGTCAATCCCCTATACGTCGAAAATATCAACTTCTAAGACATTCCCTAAAGGCATCTCGTCTCTTTTACCTAAATTACCTACTCTTTGACACTTATCACAATGTTCAACAAACAAACGTGTTTCCTTAAACAAGCTTGGCCAAAAGAATCCACTTTCGAGGACCTTAGCCGCCGTTTTGCTTGCCCCATTATGATCTCCGTAAGCACTAGAGTGACATTCATGCATGATAGCATCAAACTCAGATTCATTAACACATCGTCTATGATGAACCCTAAGTGTTTTGATTATGTCCAAACGTTTCAGAAGATGAAAACTTAACACTCTCTTACATATAGTTTATTGTTGACTAATATTTTTCTACTTAGTCTATGTGTAAGTTACTCAGCAGGTGCTGAATGAAGAATTTCTAGATTGCCTGAAGTACTCAGGAGTCTCGATTGCTGAAGACAGAGTTTCATTATTTCAGAAGCTGGATGGTCCGCTCTGATGCTATTGAAGTCTGTTGAAGCTCTCCTCAGAGGTCCTTTGCAATCAGAAGTTCATCTTCCAATTTGATCAGAAGCTTAGTCACGGGTTCTGGATAGCATTTATTGCTCTGACAGTGCATTTAATGCAAGGCGCCAAAAGTTCAAAAAGCTGTTTTGATGGAGCGCGCTTGTCTACTCAAAGTGAAACCAGAATTTCCTTGTCTACCCTTTGTTGATCTTATTGAGGAATGTTTCCGGTCAACCTTATCTTCAATTTCAAATCACTTTCCGGATTTGGTTAAAGAACAAGGATAACGGAATCAAAGTGTTTGAAGACCGTTTGAAGACTTGACAAATTAACGGCTACAACAACTGATGTCATCTCTGTGAAGATTCAAATTTCCCAACGGTCATCCTCATTCACTATAAATAGTAGCCAAGCTCCAATGCATCATGTACGCGTGATAATCGAGCAAAATCTCAACGCACTGTTTCAACAAGAAAAACAGAGCAAACTTTCCATTCTCAATCTTTCTTAGCATATCTTAAGTTTAAGTGAGAGAGTGAAGAAAAACAAGTTCATAATAGGAATCTTGTAAACTGATATCGTTTGTGATATTCAGTTAGATTTTTGAGAGAAATCTAGTTGAGATTTGAGTTGGGTGAGAATTCCAGAAAACAGAGTATTATTGTTCTGGTGGAAATCCTTTAACTCTTTTTAGGCTAGTCAGAACTAAGTGAGAAATTACCTTAAGTTCTGTTGATGTAAAGGAGCTTGTGAACTTGCCATAAAAGTTCTGAATAGTGGATTTATAAAATCTCTGTAGGCTGCGACCTCAGGGGACAAGACGTAGTCACAGGACTTCTGTGGCGAACTTGGATAAATCGAATTGTTCAATCAGGATCTCCTGAACTTCTTTCTCCCTCTTATACTTGTTATTTTTGTTTCTTTGTACTTGCTTATATTTAGTGCTGAAACAGATTTTCTCTAAGTATCATTGTCTTTGTTCAGAAGACTGTCCAGAAGTTCTCAAATCAGAACTTCTGTTGCTGAAAACAGTCTAACTGGGTTTAGGCAGAATTTCCCTCAGAAGCAACTTCTGTAAGCTTGCTTCTAACTCTGAGGAAATTTGACTCTGAAAATTAAGTTTCCCGAAAAACTTAGAAATTTTCAGTTTTCAACTTTGACACCTATTCACCCCCCCTCTAGGTGATTCTGTTCTTGATAGGGCCAACAGTCTAAACATGCCATCACCACATATTTTGAATAAGTATGGATCATCCCAAAAATATCTCCTAACATCTGAGAAAAACTTCTTCTTTTGATGATAAGTCATGTCACTAGGGATTATAGTCGCCGCATGGTAATTTGCAAAATCCGCATACCAAGGCGTTATTTGAGTATCGATTTTCATGAGATGCTCATCGAGAAAATCATCATTTATCCCAATATTTTCTCCTATATGACCGTTCTCATCCTCTAGTCGTGAGAGATGGTCGGCAACTAAGTTTTGGACACCCTTTTTATCCCTAAACTCAATGTCAAACTCTTGCATCAATAAGACCCAACGAATAAGACGCGGCTTCACATCTTTTTTAGCAAATAGATACCTTAAAGCTGCATGGTCGGTATAGATTATGACTTTGGGCCCTAACAAATATGATCTAAACTTATCACATGCAAAGACCACGGCCAACATTTCCTTTTCTGTTGTGGTATAATTGAGTTGAGCACTGGATAAGGTATGACTAGCATAGTAAATAACATGTAACTTTATATCATGCCGTTGACCCAAAACACATCCTACGGCTAAGTCACTTGCATCACACATTATCTCGAATGGCAAATCCCAATTGGGCTTAGCAATAATAGGTGCATTAACTAAAGCGGTCTTTAAATTGTCAAATGCTTTTAGGCATTCCTCATTAAAGTCAAAAAGAGCATCTTTCATAAGCAAATTAGTAAGTGGTTTAGCTATTATAGAAAAATCCTTAATGAATCTCCTATAAAAACCAGCGTGGCCTAAAAATGATTGTACACCCTTGACAGTAGTCGGTGGGTAGATTTTCAATTGTTGATTGTCCTAAAACTAAAGTGACATTTCTCCCAATTAAGCACAAGGTTAGTTTCCTCACATCTAGCTAATACTTTGTCTAAATTTTGTAGACATGCATCAAATGAATCGCCATACACAGAAAAATCGTCCATGAACACTTCCATGATATCTTCAATAAAATCATTAAAGATAGTGGTCATACAACGTTGAAAAGTTGCGACAGCGTTACATAGGCCAAAGGGCATTCTTCTATAAGCGAAGGTACCGTAGGGACATGTGAAGGTAGTCTTGTCTTGGTCATCCGGGTATATGTAGATTTGGAAAAATCCCGAATACCCATCTAGGAAACAATAGAACGCATGTCCGGTTATCCTTTCAATCATTTGATCTATGAAAGGTATAGGAAAGTGATCCTTCCTAGTAGCCGTATTTAGGTTCCTATAGTATATACAAACTCTCCAACTGGTGGTGGTTCGTGTAGGTATTAATTCACCTTCTCATTTTTTACTACAATCATCCTTCCTGTCCTAGGAACACAATGGATCGGACTAACCCATTCACTATCCGAAATTGGATAGATATGTTGGCCCTATCAAGAACAGAATCACCTAGAGGGGGGGTGAATAGGTGTCAAAGTTGAAAACTGAAAAAATTCTAAGTTTTTTTTCAAGAAACTTATATTTCAGAGTCAAATTTCCTCAGAGTCAGAAGCTAGCTTAATGAAGTTGCTTCTGAGGGAAATTCTGCCTAAACACAGTTAAACTGTTTTCAGCAACAGAAGTTCTGATTTAAGAACTTCTAGACAGTCTTCTGAACAAAGACAATGATACTTTAGAGAAAATCTGTTTCAGCACTAAATATAAGCAAGTATACAGAAGCAAAAATAACAAGTATAAGAGGGAGAAGGAAGTTCAGGAGGTCCTGATTGAACAAATCGATTTATCCAAGATCACCACAGAAGTCCTGTGACTACGTCTTGTCCCCTGAGGTCGCAGCCTACAGAGATTTTATAAATCCACTATTCAGAACTTTTATGGCAAGTTCAGAAGCTCCTTTACATCAACAGAACTTAAGCTAATTTCTCACTTAGTTCTGACTAGCCTAAAAAGAGTTAAAGGATTTCCACCAGAACAAACAACACTCTGTTTTCTAGATTTCTCACCCAACTCTAATCTCAACTAGATTTCTCTCTTTAAATCTAACTGAAGATCACAAACGATCTCAGTTTACAAGATTCCTATTATGAACTTGTTTTTCTTCACTCTCTCACTTTACTAAGACTATGCTAAGAAAGATTGAGAATGGAAAGAGTTGCTCTGTTTTTCTTGTTAAAACAGTGCGTTGAGATTTTTGCTCGATGATCACACGTGTGTTGATGCTTTGGAGCTTGGCTACTATTTATAGTGAATGAAGATGACCGTTGGTGAGTTTGAATCTTCGAAGGAGATGACATCAGTTGTTGTAGCCGTTAATTTGTCAAGTCTTCAAACGGTCTTCAAACACTTTGATTCCGTTATCCTTGTTCTTTAACTCAAACCGGTAAGTGATTTGAAATCAAAGAGAGGTTGACTGGAATCTTTCTTCAATAGGATCAGCAAGGGGTAGACAAGGAAATTCTGGTTTCTTTTGAACAGACAAGCGCGCTCCATCAAAACAGCTTTTTGAACTTTTGGCGCCTTGCATTGAATGCAAGTGTCAGAGCATTAAATGCTCAAACAGAACCCGTGACAAAGCTTTCAGAAGCTGATTTCCAGTTGTCTATACTTCTGATCAAATTGGCAAACCTTCTGATTGCAAGGAACTACTGAGGAGAGCTTTAGCAGACTTCGGCTTCAGAGCGGAGCATCCAGCTTCTGAATTATTGAAACTCTAACTTCAGCAAACAGATCTTCTGAGTCCATTAGGCAATCAAAAAGTGATTCATTCAGCACCTGCTGAGTAGCTTACACATAGACTAAGTAAAGAAAAATATTAGTCAGCAATAAACTATATGTAAGGGAGTATTAGGTTTTCATCTTCTGAAACGTTTGGACATAATCAAAACACATAGGGTTCATCATTCTCCCCCATTTTGGTTATGGACAAACCGTGGTCAGAAGGTAACAGAAAACATGAGGTTTAGAAAATGACTTCCTGATACATATGTTTCATGACTTTTGAGTAAATTAACTCCCCCATTTTGGTGTAAATGGTGAACTTCAGCAATCTGTATAAACTTAGAAATGACTTAAGATCAAGTTGTTAGATTTAATGAAGTAAAATTTACTAAGTCATAAAGAAACATAAGCAAAAGATTAAGAAGTCAGAGACACAAGAAAGTATAAGAAAGATTCAGTGTATATAAGTTCATCAGAAGACAACATAAGAAGCAAAATAATCAGAAGAGCAGAGAAAGTCCTAAGACAAAAACTACCCAGCCCAGAACCTAGCTAAGAAGCTTAAGTCCTAAAAGATTACAAGTTCCTAGGTTTCTTCTGAGGAGGAGGAACATCACTAGAACCTTCAGCAGCACTTGATCTCTTCTGACCAGACTTCTCCCCCGTTTGACCAGAACCAAGAGCAACACCCAGAGCACCCTGAGATTTCAATTTTTTGCTGAACATTCAGTGCAGTCTGATATTGCTGAGGAGTTGGCCTCACAGTGTTGATCATATCCATTCTTCTTCTGAAGTCATCATCAATGGTCTTCATATGATCAAAGGTCTGACCAGACATAGGTCGCTGTCTCTGAACGTCTTCCACAAGGAGCTTGAGACATAGGTCGCTGTCTCTGAACGTCTTCCACAAGATGCTCATTCTGAATATAAGTCTGTCCTTGAACAAACCTATAGCAATTGTGAAGAGTCTTTTCTTGTTCACGTGCTTGAGTGTGCATAAACTTCAGAAGTTCAGTAAGCTCAGCAATCTGTGCGTTCTGAGCAGATACAGCAGACTCAATGTTGGAGAGTCGATTGTTGAGATCAGGAGTGATGTCATAAACAATCTTAGCAGCCCCGGAAGATGATGAACCTTGTGCAGAAGATTTCACTTCTCTCAGAATGTGATTGGCAGTACTTTGTAGGTCATCAATCTTACTTAGGAGCATCTTCTTATGAGCCTCATAATGCTCGTTTGCTTCCTTGACTTCTTCTGTCAATATCTCCAAATTCTCATTGACCTTCAGAGAAGAAGCAAGAGCAATATTGTCCAATGAAGGAAGAGTCAGAGCTAATTCTCTTAACTTGTACAGCTCTTCATAGGTAGCTAGATGAAGTGTAGAAAGATTGCGTATGTAGACAGAAGGGTCCTGCATTTGAAGCATAGTCATGAGCTGCAGGTTCTGAACTTTCAAGGAGTGTAATTCTTGCAGCACAATGCCCTGAGCATACATGTCAGCAGCAGAAGACCTTTGCCCCATACCAGCAAATCTATTCAGCAGTTCATCAGAGCCACTCTGACTCATTCTTCTCAACTCCTCAACACTAGGAGCACCACCAGCTTCGGATACACCAGAAGCTCTGCCCATGAAGCCAAAACTACCAAACCTGGTGTCCAGATCATCTCGATTCATGTGTTTGCGTAGCAAGTCATAGTTAGATGACAACCCAGCAAAACAAGAGGAAGTGGAGGAAGTAGTTAAGGGATCACACACAGGAGGTGTGGGTCCAGAGGTTGAGAGTGGAGGAATTGAAGTGGTTGAGGGGGGGATTGTATGTGAGTTTGAGATGGGAGGAAGTGTGGATGGTAGTGAGAAAGATGGAGCAGTAAATCCAATTGATGGACTTACAGAGGAAGTATGAATGGAGGAGGTAGTGGATGTGGCTATAGAGTCTGTGAAAATTGGAGCAGTGTTTAGGTTCACTTCTGAAAAGGATCCAGAAGGAGGAATAATTGAAGGAGGTACAACCTCAGAAATTGAAGTTGTAGGAGGAATGGAAGTATGAGATTCACTCACTTCTGTGACAGAAGGTAGTGAAGGAGATGAATGGGGAGTGAGAGTGGGAGAAGAGATAACCTGTTCAGAGGTGTTTGGATCAAACATAGAAATGGGCTCAGCAAAGATATGAGCCATTCTGATCAGCGTTTCAGAGGCATCCCTATCACCAGGGTTTCTTCCTTGATTCAGAAGAATGTTGTCAATGAAATTTTCATCATCAACATTCTCAACAAACTGTTTAGCATCCTGAAGAACCTCTTCATCTTCCGGTTCACTCTCTTCTGACAGCTCTTCAATCAGAGGAGCATCAACATTCTCTTCATCAGACATCTCCGACAAGTCTTCATCAGCAGCTTCCGGTTCCTGAGTAACAGGATCCTCTAATTCAGCGCTGGGGGCAACAACGAAGTCCTTTTTCCTCAGCGACCTTTGTTTTGCAACAACCTTCTTTCCAATTCTGGTGGAGAGAGAGATATTCTCAAGTATCCGAGAGGACAGAGAGATATTCTCAAGTTTCTCTCCTTCTTCTGAAGCCTCAACCTCCTTTGAGAACTCCTCATCCTGAAGTTCAGCAGCACATTCTATAAGTCTTGCATCGGCCTTAGCCTTTGCAGCAATTTCTCTTTCAGCAGCTAACTTGTCTTCTGCTTCCTTCTGCTTTCTTTTCTTATCAGCAAGAGCCACAACCCTTGCAACCTTCTCAGCTTCAGCAGCCTTCTCTTTTTCAGCAAGGCGTGCGTCCTCAGCATCCTGAGCTTCCTTCTCAGGAACATCCTTAGGTTTCTCAGCAACGACCTTGCCAGAGGGTTCAACACTGATTGTTGTTTGAACCATCGTGGGAAGAGGTTCCGAGACAACCACCTTCTCAACAGTCAGGACCAACTTACTTGATCCCTTCTTTCCCTTGCCCTTCTTGGCAGCATTCTTTCCTTTCTGTACAGCAGCCTCAATAATTTCCTTCTGAGCAATACTCACAGAGGAACCCTTTTCATTCTTCTTCGGAGTCACACCAAAGTTGAGGTTCCTGAAGGTATGCATCTTCAGAACCGTACTCCTACTTGTAACACCTTCTCCTGAAACCACCACAGAGGCTGCCTCAAACAACCTAGTCAGGAGTGAGCCATATGCTAATGCACTCACGGTAGTTACATTCTTCATCTGCCTTATCAGCATGGCAGGTAAATTGATCTTCTTCTGGTTGACCAGATGCCACATAAACACTCTTTCCCTGTTGGAAACACCATTAACCCCTCCAGCTTTCGGAAGGAAAACATTGGTTGTCAGATAGTGTGCCCACCTCTGGTGCTGAGTGAGCCAGGTGGCATAAGTTTCCTTGGCACTTAGATCTGGTCCGGCCCAGTTTACTTCTGTAAAACCATCTGCTGAACCATCATCACCAATGATGATTCCTTCATCATCAATACTAATCACTTGAGAAACAGAAGCCCTTCTGACCTCAATCTCAATTTCCCCGACTTCAGAGTGTAGAACATCCTCCTCATTTGAAAAGAAATGGAGGTTCTGATAGAATTCGGTGACTAACTTAGGGTAGATAAATTCATCGAGAGAAACGAATGAATTCCAGTTTTGAGCACTTAGCCATTTGGAGATAGGTTCAGTGGGTTTAACTTCATCATCTAGGAACCTAGAGGTGAATACCCTAGATTCGCTAACTTTCTTTTTGGATTCAGTGGTCAAGATGTGAGTGACAGTGATTTCTTGAGCCATTTTTGTAGATATAAGAAATTAGGTTAAGAATCTAGAGAGAAAAGAACACAGAAAATCTATGGGAATTCTAATTGCAATGAAAATGAGAGTAAAAACTTCTAAGTATGGAAAACCCCTATTTATACCCAAACAAGGAAACCGTTCCAATTCAAAAAGCAAATACACACCGTTTAAAAGGGAACAGATAACCGTTAACCTCAGAACAGCGCCGTAAAATGCAGTAGATAACGCATGCTTCAATGTCAAATCATGATTAGAATTAATTATCACTTAATTATCTTAAACGATTAATCAGTTAAGACACACAGAAATAATTAAGCTAAGTTATTGAAGTGGATAAGTCATACCAATGCCTTCTCGTAAGTTGCTGAAAGAGTTACCAGCCAGAGGCTTAGTAAACATGTCAGCAAGATTCTCTTCAGAGGGAACATGAGTAATGATAATATCCTTCTTCAGAACATGATCTCTCAGAAAGTGATGCCTAATATGAACATGCTTCATCCTGCTGTGCTGAATAGGATTCTTTGAAAGATCAATTGCACTCTTGTTATCACAGTAGATTGTAATTGTTCCAGGGATGACTCCATAGTCAGCAATTTGTTGCTTGATCCAGAGCATCTGAGAAACACAACTTCCAGCAGCAACATACTCGGCTTCAGCAGTTGAGAGAGCCACAGAGGTTTGCTTCTTACTATGCCAGGAGACTAGGCACTCCCCCAGAAAATGACAACCACTAGAAGTGCTGACCCTTTTCAATTTATCTCTACCATAGTCAGAGTCTGTGTATCCTATAGGAGTGAAATTAGAACTAGAGGGATACCACAAACCAGTTTCTGGTGTGCCTTTAAGATATCTGAGAATTCTTTTGACAGCAACATCATGAATTTCTCTTGGCTTTGATTGATATCTAGCACAAAAACACACAGCAAAATGTATATCTGGCCTGCTGGCTGTTAGGTATAAAAGAGAACCAATCATACCTCTGTAGGTTTTTATATCTACAGGTTTACCAGCTTTCTCTTCCTCATCAATGTCTTTGCTGACATCCATTGGAATATCAACAACATTAGAGTCCATCATGCCAAATTTTTTCAGCACTTCTCTGGTGTACTTGGCTTGATTGATAAACACACCATCATTACTTTGCTTGATCTGAAGTCCTAAGAAGAAGGTTAATTCTCCCATCATAGACATTTCAAACTCAGCCTTCATGTGGTCACTGAACTCTCTGCACAAAGATTCATTAGTAGCACCAAATATAATATCATCAACATATACCTGAGCTATAAGGATATCCTTGTTCTTCTTCAGGGTGAACAGAGTTGTATCAACACAGCCTCTGACAAATCCCTTAGACAGAAGGAACTTTGTCAGTCTCTCATACCAAGCTCTGGGAGCTTGTTTCAGTCCATACAAGGCTTTCTTCAGCTTGTAAACATGATCAGGAAACTTAGGATCTTCAAAACCAGGAGGTTGAGACACATAGACTTCCTCATCAATGTAACCATTCAAGAATGCACTTTTCACATCCATTTGAAAGAGCTTAAAACCTTTGTATGATGCAAAAGCACATAGGATTCTAATGGCTTCTAATCTTGCAACAGGAGCAAAAGTTTCACCATAATCTATGCCTTCTTGCTGACTGTAACCTTGAGCAACAAGTCTTGCCTTGTTCCTCACAACATTTCCAAATTCATCAAGCTTGTTCTTCAGAACCCATCTAGTTCCAACAACCTTTATGTTGTTAGGTCTGGGAACCAAAGTCCAAACTTCTGACCTTTTGAACTGATCAAGTTCTTCTTGCATTGCCATTAACCAGGAGTCATCATCAGCAGCTTCATAGAAGTCCTTGGGTTCCAGAAGTGACACAAAAGCCACATTACCCATGTATCTTCTGAGCTGAGCTCTGGTCATGACAGGATTATGAACAAAGTCAATTATGTTCTCTAAGGAATGATTCCTATGAGCTCTAACTTCTCTTGGTACATCCAATGAGTCTTCTGAAACCTGTTCATCATTTGTTGAATCATAAATAGGAGCATCTTCTGGAAGGAAGTGGACTTCTGGAGTGGGATTCACTTCTTGAGCTTGTTCAGCAACAGGAGGAACCACTTCAGCAGCTCTGGGAGAAACATCTTCTTCTTCTACATCAGGAGATGTAACTTCAGGAGCTTGAACTACATCTTCATCAGGAGCTCTACTATCTGCAGGGTTAGTCTCATCAAACTGTACATGAACAGATTCATCTAGAGTTTGAGTCCTCTTAGTAAAAACCCTATATGCTTTACTATGTGTTGAGTAACCAAGAAAAATGGCCTCATCTGCCTTTGAATCAAACTTTGAAAGATATTCTTTTGTATTCAAAACATAACACTTACAACCAAAGGTTCTGAAATAACCTATTTTAGGCTTTCGACCTTTCCAGAGTTCATAAGGGGTCTTGTTCAGAATGCTTCTGATTAGCACTCTATTCAGAACATAGCAAGCTGTGTTCACAGCTTCTCCCCAAAAGTACTTAGGAAGCCTTCTTTCATTGATCATAGTTCTGGCAATCTCAACCAGAGTTCTATTCTTCCTTTCAACTACCCCATTTTGTTGAGGAGTTCTGGGAGCAGAAAAGTTATGATCAATTCCCTTGGTTTCACAGAATTCTTCAAACCTAAAGTTTTTGAATTCTCCACCATTATCACTTCTGATATGAACAACCTTTTCATTCCTTTCATTCTCAAGTTTCTTTATCAGAACTGAGAAGCATCCAAGTGACTCATCTTTGCTAGACAGCAAGATGACCCAAGTGAATCTTGAATAGTCATCTACAATGACAAAGGCATACTTCTTTCCACCCATGCTCATTGGTTGAACAGGGCCAAAAAGATCCATATGAAGTAATTCCAAAGGTCTTTTAGTTAAAATGACTTTCTTAGTTTTAAAAGAGCTTCTGGATTGTTTACCAGATTGGCAAGCATTGCATAAATTGTTCTTTTTAAAACTAATTTCAGGCAGACCCTCAACCAATTGATTTCTAGCTACTTTGGCCAGAAGGTCCATGCTCACATGAGCAAGTCTTCTATGCCAGAGCCAGGAGGTATCCTCTTTGGACATCAAGCATATATTTTTGCAAAGATTCCCAAGATTCAGCATGAACACATTTTCAACTCTAGGAGCAGTTAGAATAACTTCCCTTGACTTACTGTCCAAGATTTTACATCCAGAGGAGCTGAAGACAACATCTCTACCTTTATCACACAGTTGTGCAACACTCAGGAGATTGAACTTCAGGCCTCTGACTAGGGAGACATCTTCGATCGGAGGATTAGTTCCTATAGATCCAGAACCAAGTATCCTTCCTTTCTGAGCATCTCCAAAACTGACTTTTCCACCTCTTTTAGGATCAAATGTGATGAATGCTTTTTCATCACCTGTCATATGCCTTGAGCACCCACTGTCAATGTACTACAGCTTTGACATTGATGGAGCACTCAGAGCCACCTGCAACACAGTCAATTAGTGACAGGTACCCAATCCTTATTGGGTCCTTCAGAGTTAGACTTCTCTTCAGCAGGTTTTAATGATATCTCAGATTGCAAGAGGTTTTTAATATGATACTTGCAATCTTTCAACCAATGACCATCACTCTTGCAAAGTTTGCAAAAGGGAGGGTTCTTGGATCTTTCCCTTTGCTTCTTGGGAGATTTCTTCTTCTTCTGAGAAGGACCAACATCTTCAGAGGCTATAACAGCACTCTCAGAGGTACCAATTTCAGGAGGAGAAGCTATCTCTTTCAGAAGACAGGGAGTGACAAGTTTCTTCTTCTTCTGGGGTTTATCACTTCCCAGAGGCAGCTTTTCCTTGCTTTTGGCTTTAGAGCCATCAGCAGAAGTGCTGAACTGTTTACACAGTTTTTCTTCTAACACTTTCATGTCAGAATAAACTTGAGTAAACCTAAGAAACTTGTCAGCCTCACTCTTGTCCAATTTCCTTTTCAGGTACTTGAACATACTATAGAGTTCTTCAAGAGAATCAAAGATATTTTGTTCAGAAGAAATGTTTACCTCGGAATCATATGTAGCTTCAGGAGGTGCGGAAGTTTCTCCTGTGACATCTTCAGAAGTTGGCTCATCAATAGCCATAAAACAAATCTGAGCTTGCTCTTCCTTTTCTTCAGGATCACTGCTGGTCTCAGAGTCTGACCATGCAGCCAGCATAGCTTTCTTGAACTTTTTCTTATCTTTCTTCAGCTCCGGACAGTTAGGCTTAATGTGTCCCGGTTGCTGACATCCATAGCACACAATAGGCTTATTTGGATCTCTCTTGAACTTTTCACCAGAGTCAGGAGTTTTCTTGTCAAAGCTCCTGAAAGGCTTCTTGTAGTTTCCACCTCTGCCTTTCCTAAAGGCCTTCTTGAACTTCCTGGTCAGCATAGCCAGTTCCTCATCTTCAGATGATTCTTCAGAAGATTCTGCTTTCAGGACTACTCTTTTTCCTTCTGACCTTTCTCTTAGGTCATGATTCTTTAATGACATCTCATGGGTAATTAGAGACCCAATGAGCTCATCATACAAGTAATAGCTCAAATCCTGAACTTCTTCAATAGTAGTCTTCTTGGCTTGCCAAGACCTTGGTAAGCTTCTGACAATCTTCTTCACTCGATCAGATTCTTCAATGTCCTTTCCTAAACTCTTCAAGTCATTGACTATCTTAGTGAATCTAGAGTTCATATCTGAAATAGATTCTTTATCAAGCATTTCAAATAACTCATATTCTCTCATGAGTTGATTGACTTTAGATTGCTTCACTTTTCCTGTTCCTTCATATGTGACTTCCAGCTTGTTCCAAATGTCCTGTGCAGTTTCACAAGAAGAAACTTTGTTATATTCAGTAGCTGTAAGTGCACAATGCAACATATTTATTGCTGAAGCATTAGTTTGGAGTTTTTTTAGAATGTCATCTGTGTATTCTCTCTGAGGAATAACAACATTCCTTAAACCTTGTTCCATTCTGGTGGGAATGAAATCACCATTAGTGATGACATACCAAGCACTCATGTTCTGAGCTTGGATGAAGTACATCATCCTTTTCTTCCAGTATGAGTAGTTGTTGCCATTAAATAATGGAGGTCTAGTAGTGGAAGAACCTTCTGGAACTATGAAGTGAGAAGAATTCTCAGGCTGGTGTCTACTAGCCATCTCTATTGATTCTGATAGGATCTTACACGTAGATTGTTAGATCTTTAGTAAATATGCGAAGTGACCTTCGCTATGATACCACTTGTTGGCCCTATCAAGAACAGAATCACCTAGAGGGGGGGTGAATAGGTGTCAAACTTGAAAACTGAAAAAATTCTAAGTTTTTTTTCAAGAAACTTATATTTCAGAGTCAAATTTCCTCAGAGTCAGAAGCTAGCTTAATGAAGTTGCTTCTGAGGGAAATTCTGCCTAAACACAGTTAAACTGTTTTCAGCAACAGAAGTTCTGATTTAAGAACTTCTGGACAGTCTTCTGAACAAAGACAATGATACTTTAGAGAAAATCTGTTTCAGCACTAAATATAAGCAAGTATACAGAAGCAAAACTAACAAGTATAAGAGGGAGAAGGAAGTTCAGGAGGTCCTGATTGAACAAATCGATTTATCCAAGTTCACCACAGAAGTCCTGTGACTACGTCTTGTCCCCTGAGGTCGCAGCCTACAGAGATTTTATAAATCCACTATTCAGAACTTTTATGGCAAGTTCAGAAGCTCCTTTACATCAACATAACTTAAGCTAATTTCTCACTTAGTTCTGACTAGCCTAAAAAGAGTTAAAGGATTTCCACCAGAACAAACAACACTTTGTTTTCTGGATTTCTCACCCAACTCTAATCTCAACTAGATTTCTCTCTTTAAATCTAACTGAAGATCACAAACGATCTCTGTTTACAAGATTCCTATTATGAACTTGTTTTTCTTCACTCTCTCACTTTACTAAGACTATGCTAAGAAAGATTGAGAATGGAAAGAGTTGCTCTGTTTTTCTTGTTAAAACAGTGCGTTGAGATTTTTGCTCGATGATCACACGTGTGTTGATGCTTTGGAGCTTGGCTACTATTTATAGTGAATGAAGATGACCGTTGGTGAGTTTGAATCTTCGAAGGAGATGACATCAGTTGTTGTAGCCGTTAATTTGTCAAGTCTTCAAACGGTCTTCAAACACTTTGATTCCGTTATCCTTGTTCTTTAACTCAAACCGGTAAGTGATTTGAAATCAAAGAGAGGTTGACTGGAATCATTCTTCAATAGGATCAATAAGGGGTAGACAAGGAAATTCTGGTTTCTTTTGAACAGACAGGCGCGCTCCATCAAAACAGCTTTTTGAACTTTTGGCGCCTTGCATTGGATGCAAGTGTCAGAGCATTAAATGCTCAAACAGAACCCGTGACAAAGCTTTCAGAAGCTGATTTCCAGTTGTCTATACTTCTGATCAAATTGGCAAACCTTCTGATTGCAAGGAACTACTGAGGAGAGCTTTAGCAGACTTCGGCTTCAGAGCGGAGCATCCAGCTTCTGAATTATTGAAACTCTAACTTCAGCAAACAGATCTTCTGAGTCCATTAGGCAATCAAAAAGTGATTCATTCAGCACCTGCTGAGTAGCTTACACATAGACTAAGTAAAGAAAAATATTAGTCAGCAATAAACTATATGTAAGGGAGTATTAGGTTTTCATCTTCTGAAACGTTTGGACATAATCAAAACACATAGGGTTCATCAAGATAATCCCATTATCCAAAAGTTTCGTGATTTCATTTTTGACAACTTCTTTCATGTTGGGATTTAAACGTCTTTGTCGGTCCGCCTTAGGAGGTCTTCCTTCTTCTAAATGTATCCTATGCATAATAATGCTAGGATTTATTCCCTTTAGGTCAGAAATTTGCCAACCTATACTTCCTATCCTAAGTCTAAGAACTTCAAGTAATTTCATTTCTTGATCAATAGTCAACTTGTTAGAAATTATTATAGGTAGATTATCGCCTTCCCCTAAGAAAGCGTATCTCAAGTGGCTTGGCAATTCTTTCAATTCTAACTGTGGTGGTCGTTCAACCGACGATGGAATTGGTCCATCATCTTGTATCAATGGCTCGGGAATTTTTTCCTCAATTACTTCTTCATCTTCAGGTTTAATGTGGTCAACATTATCACTATCCTCATCTATGATAGAATCAACACATTCATCAACCAAATCAACTTTCATGCAAACATGTTCATCCATAGGGTATTTCATTGCTTTATGCATGTTGAACTCGATCTTGTTATCCCCTATTCGTAAGATTATCTTTCCTTCCGACACATCAACTAATGCACCACCCGTATTCATGAATGGTCTACCAAATATTAAAGGGCAATTCAAGTCATAAGCAAAGTCAAGTATCACAAAATCTGTGGGAAAAATAAACTTGTCAACCTTAACTAACACATCCTCGACAATACCATAAGGTTTTTTAATAGTTTGGTCCGCTAATTGTAACACCATGCTAGTTCGTTTAACATCTTCTTCCAAACCTAGCATCTTAAAAATAGATAATGGCATCAAGTTTATACTAGCTCCTAAATCACACAAACAATTCGAAAATTTCATGTCACCTAAAGTACATGGTATTGTGAAACATCCCGAATCTTTTAACTTAGTAGGCATAGTACTTGTCACGATACTACTACAATCTTCAGTCAAAGCAATAGTAGAAGCATCTTCCCAACTTATTTTCTTAGATATCAAATCTTTCAAAAACTTGTTATAATTTGGAATTTGCGTAATTGCATCCATAAATGACAAATTAATATGCAAATTTTTCAGCTTATCAATAAAAGTTAGGAGTTGCTTATCGTAGTTCTTATTGCGGATCCTTGGTGGATATGGTGGCTTTGGTTGAAACACATTAGCACTAGGCTCCTTGGGAACACTTTTTGGAACTCCATTCACATCTTCAGAGCTTTGTGGCAAATCAGTTTCCTGCAAAACGTTAGTAACATTTCCGGATAACTCCGGACCCAAATATTGCTTTCCCTACCGAAGAGTGATACCCTTCACTTGTTCTTTAGGATTTTCCTTCGTATTACTAGGAAGACTACCCTCTCTTCGGGATGGAATTGACTTGGCAATTTGTCCTATTTGAACTTCCAAGTTGTGAATGGAAGATGAATGATTTTTAAACAATTGATCAAACTTGTTTTCAACACGTTTAAAATTTTCATCTTGATTATTGATCTTGCCGCCAATAGTATCGATAAATTTATCGATCTTGGTGGAAAGTGTCCAAATACAATCTCTAGGTTGATTTTGATAGTTACTAGACTTATCCTGGTTTTGATAGTTGTGAGCGAAAGTGGTTGCTCATAGCGGCTTCAGCCTTCTTTGACTAGAGTCGCCACCCAGCCGACCGGGAAAATGTACGAACCGGTGTTTGTACCGATTGTTTTGAAAACCAAAGATTCTATTTACGTTCGTGGATACAACTTATTAATTCCGACATTCCAAAACCCAGAGGATCTTTAATGCAACCTAATAGTTTGTTATTTTGATATTTATAGTTATCACACAAGAATAAGTAAATGCGCAAATATTTGTACGGTAAACCGCCGAGTGACACGGTACAAAACCCTCAGAAGCTTACCCTCGTCGCGTGTCAGTGATTGCTCGCGGACTGATGCTCGTTGAAGAACAGAGACCTTTTCTGGGAGGAACCTCAAGGGACCGGAATTGCGTGTGCGTCCTCCGGAGTGGTAGTTAGGAACATGGCTTAATCGACTCTAGCGAGACTGCGAGTGATGCCTAGGTTGGAAAATTTTGATAAAAGGGGAATATATTTTTGGTGGTCGTGAGGACCTTTTCTAGGAATATTTCGGGAAAATACTCTCAAGCTTGGACTTTTAGCGATTCTTTTCTGTATTAGAGGCAACTTTATCAGAGGCAACTTATATCGGATCAAGAATCGATTTAGAACGAGCTGGAGAGGTGGGAGAATGAGTGTTTGTTGGTGAGCAATGATGAAAATCCGGGGGGTATTTATAGGTTAGCTTGTGACCGTATGGTCCCAATTTGGTGACCGTACGGTCACATGCTTCGGCCGTCTCAGATCTAAATTTGGATCTGAGCCGGGCTTCACACAAGACCCGGCCAATGTTGTTTGGATTTTAGTACACGTGTCACGCTCTGATTGGACCGCCAAGCCACGTGGCAGATAAGGATTGGATTTTGTCTGCCACGTGGCAGTGACCGTACGGTCTCAACGAACAGTGTTGTGACCGTACGGTTCCTAAGGAATAGTGTTTGTGACCGTTTACATTTTTGTGATCGAGGATTTTCTCATAAGCATGAAAGTGCCACACTTATGGTCCCGAGAAGCGGGCGGAAGAGGTTATAGTCCTGAAAAGATGATCCGTTCTCGGACGAGCATCGGTATTTGAGCAGCTGGCGCGACGAGGAGCTCATAGTTTGCTTTCATCATCAGGTTCGAAAATCAGTGCTCACAGTTTGCCCCTCGGTTCTTTGGGAGTGTCTAAGGTGATTACATTGTTTTGTAAGACCTGTCGGACAGTCTCAATGAAGCGAAACAAGACTTACTGCGTGTGTGTTAGTGTTTTGAAAGTGAGTTTAGAAAACTTACCTGCAGTTCTGGCCTACAACATCCGTTCTTCTATAATCTTACTGTAAGGCCGACTAACTGTTTCTGTTGTGTACCTCGACGAGGATTTTCCGTAACCTTTAATAGCGCCTCGAGCATGACTTGAGGACTTTTAGTAACTTCCATAGCTCTTAGTAACCTTCCATAACGCCTCGGGCGTGACTCGAGGATTTAGTAACCTCCTGTAGCTCTTCTTCATAGTACCTCGAGCACGACCCGAGGATTTAGTAACCTCTTGTAGTTCTGGATAATCTCGATTAACGCCTCGGGCGTGACCCGAGGATTTAGCAACCTTTTGTAGCTCTTCTTCGTAGTACCTCGGGCACGACCTGAAGATTTAGTAACCTCTTGTAGCTCTGAATAACCTTTTCATAGTACCTCGACGAGGATTTTCCGTAACTCTTGATGGTGCCTCAAATTTTTGGTTCGAGGACTTTCGGTAACTTCCGTAGCTCTTGGTAACCTTTTCATAACGCCTTGGGCGTGACCCGAGGATTTAGTATCCTTTCGTAGCTCTTGATAACTCTTCATAATACCTCGGGCACGACCCGGGGATTTAGTAACCTCTGGTAGCTCTGAATCCTTTCATAGTACCTCGGGCATGACCCGAGGATTTAGTAACCTTTCGTAGCTCTGAATAACCTTCCATAGTACCTCGGGTCATGCCTGAGGATTTAGTAACCTCTCGTAGCTCTTAATAATCTTTCACAGTACCTCAGACATGACCCGAGGATTCAGTAACCTCTCGTAGCTCTTGATGTCCTTTCCTAGTACCTGTTGTAGTTTGTGTCCTAAAGACAATTGTCGTTTAGGATATTTTATTTAGAATAAAGAATGTATAAACTATTGATTTTATGAAAGGCTTTTATCTTTTATCTTATATATATTACGTTGTAATTATTAGTTAAAAGAAATCCATAGTTTATATTGATAATCTTAAAGTGTTCATACAAGATGAAGTGAGACATACTTTAATGATTAAATAAACTTAAAATATCCCAAGTCGAGTATTGTATTATTGGATTAATATATATACTGTTGAGACTTGCATATAATATATCCCTTATTCATGAATAAGAAGTTGATCTCACGAACTTAGATTATACGAGATATCTGGATAATTATATGGATATGTATAATGATGTTATATATATTGGAGACCTCGCTTTGAGTTACTAGTATGGAATAAATACATAAATGTCAACTAGCTTTAACTCATATGTGGTAATAGATATAAAGTAGTCCTAGAACTCAAATACTCATTCATGTGACTTTGAATTATGGAGTGTGTTACTTTGATTCTACTATCTGTACGATCCAGTATTCGGGTGTCTTTCGGGTAGACATTGGGTAACACATAAAGTAATTGCAAAGCAGTTAATGTTAGATTGAGGATATCATCACTTCTGTATTAGAAGATTTATCTTGGGCCTCTTGTGAATAAATAGTTCTAAATCCTTGCGCGAGGTAATATGATAAATTGGAAATGGTTTTCAATTTATGGAGAATATTTATTTGAGCACAAGTAAATTAATAATGAATTATATGATTGACTTTTCCGTGATCATGATTCATTAAAGATAATATTGATGAGGGACCGAATTATATTGCAACTATCACTGACAGGTAAAAGAAGTCAACTGTTAATCTTGACTCCTTATGACTCCGGGTTAGAAGAGTATCTCCATATTTGAGTCGACGCTCTTTTATGTTATATTAATTAATAGAGATTAGATTAATATACGACCGGTTGTGGTAAGGACCTAGTGGGTCACACACTAAGAGTATTGAAGGATAAAATGGTAAATTGGTAAATATACCAAATATGTGTATTTGGTAATGTTGGTCGAAATATGTATATATAGTGTTGATATATATAGTTTAATTGAATTAAATTATAATGTGTTATAATGTTAATTAATTAAATCCTACTAGTATAATAATTGAGATTATTATTTAGTTAAATTGAGTAATTTAATAAATATGGATTTATATAAATTACTAGTTTAATTAAATAGGAATACTAGTATGAATAGAATTATTTTTATTAATTAAATAAGAGTTGGCCTAGTCCTTTTGGGAATAGGATTCTTATTTAGGAGAGACAATTCTAAACACTATAAATACAACCCCCTATGAGGTATTTGATACACACATCTAATTCTCTCTACAGAAGCCGAAATTCCTAGACCAAAATTGGGGTTTTGATTTACCGTTTTATTCGTTCTTGCTCGTGTGGACTTAACGCTAGAGGTGTTCTACTTTGGGCACTCGCGAGATTAAAATAAAGAAGACTTGTGGGCGCGACAACAACGTTAGATAGTAATCTCCTAGAGGTATTTTATCTAACTAATCTTCTTAATTGTTATTCAATAAGCTAACGGATCTTGGTTTAAGAAATTGAAAAATTTTAATTCCGCTACGAACGTCGTAAATTTTCAATTTCCAACATGGTATCAGAGCTATCGTTACTTGATTATTGAATAACTACTATATCATGATATAGAACGTCTTATCGCGGTTGTTTTGGTTATTTGAATGTCGAAATTAGGTTTAATTTGATTAAGCTAAATAAATATGATTTATATGATTTTGATGTTAAAATAAAGTTTTGGTATTAAGTTTAATTTCTGGAAATCAAATAGGATTTGATTTATAATTTTATAATAAAAGAAAATAAAAAAAAAAAAAAAAAAATAAAATTTGGATTTGGCGGGACAGAACCACCATTGGTGGTTCTGTGGCTGCTGCCTCGCAGGCAGCAGGTAACCTGCTGCCTTGCGGCAGCAGCACCTTGCTGCCTTGCGGAGGCAGACAGCCATCGCAAACGGGCCGTCGAAGACGGCCCCACCCGAATGGTTCGGGATTTTTCGACCCTGTTTTTATTTTAAAATTCCAGAAAATTAATGTGTTTTAGATTTAATTAAAATACTAAATTGTTTGGTATTTAACGATATTGGATATCCTTTGAAAATTAAATCGTTTAACGCTTTAAATTAATACCGAATGTTTAAATTCAAGATTTGATTAAGAGTTAAATGGTTTAATGATTATATATATTTGATATATGTAATTAGTCTTAATGTCAAAATATGAATTTTCAATTGATTATATTTGATATAATTTGCAATTGACAATTGACCAAGATTAAATTTAATTGGTGAATAATTGTGTTGTCTTGGTATGTTTGGTAATTGTGGAATAGATGGACACTTGATAGTCAATTAGGTTGCTTCCATAATTATCAATGTTTGCTTCGAGTCTAGCATATTAGGATTATGTAGATTAGAACAAACTTAATAAATCGATTGATGAGACTTAAGAACCCTTGATGATTAAAAAATTAAGTTATATCAGTTGCCTCCTATTATTAGTAATTCAAGCAGGTTTCTATAAATGTTTTAGGGCATTGGCCAAAGTCAAACCTGAAACTTTTCTTAAAACACTTGGATTACTTGAAATAAGATTTCATGAATAATAGGTTATAAACTTAAATTGGAATTAGTATGATCGGATGCGAAAAACTTGTCATGTAATATCTGATAGGCAAAAGGTTAGGATTAATACAATTAATTGTATTAGTTATTAATGTGGTTAATAACCTAATCTCCTAGGAATTATATTTGATATAATTGATTGTAAGAATCTACCCGATTCGAAATAAGAGTCATGATTGGCCAAAGTCAGGGTGAATCTTATTAGATAGGGATCCTAGCCCACTATTGAAATATAATTAACTTATAAGGGTTGTTAATTTTAGTGGGAGTATTTATTATATTTTAAGTCTTATATAATAAATTAAATCAATAGTTAACACTAGTACTCTTTATATCTCAGGTTATAGAATATAATACATCTGATTAATTATGTCGAAATTTGATCTCCGCTCGATTCTCACTGATAACAAACTCGTTGGTTCAAACTTCACTGACTGGTTTCGAAGTCTCAAAATTGTTTTGAGAGCTGAGAAGATTGAGTATGTCCTTGATAGTGATATACCCAATGAACCAGACTATCTTGCTCACAAAAGAGATAGTGATATGGCATCATGTGTTATGCTGGCCTCTATGTCCCCTGAGTTGCAAAAGCAACATGACAATATGGATGCTAGATCCATAATTGTTCGTCTGAAGGAGCTGTTTGAGAAACAGAAAAGGAGTGAAAGATATGAGATATCTGAGAAACTCTTTCGCTCTAAGATGACAGTAGGGACCTCTGTGACAGAACACGTTGTCAAGATGATGGGATGCATCAAGAAACTTGCTGATCTAGGATTCAACATGGATGTAGAATTAAGTGTAGACTTAGTTCTACAATCACTTCCTAAGAGTTATTCACCATTTGTGATTAATTTCAAGATGAATAATCTGGAAGTCAACTTGGCTGAACTTCTGAATATGCTCAAGACCTTTGAGCCAAATGTTGGCATCAAACAAGAGGTCTCGGCTATGGTAGTCGACCGAGCAAATAAGAGGAAGTGGAAGGGACCTAAGAAAGGTTCTTATAAGAAAGCCAAGGGAAGTGATGAATCCCACCTTGACAAAGGTAAACAAGTGAAGGTTCATAAACCTAAGGGAGAATGTCACCACTGTGGAAAGGAGGGGCATTGGAGGAGGAATTGCAAGGTTTACCTTGAGTCACTCAAGAAGAAGAAGCTTGGTGAAGCTTCAACTTCAGGTATTTTTCATATTGAAATACATTCAGTTCAAAATTCCAACAACTGGGTATTAGATACTGGTTGTGGTTCTCACATTTGTAACAATGTGCAGGGACTAAAGGGGATTAGGAACTTGAAGAAGGGAGAAGTTGGACTGCGTGTGGGTAACGGATCTAGAGTTGCCGCAGTAGCAGTTGGAGACTACTTCCTTACATTATCTTCTGGATTAGTTTTAGAATTAACAAATTGTTTGTTTGTTCCTGCTATGTCCTCAAACATAATTTCGATTGGTTGTTTGGATAATGTTGGTTTTGATATTTCAATTAAGAATAAAAGTTGCAACGTTAGTTTAAATGGAATTCATTATTTTTCTGGTTCTGTTATGAATGGAATTTATATCTTGAATAATGAAATTACTTCTTTAAACGTAACAACAAAGAAACCAAGGTTAGATAATGAAATTGATAAGACCTACTTGTGGCATTGTCGTTTGGGTCATATAAATGAGCAACGTTTATCTAAGTTACATTCAGATGGACTCTTAGATACTTTTGATTTTGAATCATTAGAAGCGTGTGAGTCTTGTTTAAAAGGTAAAATGGCAAAGACACCCTTTAACAGTAAAGGAGAAAGATCTACAGAAATCTTAGGACTTGTACATACAGATGTATGTGGTCCCATGTCTACACCCGCAAGAGGAGGATTCAACTACTTCATTAGTTTTATAGATGATCTATCTAGATATGGATATATTTATTTAATGAAGCATAAATCCGAATCGTTTGAAAGGTTCAAAGAATATCGGATGGAAGTTGAGAAACAAACTGGTAAACAAATAAAGATCCTACGATCTGATCGTGGAGGAGAATATTTGTCTGGTGAGTTTTTGAATTATCTAAAGGAGAATGGAATAGTCTCACAATGGACACCTCCATATACGCCACAACACAATGGTGTATCTGAAAGGAGGAATCGCACCCTATTAGATATGGTGCGGTCCATGATGGGTTTCGCAACACTACCTAAATCATTTTGGGGTTATGCCCTAGAAACCGCCCTCTTTATCCTAAATAGAGTCCCAACCAAATCTGCTACTTCTACTCCTTATGAATTGTTCATAGGAGGTAAACCTAAATTATCATTTATGAAAGTTTGGGGTTGTTCAGCATACGTGAAACGTATCGTATCAGATAAGCTAGATCCCAAATCTGATAAGTGTTTCTTTATTGGATACCCTAAGGAAACTAAGGGATATTACTTTTATCATCCAGATGATCAAAAGGTAATTGTATCTAGGCATGCTGGTTTTCTAGAAAAGGAATTTCTTGAGAAGAAAGACACCAATTCTGTGATTGAACTTGAGGAAGTTCGAACCAGTAGTGAAGAAGAAACTGAACAAGTGGCAGAAACAGTGGGAGCTCAACCTGAATATCAATCTCAGGAACAAGTGACATTAGAACCCCGTAGGTCTATAAGGGTGCGCCAAGGTCCCGAGAGATATGGATATCTCGTGGACGAAGGCGAGGAAACACTCGTTGTAGATAATGATGAACCTAGGAACTACAAGGAAGCAATCAATAGTCCCGATTCCGCTAAATGGAAACAAGCCATGCAATCCGAAATGGACTCCATGTATGAAAACAAAGTTTGGACTTTGGTTGACTCATCCGAAGATATGAGATATGTCGGATGTAGATGGATCTTCAAGAAGAAGAGAGACATGGATGGTAAAGTAGTTACCTACAAGGCACGTTTGGTAGCAAAAGGATATACTCAGAAACAAGGAATTGATTATGAGGAAACCTTTTCACCTGTAGCCATGATAAAGTCTATAAGGATAATGCTTGCAATTGCCGCTCATTATGATTATGAGATTTGGCAGATGGATGTTAAAACTGCTTTTCTAAATGGACATTTAGAAGAGGATGTGTATATGATGCAACCTGAAGGTTTTACATCGAAGGATACAAAGCAAGTTTGTAAACTTCAGAGATCCATATATGGACTCAAGCAAGCATCTAGAAGTTGGAATAAACGCTTTGATGAAGCTGTTAAGGGATATGGGTTTGAACAAAACTATGATGAACCTTGTGTTTACAAGAAGAATAGTGGGAGCACGGTAGTATTTCTCATATTGTATGTCGATGACATATTACTCATGGGGAATGACGTACCTGCCCTACAACAAGTGAAGGTTTGGTTATCAAGTGTATTCTCAATGAAAGATTTGGGAGAAGCGTCCTATATTTTGGGGATTAGGATCTATAGGGATAGACCTAATAGAATGATAGGATTATCTCAGTCTACATATCTAGATAAAGTACTTAGGCGTTTTAGCATGGAAAATTCGAAAAGGGGTAACTTGCCAATGGTTGTCTGTAAAAGGGAACATCAATTGAGCAAGAAGATGTGCCATGTAACCGAAGAAGATAGAATGAAGATGGCCGGTAAGCCATATGCCAATGCGATTGGTTCTATCATGTATGCTATGCTTTGTACTAGACCCGACGTAGCTTTTGCTTTGAGCATGACTAGTCGATTTCAAGCTAATCCAGGTGAACGTCACTGGACTGCTGTCAAGAACATCTTGAAGTACTTAAGAAGAACTAAAGAGATGTTTCTAGTATATGGAGGTGGAGAATTGAGAGTGGAGGGATACACAGATGCCAGCTATGAGACTGATGTCGATGACTTCAAGTCTCAATCTGGATTCGTGTTTATTGTGAATGGTGGAGCAGTTAGTTGGAAGAGTTCCAAGCAAACTGTAACAGCCACATCCACAACTGAATCAGAGTATATAGCAGCTTGGGAAGCGGCTAGAGAAGCTGTATGGATTAAGAAGTTCGTTGGAGAACTTGGTGTGGTTCCTGACATTGTGAACCCGATTACTCTTTACTGTGACAGTAATGGTGCAATCGCACAAGCTAAGGATCCACAGTCTCATCAATCATCCAAACATTATGAAAAGCGTTTTCATATGTTAAGGGAATATGTGGCTAAGGGAGATATAAAAATGGAGAGAGTACCTACTGAGGACAACATTTCAGATCCGTTGACCAAGGCGTTGGTGCAAGCGGTCCATGATCGGCACATGAATAATTATGGAATAATGTTTAAGAACAATTGGTCTTAAGTCCAAGTGGGAGTGTTGTAGTTTGTGTCCTAAAGACAATTGTCGTTTAGGATATTTTATTTAGAATAAAGAATGTATAAACTATTGATTTTATGAAAGGCTTTTATCTTTTATCTTATATATATTACGTTGTAAGTATTAGTTAAAAGAAATCCATAGTTTATATTGATAATCTTAAAGTGTTCATACAAGATGAAGTGAGACATACTTTAATGATTAAATAAACTTAAAATATCCCAAGTCGAGTATTGTATTATTGGATTAATATATATACTGTTGAGACTTGCATATAATATATCCCTTATTCATGAATAAGAAGTTGATCTCACGAACTTAGATTATACGAGATATCTGGATAATTATATGGATATGTATAATGATGTTATATATATTGGAGACCTCGCTTTGAGTTACTAGTATGGAATAAATACATAAATGTCAACTAGCTTTAACTCATATGTGGTAATAGATATAAAGTAGTCCTAGAACTCAAATACTCATTCATGTGACTTTGAATTATGGAGTGTGTTACTTTGATTCTACTATCTGTACGATCCAGTATTCGGGTGTCTTTCGGGTAGACATTGGGTAACACATAAAGTAATTGCAAAGCAGTTAATGTTAGATTGAGGATATCATCACTTCTGTATTAGAAGATTTATCTTGGGCCTCTTGTGAATAAATAGTTCTAAATCCTTGCGCGAGGTAATATGATAAATTGGAAATGGTTTTCAATTTATGGAGAATATTTATTTGAGCACAAGTAAATTAATAATGAATTATATGATTGACTTTTCCGTGATCATGATTCATTAAAGATAATATTGATGAGGGACCGAATTATATTGCAACTATCACTGACAGGTAAAAGAAGTCAACTGTTAATCTTGACTCCTTATGACTCCGGGTTAGAAGAGTATCTCCATATTTGAGTCGACGCTCTTCTATGTTATATTAATTAATAGAGATTAGATTAATATACGACCGGTTGTGGTAAGGACCTAGTGGGTCACACACTAAGAGTATTGAAGGATAAAATGGTAAATTGGTAAATATACCAAATATGTGTATTTGGTAATGTTGGTCGAAATATGTATATATAGTGTTGATATATATAGTTTAATTGAATTAAATTATAATGTGTTATAATGTTAATTAATTAAATCCTACTAGTATAATAATTGAGATTATTATTTAGTTAAATTGAGTAATTTAATAAATATGGATTTATATAAATTACTAGTTTAATTAAATAGGAATACTAGTATGAATAGAATTATTTTTATTAATTAAATAAGAGTTGGCCTAGTCCTTTTGGGAATAGGATTCTTATTTAGGAGAGGCAATTCTAAACACTATAAATACAACCCCCTATGAGGTATTTGATACACACATCTAATTCTCTCTAGAGAAGCCGAAATTCGTAGACCAAAATTGGGGTTTTGATTTACCGTTTTATTCGTTCTTGCTCGTGTGGACTTAACGCTAGAGGTGTTCTACTTTGGGCACTCGCGAGATTAAAATAAAGAAGACTTGTGGGCGCGACAACAACGTTAGATAGTAATCTCCTAGAGGTATTTTATCTAACTAATCTTCTTAATTGTTATTCAATAAGCTAACGGATCTTGGTTTAAGAAATTGAAAAATTTTAATTCCGCTACGAACGTCGTAAATTTTCAATTTCCAACAGTACCTCGGGCATGACCCGAGGATTTAGTAACCTCCCTAATACCTCGAGCATGACCCGAAGATTCGGTGGTCTCTTCCGTTCAGTTCTCCATCCCACTTTCTTCAGATAATGTTGATCACTTTGTCCTACTAGTCTTATCTGAACGCAGGTGGCTTCGTCCCGAGGTTTGACTAACTGTGTCCCAATATCCCTTTTTGTTCTTAACACTCAGTTGGTTTAGGGTTTCTGACTGTATTCTTTCTTGATCAGGTCATGCCCCACTCTGGTGTTTCCCCAGTGAAGCTCTTAATTCCAGACGCTCTCTGTGAGTTCGAGGATGTCCCAGCGTACCGGTGGTCCGATGTTGCCCCAGCGTACTACTTCGGCGGCCATCGGGTGTGTTCCTATGCCCTTTCTAGTCCTTCGGGCCCTTAATCTTCTGATAATCTGGAAACCGGGTGGTGCCCCAGCCTACCGTAAGTCGGGCGATGCCCCGGTATACTGCTGGCCCAGTGATGCCCCATCATGATGCTGGTCGGGTAATGCTTTTAGAATAGCATGATAACTTTTCTTAGAAGCATCGTGGGTTTCCTTTGGCGTGGGCGCCCTGAGAGTCAAATATCTTCTTTTGTGGCCGTCGGGTAGGTTCCTACGATTTCATTGATTTTTATTGCTCATATGAGGATCCTGCACAAACAAAGACATACATCCTTTCTCAGGGTGAGATGGCCAATGGGAAATAAACATTTTTATGACTACTGGACATGTTGCATGATTATAAGCGATCAAGGGAGATGCCCTATTTTATGGATGCATGCAGGTTTATGCCTATGAACGTAGGTTGGATAACACACAATGCATGCGGCTAGATGTACAGACATATGATCAGGGATGCTTTCACTACATGAACTCATGTGATATGGAATCTAGCTAGACCACCTAAAACATATGGTGTGCATGTGTGTGACTTTGTAGTAAGTGAAGGGATGCCCTATTAGGTGGACTTATGACAACCTACACGGATCTAAAACCCAAAATGTGTGTGGCTCAATGTGTGTGTGCACAAGGGGATGTCTAACTTATGTGATATGTCCCTTACGGATTTCGGCTAGATGACCTAAGTGTCTAATGTGTTCGTGTAACTAAACCTGTGGACATGTGATTGTATGCAAAATGATGAACCCTAAGTGTTTTGATTATGTCCAAACGTCTCAGAAGATGATAATCTAATACTATCTTACATATAGTTTATTGTTGACTAATATTTTCGCTTTAGTCTATGTGTAAGTTTCTCAGCAGTTGCTGAATGAATCATTTTCGGATTGCCTAAAGGACTCAGAAGATCTGTTTGCTAAAGTCAGAGTTTCAACAATTCAGAAGCTGGATTCCTCCGGTCTGAAGCCGAAGTCTGCTACAGCTCTCCTCAGAAGTTCTTTGCAATCAGAAGTTTCGCCAATTTGATCAGAAGTCTAGACAACTGAAAATTAGCTTCTGAAAGCTAGAGTCACGGGTTCTGGACAGCATTTAATGCTCTGACAAGTGCATTTAATGCAAGGCGCCAAAAGTTCAAAAAGCTGTTTTGATGGAGCGCGCCTGTCTGTTTAAAAGAAACCAGAATTTCCTTGTCTACCCTTTGTTGATCCAATTGAAGAATGATTCCTGTCATCCTCATCCTTGATTTCAAATCACTTACCGGATTTAGTTAAAGAACAAGGATAACGGAATCAAAGTGTTTGAAGACCGTTTGAAGATTTGACAAATTAACGGCTACAACAACTGATGTCATCTCCATTGAAGTTTCAAACTCACCAACGGTCATCTTCACTCACTATAAATAGTAGCCAAGCTCCAATGCATCAAGATACGCATGATCATCGAGCAAAATCTCAACGCACTGTTCTAACTAGAAAAACAGAGCAACACTTCCCATTCTCAATCTTTCTTAGCATAGTCTTAGTTAAAGTGAGAGAGTGAAGAAAAACAAGTTCATAATAGGAATCTTGTAAACTGAGATCGTTTGTGATCTTCAGTTAGATTTAAAGAGAGAAATCTAGTTGAGATTAGAGTTGGGTGAGAAATCCAGAAAACAGAGTTGTTGTTTGTTCTGGTGGAAATCCTTTAACTCTTTTTAGGCTAGTCAGAACTAAGTGAGAAATTAGCTTAAGTTCTGTTGATGTAAAGGAGCTTCTGAACTTGCCATAAAAGTTCTGAATAGTGGATTTATAAAATCTCTGTAGGCTGCGACCTCAGGGGACAAGACGTAGTCACAGGACTTCTGTGGCGAACTTGGATAAATCGAATTGTTCAATCAGGATCTCCTGAACTTCTTTCTCCCTCTTATACTTGTTATTTTTGTCTCTGTGTACTTGATCATATTTAGTGCTGAAACAGATTTTCTCTAAAGTATCATTGTCTTTGTTCAGAAGACTGTCCAGAAGTTCTTCAATCAGAACTTCTGTTGCTGAAAACAGTCTAACTGTGTTTAGGCAGAATTTCCCTCAGAAGCAACTTCTGTAAGTTAGCTTCTGACTCTGAGGAAATTTGACTCTGAAATTTAAGTTTCTCTAAAAACTTAGAAATAATCAGTTTTCTACTTTGACACCTATTCACCCCCCTCTAGGTGATTCTGTTCTTGATAGGGCCAACAAGTGGTATCAGAGCGAAGGTCACTTCGCATATTTACTAAAGATCTAACAATCTAAGTGTAAGATCCTATCAGAATCAATAGAGATGGCTAGTAGACACCAGCCTGAGAATTCTTCTCACTTCATAGTTCCAGAAGGTTCTTCCACTACTAGACCTCCATTATTTAATGGCAACAACTACTCATACTGGAACAAAAGGATGATGTACTTCATCCAAGCTCAGAACATGAGTGCTTGGTATGTCATCACTGATGGTGATTTCATTCCCACCAGAATGGAACAAGGTTTAGGGAATGTTGTTATTCCTCAGAGAGAATACACATATGACATTCTGAAAATACTCCAAACTAATGCTTCAGCAATAAATATGTTGCATTGTGCACTTACAGATACTGAATATAACAAAGTTTCTTCTTGTGAAACTGCACAGGATATTTGGAACAAGCTAGAAGTCACATATGAAGGAACTGGAAAAGTGAAGCAATCTAAAGTCAACCAACTCATGAGAGAATATGAGTTATTTGAAATGCTTGATAAAGAATCTATTTCAGATATGAACTCTAGATTCACCAAGATAGTCAATGACTTGAAGAGTTTAGGAAAGGATATTGAAGAATCTGATCGAGTGAAGAAGATTGTCAGAAGCTTACCAAGGTCTTGGCAAGCCAAGAAGACTGCTATTGAAGAAGTTCAGGATTTGAGCTATTACCTGTATGATGAGCTCATTCGGTCTCTAATTACTCATGAGATGTCATTAAAAAATCATGACCTAAGAGAAACGTCAGAAGGAAAAAGAGTAGTCCTGAAAGCATAATCTTCTGAAGAATCCTCTGAAGATGAGGAACTGGCTATGCTGACCAGGAAGTTCAAGAAGGCCTTTAGAAAAGGCAGAGGTGGAAACTACAAGAAGCCTTTCAGGAGCTTTGATAAGAAAACTCCCGATTCAGGTGAAAAGTTCAAGAGAGATCCAAACAAGCCAATTGTGTGTTATGGATGTCAGCAACCGGGGCACATTAAGCCTAACTGTCCGGAGCTGAAGAAAGATAAGAAGAAGTTCAAGAAAGCTATGCTGGCTGCCTGGTCAGACTCTGAGACCAGCAGTGATCCTGAAGAAAAGGAAGAGCAAGCTCAGATTTGTTTTATGGCTATTGATGAGCCAACCTCTGAAGATGTCACAGGAGAAACTTCCGCACCTCCTGAAGCTACTTATGATTCTGAGGTAAACATATCTTCTGAACAAAATATCTTTGATTCTCTTGAAGAACTCTATAGTATGTTCAAGTACCTCAAAAGGAAATTGGACAAGAGTGAGGCTGACAAGTTTCTTAGGTTTACTCAAGTTTATTCTGACATGAAAGTGTTAGAAGAAAAACTGTGTAAACAGTTCAGCACTTCTACTGATGGCTCTAAAGTCAAAGGCAAGGAAAAGCTGCCTCTGGGAAGTGATAAACCCCAGAAGAGATAGCTTCTCCTCCTGATGTTGGTACCTCTGAGAGTGCTGGTATAGCCTCTGAAGATATTGGTCCTTCTCAGAAGAAGAAGAAATCTCCCAGGAAGCAAAGGGAAAGATCCAAGAACCCTCCCTTTTGCAAACTTTGCAAGAGTGATGGTCACTGGTTAAAGGATTGCAAGTACCATATTAAAAACCTCTTGCAATCTGAGATATCGTTAAATCCTGCTGAAGAGAAATCTAACTCTGAAGGACCCAATAAGGATTGGGTACCTGTCACTAATTGATTGTGTTGCAGGTGGCTCTGAGTGCTCCATCAATGTCAAAGCTGTGGTACATTGACAGTGGGTGCTCAAGGCATATGACAGGTGATGAAAAAGCATTCATCACATTTGATCCTAAAAGAGGTGGAAAAGTCAGCTTTGGAGATGCTCAGAAAGGAAGGATACTTGGTTCTGGATCCATAGGAACTAATCCTCTGATCGAAGATGTCTCCCTAGTCAGAGGCCTGAAGTTCAATCTCCTGAGTGTTGCACAACTGTGTGATAAAGGTAGAGATGTTGTCTTCAGCTCCTCTGGATGTAAAATCTTGGACAGTAAGTCAAGGGAAGTTATTCTAACTGCTCCTAGAGTTGAAAATGTTTTCATGCTGAATCTTGAGAATCTTTGCAAAAATATATGCTTGATGTCCAAAGAGGATACCTCCTGGCTCTGGCATAGGAGACTTGCTCATGTGAGCATGGATCTTCTAGCCAAAGTAGCTAGAAATCAATTGGTTGAGGGTCTGCCTGAAATTAGTTTTAAAAAGAACCATTTATGCAATGCTTGCCAATCTGGTAAACAATCCAGAAGCTCTTTTAAAACTAAGAAAGTCATTTCAACTAAAAGACCTTTGGAATTACTTCATATGGATCTTTTTGGCCCTGTTCAACCAATGAGCATGGGTGGAAAGAAGTATGCCTTTGTCATTATAGATGACTATTCAAGATTCACTTGGGTCATCTTGCTGTCTAGCAAAGATGAGTCACTTGGATGTTTCTCAGTTCTGATAAAGAAACTTGAGAATGAAAGGAATGAAAAGGTTGTCCATATCAGAAGTCATAATGGTGGAGAATTCTGTGAAACCAAGGGAATTGATCATAACTTTTCTGCTCCCAGAATTCCTCAACAAAATGGGGTAGTTGAAAGGAAGAATAGAACTCTGGTTGAGATAGCCAGAACTATGATCAATGAAAGAAGGCTTCCTAAGTACTTTTGGGGAGAAGCTGTGAACACAGCTTGCTATGTTCTGAATAGAGTGCTAATCAGAAGCATTCTGAACAAGACCCCTTATGAACTCTGGAAAGGTCGAAAGCCAAAAATAGGTTATTTCAGAACCTTTGGTTGTAAATGTTATGTTTTGAATACAAAAGAATATCTTTCAAAGTTTGATTCAAAGGCAGATGAGGCCATTTTTCTTGGTTACTCAACACATAGTAAAGCATATAGGGTTTTTAATAAGAGGACTCAAACTTTAGATGAATCTGTTCATGTACAGTTTGATGAGACTAACCCTGCAGATAGTAGAGCTCCTGATGAAGATGTAGTTCAAGCTCCTGTAGTTACATCTCCTGTTGAAGAAGATGTTTCTCCCAGAGCTGCTGAAGTGGTTCCTCCTGTTGCTGAACAAGCTCAAGATGAGAATCCTACTCCAGAAGTCAACTTCCTTCCATAAGATGCTCCTATATATGATTCAACAAATGATGAACAGGTTTCAGAAGACTCATTGGATGTACCAAGAGAAGTTAGAACTCATAGGAATCATTCCTTAGAGAACATTATTGACTCTGTTCATAATCCTGTCATGACCAGAGCTCAGCTCAGAAGATACATGGGGAATGTGGCTTTTGTGTCACTTCTGGAACCCAAGGACTTCTATGAAGCTGCTGAGGATGACTCCTGGATAATGGCAATGCAAGAAGAACTTGACCAGTTCAAAAGGTCAGAAGTCTGGACTTTGGTTCCCAGACCTAACAACATAAAGGTTGTTGGAACTAGATGGGTTCTGAAGAACAAGCTTGATGAATTTGGAAATGTTGTGAGGAACAAGGCAAGACTTGTTGCTCAAGGTTACAGTCAGCAAGAAGGCATAGATTATGGTGAAACTTTTGCTCCTGTTGCAAGATTAGAAGCCATTAGAATCTTATGTGCTTTTGCATCATACAAAGGTTTTAAGCTTTTTCAAATGGATGTGAAAAGTGCATTCTTGAATGGTTATATTGATGAGGAAGTCTATGTGTCTCAACCTCCTGGTTTTGAAGATCCTAAGTTTCCTGATCATGTATTTAAGCTGAAGAAAGCATTGTATGGACTGAAACAAGCTCCCAGAGCTTGGTATGAGAGACTGACAAAGTTCCTTCTGTCTAAGGGATTTGTCATAGGCTGTGTTGATACAACTCTGTTCACTCTGAAGAAGAACAAGGATATCCTTATAGCTCAGGTATATGTTGATGATATTATATTTGGTGCTACTAATGAATCTTTGTGCAGAGAGTTCAGTGACCACATGAAGGCTGAGTTTGAAATGTCTATGATGGGAGAATTAACCTTCTTCTTAGGACTTCAGATCAAGCAAAGTAATGATGGTGTGTTTATCAATCAAGCCAAGTACACTAGAGAAGTGCTGAAGAAATTTGGCATGATGGACTCTAATGCTGTTGATATTCCAATGGATGTCAACAAAGACATTGATGATGAAGAGAAAGCTGGTAAACCTGTAGATATAAAAACCTACAGAGGTATGATTGGTTCTCTTTTATACCTAACCGCCAGCAGGCCAGATATACATTTTGCTGTGTGTTTTTGTGCTAGATATCAATCAAAGCCAAGAGAAATTCATGATGTTGCTGTCAAAAGAATTCTCAGATATCTTAAAGGCACACCAGAAGCTGGTTTGTGGTATCCCTGTAGTTCTGATTTCACTCCTATAGGATACACAGACTCTGACTATGGTAGAGATAAATTGAAAAGGGTCAGCACTTCTGGTGGTTGTCATTTTCTGGGGGAGTGCCTAGTCTCCTGGCATAGCAAGAAGCAAACCTCTGTGGCTCTCTCAACTGCTGAAGCTGAGTATGTTGCTGCTGGAAGTTGTGTTTCTCAGATGCTCTGGATCAAGCAACAAATTGCTGACTATGGAATCATCCCTAGAACAATTACAATCTACTGTGATAACAAGAGTGCAATTGATCTTTCAAAGAATCCTATTCAGCACAGCAGGATGAAGCATGTTCATATTAGGCATCACTTTCTGAGAGATCATGTTCTGAAGAAGGATATTATCATTACTCATGTTCCCTCTGAAGAAAATCTTGCTGACATGTTTACTAAGCCTCTGGCTGGTAATTCTTTCAGCAACTTACGAGAAGGCATTGGTATGACTTATCCACTTCAATAACTTAGATTAATTATTTCTGTATGTCTTAAGTGATTAATCGTTAGAGATAATTAAGTTATAATTGATTCTAATCATGATTTGACTCTTAAGCATGCGTTATCTACTGCATATTACGGCGATGTTCTGTGGTTAACGGTTATCTGTTCCCTTTTAAACGGTATGTATTTGCTTTTTGAATTGGAACGGTTTCTGTGTTTGGGTATAAATAAGGGTTTTCCATACTTAGAAAATTTTCACTTGCATTCTCTTTGCTATTAGAATTTCCATCAAGTTTTTGTGTTCTTCCCTCTCAAATCTTAACCTAATTTCTTATATCTTCAAAAATGGCTCAAGAAATCACTGTCACTCACATCTTCTCCACTGAATCACAAAAGAAGGTTAGCGAATCTAGGGTATTCACCTCTAGGTTCCTAGATGATGAAGTTAAATCGACTGAACCTATTTCTCACTGGCTTAGCGCTCAAAACTGGAATTCATTCGTCTCTCTCGATGAATTCATTTATCCTAAGTTAGTTACAGAATTCTATCAGAACCTTCATTTCTTTTCTAATGAGGAGGATGTTCTACATTCTGTAGTCGGGGAAGTTGAGATCGAAGTCAGTAGGGCTTCCATTTCTCAAGTGATAGGGATTGATGATGAAGGAATCATCATTGGTGATGATGGTTCAGCAGATGGTTTTACTGAAGCCAACTGGGCTAGGCCAGATCTGAATGCCAAGGAAACGTATGCCACCTGGTTGACTCAGCACCAGAGGTGGGCACACTATTTGACTACAAATGTCTTTCTTCCGAAGGCAAAAGGAGTCAATGGGGTTTCCAACAGGGAAAGGGTTTTCATGTGGCATCTGGTCAACCAGAAGAAAATTAATTTACCTGCCATGCTGATAAGGCAGATGAAGAATGTAACGACCGTGAGTGCATTAGCATATGGCTCACTCCTGACGAGGTTGTTTGAGGCAGCCTCTGTTGTTGTTTCAGGAGAAGGTGTTACTAGTAGCTAGGAGTATGGTTCTGAAGATGCATACCTTCAGGAACCTGAGTTTTGGTGTGACTCCGAAGAAGATTGAGAAGGGCTCCTCTGTGAGTATTGCTCAGAAGGAAATTATGGAAGCTACTATGCAGAAAGGAAAGATTGCTGCGAAGAAGGGCAAGGGAAAGAAAGGATCAAGCAAGTTGGTCCTGACTGTTGAGAAGGTGGTTGTCTCAGCACCTCTTCCCACGATGGTTCAAACAACAATCAATGTTGAACCCTCTGGCAAGATTGTTGCTGAGAAGCCAAAGGATGTTCCTGAGAAGGAAGCTCAGGATGCTGAGGAAGCACGCCTTGCTGAGAAAGAGAAGGCTGCTGAAGCTGAAAAAGTTGCAAGAGTTGTGGCTCTTGCTGAAGAGAAAAGAAAGAAGAAGGAAGCGGAGGATCAGTTAGCTGCTGAGAGAGAAATTGCTGCAAAGGCTAAGGCCGATGCAAGACTTATAGCATGTGCTGCTGAACTTCAGGATGCGGAGTTCTCAAAGGAAGTTGAGGCTTCAGAAGAAGGAGAGAATCTTGAGAATATCTCTCTGTCCTCTCGGATTATTGAGAATATCTCTCTCTCTACCAGGATTGGGAAGAAGGCTGTTGCAAAACGAAGGTTGCTAAGGAAAAAGGACTTCGTTGTTTCCTCCAGTGCTGAATTAGAAGATCCTGTTACTCAGGAACCGGAAGATGCTGATAAAGACTTGTCAGAGATGTCTGATGAAGAGAATGTTGATGCTCCTCTGATTGAAGAGCTGTCAGAAGAGAGTGAACCAGAAGATGAAGAGGTTCTTCAGAATGCAAAACAATTTGTTGAGAATGTTGATGATGAAAACTTCATTGACAACATTCTTCTGAATCAAGGAAGAAACCCTGGTGAAAGGGACGCCTCTGAAACACTGATCAGGATGGCTCACATCTTTGCTGAGCCCATCTCAATGTTTGATCCAAACTCTGACCAGGTCATCTCTTCTCCCACTCTTACTCCTCATCAATCTCCTTCACTCCCTTCTGTCACAGAAGTGAGTGGTTCCCAAACTTCCATTCCTCCTACAACTTCAACCTCTGAGGTTGTACCTCCTTCAATCATTCCTCCTTCTGGATCCTTTTCAGAAGTGAATTTAAACACTGCTCCCATTTTCACAGACTCTATATCCACATCCACTACCTCTTCTATTCCCTCCTCCCCTGTAAGTCCATCAATTGGATTTACTGCTCCATCTTTCTCACTACCATCTACTTTACCTTCCATTTCCCCTACCATTTCTTCCTCTACCACCAATGCCATCCCTTCCTCAAACACTCAAATTCCTCCTCTCTCAACTTCTGGACATACACCTCCTGTGTGTGATCCCTTAACTACCTCCTCCACTACTTCTTGTTTTGCTGGGTTGTCATCCAACTATGACTTCCTGCGCAAACACATGAATCGGGATGATCTGGACACCAGGTTTGGTAGTTTTGGTTTCATGGGCAGAGCTTTTGGTATTTCCGAAGCTGGAGGTGCCCCCAGTGTTGAAGAGTTGAGAAGAATGAGTCAGAGTGGCTCTGATGAACTGCTGAATAGATTTGCTGGTATGGGGCAAAGGACTTCTGCTGCTGACATGTATGCTCAGGGCATTGTGCTGCAAGAGTTGCATTCTTTGAAAGCTCAGAACCTGCAGCTCATGACTATGCTTCAAATGCAGGATCCTTCTGTCTACATACGCAATCTTTCTACACTTCATCTAGCTACGTATGAAGAGCTGTACAAATTAAGAGAATTAGCTCTAACTCTTCCTTCTCTGGATAATATTGCTCTTGCTTCTTCTCAGAAGGTCAATGAGAATTTGGAGATATTGACAGAAGAAGTCAAGGAAGCAAACGAGCATTATGAGGCTCATGAGAAGATGCTCCCAAGTAAGATTGATGACCTGCAAAGTACTGCAAATCACATTCTGAGAGAAGTGAAATCTTCTGCTCAAGGTTTATCATCTTCCGGGGCTGCTAAGATTGTATATGACATCACTCCTGATCTCAACAATCGACTCTCCAACATTGAGTCTGATGTATCTGCTCATAACGCACAGATTGCTGAGCTTACTGAACTTCTGAAGGTTATGCACACTCAAGCACGAGAACAAGAGAAGACTCTTCATAATTGCTATAGGTTTGTTCGAGGACAGACTTATATTCAGAATGAGCATCTTACTGCTGCTGTGTATGCTAACAATAGGTTGATCAAGCTCCTTCTGGCAGATGTTCAGAGACAGCGACCTATGTCTGGTCAGACCTTTGATCATATGAAGACCATTGATGATGACTTCAGAAGACGAATGGATCTGATCAATACTGTGAGACCAACTCCTCAGCAATATCAGACTACACTGAATGTTCAACAAAAATTGAAATCTCAAGGTGCTCTGGGTGTTGCTCCTGGTTCTGGTCAAACGGGGGAGAAGTCTGGTCAGAAGAGATCAAGTGCTGCTGAAGGTTCTAGTGTTGTTCCTCCTCCTCAGAAGAAACCTAGGAACTTGTAATCTTTTAGGACTTAAGCTTCTTAGCTAGGTTCTGGGTTGGGTAGTTTTTGTCTTAGGACTCTTTCTGCTCTTCTGATTATTTTGTTTCTTATGCTGTCTTCTGAATGAATTTATACACACTGAATCTTTCTTATATTCTCTTGCGTATCTGACTTCTAACTTTTTGCTTATGTTTCTTTTTGACTTAGTAAATTACACTTCATCAAATCTAAAACAACTTGATCTTAAGTCTTTCTTTAAGTTTATACAGATTGCTGAAGTTCACCATTTACACTAAAATGGGGGAGTTAATTTACTCAGAAGTTATGAAACATTTGCATCAGGAAGTCATTTTCTAAACCTCATGTTTTCTGTTACCTTCTGACCACGGTTTGTCCATAACCAAAATGGGGGAGAATGATGAACCCTAAGTGTTTTGATTATGTCCAAACGTCTCAGAAGATGATAATTTAATACTATCTTACATATAGTTTATTGTTGACTAATATTTTCGCTTTAGTCTATGTGTAAGTTTCTCAGCAGTTGCTGAATGAATCATTTTCGGATTGCCTAAAGGACTCAGAAGATCTGTTTGCTAAAGTCAGAGTTTCAACAATTCAGAAGCTGGATTCCTCCGGTCTGAAGCCGAAGTCTGCTACAGCTCTCCTCAGAAGTTCTTTGCAATCAGAAGTTTCGCCAATTTGATCAGAAGTCTAGACAACTGAAAATTAGCTTCTGAAAGCTAGAGTCACGGGTTCTGGACAACATTTAATGCTCTGACAAGTGCATTTAATGCAAGGCGCCAAAAGTTCAAAAAGCTGTTTTGATGGAGCGCGCCTGTCTGTTTAAAAGAAACCAGAATTTCCTTGTCTACCCTTTGTTGATCCAATTGAAGAATGATTCCTGTCATCCTCATCCTTGATTTCAAATCACTTACCGGATTTAGTTAAAGAACAAGGATAACGGAATCAAAGTGTTTGAAGACCGTTTGAAGATTTGACAAATTAACGGCTACAACAACTGATGTCATCTCCATTGAAGTTTCAAACTCACCAACGGTCATCTTCACTCACTATAAATAGTAGCCAAGCTCCAATGCATCAAGATACGCATGATCATCGAGCAAAATCTCAACGCACTGTTCTAACTAGAAAAACAGAGCAACACTTCCCATTCTCAATCTTTCTTAGCATAGTCTTAGTTAAAGTGAGAGAGTGAAGAAAAACAAGTTCATAATAGGAATCTTGTAAACTGAGATCGTTTGTGATCTTCAGTTAGATTTAAAGAGAGAAATCTAGTTGAGATTAGAGTTGGGTGAGAAATCCAGAAAACAGAGTTGTTGTTTGTTCTGGTGGAAATCCTTTAACTCTTTTTAGGCTAGTCAGAACTAAGTGAGAAATTAGCTTAAGTTCTGTTGATGTAAAGGAGCTTCTGAACTTGCCATAAAAGTTCTGAATAGTGGATTTATAAAATCTCTGTAGGCTGCGACCTCAGGGGACAAGACGTAGTCACAGGACTTCTGTGGCGAACTTGGATAAATCGAATTGTTCAATCAGGATCTCCTGAACTTCTTTCTCCCTCTTATACTTGTTATTTTTGTCTCTGTGTACTTGATCATATTTAGTGCTGAAACAGATTTTCTCTAAAGTATCATTGTCTTTGTTCAGAAGATTGTCCAGAAGTTCTTCAATCAGAACTTCTGTTGCTGAAAACAGTCTAACTGTGTTTAGGCAGAATTTCCCTCAGAAGCAACTTCTGTAAGTTAGCTTCTGACTCTGAGGAAATTTGACTCTGAAATTTAAGTTTCTCTAAAAACTTAGAAATAATAAGTTTTCTACTTTGACACCTATTCACCCCCCTCTAGGTGATTCTGTTCTTGATAGGGCCAACACAAACTAGGGGGGCTGTCTAATCTTATGACTCCTAGGACACGTGGTATGTATGAGTGAGTGTGTGGACACGTGACTGGGGAACCTAAACGACTCTTGGTCCTTAACTAAGCATGTGGGTGACTCTAGAGTTTTTACTAGATGCGAGGTTAGGTTTATGGTTGATCTTTTGGGTGATGTGAGCAAGGTCTTGAGTTGGATGAAGGAGGCGAGGTCTATGTAGGTGTTTCGAGGGTGCAGGGAAAGGCTTTTATGAGGAGAGAAAGGGTTTGTTGGCCCTAACAAGAACAGAATCACGTAGAGGGGGGGTGAATAGGTGTCTAAGTTGAAAACTGAAAATTTCTAAGTTTTTAAAGAAACTTAATTTTCAGAGTCAAATTTCCTCAGAATCAGAGGCAACTTTACAGAAGCAGCTTCTGAGGGAAATTCTGCCCAAACACGGTTAGACTGTTTTCAGCAACAGAAGTTCAGAGTTTGAGAACTTCTGGACGGTCTTCTGAACAAAGACAATGATATTAGGAGTAAATCTGTTTCAGCACTAGATATGAGCAAACACACAGAAGCAATAATAACAAGTATAAGAGGGAGAAAGAAGTTCAGGAGATCCTGACGAACAAGTCGATTTATCCAAGTTCGCCACAGAAGTCCTGTGACTACGTCTTGTCCCCTGAGGTCGCAGCCACCAGAGATTTTAAATCTACTATTCAGAACTTTTATGGCAAGTTCAGAAGTTCCTTTACATCAACAGAACATAAGCTAATTTCTCACTTAGTTCTGACTAGCCTAAAAAGAGTTAAAGGATTTCCACCAGAACAACAACAACTCTGTTTTCTGGATTTCTCACCCAACTCAAATCTCACCTAGATTACTCTCTAAATCTAACTGAATATCACAAACGATATCAGTTTACAAGATTCCTATTATGAACTTGTTTTTCTTCACTCTCTCACTTTAACTAAGGCTAAGCTAAGAAAGATTGAGAATGGAAAATGTGCTCTGTTTTCCTTGTTCAAACAGTGCGTTGAGATTTTGCTCGATAATCACGCGTGGATGATGCAGTGGAGCTTGGCTACTATTTATAGTGAATGAGGATGACCGTTGGTGAATTTGAATCTTCAAAAGAGATGACATCAGTTGTTGTAGCCGTTAATTTGTCAAGTCTTCAAACGGTCTTCAAACACTTTGATTCCGTTAACCTTGTTCTTTAACTAAATCCGGTAAGAGATTTGAAGTTGAAGATAGGGTTGACTAGAAACATTCTTCAATTGGATCAACAAAGGGTAGACAAGGAAATTCTGGTTTCGCTTTGAGTAGACAAGCGCGCTCCTTCAAAACAGCTTTTTGAACTTTTGTCGCCTTGCATTAAATGCATTTGTCAGAGCAATAAATGCTTAACGGAACCCGTGACTTAGCTTCTGATAGCTAATTCCATTTGTCTAAGCTTCTGATCTAATTGTTAGAGTTTTTCTTCTGATTGCAATGGACCTCTGAGGAGAGCTTTAACAGACTTCGATATCTTCAGAGCGGAACATCCAGCTTCTGAAAGAGGGAATACTGTCTTCAGCTTTTATTTCTTCGGAGACCTCAAGCAATCTAGAATTTGATCATTCAGCACCTGCTGAGTAACTTACATACAAACTTAACATAAGAAAAAATTGTTAGTCAATATTAAACCGTATGTAAGAGAGTTTTAATTTTCATCTTCTGAAACGTTTGGACATAATCAAAACGCTTAGGGTTCATCAGGGTTTAGGCTTGGATGGTGGAGGCGATGTTTATTGAGGTTGTAGGGTAGGTTTTGTTAAGGGTGCAAGGGTTTTGGGTTAGATAGTAGAAGTGAGTGTTATGGGGGGTTCTTTAATGAGGATAGGGTTTGAGAGACCATCAGGAGTTCGTGTAGCTCCTAGGTTGTCAGGGTTGGAATCAAGATGTTCGAATGCAACTACCGATGATGTTTTCGTGGTTGCCCCTAGGGTGAGGTGTTTTATTGCTAACTGTTGCCTAAGATGACTCTACGGGTTGTCAACTTAGCGAGCTGCCTTTATTGTTGCCTAGGTCGCCTTCTCAGGTTTTCAACCTAGCAGGCTTTCTTCCCTTGATTGTTGCCTACATCTATTTTGAGTTTTCTCGATGTAGCATGCCTTTTCTGTTTTCTCAAACCCTAGGGGAGTAGGCTAGTGTTTTGAATGGAGTGTAAATATCCCATTGTCTAAGTTCTTGATTTCTCTATTCTAGAATATGTGTAGCTGGTAGACTCTTGAGACAGACATTTAGACTCACTAATAAAAGCATCTAGACTAGTTAATATAAGCATAAATGGTTCACGTATGTCTTGTATGAATGTGCACTCGTTATCAACCAGTACTAGTTGACTATCGTTTCTCTTCTTGTGACGATGATTTGCCCCTTGTAGTGAGGGTTCTTCCGTGGTACGGGACCGTCGTTCTTTCTTATGGGGATGAAACCGCGTATCCTAATGCTGTCACATGATCCTTGGAAGCGTACAAGTGATTCTTATGATGAAATCCTAGTGTCTCCATTGTTCTCCTTGGTGTAGATCACGTCACAACCTTCTGCATGGAGTACGCCTTCGTAAGATGTCTTCCTATCTTTGGGATACCATCCACTCTGTCTTTTCTATGAAGCCTTGATATGGAAATGTCGTCGCTCTCTTCGAGGTTTTGTGGATGTGATCTATCTTCGAGCTATGGGTTCCTCCGAGGGGTGGTTTCACTCCTCCTTTTGTTTTTTCCTTTGTCCATGGGCATGTAGAGTGCAGAAAGGGGATTCTGAGGGCTTCATGGGTCTAGTTTTGAAGGCTGATGGGCCTTGGTTCATCTTAAATGGAGACACCTTGAGTACTTGTACGCTCCATTTTAATTTTCGTGCACTGTCCTAGTTCCTCAGAGCGAGGTCTCTTCTTTTTCCAGGGCTCTGAAGGAGATGTGCTTCTGCATTGATCAAGTAATTCCTCCTCCTTATGCCATTTCTTCATCTCGTGAGGTATGTCCTAGTTGGGGCCGTTCGTCTGGCGGTAGTTCTTTCTCTCACGGTCGAGGGCATATTCATACTAGACACACATGCTCTAATTATGCCTATATCTTCCTAATGTCTATTTGAGGGATGCAAATGAATGTAGACACGAGTGAGCTAAACGCTTTTTCTATCGAAGCACGGGTTTGTAAACACGTGGATAGGATAAGTGGGATAGAGCCTAGTCGATTCCTTATGATGTTGCTTGGTTCTTCGTCTGCCTGGGTGTCCTTGAGAGTTCTCCATGAATCCTCTTAGGGGTGTATTCTTAGCTATCTGGTTTACTAGGTATTAACTGGCTCGGATAAGGTCTTTTGTTTGCTCTGGAATAGTTTATGAGGAGCTTGTTAACTGAAGTGAGATGGGGTGTGGTATGTATCAGGGTAGTTTGGTGAAGTTTAGGGTAAAGTCTTTTGGAGTGTTGGGTAATATGCGGGGAGTGGTTCGTTTGTGAGGTAGGCTAAGGGTCGAGGCTTGCGTCGTCTTTAGTTTAGATTAGAGTTTGAGAGGATATCATGGAGAACTTCCTTGGGTCGTCCAACTCTTCGTCTGAGGGCTGGGTCCCAATCTCTGATTCTTCCTTGTTGGTTTGACGGTCTCCTTGATGGAAGCTGGCTTGGGTTTAGGTGTGTTGCGGTTTTGTGACTTCGGGTTGGGTCAGGTAGTGTTTGGGAATTTTGGATAAAGAGAAGGCGTTTCCGTATAGGTGGGGTTTTTGATGTTTTAGACCACTTGTGTGTGTGCCCTAACCTAAAGTGTGCCTATGACATCCAGACGAATTATACTTGTGAGATTATGGTACCTCATTGACATTTTCCTATTTCTCCCCATTATGGCACCGATGTGTATGTACGCCTAAGACACGTGATGATGACAATGTGCATGCATGTGGACCCTATTAAGTAGGATGATGCAAAACAAGTGGCCTAACGTATGACACTCTCCTAACGTATGACACTCTAAGGGTAGACACACCTAAAGGAGACAAACCTAGCGGGTAAGGGGATACGTGCTTTTATGTTTTGGACATCGTGTGTGTGTGTGTGTGACACGTTTAGGTAAAATGACGGCGGTGTCATAGTTCCTATTTTAGCCTATCGTGTGTATCCTATGTGTGGTTTGACGATGTATGCTAATCCGTAGGGGTAATGCTTGACACATATATGAAATGGATGCACCCCACGCCTTGGATCCTAGACTGATCACAACTCTTGATTCTATAAGTGAAGACCAACATACACATGTGGATTTTGACCGACCCGGTGATGGACTGTTGCGTATTTATGCATGAGGACAGACAAGACCCGATTTTTACACAGAGACGAGGGGACATATACTGGACACAAGAGTGATGTTTGACTCTATGCTAAACAACATTATTCACGTGTCGCTTATTCCTTGAATGAAGAACGTTCGTGCGACGACCCTACCTTACACTGATGTGGAAGACTCAACATGACAGTGAACCATGTGGACTTACGGGGCAGCGTGCCCCTACCTTGGTTCAGACAAGATTTATGATATGCAATGGGACTTCAAGCGCCTTTTTCGAAGCGTAATGATTCCAACGTCCCATTTCTCTTCACAAGCTCAAAACTCTCTCTTGGGGGAGTGGAAGACAGTGTATGTTTGATCTAACAGGTCATATCGTTGTGATGGTATAGCCCCATTTTACATGAAATAAATAAAGTGTTCATTGCAATAAGGAACGGACGGCGTAACGATGTATTTCATGTATATGGGCAGGTATCATAACGTTATGTCCTTTTAGGTCTTATGAAGTTTTAACGTTGTCTCCAGATGACATTTGTTTGGTTTAAGGAATTGACCTTTAGGGTCGTAGAACTTCGTCATGTGAAATAGAATAAGTTTTTTCTCGAACTAAAACAGACGTTGTGACAACGTATTTCACATGACAAAGTGAGCGACATCGTTGGTCGATCCGTTAGACCCTACAAACGACATGACACGCGTAGACCTAGCAGAGATATTCTCAATATTTGTTTGACTTAAGGAATCGACTTCTAGGGTCGATTCGTTAAGCCCTACAAATGGAATGATGACCTGACGTGGTTTGACACGTGACACTATAACCTAGTCGAGGGTTTCGTCGTTTTGGTATATGCAAAATTGTTTATTTTTTTTTTTTTTTTTTACGATATTGACCTGTGTGAACTGACGAGGCGGTGTGCCCCTAGACTCAAGACAAACCCTAAAACTCCTTTTTGGGAGGAGCACAATACAAAGTATTATTATTGGTCCAACGTGATATTGACTTGCGTGGGCTTCACGGGGCGGTGTGCCTTTAGACTCAAGAAGAACCCTAAACTCCTTTTCGGGAGGAGCACAAGACAATGTATGTTTGGTTCAACAGGTTAAACCGTTACTCCGGTATGGTCTTATCCTACATGAAATCGTTAAAGCGTCTTTTGTAATCTAGAACATGCGTCTTTGTATGGCACCCGTTTTGACTTAAGGGGCAACATTTGTGACGCCATGATTTTATCTCACGAGATTGAGTTTCTTTACGAAATGAAACAGACGACATAACGCCGTGTTTCGTGTGATAAAATGTCTGGCGTAACAGAGTGCCCCTTTATTTCAAAGGAGTTTCATGGAAACTGGACTCTTTCATAGGTTAAGGCTACGTCTAATATATGTACAAGTAAAAGTAAGCGATCAAACAGTTAGTGTAGACATTCATGCGTTTACGACACTCCCTCTCAATCTTCACGTGGTACGTCTCTGTCCTAGGTGGGTTTCTTTTCACATATTTCCTTTCGATGTTAAAAAACACTCTCGTAGACGTGATTTGTTTAATGTTCGGGGGTAGTTCCTAGGGGAGATATCTAGGCTGAGTATATGAGGCTTCGGTCTCGTTTGATAGTACAAAAGGGTTCCCACAGCAAGATATACCTAGCGCCTCCCCATTTAAGAGTTTTGAGCAGCGTGTCGACGGTACAAGGCTGTAGGTGGTGTTACAGATCGACCTATGCGTCCCTTAAAGGAAACGACAGTAAGCACGACCCGTAACACACGTTGACCATTCGGGATTTTTCTTTATGCAGTATGAGAAAGCAATAACTCTGTTGTACAGAACTAGACTGTCAGAATGCTTCAGTTGTATCCAATTTTTTACTTTTTATAAAACAATTTGAGAAATAATTTTACAAATAGTGAAAACCAAACGTACATCCTCCTATTAATAAATTAACTTCAAGAAAATCGTACGTTGAAGTCAATTTACAATAGTAGAATATATTTTTGATCCCCAGCGGAGTCGCCACTGTGAGCGAAAGTGGTCGCTCATAGCGGCTTTAGCCTTCTTTGACTAGAGTCGCCACCCGGCCGACCGGGAAAATGTACGAACCAGTGTTTGTACCGATTGTTTTGAAAACCAGAGATTCTATTTACGTTCGTGGATACAACTTATTAATTCCGACATTCTAGAACCCAGAGGATCTTTAATGCAACCTAACAGTTTGTTATTTTGATATTTATAGTTATCACACAAGAATAAGTAAATGTGCAAATATTTGTACGGTAAACCGCCTGGTGACACGGTACGAAACCCTCAGAAGCTTACCCTCGTCACGTGCCAGTGATTGCTCGCGGACTGATGCTCGTTGAAGAACGGAGACCTTTTCTGGGAGGAACCTCAGGGGACCAAAATTGCGTGTGCGTCCTCCGAGTGGTAGTTAGGAGCAGGGCTTAATCGACTCTAGCGAGACTGCGAGTGATGCCTAGGTTGGAAAATTTTGATAAAAGGGGAATATATTTTTGGTGGTCGTGAGGACTTTTTCTAGGAATATTTCGGGAAAATACTCTCAAGCTTGGACTTTTAGCCATTCTTTTCTGTATCAGAGGCAACTTTAGGAAACTCGGAGGCAACTTTATCAGAGGCAACTTATATCGGGTCAAGAATCGCTTTAGAACGAGCTAGAGAGGTGGGAGAATGAGTGTTTGTTGGTGAGAAATGATGAAAATCGGGGGGTATTTATAGGTTAGCTTGTGACCGTATGGTCCCAATTTGTGTTGGCCCTAACAAGAACAGAATCACCTAGAGGGGGGGTGAATAGGTATCTATGTTGAAAACTGAAAGTTTCAAAGTTTTTCAAGAAACTTAGATAACAGAGTCAAATTTCCTCAGAGTCAGAGGCAAGCTTACAGAAGCAGCTTCTGAGGGAAATTCTGCCTAAACACAGTTAGACTGTTTTCAGCAACAGAAGCTCTGAGTAAGATAGCTTCTGGACAGTCTTCTGAACAAAGACAATGATAAAAAGAGTAAAGTCTGTTTCAGCACTAAATATAAGCAAGTACACAGAAGCAAATTAACAAGTATAAGGAAGGGAGAAAGAGATTCAGGAGGTCCTGATGAACAGTTCAATTTATCCAAGTTCGCCACAGAAGTCCTGTGACTATGTCTTGTCCCCTGTGGTCGCAGCCAACAGAGATTTTAAATCTACTATTCAGAACTTTTATGGCAAGTTCAGAAGCTCCTTTACATCAACAGAACATAAGCTAATTTCTCACTTAGTTCTGACTAGCCTAAAAAGAGTTAAAGGATTTCCACCAGAACAACAACACTCTGTTTTCTGGATTTCTCACCCAACTCTAATCTCAACTAGATTTTTCTTTAAATCTAACTGAATATCACAAACGATATCAGTTTACAAGATTCCTATTATGAACTTGTCTTTCTTCACTCTCTCACTTTAACTAAAGCTATGCTAAGAAAGATTGAGAATGGAAAATGGTGCTCTGTTTTTCTTGTTCAAACAGTGCGTTGAGATTTTGCTCAACAATCACGCGTAGTTGATGCAGTGGAGCTCAGCTACAATTTATAGTGTGAGGAGATGATCGTTGGTGAAGTTTTAATCTTCAAGGGAGATGACATCAGTTGTTGTAGCCGTTAATTTGTCAAATCTTCAAACGGTCTTCAAACACTTTGATTCCGTTAACCTTGTTCTTTAACCAAATCCGGTAAGTGATTTGAAATTCAAGATAAGGTTGACTGGAAACATTCTTCAATTGGATCAACAAGGGGTAGACAAGGAAATTATGGTTTCGCTTTGAGTAGACAAGCGCGCTCCTTCAAAACAACTTTTTGAACTTTTGGCGCCTTGCATTAAATGCAATTGTCAGAGCAATAAATGCTAACGGAACCCGTGACTTAGCTTCTGATAGCTAATTTTAATTGTCTAGACTTCTGATCGAATTGGTAGAAACTTCTAATTGCAAAGAACCTCAGAGGAGAGCTTTAACAGACTTCGATATCTTCAGAGCGGAGCATCCAGCTTCTGGTGGAAGGAATACTGTCTTCAGCTTTCGATTCTTCTGAGACCTTTAAGCAATCCAGAAATTCTTCATTCAGAACGTGCTGAGTAACTTACATACAAACTTAACAAAAAAATTGTTAGTCAACATTAAACCGTATGTAAGAGAATTTTAACTTTCATCTTCTAAAACGTTTGGACATAATCAAAACACTTAGGGTTCATCATTCTCCCACATTTTGGTTATGGACAAACCGTGGTCAGAAGGTAACAATTCTTAAGAAATCACAAGGTTTAGAGATTAACTTCCTGATACAAATGTTTGTTTTAACTTCTGAGTAACTTAACTCCCCCATTTTAGTGTAAATGGTGAACTTCATCAATCTGTATAAACTTAAGATAGGCTTGAGATCAAGTTATTAGATTTTTAGTGAATATAAAGTTACTAAGTTAAAAGAAACATAAATAGTAAGAAATTAATCAGAGACAATTAATATGTATAAGAAAAGTTCAGTGTATATAATAGTCAGAAGAAACAACAAACAAAATAATCAGAAGGAAGGAAAGTCCTAAGACAAGACTACCCAACCCAGAACCTAGCTAAGAAGCTTAAGTCCTAAAGTGATTACAAGTTTCTAGATCTCTTCTGAGGAGGAGGAACACCACTGGAACTTTCATCAACATTCTGTCTCTTCAATCCAGACTTGAGACCACCCTGCTAAGCAGACTTCTCCCCCGTTTGGCCAGAACCAACAGGAACACCCAGAGCACATTGAGAGTCCAATTTCTGCTGAACATTCAAAGCAGTCTGATATTGCTGAGGAGTAGGCCTTACAGTGTTGATCATATCCATTCTTCTTCTGAAATCAGCATCAATGATTTTCATATGATCAAAGGGATGTCTCTGAACATAGGTCTCTGTCTCTGAACATCTTCCAGAAGGAGCTTGATCAACCGATTGTTAGCATACACAGCAGCAGTGAGATGCTCATTCTGTATATAAGTCTGTCCACGAACAAACCTATAACAATTGTGAAGAACCTTCTCTTGTTCATGTGCTTGAGTGTGTTGGAATCTGATCAACGATCAGAGTCGCGCAGCGGAAGCGAGAATAACGATATTTAAAATCATTGATCAGATTACACTTGATCTTTATCATTGCCTCAATGTTATTTGTTTAATTAACGTGATTAAATCTACATTAGTCACTCACATGGAATCCCTCTGAGAGAGATGGACGAACCGCACGATCGGTGATTCCTCCAAATTCACGTGCACGACACCTCTAGTGATCAGGTACTCGCAAGAGGCACGAAGAACGATGAACGATCACTCCGGGATCACCCTAGGGAGGGTTCGGCCGAATGGTGTAGAGGGAATTAGGGTTTCTCTGATTTCTGTATCAAAAAGTCTCGGGTTTCAATCGATTAGGATTAATTTATAGTGTGTCGACTAATTACAGTTTTAGTACCTGTATTAATTTAATTAATCTAATTGTACCACAATAGAATACAATAGATTCAATTAACATCAATTAGGTTATAATTAATCACACACTAACCCCTAAAGAAAATCTAATTAATCAATCGTTTAATTAATTAACCCGATTGAATAATTAATCCCTCCATACAATCAATTAACTTGTTCCAATTAGAACAATTAATCAATTAACATTATTAGTTAACAACTAATAATAAGTTCATCACAAATACACTACATGTATTAGTTCTCCGAGTACAAGTCTCAGTGTCTAGTGTGCACGATCCTGTGGGCCATAATCAATTAGCTCAACGACTGATAGAGAGTTGCATAGACCATATCAGTCACCAATTGATTACAGTGTTAGTCCATCTCATACAGATAGATACCCTGTAGTATTCTCTAATATCTCTTACCATGCATATCGATATATCAAGCATGAGGCATGGTGGACGTCATCCTCTAAAGCTTGAGATATTTCTCGATCTAGAGTAAACTGAAGAACAGATAAGTAACCAGCTTATCTGAGTGTGGCCACACATTTCTCAGTTCAACTCATCGAGTGGCCTAATGATATCATCTCACTTGTGAGTGAGTGGTAATCCCTTCACTTCAACTATCAGCATGAATCAGTTCACTGACTAGACCAATCATACCCGTATTTGGCATCATTTTACAGACCTGTTAGGCGTATGTCAAATCTAATCAGATTCCTCATTCAATACTATATTGAAATCAGGTCGACAGATAAAAGAGATCTACATTTATAGAAGGGCAATGACACTCCCACCATGTGCCTTCTAAAGCGGATCGACCAAGTCCGGTATTGGTCATACGTACCTACAAACATATCATGTACACGTGTACATATCCTGTTCGTAAAAGCTTTACGTTCTATTCATTCCCATGAGTAGAACTAGCTTCTGGTAATTTATGATATACAATCAATGGATTCTTCATACAGTTCATATAATACAAGATATATTGACTGAATGAATTAATGCCTTTTATTCCATAAAACAAATGTATAGTACAATCAACAAAAGTACAATACATCAACAAATAACTATGCCTAGAACTAGGGCACACCAACAATCTCCCACTTGACCTAGGTCCAAGCAGGCATAGCCCTAATCTCTATAGATCTAGCATGAGCATTGTTCTTGCGTTCAGCAAGAGCCTTCGTCATCGGATCAGCAACATTGTTATCTGTATCCACTCTCTGTAGTCTAACATCACCTCTTTGGATAATCTCCCGAATAAGGTGAAACTTCCTGAGTACATGCTGGTTCTTCTTTGTAGACTGGGGCTCCTTAGCTTGTATCATGGCCCCATTGTTGTCACAGAAGAGCACAACTGAATCCTGGATAGAAGGTACTACTCCAAGATCAGAAATGAACTTCCTCATCCAGACCGCTTCCTTAGAAGCCTCACAAGCAGCAATGTACTCAGCTTCCGCTGTAGAATCTGCAACAGTTGGCTGTTTAGTGGACTTCCAACTAATGGCACCGCCATTCAAGAGGAACACAAAACCAGATTGGGATTGTTGTTCGTCTTGATCAGTCTGGAATCCTGAGTCAGTGTAACTGGACACAGCCAACTCATCATCGCCACCATAAACCAAGAAAAGATCTCTAGTACGTCTCAAGTACTTTAGGATTGCCTTGACTGCCTTCCAGTGTTTCTCGCCGAAGCAAGATTGGAAACGGCTAGTCATACTGAGGGCAAAAGCAACATCAAGCCTGGTACATAGCATAGCGTACATAATCGACCCTATAGCAGAAGCATAAGGGTACTTGGAGACCTTGCGCCTCTCCTTCTCAGTCTTAGGACTGTGTTCCTTCTTAGACAGTTTCAAACCATGTGCCATAGGGATGAATCCCTTCTTTGAGTTGGACATGTTGAACCTCTTAAGGATTTTGTCTATGTACTTTGCCTGAGAAAGCCCCAGCAGGCGTTTTGCCCTATCTCTGTGGATTCTGATCCCCAAGATAGTCTCAGCCTCCCCAAGGTCTTTCATTGCAAAACATTTGTTCAGCCACTGCTTTGTGGCTTGCAGCTCTGAAACGTTTCCTCCTATCAATAAAATGTCATCGACATAGAGCACTAGGAAAGTGTCCGAGCTCCCACTATTCTTACGATACACACAGGGCTCATCGAGGTTCTGAATGAATCCAAATTCCTTTATGGATTCATTGAACTTCTTGTTCCAAGACCTAGATGCTTGCTTAAGTCCATAGATGGACTTTTGAAGATTGCATATTCGGTTAGGATATTCCGGATTTACAAAACCTTCAGGTTGAGCCATATAGACATCCTCCTCTAGCTCTCCATTCAAGAAAGCGGTCTTGACATCCATTTGCCATATCTCATAGTCGTACCATGCCGCTATAGCAAGCAATATCTTTATGGATTTGAGCATAGCTACTGGTGAAAAGGTTTCATCATAATCAATTCCATGAATTTGCCTGAACCCTTTTGCCACCAGACGCCCCTTGAAGGTGTTGTCAGCTTTCAGCTTGAAAAGCCACATGCTCTCCACAACTTTGACTCCAGGGAAGGGATCAACCAACCGCCAGACCTCATTGTCATACATAGATTGCATTTCAGATTCCATGGCTCCACGCCATTTATCTGATTGTGGTCCTTCAATAGCCTCCTTGTAGGATTTTGGATCATCTTGTTCCACAACCATGATCTCTTCGTCTTGGGTGACCAGGTATCCATACCTCTCAGGCCCTTGACGTGACCTACCAGACCTTCTAGGTTCCCGTACAATATGTTCTACCTGTTCATCAACCTGAACATCAGGAACAATTGTCTCAGCTTCCTCAGCAGTTGCTGCAGGATTTTGTGGTTCTTGAACTTCTCCAAGTTCAATACTGCTCCCACTGTCTTTCTTGGAAATGAAATCCTTTTCCAAAAAGACTCCAGATCGAGCAACAAAAACTTTGTTCTCTAATGGATTGTAGAAATAGTATCCCTTAGTTTCCTTAGGGTAACCCACAAACTGGCATTTGACAGTTATGGACTCTAGTTTGCTACTAATCAATTTCTTGACATGAGCATCACAGCCCCAGATCTTCATAAAGGACACACGGGGTTTCCTGCCCTTCCATAGCTCGTATGGTGTTCCCTTAACTGCCTTGCTGGGTGTATTGTTTAGAATGTAAGCAGCAGTCTCTAAAGCATATCCCCAAAAGGATATAGGGAGATTAGCCTGACTCATCATTGAGCGGACCATGTCTAACAAGGTCCTGTTTCTCCTCTCTGAAACCCCATTCCATTGAGGTGTACCAGGAGGAGTAAGTTGGGATACTATCCCACACTCACTCAAGAATTCGTCAAACTCTTGGCTCAGATATTCACCCCCTCTATCAGACCGGAGTGCTTTAATCTTCTTACCAAGCTGGTTTTCAACTTCATTCTTAAAATCCTTGAACTTTTGAAGTGTCTCAGATTTGTGTCTCATCAAATACACATAGCCGAAACGGCTATAGTCATCTGTGAAAGTAATGAAATACTGAAAACCTTGTCTAGCTTGTGTGCTCATTGGTCCACATACATCTGAATGTATAAGCCCCAATAGCTCAGTTGATCTTTCACCAGTCTTCTTGAAAGGTGCTTTTGTCATCTTGCCACGTAAACAAGATTCACAAGTATCTAGAGCCTGTAGATCAAAAGATCCTAAAATTCCACTTGAGTGGAGCTCAGCGATACGTCTCTCGTTTATGTGCCCAAGACGGCAATGCCAGACATATGTAGGATTATTATAATCACTTATCTTAATCCTTTTATTTACATTGTATACATGAGATTGATTTGATAAATCTAAGACATACAACCCGTTCTGAAGAACGCCTGTTCCATACAAAATATTATCACATAAGATACTAAAAGTTCCATGCATAATATTAAAGGAAAATCCCAAATCATCCAAACAAGAAACTGAAATAATATTCCTGCGCATTGCAGGTACATGGTAACAATTTCTCAAAATGAGTTCTAGCCCAGTAGGCAAACACAAGTAATAATCTCCTACATCTAATGCATGCACCCTGGCACCATTTCCGACGCGGAGATCCACATCACCTGAACTCAAGCTCCTCCTATTTCTGAGCCCCTGCACATTTGAACAAATGTGAGAACCACATCCTGTGTCTAAAACCCAAGATGAAGAAATAGTAAGGTTAATCTCAACAACATAAATACCTGAAGATCCAGCAGCCTGCTTGTTCTTCACATTTCCCCTTAGCTTAGGACATGCACTCTTCCAGTGCCCCTTCTCACCACACTCGTGGCATAGGTCTAATGGGTGTGGCTTGAAGGCTTTCTTCTTGCCTTTGCCAGCGGGCTTCCTACCCTTGTTCTTGAACACATTCTTGTTCTTAGGCCCATTAGCCTTACCACTGCTCACCACATTCACCTCCACCTTCCTGCCCTTAGTCATAGTCTGCTCAGCCTGTTTTAGCAGGCCATGCAACTCCATGACTGTTCTATCCTGACCCTGCATATTGTAGTTCAGGATAAATGAGTCAAAGGAAGGAGGGAGTGAACTGAGGATCATGTCCACTGCAGTAGTCTCCAACACAGCTGAGTTGAGACTAGCCAACCTGTCAATAAAGCCCTTCATCTTTAGCACATGTGCGCTAACAGAAGTCCCAGGTTGCATTACAGTGTTGCTCAATGCTTTGGTGGGTGGTCAAGTACCTCTCCTGACGAGCCTGATCCTCGAACATAGTTCTCAGATTGGTCATCATTTGACGGGCCCCTTGATCCATGAACTGCTTCTGAAGTTCAGCAGTCATTGTACCAAGCATTATACATGCCACCTCCCTGTCGTCCTTCACATGCTTTTCATAAGCTTGTGTGACAGCAGCAGTGGCACGTGCAGCAGGAGCATCTGGAATAGGAGTAGTCAGCACATACTCCCTAGCCTCGTGCCTTAGGACGATTTGCACCGCCCTAGCCCAATCTAGGAAGTTTGTTCCTGTCAGTTTCTCCTTTTCCAATAGTGGTTTGAGAGGATTGTTAGTTGCCATCTCTTTTCTTAATCGAGTTTAAGTTTTAAGTAGATTCTGCAGAAAGAGAGAGAGAATTAGAATAAAGGACTTTAATGTCAATAAACAAATTAATATCTGTTAAATTAATTTCTTTTGGTGATTATATTGACTTCGTTATACCAAGATCCACAATCCCATTAATAATTGATCAAGCTAGGGCTTGTATCTCATATTAGCGTATTTGGTAGAGCAACCTACTCAATTCTCCCACCTAGAGAACTCTTGGTTTGATAGGTCTATTGACACTTTACCTATCCATGCTTAGGAACCCGCAACTAGCTTAATGATGTTCCTTCTTCGAGTAAAACCTACAATCTCTGTTAACCACACTTTCTAATGAAAGTATCTTAACCCTCAACGGCCCACCAGTTACTACAATATATTCTGCTAGGGCATGATATACACTGTAGCACCACCTGGGAGGAAGAGGTGAGGTTTAGGTAAAGCATTTATAAAATACCCGATATTTTGTTTTAACAGATTACATTGGGTGATCGGCTTAACATGTGAAAAAGAATTGATCTGGTGATCAATAGCGATGCAACTTATTAGATTCGTTTTATTTGTCCATTTTACATATCATATAAAATATAATAATACAAAATAAAATAGACATCCTATGGGCTTTTCTAATACATCCTATAGGACTATTAATTGAAAATACAGAAATGAAAACTTCGGGCTTCCTCCATGGGCTTGGGCTCATCAGGAACTTCTCTTCGGTCTTCTTATGATTACATCAAAATAAAAACCTATACAATTTGTCTAAGCAAAAGTAATGAAAATTTAAAATCCAAAATTTACATTCCATACTTAAATTAAAAGCCCATAAGATTCTATATCAAGTTGCTGCAAAAGAACGTTATACAAAATAAAATAAATGCATGACTATGGTAATCCTAATTCACATTTTAATTAAATTAAGCCAACCCAATTTGATAAAATCGTTTCAGTTTTCTCAACCAGTAAAATAGCCCGTGAAGGCCCAATGATTAAATCACTGCTCCCACTGAACTTTAGGAATTACTCAATCGAAAACTAAACCCATTTAATGCCACCGGTGTCTCGATCCATTAAATTAATTTTATCATCATACCATATTCAATTTAATATCGTCGAAAATTAAATCTAAGATATACAAATGCATGGTACGACATAAACATATTATTTAATTAATTTTAACCTAAGTTAATAAATTAATTAACTGTATTTGGGCCAAATTAATTTTTAATAAAAACAAGTTTTAATTCAAACGAAATAAAAATTAAATTGCCCCCAAATACACTGGGCCCGACCCGTTGCCCGCTCCGACCCGTGCCTCGAGACCAATTTTTCAAAAATTAGGGTTTCGGGGGCGTTCGGGGCGGGTTCGGGTCGCCCCGAACCCATGGTGGCTGCTGCTTTGCAGCAGCCACCTTGCTACCTCAACGGAGCAGTCCAGGGGACTGCTGCGTCCGGCCAGCAGGTGGCCGGCGACCGGCGGCCGCCCCTCACAGGGCGCCGCCTTCGCCGGCCGCCGCTGGCCATGGCCAGCAGTCCGCCGGACTGCTGCCATGAGCAGCGGGGAGCTGCTGTAAAACAGCAACTCCCCAGCGGCTGGCCGGGAACTGCAGTAGCAGTTCTCTGTGGCCGGCGACGCCGGCCACTGGCCAGCAGCCCCGAAAAGGCTGCTGGCCAGTGATCGGCCGCCGCAAGCGCCGCCGGGGGCGGTGGTTCCGGCCACCGTCCCCTAAACCCTAAAATTTATTTTATTTTTTTTTTAAAATAAATAAAAATCAGAAAAATAAATCAGCAATCACACGTCATCGGAAAAATCAAAACCATCGATCAAACACATGCCATATGATCAGATTAAATTCCTATATCAGGAAAAATAGCAAAAACCCGATTTAACTAAAAATAACATTAATCAATGATTCAACCAACGGCTCTGATGCCACTGTTGGAATCTGATCAACGATCAGAGTCGCGCAGCGGAAGCGAGAATAACGATATTTAAAATCATTGATAAGATTACACTTGATCTTTATCATTGCCTCAATGTTATTTGTTTAATTAAAGTGATTAAATCTACATTAGTCACTCACATGGAGGGTTCGGCCGAATGGTGTAGAGGGAATTAGGGTTTCTCTGATTTCTGTATCAGAAAGTCTCGGGTTTCAATCGATTAGGATTAATTTATAGTGTGTCGACTAATTACAGTTTTAGTACCTGTATTAATTTAATTAATCTAATTGTACCACAATAGAATACAATAGATTCAATTAACATCAATTAGGTTATAATTAATCACACACTAACCCCTAAAGAAAATCTAATTAATCAATCGTTTAATTAATTAACCCGATTGAATAATTAATCCCTCCATACAATCAATTAACTTGTTCCAGTTAGAACAATTAATCAATTAACATTATTAGTTAACAACTAATAATAAGTTCATCACAAATACACTACATGTATTAGTTCTCTGAGTACAAGTCTCAGTGTCTAGTGTGCACGATCCTGTGGGCCATAATCAATTAGCTCAACGACTGATAGAGAGTTGCCTAGACCATATCAGTCAACATACTCAGCTTCAGCAGTTGAGAGAGCCACAGAGGTTTGCTTCTTGCTATGCCAGGAGACTAGGCACTCCCCCAGAAAATGACAACCACCAGAAGTGCTGACCCTTTTCAATTTATCTCTACCATAGTCAGAGTCTGTGTATCCTATAGGAGTGAAATCAGAACTACAGGGATACCACAAACCAGCTTCTGGTGTGCCTTTAAGATATCTGAGAATTCTTTTGACAGCAACATCATGAATTTCTCTTGGCTTTGATTGATATCTAGCACAAAAACACACAGCAAAATGTATATCTGGCCTGCTGGCGGTTAGGTATAAAAGAGAACCAATCATACCTTTGTAGGTTTTTATATCTACAGGTTTACCAGCTTTCTCTTCATCATCAATGTCTTTGCTGACATCCATTGGAATATCAACAGCATTAGAGTCCATCATGCCAAATTTCTTCAGCACTTCTCTAGTGTACTTGGCTTGATTGATAAACACACCATCATTACTTTGCTTGATCTGAAGTCCTAAGAAGAAGGTTAATTCTCCCATCATAGACATTTCAAACTCAGCCTTCATGTGGTCACTGAACTCTCTGCACAAAGATTCGTTAGTAGCACCAAATATAATATCATCAACATATACCTGAGCTATAAGGATATCTTTGTTCTTCTTCAGAGTGAACAGAGTTGTATCAACACAGCCTCTGACAAATCCCTTAGACAGAAGGAACTTTGTCAGTCTCTCATACCAAGCTCTGGGAGCTTGTTTCAGTCCATACAATGCTTTCTTCAGCTTGTACACATGATCAGGAAACTTAGGATCTTCAAAACCAGGAGGTTGAGACACATAGACTTCCTCATCAATGTAACCATTCAAGAATGCACTTTTCACATCCATTTGAAAGAGCTTAAAACCTTTGTATGATGCAAAAGCACATAAGATTCTAATGGCTTCTAATCTTGCAACAGGAGCAAAAGTTTCACCATAATCTATGCCTTCTTGCTGACTGTAACCTTGAGCAACAAGCCTTGCCTTGTTCCTCACAACATTTCCAAATTCATCAAGTTTGTTCTTCAGAACCCATCTAGTTCCAACAACCTTTATGTTGTTAGGTCTGGGAACCAAAGTCCAAACTTCTGACCTTTTGAACTGGTCAAGTTCTTCTTGCATTGCCATTAACCAGGAGTCATCATCAGCAGCTTCATAGAAGTCCTTGGGTTCCAGAAGTGACACAAAAGCCACATTCCCCATGTATCTTCTGAGCTGAGCTCTGGTCATGACAGGATTATGAACAGAGTCAATTATGTTCTCTAAGGAATGATTCCTATGAGTTCTAACTTCTATTGGTACATCCAATGAGTCTTCTGAAACCTGTTCATCATTTGTTGAATCATATATAGGAGCATCTTCTGGAAGGAAGTTGACTTCTGGAGTGGGATTCTCATCTTGAGCTTGTTCAGCAACAGGAGGAACCACTTCAGCAACTCTGGGAGAAACATCTTCTTCAACAGGAGATGTTACTTCAGGAGCTTGAACTACATCTTCATCAGGAGCTCTACTATCTGCAGGGTTAGTCTCATCAAACTGTACATGAACAGATTCATCTAAAGTTTGAGTCCTCTTATTAAAAACCCTATATGCTTTACTATGTGTTGAGTAACCAAGAAAAATGGCCTCATCTGCCTTTGAATCAAACTTTGAAAGATATTCTTTTGTATTCAAAACATAACACTTGCAACCAAAGGTTCTGAAATAACCTATTTTAGGTTTTCGACCTTTCCAGAGTTCATAAGGGGTCTTGTTCAGAATGCTTCTGATTAGCACTCTATTCAGAACAAAGCAAGCTGTGTTCACAGCTTCTCCCCAAAAGTACTTAGGAAGCCTTCTTTCATTGATCATAGTTCTGGCTATCTCAACCAGAGTTCTATTCTTCCTTTCTACTACCCCATTGTGTTGAGGAGTTCTCGGAGCAGAAAAGTTATGATCAATTCCCTTGGTTTCACAGAATTCTTCAAACCCAAAGTTTTTGAATTCTCCACCATTATCACTTCTGATATGGACAACCTTTTCATTCCTTTCATTCTCAAGTTTCTTTATCAGAACTGAGAAACATCCAAGTGACTCATCTTTGCTAGACAGCAAAATGACCCAAGTGAATCTTGAATAGTCATCTACAATGACAAAGGCATACTTCTTTCCACCCATGCTCATTGGTTGAACAGGGCCAAAAAGATCCATATGAAGTAATTCCAAAGGTCTTTTAGTTGAAATGACTTTCTTAGTTTTAAAAGAGCTTCTGGATTGTTTACCAGATTGGCAAGCATTGCATAAATGATTCCTTTTAAAACTAATTTCAGGCAGACCCTCAACCAATTGATTTCTAGCTACTTTGGCCAGAAGGTCCATGCTCACATGAGCAAGTCTTCTATGCCAGAGCCAGGAGGTATCCTCTTTGGACATCAAGCATATATTTTTGCAAAGATTCTCAAGATTCAGCATGAAAACATTTTCAACTCTAGGAGCAGTTAGAATAACTTCCCTTGACTTACTGTCCAAGATTTTACATCCAGAGGAGCTGAAGACAACATCTCTACCTTTATTACACAGGTGTGCAACACTCAGGAGGTTGAACTTCAGGCCTCAGACTAGGGAGACATCTTCGATCGGAGGATTAGTTCCTATGGATCCAGAACCAAGTATCCTTCCTTTCTGGGCATCTCCAAAGCTGACTTTTCCACCTCTTTTAGGATCAAATGTGATGAATGCTTTTTCATCACCTGTCATATGCCTTGAGCACCCACTGTCAATGTACCACAGCTTTGACATTGATGGAGCACTCAGAGCCACCTGCAACACAATCAATTAGTGACAGGTACCCAATCCTTATTGGGTCCTTTAGAGTTAGATTTTTCTTCAGCAGGTTTTAATGATATCTCAGATTGCAAGAGGTTTTTAATATGATACTTGCAATCTTTTAACCAGTGACCATAACTCTTGCAAAGTTTGCAAAAGGGAGGGTTCTTGGATCTTTCCCTTTGCTTCCTGGGAGATTTCTTCTTCTTCTGAGAAGGACCAACATCTTCAGAGGCTATACCAGCACTCTCAGAGGTTCCAACATCAGGAGGAGAAGCTATCTCTTTCAGAAGAGAGGGAGTGACAGGTTTCTTCTTCTTCTGGGGTTTATCACTTCCCAGAGGCAGCTTTTCCTTGCCTTTGACTTTAGAGCCATCAGCAGGAGTGTTGAATTGTTTACACAGTTTTTCTTCTAACACTTTCATGTCAGAATAAACTTGAGTAAACCTAAGAAACTTGTCAGCCTCACTCTTGTCCAATTTCCTTTTCAGGTACTTGAACATACTATAGAGTTCTTCAAGAGAATCAAAGATATTTTGTTCAGAAAATATGTTTACCTCGGAATCATATGTAGCTTCAGGAGGTGCGGAAGTTTCTCCTGTGACATCTTCAGAAGTTGGCTCATCAATAGCCATAAAACATATCTGAGCTTGCTCTTCCTTTTCTTCAGGATCACTGCTGGTCTCAGAGTCTGACCAAGCAGCCAGCATTGCTTTCTTGAACTTCTTCTTATCTTTCTTCAGCTCCGGACAGTTAGGCTTAATGTGCCCCGGTTGCTGACATCCATAGCACACAATCGGCTTATTTGGATCTCTCTTGAACTTTTCACCAGAATCAGGAGTTTTCTTGTCAAAGCTCCTGAAAGGCTTCTTGTAGTTTCCACCTCTGCCTTTTCTAAAGGCCTTCTTGAACTTCCTGGTCAGCATAGCCAGTTCCTCATCTTCAGAGGATTCTTCAGAAGATTCTGCTTTCAGGACTACTCTTTTTCCTTCTGACCTTTCTCTTAGATCATGATTCTTTAATGACATCTCATGGGTAATTAGGGACCCAATGAGCTCATCGTACAAGTAATAGCTCAAATCCTGAACTTCTTCAATAGCAGTCTTCTTGGCTTGCCAAGACCTTGGTAAGCTTCTGACAATCTTCTTCACTCGATCAGATTCTTCAATATCCTTTCCTAAACTCTTCAAGTCATTGACTATCTTGGTGAATCTAGAGTTCATGTCTGAAATAGATTCTTTATCAAGCATTTCAAATAACTCATATTCTCTCATGAGTTGGTTGACTTTAGATTGCTTCACTTTTCCTGTTCCTTCATATGTGACTTCCAGCTTGTTCCAAATATCCTGTGCAGTTTCACAAGAAGAAACTTTGTTATATTCAGTAGCTGTAAGTGCACAATGCAACATATTTATTGCTGAAGCATTAGTTTGGAGTTTTTTCAGAATGTCATCTGTATATTCTCTCTGAGGAATGACAACATTCCCTAAACCTTGTTCCATTCTGGTGGGAATGAAATCACCATTAGTGATGACATACCAAGCACTCATGTTCTGAGCTTGGATGAAGTACATCATCCTTTTCTTCCAGTATGAGTAGTTGTTGCCATTAAATAATGGAGGTCTAGTAGTAGAGGAACCTTCTGGAACTATGAAGTGAGAAGAATTCTCAGGCTGGTGTCTACTAGCCATCTCTATTGATTCTGATAGGATCTTACACTTAGATTGTTAAATCTTTAGTAAATATGCGAAATGACCTTCGCTCTGATACCACTTGTTGGCCCTATCAAGAACAGAATCACCTAGAGGGGGGTGAATAGGTGTCAAAGTTGAAAACTGAAATTTTCTAAGTTTTTAAAGAAACTTAAATTTCAGAGTCAAATTTCCTCAGAGTCAGAGGCAAGCTTATAGAAGTTGCTTCTGAGGGAAATTCTGCCTAAACACAGTTAGACTGTTTTTCAGCAACAGAAGTTCTGATTTGGGAACTTCTGGACAGTCTTCTGAACAAAGACAATGATACTTAGAGGAAATCTGTTTCAGCACTAAATATAGGCAAGTACACAAAAGCAAAAATAACAAGTATAAGAGGGAGAAAGAAGTTCAGGAGATCCTGATTGAACAATTCGATTTATCCAAGTTCGCCACAGAAGTCCTGTGACTACGTCTTGTCCCCTGAGGTCGCAGCCTACAGAGATTTTATAAATCCACTATTCATAACTTTTATGGCAAGTTCAGAAGCTCCTTTACATCAACAGAACTTAAGCTAATTTCTCACTTAGTTCTGACTAGCCTAAAAAGAGTTAAAGGATTTCCACCAGAACAAACAATACTCTGTTTTCTGGATTTCTCACCCAACTCTAATCTCAACTAGATTTCTCTCTTTAAATCTAACTGAAGATCACAAACGATCTCAGTTTACAAGATTCCTATTATGAACTTGTTTTTCTTCACTCTCTCACTTTACTAAGACTATGCTAAGAAAGATTGAGAATGGAAAGTATTGCTCTGTTTTTCTTGTTAGAACAGTGCGTTGAGATTTTGCTCGATGATCACGCGTGTGTTGATGCTTTGGAGCTTGGCTACTATTTATAGTGATTGAAGATGACCGTTGGTGAGTTTGAATCTTCAAAGAAGATGACATCAGTTGTTGTAGCCGTTAATTTGTCAAAACTTCAAACGGTCTTCAAAACACTTTGATTCCGTTATCCTTGTACTTTAACTAAATCCGGTAAGTGATTTGAAATCAAAGACGAGGTTGACTGGAATCATTCTTCAATTGGATCAACAAAGGGTAGACAAGGAAATTCTGGTTTCTTTTAAACAGACAGGCGCGCTCCAACAAAACAGCTTTTTGAACTTCTGGCGCCTTGCATTAAATGCACTTGTCAGAACATTAAATGCTATCCAGAACCCGTGACTTTAGCTTTCAGAAGCTAAAATTCACTTGACTAGACTTCTGATCACAATTGGCAAAACTTCTGATTGAAAAGAACTTCTGAGGAAAGCTTTAGCAGACTTCGTCTTCAGAGCGGAGTATCCAGCTTCTGAGTAATTGAAACTCTGACTTCAGCAACTGATCCTCTGAGTTCTTTAGGCAATCCAGAAAAGATTCATTCAGCACCTGCTGAGCAACTTACACATAGACTAAGTACAAAAATTATTAGTCAATAGTAAACTATATGTAAGGAAGTATTAAGTTTTCATCTTCTGAAACGTTTGGACATAATCAAAATACATAGGGTTCATCATCATTCCTGGAACAATTACAATCTACTGTGATAACAAGAGTGCAATTGATCTTTCAAAGAACCCTATTCAGCACAGCAGGATGAAGCATGTTCATATTAGGCATCACTTTCTGAGAGATCATGTTCTGAAGAAGGATATTATCATTACTCATGTTCCCTCTGAAGAGAATCTTGCTGACATGTTTACTAAGCCTCTGGCTGGTAATTCTTTCAGCAACTTACGAGAAGGCATTGGTATGACTTATCCACTTCAATAACTTAGCTTAATTATTTCTGTTCTTGATAGGGTTAGCTTAATTATTTCTATGTGTCTTAAATGATTAATCGTTTAAGATAATTAAGTGATAATTAATTCTAATCATGATTTGACATTTAAGCATGCATTATCTACTGCATTTTACGGCGCTGTTCTGTGGTTAACGGTTATCTGTTCCCTTTTAAACGGTGTGTATTTGCTTTTTGAATTGGAACGGTTTCCTTGTTTGGGTATAAATAGGGGTTTTCCATACTTAGAAGTTTTTTTTACTCTCATTTTCATTGCGATTAGAATTTCCATAGATTTCCTGTGTTCTCTTCTCTCTAGATTCTTAACCTAATTTCTTATATTTTCAAAAATGGCTCAAGAAATCACTGTCACTCACATCTTCTCCACTGAATCAAAGAAGAAAGTTAGCGAATCTAGGGTATTCACCTCTAGGTTCCTAGATGATGAAGTAAAATCCACTGAACCTATTTCAAAATGGCTTAGCGCTCAAAACTGGAATTCTTTCGTTTCTCTCGATGAATTCATTTATCCTAAGTTAGTCACCGAATTCTATCAGAACCTCCATTTCTTTTCTAATGAGGAGGATGTTCTACACTCAGAAGTCGGGGAAATTGAGATTGAGGTCAGCAGGGCTTCTATTTCTCAAGTGATCGGTATTGATGATGAAGGAATCATCATTGGTGATGATGGTTCAGCAGATGGTTTTACAGAAGCCAACTGGGCTAGACCAGATCTAAGTGCCAAGGAAACTTATGCCACCTGGCTCACTCAGCACCAGAGGTGGGCACACTATTTGACAACCAATGTTTTCCTTCCGAAGGCTGGAGGGGTTAATGGTGTTTCCAACAGGGAAAGAGTGTTTATGTGGCATCTGGTCAACCAGAAGAAGATCAACTTACCTCCCATGCTGATAAGGCAGATGAAGAATGTAACTACCGTGAGTGCATTAGCATATGGCTCACTCCTGACTAGGCTGTTTGAGGCAGCCTCTGTTGTGGTTTCAGGAGAAGGTGTTACAAGTAGGAGTACGGTTCTGAAGATGCATACCTTCAGGAACCTCAACTTTGGTGTGACTCCGAAGAAGAATGAGAAGGGCTCCTCTGTGAGTATTGCTCAGAAGGAAATTATTGAGGCTGCTGTACAGAAAGGAAAGAATGCTGCCAAGAAGGGCAAGGGAAAGAAGGGATCAAGTAAGTTGGTCCTGACTGTTGAGAAGGTGGTTGTCTCAGAACCTCTTCCCACGATGGTTCAAACAACAATCAGTGTTGAACCCTCTGGCAAGGTCGTTGCTGAGAAACCTAAGGATGTTCCTGAGAAGGAAGCTCAGGATGCTGAGGACGCACGCCTTGCTGAAAAAGAGAAGGCTGCTGAAGCTGAGAAGGTTGCAAGGGTGGTGGCTCTTGCTGATAAGAAAAGAAAGCAGAAGGAAGCAGAAGACAAGTTAGCAGCTGAAAGAGAAATTGCTGCAAAGGCTAAGGCCGATGCAAGACTTATAGCATGTGCTGCTGAACTTCAGGATGCGGAGTTCTCAAAGGAAGTTGAGGCTTCAGAAGAAGGAGAGAAACTTGAGAATGTCTCTCTGTCCTCTCGGATACTTGAGAATATCTCTCTCTCCACCAGAATTGGAAAGAAGGCTGTTGCAAAACGAAGGTCGCTGAGGAAAAAGGACTTCGTTGTTGCCCCCAGTGCTGAATTAGAGGATCCTGTTGTTCAGGAACCAGAAGCTGCTGATGAAGACATGTTGGAGATGTCTGCTGAAGAGGATGTTGATGCTCCTCTGTTTGAAGAGCTGTCAGAAGAGAGTGAACCAGAAGATGAAGAGGTTCTTCAGGGTGCTAAACAGTTTGTTGAGAATGTTGATGATGAAAATTTCATTGACAACATTCTTCTGAATCAAGGAAGAAATCCTGGTGATAGGGATGCCTCTGAAACACTGATCAGAATAGCTCATATCTTTGTTGAGCCCATTTCTATGTTTGATCCAAACGCCTCTGAACAGGTTATCTCATCTCCCACTCTCACTCCCCATCCATCTCCTTCACTACCTTCTGTCACAGAAGTGAGTGAATCTCACACTTCCATTCCTCCTACGACTTCAACTTCTGAGGTTGTACCTCCTCCAATTATTCCTCCTTCTGGATCCTTTTCAGAAGTGAACCTAAACACTGCTCCCATTTTCACAGACTCCATAGCCACATCCACTACCTCCTCCATTCATACTTCCTCTGTAAGTCCATCAATTGGATTTACTGCTCCATCTTTCTCACTACCATCCACACTACCTCCCATCTCAACCTCACATACAATCCCTTCCTCAACCACTTCAATTCCTCCACTCTCAACCTCTGGACACGCACCTCCTGTGTGTGATCCCTTAACTACCTCCTCCACTACTTCTTGTTTTGCTGGGTTGTCATCCAACTATGACTTCCTACGCAAACACATGAATCGAGATGATCTGGACACCAGGTTTGGTAGTTTTGGCTTCATGGGCAGAGCTTCTGGTGTATCCGAAGCTGGTGGTGCTCCCAGTGTTGAGGAGTTGAGAAGAATGAGTCAGAGTGGCTCTGATGAATTGCTGAATAGATTTGCTGGTATGGGGCAAAGGACTTCTGCTGCTGACATGTATGCTCAGGGCATTGTGCTGCAAGAATTACACTCCTTGAAAGCTCAGAACCTGCAGCTCATGACTATGCTTCAAATGCAGGACCCTTCTGTCTACATACGCAATCTTTCTACGCTTCATCTAGCTACCTATGAAGAGGTGTACAAGTTAAGAGAATTAGCTCTGACTCTTCCTTCATAAGACAACATTGCTTTTGCTTCTTCTCTGAAGGTCAATGAGAATTTGGAGATATTGACAGAAGAAGTCAAGGAAGCAAACGAGCATTATGACGCTCATGAGAAGATGCTCCCAAGTAAGATTGATGACCTGCAAAGTACTCCCAATCACATTCTCAGAGAAGTGAAATCTTCTGCTCAAGGTTCATCATCTTCCGGGGCTGCGAAGATTGTTTATGACATCACTCCTGATCTCAACAATCGACTCTCCAACATTGAGTCTGCTGTATCTGCTCAGAACGCACAGATTGCTGAGCTTACTGAACTTCTGAAGGTTATGCACACTCAAGCACGTGAACAAGAGAAGACTCTTCACAATTTCTATAGGTTTGTTCGAGGACAGACTTATATTCAGAATGAGCATCTTACTGCTGCTGTGTATGCTAACAATCGGTTGATCAAGCTCCTTCTGGAAGACGTTTAGAGACAGCGACCTATGTCTGGTCAGACCTTTGATCATATGAAGACCATTGATGATGACTTCAGAAAAAGAATGGATATGATCAACACTGTGAGGCCAACTCCTCAGCAATATCAGACTGCACTGAATGTTCAGCAAAAATTGAAATCTCAGGGTGCTTTGGGTGTTGCTCTTGGTTCTGGTCAAACGGGGGAGAAGTCTGGTCAGAAGAGATCAAGTGCTGCTGAAGGTTCTAGTGATGTTCCTCCTCCTCAGAAGAAACCTAGGAACTTGTAATCTTTTTAGGACTTAAGCTTCTTAGCTAGGTTCTGGGTGCTGTGTATGCTAACAATCGGTTGATCAAGCTCCTTCTGGAAGACGTTTAGAGACAGCGACCTATGTCTGGTCAGACCTTTGATCATATGAAGACCATTGATGATGACTTCAGAAGAAGAATGGATATGATCAACACTGTGAGGCCAACTCCTCAGCAATATCAGACTGCACTGAATGTTCAGCAAAAATTGAAATCTCAGGGTGCTCTGGGTGTTGCTCTTGGTTCTGGTCAAACGGGGGAGAAGTCTGGTCAGAAGAGATCAAGTGCTGCTGAAGGTTCTAGTGATGTTCCTCCTCCTCAGAAGAAACCTAGGAACTTGTAATCTTTTTAGGACTTAAGCTTCTTAGCTAGGTTCTGGGTTGGGTAGTCTTTGTCTTAGGACTTTTTCTACTCTTCTGATTATTTTGTTTCATATGTTGTCTTCTGATGAACTTATATACACTGAATCCTTCTTATACTTTCTTGTGTCTCTGACTATTTACTTATTGCTTATGTTTCTTTCTGACTTACTAAATTATACTTCATTAAATCTAACAACTTGATCTTAAGTCATTTCTAAGTTTATACAGATTGCTGAAGTCCACCATTTACACTAAAATGGGGGAGTTAATTTACTCAGAAGTTATGAAACACATGTATCAGGAAGTCATTTTCTATACCTCATGTTTTCTTTACCTTCTGACCACGGTTTGTCCATAACCAAAATGGGGGAGAATGATGAACCCTATGTGTTTTGATTATATCCAAACGTTTCAGAAGATGAAAACCTAATACTCCCTTACATATAGGTTTCGTTGACTAATATTTTTGTTTACTTAGTCTATGTGTAAGTTACTCAGCAGGTGCTGAATGAATCATTTCTGGATTGCCTAAAGGACTCAGAAGATCTGTTTGCTGAAGTTAGAGTTTCAATAATTCAAAAGCTGGATGCTCCGCTCTAAAGCCGAAGTCTGCTAAAGCTCTCCTCAGAAGTTCTTTGCAATCAGAAGCTTTGCCAATTTGATCAGAAGTATAGACAACTGGAAATCAGCTTCTGAAAGCTTAGTCACAGGTTCTGTTTGAGCATTTAATGCTCTGACACTTGCATTCAATGCAAGGCGCCAAAAGTTCAAAAAGCTGTCTTGATGGAGCGCGCCTGTCTGTTCAAAAGAAACCAGAATTTCCTTGTCTACCCTTTGTTGATCCAATTGAAGAATGATTCCAGTCAAGCTTTCTTTGATTTCAAATCACTTACCGGATTGAGTTAAAGAACAAGGATAACGGAATCAAAGTGTTTGAAGACCGTTTTGAAGACTTGACAAATTAACGGCTACAACAACTGTTGTCATCTCCTTCGAAGATTCAAACTCACCAACGGTCATCTTCATTCACTATAAATAGTAGCCAAGCTCCAAAGCATCAATACACGAGTGATCATCGAGCAAAATCTCAACGCACTGTTTTAACAAGAAAAATAGAGCAACTTTTTCCATTCTCAATCTTTCTTAGCATAGTCTTAGTTAAAGTGAGAGAGTGAAGAAAAACAAGTTCATAATAGGAATCTTGTAAACTGAGATCGTTTGTGATCTTCAGTTAGATTTAAAGAGAGAAATCTAGTTGAGATTAGAGTTGGGTGAGAAATCCAGAAAACAGAGTATTGTTTGTTCTGGTGGAAATCCATTAACTCTTTTTAGGCTAGTCAGAACTAAGTGAGAAATTAGCTTAAGTTCTGTTGATGTAAAGGAGCTTCTGAACTTGCCATAAAAGTTATGAATAGTGGATTTATAAAATCTCTGTAGGCTGCGACCTCAGGGGACAAGACGAAGTCACAGGACTTCTGTGGCGAACTTGGATAAATCGAATTGTTCAATCAGGATCTCCTGAACTTCTTTCTCCCTCTTATACTTGTTATTTCTGCTTCTGTGTACTTGCTTATATTTAGTGCTGAAACAGATTTTCTCTAAAGTATCATTGTCTTTGTTCAGAAGACTGTCCAGAAGTTCTTAAATCGGAACTTCTGTTGCTGAAAACAGTCTAACTGTGTTTAGGCAGAATTTTCCTCAGAAGCAACTTCAGTTAGCTGGCTTCTGACTCTGAGGAAATTTGACTCTGAAATATAAGTTTCTCGAAAAACTTAGAAAAGTTCAGTTTTCAACTTTGACACCTATTCACCCCCCCTCTAGGTGATTCTGTTCTTGATAGGGCCAACATTTTCCACCTCTTTTAGGATCAAATGTGATGAATGCTTTTTCATCACCTGTAATATGCCTTGAGCACCCACTGTCAATGTACCACAGCTTTGACATTGATGGAGCACTCAGAGCCACCTGCATCACAATCAATTAGTGACAGGTACCCAATCCTTATTGGGTCCTTCAGAGTTAGATTTAACTTCTACAGGTTCTTCTGATATTTCAGATTGCAAGAGGTTCTTGATATGGTACTTGCAATCTTTTAACCAATGTCTATCTTTCTTACACAATTTGCAAGAAGGAGGATTCTTGGATCTTTCCCTTTCCTTCTTAGGAGCAATCTTCTTCTTCTGGGAAGGTGCTACTTCTTCAGAGGCAGAAGCACTCTTAGAGGTTCCCACTTCAGGAGGAGAAGAGATCTCTTTCAGAAGAGAGGAAGTAAGAGATTTCTTCTTCTGAGGTTTATCATTCTTCAGAGGCAGTTTTTCCTTACCTTTGACTTTTAAGTCATCAGAAGGAGAGCTGAATTGTTTACTTAGTTTATCTTCTAATATTTTTATATCAGCATAAACTTGAGTAAACCTAAGAAATTTGTCAGCCTCGCTTTTGTCCAACTTTCTTTTCAGATACTTGAACATGCTATATAGTTCTTCAAGAGAATCAAAGATATTTTGTTCAGAAGATATGTTTACCTCGGAATCATATGTAGCTTCAGGAGGTGCGGAAGTTTCTCCTGCAGTATCTTCAGAGGATGGCTCATCAATAGCCATGAAACATATCTGAGCTTGCTCTTCCTTTTCTTCAGGATCACTGCTGGTCTCAGAGTCTGACCAAGCAGCCAGCATAGCTTTCTTGAACTTCTTCTTATCCTTTTTCAGCTCAGGACAATTAGGCTTGATGTGTCCTGGTTGCTGACATCCATAGCACACAATGGGTTTGTTTGGATCTCTCTTGGATTTATCACCAAAATCAGGAGTTTTCTTGTCAAAACTTCTGAATGGCTTTTTGTAGTTTGCACCTCTGCCTTTTCTAAAAGCTCTCTTAAACTTCTTGGTCAGCATAGCCAATTCCTCATCTTCGGATGATTCTTCAGAAGATTCTGCCTTCAGGACTACTTGTCTTTTTCCCTCTGACCTTTCTCTCAGGTCATGATTTTTTAATGACATCTCATTAGTAATTAGAGACCTAATGAGCTCATCATACAAGTAATAGCTCAAATCCTGAACTTCTTCAATAGCAGTCTTCTTGGCTTGCCACGACCTTGGTAAGCTTCTGACAATCTTCTTCACTCGTTCAGATTCTTCAATGTCTTTTCCTAAACTCTTTAAGTCATTGACTATCTTGGTGAATCTAGAGTTCATATCTGAAATAGATTCTTTATCAAGCATTTCAAATAGCTCATATTCTCTCATGAGTTGGTTGACTTTTGATTGCTTCACCTTTCCAGTACCTTCATATGTGACTTCCAGCTTGTTCCAAATGTCCTGTGCAGTTTCACAAGAAGAAACTTTGTTATATTCAGTAGCTGTAAGTGCACAATGCAACATATTTATTGCTGAAGCATTAGTTTGGAGTTTTTTTAGAATGTCATCTGTGTATTCTCTCGGAGGAATAACAACATTCCCTAAACCTGGTTCCATTCTGGTAGGAATGAAATCACCATCAGTGATGACATACCAAGCACTCATGTTCTGAGCTTGGATAAAGTACATCCTTTTCTTCCAGTATGAGTAGTTGTTGCCATTAAATAATGGAGGTCTAGTTGTGGAAGAACTTTCTGGAACTATGAAGTGAGAAGAATTCTCAAGCTGGTGTCTACTAGCCATCTCTATTGATTCTGATAGGATCTTACACTTAGATTGTTAGATCTTTAGTAAATATATGAAGTGACCTTCGCTCTGATACCACTTGTTGGCCCTAACAAGAACAGAATCACCTAGAGGGGGGGTGAATAGGTGTCTATGTTGAAAACTGAAAGTTTCAAAGTTTTTCAAGAAACTTAGATAACAGAGTCAAATTTCCTCAGAGTCAGAGGCAAGCTTACAGAAGCAGCTTCTGAGGGAAATTCTGCCTAAACACAGTTAGACTGTTTTCAGCAACAGAAGCTCTGAGTAAGATAGCTTCTGGACAGTCTTCTGAACAAAGACAATGATAAAAAGAGTAAAGTCTGTTTCAGCACTAAATATAAGCAAGTACACAGAAGCAAATTAACAAGTATAAGGAAGGGAGAAAGAGATTCAGGAGGTCCTGATGAACAGTTCAATTTATCCAAGTTCGCCACAGAAGTCCTGTGACTACGTCTTGTCCCCTGTGGTTGCAGCCAACAGAGATTTTAAATCTACTATTCAGAACTTTTATGGCAAGTTCAGAAGCTCCTTTACATCAACAGAACATAAGCTAATTTCTCACTTAGTTCTGACTAGCCTAAAAAGAGTTAAAGGATTTCCACCAGAACAACAACACTCTGTTTTCTGGATTTCTCACCCAACTCTAATCTCAACTAGATTTCTCTCTAAATCCAACTGAATATCACAAACTATATCAGTTTACAAGATTCCTATTATGAACTTGTCTTTCTTCACTCTCTCACTTTAACTAAAGCTATGTTAAGAAAGATTGAGAATGGAAAATGGTGCTCTGTTTTTCTTGTTCAAACAGTGCGTTGAGATTTTGCTCAATAATCACGTGTAGTTGATGCAGTGGAGCTCAGCTACTATTTATAGTGTGAGGAGATGACCGTTGGTGAAGTTTGAATCTTCAAGGGAGATGACATCAGTTGTTGTAGCTGTTAATTTGTCAAATCTTCAAACGGTCTTCAAACACTTTGATTCCGTTAACCTTGTTCTTTAACCAAATCCGGTAAGTGATTTGAAATTCAAGATAAGGTTGACTGGAAATATTCTTCAATTGGATCAACAAGGGGTAGACAAGGAAATTCTGGTTTCGCTTTTAGTAGACAAGCGCGCTCCTTCAAAACAGCTTTTTGAACTTTTGGCGCCTTGCATTAAATGCAATTGTCAGAGCAATAAATGCTAACGGAACCCGTGACTTAGCTTCTGATAGCTAATTTTAATTGTCTAGACTTCTGATCGAATTGGTAGAAGACGGACCACTATCATCCATACAATTTTGGACGGGGTTACCATTAGTATCACATGGTGTAAACAACTTGTCAACCTTATGAGTTAAAGCTGAAAGTTGCGCTTGCATCATACTAACGGGATCTAGACTATGTATACCTTTTGCGGATGATGAACTAGAAGAAGACGGACCTGAGTTTGATTGTGATTGGGATTGTGCTCGATCAACGGGCCACATGCTACTGTTTATAGCCATCTCCTCTAGAAGTTCTTTGGCTTCAACGGATGTTTTCTTCATGAACAAACCTCCTGACATTGCATCTAGCGAACTCCTAGTAGTAGGGTTAATCCCGTTGTAGAATGTTTGCATTAGAAGTTCATCGGGTAGGGGATGGTGAGGACACAAACATTGAAGTTCTTTGAAGCGTTCCCATGCTTCGTACAAAGTTTCATGATCTTGTTGAGTGAAAGAAGTAATTTCCTTGTTTATATGGGCTGTTTTGGCTAAATGGAAGTACTTTGAAAGGAATGCTTGGGCTAATTGGTTCCAAGAAGTGATGCTTCCTTGTGGTAATCATGTTAACCAAACTTTTGCCCGATCCTTCAATGTGAAAGGAAACAAGCAAAGTTTGATGGCTTCGGCAGGAACATCATTTATTTTGAAAGTATCACAAACCTCAAGAAAGTTAGTTAGATGAGCGTTTGGATTTTCGCTGGGTAATCCATAAAATGTGACATTATTAGTCAACATATTCAACAGGGCAGGTTTTATCTCCCATTGATTTGCAGCAATTCGCGGTCGGACTATACCCTCGGTGGCGACATTAAATCTCGAGGTAGCATAGTCCAAAGTCTTGGAGGTGGAGCAGCCATGTCGCCAACTTGTCCTCCTTGATCTTGTTGCTCTTTATTTTTCTGCTTCTTTTGTTTCTTCTTTTTCTTAAGAGTTTTCTCAATCTCAGGATCTAGTGGTTCAAGTGGTGGGCCAGAACTTCGCGTCCCGCGCATAAACAACAATCGCCTACCAAATTTAAAATTGGAAAACCAAGTAAGACTATAGACGAAAAATTCGGAATCAAAATAATAAGACTAACAATAAACACAACAATATTAAACCGTTTGTTCCCCGGCAATAGCGCCAAAAACTTGTTAGGCGAATTCCGCAAGTGTACGGTGTCCGCTTTGTAGTTGTAAAAGATTATCGATCCCACATAGAACAAAACGTTGTTAACATGCAATATCTATCTTACTTAGTCAAATTACAGATTCGTTTTCTCTTAAGTCTATAGTTAATTAAATTATGAAGTTGGGTTTGAATTTTATATCTAAACTAAACTACATCAAATAGACTATCTAAGTTAATATATAATGTACCAATAAAGTTACGACTTTGAACACAATTATCTAAACCAATATTCAAATAGTTAAATCAATGTGTTTCTTCTAAGTTAGTAATCAATCTAAATCTAATTGTTACATTCAGAGTTAGAAACTTAAGCAAAATTAACTCTTAAATCAACTAGTCAATTTAAAGCACAAATTAAAATAAAACCAAGTTTACTTGAGTTGATTACCAATGTTTATCTAATTCGATTCCCAAATCTCTTTACGTCAATCGAACTTAGATAAATGCCACAATAACATACCAAAAGAGTTTTCTTTAGAAGCAAACTTAAAGTAGAAATCATGTGAAGCATAACAAAAATCATTCATTGATCAATTATTCAAATATTAATACATAAATAACCGAGTTCAACAAGAACGATACAATTGAAATGCAAAGCAAAGAAGGGATTGGGGTTGTGAATCCTTTTACTCTTCCTTGGAGGTTTGTCAATCCTCGAGTCGCTATCGCTTGCACCTTCTCGTCGTTTCTCTATGATAAGTTATCCTCTCAGATTAACTTTGATACACTAAATAAACAAAGATAAACTAATTGATTCTAATACAGTAATCTCGTGTGTCAAAGTATTCTAATACGTTCAACAACATCCAAAATGATCATACAAAGACTCTATTTATAATCTTCGAGTGGTGTTATGGAAAGTTGCAACCGTTGATGAAGAGATACTTTAATCTTCAAGAAGAGTTGTCTTTATCCTCATGAAACGTGATGAACCCTAAGTGTTTTGATTATGTCCAAACATTTCAGAAGATGAAAGTTAAAATCCTCTTACATACTGTTTAATACTGACTAACAATTTTTTTTTGTTAAGTTTGTATGTAAGTTACTCAGCAGGTGCTGAATAAACTTTTTCTGGTTTGCTGGAGGACTCAGAAGAGATGGAAGTTGAAGACAATGTTTCAATGATCAGAAGCTGGATACTCCGCTCCGATGCTATGAAGTCTGTTAAAGCTCTTCTCAGAGGTTCTTTGCAATCAGAAGTTTCTACCAATTCGATCAGAAGTCTAGACAATTGGAATTAGCTTTCAGAAGCTAAGTCACGGGTTCTGCTGAGCATTTATTGCTCTGACACTTGCATTTAATGCAAGGCGCCAAAAGTTCAAAAAGCTGTTTTGAAGGAGCGCGCCTGTCTACTCAAAGCGAAACCAGAATTTCCTTGTCTACCCTTTGTTGATCCAATTGAAGAATGTTTCCAGTCAACCTTATCTTCAACTTCAAATCACTTACCGGATTTAGTTAAAGAACAAGGTTAACGGAATCAAAGTGTTTGAAGACCGGTTGAAGATTTGACAAATTAACGGCTACAACAACTGATGTCATCTATTTTGAAGATTCAAATTAACCAAGGGTCATCCTCATTCACTATAAATAGTAGTTGAGCTCCACTGCATCAACTACGCGTGATTATCGAGTAAAATCTCAACGCACTGTTTGATCAAAGAAAACAGAGCACTTTTTCCATTCTCAATCTTTCTTAGCATAGTTTAAGTTTAAGTGAGAGAGTGAAGAAAAACAAGTTCATAATAGGAATCTTGTAAACTGATATCGTTTGTGATATTCAGTTAGATTTAGAGAGAAATCTAGTTGAGATTAGAGTTGGGTGAGAAATCCAGAAAACAGAGTGTTGTTGTTCTGGTGGAAATCCTTTAACTCTTTTTAGGCTAGTCAGAACTAAGTGAGAAATTAGCTTATGTTCTGTTGATGTAAAGGAGCTTCTGAACTTGCCATAAAAGTTCTGAATAGTAGATTTAAAATCTCTGGTGGCTGCGACCTCAGGGGACAAGACATAGTCACAGGACTTTTGTGGCGAACTTGGATAAATCGACTTGTTCAATCAGGATCTCCTGAACTTCTTTCTCCCTCTTATACTTGTTATTATTGCTTCTGGATGCTTGCTCACATTTAGTGTTGAAACAGATTTTCTCTTATTATCATTGTCTTTGTTCAGAAGATCGTCCAAAAGTTCTCAATCTCTGAACTTTTGTTGCTGAAAACAGTCTAACTGTGTTTAGGCAGAATTTCCCTCAGAAGCTGCTTCTGTAAGCTTGCCTCTGACTCTGAGGAAATTTGACTCTGAAATTTAAGTTTCTTGAAAAACTTAGAAACTTTCAGTTTTCAACATAGACACCTATTCACCCCCCTCTAGGTGATTCTGTTCTTGTTAGGGCCAACAAAACGATGCTTTAATCCATAGATGAGAGGACATAAAGCTTGGATGAAGTTTCAGATGAGAATGTGGTGAAGAGTTGCCAAGAAAATACGAAGGAATGCATCGGTTCGGAGATGGAAATCGCACAGGTCGCGCCCGCAAGACGGTCCAGGGAATTCTGCCCAGACTTGCGCCCGCAAGTGATGGCAGATTTTCAGCTAAGCTAGATTTGCTCGTTTTTAGCTAACACACAAATAAGCAAACAAGAAGTAACAACATCCTAAAACAATAATAAAACAAGTATAACACACAAAAACAACGATAAATAAACATGAAATGCATGCTAGAAATACATAGATAACGGACTTATCAGTTGTCGATGAAGCTTACCCAATTGGCAAGCTTGACAAGTCTCCTAAATGATGTTAATAGATTCCAAATCGCGTATCATCTCATTCTTTTCCATGAATTTCAAAGAATGAAGATTGTAATGGCCAAACCTCTTATGCCACAACAATGAATTATCATCAATTGTAGACAAAGCATAATTGTTAATTGCATTCCAATTAATTGGAAAGCAATTATTTTTCGTCCCAATGGTAAGAATATCAGCACCTGTATGGTCTTTGATTTCACATGTTTTATCATTTGAGCAACGATTAACAAGTTTTGCGCTAAGTTTGGAACATAAAGAGCATCGGTGATCAGATTCGTACCTTTAGAAGTTTGAATTGTTAGGATCTAATGCAATTACGATAATGAAAACAAACAGAAAACACACACGAGTTGTTTACCCAGTTCGCCACTCAATATGAATGACTACGTCTGGAGGCACTACCAAGCCAGGATTTGTACTATAATGAATGGAATACAATTTACATGGAATAGAGCTATATTTATACTAATTGAAATCCTAAACAACTAGGAATCCTAAACCACCAAGGAATCCCTAACCACCTAGGAATTAGTCTCCAATCCCAACATGAATCTTAACCGTACCTCTTCCTTGAGCTTGAACGGTGCTGCCATTTCCCAGCCTCACTTTTATGTTGTCGCACTTGTCCAAATGAGAAAATAAGCTCTCTTCCTTCACCATATGCCTAGTACATCTTCTATAGATGTACCAGACATTCTTGTCATTAGCCATAGAACTTTGCGAGGCAATGAAAAGCTTTGCTTCACCTTCAGCTTCAATTTGATCTTCGGTAAAGTTAGCCTGCTGACATTTTTGCTGTGATGAAGTTTGCTGGTTGTTTTGATTTTGCTTTGTTCTACAATTTTTCTCTATATCCCCAAATTTCTTGCAATAATTGCATTGAATTTGAGGTTTTCCATGCTTTTTCCAGCTATCCTTCTCTAGATGGTTAGTCTTCCCGCATGTAGAACATGGTGGAAATTTTGCTTTTCTTGAGAAATCTGGTTGTTTACCTTTCCCTTGTTGCTTCTTGCCATCCTTGAAGTGATTCCCCTGTTGCTTGGAATGGAAAGCTTCTTCTGTAACTTGCTTTTGTCGGACGGAACTCCTTTGTTCAGTGGCATGAAGCTTTGAGATCAATTCAGCTACTGATAGAGTAGTAAGATCACAAGATTCTTCTATGGCAGAGATCTTCAACTCAAACTTTTCTGGCAAGCTAATCAAGAGCTTCTCCACAATCCTTTCCTCTGGAAAATCATCTCCATGTAGCCGAATTCGATTGACAATCTCCATGACCCTTGCCGAGAATTTCTTGACTGATTCTGTCTCAGCCATTTGCATCAGCTCTAATTCTCTCTCCAAAGTTAAGAGCTTGAATCTCTTTACTTTGGTATTGCCCTCAAATTCATCCTTTAACTTGTCCCATGCCTATTTTGCTGTTTTGTAAGCTAGGATGCTTGTAAAAATTGAATCTGAAACTGCAAATTGAATGCAAGAGAGTGCCTTTGGATCTCTGGTTATTAATTCATCGTGCCTTTTGATTTGATTTAGAGTTGCATTTGCTCCAAGTGTAGCTGAAATATATATCAGGTGCTCCATGCTCCACAACCTCCCAAACACCTTGAGCTTTGAGATACGTTTGCATTTTGATAGCCCAATCGGTATAATTCTCTCATGCGAAAGTTTGGAGGAATTGTTGCAGCAGAGCTAAAAGAAGCCATACGTGCAGAAAACTTGAAGAAACGAGATAGCCACAACTCGTAAGAATTGCAGCTCTGATACCAGTGTTAGCTTGTAAAAGTATGCAAGTAGTGTAATGTAGGATGAAGCTTAACTCTATCAAGGAAGTAAGGCTTAATAGAATGAAACTCTCATACATTAACACTTGGGAGGAACTTTACATATATATAGAGAGAAACATTACTCTAGAGTGTCCTAGAGATTCCTTACATCTACATAATCTAGACACTTCTTAATTCTACATTACAATAGAGCTTTCTAGTTACATGCTTACAATCATAACACCTAGAATCTTCTACATTCTACCTTAGCCTTGAGACTAACTAAACATTACAGCAAATACATAACAAAATATCTGTGGAAAATCTCAAATTTGTTGTCAATTGCAAGCCTATATTTGATTCTTGAGTGATCAATACAATTTACAATGATATCCACCATTTTCTATTAAATGCAACCTCATTACTGCAGCAGCAGTTAAGCCACAACAAAAGACAAAGGAAAACATGTTTGTTGTAGTCAAAGTTGGCCAGCTGAAATGGATGGATTAACTTCTTGGAATTATAAAATAACTAAAAGTTGAGCATCATCTTTGTCTAAATTCATGCCACCTCAGCAGAAAACATGAGTTGTAAAAATTACAGAATTTACAATGTTTTAATATTTTTTCTTTATTCTTTCGTTATTATTCATATGAAAGCTAACGTTCTGTATTTTTCTGTTTCTCATATTTTTCAATTCACATCTTTGAAACTGAAAACAACTTTTAGGTTTCCTCTCAGGTGTTACTCACTAATCAATTCTTAAAATCTATTTATAAAGACGTACGCAATACTCGAACTAGAATGATTCATTCGCGCAAATTTGCCTGACTTCTAGAGACGCCGCCAGATGAGGTATCGGAGGACATCAAGACGTCGAAGGGCAGTGAGGTGAGATTCTAGATTCAACCGGCCGCAGAATCGGTGTCGATGAATTTTGGTTTGTGTTGTTGACAAATCATAGTTATATGGCTGCTCTTTTGGAATTTTCTTTTAATATTATAAATTTTCTAGAAAATTGTTTGAGTAAACAGCTTTATTTTCTAATAATTCTACCATGTTTATCGTAGATGTTAAGTAGACTCAAATTCAGAATCTCTTTTTCTCCCCAAATTGTACGGATGCTTGGATGAATCATGGTGACCGTCATCATTGAAGGTATTCAAAATTTGAACTTCTAAGAATTTTGTTTTCTTTTTTTTTTGCATCTAAAGTTGTGCATGCATTAATTATTCTAATTGTTTTCTTTATTTACAGTTTCAAAACCCACTAAACACCCATTTGAAGCATCATCGGTTAAAAAGAAAATTAAACCTATTGAATGTTGTTTATCTCAAAAATAATTCTTGGAACTTGGAGTTCCTCTTCTATTTTGTGAAGAAGCATTAATGTAGGAAGGAGTGAGATTGAATTCTGGAATTTGTATGAATCTCTCTTTTGTGCTTTTGAAATCCTTCAAAGGCATATGTTTTTTCCTAATAGACTTATGCTCAATTTGAACTTCTGACTAGAGTAGCTAAGCAGGGAAAATAATGAAGGATAAGTTTTTGATAACATTAGATTCAATTTACGTTAAGAGAAAAGAGAATGGATAAGAGGAAACTATTGATGAGGAAGGAATTGAAGTGATATTATATGCCCAAGATGCACCTATAGATGTTCACATGTGCATTCTAGAACTGGATAGTATATGCAAGCTTCCAAATGTCTACAATTCATTAGTGATTATATATATAGCTTTTGTCGTTGCTATTGATTTCAAACAAAGCAAGTACAGTTTCAATGGAAGATGCTTACTTGGATGCATCTAATGGAATCATTATATGGCTAGCTCAAGAATAGACAATTTGTGTCTGTTAGTGACTTTTATACGTTTTCTCTTCAAGAATAGTTTAATACAATTTTTTTTGACTTTTATAAGTTCTTTTTAAATCCATTCTTGCATTGGTCGTATGTCTCTTTATGATCAACTAGAAAATCACATATCAATTCAAGTTAGTTATGCCAAACATTATTGTGAATCTAATCAACACTTTAAATCTGCCAAGTTTCAGTAGTCTATTGAAACCTTCATGCATATATATCTCAATGCTCTTCTTAGCCAACAAATTGATGTATCATCATTACATCGTCTCTTTTTCCAATTTCTATCTGATATTTAATGATAATTAATAACCAATTTTATTTTATTTTATTTTTTTTGGTAACAAAACGTTTAGCTAAGGGTAAGCATACCCATTTGCAAGGCTAGGGCAAACCACAAATCTCGATAAGAGCTTTCAGTGGAATTGCCTACCTATAAGAGCTTTTGACGAAGTGGGGACTTGAACCGCAAATATTTCCATCAGAAGAATGAATGTTTTACCACTTGGACAAACTCTTATTGGTAATAACCAATTTAATTAGAGCTTTAGTAGGAAACTCTAAACGTATATTTGGTTTTATAACTCTAGAGTTACACCACATACTGATAACTATGAATATCAAGAGTCATTAGAAATTAAAGATAAATAGAGATAAGAGTTTCAGAAATTTGTTTATAAATGTTAATACCATGCATGAATATTTCTAATTCAAGCCCTGAGATGAGGAAATCACAACTTGAAGGGCTGGATTAGGAGGAATTGAAGGAAATGAAGAGGACGATGAGGAAAAATGATGATTGGACTACCACTTTGGGATTGTATTGCAATTCAATATATCTACTTTTTCTAATCAATAATAATGGAGTTTCATTTGTTCAAGCACATGGTATAAGGTTTGGTGATTGTATTGCATAATTTCATATTTCTTTTGAGTTTTATATGCAAAGATATATGGATGTCATCGAGGCGAGGATCAAATTTAAATTTACATGATTATTATTTTAAAGTATGACAAAAAATTTTGATTAATTAATTGGATATGTGGGGACGAACTGTTCAATTGTGATCATAATATGTACTTTACCCATAAAAGATGTACATACAAACCGTACATCTATTTGGAATAAGAGCAAGGACGGGGAACAATTGCTAAATTATTACCGTTGACTGAATAATTCGGTCATTTACCATATATGTCAGCTTATTGGAATCTTATAGTAGAGAAATTAGTAATTTATATTACCACCAATAAGAGTTAATCCATATGATAAGGCACTAAATTTTTTTTTGAAAGGTTTGAGATTCGAATTCCCACTTTGTCAAAATTTAGCTTTTATTGGTAGACAATTTGTAAACTCCACTATAAATTCTCATCGAGGTCTGATCATGCGAGTGTGAGTAAACTTACCATTACCTAAACTTTTTCTTAAGAAAAAAAAACTAAATTATTACCAATTCTGAAAAACTTATATCTAACACGAAGAAAAATTCAAGAAAAAGACTTAACCTACTTCAATTTTTATGGAAGAGAATGTAGTAATGCTTACTTTCCCATATTTGATCATGTAGCTCTGCTTGACGATAAAAATAGTTAACATTGAGCATAATTGATTTTGTTTATGCTATATTAATACAACTTTTATATAAATAAATGATATTATACACGTATATAATGCATCACGTGCATCGCACGGGTATACGACTAGTTATAATTAATAAAGGAGCTCATTTGGTGCTCGAATCCAACATGAAGGTTCGATGAGATTAAAACTAATGATAGGAGAATATGTTTCAACCTACCATATGAGAATATTTGGGAGCATCATATAGGCCTTACCTATTTTTCTATTCCATGTCAGTTAATCCCTCCACGTCATCATTTGAATTCAGGTCCACATCAATACAGATACATGCCCCATTGGCACTTCCCATCCACTTGGTTTTCAGTTGTTTTTTTTAGAAGGATGAAGACTATTATCCTCTATGACCAAGATCATATTGAAGTTTAGAATCTAAAGAATGACTACCCAACACATTTGACAAGACAACCATGCCATATGTGACAAAGATGATACAATTACCACTTAGGCAATGACATAATTAGAGGCTTAGCTTATGATTTTGTCTTCAAAACTGTTGGTATTCTTCACAATAAAATAATGGCTATAAGATTTCTACGAAAAAAAGAAACCAACTCACTCAAGGATATACACAGGCTCGTGCATACATCTTTTCAATCCTGCTTCAAAAACATTGTGCGCCATCTGCATGGATTTGCAAGCAAAAACAATATGAACTTATTTTCTGCACTCTTTACTTTCCTTTACCTTAACATAAAATCATCTTTACTTCAACAGAGAACTATAACATAAGAGCAATATATTGTCCCCTAAAAGAAAGAAAAACCATGAAAATAATATCCTAAAAACAAGATACACTTAAAAAAAAAAAGACCCTCCTAAAACCTCACTCCTCTAAAAGCATATGTTTGAGCTAAACAACTAAAACACAAATTTGGATACTGCTACAGGCAGCACCATTGTTTAGTTGCTGATGAACAAACTATGCTCTAAACAACCAACACCAAATTGCAGGTCTAAGTGTTAACATTTTTCTCTTTTCAAAAAGCAAACCTTTGGATCTTTGTCCAGACAAAATGCCATCAGGGCATACGCAACATACACATGATATGTACAATTTGGGGATTTTCGAGCGTCTAGAAAGTACTTGTGTGCTGCTTCTACGCCTTCATTTCCTCGTAGAAAGCGGATAAACTGCAGAAGACACCACAAAAAATCATAGATTATTCGATTATGTAAGTAGCACAAAATATCATGATATTAATTCAGCCGTATGCTAACTAAGAACTTCGTCTGAAAGCACACCTTCACAAACAGATAGCAATCACAACATTAAATGCGATTCCAGTAGGCTTAGCAAATATTTAGATATTTAACTTTTTTTTGCTTTAACCTCCTTCCATCTGATAAGTTCTGTAGCTACTGCCCATTTGTACTTCTACAATTCTGGTCTGCCGGCTATTTTACCTGCATAAAACAATATACTGCTATAAAGGCGATAAGGAGATGATATCAAGATGGGAAGGGAATTATTTACAAGGGCAACTTGCATGACCTAAAACTAACTTTCACTAGGTTTCATCCCCTCTTTATTGAACATTTTCATATATCGGTGTCAACTGTCAAGTCTATCATTTTTGTTATTAAAACACTTAAGGTACCTTTATGCAAAGAGTTTGACATAGATCTTCATACATTTGCACATCTAAATTAGAATGATGCTATTTTTAAGGCACAACATCATATGGGTTATTGTACATAACGTAAGACATAGAGTATAAAATATTTGTACGTCATATGGCATTAGTATAATCAACCAATTCTATATAATAATAGGCATTGGATGATTATATATCCTATTATTCAAAAGTTTCTATTGTTTCTTGCCAAGGTGTTCAACTACTTCTTTATGAACCTGTATTTGATATTTGGTAAAGGAAAGAAAAAAAAAATGAATATGTACATGAACTCAATATATTTTATTGAATTGAGAAATTACAAAGTTAATGTACATATTTATATTGATACATTGAAATTATTGAAAATTGACATATAAACAACTTATTAATTTTATTTGTTATTTTCTAACTATTCATATCACACTCCTTAATTATTATTTCACTTAATTTATTTATTTTATCATATATATTAATGACTTTTGTTTTTGTTCTTTTTAATTATTTATTTATGTCTTTATTTTGTTTGTAAATTAATAGTTAATTTAACAATCTCCCCTTTAACTATTAATTTCAAACATAACTCCTCCTTTTCTTCATACCTTTCAATTATTTAGTTTTACAAGAGTATTTTACCGCTTGTAATCGGAGCACTTCTCTATGCAAAACAACTTCTCGTGTGCACTTCTCACCCGATCAAATTTTTGATGCACTTTTCACCAGCTTTCTGATTTGTTGATGCACTTCTACCCAACTTGCCTATTTGTTGATGCACTTCTCACCAGACTTCAAATACTTGGAGCACATCTCTCCAAATTAAAATGGTATTTCTTCTTCATCAGCGACACGTGCCAAATTGACACTTTGTTCTCCATTGTTCCTACAATTTCGTTGTACGTGCTCAAACTTCTTGCATTTAAAACATTGAGGTTTCCCTTTGTGCCAACAATTATTTTCATTGTGACCATGCTGCTTGCAATGACCACACTGAAAAATTTTTGTTTTCCCTTTTGAATTTTGGACAAAGAAAGCTCCGTCAACTAATTGTTCCTTTTCTCCATTTCTCATTGCTCTTCTTTGTTCTTGAGCTTGCAAAGAATTAATTAATTCGGATAAAGGTAATTGACTTATATCTCTTGAATCTTCAAGAGATGAAAGTTTTGCCTCAAACCTAAGGCAAGCTCACGAACAATTTTTCTACAACTCTGTTGTCAGGTAGATCATCTCCCATGAACCAGATTTTGTTCACCACCGCCATCAACTTGTCATAATACTCATATATCAACTCTTTTTCTTTCATGCTTAAAGTCTCAAAATCTCTTTTGAGATTCAAAACTTGCATCCTCCTTGTTCAACCATTGCCTTCATAAAGTTCTTTCAACGTATCCCAAGCTTCTTTTGCAGTTTCACAAGTCATAATTCTTGTGAAAATTGACTCACCATGAATTATAGATAAAGCTTTCGAGGCCTTTAATGATTCCTCTTCATGAACTCTAATTTGATTTAGAGTTGGATTGTCTCCAAGAGGCGTTACCTCCTTATTCGATTCAACCCATTGCCATAACATCGTGCCTCTTAGGTGTAACGGTCCGGAGAGGGTGGCGTCGGGGTAGGAAGACCTGTACAAGGAGTGGCTCTAAGGGACGGCGATGGGGACAGGAATGAACCCAATCCCACATCGGAAATAGAGAGGAGTGAACTGGGGCTTATAAGTGACATGTGGACCCAATACATGTATGACGCGTTTTAAAGTCGTGCGGCCCAATGGTGACGGATTTGGGCCAGAGCGGACAATATCTGCATAGTATTGGGCCTGGGTGTGACAAAGTTGGTATCAGAGCTTAGGTTTCGTTCCTTGGAAACGTGTAATGTATGATTCAGTTGATTACCTGTGATTCCTTATTCTAAACATTGGTTCGTCATTCCGTGTTCATCACTCTTCGTATCTCTACTGCTAATTTGTTTTGTGATTCTACAATATAATTAGGTAGTCATGCCTCCTAGGAGAAGAAGAGATGATACAGATCAACCAGCTCAGATATCTAACACTGACTTAGCTGCGGGTTTGCAAGGAGTCTTTCGAGCAGTTCAAAGGCTAACTGAATTCGTAGGAGGAAACAGATAGCCTGACGGTGCAGGCAATAAGCAGCTAACAATAGAGCCCAATTTCAAGATACTAGTGACTTCCTGAAGTTGCACCCTCCTAAGTTTTCTGGTGAAGATTCTACTACTAATCCTATGGATTTTCTGGATTCTATGGACAAATGCTTTGAAGTTTTGGGGTGTACTAGTGCTAGAATGGTGGTGCTTGCTGGGAACCAATTGGAAGGAGTGGCACGTAGCTGGTATCGTTCTAGCAAGGAGAACAGAGCTGATGACCCTATCCTTTGGCCTGAATTTCGTGAAACCTTCTTAGAGAGGTTCTTTCCTACAAGTGTGAAGGAGGCTAAGGCCTTAGAGTTTGAGCTGTTGAAGCAGGGAAGCATGTCAGTGAGTGATTATGAAATGAAATTCACTCGACTTGCTCAATTTGGTGAGCATCTTATTTCATCTGAGGAGAAGAAGGCTAGGAGATTTGAGAGAGGACTCCGAGATAGATTGTTAGATCGTATTGCTCCCTTACGTTTAGCTAGTTTCGAGGAGGTAGTTGATCGAGCTAGACAGATGGAGATGTATGATGATCAGCGGAGGACTCGTGAGCAGAACAAGCGTGCTAGATATGACAATTAGAGTGGTCAGTTTAGTAAGGGAAGCAGCCATTCAGTATCACAGGGGTCTCAGTTCTCATCTGGGCAAGGAGGACAGTATTCTAGAAATAATGAGAGACATAGTCAACAAGCACAATCAACGGGCAGCCAATACAGTCAGAGTGCCTCCAGGTCAACTTTTCCTGTTTGTACTCACTGTGGGAAATCCCATGGGAAATTTCCATGTCATCGAGCTACTGGGGCTTGTTTTGGTTGTGGACAGATGGGGCACAAACGGAAGGATTGCCCTAGCAGCACAGCGACTCCAACAGCAAGCCAGGACACCGTTTCTACTCCTTTCACTGGCACTCAGTCAGCCTTTCAGTACGGTGGTAAGGGTCAGGCATCTGGAGGACGTGGTCAGGGTGGTCGAGGTTTTGGTGGGAGAGGTTCTAGTTTAGCTCCCAGTCATTCTTCAGCAGGTCGGGGTCAGGCTATAGTCTTTGCTTTGACAGAGCAGGATACTCAGGCATCCAATGCAGTTGTGACAGGTACCCTTTTTGTTTGTTCATTTGATGCTCGAGTTCTGATTGATTCTGGTTCCACACATTCTTTTGTTTCCCCATACTTTTCTATGAAATTTGGTGTACCACCCACTATTATAGATTGTCCTTTGTCTGTTGCAACACCTTTGGGGGATTTTGTTGATGCAAATCTTGTATTTAAGAGCTATGTAGTGAAACTTGGGGAAAGGGAACTTCTAACTGATCTTGTACTTCTTAATATGTTAGAATTTGATGTAATTCTGGGTATGGACTAGTTAGCTTCATATCATGCTTCTGTGAATTGTTTTAACAAGTCCGTTACGTTCAAAGTTCCTGGGGAGGTAGAATTTCTGTTTCAAGGAGATCACAATGTGGCTCCTTGTAATCTCATATCTGCTATTAGTGCAAGGAAGTTGTTGCATAAGAAGTGTGAGGGGTTTCTGGCCTTTGTGCAAGATACTCAAGCCAACGATACTGAGTTAGAGAAGGTCGATATGGTGAATGAGTTTGCTGATGTCTTTCTCGAAGATCTGACAGGTTTACCACCAGAGAGGGTGATCAATTTCTCTGTTGATTTAGCACCTGAAACTAAACCTATATTTATGGCTCCTTATCGAATGGCTCCTGCTGAACTGAAGGAGTTGAAGGATCAGTTGCAGGATTTGCTTGATAAGGGGTTCATCTATCCTAGTGTTTCTCCTTGGGGTGCACCTATTCTATTTGTGAAGAAGAAAGATGGATCAATAAGGTTGTGTATTGATTATCGACAGTTGAACAAGGTCACCATTCGAAACAAATATCCTCTTCCTTGAATTGATGATCTGTTTGATCAACTTCAAGGTGCAAAATACTTTTCCAAAATTGATCTTCGTTCTGGTTACCATCAACTGCGAGTTAAAGATAGGGACATACCGAAGACATCTTTCAGAACTAGGTATGGTCACTATGAATTTCTGGTGATGCCTTTTGGCCTCACAAATGCTCCTGCTGGTTTTATGGATCTGATGAATCGGGTCTTTAAGCCTTTTCTAGATCGTTTTGTGATTGTTTTCATAGATGATATTTTGGTGTATTCAAAGACCAATGAAGATCATGAGCAACATCTGAGACTTGTCCTGCAGACCTTGAGAGAGAATCCGTTGTATGCCAAGTTCTCAAAATGTGAATTCTGGTTGGATAGTGTCTCATTCTTGGGGCATGTCGTTTCTAAAGATGGAGTCAATGTCGATCAGAAGAAGGTTGAGGCAGTTCTTAACTGGCAAAGGCCTACTTCAGTGTCTGAAATTCGAAGCTTTCTTGGCTTAGCAGGGTACTATCGGCGTTTTCTACAAGATTTTTCTCGACTAGCTTCTCCTTTGACCAAGCGAACTCAGAAGAATGTGAAGTTTCGGTGGTCAGAAGCATGTGAGAAGAGTTTGGAGGAACTGAAAAACCGTTTGACTTCAGCACTAGTTTTGGCTCTTCCTTCTGGGTCAGAAGGTTATTCAGTGTTCTGAGATGCTTCGAGAATTCGGTTGGGATGTGTGTTAATGCAACATGGGCATGTAATTGCTTATTCTTCTCGCCAATTAAAGAAGCATGAACATAATTACCCAACTCATGACTTGGAAATGGCGGCTTTGATCTTTGCCTTGAAGATATGGAGACATTACTTGTATGGGGTGAGATGTGAGATTTTTACAGACCATAAAAGTCTCAAATACATCTTTGAGCAGCGTGATCTGAATTTAAGGCAGAGGAGATGGGTGGAGTTTCTCAAGGACTATGATCGTACGATTTAGTATCATCCGAGCAAGGCGAATGTGGTGGCAGATGCTCTGAGTAGGAAGTCTCTTGGTAGTTTAGCGCACCTTTCTGTAACACGGAGATCATTGATTGGCGACGTTCATGGGCTTATTGATCAGAGAGTAGAGTTTGAGGTGACATCTAAAGCGTTGATTGCACATTTTCATGTCAGGCATATTCTGTTAGATAGAATTAAGGAAGCTCAGCAAGTAGATCCTCAATTGTGCAAGATTATGGATGGTGTTCGTCAAGGTAAGGTTCTGGACTTCCTGATTGGTGATGATGGTGTACTTCGTTGTGGAACAAGACTTTGTGTTCCTGATGTTGACGATCTGAAGAGGGAAATTATGGAGGAAGCACATCGTTCAACTTACACAGTTCATCCTAGTTCGACTAAAATGTATAGAGACTTGAGGGAAGTTTATTGGTGGAGTGAAATGAAGAGAGATGTTGCAGAATTTGTAGCGAAATGCCTTACTTGTCAACAAGTTAAGGCAGAACATCAAAGACCATCTGGGTTACTCCAACCATTACCCATTCCTGAGTGGAAGTGGGAGAATATCGCTATGGACTTCGTAGTCGGGTTGCCAAATACCAGAGGGGGGTATGATTTGATTTGGGTCATAGTTGATCGTCTAACTAAGTCCTCTCACTTTTTTCCTCTGAAGATAACCTATGATTTCTCTAAGCTAGCTCAGCTTTACATTGATGAGATCGTTAGACTTCATAGAGTTCCTGTATCTATTGTATCTGATTGTGGTCCTCAATTCACTTCTCGATTCTGGAAGAAATTCCAGGAAGCTCTTGGTACGAAACTTCAGTTTAACACGGCTTTCCATCCTCAGACGGACGGTCAATCAAAAAGAACTATCCAAACTTTAGAAGACATGCTTCGAGCTTGTATCTTGGATTTTGGTAAGAATTGGGATCATCACTTGCGTTTGGTTGAGTTCGCTTACAACAATAGCTATCAAGCTAGCATCGAGATGGCTCCTTATGAAGCTTTGTATGGTCGAAAGTGTCGATCACCTATTTTTTGGGATGAAGTCGGAGAGAGAAGACTTACTAGACCGGAGTTGATTCAGCTAACTTCAGAGAAAGTTTGTGTAATCCGTGAGAGACTTTTGACAGCTCAGAGTAGACAAAAAAGCTACGTTGATCCGAAGCGAAAGAACGTGGAGTTTCAAATTGGTGACCATGCGTTTCTTAAGATCTCCCCGATGAAAGGAGTTATGCGTTTTGGAAAGAAGGGAAAATTGAGTCCTCGTTATGTCGGTCCGTTTGAGATTCTTGAAAGAGTGGGTGAAGTTTCTTATCGTCTCGCTCTCCCTCCCGATTTCTCTAATGTTCATCCAGTGTTCCATATATCAATGCTTAGGAAGTATATCTCTGATGATTCCCATGTTCTACAACCTCAAACAATTCAAATTAGAGATGATCTTTCGTATAAGGAACAACCCGTTAGGATTCTGGATAGTCAGGTTCGAAAGCTACGATATAAGGAGATTCCACTTTTTAAAGTTCTTTGGTAGAATCACTCTAGTAGTGAAGCAATGTGGGAAACAGAATCTGAAATGCGTGTTAAATATCTTCATTTGTTCAACGCTTCAGGTTAGTATCCAATGATTTAGATTCGGGGTCCGAATCTCATTTAGGGGAGAAGAATGTAATAACCCATATTTTCAGTCTATTTATAATTATAGATTAATACAGAGTTGATTTCTAGTCTTTGATTTTATAAATAATTGTTATTTTCTATATTTATTAAATATTTTAAACTTAATTATTTTAATACCAAGTGCCCTAATCAACTAAAACAGTTTATTTTTTCTCCTGGATACCTAAGAAAACGCAGCAGTCATTCTCATTTTCTATTCTTCTGAATCCCTAATTTGTTCCTATCTTTTTCACACATTAGAGGCTTCTGGTTGATTTTGATTTTCACATCTGCAAGTAAGTTTCATTCATAATAAATCTTTTCTATTTTATAAGGTTTTTTATAATATGAAATTAGTTAATTGGCGTGCATATAATTCGTTCAACAGTAAATTAATTAAAAAAAGAATAGATGATTTGAAGGTTTAAACAGAAGATAAGATTTCAAGGTTTCAAATTATTTTAATTAGCAATAGACCGAGAACTAAATTCTAAATTCTTTTGTATGGTGCTTAATGCTGCTTATTTGGTTGTGTATCTCAATCAATTTTAATTAATCATCTTTCTTCTCTGTTATGCATTAGCTTATTTTGAGTTAAAAAAGAAGAGTTGTTTTGCTCTCAAAATCATATATTGTTCCAAAAAAATACAGTGTTTGTTCCAAAACAAGACTGTGTTGTTTCAAAAAATTACTATGTTATTCCATTCAATAGGTTTTACAAGAATAATGATAAAAATAGTGGTAATAAGAGCTCCATTCAATCCAAAATATTAAATTATTACGTGTAAATCCAATAGACGATCCTGAATTGGAACAATTTCATATTTGGAACAATTTGAAACAACAGAGTATTAATTCGGAACAACACGTTACTGAATTTGGAACAATATCGTATTCAATTTGGAACAACCTTAGAAAAAAAAATCGTTTATAAATAACAACAATGGATCTCAAAATGACCGTCTAATTAACACGAGTTTAGTGGTATATTTTTTTTTGAAAAATGAGTTCGTGAAGAGCGGGAAAATGCATTTTAAAGAAAATAATAAATTTTTTCTCTCTCTCCAGATGTGACATCAGCTCTGACATCACCTCATCTTCCTTCCCTCCATTTTACACGCATAAGGACTTTTCATTTAATTACAAGTTTGCCACCTTTTCATGTTCAATTACAAAAATTCCCCCACATTTTTCTCTTGTCACACATTAAGTGGGCTGTCACACGATAAGCCCATTGTCACACTTGAGCCTTTCTCATGAACTCAATACATTTAATTGAATTGAGAAATTACAAAGCTAATGCACATATTTATATTGATACATTGAAATTATTGAAAATTGACGTATAAACAACTTATTAATTTTATTTGTTATTTTCTAACTATTCATATCACACTCCTTAATTATTATTTCACTTAATTTATTTATTTTATCATATATATTAATGACTTTTGTTTTTGATCGTTTTAGTTATTTATTTATGTATTTATTTTGTTTGTAAATTAATAGTTAATTTAACACAAAATAAAAAAAAACTCCTCATAGGTCACGAAACAAATATATGCTTACTGAACTATTAAGAATTACAATAAAGAAAGTCTTTACTTGTATATGTGCCAGAGCTGTTGTTGAGGGCATATTTGACTATAATTTTAGGGTATTTCTTAGGTCATTTTCACTTATATTTCGGGCTTTAATAATTAAATATGCATAAATATGAAGCTAATATGTGCAAAAGTGCAGTCATCCCAAGTTTAGTGGCAAACAATGTATTTTTGGCACAAACAGTCTGTTTAGTTGAAGAAAAGAGCCAATTATTGCATGAGAAAGATACATGGTTCTACCAATCACCTGAAGCAGCAGCTGGAAAGAGAGAGTGGAGTTATTTAATAGTTTTGGTGCAGATTTATCAAGTTGTTTTATTCAATCAAGCCTTGAAAAGAGCCAAAGAGAGTCAAAAGTGCATGGGAAACATCAAGCCATCACGCGTTGCAGACCTGGGATGAAGAGAGAAAGCTCAGTGGGCATGCTTAGCTGTTATTTTGTCTTCTTGTGGTCATAACTCGGAATTAGCATTTCTGTCAGCCTGTTTGCTAGTTAATTTTGTCCTTTCTAGTATTTTAGTTTATTTAAGTGGTAATTCATGTATCAATTGATCATCCATCCAGAAATCCATCATCATCCAGACTTAGTATCATCTTCATTGTAAACGTTTTCTAGTCGATAACGGAAGTTAGGACTTTTGAGCCTGTTAGCTCACCATTATGAGTGAGTAGTCGTTCTCAAGCTTAGCCAACCTTGGATGGTGGTTGTAAGTTCCTTTTATCGTTTATTAATGAATGTTTGTTGTTTTAATGGGTGTGTAATGGAATGCTTCATGTTTTAGAGCTTGATCAACTCGTATTTAGTGTTATTGATTGTTGAGGAACCAATATTCAGTGCATGTAACTACCATTATACATGTATTATCTTCTATGGAAGCATGTTGATAATATATCAAGGGTTCTCAGTAAAACGAGATGCTACTTTGTGCTTTTGCAAGAAAGAAATCATTTAAGGAGATCTTAAATGAAACGAATCTTAGAATCTTAAGAACATGCGTGAGTTGACTTAAGTGACCTTTAAGTAGAGACCTTGGCCCAAAGGTTTATCAACATTATTGTTTAAATAGGTAAAAGGTAACTGAACCCACTTGTTTGAGGTTGGTTTGGCTTGTTCTTTACAATATTGTGATACATATCTTTGTCCTCATTTACCTTTACATTTGTATGCAACTATCCACAACTTCTACAAAAGAATCAGTTTTACTCACGAACAAGCTGTTTGGTAAGATTTTCAGTAAAATTTACATCAATCCCTGTGGAGACGATAATTTACTTACTATTATATTACTTGTACCTAGTGCACTTGCTAGTGTCACATTTTAAGACAACAGCTGTAGCATCAACACCATCTCCCAAGAGACTTTCGTATATCTAAGGGTGTGCATCGGTCGGTTTGGTCCAATAACCGAACCGAACCGAAATAATCGAAAACCGAATAATGCTTAAAATAAGAACTGAACCGAATATTATTTTCAAACCGAACCGAATACACCGAAATAATTCAGTTTATTCGGTTCGGTTTCCGATTTAACCGAATAATATTGCTCTATTTTATATATTATATTTGTATGAAATAATCTGAAATCAGTAAAAACGAGTCCAACTTTAATATAGCATTTAGAGAATTAAACAAGTCAATCCTTAAATATGGTCCAAAAAAAATAAAATAATAACAGAAAGACTATAGAAAAAAAGTTAAAATAAGAAAATGCATTTCATTCTAGAATCCCCAGCAAGAACCATAAATAAGTTGCAGAGTCTATTTATGAATTTGTAAATTTCAAAATAAAATTTTAATTATAAAATATAAAATAAGTTAATATTAACATATACACATATTATTAATTAACCTATATTTCGGTCGGTTCGGTTAATTCGGTTATTTTATAATACAAACCGAACCGGCCAATATTACCGATGTATTTTAAAATTTAAAACCGAAACCGAATATAATAGACTGAATAACCGAACCGAATAAAAAATCTCGATCGGTTCGGTCGGTTATTTTGGTTCGGTTCAGTTTTGAACACCCCTACGTATATTTTTTTTGCGGGCTGTGTGTAAGGAGTCTTTGTTGATAAAAAAGAAAAAATAAAATAAACAAAACAAGAAATAATAACTTGCAAAATACCTGGATTGCCCCACGGGATTCCTCCAACTCAGCATAAGCAAACTTTAGCATCTCTGAATCTGGAGGTGAGACATGGACGGATCTAGGGGGGTGCATCACTACCACCAGAAACCTCCATGAAAGATTTTATTGAGTTCTAAATTTTACTGTAACAGCACCTAAATCTATCAATTCAAGCACCCATAGAGTACCAGAAAGCATCCCATTATGAAAGAAGAAAACCCAAGCTTGAACGACGAAGGAATTTGAAGGTTTCAAATTTAGGGTTAGAACGGCTTTTCAGTTTTTTGTTGCAGACATTGTATTTCGATTTAGGGAAGAAGAACGATTAAAACGCACCTATATGGTGTGTTTTAGTTATTTCCACAAACGGTGTTGTTTCTTAACTGAGTTTGAAAATATAATTAAAGCTCTGAGGCATTAAAGTCTCAAAAGTCAAAATAGACCTCTTAATCCAAATTCTGTATCCTATAAATGTTTTAATTGTGAATTGAAAAAAAAAATTCGTATGTTTTAAAATTTTGAAAAGGCTTTTTCATTTTTTATTTCTTCGAAATTTTTTTTCAGTTTATGGAAACATATGATAGTTTCTTTAAACAATAGATATATGTTATTATTTAAATATGTATTTGTTTTTAGATTTATGAAAAGTCTAAATTATTTTCGAATTCAGTGCTATATTTAATTAGGGGCGAAATTAGAAGAGGCAACAGGAAACTTGAGCACCCCCTACCAATGAATCCTAGATCCGTCACTGAGGTGAGAGATATATTCCTTTAGTCTAAAGACAAGAATGATAAAGAAAGACAAAAAGGAATCCTCAAAGCCATATGAAATTGTTGTTTTACATTTGTGCATAAAAAGAAAAGAAACGATAAAAACATGCTACAACATAAATGAGAAAGAAAAATCCAATTCATGAGTAGATAACAAGTCTATTAACTACGTTCAAAAAAAATAGGAGGAGAAAGATTTACCTGGAAGGGCCTTCAAAGCCGCTGGAAAACCTTGATTGCAGCATCTATAGCGCCATTTTTTGCATGCCACGTAGCATAGTCATACCATATATCAGGATAGTGATACAGATACATTAGGCACTGAGTACTAATAAGGAAGCATTTGTCATTGTACTGTAGTGAACTAGAAACAGTCGATTTCAGGCATAAAATTAAGATGTTCTGGAATAAGACTAAGACATAAATGTACAGACCATTGCACCCATAGTCTCAAAAAGGTTGAGTTTAAGTCTTCTTGCCAAAACAGTAGTGTAATACAAGCATGATATTTATGAGGAGTCTGAACTATACAGTAACTTCGGACAAAATGACAGATATGCAGTTATAATCACTTTCAGCGAAAAGAATTTTTTGTATAGCAATGCAAGGTGAGACTATATGATATCTTTCAACTTGACAAATTAGTTGCCTCTTCATTATAATGCTTTTCAACTTTCTTATGCAGCATCCATCAGTCCACAACTCCACACAATGCAGTATGAAGGTCACATGGTAATATATTCACAACTATAAGATGTCAAATAAAAACATTACATATCCAAAATTCTATGACGAGTTTTCAGATGCATAAACAAGAAACATATCATCAGGACATAAAACCAAATAATGCAATCATTGACAAGTATTATACATGTATCGTTTAAAGCATCAACAAAAATTACATGCACACAACTAAAGGATACATCTTTAACTAGAAGGCATTCATGTACTTCAATAAAGAATGTGTATGTGCAAGAGAGAGAGAGAGAGAGAAAGATAGAGAGCATATGTGTGTTTGTGGCTGAAGGTTTCCTTCATTGATATGATGGAAAAATAATTCAATTTGCAAGTTTAAAAATTATAAAGCACAAGATAAAAGGGGAGAGACAGAAAATATAAGCAAGTAGCTTCCTATTACATGCTCATGTATGAATACAATTCGCTTATTGGAGCTCACACTGTCTATCCTTTGTGGGTTTCCTCTAAAATGAGAAGAGTTGTATGAAAATAAGTAAAAAGCTATAATAATTTTAGGTAGAATAATCTAAACTTTATAGTTGTAAACTACAACATCAACAAACAGACAGCAAATATTAGCCCCAAAAACAAATTCGCTAATATAAGCAAATATGAATTCTTTATTAAGACTTGAAGAACATATTGTCATATCTTTCTTTTCAAATAAATATAGAAGACCAAAAAATAAATCATAAGGATGTTTTATTTGTATCTGAAATAACTTTAAAGATGTATGTTTTTATGGATATTTTGTTTGATAATCGACATATGCAGTACTATAAGAATTGCAACTCGTAAAGTCATAAAGGTTCCTTCTTATCACATCCACCGACACAAAATAGAAAGCTACAGTGAACTGCTCATGATTTGACCACTAACTCCAACATGAGCAGGCGAATTATGATTATTATTAATAAAGAACCAATCAAGTTGAATATCAATCAAGGTTCTATAACCTTAAGAGATCGTGGAGTTCTCTCTTAACGAGCTCCTAACTACTACGAGATCGTGGGGTTCTCTCTTAACGAACTCCTAGCTATTTTAGCAAGATAGGCAAGGGAAGGAACACGTTTAAGCATTCTTTCCAAGAAGATATTTGGGTACAAGGTCCCATAACTAGATCCCAAACCCGTGTTCGTAACAGCATGTTAACTTCATTTCGCTCCAACAACTAGTACTGTAAGGTCTTTGAGAAAATAAATAAATAATTATTATGAAGATGTAATATTGACAATGCCATTTTCTTTCTTTGACACAGGATAAAAAAATGTAAAAAAGAAAGGCTGATGCTTCTTACTTCTCAAAAGCTAAAAATCTTTTCCAAGCCATCCATTGTTGTTGTTCCTGTAAAAAAAAAACAAATAAGTCACCCCACTGGAATGATAACTGCAGAATTGAAATAAAATATATCAGCAAATTTAGGAGTATGTGGAAATTGCGTTGGAAGAGCCAGTTGGTGGAACAGCAAGAGCATTCCAATCAATCTCATCAACATACTTCTTATGCTCCCTATAGCCCTGACACTATTATATTTTGGTTGATATTAAGGCCTGCTTAAAACAATCAATCAGATTTCCGTATGCAAGATAACATAACCATACATGGATGCCAGAACAGAAGTATTACCAATTTCCTGTTAGATAAATCCCAATTAATGATGGTTTTGTAATAAGAGAAGAAAAAGAAAAAGAAATAAAATGTGAAAGAAAGAAAAAGAAAGGAGACAGGAAATCATGTTGGTTAAATGGGAGGTCTTGGATTCACATGCAAATGTGAATAATTGGAAATTATGGAGGCAACACGTATTTGGCTTGTTCACATTTCTTATTTTAGGCTATATAAGGAGCACTCCATGAGATTGAAAATCATAAAAAAACAATTTGAGAGCAGCATCAGTTTCTGAGTGAGTGTTGTGAGCTTGAGTGTTTATCCTCCAATTGGGAGACTTGTATTTTTGAGAGGGTAGTCTAATTATTTGGGGAGTGACAAAATAGTAAGATAGTTATTTTGGGGTTATTTTTTGGGAAACACCTGAGTGTTACTATTTTGGTTTAATCTCATTGTAACTCTAGAACGTTGTCTAGAGAACGCCCTCTTGTAAGCCTACTATTTTATAGTGGAAGTTTTAAGCTCGTGCTCTCCGTGGTTTTCCCTAATTTATATTGGGGTTTCCACGTAAATTATGGGTGTCATTTTATTTATTTGCTGTTAATTTTGTGCTTCATATCGCCAATTTTCTATCAACTGGTATCAGAGCCTGGTGAATATGGAGGTAAAAATGACGAGCAAAATGGTCAGTTTAAATGGCACGAATTACCACATATGGAGAAGCAAAATGAAGGATCTCCTATATGTGACGAAGATGCATCTGCCGGTGTTCGCGACAGATAAACCTGAAGGAAAATCAGATGGTGACTGGGTTTCGAGCATGAGCAAGTTTGCGGTTTCATTCGACAATTTGTCGATGACAACGTTTACAATCACATTGCAAATGAAACTCATGCACGAACTCTATGGAATAAGCTCGAGGAATTGTACGCCTAAAAAACTGGCAACAACAAGTTATTTTATTTGACCAAATTGGTTCAAATGAAATATCGCGACGGTACGTCTTTGGCAGATCACTTGAACGAATTCAAAGGGATCGTGGATCAGTTGTCCAGTATGGGGCTTAGTATTGAAAATGAGCTTACTGCTTTATTGACTTTGGCATCCTTACCAGAGTCATGGGATGTTGGCCCTAACAAGAACAGAATCACCTCGAGGGGGGTGAATAGGTGTCTATGTTGAAAACTGAAAGTTTCAAAGTTTTTCAAGAAACTTAGATAACAGAGTCAAATTTCCTCAGAGTCAGAGGCAAGCTTACAGAAGCAGCTTCTGAGGGAAATTCTGCCTAAACACAGTTAGACTGTTTTCAGCAACAGAAGCTCTGAGTAAGATAGCTTCTGGACAGTCTTCTGAACAAAGACAATGATAAAAAGAGTAAAGTCTGTTTCAGCACTAAATATAAGCAAGTACACAGAATCAAATTAACAAGTATAAGGAAGGGAGAAAGAGATTCAGGAGGTCCTGATGAACAGTTCAATTTATCCAAGTTCGCCACAGAAGTCCTGTGACTACGTCTTGTCCCCTGTGGTCGCAGCCAACAGGGATTTTAAATCTACTATTCAGAACTTTTATGGCAAGTTCAGAAGCTCCTTTACATCAACAGAACTTAAGCTAATTTCTCACTTAGTTCTGACTAGCCTAAAAAGAATTAAAGGATTTCCACCAGAACAACAACACTCTGTTTTCTGGATTTCTCACCCAACTCTAATCTCAACTAGATTTCTCTCTTTAAATCTAACTGAATATCACAAACGATATCAGTTTACAAGATTCCTATTATGAACTTGTTTTTCTTCACTCTCTCACTTTAACTAAAGTTATGCTAAGAAAGATTGAGAATGGAAAATGGTGCTCTGTTTTTCTTGTTCAAACAGTGCGTTGAGATTTTGCTCAAATAATCACGCGTAGTTGATGCAGTGGAGCTCAGCTACTATTTATAGTGTGAGGAGATGACCGTTGGTGAAGTTTGAATCTTCAAGGGAGATGACATCAGTTGTTGTAGCCGTTAATTTGTCAAATCTTCAAACGGTCTTCAAACACTTTGATTCCGTTAACCTTGTTCTTTAACCAAATCCGGTAAGTGATTTGAAATTCAAGATGAGGTTGACTGGAAACATTCTTCAATTGGATCAACAAAGGGTAGACAAGGAAATTCTGGTTTCGCTTTGAATAGACAGGCGCGCTCCTTCAAAACAGCTTTTTGAACTTTTGGCGCCTTGCATTAAATGCAATTGTCAGAGCAATAAATGCTAACGGAACCCGTGACTTAGCTTCTGAAAGCTAATTCCAGTTGACTAGACTTCTGATCGAATTGGTAGTGTTTTACTTCTAATTGCAATGGACCTCTGAGGAGAGCTTTAACAGACTTCGATATCTTCAGAGCGGAGCATCCAGCTTCTGGAGGAAGGAATACTGTCTTCAGCTAAATTCTTCATTCAGCACCTGCTGAGTAACTTACATACAAACTTAACAAAAAAAATTGTTAGTCAACATTAAACCGTATGTAAGAGAATTTTAACTTTCATCTTCTGAAACGTTTGGACATAATCAAAACACTTAGGGTTCATCATTCTCCCCCATTTTGGTTATGGACAAACCGTGGTTAGAAGGTAACAATTATTTAAGAAATCACAAGGTTTAGAGATTAACTTCCTGATACAAATGTTTGTTTTAGCTTCTGAGTAACTTAACTCCCCCATTTTAGTGTAAATGGTGAACTTCATCAATCTGTATAAACTTAAGATAGGCTTGAGATCAAGTTGTTAGATTTTTAGTGAAGACAAAGTTACTAAGTTAAAAGAAACATAAACAGTAAGAAATTAATCAGAGACAATTAATATGTATAAGAAAAGTTCAGTGTATATAATAGTCAGAAGAAACAACAAACGAAATAATCAGAAGGAAGGAAAGTCCTAAGACAAGACTACCCAACCCAGAACCTAGCTAAGAAGCTTAAGTCCTAAAGTGATTACAAGTTTCTAGATCTCTTCTGAGGAGGAGGAACACCACTGGAACTTTCATCAACATTCTGTCTCTTCAATCCAGACTTGAGACCACCCTGCTGAGCAGACTTCTCCCCCGTTTGGCCAGAACCAACAGGAACACCCAGAGCACCTTGAGAGTCCAATTTCTGCTGAACATTCAAAGCAGTCTGATATTGCTGAGGAGTAGGCCTTACAGTGTTGATCATATCCATTCTTCTTCTGAAATCAGCATCAATGGTTTTCATATGATCAAAGGTCTGTCCAGACATAGGTCTCTGTCTTTGAACATCTTCCAGAAGGAGCTTGATCAACCGATTGTTAGCATACACAGCAGCAGTGAGATGCTCATTCTGTATATAAGTCTGTCCACGAACAAACCTATAACAATTGTGAAGAACCTTCTCTTGTTCATGTGCTTGAGTGTGCATAACTTTCAGAAGTTCAGTAAGCTCAGCAATCTGAGCGCTCTGAGCAGTCACAGCTGACTCAATGCTCTGTAGACGATTGTTGAGATCAGGAGTGATGTCATATACAATCTTAGCAGCCCCTGAAGATGATGATCCTTGAGCAGAAGATTTCACTTCTCTCAGAATATGATTAGCAGTACTTTGCAGATCATCAATCTTACTGGGAAGAATTTTCTCATGAGCCTCATAATGCTCATTTGCTTCCTTGACTTCTTCTGCCAAAATCTCCAGATTTTCATTAACTTTCAGAGAAGAAGCAAGAGCAATGTTTTCGAGAGTAGGAAGAGTCAGAGCAAGTTCTCTCAACTTGTAAATTTCATCATATGTAGCCAGATGAAGTGTAGAAAGATTGCGAGTGTAGACAGTAGGGTTCTGCATTTGAAGCATAGTCATGAGCTGCAGGTTCTGAGCTTTCAAGGATTGAATTTCTTGCAGCACAATGCCCTGAGCAAACATGTCAGCAGCAGAAGACCGTTGCCCTAAACCAGCAAATCTATTCAGCAATTCATCAGAGCCACTCTGACTCATTCTTCTCAGCTCTTCAACACTGGGAGCACCACCAGCTTCGGATACACCAGAAGCTCTTCCCATGAAACCAAAACTACCAAATCGTATCTCCTGATCATCTCGATTCATTGAATTGCGTAGGAAGTCATAGTTGGATGACAATCCAGCAAAGAAAGAGGTAGAGGAAGAAGTAGTTAAGGGATCACACACAGGAGGTGCATGTCTAGAGGTTGAGAGGGGAGGAATATGTGAGGTTGAGGAAGGGATTGTATGTGTGGTAGAGGAAGAGATTGTAGGGGTGAAGGAAGGTAGTGTGGATGGTAGTGAGAAAGATGTAGCAGTAAATCCAATTGATGGAATTACAGAGGAAGTAGATTGGGAGGAGGTAGTGGAAGTAGATATGGAATCTGTGAAAATGGGTCCAGAATTTATATTCACTTCTGAATAGGATCGAGAAGGAGGAGCAGTTTTAGGAGGTACAACTTCAGAGGTTGAAGTTGTAGGAGGAATGGAAGTTTGAGAATCACTAACTTCTGTGACAGAAGGTAGTGAAGGAGATGGACGAGGAGTACGAAGGGGAGATGAATGATGAATATGAGTGGGAGATGAGATAACCTGATCAGAGAGGTTTGGATCAAATGTGGAGGTAGGTTCAGCAAACACATGAGCCAACTTCTTCAGCAGCGCATTCAACAATTCTAGCATCAGCCTTAGCCTTTGCTGCAATTTCACGCTCAGATGCTAACTTATCTTCAGCTTCCTTCTTCTTCCTTTTCACATCAGCAAGAGCTACAACTCTTGCAATCTTCTCAGCTTCAGCAGCCTTCTCTCTTTCAGCAAGACGTGCATCCTCAGCTTCCTGAGCTTCTTTCTCAGAAGCATCCTTTGGCTTCTCAGCAACGATCTTCCCAGAAGGTTCAACACTGATTGTTGTTTGAACCATAGTAGGAAGAGGTTCTGAGACAACCACCTTCTCAACAGTCAGGACCAACTTACTTGATCCTTTCTTTCCCTTGCCCTTCTTGGCAGCATTCTTTCCTTTCTGCACAGTAGACCCAACAATTTCCTTCTGAGCAATGCTAACAGAGGGAGCATTCTCAGTCTTCTTTGGTACCATACCAAAGGAAAGATGCATAAGTGTTTGCATCTTGAGGACAGTACTACTGCTGGTTACACCTTTTCCTGAGATCACCACAGAGGCAGCTTCAAATATCCTCGTCAGGAGAGAACCATAGGCCAGAGCACTGACAACCTTCACATTTTTCATCTGCCTTATAATCATGGCAGGAAGGTTGATCTTCTTCTGATTCATCAAATGCCACATGAAAACCCTTTCCCGGTTGGAAATACCATTAACTCCTCCAGCCTTTGGAAGGAACACATTTGTTGTCAAGTAGTGTGCCCACCTCTGGTGCTGAGTGAGCCAGGTGGCATAGGTTTCCTTGGCACTCAGAACAGGTCTAGCCCAATTTGCTTCACTGAACCCTTCAGCAGAACCATCATCTCCAATGATGATTCCCTCATCAACAACTCCAATAACCTGAGAAATAGAAGCCCTGCTGACTCAATCTCAACTTCTCCAACCACCGAGTGAACAACATCCTCCTCATTAGATAGGTAGTAGAGATTCTGATAGAACTCAGTGACTAACTTAGGATAGATGAACTCATCCAAGGAGACGAACGAGTTCCAGTTTTGAGCACTTAGCCATTTAGAGATGGGTTCAGTGGATTTGACTTCATCATCTAGGAACCTAGAAGTGAAAACCCTAGATTCGCTAACTTTCTTCTTTTTCTCGGAGTCAAAGATGTGAGTGGCAGTGACGATTTCAATGGGTTGTTCTTGAGCCATTGAAAGATTTTTTAAGAAATTTGGTTAAGTGTTTGAGAGAAAGGAAAATACAGAGAAATGGCTATGGGAATTCTAAAAGCAAAGAAAATGCAAGTGAAAGTTTTCTAAGTATGGAATACCCTTATTTATACCCAAAAACGCAACTGTTCCAATTCAAAAAGTAAATACACACAGTTTAAAAGGGAACAGATAACCGTTAAACACCAGAACAGCGCCGTAATAAGCAGTAACTGTATGCATGCTTAAAGTCAAAATCATGATTAGATTTTATCATACTTAATTATCTTAAGTTATTAACATTTAAGATAGAAGAAAATATAATAAAAACTAAGTTACTGAAGTGGATAAGTCATACCAATGCCTTCTCGTAAGCTGCTGAAAGGAGTACCAGCCAGAGGCTTAGTAAACATGTCAGCAAGATTTTCTTCAGAGGGAACATGAGTGATGATGATATCCTTCTTCAGAACATGATCTCTCAGAAAGTGATGCCTAATATGAACATGCTTCATCATGCTGTGCTGAATAGGATTCTTTGAAAGATCAATTGCACTCTTATTATCACAGTAGATTGTAATTGTTCCAGGGATGACTCCATAGTCAGCAATTTGTTGCTTAATCCAGAGCATCTGAGAAACACAACTTCCAGCAGCAACATACTCAGCTTCAGCAGTTGAGAGAGCCACAGAGGTTTGTTTCTTGCTATGCCAGGAGACTAGGCACTCCCCCAGAAAATGACAACCACCAGAAGTGCTGACCCTCTTCAATTTATCCCTACCATAGTCAGAGTCTTTGTATCCTATAGGAGTAAAATCAGAACTACAGGGATACCACAAACTAGCTTCTGGTGTGCCTTTAAGATATCTGAGAATTCTTTTGACAGCAACATCATGAATCTCTCTTGGTTTAGAATGATATCTAGCACAAAAACACACAGCAAAATGTATATCTGGCCTGCTGGCGGTTAGGTATAAAAGAGAACCAATCATACCTCTGTAGGTTTTTATATCTACAGGTTTACCAGCTTTCTCTTCATCATCAATGTCTTTGCTGACATCCATTGGGATATCAACAACATTAGAATCCATCATGCCGAATTTCTTCAGCACTTCTCTAGTGTATTTGGCTTGATTGATAAACACACCATCATTACTTTGCTTGATCTGAAGTCCTAAGAAGAAGGTTAATTCTCCCATCATAGACATTTCAAACTCAGCCTTCATGTGGTCACTGAACTCTCTGCACAAAGATTCATTAGTAGCACCGAATATAATATCATCAACATATACCTGAGCTAAAAGGATATCTTTGTTCTTCTTCAGAGTGAACAGAGTTGTATCAACACAGCCTCTGACAAATCCCTTAGTCAGAAGGAACTTTGTCAGTCTCTCATACCAAGCTATGGGAGCTTGTTTCAGTCCATACAAGGCTTTCTTCAGCTTGTACACATGATCAGGAAACTTAGGATCTTCAAAACCAGGAGGTTGAGATACATAAACTTCCTCATCAATGTAACCATTCAAGAATGCACTTTTCACATCCATTTGAAAGAGCTTAAAACCTTTGTATGATGCAAAAGCACATAATATTCTAATGGCTTCTAATCTTGCAACAGGAGCAAAAGTTTCACCATAATCTATGCCTTCTTGCTGACTGTAACCTTGAGCAATAAGTCTTGCCTTGTTCCTCACAACATTTCCAAATTCATCAAGTTTGTTTTTCAGAACCCATCTAGTTCCAACAACCTTTATGTTGTTAGGTCTGGGAACCAAAATCCAAACTTCTGACCTTTTAAACTGGTCAAGTTCTTCTTGCATTGCCATTAACCAGGAATCATCATCTGCAGCTTCATAGAAGTCCTTGGGTTCCAGAAGTGACACAAATGCCACATTCCCCATGTATCTTCTGAGCTGAGCTCTGGTCATGACAGGATTGTGAACAGAGTCAATGAGATTCTCTAAGGAATGATTCCTATTAGCTCTAACTTCTCTTGGTACATCCAATGTATCTTCTGAAACTTGTTCACCATTTGTTGAATGATATATAGGAGCATCTTCTGGGAGGAAGTTGACTTCTGGAGTAGAATTCTCTTCTTGACCTTGTTCAGCAACAGGAGGAGCCACTTCAGCAGCTCTGGGAGAAACATCTTCTTCTACAACAGGAGATGATTCTTCAGAAGCTTGAACTACATCTTCTTTGGGAGCTCTACTATCTGCAGGGTTAGTCTCATCAAACTGTACATGAACAGATTCATCTAAAGTTTGAGTCCTCTTATTAAAAACCCTATATGCTTTACTATGTGTTGAGTAACCAAGAAAAATGGCCTCATCTGCCTTTGAATCAAACTTTGAAAGATATTCTTTTGTATTCAAAACATAACACTTACAACCAAAGGTTCTGAAATAACCTATTTTAGGCTTTCGACCTTTCCAGAGTTCATAAAGGGGTCTTGTTCAGAATGCTTCTGATTAGCACTCTATTCAGAACATAGCAAGCTGTGTTAACAGCTTCTCCCCAAAAATACTTTGGAAGCCTTCTTTCATTGATCATAGTCCTGACGATTTCAACCAGAGTTCTATTCTTCCTTTCAACTACCCCATTTTGTTGAGGAGTTCTGGGAGCAGAAAAGTTATGATCAATTCCCTTGGTTTCACAGAATTCTTCAAACATAAAGTTTTTGAATTCTCCACCATTATCACTTCTGATATGAACAACCTTTTCATTCCTTTCATTCTCAAGTTTCTCCAAAGCTGACTTTTCCACCTCTTTTAGGATCAAATGTGATGAATGCTTTTTCATCACCTGTCATATGCCTTGAGCACCCACTGTCAATGTACCACAGCTTTGACATTGATGGAGCACTCAGAGCCACCTGCATCATAATCAATTAGTGACAGGTACCCAATCCTTATTGGGTCCTTCAGAGTTAGATTTAACTTCTACAGGTTCTTCTGATATTTCAGATTGCAAGAAGTTCTTGATATGGTACTTGCAATCTTTTAACCAATGTCCATCTTTCTTACACAATTTGCAAGAAGGAGGATTCTTGGATCTTTCCCTTTGCTTCTTAGGAGCAATCTTCTTCTTCTGGGAAGGTACTACTTCTTCAGAGGCAGAAGCACTCTTAGAGGTTCCCACTTCAGGAGGAGAAGAGATCTCTTTCAGAAGAGAGGGAGTAACAGATTTCTTCTTCTGAGGTTTATCATTCCTCAGAGGCAGTTTTTCCTTACCTTTGACTTTTAAGTCATCAGAAGGAGAGCTGAATTGTTTACTTAGTTTATCTTTTAATATTTTTATATCAGCATAAACTTAATTAAACCTAAGAAATTTGTCAGCCTCGCTTTTGTCCAACTTTCTTTTCAGATACTTGAACATGCTATATAGTTCTTCAAGAGAATCAAAGATATTTTGTTCAGAAGATATGTTTACCTCGGAGTCATATTAAGCTTCAGGAGGTGCGGAAGTTTCTCTTGCAGTATCTTCAGAGGATGGCTCATCAATAGCCATGAAACATATCTGAGCTTGCTCTTCCTTTTCTTCAGGATCACTGCTGGTCTCAGAGTCTGACCAAGCAGCCAGCATAGCTTTCTTGAACTTCTTCTTATCCTTTTTCAGCTCAGGACAATTAGGCTTGATGTGTCCTGGTTGCAGACATCCATAGCACATAATGGACTTGTTTGGATCTCTCTTGGATTTATCACCAAAATCAGGAGTTTTCTTGTCAAAACTTCTGAATGGCTTTTTGTAGTTTGCACCTCTGCCTTTTCTAAAAGCTCTCTTAAACTTCTTGGTCAGCATAGCCAATTCCTCATCTTCGGATGATTCTTCAGAAGATTCTGCCTTCAGGACTACTTGTCTTTTTCCCTCTGACCTTTCTCTCAGGTCATGATTTTTTAATGACATCTCATGAGTAATTAGAGACCCAATGAGCTCATCATACAAGTAATAGCTCAAATCCTGAACTTCTTCAATAGCAGTCTTCTTGGCTTGCCACGACCTTGGTAAGCTTCTGACAATCTTCTTCACTCGTTCAGATTCTTCAATGTCTTTTCCTAAACTCTTTAAGTCATTGACTATCTTGGTGAATCTAGAGTTCATATCTGAAATAGATTCTTTATCAAGCATTTCAAATAACTCATATTCTCTCATGAGTTGGTTGACTTTTGATTGCTTCACCTTTCCAGTACCTTCATATGTGACTTCCAGCTTGTTCCAAATGTCCTGTGCAGTTTCACAAGAAGAAACTTTGTTATATTCAGTAGCTGTAAGTGCACAATGCAACATATTTATTGCTGAAGCATTAGTTTGGAGTTTTTTTAGAATGTCATCTGTGTATTCTCTCGGAGGAATAACAACATTCCCTAAACCTGGTTCCATTCTGGTAGGAATGAAATCACCATCAGTGATGACATACCAAGCACTCATGTTTAGAGCTTGGATGAAGTACATCATCCTTTTCTTCCAGTATGAGTAGTTGTTGCCATTAAATAATGGAGGTCTAGTTGTGGAAGAACCTTCTGGAACTAAGAAGTGAGAAGAATTCTCAGGCTGGTGTCTACTAGCCATCTCTATTGATTCTGACAGTGATGACATACCAAGCACTCATGTTTAGAGCTTGGATGAAGTACATCATCCTTTTCTTCCAGTATGAGTAGTTGTTGCCATTAAATAATGGAGGTCTAGTTGTGGAAGAACCTTCTGGAACTAAGAAGTGAGAAGAATTCTCAGGCTGGTGTCTACTAGCCATCTCTATTGATTCTGATAGGATCTTACACTTAGATTGTTAGATCTTTAGTAAATATACGAAGTGACCTTCGCTCTGATACCACTTGTTGGCCCTAACAAGAACAGAATCACCTAGAGGGGGGGTGAATAGGTGTCTATGTTGAAAACTGAAAGTTTCAAAGTTTTTCAAGAAACTTAGATAACAGAGTCAAATTTCCTCAGAGTCAGAGGCAAGCTTATAGAAGCGGCTTCTGAGGGAAATTCTGCCTAAATACAGTTAGACTGTTTTCAGCAACAGAAGTTCTGAGTAAGGTAGCTTCTGGACAGTCTTCTGAACAAAGACAATGATAAAAAGAGTAAAGTTTGTTTCAGCACTAAATATAAGCAAGTACACAGAATCAAATTAACAAGTATAAGGAAGGGAGAAAGAGATTCAGGAGGTCCTGATGAACAGTTCAATTTATCCAAGTTCGCCACAGAAGTCCTGTGACTACGTCTTGTTCCCTGTGGTCGCAGCCCACAGAGATTTTAAATCTACTATTCAGAACTTTTATGGCAAGTTCAGAAGCTCCTTTACATCAACAGAACTTAAGCTAATTTCTCACTTAGTTCTGACTAGCCTAAAAAGAGTTAAAGGATTTCCACCATAACAACAACACTCTATTTTCTGGATTTCTCACCCAACTCTAATCTCAACTAGATTTCTCTCTTTAAATCTAACTGAATATCACAAACGATATCAGTTTACAAGATTCCTATTATGAACTTGTTTTTCTTCACTCTCTCACTTTAACTAAAGCTATGCTAAGAAAGATTGAGAATGGAAAATGGTGCTCTGTTTTTCTTGTTCAAACAGTGCGTTGAGATTTTGCTCAAATAATCACGCGTAGTTGATGCAGTGGAGCTCAGCTACTATTTATAGTGTGAGGAGATGACCGTTGGTGAAGTTTGAATCTTCAAGGGAGATGACATCAGTTGTTGTAGCCGTTAATTTGTCAAATCTTCAAACGGTCTTCAAACACTTTGATTCCGTTAACCTTGTTCTTTAACCAAATCCGGTAAGTGATTTGAAATTCAAGATGAGGTTGACTGGAAACATTCTTCAATTGGATCAACAAAGGGTAGACAAGGAAATTCTGGTTTCGCTTTGAATAGACAGGCGCGCTCCTTCAAAACAGCTTTTTGAACTTTTGGCGCCTTGCATTAAATGCAATTGTCAGAGCAATAAATGCTAACGGAACCCGTGACTTAGCTTCTGAAAGCTAATTCCAGTTGACTAGACTTCTGATCGAATTGGTAGTGTTTTACTTCTGATTGCAATGGACCTCTGAGGAGAGCTTTAACAGACTTCGATATCTTCAGAGCGGAGCATCCAGCTTCTGGAGGAAGGAATACTGTCTTCAGCTAAATTCTTCATTCAGCACCTGCTGAGTAACTTACATACAAACTTAACAAAAAAAATTGTTAGTCAACATTAAACCGTATGTAAGAGAATTTTAACTTTCATCTTCTGAAACGTTTGGACATAATCAAAACACTTAGGGTTCATCATGGGAGACGCTTAGAATTTCACTTTCAAACTCCGCTCCGGATGGCAAAATTGGTATGGAGTTTGTCAAAAGCGGAATTCTAAATGAAGAGATGCGGCGCCGAATGCAAGGAGCCTCTACATCTCCACAATCAGACGTTCTGGTTGTACAGTCCAGGGGGAGAAGTGATGCTAGAGGATCCAGAGATAGAGGCAGAAGCAGAGGAAGGTCCAACAAGTATGCCAATCTTGAGTGCCATTACTGCAAGAAAAAGGGGCACATCAAGAGATTTTGTCGAAAGCTCAAACATGATAAGGGCAAAGGCAAAGAAGAGAAGAAAGATGATGGTGCCGATGACGATCGAGCAAACTTCGCTGGCGAGTTCAATATTGTCTACGATGCTGAAATTATCAATCTGGTGACCCAAGAGACAAGTTGGGTGATTGATAGTGGTGCTACTATTTGTTGTGTACAAATGAGTGGGATGACACTAGCAAGTGCACTAGACAAGTAATAAAGTGATAAGTTTATCGTCTCCATAGGGATAGAACAGTCTCAAGCTAGTCTCTTTTCAGAAATAGAACAGTCGGCTGGTTGTGCTTAATTGATTTGAGAAATTCTAAACTACTATAAACTAAATATAAACTAATGGCAAGACTGATCATACAATTCTTAAATGGATTTAACCAATATAAAACGAGCAGGTGTAAAGCACATCCAGAACTGATGGTAAACAAGCACACAATTCCTTCATACAAATCAACCATGTTTATTTTAGATCTAGGGTATCTTCACTATATTCACTCAAGTCAGATGGTCACATGTTCCCAAGATTCTTTATACTTATGTAAAATTAGTTTCCATTAGATTACACAAGCACAAACATTAAGCACAAGAAGCATCTTATAAATAAGAACCCCTAGCATACATCTTATCCTTATTGGTCCCGGTATAAAATATATGTGTTCAATAGTTTATCTATCGCTTGATCCGAGTTGGTCCCTACAACATCAAACAACTGAGAATACAAGTTCGCGAGGCTTGCATATGAATGGAAATTCTATTGAACAATCAAAACAAACATGACTTCATTCATAATAGGGAAAAGATATGCTTACAACCACCTGCCGGAAGGCTGGCTTTCCACCTTGAGTGACTACTCACTCATTGTCATGCTTAAAATCCAAAATAAGAAAAGTACGAACAGGCTGCTGCCTGGTCTTAGAGAGACCCTACACTACTACTACTGAAACTGAAACTAAACTACTACTAATGTCTTAACTAATTGATAATCATCATAATGAATCTGAAAACAATACCCATGCAAGGGTATTTATACAAGAAAAGAAAAGATAAACAAAGGAAGATGCTCCTTGGAATCTGGCTGTTCTCGGGCAGACTGTTCTCAGCAGAAAAGGACAACTGCATAGTAAGACAAAGCAACCTGCAGAAAAGACAAAAGCACAAGAAGACAACTCCAAACCCCAATGCCTTCCACAAACCTCCAAAAACTCTACTTTTTCACTTCCCCATATTACAAAACCGAAACCATGTGATGTAAAGGCATCTTTGACTTGATTTCTGCAGATTCAACCCTTATTACAAGCTGTTCAGACTCAATTGGGCACAGGCAGACTATTCGGGCACACAGGCTGAACTTGTGCCTTAAAGAACAATCTCAGGCTGTTCGAAACACAGTTTAAGCACAAAAACTCTATGGAAAACCCTTGATTTTGTAGGCACAAATCACACTCAACACTATTCATGCCACACCTCGAAGGGAATTTTTCTCATCTTACACATCAGGAGATTACGGTGTTGTAAAAATGGGAAACGACAACTTTTTTAAAGTTGTGGGAAAAGGTGACGTTCACCTTGAAGCTGAGAACGACATGAAGTTGGTGCTCAAAGAGGTCAGGCATGTTCCAGATATGCGCTTGAATCTGATCTCCGTAGATAAGCTTGATGAAGAAGGTTTCTGTAACACCTTCTATGATGACCAATGGAAGCTGACCAAAGGATCAATGGTGGTGGCTAGAGGCAGAAAGTACTCAAGATTGTATCTGATATAGACCAAGCTCTCCAACGAAGCTGTGAACGCCGTGGAGAATGACAGTGCCATCGAATTGTGGCACAGACGCCTCGCTCACATGCCTGAGAAAGGTATGACAAAACTGGTCAAAGAAAATATTCTAACTGGATTAGATCATGTCTCTTTGAATAAATGTGCTAATTGTCTTGCTGGAAAACAAAATAGAGTTGCTTTTAAAAGTTATTGTCCTTCTAGAGCAGAAAATGTATTGGATCTGGTACACTCAGATTTATTTGGACCATTTCCAAAGTCACTTGGTGGTGCTCAATATTTTGTAACTTTTATAGATGATCACTCTACAAAGACTTGGGTGTACACTCTAAAAATAAAAGATCAGACCTTATTTGTTTTCAAGAATTTTGTAGCCCAGGTTGAGAGATAAACATGCAAGAAATTGAAGTGCATCCGCACAGACAATGGTGGAGAGTACGCTGGTCCATTTGATGTGTACTGCAAAGAGCATGGCATACGACATCAGCAAACTCCTCCGAAAACGCCACAGTTGAACGGGTTGGCTGAAAGAATGAATAGAACTTTGATGGAGAGAGTCAGATGCTTACTCTCACACTCCAAGTTTCCCAAGGAGTTCTGGGGAGAAGCTCTGGTCACAGCAGCTAATATCTTGAATCTTTCACCATGTGTTCCTCTGGAGTATGACATTCCAGAAAAGGTGTGGTCCGAGAAAGACATTTCCTACAAACATTTGCGAGTGTTCGGTTGCAAAGCTTTTGTCCACATTCCGAGAGATGAAAGATCCAAGCTTGACGCTAAAACACGACAGTGTGTTTTTATCAGTTATGGCCAAGATGAATTTGGCTATAAGTTCTTTGATCCAGTTCAGAGAAAGTTGATCAGAAGCCGTGATGCAATCTTTGTTAAAGATCAAACAATTGAAGATGTTGACAGGACTTATGCGTCCGCACCCGACACTAGCTCAGCATGCCTACAGCTAGTCCCTCCAACAGTGGTGCCAGAACCTGTTGAAGAAGAAATTCAGATTGATCAACCTCAATTAGTTGATCAAGATGATGCCATCCAGAATGAAGTAGATGATGCAGATGAAGAAGTTCCTCACCAGCAACCAGTTCCTGAAGGTCCTCCGGTTCGAACAAGATATGGCAGAGCTGTTCAACCTTCCACTAGATATTCAACAAATGAATATATCCTAGTAACTGACGGGGGAGAACCAGAAAGTTTTGATGAAGCCATGAGTGACGAACATAAGAAGAAGTGGATCGAAGCCATGGAAGATGAGATGAAATCCTTGCATGACAACAAAACTTTCGATCTGGTGAAGTTGCCTGAAGGCAAGAAAGCCTTGAAGAACAGATGGGTGTTTAGAATCAAGCATGAAGAAAACTCACAGCCAAGATTCAAAGCTCCATTGGTTGTGAAGGGGTACAGTCAAAGAAAAGGCATCGACTTTGACGAGATTTTCTCACCAGTGGTGAAGATGACATCCATTCGTACTGTGTTGGGTCTAACAGCAAGTTATAACTTGGAGGTTGAACAAATGGATGTGAAGACTGCCTTCCTTCATGGTGATTTGGAAGAAGAAATTTACATGGAGCAGCCAGAGGGTTTCGAGAAGAAAGGAAAAGAGGATTATGTTTGCAAGCTAAAGAAGAGTCTTTACGGCTTGAAGCAGGCACCGAGACAGTGGTACAAGAAGTTCGAGTCCGTTATGGGGGAGCAAGGCTACAAGAAGACTACTTCAGATCACTGTGTCTTCTTTCAGAAATTCTCTGATGATGATTTCATTATTCTATTGCTTTATGTTGATGACATGTTAATTGTTGGCAGAAATATTTCCAGAATCAACAATCTGAAGAAGCAATTGAGCAAGTCTTTTGCCATGAAAGACTTGGGGCCAACAAAGCAGATTCTTGGCATAAGAATCATTCGGGATAGAAGCGCCAAGAAGATATGGTTGTCGCAAGAGAAATACATTGAGAAAGTACTTCAACGGTTTAACATGGATAAAGCTAAAATGGTTAGTTGTCCTCTAGCTAATCATTTTAGGCTTAGTTCAAAGCAAAGCCCTTCAACGGACAAGGAGAAGGAAGAAATGAACAGAGTTCCGTACGCTTCAGCAGTTGGAAGTTTAATGTACGCCATGGTATGCACACGTCCAGATATTGCACATGCAGTTGGTGTTGTTAGCAGATTCCTTTCAAATCCAGGAAAGGTACATTGGGCGGCTGTCAAATGGATATTCAGGTATCTTCACGGTACTTCAAAAATGTGTTTATGTTTTGGAGATACCGAACCTGTGCTAGTTGGCTACACAGATGCAGATATGGCTGGTGATGTTGACACACGAAAGTCTACATCATGTTACCGAATTACATTTGCAGGGGGGGCTATATCATGGCAATCCAGATTACAAAAGTGTGTTGCACTTTCTACAACTGAGGCAAAGTTCATCGCATCAACGGAAGCGTGTAAAGAGTTGTTATGGATGAAGAAGTTCTTCAACGAACTTGGCTTCCGTCAGGAAAAATATCAATTATTTTGTGACAGTCGGAGTGCTATTCACCTTGGAAAGAATTCCTCTTTCCATTCCATATCAAAGCATATTGATGTGAGATATCATTGGATCAGGGATGTGTTGGAGATGAAGTTATTACAGTTTGATAAGATCCATACAGATGAGAATGAATCAGATATGTTAACAAAGATTCTACCAAGGGAGAAGTTCGAATTCTGTCGAATAGCTGCGGGAGTAACAAGACCCTCATGTAATCGGGAGGGGGAGAATTGTTAGATAAATCCCAATTAATGATGGTTTTGTTTGTACATAGTTTAATTAATAAGAGAAGAAAAAGAAAAAGAAATAAAATGTGAAAGAAAGAAAAAGAAAGGAGACAGGAAATCATGTTGGTTAAATAGGAGGTCTTGGATTCACATGCAAATGTGAATAATTGGAAATTATGGAGGTCAAGAAGTCAACACGTGTTTGGCTTGTTCACATTTCTTATTTTAGGCTATATAAGGAGCACTCCATGAGATTGAAAAGCATAAAAAAACAATTTGAGAGCAGCATCAGTTTATGAGTGAGTGTTGTGAGCTTGAGTATTATCCTTCAATTGAGAGACTTGTATTTTTGAGAGGGTAGTCTAATTATTTGGGGAGTGACAAAATAGTAAGATAGTTATTTTGAGGTTATTTTTTGGGAAACAGCTGAGTGTTACTATTTTGGTTTAATCTCATTGTAACTCTAGAACGTAGTCTAGAGAACGCCCCCTTGTAAGCCTACTATTTTATAGTGGAAGTTTTAAGCTCGTGCTCTCCGTGGTTTTCCCTAATTTATATTGGGGTTTCCACGTAAATTATCGGTGTCATTTTATTTATTTGCTGTTAATTTTGTGCTCCATATTGCCAATTTTCTATCATTTCCGGCTAACAGAGTTCTCAAAGTTTTCGTAGTCCTTCCAGAGTTGTTCTATATGATGGTTGGGTTTTGGTATACTTTTCTTATGGCAGTCATACGTTGTGACTCTTCTTGCGCATTTTGAGCCTGCAATATCATACACACTAAGAAATCAAGAAACAAATGACAAATTAAAATGATCCACAATAAGGAGATAAACAACTAAAGTAAACAATAAATAGAAGTACAATGCCACCCAATCATCTGTATGTAGCTCAAAATGGAAAAAGGATATCAGAAATTTAACAAACCGGCATGGACTTTAGAAAAGCTATGTACTCCATCCAAACAGGACCAGATGCTATGTCCACTCCTGGTAGAACAAGCATCAGGGACAAACTATTAGAGAACTCTCACCCATTTAATGTTCAAGCTGCATGACATAGAGAGAGCGAGAGAGAGAGAGAACTACACAATTTTTTTTATGTATCACTCCGTAGTTATTTTTAGAGATTTTAAGATGGAAAACAGCAAAAAACACGAAACTTGAAATCAACGAGGACGCAAAGGTTATTTCCCAAGTTCAGATGCATAATGAATTCTAATATTACAATATCACGAAAGAGTATGGCTTTCATTTTCCAATGTATACTCAGCAGAAAATTCTGTATGTGCTTTATGTAGAGAACTTTGTTGCAAATTCAGTAAGAATCTTAGGTCACCTTTGGTTTGCTCAAGGAATAGAAAAAAAAAAACGATTTCTTTGATTAGATTCCATTATCCTATTTTCCTTCAAGAACTCATTATCATGTGAACATTTAAAATTAAGGCCAATGAGATTTAAAGTAACCTAGCATAAATTAAAAGTTACATAATCCTATTATAATTTATAAGTTGAGCATAAATGTTTTATAATGTTATAAAAGGCATTGTAAAATAAATTATGAGAACACTTGACAAAATATCAGAATGATAAAGATATCATCATCATTATTGACAGTCATATAGGCCTCAGCATATTGCTTCCAAAATTTTGGCTGTGGAATAGAGGGTAAGCTATGCAGCTATTAGTAGGTATTCTAAATGGCAAGAAGGGCAGAGGAACTCACAGCAGTAGGATACAAGGATAGGAGTTGCTCGTATATGGGAACTGAATGGACGATAGGCAAGCGCTGAAAGATTGGAGATAAAAGTAGAGATTAGAAATTAGGTAGAAAAACCAAAAGGGTAATGAAGAAGACATAAACAGAAACATGGGCGTTGTTTGCTAAAATTTCTGCAGCTTCGGCATTGTACTTGTCAACATCAGGGACAGTTGCTTGCTCCTTAAAGTTAAGAACTTGACATGAATTAGAACGGAAAGGGATGATGATGATGATGATGATGATGATGATGATGATAAGGAAGGAGTGGACGTAAAGATACTTACTTTGCTCTCTCCGGTTCCTCTGCCACCAAACCCATTCCCAAGTTTACATCTTTAACTCTATTATGCAATCCCTTTCCACTTTCAGGCATATCTTTAGCATTTATCGACAAATGCTTCTTACAGGCATCTTTCCTGACACTTACACCCTTCCTTACCTTCTCAGTATTTGCTCACAATCCAAGGCTTTGACTGAGGGCCAACAGATTCAAATGTTTTCGTCTGCAACACTCTGCTCAGACTCTATTCTATATGTGGAATCATTGAAGCTGTTCAGAATCGTTGTCCTATATGGGATTTGGTTTCTTGGACTACGCTTATTCAAGGCTATGCCAAGATGGGGTTTTTTTCAGAAGCTATTGCTGCATTCTTTAGAATGAATTTAAAAGCTGATGGGATGACTCTGGTTGTTGTGCTTTCTGCATGTTCTCAACTGGCAGATTTGAGTCTCGGTAAGAGAATTTGTTCGTACATTGAACTAAATGAAATTGATGTTCATTCCGATGTGTTTCTAGGAAATGCTATGGTTGATATGTACTTAAAATGTGGCCAACCGGACTTTGCTGGTCGGGTGTTTAATGAGATGCCTGTGAAGAATGTTGTTTCCTGGAATTCCATGACATCAGGGCTAGCACAGCAAGGGCAATACAAAGACGCGCTGGACATGTTCCGTGAGATGCAGAATAGGGGTTTGAGACCTGATGCCATTACTTTAGTTGGTGTGCTGAATTCATATGCTAATCTTGGAGTACTGGAGCTGGGGAAATGGGTTCATTCGTACGTTGATAAAAATCATATGAAGGCGGATGGCTATGTTGGGAACGCTCTTGTGGATATGTGTTTCAAGCAATGAAATGCAGAGATGTTTATTCATATACTGCCATGATTTTTGGGCTTGCAATGCATGGTAAACCTGAAAGGGCGTTGGATATGTTCTCGGATATGACTAGAAAGGGCGTACGTCCAGACGAAGTAACATTTGTAGGCGTTCTTTCAGCATGTAGCCATGCTGGCATGGTAGAAGAAGGTCGGAGACATTTTGAAGACATGACAAGGCTTTACAACCTTAAACCTTAAACAGAGCATTACGGCTGTATGGTTGACCTTCTGGGTCGATCTGGATTGATCAGTGAGGCAGTAGAGTTTATCAATAAGGTGCCAGTTCAACCTGATGCTTTTGTTTGGGGATCACTACTTGGAGCTTGTAAGATTCATGGAAAAGTTGAACTTGGGGAAAGTGTAATGGAAAAACTTTTGGAAGTGGAACCCAAACGGAATGGTGCATATATACTTATGTCAAACATATATTCCTCCGCAAATAGGTGGAAGGATGCATTGAAGTGGAGAAAAGCAATGAAACATAAAAAGTTGAAGAAGACTCCAGGTTGTAGTTCTATTGAAGTTGATGGTACGGTTCATGAATTTCGTAAGGGTGAAAAATCACACCCTAAAAGTAACGAGCTTTATAAGTTGCTGGAAGAGATGACACATCAGTTGAGAAACTATGGATTGGACGAAAACATCGCAGTAGGCTGATAATATATGTACGCAGTACACACACTCATATGCAGCTGGTAAGGTTAACATATCTTCCAAGGTTAAGGTTTAGTCCATAAGCACACAGAGTTACCTTTTTAACCTGATTGATTGAATACTGATTCTTCATTGCAGCTACTCAAATTATGCAACGAAAGGTAAGCCATATGAATTTATCCTGCAATCAGTTCACTTATAACTTGAATTTTGGGTTCTCCTGGATATGTGATTATGCAGAATCTGAAAGCTAGAAATTCGGTTGCTTGCTGTTTCACGGGAAAAAATGTTGCAGACCTGCTTAAATTGCAGAAGAGTCCCTTGGAGAAAGTCCTGAGCACCAGGTTACCTTCATTGCACTTGTAGCTTTGATTTGAATAAATATAAAATAGCTTTTCCTTTTGATAGGCTACACAAAGATTTATTCTGTGTTGTTTCATACTGATATGTGCTTATATACTTCTACTGGATGTGCTCTAACAGTGGCCATATACCTTCTATAGTTTCTTTTTGGAGTATTTACGAAAGGTGATTCAGTGTTATGTGATAGCCATGGATATACAAAGTTCTTTTTTTCTTTCTTAAATAGAACAGAACTAAATTTAGAATTTATACTATATCTTTCTCAAAGAAGTGTCCTATAGAAATATATCATCTCTGTTGCACTACTTTAATTTTCATTCTCTATATCACAATCTCTACTTTACAGGTGCGCACATATTCAAAACAAATTTGGATATGCTTTATTCTGTGTTCTTTTTAATCTTTTTCTTAGTTGGATCTTTTTGCATGGGTGTTTGTGTCTTTGTCCAAAAGATTTACACTGACTCTTATCATACTAACATATGCTTGTAATATGCTGATGGATATTGTGCTCAGTCAGAATCTTATGTTTTCCTCAATTTTACAGAGAAGCTGCTGTTGTAATGCTTTCTGGTCAGATAGCTGATGGACTTTCTACCATATTAACAGTCGAACTGGTATTTAAAAGCGCCACATATTATGTGATAGTTATTTTTCAATACGTATCCTATTCTCTAATAAATTTCTCTATGTTCTTGTGGTTGTTTTAATTTAAGTTTTATGGAAAAGTGCAGAGCTATTTAAGTTGCTTGTCTTGTGTATGCACATGAAGATTCTTCATGTAGATCGTCGTTGTTACCGAGAAATTGTAACTTGAATCCCCGCAAGCCAAGTTTCCTGAAAAATAGCAAACGTTAGCCTAAAGGAGGCCGCTGATCGGCGACCCCTCTCCGATGCTAAAGTCAGTATGGAACTTGTAATCGGAAAAGTAATTAACTCAATGTGTGAGTCAAGAATAATGTACCTTAGATTGTAGAAAGTCCCACGTATTTATAGCCTTTTGATCACATATCCCAATCCTAGTCGAACCAGGACTTCACTTGCATTATCCCTCTTTTATATTAGAATTATCATCCCAATTAGCTCGCATTGTCCTAACCGGACTAGGAAACCTAAAGAGGAATACTTTCTTTGTAGGAGAGATATTCTCCTTACCTTGACTATTCAACACATGCCTACGTGGACATTAAGACTTATTCAACATAGTTTATTCGTCCTACATGTTTGAAAGCTAAATGACTATTGGTCCACGTGTCATACGAAATATTAGGTGATAACAGAAGCCCCCCCAAAAGGATAAACAAGTTCCTTTAGGGCTTATGTCTCAAAATACCTCCAAACATCTAAATCAAACAAGGCCCAATTGGCAAGCCCACGCAACAAATATGGCTGTTTGAGCCCAGCAGTTTTTAACATTAAGTCCAACCACTTCACTTGCACGCCTCACTCACACTTGTCAACAGGCGTGGTCTCAAACTTAAACTCCCTCCAATTACACGAAAGGGTTTTGTAATTCAAAACACCATTTCGCTTATAAATACCAGAGAAAAACCCTTCATCTCTACGCTTTCAAACTTCAAAATTCTCCCAGCAAACTGTTCTCCAGATTTCTGCAAAGTGTAAGTAATCCCTCATCTTCCTTCCATTTCATTCTAGACTCGCTATGGCCTCTTCATCACAGAATCCTACTTCCTCGGAAGAAACTTCCCAAAACTCAGATCTAGAATTACATCACCGACGTCGCCAAACCATTATGGATTGGTCCGAAGACGACCTAACCCCAACCAGAGCACAAAATCTGAACCCAAGAACCACACATTGCTCAAACCCTAGGAAGCCTAACCCTCCGATTCAAATGCCAAACCGTGCGCCACACCCTCAACAGGGTCTCTGGACGACAGCCCTTCCTCACGAAGCGACCAAGATCAACACAATTGAGGCGCTCCGTGAGTTAAAAAAGAAATTCCCCTGTCTTAAAGATTTCGACTGTGCAGTCCCCACGCCCGAAGATAGGATGTTTAGGGGAAAAATCCACAAGGTGGTTGTTCTCGAGAGGCATCTTGATTATGGGATGAGGTTTCCTTTTCCCGAGGTGGTAAATGACATTCTCAACGAGTTCAATCTTTGCCCTGCACAGATTGTTCCCAACTCGTGGGTCGAGATGCTTGCGCTTGTGCGTGTATGCCAGGATCTCGGTGTTCTGCTAACCGGGAACCTCTTCAAATATCTCAGGACTCCGATCAAGGCGTTAAAACACCCGTGCGTCTCGTTCAAAGAAGTCCACGAACCCAAAGGCTTAGTTGGTGGCAAACCCTCATCACACAGTGGCCATCGCTCACGATGGATCTGGGTCGGTCCTGAAGATGGCGACCTTCGATGGCCCTGGAGGATTGATTTTAATGAATTTCCTACTGATCCGAGCACATGGAGAAACCCTACGAAGAACGTGATCCTTAACGAGGAGGAGCAATGCTCCCTTAAGAAACTCCAAAAATACAAACCTCCCAATCCCATCTCCCTCGAGCGATTTCTAACTCGTTATCGAGGCAACATGCCTATCGCCGCAGTGGGAGAGGATGGAACCATATTTTATTACCCTGCTCCCGAAGTTAATCGGGCTCATCTCGGGGAGCCCATTTCTCTTCCAAAAAATCCTTGTAAGCTTTCTTGATTTTAACTATGAATTTGTTATTTGCAGGCATTTTATCATGGCCCCTAAGTTATCTTACAAACAACGCCTTGCAGCTGCCCGACTGAAGGCCCTTGAAGGTGAAAAACAAGCTCCTTCTGTCCTCGTTCCCCCAAAAGGTCCTCGGGCCACGACCAAGAAAGTCCGAGCTTCATCGATTGGCAACATTGCTATCTCCGAGGACCGCGAGCCCGAGGTGGCCCCCATCGAGGAGACGCAGGTTCCCGAGCCACAACTACAGGACGAGGGCCCTGGTAATTCTATCGAACCTTGAAAAAACTTCTTTGTACTTCTCTATTTTATTAAGCTAATTGTTTCGTAACTTCTATGTAGAAATCCAAAACATCTCATCGGAGGTCGACCCTGAGGCCCAGGATCCCGAGGTCCCAGTTTCTGATGACCCTGAAATCCAAAACCTCGAACATCAAGGGATCCCAAAACAAACTCGTTCGAAGAGGAAAGCTCCCTCCATCTCTGTCGACACCTCGATTCTCGAGGACGAAAACGCCATGGAGACCGAAAATCCTGAAGGTCCCCAAGCTAAACGTGTCCGAGAGATCGAGGGCACGAGCTCACCACTGCATCCATCGGCCTGGGACCCAAATTGGCATCCTTATTCCAACTGTCCCGAGATAACGATTGCCAAGGGAAGGGTACCACCCGAGGCCTCGTTGGATGGCTACGAGAGATACAAACTCTATAACGTAAGCTTCTCTATTCCTTCCTTTGAAACTAAGACTTTTTATATCGCCCTAACTGTTCGATCTTGAATCAGTTCTGGTCGGAGCACTTTCCTCGAGTTTCTCTCAGCGTCCCTGCGATTGCGGAAGACGTTGCTCAAGCCTGCCTCGTTCCCGAGGAGGTTAAACTCGCCGAGAAGCTAACTGACGAGGAGTTGGCAAAACTTGTACATGTCAGACAGGCTAAGGTAACGATCTTAGTTGTAACCTTTGCATCGTTTCTTTGAATTGTTTCAAACCGTTTTCTCATCTTTATTCCCTTTACCTTTACAGGCCATGGCTGCGACGGAGATCATGTCCTACCGTTTTCTCCAGAAATCTGCGTCTCTCGAAGATTACCGTCATAAGTGGGCGGTAGTTTCCGACAAACTTGATATGGCCGAAGACGCTTTGAGTGCTCAAACGAAAATCCTGAAATCTGCTCAACACATTGGTCGTGAAAAAACCTTTGAGTGTGAGAGATTGAAGGTTGAATGTATTCGACTGAACAAAGCCTTCGAGGCCTCAAAGGAACGAGTTCTGGAGCTTGAGGATGAGATTCAGTCGCAGTGGTACGACTCCTGTTTTGCTCTAGCAGGGCTTCATCAGGGTGCGCGAGCCCAACTTGCCTTGGAAAAAATTGATCAAGCGACCTGGAGGGCTCGAGGACGGGAGGTAACTCAAAAACTTCGATCTCAACTCGAAGCTTCCGAGAAAGCCAAACAGGATCAGGATGCTGCTCACGAGGAAGCTATTGCAAAAATGGAGGAGAACGAGATTTGGCGTATGTCCAGATTCAAAACTCGTTTCGTTCAGTCCATTAGAGAACGGTTCCCTGACATCTCCTTGGAAGATCTCAAATTCTTTGTGAACGTGAATCCTCCCGAGGACGATGAAGAAGCAGATGCTGTCCTCGATGATACCTTTCCCGAGCCTGATTCACCCAAGGAAGGGATCTCTGTTGATCCAATAACTACAGTTGAACCTGTAGAATAGTTTTTCCCCTATCTTTTGTAATCATTATTTTAATGAAATGTCACAACTTTATCTTATCCTGCCTCTTACGTATATTTCAAATAATATCTTGTGTGCAAGTTTATTTAAAGTCGTACTAATAAATCCTTATCATTTATTTTTCTTATTTGAACTTTGATTGTTCGCAGCCCTCGTAGTAGCCCCCCCTTTGCTGTCTGGTCGGGCTAACTCTTGTAGGGTGGATTCTTACCACGACGTTCTTAGATTTGGTTTTAATCGAAGCCTTCTAGCATGCATAAGCTTGATTTTAAAATATAACCAAATTGTCCAGTGTTGAATACTTAGAACAAAACTTTCGAAATAAGACAAGCGTTTCATAATGAATTTCTTAAGATCCGAGCATTTTTCATAAGCAAATAATTCCTAAGTAATATCTGAATTAAATGTCATTGATGAAAACGATGCCTCGAGGGCCTTTATTCGTAATAACTCCTAAGCTGAATTCTGAGTTTATACATAGTCAAAAAAGGAGAAGAAAATGAGAACTAAAAATAATATTTTCTAAGAGAGACTGCATTCCAAGTCCTCGGAACCTCAGTGCCATCAAGATGCTGTAAACGGTAAGTGTGTGTCCCGACGCATTCTATGATCCGAAATGGTCCTTCCCACTTAATGCCCAGTTTACCTTTGCCTTGTCTCGAGCTTGATGCTGCTGTACTACGGAGAACGAAATCTCCTTTGAAAAATTGTCTTGGTCGTACGCCTTTATCATAGATCCTCTTTGTTCTAGCTTTATACGCCTCGATCCGTGCAAGCGCCATTTCCCTTTTTTCCTCGAGGTCATCCAAGTTATCTCGCAAGTTTAGTTCATTCCATTCTTCAGTATAATGGAGAACCCTTGTACTTGGTACCTTAATCTCGACCGGAATAAAGGCTTCTGTCCCATAAGTTAACGAGAAAGGGGTTTCTCCAGTAGCTGTCTTTGGTGTTGTTCGGTACGACCACAGAACATGATACAGCTCTTCGACCCAATTTGTTAACTTCTCGAGGTGAGTTAAGCGCCTTTTGATTCCTTCCATGATCGTTCGATTAGTCCTCTCGGTCATTCCATTCGTCTGTGGATGGAAGACAGAACTAAACCTTAGCTTGATCCCTTCTCTCTCGCAAAAGTGTCTAAATAAAACACTGTCGAACTGTTTGCCATTGTCTGTGATTATCGTATTGGGGACCCCAAAACGATATACAATGCTATTCTTGACAAATTTGACGATCTGCTGGGCCGTTATCGAGGACACTGCTTCCGCCTCGACCCACTTTGTAAAATGATCGACTGCTACGATAACATACTGCCTTTGATTAGTCGACATCGGAAACTGTCCCACGATATCGATTCCCCATGTGGCAAATGGCCAAGCTACCTTTATACCTTCTAATCCTGAGGCCGGGCTTTTCAAAACTGGAGCGTGAGCTTGACACGCAGCACACTTCTTTACAAACTCCGCAGCATCATTGTTCATTTGAGGCCAGTAATAACCTAATAACCTCGCCTTTCGAGCAAGAACATTCCAGCCCTCATGAGCCCCACATGATCCCTCATGGATTTCTTCTAAAATCTTGGCTCCTTCCTCGATCCCGACTGCCTTGAGCCATGGTTGGGAATACGATCTTCGGAATAAATTTCCATCTACGACCGTATATCTACTCGATTTTCTCACGATCTTCGGGTGTTGAGACTTATCGTCCGGCAATTTTCCTTCGTACAGATATTCAAAGATCGGCCAGTACCACTCGTTTCCTCGATCGAGTGCAAATACTTCTTTCGAAACGATACTTGCGCATGGAATGACCTGTATATCACAAGGACACAAATTTAAGTTAGTAGGATCAGATGCTAACTTTGCCAACTGATCGGCCTCCATATTTTCCTCTCGCGGGATCTGTACAATCTCAACTTTACATCCCATGAGCTCACATTCCTCAATTGTACGTTTTACCATCTCGTGATACTTTTTCATTCGAGCATGTTTGGTTTCCCAAGAATTTCTTATCTGATTGGTTGCTAATCCAGAATCACTTTTAATGATGGCCTTGTCTGCCCTGATTAGTCTAACCAAACGCAGCCCGAGCAATATCGCCTCGTACTCTGCAGCATTATTTGAGGAATCAAAACCCAAAGTTGCAGCGTGCCTGAACACCAACCCATCTGGACTTTTGCAAAAAACTCCAATCCCGGACTAACTCTTATTGGCACTCCCATCGACGAAGATTTCCCAAGTATTTAATACTGGCTCAATTTCTTCTTCAGGTGGAACCTCGATCAAAAAGTCAGCAAGAACTTGAGCTTTTTTGGACGGCCTTGGCTCGAATCTTACATCGAACTCCGTGAGTTTTATGGCCCATTCCGTCAGTCTCCCCGAGGCCTCAGGTCGTGAAAGAATTTTCCTGAGTGGGGTGTCCGTACGAACTATGATGGTATAACTCAAGAAATAGTGTCTTAACTTTTGAGCAGCAATATACACCCCGAAAGCCAGTTTCTCCATTTTAGGGTATCTTGATTCTGCCCCTCGAAGAACTCTGCTTACATAATAAACTGGATATTGGACTTTTCCTTCCTCTTCTTCTCGAATTAGAACCATACCAATGCATTCTTCTCCGACACTTATGTATAAATACAAATTTTCTCCTTTCACCGGCTGACTTAAGAGAGGTGGAGAGGACAGAAACTGCTTGAGATCCTCGAATGAAGTTTGACACTCATCAGTCCACACAAAGTCCTTTACCCCTTTAAGACTTTTGTAAAAAGGCATGCATCGTTTGGCGGAATAAGATATAAAACGACCTAAAGCATTGATCTTACCGTTTAGAACCTGCACCTCGCGAACGCTCTTTGGTGGCTGAAGATCAATAATAGCTTTGATTTTGTCTGGGTTCGCCTCGATGCCTCGTTTAGAAATCATGAAACCCAAAAATTTGCCAGAATTAATCCCAAAGGTGCATTTTTCAGGATTAAGCTTTAGATTATATTCCCTCAAAATCCTAAAGACCACCTCGAGATCTCGAGCATGCTCTTCTTCTTTCTTACTTTTTACTATCATATCGTCAACATAAATTTCGACGTTCTTGCCAATGAGCTCTTTGAACATCTTGTTGACTAATCTTTGATAGGTGGCTCCAGCATTTTTCAAACCAAAAGGCATTACCTGATAACAATAGGTGCCTTCTGGTGTGATAAAACTCGTTTTTTCCATGTCTTTTTCTGCTAGTGGGATTTGATGAAAACCTTCCTTTGCATCGAGGAAGGAATATACCTCGTATCCAGCCGTCGAATCCACCAGCATGTCAATACATGGCAAAGGATAGAAATCCTTAGGGCAAGCTTTATTTAAGTCGGAAAAATCGACACACATTCTCCATTTTCCATTTGCCTTTTTGACCAAGACCACATTTGAAATCCAATGTGGGTAGTGAACTTCCTTTATCCTTCCGAACTCAAGCAACTTTTCAACCTCGCTCTTAATAAACTGCTGCCTCTCCGCCCCTTGATTTCTCTTTTTCTGTTTCACAGGAGTGTATTCTGGGTCAATGTCTAGCGTGTGCTCCATGACCTCACGAGAAACTCCTATGATATCTGCCGATGTCCAAGCAAAGACATCTTTATTCTTCTCGAGTGTTGCGATAACGGTCGTTTTTGAATTTTCTTGCAACTCTGCTGAAACTTGTACCACCTTTCCTTTTTCCAAAGTCACAGCTTCAATCGCATCAACTGGTTCACCACGCTCCTTAACCTCCTCAACCAAAATACTTTCTTGAGGAACTATTTCCAACGAGGTCATATAAGTATGCCTCGCAACCGATTGGCTACCAAGAGCGACTGCCATTCCCCGCTCCGTCGGGATCATCCAAGCTAAGTAATAAAGGGATATTGCACCCCGGCTACCTGAGATCAACGGCCTGCCTATTATCAAATTATAAGCGATCGGCGTGTCAATTACTAGAAAATCAGTAATGGTTCTCCACTTGTTCGTGGTATTCCCTATTTCGACCTCGAGCTGGGTTTCTCCCAACAGAAGTACGGGATGTCCGCTAATTCCGACTAAAGGTGACGCGGAAGGTGTCAAACGTTCCTGATCCAAGCCGAGGGCCTCGAAAGCCTTCCTCGTGATGATATTGACCGAGCTTCCTGTATCTAGCAAAGCCCTTCGAACGGTAAAACCTTCCACCTGCATATCGATAACCAATGCATCATCATGCGGATCACTTGGACGACCCTTCAAGGACCCGAAGTCAAAAACTTTTGAAATCTGCTCGATTCGCACTCGCTCGGAAAAATCCCGTTTCCTCTTAACACTTCTGTCAATAGGAGAACCTCCCATAATCATATTAATGACACCACGAGGAGTCTTCGTTCCCTCTCTATCTGGGAATTGATCTTTATATTTCTCAAAAAGGCTTTTCAATTTTCCTTTAGCTGCCAATTTGTCCAACTCCTTTGCCAGTTGTTCACAATCCTCTGTATCGTGACCCTGTAACTTGTGGAAAGCACAATACTTGCCATTAAATTTTGGCTTCCCACCTTTGGGTGGATACCTAATTTGCTCCTTTTGTTCTTCAACCCACATAAGAACCTGAGCTCGAGGTGCAGGCAATGGGATGCGATCTCTTTTATCAAAAGGCTTTCTTGGAACCTCACGAGTCCGTTCCCATCTATCTGTGTTTCGACCACTGCCTCGATCTCTTTCTTGTACCTCGGATTTGATCGCCCTTACTCTCCTCGTGGGATCATCTTGGTGCTCATCCCACACCACAAACGATTTTGCCATGCTCATCAAAGTATGAAAATCGTCTGGTCGCTCAGTCATAAGCTTCATCTGAAGATCCCGATTCCGGCAATTTTCCGCCAGTGTCTTTCGTGCCGAGGATACGATCAAGGGTTCAACCTTTAAAGCCACATTATTAAAATTGTGCAGGTATGATTCTAAGGTCTCGTTTTCTCCTCGTCGTACTCTTATCAGGTCATCGACCGTCTTCTTCTCTGGTATGGCCGTGACAAAATGTGCTTTGAAGGATTCCGAAAGTTGATTCCAGCTCCTGATTGAACCTGTAGGGAGACAATCATACCATTGTGCCGCCGTTTCTTTCAAAGTTGTTGGAAATAATTTACACATAAGTGCCTCGTTAACTGGACTTGCAAGAAGCGCCCTTCCAAAACTCTTAACGTGCATTACAGGGTCGGAATCCCCACAGTACCTATCGAAGTTTGGATACTTGAAATTGTTCGGGTAAGGAGCTGCCAGGATCTTAGCACAGAGTGGACTGTCTTTATCCTGTATAGGTCCTTCCTCGTCCCGCAAAGTTTCATCGGAATAATCCTGATTCCGATTTCTCCTCCTGTGTCTCCTCCGTTCTCTGGACCCCACATCCCTAGTTTCCGTAGCCTCATTACGCTCCTTAAGAGCTTTAGCAATTCCTTCGGCTAAACTTTTATTAAACGTATCGACGAGCCTTTTATGTTTACGTTTGAGTTCCTCAACTTCAGAATTATCCCTTCGAGACCTCCGATGTTTGGGATCCCTACTTCTTGAGGAGCTCCTCGAAGATGCTGATCTGTCCTCGTAAGACAGTCTCCTTATAGTCCTTGGTGAGACTTTTCTTGCTTGTGACTTTATACGAGGCTTGTGCCTCGGAGGAGTAGGAGATCGCACTACAGATCTTCCTCGAACTGGAGTTTTTTCACGATCCGCGGTTCGAGTTCTTCCAGCTGAAGATGCTGGATAACTTCTTGAACGCTCCGAATTCCGAGATCGTTTTACACCCCGAATTTCGCTTCGTGGTCGATCTGGGGGAATCCGTTTGCTCAAATCTTCCAATTGTTGTTGTAAACGATCTATGGTTGATCTGTCATTAACCGTTCTAACCGCCACCTCGGCAGCGACTCTATCCATCCATTTTCTTTGGTCTGGATCAACAGTTCCTGACCATTCGAACATCCGGTTTAATGCAACTTCTTCGTCCAGAGCCATTGTGTCTTCGTCATGGTCCATGTTTTCTTCTTGAGCATTAGTAACCTGATTTTCTTCTAAAATCACCATGTTCTTTGATAGAATCTTTTAAAGATTCCACGCTCACCGCACCAATTTGTTACCGAGAAATTGTAACTTGAATCCCCGCAAGCCAAGTTTCCTGAAAAATAGCAAACGTTAGCCTAAAGGAGGCCGCTGATCGGCGACCCCTCTCCGATGCTAAAGTCAGTATGGAACTTGTAATCGGAAAAGTAATTAACTCAATGTGTGAGTCAAGAATAATGTACCTTAGATTGTAGAAAGTCCCACGTATTTATAGCCTTTTGATCACATATCCCAATCCTAGTCGAACCAGGACTTCACTTGCATTATCCCTCTTTTATATTAGAATTATCATCCCAATTAGCTCGCATTGTCCTAACCGGACTAGGAAACCTAAAGAGGAATACTTTCTTTGTAGGAGAGATATTCTCCTTACCTTGACTATTCAACACATGCTTACGTGGACATTAAGACTTATTCAACATAGTTTATTCGTCCTACATGTTTGAAAGCTAAATGACTATTGGTCCACGTGTCATACGAAATATTAGGTGATAACAGTCGTAAAAACGGAAAGTTAGAATTTATTACAAATCTATGCAGCTCTGATGTTAAATCACATGTTATGGCTGATTTGAGGAACTCGTGAATGCAGAGAAGAGGACAGATCACTTTAATGCTGAAGAACTTAGTATATAGTAGTTCAGTGCTACAATTTAGATTCTCACAATTCGTATATGTTTGCGAAGTACATGCTTCTTGTGAATTAGTAAATTTCTCCATTCCATTTGGAATTGCTCAAAGATTTCTGCATTTGCATATCACGTAAATGAGGGATTTATGAAGGCACAAACAATCTCGTGAGTTGAGTCTAGATTTTGAGTATTATCTCATGGCTCTGAAGTTTTAGCGAAGTCATGGAAGTCAACTATGTGCTAAGAAATGGTATTGGTAAATTTCACTGTACCCTGACTTTAACTGGGACTTATTTGTTTTTTCATACCTCTCATGTTTCACGTATGTGCTAGGCAGATATAATCGCAGAAGCAGAATGGAGAATTGTTGATACGGTTGCTTTTTAATTGAAATTGATTACTAAAATTGGATGGTGCAAACATGTTAAATTGATTAGGACCTTTTGGTTTTCCAATCCTTGAATTTTTTGGAGTTTATTATTTGGGAAAACTGTTAAATGCTGCGCCTGTGCGTTATTGGGTAAACATTTTTCTTGGTAATAATTTTTTTGCAATTCTTTTATTTGATAGATAGACAGGTTTGGGCATTTGAAAATATGGCATGGTGCAGGATCTATTTTGGTTGCCATTTCATTCTCTTCTGTTTTCGGTGGCTGCTTCCCTTGTAAAGTCTTGGCTACCCATTCATTGGTTATAGAAACAGTTTCTTATAGCATGTTTGCTGCAATCTTCAATATTGGTTGGGCTGCTACTCAGGTTTCGTACATGTAATTTCTTCCAAACAATCCGATATTAATATCTATGTGCATATGTTGTTTGTATGTTAACAAAGTTATGCACTAGTTGTATGCTAATCTGCTATTGTTTTGTGGAAGGTCTGTGGTGAACTGCATCTCTTTGGATTCCACAAGCAGGGTTGTAATGGCAAGCTGTCGAAATGCTTTTACAATAGTCAAATTTCTCACTGGAGGATATATACTGAGTTTAGACATCATTTTGAAAGTAATGCTCATATACGAATGCTTTTTACAGGTTTCTAATCTGAGCCTCTATGCAATAGCTTTTGTAGTTTTCAATGCTACTGGTGCAAGCACATATGCTGATATTAAAAACCAGGTAAAAGTTCACTTTCTATATGCTCATAAATGTGTTGATCCTGATTGAACAGTACCGTTGGATTGCATACTTGTCAATTCTTGTTGGATGCATCTTTGTTGGAATCTTTCTTGTTGGAACCAAGGTGCCAAGGTATTGCTAAATTTTTAACCTCTTCTTCATTTCTTGCTTGTCTGATAACGACTGCCCAGGACTCCAACCATTACTTCTTCTTTATTTTCTGATTATACAAGTGTCATTGTATTCATTTTGTTTTCTGTATCATGAGGGATAATGTCAAACATTCATTTTTTCCTGGCTTCTGTAGTTACTGCTACTTAATTGGACTAATGGACGTCGCTTTTTAATGTAAAATAAAGAAAAGTCTGCATGGAATTGGAAATAGTTGTTCAAGGATATCATGGACTTACTGGTTCAAAAAACTTCTATACTATCAAGTTGGACTTGTATATATGCTTACCAGACTTATAACAAATGTTTCGCAGGTCAGCGTACATTTCCTTTATCACATAGCCCATACTAAATATTTTATCCTTCTGAAATTGAATCGAGTTGCGAGATACTCCATTTCCACTATTTGAAACTTGGGTAAAGCTGAATTCTGTGAGGACATATTGGAAATTGACCTCCTTTTCAAGTTGCTTATGTGTCAAGATGGCTTCTTTTCGTCAGGCATATCTTGCATTCTATGTGATTAATGACTTGCAAATGGCCCATTCTGCTAAAGCCTTGGTATGTACAAAGACATTAACTGCATTTACATCAGTACACAAATATTGTCTGCTTATATGAATGATTTTGATTTGGAATACAATTTAGTTGATGTGTGTTTGATTGATGGAATTTTAGGTGCCTGCTATCATATACATCAGCAGCTTCGTTGTGTCCGTTTTCATGCAGGTGGTCCTCATATGCTGACTTTATTTAGAATCTCGTATAGTATCTATTTAGTAATTTCAATAGAATATTTGCACTGCAGGAAATATCTTGGACTGGAGAGCGCCTGAAAGCGTACTATGCTGCTGGAGGCATTATTTGGCTGTTTTGTGGTTCATGCATCCTAATATTACCTCAAAACATGAGCAGCTACATGTACGTCATATCCATATTTATCGGGATAGCAAATCTCTAATGACGGTATGATATGAGATTCTGCGTTTGTTCCTGTTTTATGATACATATTATTGGTGAATTGGTTTTTTTAAATTATTTTCTCTGTGTGATGATAACTATTAACTGATATTTCTCTCCCATTTCTCCCTTTCGTGCGAGTAAATGTCTGTTAGTTGTACTCCTGTGGCATACTGGACCTCGCGATTTGTAACTGAAGATGACAGATTTTTTACAAATGCGAATAACAGGTGACTGGTGTCAGCATTCAGAGTGTTCTAGTTGGTTCAGATCTCAATGGCTGTGCATTTGTCTACGGATCACTAAGCTTCTTAGACAAGATTTCATGCGGCGTTGCAGTATATGCTCTTCAGTCATTTCAAAGTAAGTTTTGTTGTATATATTTTTAAGTTTCAAGTTATTTGAAAGTGAGTTTGTGTAATTTTTGTGCATGAGCCTTTTCTCCCACGACAAGGAAACTTTAAAATAAGACTAAACACGATATTTGATGTGTGCCGAATTCAGTTATATTGGTTTCAACTAACCCAACAAAAAGTCATCATATTGTGAGGAGATTGCAGAGTTTTGTTTTATCCTTTTATTTCTTTATGTTGCAACTACGGGTGAGATCCACTCAGGCTAGCTTATGCATTTCAGGCACATTGCCGAGAGTTGAAGATGGGCTCTCGATGGAGCATTTTCCAGTCACAAGATTCGGCTTGGGGCTAGTTCCAGCTTTCTGTTCACTAATTGGGGTGGCTGTTACATACACCATGAAACTAAATACGTCATATCCCAAACCCTTGATGGAACCACTTTTGGAATGACAATGGGCCAATTTGTTGCTAACAACTACAATGTGTTACTTTATATTCTGTGCCTCAAGCATCTAACTCACTTGAGGTTGATGTTTGATAATTATAGGTGAAACTGCAGGTCATGTAACTCTTAAAATCGACGATCCATATCTGTTCTATTCTTTATAGAACATTTGTTCATTTGATAGTTGTATACGATGTAATCGAATAGAAAAAGTTGAACAGAGTTCTTTGTTACTTGTAATATGAAAGAAACAGCAATTCTGTAAGATATTCAACATCTTTTTCAAGTTCAGCGAGGTTAATGACTGAAGGGCGTTTTTATGGTGAACCTTATCTTACTTAGTCTTCTGTAGCTTACAGTTTCAATAGTTTGGACTCTCTCACTTAAACTGAATGCGTTTGAGTATATGATTCTGTGAGTTAAGATCTCTAGTTTGAGTAGCAAATTAGAAGACTAGAAACTCATTCTGTTGCAGTATCGATTGCCTATTACATGAATTCTCAAACAAAACATAGAAAAACAAAAGGCGACAGCATAATTAGAAATGAATTTATTATTACTGTTGGCGAAGCTTAGAGAGGAGAAGATCATTTAGAGAGCTGTCTCTCTTCATGGCAGCTTTGAACTCCTCCAAGGTGACTTTTCCATCACTATTGGCATCCATCTGATCAAATATTAACTGCTCCGAACACTTTGCAGGCTCGTATAACATAATTGAAACCTGTAGCTTTATGCTTGATTTCTAATAGTTCATTGCAATTTTAGTTGAAAGTCGCTAAAAAATGGTCATGGAAGTTACATAATTTTGCAGATTTCATGCCGGTTTCAGTGATTTATAATTTTTTTCTATTTGAAATGAGAATAGAGCAGATAAAAGAGGTTAACCTGCAAGCACAAAAGCAGCGCATCATCTCCTTTAGAATTCCTAAGGCTTGAGAAACCGCAAAGTATTTCTCTCATGTCAATTGTTCCATCCCGATTATCATCGAATAGATCAAAGATACGAGGTGCTAAAGGGACTAGCAAAGACATGTTCATTGCTTTCAGAAGCTCCTCAACTTCGGATAGAGTGGCATTATCGCCTTTTGCACATCTGCACTTAGCAAAAGTACATACTACAACATGAGCTTGACAAATTCTGGCACTCACGAGAATGGTAATTAGCTTATACTATGTAATACTCACAGGTTTTTAAATTGAATTCTGAGATTGTCTATTTCTTCTTCCTTCAGGTCATGCGAACCTAGTAAAGACTTTAGCTTCTTTGTTCGTAGGAGAACTCTGCCACTCCACACACTAGCTATTGCTGCAGCAGGGAGTTTTCGACGGGCATTGAATCTCTGCAATCTCGTAACGATCTCAGGGCCATCTGTTCCACTTTTGCAGAATCACCCACATGGATGGGTAAGGACCGGAAATTGCAAGTTGAAAACCGATGGAATTGGAGATAGTTGGAAAGAAACTAATAAAAGCAATGAACAATCAGTGTTCTTACATCTTCAGCACTAGGTCTCCTATCAGGATCCACTTGTAACAGATCGGAGATCAATTGCCTTGCAGATGAAGTAATGTTATGTAACTACTGATGATTCAAGTTGATTTAACTCGTAATATCTTATCATTTTTAAAGTTAGAGACTTGAGTGATGGTGAAGGCTACGATACCTTAGCCGACTTTGAGCACTTCGAAAGAGACGTGACGCTGACCTATAGAATTAAATTACTTTGTTTTTTTCATTATAGATCAACTTTCATCCCACTCATTTAATGGTCAAAGTAATGAAATAAAAACTCTCGAGCCATTTGATTTGAAAAAAATCGACTATGAATAAATAATTCTTAGTAACTCTTTGAAACTTTTTGTTGTAGAAAAACAAATGTATTAAAAATGGAAGGAGTTACATCCGAAATAGACAAAGAAAAAGTATGTTATTTACTATTCCATTAAAATATTTTTTCGCATCTCATAATTCCAATCCCATTCAAGTTTTCGTAATTTTAATTTGGGTAATTTTCTAAAAGAATTCCAAAGTTTAAATTTTTTGTAAAATTGTGTTTGTGGAAAGAAAATCTGTTGTTCCGGACTTCTTATCCCATTTTTCTGTCCCCCTATAAGTTTTTGACATGTGTAAAAAAAATTCTAATGTTTTTTTATTATACCCTAAATAGTCCCCAAATTAACCCGTCGTAGAATTTTTTTTACGCATGTCAAAAATTTATAGGGGGACAGGAAAATGGAATAGGAAGTCCGGGACATCAGATTATTTTCCGTGTTTGTGTTTTTGACAAAAGAAAGATTTATCACTATTACCCAAAAAGTGAAAAATTAACGAACAGTGTTAAATGTAAAGATGTGGCAAGAATCTTAATTTATTGATAAATTTCTAAAATATTTATGTATTTACAACTTTAAACTGCGGAAAATTGAGATCTTATAACATAACAATCGTCTTAATATTACTCTCGTTCGTTCGAGTACGTTTAACATAAGCAATTTTTCAGTCATTTTTTTTTAAAAAAAGTTTTCTTTTGAGAAAAACGAGTATTAAAATTTATAGAGGTGATATTAAAACTATTTTTTCTTAAATAGACTTAAGAATATTTACTAAATATTAAAAAAATCCCATGAAATTTGGTTCCCGCTTATGTGCCAAATTTCTCTAAAATATTACTTTTGTTTGCCCTCAAATTCACCTCTTCCCTAATTTCCTCGAAGGGTTAAGGAGAGATGAGTTTGCCCTAATGATCTCAACAAGAAAGATTTAGCTAATCCTAATACTATGTATGTAATTAATTTCTCCTAATCTCATCTTCTTTTCACTTATTGATTTTAAGATTGCACATACACTTTGTTATTTGGTAGTAAGATATTTTAGTAGTCTGATATTGTTTTTTTTTCATTTAATAATAGATTGGGACATTCTAGCTCTAGTTATATGAAATTATGCAGTAAACTCAACTCAATTTTTTTTGAATGAGGTCAAATTTCCAATTCATGTTCTGAGTAATCGTTAATTATGTTCTAAAGTATAGTTACCTCACATGTTGGTGCTTCATTGCTTTCTATCAAATGTAACTCTATTCTACAGTGGCTTATATTTATATTTGGAGGATGCTAAGATAATTATGACATAAGATCTTTAGATGTGTTATGTTTCAGACTTGGTGTCAATATTTGCATATGAAAGCAGTCTTTCTAAAATGTTATTATGGATCTACGTTCCACAATATCAACCATTATACATGTTTATGTTTAGGCTGGTTAGTATGGGATCTAACTCCATGCTTTTATTTCTTGTGTTGATATTGTTGATGTTAATGTTTGTACCATGCTTGTTGACATGTATTTTAGTCTTTTAAGTTGATTTTTACTCTGCGTGGCTCTCAAGACACTTTGCTCAAGATGAAACACTGCAGCTCACACCTATCAGCACATCCCCATTCACTATCTATGCTAGGACCAGTTGCTTTATCTGGTATTTCTTCTTATATGATTGGTTGTTAACTCTATGTACACTTGTCTTCTTGACATATAGGTTGTGAGAGATAAGAGGACTGGAAAAACAAAGGCCTATGAATTTGTTAGCTTTTCGAACTCGTCTGACCTTGAAGCTGCACTTGAAGAGATGAATGGTAGGTGAACTTTGTTTTTAGATTCTGCTATTGTGATTATGATATTGTGCTTGTGAAAAGAAAAATGAACAATGGTATGAGGTGTCTAGTGGGCGTATGTGCGTGTCTATATATATATTTCTTTGTATTTGCGAATTTGGTATTTTGAATCTTTTAATAGTAAGTTCCTTGATGATATTTTGTGGTTAATCAGTATTCAGACACGTAATGGGGGAGGATTTAAAGATTACTGTTTACATTAGATGAAAGATCTAAAAGTTAATATTTTCTTTTTATTGTAACTGATGCCTTAGGTGCACATTTCTTATGACATTGATAGCTGAACTTTCTTACCTTAGTTTTTATTTATAATTTGGATGATGAAACTTCTCCAGCATATACACTAATTCTTATTCATCTTACTGATCTGCATAGGCATCTTTTATGTAGCCGCGTAGTTAACCAATTAGATCTCGAGCTAAGAAGGACAACTATATTGTTGTTGTTGGCCTCTATATAAGGTAAGATTGTGTCTAGCACTCATACTAGTGTCTCAGTATATATTTCTATCCTATGCTTAAGTGTATATCAATGTCAATCTCGGAATTAAAATCAGTAAGTGGTTGCTAAGGTCTTCTCTACTTAACATATTGATAAGCCTGTGTTTACGAATAGTGTTGTTTGAAAAAGTGCTGGTTTAAATATGTCTTGAATGCAATACAGTTAGAATTTGGCTTGAATAGAGGTGGCTTTGTTTATTTACTATTGGAGATTCTAGTCTGAGTTTGGCGTGAATAGAACTGGAATTCCAGCTCTGGAATGGAACAGGAACAAGAATTCTAGTTCCGTTCCAGAACTAGATTTTCAGTTCTAGTTATTGAAGTGCAATTCTGTAACATTACATAATTCCAATTCTGTTTCAGAACTGGAACCATGTAGTGCTTCAGAATTCCTGATCTGTTACTAATATTGGAATTCTGATGCTGTAACTGAACTGAGGACCAGAACTTCCAGTTCTGGTGCAGTTTCTTTATCTTTTTGTCTATTTCAAATTTCAACACTTGTTTCTTTAGTTTTTGGTCTAGCATGTTGTGGAACAAATATATAAATTTGCTAAGGAAATGATGAAAAGGAAATAACAGTTAAGCAACGAATTTTGAGAGCATCAAAGTCCTTGCAAGAATCTTAAGATAAGCTAAAACACAAAGAAATATGAAAAGGAAATGATGCAACGTCTTTTGCCTCATTAATGTTATTTCTTCTTGCTTGGAAGAGCAATTAATGGAAGTTATTGTTGGTTCTGAAAATGTTTTTGATTTGGTCAGTTGTAATCCTTAGTCATGACGCCAAAGTAAAGTTCTAAGCAAAGTAGTGGTGTGGTCCAATATAATATAGATATGGTTCGCGAGCTACTCAGGTAGCTTCTTGCTCGAGGTTTCTATATAAACATAAGCTATACTCCGAACCGGGTCATTACTTATTGAGTCTAAGCTATATTACAGTGGATTACTAATATATGCATATATATTTTAAATCCGTGAATATGGGACCTGAGCCAAAGTACACCGTATTTACATGATATTAGACCTGACGGGTACACAATTATTAAATTAAAATCACAAATTGCCTTAACTAATTTCAACTAGCAGCTAGATTTGGTCAGTAATAATAAATCTATTTTTTTTAAAATAAAATCATGTTAATGAATAATCATAAATTTATTGGTAACAGAAGAATGCATGCTTTCCCATTAGAGAAACAAGTAATAAAGAAGAAGGAATTTGGAAAGGACAGCAAGTACGCAACTTATTCTTAATAATAAAAAAATAATTATGACAAAACTCTGTTAATAAAAGAAAATAATTTTTATTTTAAATTTTCAAAGGATTTTGATGCTCTCAAAATATTGCAACCAACTATAACAAAATTCTGGAACACTTGTCTTCAGGTGATGGGCTCAATGCAGATTAAAGTTACACAAATTTATCGGAAGGAAACTAAGTAGTTGATGCGCTTGCAAATTTTAGTAGATTTAGTAGTGCCTTGACTTGGTGGGATGAAATCCCTCAATTTTGTGCTAGATGATGGACGAGACTTGTATAGTTTTTCCATGTAATGCTTCTGACTTTTGTAACCTTTTCTTTCTTCTTTTTAATATATATTGAGTTTGGGTGCGCGGTTTTGTCGTTTCTTCTGCAATTTGGTCCATCGTTTTTGTTGTCTGTTTTCTTTATGTTTCTGATCTCAAACTTCCATTCTACTGTTTTCAGATTCTTTTTGTACGAGGATATGATAGGATACCTTAGAATCCACAAGCTCCCACCATCATAATATAGTGAGTTGAGAGAGAAAGTAGGTCTATTTTGTGGAGCAATTATATTTATACTATCGGCGAATTTTTGTAAAAGACTTGTCTGAGCCTAGTTGAAGTCAGTCGGAGATGCCGTCAATGGCATTAAAAACTCCTCAAACCAATAAACATAACCCCAAATTCTCCAATCAACCTCCAAACGCCGGATCAATTGACAGGTAATCAATCTTATTCCTCACATTTTTTCCTTTTTTTTTTTTTTTTTTAATATTTAGTGAGTTTCATCTCTCTCTAATGCAGCAGAAGAGAAAAGATTAAGAGGCAAAGAGAGTCTTTGCCGATTGCTTCAGGTAGGTTTTTTAAGCTCTTTTAATTTTCAATTTTATTGAATTTAGGCTTATGCTAATTTGATTATTATTTTGTTTAATTAGTTAAGAAACGGCTTGTAGAAGAGGTTAAAGCTAATGACATTTTGATCATTGTTGGGGAAACTGGAAGTGGAAAAACAACTCGTAAGTAGTTTCAAATTGTATTTATTATCCTTTTTTTATATTTATTTATGTGTTTTTCTTATGTGATTTTGGAATTTTAACTGCAGAATTACCACAGTTTCTGTTTGATGATGGGTGGTTCAGTCGGGATGGAAAAGTTATTGGGATTACTCAACCTAGGCGTGTAGCGGCTGTTACCGTGGCCAAACGGGTGGCAGAAGAATGTGGTGTTCAGTTAGGGCAAAGAGTTGGATATTCCATTAGATTTGATGACACCACTTGTAGCTCTACTAAGATTAAATATTTGACTGATGGATTGTTGCTCAGGTAATGTTCTTTCTCATCCATTGTCTTGCTATTTGTACTTGTTTCATAATATTATGCATTGTAAGTCTTTCTAGAAGGGAAGGGAAAAGAAAGAGACATGCTTGGATTAATTATGATTAAAATGACCTTTAATTGTTGGATCTCTCAAAAGACGGTATGTTTTACTAGACTGATTGGAGAAGAGGAACCTATATAACCAACTCTAATTAGTTGGGAGGAATTAAGGCTTTTGTTGTATCATTCACTTATCAAATTATGTGCTTTCAGCCTTAACATAAAGTTTTATTGATGAGAAATGTGATTTTGCATTATTTATGTGTTGCGTATATGTTATATATTTTCTCTATATTCCTATCTAGCCTTTTTGGTAAATCTCTTAGTGTACGAACTGATGTAAGTCTTCATATACATATAGGGAATCATTATTGGACCCTTACCTGTCCAGATATTCAGTCATCATCGTTGATGAAGCTCATGAGAGAACTGTCCACACTGATGTATTACTGGGTTTGCTTAAAAATGTACAAAAAATGAGGTTGAAACCTGTTAGTGACCATGACAATACTGAAACTGACAAGGCAAACAATGGGAGATTGAAGGAAAAAGAAAATGGTGTGCGACATGATAGTTTTCTCAAACGGTGTGACACCAGAAACAGAAAATTCCCTCCATTGAAGTTAATCGTCATGTCTGCCAGTTTGGATGCTCGTGTTTTTTCTGACTACTTTGGTGGTGCCAAAGCTGTTCATGTTGAAGGACGCCAACATCAAGTGGATATACTGTATACTCTCCATGCTGAGCCAGATTATCTTGATGCAGCCTTGATCACGATCTTTCAGGTTGTTGTGTAGTGCTTTTTTTCAAGCTTAATGGAGCTTTGTGCTTTGAGTATCTCCTATTATTTACTTAAGTCTTGTCCATGTTTTGGTTGTCTTTGATTTGATTGTCCATGTTGTTAACTGTGTTGGCTTGTTGAGTTTCCACTTTTATCTGTAATTCATGATAATCTGAGTAATTTATTAGCCAGTAGACCTGAACACATAGTTCTTATTCTTTCGAGTCAAATGAGTTCTAATGCTTCTTTTTTACCTTGATTTTAGATTCACTTGGAGGAGTCCCCTGGTGACATACTTGTATTTCTTACTGGGCAAGAAGAGATTGAATCTGTTGAAAGAATTGTGATTGAGCGGCTTCAACAACTACCTGAAACCAGCCGAAAGTTGTTGACTGTCCCCATATTTTCATCTCTTCCATCAGAGCAGCAAATGCAAGTTTTCATGCCAGCTCCACCTGGGCATCGCAAGGTAGCTTAATGGTGCATGTGAATTGTTCTTAACAAGTATACTTGTCATATTTATTGACATAAAGTCTTGGATTGAGTGTCAGATGGGTTTAGCTGTGGGGTTGACGTGCTATATTTTACTATCTGATTCACAAATATATGCTTGATCTGGAACTTCCATGATAGAATGGAAACGTATGTTTGGCATAAGTCCTAAGTCTTCCTTACATTTAGCTGCTTCTGCACTTTATTTTCTGCTGAATCTATCATCAGAATAACTTAAAATGTTTTTTTCATCGACATACAAATTCGTATATTCAAATAATTTGGATACATATCTAGCATAATGTCAAATTAACAATGTGAATTTAACCTTATATGTTATTGTGATGTTAGTGAATAGCAATTGAGTGCAGGATATATTTGAGCATTATCTGAACTTATTACTGGCTATGTGGCATTTATCCTTCCATCCCTATTTGTCAGTTAGAAAGACACATGAACATACATTGGCATAATACATACATGAGTGCTGTTGTCTTTTTATAATGCTGTAATTCTTAATGACATTCCATTGTAAGATTAATTATTGACTCAGTTGATGATCTATATAGGTAATTTTAGCAACAAATATTGCCGAGACATCTGTGACAATTCCTGGAATCAAGTATGTTATAGATCCTGGATTTGTAAAAGCACGTACCTATGATCCAGTCAAAGGAGTTGAGTCATTGATAATAATTCCAACATCAAAAGCTCAGGCTCTTCAAAGGAGGTAGAGACACCGAACTATCCCTCTATGTGGACTTAGGTGGTTGAAAGTTTGAGATTAATTACTTAATAAAGAACAAAAAAAAGTCATAATTATTCAGTTCCCTTTAAAGCTTATATGCATAGGAGGCTATCATATTGTTTATGCTCATCTGTGCTTTTCTCTCTGTTATTTGATGAGTTTTGCTTGGTGACTGCTACAGTTAGGATATTGCTTATGAGGATAAATGTTTATAATTTAATGCAGCGGACGTGCAGGACGTGAAGGACCTGGCAAGTGCTTTAGACTCTACCCAGAGAGTGAATTTGAGAAACTTGAGGATTCCACAAAGCCAGAAATTAAGTGTTGCAACCTTTCAACTGTTATCCTACAGCTCAAGGCTCTTGGTGTAGATGACATCATTGGATTTGATTTCATGGAAAAACCACCAAGGTACTAAGTTCATATTTTTTTTGGTTTGATGTGAAAGTGCCAGTCTCATCTTTACATTTAATGATGATCTATCATCTGTCTTCATTAGTTAGACTTGCAATGAATTATCTTATCTTGGGTTTGTGTAGCACATTTTCCTTTTGAAATTTCCTCATCCATTTTCACCTACCTCCTGCTGTATGCTGTTACACTTCTCAATGCGCTTATTATGCTTCCAATCCATTTGTACTCTGTAGTAACTAGTGTGTGCATTTTCAAGTTTACTAATCATTTATGTTATAATGAAATTTGCTTCCGGGTTACCTATTCCATTTATGTATTTGGATTGTCTGGGCTCTGGCCATATATTATAATGGTGGAAAATGATTATTTTTGTTTGATCTGGATGCTTTGACAATTGTTTTTACGTATACTAGCCTTATTGGTTTGTAATTTATGCATCTCTCTCTTTTTGGGTTATCTTGACTTTCATGAGCTTCGTCAACAATGTTGACTGAATATCTATAAAGGTAATGGTCCAATTTTCTTTCCTGTAGTATGTGAATACTGACATTGATTTGAGCCGATAAAATCTAGATAGGTATATAAAGAAAACATAGTACAGATTGCAGTTATTGTGAAGGCATATTAGTCCTGTTGTTACTAAATTTATCCTTTAATGTGACTAAGGATGGCATATGTTATATCTCTAGTTCTTCTGCATTTGAACAGGGCATCTATCCTTAAATCATTGGAACAATTGTATCTTCTGGGTGCATTGACAGATGAGTGCAAGCTATCAGATCCTGTTGGGCATCAGATGGCTTGTCTTCCCTTAGATCCTATTTATTCCAAAGCTCTCATATTAGCAAGTCAGTTTGACTGCTTGGAAGAAATGCTAATAACCGTTGCAATGCTTTCAGTGGAATCCATTTTTTATATCCCTCGTGACAAGTCAGATGAGGTATGCATTTGCCAATGTTTTGCTATTGGGATGATAAGTACATGAACAGAGTCTATAAATGAACATTAGCAATTGAAGCTTCAAATGACAAGTTCTGATATTAATTGTTACTCTCGATCTGCTATTTAGTGTGTTGCCATATCTTGTTAACATTATTTATGATGATGCATCTGGACTGTTATTTCTCTACTTATGAGCTATCAATATTATAATATTACTGTCATCAAAAAATCATTTTGTTTTTCTTTTGGCAGGCAAGAAATAAAATCAGTAATGAATTTGTAAGTCATGATGGAGATCACCTAACTTTAATTAATGTTTATCGGGCAGCCGATGATAAACTTCTAGGAAAGAGAAAGATGGCAATCACTAATGAAAAACAGCTAAAAGGGAAACTTGAAAAGGTTATGAGGAAATGGTGCAAGGAGAATTTTATTAATAGTCGTTCCTTGAGCCATGCTCGGGACATTCACAGGTCAAATATTACCCTTATTTTCTCTCTAAATTGGATTGTGATTTTAAGATCGATCCTTTTCAGTTAGTTTATCATGGTTGTAGTTACATTTGGTCTTTAAAATTTACACAATCCTTTGATTTTTTACAGTCAAATTCGTGGACATGTTGAACAAATGGGTCTTCGTGTTTCTTCATGTGGGAATGACATGCTTCAGTTCCGTAGATGCCTTGTGGCATCCTTTTTCCTTAATGCAGCTTTGAAGCAGCCTGAGGGGACATACAGGTACTGAATGTATATATATCTGATTGAGCTTGCAGTCCTTTGTATTTATAATTAATTGCCTTCATTCTTATCAACGGCTCGTTGACTAATGCCAAATTTTCTCTAGTCTACTCAAATCTTTCCTTTGTTTGTTTGAGACCTCTTAACATAAACCAAATAATATTGGCGGCAGGTCTTTGTCCAGTGGTCAAGTTGTGCAGATTCACCCTTCTTCTGTGTTCTTGTTCGAAAAGCACCAGCCAAAACCTGAGTGCCTAATTTACAATGAACTACTCCATACTAGTCATACATACATCCGCAATGTTACTAGAATTGACTATTTATGGTTGACTCAACTTGCCCCTCACTTTTATGCTATGCAGAGATAATTATTTATTTATATATAAGTTGTTTTTTTTTATATAAGTTTAGTTTCATTCAGTTCAATAGTTTTCAACTCTAACATGGCTTTACCCAGAAACTTGAGTCATTTATATTCACTAGTGGTCAGAATCAAAAAAACTACCAAAAAAAAAGTTGTGTGCGAAATTTTATTTTTTCTATAAAACATATAGATTATGAAATATTCTAAATATCCTCTAATCCAACCATGAGGTAACACTTCAGGCGTGGTTTTCCCCTGAATTACTTTATTTTAAGATCAAACACAATGGCATAAAAATCAAAGTTTCTATCTTGCAATTGTGATTCACATACCTATTTCTTTGAATTTTGAAACCGAAACAAACAGTAAATGAAGAACAAAACCCAGAATCCAGAGGCATTTGGCATGTATCTGATATGCTTATCCTCAACCTTGACCTCAAAATTGGGTAATTAGCTGATAAACAACCACTGAGGATGCGAGGCTGGTAAATAATATAAAGAAGAAGGTACAATAAAAGGTTTATGCCTAAACGTTACACTGCCACGCCTACAAGTTCGTCGGAATTAGGCATGTGGATGGGATGATGCTTTAACTCAATTTAGTCAGCAGCCAACATGAAGAGAGAGAGAGAGAGAGAGAGAGAGAGAGAGAGAGAGTCCTACCATCACGACGAGGGATTACAGACACAAAGAGATAGTAAGCCTAATGTATTAAATTTTTAACAATAACAAGCCATCATCAATAGAAGGAACTAGAGAAGTAAAATCATTAACCGAACGTTAGAGAGCTCTGATGTTTTACAAATACCAAAAATACAAGAAAACTACAGAGTACGTACTAAAAAGAACAGAGTAGTCAAATCGGCGCCCATAGCACATTTACTTGGCTTCAATTTAACTATATTGCAGCAGTTGATAGGCCAATCAGTGGTATCCAAGTGGATTTCCAGGAGGTTAGGAAATTGAACAAGCAAGTCGTTTACCATAAAGTTCAAGGCCTGACGAGTGATTGTGCAGCGTGAGTCGTAGTAGTTCAAATCGGGATAGTAAACCTCAGTTAAGAATTTATGCTCTCCCAAAGTTTCAACGCTCAACTTCTCAATATTAGAATATCTGAACCCCCTAATCTTCTCTAGCATAGACTTCACAAGATCTAGGAAGTCAGAAACAATAGATCATTAGGGAGAGAATTGATCGATTTAGTCTGGAATCCCTCTGGATTGTTGCTAGCCCATTTTCATTGATCTCTGCACATCTCATCTACACCAAATTTTGCCCTGAAAAATCACATCACAATAACTCTATTAAGCACTGCAATCATGTGCGAGAAGACGTATTCGGTAATCAAAATCAACTAGAAGAAAAGGAGATGAAGAACATACTTCCAACCGAGTTCCTTCTCAGTTTCTCAACTAAAGCATACACAGCAATAACATCTCCAGACCTTCTTGGACAATACTTTACAGGAATTTTCTATAGATTTTGTTTCACTAAAAATATCAACTTGTGTTCTAGTTATCGATAAGAGAGAAGCATAACAGAAACAATAGTTAGTTAATATATATACCTTGCCAGAAGCTTTTTCAAATGCAGCAACCATTTGAAGTACAGATGTTCCGCGTCCTGTTCCTAAGTTGTAGGCTTCACAACCTGAGTACAGTAGACATGTTTGAGCGACAAGGTAAAAGGGATATCAACATCATTAATCTAAGACTTGATATGTTCCTGGCACATATAAGTTGCCTAGTTCTATTCCATTCTCAATTGTTCATTAACATTCAAGTGAAAGAATGAATAAAAAGCTTCCGGGGAGCAGTAACATGACCATCCGCCAAGTCAACAACATGTACGTAGTCCCTGACCTGAAACAAGTGGAACTTAAATCAAGGAAACACATATAGCCTAGTCAAAAGAATCTGGGATGGGATTGCTCTAACTGTGTTTTACACAAAAAATGGGAGTTAACTTCTAGCGCTAATGAATATCTACATTGTAACAAAAGAAAAATGTATCTATAACAACACATACCTCAGTGTTATCTTCAGTGGGATAATCATGACCATATACTTTGAGTTCAGGCAATCTGCCAACGGCCACTTGGTAGATGTAAGGAATGAGCTCCTACAGCATTGAAGTTCCTCAGTAAGATGATTTTTCAGCTTGGTTCTGCTTTCTGGATATCCCGAGCAATTTCGCTAAAAAGAAGAAATAGAAAAATGTTAATCACAAGGAAACACAATTAGTTCAGGAAAGATAACATCAACTTGGCATAAATAACAGCTCTAGAAAAACAAAACATCTCTCAGTATACATACATGAATATATACCTTAATACGCCCATAAGGATTCATTGCATAAGAATATAATACTAAATGAAAAAAATATAAAATCATTTGAGTTATAACAATCACTAAAATTTGCATAATATAATATCACAATCTGCATTATGACATACTTAATTGCCATAAATAATTCTAACAAATTAACAACTAAAACTTCTTTATTTGTGGGAGACGTCTAATCTTTAAAGCATAAAACTATACTACAAGAAGAGTGATTTTGGCGCAAGTTCATTCAAGCCATAGATCACATAATGAGATATTCAAGATCTGTTATGAAATGCTTCCAGTTTCATTAATAGTTCAAGAAAAACTCAAACGCTTTAGAAATATATGAGCTACAATGGAAATTAGTGGCAATTGAATTATCTAAATTGTAATTCCAAATATTATATAGAAATTTGGCAGGTTTAAATGTGAATTTACACAATTATCCCTAAAGCATTAAATCCACAACATTTATGTGGACCACGGTATTTTCTCTTCCATTCTTTTTTTGTTATTAATTAATAATAAACCTCTTTTCTCTTTTATTATTTTGTGTTTTTTTTATCTTTTAAAGCTATTAATTATTTTTTCTAAATTAGAAATTTAAATTTTTCATTATTTTTATAGTTTAGGGTTAAGTATTACTAGAGGTTTAGGGTATTATTAGAAGTTAGAGTTTAGGGTAAGGGTTAGAAATATAAAGCCCAACGGGTTGATTCGAAAACTATTTAGGGTATAATAAAATATATAATAACAATATAAGATACGACAGGTTGATACGAGACTATTTAGGGTTTAATAAAATACATAATAACAATATAAGGCACGACGGGTTGATACGAGACTATTTAGGGTTTAATAAAATACATAATAACAATATAAGGCACGACGGGTTGATACGAGACTATTTAGGGTTTAATAAAATACATAATAACAATATAAGGCACGACGGGTTGATACGAGACTATTTAGGATATAATAAAATACATAAAATAACAATATAAGGCACGACGGGTTGATACGAGACTATTTAGGGTATAATAAAAAGCATAAAATTTTATTTATCACTCAGAGAGTAGCGTACTCTGTGAGCTCTCTTGAATCTCTCCAGGGTCATGGTTTTTGTACTATCGTGAATTCAAGGTTAGTATTTTTGAGTTTAAAGTTAGAGTTAAAAAATTTAAGTTAGGGGTTAAAAAAATTATTAAATAAATATAATTGAATTTTCAAAATCTAACTAATTAAGTTATACTCCCTCCGGTCCATATTATTTGTCACATATAGAGAAAAAGTCTTGTTCCATATTATTTGTCATGTTATGTTTTCAATGCAAATTTTTCCCACTTTACCCCTATTATTTGCATGTTAGGTTTCCAATGTAAATTTTTATCTCTTAATTAATAAGGGTATTCTAGTCCAATCTACATATATTTAATGCAAATCAATCATTTCCTTAATACCCGTGATTTAGTCAAATGTGACAAATAATATGGACCGGAGGGAGTAATAATTAATGTTGTGAAAACATAAAAAGATAAATCAATTTTCTATTCAAATGTATTAAATGAAATTTAAAGTTTCTAGATAAACACAAAAATAGACACTCCATATTAATGCTTTTTAATCTATGCCTTTACCTAAAGGCATAGGTTAGCCTAATCGACGGCAAATCTAACATGTGCCCCATGGGCACAGGTTTAAATGTGAATTTACACAATTATTCCTAGAGTATTAAATCCACAACATTAATTTCTTTCCTTCTTTTCTGTGGCCACAATATTTTCTCTTCCTTTCTTTTTTTTTTTTTAATTAATAATAAACCTCTTTTCTCTTTTATTATTTTGTGTTTTTTTTTTCTCTTTTAAAACTATTAATTATTTTTTCTAAATCAGATTTTTAAAATTTTCATTATTTTTATGGTTTAGGGTTAAGTATTACTAGAGCTTTAGGGTATTATTAGAAGTTAGAGTTTACGGTCAGGGTTAGAAATATAAAACCTAACGGGTTGATTCTAAGAATATTTAGGGTATAATAAAATATATAATAACAATATAAGACACGACGGGTTGATACGAGACTATTTAAGGTTTAATAAAATACATAATAACAATATAAGGCACGACGGGTTGATACGAGATTATTTAGGGTATAACAAAATACATAAAATAACAATATAAAGCACGACGGGTTGATACGAGACTATTTAGGATGTACTAAAAAGCATAAAATTTTATTTATCATTCAGAGAGTACCGTACTCTGTGAGCGCTCTTGAATCTCTCCATGGTCAGGGTTTTGGTACTATGGTGAGTTCAAGGTTAGAATTTTCGGGTTTAAAGTTAGAGTTAAAAAATTTAAGTTAGGAGTTAGAAAAATTATTTTTTTTGGTTTTTCATTCAGTTTCCGAACCACATTGGGCCGACTAACCTGGATTCGGGGCGGGTCCAAGGATTATGGTAGTTAAACCCCTCCCAGTCGCGGTTGTGGGGGATCATCCGCAGATCTCCCTACCAAGCGCAGCCCCATGCTACCACTGCGCCAACCATCGATTGGTGGAGTTAGAAAAATTATTAAATAAACATAATTGAATTTTCAAAATCTAACCAATTAAGATATAATAATTAATGTTGTGAAAAAATGGAAAAAATAAATCAATTTTCTATTTAAATGTATTAAATGAAATTTAAAGTTTCTAGATGAACACAAAAATATCTACTCCATATTAATGCTTCTTAAATTATGCCTAAAGGCATAGGTTAGCCTAACCGATAGAAATCTTGGCATTAGTTTATTCAAGCCAAAGATACTAGTTACTAGATTACATAAATTAGATATTCAAGATCTGCTATGAAATGCTTCCTGTTTCATTAAATGTTCAAAAAAAAATAGAAAACCTCGGAAGCTTCAGAAATATACTAGCCTACAATAGAAAAACTCGGATAGTTTGTTTTCAAAGAAAAACAGTACAGATAGTTTGTCCTTCTTTTCAATCTCAATCCCATCGCGCGTTAATTTTATATCAATACAAATAATTTGATGGATAATTTCTTAAAAAACTCCAGTGTTTATCAATTTTGACAAAATGGTGTCTGTGTTTATTTTTTTGACAAAACAAAGATTGTGTTTAGCATCGTTACCCAAAAAGTGGAAAAATCACTAACAATGTTAAGTTTGATGACGTGGCACTGGGTAATTTGAGTCCTAATTTAATATTTATGATGTAAAAAACTCATTTTCACACTTTAAAGTTGTAAATACGTGATTTTTTTAAGAATTTACAAATAAATTTAGACAAAAACAACATGCCACATCATCACATTTAACACCGTTAGTGATTTTTCCACTCTTTGGGTAACAGACTTAAACACAATCCTTATTTTGTCAAAAAAAAAATAAACACAGACACTATTTTGACAAAATTGATATACACAAGAGTTTTTTTAGGTAATTACCCTAATTTGATTATAACTAATATAATATTAAATAGATATTTTTTATTTTATGAGTTGTAGAGAAATTTAGGTTTGCCTAATTTTTATTTTATTTTTTTCATTTTCTTATAATTTTTTTTTTGGTATTTTAATAAAATTAAAGGTTGATGTTGGAGTTACTAGCTCAAGGTGTCAAGCTAGTTGAGATGTTGAACCGCTTTTTTCCTTCTCTCATTTTCCCTTGTCATTATTCAAAAATATACTCCCTCCGTCCTATGCCTATGTCCCATGAAATAGGCACAACCTCATGTAAATTTACTAATATGCTTATATTCAATTATTTTGATATTAGAAAAATATTACATTTCCAAGACATTTATCTTAATTATATGGGTAAATTGCACCACATGTACATAAACTATGTCCATTTTTCCAAACTGGTACTTAAAAAACTTTTTTGCACATCTAAGTACTCAAACTATTGATGACCTCAAAATTGGTACCTAGTGACCTCTTATAGCAGGTTTCTCCCAAGTCAATGTTGGTCAACAAAAGTCAACGCCGGTTCACTCAACTTTGACCTGGTCGGCCCAAAACAAAAAAAAACCCAGAAATGGAAAAGTCCATTTTACCTCAATTTTTTTACCTCCCAAAACAGACAGCAACCCAACCCAACTCCCAAGACACAACTCTTCTCTCTTCTCTCTCCTCTCTCAGCTCTCTCTCCTTCCTACTCGCATGCTTTCTCTCCCATCTCTTGTTCTCTCTCTTACATTATTTTTTGAAATTTGAGATTGTTAAAAAAACTGCAAATCAACTAAGAAAAGGTCTCAAACATTTAACCAACCCTAACCGTTAAAATTACGTAGTTGGAAGAACTCGGATCCTAAGAAAACGAAGAAGAAATTCCAGTCGACTAAGAAAGAATACATACCGTAAGAAAACGAAGAAGAAAATCCAAGATTCGAAGAAGAAAAAGGGTCAGAGTATGTTTTTCTCTCTCTCTCTGTTAAAATGCCCAACTTTTTCTGCTTTCCATTGTACATTTACCCACTTTATATACAATATTGAAAAAGGAATTTTTTGGGTTTAGGGCTTACAGTGGACCATTGAAGTGTCCAATCAGACTTTCAAAGATTCTCTGGACCACAAGTTTGGAATTTTTGAAAATGGCCAATATTCAATATGTGATGGTGCCATGTGAGTTTTGTTTACTAATTTATAAAGTATATAAGATATTTATGGTGTTTAGTGTCTTTTTAATAATGGTGGGGGTTCAGTGGTTGGTGCATGTTGTTATGGGGGAAGTAAATGTCCATGGAAGAAGGGGTTATTGTCTAGAATCCATTGGTTTGGGTCTGAGTTTTGTGTTAAAATAATAGTAGTTTGGTTGTGGTAGGATTATATAGGTTAAAAAGTGTTAAATGTGTTCTTTTGTGGTGACATTGTCTGCCTTTTATGACTTATAGTAGAATATAATATGCATTTATTTTATATCTTGTAGCCAAGAGTGAGTTCAACTCATTCCGCCTTTCGATACGTTACGGTGGAAAAATGAAGGAGAACATGTATGTTGGTGGCAGATGTCACTTATGGAAAAAATGTCACTATGAAACCATATCACTAATATGTAAAAAGTTAGAGTATTCAGGACAAAAAGGTACATTGCAGTACTGGTGGAAGAGTTACGAGGGAAGGTACATTAAGAAAGACTTGCAATTACTAGGAAGCAATAGTGTTCTTCTTAACATGGCTAGAGTTGGAAGTCAGTCCACAGAAATACTATTGTATGTGAAAAGAGTTTCAGTACTAGAAGTTCAAAGACTCATTACACGGATGGAAGAAATGAACAACCGTCGTGGCTGTGTAATTGAAGAACTTGATGAGGATGGAAATATAATGGGCGAGGCTGTTAGTGAAGAGCCTATGATGATGGGGAATATGGTACATGATGAGGACGAAGAAGATGGAGAGGATGCTGACTTTTTTGGTGGAGTGGGTCTTGGGTATTACTTTCCAAGTGATGTTGATATGCCACAACATGAAGGGAGTCAAGGTGAAGAAGAACAAGTGAATGATGGTGAAGAAGAACAAGTTAATGAGGGGGAAGATATGACAGATTTTGGCACAAAATTCTGTTCTAAAGATGATGAAGAGGAAACAGTTAGGACAAATAATGAGAATGTAGAGGAGGGTGAAGAGCAAGCAGTTAGGACAAACAATGAGAATGTATGGGAGGGTGAAGAAATACATGATGGGCCACATGGAGAGGATGGAGGTCAACCGAATGAAGGACAACCAAATGATGACTTTATTGATCCAGATTATAATCTGGAGGATGATGATGAGGATTTGTCAAATGGAATGGAAGCTGCAAGAAGTGGAATACCAGAGACAAACCAACTGGAAATGCTAGCCAGGACAGAAGTGGGATTGGATGCAGAAGAGATGACCACACCATGGATTTCAGTTGGATGACAACTCCTCAGAGTATGAGGACTCTGATGCTCTCAACACAGACTCAGAAAGTGATGATGATATGAGGACATTAACTAGTGGCAGAAGAAGAAGATATCCATCCTATTTTGGTGTTGCAGACTTGCAAGACCCCCAATGGAGTATTGGTTTGAGGTTTCCCAATGCCCCCTCAATTGAGGACTGTCATACAAAACCATAGCATTTACAACAGGTTCCATGTCAGGTACAAGAAGAACACCACAGTCAAAGTGGAGGCTTTTTGCAAAGGTATCTCTAATTCCTATGCTTTCAGTTTTATTTTTTTAGTTATCTTTGTCTGATGTGGTTTGGCTGGAATGTGGTTGTTTATAAGCAGTTTAGTAGTTTTGTTGTAGGTACTTGTTTGGAATAGTTGGTTGTTATAGTTTGGGTACCTATTTGGGAAACAGTTAATAGTTTGGGTACCTATTTGGGAAACAATTTATAGTTCGGGTACCTATTTGGGAAACAGTTAATAGTTCATGAACTGTGTCTAACTTATTTTGTTTAACTATCAATTATGGACAAGTTCAACATATTCTGGTGAAAAATGCAACTGGCGTGTGTATGCATCAAAAGTGAATACAAAGGACCCCAACAACTCCACAATGTAAGTTAAAAGTGGCTGTTTCAAACATGACTGTGTGAAGGTGCATTCCACTAAACACATGACATCACAATGGGTTGGGATGAAGTATTTGGAGAAGTTTAGATCTGATCCAGACAAGAAAGTTGATGTTCTGAAAGAGGATATCAAGCAGGATCTAGAGTTACACATCTCAAGAATGAAGGCATATAGAGCCAAAGATTATGCTCTGCAGATTCTTAATGGTGATGCATTAAGTTTGTACAACAACATTTACAGGTATGAGTGTTATTTATTGATGTTTAAGTGTGGCATGCTGGAATGTAGTTTGAGTTATTAATGATGTTACATACATTGTATTTATACAAGGTACTCTACTAAGATACATAGATCCAATCCTGGCAGCACTATCAAAGCAAGATATAATGATAGTACATTCCATGGATTGTAGATTTGCCTGCATGCCCTCAAATCAGCCTTCAAGGCAGGATGTAAAAGGTTAATTTCTCTGAATGGATGCTGGCTTAAAACCATATATGGTGGGCAATTATTAACTGCAGTTGGGATAGATCCTAATGATTGCATTTTTCCTATTGCCTATGCAATGGTTGAGACTGAGAGCTTTGACACTTGGAGTTGGTTCTTGGAGATAAAGCTGAAACACTTTTCTTTCCAATGTCTCTTGTCTCCAGATGTCATTAACGGCCCTCAATTTTCAATTCCCCCAGCTTTTTCACCATCGTCTTCAATTTCATTTTTTTGATTTCTCCTTCCCGTCTCTCTTAATTGTGCATATTCTATCTCCATTCTCTCAAGTTTCCTCAATAGTCGGAGGACAATAGACATTGGTCTATCCTCTAATTTGTCATCAATCCAAAGAAAGTAATTGCAGCTGCACTGTTGGTTCTGAGATTGCAAAGCAGATCTCAAATTTCAAAGCAATACAGCCCAGAGATGAAAAGAAATTCCAAAAATTAAACTTACCCCTCTATTTCTGCAATTGTAGAACCTTTTACCAGGATTATCGTTTGTCCATGAGGTCCTCACAACAGCTTCGAAGCCACAATCACAGATATCTCGTCTCCTCAATCTATGTGAAGAAGATCCTGAAGCTCTGAAACTTGTCATTTACTTTCCCTTTAAGTTAAGAGCTCCACGCCTTCTCAATTTCTAGGTAATGGGTTTTCAGTCTTGCATTATGGGGATTTGGGGTTTAGGGTTTTTAGATTCCCAATTTTACCGTTGTGTAGAAGGAGAGAAAAAATATTTTTTCATTAAAGAAAGGGAGGAGAGAGAAGCGTTGTGTCTTGGGAGTTGGGTTGGGTTGGGTTGATGTCTGTTTTGGGAGGGAAAAAATTTGAGAGTAAAATGGACTTTTCTATTTCTGGATTTTTTTTGGTTTTGGGCAGATCAGGTCAGAGTTTGGCGAACTGGTGTTGACTTGGGGAAAACCTGCTATAGGAGGTCACTAGGTACCAATTTGGGAGGTCATCGATAGTTTGAGTACTTCGATATGCAAAAAAGTTTTTTAGGTCCCAATTTGGGAAAATGGGCATAGTTTAGGTACATGTGGTGCAATTTACCCTAATTCTATTGGCTCCAAGTTAATTTATGTTTTTTTCAAATTATTACAATTAATTGGTTAGATTAACAAGAAAGGTAAATTAGGAAAAAATGAACAAAATGTATTACTTTAATGTAATTAACTAACTTTTCTTAATCTTAACGAAAACACATTTGTGCCTTAATTCGTGAGACAGAGGGAGTATTTTTAATTTTAGTCTAAATCTTTTTTTTAAGTTTATTCTAAACCTTTAAATTAATCACACAGTATTAGAAATATTAATAAATTTCTATAGCTTTCTCTATTTCCATTTTCAGAAGCAAGCAAGGCCAGCTGGTATGGGTGAGTATGCATTTGTTCGGATCGAAATCCGAACCGAACCAAACCGAACCAAACAACAAGAATTTTTGCAATCCAAACCAAACCGAACTAAAATATGGTTTGGATTGATCCAAACCGAATTAATTCGGATTGGTTCAAATTAGTTTGAATACAATTCAAATTAAAAATTTATAAAATACAATATATGATATTTTTTTCAATTTTAATGGAAAAAAATGATTAGCACCAAATATATCCGTAATAATAGTATAAAATAATATTTATAAATTTACAATAAAACAATATATGAATATTGTTTCAATTTTGGTGGGAAAAAATGATAAAAAATATCAACTATAAATTTAGACTATAAAACATAATAATATACACCAAGAGATAGGTTCAGGTGAGACAAAGGTCCTAAGGTGAGACAAGTTTTTATGGTGAGACATTGACCAATTTGATAACTAGAAAGGGGAAGGTGACAAACTTGTAAATAATTGCATAATAGGTCAACATATGAAAGGAGTGGAAGGCCATGTTCTTTTGGACTTATTAGAACTTATTTTAAGTTCAGTTCAGTTCAGTTCAGCAACATTCAGTTCAGTTCAGTTCAGATCAGATCAGTTCAGTTCAGTTCAGTTACATTCAGTTCAGTTCAATTCAGTTCAGTTCAGTTCAGCATCGTTCAGTTCAGTTCAGTTCAGATTTTTTCAGTCCAAAAGAACGGGGCCGAAGTAGGATGAAGGTGATGTCAGCGCTGACATCATCACATGAGAGAGAAAATTGTTTTATTTCTTTTCATTAAAATACTATTTCCCGATTATTCCGAACTCGTATTTCAAAAAAAAATTACACCGCTGGTCTCGTCTTGATTAGACGGTCATTTTGAGATCCATTGTTGTTAGGTAAAAACGATTTTTAAGTTTTTTTGATTTTTTTACACTCTCAGAATGTAGTACTCTGCCGGAACAAATGTAGTATTCTGCCGGAACAAATGTAGTATTCTGCCGGAACAAATGTAGTACTCTGCTGAAATATATATGTGCATATTAGACGGTCATTTTGAGATCCATTGTTGTTAGGTAAAAACGTTTTTTAAGTTTTTTACACTCCCAGAGTATTCTGCTGGAACAAATGTAGTACTCTGCTGAAATATGTGTGCATATTAGTAGATTTGAGAGTTCAATTTACACATTATATAAGTGTTATGTTGGAACAATATAAGTATTCTGCTGGAACAATATAATTATTCTGTTGGAACACGTAAAAAAAATTGGAAATCTTAACAAAGCTTTGCTATGTATGTTGAATTATTACGTGTTGTTCCAATAGACGGTACAAAATAGTGGTAATAAAAATCTCCATTCAATAAGTTTTAACTACACATGACAAGAATAATGGTAAAAATAGTGGTAATAAGAGCTTCATTCAATCCAAAATATTAAATTATTACGTGTTGTTCCAATAGACGGTTCTGAATTTGGAACAATTTCGTATTTGGAACAACATAGTATTCAATTTGGAACAACCATAGAAAAATAAAAAAAAATAAAAATCGTTTATGAATAACAATAATGGATCTCAAAATGACCGCCTAATTAATACGAGTTCAGTGGTATAATTTTTTTTTTGAAAAATGAGTTCGGGAAGAGCGAGAAAATGCATTTTAAAGAAAATAATTAAAACTTTTTCTCTCTCCAGAGGTGACATCAGCTGACATCACCTCCTCTTTCTTCCCTCCATTTTCCACGCATGAGTATTTTTGGTGTGTCTCACCATAAAAACTAGTATCATTTTAAACCCTTGTCTCATTTGAACTTGACTCTATACAACAATATACATGTATATATTAAAATTAGTAATGAAGATAAATAATACTTAGAAAATAAATAATATAATCCTCAAATAGATTATTAAAAAATTACAAGTTAAAAACTTCTAATTCGGTTCGGATTTGTTCGGATTTAGACTAAACCAGTCTGAACCGAACCAAAAACCAAATTACATTAAAGTTAGGATCCAAACCAAATCAAAAAAATCATGGATTGGATTCGTTCGGGCTGGTTCAGATTGGTTTTATCAGATTACAAATTTCGATTCGGATTTACTCACCCCTACCACCTAACCCTTGAAACCATTGAGGTCGGTGCCTCAGGCCCAAAAGACCAAGTTCAACACCGAACCAATTTAATTTGATGGCCATTTTTTTCCATTTTTCGTTAATTTTCAGCTTATTTTGATTAGTTTACTACTGTTGCGCTGCACAAAAATATTCCTTGTTTTTAATGTTCAATCAAACAAATTATATATGTCTTTTTTTCCTTTATTTTTTCCTTTTAGATTCCTTATAATTTATTTCCTATTTTTTGTTATTATTAAACTTTTTAGGAACTCTTTCTAATTTCTTTCTTCAAGTCTTCACGAGTTCTTATTAAAATTAAATTAGATTTAACTACTCCAATTGAATTACACTTACAACTCAATAAAAAAAATACACTTAGATTCATTTCCAAATGCATCTATTACCTAAATTAAAGAATGATATATAATAGTTGCTAGAGTTGAAAGAGGGATTTGAAAATTAAAATTGTTAAAATTTTATTTAAATTAATTAATTAAGTATATCACAAAATAGGTTAAATGAATTAATTATCTTATCAATTATTAAAGTAATATGTTAGAACATTATATATCAAATATAAAAATTTAATAAATAATTTTACATTTGAAAAGTAAGAAAAATAAAATATATTTATTTAAAATATTAAAAATATATATTCGATGACACATCTTGGCTGTTTATCGAGCCTGTACCCGGTGGTCTTACAAATGGTAGCGTCATTCCGAGTTTTGGAGGGCACGTTGCCTCCGTGTATTTGGTTGGACAATTTCGACCAACAATCAAGATGGAAAGTAGATCAAAATGTGTGAAATCATTAATAGAAGCTTACATAGTGTTTGCTCCGGATGTAAGAAAAATAATTTCTAATTTATCTAAGTATATCAATTTAAACTTACTTATGTTATATGTATATGTTGCAAGTTAAGGAGGCGATCAAGATGAACGGGCTATCGCACCTTCCCTTTGCCATCTGGACGCGGACCTTATTACTACGTTTGTAGAGCGGTGGCAGCCATATACAAACTCTTTTCATTTGCCATTTGGAGAGATGACTATTGTGAGCGTAAACGGGCGCTCATAGCGGTTTTAGCCTTCTTTGACTAGAGTCGCTGATATTGTGTGTTTTTACGGTGTTTTTAGTACTATTTTCTTAGTGTGTTGGTCGTGTGAAGTCGAGTTTTATCTTAATTCTTCAATTATTTGTTGTTTTTAAGATAATCCCTAGTTTAGTAGAGTTTTCTCTTATTTTCGTGTGTTTTGTTGCTTTATTTTGGTTTTACTGTTTTCTTATGACATGATTAGTGTTTTCAGGAGTTTTCTAGGAGCGTTGGAGCTAATTGGAGTGGAGTTTCCGACCCGGGGACCTTAATTCAAGAATCAGAGCAAAAATCAGAGGATTTGGGTGACATCAGCGCCCTGCTCGCCGAGACACTTGTTGTCTCGCCGAGATAGCGCTGGAGGCAGCTTGGACGACCTTCGATATTGCGGGCATAACTTTCTCATACGGACTCCGGTTGTGGTGATTCAAGTGGCTATGGAAAGCTAAGAGGACATGTGACAACTTTCATGCTTTGAGTTTCTCGAGATTCGGACTGGAAGGCGTTCTAAATCGGGTTCGAAGTTCAGTTGTGGGCCGACCTATTTTGGCTAATTTCGGCTGATTAGGGTTGGAACCACCTGATTACGGCTGAAAACCTCCTGAATATTATAAATAAGGAGCTTAGGATGTATTTTTCGAAGTAGTTAAAAGTTAGTTAGTTATATCATTATTCTTACATAGTCTTTAATCTTAGCTTTAGTATTGCTTTATCTTTATCGAAGAACAAGTTCAAGTTTGGTTTGATCGTTCACGTTCCATCTTCATTGGATTGTAATTGAATCAACTTTGGTTCAAGATTCTTCTTTACCTCTTTATCTTTTCATTATGATTTTTCAATAAGATGTTGCGTTTCTTATCTTCCATCTTTTCTCTTGCTATAATTAGTTTGTCTATGAACTAATCCAGGGCCGTTCCTGACTTTTTATAGGCCCGGGGCGAGATAATATTTTTGGGCCCCATTGCAAGTACATTCTAAGTTTTTTTTTTAGGTTAACTCAATAAGAAAAAGAGGTTGTGACAAGTCTCAACTATGTTAGTATTCGAATCTCCAAAAAATCTAAACCTTAATTTTATTAAAATACAAAGAAAAAAAAGATGAATTTAAAATATGCTAGCAAACCTATACTCTAGACATTACCAAAAGAAAAAAAAAAGCCCATACTTTAGACTTTCTCATTTTATTTCTTGGGAAAAAAGTTTATTGAATTACCTATAGTTTTTTTAAGAAAAAGACAATAAGTTTTGATAATTGTAAATCTATATGGAAATCTATTATTAGTTTACAAGCAATATGATTACTGACTACGATTCAGTCTCGTGCTCTTTTTATTTTGAAAACTTTGAGAAATTTTGAATAAGATGATTATTGCAATATTTGTATCTTAAGATTTTTTTTCAAAAGAAAATATATAATTAAAATGAGTGAAATTAGGAATAAATAGCATACTTTCGTATAAAAAAAACATTATACAATGAGATATAAAAATATATAACAAAATGCAATCTTAATTTTGTTTTTAAAGAAAGAAATGTATATCAATATTTAATACATACAATTTGAATATGTTTAACAAATTAATTAAGAAACAATAAATATGGTAGTTAATGATATAATAATATAAAAAATAATGTAGAAACTAGTAAATTATATAGTGATATTTGCAAAAGGCCCAATTGTTTTAAAAAAGAAAAATAAATGAAAATGGCCCAGAAGTTAAGGGATGAAATTAACAAAATTGTAAAAAAGTAGCAAAATTGCTAGAGATGGGATTCGAACTCACAAGTTTAAGAAAGCTATCCATCCATCTTAACCAGCTGCACTAGAGACTCAGCTTGAACTTTTGAAATTTCATCCGTATTTCTACCTAAATACATAGGAATATATCAATTTTTGGGGCCCCTAAAATTCGGGGGCCCTGGGCGGGCGCCCCTCCGGCCACCCCTCAGGGCCGACCCTGAACTAATCCCTATCCAATCTAGGATGGGGGTGAACTTGGTGTATGAATATGTTTGATCGCTGAATTGAAAGTTTATATTACATGTTGTGCGATAATTTGATTATGTACGCTTAATGCCTTGAGACTGAGATGAGATAGGATCATAGATAGATTTGAGACCGAGAGGAGATAATCTATACCGAGATTACATAATCAAACCTTACGTGAGAGATCAGGAGAGCGGCTTCGTGTCCGGGCTACGGCTTAGGCCTTATTCATCACAAACCGATAATGCTTTGCATGACCTAGGTTATATTGCCTAACCAGGGTATTAACTGAATGCTTGCAAATAGATTTCTACAAGTCTTGATCACACTTGTGTTATTTATTAGGATGAATACCATTATCAATCAACATAGAGTTAAACTGGAAGTTTACTAGATCGAGCATAGGATTCACCAAGGAAACCCCTATCCTGGATTGACTTTCCCCATAAATCACCAAACCAAATTTGTTCTTGTTATTCTTGTTTTTCTTTACTTTTAGTCTAGATATAATTACCTTTATCACAAATATTTTTGGTTACTCAGTGGATATTCACAATAACTTGTTAGATTCCTAGGTTGCAATTCACAGTCTCTTGTTGGCCCTAACAAGATCAAAATCACCTATAGGGGGGTGAATAGGTGTCTAAGTTGAAAATTGATAATTTTAAGTTTTTAGAGAAACTTAATTTTTCAGAGTCAAATTTCTTCAGAGTCAGAGGCAAGCTTAGTGAAGTAAGCCTCTGAGAGAAATTCTGCCTCCTAACAGTTTAACTGCTTTCAGCAACAGAAGCTCTAAATTAGATAACTTCTGGACAGTCTTCTGAACAAAGACAATGATATAAAGAGTAAATCTGTTTCAGCACTAAACACTTAACAAGTACACAGAAGAAAAATAACAAGTATAAGGAAGGGAGAAAGAGATTCAGGAGGTCCTGATGAACAGTTCGATTTATCCAGGTTCACCACAGAAGTCCTGTGACTACGTCCTGTCCTCTGTGATCGCACTCACCAGAGATTTTAAATCCACTATTCAGAACTTTTATGGCAAGTTCAGAAGCTCATTTACATCAACAGAACTTAAGCTAATTTCTCACTTAGTTCTCACTAGCCTAGAATGAGTTAAAGGATTTCCATCAGAGCAACATCAACCCTGTTTTCTGGAATTCTCACCCAACTCAAACCTTAACTAGATTTCTCTCAAATCTAACTGAATATCACAAACGATATCAGTTTACAAGATTCCTATTATGAACTTGTGTTTTCTTCACTCTCTCACTATTACAAAGCCTAAACTAAGAAAGATTGAGAATGGAAAATGAGTTACTCTGTTTTGCTCGTTAAAACAGTGCGTTAAGATTTCAGCTCGATAATCGCGTGTATGATGCAATGGAGCTTGGCTACTATTTATACTGCTTTGTAGATGACCGTTGTTTGAATTTGAATCTTCAATAGATGACATCAGTTTGTTGTAGCCGTTAATCTGTCATTTCTTCAAACGGTCTTCAAACACTTTAAATACGTTAACCTTGTTCTTTAACTTAATCTGGTAAGTGATTTGAAATCAAAGATAAGGTTGACTGGAATTGCTTCATTTGGATCAACAAAGGGTAGACAAGGAATTGCTGGTTTTGTTTGTAGCAGACATGCGCGCTCCATCAAAACAGCTTTTTGAACTTTTGGCGCCTTGCATTAAATGCAAAAGTCAGAGCATTAAATGCTAAGTAAGACCCGTGACTAGCGCTTCTGAGTTCCTTATTCCTTTTGTCTAAGCTTCTGATCAAAATGGAATTTCTTCTGGTTGCTTCTAAACTTCTGAGGAGAGCTTTAACAGTCTTCAGTAAATCTTCAGAGCGGAGCATCCAGCTTCTGAGCTTTAAACTTCTGTCTTCAGCTATTCTTCTCTTCTGAGTCTTCTAGGCAATCCAGAGTTTCTTCATTCAGCACCTGCTGAGAAACTTGATGAACCCTAAGTGTTTTGATTATGTCCAAACGTTTCAGAAGATGAAAAATGAGATTCCCTTACATACAGTTTAATGTGACTAACAATTTTTGTTTAAGCATTGTATGTAAGTTACTCAGCAGGTGCTGAATGAAATATTTCTGGATTGCCTAAAAGACTCAGAAGTTCCGAAAGGTGAAGACAGTGTTTCAATGATCAGAAGCTAGATACTCTGCTCCGATGCTGCGAAGTCTGTTAAAGCTCTTCTCAGAGGTTCTTTGCAATCAGAAGTTATACCAATTCGATCAGAATTCTAGACAATTGGAATTAGCTTTCAGAAGCTAAGTCACGGGTTCTGCCGAGCATTTATTGCTCTGACACTTACATTTAATGCAAGGCGCCAAAAGTTCAAAAAGCTGTTTTGAAGGAGCGCGCTTGTCTACTCAAAGCGAAACCAGAATTTCCTTGTCTACCCTTTGTTGATCCAATTGAAGAATGTTTCCAGTCAACCTTATCTTCAATTTCAAATCACTTACCGGATTTAGTTAAAGAACAAGGTTAACGGAATCAAAGTGTTTGAAGACCGTTTGAAGATTTGACAAATTAACGGCTACAACAACTGATGTCATCTCCTTTGAAGATTCAAAATTCACCAACGGTCATCCTCATTCACTATAAATAGTAGCTAAGCTCCACTACATCAATAACACGTGATAATCGAGCAAAATCTTAACGCACTGTTTGAACAAGAAAAACAGAGCACATTTTCCATTCTCAATCTTTCTTAGCTTAGTCTTAGTTAAAGTGAGAGAGTGAAGAAAAACAAGTTCATAATAGGAATCTTGTAAACTGATATCGTTTGTGATATTCAGTTAGATTTAGAGAGAAATCTAGTTGAGATTAGAGTTGGGTGAGAAATCCAGAAAACAGAGTGTCGTTGTTCTGGTGGAAATCCTTTAACTCTCTTTAGGCTAGTCAGAACTAAGTGAGAAATTAGCTGAAGTTCTGTTAATATAAAGGAGCTTCTGAACTTGCCATAAAAGTTCTAAATAGTAGATTTAAAATCTCTGGTGACTGCGACCTCAGGGGACAAGACGTGATGAACCCTATGTGTTTTGATTATGTCCAAACGTTTCAGAAGATGAAAACTTAATACTCCCTTACATATAGTTTACTGTTGACTAATATTTTTGTTTACTTAGTCTATGTGTAAGTTGCTCAGCAGGTGCTGAATGAATCATTTCTGGATTGCCTAAAGGACTCAGAAGATCTGTTTGCTGAAGTCAGAGTTTCAATAACTCAGAAGCTGGATTCTCCGCTCTGAAGCCGAAGTCTGCTAAAGCTCTCCTCAGAAGTTCTTTGCAATCAGAAGATCTTTTACCAATTTGATCAGAAGCTTAGTCACGGGTTCTGGATAGCATTTAATGCTCTGACAAGTGCATTTAATGCAAGGCGCCAAAAGTTCAAAAAGCTGTTTTGATGGAGCGCGCCTGTCTGTTCAAAAGAAACCAGAATTTCCTTGTCTACCCTTTGTTGATCCAATTGAAGAATGATTCCAGTCAACCTCATCTTTGATTTCAAATCACTTACCGGATTGAGTTAAAGAACAAGGATAACGGAATCAAAGTGTTTGAAGACCGTTTGAAGGCTTGACAAATTAACGGCTACAACAACTGATGTCATCTCCTTCGAAGATTCAAACTCTCCAACGGTCATCTTCATTCACTATAAATAGTAGCCTAGCTCCAAAGCATCAACATACGCGTGATCATCGAGCAAAATCTCAACGCACTGTTTTAACAAGAAAAACAGAGCACCATTTTCCATTCTCAATCTTTCTTAGCATAGTCTTAGTTAAAGTGAGAGAGTGAAGAAAAACAAGTTCATAATAGGAATCTTGTAAACTAAGATCATTTGTGATCTTCAGTTAGATTTAAAGAGAGAAATCTAGTTGAGATTAGAGTTGGGTGAGAAATCCAGAAAACAGAGTATTGTTTGTTCTGGTGGAAATCCTTTAACTCTTTTTAGGCTAGTCAGAACTAAGTGAGAAATTAGCTTAAGTTCTGTTGATGTAAAGGAGCTTCTGAACTTGCCATAAAAGTTCTGAATAGTGGATTTATAAAATCTCTGTAGGCTGCGACCTCAGGGGACAAGACGTAGTCACAGGACTTCTGTGGCGAACTTGGATAAATCGAATTGTTCAATCAGGATCTCCTGAACTTCTTTCTCCCTTCTTATACTTGTTATTTTGCTTCTGTGTACTTGTTTATATTTAGTGCTGAAACAGATTTTCTCTAAAGTATCATTGTCTTTGTTCAGAAGACTGTCCAGAAGTTCTCAAATCAGAACTTCTGTTGCTGAAAACAGTACAACTGTGTTTAGGCAGAATTTCCCTCAGAAGCAACTCCTGTAAGCTAGCTTCTGACTCTGAGGAAATTTGACTCTGAAAAATAAGTTTCCCGAAAAACTTAGAATTTTTCAGTTTTCAACTTTGACACCTATTCACCCCCCTCTAGGTGATTCTGTTCTTGTTAGGGCCAACAAGTGGTATCAGAGCGAAGGTCACTTCAAATATTTACTAAAGATCTAACAATCTAAGTGTAAGATCCTATCAGAATCAATAGAGATGGCTAGTAGACACCAGCCTGAGAATTCTTCTCACTTCATAGTTCCAGAAGGTTCTTCCACTACTAGACCTCCATTATTTAATGGCAACAACTACTCATACTGGAAGAAAAGGATGATGTACTTCATCCAAGCTCAGAAAATGAGTGCTTGGTATGTCATCACTAATGGTGATTTCATTCCCACCAGAATGGAACAAGGTTTAGGGAATGTTGTTATTCCTCAGAGAGAATACACAGATGACATTCTGAAAAAACTCCAAACAAATGCTTCAGCAATAAATATGTTGCATTGTGCACTTACAGCTACTGAATATAACAAAGTTTCCTCTTGTGAAACTGCACAGGATATTTGGAACAAGCTAGAAGTCACATATGAAGGAACAGGAAAAGTGAAGCAATCTAAAGTCAACCAACTCATGAGAGAATATGAGTTATTTGAAATGCTTGATAAAGAATCTATTTCAGATATGAACTCTAGATTCACCAAGATAGTCAATGACTTGAAGAGTTTAGGAAAAGACATTGAAGAATCTGATCGAGTGAAGAAGATTGTCAGAAGCTTACCAAGGTCTTGGCAAGCCAAGAAGACTGCTATTGAAGAAGTTCAGGATTTGAGCTATTACTTGTATGATGAGCTCATTGGGTCTCTAATTACCCATGAGATGTCATTAAAGAATCATGACCTAAGAGAAAGGTCAGAAGGAAAAAGAGTAGTCCTGAAAGCAGATTCTTCTGAAGAATCCTCTGAAGATGAGGAACTGGCTATGCTGACCAGGAAGTTCAAGAAGGCCTTTAGAAAAGGCAGAGGTGGAAACTACAAGAAGCCTTTCAGGAGCTTTGACAAGAAAACTCCTGATTCTGGTGAAAAGTTCAAGAGAGATCCAAACAAGCCTATTGTGTGCTATGAATGTCAGCAACCGGGGCACATTAAGCCTAACTGCCCGGAGCTGAAGAAAGATAAGAAAACGTTCAAGAAAGCTATGCTGGCTGCTTGGTCAGACTCTGAGACCAGCAGTGATCCTGAAGAGAAGGAAGAGCAAGCTCATATTTGTTTTATGGCTATTGATGAGCCAACTTCTGAAGATGTCACAGGAGAAACTTCCGCACCTCCTGAAGCTACATATGATTCCGAGGTAAACATATCTTCTGAACAAAATATCTTTGATTCTCTTGAAGAACTCTATAGTATGTTCAAGTACCTGAAAAGGAAATTGGACAAGAGTGAGGCTGACAAGTTTCTTAGGTTTACTCAAGTTTATTCTGACATGAAAGTGTTAGAAGAAAAACTGTGTAAAAAGTTCATCACTCCTGCTGATGGCTCTAAAGCCAAAGGCAAGGAAAAGATTCCTCTGGGAAGTGATAAACCCCAGAAGAAGAAAAAACCTGTCACTCCCTCTCTTCTGAAGGAGATAGCTTCTCCTCCTGATGTTGGCACCTCTGAGAGTGCTGTTATAGCCTCTGAAGATGTTGGTCCTTCTCAGAAGAAGAAGAAATCTCCCAAGAAGCAAAGGGAAAGATCCAAGAACCCTCCCTTTTGCAAGCTTTGCAAGAGTGATGGTCACTGGTTGAAGGATTGCAAGTATCATATTAAAAACCTCTTGCAATCTGAGATATCATTAAAACCTGCTGAAGAGAAATCTAACTCTGAAGGACCCAATAAGGATTGGGTACCTGTCACTAATTGATTGTGTTGCAGGTGGCTCTGAGTGCTCCATCAATGTCAAAGCTGTGGTACATTGACAGTGGGTGCTCAAGGCATATGACAGGTGATGAAAAAGCATTCATCACATTTGATCCTAAAAGAGGTGGAAAAGTCAGCTTTGGAGATGCTCAGAAAGGAAGGATACTTGGTTCTGGATCTATAGGAACTAATCCTCCGATCGAAGATGTCTCCCTAGTCAGAGGCCTGAAGTTCAATCTCCTGAGTGTTGCACAACTGTGTGATAAAGGTAGAGATGTTGTCTTCAGCTCCTCTGGATGTAAAATCTTGGACAGTAAGTCAAGGGAAGTTATTCTAACTGCTCCTAGAGTTGAAAATGTTTTCATGCTGAACCTTGAGAATCTCTGCAAAAATATATGCTTGATGTCCAAAGAGGATACCTCCTGGCTCTGGCATAGAAGACTTGCTCATGTGAGCATGGACCTTCTGGCCAAAGTAGCTAGAAATCAATTGGTTGAGGGTCTGCCTGAAATTAGTTTTAAAAAGAACCATTTATGCAATGTCTGCCAATCTGGTAAACAATCCAGAAGCTCTTTTAAAACTAAGAAAGTCATTTCAACTAAAAGACCTTTGGAATTACTTCATATGGATCTTTTTGGCCCTGTTCAACCAATGAGCATGGGTGGAAAGAAGTATGCCTTTGTCATTGTAGATGATTATTCAAGATTCAATTGGGTCATCTTGCTGTCTAGCAAAGATGAGTCACTTGGATGCTTCTCAGTTCTGATAAAGAAACTTGAGAATGAAAGGAATGAAAAGGTTGTTCATATCAGAAGTGATAATGGTGGAGAATTCAAAAACTTTAGGTTTGAAGAATTCTGTGAAACCAAGGGAATTGATCATAACTTTTCTGCTCCCAGAACTCCTCAACAAAATGGGGTAGTTGAAAGGAAGAATAGAACTCTGGTTGAGATAGCCAGAACTATGATCAATGAAAGAAGGCTTCCTAAGTACTTTTGGGGAGAAGCTGTGAACACAGCTTGCTATGTTCAGAATAGAGTGCTAATCAGAAGCATTCTGAACAAGACCCCTTATGAACTCTGGAAAGGTCGAAAGCCTAAAATAGGTTATTTCAGAACCTTTGGTTGTAAGTGTTATGTTTTGAATACAAAAGAATATCTTTCAAAGTTTGATTCAAAGGCAGATGAAGCCATTTTTCTTGGTTACTCAACACATAGTAAAGCATATAGGGTTTTTAATAAGAGGACTCAAACTTTAGATGAATCTGTTCATGTACAGTTTGATGAGACTAACCCTGCAGATAGTAGAGCTCCTGATGAAGATGTAGTTCAAGCTCCTGAAGTTACATCTCCTGATGTAGAAGAAGATGTTTCTCCCAGAGCTGCTGAAGTGATTCCTCCTGTTGCTGAACAAGCTCAAGAAGAGAATCCTACTCCAGAAGTCAACTTCCTTCCAGAAAATGCTCCTATATATGATTCAACAAATGATGAACAGGTTTCAGAAGACTCATTGGATGTACCAAGAGAAGTTAGAACTCATAGGAATTATTCCTTAGAGAACATAATTGACTCTGTTCATAATCCTGTCATGACCAGAGCTCAGCTCACAAGATACATGGGAAATGTGGCTTTTGTGTCACTTCTGGAACCCAAGGACTTCTATGAAGCTGCTGATGATGATTCCTGGTTAATGGCAATGCAAGAAGAACTTGACCAGTTCAAAAGGTCAGAAGTTTGGACTTTGGTTCCCAGACCTAACAACATAAAAGTTGTTGGAACTAGATGGGTTCTGAAAAACAAGCTTGATGAATTTGGAAATGTTGTGAGGAACAAGGCAAGACTTGTTGCTCAAGGTTACAGTCAGCAAGAAGGCATAGATTATGGTGAAACTTTTGCTCCTGTTGCAAGATTAGAAGCCATCAGAATCTTATGTGCTTTTGCATCATACAATGGTTTTAAGCTCTTTCAAATGGATGTGAAAAGTGCATTCTTGAATGGTTACATTGATGAGGAAGTCTATGTGTCTCAACCTCCTGGCTTTGAAGATCATAAGTTTCCTGATCATGTGTACAAGCTGAAGAAAGCATTGTATGGACTGAAACAAGCTCCCAGAGCTTGGTATGAGAGACTGACAAAGTTCCTTATGTCTAAGGGATTTGTCAGAGGCTGTGTTGATACAACTCTGTTCACTTTGAAGAAGAACAAGGATATCCTTATAGCTCATGTATATGTTGATGATATTATATTTGGTGCTACTAATGAATCTTTGTGTAGAGAGTTTAGTGACCACATGAAGGCTGAGTTTGAAATGTCTATGATGGGAGAATTAACCTTCTTCTTAGGACTTCAGATTAAGCAAAGTAATGATAGTGTGTTTATCAATCAAGCCAAGTACACTAGAGAAGTGCTGAAGAAATTTGGCATGATGGACTCTAATGCTGTTGATATTCCAATGGATGTCAGCAAAGACATTGATGATGAAGAGAAAGCTGGTAAACCTGTAGATATAAAAACCTACAGAGGTATGATTGGTTCTCTTTTATACCTAACAGCCAGCAGGCCAGATATACATTTTGCTGTGTGTTTTTGTGCTAGATATCAATCAAAGCCAAGAGAAATTCATGATGTTGCTGTCAAAAGAATTCTCAGATATCTTAAAGGCACACCAGAAGCTGGTTTGTGGTATCCCTGTAGTTCTGATTTCACTCCTATAGGATACACAGACTCTGACTATGGTAGAGATAAATTGAAAAGGGTCAGCACTTCTGGTGGTTGTCATTTTCTGGGGGAGTGCCTAGTCTCCTGGCATAGCAAGAAGCAAACTTCTATGGCTCTCTCAACTGCTGAAGCTGAGTATGTTGCTGCTGGAAGTTGTGTTTCTCAGATGCTCTGGATCAAGCAACAAATTGCTGACTATGGAGTCATCCTTGGAACTATTACAATCTACTGTGATAACAAAAGTGCTATTGATCTTTCAAAGAATCCTATTCAGCACAGCAGGATGAAGCATGTTCATATTAGGCATCACTTTCTGAGAGATCATGTTCTGAAGAAGGATATTATCATAACTCATGTTCCCTCTGAAGAGAATCTTGCTGACATGTTTACTAAGCCTCTGGCTGGTAATTCTTTCAGCAATCTACGAGAAGGCATTGGTATGACTTATCCACTTCAGTAATTCAGTTTAATTATTTCTGTGTATCTTAAGTGATTAATCATTTGAGATAATTAAGTGATAATTAATTCTAATCATGATTTGACATTTAAGCATGATTTATCTACTGCATTTTACGGCGCTGTTCTGTGGTTAACGGTTATCTGTTCCCTTTTAAACGGTGTGTATTTGCTTTTTGAATTGGAACGGTTTCCTTGTTTGGGTATAAATAGGGGTTTTCCATACTTAGAAGTTTTTACTCTCATTTTCATTGCTATTAGAATCTCCATAGATTCTCTGTGTTCTCCTTTCTCAAAAACTCTTAACCTATTTTCTTATTCTTCAACAATGGCTCAAGAAATCACTGTCACTCACATCTTTACCACTGAATCCAAAAAGAAAGTTAGCGAATCTAGGGTATTCACCTCTAGGTTCCTAGATGATGAAGTTAAATCCACTGAACCTATCTCCAAATGGCTTAGCGCTCAAAACTGGAATTCTTTCGTTTCTCTCGATGAATTCATTTATCCTAAGTTAGTCACCGAATTCTATCAGAACCTCCATTTCTTTTCCAATGAGGAGGATGTTCTACACTCAGAAGTCGGAGAAGTTGAGATTGAGGTCAGCAGGGCTTCTATTTCTCAAGTGATAGGTATTGATGATGAAGGAATCATCATAGGTGATGATGGTTCAGCAGATGGTTTTACAGAAGCTAATTGGGCCAGACCAGATCTAAGTGCCAAGGAAACTTATGCCACCTGGCTCACTCAGTACCAGAGGTGGGCACACTATTTGACAACTAATGTTTTCCTTCCGAAGGCTGGAGGGGTTAATGGTGTTTCCAACAGAGAAAGGGTGTTTATGTGGCATCTGGTCAATCAGAAGAAGATCAATCTCCCTGCCATGCTGATTAGGCAGATGAAGAATGTAACTACCGTGAGTGCATTAGCTTATGGCTCACTCCTGACTAGGTTGTTTGAGGCAGCCTCTGTTGTGGTTTCAGGAGAAGGTGTTACAAGTAGGAGTACGGTTCTGAAGATGCATACCTTCAGGAACCTTAACTTTGGTGTGACTCCGATGAAGAATGAGAAGGGCTCCTCTGTGAGTATTGCTCAGAAGGAAATTGTTGAGGCGGTTGTTCAGAAAGGAAAGAATGCTGCCAAGAAGGGCAAGGGAAAGAAAGGATCAAGTAAGTTGATTCTGACTGTTGAGAAGGTGGTTGTCTCAGAACCTCTTCCTACGATGGTTCAAACAACAATCAGTGTTGAACCCTCTGGCAAGATTGTTGCTGAGAAGCCAAACGATGTTCCTGAGAAGGAAGCTCAGGATGCTGAGGACGCACGCCTTGCTGAAAAAGAGAAGGCTGCTGAAGCTGAGAAGGTTGCAAGGGTTGTGGCTCTTGCTGATAAGAAAAGAATGCAGAAGGAAGCAGAAGACAAGTTAGCAGCTGAAAGAGAAATTGCTGCAAAGGCTAAGGCCGATGCAAGAATCATTGCATGTGCTGCTGAACTTGAGAATGTGGAGTTCTCAAAGAATGTTGAGGCTTCAGAAGAAGGAGAAGAACTTGAGAATATCTCTCTCTCTACTCGGATTAGTACAAAGGCTACTGAAGAGGATGAGAACTCTGAAGATATTCCTCTCTCCAGAAGAATCCCCAAGAAGAAGGTGTCAGCAAAGAGAAGGTCTCTGATCAAAAAGGACTTCTCTATTGCTTCAAGTACTGAACTGGAAGAATCAATTCCTGAAAAAGAGGATTTGGTTGATGACGAAGACATGATGGATATGTCTGGTGAAATGGATGCTGATGCTCCTATTATTGAAGAACTGACTGAAGATAGTGATCAAGAGCCTGATACTATCATTCAGAATGCTATGAAGTTTGCTGAAAACATCAACACTGATGATTTTCTGGATAATGTTCTTCTGGGACAAGGGAGAAATCCTGGTGAAAGAGATGCCTCTGAAACGTTGTTCAAAATGGCTTATATCTTTGCTGAGCCCATTTCTACATTTGATCCAAATCTCTCTGATCAGGTTATTCCATCTCCTCTTCATACTTCTCATCCATCCTCTCCTCGTACTCCTCATCCATCTCCTTCACTACCTTCTGTCACAGAAGTTGGTGATTCTCACACTTCCATTCCTCCTACAACTTCAACTTCTGAGGTTGTACCCCCACCAATTATTCCTCCTTCTGGATCCTTTTCAGAAGTGAATCTAAACACTGCTCCAATTTTCACAGATTCCATAGCCACATCCACTTCTTCCTCCATGCATACTTCCTCTGTAAGTGCATCAATTGGATTTACTGCTCCATCTTTCTCCCTACCATCCACACTACCTCCCATCTCAACCTCACATACAATCCCTTCCTCAACCACTTCCATCCCTCCACTCTCAACCTCTGGACATGCACCCCTTGTGTGTGATCCCTTAACTACCTCCTCAACTACTTCTTGTTTTGCTGGGTTGTCATCCAACTATGACTTCCTACGCAAACACATGAATCGAGATGATTTGGATACCAGGTTTGGTAGTTTTGGTTTCATGGGCAGAGCTTCTGGTGTATCCGAAGCTGGTGGTGCTCCCAGTGTTGAGGAGTTGAGAAGAATGAGTTAGAGTGGCTCTGATGAATTGCTGAATAGATTTGCTGGTATGGGGCAAAGGACTTCTGCTGCTGACATGTATGCTCAGGGCATTGTGCTGCAAGAATTACATTCCTTGAAAGCTCAGAACCTGCAGCTCATGACTATGCTTCAAATGCAGGACCCTTCTGTCTACATACGCAATCTTTCTACACTTCATCTAGCTACCTATGAAGAGCTGTACAAGTTAAGAGAATTAGCTCTGACTCTTCCTTCACTGGACAACATTTCTCTTGCTTCTTCTCTGAAGGTCAATGAGAATCTGGAGATATTGACAGAAGAAGTCAAGGAAGCAAACGAGCATTATGAGGCTCATGAGAAGATGCTCCCAAGTAAGATTGATGACCTACAAAGTACTGCCAATCACATCCTGAGAGAAGTGAAATCTTCTGCTCAAGGTTCATCATCTTCCGGGGCAGCAAAGATTGTATATGACATCACTCCTGATCTCAACAATCGACTCTCCAACATTGAGTCTGCTGTATCTGCTCAGAACGCACAGATTGCTGAGCTTACTGAACTTCTGAAGGTTATGCACACTCAAGCACGTGAACAAGAGAAGACTCTTCACAATTGCTATAGGTTTGTTCGAGGACAGACTTATATTCAGAATGAGCATCTCACTGCTGCTGTGTATGCTAACAATCGATTGATCAAGCTCCTTGTGGAAGACGTTCAGAGACAGTGACCTATGTCTGGTCAGACTTTTGATCATATGAAGACCATTGATGATGACTTCAGAAGAAGAATGGATATGATCAACACTGTGAGACCAACTCCTCAGCAATATCAGACTGCACTGAATGTTCAGCAGAAATTGAAATCTCAGGGTGCTCTGGGTGTTGCTCTTGGTTCTGGTCAAACGGGGGAGAAGTCTGGTCAGAATAGTGGTCTTAATACTGGTGTTAAGAGGTCAAGTGCTGCTGAAGGTTCTAGTGGTGTTCCTCCTCCTCAGAAGAAACCTAGGAACTTGTAATCTCTTTAGGACTTAAGCTTCTTAGCTAGGTTCTGGGTTGGGTAGTTTTTGTCTTAGGACTTTTTCTGCTCTTCTGATTATTTTGTTTCATATGTTGTCTTCTGATGAACTTATATACACTGAATCCTTCTTATACTTTCTTGTGTCTCTGACTTCTATTTTTTTGCTTATATTTCTTTGTGACTTAGTAAATTATACTTCATTAAATCTAACAACTTGATCTTAATTCATTTCTAAGGTTATACAGATTGCTGAAGTTCACCATTTACACTAAAATGGGGGAGTTAATTTACTCAGAAATTCTGAAACATATGTATCAGGAAGTCTCTTTCTAAACCTCATGTTTTCTGTTACCTTCTGACCACGGTTTGTCCATAACCAAAATGGGGGAGAATGATGAACCCTATGTGTTTTGATTATGTCCAAACGTTTCAGAAGATGAAAACTTAATACTCCCTTACATATAGTTTACTGTTGACTAATATTTTTGTTTACTTAGTCTATGTGTAAGTTGCTCAGCAGGTGCTGAATGAATCATTTCTGGATTGCCTAAAGGACTCAGAAGATCTGTTTGCTGAAGTCAGAGTTTCAATAACTCAGAAGCTTGATTCTCCGCTCTGAAGCCGAAGTCTGCTAAAGCTCTCCTCAGAAGTTCTTTGCAATCAGAAGATCTTTTACCAATTTGATCAGAAGCTTAGTCACGGGTTCTGGATAGCATTTAATGCTCTGACAAGTGCATTTAATGCAAGGCGCCAAAAGTTCAAAAAGCTGTTTTGATGGAGCGCGCCTGTCTGTTCAAAAGAAACCAGAATTTCCTTGTCTACCCTTTGTTGATCCAATTGAAGAATGATTCCAGTCAACCTCATCTTTGATTTCAAATCACTTACCGGATTGAGTTAAAGAACAAGGATAACAGAATCAAAGTGTTTGAAGACCGTTTGAAGGCTTGACAAATTAACGGCTACAACAACTGATGTCATCTCCTTCGAAGATTCAAACTCTCCAACGGTCATCTTCATTCACTATAAATAGTAGCCTAGCTCCAAAGCATCAACATACGCGTGATCATCGAGCAAAATCTCAACGCACTGTTTTAACAAGAAAAACAGAGCACCATTTTCCATTCTCAATCTTTCTTAGCATAGTCTTAGTTAAAGTGAGAGAGTGAAGAAAAACAAGTTCATAATAGGAATCTTGTAAACTAAGATCATTTGTGATCTTCAGTTAGATTTAAAGAGAGAAATCTAGTTGAGATTAGAGTTGGGTGAGAAATCCAGAAAACAGAGTATTGTTTGTTCTGGTGGAAATCCTTTAACTCTTTTTAGGCTAGTCAGAACTAAGTGAGAAATTAGCTTAAGTTCTGTTGATGTAAAGGAGCTTCTGAACTTGCCATAAAAGTTATGAATAGTGGATTTATAAAATCTCTGTAGGCTGCGACCTCAGGGGAGAAGACGTAGTCACAGGACTTCTGTGGCGAACTTGGATAAATCGAATTGTTCAATCAGGATCTCCTGAACTTCTTTCTCCCTTCTTATACTTGTTATTTTGCTTCTGTGTACTTGTTTATATTTAGTGCTGAAACAGATTTTCTCTAAAGTATCATTGTCTTTGTTCAGAAGACTGTCCAGAAGTTCTCAAATCATAACTTCTGTTGCTGAAAACAGTACAACTGTGTTTAGGCAGAATTTCCCTCATAGGAAATCTTATGAGGGAAATTCTGCCTTAACACAGTTTAACTGCTTTCAGCAACATAAACTCTGAGTTGGAAAGCTTCTGGACGGTCTTCTGAACAAAGACAATGATATAAAGAGTAAATCTGTTTCAGCACTAAATATAAGCAAGTACACAGAAGCAAATTAACAAGTATAAGAAAGGGAGAAAGAAGTTTAGGAGATCCTGAGAACAAGTCGATTTATCCAAGTTCGCCACAGAAGTCCTGTGACTACGTCTTGTCCCCTGTGGTCGCAACCGCCAGAGATTTTAAATCTACTATTCAGAACTTTTATGGCAAGTTCAGAAGCTCCTTTACATCAACAGAACATAAGCTAATTTCTCACTTAGTTCTGACTAGCCTAAAAAGAGTTAAAGGATTTCCACCAGAACAACAACAACTCTGTTTTCTGGATTTCTCACCCAACTCTAATCTCAACTAGATTTCTCTCTAAATCTAACTGAATATCACAAACGATATCAGTTTACAAGATTCCTATTATGAACTTGTTTTTCTTCACTCTCTCACTTTAACTAAGCTATGCTAAGAAAGATTGAGAATGGAAAATGGTGCTCTGTTTTCTTGATTAGAACAGTGCGTTGAGATTTTGCTCGATTATCACGCTTGTAGATTCAATGTAGATTCAAGGATGACCGTTGGTGAATTTGAATCTTCAGTAGAGATGACATCAGTTGTTGTAGCCGTTAATCTGTCAAGTCTTCAAACGGTCTTCAAACACTTTGATTCCGTTAACCTTGTTCTTTAACTAAATCTGGTAAGTGATTTGAATTTGAAGATAAGGTTGACTGAAAACATTCTTTAATTGGATTAACAAAGGGTAGACAAGGAAATTCTGGTTGTGTTTTGAGTAGACATGCGCGCTCCTTCAAAACAGCTTTTTGAACTTTTGGCGCCTTGCATTAAATGCAGTTGTCAGAGCATTAAATGCTAAACAGAACCCGTGACTTAGCTTCTGAAGGCTAATTCCTTTTGTCTCATCTTCTGATCGAATTGGTAAGGATTTATCTTCTGATTGCTTCTTGGACCTCTGAGGAGAGCTTTAACAGACTTCACTAAAAACCTCAGAGCGGAGTATCCAGCTTCTGAACTCTAATAACTGTCTTCAGCTTTCCTTTTCTTCTGAGTCTTCAAGGCAATCCAGAGATTGTTCATTCAGCACCTGCTGAGAAACTTACACACATACTTAACGAAAATTTTTAGTCGAAAATAAAACGTATGTAAGTAAACATTAAATTTCATCTTCTGAAACGTTTGGACACGTGGCAAATAAGGATAGGGCCCGTTTGGACATGTGGGCAGCCCGTACGGTCTCAAGGGAAGAGACCGTACGGTCTCAATTGAGTAGACCGTACGGTCTCTATTGGAAAGGTGGAGACCGTATGGGCCCAGGCTTAGCCCAATGCAGTCTTGTTTTGACATACTTTAGTATTTGGGCCATAACTCGTTTTAGAAAGCTAAGACGTAGATCTACAACTTTCATGTTTTAAGTTTCTTCTAATTCGGACCCTAAAAGGGTCTAAATTGGCTTCCAAGTTGGACCATGTGTTGATTTCTATGTGGCAAAGTTTTATTTTGGGCAGAGCTGATTGGGCATTTATCTAAGAGATTTGAAAAGCTATTTTACTCAATGACACGTGGAGGAGTGAGTTTTTATTCTGAAGAGTCGGTCCGTTCCTTAACAAGTAGTGACGCTTGTGCGACTGGCGGAACGAGGAGCTCGGAAATTGCTTTCGTCATCGAGTTCGAAAATCAGTACTTACAACTATCATGTTCTGGACGTATGGTAGATTCTTTGAATTTCGGTTTAGGGAGATCCGATTGTTGGACAAGCCAAAAAATAGGCGCTGGAGAATTGTTATACGATCTATTGGCTCTTCGAGGGCTGATGTGCATAAGAGTCACTAGTATCATGGTGGAGTGAAGCTGAATTCCCTTTAGGGTCGGATTATAAAGAGTATTATTGGTGAGATTTAGGTTCGACATTATTTGTCGACAAGAGTGGGATATGTGTACGAGCAGGATGAGGAGATGAAAGACGGGTTGGACGATTTTGTCGATTATTCATGGGCGTCAGCTACACTATCAAGGTTGTATCATCAGTTAGGATTTGCCAGCAGAGGTAGTTGTACCCATATTGTTGGGTGTTTGACACTTCTACAGTCTTAGATTTACGAGCACCTCCCCTCATTTAGGACTCAGGGAGAGCTGATGGTGAATGACCATGATATGCCCAGTGCAAGCTGCTGGAATGTTGGTTCGACTGTCAAATCTAAGGATCGGGTTATGTGGTTTCGACCGTTTTCAAGCACATGAGGTAAATAACTCTTCTTGCATTTATTTATTATTTTACTTATTTTTTTTGTAAATTGATTAGTGTACTTTAATCATAATTGTTACCACATTGTTTAGGTCATTTGGATGCCTTACGGTAGGGGTGATATTGATGCCCTAAGGGTACAAATGAAGCGTCAACAGCACGTCATCCGATCATTCGATTGGGACAACAATTGGTATATGTGGAGCAACATGTTTCACACCACTATATCACTCTACTGTTAACTGAGATGAAAAAGATGAAAAAAATTCGGCTCAATCTGACGAGCGGTGCCACCACAGATTATGAATTTATTATGGCTTGCTTTGTGCTTGTGAGATGTATAAGGCACTCATTGCTAAAAACTCAAATACGTATGGCTGACATCCACAAATTTTGGAGCACATTTCTTTTTGACGATGCAGAGGGTAAACAAGAGGATATCGATTTTGGTGCCCGTTTAGAGGAACATCGTTATTTGCATGAGCTTGTTGATGACCTCGAGGGTATGGATCCTAGAGTCGTGGGTCAAACAATTCGGAGGATGCATGAAACGATGTATCTAGATCAAACAAGTTATGTTGAGCCACAAGTGAAGGATACAACCAAAGGCCGACCGAGGGGATCAAAGTCTACTGCCCGTGACAAATGTTGGTGGGAGTCGAGAGATGTTGCAAAGCCTAGTAAAAAGGGTTCGTGAAATACTCCTAAAACATGCTCCTCAAAATGATCCTAAAGATGCTGCTCAAAATGCTCCTACAAATGCTCCTCAAAATGATCCTAAAGATGCTGCTCAAAATGCTCCTACAAATGCTCCTCAAAAGGCTCGTCCTTCTTGCTTCTGTCGTGCTTTGCCTAATGTCCCTAATACCTCTGATGCATATGGTAAGTAGTTTGATATTCTATACAATTATTGTTATTCATATTATTATTATTATTCTTATTGTATTGCAAATATTACCTCGTATAATATATATGATTATCCCTATTTGCTTGAAATTCCTGAAATGGTTAAAGAACTCATTACGGGGTATCTCGATGTAATAGGTGATGGGAATTGGGGCTTTCGGGTATTGGCAGATTATAAGTGGTGCTCTCAAGAATTTTGGCTTCAAGCAAAAGCCGAGATCATTGCTGAAATTTCATCCGACGTTAATTTATACACCCGTGTTTACCATGGGGATATGTTGCAAATTTCCATCACCAGTATCATTTGGTTAAGTGGTGGGTGTCCTGAGTCATATTGGATGCAAGTTATGGACGACTTGTTTCTGATTGTCACCTTTCTCAACGTAGCGCTTATCTACATACATCCTATAATAAACTTTTGTTGTACTATACTTTCATACGTGCATGCATCACTGATACAGAAGTCGCTACAGGACCGACGGGTGAGCTCGTCTATTTCCATTAATTGATTACCGATATTTTTGGGGGCGTTTGTTTCTCGTTTCGATGTTGCCTTTTGACTTTTCACCCCAAAAAGCAGCTGCTTTAGTGTTTGGTTAGGAATTAGTAAACGCTCCCTTTTGCTTTTTAGGTAAAAAGCAACTGCTTTTTCAAGAAGCAACAAAATGCTGCTTTTCTACAAAAAATAATACTACATATTTTATTTTACTTTATTATCCTTTGTGTTTTACATTAATAAAAAATTCAATATGTCCAAATTAGTCATTTTATATTCTAACAACAACAATTAATTATAATTTTACCAAACACTAATAATCAAACAGCAAAACGAAACAACAAACAACAACCAGGAGCAGCAAACAGCAAACAGGAACAGCTGCACCAAACGAGCCCTTTATCCGTCTGTATTTTCGACCCAACGACCCCTTACCATCAATACTCCATTAAAAATAACGTTGCTAATTTAATACAATATATGAAAATAGGATCCAACAATGGATTAACTTAAGAGGAAAATGTTTGACTGGTGTAATAAATTAATTTTAATGTTACGTTTTATTGTTTACGTTAATTTTAATATTATGTTTTTACGTAATGTTTTTTCACGTGTTATTTGATTAAAATATTATAAATCGAAATCAAACTAAAACTTATTATAATTTTAAATTTTATTAATAACATTAATTATTCAATTAGTTCTCGAATTTATGTCTTTTAAGTTAAAAAGTGAAAAATTTAGAATCTTGTGTAAAACACTAGTTATATATTTTTGGTATCTCAATAGATATGTTTTTTTTTTTCCAGTAACTTTTAAAATTTTGGTTTTATTTTCTAGAAACTAGCAAATGATAGACTTATATATTTTTTGACAACACGGTAGACTTATAAATGATAATTGTATTACTTTTTTTGTTTCTAGGGGGCAATATAGATAATAAAAAATTAAAATAGAAAACTAATAATAAAACGACGTGAAATTTTTAGATTGATTAAACGATTTAGATTGGAGAACACAGTGAGGGAGTATGGAGTATAAGAATATTTTAGTAACAAAGTTTCGAAAAGTAAAAGAAGGTGTCCATGATTATTGAATTGGGGGCTGAGTTCAGTGGATAAAAGAGCACCTGTCTGTCTGGTGAAGTCCCGCGAAAAGCTTCAGTAAATCTGGAAATCATTGAATTATTATTATTAGGGTTTGTTTGTAGTATTTTGATTTGGTGAATTTAGATTTGTTTTATAGACAGACATGAAGCAAAAGAGCACTTCTAAACTCATCACTTACGCTCTCTTCTGTCTGATTTCACTTCTGGGTTTGGTTTGCTTTTACTATGGCTCCATTCTCGCTCCTGCTATCTCCAGATCTGAACCCTTCTTTGATGCCTCCGACGACACCGTTCATTCCACCACCACTTATCCCTATCTCGATGACTCGCTTCTCGATAATGTCCCCCAAAGCTTTCCTGTACGTTTCTTACTCGAACTCATTCATTATTATTATTCTTATTCTTATTTACTTATTTATTATGTTTAATTTTAACTGTTACTTAACCAATTGAACTAAAAACCAATTGAACTAGAAGCTCGAGCTTATAGTTAAGGCTTAGTTATGGTTTATATATTAATCTCTGACATTAACATACAATGCAGATATGTGATATGAACCACTCCGAATTGATACCTTGTTTGGATAGAAATCTTATCTATCAATTGAAACTCAAGCTTAATTTGACTCTCATGGAGCATTATGAGCGCCATTGTCCTCCTCCTCAACGTCGTTACAATTGTCTTATTCCTCCCCCGAATGCCTACAAGGTTTCTTCTTTTTGCTCTCTCTGTTTTTCGTTTCGATTAGTTTTGATTCCGACAATATCTTTTTTTAGAATACCAGATTCCTATACGATGGCCTGATAGTAGAGATGAAGTTTGGAAAGCTAATATTCCCCATACTCATCTTGCCAAAGAGAAGTCTGATCAGAACTGGATGCTCGTCAAAGGTGATAAGATCAACTTTCCTGGTGGAGGAACCCATTTTCACTATGGCGCTGATAAGTACATTGCTTCTCTCGCTAGGGTAATTCTTGATACCCTTTCGTTTTCCAAGTTTTTTCCTTAATACCAATCTTATACTTGGCATATATAATTTGTGTAGATGCTGAAATTCCCAAATGATAAGCTTCATAATGGTGGACATATCCGCAATGTTCTTGATGTTGGCTGTGGAGTTGCAAGTTTCGGAGCCTATCTTCTTGCTCATGACATAGTAGCTATGTCTCTTGCGCCCAATGATGTACATCAGAATCAAATACAATTTGCACTCGAAAGAGGGATTCCATCAACTCTTGGTGTATTGGGAACAAAAAGACTTCCTTTTCCTAGCAGGTCTTTTGAAATGGCTCATTGTTCAAGATGTAGGATTGATTGGCTCCAGAGAGATGGAATTCTCTTATTAGAGCTTGACAGATTACTAAGGCCAGGTGGATATTTTGCATACTCCTCTCCTGAAGCGTATGCACATGATGTAGAAAACAGAAAGATATGGACTGCTATGAATGAACTTCTCAAAAGAATGTGTTGGAGGGTTGCTGTAAAGAAAGACCAGACTGTTATATGGGCAAAGCCCTTGAGTAATACCTGTTTCTTCAAAAGAGATCCCGGGACTCAACCTCCTTTGTGCAGTTCTGATGATGACCCTGATGCAACTTGGAACGTGGACATGAAGGCATGCATCTCTCCCTACTCCGCAAGTAAGATTTACTTGTGTAGCCTTCTATTCGGAATAAAAATTGCTGGTCGAATCTTCCTTCAATTTTGGTGATGGTTTTATTTTATTTTTTCCTAACTGGAATTTCTTGAACTTTATCCTTAATTGCAGACATGCACAAGGAAAAAGGGAGCGGATTAGTCTTTTGGCCACGGCGGCTTATTGCAGCACCTCCTCGCTTGGAAGAGATTGGCGTCAGTTCTGAAGAGTTCCAAGAAGATACTGTATGTTTGTACCTTTGGAAAATTAATTCCATATAGGATTATAAATTCTCCTTATCTTTTTTAGCAGTTTCCTTTTGTTTGTTGATTCAGCCACTAAAAAGAAACATGTGGTGCAGAAAATATGGCAATCTAGGGTAAGCGAATATTGGAAGCAGATGAAATCTGTTGTAAGGAGGAGTTACTTCCGAAATGTCATGGATATGAACTCCAACCTTGGGGGTTTTGCAGCTGCACTTAGAGATATTGATGTTTGGGTGATGAATGTTGCTCCTGCAAACCAATCTGCCAGATTGAAGATCATTTATGATCGTGGCTTAATTGGAACAGTTCATGACTGGTATGCTTTTACTAGTACACCCTTCAACTTTGATGCACTTCCCCTATTAATCAAGACTTGTTTACTAATATTAGTGGAATATTACCATCTTGTTAGGTTAAATGTACTATGTGAGAGCGCTATTTACATCATAGATCTATAAAAGTAGCATGGACTCTTTATTCATTAACCAGTGATCTGTGAACTAAAAGGAGCCTCTACTTTCTGCCAATGGTCGAGTGTGCAAAAACGTTTATCTTGATAGATGTAGAATTGGAGATGATTATTTGCTTACTGCCCCTTCCACCAACAAGTGTGATATATATGTTCTTGTTTGTAGACTTTTTTCAGCGTTCCATATATATCTTATAATATTAGGCCAACTGATGCTTTTAATAGGTGTGAAGCATTCTCTACATACCCACGTACATACGATCTACTTCATGCCTGGGAAGTATTCTCTGAAATCAAGGACCGCGGTTGTAGTATGGAGGATCTTCTAATTGAAATGGATCGTATACTAAGGCCACAAGGATTTGTCATCATAAGAGACAAACCATCAATTATCAACTATATCCACAAACTTGCGCCTGCATTGAAGTGGGATCAATGGGTGATAGAAGTCGAACCAAGTAATGATGCTCTCTCCTCAATTGAAGAACGGGTTTTGATCATAAGAAAGAAGTTGTGGAGTGCGCGTGCTTTGAAGCTGTGAAAATGGCTAACGGTATGTTTTCTTTTACCCTTTGCATATGTAAAGCTCCCATGTTTTAACACAAAATTATTGTAAATTATTTGCATTTTGAAACTGTTTATATTGTAGAAATTGATGTGTATAGAGTATAGCATTATTGGATACTAATCTTTATCTGCGTTGGTTGGGTCTTTTAATTCTAGAAATCTGAGTTTGATGTTTGAATTGAGAGCTCTGATTTGCACACAGCAAAGTTGTACGTAATCATGAAAAGAGTTATGTATTTTCCATTTATGTTGAGACAAACTGATGCAATGCATTTATCTATTTATTTATTCCGTTACGTTGCTGTCACTTTGAAGGTGTGGTTTTACAATTTTGGAGCTCAATGCCACCCACAATGTATGTGGAACCCCGATTTGTAGTAATCTCTCTCGTTCTGAGGGCAAGAACCTGTCTCTGTGGAGATGTGAATGCGCACAATTTTATCATCAAAATTGCAAGCTATAGACTATACGGTTTAGATGACAATCTTCTCTACAAGAGCTTCGAGGTACGAGCAGTGTAATTTTGAGATATTTTAGTTGGCTGATTTTACGTTATAGGTGAATTTAGAAGCCTGATATTTGGAAAGATACAATTTTGTTCTTGATTCTTTATGTAGCATAGAGGAGTATATATATATGGATGTTGTACAAGATAACAGGGCATTGTCCATCCTAGCTTTGATTCTGAAGTATTCTTTTGTATGGTTGTCTGACACTTGACTTGTGCTTATCGAGTTGTTTCCCGGGAAGCATGTTAGTTACAGTTGCCCGAAACTACATTAATATTGATTTTGTTTCCAGCTAGTAGTGTGCGAAAATGTCTACTATGTCGTTTTATTATTATTATTAGTTGGTTTTGCATCTTAATTTCTGTTGTAACGGAATGATGATTGCCGACTCATTTGTGTTCAATAAATTTGTAACCAGAATTACAATATTTGCAAGCTTAATGGAGGAATTGCTAAAATTGGACAATCTACTTTCCAATTAATATAGCATTTGGTTCTTATTATCCATACGTACTCCCCCTGCACGTGATTCCGCCAAAAACTTTACATTTCCTATATAACATCAATGAAAATAAGAAATTTGTTTGACATCTCTTACAAAAGTAATTCATCAAATTGAAGTTATATGCAAACTTCCATGGCCTCATCAATTGAGAGCATCACATTAAGTACAATTAAATGAAAACGTGAAACCTGATCTCATAACGCAGTTAGCGGTGCTGCAAAATGATTTTTGCTTCGGAGATAATTACCTTATCTAGAATTACTAAGCAGACTTGGATGATATTATTAAGTGAATTGGATATTACGTGATTGGGTGACTGCTCGGGTTATATTATACAAATTTTCTTCAAATCTACCAGATGATTACCATAACATCAAATTCAAAAGAAAATAAAATGGAAATGCTTCCCACTCTGGATGAAGGAAATTCTACATGCCGTAAAAAATGCACATAATTACGGAATTTCAAAAGGGAAATCAGATTAAAACAAAGATTGTTAAGATAAGTGAAGAGCAAAACTGAATCTAAGATCTGACATTCAAAAAAATTCACAGCCTCCTTTGCAAAGCATCCATGTAAAGAGTGCTTGTAAATTCAAGAAGTAGGATTCTTCTTCTTCTTTTTCTTTCTAGAGGCAAAGCTGCTAGGTCCAATTTCAATGGACATTCTTTTTGTCCTGTGAAACCACAACAACAAAGAAACAACAGCGTTTTCTTTCAATATATTCTAAAAACTGCAGGAAACAAAGAAAGAACATCAGAAAACAACGCAATATACCTCTTCGAGAGCTCTTCTGATTCCTCTTTTTCTTCTTCAGCAGCAGCATCCCCTGACATGAACAATCGAATCAAAACATATTTTTAAGTTGTACATCACAAAGCTAACAAAAATTCCAAAGCAGACCAAGCTTTACAACCATTGCACAAAAGAAAAATAAGAGATACAAATGACTTAACAAAGCACCGTAATGATTTAACATTTATAAATCCAGCATTAATTGTCTCGTCGCGCTCATTTTTATTTATGATGAGAAAATGAGAATGGACAACACTAACTATGTCTATGAACAAGTAAGTTCCATCAGCAAACCAGGGATGATCAACAGCTCTAGAAAAGGGGGATTTGCCAACAAACTCAAAAGTTCATTTGACGGAAAAAGCAAGTAATCATTGTCCAACATGGCCTAAGTAATTTCCCTTCAGTAAATGCACTTCAATTCAGTTCAGTAGTATTCAGTTCAGCTCAATTCAGTTTAGTCATAAAGAACATGGCCTAAGTAAAGAGCAAGTATGAAAGTAGCAAACCTGGTGCATTATCTTCGTCCGATGATTCTTCATCAGAACCCCAGCGATCACCTCCATCATCAAAGTCCCAACGTTGTCCAACAGGAGGCATCCAGAACTCTTCTTCTACTTCCTCTTCAGAATCACTCTCCTTATCAGAACAATCCCTTATTTCAGAAATGATCTCCTCCACTGCCTTTTCATCCTTGTGCTTCTTCTTTTTATCCTTCTTCTTCTTCCCCTTCTCCTTATTCGTTTGATGATTCACGCTCAACTTAGCTTCCTCGTCAACTTTCTCGTCCAAATTCCCCATTTCTTTTTGTTCTACATACATAGAGATTATCACATTGATTTAAAAAGTGGAAAAACACAAGCAGAAAAGAAAACAACAGCAGACCAACCTAGTTTATTGAGGAAGCGTTTGCCGTTGATGTGCTTCCATATGTGTTCCTCAGACTTATTGACAGTATCCCCCGTTAGCTTACATATCAATTTCGAACTGAAAGAGAAAACAGATTGAATATCATCTAATCCAATCAAACAGCCACACTCACCTTCATTAAGCATTAGATTTCATCCTATTCATTATAGTTAAAGAAAAAAAAAAACATCAAAAATGCCCTCGTATTTCTTGAAAATACGGAACTTCTTGAAAATATAAAAGACGTCAGGTTTATACGGGTAATATTTAGTTACCGGGAGGAAGGGTCTTGCTTGAACATGTTGAGAGGTGGCTTATTCTTAGACAAAGCGAAATCGATGAGACCCAAACGACAACGTTTGGTGTTGGAGTAGGAATCTTTGTCCTTAGATACCATTTCATGTCCTGTTTCACGACACTTGAATCTCCCATTTTCGAGGACAGTGAAGGTTGGGGATCCAAGTAAGTAGACGCCTTCCTTCTCCTCTTGCTTTTCTTCCGCCATGGCCACTCTTCCAACCTTACTTTTCTTTCTTGATTTCAGAACTCGTTTAAACGACGCAGTTCTGCCCTCCTACTACCACTTAGGGTTTCATTGTGTTTATTATTCTTTAGGGTAAAGTATGCAAAATGCCCTGTGGAGGGTCTTGTAATTTTAAATTGTATAAATAAAGGTATTGCGATTTTCACCACCTATAAACAATGTTCAAATTGTTAATAGTATTAAGAAAAATACGAGGTAAATGTGTATTTTTTATATTTCTTGATAAAACGAGTCGTTAGTTTTTTATTTGAAGTTAACTCTTTTTTTTTTCTTTTTTTTCACGAGAATGTTGCCACAGTATATATTATTAACGCGCGACCCGGTTGCAGTGACGTCACAAATACGTAAATTGGTTTTGAACATTTAAAATGTGAATTTTGAAGGAGCTGTCCATTAATCATGTTTTATGTTTAAAAATTACAGCTAAAATATAGTTCTTATGACCCTTTGACTTTGATTGCAATGCAATTTTCTTTATACAATTTAAAATCACAAGACCCTATTTACAAATGACTCAAACTACATAACCGGTTTTTACTCTGTTCTTTACAAATTAAAAGGTTTTTATATATGTAGCCCAATAGTAATTATGAGATATCTTATTTATATTTACAAAACGTGTATCAGTATCTTAAATACATCTTTCTCATTTTTATAAAAAGAAGGGAAAAGTTTTAAAAAAATATTCGTGGTTTTCAACTTTTGCAAATGAAGGTCTGCGGTTTCAGTGTTTGCAAATAAAGGTACGAGGTTTCATTCCGTTAGCAAATAAAGATACGGACACTAACACCGTTTATTTTCGGTGACGTGGCACTTTGACCACAGTTTGACCAAAAGTTAATTTCGTCATTAATAAAAAAAAAAAAATAAAAGTAAAAAAAATGTTTGTGGTTTGATTTTTTTGCAAACAACAGCCCATGGTTTGATATTTTATTTAAAAAGAGGTACGAGGTTTGATTTAATTACCAAATTGAATCAAATCTCGTAACTCTTTTTTAATAAAATATCAAACTACGGGCTGTTATTTGCAAAAAAAATCAAACCACAAACATTTTTTTTTACTTTTTTTTAGTGACAAAATTACCCTTTGGTCAAATTGTGGTCAAAGTGCCACGTCAGCAAAAATAAACGGTGTTAGTGACCGTACCCTTTTTTGCTAACGGAATGAAACCTCGTACCTTTATTTGCAAACGTTGAAACCACAGACCTTTATTTGCAAAAGTTGGAAACCATGAGCATTTTTTTAAAACTTTTCCCTTAAATCAAACCTCATACCTCTTCTTTAATAAAATATCAAACTACGGGCTGTTATTTGCAAAAAAATCAAACCACAAACATTTTCTTTTACTTTTATTTTTTTTATTTTTTTAACGAAAAAATTACCCTTTGGTCAAAGTGACACGTTAGCAAAAATAAATGGTGTTAGTGACCGTACCTTTATTTGCTAACGGAATGAAACCTCGTACATTTATTTGCAAACACTGAAACCACAGCCCTTTATTTGCAAAAATTGAAAACCACGAGCATTTTTTTTAAAATTTTCCCTTATTTATAAGAAACCTTTTTATATTTTTAAAATATATAAGCTTCTTATCTATCGGATCCTCTAAACTTATTCATTTTTGTCACTTTTCCACCCTAACTTAAGGGACAACCTATCAGTTACATCAAGTCCACTTTTTACTAACACTTAGCCACCGAAAATTCCACACTCAGGAGAGTGTACTGTAGGGTTTCAAAAAGATCGATCAGAGCCGCGCAGCGGAAGCAGCAAACTTATTATTAGTTAAACGGTGAATTCGATCTAACCTGAACCAATTGTCCCATTGATCTTAATCTTTAAACCTCAGTTAAATTTTAACAAAACTGTTATCTTAATCTATGGATTAAGAAAACCTACTTGGATATCCTTTCAAGGATAGACGAGAGCCTCAGATGTTGCTCCTCCTAGTTCACGTGCAGACACGAGCAAGAACCGAGACCAGCTACTAGTCGGCTTACTCCAAGAACGCGAAGAACGAGGAACAAATTCACCGGAATCCTCTAAAGAGGGGTTCGGTCGAATTCAGCTAATGGAGGCTAGGGTTTTCAGTTTCCGATCCTGAATAATGAATTGACAATTCACTTATATAGTGCAATTAATTAACTTTCAGTTAATTATTAATTTGACCCTTAATTAATTTAATTTTATCAATTAAACACCGTAGTATTAAATCGATTCAATTAACATCAATTAGGTTAAATTAATATTACACTTTAACCCATAAACAATTAATCGCTTAATTAAATTAACCCGATTAATTAATTAGCCGTTCCATTTACTAATTAACTTGTCACATAACAAATAATTAATACGTTCTTCAAATAATCAATTCATCAATTGATCATTTAATCTTGGAATTAATTAACACAATTCATGTATCAATTAATCTTCTTTATTATCGTGTTGCACGATCCTTAGGGTCTGAAATCAATAAGCTGTGAATTAACAATTCACTGATCGACAGAGGGTCCTAGTAAACCATGTCAATCACATATTGATTAAAGATGAATGCTATCCATGTTAGACAGAAAACCCTGTATGATGCTCTACTTATCTCTTACCAAAAGCATATCGATTAATCAAGCTGGAGGCATGGTGTAGTCATCCTCTATTGCTAGATTAATTTCTTGATCATCGAGTATTACTGACAAACAAACAAGTCACCTGCTTGTTTCAGTACGGCCGTACATTTCTCAGCTAATACTCATCAAGTGGCCTATGATATCAACTCACTTAAACAGTGAGTGGTAATTCCATCACTTCAACTATCCGCAGTAATAAGTTCAGAGATTGAACCAGTGTATCCATATTTGGCATCCTCTGGCGGACCTGTTAGAAATACACCAAATTCAATCTGATTCCTTATTGACTGCTATACTGAAATCAGGTCAGGAGATAAAAGAGATCTACATTGTTAGAAAGCTTAATGACTCTACCACCATGAACTTTCTAAAGCGGATCGACCAAGTCTCGTGTAACGCACACGCACCTATATCCATATTCACATACACTAAGCAACCTACAGAGTGTCATGTGAATCCTAGATATAAAAGCTTATGCCATAATCATTCCCATGACTATGACTGGCTTATGGTATACTTTTATGATATACTATCAACGGATACTTCATTTAGTTGCTATAGTACAAGATATATAACTCAAATGAATTAATGCCTTTATTCATAAAACACCAATGACATAGTATGTAATCATCATTAAATACAATGTCATAAAACAACGCCTAGGGCCTAGGGCACACCAACATGTACTACACTCACCCCAAAATTACAAAACTGGTATATATACTTTTTCTTCATTTTCTTCTTCTCCTCTCCTTCTTCTTAAAAAAATAAATTTAAATGAGATATCGCCGAATTTGAATCCGAGTGGAAATTGGAAAATTCGAGTTTGCGACTGGAATCTGTAACTTTTTAGTTTCCGGCGAATTCTGGGCAATTCCAATTTTCGACCAGATTCTGCACTTTTCCAATTTCTGACCGAAATCTGAAAAATTTCAGTTTCCAATCGCAAACTGGATGTTCCATAATGCGACCTTCCAGATTCTGGTCCGAAATTAGAAAAGTCAAGAATCCGAACGAAACTGGAAAATTCCAGATTCTAACCTGAATCTAGAAAATTCCAGCTTTCAGTCAAATTCTGGAAAATTCCAGGATTTCAGCCAGAATTTGGAATTTTCCAGTTTCCAATCGGATTTTGGCATTTTTCAGTTTCTGATCGGATCCAAATTTGTCGGAATCTTGTTTAATTATTTATTTTTATTTTTTTTGAAGAAGAAAATTAAAAAAATAAATTCAAGGGCCTTTTTGAAAATAAAATTATTATGTTTTCAACCCCTCTTATTTCTTCCACTCCCTTTCTATTTTTATTTTTTGCTCTATGGATGCCATATCAGCGTCGCATATGATTCATGGGGTTATAAGTGTTACAATTGCTAACTTGATGTGGCTAAGAGGGTGTTCCCTAAGTTCCGGTGGCAAAGTAAAAAAAAGGATAAGTTTAGGGAGCCCGATAGGTATTAAGCCATATATATACTCCCTTAGTTATAAGTTAGAATTTGTATTTTTTATTATACCCTAAATAACTCTAGGATGAACCCACTACACCTGTATTTTATTTTTCAAACTTCCCCAACGATATTCAAATGAACCCCGAAACATAACCTTGACAAGCTAAAACCAAACTTTGTTCCCTCGGGGCATGTCATTAGGAAGAACTTGAGTCGTCAGAACGCACTCAACATTCAACATCACAAATCCAGGGGCATTTAACTGCCTCAGAATCTTGGACATCGAATCCTAGGCGCTCTTTATGAAGCTAAGTCTGGGGCACAACAACATCTCAGAATACCAACAAAAATGCTACCCGACCTTAGGACCACAAAACAAAGATGTTACCGGGCATCAGGTTATAGAGCAAAGACCTTACAAATCGCTTAGAGTCTAGAGCAAAGGCATTACTCGATTTGAGGACCACAAAACAAGGGCATTACCCAGTCTCAGGAACCCGAATCAAAGGCGTTACCTGACATCAACTGCCATGAAAAAGACACTATCATAGATCAACCGAACAAAAGCGTTACTTGATCTCATGACCGCAAAGGTGTTACCCAGTCTCTAGACCAGGAAGCAAAGACGTTAACTTGTCTCAAGACCATAGAACAAAAAGCGTCACCGGAGTCCAAGGACTTACGATGGCAAGACAAAGGCGTCACCCGATGTGACCTTCTTTTTACCAGCTCTCTTGCTTCTGGTTTCCTTAGCCTTGATCTTCATTATCACTCTTCTTCTGAGTGACCTTTTCAGTCCTTACAGTAGCACCTTCCTTTGGTACTGCTCGATGAGTGTGTCCCAATTTGTTTAAATTCACCATGGATACAGGAGAACCTCTACACTATGTTGTTTTCTCAGGAATTTTAACCTTTTCATCATCAAAAATCGTGGTAAGGATGGAACCAAAGGACATGGTGCCATTGACACCAACATTTTTCATCTGCCTTATGATCAAAGCAGAAAGATTGATTGGCTTCTTATTGATTACTATTGAAGACATAGTTGACTCCACCAACCTTGGGCAAAAACATATTTATGGTTATGTAATGTTATCCATCTTTGCTCCTGAGTCAACCATGTGGTGATCAACTTCTTAATATCAAAGTTGGGTCTAGCCCACTAATCATCCTTGAATCCTTCAGCAGATCCATCTTCATTGATTATCACCCATGCATCATCAATTGCAAGGACAAAAGCAATTGAAGATTTGGACATTTCAATCTCCTTTCCATTCATCACAGAATGAGGCCACATCATCTTCATCAGACCTAAAGTACACGTTTTGATAAAATTCCACCACATATTTGTGGTAGACATCTTTGTCTATACTCGCAATGGTGTTCCAAAATTGGGCAGCTGACGAGAGACTAATGGGTTCAGTTTCCCTAAGCTCTAGATTCAGACACTAACATGGGTGAACCGTAGATTCACTAAGACTGGCTTTGGTTTCAAAGAGACGAGTGATAATGACTGGAGTGGGTTGAGCATTTTAAGAAGTTTGAGCAGCCATTTTAGGGTTGAGAAAAATGATTGAGAGAAATTTTGGGTTTGCTATAACTTCGAGAATAAAAACTTAGGTGAAACTTTTCTAAGTTTGGAAACCTCATATTTATACCCAAAAAGATAAACTGTTCATATTCAAAAAAGTAGATAACTACCGTTTAACAAGGGAACAAGTTATCGTTAGTAACAATTCAACGCAGATAAGCATTAATCATAGACCACGAGTAACAAAGAGATGCCACATCAACATTTCACGTAAAAAAAAATAACTATCTCAATTAATTCTCAGTTATTAATAGTAAACGACAAATAATGATAGTTACCGAAGAGGATTAGTCATACCTATGCCTTCCCTCAAGCTTCTGAAAAGTTCACCAGCCAGAGGCTTAGTAAACATGTCAGCAAGATTCTATTCAGTAGGGATATCTTTCAGAACTATGTCCTTCTTCAACATATGATCTCTCAGGAAATGGTGTCTTATGTGAATGTGCTTCATTTTGCTATGATTAATGGGATTCTTTGAAAGGTCAATTGTACTCTTGTTATCACAGTCGATGGTTATTGTGCCAGCAGTTATTCCATAGTCAATAAGCTGATGTTTGATCCACATCATCTGAGCAACACAACTTCAAGCATCAATATATTCAACTTCAGCGTTGAAAGTGCCACAGAAGTTTGCCAAGCACTCATGCTTTGATCCTTGATAGAGTTTTTCATTTTGGTTTTCCAGAATGACTAGTTATTCCCATTGAACTGGGAGGTCTGGACATAGAAGAACCTTCAGGCATGATCTGATTTGACTCATTTCCCGAGAAGTGTCTTACAACCATCTCTAGTTTCCTGATAGGATCTTACACTTAGATTGTTAGATCTTTAGTAAAATAGTAAGTGACTTGCTCTGATACCACTTGTTGGTTCCTAACAAGATCACAATAGACCTAGAGGGGGGGGGGGGGGTGAATAGGTTTTTCGTCCAAAATCAAGTTTCTAAAACTTGAACATAATCCAAACTCTTCTTCCAAATGCTAGCTTAAACAGAAGCAATTCTCAGAGAGTTTTTGCTTTTAGTCAGAATATGACTTTCAGTAACAGAGTTTCTGTGTAGACAGAAGCTTTAGATGATATTGTCTTTTAAACGAAGACAAACCAAATTAAGATAAAATGTTTCAACACAACAGTATATGAAAGCTTATCAGAAGCAAATATAATAAGTAAATAGATATAGAGAGAAGGGTTCAGAAGATTCAGCAGACTCAGCAATTTATACAGGTTCACTACAGAAGTCCTGTAGCTAGTCCTGACCCTTGTGAGATCACTCCCAGAGATTTAAATCTACTAAGTGTGTTTTTTTGGCAAACACAGAAGCTCCTTTACAATCAGCAGTTCCTATCTATTTCTCACTCAGACACTTTGTTTCCCCTACAGTACAACTGCAACACCACTCGAGTAAGAGTTGAAGGATTTTCACCACAAACTTATAACCAATTATGGATTTCTCACCCAACTCAAACCTCAAATGGATTTCTCTCTAACTGAATATCACAAACAATATTAGTTTACAAATATCTATAAAGAACTTGTGTTTTCTTCACTCTCTCTTTTAAAATGAAATTACAAAAAAAAAGAATAGAATGCTCTGCTACTATTTATAAGGACTTGGGGATGACCGTTGATCAATTTGAATGTTCAATTTGATGAGAGATAGAGAAAGTAGTCGTCGCTCTGTCATCTTCTTGAAACGATCTTCAAGTACAAACATATGTCCGTTAACTTTGTCCTTAATCCAAATTTAATAAAATATTTGAATTTAGAGATAAGGATGATAGAAAACTTCTTCATTAAATTGAACCGAGGGCAGATAAGGAAGAAATATGCTTTGAACTCTAGTGAACAGTCTAGGCGCGTTCATCAAAATTTTTGTACTTTGGCGCGTCTGGCATTAAATGCTTTGATAGGTGAATTTAATGCTCTAGGACATATATAATATGTCCTTTGAAAGAAGACTGTTTACGTCTAAGATTCCTTTTGTCTTCATGAAGAATTCCTTCAGGAACAACTCAATGCCATAACTATTTTCTGAGACTGTAATCTTCTGAGATGCAGCTTGATCAACTTCTAAGTAGATATCTTCTGAGATGTATATAGCTTGATCAACTAATGAAGCTTTATCTTCTGAGACGAGTCTTTAAACAGTCTTGATTCTTTCAGCAACACTCTTGAACTTTAGCTTCTAAGAAGATTAACTACTTCCATCTTCTGAAAGAGTGATTGATATCTGCTGGAAAAAAACTTATGCAATACTCAAAGACAATTTTTAGCCAATAATCCTAAGTATGTTAGCCTTTAAGTATTCCACATCTTCAGAAACTGTTTGGGCAATACTAAAACAAATAGGGTTCATCAAAATCCCTTTTCAGCATCTCCTTTCCAAGGATTTGTGCATCTATTCAAGAAAAAGGGGTCAAATTCACTAAAGGTCTTGGTTCCTTAGAGCCATCAACGTTGCAGTACCACCGATAAAAAAACGGTCCTAGCGATTCCTTTGCCCCAAAGTTCTATCTGCTCGACTTCGTTCTCGATGAGTGCTAGGTTGCAAGGAACTCACTTACATACAACGAGGGTAAGGTTTTACATAATTTTATCGAGCTTATACTACAATTTATTTTACAAGTCTTTTATTATTTATTACTCCGTCCGTTTTCTAATATATGTCGTTTAAGAAAGTTGAAAATTTTACCAATGTATGTCGTTTCTTTCTTTCTTTCCTATTTTAATTTTTTGTTGTCTATTTTGCCCCTCCTCTAATTACGTTAATTATTCGAACTTTTACTTAAAAATATCAAGAAATACGGTAACAAAGGAGAGAAGAATGTGTGCTAATTTAAATTGATAATACAGTTACCTTATATAAACCAAAAGTTAAGGAATATAAGGAGAAAAAAGAAATGTATTTATTGAGATATCAATGGTACATTAGTATTTTACACAAGATTCTTAATTTTCAGCTTTTCAGCTTAAACGACATATATTAGAGAAGGGAGGGAGTAGTATTTATTGTGTGAGCTTCTAAATGAATAAAAGCTAAAATTAATCTAGGTTGCATCAAGATCCTCTAGGGTTAGAATGTTGAAATTAATAAGTTGTATCCACAAATGTAAATTAATCTCTAGTTCTCAAAGACAACTGATTCTTGAATCGGTTCGCAAATTTTTCCGGTCGGTCGGGTGGCGACTCTAGTCAAAAGTCTCATAGCGTTGGGCGCCTTTGCTCACAACGACCCATCTTTCTGATGCCTAAGTTAGTACTGAATATGAAAGAAAGCAAATAAGATTGAATTGTAATTATGTGTACCTTAATATCGTAGGAACCTTGCTATATATAAGAAATATAGTCGGTTGCTAGAAGTCTTTGAGTCTTCAATTCGATGTGAATAAGGAAAGCTACATGGGAGCAAAATATTATCTTTTTTATGGAGACCGAATTCGTAGAGGATTATGTTTCTATTATATAGGAAGACTCTAATTATTGTTGGAAATATTGGAACACACTGTGTTAGAAATGGAACACAGAGTATTCAGAATTGGAACACACAGAACTGTCAAACAAATAAAAGTGGACTGAGTCGCGGACTAGGTCGCTCTCTTTAAGACGTTCTCGGAACTGCCGGGAAAGTGCAAGCAGTATTAATTCCGATCGCCTCCAGGATAAAACAGCCCTCTCAAAATACGATTCTATATTGCACCGTATAGAAACGCTCAATCTACACTCAAATTGCTCAGTATTCTTTTTGATATGAAATCATCTATAAACTGTATCAAGCGTGGAGCTTAAATATTCGAAAAATCAGAGCTGTTATGCTCTGCCAATATGGAGAGAATAATCAGGAATAAATGACATTAAAGAGGTGATCAATTAGGGAAGATAGTTGACCAAATTAAAAAGGAAAAAACTGAATAGGAGTTTTTATCAAAACTTAACTAAATATTCTCATATGGGCTAGAGACCAACAATCCCCCACTAGAATATTTGAAAACGTTATTACTGAGCAATTACATAAGGTCAGACATAAACAAAGGTGTCTTTCAACTTGAACCATTGTGTAGTGATAAATTTCAGATTTTACTAGAGTGACTCGTAGTCTTGAACTCTATCTCTGACAATTTACCACGTCATAACCTTTCAGAGTGTAGTTCTTGTAGCCCGTGCGTTTATGGCCATGCACGTCTATCCCGGTTTAATGAACGCTTTAGAGTTTTTGCCCTAAACTCATAGGAAGCGGCCTCACTTCCACATTCATATAGGCAAGTCTATCAGAAGTACTCCTGTAGCTATGTACTTCACTCCATCTAGAGTATAGACATTGTTAAGAGTTTCTATTACCTCAACCTCGTATTGCTTCAGGATTTTTCATGTTCCACTTACATGTTCTAATCTCTATTACATACAACTTGTTGTTACCCATTGAACCTATTTCTTGGGATCTCCAGTCTATAGGTTGGGTTACCATTATATGTAAGTCTTCACTTTAAGGGCATCAGTCCCATATTCTTTGCAGTTTTCTGGACTTTATCTCTAGCTAAGCCTTTCGTCAAAGGATCGGCTAGATTCTCATCAGTGCGTATATGATCCACTCTAACAGCTCCTTTCGTGAGAAAGTCTCTAATAGTGCCGCGCTTACGACGTATTTGTCGTTTCTTTTCGTTGTAGTAACGATTCTGAATCTTAGCAATAGCCGCGGTACTATCGCAGTAGATCAATACAGCAGGAATCGGTTTTTCCCATAAGGGAATCTCAGCTAACAGACATCTCAACCAATTTGCTTCTTCACTAGCTACTGCAAGAGCTATAAGCTCGGCATCCATAGTGCATTGAGCTAGAATAGTCTGTTTCTTAGACTTCCATGAAACAGCACCACCAGCTATATTGAAAATATAGCCACTAGTTGCCTTTGAATCCTCAGATAAGGAATTCCAGTCTGAATCAGTGTATCCCTCAAGCATTGCTGGAAACCTCTGATAATGCAATCCAAGTTTCATGGTTCTTTTAAGGTATCCCATGACCCTTTCTATAGCATTCCAATGCTTCGTACCAGGGTTACTGGTAAATCTACATAATAATCCAACGATATATGCAATATCGGGTCTAGTACAATCAGTGGCATACCGAAGACTGCCAATTATGCTAGCATACTCTGATTGTCTTACACTGTCTCCAGTGTTCTTAAAAAGTTTGATACTAGGATCATAGGGAATACATGCAGTATCACAGTTAAAATAGTTATATTTCTTTAGAATCTTCTCGATGTAATGAGATTGATCTGAAGAAATTCCAGACTCAGATCTTGTTATCTGTATGCCAAGAATGACATTCGCTTCTCCAAGATCTTTCATATCAAAGTTATCACATAACATAGACTTAACTGAATTCACCACATGCATATTAGAACCAAAGATGAGCAAATCATCAACATATAAACATATAATGGTGCAAGCACCATTCTCAAACTTATAGTAGATACACTTATCACTTTCATTCACTTTGAAATCATGCGATACAACAAGATTATCAAATTTCTCATGCCATTGCTTAGGTGCATGTTTCAAGCCATATAAAGACTTGTCTAATCTACATACTTTGTGAGCCTGATCAGGAACAACAAAACCCTCAGGCTGACGCATGTACACCTATTCTTCTAGTTCACCATTCAAAAAAGCAGTTTTAACATCCATTTGGTGCACAACAAGATTATGTAAAGCAGCAATAGCAATCAAAACACGAATAGATGTAATCCTGGTGACAGGCGAATAAGTATCAAAGAAATCAACATTCTCTCTTTGTCTAAAGCCTTTGGCTACAAGACGGGCCTTATATTTGTCAACTGAACCATCGGGTTTCAGTTTCTTTTTGAGAATCCATTTACACTCTATAGCTTTGCAACCAGGTGGTAAATCAACTAAATGCCAAGTTTTGTTTGACTCAAGTGAGTCCATTTCATCATTGATGGCTTCTTCCCAAAGGTCAGCATCTAACGAGGTCAAAGCTTCTTGGATACTACTAGGATCCTCCTCTAAAGCAAATGCACAAAAGTCAGGGCCAAAGTCTTTAGACACCCTAGGTCTTTTACTTCTCCTAGGTTCAGGTTCCTCACTTTCTCTCTGAACTATGGGTCTAGCAACAGGCGTGATACTAGATGTAGCACCCCCACTATTTCTCGAATTAAAAGGAAATCTATCCTCAAAGAAATCAGCATCATTAGATTCCATAATAACATGTGCATTCAAATCATAAAACCTATATGCTTTACTATTCACAGCATACCCAATGAAAACACATTCATAAGCCCTACTAGCAAGTTTGACTCTCTTGGGGTCAGGAATTCTAACATATGCCAAACAGCCCCAAGTTCTAAAGTAAGTCAAGTTTGGTGGTCTATTTTTCAAAATCTCATAAGGTGAGACTTTGCTCTTTGACTTAGGAATTCTATTTAACACATAGCATGCAGTCAATAAAATCTCTCCCCACCAATGGGAAGCAGCACCAGAACTAAGCATAATAGAAACAACAGATTCTGTTAGTGTCCTATTCTTTCTTTCAGCTTTACCATTCATTTTAGGTGAATAAGGTGCAGTGGTTTCATGTATAATACCATGTGTTCTATAAAATTCAATAAACATGCTTGAACCATATTCAGTGCCTCTATCACTACGAAGTCTCTTGACTTTCCTATTGAATTGGTTCTCAACTTCAATCAGAAACAACTTAAACATGTCAAAAGCATCACTTTTATTTTTCATCAAGTATACAAAAGTATAATCAGAGCAATCATCAATAAAAGTAATAAAGTAACGTTTATCATTCCTAGTCAACTTTCCATCAAGCTCACATATATCAGAGTGTATCAAATCTAAAGGCTCAGAAGACCTATCAACAGATTTGTGAGGTGTCTTTGTGATCTTTGCTTGGCTACATGCATCACACTTTGAGAAATCATTCAAACTTAACTTTGGGATTAAGCCTAAGTTACTCATATTCTTAATGATACGCTTATTAACATGACAAAAATGAGCATGCCAAACATTAAAAGAACACAAAGAGTAAACAGAAGCATTCACTTTATTAACTTGAACATTCAACTTAAACATTCCATCAGAAGCATAACCCTTTCCTATGAATACATTATTCTTAGTTAAAGTAAACAAATCAGCTCCTATAACTTGAGTAAAACCAGCCTTGTTGAGAAGATAGGCCGAAAGCAAATTCTTCCTCATATCAGGAGTATGAATCACATCTTTCAAAGTGAGAACTTTTCCAGAAGTGAAGTTCAATTCGACATTACCAATTCCATCAACATTAGTGGTATGGGAGTCATCCAATAGCACTTTCTTATCATCGGTCACAGCATTGTATGTCTTAAACATACTTCTATCATAACAAACATGATGGGTAGCTCCCGTGTCAATCCACCATCCATCTGATCCACCTACTAGGTTGATCTCAGTTATCATAGCAACATAGTTTAGAGGTTGCTCTTCAGTCAGGTTAACAATAGCATTAGAGCTAGAGTTTGGCCTGTTCTTGCACTTACGTGTCATATGACCTGGTTTCCCACAGTTAAAGCATGAGAAAACAACATCATTTCTAGGTGGAACCTGTTGTGTTCCAATTTGAACCTGCTGTGTTCTATATTGGTTCCTTTGAGGATTCCAATTCGAGTTGTTGTGATTCTGGTTTGGTTTCCTGTTTTGATTCTTGAAGTTCTTTTTATTAGGTTTCAAAACAGCATTGGTTTTAGTAGTGTTTGAAATAACAAGCACTTCATCTTTCAAATCTTGTTTTCGAGCTTCCTCCTCAATCCGAAGGCGAGTAATCAAAGTTTCCATAGTAAATTCTTTAGTTTTGTGCCTCAAACCATTTTTAAAATCTTTCCAAGATGGAGGCAATTTATCAACTAAAGCAGCAATTTGAAATTGTACAGCAAGAGGAATACCTTCAGAGATGATCTCATGAGCAATCTTACCAAGTTCATGTGATTGTACCTCAACAGATTGTTCATCAATCATTTGATATTTGAGGTAGCGGCTAACAGCATACTTCTTCAAGCCAGCCTCCTCGGTATCATACTTTCGTTGAAGCGCCTCCCATATGTCCTTGGCAGATTTGTCCTCAGCACAATAATAATAATATAGATCATCAATTAAGCCATTCAGGATGTAGTTCTTACACAGAAAATCTGTTTCTGTCCATTTCTCAGCAGCATGTACATCGGGCTCAGGAGCATCCTCAGCAACAATAGGTTTTTCAGAGGTCAGAACAGAGGCTACCTTTTTAGTGGTAAGGTAGAACAACATCTTTTGTTTCCAGCGACGGAAGTGAGCACCCTCAAACCTGAACGGTTTGTTCAGTTCAGAACCACCAGTATTTTGTTCGACAGACATGGCAGAAACCAAACGTCTTAAAATTGTTGGAAATATTGGAACACACTGTGTTAGAAATGGAACACAGAGTATTCAGAATTGGAACGCACAGAACTGTCAAACAAATAAAAGTGGACTGAGTCGCGGACTAGGTCGCTCTCTTTAAGACGTTCTTGGAAAAGCCGGGAAAGTGCAAGCATTATTAATTCTGATCGCCTCCAGGATAAAACAGCCCTCTCAAAATACGATTCTATATTGCACCGTATAGAAACGCTCAATCTACACTCAAATTGCTCAGTATTCTTTTCGATATGAAATCATCTATAAACTGTATCAAGCGTGGAGCTTAAATACTCAAAAATCAGAGCTGTTATGCTCTGCCAATATGGAGAGAATAATCAGGAATAAATGACATTAAAGAGGTGATCAATTAGGGAAGATAGTTGACCAAATTAAAAAGGAAAAAACTGAATAGGAGTTTTTATCAAAACTTAACTAAATATTCTCATATGGGCTAGAGACCAACAGAAATGCTCGATAGGACTTCCAGGAAGTCAACATATCCCATGTAGCAAAGTGAAAGACCTACAATTGCGCCCCAAATGTCATTAGTTATTTTTCCGAACATCACGTTGTTTCAGAAGAAACTTGTTTGTTAAAAACTTCATCATGTATAAACTCTCTAAGTTCATCCACAAACCATCAATAGTCTCTTTGTTTGAGACCTCACAGATGAAATCATCTGCGAGTCATAACATAATTGTTGAATGTTCCTTTTCTTCCAGAACCGCCATATCGGTGACTTCCCTCTGGACCTTCTTCAACAACGTCCAAAGACTTTGTTATTTCAACAAACCGTGCATCTTGATCTACCATAGACTGAAGTTGTTTCTCTTAGTAAACTTTTGGATTTTCACATTCATAACAAACATCTTTCTCTCCAGAAAACAAAACACCAAATCTAAAAACCAAAAACTCTTATACTAGTTTGTTATGCAGATTAAGCAAAAGATAAATAATCAAACAAGAACGAATAAAACACAGATTTAGCATATTTCACCAATGTTGTGTCGGTTACGTCCATCCATGGGCAGAAGGAGAACAAATTTTATTAAGGAAGTCAATATTGACTCCATACCGACACAACAAATTTTATTAAGCACCATGAGAGAGTATTTATAGTACTTAATAGCCCTAATCACACTTGGACGCCAAGACACCAAATTCAAATATAAAACAGAAAGTCAATCCTAAATCAATTAAGAAATACTATTCAAAGCACACATTACAACAAATTTCAATTGGAAGAAAAGGTCAGGTTATAATAAATGAAAGGACAATTTTGTCCAAAATGGATGAAAAAGTTTAAATTTATAAACACAGAGCAAAGCGAGTAACATATATAAAAACCCCTTAGAGATGGGCTAGATTTGTGGTTAACTCAAAAAATTAACACTTGAACCAAGGTTAAGAGCCAAATCACCATGTTGATTGTTGATTTCAACACATTAATAAAAAAAAGTTGGGAGGTTGATGAAACTTTCACTGTAAGCTGTTCAATGACAGACTGGTGGTCTGCACTAAAAAAATATAACCAAGGATCTGGCACTCTAGAAAGCTGGAAAATCAACAGAGATTGGAAATGGGAATAAATTTAAAATTCCAGAGTGGAGTGGAATAGTAATATTATAACTTATCTGACACTCTTCTCTTCTGGTCATTGTGTACTGTATATAAAAATAGTAGCAGGAGAGCCATTCTTGAATGAACTAAAAAGAAAAAAAAGCTTGCAACTTTAACAATGGGGAAAAGTGAGCTACTTGGTTTTGGATTTATGGTTTTGTGGGGTTTCAGTTTGAGTGTAATTAAGGGTAGCAGTAATTTAGAGTCAGCATGTGAGTTTCCAGCAATATATAACTTTGGTGATTCTAATTCAGACACTGGTGGAATATCTGCTGCTTTTGAACCTATTCCACCTCCTTACGGCAACTCTTTCTTTCATAAACCTTCCGGTAGATGTTCTGATGGCCGCCTCATCATCGACTTCATTGGTAACACAACACAACATACACTCTTTTGCTGTCATTTTTGTTGTTGTTGTTAAGTGTGAGGAGTAATGTAATAGGTTCAAATTGGTTTTATTAAATTTCTTACAGCGGACAAGTTGAAGTTGCCATACCTGAGTGCTTACCTGAATTCAGTTGGCACAAGTTATAGGCATGGTGCAAATTTTGCAACAGGTGGATCCACTATTAGAAGGCAGAACGAAACTATATTCGAGTTCGGGATTAGCCCTTTTTCTCTTGATATGCAGATTGCTCAATTTCAGCAATTCAAATCAAGGACCCGTTATCTCTACGATCAGGGTTTGATTTTCTTCTTCTTCTTCTTCTTCTTCTTCTTCTTCTTCTTCTTCTTCTTCTTTTAATTTATCTTTGTGCCAATACTGTTTTCTTGGTTGTGCATTCATCTTTAGTGTATTATTAGAATACAAGTACGGTACAAGTTCTCATGAGCTGCATTCCTTGTGTGTTTAGTTAAGAATACCCCAGAGGCAGAAAAACTTCCTAGACCCGACGAATTCGCCAAGGCTCTTTACACTTTCGATATTGGCCAAAATGATCTTTCTGTTGGGTTCAGAAAGATGACATCTGATCAGCTTCTAGAAGCATTGCCGGACATTATAGACCAGTTAGCTACAGCAATCCAAGTAAGTACAAACACAAAGCATTAATTAATTAGTTTGTCCTTTCACTTCTGGAGCATGTCAAGTTTAACTGAACCGAAATGTTTGAAATGTTGCTTAATTTCATGCTGATCAGTAGAACAAACAACAGAAAAATGCGTTTACTAATTTGTTTTGTGATTCAGAATTTGTATAAAGAAGGAGGGAGGGCGTTTTGGATACACAACACTGGACCCTTCGGTTGCTTGCCAATGAATCAATTTTATGTCTCGAAACAGCCTCCACGTAATCTAGACGAATATGGGTGCGTAAAGGCTCAAAATGAGATGGCTGTAGAGTTCAACAAGAAGCTTAAGGATAGAGTTATCGGACTAAGGGCACAACTACCGGAAGCTGCAATTACGTATGTGGATATATATGCTGCTAAATATGGACTTATTTGGAAAGCAAGGAGTTTAGGTAAATGGAAAATTGTTGACAATTTGCAATGCCTTTATCAGTGGGGCTAATTGGTTTGTCTTTGTTTTATAGGGCTAGCTGATGCGGTGAAGGTGTGTTGCGGGTACCATGATAAGTTAGAGCATATATGGTGTGGTTGTAAGGGAATGGTGAACAAAACTCAAGTAGTTGGAGCTCCTTGCAAAGATGCATCCAAGTTTATAAGTTGGGATGGGTTGCACTACACCGAGGCCGCTAACCGTTGGGTTGCAGATCGTACGCAGAATGGTGTTTTGGTTGATCCTGCAATTCCAATAACTCATGCTTGCTTGTCATAGCAAGTACTTAAGTGAGTGAAATCACCAGATTGGGAGTATCAAGTCAAGTGTATTAATTAATTAGGAGAATATGGATACAATATGCATGGCTGAAAATGTGGAAGGGATCTTATTGGCAGTTTTGTTCTCTTATATTATATTATGTTATCATATTGATTATATCTTAGATTTTCTCTTCGCATGATTCTATTTCGAGGTAACATGCAGTTAAGATTTATTGTTTGGTAAAGCGTTTCGTAAGCATTTAGCGTTTTTATTCCAATATTTTGATATTTACATTTAGAGTTTTCAAAGGAAAACGGAGCGTTTTGCGAAAAGCTCCAAATTTGAGTTTTTCATGAAACGCTAGTTTGTATTTTACATCACAAGTGCACTATGATAAACTTACCTTAACTTCTTATTATTTATTTATTTATATTGATAAATGATATACCCATATTAGTTTCATATGTCAATTGCAATTGTTTTTTATGAGTCTTCCAAATATCAATTATCCAACAACAACAGCTAAACGTAACAGATGCCAAACTAACCGCAACACCAAACATGCCCCTTAGTGAAACTTGAGTCTCAAATTCTTTCAACTCTCAAGAGTGTCCAAATAATATCATGTTGAAAAATTTAATTAAATTTAAAACAAAGGTAATATATTGGACTGACCAGTCCCGCTCAACTACACCTTAATGATCAACCTATATTTTGATCATTAAGCATTAAATAGAAATTTATGTTTATATTATACCTATATAGTCCCTTTATGAACCTGTCGTCCTTTATATTTTCAAGAAGTACTGTAACCCAAGGACGTAGATTTTTTTCCTTAGTTATAATGTCGTACGATGAGATCGAATGTTTAATGACCAAATATAATTTGATCATTAAGGTCTAAGTGAGCGTGACTGTTGGACTGACATATACAAATAAATATGCCCATAATGGTAGAGCTGTCGTTTTAAATGTCAAGGAAAATTTCCTCATGTTCCATCATATTAAAGGAATAATCTTTTCATTTTAAACATAACTAGAAGGACACCCTCGCTCCGCTTCGGGCTTGCAAGAGCGGGGGAGGGAATATTTCATAGACAAATTAAATAGTCGGAGTACTAAATATTATCGAAATAAGTCTACAAACCGAATAGAAATTAGATTGTATCATTGTTTATGGCCAAAGCTAATGTTTTTTGAAAGACATTTAAAGCTAAATTCAAATAAACAACAGAAATTGTGTGCTCTCAACTTTGCTTTGGACTGGCAAGAGCGGGGAAGGAAACATTTCATAAACAAACTAAATAGTTGAAGTATTAAATATTATCGAAATAAGTTTACAAACCGAATAGGAATTAAATTGTATCATTGTTTATGGCCAAAGCCAATTTCTTTTGGAAAGCATTAAAAACTAAATTGAAATAAGCAGCAGAAATTGTTTTCTCTCGACAGCAGCTTTTGTTCGGTTTTGCGCATGCAATTACTTCGGGCCAGAAGTCCCGGCATGGCTGGAAGTCCCCCCAAAAAAACTACAGTTAGAAAAAAAAAACATTTAATTGAGATGTTTAGAGGTAAGTTTACGGAGACCGTACTCTTTGCGGCGTCGTTTAGCAGGAGTGTCAACCCCATCCGATGGAGCTGGAAGTGTCTCTGAATTGTCAAATAGCAATGCTCGCTGGGCAGGTGGTGGCTGGGCAGGTGGTGGGGTGGTGCGGTTTGCCAAAGGAACTGTCAAATGTGTTGATCGAGCTGAGATGGGACTTGGCATTTCTTTTTTGGGAGTTAGTAAGGGGTCTTTGAAAATGTACACGATCTTGAAAGAGATATTTGCGGGATCTTCAACCAAGTTGCTGAGTTTGATTTGAAAAATTCTTTTCTGCCCGTACAGCTTGCTCATCATAGGTGGTACGTCGTGTCTGTCCTTGAATCCAGCAGCAAGTGTATGGGCCGGAACTCCTATTAGATCAGCTGCCAAACGTCCAAACAACACAAAAGAAGCAATGCCAGTCGCGTCTTCAACAATTAGACGAACTCGATACCTGTATGTGGTTGACAACAACAACAAATCTATATGTTAAGCAGTTCAACTACAAAGGGATAAAACTAACAAATTATAATCCACAACAAATGGCACAGGTCAAAATACCATGTAACAGGTAGGGCATCGATAAATCGACAGTTTTTACACCACAGTTTATCTTCCAAGTTTTGGACACTGCTTTTGCACCGGGGACATGCCCTATACCACCATCCTTCTTCAGGGTCAATTTGTATGATAGTAGCTGCGCAGGTGAATTTAATTTCCTGAAACACAAAATTATTTCTTTTTTAGTATCTACAATTTAGACATTCTGAAATTATTCACTGAATTTTCTAATAAAAATACCTTGTCAGTATATATGTCAACCTGCAATAGCTCAGCAACAGTTTTCCGATTTGTTTCTTTTTCATTTTCAATATTAACTCCATCATCAAATAGAGGTGCAGTCTTGTGGAGGAAGGGGTATGGCTCGACAATCCTGTAATGAAGTTGGAAGGTTTAGGAAGCTGCAATTTGGGTACTAATGTCTGTAAAATTTAATGGAATTATTTTTTTCAAATGCCTTACCGTGTCAGGAAAGATGTGATTTCTGGGATCTCAGGATTAACGAACAACTTGGTGCCTGCGGTGCTGTTAAGTGTGAAACCATCTGCATGTTGTACGAAAGTGTCAAGTAATCCCAGTAGGTTAGAAACATCAATGTAAGTAATCCCAGTAGGTTAGAAAAAGCAGTGTAGGTTTCTTGATGTACCGTTGTATGGTTTTGCTATTACAGCTACAATAGCTAGGGACACTGGTTTGCTGTCACTACTTGCCACAACGTACTCCTCTGGAAATGACAAAGCCACATTGTCCCATAAAGTTATTTCGATTTGATCTCCGCTGCAAGTAGCAATATGTTGGATTATTAACGCATCAATAGAAGCAGGGAAAAAATAAGGAAATGTTTGAAAGTTTAACCTGGAATCTTCAATAAAGACAGAACGCTTATGCTTTGTTTGATCAAGAGCTCGCACTCGCTCCATGTTACCAAGGCGCGTCACCATCCCATATGTATCTGTAAGATGCAAAAATAAATAAACAATTCACTATGACATTTACACATATGCTCTGCTGACAACTTTTAAAAAGAAAAAGGCCCTGATAATCGAAACTAATGCCTAAGCTTGTCCCACAAAATTTGCATCCAATATGTGTTATTGCATCAATTACAGTTTGAACTCTAAACATACATGCAAATAGTGTAAGGGTGACATCTAAAAACTGAGCATACCAATAACGTAATCGATTAAGCCAACACGTTCTTTAACTTCACTGAAAGTTAAGAAGTTGAAAGTGTCGTAAGGAATGTCTCCTGTGTCTTTTTCGATCAGCTTAATGTATGCATTTGAAGGAAGCCGGATGCGACATGGGTGAGTTGCGATGCGATAGTTTAAGTGCGCTGTAAGGACTGTAAACCCAGAAATGTAGTATACATTTCCTTCCAAAAGGATTGGCCGCAACTTGTCAGCAGCTTCGTTAGGAATGCTTGCTTGTATGGTGTTGCCCTGTATTGTCGAACGGAAGTCAACATATGTTGAAAATCGTTACTGAAACCTTATTAATTTACCTCGTTATCTATCAGAAGTAGTTCGTAGCTGAAAATCTGACTTGCATTTCGAGGGTTAATGAAATCCCAAGACCTAGCTACCCGCACGCGTATCCGGACATTTTTGCTTCCAGCTGTTATATGAGCAAGTGAAGTGAACTCCATTGATGTACCTGCACAATTAACAAAAAGAGCAAATCAGCAAAGACTTTAAAACAACATACTAAAGAATTTTGTAATAAAAGCCAATCTGTTGCAGTCGGTAATTGCAAATGACACTTATGTCGTTAAAAAGAATTCACAGAGCTTCAAAAATTTCAGTGTACACAACATTTTTTGTTAAAGGGGTGCCCCTAGCTTCCTGTGTTGTTTTATCTTCTGTAGTAGTGTCAAATAAAGTATCGGCAATAACAATTTTAATGTTGCAGCAGTTTGTTACGCGAGATAAAGCAACGTACAATTGTCCATGGGTGAACACAGGTTCATTTAAGTAGAGCCCTACTTGTTTTAAAGTTTGGCCTTGGCTCTTATTTATTGTCATACAATAGCATATTCGAAGCGGAAACTGCCTCCGTTGTAGGGTAAAAGGTAGTTTCTTATCACTGTGGTTAAGCATGATCCTGGGAATAAAAACTCGTTCTCCAGCAAAGGATCCGGTCAATATGCTCGCCTCAATTACCTTATCGCCCAGTTGGAGTATAACCAATCTTGTGCCATTGCACAGACCAATCGCTGGATTGATGTTCCTTAAAAGCATCACTGGCGTGTTTAGTTTCAAACAAAGTTCATGGTTTGGAATGCCGTGCGGATTAATCGAATTCAAGAATTCAATTGGATATAAGGTTTCAAATTCTTCATAATTAGTGGTAGTTTTACACATGGAATCACTACTATAATAAGTTCGGTGTGCAGTGGGAATTAAGCTAAGCACGTGGTTGTTAATTGCTTTAGCAGTTTCATTGCGGGGTGTCACTATAGCTCGCTCTTGCAAGTAAGCCAGTTTCTTATAATTTAAGAGTAAGTCGGGGTAAGTGCCGAATACAACAGCAGGTATAGGGTCTAAAGACAACGGAAGTGTCAGATGTTTTGGCAAGTCGATCCAATTATTCTCGTTGTCAACAGTTGCGTTGCTACGTACAGGGACAGTGCCGTCGCCTAATGCAAGGAGCCATGCCGAGAAGGCCGTATACTCTCCGTGTCTAAAGGTTTGCGATGTTTCAGATAGACGCATATTGGTTTTTAATTGAAAAATTTTGAAATGTTGCCACAGATAAGAATTTGTTATTGAGGCGTCCAGAATGTCCTCTTTAGAACCGTTAGGAACCACAGGCAAGATCTGTCGAAAGTCTCCGCCTAGAATGATAGGCTTATTCCCAAATGGAAATTCATGTGCCTGTGGATTCGTGTCCGACAAAATATCTCTAAGGGAGCGGTCTAATGCCTCAAAGCACGAACGATTACACATAGGTGCTTCATCCCAAATAATAAGAGTGCTCTCTTTAATAAGATTGGCAAGGTCTGTACCCTTTTTAATGTTACACGTCGAGGTTGGAGTAATATCTAATGGAATTTTAAATCGAGAGTGCGCGGTACGGCCGCCTGGAAGTAATAAAGCAGCAATGCCAGATGACGCTACCACTAATACAATTTTGCCCTCTGATCTCAGTCTAGATATTATTGTCTCATAAAGATAAGTTTTCCCGGTACCGCCATGACCGTATAAGAAAAATGTTTGTTCTGTTTCAGTGCCTAATGTTTCAATAATGCTTGTATAAACATGCAGTTGTTCTGAATTTAGAGTTGCAAACATTTTATTATGTTTGTCATGCAACTGCAAGATGTCGTAACCTTGTTCTTCAATAATCAAGCGATTTTGTAAAACGTTTGGCAAATCTAAGGACGGCATTGGGAGGTGAAAATCAGCCAATGAATATCCATTGCGATTAAATGTTTTTTCAAGGTCATGAAGAACATAGTTCTTGATATGATTTGAAGCGGGAAAGTTTGGGGGTAGAGAAAGTTGCTGACGGATTTGATACTCAATGTCTTCGCTGAAATTAGCATAGAAGGCATCGAACAATTTATTCGGGTCAGCAACCGCGCAAAAAATAACAATGATAACGAATAGGTTTCTGATCTGTTTTGCAGAGCCTGTAAATGCGGCTTCTTTAAGTGCAGCATGCCATTCATCGTCATTTGCTAATAATCCATATGACTCGCAAACGCTCTGGAATGTAGCATGGACAACACCAGAAAATGTCCTAATCTCTTCGAAATTGCAAGGCCCTTTGACAAAATTTAACAACATCCGTAAGTAATAGAGTTCTCCCGAATTTGGATGCACATACGTCAATCGACCTAGAGACATTCCTTTCTTTCGAGGCAGCCACATTTTGGTTCGTGAATCCCATATCCATTGAGTAGGAAATTGGACATACGTTAGACTTCTCGCTTGAACATGGTTATCATTAGCAACCATCCATTCTGTCAGCATAGTCTTATTAGCTAAAGAGTAGTTAACAATATTGTTTAGGCTACGATTTTCATGGTATAAGACGGTATTTTGGAACGGTAGATGGACAGTTAAGCGTTCCACAGACGGTTCCCGATGATGAATTGGAAATTCAAACAATCGCCAGCATGCCTCGGGCGGAGATATGTAACGACAGTCTAAATAGGTTTTGATTTCATCTTTAATGACATTCGGTGTGTTATTTTCATCAATTTCTGAAACTTGTTCTTGTTCAACGACAGCACGTATTCTATCGCTCCCTTTGGTGATGTACTTGAATAAGTATTTCACCATAGTAGAGTAACAACATGCCTCGATGTTCATATGTGCTTAGTAACGCACGACTAAGTTTCGATTATGAGGCACTACAAACCTATTATCTAGCTGGAGTCCGTTTTTTTCAAAGTGAAAGCTATTTTCAGGGCGTTTATATGTTATCAAGCCGTTATCATCAATTGTCGTTTTGTCCTCGTTTTTTTTGGGAAAAAATTTGGTACATTTTCCATTTTTCATGCACGAACAATTCGGGTTTATGGAACCACATGGGCCATACACCATGTACTTTGTCACAGCTTTGAACCCAACGGGGTCACGTTTTGGGTCGGGTAGTTGTGCACTAATAACAGCATCTATGTCTTGAGGAGTTATTTTTTGATGCTGATGGTGTGTCCATATGAGACAGTGAATGTGTGGCAAACCACGTTTTTGAAATTCAACAGTGTAAAGATGAGCATTTGTTTTTCCAAAAATGTTTTTCTTTTTTAAGTCATCCATAAGGGCTTCAATTTTCATCTTAAACACACGTGCAACTATATCTGGTCTGTTTTCTGATTTCAAATTTGGACAATGTTTCAATGTTTCGGTGATTTCAGGCCACATGGGATTACAGGTAAAAGTTATGAAAAAACTTGGATTTCCATAAAAGCGACAAATTGCCATAGCATCCTGGTAGTGCTCTAACATGTACCGAGGACCTCCTGTGTATGTTGACGGTAAAATGATTTTCTTCCCTAACTGCGAACCATCATGGTCGCCATTGAAGAAAGCATCTCTAAGGCCAGAATATATTTCAGATCGCATTGACATTTGATTGTGTCGAAGGTAATCTAACCTAGCTTGTTCTACACACGAATACGCATCAACAACATACTGCTGGAAAAGTCTTCCAGTTAGATGGATAGTATGCTTTTTTGTATCCATAAAATACAATTGGAAAGCATAATATTCACGCATAGTGAGGTATTTTCGTTTCAAGGTTTTTTGTAGTGGTGAGGTACTATAAGGAATAGTCTCAGTGAACCCGTCTTCACCATAAGGGAAGAGTATTGGGTATTGAAGAGCCATTAAACTCGGGTGTAAAATGTGGACTCGCTGTAGTTGGTTCCCGTGAGTTTCTATAATTAGATCCCTGGCCATATCATAGTGTTCAAAATCACCAACAACTAAGGTCGCAATTTCGTTAGTGGAAGGTTCATCATACTGTCTTGTGTCCTGTCGACGCCTTCCAAGAAGTCGAAGTTTTAAGTTGGGTGTCTGTTTATCCTTATAACGATCTCTAAACATTCTGAAACTCTTAACTAACTTGTTGTGTTCATCAAACATATTTATAAGATTTTGTATTATTTCTGGATCAAACTTATTTGAAGAAGTATCAGAGTTGAATGGGGCCAGCCTATTTGTTTTTTCGTTTGATGTATCGACTATGTAAAGTTGTGCAAACTTTGGTGTTTCATTTGGAGGTGGAAGCAAGGAACCCATTAAATGGTGGTTTTGTCCGGATATCTTAAAAATGAAAGGACCTTTCTTTTTGTTCACACTGCTATCAATTTTGGCGCCCATAGAAGTGAAAGCAAACATTGAATTGTAGACACGGATGTTGTCCATGAATTTTGTGTAGTGTGGGTTTGACATGGGACATAGGAGAGATGCAAGGTAAGATGGGATGGGAAAAGGGGTTTCTAATTGAATGAGTCCCTTTTTGCAGCATTTATTAAATTCTGGGATTGACCGGAAGGCGGTGCTCTTAATTGCTTCCTCCCTCCAATACGGAGCCTGGCAGAACAGGCATTTCATAGAAGGAGTTCCCATCCTGGAGTATTCTATGTCTGGATAACACATTGCACTTGTTAGTGTATGCATCACTTCAAATGGGAGACAACAAAATTAATTTGTTTGAGTTTGGTTACTAACTGTTTATGAAGTCTGTGTCCGTATAAATAGTATGCAAAGAAGAGTCAACACAAATTTCAATGGATACTAAGGACGATTTGGTTTGATTTTCCTGAGCATGACGTTCTTCGTTGGAGTCTAAGTTTTTTGAGTGGCAAACGCGTTTGCGAGGGATGTTAGTACACGAACTGTTTTTTTTCTTGTGGCCAAGGACAGTAGGTAAATCTGTGTGCACAAAACTATTGTTAGCTTACATACCTATTGAATTTAGTTTTTTAATTTTTGGAAAGGAGTTGCAGTACCAAAGTCTACTTCAATTGGAATGTCAATTAATTCCTCATAGGTTAACGACGGACTCGAGGAGGAAGCCATCTGCAGTGTTGCAAATGGAAAATAAAACTTGAGTGCTAAGCGAGATTAAAACGAACCCCAACAACATTAGTGAAATTTATTGTTAAGCTTATTTAACTTTATTTAATTTTGAACTTAGTACAACAAAGGTTTTACATAAAAGACATTCGACAGCTACAGCCGGTCTTATGTCAATCAAACAACCGGTTAATTCTATCCAGTATAGGATGGAGTCGGCTAACGACGTCGCTTGCGGCCGTTAGTCTTTCTTTCAGAGTTCTATAGGACGATAAAAGGTTGGCGTAGGGTGCCAGAATGTTTTCTTTAAATATGTCCAAGTGAGAACGATATTCTGTCTCAGCTGATTGCAAGCGAGGATAGTTGAAATCAACAACTGTTAGCCCCTGCAAACGGCGTAAGCCATCTAAAGCTGCATAGCAAGCTTTTTTCTTTGAATCAGCCTGACTAATGGAACTGCTGGCGCATACGTCCAGTGGGTGTTCATGGGATTGCACATCCCGAAATGTGTAAAAGACCCTGCACCTATGCACACCAGCCTGGGTGGGGTCGAATTCGAATCGGGGAGGAAGTGAGCCTATTTGCGCCAACGCGTGTCGCAATATAGCTTCGAATGAAACGCTGAAAGTAGGCATCTGACATTCACAGAAAGATAGCTGAATTTTATATAGCAAAATACTGTGAGGGGGTCATAAACTCAGGTATGTACGGAGGATTAAATATTAAAGAATTCATGGAACTCTGAACGACATCAAGAAGAACGAAAAAGCACAGGATTTTATTTCACATTGCCAGTACACGCTATGAAAACGACAACAACATTTTGAAAGTAAAAGAAACTTAACACTGACTGGGAAAACATGAATTTATTCGAAATGGGGCAGAAACACAAATCTGATGACAACAAAAAGTTTATTCATTAGCTGCAGATGGCGACGTTTCTGCCCCAGAGAGAATTGAATTCATGTTCTGCAATAGTTGCACTACTAAATCGTACAGGTCCCTCAGCTGCATATATTTATGGTTGAGGTCCAAAATCCTTTCGGTACCAACTGTTTCAGCAGCGTCAAGCATATTTTTTTTTTGGGCAAAGGCTTTTATCTGAACAGAGCTAAAATCGGTCATTTCGATTTCGTGAAGAGGAAGCAGGTGTTCGAGGATTAGCCTTGCAACTACATTTCTAGCATCATCAAAACTGGTTGAGCTCCGTCCGGAAAACTCAAATGAGGGATAGATACGATCCTGTTTGTTTATTTCAGGTACACGGATACAACAGTAGTATGGATCCTCACAGTTTTCTAGTCTAACGGTTTCAGCGAAGTTTGGGAATTCCATGGCGGCAAATATTTCGCGAAGTATTGCTAGCAAAGGGATTTCGACTATCACCATCTGATTACCAATGATTCAGGCAAAAAATAATTAACTACTATCGTTTAACAATGGTAATCCTAATGACTATTATAGAGCCATACAATTGCATTCTCATATCACCATGCATTATATGTACTGTAAAAGCTAAATGAATTGCAGGTGAAATGTAAAATACCTCGTGCAGTGCAAATCGCTGGTAATTCAATTCTGTAGAACCAAAGTAGACAAATATTAGGCCAAGATCTGTCAAAAATCAAGACAATGATGCAATGTATAATATCGTACCAATTGTTTTGCAATGTATAATATCGTACCAATGTATAATAAAGTAACTGATCTTTTGATAACTACTGACCTTAATAAGCGTCTAATCCTTTGTGTGGATTCTGCTAAGAATGCTGCAAAACACATACTTGCATTAGAATCTAAACTCATTTTCACTGGTTGTAATCACTATAAAACTAAAAATAACGCACCAAATGGCTTGTCAATTAGCTAAGCTCTTGATCCTGCACCAAAAGTGAATGCTAAAATCAGTTAGCTAATGTATATAAAATCTAAGCAATGGTCAAAGCAACAACTTTAAAGAACATACCACAGTTTGCTTCTCTAACTGCCTAAATGCATGAAAGTTGGAGTATTTATAGAATAATTGAGGAGGATGGATATAATTTTTGAGAGCTGTAAAATTGTGAAGCAAGCATGTTTAAACCATGGTTAACTTAGGCAGTTGAAGATGTCCATGGTTAGGTAAGCTAACTGTAGTAAACCATCTAAAGCACACCAAGGGTTTGCAAAAAAACATTTACCATGGTCAAGGCACTCAGTTACACTTTACCATACCAAGGTTAAGTGTTATATAATAGAACTTAACCACAGTTCAGCTAGTCAGTTAAGGTAACCATAGTAACCATACTATAATTCACTAAAAGTCATTAAATATCAAATTATTTAACTTGGTCAAGGATAATGGTTAGATTTTACCACAGGAAAGTACATCAAGTGATATTTTATAAACTTGGGTAAAGTCAAAAAATAATTCACCTCATATTGCCTGAGTTCCCCAATTAAATACCATCAAGCATAACCATAGTTGACATGAGATAAAATTCAGGAAAATAAAACTTTGCATCTTTCCCAAACTTCATATGATTATATAGGCATGAATCAAAAGCATTCAATGGCTTCATTCCTTTATTGCATCAATTAACTCTAAATTTTGGCCAAACACTCCGTTACTGTTTTTTACATACAATATAAGATTAAGATGTGACTTTCAATTCGAACATGTTTATTTTTCTCATATCCTGCTAAGTAACAATATCAGCAGAAAAGCTTAGAAAATCAAACTTATGCTGCCTTCCACTAACAGCCCAATGCAGCAAACATATAACGGAGTGGATTGTTATTGTTTTATTTTTCAAAATATGGAATTCTCTACCTATCAACTTCGAAAGCAAGCCTCATTTGTTTTTACAGACATCCTTCAATCTAAATAAAGAAATTTGCCAGAAGATAAGTTTGTGGAAAACGTGGTTTCGTCTATAATAGACAGATTGAACGGCTGAGCCGACTACTCCTTTCTAAAACAATTCAAAAAGCGCATGGATTGCATGGAGTTTGATCCACAAACATATTTGTTTTCTTTTTATAAAATGCCTTGAATTTTTGTTTGCGGTGAAGTGGTTTCATACCTTAAATTTTTTTACTGCCCAATACAAAGCCCGATGCTGAGAACATGAAAAGGATACTGTGCCCATCCCTGCAAAATGCAAGGAAGGATAGTCAGTGTCCTGTTTTTATTCTTTGGGCAGCATTAAAAATATAATAAGATAGGCCCGATTCACTACACGCACTATCTAGGATATGCGCATTTTGTGCATGCAATGCGCTTTTAAAGCGTCCTAGAATGTTGCACGTAGGCTAAACTACCAAAGCCAGGAATAAGGCCTGAACATAATGCATTTGTATTTCCAGAAAAACACAGTTACAATGAACTTTCCAAAATGATCGCACAATAAATAACACATTACATTTGACCAGTCTACATAAAGATATTGACTACAACTCCCAAAAAGATGCACTTAGTGAGTCAGCATTAAACAACCTAATAATGTGATAGACATTCCATAGCAACTTTTCGCAAGCTCAGCATTCAAAATTATGTCCGCAATGTCCACATGCTAACCGGCCCTTGTCCACCCAACACCTTGCATGAACATGGAATGAAAGAACGTTAGAATGTCCAAGCTAAAATAATTGATTAAATACAATTTGAATTTCATTGGTTTTAACAGCCATCGTTGGGGCAAACCGTTTTTAACCACCAGAACAATACATATACACAATTTTGATCATCAAAGAGAGGTATTATAATGTACCACTTACCCTATGGTCCTTCACAATAACCGAGTCCTTCCGGAAGAGGCGGCATGCTGTTAAACATAGAGAAGCACTTGTTAACGACATTCAAAAAAACACTGGCAGTAGAATGGTTCCAAAACATAAAATAAACAAACAAAACGACGAAAGAATGAAACGTAACAAACTAAAAAGAAGTTTCTTACTTGCGATTAAATGGCACATCAGCAGCTTCAGTTCGCCTGAAGTCCGCAAAAAAAGCTCGTGTTATTTGCAGGTACATTGCTTTAGTATCCCGAAAATGTGCCGACTTCAGCTTGAATTCGATAAGGTCCCCTTGTAGCTTGGCATTCTGGCGAATAAGTTGTTCCACTTGTTTTTTTAGGGCCCTATTCTCCTGAATAGGGTCGTTGAAGGTTGTCTTGACAGAAGTTACAGCTTCCTTGTCAAAAAGAGAACCTTCGACACCTTTTAATTTCTTAGCGGCTGGCATTTCTGGAGATAAACAGGTGGGTGAGCTCTTCCTCACTGCAACAGAAGCAGATTCCTTTTCATCATTCACAGCCTTGTCTTTTCCTGAGTTGGTGGATGCATTTGCCACGGAACATGACGAACCAGTGCCAAACCGGAGGTTCTCGGTCGCACAGAAGTCAACAAAGGCTCCTGGATCTGAGATATCTTCGATCATTGAAGAAACATAAGTCACGTATCCAGGCGAGGGATCTACGTTCGTGCCCTTGAAAGCAGCCAATTCGCGGTGGTTGCCATCCACAACAACAAAGTGAAACTCCTCTTTCAAATAGTGAACAACAGCAGAAGCTGCTAAGTGACGGGCGAATTTTGGTCCGTCTGGACTACTGGCACTGAACATTCGTACCCGCTTTCGCGTCTTTGAAAAATAAACAGTTGCAGTGCAAAGGGTCAACCCAGTCGCCTCATCTTTTGTCTCATCGTATGCCACGGGCGGCAAATCTAACCTCTTCAACAATCGCGGAAGATAATCAGCAATGGGAATAACAATTGTGAACATCTGTAGAAATAAAAAATCCATTAGCATTATAACAGACATAACTGAAAAACTATGCTTATAAATGTACAAACCAAAACAAAAAGCATTAAATGAGTTCCCTTTTTTACCTTATAAGATCCAGCAGTTATTAGGAATGATTTCCTTCAATACCTGAAGCATGAACAATTAAATGAAGTGAGGAAAGTTCTATTTATGGTAAACTTGTGAAAAGTTCTCTAGAATTCTGTGCAACCATCAATTGAAGCTTGGGTTCAAATAAGGCAAATGCAAGGGTATAGTTGGGTTAACCCAGGGTTAACTGATGGTTAAATGGAAGGTTAAAAGCTGTCAGGTAACTTTTAATTAATATAACAGAACCCCCAAGTGAATAGGGGTCCTTGGTTGAAGCAAAAATGATGATGAATATCCCCCAAAATTGCAACCGCCGGTACAATATGGATACTCACCAACCTAAAAAAACATTCTTTAATATTAAATTGCATTGGAGAATGTAATTAATGCAACTATTTATAACTAAACCTGACTGCAACAATTAATGGAGAGCTGGGAGTTTCTAAAATTAGTCTGGGACCCACTAAACTGTCAGATTTCAGAGAGGCATTTAATAGAAAGCAAAAGATAAGCTAATTCTAGTATTTGGAATCAAACCACCATCAACAATAAGCACAGAAATATAGCCACAAAAGAAACTATTCTATAACATTAAAAACACAGGTATAGTTTGCTGTTAGCTTAAACACATTTAAATAAAATGGTAATCCTAATAACATTAGGATCCCAACAAACGAAATTACTCTATAGCATTAAAAACACAGGCAGAATTTGTCGTTAGCCTAAACACATTAAAAAATTGTTCGTGAAAATATAGGAGCAATTCTGAAATTGGAGTCCAAATTACAACTTCCCATTAAGACCTGGAACCAAATAGCCAACACAGGGATGAATAAGGAAAAACTCAGGGACAAAATGAGTAGAATAGCATGTCAACAATGGTAACATTAGCGGAATTACTACCATAAAAATCGTGACTAATGGCAACAATGGTAACATCAGCAGAATTACTAACATTGTTAACATCTAGATTCTGTGTTTGTTGTTAACATTAGCTTAATCGTGACTAATTTGCAAGTAATCTAGATTACATACAGGACAATATGAGTGAAATAGCATGTTAACAATATAACATCAGCGGAATGACTACCATTAAAACAAACTTCGAGTTGCGCTACACAAAGATTACATAACACAATCATGTCCCGTTGTGCTTCTAATTCTCACAGAAATGAAAAAGTCCTAGTAACTGCACTCACAGAATAAAGCCCAAACTTGTAGAAATAGCAGAAACTGTAAAGATGGACAGTGATACAAAAATGGTGCTGACCTTAAAAGCTATGAGATTACGTTTTTTAAGCATCCGAAGCAAGCCAGAGCGCCACCGATTTTCACCTCATGATAACGCCCAAAATACGGTTTTGAACAACGCTGCAGGAGAACCCATGGACAAAATGGATGTCCTACGTAGCACAAATCCTTCTCAGTTCAACAGCATCAAATATCGAATGAACACATGTATAGGAAAGAAATTGAATTACCTCAGCAGGAAGGAGAAATCGAATGGTATCATTCCGCTGCAAATGGTCAGCATAAAATCGAATTAAACGAAAGCATTTGCATTTTAGTATCATTCGATGCCAGACTGCAACAGAACTATTCAATTTTGCGCTGACCATCAACCAACTTACACTGGAGTAGTGTGTGTATGCAGCCTAAGCAGACATCAATGGAGGATGGGGCAATTCTGGTGCAGAACAACAGATGTATTATCAAATATACTGCAATTTTTAAACAAAGAATCAAAGAGAAAGAACATTAACACAGACAACAAAGAGAAGGGTACAACTTCATCAAAGAATCGAAAATATCTCCAATTTTGTCATCTTAGAAAAATCAAAATCCTGCAATCATTTGAACAAAAAACATTTGCATCGAAATTCTAAACAAAACCCAGGATTATACCGCCTATCATGTTTAGCTAGAAACTTGGAAGCATACGAAATATAGACACACAGAAGACTAAATACTGACATTTAAACTCTCTTCAGATTAACAACATGCAGTTTATAAACTTTTTCATCGGGATTCATCAGCAAATTTGCTCCTCGGAAAAAACAGTCACGATTATAGTGCAGAAGGCAATAGGAGAAAACAAAATGCAAAATAACGATTCAAAGGCAAATTGGTTATAGTTTAACCAATAAAAATGATCATGTCATTTGAAAGAGCAGCCTCACTTATGCTTTCAAGCCTCACTCTTCAGGTCCTATCTACAAATCTATACCCCAAAATATTCTCTCTGCATAATCTCAACTTCACCTTTAGGAAGCTGGAAGATCTACCTAAATTGCTTTCAAGTTTTGGAGTTTCACCATTGATCAAATTTGCTAGCAATAAATCATAAATTCGATCCAAATCAACAAAAGGTAACACATAATTATATTTCCTCTAAAAGTAACAATAAAGCCCCCAATATCAAAATTCAAATTTCATTCAATTTGTATAAACGTAAATCTCTAGAAATTGTTGGGAGTATCATTTGACTAACTAATAAACTATCAATTAATTGAACTCAAACGAAAGAGCAGAGAGATTAACCTCAGAGAAATGATTGGGTGGAGAAGAAGAGCGAAAAGTAACTGCTAGCCCAATTTACATCTGCTGCAAAACACATCAACATCGCAACATCAATCTCGTTCCATTCTTCAGCATTGGAATCTATCATAAACAAATTACTAATCATGATTCTTCGTTCGCATATGACATCTGTACCAAAGGAAATTAAAAGACGTTAGATATTGAGTCTTACAATGAAACATGATATAATTTGGAAACTAAATTATGTACAATTCGGTGGTTACCCTGAACAAACAATGATGCATCATCTGTAAATTAGCAGGACACCGATTTGAAACAAAAACTCATTTCTGACCTGTTATAAAAAATGACATAAGCCTTAAAGACCTGCTAAGAAAATTTGAAACAAACAATCTAGAAAAATGGAGAACTAATACCTCTCAACAGAGACGCCATCGCGTTTGAGAAATCGAGAAAGTCGTCTGTGAGAAAATAAAAGTGTAAATCAATACCATTATACAGACATGAAGCCACAAATTCTAGAACAAAATAAAGAAATACGAACCTGAAGAGAACTGCCAGCGTAACGGGAAAGGGAAAGAGGGCTCGCGTAGTTGAGTTAAAAACGACGATGGAAGAGTCAAAATAGACTCAATAGCATGAAACATGAAAAAAACCCAAAAAATTCAATAATAAGAATTGAGAGCAGATAAAAAGAAAACAAATAAAGCACACAGAGATAAACTAATTTTACCAAAATAACCACTTGTGCAGTGAGCTCCATATTGAGCGATGAGTGAAGAAGCGAGCAATGGGATAATAGTTACCCTGCAAGATTCGCACCGCGGTAAGCTTTAGTTAATGGATGGAATATCAGAAGGCAAGCCCCATTAAATCTCCAATTTGAAACAACAAAATCAATCTCAGACTGAAATTAACTCATATAGTATAAGAACTGAAATGGTAATTAGTGGCTGACCTTAGCAAGTCTGAATAGCAAGACGTCTGAGACAATCATCATGTGCAAATCGAAGTTCCCAAGCAGTTAAAGGTTTTGAAATCTGAGCATCAGTCTTGCTCGGCTTTTAGCTACCGGGGTTTCTCATAATCAAAACCACCACTTTCCCTAAATGCTTTCACTTCTACCACTCCTGGATCTGTCTTGCAAACCCGAATTCGAATGAACTGGATTATGATGCTGCCTCGACGAACTGGAGCGGCGGCAAAAGAAGAAAGGAGAAGTATATGTGAAGAGATCAGAACATGCAGTCAATGGAAAAGATAACAAAAACGGAAAGAACGGAAAGCAAACTTTGGAGAATCTTACCTAAACGCAAGTCCCATCCGCTGTATAGTCCGTAAATTCCGGCGAGAAAGGCGGTTATCAAGGGGCGTAGGAATTCCAAAGAGAGAAACCACAAATCAAAAGATTTGAAAGATGATTGGAGGATACATTGATGATCGGAAGTGAAGGCTCCGACTACTAACCACGGACGGAGGCAAAGGATCCAGCAACTAACCGGCGATGCGAGGGTGGGAGGTTTGGGCGGAGGATCTGAAATCAATGGCGTGGAATGACAGACCTGGGCAACCTAAGATATGAAAGCGGTGGAAAGGATGGGAGACGACACCGTTTTGTGAGGGAAGGTATAGGTGGACCGAGAAGCCGCTGGGCTTAACAACCCTTCCCAAAAAAAAACATAAAAAGCCCATTCGAAAACCTCAACCTGTGGGACCCTTTTCTATGGGGGTAAAATGGGAAAAAAATTGGAAAAATATCCCAATTTTACTGTTTGGGCACTTCACCTTTAAAGGTTTTAAGTAATAAAACACAAATTTGAAATCCTAAATGGGCACCAAGCAATGGCTATTAATTTTGTTAAAGAATCTCTGAATTTTGAGCTGGCTGTAGTGATAGTTTGTGTTGAGCTCAAACTTTTGATATAGCAAGACCAATATTGGTTTTAAAATATGTTATATACACTTATTTTTACTAGCGTACATGTACTCGCATCCGTGTCTGACACCGTTTATATGCCATTTTATGAAGGCTATACTTTAGAAATAACATTTTGCGTGTCTATACCCGTATCTGAACAAAATTTGGAGGTCCATGTTTTGTGGTGCATTAATAGTTTGATTATGAACGTAAGCAGGGGTGACAAATTGGGTTCAAGATTGAAGTTGAATCATGTAACTTTTACTTTTTGGGTTCTGGATTTTGCATTAGCTATGGCTGGTGTCACAAACTCATTTTGCAAAATAAATTGCATAATTAGTATCTTTGTTTTCCAAACTGATACCTAAAAATAAACTTTTTTCAAATGAGTTTTCAGACTATTGATGACCTTCCCACCAACTACATAGCAACCATTTAACATCAAGAGTGACCGAGTCGTCCCCATGAGCCCGATAGTGTCACACATTCACCATTTCATGACTAGTCTCACATCATTCTTGAAGATGTAAAGGTCGTCGAGCATTGCTACTTTTGAGCATCTTTTTCGTGAGCCAACATGTTGACTAGACAGTACCCCATCTATATAAACCTCCACCATAAATGCTAAATATTTTTTGAACATTTTCTACTTATATTATTTCAAAGCTTCTCTCTACAAACCTTCAAAACTTAATCTGTCGAAGTATCCTCAAAAATCGAGCCCGCCATTTCCATAGGAGGAGCACACTATTCCGGCAATCTCTTCAATTAAATTCACATTTGGAACCCACTCATATCCAACTTATCATCACAAAAATATTAGGAGGATGATATTATTATGAAATTGTTTTAATTATTATTACAAAGTCATGTTAATTTTTTTATTTTTCTTGAACGAACAAAGTCGCGTTAATTATTATTTAATTAAACTTTTATAGTTGAAAAGATATAGAAAGAACTCTAAAAAAAATTGAATTCAATTTTGATTTGAACCAACTCGCATTAATTCGGCACAGATCGATCAATACTGAACTTTCTAATCAAGACTAATTCAAGTATCCCACTAAAGGCATATCTTGTTTGGGCAAAAATTTTGCAATGATGGGAGAGTTCGATGAATTTACATTTAATAATTATAAAACTTTCGAATCTTACAGATTTTGGCAAAACTGATTTGAAGTTTAGATTATGATTTTCTAACCATCATTCGACCTTACTAAAAACTAAAAATGCATACCTCTCCCTACAAATTAGTAATGCTAACTTTTATCCAACAAGGTTAACTATTTTAATGGACCTCCTAAACCAATGCAAACTTCTTACTACAAATTGGTAAAGTATTTTAATGAACCTCCTAACACCATGATCCTAACACCATGATCCAAGTAAACTCTAAATTAAGTCTTACAAAAGAAACCTAACCCCAAAATATCCATTTACCGACTTGAAAAATTCAAAACATTAATGTTTTCCTTTCTTCAGCGTTTATTTTATTTATCTCAAAATTAATGATCTCCAAATTAAAAAGTTAAACTTTTATTTTTATCTCTTTCAATCAAACATCGCCTGAATGATCTCAGAATTAAAAAGTTAGAATCTTTACTTTTATTTCTCTCAACCAAACAACGCCTTAATGAAATTAAAAAGTTGGAGAATAAAGTTGCTTAAAAATATACATGTTTTTCTAAATGGACCTTTTTTTGTTAAAATCTAAAACAACAGCTATTTTTGTTTGAAAAAAACAAAGGATTTCTTTTTTGTAAAACCATAAAACCACCGAAAGCTATTAGAATATACCCCTATTATATTTTGTTTTTGGATGTTAAAAGACTGTAATAATATATACAAATTCCAACTTGCAAATGGCAGCTACAGACAACAAGGACCTCTGCTCTGGACTAGAGTCACTATATTACTTCCTACAACTCATATAGTTCAAGGTTTTGCTCACTATATAAATGAAGCATATCCCTTGAGTTCAAGGGAGAAGGGCGTACATGAAAAATCTCCCGGCTTTGACTATGCACATACACATATATTGGAATGATTTATTGGCGGTGGTTTTCCGGCAAGGGAACCACATTGTAGAAAGGTACTGCCCGTTGAGGCAAGGCTCCATCCTCCTCGTCATCATCAAATTCTAGCAAATACCTGTTCAGTCAAAAACAATAAAGCGACTCGATTTAATCCTTGATAGTTTCACTACGCAACACCTTTACAAAAGCACAAGGAGGATGAAATGATAAGACGATAGGATATTACTTACTCGTCAGTCTTCCTCTGAAAATACACACAGATTGGTTGATAGTTAGCACCCCATAACATACAACACAACAGAAGTTCATAGTTAGTCGTAAGAATGAAATCCATTTAAAAGCACAAACGCTATATTTTGCTTGCAATTATCAGAACAGGAGGATGAAGTTGTTACCTTTCGTGGGGGACTAACAACAGTTGCCTTGTAGAGTGCTGTTGTTCCTGGATAAACAGCCAAAACATGTCTTCCAGCAGGAAAATCCGGAACGCTAGAAGGATCATTTTTCTTTGGAAAAGGTATAATGCAAGACACAGGAAGCTTGTATTTTCTGAAAGTAGCAAAGACACAATTTAACATCATTCGTCAGTGCAGGTTTGGAAAGCTAAATCAAACCACTAGCTATCGCAAAAAAAAGAATAGCAAAGAATGATCATGCTAACAGATGCAATTTAGAGGATGTCCTTGGAAATACGTACTTCTGGCCACTACTTTCTTCATCATCACCTGGCTCCTCGTCAAGTACTTCAAACCTGCAAAATATTGAAACATCAGAGATAAGAGAATCTGAAAATCCCTGACTCCAAATCAAGGATAAAGAAAAGATTAACAAGAATTTGTTTTGATAAGCCATCACTGGCAACTAGCAAAAAAGAAGAATTATAACTTAATCTAGTAATTCTTTGTATAGAAGCCTACTCAGGCTTAGCTCTGGAATGCTGCCAATTACATTTCCCTTCTTAACTAAGCCGAACCTTGATAGTAAGGATAGATCTTCCACAAGACTTCACCCCAACTTGAGAAAACTAAGAGCAAATAAATGAAACCACGAACCAGTGACTGAAAGAACTCAAAGAATTCATGAAAAATTATATGTTGCCAAGTCTTTTTTTAATTTTTTTGAGGAAGCTTACAGTTTTTTTACATAGTTAAAACTTTCCATTTTACTTTTTTTTTTTTTTCCTTTTTTTTATCTGTTTTACTTTTCTGATTTAAGAACTCTCCAAAGGACCAGATTTTCCAAATGACAAGCCAAGACCGAACATTTCTTCTGAGCTTGATGTCTACCTGATGATATGTTGAAATCTAGAATATTATAAAGCACTTCGATATATTTGGCAGATGCCCACCTAACAAGAGTTCCATGCTCAGATACACTTATCAGCATTTCATGACACGTTTATTCTTTAGGAAACTTAATAAGGAAAAATATAATGTTATTTACTAAACTATTTTAGACCACACACTAGGTTGAATATTGTTGTTAGTCCAGCAATTCTCACTGTATGATTAATTTTTTAGGGAAACTTCAAATGATGGGTTGCATTAACACAGATCACAGTCCCATAATGGAAAACATAATCTTATGCTCTGCTATAACTGAAGAACAATGCCATATTAGCTGAAATTATAAGTTCCTAATAAGAGAATTTACATTCTGGTAGCACTATAAATACTGACAAAACAATCATGCATCAAGAGAAACTTAAGAAAATAGAAAACCATGAGCAGTACCAATGTGATCAATGGCCACAAGAAGGCTTGTTTAGTGACATAACTGAAAAGAATGGGCAAAGCAAACAACAGAAGCACCTAATGAAGTGAAATCGAACTTACTCCTTAGTTTCTCGATCGAATTGCATTACTTTCACAACAAACCACTCATCCTTCTCAGCATTATTACCTGTGACCCTTGCCGCTACCTTTAGAACAACCCAAAACCATCAGTGAAAAAGAACGAAACAGAAACGGACATGAATCGATGTAACTCATAAGCAATCATGCACGGACATATTTCATCCAAAATAAAAATGTTAAGAAGAAGCATGGATGTCACAAAGCTACAGGTGTACTCTACCTGTTCACCCTTTAGACTTGCATAAGCCTCAAGTTGATTTCTCATTTGAGTAGGAAGTCTTGAGATCTCTGACTCAGTCTTCATTCTTTTTCTTTTCTGTTCACTGCCATCTGCAATTTATATAATATTGTCCCGTCAATATTAAGTGAGGACATCTCGCTGAAATGGAACATATAAAAGAAATCTAACTTTTTCTGGTAAAAGTGATGTATCCATGCTTAGGGCACAAATTACAAACTTTAAATGTTATTTTACATTTCGATATCCTTGCTTAGTTATGTGAATGAATTCATTCTAAGACTAGCCTTTCTTATTCCTCAAGACCCATAAACATGTGAACCTTTACAGAATGATGTCAAGTAGCTCAGTCTCGACATCACATCATAACTGTTGAACCCCCTACATCCAATATACAAACTATTAACGAAGAGTTCACGAAGAAGTGTATAAATTATAATAAGGAAAGAAATCTCTAGTTGACTTCTTGGCAAATAGAAAATTTGGACATATTTCGCAGCAATTCAACAAATAGCGATTGATGCTGGAATTTATAAATGAAAAAGGAATGAGTATATTTTTTTAATTAAATTCGGATAGGAGGTGTCAGGTTTCGAACCCAAGGACCTGTGACTTTCATCGCAATCTCCTCATACTTCAGTTGTTGTTGGGTTGGTAAATAAATCAGTAATTCAATTACCTGGGTATTTTTATTTGACTCTAGGGTGTGAGATGCAGTTTATAAGGGACAAATGGTTTGCTATTTTGAATAACAAAAAATGCAGATATGGAGTAGGATGAAATGACCAAATATTTTCATTTGACTCCAGGGTGTAGGATGAAGTGATTATATATATAAAGGTGAAAGATGAAAGGAAATACAAATATCTATGTGTATAATGTACGGAAAGCTCAGAGTTTGGAGCCCATACCTATCCTTCTTCGTTGTTGCCCTGGTGGCCCAGAAGGAAGCAGGGCTTCCAGTTGACTCAGTAGGAGATGTGAAACACTGAAAATTACATATACCGAAAAAGTGAGCTAGTTATAACTATTGCATCACATTGAAAATACACAAGAAATATGTAACGCATAGATAAAAGGATATCATTGAAGAACAGAAGGTCACTAAGTAAGCCATTCTCAAATAAAAAAGAAGGAAAAGAATGATTATAAGCTCTCAGCTCCAGAAGGTCACTAAGTAAGCCATTCTCAAATAAAAAAGAAGGAAAAGAATGATTATAAGCTCTCAGCTCCAGAAGGGATAGCTATGGGCATACTTATATTCACTTTCTGAAAGATCCCTGGCCTGTGTATATAAATTTTTGAGCTTGGACAAGGAAGTATCACCGGGCTTCTCAACTACCTCAGGAGCTGCAATTATGTGCACAAATTCAAGAGTTAGCATAACCAATCAGTAATAGGTTGGTCGAAAGGCAAAGAAGAAGAGTGAGAAAGCATGACAAATCAGACTGCACGAACAAAAATGTCATTTCAATATCACCAGCCAAGAGTTATTTTAGATTGACTAGACTCGCAGAAAGAAAAAAAATCCAAGTGCATTTCTTTTTGTTCAATTAAGAAAGAAAAAAAAATAGTTAGTTTTACGCAAGAAAAAGATAAAACCTCCTTAACTCAATTATGTGTTTTTTTATAAACAATGAAATAACCTTCAAAAAGAAGAAATACCAATTTGGTAATTGTTCGATTCCAAAGCGATAAAAATGGTAACAGAAACTGAACCTTGACTTTGATCATAAAGTAAATGAACAAATCCCGGTATGATAGTGGTACTAGCATGCATACTAAATGTATTACATGCCATTTACTATATATCTAAATATATAATATACAGTTATAGTTCAAAACGGTGCACTGACCAAACGTGAGTGGGGAATATGGGTTTGCACGAAACCGACCTATGGATAGAAAGCAATGTGAAATAAAAAAAGATGCTTTGAAAGTGTGAGATAGCCAGGCGGATGGGGAGTACGTAGCCGAACAACCGCAGGCACTTACAGCAGTGATAGTTGAAGTAACCAGATGGGCCGCTCAAAACCTGGAGCTGACATTTATTTAAACCGGAAATCAATGTCCGATCCTCACTATCCGAAAAAACCTAGACTAAAGCGGAGGATCACGAAATGCAACAAACACAACAAGGGGCGAAGCACGCACTTGCGCGAAGGAAGAAGCGAATCAATCAGAAAGAATACAGGGAGGAATGGCGAAAGAGAGATAAGATAGATTTTCAAACTTGCAAGCCATCCAAAAGGCTCACAAAGAAGTATATAAATAATATACAGTCGAAGTAATGGATTCTTAATATGGTAAGGCAAAATGCGAACAACAACAAAAATATCCAAGAAGAAAACAAAACATGTAAAAATGAGTTTCCAGATTTGTATAATGAATTTGGAAAAATAAAATATTCCTTGGTTGCAGGTTTATATACAAGTTAACCAAGAGAGAATAGGTATGATGCAATCTGAAACATGTTGAAAGTGATAGAGTTTCTGTTTTTTCATTTGTATATGAATGGCATGTTTTTCAGTCCTTCATGATGCCAGACATTAGTAAAATTCCATTTATGTAGAGTATCAAGATAACGATATTTACCTAATTAGCTAACTCGCAAAGATTGCAATTACAAATTGAGATCTCTTTTTTCCCAGTAAAATGAATTTTAAAAATTAGCAAACTGGACAGACATTCATTCTGTCAACTCATTAATTCTGGGGCACAAATAGAAGTAGTTACTTTCACAGATATCGATTGTGGGGTCTAAGGAAATATTCTTGAAATGTAACAAACATCTAAGTAAATGCATTACATAAAGGAACGTTGATCTCTAAAACTACAAAAGGAATTGACTTGATAAAGAAAAATTGAAGCAAAAGAAGAAAGAGTTAGAGTTGGGAGTTATCAGCTCAGCGGTAGATGGTGGGTTGAGCTAGGAAAACAACTATGCTTCGAGTCCCACTACCATCATTGGGATGAGTGAGCTTGATACTATTATCCACCAAACTGTTCTCCGGAACTGAATTAGTCAGCATCCAATGTGGTTTTTTAGCTAAGGGTAGACCTACCCACTCGCAAGGTCAGGGGCAAACCACAGATCTCGATGAGGATTTACACTGGAGTTTACAGATTGCCTACCAATAAGAGCTAAATTTTGACGAAGCGGAGACTCAAAACCTCAAACCTTTCCAAGTAGAAGATGGAGTTGCCTTACCACTAGGACCAAATCTTATTGGTAGCATCCAATGTGGTGTTTAGAAACTAGACATATGGATGATCATTGGTAAAATATCCATCTAGACTACCTAAGCTTTTGAATTTTGAATGTTGTAATTTATGAAATTGGATCCACATTTATGAATCTAACAAAAATGCATCAAAGAAGTTAAACATAATTATAAGATGAGAAAAAAAAGACATACAAGCTTGGAGCTTCTTGTGCATCTTGTTGATCTCCGACAGGACTTCTTCCTGTTCTTTCCTTAAGCGATCAAGCTCCCTTGAGTTCTCCAATATTCCCTGAATATCCGCCGCCGACGACATCTTGTTTCTAAACTTGGTCGGAATTATTATTATGGTAATCGGAATCCACCAACTGGGGTTTCTTTCCTTTTCCTTTATTCACTTCCTTTTTTACATCCAACTTCTTTTTATTTTCCTTTCGTAAACTAAAATTAATTTTATTTATTATGTTTTTCTATATAAGTTCTCTCCACGTGTACGGCTAATCAATGGTACCCATGTTTCATCTCGTCCTCTGATTCCACGTGTGCTGCATCTATGACGTTCATACAGCCAGCTGTACAACTACTCAATGCTTCTTACATTCACTCAATCTACTTCACTTTGTTCCAAATCATTTTATATTTTCAAAAAATTGCTTTTGTTCTCAACACCTACCTTAACGCATTGATTTTACTTCAAGAGTTTTTAGTTTTTTCTTCGAACAATAATTAATTGTTGTTGAATAAAAACATCAAACTATAACTATGAGCTAGTGTTCAATTCGCGGAATAGAATAGAATGTAATAAAATATAGAGAAATATAATCGGTATTAATTAAAAATATCTACTGATGTGTTTCACTAATAGAATATGGTACCGGTAAGTATCACAACTGAAACTACAAGTTAATCAAAGACATTGAAGCGACACATGTTTCATACGTGACAATAACTCCTCAAAAAATCATATATGACGTCATCATAAAGGTCACACCTCTAACCGCCTCACGGAAAAACACGCGTCACCATCAAAGGAGATACGTTATATGCACACACTTGCATGCTTCAGGAAGTTTCCTCCTAACAAAATTATTCTCTCTTAGTCAATCTGAAGCCAACACTGTTTAGGGCAATCTCAATTTCACTATATAAAGCAAGGTAATCGCCAAAATGGTATGTTCATTATTCTATCTATTTTTCCATTCTTAGCCGTCTTTCCTTCTATAAAATTATTTGACTTGATCGTCGGAACGGGATCGTCGAGTTTTGAACCCGTCTCTGATTTTCTACTCATTTCAGGCTAGGAATCGACAACTCAAGATCTCTAAAATTCGACTAATATTAGTGGTGCATTAATAGTTAGGATCCAATCCTCCAACCACCCGAGCCAAGCCTCGTCTATAAGTTTTTCAACTTACACCGAAGGTCAATGATAGAATGTAGGAGTGTATCGGTTCGCTGGAGTCAAGACGACATCATCATCTCTTCGCTTGTAACTCAAGACGACGTCAACGAGCTATATTCTACTCAGGCTGCGGAAATTTCTTGTCTCTGTTAGGAGTTCACAACGCATTTAGTCAAGGTCTGCTGCACGGAGAAATGAGGTCCTACTGCATGTTCCATTGCAATCATCCGGCACATACATGCCCACACTAGCAGAGATCCCCGTCTCCGGAGCCACGGTCAAGCCCATCTCGATCTTATGCTCACTCCCAGATCCATATCAACTTCTAGATCAGACCATATGCCCCAACATTGTAGCCATGTCCGACGTCGGTACAATGAGCATCACAACCACAATATCTCCACTAGATCTCATTTTGATCAATCCCGTAGTCATAGTGTTGGTGTGCCCTAGTTCCTAGGGATAGTTTTATAACATTGTACTTGGTTTTTGTACTATGTTATTGGTGTTATTGAAATAAAGGCATTTAATTCATTCTAGTTATATATATATATATTGTACTAAAACACAGTTAGCGAGGAAAAAACGTTTTAAAGAAGGGCTGGAAAGTGATATTACAGCTGCAAAAATACAAAGTTTGATTGGGTTATGACTTGGTAAGTTTATAATGAAATAATATATTTTTAGTATGTTTCGGAACAACCTAGTGTCATTCTGGAACGACCGAATTTTCTTTTGGAACAACCCATATATTTCTTGTTAGAATATATTATTTTATGTTGAAATGCTTATGTATTTTGCTTTTGACCAGATATTCTTTCCAATAATACATGCTACACACTACTATTTGCTTGTTATCAATAATCCATCGAAGACAGTAGATATAATTTATAATCGCCCACTTCCTCCAAGGTCAAAGTGGCAGGATAAGTATGGGAATATGATAAAAATTTTGGTATGTTGTAATTACTTCTTTTTATATTCTGGTTTTGATCTTATGATATGCAAAGTTGTGTTATAAGATTGTTGTTTCTATTATGCAGCTTAAATGCTTTGGAAATTTTCTCTATGGACCTGACCATAATTTAGTTGATGAGTTGTGTTAATACACTATTAATTTAGTGAAAATGAAATGGAGGAATAAGGACAATAATGTAGCTTGTGGAATTTATCTTATGAAGCACATGGAGTCATAAGAGGGGCAACCTGAATCAAAATGGGAAATTGGACTCACTAGAAATCTTGAGGTAAATACTGTTTTATCGTTTTCTTTTTTCTGTAAGTAATCTTTTTGCTTATAATTTTCACTTTTGTTCTATAGGATCCCAACTTGAAGAAGATGCGAATTGATTTTGCTCATAGGATCTTATTGAGTTCTAATAATTTGCTGGTTGACACTCTTGATGAACGATTGTGAGCGTAAGTGGTCGCTCATAGCGGCTTTAGCCTTCTTTGACTAGAGTCGCCACCCGGCCGACCGGGAAAATGTACGAACCAGTGTTTGTACCGATTGTTTTGAAAACCAGAGATTCTATTTACGTTCGTGGATACAACTTATTAATTCCGACATTCCAGTGACCCAGAGGATCTTTAATGCAGCCTAACAGTTTATTATCTTGTATTTAGGGTTATCACACATAAATATTTAAATGCGCAAATATTTAGACAGTAAACCGCCGGGTGACACGGTACAAAACCCTCAGAAGTTTACCCTCGTCGCGTGCCAGTGATTGCTCGCGGACCGATGCTCGTTGAAGAACGGAGACCTTTTTAGGGAGGAACCTTGGGGGCCGGAGTTGCGTAGGGCGTCCTCCGGAGTGATAGTTATGAACGGGACTTAATCAGCTCTAGCGGGGCTGCGAGTGATGCTTGGGTTGGAAACTTTTGATAAAGGGGGAATATATTTTTGGTGGTCATGGGGACCTTTTCTGGGAATACTTTATGAAAATACTCTCAAACTCAGACTCTAACGATTCTTTTCTGTATCAGAGGCAACTTTAGGCAACAACAGAGGCAACTTTATCAGAGGCAACTTATATCGGGTCAAGAATCGCTTTTGAACGAGCTAGAGAGAGGAGAATGAGTGTTTGTTGGTGAATTGAATGAGAAATCCGGGGGGTATTTATAGGGTAGCTTGTGACCGTATGGTCACCATTTAGTGACCGTACGGTCACTAGTTTGCCCGTCTCAGATCCAAATTTGGATCTGAGCCGGGCTTCCCATAAGACCCGGCCGGACCTTACAAGGCCCGGCCAAACTCGTTTGGATTTTAGTACACATGTCACGTTTTCATTGGACCGCCAGCCACGTGGTAGATAAGGATTTGATCGTTATCTGCCACGTGGCAGTGACCGTACGGTCTCAACAATGTTTGTTGAGACCGTACGGTCCCTAGTGAATAGTACTTGTGACCGTATATCATTTCGTGATCGAGGATTTTCTCATAAGCATGAAAGTGCCACACTCATGGTCCCGAGGAGCGGGTGGAAGAGGTTATGACCCTGAAAAGATGATCCGTTCTCCGACGAGTATCAGTATTTGAGCAGCTGGCGTGACGAGGAGCTCATAGATTGCTTTCATCATCGGGTTCGAAAACCAGTGCTTACAACGATCATTAAATTGGTCTGTTGAAGCCGATTTTGAGTTTTTACTTGATTAGTATTTTTTTTATAAACTAGTAGGAATGGTTGTTTTATGTTTGGCACAATATAGAAGTGTTTTTTCGAGCAGAAGTTTTTGGAACAAGTTACCGATCTATTTGGAACAATAGGATATTCGATATGGAATAAGTTACCAAACCATTTGGAACAACCAATTAAAGAACTATGTTGATTATTAACATACTTTGATGTAAAAAAGAACTTTGTTGGAACATTAAAGAAATCAAGTTGGAACAAGAAATGAATCCAGTTGGGTTAACAAAGGAAGAAGTAGTTTAAGATAAGAGAATTTCACTATTTGTTGTTGAGATAAATTAAATTGATAAAGAAATTTAAATTAAATTGCAGATTTGATATTTGTTAGAGGCATTTAAAATTTCTGTACAAAATATGAAAATGTAGTTTAAATTGTAAAACACGCATGCCTTAGGATCAATTATTGCTAATTGCCTAAATGATTATTAACTGCATAGTTTCATTGGTGGGTTATTTTATTAGTATTTTCCCACTAGCAATAAGTCGTTTCATTGTTCATAACTGTTTTTCTATAAATTGTTACTATCAACACATTTTGTCTTCATCCATTCTTCTTTAAACTGTCTTTTGCAAAAAACAAAATGAGAGGAAGCAGTAACAGTGGGAAAAGAAAGAGATCCCTTTCTCCATCAAAATCTCCACGAAGCGATGAAGAAAGAGAGTTGGTTGATGACTCATTCAAACAAACCACAAGAATGCAAACAATGGAAGACAAACTGAAGATTCCATTTGAGTGGGTTGATCTCATTCAAGATATCCAGAGTGCATTTCGCACGAAGGATAAAGATGAAATCATCCGGAAGATGCGTGTTATGAAGTCTACAATGTCTTTCTTTTGTGACGAACTTGATATCTACTTGGAGAACGTATGGGATGAGAATCATGCACTGAAGAAGAAGCTTGAAGAGAAAGATGCAATGGTGAATTAACTGAAGAAAAGGCTTCAGTTTACTTATTAAATATTTTGTTTTTTTCTGTTTTTCTATTTTTTTAGTTATGTTGTTTTTTTTGTTCTGTTTATATTTTTTTATGTTTTTTAATTATGTATTTTGTATTTATATTTTTATTTAATATAAAAAAGTTTGTTATATGCCGGATTTTTTTTAATTATGTTTCATTAACGAAAACAATATATCTATTAAAAATATCTCTCGGAACAATAACTTAATTTTCTTGGTTCAATAAATGTTGTAATTGGAAGAATAACATATTAGTTTGAAGTATAAATACGAAATTTAAAGTCATATGGAACAACAAATCACTTTGAAGTAAAATTAAAAAAACATAGAACATTCACAAAAGAAATTGGAACAACAGAATATCCCATTTGGAACAAGTTCCTAGTGAATTTGGAACAACCACTGAATTCAATGATAAAAAAACAAATTGTAGAAATAACAAAGGAATTCATTTGGAACAACAAAGAAAGTCATTTGGAACAACAAAGGAATTCATTTGGAACAACAAAGAAACTGAGTTGGAACAAAAAGTTTAGGCATTCTAAATTCTATTTTGTTGTTTTGCTTTCTCTAATTCCTCTAGTTTTTTACATGTTCTGATATCATGGTGACCCACCTTCAAACATCTTTGACATGTTCTTACCCTTTTATTTGATTTCTCAATTGCTTGCTCTCTAGCTCCCTTCAATCTTTTCTGAATGTTTGTAAGTTGAATCCCAATTCCTTTATTCTTGGAGACTTGAGGTTCTTTTATCACAATTTCTGCAGGCAGGGTTGTTCCAATCAACATCTCAATTTCTTGCTTTTTGCTAGAAGATTTACTTTACTACTCAAGCTGCGTTATATACTCATCACCAATACATCGCATGATTCATCATGACAAGAGCTTTTGCTCACAGAGCTATATTTTTTATTAGAGATTACAATCCGGAACATAATGAAAATAATGTATTGGCAAGCATGTTAGACCATAAAGAAGCTATCCTATGACTGTTGTCGGTTCTATTCTTTGCTTCCAAATCTGTCCTTATTTTTTTAACATTTTCCACAAGATTGGTGAGGTTTTCTGCATCACCTTCATCTAAACTCACACGCATATGCATCTCAGACCATAAAGTGTTGATCAATCTTTTCTTATCCATCACTCGAGCACATTCATCTATATCATTTCCTTCCATGTACAACCTTGAAGTTTTTGCTGCTAATATTGTCCATCTGTTCAAGACATATTGTTGAGGAATGTTGTCGAGCATTCTATGCTGCCAGACCATAATCATATCTCTGCAAGGGATTCCTACTCTTATAAACTTCTTGCAAGAACAAGTAGTGTCATTGTCAATTTTCTTTATAGACAACTTGATGTTGTGTTTGATTTTTTCCATCATTGTTACTATTGATGAATCTTTGTCTATAATGATGCTTTTCAATCCACAATAAAATGAACCAGCAATAACATGTTTTTGAAATTCATAGAAAACTGTTGCTGTATAAACTTCTTATGCATGCTACTCAATTTTCATTGGGGTCTTGCACACAGGCTTTGAGTGTTTGTTGTCGCTGCCATTCTGACCTTGTGCATATCTTTGTCCTTCCATTGCAGTCTCAAACCGCATGTTAAATTCAACAAGAGTTAAATGTGGATTGGTGAAACTAGTAAAAAATTGATTTTCACTTTCTGACGTTGATGTTGTTCTCATTAACCCTGATAGAAAATAGTCTCTAAAATAGGCATGTATCCAAATCCTTCTTTTGTCATACATGCGTTTCAACCAATCATGTTCTTGCAAATTATATTCTGAAATCACTTCTTGCCATTGTTTCTCAAACTCTTCTAGCTCTGTTTCGACATTCCAAACACATTTGTTAATCGTGTCAAAAAATTCTGATTCGTATGTCTTTGCACGTCCTTTCAAAAATAAAAATGTTAGAATTTTTCTGAAATTGAAGAAGCATATTGTTAAAACAGTAGCATAGGTTTTTTGGAATAACATAGGAACCTATTGTATTACCTATTTTTTCAAGCATTTTCTTCATAATATGCCACATACAAAGCCTATGCTCTATCTTATCAAAAACATTTTTTTTGCAACCATCATTGTTGGATCTTGGTCTGTGATGAGGCAATTTGGTTTATTGTTGTGCATCACTTTCAAAAATGTTTTAATGTCCATTCAAATGACGCAATGTCTTCATTAGACAGTAAAGAAGCTGCAAAGGTAACACACCTTTTGTGATTGTCAATCCAGTAAATGGCCCGAATACCATTTTATACCTGTTAATGTGAAAATGACAAAACTACCAAATCAGTTTTTATTTAGAATAGCACAACTTTATAATGTAACATTTCTGGTGGAACAACAAATTTTTCGACTGGAACAACAGTGATATATATTGGAACAACATCATTTTCATTTGGAACAACAGAAGTTTCTTATGTTTGAACAACATCAGTAAGTGTTTCTATTGTATCATCACATATTTTTGTTAGAACAACTGAATTTTCTCGGGAGGATATGAATATATTACCTATTTGTTGAATATGTGGTATCAAATGACACCATATCACCATAAACGGCATAGTTTCTTCTGCAAGTTGCATATGCCCATAAAGCTTTACATAGACGGCCATTTTTATCTGATTCATATTCAAAAAAGAATCCACTGGACACAGACTGTTTAAGTTTGAAGTTGTTAATAAACATTTGTGCATCTGATCCTTTAATATAGGCTTTCAAGTCTCTTTAAAAGTTCTTGAAATCAGCTTTAGATGCACCAATATTTTCATAACCGCCATATAATTCTTTAGCTTGTCTAAAAGTTCTTACAGGTCCAACATTAACCTTTGAATTATCAAATACAATCTTCTTTAGTAGGATGCCCATACTCCTTCCTTCTTTTTGATATTGTAGACAACTTGGTGTGTAAAGCTCATGGTTATGTTGTTCTTTAAATACTGTAACTTCATACTTTCCATCAATCCCAAGCTTTATAATCATTTTGGCACCACATCCAACTCGAGTGGATGGCCTTTTCCTGCATTGTTTTCCGGTGCTTCTGTTTTGTTTGTAACCAGCTTTATTACAGACGAAGAACTGATGTAAGCACTGGTTTCTAACCCAATGACGAAAGCAATTTTCGAGCTCCTCGTTCTGCCAGTCGCGTAAGCGCCAATACTCATTAAAAAACGGATCGACTTCCTAAAGTCATAACTTCCTCTACCCGCATCCCGGGAACACAAGATTGACACCCTCAAACTTGTGAAAAAGTCCTTTTTACCCTAAACATCAAACCGTCTCCCTTTTTTAACTGAGACCGTATGGTCTCCTTGACTCGAACCATACGGTCTTCCTACGTGGCATACGGTCTCTATCATTATCTGCCACGTGTCTCAAACGGCCAAACAACTTTGGCCGGGCCTTTCTAAAAAGCCCGTCTGAGATCTATTTTTAGATCTCAGATGGGACTTGTGGAGACCGTACAATCTCCAGAAGAGAGACCGTACGGGCTCTTATGGAGACTGTACGGTCTCTTCCTTTCCCTATATAAGGAATTCCGGATTTCACTTTCATTCATAAAAAATTCCTTTCTTTCCCCCCATTTTCTTTCGGTTTCTGAGCGGTTCTTGACCCGACATAAGTTGCCTCTGATATAAACGAATCGCTCAGATATCGAAGTTCTAGCTCTAAAATATCCCAGCTTCCTAAAGTTCTCACGACGCCAAAATAATCCAATACCACTCAACTTTACTTTCAAAATTCCTGGTGTAGCTCTCCTCTTCGCAAAAGAGCTCCCTGTTGTGTACAAATGAGTGGGATGACACTAGCAAGTGCACTAGACAAGTAATAAAGTGATAAGTTTATCGTCTCCACAGAGATAGAACAGTTTCAAGCTGGTCTCTTTTCAGATATAGAACAGTCGGCTGGTTGTGCTTAATTGATTTGAGAGTTTCTAAACTACTATAAACTAAATATAAACTAATGGCAAGACTGATCATACAATTCTTAAATGGATTTAACCAATATAAAACGAGCATGTGTAAAGCACAGCCAGAACTGATGGTAAACAAGCACATAATTCCTTCATACAAATCAACCATGTTTATTATAGATCTAGGGTATCTTCACTATATTCACTCAAGTCAGATGGTCACATGTTCCCAAGATTCTTTATACTTATGTAAAATTAGTTTCCATTAGATTACACAAGCATAAGCATTAAGCACAAGAAGCATCTTATAAATAAGAACCCCTAGCAAACATCTTATCCTTATTGGTCCCAGTATAAAATATATGTGTTCAATAGTTTATCTATTGCTTGATCCGAGTTGGTCCCTACAACATCAAACAACTGAGAATACAAGTTCGCGAGGCTTGCATATGAATGGAAATTCTATTGAACAATCAAAACAAACATGACTTCATTCATAATAGGGAAAAGATATGCTTACAACCACCAGCCGGAAGGCTGGCTTTCCACCTTGAGTGACTACTCACTCATTGTCATGCTTAAAATCCAAAATAAGAAAAGTACGAACAGGTTGCTGCCTGGTCTCAGAGAGACCCTACACTACTAGTACTGAAACTGAAACTAAACTAAAAGGAAATGATTCTAAGGATGTTGAATGATTAAAGCAATACCCATGCAAGGGTATTTATACAAGAAAAGAAAGTAATAAACAAATGAAGATGCTCCTTGGAATCTGGCTGTTCTCGGGCAGACTGTTCTCAGCAGAAAAGGACAACTGCATAGTAAGACAAAGCAACCTGCAGAAAATACAAAAGCACAAGAAGACAACTCCAAACCCCAAAGCCTTCCACAAACCTCCAAAAACTCTACTTTTTCACTTCCCCACATCACAAAACCGAGACCATGTGATGTAAAGGCATCTTTGACTTGATTTCTGCAGATTCAATCCTTATTACAAGCTGTTCTGACTCAACTGGGCACAGGCAGACTATTCGGGAGCACAGGCTCAACTTGTGCACTAAAGAACAATCTCAGGCTGTTCGAAACACAATTTAAGCACAAAAACTCTATAGAAAACCCTTGATTTTATAGGCACAAATCACACTCAACACTCCCACAATCAAATCTTACAAAATCTGAAATCCTAGCGTTACTCTCAGCCCCGCCAGAGTAAGTACGCAATCCTCCCAACTTAGAAGATTCCCCCAAAATCCTTCCCTTCCAATCATTCAGAGCACGCCCTACGCACCTCCGGCCCCAAGGTTCCTCCCTAAAGCTTCGTTCTTCAACGAGTACTAGCTTGCAAGAATTCTACTGACGCACTATGAGGGTAAGCTTCTGAGGGTTTTACCGTGTCACCTAACGGTTTACCGTACAGTTTTTTACTTTATTTAAATGCTTTATGTGTGATAATAATAATACAAAATAATACTGAATTAGGTTGCATTAAAGATCCTCTAGGGCCTAGAATGTCGGAACTAATAAGTTGTATCCACGACCGTAAATAGAATCTCTGGTTTTCAAAACGATCGGTACCTACACCGGTTCGTGCATTTTCACGGTCGGTCGGGTGGTGACTCTAGTCAAAGAAGGCTAAAACGCTATGAGCGTCCATTTCTGCTCACAGTGGCGACTCTACTATTATAAGTTAGCTTCAACGTATGATTTCTTGAAGTTGGTTTATTAATGGAAGGATGTATATTTGGTTTTCACTTTTTATAAAATTATTTCTTAAATGATTTTATGAAAAGTAAAAATTGGGTGTGTGAGTATTGTGCTGACAGTCTATGGCTATATACGGAGTTACTGTTTTTTTGGGTGTGTGAGTATCATGATGCATAAAAGAAAATATCTCGAATGGTCAACGTGTGTTATAGGTCACGCTTACTGTCGTTTCCTTTAAGGGACGCATAGGTCAATATGTAACACCACCCATAGCCTCGTATCGTCGACACATTGCTCAAAACCTTTAAATGGGGAGGCGCTAGGTTTATCTTGCCATAGGAACCCTTTTGTACTATCAACAAGACCCAAACCTCATATAGTCAGCCTAGATATCTCCCCTAGGAACCACCCCAAACATAAATTAAATCACGTTTTTCAGAGCATTTTGACATCGAAAGGAAAGATGCCAAAAGAAACCCACCTAGGACAGAGACGCACCTCGTGAAGACTGCAAGGGAGTGTCCCGCACGTATGAAGTTTATGTTAACTGATTGATTGTTTACCTGCACTTGTACATATATTAGATGTAGCCTTAACCTAGGAAAAGTCAAGAGTCTGAGTTTCGATGACACTCCTTTGAAGTGAGGGGGCATCCCGTTACGCTAGACATTTTATAACACGAAACACGCCGTTATGCCGTCTGTTTCATTTTGTAAAGAAACCCAATCTCATGAGATAAAATCATGGCATCACAAATATCGTCCCCTTAAGTCAAAATGAGTGTCATATTGCCCATGGTCGAGATAAATATGCACGAATAGACTCGTCATGTCACGCCGCATGTTCCATATTACAAAAGAAGCTTTAATGATTTCATGTAAGATAGAGTCATACCATCGTAACAGTTAAACCCGTTAAGTCAAACATGCATCATCTTGTGCTCCTCCCAAAAAGGAGTTTAGAGTTTGTCTTGTGTCTAAACCAAAGCAAGGGCACACCACCCCGTGAGTCCACACAGGTCAATATTGTGTTGGACCAATAATAATAATAATAAATGTGCATATGGAAAAGACCACAACGACAAAATCCCCTAATAGGTTAAGTACAATATCACGTGACAAGTTCTTCAAGTTGAAGAGTTTCGCTAAGAGACAATTCTGAGTTAGATGAATTAGTAAAATATGGTTGATAATATTCTTGACTTGACTGGTTCCAATGAGAACAAGGATGATAATATGGACCTGGAGGATAATATGGATCATAATAGGGGTCATCAACTTGTTGATAGATTTGATCCATAATTGTGCACGCTCACCATAAACAAAAAACTAAAAAAAAATTGCAAACCTAATTATCAATAAAATTAAAACAAGTTGAACTAATCCTCGACAACTGCGCCAAAATTTGATGAGTGTCGAATCCACCAAAAATAAATCCTAACTTTCTCTGCAACAAAATAAACTGTAAACAGGGTAAGCAGGGTCGAACCCAAAAGATTAGTATTGATTTAATTGAATTGATAAACATATATAAATACAAAAATAAATGAAGGGGGGATTCGATTGTGAGATTATCTAATTAACTAAACTAAACTAAAGCAGAATTATCTAAACAATATTAAAAAGCATTAAATCTAGAGAAATCACAGACAAGCGTTAACTCATCTCAATCATCGACCATAAAATTACCAGTTAAATATCTTACCGGATCGGTTTGAAATATTTTTCCTTACTATTAGATCAGTCAAGCACATCAAATAATTAACCTCTAATCAATAAATAATCCAGCATCAGTGGTCAAGATTGAACCTATTGACAACTTTAATAAATAAAAAAAACCCCACCTTAGTGAATTGACACTCAGCGTTGGCAATTCAATAACTAAATCATTCATTCATTTAACACAACAATCAGGATGTCAACTCTGAACTACAATCTTCAAACATAAAAATAACTCAAATTGTATTAGTTAATCGCTACTATGATTAGTTCGTTTAGGTGAAACTCTAACTTTACCAAATCAGATATATGATCAATCAATTCCTAGAACAACCGGTCGGACTATCCTAAGAACAATAAATCAATTGAGATAAATCTCTGAATCACCATGAATTAATAAACCGAACATAAAAGTTAGCCAAACATGGCTGGAAAACTAAACCTAAAACTATAGAACAAGATGATAGAAAACTGTAAATAAAACTTAATGAAAAACGATGATAAAAACTAACTTCAACGATTCCTATATATAAGGTACCAATTCTTTTTCTACAAGGCTAACAATTCCTTCCTCCTTAGGTCTCTAATTTCGTGCAAAGTTGTAGCATCAAGACTCCTAAATCGTCCGAACCAGAGTAGGAAAGAAGTCCTTCTTCAAATAGGAAACTGCGGACCCGAAACTGTTTAGTCTTCCGCAAGGCTAACTGTGAGCACTGGTTTTCGAACCCGATGATGAAAGCAAACTATGAGCTCCTCGTCGCGCCAGCTGCTCAAATACTGATGCTCGTCGGAGAACGGGCCCTCTTTTCAGGACTATAACCTCTTCCGCCCGCTCCTCGGGACCATAGGTGTGGCACCTTCACGCTTATGAGAAAATCCTCGATCACAAAATGTATACGGTCACAAGTACTGTTCATTAGGAACCGTACGGTCACAACACTGTTTGTTGAGATCGTACGGTCACAAGGCCTCTGACCGTACGGTCACTGCCACGTGGCAGATAGCAATCCAATCCTTATCTGCCACGTGGCTGGCGGTCCAATCACAGCGTGACACGTGTACTAAAATCCAAATGACATTGGCCGGGTGTTGTGTGAAGCCCGGCTCAGATCCAAATTTGGATCTGAGACGGGCGAAGCAAGTGACCGTACGGTCACAATCTAACCTATAAATGCCCCCCGGATTTCTCATTCAATTCACCAACAAACACTGATTCTCCCACCTCTCTAGCTCGTTCTAAAGCGATTCTTGACCCGATATAAGTTGCCTCTGATAAAGTTGCCTCTGAGTTGCCTAAAGTTGCCTAAAGTTGCCTCTGATACAGAAAAGAGTCGCTGAAAGTCTGAGCTTGAGAGTATTTTCCTGAAATATTCCCAGAAAAGGTCGTCCCGACCACCAAAAATATATTTCCCCTTTTATCAAAAGTTTCCAACCTAGGCATCACTCGCAGTCTCGCTAGAGTTGATTAAGTCATGTTCCTAGTTACCACTCCGGAGGACGCACACGCAACTCTGGCCCCCGATGTTCCTCCCAGAAAAGGTCTCCGTTCTTCAACGAGCATCAGTCCGCGAGCAATCACTAGCACGCAACGAGGGTAAGCTTCTGAGGGTTTTGTACCGTGTCACCCGGCGGTTTACCGTACAAATGTTTGCGCATTTACATATTCTTGTGTGATAATCATAAATAACGAAGTAACAAATTGTTAGGTTGCATTAAAGATCCTCTGGGTTCTGGAATGTCGGAATTAATAAGTTGTATCCACGAACGTAAATAGAATCTCTGGTTTTCAAAACAATCGGTACAAACACCGGTTCGTACATTTTCCCGGTCGGCCGGGTGGCGACTCTAGTCAAAGAAGGCTAAAGCCGCTATGAGCGACCACTTTCGCTCACACTAACCTTGACTCAGCCCAAATTTGCCAACTCATCTCCCGAATCACAAACAAACTCCAATTTGATCTAAATTATGTCCAATTCCACTCCTTTTAGTCCACAAGGGCTTGTAAAAGTGAAAATACCAAATACATGCAATAAAATTCGTGATAACAATTAAAGCACAAAAAGTCGGATATTTAATGCTAAATTACGCACTTATCAGAGGGCGACCTAGGCAACAATAAAGGCAGCTCGCTAAGTTGACAACTCGTAGAGTCATCTTAGGCAACTATTAGAGCAATAAACACCTCACCCTAGGGGCAATCACAAAAACATCATTGGAAGTCGAACATCTCGATTCCAACCCTGACAACCCAAAAAAGCCACACAAACTCCTGATGGCCTCTCACACCCTATCCTCATCAAAGAACCTCCATAACCCTCGCTTCCACTATCTAACCCAAAATCCTTGTACCCTTCACAAAACCTACCCTACAACCTCAATAAGCCTCATCTCCGTTATCTATACCTAAGCTTTTGGCTACCCTCTACATCCTCGGGAAAACCTCCATAAACCTCGCTTCCACCATCATGCCTAAACCCTTGCTCTCCTCATAAAGCCTTTCCCTACATCCTCTAAAACACCTACATAGACCTCGCCGTCTTTATCTAACTCAAAGCCTTCGCTCACATCCTCCAAAAGAACAACCATAAACCTAGCCTCATAAAACCACCTCGCATCTAGCCAAAACCTTTGAGTCACCCACTGACACATGCTTCGTTGAGAATCAAGAGTCGTGTAGGTCACCTGATCACGTGTCTACACATCCACTCATAGGTCATTTAGCCGAAATCCATAAAAAATATCATATGAGTAGAACACCCCCCTCGTACACGCACGAGCCACCTGCCTATGCATAGAGTCGCACACACTATGGGTTTTAGGTCATTATAGGTTGTCATTTGGATAGAATCCACTGAGACGAGTCCACCTAATGGGGTACTTCTTCATTCGCATATGAGTCACGTCTCTGCACACACATTAGACACCCTAGGTCGTTTAGCTAGAATCCATATCACATGAGTTCACGTAGTAAAGCACCCCCCCTCATTCACATATAAGTTACGTGTCTGCACATCAAGACACATGCATTGTGTGTTACCCAGTCAAAGTTCACAAGTGTGAACCCACATGCATCCATAAAATAGAGCATCCTCCTCGATCACTTGTAATCATGTAGCATGATCAGTCATCATAAATTTTTTTTTGCAGGATCTTTATTTGTGCAGGATCACTCGAGAAAGGATGCACATCTTTGTTTGTGCAGGATCCTCATAGGAGCCATAAAAGGCAGCGACAAATCGGACCTTCGTCACGCGGAGATGGTCTAGGCACAACACCTATCAGACGATGACAATAACCTTTCAGAACCCAAGACGCCAATATTAGAGGTTACTCGGGATGAGGACTTCGCCCCTTGTCACCACTGACTTTGTAAGCCTAGAACCAACCCAATCTGATGAACCCTAAGTATTTTGATTATGTCCAATCGTTTCAGAAGATGAAAACAATACTCTTTTACATATAGTTTATTGTTGACTAATATTTTTCTACTTAGTCTATGTGTAAGTTACTCAGCAGGTGCTGAATGAATCTCTTCTGGACTGCCTAAAGGACTCAGAAGATCTGTTTGCTGAAGTCAGAGTTTCAATAATTCAGAAGCTGGATGCTCCGCTCTGAAGCCGAAGTCTGCTAAAGCTCTCCTCTGATGTTCTTTGCTATCAGAAGTTCTTTTACCAATTTGATCAGAAGCTTAGTCACGGGTTCTGGATAGCATTTAATGCTCTGACAAGTGCATTTAATGCAAGGCGCCAAAAGTTCAAAAAGCTGTTTTGATGGAGCGCGCCTGTCTGTTCAAGAGAAACCAGAATTTCCTTGTCTACCCTTTGTTGATCCAATTGAAGAATGATTCCAGTCAACCTCATCTTTGATTTCAAATCACTTACCGAATTGAGTTAAAGAACAAGGATAACGGAATCAAAGTGTTTGAAGACCGTTTGAAGACTTGACAAATTAACGGCTACAACAACTGATGCATCTCTATTGAAGTTTCAAATTCACCAACGGTCATCCTCATTCACTATAAATAGTAGCCAAGCTCCATTGCATCAACATACACGTGATCATCGAGCAAAATCTCAACGCACTGTTTTAACAAGAAAAACAGAGCACCATTTTCCATTCTCAATCTTTCTTAGCATAGTCTTAGTTAAAGTGAGAGAGTGAAGAAAAACAAGTTCATAATAGGAATCTTGTAAACTGATATCGTTTGTGATATTCAGTTAGATTTAAAGAGAGAAATCTAGTTGAGATTAGAGTTGGGTGAGAAATCCAGAAAACAGAGTATTGTTTGTTCTGGTGGAAATCCTTTAACTCTTTTTAGGCTAGTCAGAACTAAGTGAGAAATTAGCTTAAGTTCTGTTGATGTAAAGGAGCTTCTGAACTTGCCATAAAAGTTCTGAATAGTGGATTTATAAAATCTCTGTAGGCTGCGACCTCAGGGGACAAGACGTAGTCACAGGACTTCTGTGGCGAACTTGGATAAATCGAACTGTTCAATCAGGATCTCCTGAACTTCTTTCTCCCTCTTATACTTGTTATTTTTGCCTCTGTGTACTTGCTTATATTTAGTGCTGAAACAGATTTTCTCTAAAGTATCATTGTCTTTGTTCAGAAGACTGTCCAGAAGTTCTCAAATCAGAACTTCTGTTGCTGAAAACAGTCTAACTGTGTTTAGGCAGAATTTCCCTCAGAAGCTACTTCTGTAAGCTTGCTTCTGACTCTGAGGAAATTTGACTCTGAAAATTAAGTTTCCCGAAAAACTTAGAAATTTTCAGTTTTCAACTTTGACACCTATTCACCCCCCTCTAGGTGATTCTGTTCTTGATAGGGCCAACAAGTGGTATCAGAGCGAAGGTCACTTCGCATATTTACTAAAGATCTAACAATCTAAGTGTAAGATCCTATCAGAATCAATAGAGATGGAGAGTAGACACCAGCCTGAGAATTCTTCTCACTTCATGGTTCCAGAAGGTTCTTCCACTACTAGACCTCCATTATTCAATGGCAACAACTACTCATACTGGAAGAAAAGGATGATGTACTTCATCCAAGCTCAGAACATGAGTGCTTGGTATGTCATCACTGATGGTGATTTAGTTCCTACCAGAATGGAACAAGGTTTAGGGAATGTTGTTATTCCTCAGAGAGAATACACAGATGACATTCTGAAAAAACTCCAAACTAATGTTTCAGCAATAAATATGTTGCATTGTGCACTTACAGCTACTGAATATAACAAAGTCTCCTCTTGTGAAACTGCACAGGATATTTGGAACAAGCTGGAAGTCACATATGAAGGAACAGGAAAAGTGAAGCAATCTAAAGTCAACCAACTCATGAGAGAATATGAGTTATTTGAAATGCTTGATAAAGAATCTATTTCAGATATGAACTCTAGATTCACCAAGATAATCAATGACTTGAAGAGTTTAGGAAAAGACATTGAAGAATCTGATCGAGTGAAGAAGATTGTCAGAAGCTTACCAAGGTCTTGGCAAGCCAAGAAGACTGCTATTGAAGAAGTTCAGGATTTGAGCTATTACTTGTATGATGAGTTCATTGGGTCTCTAATTACTCATGAGATGTCATTAAAGAATCATGACCTAAGAGAGAGGTCAGAAGGAAAAAGAGTAGTCCTGAAAGCAGAATCTTCTGAAGAATCCTCTGAAGATGAGGAACTGGCTATGCTGACCAGGAAGTTCAAGAAGGCCTTTAGAAAAGGCAGAGGTGGAAACTACAAGAAGCCTTTCAGGAGCTTTGATAAGAAAACTCCTGATTCTGGTGAAAAGTTCAAGAGAGATCCAAACAAGCCTATTGTGTGCTATGGATGTCAGCAATCGGGGCACATTAAGCCTAACTGCCCGGAGCTGAAGAAAGATAAGAAAAAGTTCAAGAAAGCTATGTTGGCTGCCTGGTCAGACTCTGAGACCAGCAGTGATCCTGAAGAAAAGGAAGAGCAAGCTCATATTTGTTTTATGGCTATTGATGAGCCAACTTCTGAAGATGTCACAGGAGAAACTTCCGCACCTCCTGAAGCTACATATGATTCCGAGGTAAACATATCCTCTGAACAAAATATCTTTGATTCTCTTGAAGAACTCTATAGTATGTTCAAGTACCTGAAAAGGAAATTGGACAAGAGTGAGGCTGACAAGTTTCTTAGGTTTACTCAAGTTTATTCTGACATGAAAGTGTTAGAAGAAAAACTGTGTAAACAGTTCAGCACTCCTGTTGATGGCTCTAAAGCCAAAGGCAAGGAAAAGCTGCCTCTGGGAAGTGATAAACCCCAGAAGAAGAAGAAACCTGTCACTCCCTCTCTTCTGAAAGAGATAGCTTCTCCTCCTGATGTTGGTACCTCTGAGAGTGCTGTTATAGCCTCTGAAGATGTTGGTCCTTCTCAGAAGAAGAAGAAATCTCCCAAGAAGCAAAGGGAAAGATCCAAGAACCCTCCCTTTTGCAAGCTTTGCAAGAGTGATGGTCATTGGTTGAAGGATTACAAGTACCATATTAAAAACCTCTTGCAATCTGAGATATCATTAAAACCTGCTGAAGAGAAATCTAACTCTGAAGGACCCAATAAGGATTGGGTACCTGTCACTAATTGATTGTGTTGCAGGTGGCTCTGAGTGCTCCATCAATGTCAAAGCTGTGGTACATTGACAGTGGGTGCTCAAGGCATATGACAGTTGATGAAAAAGCATTCATCACATTTGATCCTAAAAGAGGTGGAAAAGTCAGCTTTGGAGATGCTCAGAAAGGAAGGATACTTGGTTCTGGATCCATAGGAACTAATCCTCCGATCGAAGATGTCTCCCTAGTCAGAGGTCTGAAGTTCAATCTCCTGAGTGTTGCACAACTGTGTGATAAAGGTAGAGATGTTGTCTTCAGCTCCTCTGGATGTAAATCTTGGACAGTAAGTCAAGGGAAGTTATTCTAACTGCTCCTAGAGTTGAAAATGTTTTCATGCTGAACCTTGAGAATCTTTGCAAAAATATATGCTTGATGTCCAAAGAGGATACCTCCTGGCTCTGGCATAGAAGACTTGCTCATGTGAGCATGGACCTTATGTCCAAAGTAGCTAGAAATCAATTGGTTGAGGGTCTGCCTGAAATTAGTTTTAAAAAGAATCATTTATGCAATGCTTGCCAATCTGGTAAACAATCCAGAAGCTCTTTTAAAACTAAGAAAGTCATTTCAACTAAAAGACCTTTGGAATTACTTCATATGGACCTTTTTGGCCCTGTTCAACCAATGAGCATGGGTGGAAAGAAGTATGCCTTTGTCATTGTAGATGACTATTCAAGATTCACTTGGGTTATCTTGCTGTCTAGCAAAGATGAGTCACTTGGATGTTTCTCAGTTCTGATAAAGAAACTTGAGAATGAAAGGAATGAAAAGGTTGTTCATATCAGAAGTGATAATGGTGGAGAATTCAAAAAGTTTAGGTTTGAAGAATTCTGTGAAACCAAGGGAATTGATCATAACTTTTCTGCTCCCAGAACTCCTCAACAAAATGGGGTAGTTGAAAGGAAGAATAGAACTCTGGTTGAGATTGCCAGAACTATGATCAATGAAAGAAGGCTTCCTAAGTACTTTTGGGGAGAAGCTGTTAACACAGCTTGCTATGTTCTGAATAGAGTGCTGATCAGAAGCATTCTGAACAAGACCCCTTATGAACTCTGGAAAGGTCGAAAGCCTAAAATAGGTTATTTCAGAACCTTTGGTTGTAAGTGCTATGTTTTGAATACAAAAGAATATCTTTCAAAGTTTGATTCAAAGGCAGATGAGGCCATTTTTCTTGGTTACTCAACACATAGTAAAGCATATAGGGTTTTTAATAAGAGGACTCAAACTTTAGATGAATCTGTTCATGTACAGTTTGATGAGACTAACCCTGCAGATAGTAGAGCTCCTGATGAAGATGTAGTTCAAGCTCCTGAAGTTGCATCTCTTGATGTAGAAGAAGATGTTTCTCCCAGAGCTACTGAAGTAGTTCCTCCTGTTGCTGAACAAGCTCAAGAAGTGAATCCTACTCCAGAAGACAACTTCCTTCCAGAAGATGCTCCTATATATGATTCAACAAATGATGAACAAGTTTCAGAAGACTCATTGGATGTACCAAGAGAAGTTAGAGCTCATAGGAATCATTCCTTAGAGAACATAATTGACTCTGTTCATAATCCTGTCATGACCAGAGCTCAGCTCAGAAGATACATGGGGAATGTGGCTTTTGTGTCACTTCTAGAACCCAAGGACTTCTATGAAGCTGCTGATTATGATTCTTGGTTAATGGCAATGCAAGAAGAACTTGACCAGTTCAAAAGGTCAGAAGTTTGGACTTTGGTTCCCAGACCTAACAACATAAAGGTTGTTGGAACTAGATGGGTTCTGAAGAACAAGCTTGATGAATTTGGAAATGTTGTGAGGAACAAGGCAAGACTTGTTGCTCAAGGTTACAGTCAGCAAGAAGGCATAGATTATGGTGAAACTTTTGCTCCTGTTGCAAGATTAGAAGCCATTAGAATCTTATGTGCTTTTGCATCATACAAAGGTTTCAAGCTCTTTCAAATGGATGTGAAAAGTGCATTCTTGAATGGTTACATTGATGAGGAAGTCTATGTGTCTCAACCCCCTGGTTTTGAAGATCCTAAGTTTCCTGATCATGTGTACAAGCTAAAGAAAGCCTTGTATGGACTGAAACAAGCTCCCAGAGCTTGGTATGAGAGACTGACAAAGTTCCTGCTGTCTAAGGGATTTGTCAGAGGCTGTGTTGATACAACTCTGTTCACTCTGAAGAAGAACAAGGATATCCTTATAGCTCAGGTATATGTTGATGATATTATATTTGGTGCTACTAATGAATCTTTGTGCAGAGAGTTCAGTGACCACATGAAGGCTGAGTTTGAAATGTCTATGATGGGAGAATTAACCTTCTTCTTAGGACTTCAGATCAAGCAAAGTAATGATGGTGTGTTTATCAATCAAGCTAAGTACACTAGAGAAGTGCTGAAGAAATTTGGCATGATGGACTCTAATGCTGTTGATATTCCAATGGATGTCAGCAAAGACATTGATGATGAAGAGAAAGCTGGTAAACCTGTAGATATAAAAACCTACAGAGGTATGATTGGTTCTCTTTTATACCTAACAGCCAGCAGGCCAGATATACATTTTGCTGTGTGTTTTTGTGCTAGATATCAATCAAAGCCAAGAGAAATTCATGATGTTGCTGTCAAAAGAATTCTCAGATATCTTAAAGGCACACCAGAAGCTGGTTTGTGGTATCCCTGTAGTTCTGATTTCACTCCTATAGGATACACAGACTCTGACTATGGTAGGGATAAATTGAAGAGGGTCAGCACTTCTGGTGGTTGTCATTTTCTGGGGGAATGCCTAGTCTCCTGGCATAGTAAGAAGCAAACCTCTGTGGCTCTCTCAACTGCTGAAGCTGAGTATGTTGCTGGTGGAAGTTGTGTTTCTCAGATGCTCTGGATCAAGCAACAAATTGCTGACTATGGAGTCATCCCTGGAAAAATTACAATCTACTGTGATAACAAGAGTGCTATTGATCTTTCAAAAAACCCTATTCAGCACAGCAGGATGAAGCATGTTCATATTAGGCATCACTTTCTGAGAGATCATGTTCTGAAGAAGGATATTATCATTACTCATGTTCCCTCTGAAGAGAATCTTGCTGACATGTTTACTAAGCCTCTGGCTGGTAATTCCTTCAGCAACTTACGAGAAGGCATTGGTATGACTTATCCACTTCAGTACCTTAGCTTAATTATTTCTGAGTGTCTTAAGTGATTAATCGTTTAAGATAATTAAGTGATAATTAATTCTAATCATGATTTGACATCTAAGCATGTGTTATCTACTGCATTTTACGGCGCTGTTCTATGGTTAACGGTTATCTGTTCCCTTTTAAACGGTGTGTATTTGCTTTTTGAATTGGAACGGCTTCCTTGTTTGGGTATAAATAGGGGTTTTCCATACTTAGAAGTTTTTACTCTCATTTTCACTGCTATTAGAATCTCCATAGTTTTTCTGTGTTCTCTTTTCTCAAAAACTTAACCTAATTTCTTATATCTTCTACAATGGCTCAAGAAATCACTGTTACTCACATCTTTACCACTGAATCTACGAAGAAAGTTAGCGAATCTAGGGTATTCACTTCTAGGTTCCTAGATGATGAAGTTAAATCCACTGAACCTATCTCCAAATGGCTTAGCGCTCAAAACTGGAATTCTTTCGTCTCTCTCGATGAATTCATTTACCCTAAGTTAGTCACCGAATTCTATCAGAACCTCCTTTTCTTTTCAAATGAGGAGGATGTTCTACACTTAGAAGTCGGAGAAGTTGAGATTGAGGTCAGCAGGGATTCTATTTCTCAAGTAATCGGTATTGATGATGAAGGAATCATCATAGGTGATGATGGTTCAGCAGATGGTTTTACAGAAGCTAATTGGGCTAGACCAGATCTCAGTGCCAAGGAAACTTATGCCACTTGGCTCACTCAGCACCAGAGGTGGGCACACTATCTTACAACTAATGTGTTCCTTCCGAAGGCTGGAGGGGTTAATGGAGTTTCCAACAGGGAAAGAGTTTTTATGTGGCATCTGGTCAATCAGAAGAAGATCAATCTCCCTGCCATGCTGATAAGGCAGATGAAGAATGTGACTACCGTGAGTGCATTAGCTTATGGCTCACTCCTGACTAGGTTGTTTGAGGTAGCCTCTGTTGTGCTCTCAGGAGAAGGTGTTACAAGTAGGAGTACGGTTCTGAAGATGCATACCTTCAGGAACCTTAACTTTGGTGTGACTCCGAAGAAGAATGAGAAGGGCTCCTCTGTGAGTATTGCTCAGAAGGAGATTGTGGTTGATTCTGCTCAGAAAGGAAAGAAAGCTGCCAAGAAGGGCAAGGGAAAGAAAGGATCAAGTAAGTTGGTCCTGACTGTTGAGAAAGTGGTTGTCTCAGAACCTCTTCCCACTATGGTTCAAACAACAATCAGTGTTGAACCTTCTGGCAAGATTGTTGCTGAGAAACCTAAGGATGTTTCCGAGAAGGAAGCTCAGGATGCTGAGGACGCACGCCTTGCTGAAAGAGAGAAGGCTGCTGAAGCTGAAAAAGTTGCAAGAGTTGTGGCTCTTGCTGATGAGAAAAGAAAGAAGAAGGAAGCTGAGGATAAGTTAGCAGCTGAAAGAGAAATTGCTGCAAAGGCTAAGGCCGATGCAAGACTTATAGCATGTGCTGCTGAACTTCAGGATGCGGAGTTCTCAAAGGAAATTGAGGCTTCAGAAGAAGGTGAGAAACTTGAGAATATCTCTCTGTCCACTCGGATACTTGAGAATATATCTCTCTCCACCAGGATCGGAAAGAAGGCTGTTGCAAAACGAAGGTCTCTGAGGAAAAAGGACTTCGTTGTTGCCTCCAGTGCTGAATTAGAGGATTCTGTTGTTGAGGAACCGGAAGCTGCTGATGAGGACATATTGGAGATGTCTGCTGAAGAGGATGTTGATGCTCCTCTGATTGAAGAGCTGTCTGAAGTGAGTGAACCAGAAGATGAAGAGGTTCTTCAGGGTGCAAAACAGTTTGTTGAGAATGTTGATGATGAAAATTTCATTGACAACATTCTTCTGAATCAAGGAAGAAACCCTGGTGATAGGGATGCCTCTGAAACACTGATCAGAATGGCTCATATCTTTGCTGAGCCCATCTCTATGTTTGATCCAAACTCCTCTGAACAGGTTATCTCATCTCCCATTCACACTCCTCATCCATCTCCTTCACTACCTTCTGTCACAGAAGTGAGTGAATCTCACACTTCCATTCCCCTTACAACTTCAACTTCTGAAGTTGTACCTCCTCCAATTATTCCTCCTTCTGGATCCTTTTCAGAAGTGAATCTAAACACTGCTCCCATTTTCACAGACTCCATAGCCACATCCACTACCTCCTCCATTTATACTTCCTCTGTAAGTCCATCAATTGGATTTACTGCTCCATCTTTCTCACTACCATCCACATTACCACCCATCTCAACTACCATTTCTTCCTCAACCACACATACAATCCCTTCCTCAACCACTCAAATTCCTCCACTCTCAACCTCTGGACATGCACCTCCTGTGTGTGATCCCTTAACTACCTCCTCCACTACTTCCTGCTTTGCTGGGGTGTCATCCAATTATGACTTCCTACGCAAGCACATGAATCGAGATGATTTGGATACCAGATTTGGTAGTTTTGGTTTCATGGGCAGAGCTTCAGGTGTATCCGAAGCTGGTGGTGCTCCCAGTAATGAGGAGTTGAGAAGAATGAGTCAGAGTGGCTCTGATGAATTGCTGAACAGACTTGCTGGTATGGGGCAACAGACTTCTGCTGCTGACATGTATGCTCAGGGCATTGTGCTGCAAGAACTACAATCCTTGAAAGCTCAGAACCTGCAGCTCATGACTATGCTTCAAATGCAGGATCCCTCTGTCTACATACGCAATCTTTCTTCACTTCATCTAGCTACATATGATGAGCTGTACAAATTAAGAGAATTAGCTCTGACTCTTCCTTCATTGGACAACATTGCTCTTGCTTCTTCTCTGAAGGTCAATGAGAATTTGGAGATATTGACAGAAGAAGTCAAGAAAGCAAACGAGCATTATGAGGCTCATGAGAAGATGCTCCCAAGTAAGATTGATGACCTGCAAAGTACTGCCAATCATATTCTGAGAGAAGTGAAATCTTCTGCTCAAGGTTCATCATCTTCCGGGGCTGCTAAGATTGTATATGACATCACTCCTGATCTCAACAATCGACTCTCCAACATTGAGTCTGCTGTACCTGCTCAGAACGCACAGATTGCTGAGCTTACTGAACTTCTGAAGGTTATGCACACTCAAGCACGTGAACAAGAGAAGACTCTTCACAATTGCTATAGGTTTGTTTGAGGACAGACTTATATTCAGAATGAGCATCTCACTGCTGCTGTGTATGCTAACAATTGGTTGATCAAGCTCCTTCTGGAAGACGTTCAGAAACAGCGACCTATGTCTGGTCAGACTTTTGATCATATGAAGACCATTGATGCTGATTTCAGAAGAAGAATGGATATGATCAACACTGTGAGGCCAACTCCTCAGCAATACTCTACTGCAATGAAAGTTCAGCAAAAATTGGACTCTCAAGGTGCTTTGGCTATTCCTATTGGTTCTGGTCAAACGGGGGAGAAGTCTGGTCAGCAGAGTGGTCTCAATACTGGTGTTAAGAGACATGGTGTTACTGAAGGACCCAGTGGTGTTCCTCCTCCTCAGAAGAAACCTAGGAACTTGTAATCTTTTTAGGACTTAAGCTTTTTAGCTAGGTTCTGGGTTGGGTAGCTTTTGTCTTAGGACTTTTTCTGCTCTTCGGATTATCTTATTTCATATGTTGTCTTCTGATGATTTTATTTACACTGAATCTTTCTTATACATTCTTGTGTCTCTGACTACTTACTTTTTGCTTATGTTTCTTTTTGACTTAGTAAATTATTCTTCACTAAATCTAACAACTTCATCTCGAGTCATTTCTAAGTTTATACAGATTGCTGAAGTTCACCATTTACACTAAAATGGGGGAGTTAATTTACTCAGAAGTTATGAAACATATGTATCAGGAAGTCATTTTCTAAACCTCATGTTTTCTGTTACCTTCTGACCACGGTTTGTCCATAACCAAAATGGGGGAGAATGATGAACCCTAAGTATTTTGATTATGTCCAATCGTTTCAGAAGATGAAAACTTAATACTCTTTTACATATAGTTTATTGTTGACTAATATTTTTCTACTTAGTCTATGTGTAAGTTACTCAGCAGGTGTTGAATGAATCTCTTCTGGACTGCCTAAAGGACTCAGAAGATCTGTTTGCTGAAGTTAGAGTTTCAATAATTCAGAAGCTGGATGCTCCGCTCTGAAGCCGAAGTCTGCTAAAGCTCTCCTCTGATGTTCTTTGCTATCAGAAGTTCTTTTACCAATTTGATCAGAAGCTTAGTCACGAGTTCTGGATAGCATTTAATGCTCTGACAAGTGCATTTAATGCAAGGCGCCAAAAGTTCAAAAAGCTGTTTTGATGGAGCGCGCCTGTCTGTTCAAGAGAAACCAGAATTTCCTTGTCTACCCTTTGTTGATCCAATTGAAGAATGATTCCAGTCAACCTCATCTTTGATTTCAAATCACTTACCGGATTGAGTTAAAGAACAAGGATAACGGAATCAAAGTGTTTGAAGACCGTTTGAAGACTTGACAAATTAACGGCTACAACAACTAATGTCATCTCTATTGAAGTTTCAAATTCACCAACGGTCATCCTCATTCACTATAAATAGTAGCCAAGCTCCATTGCATCAACATACACGTGATCATCGAGCAAAATCTCAACGCACTGTTTTAACAAGAAAAACAGAGCACCATTTTTCATTCTCAATCTTTCTTAGCATAGTCTTAGTTAAAGTGAGAGAGTGAAGAAAAACAAGTTCATAATAGGAATCTTGTAAACTGATATCGTTTGTGATATTCAGTTAGATTTTAAGAGAGAAATCTAGTTGAGATTAGAGTTGGGTGAGAAATCCAGAAAACAGAGTATTGTTTGTTCTGGTGGAAACCCTTTAACTCTTTTTAGGCTAGTCAGAACTAAGTGAGAAATTAGCTTAAGTTCTGTTGATGTAAAGGAGCTACTGAACTTGCCATAAAAGTTCTGAATAGTGGATTTATAAAATCTCTGTAGGCTGCGACCTCAGGGGACAAGACGTAGTCACAGGACTTCTGTGGCGAACTTGGATAAATCGAACTGTTCAATCAGGATCTCCTGAACTTCTTTCTCCCTCTTATACTTGTTATTTTTGCCTCTGTGTACTTGCTTATATTTAGTGCTGAAACAGATTTTCTCTAAAGTATCATTGTCTTTGTTCAGAAGACTGTCCAGAAGTTCTCAAATCAGAACTTCTGTTGCTGAAAACAGTCTAACTGTGTTTAGGCAGAATTTCCCTCAGAAGCTACTTCTGTAAGCTTGCTTCTGACTTTGAGGAAATTTGACTCTGAAAATTAAGTTTCCCGAAAAACTTAGAAATTTTCAGTTTTCAACTTTGACACCTATTCACCCCCCTCTAGGTGATTCTGTTCTTGATAGGGCCAACACAATCCTGCTTCCACCTAATACCTTATCTCGCACCAATATTCAAACTATGATGCCTGGCATATGGCACCCAAATCTAAGGGCATCCAACTACCTCAAAAAACCCTGAATCCCCTTTCTCTTTGAAAAAAAAATCCCATGATCCCCAAATCTTGAAAGAATACCTCATTCCAAAAAAAAAGACTTTTACCCGATCTTTGGAGCACCCTACACTCAGACACTAGACCATCCCTGAGATAAGACTAGCAGGACAAAGTGCCAGAAGTTACCCGAAGGAGCCAATCCCTGACCCGAGGCCAACCTCCAAAAATAGCCCTTCTTAAACTCCAGAACATCCCAGATTACCAAAAGGCATTACACAAAAGGTGTTACCAGATCCCCTGGATCACGTTACCCAGAATATGTTACTCACCCCAAGGCGTCACTCGACATTAGCTAGAGCAAGAAGGCGAAGGACCAACGCGCAGGTAAGCCTCTAACCCCACTTTCAAAAGACACAAACGCATTGTTACTCGTTTCGCTTCTTTGGAACTGCCCAATGGATCTTACAAGTTGATGTAATCGTCCTACGCACTCCCAAAGAAGCGAGGGGCAAACTATAAGCACTGGTTTTCGAACCCAATGACGAAAGCAATTTTCGAGCTCCTCGTTTTGCTACTCGCACAAGCGCCAGTACTCGTTAAAGAACGGATCGACTTCCCGAAGTCATAACTTCCTCTAACCGCATCTCGGGAACACAAGATTAACACCCTCAAATTTGTGAAAAAGTCTTTTTTACCCTAAAGATCAAACGGTCTCCCTTTTTTAACTGAGACCTTACGGTTTCCTTGACTCAAATCGCACGGTCTCCTTGACTCGAACCGTACGGTCTCCTTGACTCGAACTGTACGGTCTCCTTGACTCGAACCGTATGGTCTTCCTAGATGGCATACGGTCTCTATCCTTATCTGCCACGTGTCACAAACAACCAAAGAACTTTGGTCGGGCCTTTCTAAAAAGCCCGTTTGAGATCTATTTTTAGATCTCAGATTGGACTTGTGGAGACCGTACGATCTCTTCCTTTCCCTATATAAGGAATTCCAGATTTCACTTTCATTCATCAACAATTCCTTTCTTTCCCCCATTTTTTCTCGGTTTCTGAGTTGTTCTTGACCCAACATAATTTGCCTCTGATAAGTTGCATCTGAAAAGTTGCCTAAGGTTACCTCTGATATAAAAGAATCGCTCAGATATCGAAGTTCTAGCTCAAAAATATCCCAGCTCCCTAAAGTCCTCACGACGCCAAAATAATCCAATACCACTCAACTCTACTTCCAAAATTCCTGGTGTAGCTCTCCTCTTCGCAAAAGAGCTTCCACAATCAAATCTTACAAAATCTGAAATCCTAGCATTACTCTCAGCCCCGCTAGAGTAAGTACCCAATCCTCCCAACTCGGAAAATTCCCCTGAAATCCTTCCCTTCCAATCATTCGGAGCACGCCCTACGCACCTTCGACCCCAAGATTCCTCCCTAAAGCTTTGTTCTTCAACAAGTACTAGCTTGCAAGCATTCTACTGGCACGCTACAAGGGTAAGCTTCTGAGGGTTTTTACCGTGTCACCCAACGGTTTACCGTACAGTTTTTTACTTTATTTAAATGCTTTATGTGTGATAATAATAATACAAAATAATAATGAATTAGGTTACATTAAAGATCCTCTAGGGCCTAGCATGTCGGAACTAATAAGTTGTATCCACGAACGTAAATAGAATCTCTGGTTTTCAAAACGATCGGTACCTACACCGGTTCGTGCATTTTCCCGATCGGCCGGGTGGCGACTCTAGTCAAAGAAGGCTTAAGCCGCTATGAGCGCCCGTTTCCGCTCACAACTTTTCTTTTACCATATCATTTTTCTTCCTTAATGTTGATTTCTTAGTACAAAATCCAGCAGCAGCACCAACATATGACTTGTAAAATTGAATGCCTATATCTATGCTGTCAAATTTCATCCATTCTGCATGTTTCAATTCATTTGAGCAACTAGGAAGCCATTCTTTTGTTCCATTTGGAGTCAAAATTGGTATTACTTCAGGCGTAGCAGTAAACTCAACAATTGATGTAGAACTGCAATTATTTTCTTCATCTAATGAAATTAAACCTACGTTCAAGTAATAAGATTGTTTTTTTGAAAAACCTAAGTTTGTACCATAAGAATTATGTTGCAACAGAAAAGGAATACCCCTTCAAATAAGAAAAATTGTAAGGTATTATAATGTTACAATAGATCTGATATTTTGGAACAACCAACATATCTTTTGGAACAATCTATACATCGGTTGGAAGAACAAGCATTTGATGTTCCATTGTAGCAAAAATACACATGATCCATTGGAAGTGTGTAATTACACAGGATCCATTAGAATTGAATCTTTTATAAACATAGTGGATTATTTATTCTTGTCTATTAGTTTAGTCTTTTGTGTAGGCATTAGCGAAAAATTTGTAATTGGTGATGAAGACTGCTATATAAACCGTCATCTTTAAACTTTAGACCCAATTCTTAGAAACTTATTCTATGTACTTTTCTTCAATTCCATTAATGGATTCATTCATTCTTCTTCTAAATTGATATTGTGTATTTTTAATTTATGAGATGAAATATAAAACTCTATTTGAATTTAAATATGCGGCTGTGCATCATGCAAGGAAGCTTATCTCTATAGTTATTTTGGGTTCAATATCTTTTCTTCACTCTTCTTTACTCATTTTTGGGACTCTCTAATATAATTAATTTTTTGTAAGTTTTATCAATCATTTTTCCAAATTATCTAGTGGATTAGGCTGTCCAAGTACGCGCACGTGAAGGTAAGACATTTCGTGTTTATGGTGGGTTTTAACTGGTCTCTTGTTGGTTCTATCTGCATGCATAACTTTGCTAGATTTTGTTTTTCTCTTTTATTTATTCCAGATTTAGGCTATAGTGTTATTGAAACAGTGAGCTTTAGGAATGTAGGCTATAGTCAAAATCATGTTACTTCATGTATGTTTCACTTTAGTACTTTACACTAAAATTGAAATGAACAAACTTGAGATGCTTTGAGCATGAAGGTGAGTGTTGTCCACTTTTATGACTTACTAGCAAGTGCACTAGGTCTGCATATAGTAGTGGTAAGATACAAGTGTCATTCCTACAGGGATTGAAGTACAGTTATAATGAAAACACTATAAAATAACTTGTTTGGTGGTAAAATCGTAATCTTTGTAAAGGTTGAGATTGGTTGCATACAAGTAAAACAGTGTAAAAGGAGTGGATCTAAAGAAGTAACAGGATAAATACAAAGATTTATCACAATATTGGAAGGAACAAGCCAAGCACAACAAGAACATGCAGCTGCAATTATCTTTTATTTATTTATTCATGAATGTTTATATTTATGGGTCAAGGTCTCTACTATGCACCTCACTTGAGTCAACTTTCGTGTGTTCTCAAGATCCTAAGATATACTAACACTTTTAGACGTCTTAAAAGTGGGTTCTTTCTTGCATCAAACTCGAGTAGCATTCCAATAAACATGAAAACCCTTGATACTAACATCATTCGTCTTCCCAACCATGATCTTGCATGCATAATGATATTTAAGTGCAATATAATCGGTTCCCCATCAAATATGACACTAAGATAAGCAAGTGATATCATTAAACACCCATTGCAATAATAACATTCATTATAAACAACAAAAGACACTACAACTACCAGCCTAGGATGGCCGAACTTGCTAAGACGACTACTCTATCATTTGCATGAAGAAACGGCCTCAAAGGTGAAGCTAACTCCCTCCACAATGGAGCTTTGAACGAAAAAGTAAAATTATAGAAGTCAGAAGATGATTTAGGATTGTTGAGGTGTCTTACAATGAATCACAACCTCGGAATTTAAAGGAAAAACACAGAGATACAAATAAAGTCCTAAATTAGCTAGTTAACAGCTAGAAACGGACTGTTCTACAGTTCTGGGCAGAAAATGTGAGGTAGTCAAAGATTCCTTGCATGTATTTTCATTGGCTGGTGATTATGAAGTCAATATCAACGTGTCCCCGTTTTCCTTCTTCATTGATGGTCATCCCTTTCTCTATCTCCACTTGGCTTGGTCAAAACACTCTTCTTTGGCTGCATTTGCATGGGAATTTGGTTGTTTCTGCATGGTGTTTGGTTGTTTCTCCACAATAGTGATGCAAGGCTTATGTCATCTTCCACTAACCTAAAATATAACTTTTATTAGACATAACATGAATATATTTAAGCACAATGGGCCGAATTTATCAAGGATGTAGTGGTAATAATTAATGAATAACGGAGTTGTGAGCGTAAGTGGTCGCTCATAGCGGCTTTAGCCTTGTTTGACTAGAGTCACCACCCGGCCGACCGGGAAAATGTACGAACAGGTGTATGCACCGATTGTTTTGTAAACCAGAGATTCTATTTACGTTCATGGATACAACTTATTAATTCCGACATTCCAGGCCCTAGAGGACCTTTAATGCAGCCTAACGGTTTATTATCTTGACTTTTATTGTTATCACACAAGAATATTTAAATACGCAAACATTTGTACGTTAAACCATCGGGTGACACGGTACAAAATCCTCAGAAGCTTACCCTCGTCGCGTGCCAGTGATTGTTCGCGGACTGATACTTGTTGAAGAACGGAGACCTTTTCAGGGAGGAACCTTGGGGGCCGGAGTTGCGTAGGACGTCCTCCGAATAGTTTCTGGAATAGGACTTAGTCAGCGAGTGATGTCTATATCTGGAACTTTTGATAAAAGGGGGGGAAATATATTTGGTGGTCGTGAGGACCTTTTCTGAGAATATTTTGGGAAAATACTCTCAAGCTCGAACTCTAGCGATTATTTTCTTACTGAGAGGCTACCTTAGGCAACAACAGAGGCAACTTTATCAGAGGCAACTTTTATCGGGTCAAGAATCATTTTAGAACGAGCTAGAGAGAGGAGAATGAGTGTTAGTTGGTGAATTAAATGAGAAATCCGGGGGGTATTTATAGGCTAGGTTGTGACCGTACGGTCACAAAACTTGTGACCGTATGGTCGCCTGAACACCTGTCTCAGATCCAAATTTGAATCTGAGACGGGCTTCGCCCAAAGCCCGGTCGGACCTTACAAGGCCCGGCCAAAGTTGTTTGTCCACTAGTACACGTGTCACGTTTTCATTGGACATACGTACCTACAAACATATCCTTCTAAAGTGGATCGACCAAGTCCCTTATTGGTCATACGTACCTACAAACATATCCTGTACACGTGTACATATCCTGTTCGTAAAAGCTTTACATTCTATTCATTCCCATGAGTAGAACTAGCTTCTGGTTATTTATGATATACAATCAATGGATACTTCATACAGTACATATAATACAAGATATATTAACTGAATAAATTAATGCCTTTTATTCCATAAAAACAATTGTATGGTACAATTAACAAAAGTACAATACAATAACAAATAACTATGCCTAGAACTAGGGCACACCAACAATCTCCCACTTGACCTAGGTCCAAGCAGGCATAGCCCTAATCCCTATAGATCTAGCATGAGCATTGTTCTTGCGTTCAGAAAGAACCTTCGTCATTTGATCAACAACATTGTTATCTGTATCAACTCTCTGTAGTATAACATCACCTCTTTGGATAATCTCCCGGATAAGGTGAAACTTCCTGAGTACATGATGATTCTTCTTTGTAGACTGGGGCTCATTAGCTTGTATCATGGCCCCATTGCTGTCGCAGAAGAGCACTACTGAATCCTGGATAGAAGGTACTACTCCAAGATCAGAAATGAACTTCCTCATCCAGACCGCTTCCTTAGAAGCCTCACAAGCAGCAATGTACTCAGCTTCTGCTGTAGAATCTGCAACTGTTGGCTGTTTAGTGGACTTCCAACTAATGGCACCGCCATTCAAGAGGAACACAAAACTAGATTGGGATTGTTGTTCATCCTGATCAGTCTGGAATCCTGAGTCAGTGTAACTGGACACAGCCAACTCATCATCGCCACCATAAACCAAGAAAAGATCTCTAGTACGTCTCAAGTACTTTAGAATTGCCTTGACTGCCTTCCAGTGTTTCTCGCCGAAGCAAGACTGGAAACGGCTAGTCATACTGAGGGCAAAAGCAACATCAGGCCTGGTACATAGCATAGCGTACATAATCGACCCTATAGCAGAAGCATAAGGGTACTTAGAGACCTTGCGTCTCTCCTTCTCAGTCTTAGGACTGTGCTCCTTCTTAGACAGTTTCAAACCATGTGCCATAGGGATGAATCCCTTCTTTGAGTTGGACATGTTGAACCTCTTAAGGATTTTGTCTATGTACTTTGCCTGAGAAAGGCCCAGCAGGCGTTTTGCCCTATCTCTGTGGATTCTGATTCCCAAGATAGTCTCAGCCTCCCCAAGGTCCTTCATTGCAAAACATTTGTTCAGCCACTACTTTGTGGCTTGCAGCTCTGAAATGTTTCCTCCTATCAATAAAATGTCATCGACATAGAGCACTAGGAAAGTGTCCGAGCTCCCAGTATTCTTACGATACACACAGGGCTCATCAAGGTTCTGAATGAATCCAAATTCCTTTATGGATTCATTGAACTTCTTGTTCCAAGACCTAGATGCTTGCTTAAGTCCATAGATGGACTTTTGAAGCTTGCATATTCGGTTAGGATATTTTAGATTTACAAAACCTTCAGGTTGAGCCATATAGACATCCTCCTCTAGCTCTCCATTCAAGAAAGCGGTCTTGACATCCATTTTCCATATCTCATAGTCGTACCATGCCGCTATAGCAAGTAATATCCTTATGGATTTGAGCATAGCTACTGGTGAGAAGGTTTCATCATAATCAATTCCATGAATTTGCCTGAATCCTTTTGCCACCAGACGCCCCTTGAAGGTGTTGTCAACTTTCAGCTTGAAAAGCCACATGCTCTCCACAACTTTGACTCCAGGGAAGGGATCAACCAACCGCCAGACCTCATTGTCATACATAGATTGCATTTCAGACTCCATGGCTCCACGCCATTTATCTGATTGTGGTCCTTCAATAGCCTCCTTGTAGGATTTTGGATCATCTTGTTCCACAACCATGATCTCTTCGTCTTGAGTGACCAGGTATCCATACCTCTCAGGCCCTTGACGTGACCTACCAGACCTTCTAGGTCCCCGTACAATATGTTCTACCTGTTCATCAACCTGAACATCAGGAACAATTGTCTCAGCTTCCTCAGCAGTTGCTGCAGGAGTTTGTGGCTCTTGAACTTCTCCAAGTTCAATACTGCTCCCACTGTCTTTTTGGAAAAGGATTAATGAAATCCTTTTCCAAAAAGACTCAAGTTCGAGCAACAAAAACTTTGTTCTCTAATGGATTGTAGAAATAGTAACCCTTAGTTTCCTTAGGGTAACCTACAAACTGGCATTTGACAGTTCTGGACTCTAGTTTGCTACTAATCAATTTCTTGACATGAGCATCACAGCCCCAGATCTTCATAAAGGACACACAGGGTTTCCTGCCCTTCCATAGCTCGTATGGTGTTACCTTAACTGCCGTGCTGGGTGTATTGTTTAGAATGTAAGCATCAGTCTCTAAAGCATATCCCCAAAAGGATATAGGGAGATTAGCCTGACTCATCATTGAGTGGACCATGTCTAACAAGGTCTTGTTTCTCCTCTCTGAAACCCCATTCCATTGAGGTGTACCAGGAGGAGTAAGTTGGGATACTATCCCACACTCACTCAAGAATTCATCAAACTCTTGGCTTAGATATTCACCCCCTCTATCAGACCGGTGTGCTTTGATCTTCTTACCAAGCTGGTTTTCAACTTCATTCTTAAAATCCTTGAACTTTTGAAGTGTCTCAGATTTGTGTCTCATCAAATACACATAGCCGAAACGGCTATAGTCATCTGTGAAGGTAATGAAATACTGAAAACCTTGTCTAGCTTGAGTGCTCATTGGTCCACATACATCTGAATGTATAAGCTGTTGGAAATTGAAGATTTACGACGTTCGTAGCGGAATTAAAATTTTTCAATTTCTTAAACCAAAATCCGTTAGCTTATTGAATAACAATTAAGAAGATTAGTTAGATAAAATACCTCTAGGAGATTACTATCTAACGTTGTTGTCGCGCCCACAAGTTTTCTTTATTTTAATCTCGCGAGTGCCCAAAGTAGAACACCTCTAGCGTTAAGTCCACACGAGCAAGAACGAATAAAACGGTAAATCGAAACCCCAATTTTGGTCTAGGAATTTCGGCTTCTCTAGAGAGAATAAGATGTGTATGTCAAATACCTCATAGGGGGTTGTATTTATAGTGTTTAGAATTGTCTCTCCTAAATAAGAATCTTATTCCCAAAAGGACTAGGCCAACTTTTATTTAATTAATAAAAACAATTCTATTCATACTAGTATTCCTATTTAATTAAACTAGTAATTTATATAAATTCATATTTATTAAATTACTCAATTTAACTAAATAATAATCTCAATTATTATACTAGTAGGATTTAATTAATTAACATTATAACACATTATAATTTAATTCAATTAAACTATATATATCAACACTATATATACATATTTCGACCAACATTACCAAATACACATATTTGGTATATTTACCAATTTACCATTTTATCCTTCAATACTCTTAGTGTGTGACCCACTAGGTCCTTACCACAACCGGTCGTATATTAATCTAATCTCTATTAATTAATATAACATAGAAGAGCGTCGACTCAAATATGGAGATACTCTTCTAACCCGGAGTCATAAGGAGTCAAGATTAACAGTTGACTTCTTTTACCTGTCAGTGATAGTTGCAATATAATTCGGTCCCTCATCAATATTATCTTTAATGAATCATGATCACGGAAAAGTCAATCATATAATTCATTATTAATTTACTTGTGCTCAAATAAATATTCTCCATAAATTGAAAACCATTTCCAATTTATCATATTACCTCGCGCAAGGATTTAGAACTATTTATTCACAAGAGGCCCAAGATAAATCTTCTAATACAGAAGTGATGATATCCTCAATCTAACATTAACTGCTTTGCAATTACTTTATGTGTTACCCAATGTCTACCCGAAGGACACCCGAATACTGGATCGTACAGATAGTAGAATCAAAGTAACACACTCCATAATTCAAAGTCACATGAATGAGTATTTGAGTTCTAGGACTACTTTATATCTATTACCACATATGAGTTAAAGCTAGTTGACATTTATGTATTTATTCCATACTAGTAACTCAAAGCGAGGTCTCCAATATATATAACATCATTATACATATCCATATAATTATCCAGATATCTCGTATAATCTAAGTTCGTGAGATCAACTTCTTATTCATGAATAAGGGATATATTATATGCAAGTCTCAACAGTATATATATTAATCCAATAATACAATACTCGACTTGGGATATTTTAAGTTTATTTAATCATTAAAGTATGTCTCACTTCATCTTGTATGAACACTTTAAGATTATCAATATAAACTATGGATTTCTTTTAACTAATAATTACAACGTAATATATATAAGATAAAAGATAAAAGCCTTTCATAAAATCAATAGTTTATACATTCTTTATTCTAAATAAAATATCCTAAACGACAATTGTCTTTAGGACACAAACTACAACATAAGCCCCAATAGCTCAGTTGATCTTTCACCAGTCTTCTTGAAAGGTGCTTTTGTCATCTTGCCACGTAAACAAAATTCACAAGTATCTAGAGCTTGCAGATCAAAAGATCCTAAAATTCCACTTGAGTGGAGCTCAGCGATACGTCTCTCGTTTATGTGCCCAAGACGACAATGCCAGACATATGTAGGATTATTATAATCACTTATTTTAATCCTTTTATTTACATTGTATACATGAGACTGATTTGATAAATCTAAGACATACAACCCGTTCTGAAGAACGCCTGTTCCATACCACATAAGATACTAAAAGTGTTGGTGTGCCCTAGTTATAGGCATAGTTATTTGTTATTGTATTGTACTTTTGTTGATTGTACCATACAATTGTTTTTATGGAATAAAAGGCATTAATTCATTCAGTTAATATATCTTGTATTATATGTACTGTATGAAGTATCCATTGATTGTATATCATAAATAACCAGAAGCTAGTTCTACTCATGGGAATGAATAGAATGTAAAGCTTTTACGAACAGGATATGTACACGTGTACAAGATATGTTTGTAGGTACGTATGACCAATACGGGACTTGGTCGATCCGCTTTAGAAGGCACATGGTGGAAGTGTCATTGCCCTTCTATAAATGTAGATCTCTTTTATCTGTCGACCTGATTTCAATATAGTATTGAATGAAGAATCTGATTAGATTTGACATACGCCTAACAGGTCTGTAAAAGGATGCCAAATACGGGTATGATTGGTCTAGTCAGTGAACTCATTCATACTGATAGTTGAAGTGAAGGGATTACCACTCACTCCATAAGTGAGATGATATCATTAGGCCACTCGATGAGTTGAACTGAGAAATGTGTGGTCACACTCAGATAAGCTGGTTACTTATATGTTCTTCAGTTAACTCTAGATCGAAAAATATCTCAAGCTGTAGAGGATGACGTCCACCATGCCTCATACTTGATATATCGATATGCTTGGTAAGAGATATTAGAGAATACTACAGGGTATCTATCTGTATGAGATGGACTATGACTGTAATCAATTGGTGACTGATATGGTCTAGGCAACTCTCTATCAGTCGTTGAGCTAATTGATTATGGCCCACAGGATCGTGCACACTAGACACTGAGACTTGTACTCGGAGAACTAATACATGTAGTGTATTTGTGATGAACTTATTATTAGTTGTTAACTGATAATGTTAATTGATTAATTGTTCTGATTGGAACAAGTTAATTGATTGTTTGGAGGGATTAATTATTCAATCGGGTTAATTAATTAAGCGATTGATTAATTAGATTTTCTTTAGGGGTTAGTGTGTGATTAATTATAACCTAATTGATGTTGATTGAATCTATTGTATTCTATTGTGGTACAATCAGATTAATTAAATTAATGCAGGTACTAAAACTGTAATTAGTCGACACACTATAAATTAATCCTAATCGATTGAAACCCTAGTTTTTCTGACACAGACAAAATTGAGAAACCCTAAATCCCTCCCTTGATTCGGCCGAACTCCCTGGAGTGATCCCGGAGTCTCCGTTCATCGTTCTTCGTGCCTTTTGCGAGTACATGTTCACTGTAGGTGTCGTGCACGTGATTTTGGCAGAACCTCCGATCGTGCGGTTCGTCCATCTCTCTCAGAGAGATTCCATGTGAATGACTAATGTAGGATTAATCACATTAATTAAGTAAATAAGATTGAGGCAATGATGAAGATCAAAGTAATCTGATCAATGATGTTAATATCGTTATTCTCGCTTCCGCTGCGCGTCTCTAATCGTTGATCAGATTCCAACAGCTTACCCTCGTCGCGTGCCAGTGATTGCTCGCGGACTGATACTCGTTGAAGAACGGAGACCTTTTCAGGGAGGAACCTTGGGGGCCGGAGTTGCGTAGGGCGTCCTCCGAATAGCTTCTGGAATAGGACTTAGTCAGCTCTAGCGGGGCTGCGAGTGATGCCTATATCTGGAACTTTTGATAAAAGGGGGGGAAATATATTTGGTGGTCGTGATGACCTTTTCTGAGAATATTTTGGGAAAATACTCTCAAGCTCGGACTCTAGCGATTCTTTTCTTACTCAGAGACTACCTTAGGCAACAACAGAGGCAACTTTTATCGGGTCAAGAATCGCTTTAGAACGAGCTAGAGAGAGAGAGAGAGGAGAATGAGTGTTTCTTAGTGAATTAAATGAGAAATCCAGGGGGGTATTTATAGGCTAGGTTGTGACCGTACGGTCACAACCTAGTGACCGTATGGTTGCCTGAACACCCGTCTCAGATCCAAATTTGAATCTGAGACGGGCTTCGCCCAAAGCCCGGCCGGACCTTACAAGGCCCGGCCAAAGTTGTTTGTCCACTAGTACAGGTGTCACGTTTTCATTGGACCGCCCAGCCACGTAGCAGATAAGGATTGGATTGTTGTCTGCCACGTGGCAGTGACCGTACGGTCAGAAGAGATGTGACCGTACGGTCACAACAAACAGTGTTGTGACCGTACGGTCCTTGGTGAACAGGGTTTGTGACCGTACGTAATTTTGTGAACGAGGATTTTCTCATAAGCATGAAGGTGCCACACTCATGGTCCCGGGATGCGGGTGGAAGAGGTTATGTCCCTGGAAAGGTGATCCGTTCTCCGACAAGTATCAGTATTTGAGCAGCTGGCGCGACGAGGAGCTCATAGATTGCTTTCATCATCGTGTTCGAAAACCAGTGCTTACAGGAGTCAATTAATTACTCATCAGTGAGTTTCAAGGATCATATGGTATACTTTTACGAAACTTGATGTTTTGTTTATTAACTTATTAATCACTAAATATATGTTAGGATAAAGTTAAAAAATAAATAAAAAGTATATGTTTAGATGTTTTACATTGATATACGAGAATTTTTATTTTTTTTTAAAATGACTAATTTGCACTGGCAAAATTAGAATTACTTTAATTGATACTATCAAAATCACTATTGATAATTTGAAAAACTAAACATTCAAAAAATCAATTTTAATTATTTAATTTTAATTATTGAGTTAATTTAGATAATGTTTGGTAAACAAAGAGTAATTAAACATTTAGCTATAAACTTATTAAAATGATGGTATTAAGAAAAAATCAACTGATTTAGTAAATGCGTTGGTAAACAACTTTAACTTTTCAAAATTTTGGTTTTGAGATTGTGAAATACTCATTTTTAGTATTACAATTTAGTAGATGATCATTTTGTTGATTCGTGTAATCTCGTTACTTCATTTGTACTAGTGTTTAGGTTTCTAAATAACTTTTTTTTGTTTTTAACCTATCATATGCTTGATTTATTTTAGTGTTTTTGGTGAAAACTAAAGTTGCATGTGGTTAAATTGCGCTTTTGATGGAAAATTAAAATTGTATGTCGAAAATTTTGTTACGTGATAATTGCCTCCCCTCTCCTAGATTTCTATCTTTACTGTTTGGTAAATGAGACTACATAGGCCTAGGCCAAAATCTCAATATTGTCATCAAGTGTTCTCCCTCGAATTCAGAATCTTATCCATGACATCAGAGGCCACTGTATGTAGCGTTTTGTTGGTGGAGACGAAGTATTGTTGACAGAAGAGGTTGATTCTAGCGTCGTTAACTGTTCAGTTTTCTTGTCAACTGCGAGAAAATGCTTTGAGAACTGCTAATCAGATTTGTAAATCGATTCTAAATGATCGTTTTTTTGTTGCTCCTATAGTGAGTCAAAGGTAGAAATCGTTATCTTATTTCAAATTTTATACTGCTCCATGTCTTCAATTGTTTTCTTTTTTTAAATAAATTATTGTATTACGGTTTGTTTGCTTAGTCACTCATACGTACTATTGTTGTTTTATTTCGATGTCATATATAGTTGTATAAAATCAAACGAATTTCAACATCACAATCTGGACATCTACATAAGCTCGTAACAGGGCCGTCTTGCCTTTAAGGCAGCCAGAACAATCCCCTAAAGCCCCCCAAAAACTGGGGCGCATAAATATATTTTTTCACAAAAATCTATTTTAAATTTGACTCTTTGCAATTAAAATTTTCCGGAACAAAATTCTCGCCATTTTATACTTATAATTTTTTGGTATTAATTTAGCATATTCATAACAAACAAATTTAGCCTACATTATATATCTCGTCTAGGGCCTCAAGTGGTCCCAAGGCAGCCTTTCCCCGTAAAGGCGTAACTATTTGCTCTAGGTTTGACATTCTTTACACTAACTGTTGTGTTAGTAGTAATATAAATCTATTCTAACATTATCTAAGATGATAACTATAATTATTCGATGAACGACAATTCAAAAAATAATAATAAAAACTTAACTATGAAAAATGATTAGTATGGAAATAGAGGAACATTGACTCCCTAATTTGATATTGCCTTAAAGGAATCAATCAATAAATAGAATTTAGCAATGAACATTTAAGCTCAACTGTACATATCAACATAGACATTTGCTACCATATATCATATTCAATTATTCCTTTTCCATGTTAAAGTACTGTATATCGTCAATAGTCATTCCTGTATCATCTCTCTAACCAACTGTAAGGGTTCCATTGCGCGAAACATTTCCAATTGTCTCAAAATAAGACTGCTCGGCATTATTCATGCGATCTTGGAACATTGCCCATTCTCTTCTGCACCTCTCCCTCACCTGTCAACACATTTCATTTCACTTCCATTCTAACACATTGCAATACAAGCAACCAATATTTATAATTACTTACCCCTTCCCATGGTGCCCTCCCATCATCGGCTTTCCCCTGTTCAAATCAGAAAGAATAAGGGGCAAATAACTTCTAAACACAAACATCTCCCTAATCATGGTTGGTTTGAGTTTTACCTGGTTCCCGAGCGATGGAACACCTTGATGAACTATCCATTGAGCATCTACAACTCCTATTTTCTCATGTGCAGGCTGTTTCCAAGCGGTTGGTCACAAGAAAGAATAAAAGATTGAGGTGAACAAGAGTATACCACTTTAGATGGGAACTATGGAAGGAAACAAGTGCTTACTGACCTCAACACATTTTCTCATTGCAAAATCTAAACCCCATCCGTGAACCAAGTCATTCTGCCATAGGATAACATTATTCAAATAACTTTTGTAGCGAAGTTCAGAAGAGAGGCAATGGTGTGACTGTAAGTGATATTATGCATACCTGAATCATATGCCAAACACAACGCCACGCATTCCGAGAAAACACGGTTGCCATTATTTCAACAAATCTGCTCATTTGTATTTTAGAGCAACATGTACAACAGGTGAGAACCCCAACCAAGAAATTATTTATACAACAAATTAGATATAAGAAAAATGCTTTTGATGATCACATAACATGAACTTCATTATGATACATACGCTGCACAAGGCGGCAAGTGCGGGTCACTGCACCAACCAGGCTTCTCTTCAGTTTCCCTGCAGCATAGGAGGAAAAAGAAAGGGAGAAGAAGTCAAGGCAGAAGGAAAAGACCATTAGCAAGTGAAAAGTGAACGCAAATAAGTGTTGTATACTTGTGAACTTCAGAGTCATCTCTCTTTTTTGTCATTGCCCATGTTGCTCCTCTCTCTGGATCTAAACCAGGCTGTGAAATCTCTAAACTGTGTTTCTTTACCAATCTAATGTATCTGTAAAAGAGAAGCTTTGAAACTCAAATTTTCATTTCCTGACAGTATTCTAAATTCAAGCAGGAAGAAAGATAACTTATACTTACTCCTCTCCATCAAAATTTTCCATCCCAAGATCTTCGTCCCACATGAAAATATACTCGTAGGGTGCGACAATGTCAGGATGCAGAAAACGTTTTGCATACCACCTTGAAAAATGTTCGGGAAGATAATGAGAAAAACACAACTTTGCAATCTGTTCAGGTCAACTGAAAATTCATAACAGGAGCTACATTCTAACCATTTAGTTTGTTTGCGAACGCTCACATGTATGGCCCGCCTCGACCATTCATACTCATTCCATTCGCTCGTCCAACCATCATAGTGAAATAATACAATAGCAAAGTTATCTGAGAACTGCATGTGTATAGTTTTTTCATATGAGAAAAAGGACAAGTAGAATTGAGATGGAGAGAGAGAGAAAGGGATAGGAAGGAATTTTACCTTTCTAACTGCTGCATCAATGTTCTCTTTTTGATTGTAACCAACTGTAAATGTAACTAGGTACTTTTGTTTTTTGGGTAAGTCCTGCAAATGCCACCTCCAATAGTAAAATATTTAAGTCACAGAAGTAAATACCAGCATTGGATCTACATGAGAAATTCTCAAGATTTTGAGGAGCAAAAATTGACAAAGTACATTTCAATCTTTCAATGGGATAGCAGGCAAAATGAGGAAAAAAAGGAAGAAAAAAACAAAACTCTTCATAGGCTAGCTTAATGCAACAACGGTCATTTTCATATATCCTACTTACAAAAGGCTGGAGCAACCAGCTACCCCCAACTCACTATTGGCAAAGGCCTAGGAGGTTGTGTTTTACTACCCCAACCAATCAAGAGAAAATGAACTATATTACCATATTAATAACACTAAAAATGTGTCTAGATGGTAATTTGATTGCCTAATCCAATTAAGCAGGGCAGATGGGTGGCTGAGATGCAAATGGTGTTCAGTTCAGGTGTGAACAAAATAGGTAATCAACATTACGAACATAAATAATACTTGACAACCTACAAAGACTAAGCAACTTTTTTCCCAAACAACCCAAGCATTCTTATATCACTTCCGGATATGTATAATCCCACATAATCTGATCATGCTAACAAAAATATACATGAATTTGGTTACTGACAGCCAAACCCAGGATATGATGTTACAACTATTAATCAAATTGAGAGTTGAGCACCTCATCTGGCAGACCCCACAGTCGACGGAGGTAGAAATCTGACTCGGGTACTATTATATCAGGAGGAAGTCTCTCAGCTCCTCGGGGATTTGTTGGAACCCAGATCTGAATGAGAACCAAGGGATTATAAACAAGACCACAAACTCAGCAGAAAAAATCTTAAAATAACCGATTGCATAGAAAATGTGTTCTCCAGCACCTCCAACTCTGTGTAATCATATCTTAACAATGCAATCCAACAATCACAAGCAGTTCAGTGCTACCAGAAATTGCTGCACTGACATCGATATGCAATTTGGATAATTAAACATGAAGAAGCTATTAGATGTATAAATAATCAATAGAAAATTGAAACTTGGTTGACAAAAAGATTCAGAAATTTGTATTGCTTATTATGCAGTAAGTTTTGGGTTTGGATAAATTGGAGAAGTTAATATAGCAATTTCTTTTTCTTTCTCGCATTGATTCAACCTAAACTAACTTGTTATGCTTACAGGTAATAAAAGTTTATGGTTGTTTCATCTCAATATATGAATATATACCATTGTGTTGTTTGTTACATAAGCAATCCATGGGACAATTTAACATTATGCGCACCATGCAATCTTGAGCAGTCTCAGTCACATTTCTAGAAAAAGAAAGTTGTGCATTTAGGAGCTAGTCTGCTAGAGCGATTCATAAATTGTACACCAGTGTGACTATAAAATTTTGATCAGAGAGAAAAGAAAAGAGGTTTTAAAAGCGAACGGAACCTTTATTTGGTTGGGAAAAAAGTGTTTCATCAAGGATGTCTCTTGACAACCAATTTCAGAAATCAAACAGCTAGGCTCAAGATTAATGGAAAAAATATGCTCAATTTTCAGAAAATATAGAAACTAAACAACTGAAAAGGGGGTTTTCCTGATTAGATGATATGAGACTCAAGAGTAAAGTAGGGGAAAAAATCAATAGAGGACAGGCCAAAATCTCTCTGTCTGCTTGCTCAAGAATCCATTTCGAGTATCTATGTTCTATAAGTCAACCTTATTAGAACTTGAATGTTTAAACAAGAAAAAAGTCAAGACAAATGAGGCCACCAACCAATTTAAATTGCCTGAAAATAAATCATGAATTCTTTAACAAAGTGATTTCTTTGAAGATGTACTCAAATTCAAAGGCAACTGGAACTTAAAGTGCTATTTTTGAGACTACTTACAGTAGTCAGCCAAAAAATCCTTCTCTGTAAGAAACTAAATCAGGGCTTTGGTTTTTCACTTTTCCTTTCTATAAACTTGTTGAAAATGATCAATAACAATGGTATAATTGCATCCATGAGTGTCAAAGTTGAGATTCTTGTCTTTAAGACAGTGAACCAGCTGAGACTTTTCTATAAGGATATATAATAAAGTAAATAGTGCATACCTTAGTATCAGCAGGATAGTTATGCAGTGGAACGTTGCCTTTATCGCCACCCTTCAGAGAAGATAAAGCATTGAGCAATGCATGGGTTGAAAGATCAAAGTACTTGTCCTCAATATATGTAAGATCAATGGAAGGAAATAGACTGGACGGAAGACTCATCTATCAATTTGAAACATCGTAAGGTAAGCTGACTGAATTTAACCACATCGAAACCAAATGAATGAGAAAGATTTTTATATGGATGGGATTGTAATTGAATATATTTACCTTGGATAGGGAAAGTGTTGGAAATGATATTCCTAAAAAGAAGCCAAAAACAATTCCAACAAGCGTTGTTATGAAAAGCCTCATTGTCTCACTAGGTTTTCTTGTATATCCGCTGCTGCATAAAGCAGGGGAATTCTCTTAAATTGTTTCTGTGATTAATCATGAATATAAGTGTTTGAGGAATGAAGCATACTTCCGAATAGGTAACCGCATTATAGTGAAATCTTCAGAATCTAGAAAGCAAAATGTAGAGTATGAAATCCTGAAAGCAGTAGCTGCTCAATTTGCTCATCAAGTTAGCAATGGGCTTAACATAAGATGAAGTCCATGGGAAGAGCACCTAGTTCCGAGATGCTTTTAGAGAACTTGCAAGCAATCCCCTGCATCCTATAGAAAACTAACAAACAGGTTACATGTTATATATAACTTGGCAGACGTCACAACGAAAGCTATGTTCTCCAAGAAATGGAATGGAACATGTGTCACAACCCGAAACTAGGCCGAGATGGGCGCATAAATCAAGATACATTAATCTATGCAAGCCTCAAAATCAAAGTAAAAAAATCTGAAATCAAATAACTGAAAATCGTTCTTCATTCAACTATATCAAATAACCAAATAACACAAGTCTAACTCTAAACGATAATTAAAGCTATAAACTAAAGTTGTCTTCCTCTAGGCCAGACATGACTACTTCGCCCAAGACAAGCTAATCTGAAAAAGAAAAATCACCGTGGTATGAGATTTTCGTCTATACGACTGAAAATCTCAGTGAGTAGCAACTATAGCACACAACGATGGGAACAGGCAATTTAGGTGATAGCATTAGATAACAGAAAATACAGTTGATAAGATAAAACAGATTCAGAATCCAGATAACAGAATTCAAATACAACATATGATTTCTCAGTTAATATATATAGTATATGTCAAATATCAATATCAAAAAAATAAGATAGCAAGTCAAAACTTTAAATGATAAATAAACTTTTCTAACAGAGTAATCAAATACTAATATCAAAATAGTCAGATAGTAAATCAAATATTTAAAACCATGGTACAGTGTAACAGAAAAGGTGATAATGCTCACCAGGGCCAGACAAACGGTAAGCGCGCTACCAATCAAATACAATAACAGATATACCTCCACCGATCTATGCATGATCCTAATGTGACTCAGATCAACGACCAAACTGACAACTGATATACTGAGCACTTGTACCAATTTGAAAACAGATAATATATGTTTATATATATAACGACATATCAGAAATCTTAGTTTAACCAAATAGATTAAAACAAACCTTCAGATTCTCAAAACATATCGCAGAAACCAAATGTAAATAGTTATCAGAAAACAAATATAATATCTAATGAAATCTCAATAAAGTTCCGCATAACTGAATCAAACAAAACAGTTCAAAGGCATGTCCCTAAAAGAAAAGCCTAGTACTAAGATTATTTAACAAACACAAGATTCAAACTAAAACAAGTCGGTAAAAGATTATTATCGAACCGAACACAAATTTTAATAAACAAAACCGGAAGAGTTAAAAATGTGTCGTGCACCATAATTACCGCTCAACTGAATATCCAAGCAAAGCAAAATCCCAAAAGGCGCAGACTTAATCAACTCTAGGATTACTGGAAGTACCTGAGTTCATATAACGAGACCACGGATTAACTAACGTAACCGTATCTAAGCTAATGGAGACATTTATCATTTAGGGGAAGAAAACTAATTTAAGCCTTACGGTTTATAGAGATTAAACAAACTGTAATGAAAATAGACATGTGACTCTATATACATTGAAGGAGTTTAAAATCAGTAGTTGCAATTACATTCGAAAAATATAGAAAAGAGGAAAACATAAAATTGTTTGTACACTTAAGAGTATAATATTTGCATAGCATGTTCAAAAAGTAATGATTTATAGGAAGCAAGAAGGAAATGAATTAATAGTTTCCTATCATCTAATATAAAATAATTGTAAGGAGTTGCAGAGCTGCATATCAAGACAGCACAAAAGTAAAGGAATGTTGATAGAAAAATATTCAATGTATCAAACTCTTAATAAGTTTTCAATTATTCATCTTCATATAAAATATTACTCGTAATAAAATGACTACTTTACTCTTTCTAAATCACTATTTTCTATGCAGAAATGTCCTCTCTTGTTAGTTTTTTAACATCTCAAGGGTATTTTTGGAAAACTAGTGACAAAAATCATTGGTAATGCAAAACGTCGTATAAAAATGAACAAATTGAAAGAGAATTACGAAACCATGTGCAGCAACAAATCAAAAGAAAAAGAAAACTTACTTGAACAGATTGATAACCCAACAAATCCAAATTGACTCTGACGTCAAACGCTTGAGAAAACTAGAGATTGAAATTTAGAATTTGAGAATGGCGCAACCCTCAGAAGAGAAGAAAGTTTGTCTTTTGAAAGTTTTAATTAGGTTTGTAACAGTCTTTTCAGTTTAGGGAGAAAAGTAATTGGGTTAAATGAAAGAATAATAAAATTATATTTGCTTTTATTATAGTAGTTATAACATAAAACAAAAAAACTTTGTTTCTGACAAAACGAATATTTCGGCAAAACAAAATATTTTGGTTTAATAAAACATTATTTAAAAGTACCGGTTATTACAATGTGCAAATATGGGTGTGTTTGTTGGTAGTAAGCTTTAGAGATGAATTAAATGATAATTTAGAAATTGGAGACGGAAATTAGTGTTGTTAAAGTATGGGTGGGAGATGATAGATTATGTACAATATGGGACATGAAAATATAAACATCAAATCATTCATGAAACAAACATATGTACAACCAACCAACCAAACTGAAGAAATTCACTAGTGTAATCTAATTGTCAGTTGATTCTAAACCACAATCTATAACCGCGGTTGAATAAGTAAGGTGCGATAAACAGATTACCTGATGAAACTATATTTTCAGCAGGTAGCAATACAAAAACAAGTAGCAAAAAATGATTATGTAATGAACAGAAGCCAGAGTTTATTATTAATCCATGTATCAATTCCAAGCGAGATGAAACACAATCACAAAGAGCAAATTTAAACAATGACAAACTTGAAATTACAACTTTGCCGTCTTAAGTAGAAAATGAATTAGTTAAGGTTAGAGATTTAAATTAATACAAAGATTGTAGAAATCAACGATAGAAAATCCTTACTTTGATCGGCAAATGTATTGAATTAGTGATTCATTCCTCTCCTCTTCTGTAAACCAAACAGAACAATAGTGTTTTGAGGAGATAATGTTGTGTTGTGGTTGTGAAATTCGTTGTTCTTCGTTCGTTATGTTTGAGAAATTTATGTTTGTTAGTTTGTAAATATTAATTTGGGAATAATCAAAAAGGGAGATATCATTTTAATATTGGAGATACCATTTTAATGTTGGGAATCTGCAATGCAATTATGCAACCTTTTCAACTTTATATTTCTTCTACTTCTGTCTTTTTCTATTCCAATTATGGTGTGTTGGGTTGGGTTGGGGTGTATTACTCTGAAGCTAAGTTTCCAAGTTAGCAAAGTTGTGATTTCATTTTTAATTTTTAGAACCGTTGGATCAAATGTTAACATGTGATTGAATGTACCAAATCCTCCTTTCTCTTTTCATTTCAACTTTTCTAATTCATTGTATTCATTTCTCCTTTTCTTTTATTTTTATTTCAAAAAAGGAACAAATTGAGGTCTTTTAATCTACATTATTTTATTTTCTCCCCAAATATTTTGCATGTTCTCACCTACTTCACTTTTCTTTTGTGAACTGATCTAAAATTTATTCCGAAATAGGATTAATAATTGGAGAGAACTATATAAGATGGGCATGAATCTGTACTACTTCAATTACAAGGATATGATTTAATTAATATTTTGACTCAAATAAGTAATTTCAGGGGGAAAACCCCAATTTATGGATTAATTCATCCTAATTGATAATCACATTCTATCAAACTCTAATATGTTTTCCCACCTAAAATATCATTAAAGTTTTCCTTGGGAGGAGGGGTATAAGTTTATTAGAAACCGAAAAAAATATAATGGTAGATAAGATGGAGTGGTGGGAGAGAATTTATGTCACCAACGATATACAGTTCCTTATTATCGTTAATGTTAGCCAACTTCGAATCATTTCAGGACTAAATAATTGTTTAAGCAAAAACTAAAATACTAAATAATTGTTTAGTCTATTAAATCTGAATCAAATTGTGGCAATTGATAACCCAAAAAAGATTGAACCCATAACATAACATCTCAACCCCAAAAAATAAAAAGAGAAACTCAAAGAATGAAGAATTAATTTAGTGCTAAAAGAAGTGCACATTTTACATCTGCAACAACTAAATAATTGATTTAACACCAAATGATGGGAATATTAGAGAAACAAATGTGCAGCTAGAACTTCTCCTGTTACCAACCGATGAACCGACCGATGAACACCCCTAGCTAGAAGTAATTTTTATTGATAACCTCTTCGAGCTCATTGAACTCCCACGCATCATCCGCCGAGTATTCTCCTGTTACCAAAACAACCCGATCATCTTCTACTTCATCCTCCTATTAATCATTCTTTTTCAATCTCAAATATCAGAAAAAAACCTTACCAATCGAATCTCTTCGGAGAGCACCTAAGAAGAAAACCTTACCAATCGAATCTCTTCGGAGAGCAGTTAGGTGCGCACAGCTACAAGTCATATTCAAATTACAAGAAATCAATACCCTTTTTATTTTTAACAAGCAACTAGGAAAACAACTACATTGGTATGACATATTTCACACAAATTTCTTCTCTTTTTCATTGAAAAGAAAAACCCTTGCAGGGACGGAACGAAATTCAGTTGTATAGTACAAAATGGATACCTTCCAACAGCCTTCCCCAAATCTGCACAGAGCGATAGAATGTACGTTCCTTTAGAGCGTATCACTCGGAAAATTGAATTGTTCCTGCAACAACCATACAAATTTTGACTCTGATCAAATAGAAAAACTTGGACTCCCTTTGTTTGCAGAAAAATATTGTGCACAGGAAAATATTTTGCAATGGAACATATTGTGCAGAAAAATGTTATGTAGAAAAATATTTTCTTGTGTTTGGCTACAACACTGGAAAATGTTTCACAGTGTTTGTTTAAAATATCAGAAAATATCTTTCAATCACCGACTTAATAATATTTTAACTATATATAAAAGTTATGAAAAACAAATAATTAAATTTGGATTGAAGAGAGTTCCTTCAGAATTAGGATATAAAGATGATTCAAGGCTTAAATTGAAAGAGAGTAGTAACATAAAAAAGAAAAAAAAATTGAAATAGAGAAGGTTGACACTTCAATAGCATCAGTAGCAGAAAATATATTGTAAACAAGAACAAAAGTGCCTATAATCTTAGCACCAAGTTCATCACCCTTAGTGTAACCACTAGATATAACACTAGCTCCGCCTCCTTGAAGCTCGTAAAACCATATTCCCCTCAAAACCCTCCACGACACCAGCACCACAGATATTTCCGAGACATTGCATGACAATGTAAAACACAGCCCTTGTCAAGGACAACTTGCCAAAAACAGCCCAAAATGTCACAACAGGTTGCTGTCAAGTTTTACCAACATGTAGATCTAGTTAAAACCCATCTCCAAAATCACATTTTAGGCGTACCCAGAAAATTTTAGACAAAGTTAGGATCTTGTTCAAACACATGACACAATTTGTAAGCTGCTGATTAATTATGTTCATAAACTTTGAACATGAATAAGCTCATTAATTGTGTTCATTACCAAGCTTAATACAAAAACTTGTTAACAAAACTTTACAGCTCACTGATTACATTGATAAAGCAAAACTTGTGAACAAGAACATGGTAGCTCACTAATTCTAACTCATTAATTTTATTCATAAGCAAGCTCACAAAACAAAACATCATGGTTTTACATTTTCCCTTTATAAAACTATGGATACTAAAAATATTGTTCAAACATTATAGTTAAAACCCATCTACAAAATACTAATTAAAGTTTCATCAAACATGCAGATCTACTTGAAACCCATCTCCAAATGAAATCACATTTTGAAATATACAAACACCTGGATTTATAAGAAACTAACCATCAAAGCAAATCAAGAGATGGATATACATGGAACCAATTTCTCAGATACACTAACTATTTAAGCCCAAAGGAAGCAAGAAGAAAGAAACAACAATCAAAAATACAATTCCAATTTCTGAGATTGAGAAATAACAAAGTACCTTTGATAGAGAGAGAAATTGTTGGAGAATCGAAAACAACACGGACAAGGAAAGTGAACAGAGTAGAGACGACGGATAAACAGTTGCCGGATGATCTGCACAATCGAACAAGTGTTGAAGAGATATTAGCGATAGTAAAGAAAAACGAAAAACAAATATGAACGATCTATAAACTACCTCAAGCTAAACAAGGGAAAGACCGGCGAGTGAATGACGGAATTAACGGCAGGGATAAGGGCAGCACCGGCGGAGGGTTCAGATTGATGTTGAAGAAGAGACCGAGGTTTGGGAATAGTTACGCTGCTTTAGTTGGGGTAAACATTTTCCCAAATCTCTTAATAGATTTTTGTATCGACTACATAATATTTTACATTGACTTATTTTCCAAAGATAACAAACACCGTAAACTCTGTAAAACATTTTTCTGTAAAATATTTTACAGCAAACAAACAGGGCCCTGGATATTGAACAAATTTCAGCTATTTGTGTAATCAATTCTGGGAATTGAAAAATCATGGATAGACATGGGATTCATTTTGCTTAAGAATATATAACCAATTGAATATTTGAGAAGAATAGCTTGCATCAGAAGACATTGTTTGATCCCTGTCGAAGTTTAAACAGAAGAAATTGTCTGAATATTATTCATAAAGGACACAAAAGTTGCTGGCATCTTAGATGTGACCAACCATGTGAGGACACGTAAATAAATATAGAGGAACAAAGAAGTGACATTAAGAGTGTATTTCGCTCGCATAACATGGAACCTTCTAAGACCATGTGCATTTACAGTAAAGCTTCTTTGCTTGACCTTCATATGGAAGAAATATTCCATTGTTCTAGTGTCCCTGAAACAACTCTATTCAAATGAGTACGTGAAGCAAGCATTTCTTAGTAAAACTAAGTTTGTGAACAACAGACAAAAAGCAGGTATTCTTTATATTTCCCTTATAATGCTAGTGCATAACTTCATAACCGATATTACTATGCCTGATATTATTACCATCAAATTTCATATTAGCTGCTAGTCGCTGGCTTAAAATGACAATCCGTTCCATCTTTCAAAATACTTAATTTTGTTGCATGTATACTCTCTATAAATAATCAATTGGCAACTAAACTTACACAGTCATCAGTTATAGATCAGAAGCTCTTACTTTAATGGCTGAGAACATTGGAGGAACTTGCCATATTTCCCCACTAAAAAAGGAAGCAGCTTTCCTAACATCTTCGTCTCTGATATGCTCCCAAGGCTCACGCTGGATAACCTAAAGAACAAAAAGGGAAGATATAGTCGATGATGCAATTACAGAAGATACACAAAGTACTGGAATTTTTATCATCCCCAACAAGGGGATTTGGAGACTATCAAGTGTACGACGCCTGAAACAACTGTGTATTAAATCATTCCAAAGTATAGACCATATGTCAGAAAGATGTTATAGAACTGCATGCTAAAATATACCATGAGTGTGAATCTGATGTAATAATGTCAGAGTGAAAAAGTGGTTATTCAAAGTTTAAAAAAACACACCGGTGAGTCAGCATCCCAAGTTGAAGTGGCCTCTCCTAATCTGAAAACACCACTATAACCCTTAACCATACCTTGATATCTGCAAAAAAATATGTTTCAGAGGTCAAAAGGATAAGCATAACAAAGTTACATTTTCAAAAGGATATAAGAAAACTGAAAGCTTTACCTGTCTACCACCTTTGTGGCTTTACCAACACACAATCAATAAACCAGTTGCCACAGGATCAAGTGTTCCAGCATGCCCTACCTTCAACCAAATATTAGATAATTAGGCGGGTTTAATTTACAGAAAAGTGCAGATAATAGCAACTAAGAAGAGGAAATACACCTTTTTCACTTTTACTAGGCGACGCAGCTTCCCACAAACTGTAAATGAAGTCCATCCTGGTTTCAACATCATAGTATTACTTTTCTGATAAACATAAAGATCAGGTTCGTAAAAGACGCACTTGTCACGGATGTTATAGTGATAAATGGTCATAGCGAAACTTCTAAAATCTGACACTAAACTTACCAAAAGGACATGAATCCATATATTCATGCATACCGCAACTGGACCTAGTTTAGTGATATGAATCTAGCACATCCTCAAGAGAGTATAAAACAATAAATTAAGGAATTGAGAACTAAAGTAATAGGAACATGTATAATAGAATTCGCACGGCACATGGTGAAGATAAATTCTATATTTCCATTTTATACATAAAAAGATTTATTTTGTGCAGCACAAACACAGAAATTCAGGTCAAGAGTGATCATAAAAATAGTTCATTAGTTCCTTATATAATACAAGTAATGCATGAAAACATTCATGATGAAGAATGCTGTAAAAAGAAAAAGACTTCAAATTTCCCTCGTGAAAGTCTTGAGTAATTTATCCAAGATCAGCCAAAAATTTCCTCTTGTATTGCTCAGAAACAATTACTAATACAGGCACTTATCATATGGAAACAAAAATACAAGTTTACCTTCATATCGATTACGGAGTCCTATCATCTAGATTTTACATGAGGTCTACAATGTATTAAAATTACAAATCTAAGTCAAATATCTCAGTGCATACATTCATGAAATTGTACAAATGATACAATAATCAATACCGAAACTTTCCATAAAAAATAACAGAAGATCCATGTATTGACACTGACCTTTAGGCTTGTTGACTAAGACCAGGGTTCCATAAGGAGCATCCCACTTAGGTGGAAGTGACGAGATAAGGTTCTGCATTGGTGATTTCATTATTCTTATTGGGGACTTTCTTCAAACACTTAAAAAAGTCCTCTACTTTCCTCTTATTATTAGCCATGTTGTTTTAGCCAATTTGACGTAATAAAAGTTCTTTCTTTAGAAAAAGAAAATAGAAACTATGTAATATGGGATTATTTGGTAAAATAGTAATAGTAATCAGAACAGAGTATTTTTATGATTATTTTTTTAGAAAAACTAGTAATTTATTTATTTATTTTTATTAAATGAAAGAGGTGAAATTTAGTTAAGGGTTAATTTCAAATAAGTGTTATATGGTTTTATGATTTTGCAAATAAAGGATTGTGGTTTGCTTTTAAGCAAAAAAAGAAGACTATGGTTTGTATTGTTTGCAAAATTAAAAAAATAGTGGATTTTTTTGACGTAAACGAGAACATTTTTTGCCATAAATGTTTTTCTGACCTTTTTGATGAGTCAAGTTACAGTTAAGCTCAAAAGTCAAAAAAACATTTCGGACAAACAATGTACTCGTTTACGTCAATAAAATCGATTTTCTTAATTCTGCAAACAATGCAAATCACGGTGCTTTATTTGCTAAAAAGCAAACCAAAATCTTTTCAATACAATTGGGAGTGATAGGTTAGTTAGTATCCCTTTCCGTGCAAAATTCGAAGCCATAAAGAAATGAAATTTGGGGGTTTTGGTGTTAAAAGATTTTGAAAAATTGGAGTTGGCGGTGAAAAGAAAAGCAAAGCAAAGCAAATGGACTCAGGAGGAGAGGAATGGGTGCTTTGCCACGACGACGACGATGGCTTCACATACAAGATCCTCAAGCGCCACCGCCTCCTCCACCCTTCCTCTTCCGTCTCCGACGAACGGCGCCGGAAACTTCGCAAGAAAGATACCCTTTTGAACCTTCAAAATAGATACCAGAAGGAGATCGACCAATGGCATCTTTTGTCCACCAATCTTCTTTCAATGCAAGATAGAGCTAACCAACACCAGCCGCTTCAATTCCCAAATCCAGACCAAAATGTTGCTCCATCTTCTTCACCGAACATCCCGGAATCCGAGGACGATGTCTGTGCCTCTTTCCTTGATAAACTACTCTCTCAGGTACCTATTTTGATATAAAAGTTTTAGTCTTTGTTTCCGTTTTCGTTTCGATTTCTATTTCCGGATTGTTTATATTGAAATTGGTTCTATAGGGTATCCCTAAATGATAATTTTGATAGGAAACATGGAAGTTGAATTTTAGGGTTGAAATAGGTCAACACTGCAAAAGCGAGTATTTTTAGGGTTAAGATTGAGGTTATCAAAAGGAATATGTCAAGTTGTGTGCTACATTGCAATCTTTTGTAGGGAATATGTCAAGTTTTAAAGATGTTTGCCAACTGACACTATGTGAGAATGGAAAATGCGTCTATTTCAGAAACATTACTTAAGAAAACTTGGGTATTTAAGGAGTTCAATTCCTATATATGTATCTCAAATGATTAATCTTATATCATCGACTCTGCTGAATTCTAAATCCTCTATTGGTGTTTCCGATAATGATTTTGATTATGGAAACTGCAGGCAGAGGCGCAAGAAGCAATGATCAATGATGTATCTAGCTTATGCGATATTGCAGAATCAATCTGCAATACCCAACAAGATCTGTTAGCTCAGTCATACATAGATCTCCCAATTTGGTCTTCTCCTCGTGAACTTATGGCATCCCTTTGTGATGAGTAAGTTTGTTTGAACAACCCAATGGAAATTTGTAAAGTTGTGTGTACTTAGTGATGCAGATGCTTGTAAAAAATTTGATTATTGTAACATGTTTCGCTGTAGTTGTCTTAAAAAGGTTGTAGTTGATGTTTTCCTGGTATAGAATTCGATAGGTGTTGATGTGTTAGGGTGTGGAATGAAGCCAGCTATACGTAATCAGCTGGGAAGCTCACTTGATTGGGGCTCGTTCATAGTAATATGCCAAGCATGAGGGTTGTTGATCTCAGATAGTTTATATTCATGAGAAACATGCTTACTCTCACACATGTACTTTTCTCAAGAATGTCATTTTCAATTGTTCATTTAGGCTTATTATGTAGTAGATTCCTCTAGGCTTTAACTACGACCCGAACACAAACAGCTAAACCAAGCTGTGCGCTTTTTGGCCTGTTTTATGAAAACCGAGCTTTCTGATCTTTAGGCTGTTTTGGTAAACAGCCACCATAGAAATGATAGATTGTTGTGATCCAGCTCAACAATTTTCGGCTCCCTGAACTGGAGTATCTGTGCAAGGAATATCGGGAAAACTGGTTATAGCATGTATGTGAATATAGATTTGTTTCATTAATGTAAATAGTAGAGATATTATGCAAATAGTTATATCTAAGGAATTGCCTACTTCCTAGATGGTGCATTTATGTAGGATATTAAACTTTTAAACACTTTATGGAAGTGTAGAGGTATTGAATTAAGATTCTCAATTTCTATGCCGGAAGAGAATTGGATTCTCAATTGTCTAACTATGAGGAATCAGTTTACCATGGAGAATTGGTCCATCCTGTTTCCGGTCACTTGTTGGGCTCTTTGGAAGCAGAGGAATCACCTCATCTTCAATAATACCCATCAGTCTATTCAGGAGGTAGTTACGGGCGTGAGAATTTTTGCTAGGGACATCGTTGCCAGCAATACCTCTTTTTCCTTGTGTTTGTATGCCTCTAAACCACTTAGGTCTGAGTGCTTGATCGGTTGGCACCCTCCTCTTCCGCATTGGGTCAAATTGAACTCTGACGGTGCTGTGAAAGGGAATAGTTTTCGCTCCTTGGCTGGCGGGCTCATCAGGAATGCCCAGGGGGATTGGCTGCAAGGCTATGCGAGATGGATTGGTCGTTGCTCAGTTCTCAGGGCGAAAGCTTTGGGGATTTTAGATGGCTTGAATTTGGCATGGACTATGGGTTATAAAAACAAATTCAAATTGCTTGGAGCTCGATTTACATGTTTTCCAAAGTCCACACTTGAGGGGTTTGTAATATTATTGAACAAGATATCCTGGGTGTCTTTTTCCCCAGGCTTTGTGCCATGTAGCCTAGTGCTGCATCTTTTTTCCCATAAAAAAATAATAATTAAGATTTTAAAAAGCTTCAAAACATCTTTTAGAAACCCAGTTGGGATCTATATCAGATCAAATTCATTTTTGACTCTAAACCCATAAATACAATTCCTCGAAAGAAACAAGGTAGGGAAACAAATCGAGCAAAATGAGGAAAAGAAAGCTTACTGATTTTGAAGACGCTAAGCCTATATTCTCTCAGTTAATTTAGTGGAATTCAACAAAATTTGTTAATCATTTAGTCAATAATTCAATTCAGTTTTTTCAGTTAAAAATAACAAGGCCTAAGAGGATCTCTAATGGGTAGTGTTGCGAAGAGTGCTTCATGATGTGGCATTGACCTGAAGAGTGCTTAACCCTTGGAGTAGGCAAGGGTGCCATAGTAATGGAAGCATTGGTGCCACTTTTGAGCACCATTCCAAACATTTTTTTATTATTAAAAATTAATATTTAATTTAAAAAGTAAATAAATGATACATGAAATAATTTTTTGTGGAACCATAATAGCAACATTTGAAGGGTGTTTTCATTAGAGTAATTTTAAAGCTAAACAATAATGACACGGAGGAAATAAACAATATAAAATAATATTTTTTGAATTTTGGCATCCTTTAAGAGTGCCTCCATTGGAGATGCTCTAATAAGCTCTATTTTGAAAAGGGAAAAAACTCAAAAGATTTGTTCATAAAACTCATTTGAAATGTAAGTATGATAGATAACGGGTAGGAATAAGGGCATATAAGGGATAAGACATTAGTAGTAGTATGGAGGGCATTAGTATTAATATATAAAGGAGAGTTTATGGAGAGAAAAAGGCAGTCTGGGGTTATTGTTTGGTCTTCTGTTGTAGAGGCTCTACCTTATTGTAGAGAGGGAGATTACTCCTGTGGGGATTTGAGGGATTGTCTCAATATCCATTGTTAACTTTAGTTCGCCGTTCATTTTTATAGTTCTTATCTATTAATATAATCTATATTTTCATATTCTATTGTCATTGAGATTCTAGTTTCTAACAAAGTAACTAAACAAAATTTATAATACAGATTCATGGCACCAGGTGACTCTCAAAACATATACATGACATAGCCTCAGTATGTGTAATACAGGGGAAACAGAAGCCAATAATTGAAAACGAACAAACATTTTATTCTTGATTTTAAAAACAATAAATGTTACAGAGAAAGAATCTACATTACATATAAAATTCTACAGAAAATGTAATGTAATCTTCCAGAAGCATTGGAAAAAGAATTGAGAATGTATCACACAATAAATGAAATCGAACTCATGAGCTAAAGTAGAACTTTCTAAAATACGAGTTCCCTACGTCTATATTGTCCAACTATGAGTGTGTGGTGAGATCATCTTCCTCGGTAAGACGAGAGGGAGCAACTTGCACAGGCTGAATAACAAAACCAGCTTTTTCACAGGCCTTCTCCAGCTGCTCGACTTGTGAAGGACCACCGGGACAGTATACCACCACAGCCCCTCCACTACCTGTGAATTTTGAAGCAGCTCCTACCCTCCGAGCCACCCCCACCATTTCTATGTTTAGGTCTCCAAGGGCAGCATCCCCAAACATGCTCCTGCAAAGTAATCACAATCCAATTGGATTCATTGGATTAACATATGATATGTTATAAAACTAACAACTGATTATTAATTGACATATGCTCTTAGGTCTGTTCTCGTTCATTGCTATACAGTTTTTATTCGAAAAAGAAAGAAAGTAGTAACACAGTCTGTTTTATATTTGTTTTTTTCGGAAAAGGATTGCTTGGATGGTGAGTTTGTGAGAGTAGGTCCTAATCCCAAGTTTTCTCCTGTTGCTGGATATCACTGGTATGTCCAATTCAGCTTTCTTCTTGTTTACTAGAACTGTAGAGAAAATTTTATTATGTGATTTTTTGCTAACTTCTTTTTTCGTTTTCTAATTTCATGCAAGTTTGATGGGGATGGGGATGGGTATTTGAAGTTTTTGTCACTTATCTTTTTTTTAGTTTTCCTCGTGCTGGAGTAACCATCAATAAGCTCTAACATGGAATTCATATATCTGCAGCATAATTCATGGTATGCGTATCAAAGATGGAAAGGCAACTTATGTCCGTCTTTATGTGAGGACATCCCACCTTAAACAAGAATAGTTTTATGGATGTGCCAAATTTATGAAGGTACATAACTGAATCACCCGAAAAACGAATTGATTTATTTTAAATATAGATATGTTATTTCTGGCAGGATGTGTGGTAGTTTAGTTTAATTGATATGCTTCATAACTGCAACATATTTTTCTTTCATTGGTCAAGTTCTGAAGTAGCAATAAGTGCTTTGTCTGTATCCATAGTTGGCAATGGTTTTTTAGTATGTTAGCTAAATAGTTTTGAGTGTGCATAAATACAGGTCTTTAGGACTTATTTTCAAGTTATGACTTGTAGTTTATGGTAGAAAGCTGGATTCATACTTTGAAGTTTGAACATTTTAGTTTGCAGTGACCTTAAATGGAGTTATATGAATATCGTCTTTTCTATGGTCATGCCTGTATCGCATATGACTTTAAAGTATGTCTTTCATTACGAATTAAAAAGTCATGGACCATATGTTAATCTCGCTGATATAGTTAAAGGTTTGTGTTTATGAATATCGATATCAGTATTTCCTGAATTCTGCACTCTCCAGTCTATATCGAGTTTGTTTTTGCGTATCGTAGAGTTCATCCTGCAGTTGTTTCTTGTGGAAAACTTCTTGCATTCTACAATAATCATTTGCAGATAGGAGATCTGAAGGGGCTATTTGGATTGTTCATGGTTAACATGCAAATTTTAAGAGCAAAGACACAAGTATTGGACATGTCGTACGGAAATGGGACAGGTAAGTCTGCTGCTCTAGTAATTGCATTACTGTGAGAATCTCATTTAGGATTATGCGCTTGTGCAATTTCTTCTTAAATTGCAGTTCCCAATAATACTAAGCAATAAATTTCATTAACTCTCTTCCACTTTATTGTGTACATTAATGATGGTTAAGTATAGGCAAAGGTCTTAATAGCTATGGCTTTTTCTCAAATTCCTTATTGTGAAACTTACAAACATGTTGATTTGTGAACAAATGAGAGCTGCAAATGTTATGGAACAAAACTCTTAAAGTGGAGAAAGCAATTACCTTCTAAGGTCAAAATTTAGATTCATCAAGTCTGCAAGTTTAGCATAATCCTTCTCAAGAATCGCAGTCCGTCCTTGTAATGCTAAATCAGCAACTTGTGTCATTGAGGATATAATAAAATTGTCACCGTCAAGCCATCTTTGGCGAACTGTACTATGCACCTGCATTTGAAATTGGTGTTACAAGAATTGTCCATAACCACTCTAACAAATAACACATATAAGAAAAAAAGTCATGAGAACAATGTTGCTAACCTTGCCAGAATCACTAGGATTATCGGCGTATATCAAATGGAGAGGTGGAAGAAGTGTAATATCCATGGGTGTATATATACCATGCCCCAACTCATCCATATGCTCTTTAGAAAAATCCTGCACAAACCCATTCAAAGAAGCAATAATCAGCACATTATTTTTACGGAAAAGTACAAATATAAACTATGTGGTTTCGACTATTTTCAAACATAATCCTCGTGATTTAAACTTTTGCAACGCTAACCAAACAATTATGTCAATTTTTGTAGTCTCTTTTAGTATTATGAGCTTATTTTAAATCTAATATGCGCCTAAAGTATGTTTTGCTCTATTATTTTAATTTATGTTAAAATTATTTCGTAGTATCACTTAAATGATAATTCGATTCAAAATTTATGAAAATAGTGATCAGAATCTAAAGATGGAGATTATAACCTAATGAAATTGACAAGCTAATCTCCACCCTTAGATCAGAATCTAAGGGTGTTTGATCAATCATTGACTACGTGAACACCACTCAGCTTAACATATGACAACAAAATTTAGCATTGTTATCCAACTAACCTCTAATTGCTAACAATTGAAACTACATAATATATGTTTATGTTTGAAAATAACTGAAAACATAGTTTATCTTTATACTTTTTCCTTGTTTTTACCAATTACGTCTTAAAAGAAGAAGCAGAAGAGGGTACTAACCATGTAAACAAGGCCTCCATAGATCTGGGCGACACGATCCTGAAGGCCAGCAACAATTCCAAGTTCTTTCTCTGCATTCAAGACAAGTTGGGGTCTGATTGGCAGTTTCACAAGATGTCTAACCTTATAAAAGTCGAGGAAGCAGTTCAAAGCGGCGGTTACAATAGCACTAGAACCAGAAAGGCCTGTCTGACGAGGAATATTAGTGTCATAAGAGAGAGTAAAATTGCGTGTATGAAGTTGAATATGATTGTGATGACAATGGTGGTAGAATATTTTAGAAATGGCCATAAGCAATCTGACTCCACCATAATATCCTTCACTTTGCAACCGGTTAACCATGTGATCAAGACAAGAGAACTGAATCAAATCGTGGGTAGGATGTGGTTTGATGATCAGATCATCCGAAGGTTCCAACCGGACGGTGGCCCAGAAGTTGGCGATGGTTAATGAAATGGTTCGACCGTAATAAACGTCGCTTGGGTTACCCAGTAACCCTATTCTAGCGTATGCTTTGTGCTCTATTGCCACAGATTCTTCTTCCATTGATATGGACAGATCAAGAACTTGGAGATGCAATCAATGGTGTGTGTTTTGGTTGCTGTAATCTAAAACAAGAAAGAAAGAAAAGAAAGAAAGAAGATAAAACGATAATTAATTACCCATTTAGTGTTTTATAAAATTCTAATTGTGTTTTTGTTTTGTCACCATCTATCTCTTCTCATCGTACTTTGCATTATATTGCTTTTTTTTTTCTTTTCCTTTTTCTTTTTGTTTTTACTTTAAAAAATAATTAATTTCAAATAGGTGTACTATCTCGTATTTTTGCAAGTTGACTTTGACTAAATAAAGAACTATGGATTGCATTGTTTGCAGAATTAAAAAAATGGTCAATTTTGTTGACGTAAACGAATACCGTTTTTGTCCAAAATTGTTTTCTGACCTTTGGCCTTAACTCTTACACGATCGATTAAATGTTGAAAAATATTTAGGCAAAAAACGTCATCGTTTACGTCAACAAAATGATCATTTTCTTAATTTTACAAATCACTGCAAATCGCGGTCATTAATTTGATCGAAGTCAAACTATAGTCCCTTATTTGTAAAACTGCGAAACCATAAAACCATTTATTTAAAATTAATTCTTTAAAAAACAAAAGGACACTAGAACACCGTGTACATCCTAAACTCTATCTCTATAAATTGGATCTACATTATTATTATATATTTGTCTGAGTGGTGCTCACAATCACTACTAAATTTGGAGATTAAAACGACGAGTTGATACGAGACTATCTAGGAGTTAATTGTTTTGGAGGTCATAAAAGTTTGCTTATTTTCCATGAACGGTCATAAAACTTTAATTTATCTCAGTAAAATCATAAAATTTTAATTTTGTCCCAATAAAATCACATTGACTAGTTTTCAGCCAACTACTCGCCGGAGGTGATGATGTGGTAATAATTTTATATTTTTTGTGATACATCAGCGAGACGTGATCACCATGTGGCAAATTAAAATATATTTTTTAATAAAAAAATTTAAATTAATCCAACCTAACTCAATATTTTATAGCCAATTAGTTTTAGAGGTTACAAAAGTTTTTAATATTTCTCTAAATGGTCACAAAATTTTCGAATAACTTTCTAAATTGTCACAATAGTTTCGAATATTTTCTCAAATAGTCACAAATTTATAGCCAATTACTTTTAAAGTCACATGAGTCTCAAACATCATCACCTCCGGCAAATGGTTGGCCGGAAAATGGTCAATGTGATTTTATTGGGACAAAATTAAAGTTTTATGATTTTACTGGAACAAATTAAAGTTTTATAACCGTTCATGGGAAATAGTCAAACTTTTGTGACTTTCGAAACAATTAACTCGACTATCTAGGGTATAATAAAAAAACGAAAAACACTATTTGAAGTAAAATATGTGATTTCATTAGGTTTTAATCTTAAATTCCAATTTAATGGTGATTGACCAAATTGTATTTGGTCACTTATTGACTAGGTGAACATCACTTATTAATCTGAGAATTTTTTTTTTTAAAAAATAAAATAAAATTAATTATTATAAATTGAACTTAAATTGTTAAAAAAAAGTGAAATAAATAAAAAAAACCCACAAGCAAATATAGAATTTATTTATAATTCGAAAGATAAAACTAATATAACACTATTTTCAATCTAAGCATAAGGACTTAACATTGAAACTAAAATATCGAGGAAGAAAAAGGAAGTTTTGCTTCTTTCTTCTTCCTCCCAACCCCGAATCTGATTTACTTTTTTTTTTTTTTTTTTACTTTTCTTCTTCTTCTCATCGTTCATTTTGTTTAGTATCATATATCTCAACGGTATTCTTTGGTCATCAGATCTGCATCCGATAGCTATATTTTCTTCATTTATAGCTCGTTCAGATTTAGCACGGGCGGAAAAGGTTGACTTAATTCATAGATCTGTAGATCTACGGGAGTGCAATTTCAGGAAGGACATAGATCCAATTTTCTGGAGAAGCATAAGTGTTGAAGAATGGTTTTCGATTGTTTTTCTGCAAATCCGGAATCTCAGGAAATATATGATGTATTCTATCTTTTTTAGTACCTTTATGGTGTCGTAGGCTCTTTGTAGCGTTTTTTTGCCCTATATGTAGTTTATACTGACTTTTGCTTGTATCTTTGTGAGGTTTAATTCTTCATTTTTTCTTTGATTATCATCGTGCTGTAATTTTTCTATATTATTCAATGATAACTCTTTTATAAAAAAATAATTCAAAAAAAGGCATTGTTTGTATTTGTTCTCGTAGGAAGAGGTGCAATTTGAATAACATAGTCCGGTTGAGGGCGGGTCCTCACAATTCAAGAGCCCTAGTCAAAATATAATATTTCGGCCCTTTGGTAAAAAAAAATTACATGTGCAAATTTGAAAAATTTGCAGACCAAAATTGACAAGAAAAGAATTCATTAAAAATTGCAAGGTAATCAATTATCTTTGTTTACTCCAAATCAAAATGGTGTTTCACTGTAGAGTAAACCGGGTAAGATTAGGCCAAACAAAACAAAGATATAATGTTGTAAGTCGTAAAATAGAGATTTGAGAAATTTTAATACAATGTGAATTAGGTTTAAAGATATACCAGGGTAAACCACAGACACAGTGGTATTGATAAATTGCCTCGAACTTCAAACCTTTCAATTAAAAGATGGAGTTCTTACCACTTTGACAAACTCTTATTAGTTATTTGGGCAATCAAAAATATATTTAAATCTACAAGCAAATGTTTTTCTCTAAATCTACAAAATTACATGTAAGCATTCTTAATTTTTATTTTATTTTAATTTTTTGTTCTCATGTAATCACCAACGTGTGCTTTCTCTATTGTATCTAAACTCAAATTGCTTCTCAAACAACTCCTCCACAAATCAAGTCACTCTCCTTTTTATCGTAGCTTTACTGCCTCAATTTCAGTTTCTTTTGTGTTCCCTTAATCTTTGTCCACTCTCTGTATTGTTACTTTTTCATCTCCGTCGCCTGAGTCTCTTTCTCATCTACCTTTAACAATCTTTTAACGTGGGACAAAGCCAAAGAAGGTGATTCTTTTTCAAATTACTTTCTACCTCTGTTCAGTTTGATTTATCTTACTATTTTTATTTAGACATTTCCAATGCCACAACTCCATTTGGCTAACAATGATCATTCAAATATTTTTCACTTAATTTTACATGAGATTTTTAGATTAGTTTCTTATTTAAATTTCGTGTTGATATGAGTTCAATTAGGTGTGTTTAGGATATGACTTGCTCAACTCAAGAACATTGGTTGGTTGTGTTACTCTTTTGTATTAAAGATTGCAAATTTTTAAACTAAGTACTTGACACTAGGATAAATTGCACCACAGGTACCTAAACTATGCCCCTTTTTCCAAACTGGTACCTATAAACTATTTTGTGACATCTGAGTACCCAAACTATGGATGACCTCTCAAATTGGTACCTAGTGACCTCCTATAGCCAGTTTGCCCCAAGTCAACGCCGGTCAAAGGAAGTCAACGTCGGTTCGTCCAACTTTGACCTAGTTCGACCAAAACTTAAAAAAACCCATAAATAGAAAAGTCTATTTTACCCTCAAAATTTTCTCCTTCTCTCCTTCTTCCTCCTCTCTCTCATTTTTTTTCTCACTCTCACACCATCTCTTCCCTCTCTTTCATTCATTTTTCTTTTCTTCTTCATCCTCTCCTTCTTCTCCCTTTCTTCTCCTTCTTCTTCTTCTTCTTCTTCTTCTCCATTTTCTTTTTTTCTTCTTTTCCTTCTTCTTTCCCTTTTTTTTTCTTCTTCTCCGGAATCTGGGTATTCCAAATTCCGGACGTTGTAGCGCCGTAGATTTCGGCGGCGCTGCAACGTCCGGAATCTGGAATACCCAGACCCTGGCCGTGGCTGCCCTGGCCGCGGCTGGATCCAGGCCGGTACCAGCTCCGGCCGGAATCTGGAATACCCAAACTCCGGTCGTGGCTGCCCTGGCCGTATTTGGTTGTGCTGGATCCAGGCCGGTACCATCCGGTCCAGAATCTGGAATTCCAGATTCCGGCCAGGGCTTGATCCTGGCCGTTTTCAGCTCCAGCCGGGATCTGGAATTCCAGATCCCGACCACGGCCAGCCGATCCAGTCGTGGTCGGAGTCTGGAACCAGATTCCGACCACTCGGTTTTTAAATTTAAAGAAAAAAGAAGAAGGAAAAGAAGGAGGAGGAAGGAAAAAAAATTGATAGGAAAAAGAAAAAAAATTATGGTGAAGATGGAGAAAAAGAAGGAAGAAAGAGAAGATGTGGTTGTGGAAGAAAGAAGGAGGAAGGTGAAGGTAGAGGGAAGAAGGAAGATGAAGGATAGAGTGGAGGAGGAAGATGAAGGAAAGAGAGGAGGAGAGAGGGAGACAAATTTGAGGGGTAAAATGGGCATTTCCATTTTTGAATTTTTTAAATTTTGGTTTGATCAGGTCAAAGATGAGTGAACTAGCGTTGACTTCCGTTGATCGGCGTTAACTTGGGGGAAACTGGCTATAGGAGGTCATTAGGTACCAATTTGACAGGTCATCCATACCAATTTGATAGGTCATCCATAGTTTGGGTACTCAGATGAAACAAAATAGTTTATAGGTACCGGTTTGAAAAAAGGGGCATAGTTTAGGTACCTGTGGTGCAATTTACCTCTTGACACTATGATCATTATATGCTTAATTTACATCTTTGTCTACTTACAAGGAGAAACATGCTTCAGAGTCTGTAGAAACGCACACATCAAGCATGACATATGGTTTAGACATCTATCACATTTCACTCTTGGCTTCTTTTTCCAGAATCAGGTCTCACATGACTTTTGCATTTTCACTATGTTTGCAAAAGAACACTTCATCTCTATGCCCTCAGTTTTTTTTTTTTGGACTGTTTTTAGATTTCCTGACTTTGAAATTTTCCTGTGTATACGTGATACGAAAGAGGGATATGTAGCGTTTCTCTCAAATGGTAAGTCATTTATGCAAACTTAGATTATGATTTTTGGATCACTAATATTTTTTTGTAGTTTGTATTATACTTGATGCATCATTTTCAATTTGTTGTTTGTGATGAAAACATCTTACGTTTTTCATTTGACACATGTGATGCAGTATTTACTCTTCTCGTTTAGAGATGCAATTTTGATTTATACAATAAGCTTATATCTCTTAAGGAACCTACCTATCTTTTTATAGAGACCATGTGGGTGACTACCTGATATTCTTGCGAATAATATCTTCTTTTGTATGGATCTTCTAGTTCCTTTGCATCATAATTGACCTGCAAAACAATGCCGGAGATGGAGTCTCCGGGTAAAGCTCCGACAAGTCAGTAAGATTTCTAGGAAATAAAGTATATTTAGTATATGTCGGGTAAATTGCACCGCCGATACCTAAACTATACCCATTTTCTCAAATTGGTACCTACCAACTATTTTTCCTAATCCAAGTACTCAAACTATCGATGACCGTCTAAATTGGTACTTAGTGACCTCCTATAGCCAGTTTCACCTAATTCAACACCGGTTCGCCCAACTTTGACCTGGTCAGACCAAAACTAAAAAAAACCCTAATATGGAAAAGTCCATTTTACCCTTAAAATCATCTTCTTCATCCTCCCTCTCCTCCTTCATCTTCTTCCTACATTCAATTTATTTTCTTCCTCCATTCAACCTTCATCTTCTTCCTCCATTCCAATTTCACTCTCCTCTTTCATATTCTTCCTCCCTTCAACTTCCTCCACTCAAAAACATTTTTTTTCTTTCTTCTTCTTTTCTTTTTTTTTAAAAAAAAATAAAATAAAATATCTAAAATCCGATGGGTTTGAGTACCCACCGGAACAGTTCCCAGGCGCGACGATATTCCAGATCCTGTCACCGCCGGGAACTGGAATCATGTTCCCGGGCGCGACGGGATTCCAGATCCCGTCTCCGCCAGGAACTGGAATTCAGTTCCCATGCGCGACGGGAACTGGAAATCCCATTCCCAAGCGTTCCCGTCGTCGTCGGGAAATGGATTTCCAGTTCCCAGGCGCGACAAGAACTGGATTTCCAGTTCTCATCGCGCCTGGGAACTGGAAATCTAGATCCCGGGTGGCCGCCGGGATCTAGAATCGGCGACGATATCTCTGGTCGCCGTCGGTTTCAGATCCCAGCCGCTACCTGGGATTTGGATTTCCAGATTCCGGCAGGATTCCCCTCTGCCGGAATCTGAATTCTTTTTTAAGTGAGGAAGAAGATGAGTTATGGAGTTAAAAAGATGAGGAAGAAGATGATTTTGAGGGTAAAATGGACATTTCATTTTGTTTTTTTTTTTAAGTTTTGGTCTGACCAGGTCAAAGTTGGGCGAACTGGTGTTGACTTTCGTTGACCGGCGTTGACTTAGGTGAAACTGGCTATAGGAGGTCACTAGGTACCAATTTAGACGGTCATCGATAGTTTGAGTAATTGGATTAGGAAAAATAGTTGGTAGATACCAATTTGAGAAAGGGGTATAGTTTAGGTACCGGCGGTGCTATTTTACCTAGTATATTTCAACTGTCTAACTGTAAGCACCGGTTTTCGAACCCGATGATGAAAGCAATCTATGAGCTGCTCGTCGCGCCAGCTGCTCAAGAACTGATACTCGTCGGAGAACGGATCATCTTTTCAGGGTCGTAACCTCTTCCACCCACTCCTCGGGACCATGAGTGTGGCACCTTCACGCTTATGAGAAAATCCTCGATCACGAAATGATATACGGTCACAAGTACTATTCACTAGGGACCGTACGGTCACAACACTGTTTGTTGAGACCGTACGGTCACAAAGCATCTGACCGTACAGTCACTGCCACGTGGCAGATAACAATCCAATCCTTTTCTGCCACGTGGCTGGTGGTCCAATGAAAACGTGACACGTGTACTACATGCCAACAAGCTACCCTATAAATACGCCCCGGATTTCTCATTCAAGACACCAACAAACACTCATTCTCCTCTCTCTCTAGCTCGTTCTAAAGCGATTCTTGACCCGATATAAGTTGCCTCTGATAAAGTTGCCTCTGATACAGAAAAGAGTCGCTAAAAGTCCGAGCTCGAGAGTATTTTCCCGAAATATTCCCAGAAAAGGTCCTCACGACCACCAAAAATATACTTCCCCTTATTGGAAGTTTCCAACCCAGGCATCACTCGCAGTCTCGCTAGAGCTGATTAAGTCCTGTTCCTAGTTACCACTCCGGAGGACGCGCTACGCAACTCCGGCCCCCGAGGTTCCTCCCTGAAAAGGTCTCCGTTCTTCAACGAGCATCAGTCCGCGAGCAATCACTGGCACGCGACGAGGGTAAGCTTCTGAGGGTTTTGTACCGTGTCACCCGGCGGTTTACCGTACAAATGTTTGTGCATTTACATATTCTTGTGTGATAAGCATAAATAACGAAGTAACAAATTGTTAGGTTGCATTAAAGATCCTCTGGGTTCTGGAATGTCGGAATTAATAAGTTGTATCCACGAACGTAAATAGAATCTCTGGTTTTCAAAACAATCGGTACAAACACCGGTTCGTACATTTTCCCGGTCGGCCGGGTGGCGACTCTAGTCAAAGAAGGCTAAAGCCGCTATGAGCGACCACTTGCGCTCACAGTGGCGACTCTACTGGGGACCAAAAATATATTATACTGTTATAAGTTAACTTCAACGTACGATTCTCTTGAAGTTGATTTATTAATAGGAGGATGTAGATAATGTTTTCACTTTTTATAAAATCATTTCTTAAATTGTTTTATGAAGAGTAAAAAATGGGATACAACTGAAACATTCTGACAGTCTAGGGCTGTAAACAGAGTTATTGCTTTCTCATGATGCATAAAGAAAAATCCCGAAAGGTCAACGTGTGTTATGGGTCGTGCTTACTGTCGTTTCCTTTAAGGGACGCATAGGTCGATCTGTAACACCACCCACAACCTTGTACCGTCGACACGCTGCTCAAAACCCTTAAATGGGGAGGCGCTAGGTATATCCTGCTGTGGGAACCCTTTCGTACTATCAAACGAGACCGAAGCCTCATATAGTCAGCCTAGATATCTCCACTAGGAACTACCCCCAAACATCATGTAAAACATGCTGTCGAGAGCGTTTTGACATCGAAAGGAAAGATGTTGAAAGAAACCCACCTAGGACAGAGACGCACCACGCGAAGAATGAGAGGGAGTGACGACTATGTGTGTTGACAACTTGTGGATTATTTGATCATACATACTCAAGAGCATATAGAAGGTCTGAATTCCGCCGTCTAGACATTTCTTCGATTCAGGAAAATATTCCGTTGGAGTCCCGCAAATAGCATTGTCATGAATGTCCACCCCGGAAAAGGGAAGAGGTTGCAAAGGATGTGACATAATATGTCCAGACCAGTAAAATATCGGCTAAAAAAAAAAGGGGGCGAAAGAACGACCCATGGCTGAAACGAAGATTCCATAAAAACATGCCATGGTACGATCTTTCGTATAGGCCGGAGACCCCGTTCAAAGATATTACCTATGTCATCATACATTTATAAAGTAATATCCTTAAACGAAGTCTAACAAACATAAAGCGGAAAAAGGACTTATACGACCATGCATACACGCATCTCACAAAACGAGAGTGGTGGGGGGAACTTATACAGTCTTCCCTCGTGCAGAAGCAACCGCAAAGAGAGTTAATCGAGAAACAAACACCATGTCTGGAATGGGAGTTTCCGCCTGCTCGGGAGAAATGTTCGTTAGAACTCATAGGCGAGACGGAAAGAGGACGTATACCCTTGAACACTCTAAGAGAAAGGCGGAAGAAGGAGAGTTCGAGATGGGAATGCCTAGTGAGAATAGCCAGGGGAAGAGGCCATCACACATGGTGGATGATACGAGCCGAGAACACTCCGCTCACAAAGACAAGCCCTCAAGAAACCATGTTACGGATAGCGAACCTGAAGAAGATTATGGGGATTCTTTGTTTTTAATCTTCGATGGAAGTCAAGATGCCCAAATACACTTAGGAACCTTTATAAGGATGATGCAATATTCGGGCCCAAGTTCTGATGCAGACCATTGCCTTCAGTTCCCCTTCGGCTTGGGAGGCCAAGCAAGGAAGTGGTACAATCGACTCTCCCATACCGTCCGTCGAGACTGGGGAAAACTGGTCCTAGCTTTCCTGACCAAGTTCGTAGCTAGCGTAGATAGAAAAGTCTCTTGGGGGGACCTCGCCTCACTCCGACAACAAATAGGAGAACATATCCACGATTATCTAGAATACAGATGGATCCCCATGTTGAGCTTAGCTCGCGAGGCACCAGAGCGGAAAGAAAAAATAAGATGTCTCGTACGTGGTACACATCATCATATACGAAAAGTGGCACATCACTATAACCTCCGGAGCTACGATGAGTTAAGTCAGTTAGTGAGCCGAATAGAATCCTGGATCAACCCTGTAGAAGAAGATCAAAAATACATGGAATCTGAAAATTGGATACACCTCGTTGGACCTTTCAAACCCCGAGAAACCATAGAATGGAAGAATTTGAGAAGTTTGGAGCAAAGGGAAGGGGAACCATTCGAGGACTATTTCTCACTCCGATGGCTAAAAGCTGCCAATGAACTACCACGAAGACATAACATGAAGGTTTTGGTGTCATGCCTGACGAAAAGCCTATTACCTCACCTAAGGACAATCGCGCAATACCAAGACTTTGACTCATACTTGGATCTCGGAAATCTGATTAGGAGAGTAGAAGAACACATCCAGTTTAACACGGTACGAGAAAGGGAGAAGCAAGGACGGGCCAGTGCGGCAGAAGAGTTTGAATATGTGCGCAAGGATATTCGTGAAATCAGGGAGGAAATCAGGGACAGTAGACACAGGAACACACGAGTTGCTCTTTCTCCAGTAGACTTCGTACCTCCCAGGGGGAGGATCGGCACTTTGTTTGCAAGATTAGTGGAAGACGGAGCAATGCGCCTTATTAGAGAATCACGACTCCAAGATCCCCCTCCGCTCCTACTATCCGGAAGACGAGTATGGTCGAACTTCTGTGAATACCACCAATACTTCGATCATAGTACCAAGGTGTGCGAGGTTTTGAAATGGGACATGTCACGAGTGATAGGGAAAAATGTACGATGAGATGTGATTAATGAATGAAAGTTGTTTCGGCTTATGATTTGTAAAATATTAATGTCATTCATTGTTTAGATTAATCGACTAAAACAAATCATCACCACCAGAAAAGGAATCCTTCGCTACGAGAAAAGAGCATCAAATGAACGCCCTCACCAAAGGGCCAAAACCTACCTAAAAACTCAAAAGACCTGCAACCCGAAAACGCCTACCGCATCCGACCTCCAAATGAAGAACAAAATTCACCCCTAGAAACAAGAATCCAATCGGACCAAATTTTTCCGATACATCACAAGCAATTTTGAAAAAAAAAATAAAAATAAAAAAATAAAATTCCACAACAAATGTTTTCTACAAACCCGACGCAACAGTACTGGTTAATAACTAAAAAATGTTTGACGATAATGTTTTGCAAGTTATGAAATGAAACAACTGAAATAAGAAACAATATAGCAGAATCACTCGCGGCGCCGCTTGGAAGGCCCAACTCGGCGACATAGATCCCGAGTCAACATCAGAATCTCTCTACTTGACCAAGCCCTGCGAAATGAACTCAACCACTCAGTGTAGTTATCCGAAGCAGAATTGACAGGATCATCAACATTGGGGATAACTTGGAAGAACCTACGAGGCCACAATTGTTCTAGGCGGCCCAATAACCTAGAGTCGAACACGCGTCCACGAAAGGAATAAAGGAAGTCCGAAGGGATGCTTTGATGAAGGCCCATTTGACGCCGCAACAAAGAAGGCACGTAGAAGGAACTCTCCCGAAGGCCACACACCAGTACGCACCCAAACATTAGAGTGTCAGTATAGGAGGTGATGCGCTACCAAGGACAAGTCCAACGTATGTTAGAGGACTCGTGCTCGGATAACCATCGCAACCACCAGTCAAAATTGTGAGCTGAGGCCACCCCAAAGAATACTTGTCGCCTTTGCCCCCAGTGACGGGGAAGATATCTCCTTAGACCCAAGGGGGGAACCACGATTGCGAGCTTTTCCATTAACCAAATCTGAAACAATAAAGGGCTACCCCAAGAAGGAAGGAAATCTTCTGCCACATCGAACGAAAAACTGAGCAACATCTCCGCCAGCAAAAACGGCCCAGGGTTCGCGCCACGATACACTTCATGCACAACGGTTATCAAGCGGCAATCACACTGGGTTGGATCTCCGACAACCAGAAAGCGCATGTACATCAAGAGGGAAAAAGCGAAAGCCCAGGAGTGACTGCCTGCCTCAGACTCTTCGAGAATCTCCCGGATAACTAGAGTAGGTATGTGGGAAAAGGGCCCCTCGGTATCAAGGAGCTCCAGCAAGAAGTTACCAGACACTTGGAAGAATACCGATAGTTGTCGAAGGGTTAAGAGCTCACACTGCGGCAAGGCCAAAGGAGCAGCTGAATCGACAGAGAGCCCCAAAATAGCATACAGTTCCTCTGGCAAAGGACACAAATCCCCGTCAATGAAACGGAAGGTATGATCCCGAGGATCCTAAAGCTCCATGGCGGCACGGAGAAACTCCGGATATAGAGGTTGGCTGCGATAGAAACGCAACCCAGCAGCCCCGTACGGTTTCAGGACGCCCCACAAAGATGACGTCAACGATCGCAAAGGACTAAAATCAGACAAGAAAAGGAAATCATTACTATAAGAAGGATATATATTCGATACAAGAATCCACACAAATAAAAATCCTAACTAATACGGAAAGTCGCCAGCATCGGAACCCTCATCGTCCTCTCTAGCATCCCTCATCTCGCGCCGTCTCCTCTTCCGCGCTTCATCCACGTGGAAAGCCTCCAATCGGGCTGTAAGGTCTGCTACCTGCGTACGGGCGGCTAGAGTCAAAGCACGTTCCCCCCATATCACATCCTGCATTTGTAACACGCACACACTTCATGCATACATATCATGAAACGTTCATAAACATGGGGATCCTGTGAAAAATACCTGCACCTCCTGAGCATAGGACATCAATGCCGCCCGAGTGGAGCGGTAAAGACCCGCTACGTGAACGGCGGAAGTGCGAGAAACCTACAAAAGAGGAAGTCAGCAGGCGAAACACGAAGGAGGCCTAACGAAGGAAGGGGAAGTACGTACGTGTGTAGTATCAAGAGGGTTGAAAGTAGAGAGATGGTCGGAAAGAGGTGTAACGTTGAACTCCCGATACCCGGTCCAATCATGTACCCCTAAGATCTCTGGCTGAGAAGGGGAAAAATCTCCAACCACCCACTGGGACGATGAAGGCAGTGTTTCTTCTTGAGGAGGAGCGGCTGGACAAGCATGAGCAGGTTCGGACCCAAGAACCTCTAAACAGGGAGTGTCCGTTTCACGAAGAAGATCCTGTGAGAAGTTAAGAATGTCAAAAAACAACCCAAAGCAAACAAGGACTAAAGAGTCGAGCACACAAAGACCGTACGGTCACAAGCGCACTCCCCGCGACCGTACGGTCACAAAACCTAGAGACCGTACGGTCACAAAGCAAAGAACCGTACGGTCACCAAACTAAGGACCGTATGGTCACCATCAACCCAGAATTCAGACCAGTTCGACCACATGAAGAAAAAAAAACATCCAAAAGCAAAACAGCTCATCCCGTGGCAGCAATATCGTCAAATCATCGCAAAGAAACAACATAACGGGAAAACAAGGAAATACATGCATCGACTGACGGGACCGCATGAAAGGCTCAGGTAAAGTAAAAGAGAAGGAGCTTTGGAAATAAACGTACCTGAGTCACATAACGGTGTTTGTGCATATTGAAGAAAAAAGGGAGCGCTTCTCCAAACTCCAAACAACATAGGCAGTAGATCTACTTCGGCCGAGCTCGACCGCACTCCGCACACGAGGGAAAAGCTCCTCCATACCCTCTTCCAAAGGGAAGTCATTAATATTAATATCCGTCAACGGCATGAAAAGATAGAATACACGTATATTTGAGCTGGGAGAGAAGTAGAACGAAATTGAAGAAGGAGGCGTCGGTACGAAATGAGGAGAAAAGGCTGCTGTATAAAAGATAATATGGACAACCCGAGTGACCGTACGGTCACAAATCCCTTGACCGTACAGTCACCCTTTTTGTGACCGTACGGTCGCACTATCTGCCCCTAGAAAGTTTACGCCCCGAGACCAACAAGACCCCGAAAGTATGTATCGCGTCAACAATGTCTTGTAGGACAAGCGAAGTAAACCCCTGAATGACTACGAGGGACACAGGAAGACATCCAACGATCGCAGAAACAGCACACTGGGGCACCCCCGAGCTTATCAAAAATGTTGGGAACTGGGAACTCCACTGGGGCAGTACCAGAGTGGGGCATGACTTGGGTCAAGGAGGAATGCTGACAGGGACCACAGATCGATTGAAGATCAAGGGCGGAAGAGAAAAGATATTGGGACACAGTGGATCGATCTCAGGATTGAAACCGCCAGCATTCAGATAAGACTGGTAGAACAAAGTGTTCAACATTATCTGAAGAAAGTGGGATGGAGAACTGAACTGAAGAGGCCACCAAATCCTCGGGTCATGCCCGAGGTATCATGAAAGGTTATTAAGAGCTACGAGAGGTTACTAAATCCTCGGGTCATGTCCGAGGTACCATGAAAGGTTCTTAAGAGGTACGAGAGGTTACTAAATCCTCGGGTCACGTCCGAGGTACTATGAAAGGTCATTCAGAGCTACATGAGGTTACTAAATCCTCTGGTCATGCCCGAGGTACCATGAAAGGTTATTAAGAGCTACGAGAGGTTACTGAATCCTCGGGTCATTTTCGAGGTACTATGAAGGATTATTCAGAGCTACGTGAGGTTACTAAATCCTCGGGTCATGCCCGAGGTACTATGAAAGGATATTAAGAGCTACGAAAGGTTACTAAAACTTCGGGTCACGCCCGAGGTGTTATGAAAGGTTACTAAGAGCTACGGAAGTTACCGAAAGTCCTCGAACCAAAAATTTGAGGCACCATCAAAAGTTACGGAAAATCCTCGTCGAGGTACTAGTGAAGACAGTTAGTCGGCCTTACAGTGAGATTATAGAAGACACGATGCCGTAGGCCAGAACTGCAGGTAAGTTCTATAAACTCACTTTCGAAAAACACAAGCACACACGCAATATGTCTTGTTTCGCTTCATTGAGACTGTCCGGCGGGTCTTACAAGATAATGTAATCACCTTAGGCACTCCCAAAGAAGCGAGGGGCAAACTGTAAGCACTGGTTTTCGAACCCGATGATGAAAGCAATCTATGAGCTCCTCGTCGCGCCAGCTGCTCAAGAACTGATACTCGTCGGAGAACGGATCATCTTTTCAGGGTCGTAACCTCTTCCACCCGCTCCTCGGGACCATGAGTGTGGCACCTTCACACTTATGAGAAAATCCTCGATCACGAAATGATATACGGTCACAAGTACTATTTACTAGGGACCGTACGGTCACAACACTGTTTGTTGAGACCGTATGGTCACAAAGCATCTGACCGTATGGTCAGTGCCACGTGGAAGATAACAATCCAATCCTTATCTGCCACGTGGATGGCGGTCCAATGAAAACGTGACACGTGTACTACATGCCAAACAAGTTTGGCCGGGTCTTACAAGGTCCGGCCGGGCCTTATAGGAAGCCCGACTCAGATCCAAATTTGGATCTGAGACGGGCAAACTAGCGACCGTACAGTCACTAAATGGTGACCATACGGTCACAAGCTACCCTATAGATACCCCTCGGATTTCTCATTCAAGACACCAACAAACACTCATTCTCCTCTCTCTCTAGCTCGTTCTAAAGTGATTCTTGACCCGATATAAGTTGCCTCTGATAAAGTTGCCTCTGTTGTTGCCTAAAGTTGCCTCTGATACAGAAAAGAATCGCTAAAAGTCCGAGCTCGAGAGTATTTTCCCGAAATATTCCCAAAAAAGGTCCTCACGACCACCAAAAATATACTTCCCCTTATTGAAAGTTTCCAACCCAGGCATCACTCGCAGTCTCGCTAGAGCTGATTAAGTCCTGTTCCCAGTTACCACTCCGGAGGACGCCATACGCAACTCCGGCTCTCGAGGTTCCTCCCTGAAAAGGTCTCCGTTCTTCAACGAGCATCAGTCCGCGAGCAATCACTGGCACGCGACGAGGGTAAGCTTCTGAGGGTTTTGCACCGTGTCACCCGGCGGTTTACTGTCCAAATGTTTGCGCATTTTAATATTTCTGTGTGATAACACTAAATGTCAAGATAATAAACTATTAGGCTGCATTAAAGATCCTCTGGGTCTCTAGAATGTCGAAATTAATAAGTTGTATCCACGAACGTAAATAGAATCTCTGGTTTTCAAAACAATCGGTACAAACACCGGTTCGTACATTTTCCCGGTCGGCCGGGTGGCGACTCTAGTCAAAGAAGGCTAAAGCCGCTATGAGCGACCACTTGCGCTCACACTAACTTATATCTTTTTTCTCTTATCCTTTTATAGCTGTATGTTAACAGTTATTTTGTGGAGATCATGGGTAGTGGTGGAATAACTGTATTAGAACGGTTATTCCCCATAGTTGAGCCGGCTTGATTTGGCATTTTAATGGACTGGACTTGCTTATTAGGCTTATTGGCCCTTTTATTTGCAATTATGTTTTAGCCCATGTTCTATAACTTTTTGATAAGTTATCAGATGTCTCCCCCTTAGGCCCATAAAAGCCTTTTTAAAGGGTTTAACGCTTCATTCTGCCCTCTTCACTTCATTTCAAATATTTGAGCGCTGAGACTTTTCGTTTTCTCTGGCTCTAAATTTCAAAATTCTTCCTATCTCCTTTCTGCATTCAGTTTATTTTGCATTATGATCTTTCTCTGGCATTTCAATTTCATTATGGACTTGCACTTGCTCCATTAGAGGCTCAATAGTTTGCGAATTAGCATTCGCATTCGTTGTATTTGTCGTAACTTATTGGGGTATCTGTTTGTTCCCTGCGCGGGTTGACCTGGTAGATACCCCTGTGGTTCCTGATGGATCCGCCATGTTCTTGGTGAAACTTTTATATTTTGTTTAACGTTAATGTAATCACATACTTTTAAAGTTCCACGCTCACCGCACCAATGATATTCTTGCGAATAATATCTTCTTTTGTATGGATCTTCTAGTTCATTTGAATCGTAATTGACCTGCAAAACAATGCCGGAGATGGAGTCTCCGAGTAAAGCTCCGACGATCAAGTCTGTAAGATTTCAAGTAAAGAAAGTATATTTAGGGGGCGTTTGTTTCTCCATTTTGATGCTGCTTTTTGCCTTTGCACTTCAAAAAGAAGTTGTTTTGGTGTTTGGTTAGAAATTAGGAGTAGCTGCTTTCTGCTTTTTAGGTAAAAAGCAACTGTTTTTTCAAGAAGCAACACAATACTGCTTTTCTTCAAAAAAATACTGCGTATCTTATTTTCCTTTGTATTTACATTAATAAAAAACATTCAATATGTCCAAATTAGTCATTTTCGATACAGCTGCTCCCCCATAATGGCATATCGGGCAGATTGGTTCACAATACGTCGTGTCTCCACCTTGTCTTCTGGCAACGTGCCGCTTTCAAGATATTGGTGGATAAGCGTTCGCCAGTCCTCCTTATCGGATAGTTCAAGTAAGTTCACTTCGTGATAAAAGAATGGTGGTTGATCCTTTACTTCGAAAGGACTTATCAGATCCCTCCAACCTTCAAGGCTAGCCGATGTAAGCACTGGTTTTTGAACCCAATAACGAAAGCAACTCGTTAGGGAACAAAGCAACTCTCCAAAATCATAACTAACTCCTCCCACGTGTCATTGACACCTTCAATGACACGTAAAATAGCTTTTCAAATCTTCTAAACAAAGGCTCAATCAGCTCTGCTCAAAATAAAACCCAACCACATGAGAATCAACACATATTCCAACTTGGAGGCCAATTTAGACCCTCTTAGGGTCTGAATTAGAAGAAACGTAAAACATGAAAGTTGTAGATCTACGTCTTATCTTTTATAAAACGACTTTGGGGGGGGGGGGGGGGGGGCTAAATGAGCTCGTATAAATAAGTTATGGCCAAAATACTAAAATTTGTCAAAACGGGATTGAACATGGTTAAGTCTGGGACCATACGGTCTCCATCACCAAGACCGTACTGTCACCATCACCCATGAATCGTACGGTCTCCTCCACTTGAACCGTACGGGATCCTTACGTGGATAAACCTTCTCTATCCTTATCTGCCACGTGTCGCTGATGCTCCCTAAATATAACACAAATAAGGCCAAGTATAACCTCACACCAAGTAATATAGTGCTGGTAAGCACGAGATCGAATCCACAGAGATTGTGATTAAAACCAAGTAAAATGATCAAGTTATTGTATCTATTCAGCAAGTAACCAGTTTAATAATTTGTTTGAATTAACTAAAATCTAGACTAAGAGTAAAATAATGACAAAAGCAAGAATAACAAAGTTAGATTGTGATATTACGGAGGAAATCAATCTAGGACGGGGGATTCCTAGGTAATTCCTATGTTTGATTCAATTAATCTTCCGTTTACTTCCATGTTGTGAGATAACGATATTCATCCTAACAAGTCATATAAGTTTCACCAGAACTTAACGAAATCTATTTGCAAGCATTCAGTTAATAGCTTGGTTAGGCAATATAACCTAGGTCATGCAAAGCATTATCAATTTGTGATGAATAAGGCCTAAGCCGTAGCCCGGACACGAAGCCGCTCTCCTTATCTCTCACGTAAGGTCTGAATATGCAATCTAGGTATAGATTATCTCCTCTCGGTCTCAAGGCATCAAGCGTGCATAAACAGATTATCACACAACACACAAATAAACCTTCGATTAAATCATTCAAACATATTCATAACTCAAGTTCACCCCCATCCTAGATTGGATGGAAGTTAGTTCATAATTGAACTAAACAAAGCACAAGATGTAATGGAAGACATGAAACACATAATTGTATTGAAAATCATAACAAAAGAATAAGGTTTAAGAGAAATCCTGATCCCGAGTCGAAAGATTACAACTTCAATAGCAAAAACACGTGAGAAAGCGCTCCAACAATGTTCTTTGAGAAAATAAAACCTAAGTTGAAAACTAAAAACTGAACTAAAAGCTGAAAAGCTTGGAAAGTAAAGATAATTGATAATCGGATCCACACTTCTCCACCTTGTAGACGGCTTATAAAGGTGCAGAAGTCATCTAGGAGGTGAAAAACTCTTGTTTAGGCTGATTAGGAGTCTTTTGGGACTGATTAGGAAGAAACGGGCTTTAGTTTGCACGAAATTCGAGGGCCAAAAGACACAAATTTCACTCATCTCGGTGAGACAAATGTTGTCTCGGCGAGACAACCTCTGGAACTCTCTCAATGGGCGAAAAATCTTCAACTCGACACGCCCTTTCGATCGAACGCTCCATGCTAGCTCCCGAATCAATGCCATTAGCTCCAAAATGATGCCAACGCTCCTCCGATACCCTTGAAACACTAATCATGCCATAAGCAAGTGCGGGAAAAGAAGATAAAAACAACAAAATGAACGAAAAATGATCAAATTGTAACCAAACGTAGAAATAGCCTAAATCTACAAATACATGAAGAACCAAGACTAAATCCGACTCAAAATGACACAAACTATGATAAAATAGCACTAAAAATTCACCGTAAAAGCACAAGATATCAGTCGCAAAACGCCAAGCAACTTTGGGCGGGCCTTTCAAAAAGGTTCGTCTGAGATCTAAAAATAGATCTCAGACGGGACTTGTGGAGACTGTACGGTCTCTACCTTTTTCTATAAAAGCAATCCGAATTCCTCATTTCATTAATCAACAATTCCTTTCTTTCCTCCATTTTCTCTCGGTTTCTGAGCGGTTCTTGACCCGATATAAGTTTCCTTTGATAAGTTGCCTCTGAAAAGTTGCCTAAGGTTGCCTCTGATATAAAAGAATCGCTCAGATATCAAAATTCTAGCTCTAAAATATCCCAGCCTACTAAAGTCCTCACGGCAACAAAAATATCCTTATTGTCCTCCAAATAATCCAAACTCCACTCAATCATACTCCCAAGTTCCTGGTGTAGCTCTCCTCTTCGCAAAAGAGCTCCCACAATCAAATCTAACAAAATCCGAAGGATTCCCCTGGAATCCGTTCTCTCAAGTCACTCGGAGTACACCATACGCACCTCCGGCTCCAAAGTTCCTTCCTAAGGCTCCGTTCTTCAAAGACTAGCTTGCAAGCATTCTACTGGCATGCTACGAGGGTAAGCTTCTGAGGGTTTTTACCGTGTCACCTTACGGTTTACTATACAGTTTTTACTTTATTTAAATGCTTTTTGTGTGATAATAAAAATACAAGACAATAATGAGTTAGGTTGCATTAAAGATCCTCTAGGGCCTAGAATGTCGGAACTAATAAGTTGTATCCACAAACGTAAATAGAATCTCTGGTTTTCAAAATTGGTACATACACCGGTTCATACATTTTCCCGGTCGGCCGGGTGGCGACTCTAGTCAAAGAAGGCTAAAGCCGCTATGAGCGCCCGTTTGCGCTCACACGCGCGACTTTTGCCAGTTCGTTAGCTATTGTGTTAGATCCTCTAGGTACATGCACTATCTCTCATGTGACCCCTTTCGCTGCCAACTCTTTGGCTAATCGCTGGATTCCATCAATGTACAACCCCAGAGTTACATCCTTGACGATATAAGTTTCGGTGACCTGGTTGACCGTGAGCTTAGAGTCGCTATAGATGATGACCTTTCAAGGAGCAATTTCCTTTAGCAACGTTAAGCCAAGAACCAAAGCCTCATATTCCGCCGCATTGTTTGTTGCTGGAAAGGTAAGCTTAGCAGCATAGCTGAGGCGAATAACATCAGGCCCCTTGATGTAAACTCATACCCCTGCCTCTCCGAAAGAGGAGGCACCGTCGGTATACATGGTCCAATCTTCCTTCACAAATTCTAGAGGCGATGCCGCGCCGCCGGTGAACTCATTAATAAAATCTGCCAATGCTTGGCTTTTGAGAGCGAGTCGCCCTTCATATCTGATATCCAATTCACCAAGACGTACGGACCACTCCATTAGCCGCCTGGAGGCTTCAGGACTTTGAAGAACTTTTCGCATCGGTACACCAATCTACACCACAATCGTATGTGCTTGAAAATACGGACGAAGGCGCAAGGCCGTTGTTACCATCGCCAAAGCCATCTTTTCCAATTTGGAGTACCGAATTTCCACCCCTTTCAGCACTTTGCTAACGTAATAGATAAGGAATTGTTTGCCCTCTTCCTCCCTTACCATGACCTGCAGACCGTGTCTTCCGAAACTGAGATATATAGATATAAGTCTTCACCAGAGATTGGACGGCTCATTAAGGGCGGATGACTTAGGAATTTTTTAATTTCCACAAAAGCCTATTGACACTCATCCTTCCATTCGAAAGACTTGGATTTTGTAATTGCCGTATAGAAGGGCAAACATCGCCGGGTGGAGCAAGAGGTGAATTGCCCCAAAGCAATGAGACGCTCTTCAACCTTTGAACTTCCCGCATGGTTTTTGGAGTCTTTATATCGAGTACTGCCTTAATTTTCTCAGGGTTCGCCCCGACACCCCGCTGGCTGATCATGTACCCCAAGAATTTTCCAGATGTGGCCCCAAAGGTGCAATTTTTAGGATTGAGCTTGATGTTGTATTTTTGTAATACTTGAAGAATCTCTTTGAAATCCTGAGCATGGCGGTCCATGGTTGCACTTTTGATGATCATGTCGTCCACATATACTGAAGAGTTCTCATTGACATTATCAGCGAATATTTGGTTCATTAGCCGTTGATAGGTTGCGCCCGTGTTCTTCAACCTGAAAGGCATGACTTTAAAACAATAAGTCTCCTGATGGGTGATGAACGAGGTTTTGATCACATCAACTGGCTCCATCTTAATCTAGTGGTAACTTGATGTACATCCGTGAAACAATATAAAGCGTATCATGCTGTTTCATCCACCAAAATGTCAATGTTTGGGAGAGGATACTTGTCCTTGGGACATGCCTTGTTCAAATCCTTGAAGTCGACACACATCCGATAGGTACCTCCTGTTGGCCCTATCAAGAACAGAATCACCTAGAGGGGGGGTGAATAGGTGTCACAGTTGAAAACTGAAAAATTTCTAAGTTTTTCGGGAAACTTAATTTTCAGAGTCAAATTTCCTCAGAGTCAGAAGCTAGCTTACAGAAGTTGCTTCTGAGGGAAATTCTGCCTAAACACAGTTAGACTGTTTTCAGCAACAGAAGTTCTGATTTGAGAACTTCTGGACAGTCTTCTGAACAAAGACAATGATGCTTTTGAGAAAATCTGTTTCAGCACTAAATATAAGCAAGTACACAGAAGCAAAAATAACAAGTATAAGAGGGAGAAAGAAGTTCAGGAGATCCTGATTGAACAATTCGATTTATCCAAGTTCGCCACAGAAGTCCTGTGACTACGTCTTGTCCCCTGAGGTCGCAGCCTACAGAGATTTTATAAATCCACTATTCAGAACTTTTATGGCAAGTTCAGAAGCTCCTTTACATCAACAGAACTTAAGCTAATTTCTCACTTAGTTCTGACTAGCCTAAAAAGAGTTAAAGGATTTCCACCAGAACAAACAATACTCTGTTTTCTGGATTTCTCACCCAACTCTAATCTCAACTAGATTTCTCTCTTTAAATCTAACTGAAGATCACAAACGATCTCAGTTTACAAGATTCCTATTATGAACTTGTTTTTCTTCACTCTCTCACTTTACTAAGACTATGCTAAGAAAGATTGAGAATGGAAAGTGTTGCTCTGTTTTTCTTGTTAGAACAGTGCGTTGAGATTTTGCTCGATGATCACGCGTCTCTTGATGCTTTGGAGCTTGACTACTATTTATAGTGAATGAAGATGACCGTTGGTGAGTTTGAATCTTCGAAGGAGATGACATCAGTTGTTGTAGCCGTTAATTTGTCAAGTCTTCAAACGGCTACAACAACTGATGTCATCTCCTTTGAAGTTTCAAACTCACCAACTGTCATCTTCATTCACTATAAATAGTAGCCAAGCTCCAAAGCATCAACATACGCGTGATCATCGAGCAAAATCTCAACGCACTGTTCTAACAAGAAAAACAGAGCAACTTTTCCATTCTCAATCTTTCTTAGCATAGTCTTAGTAAAGTGAGAGAGTGAAGAAAAACAAGTTCATAATAGGAATCTTGTAAACTGAGATCGTTTGTGATCTTCAGTTAGATTTAAAGAGAGAAATCTAGTTGAGATTATAGTTGGGTGAGAAATCCAGAAAACAGAGTATTGTTTGTTCTGGTGGAAATCCTTTAACTCTTTTTAGGCTAGTCAGAACTAAGTGAGAAATTAGCTTAAGTTCTGTTGATGTAAAGGAGCTTCTGAACTTGCCATAAAAGTTCTGAATAGTGGATTTATAAAATCTCTGTAGGCTGCGACCTCAGGGGACAAGACGTAGTCACAGGACTTCTGTGGCGAACTTGGATAAATCGAATTGTTCAATCAGGATCTCCTGAACTTCTTTCTCCCTCTTATACTTGTTATTTTTGCCTCTGTGTACTTGCTTATATTTAGTGCTGAAACAGATTTTCTCTTAAGCATCATTGTCTTTGTTCAGAAGACTGTCCAGAAGTTCTTCAATCAGAACTTCTGTTGCTGAAAACAGTCTAACTGTGTTTAGGCAGAATTTCCCTCAGAAGCAACTTCTGTAAGCTAGCTTCTGACTCTGAGGAAATTTGACTCTGAAAATTAAGTTTCCCGAAAAACTTAGAAATTTTCAGTTTTCAACTTTGACACCTATTCACCCCCCTCTAGGACACTTATTCACCCCCCTCCAGAGTGAAGGTCACTTCGCATATTTACTAAAGATCTAACAATCTAAGTGTAAGATCCTATCAGAATCAATAGAGATGGCCAGTAGACACCAGCCTGATAATTCTTCTCACTTCATTGTCCCAGAAGGTTCTTCTACTACTAGACCTCCATTATTTAATGGCAACAACTACTCATACTGGAAGAAAAGGATGATGTACTTCATCCAAGCTCAGAACATGAGTGCTTGGTATGTCATCACTGATGGTGATTTCATTCCTACCAGAATGGAACAAGGTTTAGGGAATGTTGTTATTCCTCAGAGAGAATACACATATGACATTCTAAAAAAACTCCAAACTAATGCTTCAGCAATAAATATGTTGCATTGTGCACTTACAGCTACTGAATATAACAAAGTTTCTTCTTGTGAAACTGCACAGGACATTTGGAACAAGCTGGAAGTCACATATGAAGGAACAGGAAAAGTGAAGCAATCTAAAGTCAACCAACTCATGAGAGAATATGAGTTATTTGAAATGCTTGATAAAGAATCTATTTCAGACATGAACTCTAGATTCACCAAGATAGTCAATGACTTGAAGAGTTTAGGAAAAGACATTGAAGAATCTGATCGAGTGAAGAAGATTGTCAGAAGCTTACCAAGGTCTTGGCAAGCCAAGAAGACTGCTATTGAAGAAGTTCAGGATTTGAGCTATTACCTGTATGATGAGCTCATTGGGTCCCTAATTACCCATGAGATGTCATTAAAGAATCATGACCTAAGAGAAAGGTCAGAAGGAAAAAGAGTAGTCCTGAAAGCAGAATCTTCTGAAGAATCCTCTGAAGATGAGGAACTGGCTATGCTGACCAGGAAGTTCAAGAAGGCCTTTAGAAAAGGCAGAGGTGGAAACTACAAGAAGCCTTTCAGGAGCTTTGACTAGAAAACTCCTGATTCTGGTGAAAAGTTCAAGAGAGATCCAAATAAGCCTATTGTGTGCTATGGATGTCAGCAACCGGGGCACATTAAGCCTAACTGCCCGGAGCTGAAGAAAGATAAGAAAAAGTTCAAGAAAGCTATGCTGGCTGCCTGGTCAGACTCTGAGACCAGCAGTGATCCTGAAGAAAAGGAAGAGCAAGCTCAGATTTGTTTTATGGCTATTGATGAGCCAACTTCTGAAGATGTCACAGGAGAAACTTCCGCACCTCCTGAAGCTACATATGATTCTGAGGTAAACATATCTTCTGAACAAAATATCTTTGATTCTCTTGAAGAACTCTATAGTATGTTCAAGTACCTGAAAAGGAAATTGGACAAGAGTGAGGCTGACAAGTTTCTTAGGTTTACTCAAGTTTATTCTGACATGAAAGTGTTAGAAGAAAAACTGTGTAAACAGTTCAGCACTCCTGCTGATGGCTCTAAAGCTAAAGGCAAGGAAAAGCTGCCTCTGGGAAGTGATAAACCCCAGAAGAAGAAGAAACCTGTCACTCCCTCTCTTCTGAAAGAGATAGCTTCTCCTCCTGATGTTGGAACCTCTGAGAGTGTTGGTACAGCCTCTGAAGATGTTGGACCTTCTCAGAAGAAGAAGAAATCTCCTAAGAAGCAAAGGGAAAGATCCAAGAACCTTCCCTTTTACAAACTGTGCAAGAGTGATGGTCACTGGTTGAAGGATTGCAAGTACCATATTAAAAACCTCTTGCAATCTGAGATATCATTAAAACCTGCTGAAGAGAAATCTAACTCTGAAGGACCCAATAAGGATTGGGTACCTGTCACTAATTGATTGTGTCGCAGGTGGCTCTGAGTGCTCCATCAATGTCAAAGCTGTGGTACATTGACAGTGGGTGCTCAAAGAGGTGGAAAAGTCAGCTTTGGAGATGCTCAGAAAGGAAGGATACTTGGTTCTGGATCCATAGGAACTAATCCTCCGATCGAAGATGTCTCCCTAGTCAGAGGCCTGAAGTTCAATCTCCTGAGTGTTGCACAACTGTGTGATAAACGTAGAGATGTTGTCTTCAGCTCCTCTGGATGTAAAATCTTGGACAGTAAGTCAAGGGAAGTTATTCTAACTGCTCCTAGAGTTGAAAATGTTTTCATGCTGAATCTTGAGAATCTTTGCAAAAATATATGCTTGATGTCCAAAGAGGATACCTCCTGGCTCTGGCATAGAAGACTTGCTCATGTGAGCATGGACCTTCTGGCCAAAGTAGCTAGAAATCAATTGGTTGAGGGTGTGCCTGAAATTAGTTTTAAAAAGAATCATTTGTGCAATGCTTGCCAATCTGGTAAACAATCCAGAAGCTCTTTTAAAACTAAGAAAGTCATTTCAACTAAAAGACCTTTGGAATTACTTCATATGGATCTTTTTGGCCCTGTTCAACCAATGAGCATGGGTGGAAAGAAGTATGCCTTTGTCATTGTAGATGACTATTCAAGATTCACTTGGGTCATCTTGCTGTCTAGCAAAGATGAGTCACTTGGATGTTTCTCAGTTCTGATAAAGAAACTTGAGAATGAAAGGAATGAAAAGGTTGTCCATATCAGAAGTGATAATGGTGGAGAATTCAAAAACTTTAGGTTTGAAGAATTCTGTGAAACCAAGGGAATTGATCATAACTTTTCTGCTCCCAGAACTCCTCAACAAAATGGGGTAGTAGAAAGGAAGAATAGAACTCTGGTTGAGATAGCCAGAACTATGATCAATGAAAGAAGGCTTCCTAAGTACTTTTGGGGAGAAGCTGTGAACACAGCTTGCTTTGTTCTGAATAGAGTGCTAATCAGAAGCATTCTGAACAAGACCCCTTATGAACTCTGGAAAGGTCGAAAGCCTAAAATAGGTTATTTCAGAACCTTTCGTTGTAAGTGTTATGTTTTGAATACAAAAGAATATCTTTCAAAGTTTGATTCAAAGGCAGATGAGGCCATTTTTCTTGGTTACTCAACACATAGTAAAGCATATAGGGTTTTTAATAAGAGGACTCAAACTTTAGATGAATCTGTTCATGTACAGTTTGATGAGACTAACCCTACAGATAGTAGAGCTCCTGATGAAGATGTAGTTCAAGCTCCTGAAGTTACATCTCCTGTTGAAGAAGAAGATGTTTCTCCCAGAGCTGCTGAAGTGGTTCCTCCTGTTGCTGAACAAGCTCAAGGTGAGAATCCTACTCCAGAAGTCAACTCCCTTCCAGAAGATGCTCCTATATATGATTCAACAAATGATGAACAGGTTTCAGAAGACTCATTGGATGTACCAAGAGAAGTTAGAACTCATAGGAATCATTCCTTAGAAAACATTATTGACTCTGTTCATAATCCTGTCATGACCAGAGCTCAGCTCAGAAGATACATGGGGAATGTGGCTTTCGTGTCACTTCTGGAACCCAAGGACTTCTATGAAGCTGCTGATGATGACTCCTGGTTAATGGCAATGCAAGAAGAACTTGACCAGTTCAAAAGGTCAGAAGTTTGGACTTTGGTTCCCAGACCTAACAACATAAAGGTTGTTGGAACAAGATGGGTTCTGAAGAACAAGCTTGATGAATTTGGAAATGTGGTGAGGAACAAGGCAAGACTTGTTGCTCAAGGTTACAGTCAGCAAGAAGGCATAGATTATGGTGAAACTTTTGCTCCTGTTGCAAGATTAGAAGCCATTAGAATCTTATGTGCTTTTGCATCATACAAAGGTTTTAAGCTCTTTCAAATGGATGTGAAAAGTGCATTCTTGAATGGTTACATTGATGAGGAAGTGTATGTGTCTCAACCCCCTGGTTTTGAAGATCCTAAGTTTCCTGATCATGTGTTTAAGCTGAAGAAAGCATTGTATGGACTGAAACAAGCTCCCAGAGCTTGGTATGAAAGACTGACAAAGTTCCTTCTGTCTAAGGGGTTTGTCAGAGGCTGTGTTGATACAACTCTGTTCACTGTGAAGAAGAACAAAGATATCCTTATAGCTCAGGTATATGTTGATGATATTATATTTGGTGCTACTAATGAATCTTTGTGCAGAGAGTTCAGTGACCACATGAAGGCTGAGTTTGAAATGTCTATGATGGGAGAATTAACCTTCTTCTTAGGACTTCAGATCAAGCAAAGTAATGATGGTGTGTTTATCAATCAAGCCAAGTACACTAGAGAAGTGCTGAAGAAATTTGGCATGATGGACTCTAATGCTGTTGATATTCCAATGGATGTCAGCAAAGACATTGATGATGAAGAGAAAGCTGGTAAACCTGTAGATATAAAAACCTACAGAGGTATGATTGGTTCTCTTTTATACCTAACAGCCAGCAGGCCAGATATACATTTTGCTGTGTGTTTTTGTGCTAGATATCAATCAAAGCCAAGAGAAATTCATGATGTTGGTGTCAAAAGAATTCTCAGATATCTTAAAGGCACACCAGAAGCTGGTTTGTGGTATCCCTGTAGTTCTGATTTCACTCCTATAGGATACACAGACTCTGACTATGGTAGAGATAAATTGAAAAGGGTCAGCACTTCTGGTGGTTGTCATTTTCTGGGGGAGTGCCTAGTCTCCTGGCATAGCAAGAAGCAAACCTCTGTGGCTCTCTCAACTGCTGAAGCTGAGTATGTTGCTGCTGGAAGTTGTGTTTCTCAGATGCTCTGGATCAAGCAACAAATTGCTGACTATGGAGTCATCCCTGGAACAATTACAATCTACTGTGATAACAAGAGTGCTATTGATCTTTCAAAGAATCCTATTCAGCACAGCAGGATGAAGCATGTTCATATTAGGCATCACTTTCTGAGAGATCATGTTCTGAAGAAGGATATTATCATTACTCATGTTCCTTCTGAAGAGAATCTTGCTGACATGTTTACTAAGCCTCTGGCTGGTACTTCTTTCAGCAACTTACGAGAAGGCATTGGTATGACTTATCCACTTCAATAACTTAGTTTAATTATTTCTGTGTATCTTAAGTGTTTAATCGTTTAAGATAATTAAGTTATAATTAATTCTAATCATGATTTGACACTTAAGCATGCGTTATCTACTGCATTTTACGGCGCTGTTCTGTGTTTAACGGTTATCTGTTCCCTTTTAAACGGTGTGTATTTGCCTTTTGAATTGGAACGGTTTCTGTGTTTGGGTATAAATAAGGGTTTTCCATACTTAGAAGTTTTTACTCTCATTTTCTTTGCCATTAGAATTTCCATAGATTTTTCTGTGTTCTCTTCTCTCTAAAATCTTAACCTAATTTCTTATATCTTCAAAAATGGCTCAAGAAATCACTGTCACTCACATCTTCTCCACTGAATCAAAAGAAGGTTAGCGAATCTAGGGTATTCACCTCTAGATTCCTAGATGATGAAGTTAAATCGACTGAACCTATTTCTCACTGGCTTAGCGCTCAAAACTGGAATTCTTTCGTCTCTCTCGATGAATTCATTTATCCTAAGTTAGTTACAGAATTCTATCAGAACCTTCATTTCTTTTCTAATGAGGAGGATGTTCTACATTCTGAAGTCGGGGAAGTTGAGATCGAAGTCAGCAGGGTTTCCATTTCTCAAGTGATAGGGATTGATGATGAAGGAATCATCATTGGTGATGATGGTTCAGCAGATGGTTTTACTGAAGCCAACTGGGCTAGGCTAGATCTGAATGCCAAGGAAACGTATGCCACCTGGTTGACTCAGCACCAGAGGTGGGCACACTATTTGACTACAAATGTCTTTCCTCCGAAGGCTGGAGGAGTCAATGGGGTTTCCAACAGGGAAAGGGTTTTCATGTGGCATCTGGTCAACCAGAAGAAAATTAATTTACCTGCCATGCTGATAAGGCAGATGAAGAATGTAACGACCGTGAGTGCATTAGCATATGGCTCACTCCTGACAAGGTTGTTTGAGGCAGCCTCTGTTGTTGTTTCAGGAGAAGGTGTTACTAGTAGGAGCACGGTTCTGAAGATGCATACCTTCAGGAACCTGAGTTTTGGCGTGACTCCGAAGAAGATTGAGAAGGGCTCCTCTGTGAGTATTGCTCAGAAGGAAATTGTAGAAGCTACTGTGCAGAAAGGAAAGAATGCTGCCAAGAAGGGCAAGGGAAAGAAGGGATCAAGTAAGTTGGTCATGACCGTTGAGAAAGTGGTTGTCTCAGAACCTCTTCCCACGATGGTTCAAACAACAATCAGTGTTGAACCCTCTGGCAAGATTGTTGCTGAGAAACCTAAGGATGTTCCTGAGAAGGAAGCTCAGGATGCTGAGGACGCACGCCTTGCTGAAAGAGAGAAGGCTGCTGAAGCTGAGAAGGTTGCAAGAGTTGTGGCTCTTGCTGATCAGAAGAGAAAGCAGAAGGAAGCAGAAGACAAGTTAGCAGCTGAAAGAGAAATTGCTGCAAAGGCAAAGGCTGATGCAAGAATTATTGCCTGTGCTGCTGAACTTGAGAATGTGGAGTTCTCAAAGAATGCTGAGGCTTCAGAGGAAGGAGAAGAGCTTGAGAATATCTCTCTCTCCACTCGGATTAGCTCAAAAGCTGCTGAAGAGGATGAGGATTCTGAAGATATTCCTCTCTCCAGAAGAATCCCAAAGAAGAAGATGTCAGCAAAGAGAAGGTCTCTGATCAAAAAGGACTTCTCTATTGCTTCGAGTACTGAACTGGAGGAATCAATTCCTGAAAAAGGGGACTTGGTTGATGACGAAGACATGATGGACTTGTCTATTGAGAAAAATGCTGATGCTCCTGTTATTGAAGAACTGACTGAAGATAGTGATCAAGAGCCTGATACTATCATTCAGAATGCTATGAACTTTGCTGAAAACATCGACACTGATGATTTTCTAGATAATGTTCTTCTGGGTCAAGGGAGAAATCCAGGTGAAAGAGACGCCTCTGAAACACTGATCAGGATGGCTCATATCTTTGCTGAGCCCATTTCCACATATGATCCAAATCTCTCTGAACAGGTTATTCCATCTCCACTTCATACTTCTCATCCATCCTCTCCTCATACTCCTCATCCATCTCCTTCACTACCTTCTGTCACAGAAGTTGGTGATTCTCACACTTCCATTCCTCCTACAACTTCAACTTCTGAGGTTGTACCTCCACCAATTATCCCTCCTTCTGGATCCTTTTCAGAAGTGAATTTAAACTCTGCTCCCATTTTCACAGACTCTATATCCACATCCACTACCTCTTCTATTCCCTCCTCCTCTGTAAGTCCATCAATTGGATTTACTGCTCCATCTTTCTCACTACCATCTACTTTACCTTCCATTTCCCCTACCATTTCTTCCTCTACCACCAATGCCATCCCTTCATCAAACACTCAAATTCCTCCTCTCTCAACCTCTGGACATACACCTCCTGTGTGTGATCCCTTAACTACCTCCTCCACTACTTCTTGTTTTGCTGGGTTGTCATCCAACTATGACTTCCTGCGCAAACACATGAATCGGGATGATCTGGATACCAGGTTTGGTAGTTTTGGCTTCATGGGCAGAGCTTCTGGTGTATCCGAAGCTGGTGGTGCTCATAGTGTTGAGGAGTTGAGACGAATGAGTCAGAGTGGCTCTGATGAACTGTTGAATAGATTTGCTGGTATGGGGCAAAGGACTTCTGCTGCTGACATGTATGCTCAGAGCATTGTGCTGCAAGAATTACATTCTTTGAAAGCTCAGAACCTGCAGCTCATGACTATGCTTCAAATGCAGGATCCTTCTGTTTACATATGCAATCTTTCTACACTTCATCTAGCTACATATGAAGAGTTGTACAAATTGAGAGAACTAGCTCTGACTCTTCCTTCATTGGATAATATTGCTCTTGCTTCTTCTCAGAAGGTCAATGAGAATCTGGAGATATTGACAGAAGAAGTCAAGGAAGCAAATGAGCATTATGAGGCTCATGAGAAGATGCTCCCAAGTAAGATTGATGACCTGCAAAGTACTGCCAATCACATTCTGAGAGAAGTGAAATCTTCTGCTCAAGGTTCATCATCTTCCGGGGCTGCTAAGATTGTATATGACATCACTCCTGATCTCAACAATCGACTCTCCAACATTGAGTCTGCTGTATCTGCTCAGAACACACAGATTGCTGAGCTTACTGAACTTCTGAAGGTTATGCACACTCAAGCACGAGAACAAGAGAAGACTCTTCACAATTGTTATAGGTTTGTTCGAGGACAGACTTATATTCAGAATGAACATCTTACTGCTGCTGTGTATGCTAACAATAGGTTGATCAAGCTCCTTCTGGATGATGTTCAGAAACAGCGACCTATGTCTGGTCAGACCTTTGATCATATGAAGACCATTGATGATGACTTCAGAAGACGAATGGATATGATCAATACTGTGCGACCAACTCCAGTGCAATATCAGACTGCTCTAAATGTTCAGCAAAAATTGAAATCTCAGGGTGCTCTGGGTGTTGCTGTTGGTTCTGGTCAAACGGGGGAGAAGTCTGGTCAGAAGAGATCAAGTGCTGCTGAAGGTTCTAGTGTTGTTCCTCCTCATCAGAAGAAACCTAGGAACTTGTAATCTTTTAGGACTTAAGCTTCTTAGCTAGGTTCTGGGTTGGGTAGTTTTTGTCTTAGGACTTTTACTGCTCTTCTGATTATTCTGTTTCTTATGTTGTCTTCTGAATTATTTTATACACACTGAATCTTTCTTATACTCTCTTGCGTATCTGACTTCTTACTTTTTGCTTATGTTTCTGTTTTGACTTAGTAAATTTCACTTCATTAAATCTAACAACTTGATCTTAAGTCTATCTTTAAGTTTATACAGATTGCTGAAGTTCACCATTTACACTAAAATGGGGGAGTTAATTTACTCAGAAGTTATGAAACATTTGCATCAGGAAGTCTTTTTCTAAACCTCATGTTTTCTGTTACCTTCTGACCACGGTTTGTCCATAACCAAAATGGGGGAGAATGATGAACCCTATGTGTTTTGATTATGTCCAAACGTTTCAGAAGATGAAAACTTAATAATTCCTTACATATAGTTTACTATTGACTAATAATTTTTGTGTACTTAGTCTATGTGTAAGTTGCTCAGCATGTGCTGAATGAATCTTTTCTGGATTGCCTAAAGAACTCAGAAGATCAGTTGCTGAAGTCAGAGTTTCAATAACTCAGAAGCTGGATACTCCGCTCTGAAGCCGAAGTCTGCTAAAGCTCTCCTCAGAAGTTCTTTGCAATCAGAAGTTTTGCCAATTGTGATCAGAAGTCTAGTCAAGTGGAATTTAGCTTCTGAAAGCTAAAGTCACGGGTTCTGGATAGCATTTAATGTTCTGACAAGTGCATTTAATGCAAGGCGCCAAAAGTTCAAAAAGCTGTTTTGTTGGAGCGCGCCTGTCTGTTCAAAAGAAACCAGAATTTCCTTGTCTACCCTTTGTTGATCCAATTGAAGAATGATTCCAGTCAACCTCGTCTTTGATTTTAAATCACTTATCGGATTTAGTTAAAGAACAAGGATAACGGAATCAAAGTGTTTGAAGACCGTTTGAAGATTTGACAAATTAACGGCTACAACAACTGATGTCATCTCCTTTGAAGTTTCAAACTCACCAACGGTCATCTTCATTCACTATAAATAGTAGCCAAGCTCCAAAGCATCAACATACGCGTGATCATCGAGCAAAATCTCAACGCACTGTTCTAACAAGAAAAACAGAGCAACTTTTCCATTCTCAATCTTTCTTAGCATAGTCTTAGTAAAGTGAGAGAGTGAAGAAAAACAAGTTCATAATAGGAATCTTGTAAACTGAGATCGTTTGTGATCTTCAGTTAGATTTAAAGAGAGAAATCTAGTTGAGATTATAGTTGGGTGAGAAATCCAGAAAACAGAGTATTGTTTGTTCTGGTGGAAATCCTTTAACTCTTTTTAGGCTAGTCAGAACTAAGTGAGAAATTAGCTTAAGTTCTGTTGATGTAAAGGAGCTTCTGAACTTGCCATAAAAGTTCTGAATAGTGGATTTATAAAATCTCTGTAGGCTGCGACCTCAGGGGACAAGACGTAGTCACAGGACTTCTGTGGCGAACTTGGATAAATCGAATTGTTCAATCAGGATCTCCTGAACTTCTTTCTCCCTCTTATACTTGTTATTTTTGCCTCTGTGTACTTGCTTATATTTAGTGCTGAAACAGATTTTCTCTTAAGCATCATTGTCTTTGTTCAGAAGACTGTCCAGAAGTTCTTCAACCAGAACTTCTGTTGCTGAAAACAGTCTAACTGTGTTTAGGCAGAATTTCCCTCAGAAGCAACTTCTGTAAGCTAGCTTCTGACTCTGAGGAAATTTGACTCTGAAAATTAAGTTTCCCGAAAAACTTAGAAATTTTCAGTTTTCAACTTTGACACCTATTCACCCCCCTCTAGGTGATTCTGTTCTTGATAGGGCCAACACTCTTCTGACCAGACTTCTCCCCCGTTTGACCAGAACCAAGAGCAACACCCAGAGCACCCTGAGAATTCAATTTTTGCTGAACATTCAGTGCAGTCTGATATTGCTGAGGAGTTGGCCTCACAGTGTTGATCATATCCATTCTTCTTCTGAAGTCATCATCAATGGTCTTCATATGATCAAAGGTCTGACCAGACATAGGTCGCTGTCTCTGAACGTCTTCCAGAAGGAGCTTGATCAACCGATTGTTAGCATACACAGCAGCAGTAAGATGCTCATTCTGAATATAAGTCTGTCCTCGAACAAACCTATAGCAATTGTGAAGAGTCTTCTCTTGTTCACGTGCTTGAGTGTGCATAACCTTCAGCAGTTCAGTAAGCTCATCAATCTGTGCGTTCTGAGCAGATACAGCAAACTCAATGTTGGAGAGTCGATTGTTGAAATCAGGAGTGATGTCATATACAATCTTAGCAGCCCCGGAAGATGATGAACCTTGAGCAGAAGATTTTACTTCTCTCAGAATGTGATTGGCAGTACTTTGCAGGTCATCAATCTTACTTGGGAGCATCTTCTCATGAGCCTCATAATGCTCGTTTGCTTCCTTGACTTCTTCTGTCAATATCTCCAAATTCTCATTGACCTTCAGAGAAGAAGCAAGAGCAATGTTGTCCAATGAAGGAAGAGTCAGAGTTAATTCTCTTAACTTGTACAGCTCTTCATAGGTAGCTAGATGAAGTGTAGAAAGATTGCGTATGTAGACAGAAGGGTCCTGCATTTGAAGCATAGTCATGAGCTGCAGGTTCTGAGCTTTCAAGGAATGTAATTCTTGCAGCACAATGCCCTGAGCATACATGTTAGCAGCAGAAGTCCTTTGCCCCATACCAGCAAATCTATTCAGCAGTTCATCAGAGCCACTCTGACTCATTCTTCTCAGCTCCTCAACACTGGGAGCACCACCAGCTTCGGATACACCAGAAGCTCTGCCCATGAAGCCAAAACTACCAAACCTGGTATCCAGATCATCTCGATTCGTGTTTTTGCGTAGGAAGTCATAGTTGGATGACAACCCAGCAAAACAAGAAGTAGTGGAGGAGGTAGTTAGGGGATCACACACAGGGGGTGCATGTCCAGAGGTTGAGAGTGGAGGGATTGAGGTGGTTGAGGAAGGGATAGTATGTGAGGTTGAGATGGGAGGTAGTGTGGATGGTAGTGAGAAAGATGGAGCAGTAAATCCAATTGATGGACTTACAGAGGAAGTATGAATGGAGGAGGTAGTGGATGTGGCTATGGAATCTGTGAAAATTGGAGCAGTGTTTAGGTTCACTTCTGAAAAGGATCCAGAAGGAGGAATAATTGGAGGAGGTACAACCTCAGAAGTTGAAGTTGTGGGAGGAATGGAAGTGTGGGATTCACTCACTTCTGTGACAGAAGGTAGTGAAGGAGATGGATGGGGAGTGAGAGTGGGAGATAAGATAACCTGTTCAGAGACGTTTGGATCAAACATCGAAATGGGCTCAGCAAAGATATGAGCCATTCTGATCAGTGTTTCAGAGGCATCCCTATCACCAGGGTTTCTTCCTTGATTCAGAAGAATGTTGTCAATGAAATTTTCATCATCAACATTCTCAACAAACTGTTTAGCATCCTGAAGAACCTCTTCATCTTCTGGTTCACTCTCTTCTGACAGCTCTTCAATCAGAGGAGCATCAACATTCTCTTCATCAGACATTTCCAATATGTCTTCATCAGCAGCTTCTGGTTCCCGAACAACAGGATCCTCTAATTCAGCACTGGGGGCAACAACGAAGTCCTTTTTCCTCAGTGACCTTCGTTTTGCAACAGCCTTCTTCCCAATCCTGGTAGAGAGAGAGATATTCTCAAGTATCCGAGAGGACAGAGAGATATTCTCAAGTTTCTCTCCTTCTTCTGAAGCCTCAACTTCCTTTGAGAACTCTGCATCCTCAAGTTCAGCAGCACATTCTATAAGTCTTGCATCGGCCTTAGCCTTTGCAGCAATTTCTCTTTCAGCAGCTAACTGATCCTCAGCTTCCTTCTTCTTTCTTTTCTCTTCAGCAAGAGCCACAACCCTTGCAACTTTTTCAGCTTCAGCAGCCTTCTCTCTTTCAGCAAGGCGTGCGTCCTCAGCATCCTGAGCTTCCTTCTCAGGAACATCCTTAGGTTTCTCAGCAACGATCTTGCCAGATGGTTCAACACTGATTGTTGTTTGAACCATCGTGGGAAGAGGTTCTGAGACAACCACCTTCTCAACAGTCAGGACCAACTTACTTGATCCCTTCTTTCCCTTGCCCTTCTTGGCAGCATTCTTTCCTTTCTGAACAGCAGCCTCAACACTTTCCTTCTGAGCAATACTCACAGAGGAGCCCTTCTCATTCTTCTTCGGAGTCACACCAAAGCTAAGGTTCCTGAAGGTATGCATCTTCAGAACCGTACTCCTACTTGTAACACCTTCTCCTGAGACCACCACAGAGGCTGCCTCAAACAACCTAGTCATGAGTGAGCCATATGCTAATGCACTCACGGTAGTTACATTCTTCATCTGCCTTATCAGCATGGCAGGTAAGTTAATCTTCTTCTGGTTGACCAGATGCCACATAAACACCCTTTCCCTGTTGGAAACACCATTAACCCCTCCAGCCTTCGGAAGGAATACATTGGTTGTCAAATAGTGTGCCCACCTCTGGTGCTGAGTGAGCCAGGTGGCATAAGTTTCCTTGGCATTTAGATCTGGTCTAGCCCAATTTACTTCTGTAAAACCATCTGCTGACCCATCGTCACTTATGATGATTCCTTCATCATCAATATCGATCACTTGAGAAATAGAAGCCCTGCTGACCTCAATCTCAATTTCCCCGACTTCTGAGTGTAGAACATCCTCCTCATTTGAAAAGAAATGGAGGTTCTGATAGAATTCGGTGACTAACTTAGGATAAATGAATTCATCGAGAGAGACGAATGAATTCCAGTTTTGAGCACTAAGCCATTTGGAGATAGGTTCAGTGGATTTAACTTCATCATCTAGGAACCTAGAGGTGAATACCCTAGATTCGCTAACTTTCTTTTTGGATTCAGTGGTAAAGATGTGAGTGACAGAGATTTCTTGAGCCATTTTTGAAGATCTAAGAAATTAGGTTAAGACTCTAGAGAGAAAAGAACACAGAAAATCTTATGGAAATACTAATCGCAATGAAAATGAGAGTAAAAACTTCTAAGTATGGAAAACTTCTATTTATACCCAAACAAGGAAACCGTTCCAATTCAAAAAGCAATTACACACCGTTTAAAAGGGAATAGATAACCGTTAACCACAGAACAGCGCCGTAAAATGCAGTAGATAACGCATGCTTAAATGTCAAATCATGATTAGAATTAATTATCACTTAATTATCTTAAACGATTAATCACTTAAGATACACAGAAATAATTAAACTGAATTACTGAAGTGGATAAGTCATACCAATGCCTTCTCGTAAGTTGCTGAAAGAAATACCAGCCAGAGGCTTAGTAAACATGTCAGCAAGATTCTCTTCAGAGGGAACATGAGTAATGATAATATCCTTCTTCAGAACATGATCTCTCAGAAAGTGATGCCTAATATGAACATGCTTCATCCTGCTGTGCTGAATAGGATTCTTTGAAAGATCAATTGCACTCTTGTTATCACAGTAGATTGTAATTGTTCCAGGGATGACTCCATAGTCAGCAATTTGTTGCTTAATCCAGAGCATCTGAGAAACACAACTTCCAGCAGCAACATACTCAGCTTCAGCAGTTGAGAGAGCCACAGAGGTTTGCTTCTTGCTATGCCAGGAGACTAGGCACTCCCCCAGAAAATGACAACCACTAGAAGTGCTGACCCTTTTCAATTTATCTCTACCATAGTCAGAGTCTGTGTATCCTATAGGAGTAAAATCAGTACTACAGGGATACCACAAACCAGCTTCTGGTGTGCCTTTAAGATATCTGAGAATTCTTTTGACAGCAACATCATGAATTTCTCTTGGCTTTGATTGATATCTAGCACAAAAACACACAGCAAAATGTATATCTGGCCTGCTGGCTGTTAGGTATAAAAGAGAACCAATCATACCTCTGTAGGTTTTTATATCTACAGGTTTACCAGCTTTCTCTTCATCATCAATGTCTTTGCTGACATCCATTGGAATATCAATAGCATTAGAGTCCATCATGCCAAATTTCTTCAGCACTTCTCTAGTGTACTTGGCTTGATTGATAAACACACCATCATTACTTTGCTTGATTTGAAGTCCTAAGAAAAAGGTTAATTCTCCCATCATAGACATTTCAAACTCAGCCTTCATGTGGTCACTCAACTCTCTGCACAAAGATTCATTAGTAGCACCAAATATAATATCATCAACATATACCTGAGCTAAAAGGATATCCTTGTTCTTATTTAGAGTGAACAGAGTTGTATCAACACAGCCTCTGACAAATCCCTTAGACAGAAGGAACTTTGTCAGTCTCTCATACCAAGCTCTGGGAGCTTGTTTCAGTCCATACAAAGCTTTCTTCAGCTTATACACATGATCAGGAAACTTGTGATCTTCAAAACCAGGAGGTTGAGACACATAGACTTCCTCATCAATGTAACCATTCAAGAATGCACTTTTCACATCCATTTGAAAGAGCTTAAAACCTTTGTATGATGCAAAAGCACATAAGATTCTAATGGCTTCTAATCTTGCAACAGGAGCAAAAGTTTCACCATAATCTATGCCTTCTTGCTGACTGTAACCTTGAGCAACAAGTCTTGCCTTGTTCCTCACAACATTTCCAAATTCATCAAGCTTGTTCTTCAGAACCCATCTTGTTCCAACAACCTTTATGTTGTTAGGTCTGGGAACCAAAGTCCAAACTTCTGACCTTTTGAACTGGTAAAGTTCTTCTTGCATTGCCATTAACCAGGAGTCATCATCAGCAGCTTCATAGAAGTCCTTGGGTTCCAGAAGTGACACAAAAGCCACATTCCCCATGTATCTTCTGAGCTGAGCTCTGGTCATGATAGGATTATGAACAGAGTCAATTATGTTCTCTAAGGAATGATTCCTATGAGCTCTAACTTCTCTTGGTACATCCAATGAGTCTTCTGAAACCTGTTCATCATTTGTTGAATCATAAATAGGAGCATCTTCTGGAAGGAAGTTGACTTCTGGAGTGGGATTCACTTCTTGAGCTTGTTCAGCAACAGGAGGAACCACTTCAGCAGCTCTGGGAGAAACATCTTCTTCTACATCAGGAGACGTATCTTCAGGAGCTTGAACTACATCTTCATCAGGAGCTCTACTATCTGCAGGGTTAGTCTCATCAAACTGTACATGAACAGATTCATCTAAAGTTTGAGTCCTCTTATTAAAAACCCTATATGCTTTACTATGTGTTGAGTAACCAAGAAAAATGGCCTCATCTGCCTTTGAATCAAACTTTGAAAGATATTCTTTTGTATTCAAAACATAACACTTACAACCAAAGGTTCTGAAATAACCTATTTTAGGCTTTCGACCTTTCCAGAGTTCATAAGGGGTCTTGTTCAGAATGCTTCTAATTAGCACTCTATTCAAAACATAGCAAGCTGTGTTCACAGCTTCTCCCCAAAAGTACTTAGGAAGCCTTCTTTCATTGATCATAGTTCTGGCAATCTCAACCAGAGTTCTATTCTTCCTTTCAACTACTCCATTTTGTTGAGGAGTTCTGGGAGCAGAAAAGTTATGATCAATTCCCTTGGTTTCACAGAATTCTTCAAACCTAAAGTTTTTGAATTCTCCACCATTATCACTTCTGATATGAACAACCTTTTCATTCCTTTCATTCTCAAGTTTCTTTATCAGAACTGAGAAACATCCAAGTGACTCATCTTTGCTAGACAACAAGATGACCCAAGTGAATCTTGAATAGTCATCTACAATGACAAAGGCATACTTCTTTCCACCCATGCTCATTGGTTGAACAGGGCCAAAAAGATCCATATGAAGTAATTCCAAAGGTCTTTTAGTTGAAATGACTTTCTTAGTTTTAAAAGAGCTTCTGGATTGTTTACCAGATTGGCAAGCATTGCATAAATGATTCTTTTTAAAACTAATTTCAGGCAGACCCTCAACCAATTGATTTCTAGCTACTTTGGCCAGAAGGTCCATGCTCACATGAGCAAGTCTTCTATGCCAGAACCAGGAGGTATCCTCTTTGGACATCAAGCATATATTTTTGCAAAGATTCTCAAGGTTCAGCATGAAAACATTTTCAACTCTAGGAGCAGTTAGGATAACTTCTCAAAGTCCAAACATTTTCATCTCTACCTTTATCACACAGTTGTGCAACACTCAGGAGATTGAACTTCAGGCCTCTGACTAGGGAGACATCTTCGATCGGAGGATTAGTTCCTATAGACCCAGAACCAAGTATCCTTCCTTTCTGAGCATCTCCAAAGCTGACTTTTCCACCTCTTTTAGGATCAAATGTGATGAATGCTTTTTCATCACCTGTCATATGCCTTGAGCACCCACTGTCAATGTACCACAGCTTTGACATTGATGGAGCACTCAGAGCCACCTGCAACACAATCAATTAGTGACAGGTACCCAATCCTTATTGGGTCCTTCAGAGTTAGATTTCTCTTCAGCAGGTTTTAATGATATCTCAGATTGCAAGAGGTTTTTAATATGGTACTTGCAATCCTTCAACCAGTGACCATCACTCTTGCAAAGCTTGCAAAAGGGAGGGTTCTTGGATCTTTCCCTTTGCTTCTTGGGAGATTTCTTCTTCTTCTGAGAAGGACCAACATCTTCAGAGGCTATAACAGCACTCTCAGAGGTGCCAACATCAGGAGGAGAAGCTATCTGTTTCAGAAGAGAGGGAGTGACAGGTTTCTTCTTCTTCTGGGGTTTATCACTTCCCAGAGGCAGCTTTTCCTTGCCTTTGGCTTTAGAGCCATCAGCAGGAGTGCTGAACTGTTTACACAGTTTTTCTTCTAACACTTTCATGTCAGAGTAAACTTGAGTAAACCTAAGAAACTTGTCAGCCTCACTCTTGTCCAATTTCCTTTTCAGGTACTTGAACATACTATAGAGTTCTTCAAGAGAATCAAAGATATTTTGTTCAGAAGATATGTTTACCTCGGAATCATATGTAGCTTCAGGAGGTGCGGAAGTTTCTCCTGTGACATCTTCAGAAGTTGGCTCATCAATAGCCATAAAACAAATCTGAGCTTGCTCTTCCTTTTCTTCAGGATCACTGCTGGTCTCACAGTCTGACCAGGCAGCCAGCATAGCTTTCTTGAACTTTTTCTTATCTTTCTTCAGCTCCGGACAGTTAGGCTTAATGTGTCCCGGTTGCTGACATCCATAGCACACAATAGGCTTGTTTGGATCTCTCTTGAACTTTTCACCAGAATCAGGAGTTTTCTTGTCAAAGCTCCTGAAAGGCTTCTTGTAGTTTCCACCTCTGCCTTTTCTAAAGGCCTTCTTGAACTTCCTGGTCAGCATAGCCAGTTCCTCATCTTTAGAGGATTCTTCAGAAGATTCTGCTTTCAGGACTACTCTTTTTCCTTCTGACCTTTCTCTTAGGTCATGATTGTTTAATGACATCTCATGAGTAATTAGAGACCCAATGAGCTCATCATACAAGTAATAGCTCAAGTCCTGAACTTCTTCAATAGCAGTCTTCTTGGCTTGCCAAGACCTTGGTAAGCTTCTGACAATCTTCTTCACTCGATCAGATTCTTCAATGTCTTTTCCTAAACTCTTCAAGTCATTGACTATCTTGGTGAATCTAGAGTTCATGTCTGAAATAGATTCTTTATCAAGCATTTCAAATAACTCATATTCTCTCATGAGTTGGTTGACTTTAGATTGCTTCACTTTTCATGTTCCTTCATATGTGACTTCCAGCTTGTTCCAAATATCCTGTGCAGTTTCACAAGAAGAAACTTTGTTATATTCAGTAGCTGTAAGTGCACAATGCAACATATTTATTGCTGAAGCATTAGTTTGGAGTTTTTTCAGAATGTCATCTGTGTATTCTCTCTGAGGAATAACAACATTCCCTAAACCTTGTTCCATTCTGGTAGGAATGAAATCACCATCAGTGATGACATACCAAGCACTCATGTTCTGAGCTTGGATGAAGTACATCATCCTTTTCTTCCAGTATGAGTAGTTGTTGCCATTGAATAATGGAGGTCTAGTAGAGGAAGAACCTTCTGGGACAATGAAGTGAGAAGAATTCTCAGGCTGGTGTCTACTAGCCATCTCTATTGATTCTGATAGGATCTTACACTTAGATTGTTAGATCTTTAGTAAATATGCGAAGTGACCTCCGCTCTGATACCACTTGTTGGCCCTATCAAGAACAGAATCACCTAGAGGGGGGTGAATAGGTGTCACAGTTGAAAACTGAAAAATTTTCAGAGTCAAATTTCCTCAGAGTCAGAAGCTAGCTTACAGAAGTTGCTTCTGAGGGAAATTCTGCCTAAACACAGTTAGACTGTTTTCAGCAACAGAAGTTCTGATTTGAGAACTTCTGGACAGTCTTCTGAACAAAGACAATGATGCTTTTGAGAAAATCTGTTTCAGCACTAAATATAAGCAAGTACACAGAAGCAAAAATAACAAGTATAAGAGGGAGAAAGAAGTTCAGGAGATCCTGATTGAACAATTCGATTTATCCAAGTTCGCCACAGAAGTCCTGTGACTACGTCTTGTCCCCTGAGGTCGCAGCCTACAGAGATTTTATAAATCCACTACTCAGAACTTTTATGGCAAGTTCAGAAGCTCCTTTACATCAACAGAACTTAAGCTAATTTCTCACTTAGTTCTGACTAGCCTAAAAAGAGTTAAAGGATTTCCACCATAACAAACAATACTCTGTTTTCTGGATTTCTCACCCAACTCTAATCTCAACTAGATTTCTCTCTTTAAATCTAACTGAAGATCCCAAACGATCTCAGTTTACAAGATTCCTATTATGAACTTGTTTTTCTTCACTCTCTCACTTTACTAAGACTATGCTAAGAAAGATTGAGAATGGAAAGTGTTGCTCTGTTTTTCTTGTTAGAACAGTGCGTTGAGATTTTGCTCGATGATCACGCGTCTCTTGATGCTTTGGAGCTTGACTACTATTTATAGTGAATGAAGATGACCGTTGGTGAGTTTGAATCTTCGAAGGAGATGACATCAGTTGTTGTAGCCGTTAATTTGTCAAGTCTTCAAACGGTCTTCAAACACTTTGATTCCGTTATCCTTGTTCTTTAACTCAATCCGGTAAGTGATTTGAAATCAAAGATGAGGTTGACTGGAATCATTCTTCAATTAGATCAACAAAGGGTAGACAAGGAAATTCTGGTTTCTTTTGAACAGACAAGCGCGCTCCATCAAAACAGCTTTTTGAACTTTTGGCGCCTTGCATTGAATGCAAGTGTCAGAGCATTAAATGCTCAAACAGAACCCGTGACTAAGCTTTCAGAACCTAATTTCCAGTTGTCTATACTTCTGATCAAATTGGCAAACCTTCTGATTGCAAAGAACTACTGAGGAGAGCTTTAGCAGACTTCAGCTTCAGAGCGGAGTATCCAGCTTCTGAATAATTGAAACTCTGACTTCAGCAAACAGATCTTCTGAGTCCTTTAGGCAATCCAGAAATGATTCATTCAGCACCTGCTGAGTAACTTACACATAGACTAAGTAAACAAAAATTATTAGTCAACAGTAAACTATATGTAAGGGAGTATTGAGTTTTCATCTCCTGAAACGTTTGGACATAATCAAAACACATAGGGTTCATCACCTCCCAGTTTCTTGACTAAGACTACGTTAGCCAACCATTCGGTATATCGAACTTCCTGAATTGCATCCATCTTCAACAGTTTGGCTACTTCTTCCTCAATAGCCCTCTTTCTTTTGGGCATATGGCTCATTTTCTTTTGTGATACGGGGGTTGCATCCTTTGAGAAGTTTAGCTGATGCGTGACCACCTATGAGCTAACTCCACTCAGAATTTCCCCTTCACCGATGAAGGCCTCATGACATTCCTTGAGGACGCTAGACAAGGATTTTTTTATCTCTTGACAGAAGTTTAACCTCTTTCCCCGTCACGATTGTTAAAAACTTTGTGTCACCATCCGCCTCCGTCACACGTTCTTCTTCTTTTGTCTCCTCCTGATTCTCAGTTCTCAAAGTTAAAGATACGGCATATATCTCTTGCGCCACCGCTTGATCTCCCAATACCGTCACAATACCCTTGTGTGTTGGCAAGTGAAAGCAAAAGTGTCTTGGAGAGATCAAAATTTCGGTTTCGTTGATAAAGGGACGCCCAAGGATCATATTATTGGTGAACGACGCATCCCAGATAACGAACTCGATGTCGCCTCCCCAAACCAGTTCCCCTTCGCCCATGGAACATTCTAACACCACATTCCCTTTGTCTTTGAAGTGTGCCCTGTGGCGCCCAACAGATAGACCATTGTTTGTTCTACCCGAACATCTGCTATTCCGAGTTTGGCGAACGCATTCCTCGTGATCAGATTACAAGAGCTCCCCATGTCGAGAAGAACCCGCTTCACTTGTCATCCCACCACGTTAACAGTTGAGACGATGGCGTGTGAGTGCGGACTCGGGACATGGCGATGCACCGCGAACGGATAATTCAGTTTGGGGTTCCTTTTGGTATACTTTTTCGTCCATGATATTTTATGGACTTTTTGTTTGGTGGCAAATAGTCTGGTCTGCCAAAGATCACGTTGATCACCCTCTTCTGCTTTTGCCTTTTTGGCTCTGGCTTATCATCGTCAAACTTATCGGTCTGATCAGCTTGTCCCTTTTGGTCCTTCTTCAAAAAGTTGTTCAATTTTCCACGGGTGACCAACTTCTCAATTTCTTTGGACAACTCCCAACATGCTTCTGAGTCGTGACCATCCGCCCTATGAAAGCAACATTATGCTTTCGGATTGCGCTCCACGTTCTCCCCTGGCTTGGTGGGTGGATAAGTGATATCTCTTTTAAGATTATTTTTCTCTACCCACATCAGCGCTTCCTTCTTTGAGGTATTCAAAGGGGTATATCGAGGTTTGTCAAACGTCTGCCTTTTTGGGCGATTGAATGCATCCTTACTCCATTGTCGATGATCTTCCGTCCCCTTGTCTCGATTCGCCGAGGAACCAAGGGTGACCCTTTGCCGAGCCCGGTCAGGCTCCACATCGTCGACCTCCATCCATCGCTTTCCTTGAGCAATGAGTTCATTGATGCTCGTGGGTCGGTTCCGGGTGATTTTCGATCAAAGTTCTGCATTATTAACATTAGTGACCATCGCGTGAATGGCGGTTCTCACCTCCAAATCCGGAATTTGAACACAAAGCCGATTAAATTTCTCAGTATCTTCCTCCAACTGCTGATCCTCCCCATGTGGAAGGTCATATAATGCCTGGCACACTACTCGCGCCGAGGCGCTACCTGCAAATTTAGCACAAAGATCTTTACTTAGTGTTTTCCAACTATCAATGGTATTAAGGGGAATCGAGTGGAACCTGATGAACCCTAAGAGTTTTGATTATGTCCAAACGTTTCAGAAGATGAATATTAGAATAGTCTTATATATACTTTTCAATGATGACTAACAATTTTTTTTAAAGTATTGTATAAGATTTTCTCAGCAGGTGCTGAATGAAGAATCCCTGGTTGCTTATTGAACTCATAAGATAACAGAAGCTGAAGACAGAAGTGTTTAGTCAGAAGCTGGACAATCCGCTCTGAAGCTCTTGAAGTCTGCTTAAAGCTTATCTCAGAAGTTCTACAAAGCAAACAGAAGACAAAGATTTTTTTAGATCAGAAGCGCTGAGAAAGGTTATGAACTCTCAGAAGTTCTATGTCACGGGTTTGGTTAAGCATTTAATGCTATGTCAGTTGCAATTAATGCAAGGCGCCAAAAGTTCAAAAAGCTGTTTGAAGGGCGCGCCTATTCTCTACAAACAAAACCTGTTTCCTTACACCTAAGCTAGTTGATCTAAATCAATCTAAATCCAGTCAACTCCATCACTTTTCTTCAAATCCCATACCGGATTAAGCTAAAGTACAAAGTTGACAGGATTGAGTGTTTTGAGACCGTTTGAAGAAGATGACAAGATTAACGGCTACTTTCATCCATGTCATCCTTGAAGATTCAAATCTCTCCAACGGACATCTACTCAACACTATAAATAGTAGCAAAGCTCCACTGCATCAACTACGCATGATCATAGAGCAAAAATCTTAAAGCACTGTTATACTCAAGAAAACAGAGCACACTTTCCATTCTCAATCTTTTTTTAGCATAGCTATTGTAATAGTGAGAGGGTGAAGAAAAATAAGTTCATAATAGGAATCTTGTAAACTGATATCGTTTGTGATATTTAGTTAGATTTAAAGAGAGAAATCTAGTTGAGATTAGAGTTGGGTGAGAAATCCAGAAAACAGAGTATTGTTGTTCTGGTGAAAATCCTTTAACTCTTCTTAGGCTAGTCAGAACTAAGTGAGAAATTAGCTTAAGTTCTGTTGATGTAAAGGAGCTTCTGAACTTGCCATAAAAGTTCTGAATAGTTGATTTAAAATCTCTGGCGGCTGCGACCACAGGGGACAAGACGTAGTCACAGAACTTCTGTGGCGAACTTGGATAAATCGATTTGTTCTCAGGATCTCCTGAATCTCTTTCTCCCTTCCTTATACTTGTTAAATTGCTTCTGTGTACTTGTTTTATATTTAGTGCTGAAACAGATTTACTCTTGAATTCATAAGTCTTTGTTCAGAAGACTGTCCAGAAGTTCTAACCTCAGAACTTCTGTTGTCACAAAGACAGAAATTGTCGTAAGGCAGAATTTCCCTCAGAGGTTCCCTCTACAAGCTTGCCTCTAACTCTGAGGAAATTTGACTCTGAAAAATTGAGTTTCCTCAAAAACTCAAAATTATCAGTTTTCGATTGAAACACCTATTCACCCCCCTCTAGGTGATTTTGTTCTTGTTAGGGCCAACAAAACCAAGTGAAAGCAGGTCCGCTAAGGGTTGTCAAGAATAATTGACACATGGTTCCCTCATTATCATCAGCAATGTCCATTAGCTCCTTGTATCGGCGAACATGAACGTTTGGATCTGAATCACCCTTATACTTAGGGATCATTGGCATCCGAAACTTCTTGTCCTTCGGGCAACTGAGGATTTGTTCAGTGAATGGCGAGTCCTTCGCGGTCAAGGCTGGTGAAACTGGAGTGTATCCCACCTCCTTTAATACCTCCTGGATTCAACGTTGTAACTCTTCGTCCTTGCTCTCCTCATGAGAATTCACGGATCCCGGTTGAATAACCATTGGTCTGTTCTCAATGGTCTCTGGGATCAGCCTTTGCCCCGTGAATGGATCGAAGATAAACGCTCCCATGTTACTTCCCGCACCCAGTCCAACGAATGTGGTCATTGTGGTAGTCTGAATGGGATCCGTCACCGGGGGTGATCCTGATCCACCACAACTACCAACATGCAAAGTATGAGTGGGATTGCGTCTAACATTGTCCACTGATGGGGATCCAAACTCCGCCAAAAGGTTTCTTTGGGTCTGAACATTTTGGGTTTGAACCTCCACCACGGGCTCCCTTTACCGCTCAAGTGCCTCAATTCGATCCATCATGCTATGGAACATCCCGGCCAATCGCTCTCCGACGCTATGGTCCATGTGGGTTTGTAGGACATCTGTCGCCTCCTTCAGAAACGTGCGTGGCGAAGCGTCGGTGATGTCCGTGATGACTGGATCTATGCTAACGTTGATGAGGGGAAGGGAGACCGGTATCGCATTTGCAGGCGCCGTTGAGGAAATGCCGGCAAGATCTGAGGTCTCGTTCATTTTGGCGAACCCTATGTAAACCAGAATAAGTTTCCGATTAACTAGGCTCCATGCTCACCACACCACTTGATAACTTGCTCTTCAAGTCCGGCTGACTCTTCCCAAAATATGTGACTAACCGTCAACGGCGATCCACCGTATGCACACACTCTGATGCTTAAGTCAAAAACTGTTGAAGGTATATAGTTCATGAATAAAATAGAGAGGTTTTCAGAGTATATTCTTTGTGAATAGTAAAAAGGTGTTTTTTCAACTTTCCATTCAAGGTTTATATAGGGGTTTTCTTGGAACCCTAATTGTGGGTGAAATCCTCAAAATGCCCTTTACTTAATGAGCAAGGATATTGAGATTTCTTGTAAGTGACATGGGTTGTTCGCCTCTCAAGAGCGCATGGGCCCTTTTAGCGGGCTAATCGCCACTTTTGGGCGCATTGATCCTTTGACGGGCTGATCATCACTTTTAGGCTTATGGACCACTTAGCAGGCTGATCGTCGCCTTTGAGCTTATGGACCTCTTAGCGGGCTGATTGTCACCTTTGGGCTTATGGACCTCTTAGTGAGCTGATCGTTCGCCGTAAGCCCTTTAGATAACACGTGATACCTTTTCTCATCAAAACTATCAATTGACATATATTTAAAAACTTAAAAAATTATGTTCAAGAAAATACATCATATTTTCAAAAACTTAAGACTTATGCTCAAAAAAATAACATTCATGTTCAAAAACTTAAAGTTCATAGTTACAGAAGCTGTAAACATGTTTAGAAACTTAAAAATGTTATGTTCAAAAAAAATATTTTGCATGCTCAAAATTTTTAAAAATGGTTTTTACATAAGCATCATGAATCTTAAAATGATTCTCTAGACGACACGAGTCCAACGGTATAATAATCATCAAAATCGGAGTTTGGAAAAGTCGGGAAAATGATTTTAAATAAAATAAAATTAAATGAAGAGTCATTAGTACTCCATTTCTCTCTCTTCTTCCATGCACAACAATTAATAGAAAGAGACTAATTTCACTTTTGGTCCTCTATTATTAATAAAACTACATAGTTTTGAAGTGTTCTCACATATAAAAAGTGTTCTCGCATATGTGAGTGTTCTCACTTGATCTCTCCCCTATATATATATATATATATATATATATATATATATATATATATATATATATATATATGAACTGTTTTATTGACTTTGTGTAGGTGCAAAAAAAGCTTGATGGGACTGGGTTAGTGCACTTGCAGGATAGCATGCTCAGTCCTCTAGATTGGCCATTGCTTACAGCATTGACAGAGCAGTGGCAGCCGGATACTAACTCATTTCACATGTCGTTCGATGAGATTACCATTATGATGCACGATGTTGCTCATATTCTTGGTCTTCGGGTCGAGGAGCTCATGGTTTCGAAAGATGCTAGTTCCGACGATTTGAAGAGTGCGGTTAAGATTTTATTCGACATGCCGGAGGAAGACATGGCGGGCAACAAGAAGTGTTGGCATAATGGAGGAGTATCGATTGACACCGTATTTGTGGAGTGCGGAAATAGTTCTGCTGATATACAGGCCATTGCCTGGATGTGGTTGTTGCTATGTTGCACTATGTTTATTGACAAGAGTGGTTGTCACATCAAACCGTCATGCCTACTTGAGATTAAGGACGAACTAGATGGTGTGGAAAAATACTCATGGGGCTCTGCAACTTTAGCGTATCTATATCGTCAGTTGGGAGTGGCATCTGATGAACCCTATGTGTTTTGATTATGTCCAAACGTTTCAGAAGATGAAAGCTTAATAATTTCCTTACATATAGTTTTCTATTGACTAATAATTTTTGTTTACTTAGTCTATGTGTAAGTTGCTCAGCAGGTGCTGAATGAATCATTTCTGGATTGCCTAAAGAACTCAGAAGATCAGTTGCTGAAGTCAGAGTCTCAATAACTCAGAAGCTGGATACTCCGCTCTGAAGCCGAAGTCTGCTAAAGCTCTCCTCAGAAGTTCTTTGCAAACAGAAGGTTTGCCATTTGCAATCAGAAGTTTTGCCAATTTGATCAGAAGTATAGACAACTGGAAATTAGCTTCTGAAAGATTTGTCACGGGTTCTGTTTGAGCATTTAATGCTCTGACAAGTGCATTTAATGCAAGGCGCCAAAAGTTCAAAAAGATGTTTTGATGGAGCGCGCCTGTCTGTTCAAAAGAAACCAGAATTTCCTTGTCTACCCTTTGTTGATCCAATTGAAGAATGATTCCAGTCAACCTCGTCTTTGATTTCAAATCTCTTACCGGTTTGAGTTAAAGAACAAGGATAACGGAATCAAAGTGTTTGAAGACCGTTTGAAGACTTGACAAATTAACGGCTACAACAACTGATGTCATCTCCTTTGAAGATTCAAACTCACCAACGGTCATCTTCATTCACTATAAATAGTAGCCAAGCTCCAAGCATCAACATACGTGTGATCATCGAGCAAAATCTCAACGCACTGTTTTAACAAGAAAAACAGAGCATCCTTTCCATTCTCAATCTTTCTTAGCATAGTCTTAGTAAAGTGAGAGAGTGAAGAAAAACAAGTTCATAATAGGAATCTTGTAAACTGAGATCGTTTGTGATCTTCAGTTAGATTTAAAGAGAGAAATCTAGTTGAGATTAGAGTTGGGTGAGAAATCCAGAAAACAGAGTATTGTTTGTTCTGGTGGAAATCCTTTAACTCTTTTTAGGCTAGTCAGAACTAAGTGAGAAATTAGCTTAAGTTCTGTTGATGTAAAGGAGCTTCTGAACTTGCCATAAAAGTTCTGAATAGTGGATTTATAAAATCTCTGTAGGCTGCGACCTCAGAGGACAAGACGTAGTCACAGGACTTCTGTGGCGAACTTGGATAAATCGAATTGTTCAATCAAGATCTCCTGAACTTCTTTCTCCCTCTTATACTTGTTATTTTTGCTTCTGTGTACTTGCTTATATTTAGTGCTGAAACAGATTTTCTCTAAAGTATCATTGTCTTTGTTCAGAAGACTGTCCAGAAGTTCTCAAATCAGAACTTCTGTTGCTGAAAACAGTCTAACTGTGTTTAGGCAGAATTTCCCTCAGAAGCAAACTTCTGTAAGCTAGCTTCTGACTCTGAGGAAATTTGACTCTGAAAATTAAGTTTCTCGAAAAACTTAGAAATTTTCAGTTTTCAACTTTGACACCTATTCACCCCCCCCCCCCCCTCTAGGTGATTCTGTTCTTGATAGGGCCAACAGTTTCAGTCCATACAAGGCTTTCTTCAGCTTGTACACATGATCAGGAAACATAGGATCTTCAAAACCAGGAGGTTGAGACACATAAACTTCCTCATCAATGCACCCATTCAAGAATGCACTTTTCACATCCATTTGAAAGAGCTTAAAACCTTTATATGATGCAAAAGCACATAAGATTCTAATGGCTTCTAATCTTGCAACAGGAGCAAAAGTTTCACCATAATCTATGCCTTCTTGCTGACTGGGGCCAGAAGGTCCATGCTCACATGAGCAAGTCTTCTATGCCAGAGCCAGGAGGTATCCTCTTTGGACATCAAGCATATATTTTTGCACATATTCTCAAGATTCAGCATGAAAACATTTTCAACTCTAGGAGCAGTTAGAATAACTTCCCTTGACTTACTGTCCAAGATTTTACATCCAGAGGAGCTGAAGACAACATCTCTACCTTTATCACACAGTTGTGCAACACTCAGGATATTGAACTTCAGGCCTCTGACTAGGGAGACATCTTCGATCGGAGGATTAGTTCCTATGGATCCAGAACCAAGTATCCTTCCTTTCTGAGCATCTCCAAAGCTGACTTTTCCACCTCTTTTAGGATCAAATGTGATGAATGCTTTTTCATCACCTGTCATATGCCTTGAGCACCCACTGTCAATGTACCACAGCTTTGACATTGATGGAGCACTCAGAGCCACCTGCAACACAATCAATTAGTGACAGGTACCCAATCCTTATTGGGTCCTTCAGAGTTAGATTTCTCTTCAGCAGGTTTTAATGATATCTCAGATTGCAAGAGGTTTTTAATATGGTACTTGCAATCCTTCAACCAGTGACCATCACTCTTGCAAAGTTTGCAAAAGGGAGGGTTCTTGGATCTTTCCCTTTGCTTCCTGGGAGATTTCTTCTTCTTCTGAGAAGGTCCAACATCTTCAGAGGCTATACCAGCACTCTCAGAGGTTCCAACATCAGGAGGAGAAGCTATCTCTTTCAGAAGAGAGGGAGTGACAGGTTTCTTCTTCTTCTGAGATTTATCACTTCCCAGAGGCAGCTTTTCCTTGCCTTTGACTTTAGAGCCATCAGCAGGAGTGTTGAACTGTTTACACAGTTTTTCTTCTAACACTTTCATGTCAGAATAAACTTGAGTAAACCTAAGAAACTTGTCAGCCTCACTCTTGTCCAATTTCCTTTTCAGGTACTTGAACATACTATAGAGTTCTTCAAGAGAATCAAAGATATTTTGTTCAGAAGATATGTTTACCTCAGAATCATATGTAGCTTCAGGAGGTGCGGGAGTTTCTCCTGTGACATCTTCTGAAGTTGGCTCATCAATAGCCATAAAACAAATCTGAGCTTGCTCTTCCTTTTCTTCAGGATCACTGCTGGTCTCAGAGTCTGACCAGGCAGCCAGCATAGCTTTCTTGAACTTTTTCTTATCTTTCTTCAGCTCCGGGCAGTTAGGCTTAATGTGCCCCGGTTGCTGACATCCATAGCACACAATAGGCTTATTTGGATCTCTCTTGAACTTTTCACCAGAATCAGGAGTTTTCTTGTCAAAGCTCCTGAAAGGCTTTTTGTAGTTTCCACCTCTGCCTTTTCTAAAGGCCTTCTTGAACTTCCTGGTCAGCATAGCCCGTTCCTCATCTTCAGAGGATTCTTCAGAAGATTCTGCTTTCAGGACTACTCTTTTTCCTTCTGACCTTTCTCTTAGGTCATGATTCTTTAATGACATCTCATGGGTAATTAGAGACCCAATGAGCTCATCATACAAGTAATAGCTCAAATCCTGAACTTCTTCAATAGCAGTCTTCTTGGCTTGCCAAGACCTTGGTAAGCTTCTTACAATCTTCTTCACTCGATCAGATTCTTCAATATCCTTTCCTAAACTCTTCAAGTCATTGACTATCTTGGTGAATCTAGAGTTCATATCTGAAATAGATTCTTTATCAAGCATTTCAAATAACTCATATTCTCTCATGAGTTGGTTGACTTTAGATTGCTTCACTTTTCCTGTTCCTTCATATGTGACTTCTAGCTTGTTCCAAATATCCTGTGCAGTTTCACAAGAAGAAACTTTGTTATATTCAGTAGCTGTTAGTGCACAATGCAACATATTTATTGCTGAAGCATTAGTTTGGAGTTTTTTCAGAATGTCATCTGTGTATTCTCTCTGAGGAATAACAACATTCCCTAAACCTTGTTCCATTCTGGTAGGAATGAAATCACCATCAGTGATGACATACCAAGCACTCATGTTCTGAGCTTGGATGAAGTACATCATCCTTTTCTTCCAGTATGAGTAGTTGTTGCCATTAAATAATGGAGATCTAGTAGTGGAAGAACCTTCTGGAACTATGAAGTGAGAAGAATTCTCAGGCTGGTGTCTACTAGCCATCTCTATTGATTCTGATAGGATCTTACACTTAGATTGTTAGACCTTTAGTAAATATGCGAAGTGACCTTCGCTCTGATACCACTTGTTGGCCCTATCAAGAACAGAATCACCTAGAGGGGGGTGAATAGGTGTCAAAGTTGAAAACTGAAAATTTCTAAGTTTTTCGAGAAACTTAATTTTCAGAGTCAAATTTCCTCAGAGTCAGAAGCTAGCTTACAGAAGTTTGCTTCTGAGGGAAATTCTGCCTAAACACAGTTAGACTGTTTTCAGCAACAGAAGTTCTGATTTGAGAACTTCTGGACAGTCTTCTGAACAAAGACAATGATACTTTAGAGAAAATCTGTTTCAACACTAAATATAAGCAAGTACACAGAAGCAAAAATAACAAGTATAAGAGGGAGAAAGAAGTTCAGGAGATCCTGATTGAACAATTCGATTTATCCAAGTTCGCCACATAAATCCTGTGACTACGTCTTGTCCCCTGAGGTCGCAGCCTACAGAGATTTTATAAATCCACTATTCAGAACTTTTCTGGCAAGTTTAGAAGCTCCTTTACATCAACAGAACTTAAGCTAATTTCTCACTTAGTTCTGACTAGCCTAAAAAGAGTTAAAGGATTTCCACCAGAACAAACAATACACTGTTTTCTGGATTTCTCACCCAACTCTAATCTCAACTAGATTTCTCTCTTTAAATCTAACTGAATATCACAAACGATATCAGTTTATGTTGGCCCTAACAAGAACAGAATCACCTAGAGGGGGGTGAATAGGTGTCTAAGTTGTAAACTGAAGTTTTCTAAGTTTTTTAAGAAACTTAAAATTCAGAGTCAAATTTCCTCAGAGTCAGAAGCTATCTTAAGGAAGTTGCTTCTGAGGGAAATTCTGCCTAAACACAGTTAGACTGTTTTCAGCAACAGAAGTTCTGATTTGAGAACTTCTGGACAGTCTTCTGAACAAAGACAATGATATTTTTAGAGAAAATCTGTTTCAGCACTAAATATGAACAAGTACACAGAAGCAAAAATAACAAGTATAAGAGGGAGAAAGAAGTTCAGGAGATCCTGAGTGAACAATTCGATTTATCCAAGTTCGCCACAGAAGTCCTGTGACTACGTCTTGTCCCCTGAGGTCGCAGCCTACAGAGATTTTATAAATCCACTATTCAGAACTTTTATGGCAAGTTCAGAAGCTCCTTTACATCAACAGAACTTAAGCTAATTTCTCACTTAGTTCTGACTAGCCTAAAAAGAGTTAAAGGATTTCCACCAGAACAAACAATACTCTGTTTTCTGGATTTCTCACCCAACTCTAATCTCAACTAGATTTCTCTCTTTAAATCTAACTGAAGATCACAAACGATCTCAGTTTACAAGATTCCTATTATGAACTTGTTTTTCTTCACTCGCTCACTTTACTAAGACTATGCTAAGAAAGATTGAGAATGGAAAAATTGCTCTGTTTTCTTGTTTAAAACAGTGCGTTAAGATTTTGCTCGATGATCATGCGTGTATTGATGCATTGGAGCTTGGCTACTCTTTATAGTGATTGAAGATGACCGTTGTGGAGTTTGAAACTTCAAAGGAGATGACATCAGTTGTTGTAGCCGTTAATCTGTCAAGTCTTCAAACGGTCTTCAAAAACACTTTGATTCCGTTATCCTTGTTCTTTAACTAAATCCGGTAAGTGATTTGAAATCAAGGATGAGGATGACAGAATCATTCTTCAATTGGATCAACAAAGGGTAGACAAGGAATTTCTGGTTTCTTTTGAACAGACAAGCGCGCTCCATTAAAACAGCTTTTGAACTTTTGGCGCCTTGCATTGAATGCAAGTGTCAGAGCATTAAATGCTCAAACAGAATCCGTGACTTAGCTTTCAGAAGCTAACTTCCAGATGTCTAGACTTCTGATCACAATTGGCAAAGCTTCTGAATGCAAAGAACTCCTGAGGAGAGCTTTAGCAGACTTCGGCTTCAGAGCGGAATATCCAGCTTCTGAGTAAATGAAACTCTGACTTCAGCAAACCAATCTTCTGAGTTCTTTAGGCAATCCAGAAATGATTCATTCAGCACCTGCTGAGCAACTTACACAAAGACTAAGAATAAAAATTATTAGTCAATAGAAAACTATATGTAAGGTACTGTTGAGTTTTCATCTTCTGAAACGTTTGAACATAATCAAAATACTTAGGGTTCATCATTCTCCCCCATTTTGGTTATGGACAAACCGTGGTCAGAAGGTAAAAAGAAAACATGAGGTTTAGAAAAAGAACTTCCTGATGCAAATGTTTCATAACTTCTGAGTAAATTAACTCCCCCATTTTAGTGTAAATGGTGAACTTCAGCAATCTGTAGAGACTTAAAAAGACTTAAGATCAAGTTGTTAGATTTAATGAAGTGTAATTTACTAAGTCAAAACAGAAACAAAAGCAAGAAGTAAGAAGTCAGAGACATAAGAAAGTATAATGAAGATTCAGTGTATATAATTTAATTCAGAAGACAACATAAGACACAGAATAATCAGAAGAGCAGAAAAAGTCCTAAGACAAAGACTACCCAACCCAGAACCTAGCTAAGAAGCTTGAGTCCTATAGATTACATGTTCCTAGGTTTCTTCTGAGGAGGAACAACACTGGAACCTTCAGCACCACTAGCTCTTTTCTGACCAGACTTCTCCCCCGTTTGACCAGAACCAAGAGCAACACCAAGAGCACCCTGAGACTTCAACTTTTGCTGAACATTCAGAGAAGTCTGATATTGCTGAGGAGTTGGTCTCACAGTATTGATCATATCCATTCGTCTTCTGAAGTCATCATCAATGGTCTTCATATGATCAAAGGTCTGACCAGACATAGGTCTCTGTCTCTGAACATCGTCCAGAAGGAGCTTGATCAACCTGTTGTTAGCATACACAGCAGCAGTGAGATGCTCATTCTGAATATAAGTCTGTCCTCGAACAAACCTATAGCAGTTGTGAAGAGTCTTTTCTTGTTCACGTGCTTGAGTGTGCATAACCTTCAGAATTTCAGTAAGCTCAGCAATCTGTGCATTCTGAGCAGATACAGCAGACTCAATGTTGGAGAGTCGGTTGTTGAGATCAGGAGTGATGTCATATACAATCTTGGCAGCTCCTGAAGATGAAGAACCTTGAGCAGAAGATTTCACTTCTCTCAGAATGTGATTTGCAGTACTTTGCAGGTCTTCAATCTTACTAGGGAGCATCTTCTCATGAGCCTCATAATGCTCGTTTGCTTCCTTGACTTCTTCTGTCAATATCTCCAAATTCTCATTGACCTTCAGAGAAGAAGCAAGAGCAATGTTATCCAGAGAGGGAAGAGTCAGAGCTAATTCTCTCAATTTTTACAGCTCTTCATACGTAGCTAGATGAAGTGTAGAAAGATTGCGTATGTAGACAGAGGGGTCCTGCATTTGGAGCATAGTCATGAGCTGCAGGTTCTGAGCTTTCAAAGAATGTAATTCTTGCAGCACAATGCCCTGAGCATACATGTCAGCAGCAGAAGTCCTTTGCCCTATACCAGCAAATCTATTCAGCAGTTCATCTGAGCCACTCTGACTCATTCGTCTCAACTCCTCAACACTAGGAGCACCACCAGCTTCGGATACACCAGAAGCTCTGCCTATGAATCCAAAACTACCAAATCTGGTATCCAGATCATCCCGATTCATGTGTTTGCGCAGGAAGTCATAGTTGGATGACAACCCAGCAAAGCACGAAGTAGTGGAGGAGGTAGTTAAGGGATCACACACAGGAGGTGTATGTCCAGAGGTTGAGAGAGGAGGAATTTGAGTGTTTGAGGAAGGGATGGTATTGGTGGTAGAGGAGGAAATGGTAGGAGAAATGGAAGGTAAAGTAGATGGCAGTGAGAAAGATGGAGCAGTAAATCCAATTGATGGATTTACAGAGGAAGTAGGTAAGGAGGAGGTAATGGATGTGGCTATGGAATCAGTGAAGATGGGAGCAGAGTTTAGATTCACTTCTAAATAGGATCCAGAAGGAGGAATAATTGGAGGAGATACAACCTCAGAAGTTGAAGTTGTAGGAGGAATGGAAGTCTGAGATTCACTAACTTCTGTGACAGAAGGTAGTGAGGGAGATGGATGAGGAGATGGAATAACCTATTCAGAGGCATTAGGATCAAAAGTTGAAATCGGCTCAGCATATAAATGAGCCATTCTGAACAGCGTTTCAGAGGCATCCCTTTCACCAGGGTTTCTTCCTTGATTCAGAAGAACATTGTCAATGAAGTGTTCATTGTCAACATTCTCAACAAACTGTTTAGCACCTTCAAGAACCTCTTCATCATCTGGTTCACTCTCTTCTGACAGCTCTTCAATCGTAGGAGCGTCAACATCCTCTTCATCAGAAATCTCTGACAGCTCTTTATCAGCAGCTTCCGGTTCCTGAGTAACAGGATCCTCCAATTCAGCACTTGAGGCAACAACGAAGTCCTTCTTCTTCAGAACCCTTCGTCTTGCCACAGCCTTCTTCCCAATTCTGGTAGAGAGAGTGACATTCTCAATAATTCGAGAGGACAGAGAGACATTCTCAAGATTCTCTTCTTCCTCTGAAGTCTCAACTACCTTTGAGAACTCAGCATTCTCAAGATTAGCAGCACATTCTAAAAGTTTGGCATCGGCCTTAGCCTTTGCAGCAATTTCACGCTCAGCAGCTAACTTGTCTTCAGCTTCTTTCTTCCTTCTTTTCTCTTCAGCAAGAGCCAGAACTCTTGCAACCTTTTCATCTTCAGCAGCCTTCTCTTTCTCAGCAAGGCGTGCTTCCTCAGCATCCTGAGCTTCTTTCTCAGGAACATCCTTTGGCTTCTCAGCAACAATCTTGCCAGAAGGTTCAACACTGATTGTTGTTTGAACCATTGTGGGAAGAGGTTCTGAGACAACCACCTTCTCAACATTCAGGACCAACTTACTTGATCCCTTCTTTCCCTTGCCCTTCTTGGCAGCAATCTTTCCTTTCTGAACAGATGCATCCACAATTTCCTTCTGAGCAATACTCACAGAGGAGCCCTTCTCATTCTTCTTCGGAGTAACACCAAAACTCAGGTTCCTGAAGGTATGCATCTTCAGAACCGTACTCCTACTAGTAACACCTTCTCCTGAAATAACCACAGAGGCTGCCTCAAACAACCTTGTCAGGAGTGAGCCATATGCTAATGCACTCACGGTCGTTACATTCTTCATCAGCCTTATCAGCATGGCAGGCAAATTGATCTTCTTCTGGTTGACCAGATGCCACATAAATACTCTTTCTCTGTTGGAAACACAATTGACTCCTCCAGCCTTCGGAAGGAAAACATTTGTAGTCAAATAGTGTGCCCACCTCTGGTGCTGAGTCAACCAGGTAGCGTAAGTTTCCTTGGCACTCAGATCTGGCCTAGCCCAGTTGGCTTCTGAAAAACCATCTGCTGAACCATCATCTCCAATGATGATTCCTTCATCATCAATCCCTATCACTTGAGAAATGGAAGCCCTGCTGACTTCGATTTCAACTTCCCCAACCACAGAGTGAAGAACATCCTCCTCATTAGAAAAGAAATGGAGGTTCTTATAGAATTCTGTAACTAACTTAGGATAAATGAATTCTTCGAGAGAAACGAAAGAATTCCAGTTTTGAGCGCTAAGCCAGTGAGAGATTGGTTCAGTCGATTTGACAACATCATCTAGGAACCTAGAGGTGAAAACCCTAGATTCACTAACTTTCTTTCGTGATTCATCAGAGAAGATGTGTGTGACAGTGATTTCTTGAGCCATTTGAAGATTTAGGAAATTAGGTTAGGATTTTAGAGAGAATAAGACACAGAAAGTCTGTGGAAATTCTAATGGCAAAGAAAGTGAGAGTAAAAAGTTCTATGTATGGAAAACCCTTATTTATACCCAAACACAGAAACCGTTCCAATTCAAAAAGCAAATACACACCGTTTAAAAGGGAACAGATAACCGTTAACCACAGAACAGCGCCGTAATAAGCAGTAAATAACGCATGCTTTCAAGTCAAATCATGATTAGAATTTATTATAACTAAATTATCTTAAACGATCAAACACTTAAGATACTCAGAGACAATAATTCTAAGTTATTGAAGGGGATAAGTCATACCAATGCCTTCTCGTAAGTTGCTGAAAGACATACCAGCCAGAGGCTTAGTAAACATGTCAGCAAGATTTTCTTCAGAGGGAACATGAGTAATGATAATATCCTTCTTCAGAACATGATCTCTTAAGAAGTGATGCCTAATATGAACATGCTTCATCCTGCTGTGCTGAATAGGATTCTTTGACAGATCAATTGCACTTTTGTTATCACAGTAGATTGTAATTGTTCCAGGGATGACTCCATAGTCAGCAATTTGTTGCTTGATCCAGAGCATCTGAGAAACACAACTTCCAGCAGCAACATACTCAGCTTCAGCAGTTGAGAGAGCCACAGAGGTTTGCTTCTTGCTATGCCAGGAGACTAGGCACTCCCCCAGAAAATGACAACCACCAGAAGTGCTGACCCTTTTCAATTTATCTCTACCATAGTCAGAGTCTGTGTATCCTATAGGAGTAAAATCAGAACTACAGGGATACCACAAACCAGCTTCTGGTGTGCCTTTAAGATATCTGAGAATTCTTTTGACAGCAACATCATGAATTTCTCTTGGCTTTGACTGATATCTAGCACAAAAACACACAGCAAAATGTATATCTGGCCTGCTGGCTGTTAGGTACAAAAGAGAGCCAATCATACCTCTGTAGGTTTTTATATCTACAGGTTTACCAGCTTTCTCTTCATCATCAATGTCTTTGCTGACATCCATTGGAATATCAACAGCATTAGAGTCCATCATGCCAAATTTCTTCAGCACTTCTCTAGTGTACTTGGCTTGATTGATAAACACACCATCATTACTTTGCTTGATCTGAAGTCCTAAGAAGAAGGTTAATTCTCCCATCATAGACATTTCAAACTCAGCCTTCATGTGGTCACTGAACTCTCTGCACAAAGATTCATTAGTAGCACCAAATATAATATCATCAACATATACCTGAGCTATAAGGATATCCTTGTTCTTCTTCAGAGTGAACAGAGTTGTATCAACACAGCCTCTGACAAAACCCTTAGACAGAAGGAACTTTGTCAGTCTCTCATACCAAGCTCTGGGAGCTTGTTTCAGTCCATACAAAGCTTTCTTCAGCTTGTACACATGATCAGGAAACTTAGGATCTTCAAAACCAGGAGGTTGAGACACATAGACTTCCTCATCAATGTAACCATTCAAGAATGCACTTTTCACATCCATTTGAAAGAGCTTGAAACCTTTGTATGATGCAAAAGCACATAAGATTCTAATGGCTTCTAATCTTGCAACAGGAGCAAAAGTTTCACCATAATCTATGCCTTCTTGCTGACTGTAACCTTGAGCAACAAGTCTTGCCTTGTTCCTCACAACATTTCCAAATTCATCAAGCTTGTTCTTCATAACCCATCTAGTTCCAACAACCTTTATGTTGTTAGGTCTGGGAACCAAAGTCCAAACTTCTGACCTTTTGAACTGGTCAAGTTCTTCTTGCATTGCCATTAACCAGGAGTCATCGTCAGCAGCTTCATAGAAGTCCTTGGGTTCCAGAAGTGACACAAAAGCCACATTCCCCATGTATCTTCTGAGCTGAGCTCTGGTCATGACAGGATTATGAACAGAGTCAATTATGTTCTCTAAGGAATGATTCCTATGAGCTCTAACTTCTCTTGGTACATCCAATGAGTCTTCTGAACCCTGTTCATCATTTGTTGAATCATAAATAGGAGCATCTTCTGGAAGGAAGTTGACTTCTGGAGTAGGATTCTCTTCTTGAGCTTGGTCAGCAACAGGAGGAACCACTTCAGCAGCTCTGGGAGAAACATCTTCTTCTTCAACAGGAGATGTAACTTCAGGAGCTTGAACTACATCTTCATCAGGAGCTCTACTATCTGCAGGGTTAGTCTCATCAAACTGTACATGAACAGATTCATCTAAAGTTTGAGTCCTCTTATTAAAAACCCTATATGCTTTACTATGTGTTGAGTAACCAAGAAAAATGGCCTCATCTGCCTTTGAATCAAACTTTGAAAGATATTCTTTTGTATTCAAAACATAACACTTACAACCAAAGGTTCTGAAATAACCTATTTTAGGCTTTCGACCTTTCCAGAGTTCATAAGGGGTCTTGTTCAGAATGCTTCTGATTAGCACTCTATTCAGAACATAGCAAGCTGTGTTCACAGCTTCTCCCCAAAAGTACTTAGGAAGCCTTCTTTCATTGATCATAGTTCTGGCTATCTCAACCAGAGTTCTATTCTTCCTTTCAACTACCCCATTTTGTTGAGGAGTTCTGGGAGCAGAAAAGTTATGATCAATTCCCTTGGTTTCACAGAATTCTTCAAACCTAAAGTTTTTGAATTCTCCACCATTATCACTTCTGATATGGACAACCTTATTATTCCTTTCATTCTCAAGTTTCTTTATCAGAACTGAGAAACATCCAAGTGATTCATCTTTGCTAGACAGCAAGATGACCCAAGTGAATCTTGAATAGTCATCTACAATGACAAAGGCATACTTCTTTCCACCCATGCTCATTGGTTGAACAGGACCAAAAAGATCCATATGAAGTAGTTCCAAAGGTCTTTTAGTTGAAATGACTTTCTTAGTTTTAAAAGAGCTTCTGGATTGTTTACCAGATTGGCAAGCATTGCATAAATGGTTCTTTTTAAAACTAATTTCAGGCAGACCCTCAACCAATTGATTTCTAGCTACTTTGGCCAGAAGATCCATGCTAACATGAGCAAGTCTTCTATGCCAGAGCCAGGAGGTATCCTCTTTGGACATCAAGCATATATTTTTGCAAAGATTCTCAAGGTTCAGCATGAAAACATTTTCAACTCTAGGAGCAGTTAGAATAACTTCCCTTGACTTACTGTCCAAAATTTTACATCCAGAGGAGCTGAAGACAACATCTCTACCTTTATCACACAGTTGTGCAACACTCAGGAGATTGAACTTCAGGCCTCTGACTAGGGAGACATCTTCGATCGGAGGGTTGGTTCCTATGGATCCAGAACCAAGTATCCTTCCTTTCTGAGCATCTCCAAAGCTGACTTTTCCACCTCTTTTAGGATCAAATGTGATGAATGCTTTTTCATCACCTGTCATATGCCTTGAGCACCCACTGTCAATGTACCACAGCTTTGACATTGATGGAGCACTCAGAGCCACCTGCAACACAATCAATTAGTGACAGGTACCCAATCCTTATTGGGTCCTTCAGAGTTAGATTTTTCTACAGCAGGTTTTAATGATATCTTAGATTGCAAGAGGTTTTTAATGTGGTACTTGCAATCCTTTAACCAGTGGCCATCACTCTTGCAAAGCTTGCAAAAGGGAGGGTTCTTGGATCTTTCCCTTTGCTTCCTGGGAGATTTCTTCTTCTTCTAAGAAGGTCCAACATCTTCAGAGGCTATACCAGCACTCTCAGAGGTTCCAACATCAGGAGGAGAAGCTATCTCTTTCAGAAGAGAGGGAGTGACAGGTTTCTTCTTCTTCTGGGGTTTATCACTTCCCAGAGGCAGCTTTTCTTTGCCTTTGACCTTAGAGTCATTAGCAGAAGTGCTGAACTGTTTACACAGTTTTTCTTCTAACACTTTCATGTCAGAATAAACTTGAGTAAACCTAAGAAACTTGTCAGCCTCACTCTCGTCCAATTTCCTTTTCAGGTACTTGAACATACTATAGAGTTCTTCAAGAGAATCAAAGATATTTTGTTCAGAAGATATGTTTACCTCAGAATCATAGGTAGCTTCAGGAGGTGCGGAAGTTTCTCCTGTGACATCTTCAGAGGTTGGCTCATCAATAGCCATAAAACAGATCTGAGCTTGCTCTTCCTTTTCTTCAGGATCACTGCTGGTCTCAGAGTCTGACCAAGCAGCCAGCATAGCTTTCTTGAACTTCTTCTTATCTTTCTTCAGCTCCGGACAGTTAGGCTTAATGTGCCCCGGTTGCTGACATCCATAGCACACAATTGGCTTGTTTGGATCTCTCTTGAACTTTTCACCAGAATCAGGAGTTTTCTTATCAAAGCTCCTGAAAGGCTTCTTGTAGTTTCCACCTCTGCCTTTTCTAAAGGCCTTCTTGAACTTCCTGGTCAGCATAGCCAGTTCCTCATCTTCAGAGGATTCATCAGAAGATTCTGCTTTAAGGACTACTCTTTTTCCTTCTGACCTTTCTCTCAGGTCATGATTCTTGATTGCCATCTCATGAGTTCATCATACTCATAGAAGCTTAAGTCCTGAACTTCTTCGATAGCAGTCTTCTTGGCTTGCCACGACCTTGGTAAGCTTCTGAGAATCTTCCTTACTTTTTCAGATTCTTCAATATCCTTTCCCAAACTCTTCAAGTCATTGACAATCTTGGTGAACCTAGAATTCATACTTGAGATGGATTCTTTGTCAAGCATTTCAAATAACTCGTAGTCTCTCATCAACTGATTGACTTTAGATTGCTTCACTTTTCCTGTTCCTTCGTAAGTGACTTCTAGCTTGTTCCAAATATCCTTTGCTGTTTCACAAGAAGACACTTTGTTATACTCAGTAGCAGAAAGTGCACAATGCAGCATATTTATTGCTGAAGCATTCGTTTGGAGTTTTTTAAGGATTTCATCTGTATATTCCACTTGAGGGATAACAACATGTCCTAAACCAGCTTCCATCCTAGTTGGGATGAAATCACCATTAGTGATAACTATCCATGCACTCATATTCTGAGCTTGGATGAAATACATCATTCTCTTTTTCCAGTAAGAGTAGTTATCACCATTAAATAGTGGAGGTCTAGTTGTGGAGGAACCCTCTGGAACAATGAAATGAGAGGAATTCTCAGGTTGGTGTCTACTAGCCATCTCTATTGATTCTGATAGGATCTTACACTTAGATTGTTAGATCTTTAGTAAATATACGAAGTAACCTGGCTCTGATACCACTTGTTGGCCCTAACAAGAACAGAATCACCTAGAGGGGGGTGAATAGGTGTCTAAGTTGTAAACTGAAGTTTTCTAAGTTTTTTAAGAAACTTAAAATTCAGAGTCAAATTTCCTCAGAGTCAGAAGCTATCTTAAGGAAGTTGCTTCTGAGGGAAATTCTGCCTAAACACAGTTAGACTGTTTTCAGCAACAGAAGTTCTGATTTGAGAACTTCTGGACAGTCTTCTGAACAAAGACAATGATATTTTTAGAGAAAATCTGTTTCAGCACTAAATATGAACAAGTACACAGAAGCAAAAATAACAAGTATAAGAGGGAGAAAGAAGTTCAGGAGATCCTGAGTGAACAATTCGATTTATCCAAGTTCGCCACAGAAGTCCTGTGACTACGTCTTGTCCCCTGAGGTCGCAGCCTACAGAGATTTTATAAATCCACTATTCAGAACTTTTATGGCAAGTTCAGAAGCTCCTTTACATCAACAGAACTTAAGCTAATTTCTCACTTAGTTCTGACTAGCCTAAAAAGAGTTAAAGGATTTCCACCAGAACAAACAATACTCTGTTTTCTGGATTTCTCACCCAACTCTAATCTCAACTAGATTTCTCTCTTTAAATCTAACTGAAGATCACAAACGATCTCAGTTTACAAGATTCCTATTATGAACTTGTTTTTCTTCACTCTCTCACTTTACTAAGACTATGCTAAGAAAGATTGAGAATGGAAAAATTGCTCTGTTTTCTTGTTTAAAACAGTGCATTAAGATTTTGCTCGATGATCATGCGTGTATTGATGCATTGGAGCTTGGCTACTCTTTATAGTGATTGAAGATGACCGTTGTGGAGTTTGAAACTTCAAAGGAGATGACATCAGTTGTTGTAGCCGTTAATCTGTCAAGTCTTCAAACGGTCTTCAAAAACACTTTGATTCCGTTATCCTTGTTCTTTAACTAAATCCGGTAAGTGATTTGAAATCAAGGATGAGGATGACAGAATCATCCTTCAATTGGATCAACAAAGGGTATACAAGGAATTTCTGGTTTCTTTTGAACAGACAAGCGCGCTCCATTAAAACAGCTTTTGAACTTTTGGCGCCTTGCATTGAATGCAAGTGTCAGAGCATTAAATGCTCAAACAGAATCCGTGACTTAGCTTTCAGAAGCTAACTTCCAGATGTCTAGACTTCTGATCACAATTGGCAAAGCTTCTGAATGCAAAGAACTCCTGAGGAGAGCTTTAGCAGACTTCGGCTTCAGAGCGGAATATCCAGCTTCTGAGTAAATGAAACTCTGACTTCAGCAAACCAATCTTCTGAGTTCTTTAGGCAATCCAGAAATGATTCATTCAGCACCTGCTGAGCAACTTACACAAAGACTAAGAATAAAAATTATTAGTCAATAGAAAACTATATGTAAGGTACTGTTGAGTTTTCATCTTCTGAAACGTTTGAACATAATCAAAATACTTAGGGTTCATCAGTTTACAAGATTCCTATTATGAACTTGTTTTTCTTCACTCTCTCACTTTAACTAAGACTATGCTAAGAAAGATTGAGAATGGAAAATGGTGCTCTGTTTTTCTTGATAAAACAGTGCGTTGAGATTTTGCTCGATGATCACACGTGGTTGATGCAATGGAGCTTGGCTACTATTTATAGTGAATAAAGATGACCGTTGGTGAATTTGAATCTTCAAAGATGACATCAGTTGTTGTAGCCGTTAATTTGTCAAGTCTTCAAACGGTCTTCAAACACTTTGATTCCGTTATCCTTGTTCTTTAACTCAATCCGGTAAGAGATTTGAAATCAAAGATGAGGTTGACTGGAATCATTCTTCAATTGGATCAACAAAGGGTAGACAAGGAAATTCTGGTTTCTTTTGAACAGACAAGCGCGCTCCATCAAAACAGCTTTTTGAACTTTTGGCGCCTTGCATTAAATGCATGTGTCAGAGCATTAAATGCTCAAACAGAACCCGTGACTAAGCTTTCAGAAGCTAATTTCCAGTTGTCTAGACTTCTGATCAAATTGGCAAAACTTCTGATTGCAAAGAACCTCTGAGGAGAGCTTTAGCAGACTTCGGCTTCAGAGCGGTGCATCTAGCTTTTGAATTATTGAAACTCTGATTTCAGCAAACGGATCTTCTGAGTCCTTTAGGCAATCCAGAAATGATTCATTCAGCACCTGCTGAGTAACTTACACATAGACTAAGTAAACAAAAATATTAGTCAATAGTAAACTATATGTAAGAGAGTATTGAGTTTTCATCTTCTGAAACGTTTGGACATAATCAAAACACATAGGGTTCATCATTCTCCCCCATTTTGGTTATGGACAAACCGTGGTCAGAAGGTAACAGAAAACATGAGGTTTAGAAAATGACTTCCTGATACATATGTTTCATAACTTCTGAGTAAATTAACTCCCCCATTTTAGTGTAAATGGTGAACTTCAGCAATCTGTATAAACTTAGAAATGACTTAAGATCAACTTGTTAGATTTAATGAAGTATAATTTACTAAGTCAAAAAGAAACATAAGCAGTAAGTAAGTAGTCAGAGACACAAGAGAGTATAAGGAAGATTCAGTGTACATAAAATCATCAGAAGACAACATATGAAACAAAATAATCAGAAGAGCAGAAAAAGTCCTAAGACAAAAACTACCCAACCCAGAACCTAGCTAAGAGGCTTAAGTCCTAATAAGATTACAAGTTCCTAGGTTTCTTCTGAGGAGGAGGAACACCACTAGAACCTTTAGCAACACTCTGTCTCTTAACACCAGTATTGAGACCACTCTGCTGAGCAGACTTCTCCCCCGTTTGACCAGAACCAACAGGAATACCCAAAGCACCTTGAGAGTCCAATTTTTGCTGAACTTTCATTGCAGTAGAATATTGCTGAGGAGTTGGCCTCACAGTGTTGATCATATCCATTCTTCTTCTGAAATCAGCATCAATGGTCTTCATATGATCAAAAGTCTGACCAGACATAGGTCGCTGTCTCTGAACGTCTTCCACAAGGAGCTTGATCAACCGATTGTTAGCATACACAGCAGCAGTGAGATGCTCATTCTGAATATAAGTTTGTCCTCGAACAAACCTATAGCAATTGTGAAGAGTCTTCTCCTGTTCACGTGCTTGAGTGTGCATAATCTTCAGAAGTTCAGTAAGCTCAGCAATCTGTGCGTTCTGAGCAGATACAGCAGACTCAATGTTGGAGAGCCGATTGTTGAGATCAGGAGTGATGTCATATACAATCTTAGCAGCCCCGGAAGATGATGAACCTTGAGCAGAAGATTTCACTTCTCTCAGAATGTGATTGGCAGTACTTTGCAGGTCATCAATCTTACTTGGGAGCATCTTCTCATGAGCCTCATAATGCTCGTTTGCTTCCTTGACTTCTTCTTTCAATATCTCCAAATTCTCATTGACCTTCAGAGAAGAAGCAAGAGCAATGTTGTCCAATGAAGGAAGAGTCAGAGCTAATTCTCTTAATTTGTACAGCTCTTCATAGGTAGCTAGATGAAGTGTAGAAAGATTGCGTATGTAGACAGAAGGATCCTGCATTTGAAGCATAGTCATGAGCTGCAGGTTCTGAGCTTTCAAGGTTTGTAATTCTTGCAGCACAATGCCCTGAGCATACATCTGAGCAGCAGAAGTTCTTTGCCCCATACCAGCAAATCTGTTCAGCAATTCATCAGAGCCACTCTGACTCATTCTTCTCAACTCCTCAACACTGGGAGCACCACCAGCTTCGGATACACCAGAAGCGCTGCCCATGAAACCAAAACTACCGAATCTGTTATCCAGATCATCTCGATTCATATGCTTGCGTAGGAAGTCATAATTGGATGACAACCCAGCAAAGCAGGAAGTAGTGGAGGAGGTAGTTAAGGGATCACACACAGGAGGTGCATGTCCAGAAGTTGAGAATGGAGGAATTTGAGTGGTTGAGGAAGGGATTGTATGTGTGGTTGAGGAAGAAATGGTAGGTGAGATGGAAGGTAGTGTGGATGGAATGGAGAAAGATGGAGCAGTAAATCCAATTGATGGACTTACAGAGGAAGTATGAATGGAGGAGGTAGTGGATGTGGCTATGGAGTCTGTGAAAATGGGAGCAGTGTTTAGATTCACTTCTGAAAAGGATCCAGAAGGAGGAATGATTGGAGGAGGTACAACTTCAGAAGTTGAAGTTGTAAGAGGAATGGAATTGTGAGATTCACTCACTTCTGTGACAGAAGGTAGTGAATGAGATGGATGAGGAGATAGAGTGGGAGATGAGATAACCTGTTCAGAGGAGTTTGGATCAAACATAGAAATGGGCTCAGCAAAGATATGAGCCATTCTGATCAGCGTTTCAGAGGCATCCCTATCACCAGGGTTTCTTCCTTGATTCAGAAGAATGTTGTCAATGAAATTTTCATCATCAACATTCTCAACAAACTGTTTTGCACCCTGAAGAACCTCTTCATCTTCTGGTTCACTCACTTCTGACAGCTCTTCAATCAGAGGAGCATCAACATCCTCTTCAGCAGACATCTCCAACATGTCTTCATCAGCAGCTTCCGGTTCCTCAACAACCGGATCCTCTAATTCAGCACTGGGGGCAAGAACGAAGTCCTTTTTCCTCAGCGACCTTCGTTTTGCAACAGCCTTCTTTCCAATCCTGGTGGAGAGAGAGATATTCTCAAGTATCCGAGTGGACAAAGAGATATTCTCAAGTTTCTCACCTTCTTCTGAAGCCTCAACTTCCTTTGAGAACTCCGCATCCTTAAGTTCAGCAGCACATGCTATGAGTCTTGCATCGGCTTTGGCCTTTGCAGCAATTTCTCTTTCAGCTGCTAACTTATCCTCAGCTTCCTTCTGCTTTCTTTTCTTATCAGCAAGAGCTACAACTCTTGCAACTTTTTCAGCTTCAGCAGCCTTCTCTCTTTCAGCAAGGCGTGCGTCCTCAGCATCCTGAGCTTCGTTCTCAGACACATCCTTTGGTTTCTCAGCAACGATCTTGCCAGATGGTTCAACACTGATTGTTGTTTGAACCATAGTGGGAAGAAGTTCTGAGACAACCACTTTCTCAACAGTTAGGACCAACTTGCTTGATCCTTTCTTTCCCTTGCCCTTCTTAGCAGCATTCTTTCCTTTCTGAGCAGCAGCCTCAACCGTTTGCTTCTGAGCCATACTCACAGAGGAGCCCTTCTCATTCTTCTTCGGAGTCACACCAAAGTTAAGGTTCCTGAAGGTATGCATCTTCAGAACCGTACTCCTACTTGTAACACCTTCTCCTGAAACCACAATAGAGGCTGCCTCAAACAACCTAGTCAGGAGTGAGCCATAAGCTAATGCACTCACGGTAGTCACATTCTTCATCTGCCTTATCAGCATGGCAGGGAGATTGATCTTCTTCTGATTGACCAGATGCCACATAAAAACTCTTTCCCTGTTGGAAACTCCAATAACCCCTCCAGCCTTCGGAAGGAACACATTAGTTGTAAGGTAGTGTGCCCACCTCTGGTGCTGAGTGAGCCAAGTGGCATAAGTTACTTTGGCACTAAGATCTAGTCTAGCCCAGTTAGCTTCTGTAAAACCTTCTGCTGAACCATCATCACCTATGATGATTCCTTCATCATCAATACCGATCACTTGAGAAATAGAAGCCCTGCTGACCTCAATCTCAATTTCTCCGACTTCTGAGTGTAGAACATCCTCCTCATTGGAAAAGAAATGGAGGTTCTGATAGAATTCGGTGACTAACTTAGGGTAAATGAATTCATCGAGAGAAACGAAAGAATTCCAGTTTTGAGCGCTAAGCCATTTAGAGATAGGTTCAGTGGATTTAACTTCATCATCTAGGAACCTAGAAGTGAATACCCTACATTCGCTAACTTTCTTCTTAGATTCAGTTGTAAAGATGTGAGTGATAGTGATTTCTTGAGCCATTGTAGAAAGATTTGGGAAATTAGGTTAAGTTTTGAGAAGAAAAAAACGCAGAGAGAAATGAGAATCTAATATCAAAGAAAATGAGAGTAAAAACTTCTAAGTATGGAAAACCCCTATTTATACCCAAAAAAGAAAACCGTTCCAATTCAAAAAGTAAATACACACCGTTTAAAAGGGAACAGATAACCGTTAACCACAGAACAACGCCGTAAAATGCAGTAGATAACGCATGCTTAAATGTCAAATCATGATTAGAATTAATTATCACTTAATTATCTTAAACGATTAATCACTTAAGACACACAGAAATAATTAAGCTAAGTTACTGAAGTGGATAAGTCATACCAATGCCTTCTCGTAAGTTGCTGAAGGAATTACTAGCCAGAGGCTTAGTAAACATGTCAGCAAGATTCTCTTCAGAGGGAACATGAGTAATGATAATATCCTTCTTCAGAACATGATCTCTCAGAAAGTGATGTCTAATATGAACATGCTTCATCCTGCTGTGCTGAATAGGATTCTTTGAAAGATCAATAGCACTCTTGTTATCACAGTAGATTGTAATTATTCCAGGGATGACTCCATAATCAACAATTTGTTGCTTGATCCAGAGCATCTGAGAAACACAACTTCCAGCAGCAACATACTCAGCTTCAGCAGTTGAGAGAGCCACAGAGGTTTGCTTCTTACTATGCTAGGAGACTAGGCACTCCCCCAGAAAATGACAACCACCAGAAGTGCTGACCCTCTTCAATTTATCTCTACCATAGTCAGAGTCTGTGTATCCTATAGGAGTGAAATCAGAACTACAGGGATACCACAAACCAGCTTCTGGTGTGCCTTTAAGATATCTGAGAATTCTTTTGACACCAACATCATGAATTTCTCTTGGCTTTGATTGATATCTAGCACAAAAACACACATCAAAATGTATATCTGGCCTGCTGGCTGTTAGGTATAAAAGAGAACCAATCATACCTTTGTAGGTTTTTATATCTACAGGTTTACCAGCTTTCTCTTCATCATCAATGTCTTTGCTGACATCCATTGGAATATCAACAGCATTAGAGTCCATCATGCCAAATTTCTTCAGCACTTCTCTAGTGTACTTGGCTTGATTGATAAACACACCATCATTACTTTGCTTGATCTGAAGTCCTAAGAAGAAGGTTAATTCTCCCATCATAGACATTTCAAACTCAACCTTCATGTGGTCACTGAACTCTCTGCACAAAGATTCATTAGTAGCACCAAATATAATATCATCAACATATACCTGAGCTATAAGGATATCCTTGTTCTTCTTCAGAGTGAACAGAGTTGTATCACCACAGCCTCCGACAAATCCCTTAGACAGAAGGAACTTTGTCAGTCTCTCATACCAAGCTCTGGGAGCTTGTTTCAGTCCATACAATGCTTTCTTCAGCTTGTACACATGATCAGGAAACTTACGATCTTCAAAACCAGGAGGTTGAGATACATAAACTTCTTCATCAATGTAACCATTCAGGAATGCACTTTTCACATCCATTTGAAAGAGCTTAAAGCCTTTGTATGATGCAAAGGCACATAAGATTCTAATGGCTTCTAATCTTGCAACAGGAGCAAAAGTTTCACCATAATCTATGCCTTCTTGCTGACTGTAACCTTGAGCAACAAGTCTTGCCTTGTTTCTCACAACATTTCCAAATTCATCAAGCTTGTTCTTCAGAACCCATCTAGTTCCAACAACCTTAATGTTGTTAGGTCTGGGAACCAAAGTGCAAACTTCTGACCTTTTGAACTGGTCAAGTTCTTCTTGTATTGCCATTAACCAGGAGTCATCATCAGCAACTTCCTAGAAGTCCTTGGGTTCCAGAAGTGACACAAAAGCCACATTCCCCATGTATCTTCTGAGCTGAGCTCTGGTCATGACAGGATTATGAACAGAGTCAATTATGTTCTCTAAGGAATGATTCCTATGAGTTCTAACTTCTCTTGGTACATCCAATGAGTCTTCTGAAACCTGTTCATCATTTGTTGAATCATAAATAGGAGCATCTTTGTTGGAATCTGATCAACGATCAGAGTCGCGCAGCGGAAGCGAGAAAAACGATTTTAAATCAATGATCAGATTACACTTGATCTTTATCATTGCCTCAATGTTATTTATTTAATTAACGTGATTAAATCTACATTAGTCACTCACATGGAATCCCTCTGAGAGAGATGGACGAACCGCACGATCGGTGATTCCTCCAAATTCACGTGCACGACACCTCCAGTGATCAGGTACTCGCAAGAGGCACGAAGAACGATGAACGATAACTCCGGGATCACCCTAGGGAGGGTTCGGCCGAATGGGGTAGAGGGAATTAGGGTTTCTCTGATTTCTGCGTCAGAAAGTCTCGGGTTTCAATCGATTAGGATTAATTTATAGTGTGTCGACTAATTACAGTTTTAGTACCTGTATTAATTTAATTAATCTGATTGTACCACAATAGAATACAATAGATTCAATTAACATCAATTAGGTTATAATTAATCACACACTAACCCCTAAAGAAAATCTAATTAATCAATCGCTTAATTAATTAACCCGATTGAATAATTAATCCCTCCAAATAATCAATTAACTTGTTCCAATCAGAACAATTAATCAATTAACATTATCAGTTAACAACTAATAATAAGTTCATCACAAATACACTACATGTATTAGTTCTCCGAGTACAAGTCTCAGTGTCTAGTGTGCACGATCCTGTGGGCCATAATCAATTAGCTCGACGACTGATAGAGAGTTGCCTAGACCATATCAGTCACCAATTGATTACAGTGTTAGTCCATCTCATACAGATAGATACCCTGTAGTATTCTCTAATATCTCTTACCATGCATATCGATATATCAAGCATGAGGCATGGTGGACGTCATCCTCTAAAGCTTGAGATATTTCTCGATCTAGAGTTAACTGAAGAACAGATAAGTAACCAGCTTATCTGAGTGTGGCCACACATTTCTCAGTTCAACTCATTGAGTGGCCTAATGATATCATCTCACTTGGGAGTGAGTGGTAATCCCTTCACTTCAACTATCAGTATGAATCAGTTCACTGACTAGACCAATCATACCCGTATTTGGCATCCTTTTACAGACCTGTTAGGCGTATGTCAAATCTAATCAGATTCCTCATTCAATACTATATTGAAATCAGGTCGACAGATAAAAGAGATCTACATTTATAGAAGGGCAATGACACTCCCACCATGTGCCTTCTAAAGCGGATCGACCAAGTCCCGTATTGGTCATACGTACCTACAAACATATCCTGTACACGTGTACATATCCTGTTCGTAAAAGCTTTACGTTCTATTCATTCCCATGAGTAGAACTAGCTTATGGTAATTTATGATATACAATCAATGGATACTTCATACAGTTCATATAATACAAGATATATTGACTGAATGAATTAATGCCTTTTATTCCATAAAACAAATGTATAGTACAATCAACAAAAGTACAATACATCAACAAATAATTATGCCTAGAACTAGGGCACGCCAACAATCTCCCACTTGACCTAGGTCCAAGCAGGCATAGCCCTAATCCCTATAGATCTAGCATGAGCATTGTTCTTGCGTTCAGCAAGAGCCTTCGTCATCGGATCAGCAACATTGTTATCTGTATCCACTCTCTGTAGTCTAACATCACCTCTTTGGATAATCTCCCGAATAAGGTGAAACTTCCTGAGTACATGCTGGTTCTTCTTTGTAGACTGGGGCTCCTTAGCTTGTATCATGGCCCCATTGTTGTCACAGAAGAGCACAACTGAATCATGGATAGAAGGTACTACTCCAAGATCAGAAATGAACTTCCTCATCCAGACCGCTTCCTTAGAAGCCTCACAAGCAGCAATGTACTCAGCTTCCGCTGTAGAATCTGCAACAGTTGGCTGTTTAGTGGACTTCCAACTAATGGCACCGCCATTCAAGAGGAACACGAAACCAGATTGGGATTGTTGTTCGTCTTGATCAGTCTGGAATCCTGAGTCAGTGTAACTGGACACAGCCAACTCATCATCGCCACCATAAACCAAGAAAAGATCTCTAGTACGTCTCAAGTACTTTAGAATTGCCTTGACTGCCTTCCAGTGTTTCTCACCGAAGCAAGACTGGAACCGGCTAGTCATACTGAGGGCAAAAGCAACATCAGGCCTGGTACATAGCATAGCGTACATAATCGACCCTATAGCAGAAGCATAAGAGTACTTGGAGACCTTGCGCCTCTCCTTTTCAGTCTTAGGACTGTGTTCCTTCTTAGACAGTTTCAAACCATGTGCCATAGGGATGAATCCCTTCTTTGAGTTGGACATGTTGAACCTCTTAAGGATTTTGTCTATGTACTTTGCCTGAGAAAGCCCCAGCAGGCGTTTTGCCCTATCTCTGTGGATTCTGATCCCCAAGATAGTCTCAGCCTCCCCAAGGTCCTTCATTGCAAAACATTTGTTCAGCCACTGTTTTGTGGCTTGCAGCTCTGAAATGTTTCCTCCTATCAATAAAATGTCATCGACATAGAGCACTAGGAAAGTGTCCGAGCTCCCACTATTCTTACGATACACACAGGGCTCATCGAGGTTCTGAATGAATCCAAATTCCTTTATGGATTCATTGAACTTCTTGTTCCAAGACCTAGATGCTTGCTTAAGTCCATAGATGGACTTTTGAAGCTTGCATATTCGGTTAGGATATTCCGGATTTACAAAACCTTCAGGTTGAGCCATATAGACATCCTCCTCTAGCTCTCCATTCAAGAAAGCGGTCTTGACATCCATTTGCCATATCTCATAGTCGTACCATGCCGCTATAGCAAGCAATATCCTTATGGATTTGAGCATAGCTACTGGTGAGAAGGTTTCATCATAATCAATTCCATGAATTTGCCTGAACCCTTTTGCCACCAGACGCCCCTTGAAGGTGTTGTCAGCTTTCAGCTTGAAAAGCCACATGCTCTCCACAACTTTGACTCCAGGGAAGGGATCAACCAACCGCCATACCTCATTGTCATACATAGATTGCATTTCAGATTCCATGGCTCCACGCCATTTATCTGATTGTGGTCCTTCAATAGCCTCCTTGTAGGATTTTGGATCATCTTGTTCCACAACCATGATCTCTTCGTCTTGGGTGACCAGGTATCCATACCTCTCAGGCCCTTGACGTGACCTACCAGACCTTCTAGGTTCCCGTACAATATGTTCTACCTGTTCATCAACCTGAACATCAGGAACAATTGTCTCAGCTTCCTCAGCAATTGCTGCAGGAGTTTGCGGTTCTTGAACTTCTCCAAGTTCAATACTGCTCCCACTGTCTTTCTTGGAAATGAAATCCTTTTCCAAAAAGACTCCAGTTCGAGCAACAAAAACTTTGTTCTCTAATGGATTGTAGAAGTAGTAACCCTTAGTTTCCTTAGGGTAACCTACAAACTGGCATTTGACAGTTCTGGACTCTAGTTTGCTACTAATCAATTTCTTGACATGAGCATCACAGCCCCAGATCTTCATAAAGGACACACAAGGTTTCCTGCCCTTCCATAGCTCGTATGGTGTTCCCTTAACTGCCTTGCTGGGTGTATTGTTTAGAATGTAAGCAGCAGTCTCTAAAGCATATCCCCAAAAGGATATAGGGAGATTAGCCTGACTCATCATTGAGCGGACCATGTCTAACAAGGTCCTGTTTCTCCTCTCTGAAACCCCATTCCATTGAGGTGTACCATGAGGAGTAAGTTGGGATACTATCCCACACTCACTCAAGAATTCGTCAAACTCTTGGCTCAGATATTCACCCCCTCTATCAGACCGGAGTGCTTTAATCTTCTTACCAAGCTGGTTTTCAACTTCATTCTTAAAATCCTTGAACTTTTGAAGTGTCTCAGATTTGTGTCTCATCAAATACACATAGCCGAAACGGCTATAGTCATCTGTGAAAGTAATGAAATACTGAAAACCTTGTCTAGCTTGTGTGCTCATTGGTCCACATACATCTGAATGTATAAGCCCCAATAGCTCAGTTGATCTTTCACCAGTCTTCTTGAAAGGTGCTTTTGTCATCTTGCCACGTAAACAAGATTCACAAGTATCTAGAGCCTGTAGATCAAAAGATCCTAAAATTCCACTTGAGTGGAGCTCAGTGATACGTCTCTCGTTTATGTGCCCAAGACGGCAATGCCAGACATATGTAGGATTATTATAATCACTTATCTTAATCCTTTTATTTACATTGCATACATGAGATTGATTTGATAAATCTAAGACATACAACCCGTTCTGAAGAACGCCTGTTCCGTACAAAATATTATCACATAAGATACTAAAAGTTCCATGCATAATATTAAAGGAAAATCCCAAATCATCCAAACAAGAAACTGAAATAATATTCCTGCGCATTGCAGGTACATGGTAACAATTTCTCAAAATGAGTTCTAGCCCAGTAGGCAAACACAAGTAATAATCTCCTACATCTAATGCATGCACCCTGGCACCAATTCCGACGCGGAGATCCACATCACCTGAACTCAAGCTCCTCCTATTTCTGAGCCCCTGCACATTTGAACAAATGTGAGAACCACATCCTGTGTCTAAAACCCAAGATGAAGAAATAGTAAGGTTAATCTCAACAACATAAATACCTGAAGATCCAGCAGCCTGCTTGTTCTTCACATTTCCCCTTAGCTTAGGACATGCACTCTTCCAGTGCCCCTTCTCACCACACTCGTGGCATAGGTCTAATGGGTGTGGCTTGAAGGCTTTCTTCTTGCCTTTGCCAGCGGGCTTCCTACCCTTGTTCTTGAACACATTCTTGTTCTTAGGCCCATTAGCCTTACCACTGCTCACCACATTCACCTCCACCTTCCTGCCCTTAGTCATAGTCTGCTCAGCCTGTTTAAGCAGGCCATGCAACTCCATGACTGTTCTATCTTGACCCTGCATATTGTAGTTCAGGATAAATGAGTCAAAGGAAGGAGGGAGTGAACTGAGGATCATGTCCACTGCAGTAGTCTCCAACACAGCTGAGTTGAGACTAGCCAACCTGTCAATAAAGCCCTTCATCTTTAGCACATGTGCGCTAACAGAAATCCCAGGTTGCATTACAGTGTTGCTTAATGCTTTGGTGGTCAAGTACCTCTCCTGACGAGCCTGATCCTCGAACATAGTTCTCAGATTGGTCATCATTTGACGGGCCCCCTGATCCATGAACTGCTTCTGAAGTTCAGCAGTCATTGTACCAAGCATTATACATGCCACCTCCCTGTCGTCCTTCACATGCTTTTCATAAGCTTGTGTGACAGCAGCAGTGGCACGTGCAGCAGGAGCATCTGGAATGGGAGTAGTCAGCACATACTCCCTAGCCTCGTGCCTTAGGACGATTTGCACCGCCCTAGCCCAATCTAGGAAGTTTGTTCCTGTCAGTTTCTCCTTTTCCAATAGTGGTTTGAGAGGATTGTTAGTTGCCATCTCTTTTCTTAATCGAGTTTAAGTTTTAAGTAGATTCTGCAGAAAGAGAGAGAGAATTAGAATAAGGACTTTAATGTCAATAAACAAATTAATATCTGTTAAATTAATTTCTTTTGGTGATTATATTGACTTCGTTATACCAAGATCCACAATCCCATTAATAATTGATCAAGCTAGGGCTTGTATCTCATATTAGCGTATTTGGTAGAGCAACCTACTCAATTCTCCCACCTAGAGAACTCTTAGTTTGATAGGTCTATTGACACTTTACCTATCCATGCTTAGGAACCCGCAACAAGCTTAATGATATTCCTTCTTCGAGTAAAACCTACAATCTCCGTTAACCACACTCTCAAAAGAATATCTTAACCCTCAACGGCCCACCAGTTACTACAATATATTCTGCTAGGGCATGATATATACTGTAGTACCACCTGGGAGGAAAAGGTGAGGTTTAGGTAAAGCATTTATAAAATACCCGATATTTTGTTTTAACAGATTACATTGGGTGACCGGCTTAACATGTGAAAAAGAATTGATCTGGTGATCAATAGCGATGCAACTTATTAGATTCATTTTATTTGTCCATTTTACATATCATATAAAATATAATAATACAAAATAAAATAGAGATCCTATGGGCTTTTCTAATACATCCTATAGGACTATTAATTGAAAATACAGAAATGAAATCTTCGGGCTTCCTCCATGGGCTTGGGCTCATCAGGAACTTCTCTTCGGTCTTCTTATGATTACATCAAAATAAAAACCTATACAATTTGTCTAAGCAAAAGTAATGAAAATTTAAAATCCAAAATTTACATTCCATACTTCAATTAAAAGCCCATAAGATTCTATATCAAGTTGCTGCAAAAGAACGTTATACAGAATAAAATAAATGCATGACTATGGTAATCCTAATTCACATTTTAATTAAATTAAGCCAACCCAATTTGATAAAATCGTTTCAGTTTTCTCAACCAGTAAATTAGCCCGTGAAGGCCCAATGATTAAATCATTGCTCCCACTGAACTTTGGGGATTACTCAATCGAAAACTAAACACATATAATGCCACCGGTGTCTCGATCCATTAAATTAATTTTATCGTCATACCATATTCAATTTAATATCGTCGAAAATAAATCTAAGATATACAAATGCATGGCACGACATAAACTTTTCAAATTAATAAATTTTAACCTAAGCTAATAAATTAATTAACTGTATTTGGGCCAAATTAATTTTTAATAAAACAAGTTTAATTCAAACAAAATAAAAATTAAATTGCCCCCAAATATACCGGACCCGACCCGTTTCCCGCTCCGACCCGTGCCCCGAGACCAATTTTTCAAAAATTAGGGTTTCGGGGGCGTTCGGGGCGGGTTCGGGTCGCCCCGAACCCATGGTGGCTGCGCAGCATCCACCTTGCTGCCTCAATTAGGGGGCCGGCGACCGGCGGCCGCCACTTGCAGGGCGCCGCCTTCGCCGGCCGCCCCTCGCAGGGCGCCGCCTTCGCCGGCCGCCGCTGGCCATGGCCAGCAGTCCGCCGGACTGCTGCCATGAGCAGCGGAGAGCTGCTGTACAGCAGCTCTCCAGCGGCTGGCCGGGAACTGCAGTAGCAGTTCCCTGTGGCCGGCGACGCTGGCCACTGGCCAGCAGCCCCGAAAAGGCTGCTGGCCAGTGATCGGCCGCCGCAAGCGCCGCCGGGGGCGGTGGTTCCGGCCACCGTCCCCTAAAACCTAAAAATATATTTTTTTTTTTTTAAATAAATAAAAATCAGAAAAATAAATCAGCAAACACACGTCATCGGAAAAATCAAAACCATCGATCAAAACACATGCCATATGATCCGATTAAAATCCTATATCAGGAAAAATAGCAAAAACCTGATAATACTAAAAATAACATTAATCAATGATTCAACCAACGGCTCTGATGCCACTGTTGGAATCTGATCAACGATCAGAGTCGCGCAGCGGAAGCGAGAAAAACGATTTTAAATCATTGATCAGATTACACTTGATCTTTATCATTGCCTCAATGTTATTTATTTAATTAACGTGATTAAATCTACATTAGTCACTCACATGGAATCCCTCTGAGAGAGATGGACGAACCGCACGATTGGTGATTCCTCCAAATTCACGTGCACGACACCTCCAGTGATCAGGTACTCGCAAGAGGCACGAAGAACGATGAACGATAACTCCGGGATCACCCTAGGGAGGGTTCGGCCGAATGGGGTAGAGGGAATTAGGGTTTCTCTGATTTCTGCGTCAGAAAGTCTCGGGTTTCAATCGATTAGGATTAATTTATAGTGTGTCGACTAATTACAGTTTCAGTACCTGTATTAATTTAATTAATCTGATTGTACCACAATAGAATACAATAGATTCAATTAACATCAATTAGGTTATAATTAATCACACACTAACCCCTAAAGAAAATCTAATTAATCAATCGCTTAATTAATTAACCCGATTGAATAATTAATCCCTCCAAATAATCAATTAACTTGTTCCAATCAGAACAATTAATCAATTAACATTATCAGTTAACAACTAATAATAAGTTCATCACAAATACACTACATGTATTAGTTCTCCGAGTACAAGTCTCAGTGTCTAGTGTGCACGATCCTGTGGGCCATAATCAATTAGCTCGACGACTGATAGAGAGTTGCCTAAACCATATCAGTCACCAATTGATTACAGTGTTAGTCCATCTCATACAGATAGATACCATGTAGTATTCTCTAATATCTCTTACCATGCATATCGATATATCAAGCATGAGGCATGGTGGACGTCATCCTCTAAAGCTTGAGATATTTCTCGATCTAGAGTTAACTGAAGAACAGATAAGTAACCAGCTTATCTGAGTGTGGCCACACATTTCTCAGTTCAACTCATCGAGTGGCCTAATGATATCATCTCACTTGGGAGTGAGTGGTAATCCCTTCACTTCAACTATCAGTATGAATCAGTTCACTGACTAGACCAATCATACCCGTATTTGGCATCCTTTTACAGACCTGTTAGGCGTATGTCAAATCTAATCAGATTCCTCATTCAATACTATATTGAAATCAGGTCGACAGATAAAAGAGATCTACATTTATAGAAGGGCAATGACACTCCCACCATGTGCCTTCTAAAGCGGATCGACCAAGTCCCGTATTGGTCATACGTACCTACAAACATATCCTGTACACGTGTACATATCCTGTTCGTAAAAGCTTTACGTTCTATTCATTCCCATGAGTAGAACTAGCTTCTGGTAATTTATGATATACAAACAATGGATACTTCATACAGTTCATATAATACAAGATATATTGACTGAATGAATTAATGCCTTTTATTCCATAAAACAAATGTATAGTACAATCAACAAAAGTACAATACATCAACAAATAATTATGCCTAGAACTAGGGCACACCAACAATCTTCGGGCAGGAAGTTGACTTCTGGAGTAGGATTCACTTCTTGAGCTTGTTCAGCAACAGGAGGAACCACTTCAGCAGCTCTGGGAGGAACATCTTCTTCTACATCAAGAGATGTCACTTCAGGAGCTTGAACTACATCTTCATCAGGAGCTCTACTATTTGCAGGGTTAGTCTCATCAAACTGTACATGAACAGCTTCATCTAAAGTTTGAGTCCTCTTATTAAAAACCCTATATGCTTTACTATGTGTTGAGTAACCAAGAAAAATGGCCTCATCTGCCTTTGAATCAAACTTTGAAAGATATTCTTTTGTATTCAAAACATAACACTTACAACCAAAGGTTCTGAAATAACCTATTTTAGGCTTTCGACCTTTCCAGAGTTCATAAGGGGTCTTGTTCAGAATGCTTCTGATTAGCACTCTATTCAGAACACAGCAAGCTGTGTTCATAGCTTCTCCCCAAAAGTACTTAGGAAGCCTTCTTCCATTGATCATAGTTCTGGCAATCTCAACCAGAGTTCTATTCTTCCTTTCAACTACCCCATTTTGTTGAGGAGTTCTGGGAGCATAAAAGTTATGATCAATTCCCTTGGTGTCACAGAATTCTTCAAACCTAAAGTTTTTGAATTCTCCACCATTATCACTTCTGATATGAACAACCTTTTCATTCCTTTCATTCTCAAGTTTCTTTATCAGAACTGAGAAGCATCCAAGTGACTCATCTTTGCTAGACAGCAAGATGACCCAAGTGAATCTTGAATAGTCATCTACAATGACAAAGGCATACTTCTTTCCACCCATGCTCATTGGTTGAACAGGGCCAAAAAGATCCATATGAAGTAATTCCAAAGGTCTTTTAGTTGAAATGACTTTCTTAGTTTTAAAAGAGCTTCTGGATTGTTTACCAGATTGGCAAGCATTGCATAAATGGTTCTTTTTAAAACTAATTTCAGGCAGACCCTCAACCAATTGATTTCTAGCTACTTTGGCCAGAAGGTCCATGCTCACATGAGCAAGTCTTCTATGCCAGAGCAAGGAGGTATCCTCTTTGGACATCAAGCATATATTTTTGCAAAGATTCTCAAGGTTCAGCATGAAAACATTTTCAACTCTATGAGCAGTTAGAATAACTTTCCTTGACTTACTGTCCAAGATTTTACATCCAGAGGAGCTGAAGACAACATGTCTACCTTTATCACACAGTTGTGCAACACTCAGGATATTGAACTTCAGGCCTCTGACTAGGGACACATCTTCGATCGGAGGATTAGTTCCTATGGATCCAGAACCAAGTATCCTTCCTTTCTGAGCATCTCCAAAGCTGACTTTTCCACCTCTTTTAGGAACAAATGTGATGAATGCTTTTTCATCACCTGTCATATGCCTTGAGCACCCACTGTCAATGTACCACAGCTTTGACATTGATGGAGCACTCAGAGCCACCTGCAACACAATCAATTAGTGACAGGTACCCAATCCTTATTGGGTCCTTCAGAGTTAGATTTCTCTTCAGCAGGTTTTAATGATATCTCAGATTGCAAGATGTTTTTAATATGGTACTTGCAATCCTTCAACCAATGACCATCACTCTTGCAAAGCTTGCAAAAGGGAAGGTTCTTGGATCTTTCCCTTTGCTTCTTGGGAGATTTCTTCTTCTTCTGAGAAGGACCAACATCTTCAGAGGCTATAACAACACTCTCAGAGGTACCAACATCAGGAGGAGAAGCTATCTCTTTCAGAAGAGAGGGAGTGACAGGTTTCTTCTTCTTCTTCTGGGGTTTATCACTTCCCAGAGGCAGCTTTTCCTTACCTTTGGCTTTAGAGCCATCAGCAGGAGTGCTGAACTGTTTACACAGTTTTTCTTCTAACACTTTCATGTCAGAATAAACTTGAGTAAACCTAAGAAACTTGTCAGCCTCACTCTTGTCCAATTTCCTTTTCAGGTACTTGAACATACTATAGAGTTCTTCAAGAGAATCAAAGATATTTTGTTCAGAAGATATGTTTACCTCGGAATCATATGTAGCTTCAGGAGGTGCGGAAGTTTCTCCTGTGACATCTTCAGAAGTTGCCTCATCAATAGCCATAAAACAGATCTGAGCTTGCTCTTCCTTTTCTTCAGGATCACTGTTGGTCTCAGAGTCTGACCAGGCAGCCAGCATAGCTTTCTTGAACTTTTTCTTATCTTTCTTCAGCTCCGGGCAGTTAGGCTTAATGTGCCCCGGTTGCTGACATCCATAGCACACAATAGGCTTGTTTGGATCTCTCTTGAACTTTTCACCAGAATCAGGAGTTTTCTTGTCAAAGCTCCTGAAAGGCTTCTTGTAGTTTCCACCTCTGCCTTTTCTAAAGGCCTTCTTGAACTTCCTGGTCCGCATAGCCAGTTCCTCATCTTCAGAGGATTCTTCCGAAGATTCTGCTTTCAGGACTACTCTTTTTCCTTCTGACCTTTCTCTTAGGTCATGATTCTTTAATGACATCTCATGAGTAATTAGGGACTCAATGAGTTCATCATACAAGTAATAGCTCAAATCCTGAACTTCTTCAATAGCAGTCTTCTTGGCTTGCCAAGACCTTGGTAAGCTTCTGACAATCATCTTCACTCCATCAGATTCTTCAATGTCTTTTCCTAAACTCTTCAAGTCATTGACTATCTTGGTGAATCTAGAGTTCATATCTGAAATAGATTCTTTATCAAGCATTTCAAATAACTCATATTCTCTCATGAGTTGGTTGACTTTAGATTGCTTCACTTTTCCTGTTCCTTCATATGTGACTTCCAGCTTGTTCCAAATATCCTGTGCAGTTTCACAAGAAGAAACTTTGTTATATTCAGTAGCTCTAAGTGCACAATGCAACATATTTATTGCTGAAGCATTAGTTTGGAGTTTTTTCAGAATGTCATCTGTGTATTCTCTCTGAGGAATAACAACATTCCCTAAACCTTGTTCCATTCTGGTAGGAATGAAATCACCATCAGTGATGACATACCAATCACTCATGTTCTGAGCTTGGATGAAGTACATCATCCTTTTCTTCCAGTATGAGTAGTTGTTGCCATTAAATAGTGGAAGAACCTTCTGGAACTATGAAGTGAGAAGAATTCTCAGGCTGGTGTCTACTAGCCATCTCTATTGATTCTGATAGGATCTTATACTTAGATTGTTAGATCTTTAGTAAATATGCGAAGTGACCTTCGCTTTGATACCACTTGTTGGCCCTAACAAGAACAGAATCACCTAGAGGGGGGTGAATAGGTGTCAAAGTTGAAAACTGAAATTTTCAAAGTTTTTCGAGAAACTTAATTTTCAGAGTCAAATTTCCTCAGAGTCAGAAGCTAGCTTACAGAAGTTGCTTCTGAGGGAAATTCTGCCTAAACACAGTTAGACTGTTTTCAGCAACAGAAGTTCTGATTTGAGAACTTCTGGACAGTTTTCTGAACAATGACAATGATACTTGAGAGAAAATCTATTTCAGCACTAAATATAAGCAAGTACACAGAAGCAAAAATAACAAGTATAAGAGGGAGAAAGAAGTTCAGGAGATCCTGATTAAAGAATTCGATTTATCCAAGTTCGCCACAGAAGTCCTGTGACTACGTCTTGTCCCCTGAGGTTGCAGCCTACAGAGATTTTTTAAATCCACTATTCAGAACTTTTATGGCAAGTTCAGAAGCTCCTTTACATCAACAAAACTTAAGCTAATTTCTCACTTAGTTCTGACTAGCCTAAAAAGAGTTAAAGGATTTCCACCAGAACAAACAATACTCTGTTTTCTGGATTTCTCACCCAACTCTAATCTCAACTAGATTTCTCTCTTTAAATCTAACTGAATATCATAAACGATATCAGTTTACAAGATTCCTATTATGAACTTGTCTTTCTTCACTCTCTCACTTTAACTAAGACTATGCTAAGAAAGATTGAGAATGGGAAGTGTTGCTCTGTTTTTCTTGTTAAAACAGTGCGTTGAGATTTTGCTCGATAATCACGCGTGTGTTGATGCTTTGGAGCTTGGCTACTATTTATAGTGAATGAAGATGACCGTTGGTGAATTTGAATCTTTAATAGAGATGACATCAGTTGTTGTAGCCGTTAATTTGTCAAGTCTTCAAACGGTCTTCAAACACTTGGACATAATCAAAACACATAGGGTTCATCACGATCGTCGCTTATGTCCTCGGAGAGGAACTCTTTGCCAACTTGAAGATTTGAATAGAATGGATGAAGATGAAGGAAATAATAAGTAAATTTGTATTAATGGAATGGAAATGGACTACAAGTTTGCAAAAGAGGAGAAATGGAACATGGATCGTATTTGGATCGCCTCTTTAAACAACTAAATGGAGAGAATTACAACTAAATGGAACTAAACATAACTAAAGAGGGATTTAAACACAAGTGGAGAGGGATTCTCTTTCTGGCTAGATAACCCCCATATTTATACAGAAAAGTTGGCTTAGTGAACAAGTGTGAATCCTCAAAACACATGCTTGAAAATCTCATCGAAGTGCAGAATAAAGCTTGACACGGGTCGTGTGGGCCACTTGACACGCCGTGTCAAGGAAAAAATGCATTAAAATGACTTTAATCAGCTCAGGCGTGTCCTTAGGCGTGTCCCTTGACACGAGGTCGTGTCGCATTAATTACTCGACAAGTTGGATTTTTGCTAATTAAAACGCCGCGCAAATTAAATGTCTCCTTTGTGACACGGATCGTGTCCCTTTTGACTCGGGGTCGTGTCCTTCAATATAAGTGTGAACACCAGTTTACACGCCCCTGAAATCAAACCGTGTGGACCATCTTTGTCCTGACACGGACCGAGTGGAACTTTGACATGGGTCGTGTCAAGAGCAATTTCTGGGCAGATTGACTTTTCCTTGAATTATTTGCAAAACTCCTTGTCTCTTAGCTCTTTATTAGCACAAAAAACACCTCTAATCATGTCTGGAAGTTGTCTTTCACCATGGATAATTTTTATCTTTGAAGTAAAACCTATAAACAAAATAAACATGAGTTACTTTGACGATTTCCGGTGAAAATAGTGCTTTTACGGAGATAAATTCAAACTAAGTGATTGAGAATTAATTTGTTCACAAAGTATAATAAAAAGACTTAAAACTATACTAAAAGTAATAAAATAACATTTAATTACATCGTAAATAACCCGAAAAGATAGGGATATTTCATCCATATCAATAGTGCCACTGTAGACTGTAACATCGATCGCCAACTAACTGGAGCACCGTGTACTTTAAACACATAACCAGTAGTAGATCGTCGTCTATCTAGATCACCAGCATAATCTGAATCAACAAAACCGCTTATTTGACATGTATCTCCACCAAAACACAAACCCGTGTTAATGGTACCTTTCAAGTACCTCAAAATCCACTTCACCGCTTCCCAATGTGCCTTTCCCGGATTCGCCATGAATCTACTAACAACACTGATCACTTGTGAAATATCTGGACGTGTACACACCATGGCGTACATCAAACTACCAACTGTAATAGCATACGGTACATGTTCCATGTATGTCTCATCTTCTGCTGTAGTAGGAGATTGTTTACTGGAGAGCCTAAAATGTGGAGCCAATGGAGTCACCACTGACTTAGCATTCTTCATTCCAAACCTATCAATAACCCGCTCAATGTGCCCTTTTTGACTCAAGAACAGTTTTCGGTTTGATCTCTCTCTTCTGATTTCCATACCCAGTATCTTCTTGGCAGCACCCAAGTTCTTCGTCTCAAACTCTTTGCCAAGCTGAGATTTTAGCTTTTCAATCTCCACCTTATTCTTGGAAGCAATAAGCATGTCATCAACATACAACAGAAGATAAACATAATCACATCCATGAAGCTTACGAATGTATACACAACAATCATAAACACTTCTGGAAAACCCTTGATTTAACATAAAGGAGTCAAATCGCTTGTACCACTGGCGAGGAGACTGCTTCAAGCCATAAAGTGATTTCCTCAAGCGACATACCTGATTCTCCTTCCCCTCAACCTTGTATCCCTCAGGTTGATACATATAGATTTCCTCATCTAAGTCTCCATGTAAAAATGTTGTCTTCACATCAAGTTGTTCCAGCTCAAGATCACCATGAGCAACAAGACTTAATAGCACCCGGATAGAAGTGTGTTTTACCACTGGAGAAAATATCTCATTGTAATGGACTCCTTCTTTCTGTGCAAACCCCTTGGCCACTAGCCTAGCCTTATACCTTATATTATCAGGCTTGGTATGATCCTCTTTTCTTTTAAACACCCATTTACAACCAATAGTAGTTTTTCCCACGGGCAATGGGACCACCTCCCACGTCTTGTTTTTATGGAGCGATTGCATCTCTTCCTCCATAGCAACTAGCCAACTCTCTCTATCCTTATCTTTGATAGCTTGTTTGAAGGTGACCGGCTCATCATCCTCCACCGAGAGTGCATATTCCACCAAGTTTACCTGCCCGTAATTCCTCAGAGGTTTGTCTGACCCAAACTTCTGAATTGTTTTGTAATTCCTCTTTGGCCTAGTGGCTTCCAAAGATTCATGATGTTGTCGTTGTAATACATGTGCATTTTCCTGCTGAATCTCCTCATGATCAAGCTCATCATCTTCATTTTGAATAACATCATGATTCTCCACCTGAACATGACTATCATTTGGTGGATCTGTAGATTCTATCTCAACCACCTGCATATTCGAAGTCCTTACATCACCATCATTAGGCACAGTAGCTTTTGACAAAGCAACCATGGATCTTTCATCAAAGGTCACATCCTTGCTGATTACAAACTTAGAGTCTTCTACACACCAAAGACGATATCCATTTACACCTTTTGGATACCCCAGGAATATTGCTTTCTTGGCTCTTTCATCAAGCTTGTTATCCTTGACATGGTAGTAGGCTGTGCACCCGAAAACTCTTAGCCTACCATAATCTGCATGATCCCCTGACCATACCTTATAAGGCGTGTCTCCATCCAAGTAAGAATGTGGTGATCGATTCACTATGTAGCAAGCTGTAGCAACCGACTCCGCCCACCATTCTCTACCTAACCCATAATTAGAGCGCATACACCTTGCCTTCTCAAGTAGTGTACGATTCAGTCTTTCCGTGACTCCATTCTGCTGCGGTGTGTCTCTGACTATCCAGTGCCTTACAATGCCTTCCCGATCACAAAATTCTTTGAAAGCTCCCTCTGTGTACTTCGTACCATTATCGGACCTCACTGTTTTAAGCTTTCTTCCTGTTCTGTTCTCAACCATTGCTTTCCACTGCTTGAATATCTCAAATACCTCATTCTTATGCTTAAGGAAGTAAATCCAAGCATATCTAGAATGATCATCAACAAATGTCAAAAAGTACCTGGAACCGCCCTTGGAAGTAACTTTAGCCGGACCCCAAACATCGGTATGCACATAGTCTAACAACCCCCTGCTTTTATGCTTGCTTGTAGAGAACTTCAATCTGTGAGCTTTTCCGTACACACAGTGTTCACAGAATTCCATGCAAGGCTTCTTCATGTTCTTCAACAAGCCTTTCTCACTAAGCAATGATAGACCCTTTTCTGACATATGCCCAAGGCGCATGTGCCATATCCTTGTGCATTCTGTTTGATCTTTACTTCCACCTATTCCAACTGCTAAATCTCCTGTGACAGTTGTCCCCAAAAGAGGATATAGATTTCCGTGACGAATTCCCTTCATCACTACCAAGGAACCACGAACAAACCTTCAAAGCTCCATTCTCCATGACAACTTTGCAACCATTTTTCTCTAATAAACAAAGAGAAATAAGGTTTTTCCGTAAATCTGGGATGTGTCTCACATCTATCAAGGTTCTTATTGCTCCATCATGCATCTTGATCCGTATTGTACCTACCCCCACCGTTTTACATGCATGATCATTTCCCATCAAAACTGTACCACCATCCAAACTCTGGTAGGTTGTAAACCATTTTCTATTTGGGCACATATGGTGTGAGGCTCCTGAATCAAGTATCCATCTACGAGAAATTTCATTACATTGTTCTGAGACGGAATAACAATAATCATCTTCATTATTTGAGACATAACTCGCCTCCTGCAACTCTTGTTGCTTGCCTCTGGAGTTGTTGTTGTTGGTCTCCTTCCTTGTAATTGCCCTCTTATTTGGGCAATTCGCTTTAAAGTGTCCAAGCTCGCCACATTTAAAGCATCCTCTTTCTGCAGGTGCTCTAGATTTTGATCTAGACTTCCTACCCCTGCCTTGTCCTCTTTCATTTGTCATCCCTCTAGTAGCAAACAACCCTTGAGCTTGTTCTCTGCTTTCTCTCCCATTGCTAGACATCCCACTTGATGAACCCTAAGTATTTTGATTATGTCCAAACGTTTCAGAAGATGAAAACTTAATACTCTCTTACATATAGTTTATTGTTGACTAATATTTTTTCTACTTAGTCTATGTGTAAGTTACTCAGCAGGTGTTGAATGAACAATCTCTGGATTGCCTAAAAGACTCAGAAGGTCTGAATGCTGAAGACAGTGTCTCAATGATCAGAAGATGGATGCTCCGCTCTGAAGCTGTTGAAGTCTGTTAAAGCTCTTCCCAAGAAGCTCCTTGCAATCAGAAGTTCATCTACAAATTTGATCAGAAGCTTAGTCACGGGTTCTCGATAGCATTTATTGCTCTGACAAGTGCATTTAATGCAAGGCGCCAAAAGTTCAAAAAGCTGTTTTGATGGAGCGCGCTTGTCTGTTCAAGAGAAACCAGAATTTCCTTGTCTACCCTTTGTTGATCCAATTGAAGAATGATTCCAGTCAACCTCATCTTTGATTTCAAATCACTTACCGGATTTAGTTAGAGAACAAGGATAACGGAATCAAAGTGTTTGAAGACCGTTTGAAGACTTGACAAATTAACGGCTACAACAACTGATGTCATCTCTGTGAAGATTCAAATTTTTCCCAACGGTCATCCTCATTCACTATAAATAGTAGCCAAGCTCCAAGCATCAACAACGCGTGATCATCGAGCAAAATCTCAACGCACTGTTTCAACAAGAAAAACAGAGCATTCCTTTTCCATTCTCAATCTTTCTTAGCATAGCTTAAGTTTAAGTGAGAGAGTGAAGAAAAACAAGTTCATAATAGGAATCTTGTAAACTGATATCGTTTGTGATATTCAGTTAGATTTAAAGAGAGAAATCTAGTTGAGATTAGAGTTGGGTGAGAAATCCAGAAAACAGAGTTGTTGTTGTTATGGTGGAAATCCTTTAACTCTTTTTAGGCTAGTCAGAACTAAGTGAGAAATTAGCTTAAGTTCTATTGATGTAAAGGAGCTTCTGAACTTGCCAGAAAAGTTCTGAATAGTGGATTTATAAAATCTCTGTAGGCTGCGACCTCAGGGGACAAGACGTAGTCACAGGTCTTCTGTGGCGAACTTGGATAAATCGAATTGTTCAATCAGGATCTCCTGAACTTCTTTCTCCCTCTTATACTTGTTATTTTTGCTTCTGTGTACTTGCTTATATTTAGTGCTGAAACAGATTTTCTCTAAGTATCATTGTCTTTGTTCAGAAGACTGTCCAGAAGTTCTCAACTCAGAACTTCTGTTGCTGAAAACAGTCAAACTGTGTTTAGGCAGAATTTCCATCAGAAGCAACTTCTGTAAGCTTGCTTCTGACTCTGAGGAAATTTGATTCTGAAAATTAAGTTTCCCGAAAAACTTAGAATTTTTCAGTTTTCAACTTAGACACCTATTCACCCCCCTCTAGGTGATTCTGATCTTGATAGGGCCAACAAGTGGTATCAGAGCGAAGGTCACTTCGTATATTTACTAAAGATCTAACAATCTAAGTGTAAGATCCTATCAGAATCAATAGAGATGGCTAGTAGACACCAGCCTGAGAATTCTTCTCACTTCATAGTTCCAGAAGGTTCTTCCACTACTAGACCTCCATTATTTAATGGCAACAACTACTCATACTGGAAGAAAAGGATGATGTACTTCATCCAAGCTCAGAACATGAGTGCTTGGTATGTCATCACTGATGGTGATTTCATTCCTACCAGAATGGAACAAGGTTTAGGGAATGTTGTTATTCCTCAGAGAGAATACACAGATGACATTCTGAAAAAACTCCAAACTAATGCTTCAGCAATAAATATGTTGCATTGTGCACTTACAGCTACTGAATATAACAAAGTTTCTTAGTGAAACTGCACAGGACATTTGGAACAAGCTGGAAGTCACATATGAAGGTACTGGAAAAGTGAAGCAATCAAAAGTCAATCAACTCATGAGAGAATATGAGTAATTTGAAATGCTTGATAAAGAATCTATTTCAGACATGAACTCTAGATTCACCAAGATAGTCAATGATTTAAAGAGTTTAGGAAAAGACATTGAAGAATCTGATCGAGTGAAGAAGATTGTCAGAAGCTTACCAAGGTCTTGGCAAGCCAAGAAGACTGCTATTGAAGAAGTTCAGGATTTGAGCTATTACTTGTATGATGAGCTCATTGGGTCTTTAATTACTCATGAGATGTCATTAAAGAATCATGACCTAAGAGAGAGGTCAGAAGGAAAAAGAGTAGTCCTGAAAGCAGAATCCTCTGAAGAATCCTTTGAAGATGAGGAACTGGCTATGCTGACCAGGAAGTTCAAGAAGGCCTTTAGAAAAGGCAGAGGTGGAAACTACAAGAAGCCGTTCAGGAGCTTTGACAAGAAAACTCCTGATTCTGGTGAAAAGTTTAAGAGAGATCCAAACAAGCCTATTGTGTGCTATGGATGTCAGCAACCGGGGCACATTAAGCCTAACTGCCCGGAGCTGAAGAAAGATAAGAAAAAGTTCAAGAAAGCTATGCTGGCTGCCTGGTCAGACTCTGAGACCAGCAGTGATCCTGAAGAAAAGGAAGAGCAAGCTCAGATCTGTTTTATGGCTATTGATGAGCCAACTTCTGAAGATGTCACAGGAGAAACTTCCGCACCTCCTGAAGCTACATATGATTCCGAGGTAAACATATCTTCTGAACAAAATATCTTTGATTCTCTTGAAGAACTCTATAGTATGTTCAAGTACCTGAAAAGGAAATTGGACAAGAGTGAGGCTGACAAGTTTCTTAGGTTTACTCAAGTTTATTCTGACATGAAAATGTTGGAAGAAAAGCTGTGTAAACAGTTCAGCACTCCTGCTGATGGCCCTAAAGCCAAAGGCAAGGAAAAGCTGCCTCTGGGAAGTGATAAACCCCAGAAGAAGAAGAAACCTGTCACTCCCTCTCTTCTGAAAGAGATAGCTTCTCCTCCTGATGTTGGCACCTCTGAGAGTGCTGCTGTAGCCTCTGAAGATGTTGAACCTTCTCAGAAGAAGAAGAAATCTCCCAAGAAGCAAAGGGAAAGATCCAACAACCCTCCTTTTTGCAAGCTTTGCAAGAGTGATGGTCATTGGTTGAAGGATTGCAAGTACCATATTAAAAACCTCTTGCAATCTGAGATATCATTAAAAACTGCTGAAGAGAAATCTAACTCTGAAGGACCAAATAAGGATTGGGTACCTGTCACTAATTGATTGTGTTGCAGGTAGCTCTGAGTGCTCCATCAATGTCAAAGCTGTGGTACATTGGCAGTGGGTGCTCAAGGCATATGACAGGTGATGAAAAAACATTCATCACATTTGATCCTAAAAGAGGTGGAAAAGTTAGCTTTGGAGATGCTCAGAAAGGAAGGATACTTGGTTCTGGATCCATAGGAACTAATCCTCCGATCGAAGATGTCTCCCTAGTCAGAGGCCTGAAGTTCAATCTCCTGAGTGTTGCACAACTGTGTGATAAAGGTAGAGATGTTATCTTCAGCTCCTCTGGATGTAAAATCTAGGACAGTAAGTCAAGGGAAGTTATTCTAACTGCTCCTAGAGTTGAAAATGTTTTCATGCTGAATCTTGAGAATCTTTGCAAAAATATATGCTTGATGTCCAAAGAGGATACCTCCTGGCTCTGGCATAGAAGACTTGCTCATGTGAGCATGGACCTTCTGGCCAAAGTAGCTAGAAATCAATTGGTTGAGGGTCTGCCTGAAATTAGTTTTAAAAAGAATCATTTATGAATGCTTGCCAATCTGGTAAACAATCCAGAAGCTCTTTTAAAACTAAGAAAGTCATTTCAACTAAAAAACCTTTGGAATTACTTCATATGGATCTTTTTGGCCCTGTTCAACCAATGAGCATGGGTGGAAAGAAGTATGCATTTGTCATTGTAGATGACTATTCAAGATTCACTTGGGTCATCTTGCTGTCTAGCAAAGATGAGTCACTTGGATGCTTCTCAGTTCTGATAAAGAAACTTGAGAATGAAATGAATGAAAAGGTTTTTCATATCAGAAGTGATAATGGTGGAGAATTCAAAAACTTTATGTTTGAAGAGTTCTGTGAAACCAAGGGAATTGATCATAACTTTTCTGCTCCCAGAACTCCTCAACAAAATGGGGTAGTTGAAAGGAAGAATAGAACTCTGGTTGAGATTGCCAGAACTATGATCAATGAAAGAAGGCTTCCTAAGTACTTTTAGGGAGAAGCCGTTAACACAGCTTGCTATGTTCTGAATAGAGTGCTAATCAGAAGCATTCTGAACAAGACCCCTTATGAACTCTGGAAAGGTCGAAAGCCTAAAATAGGTTATTTCAGAACCTTTGGTTGTAAGTGTTATGTTTTGAATACAAAAGAATATCTTTCAAAGTTTGATTCAAAGGCAGATGAAGCCATTTTTCTTGGTTACTCAACACATAGTAAAACATATAGGGTTTTTAATAAGAGGACTCAAACTTTAGATGAATCTATTCATGTACAGTTTGATGAGACTAACCCTGCAGATAGTAGAGCTCCTGATGAAGATGAAGATCAAGCTCCTGAAGTTGCATCTCCTGATATAGCAGAAGATGTTTCTCCCAGAGCTGCTGAAGTGGTTCCTCCTGTTGCTGAACAAGCTCAAGAAGAGAATCCTACTCCAGAAGTCAACTTCCTTCTAGAAGATGCTCCTATATATGATTCAACAAATGATGAACAAGTTTCAGAAGACTCATTGGATGTACCAAGAGAAGTTAGAGCTCATAGGAATCATTCCTTAGAGAACATAATTGACTCTGTTCATAATCCTGTCATGACCAGAGCTCAGCTCAGAAGATACATGGGGAATGTGGCTTTTGTGTCACTTCTGGAACCCAAGGACTTCTATGAAGCTGCTGATGATGACTCCTGGTTAATGGCAATGCAAGAAGAACTTGACCAGTTCAAAAGGTCAGAAGTTTGGACTTTGGTTCCCAGACCTAACAACATAAAGGTTGTTGGAACTAGATGGGTTCTGAAAAACAAACTTGATGAATTTGGAAATGTTGTGAGAAACAAGGCAAGACTTGTTGCTCAAGGATACAGTCAGCAAGAAGGCATAGATTATGGTGAAACTTTTGCTCCTGTTGCAAGATTAGAAGCCATTAGAATCTTATGTGCTTTTGCATCATACAAAGGTTTTAAGCTCTTTCAAATGGATGTGAAAAGTGCATTCTTGAATGGTTACATTGATGAGGAAGTCTATGTGTCTCAACCTCCTGGTTTTGAAGATCCTAAGTTTCATGATCATGTGTACAAGCTGAAGAAAGCATTGTATGGACTGAAACAAGCTCCCAGAGCTTGGTATGAGAGACTGACTAAGTTCCTTCTGTCTAAGGGTTTTGTCAGAGGCTGTGTTGATACAACTCTGTTCACTCTGAAGAAGAACAAGGATATCCTTTTAGCTCAGGTATATGTTGATGATATTATATTTGGTGCTACTAATGAATCTTTGTGCAGAGAGTTCAGTGACCACATGAAGGCTGAGTTTGAAATGTCTATGATGGGAGAATTAACCTTCTTCTTAGGACTTCAGATCAAGCAAAGTAATGATGGTGTGTTTATCAATCAAGCCAAGTACACTAGAGAAGTGCTGAAGAAATTTGGCATGATGGACTCTAATGTTGTTGATATCCCAATGAATGTCAGCAAAGACATTGATGATGAAGAGAAAGCTGGTAAACCTGTAGATATAAAAACATACAGAGGTATGATTGGTTCTCTTTTATACCTAACAGCCAGCAGGCCAGATATACATTTTGCTGTGTGTTTTTGTGCTAGATATCAATCAAAGCTAAGAGAAATTCATGATGTTGCTGTCAAAAGAATTCTCAGATATCTTAAAGGCACACCAGAAGCTGGTTTGTGGTATCCCTATAGTTCTGATTTCTCTCCTATAGGATACACAGACTCTGACTATGGTAGAGATAAATTGAAAAGGGTCAGCACTTCTGGTGGAGTGCCTAGTCTCCTGGCATAGCAAGAAGCAAACCTCTGTGGCTCTCTCAACTGCTGAAGCTGAGTATGTTGCTGCAGGAAGTTGTGTTTCTCAGATGCTCTGGATTAAGCAACAAATTGCTGACTATGGAGTCATCCCTGGAACAATTACAATCTACTGTGATAACAAGAGTGCTATTGATCTTTCAAAGAATCCTATTCAGCACAGCAGGATGAAGCATGTTCATATTAGGCATCACTTTCTGAGAGATCATGTTCTGAAGAAGGATATTATCATTACTCATGTTCCCTCTGAAGAGAATCTTGCTGACATGTTTACTAAGCCTCTGGCTGGTAATTCCTTCAGCAACTTACGAGAAGGCATTGGTATGACTTATCCACTTCAGTAATTTAGTTTAATTATTTCTGTGTGTCTTAAGTGATTAATCGTTTAAGATAATTAAGTGATAATTAATTCTAATCATGATTTGACATTTAAGCATGCGTTATCTTCTGCGTTTTACGGCGTTGTTCTGTGGTTAACGGTTATCTGTTCCCGTTTAAACGGTGTGTATTTACTTTTTGAATTGGAACGGTTTCCTTGTTTGGGTATAAATAGGGGTTTTCCATACTTAGAAGTTTTTACTCTCATTTTCACTGCTATTAGAATTTCCATAGATCTTCTGTGTTCTCTTTCTCTCGAAATTCTTAACCTAATTCCCTATATTTCCTACAATGGCTCAAGAAATCACTGTCACTCACATCTTTACCTCTGAGAATAAAGAGAAAGTTAGCGAATCTAGGGTATTCACCTCTAGGTTTCTAGATGATGAAGTTAAATCTACTGAACCTATCTCAAAATGGCTTAGCGCACAAAACTGGAATTCATTCGTTTCTCTCGATGAATTTATCTACCCTAAGTTAGTCACCGAATTCTACAAAAACCTCCATTTCTTTTCTAATGAGGAGGATGTTCTTCACTCAGAAGTCGGAGAAGTTGAGATTGCGGTCAGCAGGGCTTCTATCTCTCAAGCAATCGGTATTGATGATGAAGGAATCATCATAGGTGATGATGGTTCAGCAGATGGTTTTACAGAAGCAAATTGGGCTAGACCAGATCTTAGTGCCAAGGAAACTTATGCCACTTGGCTCACTCAGCGCCAGAGGTGGGCACACTATCTTACAACTAATGTGTTCCTTCCGAAGGCTGGAGGGGTTAATGGTGTTTCCAACAGGGAAAGAGTATTTATGTGGCATCTGGTCAATCATAAGAAGATCAATCTCCCTGTCATGCTGATAAGGCAGATGAAAAATGTGACTACCGTGAGTGCATTAGCTTATGGCTCACTCCTGACTAGGTTGTTTGAGGCAGCCTCTGTGGTGATCTCAGGAGAAGGTGTTACGAGTAGGAGTACGGTTCTGAAGATGCATACCTTCAGGAACCTTAACTTTGGTGTGACTCTGAAGAAGAATGAGAAGGGCTCCTCTGTGAGCATTGCTCAGAAGGAAGTTGTTGAGGCTACTGTGCAGAAAGGAAAGAATGCTGCCAAGAAGGGCAAGGGAAAGAAAGGATCAAGTAAGTTGGTCCTGACTGTTGAGAAGATGGTTGTCTCAGAACCTCTTCCTACTTTGGTTCAAACAACAATCAGTGTTGAACCTTCTGGGAAGATTGTTGCTGAGAAGCCAAAAGATGCTTCTGAGAAAGATGCTCATGAAGCTGAGGATGCACGCCTTGCTGAAAGAGAGAAGCCTGCTGAAGCTGAGAAGATTGCAAGAGTTGTAGCTCTTGCTGATGTGAAAAGGAAGAAGAAGGAAGCTGAAGATAAGTTAGCAGCTGAGCGTGAAATTGCAGCAAAGGCTAAGGCTGATGCTAGAATTGCTGAATGCGCTGCTGAAGAAGTTGGGAATGTAGCGTTCTCAGGAAATGTTGAGGCTACGGAAGAAGATGAGGATTCTGAAGATATTCCTCTCTCCAGAAGAATCCCCAAGAAGAAGATGTCAGCAAAAAGAAGGTCTCTGATCAAAAAGGACTTCTATATCGCTCCAAGTACTGAACTGGATGAATCAATTCCTGAAAAAGAGGACTTGGTTGATGACGAAGACATGATGGATATGTCTGCTGAAAAGGATGTTGATGCTCCTATTGTTGAAGAACTGTCTGAAGATAGTGATCAAGAACCTGATACTATCATTCAGGACGCTATGAAGTTTGCTGAAAACATCAACACTGATGATTTTCTAGACAATGTTCTTCTGGGACAAGGGAGAAATCCTGGTGAAAGAGATGCCTCTGAAACTCTGTTCAGAATGGCTCATGTGTTTGCTGAACCTATCTCCACATTTGATCCAAACCTCTCTGATCAGGTTATTTCATCTCCACTTCATACTTCTCATCCATCCTCTCCTCATACTCCTCATCCATCTCCTTCACTACCTTCTGTCACAGAAGTTGGTGATTCTCACACTTCCATTCCTCCTACAACTTCACCCTCTGAAGTTGTACCTCCTAAAACTGCTCCTCCTTCTGGATCCTATTCAGAAGTAAACTTGAATTTTGGACCCATTTTCACAGATTCCATAGCTACTTCCACTACTTCATCTCAATCTATTTCCTCTGTATTTCCATCAATTGGATTTACTGCTCCATCTTTCTCACTACCATCAACTCTTCCATCCTTCACCCCTACTATCTCTTCCTCTACTACACATACAATCCCTTCCTCAACCTCACAAATTCCTCCCCTCTCAACTTCTGGACATGCACCTCCTGTGTGTGATCCCTTAACTACTTCTTCCTCTCCTTCTTTCTTTGCTGGGTTGTCATCCAACTATGACTTCCTACGCAATCATATGAATCGAGATGATCAGGAGATACGTTTTGGTAGTTTTGGTTTCATGGGAAGAGCTTCTGGTGTATCCGAAGCTGGTGGTGTTCCCAGTGTTGAAGAGCTGAGAAGAATGAGTCAGAGTGGCTCTGATGAATTGCTGAATAGATTTGCTGGTATGGGGCAAAGGACTTCTGCTGCTGATATGTTTGCTCAGGGCATTGTGCTGCAAGAAATTCAATCTTTGAAAGCTCAGAACCTGCAGCTCATGACTATGCTTCAAATGCAGAACCCTACTGTCTACACTCGCAACCTTTCTACACTTCATCTAGCCACATATGATGAGTTGTACAAGCTGAGAGAATTAGCTCTGACTCTTCCTACATTGGAAAACATTGCTCTTGCTTCTTCTCTGAAGGTTAATGAGAATTTGGAAATTCTGACAGAAGAAGTCAAGGAAGCAAACGAGCATTATGAGGCTCATGAGAAGATGCTCCCAAGTAAGATTGATGACCTGCAAAGTACTGCCAACCACATTCTGAGAGAAGTGAAATCTTCTGCTCAAGGTTCATCATCTTCCGGGGCTGCTAAGATTGTTTATGACATCACTCCTGATCTCAACAATCGTCTCTCTAGCATTGAGTCTGCTGTGTCTGCTCAGAGCGCCCAGATTGCTGAGCTTACTGAGCTTCTGAAAGTTCTGCACACTCAAGCACGTGAACAAGAAAAGACTCTTCATAATTGCTATCGGTTTGTTCGAGGACAAACTTACATTCAGAATGAGCATTTCACTGCTGCTGTGTATGCGAACAATCGCTTGATTAAGCTCCTTCTGGAAGACGTTTAGAGACAGCGACCTATGTCTGGTCAGACTTTTGATCATATGAAGACCATTGATGCTGATTTCAGAAGAAGAATGGATATGATCAACACTGTGAGGCCAACTCCTCAGCAATATTCTACTGCACTGAATGTTCAACAAAAATTGAACTCTCAAGGTGCTCTGGGTGTTGCTCTTGGTTCTGGTCAAACGGGGGAGAAGTCTGGTCAGCAGAGTGGTCTCAATACTGGTGTTAAGAGACAGAGTGTTGCTGAAAGATCCAGTGGTGTTCCTCCTCAGAAGAAGAAACCTAGGAACTTGTAATCTCCTTAGGACTTAAGCTTCTTAGCTAGGTTCTGGGTTGGGTAGTTTTTGTCTTAGGACTTTTTCTGCTTTTCTGATTATCTTGTTTCATATGTTCTCTTCTGATCATTTTATATACACTGAATCTTTCTTATACATTCTTGTGTCTCTGATTATTTACTTATTGCTTATGTTTCTTTTTGACTTAGTAAATTATTCTTCACTAAATCTAACAACTTGATCTTAAGTCATTTCTAAGTTTATACAGATTGCTGAAGTTCACCATTTACACTAAAATGGGGGAGTTAATTTACTCAGAAGTTATGAAACATATGTATCAGGAAGTCATTTTCTAAACCTCATGTTTTCTGTTACCTTCTGACCACGGTTTGTCCATAACCAAAATGGGGGAGAATGATGAACCCTAAGTATTTTGATTATGTCCAAACGTTTCAGAAGATGAAAACTTAATACTCTCTTACATATAGTTTATTGTTGACTAATATTTTTTCTACTTAGTCTAAGTGTAAGTTACTCAGCAGGTGCTTAATGAACAATCTCTGGATTGCCTAAAAGACTCAGAAGGTCTGAATGCTGAAGACAGTGTCTCAATGATCAGAAGCTGGATGCTCCACTCTGAAGCTGTTGAAGTCTGTTAAAGCTCTTCCCAGAAGCTCCTTGTAATCAGAAGTTCATCTACCAATTTGATCAGAAGCTTAGTCATGGGTTCTGGATAGCATTTAATGCTCTGACAAGTGCATTTAATGCAAGGCGCCAAAAGTTCAAAAAGCTGTTTTGATGGGGCGCGCTTGTCTGTTCAAGAGAAACCAGAATTTCCTTGTCTACCCTTTGTTGATCCAATTGAAGAATGATTCCAGTCAACCTCATCTTTGATTTCAAATCACTCACCGGATTTAGTTAGAGAACAAGGATAACGGAATCAAAGTGTTTGAAGACCGTTTGAAGACTTGACAAATTAACGGCTACAACAACTGATGTCATCTCTGTGAAGATTCAAATTTTTCCCAACGGTCATCCTCATTCACTATAAATAGTAGCCAAGCTCCAAGCATCAACAACGCGTGATCATCGAGCAAAATCTCAACGCACTGTTTCAACAAGAAAAACAGAGCATTCCTTTTCCATTCTCAATCTTTCTTAGCATAGCTTAAGTTTAAGTGAGAGAGTGAAGAAAAACAAGTTCATAATAGGAATCTTGTAAACTGATATCGTTTGTGATATTCAGTTAGATTTAAAGAGAGAAATCTAGTTGAGATTAGAGTTGGGTGAGAAATCCAGAAAACAGAGTTGTTGTTGTTCTGGTGGAAATCCTTTAACTCTTTTTAGGCTAGTCAGAACTAAGTGAGAAATTAGCTTAAGTTCTGTTGATGTAAAGGAGCTTCTGAACTTGCCAGAAAAGTTCTGAATAGTGGATTTATAAAATCTCTGTAGGCTGCGACCTCAGGGGACAAGACGTAGTCACAGGTCTTCTGTGGCGAACTTGGATAAATCGAATTGTTCAATCAGGATCTCCTGAACTTCTTTCTCCCTCTTATACTTGTTATTTTTGCTTCTGTGTACTTGCTTATATTTAGTGCTGAAACAGATTTTCTCTAAGTATCATTGTCTTTGTTCAGAAGACTGTCCAGAAGTTCTCAACTCAGAACTTCTGTTGCTGAAAACAGTCAAACTGTGTTTAGGCAGAATTTCCATCAGAAGCAACTTCTGTAAGCTTGCTTCTGACTCTGAGGAAATTTGATTCTGAAAATTAAGTTTCCCGAAAAACTTAGAATTTTTCAGTTTTCAACTTAGACACATATTCACCCCCCTCTAGGTGATTCTGATCTTGTTAGGGCCAACACCACTTGTAGCAACCTTTCTAAGATCATCCGCTAAAAGTGACGTTATAGTTTCATCCATGGTTAGAGTATCACCTACAAGCATCAATGTCTGGACCAGATTCTCGTAAGACTTTGGTAATGAAAGTAACAACATTAGTGTTTGGTCTTCCTCATCTATCTTCACATCTATATCTTTTAAGTTTGATATAATCCTGTCAAACTTATTGATATAATCTCGGATTGAGGTGCCTTCATCCATCTTGCATGTATACAATTTGGATTTAAAATAGATCCGATTTGTTAGAGTTTTCGTCATGAAATTCTTCTCTAACTTTTCCCACACGTCGGCTGCAGTTGCTTCTTCATCAACCAAGAACGCAACATCCCTCTCAAGGCATAAGATTATAGCAGCTCGTGCTTCAAGATCTAGTTCTTCCCAATCCTCATCCTTCATCTCCCCAGGTTTTTGTGCTATACATGCTAACGCCTTGTGCAACTTTTGTGAAATAAGCAAATTTCTCATTTGCATCCTCCAATAGGAAAAATCATTTTTCCCATTGAACTTTTCGATTTCATATTTGCCGACTTTAACCGTCCCACTACTAGAAGCCATTTTATCTAATCAGAAAAAATAAAGTTTTGGAACTTTATAATTTGATGTTGGCTCTGATGCCAATTGTTGGAGCCGCAGCAGAAACCTAGCTTCTAATAGATGATATCAAATATAACCCTCACTGAAGTTGAACAAGAATTTTATAGCATAAACAAAAGACAGAGAATTTCTATGAAGAAGATGTATAGATAAATTTCATTCTACGTTTAATCTGAAGAAATACATGCATATTTATATAATTCTAAATGCTAAATAAAGAATTGCTAAAAATATCAATCCTTATTTTCCTTCTGCTTTCTAGTTTCTTTCACTCCTTGTTTTTCTCTTTATCACGATTTCTATTTGTAACTATCATACAATATGGAAAATGTCTCAATTCTCACAGGTCGTGTCCGTTGGGATGGTGTACGACCTTTCGGAAGGGTTGTGTGGATAAGAACGACGAAGGAAATCCATTTCTGAAGATTCTAACACCCGGCACGCCAGAGGCAAGCTTTGCCTCTACAGAGACAAGGCCAAAGACATGACCAACGCGCTAGAGGCAATCCTTGCCTCTGGCGCGCGACATGTAGGTTGCACGTCTCGGGTCTTTTCTTCGATTTTCCAACTTAAGCTTGCACGTAACTTCTTTGCATGAACTTGTATGAACTCTCATGACTTCTATTGCTCGTTTTTGGCTCGAACTAACATCAAATTGCTATATTTTCATAAGATTAAGCTGAGAACATTAAAACAAACACAAAGTAGTGAAATTGCCCCTATCCTAGATATTTCTAAGCTAAATGAGCTAAAACTATATGAAATGTTATGAAAATATATACGAAATACATAGCTAAATTAAGTACATTTTGGACTTAACATTTGTGTTTGGAATTATGTTTAAACTTGAAGTTATTTGTTGAATTGTGAAATATAACGTAATATGAAATGCAAACCACTTATTGTTGAATTGTAAAATATAACGTAATATGAATTGCAAACAACTTTTTATTAATCACAGGACTTGAAATTAAACACACTTGCATAATCTAATCACACGACTTGAAATTAAATACGATTACATAATAAAACAAACATAACATCCTCAATGCTCGGGCGGAGAGCGTGGATATGGGAAATTATTTTGGCGTCAATACATTTCCGCAAAGTAATCAAGATTGTCAAAACGATCATTCAAGTGTTGAATATGCTCGTTGGTTTCTTGATGAAATTTAGTCACTCAATTATCCAACTCATTGATGCGGTCGTCCGTTTGGAGATGCCAATTCTCCATTTGGGTTTGCATTGCCGTCATTCTAGAATCTTGACGAAGAAGTGTGTTGTTCATCGAGTACATAAACTCTGTTTGATCATATGGTCGATGACCCATTTCATCGACATTCGGGTGACTTGATTCTCCTTGTTTTTGAACAACATTTTCCTCTTGATTTCTTCGTTGACTATACTCTTCCGCTTCCGCTCTATCTCGTTCCCTTTCTTCGACCGTCCAAAGTAGAATTCAACCATGTCCTCAAATACATTCTAATTTCACAAATCTTTGGAAGGAAAAGATTAGCATTAGGATAATTAGTACCAGAAAAGAATTTAGTGGCACCATAAATTATTTTCTACTTATCACAAATATTTTGAGTAACTTCCCAATCTTCATCTGTCGGACAACATTGAAAAATAAATTCTCTTCTTAAATGCTTAAAAACATCTTTATATGGAATAGCAACATTAAGCATATGATAGGTTGAGTTCCACCTAATCTTACAATCCAAAGTAATCTTTTTGGTCAAGCTAATCCTCATAATTTGGCAGTTTCTTCAAATTTTTCATACCTCATAGGGGTAGTAGTCCAAAACGATACAGAATCACGAATACTCTCAATAAACTCATCAATTTCTAATCCATCCTTGACAATTAAGTTCAGAATATGTGCAGAACAACGTACATGCAACAACTTTTTATCCAACCAAAGACCATTAGAAGTTAACTTACTACCTATCAAATCATCATTGCATCATTTGTTGAGCAATTATCAAAGGCCAAAGCAGATACTTTATGATCAAGATGCCAATGCAATAAGCTATCGGAAAGCACATTAGAAAGCACATCAGCCGTATGTGGACAAGGCACATGTAAGAACCTGATTAAACAAAATAAAAAATACAATTAAATTCCACACGTAATTACTAAAGAATTATATAATTAAAAGTATAACTATACATCTCAAGCAATAATAAAAGGTAATAAATTACGAGAAATTACCCAATGATTTAGCTTCTAAATATCCACGAGTCATCAATAAAATGTGTTGTTATTGCCATAAAACCCTTCTTTTGATGTGTTGATGTCCACATGTCACTTGTAACGACAACTTTGCTTTTATTCGTTTCAAGAAATTTCTTCAACTTCGACTTTTCATTCTCATATATCTTGAAGATTGATGAACCCTATGTGTTTTGATTATGTCCAAACGTTTCAGAAGATGAAAGCTTAATATTTCCTTACATATAGTTTACTATTGACTAATAATTTTTGTTTACTTAGTCTATGTGTAAGATGCTCAGCAGGTGCTGAATGAATCATTTCTGGATTGCCTAAAGGACTCAGAAGATTTGTTTGCTGAAGTCAGAGTTTCAATAACTCAGAAGCTGGATACTCCGCTCTGAAGCCGAAGTCTGCTAAAGCTCTCCTCAGAAGTTCTTTACAATCAGAAGTTTTGCCAATTGTGATCAGAAGTCTAGTCAACTGGAAATTAGCTTCTGAAAGCTATAGTCACGGGTTCTGGATAGCATTTAATGCTCTGACAAGTGCATTTAATGCAAGGCGCCAAAAGTTCAAAAAGCTGTTCTTATGGAGCGCGCCTGTCTGTTCAAAAGAAACCAGAATTTCCTTGTCTACCCTTTGTTGATCCAATTGAAGAATGATTCCAGTCAACCTCATCTTTGATTTCAAATCACTTACCGGTTTGAGTTAAAGAACAAGGATAACGGAATCAAAGTGTTTGAAGACCGTTTGAAGATTTGACAAATTAACGGCTACAACAACTGATGTCATCTCCTTTGAAGATTCAAACTCACCAACGGTCATCTTCATTCATTATAAATAGTAGCCAAGCTCCAAAGCATCAACATATGTGTGATCATCGAGCAAAATCTCAACGCACTGTCCTAACAAGAAAAACAGAGCAACTTTTCCATTCTCAATCTTTCTTAGCATAGTCTCCGTTAAAGTGAGAGAGTGAAGAAAAACAAGTTCATAATAGGAATCTTGTAAACTGAGATCGTTTGTGATCTTCAGTTAGATTTAAAGAGAGAAATCTAGTTGAGATTAGAGTTGGGTGAGAAATCCAGAAAACAGAGTATTGTTTGTTCTGGTGGAAATCCTTTAACTCTTTTTAGGCTAGTCAGAACTAAGTGAGAAATTAGCTTAAGTTCTGTTGATGTAAAGGAGCTTCTGAACTTGCCATAAAAGTTCTGAATAGTGGATTTATAAAATCTCTGTAGGCTGCGACCTCAGGGGACAAGACGTAGTCACAGGACTTCTGTGGCGAACTTGGATAAATCGAATTGTTCAATCAGGATCTCCTGAACTTCTTTCTCCCTCTTATACTTGTTATTTTTGCTTCTGTGTACTTGCTTATATTTAGTGCTGAAACAGATTTTCTCTAAAGTATCATTGTCTTTGTTCAGAAGACTGTCCAGAAGTTCTTCAATCAGAACTTCTGTTACTGAAAACAGTCTAACTGTGTTTAGGCAGAATTTCCCTCAGAAGCAACTTCTGTAAGCTAGCTTCTGACTCTGAGGAAATTTGACTCTGAAAATTAAGTTTCTCGAAAAACTTAGAAATTTTCAATTTTCAACTTTGACACCTATTCACCCCCCTCTAGGTGATTCTGTTCTTGATAGGGCCAACAAGTGGTATCAGAGCGAAAGTCACTTCGCATATTTAATAAAGATCTAACAATCTAAGTGTAAGATCCTATCAGAATCAATAGAGATGGCTAGTAGACACCAGCCTGAGAATTCTTCTCACTTCATAGTTCCAGAAGGTTCTTCCACTACTAGACCTCCATTATTTAATGGCAACAACTACTCATACTGGAAGAAAAGGATGATGTACTTCATCCAAGCTCAGAACATGAGTGCTTGGTATGTCATCACTGATGGTGATTTCATTCCTACCAGAATGGAACAAAGTTTAGGGAATGTTGTTATTCCTCAGAGAGAATACACAAATGACATTCTGAAAAAACTCCAAACTAATGCTTCAGCAATAAATATGTTGCATTGTGCACTTACAGCTACTGAATATAACAAAGTTTCTTCTTGTGAAACTGCACAGGACATTTGGAACAAGCTGGAAGTCACATATGAAGGAACAGGAAAAGTGAAGCAATCTAAAGTCAACCAACTCATGAGAGAATATGAGTTATTTGAAATGCTTGATAAAGAATCTATTTCAGATATGAACTCTAGATTCACCAAGATAGTCAATGACTTGAAGAGTTTAGGAAAGGATATTGAAGAATCTGATCGAGTGAAGAAGATTGTCAGAAGCTTACCAAGGTCTTGGCAAGCCAAGAAGACTGCTATTGAAGAAGTTCAGGATTTGAGCTATTACTTGTACGATGAGCTCATTGGGTCTCTAATTACCCATGAGATGTCATTAAAGAATCATGACCTAAGAGAAAGGTCAGAAGGAAAAAGAGTAGTCCTGAAAGCAGAATCTTCTGAAGAATCCTCTGAAGATGAGGAACTGGCTATGCTGACCAGGAAGTTCAAGAAGGCCTTTAGAAAAGGCAGAGGTGGAAACTACAAGAAGCCTTTCAGGAGCTTTGACAAGAAAACTCCTGATTCTGGTGAAAAGTTCAAGAGAGATCCAAATAAGCCTATTGTGTGCTATGGATGTCAGCAACCGGGGCACATTAAGCCTAACTGCCCGGAGCTGAAGAAAGATAAGAAAAAGTTCAAGAAAGCTATGCTGGCTGCCTGGTCAGACTCTGAGACCAGCAGTGATCCTGAGGAAAAGGAAGAGCAAGCTCAGATTTGTTTTATGGCTATTGATGAGCCAACTTCTGAAGATGTCACAGGAGAAACTTCCGCACCTCCTGAAGCTACATATGATTCCGAGGTAAACATATCTTCTGAACAAAATATCTTTGATTCTCTTGAAGAACTCTATAGTATGTTCAAGTACCTGAAAAGGAAATTGGACAAGAGTGAGGCTGACAAGTTTCTTAGGTTTACTCAAGTTTATTCTGACATGAAAGTGTTAGAAGAAAAACTGTGTAAACAGTTCAGCACTCCTGCTGATGGCTCTAAAGCCAAAGGCAAGGAAAAGCTGCCTCTGGGAAGTGATAAACCCCAGAAGAAGAAGAAACCTGTCACTCCCTCTCTTTTGAAAGAGTTAGCTTCTCCTCCTGATGTTGGAACCTCTGAGAGTGTTGTTATAGCCTCTGAAGATGTTGGACCTTCTCAGAAGAAGAAGAAATCTCCTAAGAAGCAAAGGGAAAGATCCAAGAACCCTCCTTTTTGCAAACTTTGCAAGAGTGATGGTCACTGGTTGAAGGATTGCAAGTACCATATTAAAAACCTCTTGCAATCTGAGATATCATTAAAACCTGCTGAAGAGAAATCTAACTCTGAAGGACCCAATAAGGATTGGGTACCTGTCACTAATTGATTGTGTTGCAGGTGGCTCTGAGTGCTCCATCAATGTCAAAGCTGTGGTACATTGACAGTGGGTGCTCAAGGCATATGACAGGTGATGAAAAAGCATTCATCACATTTGATCCTAAAAGAGGTGGAAAAGTCAGCTTTGGAGATGCTCAGAAAGGAAGGATACTTGGTTCTGGATCCATAGGAACTAATCCTCCGATCGAATATGTCTCCCTAGTCAGAGGCCTGAAGTTCAATCTCCTGAATGTTGCACAACTGTGTGATAAAGGTAGAGATGTTGTCTTCAGCTCCTCTGGATGTAAAATCTTGGACAGTAAGTCAAGGGAAGTTATTCTAACTGCTCCTAGAGTTGAAAATGTTTTCATGCTGAATCTTGAGAATCTTTACAAAAAGATATGCTTGATGTCCAAAGAGGATACCTCCTGGCTCTGGCATATAAGACTTGCTCATGTGAGCATGGACCTTCTGGCCAAAGTAGCTAGAAATCAATTGGTTGAGGGTCTGCCTGAAATTAGTTTTAAAAAGAATCACTTATGCAATGCTTGCCAATCTGGTAAACAATCCAGAAGCTCTTTTAAAACTAAGAAAGTCATTTCAACTAAAAGACCTTTGGAATTACTTCATATGGATCTTTTTGGTCCTGTTCAACCAATGAGCATGGGTGGAAAGAAGTATGCCTTTGTCATTATAGATGACTATTCAAGATTCACTTGGGTCATCTTGCTGTCTAGCAAAGATGAGTCACTTGGATGTTTCTCAGTTCTGATAAAGAAACTTGAGAATGAAAGAAATGAAAAGGTTGTTCATATCAGAAGTGATAATGGTGGAGAATTCAAAAACTTTAGGTTTGAAGAATTCTGTGAAACCAAGGGAATTGATCATAACTTTTCTGCTCCCAGAACTCCTCAACAAAATGGGGTAGTTGAAAGGAAGAATAGAACGCTGGTTGAGATAGCCAGAACTATGATCAATGAAAGAAGGCTTCCTAAGTACTTTTGGGGAGAAGCTGTGAACACAGCTTGCTATGTTCTGAATAGAGTGCTAATCAGAAGCATTCTGAACAAGACCCCTTATGAACTCTGGAAAGGTCGAAAGCCTAAAATAGGTTATTTCAGAACCTTTGGTTGTAAGTGTTATGTTTTGAATACAAAAGAATATCTTTCAAAGTTTGATTCAAAGGCAGATGAGGCCATTTTTCTTGGTTACTCAACACATAGTAAAGCATATAGGGTTTTTAATAAGAGGACTCAAACTTTAGATGAATCTGTTCATGTTCAGTTTGATGAGACTAACCCTGCAGATAGTAGAGCTCCTGATGAAGATGTAGTTCAAGCTCCTGAAGTTACATCTCATGTTGAAGAAGAAGATGTTTCTCCCAGAGCTGCTGAAGTGGTTCCTCCTGTTGCTGAACAAGCTCAAGATGAGAATCCTACTCCAGAAGTCAACTTCCTTCCAGAAGATGCTCCTATTTTTGATTCAATAAATGATGAACAGGTTTCAGAAGACTCATTGGATATACCAAGAGAAGTTAGAACTCATAGGAATCATTCCCTAGAGAACATAATTGACTCTGTTCATAATCCTGTCATGACCAGAGCTCAGCTCTGAAGATACATGGGGAATGTGGCCTTTGTGTCACTTCTGGAACCCAAGGACTTCTATGAAGCTGCTGATGATGACTCCTGGTTAATGGCAATGCAAGAAGAACTTGACCAGTTCAAAAGGTCAGAAGTTTGGACTTTGGTTCCCAGACCTAACAACATAAAGGTTGTTGGAACTAGATGGGTTCTGAAGAACAAGCTTGATGAATTTGGAAATGTTGTGAGGAACAAGGCAAGACTTGTTGCTCAAGGTTACAGTCAGCAAGAAGGCATAGATTATGGTGAAACTTTTGCTCCTGTTGCAAGATTAGAAGCCATTAGAATCTTATGTGCTTTTGCATCATACAAAGGTTTTAAGCTCTTTCAAATGGATGTGAAAAGTGCATTCTTGAATGGTTACATTGATGAGGAAGTCTATGTGTCTCAACCTCCTGGTTTTGAAGATCCTAAATTTCCTGATCATGTGTTTAAGCTGAAGAAAGCATTGTATGGACTGAAACAAGCTCCCAGAGCTTGGTATGAGAGACTGACAAAGTTCCTTCTGTCTAAGGGATTTGTCAGAGGCTGTGTTGATACAACTCTGTTCACTCTGAAGAAGAACAAGGATATCCTTATAGCTCAGGTATATGTTGATGATATTATATTTGGTGCTACTAATAAATCTTTGTGCAGAGAGTTCAGTGACCACATGAAGAATGAGTTTGAAATGTCTATGATGGGAGAATTAACCTTCTTCTTAGGACTTCAGATCAAGCAAAGTAATGATGGTGTGTTTATCAATCAAGCCAAGTACACTAGAGAAGTGCTGAAGAAATTTGGCATGATGGACTCTAATGCTGTTGATATTCCAATGGATGTCAGCAAGGACATTGATGATGAAGCGAAAGCTGGTAAACCTGTAGATATAAAAACCTACAGAGGTATGATTGGTTCTCTTTTATACCTAACAGCCAGCAGGCCAGATATACATTTTGCTGTGTGTTTTTGTGCTAGATATCAGTCAAAACCAAGAGAAATTCATGATGTTGCTGTCAAAAGAATTCTCAGATATCTTAAAGGCACACCAGAAGCTGGTTTGTGGTATCCCTGTAGTTCTGATTTCACTCCTATAGGATACACAGACTCTGACTATGGTAGAGATAAATTGAAAAGGGTCGGCACTTCTGGTGGTTGTCATTTTCTGGGGGAGTGCCTAGTCTCCTGGCATAGCAAGAAGCAAACCTCTGTGGCTCTCTCAACTGCTGAAGCTGAGTATGTTGCTGCTGGAAGTTGTGTTTCTCAGATGCTCTGGATTAAGCAACAAATTGCTGACTATGGAGTCATCCCTGGAACAATTACAATCTACTGTGATAACAAGAGTGCAATTGATCTTTCAAAGAATCCTATTCAGCACAGCAGGATGAAGCATGTTCATATTAGGCATCACTTTCTGAGAGATCAAGTTCTGAAGAAGGATATTATCATTACTCATGTTCCCTCTGAAGAGAATCTTGCTGACATGTTTACTAAGCCTCTGGCTGGTAACTCTTTCAGCAACTTACGAGAAGGCATTGGTATGACTTATCCACTTCAATAACTTAGTTTAATTATTTCTGTGTATCTTAAGTGATTAATCGTTTAAGATAATTAAGTGATAATTAATTCTAATCATGATTTGACACTTAAGCATGCGTTATCTACTGCATTTTACGGCGTTGTTCTGTGGTTAACGGTTATCTGTTCCCTTTTAAACGGTGTTTATTTGCTTTTTGAATTGGAACGGTTTCTTGTTTGGGTATAAATAGAGGTCTTCCATACTTAGAAGTTTTTACTCTCATTTTCTTTGCTATTAGAATTTCCATAGATTTTCTGTGTTCTCTTCTCTCTAAAATCTTAACCTAATTTCTTATATCTTCAAATGGCTCAAGAAATCACTGTCACTCACATCTTTACCACTGAATCCAAAAAGAAAGTTAGCGAATCTAGGGTATTCACCTCTAGGTTTCTAGATGATGAAGTTAAATCCACTGAACCTATCTCCAAATGGCTTAGTGCTCAAAACTGGAATTCATTCGTTTCTCTCGATGAATTTATCTATCCTAAGTTAGTCACCGAATTCTATCAGAACCTCCATTTCTTTTCAAATGAGGAGGATGTTCTACACTCAGTAGTCGGGGAAGTTGAGATTGAGGTCAGCAGGGCTTCTATTTCTCAAGTGATTGGTGTTAATGATGAAGGAATCATCATTGGTGATGATGGTTCAGCAGATGGTTTTACAGAAGCAAACTGGGCTAGACCAGATCTAAGTGCCAAGGAAACATATGCCACCTGGCTCACTCAGCACCAGAGGTGGGCACACTATTTGACAACTAATGTTTTCCTTCCGAAGGCTGGAGGAGTCAATTCTGTTTCCAACAGGGAAAGGGTGTTTATGTGGCATTTGATCAATCAGAAGAAGATCAACCTTCCTGCCATGCTGATAAGGCAGATGAAGAATGTAACTACTGTGAGTGCATTAGCATATGGCTCACTCCTGACTAGGTTGTTTGAGGCAGCCTCTGTTGTGGTTTCAGGAGAAGGTGTTACAAGTAGGAGTACGGTTCTGAAGATGCATACCTTCAGGAACCTCAACTTTGGTGTGACTCCGAAGAAGAATGAGAAGGGCTCCTCTGTGAGTATTGCTCAGAAGGAAAGTGTTGAGGCCATTGTTCAGAAAGGAAAGAATGCTGCCAAGAAGGGCAATGGAAAGAAGGGATCAAGTAAGTTGGTCCTGACTGTTGAGAAGGTGGCTGTCTCAGAACCTCTTCCCACGATGGTTCAAACAACAATCAGTGTTGAACCTTCTGGCAAGATTGTTGCTGAGAAGCCAAAGGATGTTCCTGAGAAGGAAGCTCAGGATGCTGAGGACGCACGCCTTGCTGAAAGAGAGAAGGCTGCTGAAGCTGAGAAGGTTGCAAGGGTTGTGGCTCTTGCTGATAAGAAGAGAAAGCAGAAGGAAGCAGAAGACAAGTTAGCAGCTGAAAGAGAAATTGCTGCAAAGGCTAAGGCTGATGCAAGAATTATTGCATGTGCTGCTGAACTTGAGGATGTGGAGTTCTCAAAGAATGTTGAGGCTTTCAGAGGAAGGAGAAGAGCTTGAGAATATCTCTCTCTCTACTCGGATTAGCTCAAAGGCTGCTGAAGAGGATGAGGACTCTGAAGATATTCCTCTCTCCAGAAGAATCCCAAGGAAGAAGATGTCAGCAAAGAGAAGGTCTCTGATCAAAAAGGACTTCTCTATTGCTTCGAGTACTGAACTGGAAGAATCAATTCCTGAAAAAGAGGACTTGGTTGATGACGAAGACATGATGGACATGTCTGTTGAGAAGGATGCTGATGCTCCCATTATTGAAGAACTGACTGAAGATAGTGATCAAGAGCCTGATACTATCATTCAGAATGCTATGCACTTTGCTGAAAACATCAACACTGATGATTTTCTTGATAATGTTCTTCTGGGTCAAGGGAGAAAACCAGGTGAAAGAGATGCTTCTGAAACTCTGTTCAGAATGGCTGACATCTTTGCTGAGCCCATTTCCACATATGATCCAAACCTCTCTGAACAGGTTATTCCATCTCCACTTCATACTTCTCATCCATCCTCTCCTCATACTCCTCATCCATCTCCTTCACTACCTTCTGTCACAGAAGTTGGTGATTCTCACACTTCTATTCCTCCTACAACTTCAACTTCTGAGGTTGTATCTCCTCCAATTATTCCTCCTTCTGGATCCTTTTCAGAAGTGAATCTAAACACTGCTCCCATCTTCACAGATTCCATAGCCACATCCACTACCTCCTCCATACCTACTTCCTCTGTAAGTCCATCAATTGGATTTACTGCTCCATCTTTCTCACTACCATCCACTTTACCTCCCATCTCAACCACTCATACTATCCCTACCTCAACCTCTTCCATGCCTCCTCCCTCAACCTCTGGACATGCACCTCCTGTGTGTGATCCCTTAACTACCTCCTCCACTACTTCTAGTTTTGCTGGGTTGTCATCCAACTATGACTTCCTGCGCAAACACATGAATCGGGATGATCTGGATACCAGGTTTGGAAGTTTTGGCTTCATGGGCAGAGCTTCTGGTGTATCCGAAGCTGGTGGTGCTCCCAGCGTTGAGGAGTTGAGAAGAATGAGTCAGAGTGGCTCTGATGAACTGCTGAATAGATTTGCTGGTATGGGGCAAAGGACTTCTGCTGCTGACATGTATGCTCAGGGCATTGTGCTGCAAGAATTACATTCCTTGAAAGCTCAGAACCTGCAGCTCATGACTATGCTTCAAATGCAGGACCCTTCTGTTTACATACGCAATCTTTCTACACTTCATCTAGCTACCTATGAAGAGCTGTACAAATTGAGAGAATTAGCTCTGACTCTTCCTTCACTGGATAACATTGCTCTTGCTTCTTCTCTGAAGGTCAATGAGAATTTGGAGATATTGACAGAAGAAGTCAAGGAAGCAAACGAGCATTATGAGGCTCATGAGAAGATGCTCCCAAGTAAGATTGATGACCTGCAAAGTACTGCCAATCACATTCTGAGAGAAGTGAAATCTTCTGCTCAAGGTTCATCATCTTCCGGGGCTGCTAAGATTGTATATGACATCACTCCTGATCTCAACAATCGACTCTCCAACATTGAGTCTGCTGTATCTGCTCAGAACGCACAGATTGCTGAGCTTACTGAACTGCTGAAGGTTATGCACACTCAAGCACGGGAACAAGAGAAGACTCTTCACAATTGTTATATGTTTGTTCGAGTACAGACTTATATTCAGAATGAGCATCTTACTGCTGCTGTGTATGCTAACAATAGGTTGATCAAGCTCCTTCTGGATGATGTTCAGAAACAGCGACCTATGTCTGGTCAGACCTTTGATCATATGAAGACCATTGATGATGACTTTGATGAACCCTAAGTGTTTTGGTTATGTCCAAACGTTTCAGAAGATGAAAATGAAAATTAACTTGTATACTTTTCAATGTTGACTAACAATTTTCGTTAAGTTATTATGAGTTTTCTCAGCAGATGCTGAATGAAGAATTCCTGCTTGCCTATTGAACTCAGAAGATTAAAAAGCTGAAGACTGAAGCACTTTCTCAGAAGCTGGATGAACCGCTCTGAAGTCTTGATTGTCTGCCTAAAGCTTTTATCAGAAGTTCTCTTTTGCAAACAGAAGACTAAGGTTGTTTTAGTTCAGAAGCGCTAAGAAGGAAAACGGACATCAGAAGTTCGTTATCACGGGTTTGGTTAAGCATTTAATGCTTTGTCAGTTGCATTTAATGCAAGGCGCCAAAAGTTCAAAAAGCTGTTTGAAGGACGCGCCTGTTCACAACAAACAAAACCTGTTCTCTTATCGTTTCCCTCTAAATCAATCTTCAAGTTCAGTCAACTCCATCACCTTTATTTTAATCCCATACCGGATTAGATTAAAGTACAAAGTTGACAGAGTTGAGTGGTTTGAGACCGTTTGAAGAAGTTGACAAGATTAACGGCTACTTTCATCCTTGTCATCCTTGAAGATTCAAATATCCTCAACGGTTATCTACTCAACACTATAAATAGTAGCAAAGCTCCACTGCATCAACGACGTGTGTGATCATAGAGCAAAAATCTCAACGCACTGTTATATCAAGAAAACAGAGCACACTTTCCATTCTCAATCTTTTCTTAGCTTAGCTATTGTAATTGTGAGAGAGTGAAGAAAAACAAGTTCATAATAGAAATCTTGTAAACTGAGATCGGTTGTGATCTTCAGTTAGATTTAAAAGAGAGAAATCTAGTTGAGATTTGAGTTGGGTGAGAAATCCAGAAAACAGAGTATTGTTGTTCTGGTGAAAATCCTTTAACTCATTTTAGGCTAGTCAGAACTAAGTGAGAAATTAGCTTAAGTTCTGTTGATGTAAAGGAGCTTCTGAACTTGCCATAAAAGTTCTGAATAGTGGATTTATAAAATCTCTGGAGGCTGCGACCTCAGAGGACAAGACGTAGTCACAGGAATTCTGTGGCGAACTTGGATAAATTGAACTGTTCATCAGGACCTCCTGAATCTCTTTCTCCCTTCTTTATACTTGTTAATTGCTTCTGTGTACTTGTATCATATTTAGTGCTGAAACAGATTTCCTCTTAAAAATCACAAGTCTGTGTTCAGAAGACTGTCCAGAAGTTCTTTACTCAGAACTTCTGTTGCTGAAAAGATAGAACCTGTCTTAAAGCAGATTATCCCTCAGAGGCTACTTCAATAAGCTTGCCTCTGACTCTGAGGATTATTGACTCTGAAAATTGAATTTTCATTAAAAGTTTGAAAATATCAGTTTTCATTTGAAACACCTATTCACCCCCCTCTAGGTGATTCTGATCTTGTTAGGGCCAACAAGTGGTATCAGAGCCAGGTTACTTCGTATATTTACTAAAAAGATCTAACAATCTAAGTGTAAGATCCTATCAGAATCAATAGAGATGGCTAGTAGACACCAGCCTGAGAATTCTTCTCACTTCATTGTCCCAGAGGGATCCTCTACAACTAGACCTCCATTATTCAATGGTGACAATTACTCCTACTGGAAAAAGAGAATGATGTATTTCATTCAAGCTCAGAACATGAGTGCTTGGTTTGTCATCACAGATGGAGATTTCATTCCCACCAGAATGGAACCAGGTCTAGGGAATGTTATTATCCCTCAGAAAGAATATTCAGATGAAATTCTGAAAAAGCTCCAAACAAATGCTTCAGCAATAAATATGTTGCATTGTGCACTTACAGCGACTGAATATAACAAAGTTTCTTCTTGTGAAACTGCACAGGATATATGGAACAAGCTGGAAGTCACATATGAAGGAACAGGAAAAGTGAAGCAGTCCAAAGTCAACCAACTCATGAGAGAATATGAGTTATTTGAAATGCTTGACAAAGAATCTATTTCAGAAATGAATTCTAGATTCACCAAGATAGTCAATGACTTAAAGAGTTTGGGCAGAGACATTGAAGAGTCTGAAAGAGTGAAGAAGATTGTCAGAAGCTTACCAAGGTCTTGGCAAGCCAAGAAGACTGCCATTGAAGAAGTTCAGGACTTGAGCTTTTATATGTATGATGAACTCATTGGGTCTCTAATCACCCATGAGATGTCACTAAAAAATCATGACCTAAGAGAAAGGTCAGAAGGAAAAAGAGTAGTCCTGAAAGCAGAATCTTCTGAAGAATCCTCTGAAGATGAGGAACTGGCTATGCTGACCAGGAAGTTCAAGAAGGCCTTTAGAAAAGGCAGAGGTGGAAACTACAAGAAGCCTTTCAGGAGCTTTGACAAGAAAACTCCTGATTCTGGTGAAAAGTTCAAGAGAGATCCAAACAAGCCCATTGTGTGCTATGGATGTCAGCAACCTGGGCACATTAAGCCTAACTGCCCAGAGCTGAAGAAAGATAAGAAAAAGTTCAAGAAAGCTATGCTGGCTGCTTGGTCAGACTCTGAGACCAGCAGTGATCCTGAAGAGAAGGAAGAGCAAGCACAGATATGTTTTATGGCTATTGATGAGCCATCCTCTGAAGATATGACAGGAGAAACTTCCGCACCTCCTGAAGCAAACTATGACTCCGAGGTAAACATATCCTCTGAACAAAATATCTTTGATTCTCTTGAAGAATTGTACAGCATGTTCAAGTACCTAAAAAGGAAGTTTGACAAAAGCGAGGCTGACAAATTTCTTAGGTTTACTCAAGTTTATGCTGATATGAAAATATTGGATGATAAACTAAGTAAACAATTCAGTTCTTCCTCCGATGACTCAAATGTCAAAGGTAAGGAAAAACTGCCTCTGAGGAATGATAAACCTCAGAAGAAGAAATCTGTCACTCCCTCTCTTCTGAAAGAGATCTCTTCTCCTCCTGAAGTGGGAACCTCTAAGAGTGCTAATGCCTCTGAAGAAGTAGTACCTTCCCAGAAGAAGAAGAATGCTCCTAAGAAGCAAAGGGAAAGATCCAAGAATCCTCCTTCTTGCAAGTTGTGTAAGAAAGATGGACATTGGTTGAAAGATTGCAAGTATCACATTAAGAACCTCTTGCAATCTGAAATATCAGAAAAACCTGTAGAAGCTAAATCTAACTCTGAAGGACCCAATAAGGATTGGGTACCTGTCACTAATTGATTGTGTTGCAGGTTGCTCTGAGTGCTCCATCAATGTCAAAGCTGTGGTACATTGACAGTGGGTGCTCAAGGCATATGACAGGTGATGAAAAGGCATTCATCACATTTGTACCTAAAAGAGGTGGTAAAGTCAGCTTTGGAGATGCTCAGAAAGGAAGAATTCTTGGTTCTGGATCCATTGGAACCAATCCTCCGATCGAAGATGTCTCCCTAGTCAGAGGTCTGAAGTTCAATCTCCTGAGTGTTGCACAATTGTGTGATAAAGGTAGAGATGTTGTCTTCAGCTCCTCTGGATGTAAAATCTTGGACAGTAAGTCAAGGGAAGTTATTCTAACTGCTCCTAGAGTTGAAAATGTTTTCATGCTGAATCTTGAGAATCTTTGCAAAAATATATGCTTGATGTCCAAAGAGGATACCTCCTGGCTCTGGCATAGAAGACTTGCTCATGTTAGCATGGATCTTCTGGCCAAAGTAGCTAGATATCAATTGGTTGAGGGTCTGCCTGAAATTAGTTTTAAAAAGAACCAATTATGCAATGCTTGCCAATCTGGTAAACAATCCAGAAGCTCTTTTAAAACTAAGAAAGTCATTTCAACTAAAAGACCTTTGGAATTACTTCATATGGATCTTTTTGGTCCTGTTCAACCAATGAGCATGGGTGGAAAGAAGTATGCCTTTGTCATAGTAGATGACTATTCAAGATTCACCTGGGTCATCTTGCTCTCTAGCAAAGATGAATCACTTGGATGTTTCTCAGTTCTGATTAAGAAACTTGAGAATGAAAGGAATGAAAAGGTAGTCCATATCAGAAGTGATAATGGTGGAGAATTCAAGAATTTTAAGTTTGAAGAATTCTGTGAAATCAAAGGCATTGATCATAACTTCTCTGCTCCCAGAACTCCTCAACAAAATGGGGTAGTTGAAAGGAAGAATAGAACTCTGGTGGAAATAGCCAGAACCATGATCAATGAAAGAAGGCTTCCAAAGTACTTCTGGGGAGAAGCTGTTAACACAGCTTGTTATGTTCTGAATAGAGTGCTAATCAGAAGCATTCTGAACAAGACCCCTTATGAACTCTGGAAAGGTCGAAAGCCTAAAATAGGTTATTTCAGAACCTTTGGTTGTAAGTGCTATGTTTTGAATACAAAAGAATATCTTTCAAAGTTTGATTCAAAGGCAGATGAGGCCATTTTTCTTGGTTACTCAACAAATAGTAAAGCATATAGGGTTTTTAATAAGAGGACTCAAACTTTAGATGAATCCATTCATGTAAAGTTTGATGAGACTAACCCTGCAGATAGTAAAGCCTCTGAAGAAGATGAAGTTCAAGCTCCTGAAATATCATCTCCTCCTGTTGAAGATGTTATTCCTAAAGCTGCTGAAGTTGATTCTCCTGTTGAACATGTTCCAGAAGAACATCCAACTACAGAAGTTAACTCTCTTCCAGAAGATGCTCCTATATATGATTCAGCAAATGATGAACAGGTTTCAGAAGACTCATTGGATATACCAAGAGAAGTTAGAGCTCCTAGGAATCACCCCTTGGAGAATGTAATTGACTCTGTTCATAATCCTGTCATGACCAGAGCTCAGCTCAGAAGATATATGGGGAATGTGGCTTTTGTGTCACTACTGGAACCCAAGGACTTCTATGAAGCAGCTGATGATGACTCCTGGTTAATGGCAATGCAAGAAGAACTTGACCAGTTCAAAAGGTCAGAAGTTTGGATTTTAGTTCCCAGACCTAACAACAAGAAGGTTGTTGGTACAAGATGGGTTCTGAAAAACAAGCTTGATGAATTTGGAAATGTTGTGAGGAACAAGGCTAGACTTGTTGCTCAAGGTTACAGTCAGCAAGAAGGCATAGATTATGGTGAAACTTTTGCTCCTGTTGCAAGATTAGAAGCCATTAGAATCTTATGTGCTTTTGCATCATACAAAGGTTTCAAGCTCTTTCAAATGGATGTGAAAAGTGCATTCCTGAATGGTTACATTGATGAGGAAGTCTATGTGTCTCAACCTCCTGGTTTTGAAGATCCTAAGTTTCCTGATCATGTGTACAAGCTAAAGAAAGCCTTGTATGGACTGAAACAAGCTCCCAGAGCTTGGTATGAGAGACTGACAAAGTTCCTTCTGTCTAAAGGATTTGTCAGAGGCTGTGTTGATACAACTCTGTTCACTCTGAAGAAGAACAAGGATATCCTTATAGCTCAGGTATATGTTGATGATATTATATTTGGTGCTACTAATGAATCTTTGTGCAGAGAGTTCAGTAACCACATGAAGGCTGAGTTTGAAATGTCTATGATGGGAGAATTAACCTTCTTCTTAGGACTTCAGATCAAGCAAAGTAATGATGGTGTGTTTATCAATCAAGCCAAGTACACTAGAGAAGTGCTGAAGAAATTTGGCATGATGGACTCTAATGCTGTTGATATTCCAATGGATGTCAGCAAAGACATTGATGATGAAGAGAAAGCTGGTAAACCTGTAGATATAAAAACCTACAGAGGTATGATTGGTTCTCTTTTATACCTAACCGCCAGCAGGCCAGATATACATTTTGCTGTGTGTTTTTGTGCTAGATATCAATCAAAGCCAAGAGAAATTCATGATGTTGCTGTCAAGAGAATTCTCAGATATCTTAAAGGCACACCAGAAGCTGGTTTGTGGTATCCCTGTAGTTCTGATTTCACTCCTATAGGATACACAGACTCTGACTATGGTAGAGATAAATTGAAAAGGGTCAGCACTTCTGGTGGTTGTCACTTTCTGGGGGAGTGCCTAGTCTCCTGGCATAGCAAGAAGCAAACCTCTGTGGCCCTCTCAACTGCTGAAGCTGAGTATGTTGCTGCTGGAAGTTGTGTTTCTCAGATGCTCTGGATAAAGCAACAAATTGCTGACTATGGAGTCATCCCTGGAACAATTACAATCTACTGTGATAACAAGAGTGCTATTGATCTTTCAAAGAATCCTATTCAGCACAGCAGGATGAAGCATGTTCATATTAGACATCACTTTCTGAGAGATCATGTTCTGAAGAAGGATATTATCATTACTCATGTTCCCTCTGAAGAAAACCTTGCTGACATGTTTACTAAGCCTCTGGCTGGTATGGCTTTCAGCAACTTACGAGAAGGCATTGGTATGACTTATCCTCTTCAATAACTTAGAATTATTGCCTCTGAGTATCTTAAGTGCTTGATCGTTTAAGATAATTAAGTTATACTAAATTCTAATCATGATTTGACTTGAAAGCATGCGTTATCTACTGCTTATTACGGCGCTGTTCTGTGGTTAACGGTTATCTGTTCCCTTTTAAACGGTGTGAAGTTACTTTTTGAATTGGAACGGTTTCTGTGTTTGGGTATAAATAGGGGTTTTCCATACTTAGAAGTTTTTTACTTTCATTTTCTTTGCCATTAGAATCTCCATAGATTTTTCTGTGTTCTTATATTTCTCAGAAATCTTAACCTAAGTTCTCATTTTCTCAAATGGCTCAAGAAATCACTGTCACCCACATCTTTTCCGATGATGCACGAAAGAAAGTTAGTCAATCTAGGGTTTTTACCTCTAGATTTCTAGATGACGAAGTCAAATCGACTGAACCTATCTCTCTTTGGCTTAGTGCTCAAAATTGGAATTCTTTCGTATCTCTCGAAGAATTCATCTACCCTAACTTAGTTACAGAATTTTATAAGAACCTCCATTTCTTTTCTAATGAGGAGGATGTCCTTCATTCTGTGGTCGGGGAAGTTGAAATCGAAGTCAGCAGGGCTTCCATTTCTCAAGTGATAGGAATTGATGATGAAGGAATCATCATTGGAGATGATGGTTCAGCAGAAGGGTTTTCAGAAGCCAACTGGGCTAGGCCAGATCTAAGTGCCAAGGAAACTTATGCCACCTGGTTGAGTCAGCACCAGAGGTGGGCACATTATTTGACTACGAATGTCTTTCTTCCAAAGGCTGGAGGAGTCAACTGTGTTTCCAACAGAGAAAGGGTATTTATGTGGCATCTGGTCCACCAGAAGAAGATAAATTTGCCTGCCATGCTGATAAGGCAGATGAAGAATGTAACTACTGTGAGTGCATTAGCTTATGGCTCACTCCTGACAAGGTTGTTTGAGGCAGCCTCTGTTGTCATGTCAGGAGAAGGTGTTACTAGTAGGAGTACGGTTCTGAAGATGCATACCTTCAGAAACCTCAGTTTTGATGTTACTCCAAAGAAGAATGAGAAGGGCTCCTCTGTGAGTATTGCTCAGAAGGAGATTATGGATGCAACAGTTCAGAAAGGAAAGAATGCTGCCAAGAAGGGCAAAGGAAAGAAAGGATCAAGCAAGTTGGTCCTGAATGTTGAGAAGGTTGCTGTCTCAGAACCTCTTCCCATGTTGGTTCAAACAAAGATCAATGTTGAACCTTCTGGCAAGATTGTTGCTGAGAAGCCAAAGGATGTCCTTGAGAAAGAAGCTCAGGATGCTGAGGAAGCACGCCTTGCTGAGAAAGAGAAGGCTGCTGAAGCTGAAAAAGTTGCAAGAGTTGTGGCTCTTGCTGAAGAGAAAAGGAAGAAGAAAGAAGCTGAAGACAAGTTAGCTGCTGAGCGTGAAATCGCTGCAAAGGCTAAGGCCGATGCCAAACTTTTAGAAAGTGCTGCTAATCTTGAGGGTGTTGAGTTCTCCAAGGTAGGTGAGACTTCAGAGGAAGAGGATAATGTTGCTCTATCCTCTCGAATTGCTGAGACTGTCACTCTCACTACCAGAATTGGGGAGAAGGCTGTGGCAAAACGAAGGGTTCTGAGAAAGAAGGACTTCGTTATTGCTCCAAGTGCTGAATTGGAGGAACCTGCTGCTCAGGAATCAGAACCTGCTGCTCAGGAACCAGAAGCTGCTGATAAAGAGCTGTCAGAGATTTCTGATGAAGAAGATGTTGAAGCTCCTCTGATTGAAGAGCTATCAGAAGAGAGTGAACCAGAAGATGAAGAGGTTCTTCAAGGTGCTAAACAGTTTGTTGAGAATGTTGACGATGAACACTTCATTGACAACGTTCTTCTGAATCAAGGAAGAAACCCTGGTGAAAGGGATGCCTCAGAAACGCTGTTCAGGATGGCTCATTTATATGCTGAGCCGATCTCAACTTTTGATCCTAATGCCTCTGAACAGGTTATCTCATCTCCTGCTCTTACTCCTCATCCATCTCCTTCACTTCCTTCTGTCACAGAAGTAAGTGAATCTCAGAATTCCATTCCTCTGACAACCTCAACATCCGAAGTTGTCCCTCCTCCATCTACTCTTCCTTCTGGATCCTATTCAGAAGTGAATCTGTCCTCTGGACCAATTTTCACAGACTCCATTTCTACTTCCACTACTTCTTCTTTATCATCTTTTGCTGTTTTTCCATCAATTGGAATTACTGCTCCTCCTCCTTCCATACCTCTGTCCATACCTTTTTCAATACCTTCAACTTTACCTTCCTGTACAAATTCTTTTTCCTCCTCCTTTCCACAAATTTTCTCCTCTCCTCAAACTTCTGTCCCTCCTCTTTCAACCTCTGGACATACACCTCCTGTGTGTGATCCCTTAACTACCTCCTCCACTCCTTCAGGTTTTGCTGGATTGTCATCCAATTATGACTTTCTACGCAAACACTTGAATCGTGAAGATCTGGATAACAGATTTGGAAGTTTTGGCTTCATGGGCAGAGCTTCTGGTATTTCCGAAGCTGGAGGTGCCCCAAGTGTTGAAGAGTTGAGAAGAATGGGTCAGAGTGGCTCAGATGACCTGCTGAATAGGTTTGCTGGTTTAGGACAAAGGAGTTCTGCTGCTGACATGTATGCTCAGGGCATTGTGCTGCAAGAATTACACTCTCTGAAAGCTCAGAACCTGCAGCTCATGACCATGCTCCAAATGCAGGATCCTTCTGTGTATATACGCAACCTCTCTACACTTCATCTAGCTACTTATGATGAGCTGTATAAATTAAGGGAATTAGCTCTGACCCTTCCCTCTCTGGATAATATTGCTCTTGCTTCTTCTCTAAAGGTCAATGAAAATTTGGAAATATTGACAGAAGAAGTCAAGGAAGCAAACGAGCATTATAAGGCTCATGAGAAGATGCTTCCTAGTAAGATTGAAGACCTGCAAAGTACTGCAAATCACATTTTGAGAGAAGTGAAATCTTCTGCTCAAGGTTCTTCATCTTCAGGAGCTGCCAAGATTGTATATGACATCACTCCTGATCTCAACAACCGACTCTCCAACATTGAGTCTGCTGTATCTGCTCAGAATGCACAGATTGCTGAGCTCACTGAACTCCTGAAAGTTATGCATAATCAAGCTCGTGAACAAGAGAAGACTCTTCACAATTGTTATAGGTTTGTTCGAGGACAGACTTATATTCAGAATGAGCATCTCACGGCTGCTGTGTATGCTAACAACAGGCTGATCAAGCTCCTTCTGGAAGATGTTCAGAAACAGAGACCTATGTCTGGTCAGACCTTCGATCATATGAAGACCATTGATGATGACTTCAGAAGAAGAATGGATTTGATCAATACTGTGCGACCAACTCCTGTGCAATATCAGACTGCTCTGAATGTTCAACAAAAATTGAAGTCTCAGGGAGCTCTTGGTGTTGCTATTGGTTCTGGTCAAACGGGGGAGAAGTCTGGTCAGAAGAGATCAAGTGCTGCTGGAGGTTCCAGTGTTGTTCCTCCTCCTCAGAAGAAATCTAGGAACTTATAATCGTTTAGGACTTAAGCTTCTTAGCTAGGTTCTGGGTTGGGTAGTCTATGTCTTAGGACTTTTTTCTGCTCCTCTGATTATCTTGTTTCCTATGTTATCTTCTGAATGATCTTATATACACTGAAACTTTTTGTTATACTGTCTTGCATAACTGACTTCTTATTTCTTGCTTCTGTTTTGCTTTAGCTCAGTAAATTACACTTCATTATATCTAACAACTTGATCTTAAGTCTTATTAAGTTTATACAGATTGCTGAAGTTCACCATTTATACTAAAATGGGGGAGTTAATTTACTCAGAAGTAATGAAATATTTGCATCAGGAAGTCACTCTCTAATCCTCATGTTTTTCTTTTACCTTCTGACCACGGTTTGTCCATAACCAAAATGGGGGAGAATGATGAACCCTAAGTGTTTTGGTTATGTCCAAACGTTTCAGAAGATGAAAATGAAAATTAACTTGTATACTTTTCAATGTTGACTAACAATTTTCGTTAAGTTATTATGAGTTTTCTCAGCAGATGCTGAATGAAGAATTCCTGCTTGCCTATTGAACTCAGAAGATTAAAAAGCTGAAGACTGAAGCACTTTCTCAGAAGCTGGATGAACCGCTCTGAAGTCTTGATTGTCTGCCTAAAGCTTTTATCAGAAGTTCTCTTTTGCAAACAGAAGACTAAGGTTGTTTTAGTTCAGAAGCGCTAAGAAGGAAAACGGACATCAGAAGTTCGTTATCACGGGTTTGGTTAAGCATTTAATGCTTTGTCAGTTGCATTTAATGCAAGGCGCCAAAAGTTCAAAAAGCTGTTTGAAGGACGCGCCTGTTCACAACAAACAAAACCTGTTCTCTTATCGTTTCCCTCTAAATCAATCTTCAAGTTCAGTCAACTCCATCACCTTTATTTTAATCCCATACCGGATTAGATTAAAGTACAAAGTTGACAGAGTTGAGTGGTTTGAGACCGTTTGAAGAAGTTGACAAGATTAACGGCTACTTTCATCCTTGTCATCCTTGAAGATTCAAATATCCTCAACGGTTATCTACTCAACACTATAAATAGTAGCAAAGCTCCACTGCATCAACGACGTGTGTGATCATAGAGCAAAAATCTCAACGCACTGTTATATCAAGAAAACAGAGCACACTTTCCATTCTCAATCTTTTCTTAGCTTAGCTATTGTAATTGTGAGAGAGTGAAGAAAAACAAGTTCATAATAGAAATCTTGTAAACTGAGATCGGTTGTGATCTTCAGTTAGATTTAAAAGAGAGAAATCTAGTTGAGATTTGAGTTGGGTGAGAAATCCAGAAAACAGAGTATTGTTGTTCTGGTGAAAATCCTTTAACTCATTTTAGGCTAGTCAGAACTAAGTGAGAAATTAGCTTAAGTTCTGTTGATGTAAAGGAGCTTCTGAACTTGCCATAAAAGTTCTGAATAGTGGATTTATAAAATCTCTGGAGGCTGCGACCTCAGAGGACAAGACGTAGTCACAGGAATTCTGTGGCGAACTTGGATAAATTGAACTGTTCATCAGGACCTCCTGAATCTCTTTCTCCCTTCTTTATACTTGTTAATTGCTTCTGTGTACTTGTATCATATTTAGTGCTGAAACAGATTTCCTCTTAAAAATCACAAGTCTGTGTTCAGAAGACTGTCCAGAAGTTCTTTACTCAGAACTTCTGTTGCTGAAAAGATAGAACCTGTCTTAAAGCAGATTATCCCTCAGAGGCTACTTCAATAAGCTTGCCTCTGACTCTGAGGATTATTGACTCTGAAAATTGAATTTTCATTAAAAGTTTGAAAATATCAGTTTTCATTTGAAACACCTATTCACCCCCCTCTAGGTGATTCTGATCTTGTTAGGGCCAACAGACTTCAGAAGAAGAATGGATATGATCAATACTGTGAGACCAACTGCTCAGCAATATCAGACTGCACTGAATGTTCAGCAAAAATTGAAATCTCAGGGTGCTCTGGGTGTTGCTCTTGGTTCTGGTCAAACGGGGGAGAAGTCTGGTCAGAAGAGATCAAGTGCTGCTGAAGGTTCTAGTGGTGTTCCTCCTCCTCAGAAGAAACCTAGGAACTTGTAATCTTTTAGGACTTAAGCTTCTTAGCTAGGTTCTAGGTTGGGTAGTTTTTGTCTTAGGACTTTTTCAACTCTTCTGATTATTTTGTCTCTTATGTTGTCTTCTGATGAACTTATATACACTGAATCTTTCTTATACTTTCTTGTGCCTCTGACTTCTTACTTTTTGCTTATGTTTCTTTTTGACTTAGTAAATTATACTTCATTAAATCTAACAACTTGATCTTAAGTCTTTCGTTAAGTTTATACAGATTGTTGAAGTTCACCATTTACACTAAAATGGGGGAGTTAATTTACTCAGAAGTTCTGAAACATATGTATCAGGAAGTCATTTTCTAAACCTCATGTTTTCTGTTACCTTCTGACCACGGTTTGTCCATAACCAAAATGGGGGAGAATGATGAACCCTATGTGTTTTGATTATGTCCAAACGTTTCAGAAGATGAAAGCTTAATATTTCCTTACATATAGTTTACTATTGACTAATAATTTTTGTTTACTTAGTCTATGTGTAAGATGCTCAGCAGGTGCTGAATGAATCATTTCTGGATTGCCTAAAGGACTCAGAAGATTTGTTTGCTGAAGTCAGAGTTTCAATAACTCAGAAGCTGGATACTCCGCTCTGAAGCCGAAGTCTGCTAAAGCTCTCCTCAGAAGTTCTTTACAATCAGAAGTTTTGCCAATTGTGATCAGAAGTCTAGTCAACTGGAAATTAGCTTCTGAAAGCTATAGTCACGGGTTCTGGATAGCATTTAATGCTCTGACAAGTGCATTTAATGCAAGGCGCCAAAAGTTCAAAAAGCTGTTCTTATGGAGCGCGCCTGTCTGTTCAAAAGAAACCAGAATTTCCTTGTCTACCCTTTGTTGATCCAATTGAAGAATGATTCCAGTCAACCTCATCTTTGATTTCAAATCACTTACCGGTTTGAGTTAAAGAACAAGGATAACGGAATCAAAGTGTTTGAAGACCGTTTGAAGATTTGACAAATTAACGGCTACAACAACTGATGTCATCTCCTTTGAAGATTCAAACTCACCAACGGTCATCTTCATTCACAATAAATAGTAGCCAAGCTCCAAAGCATCAACATATGTGTGATCATCGAGCAAAATCTCAACGCACTGTCCTAACAAGAAAAACAGAGCAACTTTTCCATTCTCAATCTTTCTTAGCATAGTCTCCGTTAAAGTGAGAGAGTGAAGAAAAACAAGTTCATAATAGGAATCTTGTAAACTGAGATCGTTTGTGATCTTCAGTTAGATTTAAAGAGAGAAATCTAGTTGAGATTAGAGTTGGGTGAGAAATCCAGAAAACAGAGTATTGTTTGTTCTGGTGGAAATCCTTTAACTCTTTTTAGGCTAGTCAGAACTAAGTGAGAAATTAGCTTAAGTTCTGTTGATGTAAAGGAGCTTCTGAACTTGCCATAAAAGTTCTGAATAGTGGATTTATAAAATCTCTGTAGGCTGCGACCTCAGGGGACAAGACGTAGTCACAGGACTTCTGTGGCGAACTTGGATAAATCGAATTGTTCAATCAGGATCTCCTGAACTTCTTTCTCCCTCTTATACTTGTTATTTTTGCTTCTGTGTACTTGCTTATATTTAGTGCTGAAACAGATTTTCTCTAAAGTATCATTGTCTTTGTTCAGAAGACTGTCCAGAAGTTCTTCAATCAGAACTTCTGTTACTGAAAACAGTCTAACTGTGTTTAGGCAGAATTTCCCTCAAAAGCAACTTCTGTAAGCTAGCTTCTGACTCTTAGGAAATTTGACTCTGAAAATTAAGTTTCTCGAAAAACTTAGAAATTTTCAGTTTTCAACTTTGACACCTATTCACCCCCCTCTAGGTGATTCTGTTCTTGATAGGGCCAACAAAGATATCACTTTTAATAGTATTCCGACTAACACTCTTGAACTTTGGTTGAGTATCACTCATGAATCTGCGAAACCAGTAATGCTCCACCATTGTCAATGGATATTCATGAAAGGTAATCATACATGCCAATTCCTTTCTAACTTCTTCTTCAATGAATTCCCACTTTGCAAGTGATTTCCCCTTATCATCAATCTCTTTCCCTAACAAACCTTGCTTTATGTCCTTTGTTGTTTTTGCTAGACATTTATGAAAGTGACCACGTAAATGTGTGGTTCCATCCCTGGACTCTCCACCAAGTTGCTTATGACAATAATTGCATACAACCTTCCACTTACCACCAATTTTTTGTTTTTTGAAGTGATTTCATACGTATGATCGAACTCGCTTTGTTGACATGGTTGCTTATTCAATTGAAGTATTCGTTTGACTCAAATTCATTGGTCTTGAGTTGGTTGAACCTTCTTTCCCGAATAGTGACTCATCTCTTAATCCTTCACTGGTAGATTTTTGACAACTACTATTACTTGCAATAACATCATTATTTGCAGCTGAAGCAATATTACCAATTTGTTTCATAATTCACCTATAAAATATAATTAAAAAGAACACTTATTTAGATAGATTCACAGTGTAGACAAAAGAAATAGGATGAAATTTAAAATATAACTAAAACGAATATTTACAAAGCAAGTTAACATATGTAAGATTTGTTTAAAAAACTCAAGAACAATACAAGCTTCCAATGATAAAACACATACAATAAGGTTGAATTAATTTGTTTGGATGCAAAATAATATATTCCACTCACCTGATTGAATCAAGTACTGTAAAAGAAAGAATGAAAATAAATTTTGCCGCCACCTCCCACCTCCCACAAGCAAGAATTGAAATTTTAGAGAAAGAACGAACAGAAATATATTAGAGTTGCAGTATATATTTATATTATCATTATGTAGGAATAGGTTATCTAAATTTATTTAGTTATTTTGTTATATATATATATATATATATATATATATATATATATATATATATATATAGTTTCGGTTATTTTTCGGGTATTTTGTGTGGATACCCATGGTTTTTTTTCGGTGGCGGTTCGGGGATCCCCGCGGTTCAGGATAGTAATTTTTACCCCCGTCCAAATTTAATTTTCGGTGGCAAAATCCCCCCCGCACCCACCCCGCGCCCAAATAGTTCGGTTTTTCCCTGCTCCAATCGGTTCGGATCCCAACGATTTTTGGGTTTCCCCTGTTGGCCCTATCAAGAACAGAATCTCCTAGAGGGGGGGTGAATAGGTGTCAAAGTAGAAAACTGAAAATTTCTAAGTTTTTAGAGAAACTTGATTTTCAGAGTCAAATTTCCTCAGAGTCAGAAGCTAGCTTACAGAAGTTGCTTCTGAGGGAAATTCTGCCTAAACACAGTTAGACTGTTTTCAGCAACAGAAGTTCTGATTGAGGAACTTCTGGACAGTCTTCTGAACAAAGACAATGATGCTTAAGAGAAAATCTGTTTCAGCACTAAATATTAGCAAGTACACAGAAGCAATAATAACAAGTATAAGAGGGAGAAAGAAGTTCAGGAGGTCCTGATTGAACAATTCGATTTATCCAAGTTCGCCACAGAAGTCCTGTGACTACGTCTTGTCCCCTGAGGTCGCAGCCTACAGAGATTTTATAAATCCACTATTCAGAACTTTTATGGCAAGTTCAGAAGCTCCTTTACATCAACAGAACTTAAGCTAATTTCTCACTTAGTTCTGACTAGCCTAAAAAGAGGTAAAGGATTTCCACCAGAACAAACAATACTCTGTTTTCTGGATTTCTCACCCAACTCTAATCTCAACTAGATTTCTCTCTTTAAATCTAACTGAAGATCACAAACGATCTCAGTTTACAAGATTCCTATTATGAACTTGTTTTTCTTCACTCTCTCACTTTACTAAGACTATGCTAAGAAAGATTGAGAATGGAAAAGTTGCTCTGTTTTTCTTGTTAAAACAGTGCGTTGAGATTTTGCTCGATGATCACACGTGTATTGATGCATTGGAGCTTGGCTACTATTTATAGTGATTGAAGATGACCGTTGTGGAGTTTGAAACTTCAAAGAAGATGACATCAGTTGTTGTAGCCGTTAATTTGTCAAGTCTTCAAACGGTCTTCAAACACTTTGATTCCGTTATCCTTGTTCTTTAACTAAATCCGGTAAGAGATTTGAAATCAAGGATGAGGATGACAGAATCATTCTTCAATTAGATCAACAAAGGATAGACAAGGAAATTCCGGTTTCTCTTGAACAGACAAGCGCGCTCCATCAAAACAGCTTTTTGAACTTTTGGCGCCTTGCATTGAATGCAAGTGTCAGAGCATTAAATGCTCAAACAAACCCGTGACTAAGCTTTCAGAAGCTTATTTCCAGTTGTCTAGACTTCTGATCAAATTGGTCATGACTTCTGATTGCAAAGAACTTCTGAGGAGAGCTTTAGCAGACTTCGGCTTCAGAGCGGAGTATCCAGCTTCTAAGTTATTGAAACTCTGACTTCAGCAAACTGATCTTCTGAGTTCTTTAGGCAATCCAAAAATGATTCATTCAGCACCTGCTGAGTAACTTACACATAGACTAAAACAAAAATATTAGTCAACAATAAACTATATGTAAGATAGAGTTAAGTTTTCATCTTCTGAAACGTTTGGACATAATCAAAACACTTAGGGTTCATCATTCTCCCCCATTTTGGTTATGGACAAACCGTGGTCAGAAGGTAAAAGAAAACATGAGTTTTAGAAAAAGAACTTCCTGATGCAAATGTTTCATAACTTCTGAGTTAATTAACTCCCCCATTTTAGTGTAAATGGTGAACTTCAGCAATCTGTATAAACTTAATAAGACTTAAGTTCAAGTTGTTAGATTTAATGAAGTGTAATTTACTAAGTCAAAACAGAAACAAGAGCAAAGAGTAAGAAGTCAGAGACATAAGAAAGTATAATGAAGATTCAGTGTATATAATTTAATTCAGAAGACAACATAAGAAACAGAGTAATCAGAAGAGCAGAAAAAGTCCTAAGACAAAAGACTACCCAGCCCAGAACCTAGCTAAGAAGCTTAAGTCCTAAAAGATTACAAGTTCCTAGGTTTCTTCTGAGGAGGAGGAACACCACTAGAACCTTCAGCAGCACTTGATCTCTTCTGACCAGACTTCTCCCCCGTTTGACCAGAACCAACAGCAACACCAAGAGCTCCCTGAGACTTCAATTTTTGTTGAACATTCAGAGCAGTCTGATATTGTACAGGAGTTGGTCGCACAGTATTGATCATATCCATTCGTCTTCTGAAGTCATCATCAATGGTCTTCATATGATCAAAGGTCTGACCAGACATAGGTCGCTGTTTCTGAACATCATCAAGAAGGAGCTTGATCAACCTATTGTTAGCATACACAGCAGCAGTGAGGTGCTCATTCTAAATATAAGTATGTCCTCGAACAAACCTATAGCAATTGTGAAGAGTCTTTTCTTGTTCACGTGCCTGAGTGTGCATAACCTTCAGAAGTTCAGTAAGCTCAGCAATCTGTGCATTCTGAGCAGATACAGCAGACTCAATGTTGGAGAGTCGATTGTTGAGATCAGGAGTGATGTCATATACAATCTTTGCAGCTCCTGAAGATGAAGAACCTTGAGCAGAAGATTTCACTTCTCTCAGAATGTGATTTGCAGTACTTTGCAGGTCTTCAATCTTACTAGGGAGCATCTTCTCATGAGCCTCATAATGCTCGTTTGCTTCCTTGACTTCTTCTGTCAATATCTCCAAATTCTCATTGACCTTCAGAGAAGAAGCAAGAGCAATATTGTCCAGAGAAGGAAGAGTCAGAGCTAATTCTCTCAATTTGTACAGCTCATCATATGTAGCTAGATGAAGTGTAGAAAGATTGCGTATATAAACAGAAGGATCCTGCATTTGAAGCATAGTCATGAGCTGCAGGTTCTGAGCTTTCAAAGAATGTAATTCTTGCAGCACAATGCCCTGAGCATACATGTCAGCAGCAGAAGTCCTTTGCCCTATACCAGCAAATCTATTCAGCAGTTCATCTGAGCCACTCTGACCCATTCTTCTCAATTCTTCAACACTGGGGGCACCTCCAGCTTCGGAAATACCAGAAGCTCTGCCCATGAAGCCAAAACTTCCAAACCTGTTATCCAAATCTTCTCGATTCAAGTGTTTGCGCAGGAAGTCATAGTTGGAGGACAACCCAGCAAAACCTGAAGGAGTGGGGAAGGAAGTTAAGGGATCACACACAGGAGGTGTATGTCCAGAGGTTGAGAGAGGAGGAACAAAAGTTTGTGTGGAAGGAATTGTATGTGAGAAAGAGGAAGAGAAAGAATTTGTACAGGGAGATAAGGTTGAAGGAATTGAAAAAGGTATTGAAAAGGGAGGAGCAGTAATTCTAGTTGATGGAAGTACAGCAGAAGATGATAGAGAAGAAGTAGTAGAAGTAGAAATGGAATCAGTGAAGATTGGTCCAGAGGACAGATTCACTTCTAAATAGGATCCAGAAGGAAGAGTAGATGGAGGAGGAGCAACTTCAGATGTTGAAGTTGTTGGAGGAATGAAAGTCTGAGATTCACTTACTTCTGTGACAGAAGGTAGTGAGGGAGATGGATGAGGAGTAAGAGTAGGAGATGAGATAACCTGTTCAGAGGCATTAGGATCAAAAGTTGAAATGGGCTCAGCATATAAATGAGCCATTCTGAACAGCGTTTCAGAGGCATCCCTATCACCAGGGTTTCTTCCTTGATTCAGAAGAACGTTGTCAATGAAGTGTTCATCGTCAACATTCTCAACAAACTGTTTAGCACCTTGAAGAACCTCTTCATCTTCTGGTTCACTCTCTTCTGACAGCTCTTCAATCAGAGGAGCATCAACATTCTCTTTATCAGAAATCTCTGATAAGTCTTTATCAGCATCTTCCGGTTCCTGAGTGACAGGTTCCTCTAATTCAGCACTTGAGGCAATAACGAAGTCCTTCTTCTTCAGAACCCTTCGTTTTGCAGCAGTCTTCCTTCCAATTCTGGTAGACAGGGAGACATTCTCAACAATCCGAGAGGATAGTGAGACATTCTCAAGATTCCCTTCTTCCTCTGAAGTCTCAACTACCTTTGAGAACTCCGCATTCTCAACTTCAGCAGCGCATTCTAAAAGTCTTGCATCGGCCTTAGCCTTTGCAGCAATTTCTCGCTCAGCAGCTAACTTGTCCTCTGCTTCCTTCTTCTGTCTTTTCTCTTCAGCAAGAGCCACAACTCTTGCAACCTTTTCAGCTTCAGCAGCCTTCTCTTTCTCAGCAAGGCGTGCTTCCTCAGCATCCTGAACATCCTTTTCAGGAACAACCGTTGGTTCCGAACCAACTACTTTCTCAACAGTTAGGACCACTCTGCTGGATCCTTTCTTTCCTTTGCCCTTCTTGGCAACATCCTTTCCTTTCAGCACACTTGCCTTCACAATCTCCTTCTGAGCAGCGCTCACAGAGGGAGCATTCTCCTTCTTCTTTGGAGTTACACCAAAGGAAAGGTTCCTGAAGGTATGCATCTTCAGAACCGTACTTCTACTGGTTACACCTTCTCCTGAGATAACCACAGAGGCAGCTTCAAAGAGCCTCGTCAGGAGGGAACCATAGGCAAGAGCACTAGAAGTAGTGACATTTTTCATCTGCCTTATCAGCATGGCAGGGAGATTAATCTTCTTCTGGTTGACCAGATGCCACATGAAAACTCGTTCTCTATTGGAAACACAGTTGACTCCTCCAGCCTTTGGAAGAAACACATTAGTAGTGAGATAATGTGCCCACCTCTGATGCTGTGAGAGCCACGTTGCATACGTTTCCTTGGCACTCAGATCTGGTCTAGCCCAATTCACTTCAGAAAACCCATCAACAGAACCATCATCACCAACGATGATTCCTTCATCATCAACACCAATAGCTTGAGAGATAGAAGCCCTGCTGACCTCAATCTCAACATCCCCAACAACCGAGTGAAGGACATCCTCCTCATTAGAAAAGAAATGGAGGTTTTGGTAGAATTCGGTGACTAACTTAGGGTAAATGAATTCATCGAGAGAAACGAATGAATTCCAGTTTTGAGCACTAAGCCAGTTTGAGATAGGTTCAGTAGTTTTAACTTCGTCATCTAGGAACCTAGAAGTAAAAACCCTAGATTCGCTAACTTTCTTTCTGCTTTCAGAAGTGAAGAGATGAGTGACAGTGATTTCTAGAGCCATTTTAGGAGAAATAGGAAATTAGGTTAAGATTTTGAAAGGAGAAATGCACAGACAACAATGGCGATTCTAATAGCAATGAAAAATGCAAGTAAAAATTGCTAAGTATGGAAGACTTCTATTTATACCCAAACAAGTAACCGTTCCAATTCAAAAAGCAAGTAAACACCGTTTAAAAGGGAACAGATAACCGTTAAACACAGAACAGCGCCGTAAAATGGCAGTAGATAACGCATGCTTACAAGTCAAATCATGATTAGAATTAATTATAACTTAATTATCTCAAACGATTAATCACTTAAGACATACAGAAATAATTAGTCTAAGTTATTGAAGGGGATAAGTCATACCAATGCCTTCTCGTAAGTTGCTGAAAGACATACCAGCCAGAGGCTTAGTAAACATGTCAGCAAGGTTTTCTTCCAAGGGAACATGAGTAATGATAATATCCTTCTTCAGAACATGATCTCTCAGAAAGTGATGTCTAATATGAACATGCTTCATCCTGCTGTGCTGAATAGGATTCTTTGAAAGATCAATAGCACTTTTGTTATCACAGTAGATTGTAATTGTTCCAGGGATGACTCCATAGTCAGCAATTTGTTGCTTTATCCAGAGCATCTGAGAAACACAACTTCCAGCAGCAACATACTCAGCTTCAGCAGTTGAGAGAGCCACAGAGGTTTGCTTCTTGCTATGCCAGGAGACTAGGCACTCCCCCAGAAAATGACAACCACCAGAAGTGCTGACCCTTTTCAATTTATCTCTACCATAGTCAGAGTCTGTGTATCCTATAGGAGTGAAATCAGAACTACAGGGATACCACAAACCAGCTTCTGGTGTGCCTTTAAGATATCTGAGAATTCTTTTGACAGCAACATCATGAATCTCTCTTGGTTTAGACTGATATCTAGCACAAAAACACACAGCAAAATGTATATCTGGCCTGCTGGCTGTTAGGTATAAAAGAGAGCCAATCATACCTCTGTAGGTTTTTATATCTACAGGTTTACCAGCTTTCTCTTCATCATTAATGTCTTTGCTGACATCCATTGGAATATCAACAGCATTAGAGTCCATCATGACAAATTTCTTCAGCACTTCTCTAGTGTACTTGGCTTGATTGATAAACACACCATCATTACTTTGCTTGATCTGAAGTCCTAAGAAGAAGGTTAATTCTCCCATCATAGACATTTCAAACTCAGCCTTCATGTGATCACTGAACTCTCTGCACAAAGATTCATTAGTAGCACCAAATATAATATCATCAACATATACCTGAGCTATAAGGATATCCTTGTTCTTCTTCAGAGTGAACAGAGTTGTATCAACACAGCCTCTGACAAATCCCTTAGACAGAAGGAACTTTGTCAGCCTCTCATACCAAGCTCTGGGAGCTTGTTTCAGTCCATACAAGGCTTTCTTTAGCTTGTACACATGATCAGGAAACTTAGGATCTTCAAAACCAGGAGGTTGAGACACATAGACTTCCTCATCAATGTAACCATTCAAGAATGCACTTTTCACATCCATTTGAAAGAGCTTGAAACCTTTGTATGATGCAAAAGCACATAAGATTCTAATGGCTTCTAATCTTGCAACAGGAGCAAAAGTTTCACCATAATCTATGCCTTCTTGCTGACTGTAACCTTGAGCAACAAGTCTTGCCTTGTTCCTCACAACATTTCCAAATTCATCAAGCTTGTTCTTCAGAACCCATCTAGTTCCAACAACCTTTATGTTGTTAGGTCTGGGAACCAAAGTCCAAACTTCTGACCTTTTGAACTGGTCAAGTTCTTCTTGCATTGCCATCAACCAGGAGTCATCATCAGCAGCTTCATAGAAGTCCTTGGGTTCCAGAAGTGACACAAAAGCCACATTCCCCATGTATCTTCTGAGCTGAGCTCTGGTCATGACAGGATTATGAACAGAGTCAATTATGTTCTCTAAGGAATGATTCCTATGAGCTCTAACTTCTCTTGGTACATCCAATGAGTCTTCTGAAACCTGTTCATCATTTGTTGAATCATACATAGGAGCATCTTCTGGAAGGAAGTTGACTTCTGGAGTAGGATTCTCATCGTGAGCTTGTTCAGCAACAGGGGAATCCACCTCAGCAGCTCTGGGAGAAACATCTTCTTTATCAACAGGAGATGTAACTTCAGGAGCTTGAACTACATCTTCATCAGGAGCTCTACTATCTGCAGGGTTAGTCTCATCAAACTGTACATGAACAGATTCATCTAAAGTTTGAGTTCTCTTATTAAAAACCCTATATGCTTTACTATGTGTTGAGTAACCAAGAAAAATGGCCTCATCTGCCTTTGAATCAAACTTTGAAAGATATTCTTTTGTATTCAAAACATAACACTTACAACCAAAGGTTCTGAAATAACCTATTTTAGGCTTTCGATTTTTCCAGAGTTCATAAGGAGTCTTGTTCAGAATGCTTCTGATTAGCACTCTATTCAGAACATAGCAAGCTGTGTTCACAGCTTCTCCCCAAAAGTACTTTGGAAGCCTTCTTTCATTGATCATAGTTCTGGCTATCTCAACCAGAGTTCTATTCTTCCTTTCAACTACCCCATTTTGTTGAGGAGTTCTGGGAGCAGAAAAGTTATGATCAATTCCCTTGGTTTCACAGAATTCTTCAAACCTAAAGTTTTTGAATTCTCCACCATTATCACTTCTGATATGGACAACCTTTTCATTCCTTTCATTCTCAAGTTTCTTTATCAGAACTGAGAAGCATCCAAGTGACTCATCTTTGCTAGACAGCAAGATGACCCAAGTGAATCTTGAATAGTCATCTACAATGACAAAGGCATACTTCTTTCCACCCATGCTCATTGGTTGAACAGGGCCAAAAAGATCCATATGAAGTAATTCCAAAGGTCTTTTAGTTGAAATGACTTTCTTAGTTTTAAAAGAGCTTCTGGATTGTTTACCAGATTGACAAGCATTGCACAAGTGATTCTTTTTAAAACTAATTTCAGGCAGACCCTCAACCAATTGATTTCTAGCTACTTTGGCCAGAAGATCCATGCTAACATGAGCAAGTCTTCTATGCCAGAGCCAGGAGGTATCTTCTTTGGACATCAAGCATATATTTTTGCAAAGATTCTCAAGGTTTAGCATGAAAACATTTTCAACTCTAGGAGCAGTTAGAATAACTTCCCTTGACTTACTGTCCAAGATTTTACATCCAGAGGAGCTGAAGACAACATCTCTACCTTTATCACACAATTGTGCAACACTCAGGAGATTGAACTTCAGGCCTCTGACTAGGGAGACATCTTCGATCGGAGGGTTGGTTCCTATGGATCCAGAACCAAGAATCCTTCCTTTCTGAGCATCTCCAAAGCTGACTTTTCCACCTCTTTTAGGAACAAATGTGATGAATGCTTTTTCATCACCTGTCATATGCCTTGAGCACCCACTGTCAATGTACCACAACTTTGACATTGATGGAGCACTCAGAGCCACCTGCAACACAATCAATTAGTGACAGGTACCCAATCCTTATTGGGTCCTTCAGAGTTAAATTTCTCTTCAGCAGGTTTTAATGATATCTCAGATTGCAAGAGATTTTTAATATGGTACTTGCAATCCTTTAACCAATGACCATCACTTTTACAGAGCTTGCAAAAGGGAGGGTTCTTGGATCTTTCCCTTTGCTTCTTGGGAGATTTCTTCTTCTTCTGAGAAGGACCAACATCTTCAGAGGCTATAACAGCACTCTCAGAGGTACCAACATCAGGAGGAGAAGCTATCTCTTTCAGAAGAGAGGGAGTGACAGGTTTCTTCTTCTTCTGGGGTTTATCACTTCCCAGAGGCAGCTTGTTCTTGCCTTTGGCTTTAGAGCCATCAGCAGGAATGCTGAACTGTTTACACAGCTTCTCTTCTAACACTTTCATGTCAGAAAAGACTTGAGTAAACCTAAGAAACTTGTCAGCCTCACTCTTGTCCAATTTCCTTTTCAGGTACTTGAACATACTATAGAGTTCTTCAAGAGAATCAAAGATATTCTGTTCAGAAGATATGTTTACCTCGGAATCATATGTAACTTCAGGAGGTGCGGAAGTTTCTCCTGTGACATCTTCAGAAGTTGGCTCATCAATAGCCATAAAACAAATCTGAGCTTGCTCTTCCTTTTCTTCAGGATCACTGCTGGTCTCAGAGTCTGACCAGGCAGCCAGCATAGCTTTCTTGAACTTTTTCTTATCTTTCTTCAACTCCGGGCAGTTAGGCTTAATGTGCCCCGGTTGCTGACATCCATAGCAGACAATTGGCTTGTTTGGATCTCTCTTGAACTTTTCACCAGAATCAGGAGTTTTCTTATCAAAGCTCCTGAAAGGCTTCTTGTAGTTTCCACCTCTGCCTTTCCTAAAGGCCTTCTTGAACTTCCTGGTCAGCATAGCCAGTTCCTCATCTTCTGAGGATTCTTCAGAAGATTCTGCTTTCAGGACAACTCTTTTTCCTTCTGACTTTTCTCTTAAGTCATGATTCTTTAATGACATCTCATGAGTGATTAAGGACCCAATGAGTTCATCATACAAGTAATAGCTCAAGTCCTGAACTTCTTCAATAGCAGTCTTCTTGGCTTGCCAAGACCTTGGTAAGCTTCGGACAATCTTTTTCACTCGATCAGATTCTTCAATGTCTTTTCCTAAACTCTTCAAGTCATTGACTATCTTGGTGAATCTAGAATTCATATCTGAAATAGATTGCTTCACTTTTCCTGTTCCTTCAAATATGTGACTTCTAGCTTGTTCCAAATATCCTGTGCTGTTTCACAAGAGGAAACTTTGTTATATTCAGTAGCTGTAAGTGCACAATGCAACATATTTATTGCTGAAGCATTAGTTTGGAGTTTTTTCAGAATGTCATCTGTGTATTCCCTCTGAGGAATAACAACATCTCCTAGACCTTGTTCCATTCTGGTAGGAATGAAATCACCATCAGTGATGACATACCAAGCACTCATGTTCTGAGCTTGGATGAAGTACATCATCCTTTTCTTCCAGTATGAGTAGTTGTTGCCATTAAACAATGGAGGTCTGGTAGTAGAAGAACCTTCTGGGACAATAAAGTGAGAAGAATTCTCAGGCTGGTGTCTACTAGCCATCTCTATTGATTCTGATAGGATCTTACACTTAGATTGTTAGATCTTTAGTAAATATACGAAGTGACCTTCGCTCTGATACCACTTGTTGGCCCTATCAAGAACAGAATCTCCTAGAGGGGGGGTGAATAGGTGTCAAAGTAGAAAACTGAAAATTTCTAAGTTTTTAGAGAAACTTGATTTTCAGAGTCAAATTTCCTCAGAGTCAGAAGCTAGCTTACAGAAGTTGCTTCTGAGGGAAATTCTGCCTAAACACAGTTAGACTGTTTTCAGCAACAGAAGTTCTGATTGAGGAACTTCTGGACAGTCTTCTGAACAAAGACAATGATGCTTAAGAGAAAATCTGTTTCAGCACTAAATATTAGCAAGTACACAGAAGCAATAATAACAAGTATAAGAGGGAGAAAGAAGTTCAGGAGGTCCTGATTGAACAATTCGATTTATCCAAGTTCGCCACAGAAGTCCTGTGACTACGTCTTGTCCCCTGAGGTCGCAGCCTACAGAGATTTTATAAATCCACTATTCAGAACTTTTATGGCAAGTTCAGAAGCTCCTTTACATCAACAGAACTTAAGCTAATTTCTCACTTAGTTCTGACTAGCCTAAAAAGAGTTAAAGGATTTCCACCAGAACAAACAATACTCTGTTTTCTGGATTTCTCACCCAACTCTAATCTCAACTAGATTTCTCTCTTTAAATCTAACTGAAGATCACAAACGATCTCAGTTTACAAGATTCCTATTATGAACTTGTTTTTCTTCACTCTCTCACTTTACTAAGACTATGCTAAGAAAGATTGAGAATGGAAAAGTTGCTCTGTTTTTCTTGTTAAAACAGTGCGTTGAGATTTTGCTCGATGATCACACGTGTATTGATGCATTGGAGCTTGGCTACTATTTATAGTGATTGAAGATGACCGTTGTGGAGTTTGAAACTTCAAAGAAGATGACATCAGTTGTTGTAGCCGTTAATTTGTCAAGTCTTCAAACGGTCTTCAAACACTTTGATTCCGTTATCCTTGTTCTTTAACTAAATCCGGTAAGAGATTTGAAATCAAGGATGAGGATGACAGAATCATTCTTCAATTAGATCAACAAAGGATAGACAAGGAAATTCCGGTTTCTCTTGAACAGACAAGCGCGCTCCATCAAAACAGCTTTTTGAACTTTTGGCGCCTTGCATTGAATGCAAGTGTCAGAGCATTAAATGCTCAAACAAACCCGTGACTAAGCTTTCAGAAGCTTATTTCCAGTTGTCTAGACTTCTGATCAAATTGGTCATGACTTCTGATTGCAAAGAACTTCTGAGGAGAGCTTTAGCAGACTTCGGCTTCAGAGCGGAGTATCCAGCTTCTAAGTTATTGAAACTCTGACTTCAGCAAACTGATCTTCTGAGTTCTTTAGGCAATCCAAAAATGATTCATTCAGCACCTGCTGAGTAACTTACACATAGACTAAAACAAAAATATTAGTCAACAATAAACTATATGTAAGATAGAGTTAAGTTTTCATCTTCTGAAACGTTTGGACATAATCAAAACACTTAGGGTTCATCATCCCCCACCCCATTGCCACCCCTAGCGGCAACGTCGGCTAGGGGAGAGCACGGTTCGGTTTGATTCAAAAACAGAACTGAATCGAATTAGACCGAACCGAAATGTTGTAAATTTTCTGGACTGGACTGAATTAAATTTTGGTCCGTTTCAGGACGGAACCGAAATATTTCGGTTCGGTTTAAGTTTGGACCAATTAATCATTTATGATATTTTTATATGTTTTTTTAATCTATCAAATCTCTATATATATATATATATATATATATATATATTTAAACCTCTAAAGATAGCTCCACGTGTCGTCCTCTCCTTATTTCACTCATATTTATACTTACATGTCATCTTCTCTTTTAACCACAATTCCATGTCATTTTCATTTCCTTTTATTTCATAAAATCTTTGTTACCTTTTACCAATTTAATAGAATTAAGAAAATGTAATAACAAATGTAATACCTTTTGTTTTAAAAAATAAAACTAAATAAGAAATCATCATAATGACAAATTAATATTGTAAGCCAATTTCTTTGAATTCGGAAAAATTAACTCATAAACGTTTTTTTTAATTTGTTTTTTTAGAAATAAACTTAAGAATTGCAAAATTTCTAATAGTTTCGTTATATTTGTACTAATCAAAATGGAAATTGACTTCTTTACAAATTTATAAGAATTTTTGTTTTGTTTATTTGTTTTGTTAGTACGGGTTCATGTTAAATTCTACTACTTGGATATTGAATTTTTTTTTCTTTATGTTGATCATTATATTCCGTACATCGTAAGAAAATAATTTATTATAATCTCAATACATCTCCATAATTCTTGTAAAAAAAAAATAAAAAAATATCTATAAATAAGAATGAATATAATAATATAGGATTTATAGAGAATAACGAATAGATAATCTTACTATAAAGGCTCAGGTGTGACAATGGGCTTATGGTGTGACAACCCAGTTATGCTGTGACAAGAGATAAAGGTGAGGCTAATTTTGTAATTGAACAGGGAAAGGTGGCAAACTTGTAATTAAGAGAAAAATCCTTATGCGTGGAAAATGGAGGGAAGGAAGAGGAGGTGATGTCAGCGCTGATGTCACCTCTAGAGAGAGAAAAAGTTTTAATTATTTTCTTTAAAATGCATTTTCCCTCTCTTCCCGATCTCATTTTTCAAAAAAAAAAAATTATACCACTGAACTCGTATTAATTAGGCGGTCATTTTGAGACCTATTGTTGCTATTTATAAACAATTTTTATTTTTTTTATTTTTCTATGGTTCTTCCGAATTAATACTCGGTTGTTCCAGCAGAATACTACATTTGTTCCAGCAAAATACTACATTTGTTCCACTAGACTACTACATTTGTTCCACCAGAATACTACATTTTTTTACACTTCCAGAGTATTCTGCTGGAACAAATGTAGTAGTCTGGTAGAACAAGTGTAGTATTATGCTGGAACAAATGTAGTAGTCTGGTGGAACAAGTGTAGTATTCTGCTGGAACAAGCTGTTCCGGAATAATACTCGATTTTTCTAAAATAATACCCGATTGGAAAGATTGAATTGAAAGCTTCATACTATTTGTAAAAAGGAATAACTAAGCCATGAATTTCTCATCCAAGGGTCCAACCCTTACATAATAAGTCAATAGTCAGTGGCAAATCGGTAGCCTTTTCTTCAACTCTTCAGAAAAGAGTAATGCTTCCTGCGAAATAAGGATATCACTTGCTTACATAGGTGATTATGCAGTTGGTTAGTGGGTGAAATTCTACCTTTCATTTTGAATTGAAAGAGTAGTCTCGAGCCGCGCTCTTCTGCAGGAAGATCTGATTAAAAGGCTAGCGAACTCCGGCAATAAAATAAAACAACGCCACCGGCGGCGCCGACACCTCTACGGCCCATACTATTACTAATCTAAGTCATCTCTTCTCTTCTCTTCTCTTCTATTCTATTTTCTATTCTCAGGGTTTCATTCAATTCAATTCAATTGATTTTAACCAACAAATAGGATTCTTTCCGATTGTGGGAACAACAATAGCAGGACGATGGATAAATATGGGAGAGCGAACGGTGGTGAAATACCGACGACGTTGCAGAGGCCAAGGAGGCATCAACAATTTTGAAAGAAGAAGAAGCTGGATTTTGAAAAGAACTCTGGAAAAATTACCTTTAGATGCCTGATTAATTACACAATTGGTCCATGTCTCACCATATGAGCTTGTCACACCATAAGGGGGGTGTCTCACCTGAACTTGACTCATAGGAAATAATCATAATGACAAATTAATATTGTAAGTCAATTCCTTTGAATTCGGAAAAATTAACTCATAAACGTTTTTTTTAATTTTTTTTTTTAAATAAACTTAAGAATTGCAAAATTTCTAATAATTTCGTTATGTTTGTACTAATCAAAATAGAAATTGACTTCTTTACTAATTTATAAAAAATTTTGTTTTGTTTAACTGTTTTGTTAGTACGGGTTCATGTTAAATTCTATTACTTTGATATTGAATTTTTTTTTATTTATGTTGATCATTATATTCCGTACATCGTAAAAAAAAAATTTATTATAATCTCAATACATTTCCGTAATTCTTTTAAAAAAGAAATAAAAAAATATCTATAAATAAGAATGAATATAATAATATAGGATTTATAGAGAATAACGAATAGATAATCTTACTATAAATTCTTTTTTTATTACTATATTTCTATATTTACAATAATTAAAGTTTACTATATATTGCTACATTTACTATATTACTTTATTCTATGTTTGAAAAAGAATTATATGATTCATATGAACAAATCTATTTTTAATCTTAATTTACTATAAAATGCTTCATTTGATTTGGTAAAATTAAAGTTTTTGACTAAATTTCTATGTAATCATTTTCGAAAGTATATGCTAGATTTCATAAGAAACTAACTAATGCAAAGTTGCAAATCTATTACTATATTATAAAAGTGAATAGATGTAACAGTAGCAATTTTGAATTGAATTGAAAACAGTACCTCTTTTGTCTTCTCATCTTCCTACTCCTTTGAGTTTCTAATTCCACGTCACAAGAAGAGGTCCCTCTTAGTCCCACTACTAGATTCACCATCCACCATATATTCCTTATCTTCTTATCTTAACTACTCATATACCCCCTCATCCATCTCCACCTCCTTCTCTAATGATCATCTATAAGCTACGACAAGCTCTCTAATGCGTTCTAATAATACGAAATCAATGGTATAACCAAAGAACTTTTGCTAAGATTTGTTTCTTTGATTCCATTTTCTACTTCTTTCTGACCTATATCCATTTTCATATTCTACTTCTCTATTTTATCCAGGATAGTAAAAGGAATTATTAGTAATTTCCGGCATATGACAAAAAGGTATACAAATTCCGACTACATATCTTACTCCGGTTTTATTGTTCCATTGTTTTTATTTCCCCTGTTGTCTGACATAAGTCGGTCTGTTAGTATTAACATGAAAAAGAATGTTGAAGATATAGCTCTTAACACCCAGCTATTGATTCACATAAGATCTATCTTTTTCTAATGATTACACATTTTTGTTTCAAATATGTCATTTTATAATGTTCTCTTGGTGTGAGCTTTGAGGTGCGGTGAGCGACTCTGTAGTTTAGTGTTTCTGCTTTTTGGATTTGAAAATTTGGTTCCTAATTTTTGTTACATGTCCTTTGCAGTTGATGGCTTTGAAATATGGATCATTTCTTGGAAGATCAACATTGGATAATTATCCCTTTCCTTTCATTTTTTTGCTTCATCTGTAATCCACAGGTTAGTTTGAAAACATTTATAATATACGATTTTTAATTTCTATTGTGGAGAAATTGTTTCTTCCATCTATTGCTTGCAGTTTTAAGCATCTAGCTAATTAGTTTCATTGGATCTTCCCAAGTTGTGCTGAACTCCAAAAGAAAATAAAACACTCTAAAATTACCTCAAGCTAAAGATTTTTGAGGTAAGAAGAAGTTGTTGTTCATTACTTATTTTCTTGCGTTATTTAGTGAAGGATCCCAATTAATGAATATTTACATACCTGTTGAAGTGGTTGGCAATGAAGCTTGGGATTTTATGTTGTTTATTGCTTGGACATGCTCATGCATTGTGTTTCCAGTGATTTGTTCACTGTTTTCTTCTCTTTATTTTTTCGTTTTTATTTTTAGTCTGATGAAGATGTATGTTTACTTTCTTTCTTGGCTCTTTATTGATTACAATAAATGTTTAAATGTTCAGTTAAGGCTAATGTTGATATGGGTGAAAACTTTGTTCTTTGTTTGCATTTGGCACATTAGGCATTTATGGGTGCATCCATATTTAAGGTCAGTCTGTGCTGTAAAGTCATGGTGAAATTGAATTGAGAATCAGTGGACGAAAATAGGTTCTGGAAGTAGCAGCTATATGATAACGAGACTCACAATTTCAACATGGGAGAAAGATTCACAATCTGAATCTAGATTTAGAAAAGAACAAATTAAATAAAGCAATTCATCATCAGACTAAATACAAGGCAAAAGAAAATCAAGGTTTAAATCTTTCACCCTGCTAAGGGGGAAAATGCATATTTCCCTCATTGGTATGCTACAATTAAATAGGGAAGTAAAAAAGCACATATATCTATCATTAGCCTCAAAAGATTTATGTTGTAAATATTGTTGGCCCTATCAAGAACAGAATCACCTAGAGGGGGGTGAATAGGTGTCAAAGTTGAAAACTGAAAATTTCTAAGTTTTTCGGGAAACTTAATTTTCAGAGTCAGAAGCTAGCTTACAGAAGTTGCTTCTGAGGGAAATTCTGCCTAAACACAGTTAGACTGTTTTCAGCAACAGAAGTTCTGATTGAAGAACTTTTGGACAGTCTTCTGAACAAAGACAATGATACTTTAGAGAAAATCTGTTTCAGCACTAAATATAAACAAGTACACAGAGGCAAAAATAACAAGTATAAGAGGGAGAAAGAAGTTCAGGAGATTCTGATTGAACAATTCGATTTATCCAAGTTCGCCACAGAAGTCCTGTGACTACGTCTTGTCCCCTGAGGTCACAGCCTACAGAGATTTTATAAATCCACTATTCAGAACTTTTATGGCAAGTTCAGAAGCTCCTTTACATCAACAGAACTTAAGCTAATTTCTCACTTAATTCTGACTAGCCTAAAAAGAGTTAAAGGATTTCCACCAGAACAAACAATACTCTGTTTTCTGGATTTCTCACCCAACTCTAATCTCAACTAGATTTCTCTCTTTAAATCTAACTGAAGATCACAAACGATCTCAGTTTACAAGATTCCTATTATGAACTTGTTTTTCTTCACTCTCTCACTTTAACTAAGACTATGCTAAGAAAGATTGAGAATGGAAAAGTTGCTCTGTTTTTCTTGTTAAAACAGTGCGTTGAGATTTTGCTCGATGATCACACGTATATTGATGCTTTGGAGCTTGGCTACTATTTATAGTGAATGAAGATGACCGTTGGTGAGTTTGAATCTTCAATGGAGATGACATTAGTTGTTGTAGCCGTTAATTTGTCAAATCTTCAAACGGTCTTCAAACACTTTGATTCCATTATCCTTGTTCTTTAACTCAATCCGGTAAGTGATTTGAGATCAAGGATGAGGTTGACGGGAATCATTCTTCAATTAGATCAACAAAGGGTAGACAAGGAAATTCTGGTTTCTTTTGAACAGACAAGCGCGCTCCATTAAAACATCTTTTTGAACTTTTGGCGCCTTGCATTGAATGCAAGTGTCAGAGCATTAAATGCTCAAGCAGAACCCGTGACTTAGCTTTCAGAAGCTAATTTCCAGTTGTCTATACTTCTGATCAAATTGGCAAACCTTCTGATTGCAAAGAACTTCTGAGGAGAGCTTTAGCAGACTTCGGCTTCAGAGCGGAGTATCCAGCTTCTGAATAATTGAAACTCTGACTTCAGCAAACAGATCTTCTGAGTCCTTTAGGCAATCCAGAAATGATTTATTCAGCACCTGCTGAGCATCTTACACATAGACTAAGTAAACAAAAATTATTAGTCAATAGTAAACTATATGTAAGGAAGAATTAAGTTTTCATCTTCTGAAACGTTTGGACATAATCAAAACACATAGGGTTCATCATTCTCCCCCATTTTGGTTATGGACAAACCGTGGTCAGAAGGTAACAGAAAACATGAGGTTTAGAAAATGACTTCCTGATACATATGTTTCATAACTTCTGAGTAAATTAACTCCCCCATTTTAGTGTAAATGGTGAACTTCAGCAATCTGTATAAACTTAGAAATGACTTAAGATCAAGTTGTTAGATTTAATGAAGTATAATTTACTAAGTCAAAAAGAAACATAAGCAGTAAGTAAGTAGTCAGAGACACAAGAGAGTATAAGGAAGATTCAGTGTACATAAAATCATCAGAAGACAACATATGAAACAAAATAATCAGAAGAGCAGAAAAAGTCCTAAGACAAAAACTACCCAACCCAGAACCTAGCTAAGAGGCTTAAGTCCTAATAAGATTACAAGTTCCTAGGTTTCTTCTGAGGAGGAGGAACACCACTAGAACCCTCAGCAGCACTTGATCTCTTCTGACCAGACTTCTCCCCCGTTTGACCAGAACCAAGAGCAACACCCAGAGCACCCTGAGATTTCAATTTTTGCTGAACATTCAGTGCAGTCTGATATTGCTGAGGAGTTGGCCTCACAGTGTTGATCATATCCATTCTTCTTCTGAAGTCATCATCAATGGTCTTCATATGATCAAAGGTCTGACCAGACATAGGTCGCTGTCTCTGAACGTCTTCCAGAAGGAGCTTGATCAACCGATTGTTAGCATACACAGCAGCAGTAAGATGCTCATTCTGAATATAAGTCTGTCCTCGAACAAACCTATAACAATTGTGAAGAGTCTTCTCTTGTTCTCGTGCTTGAGTGTGCATAACCTTCAGAAGTTCAGTAAGCTCAGCAATCTGTGCGTTTTGAGCAGATACAGCAGACTCAATGTTGGAGAGTCGATTGTTGAGATCAGGAGTGATGTCATATACAATCTTAGCAGCCCCGGAAGATGATGAACCTTGAGCAGAAGATTTCACTTCTCTCAGAATGTGATTGGCAGTACTTTGTAGGTCATCAATCTTACTTGGGAGCATCTTCTCATGAGCCTCATAATGCTCGTTTGCTTCCTTGACTTCTTCTGTCAATATCTCCAAATTCTCATTGACCTTCAGAGAAGAAGCAAGAGCAATGTTATCCAGTGACGGAAGAGTCAGAGCTAATTCTCTTAACTTGTACAGCTCTTCATAGGTAGCTAGATGAAGTGTAGAAAGATTGCGTATATAGACAGAAGGGTCCTGCATTTGAAGCATAGTCATGAGCTGCAGGTTCTGAGCTTTCAAGGAATGTAATTCTTGCAGCACAATGCCCTGAGCATACATGTCAGCAGCAGAAGTCCTTTGCCCCATACCAGCAAATCTATTCAGCAGTTCATCAGAGCCACTCTGACTCATTCTTCTCAACTCCTCAACGCTGGGAGCACCACCAGCTTCGGATACACCAGAAGCTCTGCCCATGAAGCCAAAACTACCAAACATGGTATCCAAATCATCTCGATTCATGTGTTTGCATAGGAAGTCATAATTGGATGACAGCCCAGCAAAACAAGAAGTAGTGGAGGAGGTAGTTAAGGGATCACACACAGGGGGTGCATGTCCAGAGGTTGAGGGAGGAGGGATAGAAGTGTTTGAGGTAGGGATAGTATGTGAGGTTGAGATGGGAGGTAGTGTGGATGGTAGTGAGAAAGATGGAGCAGTAAATCCAATTGATGGACTTACAGAGGAAGTATGCATGGAGGAGGTAGTGGATGTGGCTATGGAATCTGTGAAGATGGGAGCAGTGTTTAGATTCACTTCTGAAAAGGATCCAGAAGGAGGAATAATTGGTGATTCTTTGAGAACTCCACATTCTCAAGTTCAGCAGCACATGCAATGATTCTTACATCAGCCTTAGCCTTTACAGCAATTTCTCTTTCAGCTGCAAACTTGTCTTCTGCTTCCTTCTGCTTTCTCTTCTTATCAGCAAGAGCCACAACCCTTGCAACCTTCTCAGCTTCAGCAGCCTTCTCTCTTTCAGCAAGGCGTGCGTCCTCAGCATCCTGAGCTTCCTTCTCAGGAACATCCTTAGGTTTCTCAGCAACGATCTTGCCAGAGGGTTCAACACTGATTGTTGTTTGAACCATCGTGGGAAGAGGTTCTGAGACAACCACCTTCTCAACAGTCAGGACCAACTTATTTGATCCCTTCTTTCCCTTGCCCTTCTTGGCAGCATTCTTTCCTTTCTGGACAGCAGCCTCAACACTTTCCTTCTGAGCAATACTCACAGAGGAGCCCTTCTCATTCTTCTTCGGAGTCACACCAAAGTTGAGGTTTCTGAAGGTATGCATCTTCAGAACCGTACTCCTACTTGTAACACCTTCTCCTGAAACCACAACAGAGGCTGCCTCAAACAACCTAGTCAGGAGTGAGCCATATGCTAATGCACTCACGGTAGTTACATTCTTCATCTGCCTTATCAGCATGGCAGGTAGATTGATCTTCTTCTGGTTGACCAAATGCCACATAAACACCATTTCCCTGTTGGAAACACCATTAACTCCTCCAACCTTCGGAAGGAAAACATTAGTTGTCAAATAGTGTGCCCACCTCTGGTGCTGAGTGAGCCAGGTGGCATATGTTTCCTTGGCACTTAGATCTGGTCTAGCCCAGTTTGCCTCTGTAAAACTATCTGCTGAACCATCATCACCAATGATGATTCCTTCATCATCAATACCGATCACTTGAGAAATAGAAGCCCTGCTGACCTCAATCTCAATTTCCCCGACTTCTGAGTGTAGAACATCCTCCTCATTAGAAAAGAAATTGAGGTTCTGATAGAATTCGGTGACTAACTTAGGATAAATGAATTCATCGAGAGAAACGAAAGAATTCCAGTTTTGAGCACTAAGCCATTTGGAGATAGGTTCAGTGGATTTAACTTCATCATCTAGGAACCTAGAGGTGAATACTCTAGATTCGCTAATCTTTCTTTTTGGATTCAGTGGTAAAGATGTGAGTGACAGTGATTTCTTGAGCCATTGATGAAGATATACGAAATTAGGTTAAGAATCTAGAGAGAAGAGAACACAGAAAATCTATGGAAATTCTAATTGCAATGAAAATGAGAGTAAAAACTTCTAAGTATGGAAAACCCCTATTTATACCCAAACAAGAAACCGTTCCAATTCAAAAAGCAAATAAACACCGTTTAAAAGGGAACAGATAACCGTTAACCACAGAACAGCGCCGTAAAAATGCAGTAGATAACGCATGCTTAAATGTCAAATCATGATTAGAATTAATTATCACTTAATTATCTTAAACGATTAATCACTTAAGACACACAGAAATAATTAAGCTAAGTTATTGAAGTGGATAAGTCATACCAATGCCTTCTCGTAAGTTGCTGAAAGAATTACCAGCCAGAGGCTTAGTAAACATGTCAGCAAGATTCTCTTCAGAGGGAACCTGAGTAATGATAATATCCTTCTTCAGAACATGATCTCTCAAAAAGTGATGCCTAATATGAACATGCTTCATCCTGCTGTGCTGAATAGGATTCTTTGAAAGATCAATTGCACTCTTGTTATCACAGTAGATTGTAATTGTTCCAGGAATGACTCCATAGTCAGCAATTTGTTGCTTAATCCAGAGCATCTGAGAAACACAACTTCCAGCAGCAACATACTCAGCTTCAGCAGTTGAGAGAGCCACAGAGGTTTGCTTCTTGCTATGCCAGGAGACTAGGCACTCCCCCAGAAAATGACAACCACCAGAAGTGCTGACCCTTTTCAATTTATCTCTACCATAGTCAGAGTCTGTGTATCCTATAGGAGTAAAATCAGAACTACAGGGATACCACAAACCAGCTTCTGGTGTGCCTTTAAGATATCTGAGAATTCTTTTGACAGCAACATCATGAATTTCTCTTGGCTTTGATTGATATCTAGCACAAAAACACACAGCAAAATGTATATCTGGCCTGCTGGCTGTTAGGTATAAAAGAGAACCAATCATACCTCTGTAGGTTTTTATATCTACAGGTTTACCAGCTTTCTCTTCATCATCAATGTCTTTGCTGACATCCATTGGAATATCAACAGCATTAGAGTCCATCATGCCAAATTTCTTCAGCACTTCTCTAGTGTACTTGGCTTGATTGATAAACACACCATCATTACTTTGCTTGACCTGAAGTCCTAAGAAGAAGGTTAATTCTCCCATCATAGGCATTTCAAACTCAGCCTTCATGTGGTCACTGAACTCTCTGCACAAAGATTCATTAGTAGCACCAAATATAATATCATCAACATATACCTGAGCTATAAGGATATCCTTGTTCTTCTTCAGAGTGAACAGAGTTGTATCAACACATCCTCTGACAAATCCCTTAGACAGAAGGAACTTTGTCAGTCTCTCATACCAAGCTCTGGGAGCTTGTTTCAGTCCATACAATGCTTTCTTCAGCTTATACACATGATCAGGAAACTTAGGATCTTCAAAACCAAGAGGTTGAGACACATAGACTTCCTCATCAATGTAACCATTCAAGAATGCACTTTTCACATCCATTTGAAAAAGCTTAAAACCTTTGTATGATGCAAAAGCACATAAGATTCTAATGGCTTCTAATCTTGCAACAGGAGCAAAAGTTTCACCATAATCTATGCCTTCTTGCTGACTGTAACCTTGAGCAACAAGTCTTGCCTTGTTCCTCACAACATTTCCAAATTCATCAAGCTTGTTCTTCAGATACCATCTAGTTCCAACAACTTTTATGTGGATAGGTCTGGGAACCAAAGTCCAAACTTCTGACCTTTAGAACTGGTCAAGTTCTTCTTGCATTGCCATTAACCAGGAGTCATCATCAGCAGCTTCATAGAAGTCCTTGGGTTCCAGAAGTGACACAAAAGCCACATTCCCCATGTATCTTCTGAGCTGAGCTCTGGTCATGACAGGATTATGAACAGAGTCAATTATGTTCTCTAAGGAATGATTCCTATGAGTTCTAACTTCTCTTGGTACATCCAATGAGTCTTCTGAAACCTGTTCATCATTTGTTGAATCATATATAGGAGCATCTTCTTGAAGGAAGTTGACTTCTGGAGTAGGGTTCTCATCTTGAGCTTGTTCAGCAACAGGAGGAACCACTTCAGCAACTCTGGGAGAAACATCTTCTTCTTCAACAGGAGATGTAACTTCAGGAGCTTGAACTAAATCTTCATCAGGAGCTCTACTATCTGCAGGGTTAGTCTCATCAAAATGTATATGAACAGATTCATCTAAAGTTTGAGTCCTCTTATTAAAAACCCTATATGCTTTACTATGTGTTGAGTAACCAAGAAAAATGGCCTCATCTGCCTTTGAATCAAACTTTGAAAGATATTCTTTTGTATTCAAAACATAACACTTACAACCAAAGGTTCTGAAATAACCTATCTTAGGCTTTCGACCTTTCCAGAGTTCATAAGGGGTCTTGTTCATAATGCTTCGGATTAGCACTCTATTCAGAACAAAGCAAGCTGTGTTCACAGCTTCTCCCCAAAAGTACTTAGGAAGCCTTCTTTCGTTGATCATAGTTCTGGCTATCTCAACCAGAGTTCTATTCTTCCTTTCAACTACCCCATTTTGTTGAGGAGTTCTGGGAGCAGAAAAGTTATGATCAATTCCCTTGGTTTCACAGAATTCTTCAAACCTAAAGTTTTTGAATTCTCCACCATTATCACTTCTGATATGAACAACCTTTTCATTCCTTTCATTCTCAAGTTTCTTTATCAGAACTGAGAAACATCCAAGTGACTCATCTTTGCTAGACAGCAAGATGACCCAAGTGAATCTTGAATTGTCATCTATAATGACAAAGGCATACTTCTTTCCACCCATGCTCATTGGTTGAACAGGGCCAAAAAGATCCATATGAAGTAATTTCAAAGGTCTTTTAGTTGAAATGACTTTCTTAGTTTTAAAAGAGCTTATGGATTGTTTACCAGATTGGCAAGCATTGCATAAATGATTCTTTTTAAAACTAATTTCAGGCAGACCCTCAACCAATTGATTTCTAGCTACTTTGGCCAGAAGGTCCATGCTCACATGAGCAAGTCTTCTATGCCAGAGCCAGGAGGTATCCTCTTTGGACATCAAGCATATATTTTTGCAAAGATTCTCAAGGTTCAGCATGAAAACATTTTCAACTCTAGGAGCAGTTAGAATAACTTCCCTTTACTTACTGTCCAAGATTTTACATCCAGAGGAGCTGAAGACAACATCTCTACCTTTATCACACAGTTGTGCAACACTCAGGAGATTGAACTTCAGGCCTCTGACTAGGGAGACATCTTCGATCGGAGGATTAGTTCCTATGGATCCTGAACCAAGTATCCTTCCTTTCTGAGCATCTCCAAAGCTGACTTTTCCACCTCTTTTAGGATCAAATGTGATGAATGCTTTTTCATCACCTGTCATATGCCTTGAGCACCCACTGTCAATGTACCACAGCTTTGACATTGATGGAGCACTCAGAGCCACCTGCAACACAATCAATTAGTGAAAGGTACCCAATCCTTATTGGGTCCTCCAGAGTTAGATTTCTCTTCAGCAGGTTTTAATGATATCTCAGATTGCAAGAGGTTTTTAATATGGTACTTGCAATCCTTCAACCAATGACCATCATTCTTGCAAAGCTTGCAAAAGGGAGGGTTCTTGGATCTTTCCCTTTGCTTCTTGGGAGATTTCTTCTTCTTCTGAAAAGGTCCAACATCTTCAGAGGCTATACCAGCACTCTCAGAGGTTCCAACATCAGGAGGAGAAGCTATCTCTTTCAGAAGAGAGGGAGTGACAGGTTTCTTCTTCTTCTGGGGTTTATCACTTCCGAGAGGCAGCTTTTCCTTGCCTTTGGCTTTAGAGTCATCAGCAGGAGTGCTGAACTGTTTACACAGTTTTTCTTCTAACACTTTCATGTCAGAATAAACTTGAGTAAACCTAAGAAACTTGTCAGCCTCACTCTTGTCCAATTTCCTTTTCAGGTACTTGAACATATGGTGTGCCCTAGTTCTAGGCATAGTTATTTTGTTATTGTATTGTACTTTTGTTGATTGTACTATACAATTGTTTTATGGAATAAAAGGCATTAATTCATTGAGTTAATATATCTTGTATTATATGCACTGTATGAAGTATCCATTGATTGTATATCATAAATAACCAGAAGCTAGTCCTACTCATGGGAATGAATAGAATGTAAAGCTTTTACGAACAGGATATGTACACGTGTACAGGATATGTTTGTAGGTACGTATGACCAATACGGGACTTGGTCGATCCGCTTTAGAAGGCACATGGTGGAAGAGTCATTGCCCTTCTATAAATGTAGATCTCTTTTATCTGTCGACCTGATTTCAATATAGTATTGAATGAGGAATCTGACTAGATTTGACATACGCCTAACAGGTCTGTAAAAGGATGCCAAATACGGGTATGATTGGTCTAGTCAGTGAACTCATTCATACTGATAGTTGAAGTGAAGGGATTACCACTCACTCCATAAGTGAGATGATATCATTAGGCCACTCGTTGAGTTGAACTGAGAAATGTGTGGCCACACTCAGATAAGCTGGTTACTTATCTGTTCTTCAGTTAACTCTAGATCGAGAAATATCTCAAGCTGTAGAGGATGACGTCCACCATGCCTCATACTTGATGTATCGATATGCTTGGTAAGAGATATTAGAGAATACTACAGGGTATCTATCTGTATGAGATGGACTAACACTGTAATCAATTGGTGACTGATATGGTCTAGGCAACTCTCTATCAGTCGTCGAGCTAATTGATTATGGCCCACAGGATCGTGCACACTAGACACTGAGACTTGTACTCGGAGAACTAATACATGTAGTGTATTTGTGATGAACTTATTATTAGTTGTTAACTGATAATGTTAATTGATTAATTGTTCTGATTGGAACAAGTTAATTGATTTTTTGGAGGGATTAATTATTCAATCGGGTTAATTAATTAAGCGATTGATTAATTAGATTTTCTTTAGGGGTTAGTGTGTGATTAATTATAACCTAATTGATGTTAATTGAATCTATTGTATTCTATTGTGGTACAATCAGATTAATTAAATTAATACAGGTACTGAAATTGTAATTAGTCGACACACTATAAATTAATCCTAATCGATTGAAAACCCTAGACTTTCTGACACAGAAATCAGAGAAACCCTAATTCCCTCTACCCCATTCGGCCGAACCCTCCCTAGGGTGATCCCGGAGTTATCGTTCATCGTTCTTCGTGCCTCTTGCGAGTATCTGATCACTGGAGGTGTCGTGCACGTGAATTTGGAGGAATCACCGATCGTGCGGTTCGTCCATCTCTCTCAAAGGGATTCCATGTGAGTGACTAATGTAGATTTAATCACGTTAATCTAGTAAATGACATTGAGGCAATGATAAAGATCAAGTGTAATCTGATCAATGATTTTAAAATCGTTTTTCTCGCTTCCGCTGCGCGACTCTGATCGTTGATCAGATTCCAACAGTGGCATCAAAGTCGTTGGTTGAATCATTGATTAATGTTATTTTTAGTATAATCAGGTTTTTGCTATTTTTTCCTGATATAGGATTTTAATCGGATCATATGGCATGTGTTTAGATCGATGGATTTAATTTTTCTGATGCTTTGTGGTTGCTGATTTTTATTTTTCTTTTTTAATAAAAAAAAAATATATTTTGGATTTTAGGGTTTTGGGGACGGTGGCCGGAACCACCGCCCCCGACGCCGCTAGCGGCGGCCGACCGCTGGCCAGCAGCCCTTTTGGGGCTGCAGGCCGGTGGCCGGCGTCGCCGGCCAGGGGGGAGCTGCGACAGCAGCAGCTCCCGGCCAAAGGGGGCTGCTGTCGCAGCTCCCACTGCCACAGCAGTCCCAAAAGGGACTGCTGCCACCAACTGGCGGTGGCCAGGCGAGGGCGGCGCCCCGCAAGGGGCGGCCGCCGACCAGGTTGAAGCAGTCCCTTTTGGGACTGCTGCAATTGGCAGCAGGTGGCTGCTGCCTCACTGCAGCAGCCACCAGGCGGACTGCCCAGCAGTCCGCCATGGGTTCGGGGCGACCCGAATCCGCCCCGAACGCCCCCGAAACCCTAATTTTTGAATTTTGGGTCCGGGGCGCGGGTCGGAGCGGGTAACGGGTCGGGTCCGATGTGTTTGGGGGCATAATTAATTTTTATTTCGTTTTTGAAATTAAACTTGTTTTATTAAAATTAATTTGGCCCAAATACATTAATTTAATTTATTAGCTTAGGTTAAATTAATTAAATAAAATGTTTATGTCGTGCCATGCATTTGTATATCTTAGATTTAATTTTCGACGATATTAAATTGAATATGGTATGATGATAAAATTAATTTAATGGATCGAGATACCGGTGGCATTAAATGTGTTTAGCTTTCGATTGAGTAATTCCCAAAGTTCAGTGGGAGCAATGATTTAATCATTGGGCCTTTACGGGCTAATTTACTGGTTGAGAAAACTGAAACGATTTTATCAAATTGGGTTGGCTTAATTTAATTAAAATGTGAATTAGGATTACCATAGTCATGCATTTATTTTATTCTGTATAACGTTCTTTTGCAGCAACTTGATATAGAATCTTATGGGCTTTTAATTGAAGTATGGAATGTAAATTTTGGATTTTAAATTTTCATTACTTTTGCTTAGACAAATTGTATAGATTTTATTTTGATGTAATCATAAGAAGACCGAAGAGAAATTCCTGATGAGCCCAAGCCCATGGAGGAAGCCCGAAGATTTCATTTCTGTTTTTCAATTAATAGTCCTATAGGATGTATTAGAAAAGCCCATAGGATGTCTATTTTATTTTTGTATTATTATATCTTATATAATATGTAATATGGACTATTAAAACGAATCTAATAAGTTGCATCGCTATTGATCACCAGATCAATTCTTTTTCACATGTTAAGCCGATCACCCAATGTAATCTGTTAAAACAAAATATCGGGTATTTTATAAATGCTTTACCTAAACCTCACCTCTTCCTCCCAGGTGGTGCTACACTATATATCATGCCCTAGCGGAATATATTGTAGTAACTGGTGGGCCGTTGAGGGTTAAGATATTTTCTTTTGAGAGTGTGGTTAACAGAGATTGTAGGTTTTACTCGAAGAAGGAACATCATTAAGCTTGTTGCGGGTTCCTAAGCATGGATAGGTAAAGTGTCAATAGACCTATCAAACCAAGAGTTCTCTAGGTGGGAGAATTGAGTAGGTTGCTCTACCAAATACGCTAATATGAGATACAAGCCCTAGCTTGATCAATTATTAATGGGATTGTGGATCTTGGTATAACGAAGTCAATATAATCACCAAAAGAAATTAATTTAACAGATATTAATTTGTTTATTGACATTAAAGTCCTTATTCTAATTCTCTCTCTCTTTTTGCAGAATCTACTTAAAACTTAAACTCGATTAAGAAAAGAGATGGCAACTAACAATCCTCTCAAACCACTGTTGGAAAAGGAGAAGTTGACGGGGTCAAACTTCCTAGATTGGGCTAGGGCGGTGCAAATCGTCCTAAGGCACGAGGCTAGGGAGTATGTGCTGACAACTCCTATTCCAGCTGCTCCTGCTGCACGTGCCACTGCTGCAGTCATCCAAGCTTATGAAAAGCATATTAAGGATGACAGAGAAGTGGCATGTGTGATGCTTGGTACAATGACTGCTGAGTTACAAAAGCAGTTCATGGATCAAGGTGCCCGTCAAATGATGACCAATCTTAGAACTATGTTCCAAGACCAGGCTCGTCAGGAGAGGTACCTGACCACCAAGGCATTGAGCACCACTGTGATGCAACCTGGGACTTCTGTTAGCGCTCATGTGCTAAAGATGAAGGGCTACATTGACAGGTTGGCAGGTCTCAACTCTGCTGTGCTTGAGACCACTGCAGTGGACATGATCCTTAGTTCACTCCCTCCTTCCTTCGACGCTTTTATCCTGAACTACAATATGCAGGGTCGGGATAGAACAGTCATGGAGTTGCATGGCCTGCTAAAACAGGCTGAGCAGACTATGACTAAGGGTAGGAAGGTGGAGGTGAATGTGGTGAGTGGTGGCAAGGCTAATGGGCCTAAGAACAAGAAGACGTTCAAGAACAAGGGTAGGAAGCCCGCTGGCAAAGGCAAGAAGAAAGCTTCAAGCCTCACCCATTAGACCTATGCCACGAGTGTGGTGAAAAGGGGCACTGGAAGAGTGCATGTCCTAAGCTAAGGGGAAATGTGAAGAACAAGCAGGCTGCTTCATCTTCAGGTATTTATATTGTTGAGATTAATCTCACTATTTCATCATCTTGGGTTTTGGACACAGGATGTGGTTCTCACATTTGTTCTAATGTGCAGGGGCTGAGAAATAGGAGGAGCTTGGTTTCGAGTGATGTGGATCTCCGCGTCGGAAATGGTGCCAGAGTGCAGGCATTAGATGTAGGAGATTATTACTTATGTTTGCCCACTGGGCTGGAACTCATTTTGAGAAATTGTTACTATGTACCTGCGATGCGCAGGAATATTATTTCAGTTTCTTGTTTGGATGATTTGGGATTTTCCTTTAATATTATGCATGGAACTTTTAGTATCTTATGTGGTAATATTTTGTATGGAACAGGCGTTCTTCAGAACGGGTTGTATGTCTTAGATTTATCAAATCAATCTCATGTATACAATGTAAATAAAAGGATTAAAATAAGTGATTATAATAATCCTACATATGTCTGGCATTGCCGTCTTGGGCACATAAACGAGAGACGTATCGCTGAGCTCCACTCAAGTGGAATTTTAGGATCTTTTGATCTACAGGCTCTAGATACTTGTGAATCTTGTTTACGTGGCAAGATGACAAAAGCACCTTTCAAGAAGACTGGTGAAAGATCAACTGAGCTATTGGGGCTTATACATTCAGATGTATGTGGACCAATGAGCACACAAGCTAGACAAGGTTTTCAGTATTTCATTACTTTCACAGATGACTATAGCCGTTTCGGCTATGTGTATTTGATGAGACACAAATCTGAGACACTTCAAAAGTTCAAGGATTTTAAGAATGAAGTTGAAAACCAGCTTGGTAAGAAGATTAAAGCACTCCGGTCTGATAGAGGGGGTGAATATCTGAGCCAAGAGTTTGACGAATTCTTGAGTGAGTGTGGGATAGTATCCCAACTTACTCCTCCTGTTTCAGAGAGGAGAAACAGGACCTTGTTAGACATGGTCCGCTCAATGATGAGTCAGGCTAATCTCCCTATATCCTTTTGGGGATATGCTTTAGAGACTGCTGCTTACATTCTAAACAATACACCCAGCAAGGCAGTTAAGGGAACACCATACGAGCTATGGAAGGGCAGGAAACCCTGTGTGTCCTTTATGAAGATCTGGGGCTGTGATGCTCATGTCAAGAAATTGATTAGTAGCAAACTAGAGTCCAGAACTGTCAAATGCCAGTTTGTAGGTTACCCTAAGGAAACTAAGGGTTACTACTTCTACAATCCATTAGAGAACAAAGTTTTTGTTGCTCGAACTGGAGTCTTTTTGGAAAAGGATTTCATTTCCAAGAAAGACAGTGGGAGCAGTATTGAACTTGGAGAAGTTCAAGAACCGCAAACTCCTGCAGCAACTGCTGAGGAAGCTGAGACAATTGTTCCTGATGTTCAGGTTGATGAACAGGTAGAACATATTGTACGGGAACCTAGAAGGTCTGGTAGGTCACGTCAAGGGCCTGAGAGGTATGGATACCTGGTCACCCAAGACGAAGAGTTCATGGTTGTGGAACAAGATGATCCAAAATCCTACAAGGAGGCTATTGAAGGACCACAATCAGATAAATGGCGTGGAGCCATGAAATCTGAAATGCAATCTATGTATGACAATGAGGTCTGGCGGTTGGTTGATCCCTTCCCTGGAGTCAAAGTTGTGGAGAGCATGTGGCTTTTCAAGCTAAAGGCTGACAACACCTTCAAGGGGCGACTGGTAGCGAAAGGATTCAGGCAAATTCATGGAATTGATTATGATGAAACTTTCTCACCAGTAGCTATGCTCAAATCCATAAGGATATTACTTGCTATAGCGGCATGGTACGACTATGAGATATGGCAAATGGATGTCAAGACCGCTTTCTTGAATGGAGAGCTAAAGGAGGATGTCTATATGGCTCAACCTGAAGGTTTTGTAAATCCAGAATATCCTAACCGAATATGCAAGCTTCAAAAGTCCATCTATGGACTTAAGCAAGCATCTAGGTCTTGGAACAAGAAGTTCAATGAATCCATAAAGGAATTTGGATTCATTCAGAACCTCGATGAGCCCTGTGTGTATCGTAAGAATAGTGGGAGCTCAGACACTTTCCTAGTGCTCTATGTCGATGACATTCTATTGATAGGAGGAAACATTTCAGAGCTGCAAGCCACAAAGCAGTGGCTGAACAAATGTTTTGCAATGAAGGACCTTGGGGAGGCTGAGACTATCTTGGGGATCAGAATCCACAGAGATAGGGCAAAACGCCTGCTGGGGCTTTCTCAGGCAAAGTACATAGACAAAATCCTTAAGAGGTTCAACATGTCCAACTCAAAGAAGGGATTCATCCCTATGGCACATGGTTTGAAACTGTCTAAGAAGGAACACAGTCCCAAGACTGAGAAGGAGAGGCGCAAGGTCTCCAAATACCCTTATGCTTCTGCTATAGGGTCGATTATGTACGCTATGCTATGTACCAGGCCTGATGTTGCTTTTGCCCTCAGTATGACTAGCCGTTTCCAGTCTTGCTTCGGCGAGAAACACTGGAAGGCAGTCAAGGCAATTCTAAAGTACTTGAGACGTACTAGAGATCTTTTCTTGGTTTATGGTGGCGATGATGAGTTGGTTGTGTCCAGTTACACTGACTCAGGATTCCAGACTGATCAGGATGAACAACAATCCCAATCTGGTTTTGTGTTCCTCTTGAATGGCGGTGCCATTAGTTGGAAGTCCACTAAACAGCCAACAGTTGCAGATTCTACAGCAGAAGCTGAGTACATTGCTGCTTGTGAGGCTTCTAAGGAAGCGGTCTGGATGAGGAAGTTCATTTCTGATCTTGGAGTAGTACCTTCTATCCAGGATTCAGTAGTGCTCTTCTGTGACAACAATGGGGCCATGATACAAGCTAAGGAGCCCCAGTCTACAAAGAAGAATCAGCATGTACTCAGGAAATTTCACCTTATCCGGGAGATTATCCAAAGAGGTGATGTTAGACTACAGAGAGTTGATACAGATAACAATGTTGCTGATCCGATGACGAAGGCTCTTGCTGAACGCAAGAACAATGCTCATGCTAGATCTATAGGAATTAGGGCTATGCCTGCTTGGACCTAGGTCAAGTGGGAGATTGTTGGTGTGCCCTAGTTCTAGGCATAGTTATTTTGTTATTGTATTGTACTTTTGTTGATTGTACTATACAATTGTTTTATGGAATAAAAGGCATTAATTCATTGAGTTAATATATCTTGTATTATATGCACTGTATGAAGTATCCATTGATTGTATATCATAAATAACCAGAAGCTAGTCCTACTCATGGGAATGAATAGAATGTAAAGCTTTTACGAACAGGATATGTACACGTGTACAGGATATGTTTGTAGGTACGTATGACCAATACGGGACTTGGTCGATCCGCTTTAGAAGGCACATGGTGGAAGAGTCATTGCCCTTCTATAAATGTAGATCTCTTTTATCTGTCGACCTGATTTCAATATAGTATTGAATGAGGAATCTGACTAGATTTGACATACGCCTAACAGGTCTGTAAAAGGATGCCAAATACGGGTATGATTGGTCTAGTCAGTGAACTCATTCATACTGATAGTTGAAGTGAAGGGATTACCACTCACTCCATAAGTGAGATGATATCATTAGGCCACTCGTTGAGTTGAACTGAGAAATGTGTGGCCACACTCAGATAAGCTGGTTACTTATCTGTTCTTCAGTTAACTCTAGATCGAGAAATATCTCAAGCTGTAGAGGATGACGTCCACCATGCCTCATACTTGATGTATCGATATGCTTGGTAAGAGATATTAGAGAATACTACAGGGTATCTATCTGTATGAGATGGACTAACACTGTAATCAATTGGTGACTGATATGGTCTAGGCAACTCTCTATCAGTCGTCGAGCTAATTGATTATGGCCCACAGGATCGTGCACACTAGACACTGAGACTTGTACTCGGAGAACTAATACATGTAGTGTATTTGTGATGAACTTATTATTAGTTGTTAACTGATAATGTTAATTGATTAATTGTTCTGATTGGAACAAGTTAATTGATTTTTTGGAGGGATTAATTATTCAATCGGGTTAATTAATTAAGCGATTGATTAATTAGATTTTCTTTAGGGGTTAGTGTGTGATTAATTATAACCTAATTGATGTTAATTGAATCTATTGTATTCTATTGTGGTACAATCAGATTAATTAAATTAATACAGGTACTGAAATTGTAATTAGTCGACACACTATAAATTAATCCTAATCGATTGAAACCCTAGACTTTCTGACACAGAAATCAGAGAAACCCTAATTCCCTCTACCCCATTCGGCCGAACCCTCCCTAGGGTGATCCCGGAGTTATCGTTCATCGTTCTTCGTGCCTCTTGAGAGTACCTGATCACTGGAGGTGTCGTGCACGTGAATTTGGAGGAATCACCGATCGTGCGGTTCGTCCATCTCTCTCAAAGGGATTCCATGTGAGTGACTAACGTAGATTTAATCACGTTAATCTAGTAAATGACATTGAGGCAATGATAAAGATCAAGTGTAATCTGATCAATGATTTTAAAATCGTTTTTCTCGCTTCCGCTGCGCGACTCTGATCGTTGATCAGATTCCAACACTTGGATCTTTCCCTTTGCTTCTTGGGAGATTTCTTCTTCTTCTGAAAAGGTCCAACATCTTTAGAGGCTATACCAGCACTCTCAGAGGTTCCAACATCAGGAGGAGAAGCTATCTCTTTCAGAAAAGAGGGAGTGACAGGTTTCTTCTGCTTCTGGGGTTTATCACTTCCCAGAGGCAGCTTTTCCTTGCCTTTGGCTTTAGAGTCATCAGCAGGAGTGCTGAACTGTTTACACAGTTTTTCTTCTAACACTTTCATGTCAGAATAAACTTGAGTAAACCTAAGAAACTTGTCAGCCTCACTCTTGTCCAATTTCCTTTTCAGGTACTTGAACATACTATAGAGTTCTTCAAGAGAATCAAAGATATTTTGTTCAGAAGATATGTTTACCTCGGAATCATATGTAGCTTCAGGAGGTGCGGAAGTTTCTCCTGTGACATCTTCAGAAGTTGGCTCATCAATAGCCATAAAACAAATCTGAGCTTGCTCTTCCTTTTCTTCAGGATCACTGCTGGTCTCAGAGTCTAACCAGGCAGCCAGCATAGCTTTCTTGAACTTTTTCTTATCTTTCTTCAGCTCCGGGCAGTTAGGCTTAATGTGCCCCGGTTGCTGACATCCATAGCACACAATAGGCTTATTTGGATCTCTCTTGAACTTTTCACCAGAATCAGGAGTTTTCTTGTCAAAGCTCCTGAAAGGCTTTTTGTAGTTTCCACCTCTGCCTTTTCTAAAGGCCTTCTTGAACTTCCTGGTCAGCATAGCCAGTTCCTCATCTTCAGAGGATTCTTCAGAAGATTCTGCTTTCAGGACTACTCTTTTTCCTTCTGACCTTTCTCTTAGGTCATGATTTTTTAATGACATCTCATGAGTAATTAGAGACCCAATGAGCTCATCATACAAGTAATAGCTAAAATCCTGAACTTCTTCAATAGCAGTCTTCTTGGCTTGCCAAGACCTTGGTAAGCTTCTGACAATCTTCTTCACTCGATCAGATTCTTCAATGTCCTTTCCTAAACTCTTCAAGTCATTGACTATCTTGGTGAATCTAGAGTTCATATCTGAAATAGATTCTTTATCAAGCATTTCAAATAACTCATATTCTCTCATGAGTTGGTTGACTTTAGATTGCTTCACTTTTCCTGTTCCTTCATATGTGACTTCCAGCTTGTTCCAAATGTCCTGTGCAGTTTCACAAGAAGAAACTTTGTTATATTCAGTAGCTGTAAGTGCACAATGCAACATATTTATTGCTGAAGCATTAGTTTGGAGCTTTTTCAGAATGTTATCTGTGTATTCTCTCTGAGGAATAACAACATTCCCTAGACCTTGTTCCATTCTGGTAGGAATGAAATCACCATCAGTGATGACATACCAAGCACTCATGTTCTGAGCTTGGATGAAGTACATCATCCTTTTCTTCCAGTATGAGTAGTTGTTGCCATTAAATAATGGAGGTCTAGTAGTGGAAGAACCTTCTGGAACTATGAAGTGAGAAGAATTCTCAGGTTGGTGTCTACTAGCCATCTCTATTGATTCTGATAGGATCTTACACTTAGATTGTTAGATCTTTAGTAAATATGCGAAGTGACCTTCGCTCTGATACCACTTGTTGGCCCTATCAAGAACAGAATCACCTAGAGGGGGGTGAATAGGTGTCAAAGTTGAAAATTGAAAATTTCTAAGTTTTTCGGGAAACTTAATTTTCAGAGTCAAATTTCCTCACAGTCAGAAGCTAGCTTACAGAAGTTGCTTCTGAGGGAAATTCTGCCTAAACACAGTTAGACTGTTTTCAGCAACAGAAGTTCTGATTGAAGAACTTCTGGACAGTCTTCTGAACAAAGACAATGATACTTTAGAGAAAATATGTTCCAGCACTAAATATAAACAAGTACACAGAGGCAAAAATAACAAGTATAAGAGCGAGAAAGAAGTTCAGGAGATCCTGATTGAACAATTCGATTTATCCAAGTTCGCCACAGAAGTCCTGTGACTACGTCTTGTCCCCTGAGGTCGCAGCCTACAGAGATTTTATAAATCCACTATTCAGAACTTTTATGGCAAGTTCAGAAGCTCCTTTACATCAACAGAACTTAAGCTAATTTCTCACTTAATTCTGACTAGCCTAAAAAGAGTTAAAGGATTTCCACCAGAACAAACAATACTCTGTTTTCTGGATTTCTCACCAACTCTAATCTCAACTAGATTTCTCTCTTTAAATCTAACTGAAGATCACAAACGATCTCAGTTTACAAGATTCCTATTATGAACTTGTTTTTCTTCACTCTCTCACTTTAACTAAGACTATGCTAAGAAAGATTGAGAATGGAAAAGTTGCTTTGTTTTTCTTGTTAAAACAGTGCGTTGAGATTTTGCTCGATGATCACACGTATATTGATGCTTTGGAGCTTGGCTACTATTTATATTGAATGAAGATGACCGTTGGTGAGTTTGAATCTTCAATGGAGATGACATTAGTTGTTGTAGCCGTTAATTTGTCAAATCTTCAAAGGGTCTTCAAACACTTTGATTCCGTTATCCTTGTTCTTTAACTCAATCCGGTAAGTGATTTGAGATCAAGGATGAGGTTGACGGGAATCATTCTTCAATTAGATCAACAAAGGGTAGACAAGGAAATTCTGGTTTCTTTTGAACAGACAAGCGCGCTCCATTAAAACAGCTTTTTGAACTTTTGGCGCCTTTCATTGAATGCAAGTGTCAGAGCATTAAATGCTCAAACAGAACCCGTGACTTAGCTTTCAGAAGCTAATTTCCAGTTGTCTATACTTCTGATCAAATTGGCAAACCTTCTGATTGCAAAGAACTTCTGAGGAGAGCTTTAGCAGACTTCGGCTTCAGAGCGGAGTATCCAGCTTCTGAATAATTGAAACTCTGACTTCAGCAAACAGATCTTCTGAGTCCTTTAGGCAATCCAGAAATGATTTATTCAGCACCTGCTGAGCATCTTACACATAGACTAAGTAAACAAAAATTATTAGTCTATAGTAAACTATATGTAAGGAAGAATTAAGTTTTCATCTTCTGAAACGTTTGGACATAATCAAAACACATAGGGTTCATCAAATATGTTGTTTACTTGAACTATTTATTTGGATTTCTAAGTTTTTTCTGAATCAAAATGTCTGGTATGTTTTCTTAACATTGCAATTATTTTTTCTTCGTTCCATCCAAAATTATCATTATCTGTATCCAGTACAATCAAATTTGCTGTTTCACATCTTTCTATTCTTTTTTTCTACTTTCAGAAAAATAGGTAGATATATTTTACTTGGTTTTTTTCTTTGATCTACTTTATTTTTAAAGTTTGAAGATCTGAGGATTTATCTCGATAGGATGTTGTAACTGTTGAGTTTATTGCCCAATTGATCTCTCATTGATTTTTTCTCATTTTTCCAGGTTCCTTTATTTCTTCAAAGAAAAGAGATACTACAGATGGATTTATCTAAATGATGACTTTCTTTTGATGAAAAAGGTGGCAGTGCTTTGCCTGCCATGGAGGAAACTAAAAGATCTTTTGGAGTTTTCCATTTTATTTATCACTCCATATGATAAGGAAATGAGCAAAGAGATTTTATTAACACAAATAAAAAAAGAAAAGTGTAGCATATGGTTATTTCATTAAATCAATTTGTATCTCATTCATCCAAGAAATATAATTTAACTATTTGCATTTTATAATTCGGCTTTGTAGTTTTTTCTTTTCTGGATACGTTTACGGTGTTTTTCATTACCATTGTAGACAAAACTTAAAACCATCTTCTATCTGTGTTAATATTTGATTTTCTAATTCACTTGGAAAATTAACTAATTTAATTATTTGTATGTCAAGAAATGTAATTAATATCTAAAATATGTAACATATACTTCATTCTGAACATCTCCCCGAAGCGAAGCAAGGGCATCTCTCTAGTTTGGCAATAAACTTAAATTCAATGTGTATAGATTCTGAAATTAAAATAAGGAAAAGTTAATTTATAAAATTCAAAGAGATGCAGAATTTACAAAAGGATACATAATTTGTAATAAGAAAAATATATATATCCGGTATATGTTAATTAATAAAATTCAAAGAGATGCACAATTTTAAATATTTTTGAGTTAAACATAGTTCGGTTCGGGTCTTTTTCGGTTTTGGACTTGAACCGAACCGAAAACCAAATATGCTAAAAAAATAGAATCGAACCGAATAAAATTTGGTCCAGTTCGGTCCTTTTCGGTTATTTCGGTTTTCGGGTATTCGGTTCGGTTTTGCTCTCCCCTAGCGTCGGCTCAAGCGGTGCCAACGCGAAGACGAATAAAGTTTTTAATTTCATTTCCTAGATGGGCAATGACGATCTCATGTTCCGGTCGAGTTGCCATTGATGGGGCCCGCAGGGGTAACACGGTAATAGAATAAGCTAATGATTGGCTGTTATTACCGTATCCGTAAAGAAACACTGCCACATTGAAACATGTAGCGATAACAAACAAGTCCGCAAAAATTTTCATCCAATGATTATTTAGACATGCCCCACCGACCCATCGAATACGATTAATAACAGCTTGAACTCGATTTTGGTATATATTCCTGTAAATGTCTTCTCTGGCAACGAGTTCATTTGCTAATATGTCTCGGACATATACATATCTATTTTGATCTCCAAATGCACAATCGGCCACCACACGAAAACCACAGCTGCCATCTCCACATACATCGACATAATCTTCAACAAACGGCAAAATAATTCCTAGAATATATTTATGCAAGTACGTATCCAAAATGTTCGGTTTGCCTACAACATTAAAAAAACATTTATTTTCGTTAATTAAATATCTTGTGTATATAAATTATAAATATGAGAAATTGTGATGATATTAATACCAGAGGCAGTGTTTTGGTGGCCGTGTGACGATGATGCGGCACTAGTACCGCGACCCGAAGTGGTTCGTGCACGACCTCGACCCCTATCTTTCTCATAAGTACTCCGAAAATGCTTGGTTGAAGTACTCCCTTTCGGTCGTCCCCTAGGATTCTGGTTTGCCTCTGAATCTTCGTAATTTGCTTGATCCGGAAAAAGGATTCAGTTGACAGTTTGAGTAACGTTACGAATGAGCGCGCGATCACCCTGTTTCACATTGTCAATCACATACTGCAAAATTCGCTCGTCATCATGGCCATCCTTGGTGTGCTCGTCCACCGTTTCACCGTAAACAAGCATTCTCCAAAATACGTGAATGCGTTGCAAATCGATCGGTGTTTTAGAATCCATTAATCCTTTCAACTCACATGCACAAGGAATACCTTTAGTTCTTGGCAACACACATCCGCGACGATCATAGACTTCAATGCTCAAGCTTGTCATCTGATCCAACTCTTTTGCAATTAATCCCAAACAGTAGTCGGAAACACGACATACCAAGTTGTTGTAGGGCAACCCGAAATATGAGACATCGGCCCTCCGTGCCGAATGTTCTAATGCTTCTCTGTTCATCAAAAATTAATTAGAACATTAATAAACGGAAATACTTTTGCTAATAATTTACAAAATATGTTGTCCTTACCGGGTTGACGTTAGTTCGGCCTCCATTTTACCATCCAGTTTGACAAACATCGTATCAAGACCACCTGCCACAAAACTTAACCATTTTTTCATTGCAGCGTGCGCAACCTCCACTCTACAAGTAGTAGTATTGCCAAAATGGCGCACATTGTTTGTCCACACATGAACAAACTTTTCCTTATGCACGAGCCATGTATCATAAAGGTATGATATGATGTGGGGATAACTCCTCATCACTATCTTCATGCTGGTCAAAGCAGTTTCATATTCGGATTCAGTTTTCGCTTCTAGGATCATTCTCCATCTTCCGTTCTTGAATGCATCCGCGAAACTTTTATCTTTTCCACAATATTTGTACACATACTCTGCCACGTCTTTGTTGATGTGCCATGTGCAAAGTAAATGAGAAGATTGGGGAAAAACCTCCATAATCGGGGTTATCAACCCCAACTCTCGATCCGTGACAATGGCTATAGGCTCAATCTCAAATCCAAGCACGATCCTCAATTTGTTATGACCCAACAATAACTTTCCATACTTTCGTCTCTCACCATGGCATATCATATCAAGAAGTTCGTGTTACACAGACTCATCCCCACAATTTCTACTAACGGCATCTTGTACTTATTTTTTTTGTAGGTAGAGTCGATGCCGATAAACCACGGATAACTACGTAACAATTTGGCCGCTTCGGGATGTACCAAAAGAAGATGAGTCAAGGCACGAGTCACTTGATCGCCTTTCACAAAGCTTATATAACGTTTCTTGTCCGCTAAATGAAATAACTGACCCACCACGCTTCTACCTTCCATGCCCTCTTTCTTCAACCAATCTCGATAATTATGCACGTGTTTCACAATAGTTTTGTCATTGGGATGTGTTCTTAAAATCTCCGACAAAATAACACTTAGTTTTGCGTGAGTGGCAGTTAATGTCTTCACAATTAACTTTGATGCGAGACTAAGTCCGCTCATTTGTCGGTGCCCTTCAAGATACACGGCCATTGCGTGATTGTGTTTGCCTTTATCTCCAGGAAATACAATTACATCCGAACCGTTGTGAAATTTCTTCACCTTTATTTGAAATTTGCATTGGCAAGACTTGGTTTTCGATTTCCTATGTACAATGTCGTCCGAACATTGAAATACTACTCTACACGGAACGCCACGTGCACAAGTCAACATTTTAGTTTTTCCCTTGTTTTTATGAGAACCAATTACTAACTCAAAACCTAAAGAAATAGCTTCCGATTTTACCCATCCAACCGCTTCTTCAATAGTCCCAAAACGACGATCAATCTTGAATTGTCCGCTATAATCTACACCATCCCTAACAAAGCTTTCTAACGGAACCTGAAATTACATTCAACTAATTAATATTAATATCGAGTCGTTAAATTCGACCCCAAAAACGGAGAAACGACCTCCATGGGGAAACGGCCTTGGTGGCCGTTTCACCATATGGTGAAACGACGGTGGAACGGCCAAGTTGGCCGTTCCACCATATGGTGAATCGGCCATCATGGCCGGGCCACCAAGGTCGTTTCGCCTTAGGGCAAACAACATTGATGGCCGTTTCCCAAAAAAAATCGAAACAAAAAATTCAACGTTCTTTTAGTGTTCGAGTACCTCATCTTCTAATGATTGATCATCACTGTTCCATTTCGGATTCGTTGGGTCATTCGACATCTCAAACTCTGAATTTTTAATGTTAGAGTTTCAAAGTTAGGTTTTTTTGATTTGAGAGCTTTCAATTTTTATCTTTTGTGACTTGTCCATAATGAAAATGGCAAATTTGTCAAAGTGGGATGTAGTTTGGAAAAAGTGGGTTGTGAATAGTTATACCCAAAAAAATATCCAAACAAATAATTATTCAACCCATCATAAAAAAAACTAATTATCTATCTATATACTATAATATAAAAGAGAAAAGGTGGGACAATAGCAATTTGGAATTAAATTGGAAACAGTAGCAATGTTCTTTTTAGTCTTTACACCTTCCTACTTTCTTCATCTTTCAAACCCCACGCCTAGCCCACTTTATCTAGATTTCAGCCTCCACCATATCTTCCTTATCTTCATCATCTACCTCATAACTCAACTCATACACCCACCCATCTCCACATCTTTATCTAAATTTTTTTAAGATTTCAGCCTCCACCACATCTTCCTTATCTGCATCATCTACCTCATAACTCATCTCATACACCCACCTATCTCCACCTCTTTATCTAAAATTTTTTAAGATTTCAGCCTCCACCACATCTTCTTTATCTTCATCATCTACCTCATAACTCATCTCATACACCCACCCATCTCCACCTCTTTATCTAACAAATTTCATCGACAAGCTTTTATGTTTCTCTCTCTATCTATCTTCACTATGGGAACTTAATGCTTAATCTTCTTCTTTTTTATCATCTAAGTTGTAACTGTAGAGATCTGAAATAGTTTTAAAGGTGGCAACTTAGATGATGAAAAATAAATTATTAAGCAAACTTAATGCTTAATCTTCTTCTTTTTCATCAGCTAATTTCTTGATGTATATATAGTAGATGGGTGGAAATTATTGAGTGCATCCTCCTAGAGGCAGGTAATTTCTCTAGTTTCTTTCTTCATTCTCTTTATTTTTGCCTTTCGATCTCTAATGCTATTTACATCTGCTGATATTTTTTCTCATTAACATCTTTTGTGGGTTATGTGAATTACCTTAACATGACTTCACATGAACAAACACGGTTCAGGTTCAAACCTTCAAACCATCAAACCATGCTTTTTATTCACATCAAATTTAATATCTTTATCGACTGACGGTATGTTATTTTATTTGCTTTCCCCTATAGGCTAGATGAATATGATGTTATTAAGATTTGGAATTACATATGATGATGTAAGATATCGGATTCGGGTATAAAGCTTCATTCTGTAGAAATTGAATTCCTTTCTTTCACATATGGTGTCTTTTTTTCTTAAAATTTTATTTGCTTACTGTTGGAAATATTGGAACACAGAGTGTTAGGAATGGAACACAGAGTGTTAGGAACAGAACACAGAGTGTTTCGAAATGGAACACAGAAAGCTGTCAAACAAATAAAAGTGGACTGAGTTGCGGATTAGGTCGCTCTTTTTAAGACATTCTCGGAACTGCCGGGGAAGTGCAAGCAGTATTGATTCTGATCGCCTCCAGGATAAAACAGCCCTCACAAAATACGATTCTATATTGCACCGTATAGAAACGCTCAATCTACACTCAAATTGCTCAATATCTTTCGATGTGAAAATCGTCTCTGTAACTGTATCAAGCGGGGAGCTTCAATACTCGAAAAATCAGAGCTGCTATGCTCTGTCATTATGGAGAAGAATCTCGGAAATAAATGACATTAAAAACAAGAGAGAAATCAGGGGATGAAAGTTGACTCGTTAAAAAAACAAAATAGGAAAAACTGAATCAGATTTTTATCAAAGGAAACTTCAAATAAAATTCTCAAATGGGCTATAGCCCAACAATCCCCCACTAGAATTTTTTGTAAACGTTATTACTGAGCAATTACATTAGGTCAGACATAAACAAAGGTGTCTTTCAACTTGAACCATTGTGTAGTGATAAATTTCAGATTTTACTAGAGTGACTCGTAGTCTTGAACTCTATCTCTGACAATTTACCACGTCATAACCTTTCAGAGTGTAGTTCTTGTAGCCCGTGCGTTTATGGCCATGCACGTCTATCCTGGTTTAATGAACGCTTTAGAGTTTTTTCCCTAAAACTCATAGGAAGCGGCCTCACTTCCACATTCATATAGGCAAGTCTATCAGAAGTACTCCTGTAGCTATGTACTTCACTCCAACTAGAGTATAGACATTCTTAAGAGTTTCTATTAACTCAGCCTCATATCGCTTCAGGATATTTCATGTTTCAGTACATGATCTAATCTATATTACATACAACTTGTTGTTACCCATTGAACCTATTTCTTGGGATCTCCAGTCTATAGGTTGGGTTACCATTATATGTAAGTCATCACTTTAAGGGCATTAGTCCCATATTCTTTGCAGTTTTCTGGACTTTATTTCTAGCTAAGCCTTTCGTCAAAGCATCGGCTAGATTCTCTTCAGTGCGTATATGATCCACTCTAACAGCTCCTTTCGTGAGCAAGTCTCTAATAGTGTTGTGCTTACGACGTATCTGTCGTTTCTTCTCGTTGTAGTAACGATTCTGAATCTTAGCAATAGTCGCGGTACTATCGCAGTGGATCAATACAGCAGGAATCGGTTTTTCCCATAAGGGAATCTCAACTAACAGACATCTCAACCAATTTGCTTCTTCACTAGCTACTGCAAGAGCTATAACCTCGGCATCCATAGTGCATTGAGCTAGAATAGTCTGTTTCTTAGACTTCCATGAAACAACACCACCAGCTATATTGAAAATATAGCAACTAGTTGCCTTTGAATCATCAGATAAGGAATTCCAGTCTGAATCAGTGTATCCTTCAAGCACTGCTGGAAACCTCTGATAATGCAATCCAAGTTTCATTATTCTTTTAAGGTATCCCATGACCCTTTCTATAGCATTCCAATGCGTCGTACCAGGGTTACTGGTAAATCTACACAATAATCCAACGATATATGCAATATCGGGTCTAGTACAATCAGTGGCATACCGAAGACTGCCAATTATGAATACTGAGCAATTTGAGTGTAGATTGAGCGTTTCTATACGGTGCAATATAGAATCGTACTTTGTGAGGGCTGTTTTATCCTGGAGGCGATCGGAATCAATACTGCTTGCACTTTCCCGGCAGTTCCGAGAACGTCTTAAAGAGAGTAACCTAGTCCGCGACTCAGTCCACTTTTATTTGTTTGACAGATTGTTGTGTTCCATTTCGAAACACTCTGTGTTCCAATATTTCCAACAATTTTGCTTACCATGTAGATAAATATATGACGAGGTTATTGAATCTCAAATGAAAAAATAATGTTCATGTATATACCATCATTATATATTGTGCTACAGAGTACAAAGATTGATATTCTCTTCATTTTAGCTGTTATCATTGGTAATTTCTTAGTTTTAAATTTTGTTTATACCAAACTCTTAAAAAAATGATTCTCTTCTTTGACACAATTTTAGTAAGCTATTTCAAAAAATTATATTTCATGACTCTATTCAAACAATCTGTTAGTGTTCATATATATGTTTTCCCTTCCATTTGATGCAAGTAGCTGCATAAAAAGCATTAGGCTATACTTTAATAAAATGAAATACATTTTCTTTCGAAAATAAATAAAATGAAATACATTTACATCATGTTGACAATATATTATTGTGTATTATAATGATTTTCAATTCTCTTCGATTAGAGAGTCAAAAAGTTCAAATTTATTATTTGATAGTTTTCTTTTAGATTTATTAAATTTTTTCAATTATCTTTTTCCGAAGCGAAGCGATGGTACTCCTCTGATGAACCCTAAGTGTTTTGATTATGTCCAAACGTTCAGAAGATGAAATTTAAAGTTTACTTACACACGTTTTAGTTTTGACTAACAATTTTTGTTTAGTATGTGTGTAAGTTTCTCAGCAGGTGCTGATTGAACAATCTCTGGATTGCCTTGAAGACTCAGAAGAAAAGGAAAGCAGAAGACAGTTATTAGAGTTCAGAAGCTGGATACCCCGCTCTGAGGTTTTTAGTGAAGTCTGTTAAAGCTCTCCTCAGAGGTCCAAGAAGCAATCAGAAGATAAATCCTTGCCAATTTGATCAGAGGACTAGACAAAAGGAATTAGCCATCAGAAGCTAAGTCACGGGTTCTGTTTAGCATTTATTGCTCTGACAACTGCATTTAATGCAAGGCGCCAAAAGTTCAAAAAGCTGTTTTGAAGGAGCGCGCCTGTCTACTCAAAACACAACCACAATTTCCTTGTCTACCCTTTGTTGATCCAATTGAAGAATGTTCTCAGTCAACCTTATCTTCAACTTCAAATCACTTACCGGATTTAGTTAAAGAACAAGGTTAACGGAATCAAAGTGTTTGAAGACCATTTGAAGACTTGACAGATTAACGGCTACAACAACTGATGTCATCTCTATTGAAGATTCAAATTCACCAACGGTCATCCTCATCCACTATAAATAGTAGCCAAGCTCCATTGCATCTATACGCGTGATAATCGAGCAAAATCTCAACGCACTGTTCTAATCAAGAAAACAGAGCACCATTTTCCATTCTCAATCTTTCTTAGCATAGCTTTAGTTAAAGTGAGAGAGTGAAGAAAAACAAGTTCATAATAGGAATCTTGTAAACTGATATCGTTTGTGATATTCAGTTAGATTAAGAGAGAAATCTAGTTGAGATTAGAGTTGGGTGAGAAATCCAGAAAATAGAGTTGCTGTTGTTCTGGTGGAAATCCTTTAACTCTTTTTAGGCTAGTCAGAACTAAGTGAGAAATTAGCTTATGTGTAGTTGATGTAAAGGAGCTTCTGAACTTGCCATAAAAGTTCTGAATAGTAGATTTAAAATCTCTGGCGGTTGCGACCACAGGGGACAAGACGTAGTCACAGGACTTCTGTGGCGAACTTGGATAAATCGACTTGTTCTCAGAATCTCCTGAACTTCTTTCTCCCTTCCTTATACTTGTTTATTTGCTTCTGTGTACTTGCTTATATTTAGTGCTGAAACAGATTTACTCTTTATATCATTGTCTTTGTTCAGAAGACCGTCCAGAAGCTCTCCAACTCAGAGCTTCTGTTGCTGAAAGCAGTTAAACTGTGTTAAGGCAGAATTTCCCTCAGAAGATGTTTTTCTAAACTAGCCTCTGACTCTGAGGAAATTTGACTCTGAAAAACTAAGTTTCGTCAAAAACTTATAATTATCAGTTTTTCAACTTAGACACCTATTCACCCGCCTCTAGGTGATTCTGTTCTTGTTAGGGCCATCATCTTCTAGTATATATATAAAACTCAAGTGGATTAACAATGAAAATTGAAAACGATTCCATGTTTTCCAATTATATCCAGGTTCGCTTATTCTTTTACAATACTGCCACTTACTCCGCTAACTTCTTCTTCTTTTCTTATTTCTTCTTTAGTATTTCAGTTTTTTGTTTGTTTTTTATAAGTTTTACGTTTGTCAATTCTGAAATTTTAACGCATGATTTCACGACATTTGATATTCACTTAGTGGTTATTACGTTGCAAAAAGAATCGTGAAGTTACGCGTTTGAATTCTACAATTGACAAAAAATGAATTTTCAAAAAATATGCATATTCATATTACTAATTTTCTGACTTTTAAGTTGCGCTATTATTTTAATTGGTCATTTCTCAACAATTTCAATATTACATAAAAAAAACCCTAAATATAAAACACTATAATTTTAGGATTAACAAAATTTTAATAAATCTTACCTAATAAATCGATGAGACTTTATGTACTTATAAATTATTCCAAAGAAATAGACGGATAAATTAAAGTGCTTACACGATACTTTATTAATTGCTATATATGTTATGAATTTTTTATATGATTTTATTTGTTACAAAATAAATATAATTTTGTTATTAAGAGAGGAAATACTCGAATAAAGTATTCGTTTTAAAATATCACTGACATTTACTCTTTAACACATTTTTGGTGTCATGGTTGTTGAATGTGAATTGCAGCTTCACGATATCATAATAATAATTTAAAACAGAAATAACAGTTTAAGTAACCGTATTTTTTCTTTTGTTTAAAATTAAAGAACATGATCCCATAAATTATGCGCGAAAGAGATATGTAATATGTCTCATTGCTAAATTGGAAAGCCAAATAACTCCTTAATATGACCTTTTGAATTACCTTTTGGAATTAGTTATTTATTTATTAGGTGATATAATAAAAGTATCGTTGTTGGACCATAATATTTTAACACTCCCAACTAACGCAAAAAAAATTAACAAAAGACAAAAAGGCCTTTTTTTACTTAATTCAGTTCAGTAAATTAAACAATATTCATTAGACACTCAATTAATCTCAGTTTTATTCAGTTCAAAAAAAGAACAAGACGCAAGAATAGTTAACACATCAACCCACAAACAGGGGCGGAGACAGCCCGGGGGTGCCGGCGCCCTCCCCAGCTCCGGCGAAACCCCTTGAGAGCTGCTATTACACAAATTGGTTTTAGAAATTGGAGAAAATCTTTAGATAGTTTCAGACGACATGAAGGAGGTACCACTAGTTCACACCACTATGCTAAACAAAAGTTTGATCAATATCAAAATCAAAGGGCGAATGTGGATCATGTGTTAGCCTCAAAATGTTTTGTAATAAAGACTGAATATTGCATTAGGTTAACTGCAATTGTACATGTTATTCGATTTCTTTTAGAGGCAGGTATTGCATTCCGTGGACATGATGAGTCGAAAGAGTCGAAGCGTCCGGGTAATTTTCTTTTACTCATTAGATGGTATTGTATGCGAGATGAAGGTCTAAGGAAGATAATGCAAAATGCTCCAGGTAATAATCTATTGCAATCTGGGGAAATTCAAAAGCAAATTATATATGCTTGTGCTTTGGAGACAAGAAAAATTATTCTCAATGAAATTGGGAATAAGTTCTTTTCTCTTTTGATTGATGAGGCTCGAGATTGTTCAATTAATGATCATGGAGAGGTGATCGAGCGGTTTCTTGGTTTAGTACATGTTAAAGACACATCTGCTAAGTGTTTGAAAAAAGCTATTGATGGTTTCTTTGCTGAGAATATATTATCACTTTTGAGGCTTAAAGGTCAAGGTTATGATGGAGCATCTAATATGCGTGGAAAGTTTCATGGATTACAAGCATTCATTTTAAAGGAAAACAAGCATGCCCATTATATCCATTGTTCTGCTCACCAACTTCAATTAGTTGTTGTTGTTGCTGCAAAGAAATGTAAGGATGTGAAAACCTTTTTCTATTACCTTCCTTTGATTGTGAATATTGTTGGTGCTTCATGTAAAAGAAAAGATACTCTTCACCAATTACATCATGATAAAGTAGTTGAACAAGTAGAAAAAGGTGAAATTTCTACAGGAAATGGTAAGAATCAGGAACTTAGTTTAGCTTGTCCAAGTGATACACGTTGGGGTTCCCACTATAAGACAATAATCCGTCTTTTTGAGATGTGGGATTCAGTGATAGAAGTACTTATATATGTTCCAAATGATGACAATAAAAACTCCAGTGCCACTGCTGATAGTTTGGTTATCAAAATGTTAGATTTTGAATTTGTGCTTATTGGAAAGTTGATGGCGAATCTATTGGGAATGACAAATGCATTATCACAATTCTTACAAGTTATGAATCAAAAAATAGTGTATGCTATGGAGTTAGTTAAAGTGGTGAAAAATGGCTTGCAAGTATATAGAGAAGATGGCTGGGAGAAGTTATTGAAAGAAATCACTGAATTTTGTCAAATACGAAATATACATGTACATGTCATGGGAGATATCATTTCAAGTCGTGCTAGACAACTTATTGATGGAGTGCAAAAGACTCATCTTCAACGTTTTCGTATAGATATATTTCTCGAGGTACTTTTTTTGTGTTATTTAATTATAATATATGCGACAATGTTAATCTTGATTCGATTCTAAATTATTTTTATTCTTACACCTGCTAGGCTGTTAATGGCATTGCTTCAGAAATGGATCATCGTTTTAACGAATCAACTTCTGAGTTACTTATGTGCATATCGTGTTTGGATCCATCAAATTCATTTGCTAATTTTGATCATGAGAGACTACTTTATCTTGCTAAGTTATATTCAGAAGATTTTTCGAGTTCTGAGGTAGTGAAGCTTGAACATCAACTTAATCTTTACATTAACACGGTGAAATCAAATGAAGCCTTCTCAGGTATTAATGATATAGGCGAGCTTGCTAAAAAGATGTTGGAGAATCAATATCACATTTTTTTCCGTTTAGTGTATCGACTTATAGAGTTGGCATTGGTTCTTCCTGTTGCAACATCTATTGTTGAAAGATGTTTTTCTGCAATGAATATAGTTAACACAGATTTACGAAATCGGATGGGAGATCGTTATTTGAGTGATTCCTTGTTGTGTTACATTGAGAATACTATTTTTAATAGTGTTGAAGATGAAGCAATTATGCAAAATTACCAGAACTACCGGTCTCGAAGAACATTATTGCCACCTATCGGTAAATCTCAAGTTGTCGATAGTTCATCGGTTATCAACAAATAGTTATATGCTTATTGTTACATTGTTATGTAAAACAATCTAGTAATTTTCAATAGAAATAAATTTTAATATAGTTTAATTTAAATTTTGTGTACATGGATTTTTTTTTTCTGATCTAGGCTTAAATTAGCACCCCCTACTTCCAAATCCTGGCTCTGCCACTGCCCACAAACAAATAATTCAATAAAAAGTTGTAACAGTGCTTTCAGGAGTAGTTAACAAAACACATTAAAAATAGTTAACACATCAAACTATTACAATATAATTTTAAAAAAAGTATCCCGAAGCAACGCGAAGTTACCCTTCTAGTATAATATGAAAACTAAAATAGTTCAATCTTCTTTTTCAACTTTAATCTTTTTGTTGGTGACTTTCGTGGTTGAAAGTTCATCATCCGCACTACTGCTTGCGCTACTAATTTCATCCGCCTCTTGAACATGCACGACTTTTTTTGACTTGTAGCTTGCCGATGTTATTGACTTCTCCGTTTCTTGATCATCATTCACTCCACCTACCAATTCCTGTATTTAAAAGACCAGTTTTATTATATAAATATTCAAATCTTAAATACTTCAAATTAAATTTATTAAATTTGATGACAAATAAATATAATAATATAACCTGAATTTCTTCTTTTTTGGTCAAATCAGCAGCAATCAAAGTGGCATCATCCGACATAGTCGAAACTGAATAAACTAAATCTTCATGTGTCAAATTGTATTCCTTAATGCAAATCTTAAAGAAACATTTCTTTTCTAAGAAAGGATCTAGTGACCGTGGATATCCATTTGTGGTTAGTTTCTTTTGAATTTCCTGAAGAACAAAAAAATAATTATTATCATAAGTTGTAAGTTTAATTTAAAGAATTATAAGGCTAAAAATTGCTAACCTCGTCAGGACTCAGTTTAAGATTAGAAGCAGTTTTGCCAATAAAATGCAAAGTTTCACGCTCAAACAACACAAAATGAGAGCTAGAGGATCCGTCAAATACACGAACTCAAATCCTATATCTAAAAAGTTAAAATTACAAATTAGTTAATTAATCATGCTATACATAATATTTTTTAAAAAAGTAAGAACGATTTAAGAATAAAATTACCTCAAATCGGCACAACTGCTAGAATGTTTACATTTATCTCAATTGTATTTATTGTACTCTCAAAGAACCTTTTTTGTGCATTTGGTGCATGCCATATAATACCAATCCCATTTTTTGTCGATTGCAATAATAGTTGCAACCACCACATCATAGCCCACCTAAATATATATAAAATTTTGAAGTAAAATTTCTTAATTATGTAGAATAATCAAACTAATGAAAGGAAATTACCTTTTTTGCAGTTTGAATTTCTTCCAATGTTTTGGGTTGGCAATCATGAGAAATGGCATCGCTATAAATACGATTGCTAAGTGAGTTTAGGCTTGAATACTTAGCGTTTGTTTATTCGTTTCGATGTTGCCTTTTCCTTTTTCACTCCAAAAAGCAGTTGATTTGGTGTTTGGTTAGGAATTAGTAAACACTGCTTTTTGCTTTTTAGGTGAAAAACAACTGCTTTTTCAAGAAGCAGTAGAATACTGCTTTTCTACAAAAAAAAAAAAACTGCAGATCTTATTTTACTTTATTATCCTTTGTGTTTTACATTAAGAAAAGAGTTCAATATGTCCAAATTAGTCATTTTATATTCTAACAACAATAATTAATTATAATTTTACCAAACACTAAGACCCCGTTTGGTAAAGCGTTTCGTAGGAGCATATTGCATTTTTGTTCCAATATGCTCACGGATAGGTGTTTAGTTATATTTTTTAAACTACATCATTTAGAGTTTTGGAACCAAAACAGAGCGCTTCGTGAAATGTTAGTTTGTATTTTGAACCACAAGTAGACTTTGGCAAAATACGGATTACAATATCATGAGCTCCTTTATTTTTGTTTTATACTTTCTTCACAATTAACTATATATTCTTTGCACATTATTTTTTATTCAAATTTTATGTATTTGTTCTTGTATTTCGATGGTATTGTATACTCTTTGCATGTTTTTTTAAATTCTATATATTTGTTTTCGTATTTCGATGGTACTATATACTCTTTGTATGTTTTTTCTATGAAATTCTTTAACAAGTGTTAGGGATCAGCTTATTTTTATATGTCATTACATGATTATAAAGTATAATTGATTATAGTTTGCCCAAATTATTAAAATTTATAGATTTTATAATCAAATCATTATATATGTTTTTCATTATAGGCTGCAATACGAGTCAACTAGATAAGAAAAAGACAGAATTAAATGGATCGAAGAACAATTTCATCAATTCCTTGACATTTGTATTCGAGGCACTACTAAAGGGCATAAGAGCGATGGAGCATGGGTCTTAATGGATGGTCATAGGTAGAAACTGAGTTCAAAAGCGTGGGCATATAATTTAATAGAAAGCAATTAAAAAGTAAATGGGATTCCTTGAAAAAGCTGTTCAAAATATGGAGTGATTTAAAAGGAAAAGAAATTGGATTAGGATGGGATCCAGCTAAAAGGTACAATTGTTGTTTCTAATGAGTGGTGGGAAGCAAAGATAAAACTAAGTCAAATGTAAACTTTTTTAATCATAAAATTATAAATAAATAGTTAAATTATGAATAGTTTTAATATATTTTTTCTTGTAGTGCGTAGGAAAATAAAAAATTTGCAAAATTACGTACGAAAGGAATTGGACAACACGTTTATGAAAAGTTACAAATTATATTTTTGGATACTATGGCAACGGGTGAATATGAATATGTGCCTTTTTCTGGAGCTTTGCTTGATAATAATGAAGAAGATCCAATTTATGATAATGTGATTGATTTGGTAAATGATAATGATTTAGATGAAGAAGATTTTGAAGATAGTATAGATAAGATGATAAATCAAAATTCTAATGTGGAAGGTTTGTCCACTCCAGCTAATAATAGTCAATAACAATTGAAAAAACAAAAAAGATCAGAGAATGTTATAGATGCTTCTGCAAAGCAAAATGAAAGATGGTAGAAATAGAAAGAGATCGAGTATTATTCAAGTTACTGATGCCTTTAGAGAAATGAATGAAAGAACAAATAATAATATTGAAAATAAAATTGTCGCGTTACGTGAAGTACTTGGAGATCGACATGGTTGTTCTACTGAAGAGGTTATGAAAGATGTGCGGACTTTACCAGATTTAGCAAAGGGTAGTGAACTCCGCATTTTTTTTATGATTTTGTTTAGGCACAAAACGATGAGGAAAATGTACAGTGCATTGGAGGATACGAAGGAAAAGTTTCAATTTATCCAATTATATCATGAATTATATGAGAAGGGCAAGTGGAAACCAAATGATTAGAAGACTGATTTTATATTCTCGTTTATATTTGAGCTTTTTGGTTTGTGATTACTTTTATAATTATTGATATTTTATTTTGATTTGGATTTATGATACCTTGATTTAGTTTGATGGCATCGTTTTGAATTTATATTAATAGGTTATTTCAATTTTGCTTGATTTTGTTTGATGACATTATTTTGAATTTATATTAAGAGACTATTTTTATTTTGTTTTCCTAAATATAGGTGTTGTGCAGAAACTCATAATTGATGATGTATAATGTTGGTTCAACATTATATGAGATATATTATAAAAGAAACATATGGATTCACTTAAACAGGAATTATATGGTTGTTAGAAATAATGAGAGGAAACGAAAACAGATGTATTAATATGTTTAGAATGGATAAAAAATACATTAATATATCTATCTCATGATCTTGAAAAAGAAATATGGATTAGTTCAATCAAATAGAATGTCAACTTTGGAAAACGTTTGCATGTTTCTATACACTCTCGCTCATGGAGCTTTAAATCTTGTTATTCAAGAACGTTTTCAGCACTATGGTGAGACAGTTAGCATGATTTTTCATGAAGTATTAAAGACAATGATTCAATTCTCATTTGACCTGATAAAACCTAGGGATCTAACATTTTCTGCAGTACATCCTGAAATACTCAATGATAAGAGATATATGCAATATTTCAAGGTAATATCATACTTTTACAATGTTGTTATATTTTTTATCATCGTGTTTTCAGTTTTACAACTTGCAGATAATGAAATTTAAATATGATTATATTGGAGCAATTGACGGAACACATGTACCAGCTTGTGTAAAACAAAAGAACATAATTCGATTTATGGGTAGAAAAGGTGTGCCTGCACAAAATATCATGGCTGCATGTAGCTTTGATTTGCTATTTACTTTTGTGTTGGCTAGTTTGGAAGAGACGGCTCACTATGAAGCACTGATACTTCTCGGAGGTCGTCGTGCCCGTGTCGGATACGCCGGATACGGGATACGCCGGGGATACTTCTTTTGTCTTTTTCTGTGGCAGGATACGGCAAAATTAAAAAAATTGGGCCTAAATTAAAGATCAGTTGGGCCTAAATTGAGAACTCAATCTACAGCCCCCAAATAGAGAACACATTTTCAGCCCTAAACTGAGATGGCAGCCACAACTCTTCTTCATATCGATTTTTCTAACATCAATCTGTTCTTCTCATTAATTCTTCTTCTAAATTCGGTCATGCTCTTTCCCCTTTTTAATCATTTTCCCTGCTCATCTTTAATTCCAACGTTTTATGTGTTATCTATGAATTTTATATTTTTTAAAATTATATATAAATCGCCGTATTCTGCCGTACCCATAATACACGTTTTCTAAAAGTGCCGAATGCCGCACCCGTACCCGTACCCTTGTCCGTATCCGTGCTTCATAGACTGCTCATGATGCATGACTATTTCAGTATGCTATCCACAATAAAGAAGTAAATTTTCCTATGCCACCTCAATGTATATCATATATATTTTTTTTAAATTTTGCTATCTTAATGAATAAATTTGAGATGTAGTACTTTTTTCTGATTTTCAAAATGATATATGTAGGAAAATATTATGTAGTTGGATATCCACAAATTGAAGGATATCTTGCACCATATAGAGGAACAAGATATCATTTGCATGATTTTCAACGTGATGGCCAACCAAGAGGGTACAAATAAACTTTCAATCGTTAGCACTCATCTCTTAGAAGTTGCATTGGACGAACTTTTGGAGTTTGGAAAGCTAGATGGAAAATTTTACGACTGATGCCTTCGTATTCATTTCAAACACAAAGAGATAATGTAATTGCATCAATGGCACTACATAATTATATCTGAAGGACATCATTAGTTGATCCAACATTTTTGCAATTCGACCAAAATCTCAATTTTGTGCCATATGATTCTTTGAATAATTCAAATGACATCAATATAGATGAAAATCATGAGGATACTTGAACAACTCAGATGAATGGATTGAGAGATCAAATTGCTTCTGATATATGGAGGAGCAAATAATTTTTGAAGCGCGACATGTTTTAGAGCTTTATTTACATATTTATATTAGATTTGAAGAATAAAGTTATATTAGATTTTAGACATTTATAAAGTTATTATTTATTTTTTTAATTAATATTATTCTTAATTTATATTGGTAAATAGTATACCCGTATTAGTCTTTTTCACATGTCAACAACAACTGTTCTTTATAATTCTTTCAAACACTAATTATCCAACAACTATCAGCAGTAAACGGGCCCTAATAATCAAACAGCAAAACAAAACAGCAAATCGCAAGCAGGAACAACAAACAGCAAACAAGAACTGTTGTACCAAATAGGCGGCATCATCGAATTTGAAGCTGGCATAAAATAACTTGTTTAAAATTTGGAAAACAATTATCTATACTAATAAATATTTATTTAATATATAAAAATCATACATTTCTTTGAATGAAACGATCTCATCATATTCATCACCATAGACAATTTGGGAATGAAAAAACCAACTTGATATTTGAGCAGTACCTAAACATAATAATTTTATATAAGATATACTAAAGTTGACAATGAAGTAAAAACATGATTTTGATTAAAACTAAAATATGAAATTTTCATAAAAATTAATGATACATGGAGCTAATCACAATACTAGAGATTTTTAATGAGGTTAAATAATATGTCGCATAGCATAAACAGTGAGATTTAATTTTTTTGTTCAATAAATGAGATATTTTATATAAGTGCAAATTTACCTTGAAATTCTCCAATCTTTGCATATTGTAGAATAATCATTATTGGTGCATTTTTTATCGTAGCATCAGATATTATATCCATAATCTTATTAGCAAGATCACCAAAGAGGGTACACGAAATGGTATTTTAACTGTAAAGAAAAACCAACATAAAACGTATCAATAATTTGACAGATGAGAGACAATTAAAAAGTAGTAAAAATATAGGTTAAACAAACTGTTGGTCACTATGCGATTGCTCGTCTCTTGTTCTCCAATCTGTTACCGCCCACAAAGTTAACCAAATGTCCACAATCAATTACGTCCCCTATCACATCTGTAATAAACGTTATACAATATCAATAAAATTTCTTAATTCTTGAGTTGAAGTTATAACATTCAAATTATTATTAGAAAACTTACCAATCAAAAAACAGATATCAAGAGATTTGGAAAGAATGTTCTTCAAAGGAACAAAATTAAAGCTGCATTTTTTAATAGTTATTAGATAATCAATCTCCTTCACATATGTTTTTGCCATAAATTTTAATTGATATCGATTTTTTGTTGCACGATTTTTTCCTAAATTGTGCGCCGCATAAAAATTCTCAAATGCATAAGCTTTTCCCTCCTCTAGTGCTTCAATAAACTGAAAATACTCATTTGCTCTAACTTGAGTTTCAATTATTGTACTCTATAAGTCAACCAAAACATATAACATGAGAAATAAAATTGGCATGGTATAATTAATAAAACTATCAAGTACAAAAAAAAAAACAACCTCTTCATCTAAGAATACCATCCCAAAATTTTTGGCCACTTTGTGCCATAATCGTATAATTCTTGCTTTAAATCTCAATTCAGTCTTTGCGGCATCAATTTCAGAAATGTTATCGTATTTCCAAGACATCTTCAACTTCAACGAAAAATTAAATATATCAATATAAAAAGCACAAAGAACATCAAAATGTGATACTGAGAATAAATTTTCTTTTACAGAAGGGTTTGATTTTCCGTAAAACTTAGAATTTATAAGCACATTACATTTGACAGCTAAAAACTTGACAACTTGATAAGTTTATATAACTTTAAAAGAATATATTAAAATAGTGATGATAATACAATGAAATCCATATTTTTAGGTATAAATATTTATGTATACATTTAATTTATTTTAATTTATGATTATTATTTTGAATTCAAAAATACCGGTGCATACATAGGAGTGTTTAACTTCATATGTGACTGGAATCAAATATGATATATTAAATTAACAATATTTAAATGTATAAATAATGATACTTATCTTTAAATAATTATTTTATTATTAAATATTTACTATAATATTCTTATACATATCTAAAATACAGATTGTTACTATAGAATATAAAATAATTTTATTCTATGTTTAGCATACGAACAACGTAGTGTGTATGTCAATAGTTCGATGTCATATAGCGTTGTCAATCAATAAGAATACAATATTGTGTATATATTAAGTATTTATTTTTTAGAAACACTTATACAATGAAATTCTTGTTTTTAGGTATAGATTTATGTGTATAAATTAATTTATTTTAATTTGTATTTTGAATTCAAAAATACCAGAATATACATATGAGTGTTTGACTTCATATGTAATTCCAGTTAAATATGATATATTAAATGAACAATATTTAAATGTATAAATAAGAACACTTATTTTATATAATTATATTATGATTAAATATTTACCATAATATCTTTATACATATGTAAAGTAGAGATTAATACTGCGCACTATATAGAGTGATTTTATTATATGATTGGCGTTCAAACGATGTGGTGTTTCTGTCAATAGTTCGATGTCATATAGTGTTGTCAATTAATAAGAATGTAATACTCTGTAATATATTAACCCTAACCCTAAATCCTATAAAAAACCCTAGACTCTAAAAACTAAACCTTAGACCCTAAATCATCAACCTTAGATACTAACATATGTGATGTGTCATCGAATTATTGATCCGGAGTACCACGTCATTCATACTCCCAAAGTATTTTAAAATCTATCAGGATTCTAAAAAAATATAATATATGTGTTTCACGACATTTTATTTTGACTTAAGTGATTATTTTTATAAATAAATGGTCTCGTTCACATTTATTTTTCTCTAAGGAAAATCATTCATACCCTGGTGGAAACTTAGAGTGACATGTGGTGCACCCAAGGGTAAACCAAGAGACCATTTATTATTTGACGCGTGTTTTTGTTAAGCGAATCGATGACAGGAAAATCAAATATACGACTCGGTCAATTATCAAAGATCGTGATAGTGGAGAGCAGTTTTTCTGCGGAAGAAATCATGGAGAATGTGGATCAAGTGGATGAAGCGGTTACTTCAAGCGCCTATAAATACAAGAAATCACGATGGAAGAAGCCCAACCAAATCGCCAATCAAACCAGAGCAAAACTCTAGCAATTTTTTTTAGACTTCAAACTTAGCAAAATTTCAATCACTTTAGTAGATCAGTTTCCTAATTTTCATACGCTCAAATTTCCTTAGTTGTAATTCCCTTCAATTCAATTTCAATAGAAGTACACCATTTTCTCTTGAATTCCAGTATATTTTATTTGATAGTTTTCATCAATTCTCTTTGGATCGGTATCGTTTTGATTACCAGAACCCATAGGAATTTTAGGTCACTTTATTCCTTACAATCGTTTGATAATTTAGAAGTCAGTAGCGCAATTTAATTTTAGTTTGAGATTACTATAAATTTTTGGCACGCCCGCACACCCCACTAAAAAGAGCCGAAACAAAATTGGCACGCCCAGTGGGACCCAATCACAATGTCGCCGAAGAAAACAGATAAGGTTATCAGAGATCCAGAGTTAAGTTGGATGAGGAGGAGATCATCAAGACTGGAAATGTTCCAAAGATAGTGGGACGGATGGAAGGTGATAAGAATGCTAGCCCCAGAGGACAGTCATGGATTTTTACTGAGATTCAAAATTCACCTTTCCTGGAGAAGCGTTTCACTGCCATTGAGAAGAACGTGGAGGCCCTTCGAAGTGACATAGAACTGAAGATGGACAAGATACTCCAGAAGTTGTCAGAACCAAGAGTTATCAAAGGTGGTTCCTCAGAGACCAATGAAGGACGTGGTACATCTGCAGAAAAATACTTAGTTCCACCATTGAGAGAGGAGGGTACCATGGGATCTAAGGCCACTTCTCCAGCAGGCCGAGAGAACACTGGTAAGTCACGTGTCCCTCAAATTTTTGCATATACAAATCCAGCCTCCCATGCTATTTCATATTATGAGGAGGCATGTGGTAACTTGATTAATACAGGGGATATTGGGGGAAACTTTAGAGGAAATGGAAGGAACACCGGATTTCATATGCCATACATTCAACATGACATTCCTCAACAAGTGCCTCAACAAGCGCCGCAATTCAGCATGGAGGCGGTGAGAGAAGATGTTCAAGAGCTTTATGGGCCTGGTCTTCGTCAAGTTGGCAGCCCTGAGTTCCACAAACCATACCCTCATGCCATTGACATGGAGAATCTATATCTAAGAGGATACATAGTACCTGACTTCACTTTGTTCTCTGGAGAAGATGGCTTGTCAACTTTGGAGCATGTAGCAAGATTCACGATCCAATGTGGAGAACTTGCTAACTATCCTAATTTCAACTTTCTCAAGTTGAGGCTTTTCCCAAACTCTTTGACGGGACCAACCTTTACTTGGTATGCTACTCTCCCCAGGAACTCAATTCATGGATGGCAAGATATGGAGAGGCAATTCCATACCCAGTTCTTTAGAGCACAACCAGAAGTTTGTGTTGCTGATCTTTCGAGACTGACCCAGAAAGGAGGAGAAAGGGCTGATGAATTCATTGGTCGCTTCAAGAAGATGAGGAGTAGATGCAATGTGTATCTCCCAGAGATGGAGTATGTGAAGATGGCCCAAAGGGGACTTGACATTGAGCTGAGAAAGAAGTTCCAAGGGATGGAGTTCAGGGACTTTTATGAGTTAACTGCAAAGGTGATGGAGTATGAAGATCTTTTGAGAGAGGAGAATCATAGAAAGAAGACCGCCATGGGATCTTATTGTCAAGAAGTATACCATGATGTGGCAGTGGCGGATCTCAAAAGTACAGGGACTCATATTTGCCATTTGTTATCTCAACCTTCAAGAGGACAAGCATCAAAGAGATCATATACTGAGAACACAACACAATTCAGTTTTGATGTGTCTAAAACTGATGAACTTTTTGACTTCCTTTTAAAGGAAAAGTTTATCACTTTGCCTGCAGGTCATAAGTTACCAGTAAAGGAGAAGATGAGAGGGAAATCATACTGCAAATATCATGATTCGTGGAGTCATCCAACCAATGATTGCTTTGGTTTCAAGAAAGCTGTCCAGGAAAGAATCAATAAGGGAATCCTCAAATTCCCAGAGAAGAAAGAAGCAATGTTGGTCGATGAAGATCCATTTCCACCAGTGGTCACCATGAATATGGTAGCAGTAGACATGAGAGATGTCATCAATAGCAAAAAGGAAGATCTCCGTGTGAGCCTCAAGGATTCCAAGAAGGTGAATAGCAGGAGTTACCACACTTGGATCCCCAAAGAGTACCTAAGATGTCCAGAGTGTTGGCCCTAACAAGAACAAAATCACCTAGAGGAGGGGGGGGGGGGTGAATAGGTGTTTCAATCGAAAACTGATAATTTTGAGTTTTTGAGGAAACTCAATTTTCAGAGTCAAATTTCCTCAGAGTCAGAGGCAAGCTTATAGAGGGAGCCTCTGAGGAAAATTCTGCCTTCAGACAATTTCTGTCTTTGTGACAACAGAAGTTTTGAGGTTAGAACTTCTGGACAGTCTTTTGAACAAAGACTTATGAATTCAAGAGTAAATCTGTTTCAGCACTAAATATAAAACCAGTACACAGAAGCAATTTAACAAGTATACGGAAGGGAGAAAGAGATTCAGGAGATCCTGAGAACAAATCGATTTATCCAAGTTCGCCACAGAAGTTCTGTGACTACGTCTTGTTCCCTGTGGTCGCAGCCGCCAGAGATTTTAAATCAACTATTCAGAACTTTTATGGCAAGTTCAAAAGCTCATTTACATCAACAGAGCTTAAGCTAATTTCTCACTCAGTTCTGACTAGGCTAAAAAGAGTTAAAGGATTTCCATCAGAACAACAACACTCTGTTTTCTGGATTTCTCACCCAACTCTAATCTCAACTAGATTTCTCTCTTTAAATCTAACTGAATATCACAAACGATATCAGTTTACAAGATTTCTATTATGAACTTGTTTTTCTTCACTCTCTCACTATTACAATAGCTATGCTAAGAAAAGATTGAGAATGGAAAGTGTGCTCTGTTTTCTTGAGTATAACAGTGCGTTAAGATTTTTGCTCTATGATCATGCGTAGTTGATGCAGTGGAGCTTTGCTACTATTTATAGTGTTGAGTAGATGACCGTTGGAGAGATTTGAATCTTCAAGGATGACATGGATGAAAGTAGCCGTTAATCTTGTCATCTCCATCAAACGGTCTCAAAACACTCAATCCTGTCAACTTTGTACTTTAGCTTAATCCGGTATGGGATTTGAAGAAAAGTGATGGAGTTGACTGGATTTAGATTGATTTAGATCAACTAGCTTAGGTGTAAGGAAACAGGTTTTGTTTGTAGTGAACAGGCGCGCCCTTCAAACAGCTTTTTGAACTTTTGGCGCCTTGCATTAAATGCAACTGACATAGCATTAAATGCTTAACCAAACCCGTGACATAGAACTTCTGAGAGTTCATAACCTTTCTCAGCGCTTCTGATCTAAATAACCTTTGTCTTCTGTTTGCTTTGTAGAACTTCTGAGATAAGCTTTAAGCAGACTTCAAGAGCTTCAGAGCAGATCGTCCAGCTTCTGACTAAACACTTCTGTCTTCAGCTTCTGTTATCTTCTGAGTTCAATAAGCAACCAGGGATTCTTCATTCAGCACCAGCTGAGAAAATCTTATACAATACTTAACAAAAATTGTTAGTCAACATTGAAAAGTATATAAGACTATTCTAATTTTCATCTTCTGAAACGTTTGGACATAATCAAAACTCTTAGGGTTCATCACAGAGGAACCTGAATCCAGCTACAGACGACAAGGGGGGCATAGATCCACCATTCAGGTAGGAGTGAAGAGCATCGGGGAGAATCTTTATAAAAGAAACGTTCAGGCAAAGAGAGATCCAAAAACTCCTAGAAGTGAAGTTTGAGTCGCTTCAAAAACTCCCGAGAAGCCTCGTTTTGTGGTGCCTCAGGTAAGAAACTCCGATAACAAGTGGCATATGGTGCACCACAAAAAGTTTCCTAAAGTTCTTACTAGAACACATAAGAGAAGGTTCCAACACAAAAGAGCAATTGAGAGACATTTGGGTAAGAAAGAGGTGGAGGTGAAACGAGAGATGGAGACAACTCGTAAGGGAGATCCAGAAGAGAAAGTAGCCCAGGAGAATCCGAAGGAGATCATTTAGAAGATCCATATAGGCGACATGGTCATACCTATAAAATGTGCAACGGCTTCAATGACGTTGCCATCAGATTTTATGGGGTCTTCAAGCAGTGATACAGTTGAGAAGAAAAGGGATTCACTTATCCCTGAAGAGAGAAATACACTCAATAGTGGGGTCACAATTCAATCAAGTGGCCTAGGAGAACCAAAGAGAGTGGTTTTTGAAAAACCATTCGTGAACATGAGTAAACACATCAGGCCTTTGTACATCAAAGCACACTTAAATGGCGGACCTGTATCAAAAGTGTTGATTGATAATGGTTCAACAGTGAATATCATGCCATTTAAGATGATGAAGGCCTTGGGAAAATCAATAGATGATTTGATTGAGACTGAGGTCATGGTGTCGGCTTTCACAGGAGAGACTACCAAAACTATAGGAGTGTTGCCAATCGAGATCACAGTTGGAAGCAAAACGACTATGGCGGCATTCTTTCTAGTTGATTCAACATCGAGTTATCAGATCTTGCTTGGGAGAGATTGGATTCATGCCAACTGGTGTGTGTCGTCTTCACTTCATCAATTCTTGCTTTTTTGGAAGGGAGATGAAGTAGAAGTTGTGTGGGCTGATGGGAAACCATTTACAACTCAAGTTGACTCCGTTGAAGCAAGATATTATGATGGAGCTGTAGGTCCCATTTCCTTTAAAGGTGAAAGTAAGAGAGGAGGACCTAAGAGTATCACTTGGAGGAAGAAATGCCAGCATGAAGGGAAAGCCATTCTCCAACCATCAACAATCGTTCCCTCTAAATCTTGGGGAACGATCGAGGAACCCATCATTGAGGAGATCAATGATTAGTGAACTCAAGAAAAGAGAAACAGCGGCTGCTGCTTCTGCCATTGAAAAATTCAAAGTGCAACAGGTGTTAGATGAATTGAAGTTGGAAGATGATCTGGAGGCTCAAAGTGCGGAGGTCATATATGAAGAAGAGCCTCCGGAAGATGAAAATGAAGGCGTGATTCAGTTAGAAGAGTTGAAACCAGCACCTTCACCATTGGAGGATGACAGATCATTGGCCAAGGATCCATTAGAAGAAGTGAACTTAGGAAATCCTGAGAATCCAAGAGTCACTCACATTAGTGGTTTATTGGATCCACCTATCAAAGAGAGAATCATCGAGTTGCTAAAAGAATTCAAAGACTGCTTTGCATGAGAGTATCATGAGATGCCTGGACTTAGCAAAAAATTGGTGGAACATCGCCTACCAATCATGCCAGAGTTTAAGCCTTATAAACAGCCTCCCAGGAGGATGTCCAAAGAAGTTGAGCTGAAAGTGAAGGAAGAAATTGAGAAACTTTTGAAAGAAGGATTCATTAGACCCACCAGGTATACTCAATGGTTATCCAATGTAGTGCCAATGGGAAACTCCAAGTTTGTGTGGACTTCAGAGATCTCAATGCAGCTACTCCAAAAGATGTATATGTGATGCCCATGGCGGACATGTTGCTGGGTGCCGTTGCAAATAATGAAATCCTATCGGCCATGGATTGTGTAGCCGGTTATAATCAAATTGGGATTGCAGAAGAAGACACTTCAAAGATCGCTTTTAGATGTCCAAGAGCTATTGGAACATTTGAGTGGCTGGTCATGCCTTTTGGCTTGAAGAACGCAGGTGCCACCTATCAGAGAGCCATGAATGCCATCTTTCACGATATGATCGGCAAAACTCTGGAGGTATAAATTGATGATATTATCATTAAGTCCAACAGAAAAATGGATCATGTTGATCACTTGAGGCGCGGTTTTGAAAGGATGAGGGAACATCAGTTAAAACTTAATCCCATTAAGTGTGCTTTTGGAGTGAAAGCTGTGAATTTCCTTGGATTCCTAGTTCACCAAAGAGGCATGGAAGTAGATCAGAATAAGGCTAAGGCGATCATGGAGGCCAAATCCCCTCAGACAAAGAAGGAACTTCAACGTTTTTTGGGTCAAGTAAATTACCTCATGAGATTCATATCCAACTTGGCTGGTAAATCTAAAGCGTTTTCAGATTTTCTTCGATTGAAGAAGGAGGACGAGTTTAAATGGGAGGAACACCATCAAGAAGCCTTCCAAATGATAAAAGAGTACTTCAGTAAACCTCCGGTGTTGATGCCTCCAAAACCAAGGGCACCGCTCTGACTTTATCTTTCTGCCGCTCATGATTCCATTAGATGTCTTCTAGCACAAAATAATTCCAAGGGATATGAGCAGGTAATTTATTATTTGAGTAGATTCTTAAATGTAACCGAGATAAAGTATTCATCTTTAGAAAAACTTTGTCTTTCGCTGTACTTTGCTTGTACTAAGTTGCGTTAATACATGCTCGGATCAAGGGTGTTAGTGGTGTCTCAAACGAACCTGATCAAATACATGTTGAATAAACCTCTCATAACTGGGAGGATTGAGAAGTGGTCTACGGCTTTGGCAGAGTTCACCTTGGTGTATTATCCTCAAAAGTCAGTGAAGGGACAAGCGCTTGCAGACTTTCTTGCAGATCATCCAGGTCTAGATGTGAGAGCAGATGGAGAATTAGAGTTACCAATCTTCAGCATCGAAAGATCCCCTTGGATTTTAAATTTTGATGGATCAAGCACCGAGACATCTGCAGGAGCAGGAGTAGTCATCATTTCACCCGCAGGAACCAAGACAACAATGTCTTTCAACTTGGAGTTCGAATGTACAAATAACCAAGCTGGATATGGAGCTGAAGTGATTGGCTTGGAGATTCTTAGGGAGTTAGGAGCAAAAGAAGTCTTGATACAAGGAGATTCCCAACTGGTGTTGAGGCAGCTATCAGGGGAATACAAATGCACCAGTTTCAGCTTGGCTCCATACTATACATCCGTTGTGCAACTGTTGCAGGAGTTTAAAGAGTTTTCTTTTCTTCATGTTCCCAGGGAATTGAATTGGGAGGCTAATGAGTTAGCTCAGATAGCCTCTGGTTTGAAAATGTCTGAGGAACTCACCCACATGTTGATAATGATCAAGAAACTTAAACATCCTTCCATCATGAAGAGAGGAATTTAAGTGGAGACCTTCAATAATGATGTCAACTTGGCGGGTGACTGGAGAAATCCCATCAAAGAATATCTCGACAATCCAGGAGGAAGAGCCCCATATGCACTCAAAATAAGAGCTTTGAACTTCTTATTGTTGGAGGGGGATTTATATCGCAAATGTGAAGATGGACTTCTACTCAAATGTTTGGGATTTCCAGAAAGCATGGAAGTCATGAAGCAAGTACATGAGGGAGTATACGGAGCTCATCAGGCAGGCATCAAGATGAAGTGGCTCATACGAAGACATGGATACTTTTGGCCATCTATGTTGAAGGATTGCATATCTTATGCAAAAGGATGCCGCCAATGTCAAATTCATGGCTAAGTTCAAAGAGTTCCAGCAGATGAGATGTACGCCATTGTCAAAACTTGGCCTTTTAGAGGATGGCCGATTGATTTGATAGGCAAAATATACCCTGCATCATCAAAAGGACACACCTTTATGATTGTGGCAACTGATTACTTCACAAAATGGGTAGAGGCACTGCCAATGAAAAAAGTGGAACAGAAAGATGTGATAAAGTTTATCAAAGAAAACATCATTCATAGATATGGAATCCCTCAATCGATTACTACCGATCAGGGAACCATGTTTACTGGAGATGAAATCAAGGATTTTATGGAAGTCAATGGCATCAAGTCATATCACTCCACTCCTTACCATCCACAAGCTAATGGTCAAGCTGAAGCTTCCAACAAAGTCATCATCAACATCCTTGAAAGAATGATTGAAGGCAACCCTAGAGAATGGCACGTATTGCTTTCAAAAACTTTATGGGCGAATAGAACTTCAAAAAGGAGTGCCACAGGCGTCAGTCCCTTCTCACTAACATATGGACATGATGTCGTGCTTCCCATGGAGATTGTGGTGCCATCTTTGAGAGTTGCTAGACAAAATGAACTCACCCATGACGAATATACAGAAGCAATGATGATGGAACTTGAGGAATCTGATGAGACTAGAATGCAAGCACTTGACCGGTTGATTGCACAGAAGAAAAAGGTTGCCAAGGCGTATAACAAAAGGGTTCGGAAGAAAAGTTTTGAAGAAGGGGATCTCGTTTGGAAACTCATCTTGCCAATTGGGACTAAAGACAAAACATATGGAAAGTGGTCTACAAATTGGGAAGGACCATTCAAAATCTTCAGAGTTCTTGAAGGGAACTCATACTGGTTGTCCAACCTAGAAGGAGAAGCGCATTAGAGATTCATCAATGGAAAGTACCTCAAGAAATTTTATCCCACCCTTTGGGAATTGAGGGGGCATCAACAATGAGATAGAAATATCGCTTAAGTATTCATATTTTTATTTTGATGTAATGCAATGCAATTTCATTTTTGAAAGTTGTAAGGCTGGCTTATAGCCGCCGATCTTTATTGCAATAAAAGAAAGCAGGCCTCAAAGCTGCAATTCAAACATCAAATAATTGTCTACTAAGTTAAACTAAAAGCTATCTCTCTAGAAAAATCAAATGAAAATCAAAAATCAAAAATCAAAAATCTATGGTTTTTAGGCTCTCCCAAGAAGTTTGATCAGTAGCGAGAAGGCTTTTCAATTCTTAGAGTCTAGTAGCACACTCTTTTCCTTTTTCACATTCGGACTTCAAGGAATCAGCCATGAGTTGTTCTTTCTCTCGCCCATTTTTCTAAAGTTGGTGCAACTTCTCTCCTTGAGAGATTGTTTCCTGCATCTCTTCTTCAGCTTCCTTTAACTTTTTTTTAGCTTCTTCCACCTTCATGTAGCCTTGGTCGATCAAGTTGATAGACTCCTTGACGTCTTCATCAATGTCGGAATTTTGTTTGCGTAGTTCTTGATAGAGGTGACGTGCAGTTACACAAAACTCCAACTGATCATTTAGAGATTCTATCTGAGGCTTGAGTTCACAATATCGAGAATGACAAGATTCAATCTGAGCCTTAAAATAAGTTAAACGTTCCTTGATTGCAGAGGAAGGGTAGCAGCCGATGAGATCATCAACACTGGAATAGAGAATCCCCAAATGTTGTTTGGAAACCGAGGGAAAATCAAGGCCAAGTATGGTTCTGATAATGTTTTTGGAGGCAGAGATGAGATCTCTGTTAGGGAGACCACTGGAAAAGTCTTCTTCAAGAAAGGAGAAATCAATACCAAGAGGAGGACGGGCTCCACCAGGAGAAGTTTTCAACTCGGCAATTTTATCCAGAAGAGTCTGAAACAAAACAAGAAAAAGAAAGATTAGATATTCGGTGAAAAATTAATCATAAAGTGGAGCTCTAGTTCCATTACCTCAGGTTTTTGAGCAATGGCAGCAAAAGCATTCAAGGTGCCACTCTTTGAAGCATATTGGAGGTTCCTAGTAGCTTCATGTTTTGAAGGTGATGTAGTAACATGTGAAGGTGATTTGGTAACATGGGGAGGAGAAGTTTGCTTGGGAGGAGAAGTTCGCCCAAAAAGAGTCGAGGATGCCACTCCATTGGAGGATGTGCGACCTTGTAGAAACTTGCTAGAAGAATCTCCTTTACTTAAATTGTCTACATCCACCATATGAATTTGAATGTCATGAGGAGAAGGTCTCATTTCTACTTGATTCACTCTAGGAACATCAGAAGACACTAGAGAGTCGATAATAGGAGTTTGGTAGACGGCTAAAACAAGTGTCTCTTTTCCAGATGTTTGACTAGGTTCATCAAGTCCTTCTTGGAAGTTACCATCAATTGTAGACGATGCATTGGTCTTGCGCCTCTTTGGTAGAGGGTGATCATCTTCTAGAAATCCCTCATCAACTTCAAGGTCATCAATGTTGACATTATCAAGAAAAGCAAAAGTCTGGCTCGGGGAGATCCTCAAGATTTATACCATCATCAGAGGCGACATCGGTGGGGTCACTATCTTCATCTCCGGTGCCGTTTCCCCCTTCTCCAGCTATTTATGTATGGATATATGGATTAGTGAAGAGAATATATATATATAAACATATATATATATATATAGCGGCTTAGAGGCATGCTTTGTTTTATATATATATATATATATATATATATATATATATATATATATATATATATATATATATATGGAAAGGCTCATCTACCTGCATTTGTCACTTTTGGGTGAAGATAGGGCAAGCGTAGAGACCACCATTGGTCAAACTCTGCCATTACAATAGGAGCCTTTTTACAAATTCTTGTCAACTTAAAGCGTTGATCTTCAATGGAAAGCTGGCGAATTCGAGCCTCAGAAGCCCTACAACGTTCAACAGAGGCAGGAAATGTAGGTGGAGTCGGAATGGCCTGAATAAGGCCGAATTGACGTGCACATAATGATGGCCAATACAATTCTAGGCAAGCATTTGTGGCTGATGGACTGGATTTGAACCTAGCACCGACATGAAGGAAGCGGGTTCACAAGAAAGATTTCCACAAATCTTTTCCTCCTTCTGCTGAGTTGATTAAAGAGATCTTAGTTCCATTTACTGGTAATCTGCAAAAACAGTTAGCAAACCTCAAGGAAGGTTTATCTTGTATGGAGGAGAAAAATTTGGAAGAATTCTCCCATCTTCGTTCTTTTTGTTTTAGCGCTCATCAGTGATCGACCAGTAGGTATAGAGGTATCTACAGGAGAATTCTTCAATTGACGAAAATATGCAAGAAGCCATAGTTGAACAAACCAAAGATTTCCATCTAGTTTCATGAAAGGTTCATTAGATACCACATGAGTCGTATGGTGATAAGCGGCTCAAAAAAACATGGTTCATAGAGCTAATTTGTTCCCACAAGCTAGCTCATACGCGATCTCCTTATATTGCACCGTCACTTTACCAGATGCAGGGCAAAAGATGAACCGACAAATAAGGACCCATAAGAAGAGAATGTGATCAACGCGTCTAGATGGGTGAGGATTATCCGCCATGTGTTCAATCAGACTTGCGGAATCCATTGAGCTTCGATCCTTAAACCACTGTGGAAGGTCATTTTGGATTAAAGAAGGTACGTCGAAACCGAATACCGATAATCCAGTCAATGCAAGAACATCCCTCAAAGTAACAATCATTGGTCTGAAAGGGAAAAGAAAAGCGTTACAGTTAGGTGACCAGAAACACAAGGCTGCATACAATAGACTTTTATTCATTAGAATGTCCACCTACGACATTTTGATCAGTTCGTTAATTCCAAGCGCAGTCCAAATTCTCTCGTATGTAGGCCGCAAACGATTCACCCAAGTGGCCCAAGCAGTGGATACGTTGCTAGAGAAACGCGGCCAACTTCTGCATTTAACGCACTTGTCGGTCCGAAGAGTAGGAGCGTTCACAAGGAGTTCAGTCTCGTGAGCTAATGGAAAAGGAACTTGAGGCGGGTTGTTGCGACAAGGAGAACCAAGTATATGAAGTTCATCATCAGCCTGATTTGCCTTATCAGATTTGTCTTGTTGAGGCGCCTGATGACTTGCCTTATCAATTTTGTCAAATTTGTCTTGTTGAGACACTCGGCTTGGCTTTCCAGGAGGATTTGAAGACGATTTTCTTGGTGGAGGAGCATTGGATTTCTTCACAAAGGGAGATTCTGTCAAAATTCATATTAGAAGTTAGCACGTTACAAAATTTTGGGCAGCATCGTTCCATCTATTTTTTCAGTTCATATGGTGATCTTACCTTTAGAAGAAGCCCTTGAAGACATTATTTGGTCAGATTGGTAGCGCCGTTTAGAGAAGAACTTTGCAACGTTGACAATGTAGGGATTAGTAGTGTACAGAAATACACATAATCCCAATGACAACTTCGTGCAATTGATCCTTTGTGAGCTGGACAGCTTTGACAACAAATGATCCACCACTAAACAGTGAAAGCTAGGCGCCAACGAACAAAAATCTGCAAAGTCGACAAAAGTGAAGCCAAGTTTATTCGACGAGATTCTGAGACTAACAACAAATGTGAACTGGAGGCTTGTCAATACTTACCCAGGCAACAAAGCGATGATGAACGAGCTCTCGAGAATCTTTAGCAATCTTTTTGAGGAATGTTATGTTCAGCAAATAAGAAAAGTCTTTGAGTTAATATATTCTTGATTGTCCTAATCGTCTAAGCTGCAGAAGATTTGAAGGATTTGACCGGTTGTCTTCCTTCCTAGAGACTGAAAATCCCAAATAGAAATCACAACAACAATTGAGCATGCCGTCTTTGTCACTGATACTTGCGTAAAGTCCAACAAATTATCGAATCCAAGAAGCAGCAGGTGTGCAATACAAAAGACGAGAGGTAAGATGTGTGGGGTTTATACACAATGTTCAATAAATTGATTTTGAATAGGACTTTGTTTGTTTATATTTTATATTTTGAATAGGACTCCGATTTGTCTTTCCTCACAATTTGAGTTGTAGTCAAAACGTTTTTCTCTTTCAATTTCTTTTCTTTTTATTATTCTATTTAATTATTTCCAAATTCAAGTAAATTTAACATTTTGTATTTTTTTTTTTCCGGAATTACATTCAACAATATTTATTTTAATCTAGCTTTTCGTTATTGGTTTTTGTTTTTTCTTCCGGAGAGATTTAATTTAACTAAACTGACTTTTTAACTTGTTAATATTTCAATTTAGCTCATTTTCATTGGGCATTTTAGTTTTTTTTATTTATTGTTTGGAGTCTAAATGATTTTGTTAGGGACATCAAGCATAAATTTTCATACCTCAAATCCATGCTTGTGGGGGGCAATTGTTTACACCACATTTTATTTTGACTTAAGTGATTAGTTTTATAAACAAATGGTCTCGTTCACATTTATTTTTCTCTAAGGGAAATCATTCATACCCTGGTGGAAACTTAGAGTGACATGTGGTGCACCCAAGGGTAAACCGAGAGACCATTTATTATTTGACGCGTGTTTTTGTCAAGCGAATCGATGACAGGAAAATCAAATATACGACTCGGTCAATTATCAAAGATCGTGATAGTGGAGAACAGTTTTTCTGTGGAGGAAATCATGGAGAAGGTGGATCAAGTGGATGAAGCGGTTACTTCAAGTGCCTATAAATACAAGAAATCACGATGGAAGAAGCCCAACCAAATCGCCAATCAAACCAGACCAAAAGTCTAGCAATTTCTTTTAGACTTCAAACTTAGCAAAATTTCAATCACTTTAGTAGATCAGTTTCCTGATTTTCATACGTTCAAATTTCCTTAGTTGTAATTCCCTTCAATTCAATTTCAATAGAAGTACACCATTTTCTCTTGAATTCCAATATATTTTATTTGATAGTTTTCATCAATTCTCTTTGGATGGGTATCGTTTTGATTACCCGAACCCATTGGAATTTTAGGTCTCATTATTCCTTACAATCGTTTGATAATTTAGAAGTTAATAGCGCAATTTAATTTTAGTTTGAGATTACTATAAATCTCTGGCACGCCCGCACACCCCACTAAAAAGAGCTGAAACAATATGTATGAAAAAATAATATAAAATTCTAGATGATCTTTTAGTATTTTATTGTGAAAACAAATATCAAATTCTTTCCGTTAGCTGAGATTTTATCATTAAGAAAATTCTTCGACTGCAGATTGCTAGAATTAGCATCCCAAGTTTCTCAAATGTCATATCTCAAAATAAAATATGAAAAACAGTAATCAAACATACACTAAATGCAAAATATATATATATATATATATATATAGGGGAGGGATCACATGAGAACACCCCTTCTATGTGAGAACACCTCTTAAGATGAGAACACCTAATACTACGCCGTTTTGGTAATCTATGGGCAAAAAATTCGCGGCATGCTGCACTTGAGAATCGAACTCAGCTCACCTTGATTTCCTGCATGCTGCCTACCACTGAGAGAGTTGCTTTAATTCTACAATTGACACGCGCACATTTATATAACCATTAATAGGAAAAACCAAGCAAACGGATGAAATCAATCTTTTTTTAATCAAACCCACATCAGCTTTTCTTCTCTCTTTTTTGAGAAAAGTTTTTCTTCTCTTTTTTAATTAATCAACATTAGCTCTCCAACACAACTTATAATTTATCTTTAATTTAAATTAATAGAATATTAATCTAATTAATTTCATTCAATCACAAGTTGCTTTTGTTAGTAATATGTAACGTTTTTCTATTATCTAATATAAGAATGACAACTCCTCAAATTACCACATTCACAATTATTTTTAATTATCAAAATTGAATTGTTTTAATTTGTATAACTAAATATAATTATTTTCTATTCAAAATATTTATCTTAATTAATAATTGACATTTTACAATTAATTAATATTTTCATATCATATCTGCTATTTTAATTTACTAAAATTTCTATACTTAAGTTTTTTAAATTAATACATTTGACAATTAGTTTAATATTTTTTTTACAATATTAGCTATTATAATTTACTAAACCTTCCATATTTAAATTTTTATTTTTAAAATCAAATGAAAGCTACATAGTGATGGCATTTCGTAAGGGACACACTCATCCACTTTATACTTTCAGTTGTGCAAAATTTCAGAACCAAGGCATAAAGATCAACATAATGTACAAAAAGATTATTATTGACAATACAAAAATTAGTTATTTCCGAACACACTGTTAGTATTATAGAACACACTAACAGTATTATAGAACACACTGTTAGTCTTATAGAACACGCTCTTAATATTACAGAACACACTGTTAGTATCTTAGAACACGCTCTTAATATTACAGAATACGCTGTTAGTATCTTAGGACACGCTCTTAATATTACATAACACACTGTTAGTTTCTTAGAACACGCTCTTAATATTACAGAACACACTGTTACTATTTTAGAACATGCATATCTTCTCCCTCCTTGCTTAAACCTCATTCTCAATCTCAACTCGAACCCGAACACATGTAATATTATATAGAACACGAGCTATAAAATTTCGAACACATGTAACGTTATTTAGTAAACATGTACATTAGCTTTAAATTAGTTGTAGAACTATGCCATAGTGTTTGTTCCATAAAATTTAGAACTTATGTGACGAAATTTAGAAAGAAGACTCTAAAATTGTAGAACATGTTAAATTTTTTATCACATACGTTATGTTTTTTAGAATATGAGTTGCAAATTCGACATATTATAAAATAAGAATGCAAATATGTTGCATATATCAACTAATATTTTTTAAAACATTATCTTGAACTTTTAGAATACGGAATATAAGGTTTAGAAGGTTTATAGCGTTATTTAAAACACTGTATTAAAAAAGACGAAACCAGGCCGCATGTTCTAAAATTAAAACTGTATGTTCCAAAATTGAAAAACGTCGTTTTTACCGGGGCTTCATGGATCTTAAAATGAGCGCCTCGTCAATACGAGTTCATCCATATAAAAATATTCGAAATCGGAGTTCGGAATAGGCGGGAAAACAGTTTTTAATAAAATAAAAATAAATGATGAGTCATCACTCCACCATTTCTCTCTCCTGGATATTTAATTAAAATAAAAGGAAAAATGCTCTTTGGTCCCTATTAAAGTGTTCTCACCTTAATTTTCATTCTCACCTATGGGAGGTGTTCTCACAAGAGCCTCTTCCTATATATATATATATATATATATATATATATATATATATATATATATATATATATATATATATATATCAATATAGTGTCTAAATTACCATTTTTTTATAAGAAAAATAGTACATGTGATTATTAAAACTTTGTACTTTATAGCTTTAAGATCCTTGGTCTTGATGCATTTGGCAAATAGGCTGCTTAAAAATACTAAAATCATAACCATAAAACTTAAAACGCAATTCTGGCTACTTAGATAGATTGTAGTTGGATACAAAAAATAATCTTAAAAAAAACAAACAAACCAAATTCAAATAATAACTTAAAATACTAAATTAAATCAATGGTTCAATCTTCTATTTCAATTGTGATTATTTTGAAGCTTTTTTTTCCAACTTGCATTCATGTGCATAATTGCTTTCATCATCCGTGCGTTAAATATGATACGTTTGCGGTTCGAGGTAGATAACTTCACCGAAATATCAAAATCTCGATCTTCAAATACTTGATGATATGGTTCCTGGTCAATTTCTTGAAATAGTTAGTCTTTTATAATATAAGGTTGTTAGTCACATCATTAAAACATACTTGAAGAGAAAAACCTCACCGGATAAACTTCACGATTCATGGATTGTTCTTCAATTTGTTCGGGATCATCATACATTCTTACAATCTTATAACTTCTTAGTTTTTGATTTTTATTGTGGTCAGATACGCTAATGTAGAAAACAAATTTTTTGTTCATGAAAATATTCAAATGACTTGGATATTCTTTATCGTCAAAAACCTATAAAGAATGTATATAATTGTTAATTCTTGTTACTAATAATATTATGAGTGTAATGTTGAAAGAGAAGTAACTTTTTAATTACCTCATCAAAGCTTGATTTCAGATCCGCGACAACTTTTGCGAATGAATTTAGATGCCTCAGGATAAAAAATTATGAAAGAGGCACTCGAAATTCCATCCACAACACGAATTCTGATCTTATAACTATAAATAATTGTGAGCGGGTTAGTATGTAAATTAAAGTATGAGCTACCAATAAAAAAATTCAACGGCTCTATAATCAAACATGCAACATGCAATATAAGAATTTGAAATCTAAGAAATATTAAATGTTTGTAATCAATAGCCACCTCATTGATGCATTATCATTCTTTGTTAGCGATAATAATAATGTAAATGATAATTAACAAGAGACAATAATAGATTTATATATTAATTTCCAAACGATTACAGATATATAAATCAACTTGAACAAAACCAGTAGAAACAGAAATAATACTAGAATAGTTTACCGAAGAGATACTCGAGGCCCTTTCAATTTCCTTAAGAAAAATTCACCACGTGTTGGTGTAGTCTCCCAGGATACAACGAGTCGTAGACGAACTCTAAAATGCGCACGATAGATTATCACCGGAAGCAAGACAGACGAGAAGAGCAGAAACAAATAGCTTGGAAGGAATATTTCGTACACAAAATTTTCAGAGTGTACCAGTTGAATCAACGAATTCAACTCTTATTCAAAATGGGGTTGTAACCGTTTGTCATTAACTCGTGATTAGTAGAGATTAATTTCCGTAACCGATAACAGTTACATCGATTTCAAAATTCAAAAAGAAATTTTGTAACAGTCATTGACTCAATAGAATGAACACTTACAACAACACTACACGTACCCTCCTATATACATTAAGAGTCCAAAAAAGGTAACAGGGTGTGCAAAATGAACCTTGGTATGAAAGTTTTGAAAATCGAAAAAGAATTACCAGAGCCAAATAACACATTTCTACAAAAATAATAACCACATAATCTAAACATACTTATCGCTATACTATTTGAATCTAAGTAAAATGTTTCACTTATATGGCAAGGTCCTTATACTATTTTCAAAAGGATAATCAACATTACATTACCAAATTAAAATGGATCAAGAAGACAATCAAGCAATTTCATCCACCAAAATATAAAGGCTGAATCATTTTAGAAGAAGAGTCAACATGTAGAAAGTTTCAATTTTTTTGAAGCTTTGAAGAGCTTAATTCAACAATTATTTCAGTTTATCACTCTAACATGAAAACCCAACCATTTGGAATTGATTAAGCATTAAGAAACACAGATTAAAGAAAGATGAGTTTCATAAAAAAATAATTACTTACCAAAAAGATGATGGAATTAGCTCCATTTTTTTATAAATCAAAGCTAATAGATTGATCAGATTGAAAAAATTTGGAGTTCAATTTAAGTCAACAGTATGCAAAAGGAAGAGGCAGAAGTTGATAGAGGTTGATTAATCGTCTTATGAATAATATAGAAACCTTGTCATAATTTTGGGTATCAGATCGATATAATACCGAAACGAAAAAACCAAATACCGAAAAAGTATTGAAATCTTAAACCGAATAAGTACTTTAACCAACATAGCACCAAACCGAAAAATTTGTGCCATCACATATTTACATGTCGTTGTGATCGGAGTTGTCGCAATGATATTTGTGCCATCTGCCATAGACAAAAGAAAATTTGATTATCAATATTTGCATTCATTTGTAATCAAAAGAAATAAGTTGAATGCAAAAATTTAATTCTGGTTTTTATCTCTAAATCTGGTTTATCTCTTCCGCTTGCGAGGTTAAGGTTGAGTTATCCTTCAATAATTATATGAGCTATCATTCAATAATTAATCACATCCACTCCACAATGACCCATAAGGAAATTAAAAATTATAGCAAAGAAAACTAAAATCAGAATCATCAAATATATGAAAATAATTACAGAACCGGGTAAAAATATAACCATATCCTATGACATCAAAATTCAGAACATATAGACATGAAACCGAACCAGACAAATTTAAACAATAGAAAGAGAAGGCTTAATACCTATCGAGCCCCCTAAACTTGTCAATTTTTTTCACTTTGCCACCCCAACTTAGATGACAACCTCTTAGCCACCTGAATTTGTAATTTTGTTCCACTTAGCCTCCTCAACTTGTCAAATATGATCCATTTTGCCTCTTTGTGCTGATGTGGCATAATATAAGTGGTTATAAAAAAATCATGCCACATCAGCATAAAAGGGTCAAATATGTCCCAATTGACAAGTTGAGGAGGCTAAGTGGAAAAGAAATTACAAGTTCAGGTGGCTAAGTGGAAAAAAACTACAAATTTAGGTGGCCAATAGGTTGTCCATTAAGTTCAGGTGGCAAAGTGAAAAAAATTGACAAGTTTAGGGGGCTCGATAGGTATTGAACCGAAAGAGAATTGTTAAACAGAGAGAACGAAATCAAGAGATACCATGAAAATAATAATCTCAGAAGCTTTTCTAATAGCCTGCGAACAAATAAAATATAATTTCATCAGACATTTATTAGAAAGTAACATAAAGATAATGGAAACACATACCAGGAACGAAAAATATGTTTTAAATCAAAACATGACTTACAATCTCAGACCCGAGAGCAGTGTTGATGCAAAAATCAGAAGAGAATAACTGATGTAGGAACAAAGAAGAAAAGAAGAAATAAGAGAGAACATGGAAACAAAATCATGAATTGAGGGAAGTGTGCAACCAGAAATTGAGTAGTCGAGGGAGTATGGGAAGTTGAAAAGAGTATCAATATATCATTCAACAACTGAAACTGGAGAGAGAGAAAGTAATAGTTTTCCAATTAATTAAATGCAAAATTTCAAAATTAAATGTAAAAAAAGAAGAAAAATACAAAATAGGTTTAAAACAAATATGAAGTGCCACATCAGCAAAGCTTGCTACAGCTCTATTATTATAGTATAGATAACATTGGTTATTTTTATTTTTTTGGTTACAAGACAAGCAAAATAAACAAACAAGAAAAGAGCAGCAAAGAAAGCAAAGGCTACACTATGTAGCAACTAAACGGGGGAGCAGGGCTCCATTATAATCATCTAAAAGAAAGTGCAGAATTTCCTGGGGAGCATTAGGCAAAGGGATGACACCCATAGGCGAGGCATCAACTTTATTAGCGAGGAAGTCTGCACATTTGTTTGCTTCCCGAAAGACATGCGAAATTTTGGAGTAATCGAGGGAAGACAACAGATGCTGCATAGTTCGAATTAGGCCTCAAGCGGGGTGATGCAGCAGGCAAGGATTATTGATAAAGGAGACGACTTCAGCACAATCGGATTCAATCTCAAGTCTTTTAGCACCAGCCTCAATAGCTGTGTTTAACCCAGTAAAGATACCCCATAACTCTGCTTCAAAAGAGCTACCTGCTTCGATATTATGCATAAAACCTCAGACCCAAATTTCCATCACCATCACAAATTAAACCTCCAACCAAGATAAGATTTAAGTCACTTCTTCGTGAACCATCAATGTTAAGTTTCCACACCCCTTGAGGTGGTCTACACCATCCAATCCATTTTTCTGTTTTTGGTCTAACTCCTATTTTCCCATCAATGGCAAGCCAACCCTGCTTGTTCTCACTAAGTTTCATATCAATAATCTCCCTTTTACACGTCGGGATACGGAAGTCAGCTTGGAAGAGTTCTCGGTTACGCCAATCCCAAAGAGTTAGGAAGGTTTCATGCCAATCATTAATACCGAAGGACCCATCTGACAAATTAAAGCATTTAGCAAACCAGTTTTCCTCTTCCACACTAAAGAAACAGTCCCAATGATTCCTCGGAATGATTTCCTGCCAAGTAGCTTTACTATTGTCGCAGTCCCGGAGCGAGTGACAGATAGATTCCTCCGCAATATGACATCTCGTACAAATATGCTCAATCGACAGATGTCGCCTCTTCCTCTCCATGTTAGTCAGCAGGTGCCCATGTAAACTTAGCCAACCAAAGGACTTGTAGCGTTGAGGCGCTTTTAATTTCCAAAGATTATGGAAGGCCGGCAAGACATGGCTGTGGGCATCACTTTCCACAATAAACTCATGAGCAACTTTGCAAATGAACACACCATTCCTTGCGTTTCTCCATCGAGGCATATCTCTTATATCCGAGTTTCTGAAGGCAAGTATATCATGAAGATGCAAAAGAATGTTTTCTTCAAAGTACTACTCTAAAATATCCCAACGCTAGCCAGATTGAGAATCGAACATATCAGCAACTCGAAATCCTGCAATAGAGTCTTCAATAGGACGAGTAGCTACATCTCTAAGTTTCAGATCATCAAACCACAAGTCATCCCAGAAGGAAGCAGTTTTACCATCACCGATGCTCCAAGAGAGGCCTGTCGTAAATTCATCGAACACCGAATGGATGCTCTTCCACAAATGAGAACGATTTCTAGCAATTCTAGAATCCCCCCGTAGATAACATCTCTCTTGTATTTTAAAGCTAAGATTGTAACCCAATAAGAATTTGGTTCCTTCCAAATTTTCCAAAGAAGCTTCATAAGGAAAACTTTGTTAGAATCCAAGGACTTTCTGATTCTAGTTCCACCGATTTTCTTGGGTCTACACACTATGTCCCATTTGAGGAGATGGATTTTACGGTTGTTCACAGTATTACCCCAAATGAAATTTTTGTTAAGCTTGTCCACTTTGTCCAGAGTGCTATTAGGGAGCAAATTAGTTTGCATAATGTGATTAGGGGCAGCGGCAGTGATAGAGTTAACGAGAGTGATCCTTCCGGCCAAAGAAAGGGTATTAGCTTTCCACGAGCTGAGTTTTGTCCGGTCTCTATAAACCGTTTCGAAGAAAGTGGTAGCATTGACTTTGTCATGGAGGAGAGGAACGCCTCGATATTTACCCAGGCACTTAGTCAAAGGAATATTACAGGTACGACTCAAGTTACGCGCGAGGGACTCGGTAACATTCTTCGAGACACAAAGCTTCGACTTACTCAGATTAATCTTTTGACTTGAAAAGCAGCAAAAAACCTCTATGATTTCCATGAAGTAAGTGACTTGCTCCCCATCAACTTCAAGAAAGACTAAGAGATCGTCAACAAAGAAAAGGTGACTTAACGCCGGGTCAGAGTTACATAACTTGATCGGCCGAATTTTATTATAGTTTATAGCATCCCGAAGCATGTGGTCTAGTCTTTCCATACAGAGAACAAAGAGATAAGGCGACATTGGGTCCCTTGGCGAACCCCTCTTGATGGATAAAAGGTGTCACATTCCTCCCCGTTAATTAAACTTGCATAGAGCTCGAGCTAACACAGCTCTTGATGATTTCCTTCCAAGAGTCGGGCACACTGGCGAGACAAAGCGTGTTTTCAATAAAATCCCACCTCAGACGGTCATAAGCTTTCTCCATATCTATTTTAATTGCAATGAATCCCATCGGGCCTTTCTTGGTGCCCATTGAATGGATAACCTCTTGTGCTATAATAATATTGTCGATGATCTGTCTACCCGGCACAAAACTAGACTGATTAGGAGATATAATGGAAGGAAGGAGAAGCTAGAAATGATTAGCAATAACCTTTGTAACGATTTTGTACAAAACGTTGCACAGGCTGATTGGTCTAAACTGCGCAAAAGAAACTGGATTTGGGACCTTAGGGATGAGGACAAGCAAAGTTTGATTGATGGTATTAATGTTCTCAACACCTACAAAAATTTGAAGGATGTAATTAATGAGGTTCAACTTAACAACTATCCAATGCTTCTGGAAAAAGAAAGCTGGGAGGCCGTCAATGCCGAGAGCTTTGCTGGGAGTCATGTCAAAAAGAGATGTTTGAATGTCATCTACTATTACAAGATGGAAAATGGACCTTAGCATGTCAGGATTCACATAGGGGAAGGTAGTAGTAGTAGTCAGGCTTTCGCTGCTTATAATATTGTCTTTTTCATATAGTGTCGAATATAACTTCAATGTTTGATGCCGAATGGCCTCAGTGTCATACAACCAACCACCCTGGTCGTCTTGAATAACTTCAATTTTATTCATTTTCCGGCGAATGATAGTGGACAGGTGATAAAACTTTGTATTCCTGTCGCCTTGAGAGATCCATTGATTCCTCGATTTATGAAACCAAAGAAGCTCCTCTTGCCTAAGGACTGTTGTGAGCTCATTCAGGGTGGACCGATCTAGTTTCGCCAAATTCTCATCACTGTAGTTAACAAGAGATCTCTGGATATCAGCAAGACGTTTTGTAAGGTGTCTTTTACGAGCGAAGATGTTACCGAAAACTTTCTTATTCCAATCAACAACTTTAGTTTTAAAAGCATTGATCGCTTGAATTAGGTGAATTGAGGATGCCCAAGAGTCACTAACCACGTTTTTAAAGTCCTGGTGCTCTTCCCATGCCAAAAGGTATCGAAACGGGCGAATCTCTCTTTTTCCAATTAGACCGCTTAGCTTAAGCAGGATGGGGGCATGATCCGAGTGCCTGAATGGAAGATTCAAAACAGTAGCTTTCGGGAAGGAGAGACGACACTAAGAATTCCCATATGCCTTATCCAGGCGAACAGATAGAAGTTGTCTTCTCCAGGTGAATCAGGCTTCTGAAAAACCAAGATCTAGAACCCCACAAGCATCCATACAAGCTCTATGATGAATTGCCCTGTTTCTATAGGCGTTACTCCCCTCTCTCCGATCGTCAAGATTTCCAATGTCGTTAAAATCTCTGATCAAGAACCATGGGTTGATCATAGTTTGGCTAATGGAAGTCAGGTTAGTCCATAAAACGTCCCTATCCGAAGCACACGGTGAAGCATAAACAACAGATAAAAAACAGAGAGGCCGACCATTCTGTTTCACATCACAATGAATAAACTGATGGTGAATTTGGATGACTGATATGTCCAGTGAAGCATCTTTCCAGAAAAACCAGATTCCCCCAGACCGACCCTGAGCATCTGAACGAATAAAATTCCACCCTCTAAACTTTTTACAAACTTTATCTGCAACCACACCACTGCATTTTGTCTCTAGCAAAGCAAAAATGGAAGGCTTGTGTAGCCTCAAAAGATCCTTAAGGTGCAAGCGGGTACTCCTGTTCGATGCACCTCTCACATTCCAGGTTAGAATATCCATAGAAAAGGACAAGAAAGGGGAAACAAACCTGAGATTAAGTCGACTGGCCGGAGGGCCAGTTTTCTTTGGAATGACACCATTGGTATTGCTTTTAGGCTTTCTGTCATAAGCTTTTTGGATATCGGAGGGTTGTACTCTATTTGGGAGAGACACAAATGATGTTTCCCCTTCTTTATGGATGTGGTTCACTGCTAGATTTTCAATAGCAATGCCTTTTAAGTCTGAAGCAAACACTAGATTGGAGAACTCTGTGCTTTTTTCCCCATGCTTGGATTTGTTCAGATGAGCAAATTCGGTATCCTCACAGCCAGCGATCATGGTTCTACCAGGCTGGGCCGCGACATCCACACATAACATGTCTGTATCGTCACTTTGGTTGGCTAAAATTTCAAAGCGGGAGCCATTATTCAAGATACTTAATTGGGGATCAACAATTCTAGAACCATTAGTGCCAACATGGGCAGTGTTGAAAGCTCTATTCGGGTCATCCTCGTAATCCTGCTCCCAATCCAGCTTCTCGGCTAGAATGCCTCCGAATTTGTGCAATAAAACTTCCGCTATTCGTCTGGTATTTGCTATGGCCCTTTTGTCCGCAGCCTTGGAAGCATTGTTTGTCACATTTTTGGAGCTGTTACGACGAGGTTTACGAGCCATCATGAAAGGATCATAATTGTCCGTTACCACGTCATTCCTGATATTAGCACCATTTGCAGTAAAAATAATGAAGAATTCAAAATTTTTATGTATAAAAATTCTTCAAATTTTTTTTTTTTTTAAAGTAAAATCTTCAAAAGTTTAAAATTCAATTTATTTATCAAACAACTGTATACACTTAATTTTTTTTTGTTATGTATAAAATTTCCACATAGATTATAAAAAAAATAAAAATTTTCCACATAAAATTCGATTTTTGGGTTGAATTAAAATAGAGTAGAAGGGTTAAATAGAAAGAATTGGGGACTTAATCTGTAAAATGAAAAAGATGAGGGGTTGTGGATGTTCTTTTGGTTTTCGATGTAATAAATAAGAAAGCGTATGAAGAGTTTGGGTGAAACTGAATCTGGCATTCATCAATTACTAATAACTTGCATCTGCAGTTTGAGTTTGGTTGTGTAGATTATCATCAGCAACAACAACAATCATCGTGTAATAAGTTAGGGTTAGGGTTAGGATTAGGGTTAGGGTTAGTCTGAGGTCTTGGTATGGATTTGGCTTCTCGTTACAAGGTAATCATCTCTCCCTCTCTCTCTTTTTTGTTTGTCAAAAAAAAACCCTTTGATTAATAATATGTTTATAGTTGAATTAGATTATGACAATGAGAATTGAAATCATTTGTATGAATTTGTTTGAACTGAGATTGAAATCATTTGTTGTTTCCAGGGTGTGGTTGGTCTTGTTTTTGGCAATGAGAATTCCGCTTCGAATCAAGATGATAGCTATGTTCAACGCTTGCTTGATCGAATAAGCAATGGTGTACTCGCAGACGACAGGAGAACTGCCATGCTCGAGCTTCAATCCATTGTCGCTGAAAGTCAGCCTGCTCAATTAGCTTTTGGAGCTATGGGTATCTTCTTCCTTTTGCAATAACTTACTTTCCACTTTTCTCATTCCTTTTATTTATTGCCTTATTTTTGTGCCTCTTGTAGGATTTCCTCTACTTATGGGTGTCTTGAAGGAGGAACGAGATGATGTCGAAATGGTTTCTTTCTACTCTATTTCTGCTCTTATATTATTTTCCCTCTTAATATTTTGTCTAGAAAGAAGAGTATATATTTGTCTTCTATGTGTTTACGCCACACAAATATATGGATGAACTTGTTCATATAATTGTTCAAACCCATATATGATTACGATCTTATGTTTTCTCTCCTTTTGGAAGGATCAATTTGTATGATCATGCCATTCATTTGCATGTTTCTGTTTTCTTAAAGATCACAGCTACTTTATATTTAAAATGAGAACACGTGCAGATTCGAGGTGCCTTAGAAACCCTTGTAAGTGCATTGACACCTATGGATCATGTAAAAGGGCCAAAGAATGAGGTGCAGCCAGCTCTAATGAATACTGATTTGCTTTCCCGAGAGGCAGAAAATATATCTCTTCTCCTAAGCTTGTTGGTGAGATGTTCATTAAGATATGTTTTATCTTGTCTGTAGTTTGGAGTTTCTACATCTTAATACATAATGCCATTTTCTTTTTGAATCCATTTGGGTGGCAGTCTGAAGAGGATTTCTATGTTCGATATTATACTCTTCAAATCTTGACTGCCCTTCTAACGAATTCTCCAAATAGGTATGTCTCTTAAGATATATTTTCCTTCTTTATCTTTTCATTTCTTGTAGGCCTTCTCAGTAATGCTGTAAATGTTTTTGACTTCTCTCTTCAGGTTACAAGAAGCAATTCTCACTATTCCTCGTGGTATAACACGGCTTATGGATATGCTTATGGATAGAGAGGTACAATAACTTACATTTAATGTTTTTGTTTTTTGTTAAAATAAAGAATAAGTTAATAGTTGTTGGATTGGATTCTTTTGATGTGATAACCTTACAAGAGTTTCAGCGATATTTTTCAAATTTTGTCTGTTGTGAATCTCATGACTTTTAAATTTCAATGGGTTATCTTCTGTTGAACTACGGATACTTTGGTTGGTAATCTTAGATGGGAAATGTCGTATTAGTATTTTTTGCATTGTCATGAACTTATTAGTGACTAAGTTATTATTTTCATATTTTTCTCATGCATTGATGGTCTAATCTGTAGGTTATTCGAAATGAGGCCTTACTTCTTCTTACTTACCTGACGAGAGAAGCTGAGGTGAGTTTTCTCCTGCTCATCACCGTATGCTATATCTTTATTGTTGTTCTCTTACTAACTTAACTCCTTGGTAACTTTAGGAGATACAAAAAATTGTGGTCTTTGAAGGAGCATTTGAAAAGATTTTTAGCATTATCAAAGAAGAAGGGAGTTCAGAAGGTGGTGTTGTGGTGCAGGTGATTATCTTCTACTCCATTTTATAATATCAATTCATATTATAGAGCAGTTTATCATGTTCGCTGTATATCACTCATCCATGTGGTGCAGAAATTTGATTTGATTGGTAATTTACTTTCATATCCCCTGGCTTCTGGGGAGAAAACCTTCCATCTTTTATTGAAATGAAGGTTTGAACATGCTTGAATATTTGTCTTCTTTTCTCTTCAGGGGAGAATTTTTTTTTTTTTTTATAGGGTTTGAGATCAAACTCAGTTTTTCCTTTTATTCTGTAACGAAATCATTGAACAGACTAGTTATTTGCCCCTATTATTTCTTTTCTTCCAGGACTGTCTTCAATTGTTGAATAACCTTCTCCGTAACAGCACATCTAATCAGGTTTTTATCAACTGATGTGACATTTTATGTAAACATTCCAATTCTGCTGCTAACATGGAAGCATTTGTGCCCTAGGTACTACTGAGAGAGACAATGGGTTTCGATGAGCTAATATCACTTTTGAAGCTAAGAGGCAGTGCTTACAGTTTTACCCAACAGAAGGTTAGATACTCAAATGCTTATAGTTCTTGTATTTTTCAATGGTTTGAATATTTTGATTGCTGTAAAAATTTGAGTTATTGTTATCAATAGTTTTACTAATGATTTTTTTTTCTGTTACAAACACAATGCCAGTAGACAATCAATTTACTCAGTGCATTAGAAACCATTAATTTGTTAATGGTAGGAGGTTCAGAGGCTGATCCTGGAAAAGAGAAGAACAAGATGACAAATAAAACAGTCTTGGTTCAGGTTTGTCACTAGATCATATCTTATTTGGTTGGTACCAGGATTGCATACAGCAGGGTTTCTTTTTTTATTTTTTTCCTAAAATCAGTTTCTGTTGTTTTTGGAAGAAAAAGGTGCTGGATTATCTTCTGATGTTGGGTGTGGAAAGCCAATGGGCTCCTGTTGCTTTGCGTTGCGGAGTAAGACATGCTTTCTGAACTTTATTTGTTTTATGGTCATTTGAATGAGGTGATGGCTTTAGCCATGACATATAGTCTATAGATATAGAAGACTTAGATTATTTAGACTGAGAATACTCACGTGATGTCTATCTTGTCAGATTAGACTCAGTTCGCCAGTTACTGAACTAGTCCTATGATTGATTATTTGTGGGTTTTTCATATTCCTTGGATCACTTTTTTCCCTTCCCTTAAATCAGATTGGTATGATATGCTTTAAAATAAAAAGGAGCGAAAAAGAAAAAAAGAGAGATTAGTATGCTATAAAGTTTTGATGGTTGGTCATTTATGTTAGTTAATTGTTTGTAGGCATTACGGAGTATTGGTGATTTGATTGCTGCACATCCCAAGAATCTTGATGCCCTTGCAACTAAAGTTCTTGGCGAGGAACCACAAGTAGAGCCTGCTTTGAACTCCATTCTTCGAATCATATTGCGGACATCCAGTATGCAGGAGTTCATGGCAGCCGATCATGTGTTTAAGAACTTTTGTGAGGTTAACTGATGTATTTGCTCTTCAAACTTGTCCTTCTTGTGCCATTTTTGTTTCGTGTTGACTTTATTAAATTAGTTTGATTACTATGGCTTAATATCCTAACCATGGAATACTTCATATCTGTTCAGAGAAATTCTGATGGTCAAGCAGTGTTAGCATCCACATTAACTCCTCAACCACATTCAATGACCCATGCTCCTATTGAGGAGGATGTCAACATGTCTTTTGGAAGGTTGGTTGTATCCAAGTGCATTTACTGTTATTATTATTTTATTGATAACCCAAATATGGAGATGCTTTTATAGATTATCTGATAAAAGCCTCTTTGCTTGTCAGCATGCTCTTGCACGGTCTTACCTTGAGTGAAAGTGATGGGGATCTTGAGGTAATATGTGTGCATGACTTAATGTTTCTTGATAAGAACAAGTTTGAGAATTGGATAATTTCAAATAATTATGGTGAGTTTTAAATATTCATAGATGTTGAATAGACCTGAGCTTGTTGTTTGAATTGCAGACCTGTTGTAGGGCTGCTAGTGTACTTTCTCACGTGCTCAAGGACAATACCCAGTGCAAGGAAAGGGTATGCATTCTCAGTTCCTTGGTATTTGGTCAATAGATGAATCTGGGATGACTAGATATTCAAATTATCAGTAAATAGAGTTGGAATCTGTGACATCCCATTGGTTAATATGGATTGGATTGTAATATCTTACAGACTTCATTATTCATATTTTGGTGTGTGCGTCTGTGTATAATATTCCTCGAACTCCTTAAAATGAATAGTTGACGGCCAGTGAATGATATAGTAATTCGTTTGCTCTTTAAATGAGAATTTTAGGAGGGTCGCTGATTAATTTTTTTTGCACGCTTTGAATATCTACCTTCTTTCTTTGTAAATTAATACAATGGTTTGTCTTTTCCTTTTATTCTATGATAGTTGGAATAAGATTCTCAAACATTGACGATCTTGGAACATCTACTCTTTTTTTTTTTTTTTTCGCTATATGGATTCAAGTTATGTTTACAGTGAAATAAATGATAAAAACACTCAAAACTTATTTTATTTTATTTTTCTACTACCAACCATCCATGTCATCTTTTTAATATCCTTTCATACAGTCGATCTACTGTATGGTTGCATATTCTCACAAGAAGCCTTAACTCTGAAATAATAGTCAATGTTTGTAGGCATGATTGATGAGTTGGCAATCAATTCTACCGTAGGAATCAGAGTGTAAATTCCAGTTGGTACTGGTCCTATTTTCTAGTGTCAATTCATTTTTTTATCCACCAATAGGGAAAGAATTCTAGGACTTCATTTTCTCTCAGTAATTATAAATGGCATTTTCGTGTCAAGGGTAACCCTTCCACCTTTTATAAATTATCTTATATAATGATAACGTCTACAGGTGCTACGCATTGAACTTGAGTCGCCTACACCATCCTTGGGACCTCCAGAGCCACTATTGCATCGCATGGTGAAATACTTGGCTCTTGCTACAAGCACCAAGAAAAACAGAGACGGAAAGTCAAGTAGTACAACCGGGAGCCTTTATGTTCAACCAATCATTTTGAAATTGTTGGTCACTTGGCTTGGTGAATGCCCCAAGGCAGTTCAATGCTTCTTGGATTCACGTCCTCACCTAACATATCTTCTTGAGTTGGTGTCAAATCCATCTGTAACTGTGTGCATACGGGGATTAGCAGCAGTTCTCCTGGGAGAATGTGTTATCTTCAATAAGTCTGGTGAAAGTGGGAAAGATTCGTATACCATAGTTGATGCCATAAGTCAGAAAGTTGGACTCACGTCATATTTTCTCAAGTTGGATGAAATGATGAAAATCTTCCCTTTCTCCCCCATAAAGCCGGCAGAACCCCGTAAACCATTGACAAGATCTCCTGCTGCCAGTATGGAGGAGATTGAAGAAGTTGACGAACAGGATTCACCTGATGATCAGACGATTGAGGATCTATCTATTCTTTCTTCAACATTTGATAGTTACTTTGTCAAATTTGTCAAGAGGTTGGAGACCAATATTAGGGAGACCATTGTTGATATTTACAGTCGTCCAAAAAGCGAAGTAGCAATCATGCCTGCTGAATTGGAGCAGAAGAGTGGAGAGAATGATAAAGACTATATCAAGCGACTTAAATCGTTTGTGGAGAAGCAATGTTCTGAAATTCAGGTCTTTTTAATATTTTTTCTTTAGCATAGTCAGTGTATCATATTAGGTGCCATAAACTTTTCTTTGATAACATTGCCTAATGGTCAACAAATTAGCTAAACGGTTTCGTTCTGTGCTATCTCAGAATCTTTTGGGACGGAATGCAACTTTGGCTGAAGACCTGGCCAAGATAGGGGGGACAGGAGGCTCTTCTCAGCCTGAACAAAGGGCAAGTGGGGCATCCGAAAGAGTCCAGGCAGAGAAGCTACGGAGGGATCTTCAAGAAGCTTATCAACGGATAGAGATGCTCAAGGCAGACAAGGCCAAAATTGAATCGGAGGCATCAATGTATCAAAGTTTAGCTGGAAAGACGGAGTCTGATCTGAAGAGCTTGTCTGATGCGTACAACAGCCTTGAACAGGCTAACTTCCATCTAGAAAAGGAGGTCCAAGCTCTCAAGAATGGTGGAGCATTAACGGTTCCTAATGTAGAGGCAATAAAGGCGGAAGCTAGGGAAGAAGCAATGAAGGAGAGTGAGACTGAACTGAATGATTTATTAGTGTGCCTTGGGCAGGAGCAGAGCAGGGTGGAAAAGCTAACTGCAAAATTAGCAGAGCTAGGAGAAGATGTGGATAAATTACTCGAAGGTATAGGAGATGAGACGGGGCTTCCTGAAGATGAAGATGAAGATGAAGATGAAGACTGAAGGTCATTAATGTTTGTTGGATGTTAAATTTTCTCCTACTGACACCTGCTTTGTACATTTCTTGGTGAATTGTACAGTTGAGGTGATTTAGTTCTTGGCTTGGCTGTGATATTATCATAATCATACAATGGGTTTCTTTAAGTTATTTTTCTTGTTTGAGAGCTGCCGTCTGTCTCCCTTATTACCGGTTCTTTTTGTTGCTATTTGTGCTCTTGCTTAACTATTGAAAACAGAATATTTTTTTAGGTTATTCTTATATATAATTCAGGTAGGGCAGACTTCTTAATCTAGATTAACGTTAAATAACGAAAATAAAATAAAATAAAGTTACTACCTTGCGAAAAGGACACTTAAAAGTTACGCTCAGATTTCGTTTACTTAAATTTGTAATTTTACAAAAAAATTTCTCGAACTTTGTCAAAAATTCAACATCACGTAAATCTTTTGTTATTAGACATAATTTACGTCAAGTAGAACTAGACCAAAGGAATGACATAAAAGTTTACATGACCAACTAAGACTTTTGGATAAGTTTAGAGAGCTAATATTAATCTCATAGTTTGTTCTATTCTATCTCATACTAGTATGCAATCCTCACATTACAACGGAAAAATCAGATAATAATAGATGTAAACCTTAACTATTACATTAGACTTCAAAAACTACAACGTACAAGATATTTTCCTATTTTTTTCATCAATTTCACTTTATGTAGTACTATACGAATATCATGTATCATTTATGACTAGAAAAAAGGAAGTTATGGTTTGGAATGTGTAAAAACAATTTTGTCCAAGTCAAGGCTAATCTAAGATGAACATTTATCATGGATGTGTAAATATATAAGAAATAGAGAGAAGATGAGATCTTAAGAAAGGATAAAAAGAAATTGCAAGAATTTAGGAAAAAAGAAAGAGAGAAACGGTGAGGATGAGATAGATTGAGAGAGGTGACAGTAGACGTCTTATAGAAAAATTAAAAGTTACTATCTCATTTATCCTTTTTGTTTTGCATGAAAATCTAAGTTGAACATTGAAAGAGAAGAAACTCATTTTTAGCCTCTGATGCCAACTTGGTTATCTCAAATGTAATATATAATCATCTGATATTCTCGCTTCTAAATGGAGTCCTTTGATCATCAGAAACCTGTGGAAGGTTGCCGTTGGGACGTCCGTTTCACCTTTGACGATCAAGTTAGTTACCGTTTAGAGAAGAATAATAAGAAAACTTGAATAGTAAGTAAAGAGTGTAAAGATACCTTTTTGGTGATAAGGTGTGGGACATTTATACCTCGTTTAGGGGAATGTTGCCCTAATGAGGTTATTTTCTGTTATGTCATCGGGATTGGAGTCCAAAAAATAACAGAATCACAACTATATCCGTCATTTTCTGACTTGTGAGGTCCAGGATCAAAAACAAAAACATAGTAGCTGACAGATGAAAATACTTTGACATATATACATCCCCAAGTCTTTTTACAAGTCAACAAAAACATGTTGATCACAGAATTTTAATTAGAATCTTGAGAGAGACAACATAGTAGCTGACAAATGAAAATTCTTTGACATATATATCATAACATAAAGTTAAAAGTTGGGGACCAAATGAGTACTCAGTAGCATTGAAACAATAATATAATATAATATAATATACATTATCTTCCTAGTTGAAGAGAGTTGGTGATAGTGAAATCACAGTCACTTGTAGTCTCAGTTTTAGAAGAAGAAGCAGAAGAAACAGAGTAGTTCTTAGAAAGAAAAGCAGGTTGATTAGGAGTTGGAAGTGCTGTTGCATTTTCAGTTGCAAGCATCAAGACAACATCTGCCATTGTTGGTCTATCCTTTGCATATTCTTGTACACATAATAGCCCCACTTTCACACATCTTTCAACTTCATTATTATCCCTTTTGCTTTTCTCAACCAATGCCTCCTCCATTATTTCCATGCATCTTCCTTCTTTCCACAGTCTCCATGCCTTCCATTGTCATAATAATTCATCAAATATTTCATTTTTCTATTTTCCAAGGTTAAATGCATCCTTGGTTATTAACTTTCAATCCTTGTCTCAAAATGGTCACTCTAAATTTGTCTCAATATAATCACTCCAGTTACTTGAAAAGAAATTTGAAACTGGAAAACTGATGTAAATGTAACCTCACCATACTGATTTTTACTAAAAGAATTTTTTTATAAAAATTGCATTGAACAATAAGCAAAAAATCCAATTTCGAACTGTTCTCTATCCATTCTCTTTTATTTTCCAGTTTCAATTTTCTTTTTAAGTCTCGAGAGTGACGTAATTAAGACAAAATCCAATGTGGAATGACTTTAATGAAACGAAGAGAAGTTGAATGAAAATTTTGAGACTCAGTGACCCACGGAGCATTTAAGCCTTAATTTCCATGTTGTAAATTGACAAATAAATACTCACATGACCAAGAAGCCTAAAACCTTTATCCGAATTGTAAAATGAAGTGTTTTTTCTCCCGCTAACAATTTCAAGCACGACGACACCAAAGCTGTACACATCTGACTTGATCGAGAAAAATCCATCTAACGCATATTCTGGGGACATGTAGCCACTGCAACAAAAGAAACAAACCAGAATTGAATTAATCGTATCATTTCATTTCATGTGTGGTTGGTTATTAGATGAGTGAAAACACCACTTACTAAGTACCAACTACTCTTTCTGTGCTTGCCTCCGTTTGTTTACCTCCAAAAATCCTTGCCAAACCAAAGTCAGATATTTTCGGATTCATGTCCTCGTCTAACAGAACATTACTTGTCTTTAGGTCTCTGTGGATAATCCTCAACCTTGAATCTTGATGAAGATAAAGCAATCCTCTAGCAATCCCCATAATGATGTTAAATCGGAGCTCCCACTGCAATACCGCACATCGGTTTCGATCTTTTACGGTGTGGAACACAAATTAATTAGTCCACATTGTTCAACATAAAAAAAGAAAAGAAAAGAAGTATGATGTGCCTAAGGTTGGTTTCATGGCTAACCAAATATGAAAGCATCCAAGCTTTTATTAGGCATGTATTCATAAAGTAACATCTTCTCATTTCCTTCAACACAGTATCCCAAAAGTCTAACAAGATTCCGATGTTGAAGCTTGGCAATTAGAATAACTTCATTCTTGAATTCCTCCAAGCCTTGTCCTGAACCACTACATAGCCGCTTTATCGCAATTTCTTGTCCTCCTGGAAACTTCCCCTAAACCCAAGTGTGACAAAAAGGAGAATTAGGTTCTGATAACATGAATTGTAAGGTAGACTACCGATGTTACCTTGTAAACAGGACCGAAACCTCCTTGTCCAAGCTTGTTGTTGTCTGAGAAACCATCTGTAGCAGCTAATATACATTCCAAATCAATAAACGGGACATCTAAGCCTTTCTTTTCATCTTCTCTGAAACGCCCGGAATCTATGAAATCTTTGACTTGCCTTTCGCTATCATACAAGCGAATCACCACATTTTCGTGTATAGTTTGCCTGTTTTCTGTTATTAAAAAAAAATTCAAATGTGAAGCACTGATTCATAGCAGGAATTAGTTTATAGAGTAGTACCTTGTGCAATTATCTCTCTTCTTCTTCTTCTTGTTCGTTCATAAAACAAATATAAAGCGGAGAGAAGTGCAAAAGCCGCTATGACTCCCAATAAGATTTGGTAAAATGGCCATTCTTTCTTGGTATATTTTGCTTGCCCATTAGCTTCGTTGTCATCGAGCCAATGTAAAAGGCAAATTAATTTAAAACTCATGAGAGTAAATGAAGAAAGAGATAATAAAAGAAACAATTATGTGGAAGAAACCTGAAATGCAATCGAGAACATTGCCATCCCATTGAAAGTTGTTGTTGCAAATGCATTTCTTAGTGCCGTTTCCTGTACAAGTTGAATTTGGCCAGTCTATGCATTCTGTAGGCAAGTTACATACTGGTTCAAATGGAAGGTTCCACTCAATTTCAACTTCTTTTAGCCCTTTTTTCTCGAATAAAGGATCAAGCATGTACTTTTCAGGATTACAACCTTTTGGTACAAAAGATGGGGGAAAGTCTAGAAACTCTCTGATTGTATCATCAGATGCACAATTTACAGTGTCTTCTACTTGGATAAAAATTGTACGTGATTCTTTATCAATTCTGCTTACGCGACAACTGATATTACTTTTCAAACAACTAAGATCACCAGTAGCATTGTCGCACGTGAAATGTTGGTACAATGGGTCGCCACAGTTTCCTCTAGTGGCGAGTGGATAAGGGACAATGTTGGTTCCACAAGTTTTGCAACTTCTTTTCAGGTTCTCTGCAATGGAATTTTAACGAAATCTTCTATATTTTACATGTGTTTATCTAGGAGTGGTATATTGAAGAATCATTCAGCAAAAATCTTAAAATGAAAATAAGTACCTATATCAGAAAGCATAACTCGTAGTTGTAGACTGCGTCCACCGTCATAATGCTCTTGAATGTTGTTAAGCTCCTTTGTCCATATCAAGCATCTTGCTGTGCCAGCACGATTTTCGGGTTCAATGTAGGAAAAGGCTTGGCAGTCGCAATTGCTGATGCACTTCTCCGAGCATTCTGTGCTACCATTTAAACGGGCATACTCAACATACTCAACGTCAGCATTTCCCACTTTCATGTTGGTCAGATTCAAGAAAGTGGTGATATTTGCCCCACCGGAACTGCATATTGGTGACATTCTTGAGCAGCCTAGTGAAAAATCTCCCGAGTTCCATTTCTCTTTTGACTTGGGCTTAAATCCAGGTAAACACTTGCAGGCGTGGATATTTTCAGTGTTGCAGCTACTGAAATTTCCACAAGCATTAAACAAACTACATTGATCTCTTGGCTCCAACCATTTGTAAGGAGATGTTTCATTTTCATTCAAGAACAATTGAACTGTCCCATTCCAATTAAGCACCACTCTCATTCTACTATAGTAAATAGGCTTAGAGATGTTAATGTTATTAATTAAACTTGAGTAATTAATAAGACTATTATGAGCCATAGAAGAAGATAAATCACTTCTTAATGAGCTATATGTTGTAAGATTCGTCAGCAAGTATGAAACCACCTGTAGTCTGTCATCAGGGCGGACGAACTTGTCTGAAACTTGAGTTTTCCAAAATGGGATTGAATTTTTCAGGGTCATGTAGTGATTATTCCTTTCTTGATCACGCTGAAATATGAATTCACCTGGTTCAGGGTTAGCTTCAGCTTTCCAGGAAGTCAGCATAAACTTGGCATCCATCTTCATACCTGGAAGAAACGTATCTGTCGGATGCTCAAAGCTTTGCCAGAGTGTCACATAGTTTTCTTGACTTAAGACGAGGTTGCCCGAATCCAAAAGCTTCAGTGTGAGGTTGGAAGCAGAGGAAGATGTTGAACTAAGTCCGGAACTCCAGCAGGTACGATTTTCAGAATCAAATAGCTTAACATTTCCATCCTGTGTAATTCTAAGCACTCCGCCTGATCCTGATGAAACCGGGTTATCTCGGTTTGCAACCCATACAACAGTGTGAGGATCTGAAGTATACCATATTCCAACATATGTAGGCGACTCAACTAATCCCTTAATAGGAGAAAAGAAACCAAGCTGGAATTTACGACCCGAGGAAACAAGAGTATCGTTATACTCAAGTGGTGAAGTGAAGTTTATGGTATCCGTTGCTGAGCAACAAGAGACCAAGAAAAATAAAAACAAGTAAAATTTAGAAAGCATATGTGTGTTCATGTTTGAGGCTAACGTTAGTGTAGTATGTTCATGTTTCAAAGAGAGATGTTGTGGAAAAGTAGTTAGTTGAAACATGTAGGTATAGTATTGAGTTGCCAAGAAGAAGGAGATGGAGAAGAAGACGATGATGACGACGACGAAGACTCAACAAGTTGACTAGTAGAAAGAAGGAGATGGTTTTACCACCATACCTTTACTTGATGTCTATTGTTAGAATATTACAATAATAAATCCCATCAATGCATATTCATCATTTTCAAGAATAATTCTTTTCATAAAATTGCAAAACAATAAACCTAGGAGGACCCATCAATCTAACTCTAACATTTCTTTCGTCTGCATTTTTATTTATGTTCAAAGCCACAAAATATTAATCATTTTCAGGGACCTACAAGTATTTTTTGTTTCTTGTGTGAATACTAGCCCGTTTGGTGTAGCGGTTCTATTGAGAAATTAACCATTAATTTTAAATAATAAAATTAAAGAAAATAAAAATAATTAAAGAAAAAGAAAATTAAAAAGAAAGAGCAATAATAGTCTGCATTGCATTATTTGGTTCAATTATTTTGGCAAAAACGTGTTGGCCAAATAAATGAATTTGTTTTATATAGATGAAAGATTTAATTGGTTTCACAGCCATGGGAGGTTGCAGCAAAATGTGAGGAGGAGGAGTAGAAGAAGAAGAGAGAAAATGTAGTGAGATTTATTGAGAGCAAATGTGGATAGCGATGTGAGCGTTTTGGGAAATACTCGGGTGTAGAAATTCGTAGGAATGTTCTCGAGTCAGAGGTTTCCATAAACTCTTTTTGTATTTGTTCCAGCTCCAATAGTAATGAAATTATCTCCTCTCCCGTGGATTAGGCTAAATTAGCCGAACCACGTAAATATTGTGTCTTGAGTTAGTCAGTTATTTTATTCCGCATAATAGTCAACACCAAATCCGATCCTCAATTTCCTAACAGGTTCCTATTTGTTGTTTGCTGCTCTTGGTTTTTATTTACTGTTCCTGTTTGTGATTTGGTGTTTCGTTTTGCTCTTGGATTATTAGTGTTTGGTAAAATATAATTAAAATGTTGCTATTAAAATATAAAATGACTAATTTGGACATATTGCATTTTTTTATTAATATAAATACAAAGGATAATAAAGGAAAATGATATGCAATTTTTTTTATTTTTTAGAAAAGCGTGCTTTTAAAAAAATCAAATTGCTTTTTATCTAAAAAGTAAAAAGCAGCTACTCCTAATTTCTAATCAAACACCAAAACAACTGCTTGTTGAAGTGAAAAGTCAAGAAGCAGCAGCGAAACGGAGAATTAGTAGGAAACAAGCTGCTGGTAATTTTCATCCATGAAATTTGTTTGTGTGTATTGGGTGCATAGTCAGGTGGTTTGGTCTGATCGCTGTCTCCTGTGCGTACCTCTTTGATAATGTTTTGTATAGGCTATGTGCCAAGAGTATGTATGTATGTATAATGGTGCAGTCAAAAAGAGAAAGATACGAAATGAATGTGGATGAAGCTGATTCGCGTTCGTTGTTAAATAAGCAAATGTGTGATTCCTTGGGTTGGGAGAAGTAAAAGGAATTATTGCAGTTTATTCATCAGATGTAGCAAGTACAAACATGTAGTTTAAGTGTTTAATTACTACTTTTGATATCATGTATTCTTTCTTTCTTGTTTTTTGCAGCGATGTGATCACCGAATTAACGAATGTCATGCTCTCAATTCAATTATGTACTGTTTGCTTCATTATATTATACCCAATCTCTTTTCTCCTTCCTTATATGCAATATTGCAAATGTCTATGGACTTGACTTGGATAATGTCTCATCAAGCATCTAAGTACGTAGCTTGCCCAAAGAAAGTTCGAAGATTAATTAATATCTACGAGTTACAAGAAATAATAAAAAAATGAACAAACTGGAATGTCGGAAGAGTTACGTGAGACAATTTGACCTTGAGAAGGGTGGTTGTTACCAACTTTAATTAAAAGGATGATGTGTCGTGTATTCTTAATTAAACTCCATATATATTTATGGAAACCGTGTGGTGTGGCAACATCAACCGAAACCTAAAACTATTTTTTTTCATCATAAACTGCACTAATTGATATTTGTGAATCCTTGATTATTATTAATCATCAGAGAGGAATATATATACAATGTATGAGTCCTATAATTAAGCTAGGATTTACACTAATATAGCAAATACAGTTATGAGTAAATATTTACTTAACATATCCAACACACCCCCGTAGTCGAAACGGGAGGAGGACGCACGTTGAGACTAGCTCGAAAATCATCAAATAAGACTTGAGGAAGTCCCTTGGTGAAGATGTCGGCAACCTGGTGTCGAGATGGAATATGAAGAACCCGAACCTCCCCCTTGGCAACTTTTTCCCGGACAAAATGGATATCCATCTCGATGTGTTTGGTCCTCTGGTGTTGAACATGATTCTCAGACAAGTATACAGCACTAATGTTATCGCAATATACTAACGTTGATTTTCGAATCGGACAGTGAAGGTCGAGTAGCAGATTTCGAATCCAACAAGTTTCCGAGACAACATTGGCGACTCCTCTATATTTCGCCTCAGTACTGGAGCGAGATAAAGTGGGTTGTCGTTTAGCAGACCAGGAAATGAGATTGTCACCTAATAAAATACAGTAACCAAATGTAGAACGTCGGGTGTCCGGACAACCTCCCCAATCGGCGTCAGTGTAAGAGACTAAAGAACCAAGAGAGGACGGAGAGAGGGTGAGTCCGAAATCCAATGTACCCTTGATATACCGAAGAATGCGCTTGATGGCTGCCATATGCTGAGTTTTAGGATCATGCATGAATAAACACACTTGCTGGACTGCATAGGATATGTCTGGACGAGTAAGTGTCAAGTACTGTAAGGCACCAACGAGACTGCGGTATTCAGAAGGGTCATGATACGAAGAACCAGATAACAAACTGAGCTTCTGTTTGGTGTCGACCGGAGTTGCACATGGATTTGAAGAACCAAGACCTGCTTTCTCGATAATTTCAGAGGCATATTTCTTTTGAGAGAGGAAGAGAGAACCTGGTGAGCGTGTGACAGAGATGCCCAGAAAGTAGTTCAAGGGCCCCAGGTCCTTCATACCAAATTCAGAACTTAACTGAGCAATGATGGAGGAGTGCAGTTTAGCAGATGAAGCCGTCAGAACTATATCATCAACATAAAGAAGCAAGTAGGCAAGATCGTTGCCTCGACGAAAAACAAAAAGAGAGTGGTCAGACACACTGTGAGCAAAACCCATAGTAGAGAGAAAAGTTGCAAACCGTTGATACCAAGCCCGAGGAGCCTGTTTGAGACCATATAAAGATTTCTTTAGCAGACACACATGTTCTGGCTTGTCAGGATCTCGGAAACCTAAAGGTTGATGCATGTACACATTCTCGTGAAGATCGCCATGGAGAAAAGCATTCTTGACGTCAAGTTGATGAAGACCCCAATTTTTGGAAAGAGCAATGCTGAGAACTGCGCGAATGGTAGCGGGTTTGACAACGGGACTGGAAGTATCCCCGCAATCAACCCCTACCATTTGATTTGCCCCATTGCCAACAAGTCGGGCCTTATATCGCTCAAAGGAGCCATCTGCATTAACCTTGTGCCTGAAAATCCACCAACTACGCAAAACATTAGCATCAGGGGGACAGGGTACAAGTACCCACGTCTTATTTTTAATAAGAGCATCAAATTCGTCGGACATGGCACTCTTCCAATTCGGATCACGCAATGCAATGGAAGGATTAGGAGGTATGGGAGAAATGGAGGTGGAGACGTGGAGATTAAGTTTACGAATAGGTTTATGTATGCCATCTTGGGCCCGGGTCCGCATGCCGTGGGCTGGTGGTGATGGGGGTGGGCTGGATGTGGTAGCCGTGGATGGAGAAGGGGGGCTGGGTTGTTGCGTGGGTGAGGAGAGAGGCATGGGAGAAGCTGGTGTTGTGGATGTTGGGTGTGGGCCGGAGAGTGAGGGTGGTGGGGAAGAAATAGGGATTATATGGGATGGGCCTGGTGGGGTAGTGGGTAGTGGGCTGTGGGAAGGTGGGGACATGTGAGCGGGTGAGGCGGGCAAATTTGGTGGAGGTGAGACGGGCCTGTGATGGGGTTCTAAATGGGCTGCTGGGTTGAGAAAAGATGAAGATAATATAGATGGGGGAGTGGAAGCATGATAGTGTGGCGTGGGGGGTTGTGTGTTGGTAAAAGGAAATTTATGTTCATCGAAAATAACATGTCGGCAGAGTATAATTTTCTTTGTAGAGATGTCATAGCACTTGTACCCTCGATGATTAGACGGAAAACCTAAGAAGACACAAGGAGATGAGCGAGCTTGTAATTTTGTACGAGAGGTAGACGGAATAAGAGGAAAGCATAGACAACCAAAAATACGAAGATGGGTATAGGTAGGGTGACGGTGATATAGAACGCTAGTGGGTGATAGATAACCGAGAACTTTGTGTGGGAGGATATTGAGAAGATAAGTCGTATGAGAAAGAGCATGGTGCCAAAAATTATGAGGTATGGAAGCGTGTGTGAGGATTGTGCGCATAACATCGTTAATTGTACGAATGGTGCGTTCCGCTTTACCATTTTGTGGTGATGTGTGAGGACAAGAGAATCGAAATTGTATGCCATGGAGTTTGAAAAAGTCATGAAATTGAGAGTTATTATACTCACCACCATTATCACATTGGAAGGTTTTAATGTCTCTTTCAAATTGATTACGCACATAATTACGGAAAGACTTAAATATGGAAAAGACCTGAGATTTTTGTGCTAGAGCAAAAGTCCATAAGAAGTTAGTGCAATCGTCAAGAAAAAGAACATAATATTTATGACCACTAGAACTTAAAGTAGGAGACGTCCAAATATCACTGTGCACAATATCAAAAGCCATACTAGAGAAATTTTGAGAAACATAAAAAGGAAGTTTGACTTGTTTGCCAGAAACACAAGAATGACAAATAAAATTCACCAACGAATTATTACAAGAAATAAAATTATTCTTCCTTAAAGAATGCAAAACATTGGTCCCTGGATGACCGAGACGATCATGCCAAACATTACTAGATAAAGTAGAAAAAGCATAAGATAAAGTTGGTGATGAACTTGACGACAGGATAAAGGTCACTAGCACTATTACATCTCATGATAGGCCTCCCCGTGTGCAATTCCTTCACAAAGAAACCAAACAGATCAAACTCAACAGACACATTATTATCAATGGTAAATTTTCTGACAGAAATGAGGTTTTTAATCAATCGGGGTGCATGCAAAACATTGGTTAAATGTAAAGGTTTGGAGCTGGATTTTAAACATGCATTACCTGAGCCACAAACAGGAATAGAATGACCACTACCGACAATGATATTAGTATTTGTGCTCTTATTAAAATAAGATGTGAGTGTACCATAAGATGTGAGTGTACCTTCATCCGCCGTCATATGCGACGTAGCTCCTGTGTCCATGTGCCATGGCCCTGAAGATGGAGGTTGAATTGTCAATGTATGCATGGCCTGCTCAATGTTTGTAGGAGTGAACTCATATCCCATGTGAGCCTGTTGAGGACGGGGGCTCAGAATGCCAGATTGAGGAGAAACAGCTGGGTATGGTGATGGTGGACGGGCCTGCTGCCAAACAGGGTATGGGCAAGGTGCTGCAGCCCACTGAGGTGAAAACCCCATAGATTAGAGTAAGCCCAAGGAGAAGATTGAGGTTGCCATTGAGTGGCAGTAGACTGCCACGACCTTGGAGAATACCGGCCACCACCTCCACGTTGAAATCTGCCTCGGGAATGCCTACCGCCATGACGTCCGTCGCGAAATCCCCCGGAAGGCCGTTGATGTGCTTGATAGTGAGGCGTGAATGAAGGGGAATTGGTCAGGTGGTTTCCCGGTGGAGGATTGCTGGTGACAGTAAGGGCAGCAGCCTCGGGGTAGAGAGAGGTTTTCTTCTTTCGGGCCGATTCCTCTAGAGTAAGCATCGATCGTGCTTTATTGAATTGCGGCAACGGCTCGAGATGTCGAATCCGAGTACCCACGTGATCATATGCATCAGTCAATCCCGAAAGTAATTGTAAGACTAAGCGATCATTAGAAACCGGAGATCCAACATTAGTCAATTGATCAGAAAGAGACTTTAAATGTTGGCAGTAGGACGTCACATCGGAGAATGACTCCATCTTTACATTAGATAATCTTGTTCGAGGTATAAAACCCGAGAATTTTTGTTGTCATGAAAAATCTCCTCTAATCGGGTCCAAACTTGAGCAGCAGTAGCATTGGGAATGATAATATTAGTAAGCAGACTCGGAGATAAAGTCCCATAAATCCATTGCTTGACAATGGCGTCAATCCGAGCCCATAAACCGGGATTCTTGACTTTCATTACGGAAGCAGAAGTTTCTGATTTGTCATCAGTTGAAGGAATGATATGGTCGAGAACTTGGAAGGCGGTGGCATGAATTTTAAATAATTCGGACCATGTTGTGTATTGACTGGTATTGGATTCAAGGGGTTCTTTTATGAAGGTAGAAATATTGTAGATGGTGAGAGCAGGATGGGTAGGAGGAGGAGCAGCTTTGTCAGCCATTGGGAGAAAGATGAGAGGCGCAGCAAAGAAGAGAAGAGGGATGGGAGGTAGGATCGACTATTAGGGAAAATTAGGGTTTAGGCTCTGATACCATGATATTTGTGAATCCTTGATTATTATTAATCATCAGAGAGGAATATATATACAAAGTATGAGTCTTATAATTAAGCTAAGATTTACACTAATATAGCAAATACAATTATGAGTAAATATTTACTTAACATATCTAACACTAATGTGTGTGTGTGTGTGTGTGTGCGTGTGCTGCATTTGACCCCTTCAACTTAGAGTCATTACAATTAACCCCCTCAACTTGTATTTTTTTAATAAATATCTCCCTCAACTTGCATCTTTTTAACAACTAATTAATCCATTTGACTTTAACGTGACACATTCTCATGTTTACTAAAATTACCATTTGTAATTTTATACCAAATGCAAAATAACAAAAAGACCAAATAGCAACTTCTAATGACAAAACTCTGAATTACACCAACGCAACATTTCATTGGGAGTTTAGTGTTTATCTCAGGAAGAGCTCTTCCAATAAGATTTGCATATTCATTCATCCTGAAGAGAAAGCATACATTTGAAGTATTTATCTCTCATTCAAGAACAAGTGTTTTTCAAAGATTTTTCTCAACAAAGATATCATCTTCAAAAAAAGGAGGTTCTTGAGTCTATGAGAATTTTGATGATAGCACTATTTAAAGTGATTCATCATGTTTATGTGCTTAAGTTTATAAAATCGAATTACTTTAGAATTTTCTCAAGTGTACTCAAGTATATAATTCAAACGAACTTTCACAAAACTGTAGAAAAATAAAAATGTACGAGTACTAAATTTTTTTATAAAAAGAAAGTTGGAAGATTAGTTTATATCTACGAGTTACAGAAAATAACAAAGAAATGAACAAACTGGCACACCGGAGGAATTATGTAAGGAAATTTGACTTAGATGAGTGGTGTATACTATGGAAAAGCAGAAGAAAAAAATACAGTCCGTCGAGTAAGATAGAACCACATGTGTAGTTCTCTTCAAAAAGACTTCGAGTTGGTGCTCATTCGAAAAGGCAAGTCCGGTTTCTCCAACGTTTTCAATGATATGGTTTTTTCTTTTTATTTTCTTTGTATGTGGAAACATTATTTTTTAATAATATTTAGACTTTTGATGTTGATGCGAAGGTTGCCAACGTTTTCAGAATCCTGTACCATTCTCTTCCTCATCCTCCACTTTTAATTGAAAAAAAAAATATCAAAATAATAAGAGCAACAAGATATTGTTTGCAATGCAAGTGCCAACCAATTTGTGTGGAGGAATTAAAGTGAGGATTAGAGGAAGCCCAGTTGGTGAAGAAGTCAAGAAAGGGGAATTTGAGTTGAATGAGCCCATAATATTTATTTATGTAAGACCCTCTTATTGGAACTTTTCAAACATCCTATACTTTTCTCTTCTTCCTTCTATATTTCATTTCCTTTCTTTTAAATTCGACAAGAACATGTCTTATTTCTTCTTTCTCTTTGTTTTCTAAAAAACAATCACTAATTCTTATTACTTCATTGATCTATACTAATCATTATTTAGAATATTCTGTTCTATACTATTATATAATATGTACTCGATTCAGATTCACTAAATGTTCAAGAAATATATTTAATTAGCATGACTAAATTTATTTTCATCAAAAGCATATGATTCTAACTTCGGTATATAAGATAGGTGAAAACATATACATCAAAACCTCTATAAATTAATAACTCGATAAAATTAATAATTTGTCCAGTCCCAACTTGGAATCAGTATAAAATTGGACCCCAATCGATAAAATAATAAGATAATAACTTTTTTGAAATTTCAGTGTATATATATTGGTCCCAACGAAATTATAAATTAATAATTACTAAAAGATTTCATATATATATGTGTGTGATACGCTTAAAAAATCTAAGATTGTCTAGTAAAAAATGAATTTATAGTCACTTGTTTCTTGACTAACTTTCAAATTGAAATTTGTGTCAACCCATTGCACCAAATCTTGTTGAGTACATCCTTGGTGATCTCTCTTATACTCGCATAATAGCTTTCGTTGTTGATCGGTTATGGTTGATTTTTGAACACCTTTTAGTTTAGGAGCCATAGTCAATGTGATTTTAAAAAATTTCAATGGACATTTTATAATGATCAATTTCTAACCATGTTTATTGTTCTACATTTGGTACCAGGAACCAATTTTTTGGTACCATAAACTAACTTTTTATACTTATTAAAAAATAATGAACTTCACAAATTCAATGAATTTGTAAACGTAAATTCATCTCTAACAAATATATGTTGTACCTAGTATATATTGAAAATTTAAAAGTTATACGCAAAACCTCTTTAAATTAATAAATTATTAATACATCGATATAATAATAACTCATTATATTAATAGAATATCCTCAATATTATTAATTTATAGAGGTTTTACTGTAGGTATTACTTTTACTTATTTTATTATGAATAACATTTGTTTTTTTTATCAATTATTTCACAAAATTGAGTCAATTAATTTGATTATTATTAATTTTGAACCGCGTGTACTAAAATTGTGATGTTGATTGTGCTCTAAATTGTTTCTATTGTTTTACTCCCACCAATAGTTTTAAAATGTTTGATTACAAATGAAAAATATTTATGGTACGTACTTACTTGTTATGTTTGGTGTTTGATATTATTATTAGCCAACTATTGTTTATGTATATTTATGAGATTGAAAAGATGATCTTTGGTGATGAAACTTATGTTTGTTTATAATAATAATAATAATAATAATAATAATAATAATAATAATAATGGTAATTTCAAAAAAACCTCCTGTGTTTATCAATTTTGTCAAAAAAAGAGTATGTGTTTATTATTTTGACAAAATGAGGATTGTGTTTATCTACGTTAACCAAAAAGCGAAAAAATCATTAACGGTGTTAAATGTGATGACGTGAGAAGAGGTATTTTGGTCTTAATTTATGAGTTATTATATGAAAAACTCATTTCTCACACTTTAAAGTTGTAAACACATAAATGTTTAAGAAATTTATCAATAAATAAAGACCAAAAACTCATTGCCACATCATCACAGTTAACACTGTTAATGATTTTTCCGCCTTTTGAGTAACGGTGATAAACACAATCCTCATTTTGTCAAAAAAATAAACACAAATACCTTTTTGACAAAATCAGTAAACTCATAATAATAATAATAATAATAATAATAATAATAATAATAATAATAATAATAATAATGTCAAACTAAAAGAAAAGTAGAATCCCGATTCCAATTCGAATATTCAAGTGATGTTGATTTCTGTCTAAGAAAAAAAAAGCGATGTTGATTAGAATTTGATATTATTTTTTTTAACATTTTTCTATGTTATGTTAATTGTAATGGCAGAATGGATCCATTCCAGCAATATTATTTTAAATAAAGGGCCGGATCTTTCTTTTAGGCTTTGAGATTTTCTTCTTAGCGCTTTCTTATTTTGATTGATAGCTGTTTCATATTTTGTTTCACTATAGCATTGACTTGTTTGACCTTAAAGTCAATTTTTTTATTTAACCGATTTAATGGTTGTTTTTGTAAGCTCTGTTTTTGTTTTTTAACTTATCACAAATAATTTTCATTTAATTCAGTTCTATTTAGCAACATTCAATTTAGTTAAGTAACATTCAATTCAATTCAATAACATTCTATTCAGTTTAGTTTTAACTTATTAGAGTCAGGTTCAGGTGAGACACCCTCTTACCATGAGACAAGGTCTTATTGTGTGAAGTTACGTAGTTTTGACCCCTGATTAATTGAAAAAAATGCGTGCACACAGACTATTTGTGGAACTAAACCTCCGCCTAAACAAACATGCTGTCAGCGCCTTACTACCAAGCTATTCTGATGCTCGCCTCGAGGACTTCCCAATTACATCTACCCGCCCTTTAACCAGAGATCCAACAACGGGAAAACTACTTAGCCTTGATCCGGCACGTAGAGTCATCTTAGGCAACAATTAGAGCAACATTCCGAGAGCTACTCTCAATCTCCTCATGAAACCTATCCTCGAAAACCCTATAAGGCTCGCCTCAACTACATAACCCAAACTCACGCTTTCTCCATGATTTATACCCTCACATCATCGAAGAACCTCAATAGGCCTCACCTCCACTACCTATATAAAAAAACTCTTGGCTTTCTCCCAAATCCTACCCTCACATTATCAAGAACCTCAATAGGCCTCGCCTCCACTATCTATATCAAAACTCTTTCCTTCCTCACAAAGCCCACCCTTACATCCATGAAAAAATCTCTATAGGAGTCGCCTCCACTATCTAACCCAAACCCTTTCTCACCTCACAAAGCCTACCTTCTCATCCTCAAAAACTCTCCATAAGCCTCGCCTCCATTATCTAAACCGAACGCTTTCTCACCTCACAAAGGCTACCCTCACAAAACCACCACGCATCTAGCCAAGTCCTCAGAATAGGAAACCATCTACTAACACATGCTTCATCAAGAATCAGAGGCATCTAGATCACCTAGTCACATGTCCATACGTCTAGTCACACACACCATCTCTCTTAGGTCGTCTAAATGCAGTCCATAAATACAATACCACACGAGTCCACGAAATAAGGCACCCCCTTATTCGCATACAATCATATCTAGTCAAACACACCATGAGTTTCAGGTAGTCTACAAAGACAATACCACACGAGTCCAGGAAAGAGGCACCCCCTCGTTCATGCACAATCACATATTCATATATCTAGTCACACACACCGACTATCTTAGGTCGTTTAGCAAAAATCCATGAGTGCAAACTCTCACGAGTCCACGTAATGGGGAAGCCGTAATTCAAGTCACATGTCTACACATCGAGTCATACATATCAAGTCGTTTAGTCATAGTCTACAAATGCAAGACTTCATGCACCCATAAAATAGGGCGTCCCCCTCGTTCACTTGCGGTCATATAGCATACCTGATTATCATATAAGAATTTATTCCGATTATTGGCCATATCACCCCCGAGATAGGATACCTGTCTTTATTTGTGCAGTTGTGGGCACGGATTTTTCCGATCTCAATGCTGAAAGTGTTGTTTACCTCGTGATTAAGCATTTTGAGAAGTCATTCCTTAACCTAGTATGCATTAGGAAGTCCTCGGGAGCCTCAAAAGTGAAAAACGGAGCCGAAACGAGCATTTGTCCATCACTAGGGGACCAAACTCAGCCAGGCTTAGTCCAAACTTTGTTGATTTTAGTCCCTCATGAACAAACTCAGCCGAGTTTGCCTGGGAATGGGCCCGAAAATGACGTTTTTTCACTATTTCGGATGACATACGCATTTTTGGAGCTTTCCTATGAGTATAACATATGAATAAGACATTCCCATTTTCATAATAAACACACTCAAACATCCCTAAATCTCTTAAAACACCCATTTCATAAGATCAAATCCCAAAGAACCAAAAAAGTCTTCTTTACGAACCAAGCAAAACAACTCCGAAATTGAGCTCTGATTCTTGTTTCCGGATTGTTTTCTTGTTGTTTCGTGACTCAAATACTTCGATGCTTATCTCGCAAGATTCAAGTTCTTGAATTCTTATCTAACAAACACTAGAGAAGTTATTTTTTAACTTTGTATGCAATAAGGACTTCCCGGGAACCTCAAAAGTGTCGAATGGGTTCGAAAAGGCCAAATTTCCACCATCAGGGGGACCAAACTCGGCCGATTTGGTTACCCCCATTAACAAACTCAGCCGAGTTTGCCGACAGTAGGTCCCCGAAATAGTGTTTTCACTATTCGGGGGCACTATTCCATTTTGGATGCTTTAGGGAGACTAATCCTATCAATAAGACCCTCCCCCCTTCGGAAAAACACCAAGAAAGAACCCCTAAACCTCTCAAAACATTCATTTTGCAAGATCAAACACTCAAAAATCCATAAAAAGTGAGTTAGTAAAAAGTGAAAATTTTGAAGAACAACCTCAAAGTGGAACTTCAATCTTTGTTCCTGGAGTGATTTCAACTTGTTTCTTGTTACAAACACATCAAATATCATCCCATAAACGCTTCTCTTCAATCATTTCAACCATTTTAGTGCCCAAAATCAAGTCTTGAGTCGGGTTTTGCCACTTTATCCAAGTTGCTCGGGTTGTCACTTCCGGGGATCCATTTGGAGTTTCCTTTGCATATAAAAGGTAAGTAATCTCTCTTTTGTGTCACTATGATGCTCTAGTATCATGAATTTATGGTAACACGCTGAGAGATACAAGAATCACGTGTAGATTAGTGGTGAATTCGGGTAGGTTCAAAGTGAGTTCATAGAGGAAAATTGGTAAAGTTTGAATTATATTCAAAATTTACCAAACATATGGAGTAGGTTTTTTCCTATATTATTGTTCTTAGTCTTATTATCTTTGATTACTAACCTTAAATTTACTAATTCAATTCTACTTTTTCTTAATTTCAAGGTAAAAAGTGATGTTCGAAAACAACATAAAAATTGACATATTAACGTGGACTTTGATGAACCCTAAGTGTTTTGATTATGTCCAAACGTTTCAGAAGATGAAATTTAAAATTTACTTACATACATTTTAGTTTTGACTAACAATTTTTGTTAAGTATGTGTGTAAGTTTCTCAGCACGTGCTGAATGAACAATCTCTGTATTGCCTTGAAGACTCAGAAGAAAAGGAAAGCTGAAGACAATATTTAGAGCTCAGAAGCTGGATACTCCGCTCTGAGGTTTTTAGTGAAGTTTGTTAAAGCTCTCCTCAGAAGTCCAAGAAGGAATCAGAAGATAAATCCTTACCAATTTGATCAGAGGATTAGACAAATGGAATTAGCTTTCAGAAGCTAAGTCACAGATTCTGTTTAGCATTTATTGCTCTGACAACTGCATTTAATGCAAGGCGCCAAAAGTTCAAAAAGCTGTTTTGAAGGAGCGCGACTGTCTACTCAAAACACAACCAGAATTTCCTTGTCTACCATTTGTTGATCCAACTGAAGAATGTTTTCAGTCAACCTTATCTTCAACTTCAAATCACTTACCGGATTAACTTAAAGAACAAGGTTAATAGAATCAAAGTGTTTGAAGACCGTTTGAAGACATGACAGATTAACGGCTACAACAACTGATGTCATCTCTATTGAAGTTTCAAATTCACCAACGGTCATCCTCATGCACTATAAATAGTAGCCAAGCTCCATTGCATCAGATACGCGTGATAATCGAGCATAATTTTAACGCACTGTTCTAATCAAGAAAACAGAGCAGCATTTTCCATTCTCAATCTTTCTTAGCATAGCTTTAGTTAAAGTGAGAGAGTGAAGAAAAACAAGTTCATAATAGGAATCTTGTAAACTGATATCGTTTGTGATATTCAGTTAGATTTAGAGAGAATTCTAGTTGAGATTAGAGTTGGGTGAGAAATCCAGAAAACAGAGTTGTTGTTGTTCTGATGGAAATCCTTTAACTCTTTTTAGGCTAGTCAGAACTAAGTGAGAAATTAGCTTATGTTCTGTTGATGTAAAGGAGCTTCTGAACTTGCCATAAAAGTTCTGAATAGTAGATTTAAAATCTCTGGCGGCTGCGACCACAGGGGACAAGACGTAGTCACAGGACTTTTGTGGCGAACTTGGATAAATCGAATTGTTCATGAGGATCTCCTGAACTTCTTTCTCCCTCTTATACTTGTTCATTTTGCTTCTGTGTACTTACTTAAATTTAGTGCTGAAACAAATTTACTCTTATATCATTGTCTTTGTTCAGAAGACTGTCCAGAAGTTCTTTAACTCAGAACTTCTGTTGCTGAAAACAGTCAAACTGTGTTTAGGCAGAATTTCCCTCAGAAGCTGCTTCCTTAAGCAAGCCTCTGACTCTGAGGAAATTTGACTCTGAAAAACTAGGTTTCTCAAAAAGCTTAGAAATTTTCAATTTATGACTTAGACACCTATTGACCCCCCTCTAGGTGATTCTGTTCTTCTTATGACCAACAAGTGGTATCAAAGCGAAGGTCACTTCGTATATTTACTAAAGATCTAACAATCTAAGTGTAAGATCCTATCAGAATCAATAGAGATGGCTAGTAGACACCAGCCTGAGAACTCCTCTCACTTTATTGTTCCCGAGTGCTCTTTCACAACTAGACCTCCACTGTTTAATGGTGATAACTACTCCTACTGGAAAAAGAGGATGATGTACTTCATCCAAGCTCAGAATATGAGTGCCTGGATTGTTATCACTAATGGTGACTTCTTCCCAACTAGGATGGAAGCTGGTTTAGGGAATGTTATAATTCCTCAGAGGGAATACACTGATGATATTCTTAAAAAACTCCAAACTAATGCTTCAGCAATAAATATGTTGCATTGTGTACTTACAGCTACTGAGTATAACAAAGTTTCTTCTTGTGAAACAGCACAAGATATCTGGAACAAGTTGGAAGTCACTTATGAAGGAAATGGAAAAGTGAAGCAGTCCAAAGTCAATCAACTCATGAGAGACTATGAGTTATTTGAAATGCTTGACAAAGAATCTATTTCAAATATGAACTCTAGATTCACCAAGATTGTCAATGACTTGAAGAGTTTGGGAAAAGATATTGAAGATTCCGAAAAAGTGAAAAAGATTCTCAGAAGCTTACCAAGGTCTTGGCAAGCCAAGAAGACTGCTATTGAAGAAGTTCAGGACTTGACCTTTTATCAGTATGATGAACTCATTGGATCACTAATTACTCATGAGATGTCAATGAAGAACCATGACATGAGAGAAAGGTCAGAAGGAAAAAGGGGAGTAGTCCTGAAGGCAGAATCTTCTGAAGAATCCTCTGAAGATGAGGAACTGGCAATGCTGACCAGGAAGTTCAAGAAAGCCTTTAGAAAAGGCAGAAGTGGAAACTACAAGAAGCCTTTCAGGAGATCCAAACAAGCCTATTGTGTGCTATGGATGTCAGCAACCAGGGCATATTAAGCCTAACTGCCTAGAGCTGAAGAAAGATAAGAGAAAGTTCAAGACAGCTATGCTGGCTGCATGGTCAGACTCTGAGACCAGCAGTGATCCTGAAGAAAAGGAAGAGCAAGCTCGGATTTGTTTCATGGCTATTGAAGTGCCAACTTCTGAAGATGTCACAGGAGAGACTTTCGCACCTCCTGAAGTAACATATGACTCTGAGGTAAACAATTCTCACGAACTAGATATCTTTGATTCTCTTGAAGAACTCTACAGTATGTTCAAATACCTTAAAAGGAAATTGGACAAGAGTGAGGCTGACAAGTTTTTTAGGTTTACTCAAATCTATTCTGACATGAAAGTGTTAGAAGAAAAGTTGTGTAAACAGTTCAGCACTCCTGCTGATGGCTCCAAAGCCAAAGGCAAGGAAAACCTGCCTCTGGGAAGTGATAAACCCCAGAAGAAGAAGAAACCTGTCACTCCCTCTCTTTTGAAAGAGATACCTTCTCCTCCTGATGTTGGTACCTCTGAGAGTGCTGCTATAGCCTCTGAAGAAAGTACACATTCTCAGAAGAAGAAGAAGAAAGCTCCCAAGAAGCAAAGGGAAAGATCCAAGAACCCTCCCTTTTGCAAACTTTACAAGAGTGGTGGTCATTGGTTAAAAGATTGCAAGTATCATATTAAAAATCTCTTGCAATCTGAATTATCAGAAAAACCTGCTGGAGTTAAATCTAACAATGAAGGACCCAATAAGGATTGGGTACCTGTCACTAATTGATTGTGTTGCAGGTGGCTCTGAGTGCTCCATCAATGTCAAAGCTGTGGTACATTGACAGTGGGTGCTCAAGGCATATGATATGTGATGAAAAAGCATTCATCACATTTGATCCTAAAAGAGGTGGTAAAGTCAGCTTTGGAGATGCTCAGAAAGGAAGGATCCTTGGTTCTGGATCTATAGGAACAAATCCTCCGATCGAAGATGTCTCCCTAGTAAGAGTCCTGAAGTTCAATCTCCTGAGTGTTGCACATCTGTGTGATAGAGGTAGAGATGTAGTCTTCAGCTCCTCTGGATGTAAAATCTTGGACAATAAGTCAAGGGAAGTTATTCTAACTGCTCCTAGAGTAGAAAATGTTTTCATGCTGAACCTTGAGAATCTTTGCAAAAATATATGCTTGATGTCCAAAGAGGATACCTCATGGCTCTGGCATAGAAGACTTGCTCATGTGAGCATGGACCTTCTGGCCAAAGTAGCTAGATATCAATTGGTTGAGGGTCTGCCTGAAATTAGTTTTAAAAAGAACCACTTATGCACTGCTTGTCAATCTGGTAAACAATCCAGAAGCTCTTTTAAAACTAAGAAAACCATTTCAACTAAAAGACCTTTGGAATTACTTCATATGGACCTTTTTGGCCCTGTTCAACCAATGAGCATGGGTGCAAAGAAGTATGCCTTTGTCATTGTAGATGACTATTCAAGATTCAATTGGGTTATCTTGCTGTCTAGCAAAGATGAGTCACTTGGATGTTTCTCAGTTCTGATAAAGAAGCTCGAGAATGAAAGGAATGAAAAGGTTGTTCATATCAGAAGTGATAATGGTGGAGAATTCAAGAACTCTCTGTTTGAAGAATTCTGTGAAACCAAGGGCATTGATCATAACTTTTCTGCTCCTAGGACTCCTCAACAAAATGGGGTAGTTGAAAGGAAGAATAGAACTCTGGTTGAAATTGCCAGAACTATGATCAATGAAAGAAGGCTTCCAAAGTAATTTTGGGGAGAAGCTGTTAACACAGCTTGCTGTGTTCTGAATAGGGTGCTAATCAGAAGCATCTTGAACAAAACCCCTTATGAACTCTGGAAAGGTCGAAAGCCTAAAATAGGTTATTTCAGAACCTTTAGTTGTAAGTGATATGTTTTGAATACAAAAGAATATCTTTCAAAGTTTGATTCAAATGCAGATGAGGCCATTTTTCTTGGTTACTCAACACATAGTAAAGCATATAGGGTTTTTAATAAGAGGACTCAAACTCTAGATGAATCTGTTCATGTATAGTTTGATGAGACTAACCCTGCAGATAGTAGAGCTCCTGATGAAGATGTAGTTCATGCTCCTGAAGTGACATCTCCTGATAGAAAAGAAGATGTTTCTCCCAGAGCTGCTGAAGTGGTTCCTCCTGTTGCTGAACAAGTTCCAGAAGAGAATCTTACTCCAGATGTCAACTTCCTTCCAGAAAATGCTCCTATTTTTGATTCAACAAATGATGAAAAAGTTTCAGAAGATACATTAGATGTACCAAGAGAAGTTAGAGCTCCTAGGAATCACCCTTTGGAGAATGTAATTGACTCTGTTCATAATCCTGTCATGACCAGAGCTCAGCTCAGAAGATATATGGGGAATGTGGCTTTTGTGTCACTTCTGGAACCCAAGGACTTTTATGAAGCTGCAGATGATGATTCCTGGTTAATGGCAATGCAAGAAGAACTTGACCAGTTTAGAAGGTCAGAAGTTTGGATTTTGGTTCCCAGACCTAACGACAAAAAGGTTGTTGGTACTAGATGGGTTCTGAAAAACAAGCTTGATGAGTTTGGAAATGTTGTGATGAACAAGGCAAGACTTGTTGCTCAAGGTTACAGTCAGCAAGAAGGCATAGATTATGGTGAAACTTTTGCTCCTGTGTCAAGATTAAAAGCCATTAGAATCTTATGTGCTTTTGCATCATACAAAGGTTTTAAGCTCTATCAGATGGATGTGAAGAGTGCATTCTTGAATGGTTACATTGATGAGGAAGTCTATGTATCTCAACCTCCTGGTTTTGAAGATCCTAAGTTTCTTGATCATGTGTACAAGCTGAAGAAAGCCTTGTATGGACTGAAACAAGCTCCCAGAGCTTGGTATGAGAGACTGACAAATTTCCTTCTGTCTAAAGGATTTGTTAGAGGCTGTGTTGATACAACTCTGTTCACTCTGAAGAAGAACAAGGATATCCTTTTAGCTCAGGTATATGTTGATGATATTATATTTGGTGCTACTAATGAATCTTTGTGCAGAGAGTTTAGTGACCACATGAAGGCTGAGTTTGAAATGTGTATGATGGGAGAATTAACCTTCTTCTTAGAACTTCAGATCAAGCAAAGTAATGATGGAGTGTTTATCAATCAAGCCAAATATACTAGAGAAGTGCTGAAGAAATTTGGCATGATGGAATCTAATGCTGTTGATATCCCAATGGATGTCAGCAAGGACATTGATGATGAAGAGAAAGTTGGTAAACCTGTAGATATAAAAACCTACAGATGTATGATTGGTTCTCTCTTATACCTAACCGCCAGCAGGCCAGATATACATTTTGCTGTGTGCTTCTGTGCTAGATATCAGGCTAAACCAAAGGAGATTCATGATGTTGCTGTCAAAAGAATTCTCAGATATCTTAAAGGCACACCAGAAGCTGGTTTGTGGTATCCTTGCAGTTCAGACTTTACTCCTGTAGGATACACAGACTCTGACTATGGTAGGGATAAATTGAAGAGAGTCAGCACTTCTGGCGGTTGTCATTTTCTGGGGGAGTGCCTAGTCTCATGGCATAGCAAGAAACAAACCTCTGTGGCTCTCTCAACTGCTGAAGCTGAGTATGTTGCTGCTGGAAGTTGTGTTTCTCAGATGCTCTGGATTAAGTAACAAATTGCTGACTATGGAGTCATCCCTGGAACAATTACAATCTTCTGCGATAACAAAAGTGCTATTGATCTCTCAAAGAATCCCATTCACAACAGCAGGATGAAGCATGTTCATATTAGGCATCACTTTCTGAGAGATCATGTTCTGAAGAAGGATATCATTATTACACATGTTCCCTCTGAAGACAATCTTGCTGACATGTTTACTAAGCCTCTGGCTGGTACTCTTTTCAGCAGCTTGCGAGAAGGTATTGGTATGACTTATCCTCTTCAGTAATTTAGTTTAATTATATTTCTTTTTATCTTAACTGCTAGCCGTTTAAGATAATTAAGTGTGATTAAGGCTAATCATGATTTTTAATTAAGCATGCCTACATTTAATGCTATTACTGCGCTGTTACTGGTGTTAACGGTAACTGGTTCCCTTTTAAACGGTGTTTAGTTAGTTTTTGAATTGGAACCGTTTTTCGCTTGGGTATAAATAAGAGGTTTCCACACTTAGCTACTTTTCACTCGAAATCTCTTTGCAATTAGAATTCCCTTAGATCTTTTCTCTGCATTTTCTTTCTCTCAAAACTTGACCTATTTTTTCCTTAAGATACTCTCAAATGGCTCAAGTACAACCTGTTGAACCCCCAGTCACTGTCACTCACATTTTCACCGATAAGCAAAAGGAACAAATCAGTGAATCTAGGGTTTTCACGTCTAGGTTCCTAGAGGATGAAGTTAAATCCACTGACCCCATCTCAAAATGGCTAAGTGCTCAGAACTGGAACTCCTTTGTCACCTTAGATGAATTTATTTATCCTAAGTTGGTCAACGAGTTCTATAAAAATATCTATTATCAGTCTAATGAGGAGGATGTTCTTCACTCGTCTGTTGGAGATGTTGAGTTTGAGGTCAGTAGGACTTCTATTTCACAGGCGATTGGAATCAGTGATGAAGGAATCATCATTGGAGATGATGGTTCTGCTGAAGGGTACTCAGAGGAGAATTGGGCTAAACCTGATTTGAGTGCTAAGGAAACCTACGCTACTTGGCTCACTCAGCATCAGAGGTGGGCACATTATTTGACTACCAATGTGTTTCTTCCGAAGGCTAGTGGTGTTAATGGTGTTTCCAACAGGGAAAGGGTTTTTATGTACCATCTTATGAATCAGAAAAAGATCAATCTTCATGCAATGATTATAAGGCAGATGAAAAATGTCAAGGTGGTCAGCACTCTTGCTTATCGTTCTCTCCTGACGAGGTTGTTTAAGGCTGCCTCTGTCGTTACTCCAGGAGATGGTGTTACCAGCAGGAGTACTCTCCTCAAGATGCATACTCTGAGGAATCTTGCTTTTGGTCTGGTACCAAAAAAGACTGACAATGCTCCCTCATCAAGCATTGCTCAGAAGGAAATAATGAAGGACACTGAGCAGAAGGGTAAGAGAGCTGCTAAGAAGAGCAAAAGTAAGAAAGGATCAAGTAATTTGGTTCTAACAGTAGAGAAGGTGGTTGTCTCAGAACCTCTTCCAGCTATGGTTCAAACAACTATCAATGTTGAACCTTCTGGTAAGATTGTTGCTGAGAAGCCAAGAGATGATGATGAGAAGGCAGCTCAGGAAGCCGAGGATAGCAGACTTGCTGAACGAGAAAGGGCTGCTGAGGCTGAGAAAGTTGCAAGAGTTGTTGCTCTTGGTGATAGGACAAGAAAAAGGAGAGAAGCTGCTGAGTTAGCAGATAAACTAGCAGCAGAGCGTGAAATTTTGGCAAAGGCTAAGGCTGATGCTAGACTTGCTGAATGTGCTGCTCAAGTTGAGAGCGAGGAGGCCTCTGGAAATGTTGAGGCTACTGGAGGAGAAGAGGATGCTGAAGAGATTCCTCTTTCCAGAAGTTACAAGAAGAAGGTTGCTGCAAATAGAAGGTCTCTGAACAAGAAGGACTTCTATATTGCACCTAGTACTGAATTAGAAGATACAATTCCTGAAGAAGAGGACTTGGTTGATGATGAAGACATGATGGATATGTCTGCTGAAGGGAATCTTGATGCTCCTATTATTGAGGAACTATCAGAGGAAAGTGAACCAGAAGCTGAAAATCCTGAAGTGGTTATTCAGACTGCACAGAGCTTTGCTGAGAATGTTGATAACGAAGATTTTATGGACAACATTCTTCTGGGTCAAGGTAGAAGCCCTGGTGATAGGGATGCCTATGAAACTCTTAACATAATGGCTCATGTCTTTGCTGAGCCCATTTCTACATATGATCCCAATGTCTCTGAACAGGTTATTTCGTCTCCCACTCATACTCCTCATCCATCTCCATCTCATACTCCTCATCCATCTTCCTCACTTCCTTCTGACCCAGAAGTTAGCGACACTCATACTTCCATTCCCCCTACAACTTCAACATCTGAAGCTATACCTCCTAAATTTCCTACTCCTTCTGGATCCTACTCTGAAGTGAATTTGACCTCTGGTCTTATTTTCACTGACTCCACAACAACCTCCACTACCTCCTCCCTACATACTTCCTCTGTAATTCCTTCCATAGGACTTACAGCTCCTTCCTTTTCACTACCATCCACTACTCCTCTCTTTTCTTCCTCTAACACACAAACTGCTCCTTCTTTAACCTCACAAATTCCTCCTCCTTCAACCTCTGGACATACACCTCCTGTGTGTGATCCCTTAACTACCTCATCTACCACATCCTTTTTCGCTGGTTTGTCATCAAACTACGATTTTCTACACAATGTGATGAATTGGGATGAGTTGGAGAAACATTTTGGTAGTTTTGGTTTCATTGGCAGAGCTTCTGTTGTCTCTGAAGCTGGTGGTGCTCCTTATGTTGAGGAGTTGAGAAGAATGAGTCAGAGTGGCTCTGATGAACTGTTGAATAGATTTGCTGGATTAGGGCAAAGGACTTCTGTTTCTGACATGTATGCTCAGGGCATTGTGCTGCAAGAACTCCAATCTTTGAAAGCTCAGAACCTGCAGCTCATGTCTATGCTTCAATTGCAGAATCCTTCTGTCTATACACGTAATCTTTCCACACTTCATCTCGCTACTTATGATGAGATATACAAGTTGAGACAGCTGGCATTGACCCTTCCCACTCTAGAAAATATAGCTCTTGCCTCTGCTAGCAATGTAAATGAAAATCTGGAAATGCTGCAACAAGAGGTTAGGGAAGCTAACGAGCATTATGAGGCTCATGAGAAGGTTCTCCCTAGTAAGCTTGATGATCTGCAAAGTACTGCTAATCATATTCTGAGAGAAGTGAAATCTTCTGCTCAAGGATCATCTTCCTCTGGGGCTGCCAGAATTTCGTATGACATCACTCCTGATCTCAATAATCGTCTTCAAAGCATTGAGTATGCTGTGACTGCTCAGAGCGCCCAGATTGTAGAGCTTACAAAACTTCTGAAGGTTATGCACACCCAAGCAAAAGAACAAGAGAAGGCTCTTCATAATTGCTATAGGTTTGTTCGAGGACAGACTTATATTCAGAATGAGCATCTTACTGCTGCTGTGTATGCAAATAATCGTTCGATTAAGCTGCTTCTGGAGGATGTTCGCAGACAGCGACCTTTTTCAGGACAGACTTTTGATCATATGAAAACCATTGATGCTGATTTTCGTCGAAGGATGGATTTGATCAACTCTGTAAGGCCTACCCCTCAGCAATATCAGACTGCTCTTAATGTTCAGAGGAAACTGGACGCTCAAGGAGCTCTTGGTATTCCTGTTGTTTCTGGCCAAACGGGGGAGAAGTCTGCTCAACAGAGTGGTCCTGGCTCTGGGATGAAGAGACAGAATGTTGGTGATGGTTCCAGTGATGTTCCTCCTCAGAAGAAGAAACCTAGAAACTGATAATCTCATAGGACTTAAGCTTCTTAGCTAGGTTCTGGGTTGGGTAGCTTTTGTCTTAGGACTTTTTGTTACTCTTCTGTTTATCATTTCTTCTTCTTCTGATTATATATACTGAACCTTTACATTCTTCTTATGTCTTTGAATACTACTATGTATTGTTTATGTTTTTTAACTTAGTAACTTACCTTCACTAAAATCTAACAACTTGATCTTAAGCCTATTTTAAGTTAATTCAGATTGCTGGAGTTTACCATTTACACTAAAATGGGAGAGTTAAGTTACTCAGAAGTTGTAAAAATCATGACAATCAGGAAGATACTTTCTAAACCTTGCGTTTATTTAAGTAATTTTACCTTCTGGACCACGGTTTGTCCATAACCAAAATGGGGAAGAATGATGAACCCTAAGTGTTTTGATTATGTCCAAACGTTTCAGAAGATGAAATTTAAAATTTACTTACATACATTTTAGTTTTGACTAACAATTTTTGTTAAGTATGTGTGTAAGTTTCTCAGCAGGTGCTGAATGAACAATCTCTGTATTGCCTTGAAGACTCAGAAGAAAAGGAAAGCTGAAGACAGTATTTAGAGCTCAGAAGTTGGATACTCCGCTCTGAGGTTTTTAGTGAAGTCTGTTAAAGCTCTCCTCAGAAGTCCAAGAAGGAATCAGAAGATAAATCCTTACCAATTTGATCAGAGGATTAGACAAATGGAATTAGCTTTCAGAAGCTAAGTCACGGATTCTGTTTAGCATTTATTGCTCTGACAACTGCATTTAATGGAAGGCGCCAAAAGTTCAAAAAGCTGTTTTGAAGGAGCGCGCCTGTCTACTCAAAACACAACAAAAAATATCCTTGTTTACCCTTTGTTGATCCAATTGAAGAATGTTTTCAATCAACCTTATCTTCAACTTCAAATCACTTACTGGATTAAGTTAAAGAACAAGGTTAATGGAATCAAAGTGTTTGAAGACCGTTTGAAGACATGACAGATTAACGACTACAACAACTGATGTCATCTCTATTGAAGTTTCAAATTCACCAACGGTCATCCTCATGCACTATAAATAGTATCCAAGCTCCATTGCATCAGATACGCGTGATAATCGAGCATAATCTTAACGCACTGTTCTAATCAAGAAAACAGAGCAGCATTTTCCATTCTCAATCTTTCTTAGCATAGCTTTAGTTAAAGTGAGAGAGTGAAGAAAAACAAGTTCATAATAGGAATCTTGTAAACTGATATCGTTTGTGATATTCAGTTAGATTTAGAGAGAAAGCTAGTTGAGATTAGAGTTGGGTGAGCAATCCAGAAAACAGAGTTGTTGTTGTTCTGATGGAAATCCTTTAACTCTTTTTAGGCTAGTCAGAACTAAGTGAGAAATTAGCTTATGTTTTGTTGATGTAAAGGAGCTTCTGAACTTGCCATAAAAGTTATGAATAGTAGATTTAAAATCTCTGGCGGCTGCGACCACATGGGACAAGACGTAGTCACAGGACTTCTGTGGCAAACTTGGATAAATCGAATTGTTCATAGGATCTCCTGAACTTCTTTCTCCCTCTTATACTTGTTCATTTTGCTTCTGTGTACTTACTTATATTTAGTGCTGAAACAAATTTACTCTTATATCATTGTCTTTGTTCAGAAGACTGTTCAGAAGTTCTTTAACTCAGAACTTCTGCTGCTGAAAACAGTCAAACTGTGTTTAGGCAGAATTTCCCTCAGAAGCTGCTTCCTTAAGCAAGCCTCTGACTCTGAGGAAATTTGACTCTGAAAAACTAGGTTTCTCAAAATGCTTATAAATTTTCAGTTTATGACTTAGACACCTATTCACCCCCCTCTAGGTGATTCCGTTCTTGTTAGGACCAACTGACTTATGGCTCTCTAAGGAGGATTACCGCCTATGGATGCTTGGTCCATACGTGTTATTTTGCTTTATATTTATTTACCGTGGACTTACGACTCTCTAAGGCAGATTATCGCTTGGGGACGTTCGGTCTATTATTTTACTTTATGCTTACTCACTGTTAGTTTATGGCTCCCTAAGGAGGATTACCGCCTAGGGATGCTCGATCCATACATTATATTACTTTTTATTTTTCTTTTACCTTCATTTTCTTTTTACCGTAGAGTCAGGTATTTACTGTGGTGACGCTTAGTCAGCCAATAATACCAGACACACGAGTTATATTATACTGTACATTTTACCGTATTTTTACTATTCACTTTTTACTGTGGAGTAGGGTATTTACTGTGGCGACTCTTAGTCACCCGATAATACCAGACATAAGAGTTATATATTCTACTGTATATTTCACCGTATTTTTACTATTCACATTTTACAGTGGGGTCGGAGATTTACTATGCTGACGCTTAGTCGTCCGATGATACCGAACACACAAATTATAAGGTTTGCTTTTTTATCGCGGACCCGGTAATGCCAGGCACGTGATTTACTTTTTACCGCATGTAAATATTTAAATACGTCTTTTATCTTTATTTTATTATTATATGTAAAAATGACTAGTACACGTTTTTCAAGGAGGCTATGACTCCTAAAAAACGTAAACACGTGTGAAATATCATATATAAATAAAAAAATCATATATATTATATTTGTGAACCTAGAAAAAATTTACGCTCATTTTGCAGGTTAATAAACTCTGTCATACTCTAAATTAATTACTTGTGTGAAAATAATAATAAAAAAAAGTATGTAAAAGCAAAACAAGTACAAAACAAAGTAAGTTTGAGTATTAGAGGTAAGTAAGTATTATTCACGAACATATCTCCGAAGGGTATAGTGGGGTTGAACGCTCTACTCATTATACCAAATTTTCTCAGTCTACGGATTGGGTCCCAACTCTCTAAATCAAAGTTTCAGCAGCTGAGATTTTCACGCCCTTCGCGGGCACAATATTGTTAAAATTGTAAAACATGATAAAACTGTAATGAATAAAAAACGGAACTCCGCGCTCACACAAGTGATGAACCCTACATGTTTTGATTATGTCCAAACGTTTCAGAATAAGAAATTTAATTCATGCTTATATACTTATCAATGTTGACTAACAATTTTTGTTAAGTTTTTGTATAAGTTTTCTCAGCATGTGTTGAAAGAAGAAACTCTGGACTGCTTAAAGAACTCAGATGAGAAGAATAATTGAAGACAGAAGTTAAAGCTCAGAAGCTGGAACCTCCGCTCTGAAGATCTTTTGAAGAATGTTAAAGCTCTCCTTAGAGGTTTAGAAGCAACCAGAAGAACTTATTCCATTTGATCAGAAGCTTAGACAAAGAGGATAAAGTGATCAGAAGATTAAGTAACGGGTTTTGTTAAGCATTTCATGCTCTGACAACTGCATTTAATGCAAGGCGCCAAAAGTTCAAAAAGCTGTTTTGAACGAGCGCGCATGTTTGCTACAAACAAAACCAGTTTTTCCTTGTCTACCCTTTGTTGATATAATTGAAGCAACATTCCAGTCAACCTTATCTTTGATTTCAAATCACTTACGGGATTAAGTTAAAGAACAAGGTTAACGGAATCAAAGTATTTGAAGACCGTTTGAAGAAATGACAGATTAACGGCTACAACATCTGATGACATCAACTTGAAGATTCAAATTCAAGCAACGGTCATCTCAAGTCACTATAAATAGTAGCCAAGCTCCATTGTGTTCACATACGCAAATTTTGAGCTAAAATCTTAACGCACTGTTTTAACAAGCAAAACAGAGCAGCCTTCTCATTCTCAATCTTTTCTATTTTAATTGTAAAAGTGAGAGAGTGAAGAAACACAAGTTCATAATAGGAATCTTGTAAACTGATATCGTTTGTGATATTCAGTTAGATTTTGAGAGAAATCTAGTTAAGGTTTGAGTTGGGTGAGAATTCTAGAAAACATGATTGTTGTTGTTCTGGTGGGAAATCCTTTAACTCTTTCTAGGCTAGTCAGAACTAAGTGAGAAATTAGCTTAAGTTTTGTTGATGTAAAGGAGCTTCTGAACGTGCCATAAACTTTCTGAATAGTGGATTTAAAATCTTTGCTGACTGCGATCACAAGGGACAAGACATAGTCACAGGACTTCTGTGGCGAACCTGGATAAATCGAACTGTTCATGAGGACCTCCTGAATCTCTTTCTCCCTTCCTTAAACTTTTTATTATTGCTTCTGTGCATTTGCTGTTTGTTTAATGCTGAAATAGTTTTGCTCCTTATTTTTGTCTTTGTTCAGAAGACTGTCCAAAAGTTCTTTTAACACAGAACTTCTGTTGCTGAAAACCAGTAAACTGATAGAAGGCAGAATTTCCCTCAGAGGCTACTTCAGTAAGCTTGCCTCCGACTTTGAGGAAATTTGACTCTGAGAATTAAGTTTCTCTAAAAACTTGAAATTTTCAGTTTTCCACTTAGACACCTATTCACCCCCCATCTAGGTGATTCTGATCTTGTTAGGGCCAACAATAAGTACCCTCGTCGACCGTCATAGGAGTCATAAAAGGCGATGACAAGTCAGACCTTCATCGTTTGGAACTAATCTAGGCACAACACCTATCAGATCATGTCAAGGGCACATCAACCATTCAGAACCCAAGACGCTAATGTTAAAGGACCCCAACCCTCATCACCACCGTCTCTCCAGCCCATATTCAGTCTCTCAAATCCTAAAGTTTAGGTCTCACACTGACACTCAAACTCTGACACTTGTCAAACGACGTCCATTGTCGAAAGTTAGGGGCATCTGATTGCCACAAGAACACCAGAATGGCACACCAACTGCTAAAACCCCATTCAATCTCTAGATCCTAAAGTTAAAGGCGTTACCTGATCTCAGGATCATCAAAAGGATCAACCTAGTCTCCATATCATGAAATATAAAATGTACCGAGTCTCGAGACTCCAAAGTCCAAAGCGTCACCCAGTTTCCGGACTCCATAGTAAAAGGGGTCCTCCGGACCTTGAAGTCAAAGGCGTTACCCGATCTCAAGGTCACAAAATTTGAGACGTTACCCGATCCCATGACCACAAAGACAAGGCGATTCTTGGTTTCTGGACCACCAACATAAGAACACCTCCTAAATCCTCGACATAAGACTGATAGGACAAAACACTTAAAGCCGGACACCCGCTCGGCAAAAAGGCATTACTCGGCTTCAAGACCACAAGCACTGAGACATCACTGTAAGCACTAGTTTTTGAACCCAATGACGAAACCAATTCTCGAGCTCCTCGTTCTGCCAGTCGCGCAAGTGCTAGTACTCGTTAAGGAGCATACCGACTCACCGGAGTCATAACTCCCTCTACCTGCACCCTGGGAACACAAGATTGACACCCTCAAGCTTGTGACAAAGTCCTCTTCCATAAAAACTCCATATGGTCTCCAATTCTTTTACCACTGACTGTACAGTCTCCATCACAATAACAGTGACCGTACGGTCACCAAGACCGTACGGTCTGCACACGTTGCGATATGATCCTTATCCTTATCAGCCACGTGTCGCTAAAAACCAAACAACTTATAACCTTCGGCTGGGAATTTCCTAAGGCCCGTCTGAGATCCAAAAATATATCTCAAACAGGGCTTATGGAGACCGTACAGTCTCCATAAGCATGACCGTACTGTCACCATACAGTTGTCGTACGGTCACCCTATACTCCTATATAAGGAGGCCAAAAATCCCATTCATTCCATCAACAATAATCTTTCTCCCTCCCCCTCGTTCTCTCTCGGTAAAGTTGCCTCTGATACAAGAGAATTGCTCAATTCCGAAGTTCTACTTCCATAAATAGCCCCGCTCCCCAAAGTGCTCACGACACAAATATCACTCTCAACATCCCGTCTCGAATATCCTCGATATTCTAGTTGTACATCCCCACTAAAGTCCTCATAAAAGAAATCTCCCGACGTGCCAAAGTAATCTCGGCACTTTCATCCTCCTCGAGGATAGGTGCATCCAAGTCATCCAAGTCTCCCAGTCAAGGTTCCCCCGGAACTGCAAAGTCCAAAGTCTAATGTTAGGAGTAAGTCCTCGACACCTCTCCAACACCGAAGTTCTGTCCGCCCGGCTCCGTTCTCGATGAGTACTAGCTTGCAAGGATTCTACTAGCACGCTACGAGGGTAAGCTTCTGAGGGTTTTTTTTACCGTGTCACCCAACGGTTAACTGTACAAATATTTATGCATTTTAATACTTCTGTGTGATAACCATAAATATAAGACAATAATGAATTAGGTTGCATTAAAGATCCTCTAGGGCCTAGAATGTCGGAACTAATAAGTTGTATCCACAAACGTATATAGAATCTCTAGTTTTCAAAACAATATGTACACAAACCGGTTCGTACATTTTTCCGGTCGGTCGGGCGACGACTCTAGTCAAAGAAGGCTAAAACCGCTATGAGCACCCGCTTACGCTCAAAGTGGCGACTCTGCTGGGGACCAAAAATATATTCTAATGTTACTAAGTTGACTTCAACGTATGATTTCTTGAAGTTGATTTATTGATAGAAGGATGTATATTTGGTTTTCACTTTTTTATAAAAATAATTCTTAAATTATTTTATGAAAAGTAAAAATTGGGATACAACCGAAGCGTTCTGTCAGTCAATGGCGTTACTGCTTTTTTTGGTGTGTGAGTATCATGTTGCATAAAAGAAAAATCTCATCTATCAATGTGTGTTGCGGGTCGCGCTTAATATCGTTTCCTTTAAGGGATGCGTAGGTCGATCTGTAACACCACCTATAGCCTCATACTGTCGACACACTGCTCAAAGCCCTTAAATGGGGAGGCGCTAGGTATATCTTACTATGGGAACCCTTTTGTACTATTAATGAGACCGAAGCCTCATATAGTCAGCTTAGATATTTCCCCTAGGAACTACGCCAAACATGAAAAAAATCACGTCTACGAGAGCGTTTTGACTTCGAAAGGAAAGATGTCGAAAGAAATCCACATAGGGCAGGACTTTACCACGTGAAGACTGTGAGGGAGTGTCCCGTACGCATTAGTTGAGCCGTTTGATCGTTCTACTTGTACTTGTACATACGTTAGACTCAATCTTAACCTAGGAATAGTCAAGAGTCCAAGTTTCTATGACACTCCTTTGAAGTAAGGGGGCATGTCGTTACGCCAGGCATTTTATCACATGAAACACGCCATTATGTCGTCTGTTTCATTTTGTAAAGAAACCCAATCTCGTGAGATAAAATCATGGCGTCACAAATGTCGTCCCCTTAAGTCAAAATGAGTGTCATACTGTCCATGGTCGAGACAAATATGCAAGATCTAATGAATAGACTCACCATGTCACTACGCCGCATGTTCTAGATTACAAAAGACGTTTTAATGATTTCATGTAGGATAGGGCCATACCATCGTAACGGTTCGACCTGTTAAATCAAACATGCATCGTCTTGTACTCCTTCCAAAAAGGAGTTTAGAGTTTGTCTTGAGTCTGAACTAAAGCAAGGGCACGCCGCTCCATGAGTCCGCATAAGTCAATATTGTGTTGAGTCTTTTGGACCAATAATAATAATAATAATAATAATATACATAAAGAAAAAAAAATAGAGTCGTCGCACGAACATTCTCCAAATCAAGGAATAAGCGACATGTCAATAATGTCTTTTAGCATAGAGTCAAACATCACTCATATGTATAGTATACGTCCCCTCATCTCTACTTAAACATTAAGTCTTGTCTGTCTTCATTTATAAGTACACAACAGTCCATCATCGAGTCGCTCGAATCCACATATATATATATATATATATATATATATATATATATATATTTGTCGCCACTTATACCCTTGAGTCAAGAGTCGTGAATATCGTTTGTGCATATAATCATCAGTCTAGAGTCGAAAGTAGTCCACAAAGGTAATATGCATCCATTTCATGTACATGCCAAGTCTCGTCCGTACAAATTAGTGTACATCGTCAAACCACACGGCATAGGCTACACACGATAGGCTAAAATAGGAATTGTGCCACCATCGTTGTTTTACCTAGATGCACACACATTGTCAAACAATCATCTTCCAAAGCATAGATGCACATATCCCCTCACCCGACTATGTTTGTCTCATCCATATGTGTCTACCCTTAGAGTGTCATACATCAAGTCCCTTGTTTCACACCATCCTACAACATAGGGGCCATATGCATACACATTGTCATTATCATATGTCTTAGGCACACATATGCATCGGTGTCATGTCAAATAGGAATAGGATAATTTCAACGAGGTACCATAGTCCCACATGTACAATTTAACTATATGTCATAGACACACTTTAGGTTGGGGTACACACACACCCGCATCCTCAAACATAGAATACTTCACCTACACGTGAACACCTTCTCCCTGTCAAAGTTTTCGAATCACTACCTGATCCAATTCTCAATCCAAAAGCATGAAGCCTCAACACGTCATCGCATATACGACTAAAACCCGAACCAGCTCCACAAGGAAGGCAACCAAAGAGGCCGTCAGATAAAAAATGAGGAATAAGAAATAGGGACCAATCCCTTGAAGATGACGCACTAAGAAATCTCAAATATCCACAAATTCCAAGCCTCATCTCTTAGCCTGCCTCACGAATAAACCACTTTCCGCACATTACCCAACTCTCCAAAGACGTTATCGTACTACCATCTCACCCTCATTGGTCACCTTCTCATGACCTATTCCCAAGCAAACAGAAGACCTTAGTCAGGGTTACATCAAAGATGTCTCTTCAGACAAAGAACGAAGTTACATTATCAAAGCTTCAACTCATTCATCTTAGCCACTTGCTTGCTGATGTGCACAGACTGTGCGGGTATTTTGATAGTTTTTAGGGCTGTTTCATAGCATTTGTTTGCATCTTTTATCTCTTTTTCGTATTTGTTGCTTATAAATGCTTTGGAGCAGGTCTGATTGCTTGTTGAGAGAAGTCTGTGCTGAAAAGGAACATTTTGAAGTCTTAAGCTGGGAAAGAAGCAGTCTGTGCTTGGCGAGTAGCCTGTGCCAGGGAGGAGAAATGCTTTTGAAGACCCGTGTCATGCTGGTGACGTCACTAGGACGCGCGCCTGTTTTGCTTTTGTTATTGCGTCAGAACTTTGTCCTTTTTGTTGGGTATTTTGGGGATTGCCATTTATTAGGGCATCCCTTTGTTTGTCTATTTAAGGGAATGTTCCCCTTGCTTGAAGAACACACTTTTTATCCTTATCATTTCACCAACTTTTCTTAAGTTAGCTTTTGTGTTTTCCTCTCTTTTATTGTACGGTTTTCTGGGTTTCTTCCTCTTCTTCCTTGGTATTCTGCCATTGAAGGAAGGAGCTCTTCCCTTTGAATCCTCTTAATACAAAAGTTATATTTTGAATGTTATTTGGTGTTTATGATATAGATCTTTCGTTATGAGTAGTGAGTAGTTCTATTTGCATGGAGTGAGCTGGGAAGGCAATGCCGGAGCTCTAAATATCTTTGTTAAATTGTTTTTACGTGGTTAACTTGTAGATCTGTGCTTAAGAGATCATTATATATTAAAGGCCTTGATATATATGCATGGTTTGTCTATATTTCGAGAGAAAATAGGTAAGATCTGGATCTAGACTACAAGGTTAAGCAAATAATATGCTAGAGATGGCTGTTAACCTTGCTTGATGTGTACGGTACTCTAGAGAGATCAGAGTGACCCTGTTCCGATGCATAGCACTGTGCAAGTTAGGTGGAAGTCCGCAGAGATGCTATTTCACCATGCTATTTCACCTTGCTTTTATTCATTCTCGCCATGGAGACGTGGGAGAATGATACTGTTGGGAACCACTTGACCATGTATTAACAAGTTTAACCTAGATCTAAGAGATCTGTGCTGTGCTGGACCCTGTGCTCATTCCATGTGCTCGTTTATTATTGTTTTACAACACCCTTTCTTAGCCTTGTGCTCGAGAACATCACTGTTCTCACCCAAATCTGTCTTTTACAATCTGGTTACTTGCTTTCTCTTTAATTCCTGTCATTTCATGCTTTAAAACCCCCTTGTTACTGGACTCTCTTTAATCTTAAACCCTGAAACGAATGACCCAAAGATCTCTGTGGATCGATACTCTTTCTTACTGTTTTATACTGTGATTGATGACCTGTGCGTATTCTGATTCTATTATACCCCTGTGCTAAAACACGCATCAATTTCTGGTGCCGTTGCCGGGGATCTTTTTGGTGTTTTTCGTTTTATTTGAGATTTTTGAGAACTTGACTTGTGTGTTACGTTTGGTAGATACTGTTATTCTTGTTTTGTTTGTTTATGCACAGATCTGTTCCACCTGAGTTTCTTATCGATCTTGAGATTGAAAAGACTTGTAGGAAACGTAGTGGAGCTGCTCGTCGTGCTAGACGTTTACAAAAACATTTAGATCAGGCAGCCAATGAGAATACGCTTAGTCATAACGTTGAGAATCACTCGAACTTGGATATTGGATTGAAACTAATCATAACAATCTAGATTTGAATATTCCTGAACCTGAAATTGTTCACATGGATCCAGCTAGACCATGGATGGACACTGATGCTCCTAATGCTAATCGACACAACTCTGCTATAGTTGTGCCTGATGAAGGTGCTCACATTTTTGAAATTAAGGCCTCCATGATTCACATGCTCCAAACAGCTGTGCAATACAGTGGACTGCCTCATGAAGATCCACACAGCCACATACATGATTTCATTGACATGTGCAATAATTTTAAAACGAACAGGGCTGTGTCGGATGATTGTATGCGTCTTAAGCTGTTTCCTTTCACTTTGAAGGATCGTGCTAAGCAATGGTTGAAAAACTGTCAACCTCGATTTATTGATTCTTGGGACTCTCTTGAGAAACACTTTTTGACTAAGTTTTTCCCTCCTAAGCAATTGATTAAGCTTAGGAATGAAGTTTCACAATTTCAGCAAAGAGCTGATGAATCCCTCTCTGAATCTTGGGAAAGATTTAAAGATTTGTTGAGACGTGCTCCTAACCATCAAATTCCTTTATCTATGCAGGTGCAGATGTTTTATAATGGTTTAACTAATGCTAACAAAAGTGTTTTTGAATCAGTTGCTAATGGTGAACCAGATTCTATGTCCGCTACGGAGATGTATGCTCTCATTGAGAAAATGGTTTCTCAAAGTTACAAATGGCACTTTGACAAGAAGGATGAACCTGATGATCCAAATCCTGTTATTATCCCTGCTGTTTCACAATTGGCTATGCAAATGGCTGAACTTACCAAGCAGATTGCTCGAATGGGTACTCAAACTGTTGCTGCTGTGTCTCCTGCACAACCCTGTGTTTGCACATACTGTGGTGAAAACCATAGATCTGTGGATTGTGTTGCTAATGAACCTAATCCTGAACCTGTTGATTATATCAACAGTAATCCTCGTCCTTATCAGCACAACCCTTCCAACTACAACTCTGGTTGGAACAAGCCTAATTACCAATGGATGCCTAATCCTCACCAAAACAGTGCATCTGCACAACCCTCTGCATTCCAGAACCCACAGCAATTTAACCAAAATCGCCATAACCCACATTCCAATCCTATCCCTGTTGACAAAGAACCATCTATGAAGGAGATGATGGCCCAATTCATGCAACAAACCCAATCTTCCATCAAGGGTTTGGAAACTCAAATGAACCAGTTGTCTAATATGGTTAACCCTCGTACCAAAAATGCCTTGCCCACTAAACCTGAGGATTATCCTAAGGAGCAGACCTTGCTTGCTATTGAGTTACGAAGTGGTACCATGTTGCCCTCTGTGCCTATGCCATCATTTGCACAACCCTCTGTTGATAGTGCAATACCTACCCCTATTCCCATCTCACTTGATGAGGAATCTGAACCTACTGTTGTTGTTCAACCTAGCCCTCCCACCAAACCCGTTGTTCCTGTGGTTGTACCAAGGCCCCCTGTGCCTGTTTATAAGCATCCTGCGCCCTATCCAGGTCGTTTGCTAGGAAGCAAGTTGGAAACCAGCTATTCCAAATTCATTGACAGATTGAAGAAGCTTGAGATCAATATCCCATTTGCTAAGATGTTGGTTGAGATGCCAAAGTATGCTAAATTCATGAAAGAAATGTTGCAAAACAAGCGTAAGATGGAGAGTGTTGCATCTGTGCAACTCAACAATGCTTGTTCCTCTATTCTTTTGAACCTGCCACTCAAACTTCAAGATCCAGGGAGTTATATTGTACCCTGTTCTATTAATTCTTTGCATATTAAGAATGCCCTGTGTGATCTAGGAGCTAGTATTAATATGATGCCATATTCTGTTTACATGAAGTTAGGACTAGGTGAACTACCTGCTACTAAACTTTCTTTGAAATTGGCTAATAGATCCATTAAGTATCCTAGAGGTTTTGTTGAAGATGTCATAGTCAAGGTTGATAAGCTTTATTTTCCTGTTGACTTTGTTATCATGGATATTGCTGAAGATTCTCAAGTCCCAATTTTACTTGGTAGACCATTCTTGGCCACTGCCAAAGCTCTCATTGATGTTGAGCATGGTTCTCTCACCTTGAAGGTTGATGAAGAACGAGTCACTTTTAAGATTCAAGATGCTCTTAAGCATTCTTCTTCTAGTTATGACCAATGTTATTATCTTGATGCCACAACTGAATTCCCTTGGTATCAGCTTCAAGATTATGATACTTTTGAGGAAATTTCTGAGGAAAGTTCTTCTGCACACCCTGTGTTAGAGTCTAAGGATACACAACCTGTGATCTCTATTGATGAAGTTAAACCTATCCTTGATAAGTTTGGTTCCTCAATATATCAGAGAATTGTGCAACCTACTTGTGCCTTTTTACAGAACATGAAATGGGAACTCACCCCACTTCAGAAGCCTTCTATAGAAGAACCACCAGACCTTGTGCTTAAGCCATTGCCCTCTCACCTAGAATATGCTTTTCTAGAGTCCAATGAGAAGTTACCTGTGATTATTTCTTCTGCTCTTACCTTAGATCAAAAGGAACAATTATTGGAAGTTCTTAGAGCTAATAAACCTGCTCTTGCTTGGAAAATTTCTGATGTTAAAGGTTTATCACCTGCCCTGTGCGAACATAAGATTTTCATGGAAGAAAACAATAAGCCTACTGTCCAACCTCAAAGAAGGTTGAATCCTAAAATGAAAGAAGTTGTTCATGCTGAAGTTGTGAAATTATTCGCTGCTGGTATTATTTTTCCTATTTCTGATAGTACTTGGACTAGCCCTGTGCAGGTTGTACCTTAAAAGGGTGGTTTCACAGTAGTCAAGAATGAGAAGGATGAACTTATTCCAACTCGTACTGTTACAGGTTGGAGAGTATGCATTGATTATAGGAAGTTGAATGAAGCAACTAGAAAGGATCACTATCCTTTACCTTTCATTGATCAAATGTTAGAAAGACTTGTTGGTCATGTTTACTTTTGCTTTTTAGATGGATATTCAGGATATTACCAAATCCCTGTTTTTCTTAAAGACCAGGAGAAAACCACTTTTACATGTCCATATGGTACATTTGCTTAGAGGCGCATGCCTTTTGGCCTGTGCAACGCAACTGCTACGTTTCAGAGGTGTATTACAGCCATTTTTTATGACATGATAGAAAAGACTGTTGAGATTTTTATGGATGACTTTTCTGTTTTTGGAAAATCTTTTGAGTCTTGTCTTTTGAATTTAGAGTCTGTGCTTAAACGTTGCACAGAGACTTGCCTTGTGCTAAACTGGGAAAAGTGCCATTTTATGGTCACTGAAGGCATTGTGCTTGGTCACAAGATTTCTGCCAAAGGAATTGAAGTGGACCGTGCCAAAATAGAAGTCATAGAAAAACTGCCTCCTCCTACTTGTGTTAAAGATGTTCGTAGTTTCTTAGGACATGTAGGTTTCTATAGACGTTTTATCAAGGATTTTTCTAAGATAGCACAACCTTTATCTGCCTTGCTTCACAAGGAAGTTGACTTTACCTTTGATGAGTCTTGCCTTACTGCTTTCAAGCAAATCAAGGAAAAGTTGATTACTTCCACTGTGCTTATCTCTCCTGATTGGGATTTGCCCTTTGAGCTCATGTGTGATGCTAGTGATTTTTGTGTTGGGGCTGTCCTTGGCCAACGCATTGACAAACATTTTCGCCCAATTTTCTATGCTAGTAAAACTTTGACTGATGCACAACTCAATTACACTACCACTGAAAAGGAATTGCTTGCTGTTGTGTTTGCATTTGATAAGTTTCGCTCATATTTGGTTTTATCTAAGGTCATTGTGTACACAGACCATTCTGCCTTGCGCTATCTTTTTGCCAAACAGGATGCAAAGCCGAGATTGATTAGATGGTTGCGCCTTTTACAAGAATTTGATTTGGAAATTCGAGACAAGAAAGGTTCTGAAAACCTTGCTGTTGATCACTTGTCAAGAATTGAAGGTGTTCCTCAGGCTGCACAGCCTGCTATCACTGAAACTTTCCCAGATGAACAATTATATGCTGCACAGGTTTATTTTTCTCCTTGGTATGCTGATTTTGCAAACTACCTTGTGTGTGGTGATATGCCTGTTGAGTTTTCTTATCATAAGAAAAAGAAATTATTGTCTGATGTGAAGAGTTTTATTTGGGATGACCCTTATTTGTTTAAATTGTGTGCTGACCAAGTCATTAGGAGATGTGTCTCTTATGATGAGGTGCCTTCCATTCTAGAAAATTGTCATTCTAGAGAGGCTGGTGGCCATTTTGGTGCTTCAAGCACGGCTGCCAAAGTTTTACAATCCGGTTTTTATTGGCATACTATCTCTCAGGATGCGCACAAGTTTGTGCAAACCTGTGATGCTTGCCAACGCACAGGCAGTATTTCACGCAAAAATGAAATGCCACAACATGGTACCCTTGTGTGTGAAATATTTGATGTGTGGGGAATCGATTTTATGGGACCCTTTCCCAGTTCCCATGGTTTTAAGTACATCCTAGTCATGGTAGACTATGTGTCTAAATGGGTGGAAGCTTTTGCTACTGTCACCAATGATGCTAGGATAGTTGTCAAACATTTGAAGCAACTTTTTGCTCGATATGGAGTACCCCGTGCAATTATCAGTGATAATGGTACTCACTTTAAAAATGCTCAGTTTGAGAAGTTAATGACCAAATATGGAGTCACGCACAGGCTTGCTACTCCATACCACCCCCAAACTAGTGGGAAAGTGGAAGTCTCCAACAGAGAACTTAAGAGAATTTTGGAAAAGACTGTTGGTAGAGCTAGGAAAGATTGGCAAAAGCACTTAGACAATGCTCTTTGGGCTTATCGCACAGCCTTCAAAACTCCTATTGGTATGTCACCATTTAGGCTTGTGTTTGGTAAAGCTTGTCATCTTCCAGTAGAATTAGAGCACAAAGCCTATTGGGCTGTGCAGTTTCTGAACTTCGATCCAAGTTGTGTTGGACAGCACAGACAACAACAGTTGTGCGAGTTAGATGAGTTCAGATTGGTCGCTTATGAAAATTCCAAACTTTACAAAGAGCGTACCAAGCTTTTGCATGATAATAAGTTGACTAGGAAAGAGTTCTCTCCAGGACAACAAGTGTTACTGTTTAACTCTCGTTTTAGGTTGTTTCCTGGAAAGCTCAAGTCCAAGTGGTCTGGTCCATTTGAGGTTGCGCAAGTATTCCCTCATGGGGTTGTGCTTCTGTCTAATCCAGATGGAACTCAGTTCAAAGTTAATGGCCAGCGTTTGAAAGTGTATTTTGGACCCCTTGTGCCAGCCGTGGTTGCCTCACTCCGTTTGTTTGAGCCTCCATGAAGCACAACCATGAAGCCCTGTGTCTAGCTTCTGTCACCAAACGAAGCAATGTTACTTAGCTGTTTTTCTTTTATTTTTGTTTTCTTTTCGATTTTAGTTGTTTGGACTTCAATTCTTTTCTTTTCCCGACTCCACTGAGGACAGTTTCGTTTTAAGTGGGGGGGAGGACATGTGCTGAGTTTTGACTTAGTAGTTTTTGAAAATTTTTGTTAAAATTAAAATTTTGAATTTTGTTTAAGCCAATTTAATTTACCTCTTTCGCTGAGTTCCACTTTTCATGAAGACTAAAAGGCCTAATTTGGTGATTCAATTTTTAAATTGGATTTTATTTGGCTAAAAATGGTAAAAATCAGAGCCGTGCATAAAGGTGACCCTCCTAATTTGGGAAACGTGGCAGAAATTTCTTCTCCACGCGCGCTCAAATCTGGTAAGTTTCCGTTGTTCTCTGCCCTGTTCTCCACGTGTCCGAGAAAGGTGGTAAGTGGGTAAGAGAGGTTAAATGTTATTTCCTTTTTAATTTTCAAATTTTCAAATTTTGATTTGATTGGATTTTGTTTTAACCGGTTGAAGAGTGGTGTGCGTGATTGAGTTTTCTATTTAAAGGAGATTAATTTCCTTTACTTTACTTTTCACAACCCTCAAACTCTTTCTTCTTCGTTTCTCTTTTCTCTCCAAAACCCTAACCCCTATTTTTCGCCATGAGTACCTCAAAAAGAAATACTAGAGCTTCTGTTGCTAAGGCTAACCCCAAGAAAAAGTCCAAAACCCTTCTTATCCAGGACCAAAATGACCTCACCCCTTTCCAACAGTCCCTTTTCACCTTTCAATCCGATGTTCATAGGGAAAAGTTCGAAATTTATAAGTCTTATGATTTCCTTAACCCTCGTTTTGTCTGTGTTGATTCTTTGAAGGAGCTTGATTTGGATGAGTATGTGTTGGGCAAGTTGAAGGTTCTGGGCTTTGAGAACTTCATTGCCATTAGGGAGGACGGTTATTGGGAGCCCACAGTGGAGTTGGTGTCCACTTTTGAGATTGTGGTGAATAAGCACACTAAGGAGAAGGAGTATTGCTTCAAGGTGATGAATTTTGAATGCAGGAGAACATTGGAAGAGTTCAACTGTGATTTTGGCTTTGTGACTGATGAAGAGTCCATGAGTGAGTCATTCCGGAACAGCCAGCCTGTGCGAACCTCCACCTGAGTTCAAGCCTGCTGAGTTTTGGGCACATATCTCTGCTGACCGATCTGGTTACAACTCCAGAGTCTCTAAGTCAAGCCAGATCAGGACCCCTTTGTTGAAATATATGCAGCGCTTCTTTTCTTTCACCCTAATCCCCAGAGGTTTGAACCACAACACTGTGCCTCTCTCTGACATGTTCCTGTTGTGGTGTGTTGAGAACAACAGGAGGGTTAATGTTGGGTACTGGTTTGGGAAGCACTTGAACTCCATGACTGCCAAAGAGGGTGGAACTTTGACCATCGCTCCTTATGTGACTGCCTTGATCAAGAACCGTAAATTTTTCTCTCAGAGCAGGCACATTTTGACCAAAAAGTGTGAGATGTCCCCCTTTGACTGTGCTTTGATGTTCTCAATAAACATCTGCAGGAAAGAAGGAGATCAGTACATCCTGAACAAGGAATGCTGTGAGCCTGTGCCTGAGGAGGATGAGGTGGAGGAGATTCCTCAAGGAGAAGTTGTTGTCCCTGCTGCTGTGAAAGATTTGATGTCAATAACCCTGCGTGAAATTGCAGAGGCCTTTGTTAAGCTGCAGCGCAAGGTTGAGATGTATGATCAAATGCTCTTTCCAAAGAAGCCAATTGTTGAGCAGGAAATCTCTGATCCAGAGATTGAAGTGGTTTTCAAAACACCACTAGGACAACCTAAAAGGGAGTCCACTCCTGTTCCTTCTCTCTCAAAATCTGAAGCACAGCCTGTGCCTGAGCATTCAGCCCCTGGTAATAAAAGGAAAGCTCTCTCTGAACCCGAAGCAGCTGCTTCTTCCTCTGATTCTATCTTTGATGATCAGAGGGAAACCTCTTCCCCTGTAGCTTAGTAGTTTTTGCCTCTCCAAGCAGGTATGCATTTCTATTTTTACTTATTGCTTTTGCTGCTGTGGAGCTGTGCTGGTTTGCCCTGTGCCTTATGCTGTTTAAATTTTGATGTTTTGCATTCAATGAGGGCACTAAATGAAATAAGTGTGGGGGAGGGAGTAGTTAGTTGGAATGAGGCCGTTTAAATTTTTCTTTTTTGCTGCCTGTTCTAAGCTAAAAGCATGTTGTTAGGATGTTTAGAGTAGGCTGTGCACGAGAGCTTGTAAATATGTTATCCTCGCTTAGTGATAAGGACTTAACTGCAAATTATTTAATCGATTATCTTTTTGTCTCTGTCAATTGCCATAGACTAATGTTTGCATGCAACCAGCTTTACCTTAGCTCTGTATATAAATGAGGATAGGGTAGTTGATGTGCCAAGTTAATCCCCCTGCCCGTCTCTAATGAGTTTGTGGAAGCCCAAAAGCGAAGCTTATGTTCGGTTAATGCCACTAGACCCAAATTTGAAACTGAAACTGATTGAAAAGGGTAGCCAATGCGCTAAAATTGAAATGAAATTGAAAATCTAACCAATAATCAAAGCCAATGTGCTAAATCTGTCCTAAATTCTCATTCTACTCCTATGCCAATTGGTATGAGTAAGCAAAAGCTCTTTGATTTGGTTGCTAGTCGTAGGTTCGGAAGTATGTGCCAAAAGCACAAGACAACCGCTTATCAAAGGCTATTAACTAGATTGGGGATGAGAAAAATTTTGAAATGTGAAAGGGTGTGCTGAAATTGAAACAAGGTTGTGCTCAAAACTGTAATTAAAATCTTTTGGTACACAAGCCTGCTGGGTTAGCCAATTAAGCTTCCATCTTAATCATTAGGTTCCGGTTGCTAAACTTAAATGGGTAGGTAACTTGTCTCGGATGCTCCCATCACCATCTTAAAGCTAAATGCTACCTGACTTAGTTAATAGTTGTAGGTTCGGGAGTATGTATCACAAATACAAGACAACCGCTTATCGAAGCTGTTAACAAGTTAGAGGGTAAAGTTAGTTGACTTGGTTCGTAGGTCTGGCATTGCGGTTTCAAGATCTTTTTTGCTTAAATTCCTTGCGCATAAGTTAGTTTTTATCTCTTTGCTTGAGGACAAGCATTGCTCAAGTGTGGGGGATTTTGATGTGCACAGACTGTGCGGGTATTTTGATAGTTTTTAGGGCTGTTTCATTGCATTTGTTTGCATCTTTTATCTCTTTTTCGTATTTGTTGCTTATAAATGCTTTGGAGCAGGTCTGATTGCTTGTTGAGAGAAGTCTGTGCTGAAAAGGAACATTTTGAAGTCTTAAGCTGGGAAAGAAGCAGTCTGTGCTTGGAGAGTAGCCTGTGCCAGGGAGGAGAAATGCTTTTGAAGACCTGTGTCATGCTGGTGACGTCACTAGGACGCGCGCCTGTTTTGCTTTCTATTATTGCGTCAGAACTTTGTCCTTTTTGTTGGGTATTTTGGGGATTGCCATTTATTAGGGCATCCCTTTGTTTGTCTATTTAAGGGAATGTTCCCCTTGCTTGAAGAAAACACTTTTTATCCTTATCATTTCATCAACTTTTCTTAAGTTAGCTTTTGTGTTTTCCTCTCTTTTATTGTACGGTTTTCTGGGTTTCTTCCTCTTCTTCCTTGGTATTCTGCCATTGAAGGAGGGAGCTCTTCCCTTTGAATCCTCTTAATACAAAAGTTATATTTTGAATGTTATTTGATGTTTATGATATAGATCTTTCGTTATGAGTAGTGAGTAGTTCTATTTGCATGGAGTGAGCTGGGAAGGCAATGCAGGAGCTCTAAATATCTTTGTTAAATAATTTTACGTGGTTAACTTGTAGATCTGTGCTTAAGAGATCATTATATATTAAAGGCCTTGATATATATGCATGGTTTGTCTATATTTCGAGAGAAAATAGGTAAGATCTGGATCTAGACTACAAGGTTAAGCAAATAATATGCTAGAGATGGCTGTTAACCTTGCTTGATGTGTACGGTACTCTAGAGAGATCAGAGTGACCCTGTTCCGATGCATAGCCCTGTGCAAGTTAGGTGGAAGTCCGCAGAGATGCTTTTTCACCTTGCTTTTATTCATTCTCGCCATGGAGACGTGGGAGAATGATACTGTTGGGAACCACTTGACCACGTATTAACAAGTTTAACGTAGATCTAAGATATTTGTGCTGTGCTGGACCCTATGCTCATTCCATGTGCTCGTTTATTATTGTTTTACAACACCCTTTCTTAGCCTTGTGCTCGAGAACATCATTGTTCTCACCCAAATCTGTCTTTTACAATCTGTTTACTTGCTTTCTCTTTAATTCCTGTCATTTCATGCTTTAAAACCCCCTTGTTACTGGACTCTCTTTAATCTTAAACCCTGAAACGAATGACCCATAGATCTCTGTGGATCGATACTCTTTCTTACTGTTTTATACTGTGATTGATGACCTGTGCGTATTCTGATTCTATTATACCCCTGTGCTAAAACACGCATCACTTGCAAACCTGTCCTAGAATAGAAAAGTCATTTACTTATAACCTCACTCGTGTCAAAATTCATTTGCATCTTTCTATAGACGTTAGAAAAAATACATACGCATAATTAGAGCATGTGTGTCTAATATGAACGTACCCTCGACTGTGAGAGAAAGAGAGAACAACCGCTACGTAGGGCTGTAAATAAGCCGAGCCGAGCCGAGCTTTGGCCTGCTCGGGCTCGGTTAGGTAGAAATTTATCGAGCTTGAGTTGTTCGAGGTCAAAATTCTGTTCGAGCTCGGCTCGTTTAACAGCTCGTTTGTTCACGAGCTGCTCACGAGCCAAGCTCGTTCAATGTTCATGAGCTAAGCTCGTTAATTGTTCACGAGCCGGCAAATTTGGACAGCAAAAAACGAAGCAGCGCTGGAGGCAGACGCATACGAACACACTGGTGAAGTAGAGCGACAGAGAACACAGATCTAGTTTACATTTCTTCAGCAATTCTGATTATTAGAACTTGCATCTCCGACGAAGGCTAGGTGCAAGATGGTTGGAGTACCTGTGTTAAAATAAAGCACCTGGAGGCTGGAATATCAGATCAAAATTGAGGAAGAGAGAAAGAATGAGATTTGAAAGTTAAAGTGAGTTTGAACCGAAGCCAGTTAGAGTGGCGGAGAGGTGGAGAATATGGGGAGGAATGAAAATATGAGTAAATGAGAGACAGTGAGTCTAACAACCCTAATCCTTACATGTTTATTTATTTTTGAATGGGTTGGATAGAAGAAGAATAATGGGCCAGGCCACTAATTCTAATATGGTAGACATTAGTTTTATTTGGTACCACAAGAGTTATTTCATCACAATAATAATATTGTTAAGGCTTATTTTTAAATATAAATAACTAATAATTAAGTTAATTCACGAGCTGTTATCGAGCTAGTTCACTAACTTGTTCACGAGCCTTTAATCGAGCTTGCTCACGAGCTTTGGCCTGCTCAAGCTCAACTCATTTACAAATCGAGCCAGAAAATCGTGCTCACGAGCGGCTCGTTAACAAATCGAGCCGAGCTGAGCTTTTATCGAGCCGAACGACGAGCCGCTCCTGAGCAACTCAACTCATTTACAACCCTACCGCTAGGCAAGCGACCTAACCAGGGCATACCTTGCAAGATGAGAAAACGACATAAGAAAGAGGAATTACTTGATCAATGTAGAGGCACATCTCCTTCGGGGTCTTGCAAGAAGAAGAGACCTCACTCTAAGGAACTAGGACAATGCACGAGAGTGAAAATAGAGCGTCCAAGTACTCAAGGTGTCTCCAATTGAGATTCCCCCAGATCCGCCACTCCTTAGAACATTTCTTGTACACTGTCCAACGAAGATACCTAGGGACGAATGGAAGAACAAAAGGAAAAAGCAAAGACCATCCCTCGAAGAGACTCATAACTCAAAAACATATCACATCCACAAAAGCCTCGAAGGGATCAAAGACATTTTCATAGCAAAGCTTCATGCAAAAGACAAGGCAAATGGCGTCCCATTCAAGATAAACATCTTCCGCTTGAACAGGATCGCAAGAAGAAGGAATGGCAGGACGTATGGAAGGAATTCGGAATAGAACTACAACTGGTCAATGGCCTGCAACTGGAACAGAATGCGTTGTTTAGCTTAGTACTGCTCTAAAGTTAAAGCTTTTAAACTCACTTTCACTCACTTGTCTGTTCCCCCGCAAGCAAAGTGAGGGAAATAGTTAATAGAATAGGGTAAAGGGTTAAAGGGGGCTGGACCAAGTCATCTGGATCGATCGTCCCATACCTAGCCTACCAGCTAGCATTCGAAATCACAAGAATAGCGAACTGGAACTAGAACTGGATGGAGCGAGCGTAATAAAGCTAATTATAACCAAGATCGATCATCAGAGAGATAGTAGCGGGCGAGACAAGCTCCTGTGTCTACAAGAGATCCTGTAGTTTCAGCTTCGACACCAGCGGCTACTTAAGCTAAACTTCCTGTTCAAGGAAAAGTCTCCAAAAAGATGTAAGACCAATAAGAAGCGATGAGGACATCTCCCTAATCATCACGCGAAGGCGTAAATCCATGCAGAAGGCTGTGACAGGATCTGCACCAAGAATAACAATGGAGACACTAGGATTTCATCATAAGAATCACTTTTATGCTTCCAATGACAAGATAGCAGCAATAGGATACGCGGTATCATACCCACAAAGAACAACGATCCCACACCACGGAAGAATCCTTACTACAAGAGGCAAATCATCGTCATAAGAAGAGAGAAAATAGTCAACCATGAAAATCCACAAGGACTAGTGGATAACGAGTGCACATTTATACTGGAAATACATAAACCATTTATGCATATACTAACTAATCTAGATGCTTTTGTTAGTGAAGCTAAAATGTCTATTTCAAGAGTCTACCATCTACGCATGTTCTAGAATGTCATAAGTCATGTTGACACAGAAAAATCAAGAACTTAGATAATAGAATATGCACACTCCGCTCGAAACACTACCCGACTCCCCTAGGGTTTGAGAAAACAAAAAAGACCCGCTAGATCGAAAATCTCAAAATATAACTAGGCAACATTCAGGGCCAAAAGAAAGAAAGCCTGCTAGGTTGAAAACTCAAGAGGGCGAAGGCAACAATAAAGCACCTCGCTAAGTTGACAACCCGTAGAGTCATCTTAGGCAATAATTACAGAAATGAACACCTCACCATAGGGGCAATTACAAGAACATTATCGAAAGTCACATTCAAACATCTCGATTCCAACATCCCAAGTCTACCTTTCACATCATCGGAAAAGCTCGACATGCCTCGCCCCCACTACCTAACCCAAACGCCTCCTCACCTAATGAAGCCTACCCTTACAGAACCACCATGCATCTAGCCAAGTCCTTAGAATAAGGAACCATCTACTGACACATGGTTCATCAAGAATCAGAGTCATCTAGATCACCCAGCCACATGTCGATACGTCTAGTCACACACACCATTTGTCTTAGATCGTCTAGCCAAAATCCATACATACAAATACCACACGAGTCCACGTAACGGGGCACCCCCTCATCTGCATACAAGCCACATGTTTACACATCCAGTAGCACACATTAGACGTCTTATGTCGTTTAGCCAAAATCCACGAAATGAGGCACTCCCTAATTCTCATACAATTTAATGTCTATACGTCCAGTCATACACATCATACGTTTCAAGTCGTTTAGCCAAAGTCCACAAACACAACACACGTAATGGGGCATCCCCTCGTAGGTCGTCCAAAATGAAGTCCAGAAATACAATACCACATGGGTCCGTGTAATGAGGCGCCCCTCCATTCAAATACAAGTCATATATCTACACAACCAGTCGCACACATTAGGCATCCTAGGTTGTCTAGCCAAAGTCCACAAATACAACACGAGTCCACGAAAAGGGGCACCGCCTAATTCACATACAGTCACGTGTCTGCGCATCTCACAGCACATACTATGCGTCTTAGGTCATTTAGCCAAAGTACATAAATACAATATCACGCAAAGGGGCACCCTCTAGTTCACATACAAGTCATATGTCTGCATATTGAGTCAAACACACCATGAGTTTTGGGTCGTCTAGCCGAAGTCAAGAAATACAATACCACACGAGTCCACGCAATGAGGCGCCCCTCATTTAAGTCACATGTCTACACAGCAAGTCATACATATCAAGTCGTTTAGTCATAGTATAGAAAGGCAAGACTTCATGCAACCATGAAATATGGCATCCCTTTTGTTCACTTGCGGTCATATAGCATGCCTGATCATCATATAAGTATTTATTTCCCATTGGCCATCTCACCCCGAGAAAGGATACATGTCTTTATTTGTGCAGTACCCTCGTCGACAGTCATAAATTTCATAAGAGGCGATGACAAGTCAGACCTTCATCAATGGGAGCTAATCTAGGCACAACACCTATCAGACCATGTCAAGGGCACATTAACCATTCAGACCCCAAAATGCTGATATTAAATGACCCCGACCCTCATCACCACCAACTCTGCAGCCCAGATTAGGTCTCACAAATCCTAGAGTCTAGGTCTCACACCGACACTTAAACTCTAACGCCTGTCAAATGACATCCATTGTCGAAATTTAGGGGCATCTGATTGCCTCAAGAACACCAACATTGCACACCAACTACTAAAACCCCATTCGGTCTCCGGATCACCCCAACAAAAGATCAGTACTCACTCTCAAGACATCACTCAATCTCCGGATCGCCCCACTCATCAAAACATCACACCTTCCCCAAGGAATTGCTGAGTCTCCGGACCATCTCACTCACTTCTGAAGACGTTACTCACTGGGGCATCACTCGATCTCCAGAAAACTCGAAAATGTCACTCGCTTCAAGGAGCTACTAGATCTCCAGATAACCTTACCCACAAGGTGTTACACACCTCCAAGGCGTTAGCAGGTCTCCGAACCACCTAGAACAAAAGACGATCACTCAGTTTCAGGACTGCATCCCTTTACGACAACTCCAAGACAAGCGATCACTGTTCAGATAAGACTTGCAGGACAAAGTGCCGGACATCACCCGAAGCAGGCAGTCGAAGGACCGACACACAAGTAAGTCTCTGAACCCGCTTTCAAAATACACGTATGCGCACACGCAGTCTTACTTGTTTCTCTTCATTGGAACTGACAACAAATCTTACCAGTCAATGTAACAATCCTATTCACTCCCAAAGAAGGGAGGGGCAAACTATACGCACTAGTTTTCAAACCCAATGACGAAAGCAATTCTCGAGCTTCTTGTTCTGCCAATCGCGCAAGTGCTAGTACTCGTTAAACAACCGACCAACTCTCCGGAGTCATAACTCCCTCTACCCGCACCCCGAGAACACAAGATTGACACTCTCAAGCTTATGACAAAGTCCTCTTCTATAAAAACTCCATACGATCTACACTTCTTTTACCAGTGACCATACGGTCCCTATCATAGTAACAATTACCGTACGGTCACCAATACCAAGACTGTACGGTCTCCACATGTGGCGATACGGTCATTATCCTTATCTGCCACGCGTCGCTAAATCCATACAACTTATAACCTTCGGCCGGGCCTTTCCTAAGGCTCGTCTGAGATCCAAAAATAGATCTAAGACTGAGATTATGGAGACTGTACGGTCTCCATAAACGTGACCGTACAATCACCATACAGTGACCGTACGGTCACCTTATACTTCTATATAAGGAGGCCGAAAATCCCATTCATTCCATCAACAATCATGTTTCTCCCCCCCCCCCCCCTTTCTCTCTTTTATACCTGAAAGGTTGCCTCTAATAAAGTTGCCTAAAAGTTGCCTCTGATACCAGAGAATTGCTCACTTCCGAAGTTCGACTTCCATAAATAGCCCCGCTCCCAAATTCCTCACGACACAAATATTACTCTAAACATCCCGTTCCGAATATCCTTGTTGGGCGATTTCCGCAAGTGTACGGAGTCACTCATGTAGTAATAAAAAGATCGAACCCACAGAGAAACGCTAATTACTCATTTACGTTCATTGTTTACTTTATTCGTTTTCTCGAGGTTTATAGTTAAAACGATAATCCTTATTGATTTGGTTGATAAGAACACAACTTACTGTACCATGCCACACTTACTTATACTTAAAATCACAAACTCACAAAGTTAAGGATTTACAAACTAATTCTTAAGCAAAGACAACAATTCATTTAAGCACGTAAACACAATATTGAATAAACTTGATATACTTAATCTAATCTCGATATAACTTATTCCGATCTCTCGATACATGCAAACAAGTTAACCACATATGAACATCAATTATATACTAACCGAACCTATTCGTATCAATATTATAACCGACTACAATCACACATGTAAAACTAGATTATAACCTACGCAACCGAACCTATTCGTATCACAAGATTATAAGTTAATGATAAACACAAGTTATTATACTAAGCAACTATTCTTGATCCAAATTAATTACTTAGCATGCAAACTATCAATTCAATAACATAAGCATATGAAGAACATAAATCTCTTTATAAACTCAATATCATATTCATACAAGATGTAAACAGAAAATCAAAGTTGGACAGAACATAAACAAGTATAAGGAAACAGGGTTGTCAATCCTTTTTACTCTACTCGGAAGGGTTGTCAAGCCTCGGGGCGTTCTTGCTCAGATTTTCTTCGATGAACGGATGAACGAAGTTGATCTCTCGATCTAACTACAATGCTTAAGGAAAAGAATGAAATCATGCTGTAATTCTTGTCAGGAATTACAGCGGGAACGTTTATGAAATGGGTGGATTTAGGTGTAAGCATAGCGGGAAATGTAAGCAAGTATTTAGCATTCTTTTTGTTAGATTTGTCCACCATCCGAATTTTAGAGAGGGATGGTGTATTTATAGGCATCAAGAGGTGTGTTTCGAAGGGTTACAATCTTACGGAATGATCGTGTCCGTTGGGAAGGTGTACGACCTTTCGGAAGGGTTGTGTAGATAAGAACGACGAAGGAAATCTAATTCTGAGGATCATGGAGAGTGGCGCGCCAGAGGCAACCTTTGCCTCTACAGAGCCAAGGCTTAAAAAGTGACCAGCGCGCCAGAGGCAACTTCTGCCTCTAGCGCGCGACCTGTAGGTTGAATATCTCGACCCTTTTCTTCGATTTTCCAACTTAAGCTCGCACGTAACTTCACCGCATGGCCTTGCATGAACTTGTATGAACTCAAATGTCTTCTATTGCTCGTTTTTGGCTCGAACTAACATCAAATTGATATGTTTTCATAAGAATAAGCTCTGGAGATCAAAATAAACACAAAGTAGTGAAATTGCCCTTATCCTAGATATTTCTAAGCTAAATGAGCTAAAACTATATGAAATGTTACGAAAATATATATGAAATACATAGCTAAATTAAGTACATTTTGGACTTAACAAATCCCCACACTTAAACTTTTGCTTGTCCTCAAGCAAATAAAGGATCTAACATAAGCTACCTCTATCAACTTCCCAAAGTAGTCATTATATTAACCCAACCTTATATGAAAATCAATTAACTTTGATCAAGCAAAACTTTATCGAGAAAGTTAATATGCGTTCATAATGAAGCCATACGATTATAAGAACCTTTAAGACTATCATCCATTCTTGACGTATTTTATATAAGGCCTTCGGAACAAAGCGAGCACGCATGTTTTGATTTTTATTGTCTCAAGGCATATCTAGGTATCTTTATTTTCCTTCTTGCTTTAATTTGTCAAGTAAATCTTCCCTAGTCACGTCCTTGATAAGGGTGGTCGAGACCGTGACTTATGAGTTAAAATACCGACTTTAGATTCATGTTTTCCGCTTAAGAGGTCACGTCCTTGTCATGGGTGGACTAGACCGTGACATTAAACTTCAATCATGCCAAATATTATACCTCTAGACTCAATTTTAACGTTCCTTTCATACCTCGCTCGAGCCATGGGTGGACTTGAACGTGGCCAAAAGTACGCAACTTGACACTTCCTAATGAACAAAGTATTTGAGCAAGAAAATGTTTAGATACCCTCAACCTATATTAACTTTAAATCAACATGTATTATGGCTATAGTTTCCCTAATGACCTCATTTTTATTTAATCTCGAGATGGACTTCAAGTCAAGATATTTGCATATCTTTTAGATAATATGACGTTCCATATGAGATTGCATAAAAACCTTGGTTTAAACATAAGGAAAAGAACATAATAAAAACTTTAGTATAGGATTTGAGGTACTTAATCCTTGTGTAGGGGAAATGTGAAAGTGACTTGAATAATATATCTTTTTCGTCAACTATCACTTTTTGCATACGTTTTCTTTTTCCTATTTTATTATTTGGTAGACATTCTACTAGTCATGAGAATAAATGCATGAATATATGTATGTCAATCTAAAGCTAAGACCTTTTTATTGCAAAAATGGCACTAATGGAAAAATTTAAATTTTTGACAAAAATCACACATGAATAATAAAACGATATAGGAAAAATAAAGGAAAACGTACCACCTCCCCACACTTAGTGGGAACTATGTCCTCATAGTTCGGAAACTAAGTGAGCAAAAATGTAAGACAAATAATAACTAAAAAACATAAGAAATTTATAAAAAGATAAATTAGTTCTTCAATAAGCATAAAATAAAAATAATGAAAATAAAGTACTAAATTAAAACTAGCTATACTAAAAATTAAAAAGTAAGAAAAGTAAATAAAGTAAAGAAAATAAAACTTGATCTTCGGCTTCTTGAACTCGGACCTTGTGACTTTAATCACGAGGAGGAGAGTAGTTTGGTGAGTCGGAAGTGAGCTTGTAGTCGAGGTAATTCTCTAGGCGAGTCTTGAAGTAACATTGATTCTCCAAACATTCATCAATCGAGGTTTGCATTGTCCCCAAATGAGTGTTCATACGCCTATTCTCTTCAACGACATCATGAATTTGTCCTTGAACTACTTGATGGTGTGCATTCATTTGATCGAGCACATGTTGCCACCTCGGAACTTCATCACCAATTTCTTCTTGGGTTTGGCCTACTTTGGCCTTCCTCTTGCCCTTTCCTTTCGGCTTAGGTGCCAACGAAGATCCATCACCCGCCTCGACATGTTCACCAAAAATAAGTAAAGCCGTCCTCTTCTCATAGGACTTAAATTGCCGAGAATCGGTGAGTAAACCACTATTCTTCAAAAACACCATATCAAGCATCGGGAGATCATTATGTTGAATCTTTTGAAATTCGGATAAAGTGCCTCTAACACATTGAACCAAACCCGTCAAAATGTTAGCAAAAGGATAAGTATGCGTTCTCCTAGCATTCAACCTTTTGAGCACATCAAAAAGCAAACCTATACTATCTACTTGAACACCATCAAGAAGGCATTCAAGCACCCAAACATCCTTCGCACTAACCTTCGAATATTCAACACGACCAAAAATTGCACCACAAAGATACTTATGAAAGTACATCAAGCATTCATCCTTAATCAACTTGTTAGAGCAATTTTTAACTACAAATTCATCCATACCCGAAATGCGTTTCCATCCCGCATTCAAATCATAATCATCCGGCATAGAAGCGCCACTATTTGGGATTCTAAACCATTTTTGAATATCCCTCCTAGAAACGGTAAATTCTTCTCCCTTATTCCTAAATCTAAACCAATTCTTCTTCTCATCAAAATGTAAAGAGCAAACTAATTCCATCAACACATGCACATCCACATCAAATCTATACTTTGCAAATCTAGTCAATCCCATAAGTTCAAGATATTTCCCAACCTCATCACCAAAATTAAACCTTTCAAGCACCTTATCATCAATATATCTCATAGAAACGAAAGTAGCCTTACCAACTAGGCGACTAAACGTTGAACCTTCCGATGGCTCAACAATACGGAATGGAGCGCCATAAAATTCCCTCAAGTCAACCTCCGGAGCCTTATTTCGTTGAGCGGGAGCCTTTCTCCTTGACATTTTCGAAATTAATTGTTGGGTTGAAAGAAAATTTGAGGTTTTGGTTGTTTAAGGGTTTGAGATTTTGAATTTGAGTTGTTATGGAAGAGATGAGTGAAGTAAGAATATTTATGGATGTAAATGTGGTAATGAATGTGTGTGTAAGAGTTAAAGTTGTTTTGGGAAGAGTAAAGGGTGAAATTTGAATTTGAGTTGGGGTTTTGGAGGCAAAAATTTGGATTTTTAGGGACTTGAAACTCGGCCAAACCCACTGTGTCTTGGCTCGATCTGCTGGCTCGAGCAAGATCGAGCCAAGGCATAAAATGTGCCTAGCGCGCCAGAGGCAGAAGTTGCCTCTGGCGCGCGACCTGTACCTTTCACAGGTAACGCGTTCTTCCATTTAATTTTAATCCCCGATCTAATTCTAACCATCTCAGACCCTACTGAATCTTTCACAATTTAAACTAAACATTCTGAAACTCATCAAAAACAACTGAAACATTAGTAAACACTCGGATTAACCAAATGGTTAACCGAGAAACAACAAAACTAAATAACACAAGTATATAAATATTCGATCTTTTAGTTATTTAGTATGTGGGTGATCGAATACATTATTCGAAGCATAAAAAACAACAAATAAAAACAGAAAATCACAAAAACAAAAACAACAAATAAAAACAGAAAATTACAAAAACAAAAACAACAAACAAATAAAAATTAAAAACAAGAAAGCAAACAACACACACTAAAAATAATTCTAGGTGAATTCGATGTATCTAAGTCTATAAAGCGACTTTGATTTGATGTCTCTAACACCCTAAAATAAGTTAGTAAAATTGTTTAATGGAAGTTATACACGAGTTGACACATTTTGAAAAGGATTTGGTCAAAATGGAATGGTGCCTCTTTGCGAAAAGGTATGAAAAATTCGAAACTTGTGAAAATTCCAGATTCGACGGTCTTTAGTAATTTGCCCATAACTTTCTCATATGACATCTGATTTGGGTGATTCAAATTGCAAATTTTCCATAAGACATGGATACACAATGTTGTAGTTATGCAGTTTTCGAAATTCAGATCAGAAAGGTTTCAAAATTGGCTTGCAAGTGCCTGCCTCGTTTGACCTTTCGATCCATGTGAATGTCATAGACCTACGCCAAAAACTTGTTGGGAAAATGATTTGGAAAAATCATAATTAACGTAACTAAATCTTGAAAAGTAGTTAATGGAAGTTAATTTAGTGAAAAGACACCTTTTGAAATGAATTAGATTAGTAAAGTGGTGTCCGTTCATGAAAAATTTGAAAATCACACATGTTCGTCGGTAACTGTTATACATACAGAAACTTGCATCGGAAATATTTTCTGACAGAAATCATTTCTGGAAAAATGCTTTGAAAGATTTTAGCGACAGAAGTTTTCGTCGTAAAGACGATATTTCCGTCAGAAAAACTCCAGAAACTTGAAAACAGTTTTTTTTTTTTTTTTTTTTCTCTTTTTTTTCAAAATAACAAACTAAAAGCATTAAAATATATATATAAAAAACAATCTAACTAAAATGAAAATAAAAACTTACCTCTAACCTCCATGAATTCTCGTTTAAATCTTACCTTCAAAATCCATGGATTCTCAATCCTACTTGTTTCGTCTTTAATTAATTGAGTCGGTTATGCGCATGAACACGATCAATATCTCCAACGAATAATAGAAAAGAAAATAGTTAGTAACTAAACATAATAAATTAAATCAAGACATAAATAAATAAAATATAAACATATTAATGTAAGTAACTAATAAACTATAAAAAAAAAAAACATATAATATAAAAATCTATAAACCAAGATTCGGAACTAAATAAACTTTGTCAATAAATGAGCAACCAAAAACAAGTTTAATTTCTTTCGAAACAAAACTTGTGACGCGTTTCCCCGGCAACGGCGCCAAAAACTTGTTGGGCGATTTCCGCAAGTGTACGGAGTCACTCATGTAGTAATAAAAAGATCGAACCCACAGAGAAACGCTAATTACTCATTTACGTTCATTGTTTACTTTATTCGTTTTCTCGAGGTTTATAGTTAAAACGATAATCCTTATTGATTTGGTTGATAAGAACACAACTTACTGTACCATGCCACACTTACTTATACTTAAAATCACAAACTCACAAAGTTAAGGATTTACAAACTAATTCTTAAGCAAAGACAACAATTCATTTAAGCACGTAAACACAATATTGAATAAACTTGATATACTTAATCTAATCTCGATATAACTTATTCCGATCTCTCGATACATGCAAACAAGTTAACCACATATGAACATCAATTATATACTAACCGAACCTATTCGTATCAATATTATAACCGACTACAATCACACATGTAAAACTAGATTATAACCTACGCAACCGAACCTATTCGTATCACAAGATTATAAGTTAATGATAAACACAAGTTATTATACTAAGCAACTATTCTTGATCCAAATTAATTACTTAGCATGCAAACTATCAATTCAATAACATAAGCATATGAAGAACATAAATCTCTTTATAAACTCAATATCATATTCATACAAGATGTAAACAGAAAATCAAAGTTGGACAGAACATAAACAAGTATAAGGAAACAGGGTTGTCAATCCTTTTTACTCTACTCGGAAGGGTTGTCAAGCCTCGGGGCGTTCTTGCTCAGATTTTCTTCGATGAACGGATGAACGAAGTTGATCTCTCGATCTAACTACAATGCTTAAGGAAAAGAATGAAATCATGCTGTAATTCTTGTCAGGAATTACAGCGGGAACGTTTATGAAATGGGTGGATTTAGGTGTAAGCATAGCGGGAAATGTAAGCAAGTATTTAGCATTCTTTTTGTTAGATTTGTCCACCATCCGAATTTTAGAGAGGGATGGTGTATTTATAGGCATCAAGAGGTGTGTTTCGAAGGGTTACAATCTTAGGGAATGATCGTGTCCGTTGGGAAGGTGTACGACCTTTCGGAAGGGTTGTGTAGATAAGAACGACGAAGGAAATCTAATTCTGAGGATCATGGAGAGTGGCGCGCCAGAGGCAACCTTTGCCTCTACAGAGCCAAGGCTTAAAAAGTGACCAGCGCGCCAGAGGCAACTTCTGTCTCTAGCGCGCGACCTGTAGGTTGAATATCTCGACCCTTTTCTTCGATTTTCCAACTTAAGCTCGCACGTAACTTCACCGCATGGCCTTCCATGAACTTGTATGAACTCAAATGTCTTCTATTGCTCGTTTTTGGCTCGAACTAACATCAAATTGATATGTTTTCATAAGAATAAGCTCTGGAGATCAAAATAAACACAAAGTAGTGAAATTGCCCTCATCCTAGATATTTCTAAGCTAAATGAGCTAAAACTATATGAAATGTTACGAAAATATATATGAAATACATAGCTAAATTAAGTACATTTTGGACTTAACAATCCTCGATATTCGAGTTGTACATCCCCACTAAAGTCCTCACGGCACAAATCTTTCGACGTCTCGGGTATCACCAAAGCCATCTCGGCACTTTCATCCTCCTCGAGGATTGGTGCATCCAAAGTCATCCAAGTCATCCCAGTTAAGGTTCTCCCGGAATCGCAAAGTCCAGAGTCTACCGTTAGGAGTACGTCCCCGAAGCCTCTCCAACCCTGAAGTTTTGTGCGCCCAGCTCCGTTCTCGACGAGTACTAGCTTGCAAGGATCCTACTGGCACGCTACGAGGGTAAGCTTCTGAGGGGTTTTTACCATGTCACCCAACGGTTTACCGTACAAATATTTGCGCATTTTAATACTTTTGTGTGATAACCATAAATATAAGACAATAATGAATTAGGTTGCATTAAAGATCCTTGAGGGCCTAGAATGTCGGAACTAATAGGTGGTATCCACGAACGTATATAGAATCTCTGGTTTTCAAAACAATCGAAACACAAACCGGTTCGTACATTTTCCCAGTCGGCTGGGTGGCGACTCTAGTCAAAGAAGGCTAAAGCCGGTATGAGCGCCCGCTTACGCTCACAATTACTCGATCTCCGAGTCACCCATACAAGAAGATGTTACCCGATCTCTGGATCCTCCATACAATAAAGCATCACCTGATCTCCGGATCACCCATACAATAAGGTGTTACCCGATCTCCGGATGACCCACACATTAAGGCATTACCTAATCGCTGGATCCCCAAACCTCAGACAATTACACAACCCTTTCCTAGGATAAGACTAGCAGTACACTAAAGTGTTACCTGATCTCCTGGTCATCCCTACAATAAGGCGTCACCTGATCTCCAGATCACCCAGACGTTACCCGGTCTCCAGATCACCCCCATAATAAGGCGTTACCCGATTTCCGGACCACTCCCAAAGCGTTACTAGATCCCTAGATCACTTCTCAAAAGGCGTTACTCACTCCTAGGGTATCACTCGATCTCTGGATAATCCCGCTCAGAAGATGTCACTCACTCCAAGGCGTTATTCCCTTCCAAGGCGTTACTAGGTCTCTGGATCACCTCGCACAAAAGGCGATTACTTGGTTTCCGGATTGTCCCTTCCTGACAACTCCAAGGCACGTGACTGCTATTCAGATAAGACTGGTAGGACAAAGTGACACACATCACTCAAAGCAAGTAGACGAAGGACCGACACGCAGGGAAGTCTCTAAACCCGTTTTCAAAAGAATTTTAAAACGCACGTACGCACACACACAATGTTACTTGTTTCGCTTCATTGGAATTGACAATGGATCTTACAAGTCAATGTAACAATCCTATTCACTTCCAAAGAAGCGAGGGGAAAACTGTAAGCACTGGTTTTCAAACCCAATGACGAAAGCAATTTTCGAGCTCCTCGATCTGCCAGTCACGCAAGTGCCAGTACTTGTTAAGGAACATACAGACTCTCAGGAGTCATAACTTCCTCTACCTGCACATCGGGAACACAGGATTGACACCCTCAAACTTGTGACGAAGTCCTCTTCCATATTTACCTCATACGGTCTCCACTTTCCCTGTCAGGGACCGTATGGTCTCCTCTACAGTAACAGGAACCGTACCATCCCCATCATCAAGATCGTACGGTCTCCTTACATGGCAGTACGGTCCTTATCCTTATCTGCCACATGTCGCTAGAAAACAAACAACTTTAATCACTCGGCCGAGCTTTTATAAGGCCCGGCCGGGCCTTTCTCAAGGCATGTCTGAGATCTAAATCTAGATCTCATACGGGACTTATGGAGACTGTACGGTCTCCATAAGAGGAACCGTACGGTCAGCCTTCAAAGACCGTACGGTTTCCACCAATTCTTATATAAGGAATCTGAATTCCTCATTCATTCGACCAAAAATTATCCTTGTCTCCCCCTTCTCTCTCGTTTTTGAGCATTTTAGACCCGAAAATTTGCCTTAAAGTCTCCTCTAATATAAAGAATTGCTCAATTCCGAAGTTCTGAACTAGGATTCCTCCATAAAAATCCTAGCTCCTCAAAGTCCTCATCACACACATATCGCTCTAAGCATCCTTTCCCGGAATACCCTCGATATTCCGGTCATATTTCTCCACTAAAGTGCTCACGAAACAAATCTCCCGACGTCCCGGCTATCGCCAAAGTCATCTCGACACTTTCATCCTCCTCGAGGATAAGTGCACCCAAGTCATCTCGACACTTTCATCCTCCTCGAGGATAGGTGCATCCAAGTCACCTAAGTCATCCAAGTCAAGGTTCCCCCGGAACCACAAAGTCTAAAGTCTACCGTTAGGAGTACATCCTCGACGCCTCTCCGACCTCGAAGTTCTGTCCACCCAGCTCCATTATCGACGAGTACTAGTTTGTAAGCATCCTACTGGCACACTACGAGGGTAAACTTCTGAGGGTTTTTACCGTGTCACCCAACGGTTTACCGTACAAATATTTGCGCATTTTAATTCTTTTGTGCGATAATCATAAATACAAGACAATAATGAATTAGGTTGCATGAAAGATCCTCTAGGGCCTAGAATGTCGGAAATAATAAGTTGCATCCATGAACGTATATAGAATCTCTGGTTTTCAAAGGCAATCGGTACATAAACCGGTTCATACATTTTCCCGGTCGGTCGGGTGGCGACTCTAGTAAAAAAAAGCTAAAGTCGTTATGAGTTCCCGTTTTCGCTCACACTGGTCATGTTAGAGTTAAGATTAAAGGTCAAAAAACTTTTTTGGACAAAAAATATCTTCGTTCAAGTCAACAAAATTGACCAATTCCTTAATTCTGTAAAGAATGCAAACCGCAGTCTTTTATTTGATTAAAGACAAACCACATTTCTTTATTTTTCTTTTTGGGAGTTCACTTTCTACAATCATGAGATTTGAACCCATGACCTCACACTCCCTAGTGAAATGTGTTGGGATTAATTAAGATATGGATCTAATTAATCCGACCCGTCCGAAATGGAACGGGTCAAGCCCATCTAAGAGGAATAAGTGATTAGGAAGCCCATTAGGTTAGATGGAGAAATTAGGGTTTCTCCACCTATAAATAGGCTTAACCCTAATCACAATATGAGACAAGTAAGAAAGAGAGACGTCGGAGCTCTGCCTCTATACGACCGAGCCTCCCTTACCCTTCTCTCTCGTTCTTCGCTCTTAGTCTGTGGATCAACAAGACTTCTCCGGTTAACACCGTGTGGTCGTCTTTATCCGGTGATACAAGATCGTGGTGCTAAGATCCGCTTCCGCTACCGCTTCTGCTACTCTGAGAGAGTTGCTGGTTCTGCTATATAAGGTACGCCCAAACCCGTTATCTCATATGGATTAGTATGTCGGGCTAATCCCTTCATTGGTATCAGAGCCACAGATCTTGTATTCTGTGATTTCTGTATCCATAGATGAAGAAATCGTGGGATCATTCGAAAGAATGATCGATTGCTGCTGTGCTTATATGATCTTGATTGTGTTCTTGATATTTCTGATATAAACATGGTACTTTGATAAGGTTTTAATTAGATCTGATAAAAGGCTTTTTAATCTGATAGAAAGTCTTTATTCAAATGTTTTATCAAAAAGTGTGTTTTTGATCTTATGAAAGAGATTGAAACTCGATGGAATCCATTTTCTTATTGTTTTTCGGTATGGTACAGATCTAATCTGTGTTTTTTGACGATTAGGGTTTACTAAAATTGTATTCTGAATCGTCAAAATTCTTTAATTCGCCGAAAACGCTGCTGTAACTGTCTGACAAACAATTTCGACACGTTGTTTGTGCAAACAGACTCCACCATCGTGCTCAGAGACCCCACAAACCCTAGGTTTCATATATTTTAATAGGCGAACGGAGGTCTGAAAGTTGGAGCGTGACTCCCACTCTCCTCTCTTCTTCCAGCGACTCCCCGAACCGCCCAGGGCGCGGGGGCGCACGTGAAGAGGCTTCTAGAGCCCGTTTTCGGCCCAATTTTTGGCAGATCACTTTAAAATCTTATTTTGGATTTTCTGGAAATTTTTGGGAGTTTTTGGACAGACGGTTTTACAACCTCTTCTTTGTCTCTTATCCCGAACTAGTCCAAAACTGCGAAAATCTGTTTTCTGCTTTTCCAAAATTGAGAAAAATGAGTTTTTTCACTATAAATTTTTCGTGATATGGATACCCTTATCGATCAAAATGAGTTTGATTGTTGGAATTAGTTTGTGTATGAGTACACTGACTTTTTTTTCCCTCTTTGTTGTATAAGACAGCAATGGCGGGCACCATTTTCGTGCCAATAGTACCTAGGATCCAAGCCCAAAAAGCTGTCAGGAAAAGATTCCGCGACGAGTTAAATCGTTGCAGGATGGCTCCCACATCCAGATGGGATGATGTTGATGCTATTGTGCGTCACTTGGTTAGAGTCCAAAACCTGATGCAGTGCTGTATAAGCTACAACAGACTCAAAGATAAAGTTCTCCGCTTTGGAGCGGTGGAAAGATCTTTGATCAAAGTCCCGAGGCTTAAAGAGTTGTACGTAGAATGTTATTGTAAGTCTGAAATAGACTACAAGAGATTCATTCGACTGTTTATGGATGACCTCGATGAGCTGGGCGTTTCCTACCCATTGGGGCGTAAGGGAATGGTCTTGAGATCTGGAAATGCGATCCAAACTCCTCACTATGGGAGAGGGCGTGAGCACTTGCATAGAACCTTCACAAAACAAATGCGTTACGACGTGTTTTGTTCTTTCCCAAAGAGGGTTCGTCGAGATGGTTTTAACCCGAAGAATTATGAGTAGTTCTCTTCTGGTTTTATGGAGTTGTGTTTTGCAGCTAGTTTTTGTTTTTAGGATTCCAGAGTTTCATATGATAACTTTTGAGTTATATTTTGTTTCATTGCTTTCAGAACAAGTAGCTCGTTTTTGGTTTGTGGATTCAATTTTTGATTGAATGACAATTTTGGTTATTTTCATTAAATGGTTTTTGATTAGTTGGGTTCAACGAGCTGCTTAATTGGATTTATGTTTTCAATTACCGATGTTTTCTTTTCTATATCTTGCTGAACCTAGTAGTAGGACTAGCCTGAAAAGAAAACACTATGAACTCAAAGTCATCAAAATTCCATAATAACCACCTTTTGTAAAAAGTTACAATATTTTGTTACTCGAGGTAACATAAAATTCTCTAACCATAAATATCTACCTAATAAGCTAACCATTAAAGTGTAAAGGGTAATTTGAGCCATTCCTATATGGTCTCATTTTCGATTTGAAATTTAATATTAACCTTTTTAGATAGATATAGGTTGCTAAGAGTGTTGGCCCTAACAAGAACAGAATCACCTAGAGGGGGGTGAATAGGTGTCTAAGTTGTAAACTGAGGTTTTCTAAGTTTTTTAAGAAACTTAAAATTCAGAGTCAAATTTCCTCAGAGTCAGAAGCTAGCTTAAGGAAGTTGCTTCTGAGGGAAATTCTGCCTAAACACAGTTAGACTGTTTTCAGCAACAGAAGTTCTGATTTGAGAACTTCTGGACAGTCTTCTGAACAAAGACAATGATATTTTTAGAGAAAATCTGTTTCAGCACTAAATATGAACAAGTACACAGAAGCAAAAATAACAAGTATAAGAGGGAGAAAGAAGTTCAGGAGATCCTGAGTGAACAATTCGATTTATCCAAGTTCGCCACAGAGGTCCTGTGACTACGTCTTGTCCCCTGAGGTCGCAGCCTACAGAGATTTTATAAATCCACTATTCAGAACTTTTATGGCAAGTTCAGAAGCTCCTTTACATCAACAGAACTTAAGCTAATTTCTCACTTAGTTCTGACTAGCCTAAAAAGAGTTAAAGGATTTCCACCAGAACAAACAATACTCTGTTTTCTGGATTTCTCACCCAACTCTAATCTCAACTAGATTTCTCTCTTTAAATCTAACTGAAGATCACAAACGATCTCAGTTTACAAGATTCCTATTATGAACTTGTTTTTCTTCACTCTCTCACTTTACTAAGACTATGCTAAGAAAGATTGAGAATGGAAAAGTTGCTCTGTTTTCTTGTTTAAAACAGTGCGTTAAGATTTTGCTCGATGATCATGCGTGTGTTGATGCATTGGAGCTTGGCTACTATTTATAGTGATTGAAGATGACCGTTGTGGAGTTTGAAACTTCAAAGAAGATGACATCAGTTGTTGTAGCCGTTAATTTGTCAAGTCTTCAAACGGTCTTCAAACACTTTGATTCCGTTATCCTTGTTCTTTAACTAAATCCGGTAAGTGATTTGAAATCAAGGATGAGGATGACAGAATCATTCTTCAATTAGATCAACAAAGGGTAGACAAGGAAATTCCGGTTTCTCTTGAACAGACAAGCGCGCTCCATCAAAACAGCTTTTTGAACTTTTGGCGCCTTGCATTGAATGCAAGTGTCAGATCATTAAATGCTCAAACAAACCCGTGACTAAGCTTTCAGAAGCTTATTTCCAGTTGTCTAGACTTCTGATCAAATTGGCATAACTTCTGAATGCAAAGAACTTCTGAGGAGAGCTTTAGCAGACTTCGCCTTCAGAGCGGAGTATCCAGCTTCTGAGTTATTGAAACTCTGACTTCAGCAAACTGATCTTCTGAGTTCTTTAGGCAATCCAGAAATGATTCATTCAGCACCTGCTGAGCAACTTACACATAGACTAAGTAAACAAAAATTATTAGTCAATAGTAAACTATATGTAAGGGAGTATTAGATATTCATCTTCTGAAACGTTTGGACATAATCAAAACACATAGGGTTCATCATTCTCCCCCATTTTGTTTATGGACAAACCATGGTCAGAAGGTAAAAAGAAAACATGAGGTTTAGAAAATGAACTTCCTGATGCAGATGTTTCATTACTTCTGAGTAAACTAACTCCCCCATTTTAGTGTAAATGGTGATCTTCAGCAATCTGTATAAACTTAATAAGGCTTATGATCAAGTTGTTAGATTTTTAAAAGAAGTGTAATTTACTAAGTTAAGAAGAAACATAAGCAAAAAGTAAGAAGTCAGATATGCAAGAGAATATAGAAAAGGTTCAGTGTATATAAAATCAATCAGGAGACAACAAAGGAAACAAAATAATCAGAAGAGCAAGTCCTAAGACAAAGACTACCCAACCCAGAACCTAGCTAAGAAGCTTGAGTCCTATAGATTACATGTTCCTAGGTTTCTTCTGAGGAGGAGGAACAACACTGGAACCTTCAGCACCACTAGCTCTTTTCTGACCAGACTTCTCCCCCGTTTGACCAGAACCAAGAGCAACACCAAGAGCACCCTGAGACTTCAACTTTTGCTGAACATTCAGAGAAGTCTGATATTGCTGAGGAGTTGGTCTCACAGTATTGATCATATCCATTCGTCTTCTGAAGTCATCATCAATGGTCTTCATATGATCAAAGGTCTGACCAGACATAGGTCGCTGTCTCTGAACATCTTCCAGAAGAAGCTTGATCAACCTGTTGTTAGCATACACAGCAGCAGTGAGATGCTCATTCTGAATATAAGTCTGTCCTCGAACAAACCTATAGCAGTTGTGAAGAGTCTTTTCTTGTTCACGTGCTTGAGTGTGCATAACCTTCAGAAGTTCAGTGAGCTCAGCAATCTGTGCATTCTGAGCAGTGACAGCAGACTCAATGTTGGAGAGTCGGTTGTTGAGATCAGGAGTGATGTCATATATAATCTTGGCAGCTCCTGAAGATGAAGACCCTTGAGCAGAAGATTTCACTTCTCTCAGAATGTGATTTGCAGTACTTTGCAGGTCTTCAATCTTACTAGGGAGCATCTTCTCATGAGCCTCATAATGCTCGTTTGCTTCCTTGACTTCTTCTGTCAATATCTCCAAATTCTCATTGACCTTCAGAGAAGAAGCAAGAGCAATATTATCCAGAGAAGGAAGAGTCAGAGCTAATTCCCTCAATTTATACAGCTCATCATATGTAGCTAGATGAAGTGTAGAAAGATTGCGTATATACACAGAAGGATCCTGCATTTGGAGCATGGTCATGAGCTGCAGGTTCTGAGCTTTCAAAGAATGTAATTCTTGTAGCACAATGCCCTGAGCGTACATGTCAGCAGCAGAATACCTTTGCCCTATACCAGCAAATCTATTCAGCAATTCATCTGAGCCACTCTGACCCATTCTTCTCAACTCGTCAACACAGGGGGCACCTCCAGCTTCGGAAATACCAGAAGCTCTGCCCATGAAGCCAAAACTTCCAAATCTGGTGTCCAGATCTTCCCGATTCAGGTGTTTGCGTAGGAAGTCATAGTTTGATGACAACCCAGCAAATCCTGAAGGAGTGGAGGAGGTAGTTAAGGGATCACACACAGGAGGTGTATGTCCAGAGGTTGAAAGAGGAGGGACAGAAGTTTGTGTGGAAGGAATTGTATGTGAGGAAGAGGAAGAGAAAGTATTTGTACAGGGAGGTAAGGTTGAAGGAATTGAAAAAGGTATTGAAAAGGGAGGAGCTGGAATTCCAGTTGATGGAAATACAGCAGAAGATGATAGAGAAGAAGTAGTAGAAGTAGAAATGGAATCAGTGAAAATTGGTCCAGAGGACAGATTCACTTCTGAATAGGATCCATAAGGAAGAGTAGATGGAGGAGGGACAACCTCAGATGTTGAAGTCGTCAGAGGAATGAAAGTCTGAGATTCACTAACTTCTGTGACAGAAGGTAGTGAGGGAGATGGAGGAGGAGTAAGAAAGGGAGATGAGATAACCTGTTCAGAGGCATTAGGATCAAACGATGAAATCGGCTCAGCATATAAATGAGCCATTCTGAACAGCGTTTCAGAGGCATCCCTATCACCAGGGTTTCTTCCTTGATTCAGAAGAACATTGTCAATGAAGTGTTCATTGTCAACATTCTCAACAAACTGTTTAGCACCTTCAAGAACCTCTTCATCTTCTGGTTCACTCTCTTCTGACAGCTCTTCAATCGTAGGAGCGTCAACATCCTCTTCATCAGAAATCTCTGACAGCTCTTTATCAGCAGCTTCGGGTTCCTGAGTGACAGGATCCTCCAATTCAGCACTTGAGGCAACAACGAAGTCCTTCTTCTTCAGAACCCTTCGTCTTGCCACAGCCTTCTTCCCAATTCTGGTAGTGAGAGTGACATTCTCAATAATTCGAGAGGACAGAGAGACATTATCAAGATTCTCTTCTTCCTCTGAAGTCTCAACTACCTTTGAGAACTCAGCATTCTCAAGATTAGCAGCACATTCTAAAAGTTTGGCATCGGCCTTAGCCTTTGCAGCAATTTCACGCTCAGCAGCTAACTTGTCTTCAGCTTCTTTCTTCCTTCTTTTCTCTTCAGCAAGAGCCAGAACTCTTGCAACCTTTTCAGCTTCAGCAGCCCTCTCTTTCTCAGCAAGGCGTGCTTCCTCAGCATCCTGAGCTTCTTTTTCAGGAACATCCTTTGGCTTCTCAGCAACAATCTTGCCAGAGGGTTCAACATTGATTGTTGTTTGAACCAACGTGGGAAGAGGTTCTGAGACAACCACCTTCTCAATATTCAGGACCAACTTGCTTGATCCTTTCTTTCCCTTGCCCTTTTTGGCAACATTCTTTCCTTTCTGAACAGATGCATCCACAATTTCCTTCTGAGCAATACTCACAGAGGAGCCCTTCTCATTCTTCTTCGGAGTAACACCAAAACTCAGGTTCCTGAAGGTATGCATCTTCAGAACCGTACTCCTACTGGTAACACCTTCTCCTGAAACAACAACGGAGGCTGCCTCAAACAGCCTTGTCAGGAGTGAGCCATATGCCAATGCACTCACGGTCGTTACATTCTTCATCTGCCTTATCAGCATGGCAGGCAAATTGATCTTCTTCTGGTTGACCAGATGCCACATAAAAACTCGTTCTCTGTTGGAAACACAATTGACTCCTCCAGCCTTTGGAAGAAAGACATTTGTAGTCAAATAATGTGCCCACCTCTAGTGCTGGGTCAACCAGGTAGCGTAAGTTTCCTTGGCACTCAGATCTGGCCTAGCCCAGTTGGCTTCTGAAAACCCTTCTGCTGAACCATCATCTCCAATGATGATTCCTTCATCATCAATCCCTATCACTTGAGAAATGGAAGCCCTGCTGACTTCGATTTCAACTTCCCCAACCACAGAGTGAAGAACATCCTCCTCATTAGAAAAGAAATGGAGGTTCTTATAGAATTCTGTAACTAACTTAGGATAAATGAATTCTTCGAGAGAAACGAAAGAATTCCAGTTTTGAGCGCTAAGCCAGTGAGAGATTGGTTCAGTCGATTTGACAACATCATCTAGGAACCTAGAGGTGAAAACCCTAGATTCACTAACTTTCTTTCATGATTCATCAGAGAAGATGTGTGTGACAGTGATTTCTTGAGCCATTTTGAAGAAATGCGAAATTAGGTTAAGATTTTTAGTGAGAAGAGAACACAGAAAAATCAATGGAAGTTCTAATGGCAAAGAAAATGAGAGTAAAAAGTTCTAAGTATGGAAATCCCTTATTTATACCCAAACACAGAAACCGTTCCAATTCAAAAAGCAAATACACACCGTTTAAAAGGGAACAGATAACCGTTAACCACAGAACAGCGCCGTAATAAGCAGTAAATAACGCATGCTTTCAAGTCAAATCATGATTAGAATTTATTATAACTAAATTATCTTAAACGATCACACTCTTAAGATATTCAGAAATAATTATTCTAAGTTATTGAAGAGGATAAGTCATACCAATGCCTTCTCGTAAGTTGCTGAAAGCCATTCCAGCCAGAGGCTTAGTAAACATGTCAGCAAGATTTTCTTCAGAGGGAACATGAGTAATGATAATATCCTTCTTCAGAACATGATCTCTCAGAAAGTGATGCCTAATATGAACATGCTTCATCCTGCTGTGCTGAATAGGATTCTTTGAAAGATCAATAGCACTCTTGTTATCACAATAGATTGTAATTGTTCCAGGGATGACTCCATAGTCAGCAATTTTTTGCTTTATCCAGAGCATCTGAGAAACACAACTTCCAGCAGCAACATACTCAGCTTCAGCAGTTGAGAGAGCCACAGAGGTTTGCTTCTTGCTATGCCAGGAGACTAGGCACTCCCCCAGAAAATGACAACCACCAGAAGTGCTGACCCTTTTCAATTTATCTCTACCATAGTCAGAGTCTGTGTATCCTATAGGAGTGAAATCAGAACTACAGGGATACCACAAACCGGCTTCTGGTGTGCCTTTAAGATATCTGAGAATTCTTTTGACAGCAACATCATGAATTTCTCTTGGCTTTGACTGATATCTAGCACAAAAACACACAGCAAAATGTATATCTGGCCTGCTGGCTGTTAGGTATAAAAGAGAACCAATCATACCTCTGTAGGTTTTTATATCTACAGGTTTACCAGCTTTCTCTTCATCATCAATGTCTTTGCTGACATCCATTGGAATATCAACAGCATTAGAGTCCATCATGCCAAATTTCTTCAGCACTTCTCTAGTGTACTTGGCTTGATTGATAAACACACCATCATTACTTTGCTTGATCTGAAGTCCTAAGAAGAAGGTTAATTCTCCCATCATAGACATTTCAAACTCAGCCTTCATGTGGTCACTGAACTCTCTGCACAAAGATTCATTAGTAGCACCAAATATAATATCATCAACATATACCTGAGCTATAAGGATATCCTTGTTCTTCTTCAGAGTGAACAGAGTTGTATCAACACAGCCTCTGACAAATCCCTTAGACAGAAGGAACTTTGTCAGTCTCTCATACCAAGCTCTGGGAGCTTGTTTCAGTCCATACAAAGCTTTCTTCAGCTTGTACACATGATCAGGAAACTTAGGATCTTCAAAACCAGGAGGTTGAGACACATAGACTTCCTCATCAATGTAACCATTCAAGAATGCACTTTTCACATCCATTTGAAAGAGCTTAAAACCTTTCTATGATGCAAAAGCACACAAGATTCTAATGGCTTCTAATCTTGCAACAGGAGCAAAAGTTTCACCATAATCTATGCCTTCTTGCTGACTGTAACCTTGAGCAACAAGTCTTGCCTTGTTCCTCACAACATTTCCAAATTCATCAAGCTTGTTCTTCAGAACCCATCTAGTTCCAACAACCTTTATGTTGTTAGGTCTGGGAACCAAAGTCCAAACTTCTGACCTTTTGAACTGGTCAAGTTCTTCTTGCATTGCCATTAACCAGGAGTCATCGTCAGCAGCTTCATAGAAGTCCTTGGGTTCCAGAAGTGACACAAAAGCCATATTCCCCATATATCTTCTGAGCTGAGCTCTGGTCATGACAGGATTATGAACAGAGTCAATGATGTTCTCTAAGGAATGATTCCTATGAGCTCTAACTTCTCTTGGTAAATCCAATGAGTCTTCTGAAACCTGTTCATCATTTGTTGAATCATATATAGGAGCATCTTCTGGAAGAGAGTTGACTTCTGGAGTGAAATTCTCATCTTGAGCTTGTTCAGCAACAGGAGGAACCACTTCAGCAGCTCTGGGAGAAACATCTTCTTTTTCAACAGGAGATGTGACTTCAGGAGCTTGAACTGCATCTTCATCAGGAGCTCTACTATCTGCAGGGTTAGTCTCATCAAACTGTACATGAACAGATTCATCTAGAGTTTGAGTCCTTTTGTTAAAAACCCTATATGCTTTACTATGTGTTGAGTAACCAAGAAAAATGGCCTCATCTGCCTTTGAATCAAACTTTGAAAGATATTCTTTTGTATTCAAAACGTAACACTTACAACCAAAGGTTCTGAAATAACCTATCTTAGGCTTTCGACCTTTCCAGAGTTCATAAGGGGTCTTGTTCAGAATGCTTCTGATTAGCACTCTATTCAGAACATAGCAAGCTGTGTTCACAGCTTCTCCCCAAAAATACTTTGGAAGCCTTCTTTCATTGATCATAGTTCTGGCTATCTCAACCAGAGTTCTATTCTTTCTTTCAACTACCCCATTTTGTTGAGGAGTTCTGGGAGCAGAAAAGTTATGATCAATACCCTTGGTTTCACAGAATTCTTCAAACCTGAAGTTTTTGAATTCTCCACCATTATCAATTCTGATATGGACAACCTTATCATTCCTTTCATTCTCAAGTTTCTTTATCAGAACTGAGAAACATCCAAGTGACTCATCTTTGCTAGACAGCAAGATGACCCAAGTGAATCTTGAATAGTCATCTACAATGACAAAGGCATACTTCTTTCCACCCATGCTCATTGGTTGAACAGGACCAAAAAGATCCATATGAAGTAATTCCAAAGGTCTTTTAGTTGAAATGACTTTCTTAGTTTTAAAAGAACTTCTGGATTGTTTACCAGATTGGCAAGCATTGCATAAATGGTTCTTTTTAAAACTAATTTCAGGCAGACCCTCAACCAATTGATTTCTAGCTACTTTGGCCAGAAGATCCATGCTAACATGAGCAAGTCTTCTATGCCAGAGCCAGGAGGTATCCTCTTTGGACATTAAGCATATATTTTTGCAAAGATTCTCAAGGTTCAGCATGAAAACATTTTCAACTCTAGGAGCAGTTAGAATAACTTCCCTTGACTTACTGTCCAAGATTTTACATCCAGAGGAGCTGAAGACAACATCTCTACCCTTATCACACAGTTGTGCAACACTCAGGAGATTGAACTTCAGGCCTCTGACTAGGGAGACATCTTCGATCGGAGGGTTAGTTCCTATGGATCCAGAACCAAGTATCCTTCCTTTCTGAGCATCTCCAAAGCTGACTTTTCCACCTCTTTTAGGATCAAATGTGATGAATGCTTTTTCATCACCTGTCATATGCCTTGAGCACCCACTGTCAATGTACCACAGCTTTGACATTGATGGAGCACTCAGAGCAACCTGCAACACAATCAATTAGTGATAGGTACCCAATCCTTATTGGGTCCTTCAGAGTTAGATTTCTCTTCAGCAGGTTTTAATGGTATCTCAGATTGCAAGAGGTTCTTAATATGGTACTTGCAATCTTTCAACCAGTGACCATCACTTTTGCAAAGCTTGCAAAAGGGAGGGTTCTTGGATCTTTCCCTTTGCTTCCTGGGAGATTTCTTCTTCTTCTGAGATGGTCCAACATCTTCAGAGGCTGAGACAGCACTCTCAGAGGTACCAATATCAGGAGGAGAAGCTATCTCTTTCAGAAGAGAGGGAGTGACATGTTTCTTCTTCTTCTGGGGTTTATCACTTCCCAGAGGCAGCTTTTCCTTGCCTTTGGCTTTAGAGCCATTAGCAGGAGTACTGAACTGTTGACACAGTTTTTCTTCTAACACTTTCATGTCAGAATAAACTTGAGTAAACCTAAGAAACTTGTCAGCCTCACTCTTGTCCAATTTCCTTTTCAGGTACTTGAACATACTATAGAGTTCTTCAAGAGAATCAAAGATATTTTGTTCAGAAGATATGTTTACCTCAGAATCATAGGTAGCTTCAGGAGGTGCGGAAGTTTCTCCTGTGACATCTTCAGAGGTTGGCTCATCAATAGCCATAAAACAAATCTGAGCTTGCTCTTCCTTTTCTTCAGGATCACTGCTGGTCTCAGAGTCTGACCAAGCAGCCAGCATAGCTTTCTTGAACTTCTTCTTATCTTTCTTCAGCTCCGGACAGTTAGGCTTAATGTGTCCCGGTTGCTGACATCCATAGCACACAATTGGCTTGTTTGGATCTCTCTTGAACTTTTCACCAGAATCAGGAGTTTTCTTATCAAAGCTCCTGAAAGGCTTCTTGTAGTTTCCACCTCTGCCTTTTCTAAAGGCCTTCTTGAACTTCCTGGTCAGCATAGCCAGTTCCTCATCTTCAGAGGATTCATCAGAAGATTCTGCTTTAAGGACTACTCTTTTTCCTTCTGACCTTTCTCTCAGGTCATGATTCTTGATTGCCATCTCATGAGTAATCAATGAGCCAATGAGTTCATCATACTCATAGAAGCTTAAGTCCTGAACTTCTTCGATAGCAGTCTTCTTGGCTTGCCACGACCTTGGTAAGCTTCTGAGAATCTTCCTTACTTTTTCAGATTCTTCAATATCCTTTCCCAAACTCTTCAAGTCATTGACAATCTTGGTGAACCTAGAATTCATACTTGAGATGGATTCTTTGTCAAGCATTTCAAATAACTCGTAGTCTCTCATCAACTGATTGACTTTAGATTGCTTCACTTTTCCTGTTCCTTCGTAAGTGACTTCTAGCTTGTTCCAAATATCCTTTGCTGTTTCACAAGAAGACACTTTGTTATACTCAGTAGCAGAAAGTGCACAATGCAACATATTTATTGCTGAAGCATTCGTTTGGAGTTTTTTAAGGATTTCATCTGTATATTCCACTTGAGGGATAACAACATGTCCTAAACCAGCTTCCATCCTAGTTGGGATGAAATCACCATCAGTAATAACTATCCATGCACTCATATTCTGAGCTTGGATGAAATACATCATTCTCTTTTTCCAGTAAGAGTAGTTATCACCATTAAATAGTGGAGGTCTAGTTGTGGAGGAACCCTCTGGAACAATGAAATGAGAGGAATTCTCAGGTTGGTGTCTACTAGCCATCTCTATTGATTCTGATAGGATCTTACACTTAGATTGTTAGATCTTTAGTAAATATACGAAGTGACCTTCGCTCTGATACCACTTGTTGGCCCTAACAAGAACAGAATCACCTAGAGGGGGGTGAATAGGTGTCTAAGTTGTAAACTGAGGTTTTCTAAGTTTTTTAAGAAACTTAAAATTCAGAGTCAAATTTCCTCAGAGTCAGAAGCTAGCTTAAGGAAGTTGCTTCTGAGGGAAATTCTGCCTAAACACAGTTAGACTGTTTTCAGCAACAGAAGTTCTGATTTGAGAACTTCTGGACAGTCTTCTGAACAAAGACAATGATATTTTTAGAGAAAATCTGTTTCAGCACTAAATATGAACAAGTACACAGAAGCAAAAATAACAAGTATAAGAGGGAGAAAGAAGTTCAGGAGATCCTGAGTGAACAATTCGATTTATCCAAGTTCGCCACAGAGGTCCTGTGACTACGTCTTGTCCCCTGAGGTCGCAGCCTACAGAGATTTTATAAATCCACTATTCAGAACTTTTATGGCAAGTTCAGAAGCTCCTTTACATCAACAGAACTTAAGCTAATTTCTCACTTAGTTCTGACTAGCCTAAAAAGAGTTAAAGGATTTCCACCAGAACAAACAATACTCTGTTTTCTGGATTTCTCACCCAACTCTAATCTCAACTAGATTTCTCTCTTTAAATCTAACTGAAGATCACAAACGATCTCAGTTTACAAGATTCCTATTATGAACTTGTTTTTCTTCACTCTCTCACTTTACTAAGACTATGCTAAGAAAGATTGAGAATGGAAAAGTTGCTCTGTTTTCTTGTTTAAAACAGTGCGTTAAGATTTTGCTCGATGATCATGCGTGTGTTGATGCATTGGAGCTTGGCTACTATTTATAGTGATTGAAGATGACCGTTGTGGAGTTTGAAACTTCAAAGAAGATGACATCAGTTGTTGTAGCCGTTAATTTGTCAAGTCTTCAAACGGTCTTCAAACACTTTGATTCCGTTATCCTTGTTCTTTAACTAAATCCGGTAAGTGATTTGAAATCAAGGATGAGGATGACAGAATCATTCTTCAATTAGATCAACAAAGGGTAGACAAGGAAATTCCGGTTTCTCTTGAACAGACAAGCGCGCTCCATCAAAACAGCTTTTTGAACTTTTGGCGCCTTGCATTGAATGCAAGTGTCAGATCATTAAATGCTCAAACAAACCCGTGACTAAGCTTTCAGAAGCTTATTTCCAGTTGTCTAGACTTCTGATCAAATTGGCATAACTTCTGAATGCAAAGAACTTCTGAGGAGAGCTTTAGCAGACTTCGCCTTCAGAGCGGAGTATCCAGCTTCTGAGTTATTGAAACTCTGACTTCAGCAAACTGATCTTCTGAGTTCTTTAGGCAATCCAGAAATGATTCATTCAGCACCTGCTGAGCAACTTACACATAGACTAAGTAAACAAAAATTATTAGTCAATAGTAAACTATATGTAAGGGAGTATTAGATATTCATCTTCTGAAACGTTTGGACATAATCAAAACACATAGGGTTCATCAAAGAGAATTCATTGCGTGTATTGAACCTTTTAGACTTCTTAATAAGACGTGCAATTCCATTGTAGATTTTTCAACAATGGCTACAGCTAGAAAGTCGATCGTAGCTGAACTTAACAAAGACCTGAAACTGAACGGTGACAACTATGATGTATGGGGAATTAAGATTAAGTATGTGCTGGAAGAACAAGAGGTTCTAGACACCTTGGAAACAGTCATGGCTGTGCCCGAGGAAGGCGTTACTGCTCATCATCGAAGAGATAGAGAAGCTTATACCGCATGGAAGAAGAGAGATTCTACTGCCCGTATCATTCTCTTAAGTTCGATGCATGATGACTTCACTCGACAGTTCTGTAAGTTAGAGAATGCAAAAGCCCTGTGGGACTCCTTGCAGGAGAAGTTTGTTGGCCCTATCAAGAACAGAATCACCTAGAGGGGGGTGAATAGGTGTCAAGGTTGAAAACTGAAATTTTCTAAGTTTTTTAAAGAAACTTAAATTTCAGAGTCAAATTTCCTCAGAGTCAGAGGCAAGCTTATAGAAGTTGCTTCTGAGGGAAATTCTGCCTAAACACAGTTAGACTGTTTTTCAGCAACAGAAGTTCTGATTTGGGAACTTCTGGACAGTCTTCTGAACAAAGACAATGATACTTAGAGGAAATCTGTTTCAACACTAAATATAGGCAAGTACACAGAAGCAAAAATAACAAGTATAAGAGGGAGAAAGAAGTTCAGGAGATCCTGATTGAACAATTCGATTTATCCAAGTTCGCCACAGAAGTCCTGTGACTACGTCTTGTCCCCTGAGGTCGCAGCCTACAGAGATTTTATAAATCCACTATTCAGAACTTTTATGGCAAGTTCAGAAGCTCCTTTACATCAACAGAACTTAAGCTAATTTCTCACTTAGTTCTGACTAGCCTAAAAAGAGTTAAAGGATTTCCACCAGAACAAACAATACTCTGTTTTCTGGATTTCTCACCCAACTCTAATCTCAACTAGATTTCTCTCTTTAAATCTAACTGAAGATCACAAACGATCTCAGTTTACAAGATTCCTACTATGAACTTGTTTTTCTTCACTCTCTCACTTTACTAAGACTATGCTAAGAAAGATTGAGAATGGAAAAGTTGCTCTGTTTTTCTTGTTAGAACAGTGCGTTGAGATTTTGCTCGATGATCACGCGTATGTTAATGCTTTGGAGCTTGGCTACTATTTATAGTGATTGAAGATGACCGTTGGGAGTTTGAATCTTCAAAGAAGATGATATCAGTTGTTGTAGCCGTTAATTTGTCAAATCTTCAAACGGTCTTCAAAACACTTTGATTCCGTTATCCTTGTACTTTAACTAAATCCGGTAAGTGATTTGAAATCAAAGACGAGGTTGACTGGAATCATTCTTCAATTGGATCAACAAAGGGTAGACAAGGAAATTCTGGTTTCTTTTAAACAGACAGGCGCGCTCCATCAAAACAGCTTTTTGAACTTTTGGCGCCTTGCATTAAATGCACTTGTCAGAACATTAAATGCTATCCAGAACCCGTGACTTTAGCTTTCAGAAGCTAAAATTCACTTGACTAGACTTCTGATCACAATTGGAAACTTCTGATTGAAAAGAACTTCTGAGGAAAGCTTTAGCAGACTTCGTCTTCAGAGCGGAGTTCTTCTGAGGGTAAACTTCTGAGTAATTGAAACTCTGACTTCAGCAACTGATCTTCTGAGTTCTTTAGGCAATCCAGAAAAGATTCATTCAGCACCTGCTGAGCAACTTACACAAAGACTAAGTACACAAAAATTATTAGTCAATAGTAAACTATATGTAAGGAAGTATTAAGTTTTCATCTTCTGAAACGTTTGGACATAATCAAAACACATAGGGTTCATCATTCTCCCCCATTTTGGTTATGGACAAACCATGGTCAGAAGGTAAAAGAAAACATGAGGTTTAGAAAAAGACTTCCTGATGCTAATGTTTCATGACTTCTGAGTAAATTAACTCCCCCATTTTAGTGTAAATGGTGAACTTCAGCAATCTGTATAGACTTAAAAAGACTTAAGATTAAGTTGTTAGATTTAATGAAGTAAAATTTACTAAGTCAAAACAGAAACATAAGCAAAAAGTAGGATGTCAGAGACACAAGAAAGTATAAGGAAGATTCAGTGTATATAATTTAATTCAGAAGTCAACATAAGAAACAGAATAATCAGAAGAGTAGAAAAAGTCCTAAGACAAAGACTACCCAACCCAGAACCTAGCTAAGAAGCTTAAGTCCTAAAAGATTACAAGTTCCTAGGTTTCTTCTGAGGAGGAGGAACAACACTGGAACCTTCAGCAGCACTTGATCTCTTCTGACCAGACTTCTCCCCCGTTTGACCAGAACCAACAGCAACACCAAGAGCACCCTGAGATTTCAATTTTTGCTGAACATTCAGTGCAGTCTGATATTGCACAGGAGTTGGTCTCACAGTATTGATCATATCCATTCGTCTTCTGAAGTCATCATCAATGGTCTTCATATGATCAAAAGTCTGACCAGACATAGGTCGCTGTTTCTGAACATCATCAAGAAGGAGCTTGATCAACCTATTGTTAGCATACACAGCAGCAGTAAGATGCTCATTCTGAATATAAGTCTGTCCTCGAACAAACCTATAACAATTGTGAAGAGTCTTCTCTTGTTCTCGTGCTTGAGTGTGCATAACCTTCAGAAGTTCAGTAAGCTCAGCAATCTGTGCGTTCTGAGCAGATACATCAGACTCAATGTTGGAGAGTCGATTGTTGAGATCAGGAGTGATGTCATATACAATCTTAGCAGCCCCGGAAGATGAAGAACCTTGAGCAGAAGATTTCACTTCTCTCAGAATGTGATTGGCAGTACTTTGCAGGTCATCAATCTTACTTGGGAGCATCTTCTCATGAGCCTCATAATGCTCATTTGCTTCCTTGACTTCTTCTGTCAATATCTCCAGATTCTCATTGACCTTCAGAGAAGAAGCAAGAGCAATGTTATCCAGAGAGGGAAGAGTCAGAGCTAATTCTCTCAATTTGTACAGCTCATCATACGTAGCTAGATGAAGTGTAGAAAGATTGCGTATGTAGACAGAAGGGTCCTGCATTTGAAGCATAGTCATGAGCTGCAGGTTCTGAGCTTTCAAAGAATGTAATTCTTGCAGCACAATGCCCTGAGCATACATGTCAGCAGCAGAAGTCCTTTGCCCCATACCAGCAAATCTATTCAGCAGTTCATCAGAGCCACTCTGACTCATTCGTCTCAACTCCTCAACACTAGGAGCACCACCAGCTTCGGATATACCAGAAGCTCTGCCCATGAATCCAAAACTACCAAACCTGGTGTCCAGATCATCTCGGTTCATGTGTTTGTGCAGGAAGTCATAGTTGGATGACAACCCAGCAAAGCACGAAGTAGTGGAGGAGGTAGTTAAGGGATCACACACAGGAGGTGTATGTCCAGAGGTTGAGAGAGGAGGAATTTGAGTGTTTGAGGAAGGGATGGTATTGGTGGTAGAGGAAGAAATGGTAGGAGAAATGGAAGGTAAAGTATATGGCAGTGAGAAAGATGGAGCAGTAAATCCAATTGATGGACTTACAGAGGAAGTAGGTATGGAGGAGGTAGTGGATGTGGCTATGGAATCAGTGAAGATAGAAGCAGAATTTAGATTCACTTCTGAATAGGATCCAGAAGGAGGAATAATTGGAGGACATACAACCTCAGAAGTTGAAGTTGTAGGAGGAATGAAAGTGTGAGAATCACTAACTTCTGTGACAGAAGGTAGTGAAGGAGATGGATGAGGAGTATGAGGAGAGGATGGATGAGAAGTATGAAGTGGAGACGGAATAACCTGTTCAGAGAGGTTTGGATCAAATGTTGAAATGGGCTCAGCAAAGATATGAGCCATTCTGAACAGAGTTTCAGAAGCATCTCTTTCACCAGGATTTCTCCCTTGACCCAGAAGAACGTTATCCAGAAAATCATCAGTGTCGATGTTTTCAGCAAAGTTCATAGCATTCTGAATGATAGTATCAGGCTCTTGATCACTATCCTCAGTCAGTTCTTCAATAGCAGGAGCATCAGCATCCTTCTCACCAGACACATCCATCATGTCTTCGTCATCAATCAAGTCCTCTTTTTCAGGAATTGATTCTTCTAGTTCAGTACTCGAAGCAATAGAGAAGTCCTTTTTGATCAGAGACCTTCTCTTTGCAGACATCTTCTTCCTTGGGATTCTTCTGGAGAGAGGAATATCTTCAGAGTCCTCATCCTCTTCAGCAGCCTTTGAGCTAATCCGAGTAGAGAGAGAGATATTCTCAAGCTCTTCTCCATCCTCTGAAGTCTCAACATTCTTTGAGAACTCCACATTCTCAAGTTCAGCAGCGCATGCAATGATTCTTGCATCAGCCTTAGCCTTTGCAGCAATTTCTCTTTCAGCTGCTAACTTGTCTTCTGCTTCCTTCTGCTTTCTCTTCTGATCAGCATGAGCCACAACTCTTGCAACCTTCTCAGCTTCAGCAGCCTTCTCTCTTTCAGCAAGAAGTGCGTCCTCAGCATCCTGAGTTTCCTTCTCAGGAACATCCTTTGGCTTCTCAGCAACAATCTTGCCAGAGGGTTCAACACTGATTGTTGTTTGAACCATCGTGGGAAGAGGTTCGGAGACAACCACTTTCTCAACGTTCAGGACCAACTTACTTGATCCCTTCTTTCCCTTGCCCTTCTCGGCAGCATTCTTTCCTTTCTGAGCAGCAGCCTCAACAATTTCCTTCTGAGCAATACTCACAGAGGAGCCCTTCTCATTCTTCTTCGGAGTCACACCAAAACTTAGGTTCCTGAAGGTATGCATCTTCAGAACCGTACTCTTACTCGTAACACCTTCTCCTGAAAACTCAACAGAGGCTGCCTCAAACAACCTCGTCAGGAGTGAGCCATATGCTAATGCACTCACGGTCGTTACATTCTTCATCTGCCTTATCAGCATGGCAGGTAAGTTGATCTTCTTCTGGTTGACCAAGTGCCACATAAACACCCTTTCCTTGTTGGAAACACAATTAACTCCTCCAGCCTTCGGAAGGAAAACATTGGTTGTCAAATAGTGTTCCCACCTCTGGTGCTGAGTGAGCCAGGTGGCATATGTTTCCTTGGCACTGAGATCTGGTCTAGCCCAGTTAACTTCTGTAAAACCATCTGCTGAACCATCATCACCAATGATGATTCCTTCATCATTAACACCAATCACTTGCGAAATAGAAGCCCTGCTGACCTCAATCTCAACTTCACCGACGACAGAGTGTAGAACATCCTCCTCATTAGAAAAGAAATGAAGGTTCTGATAGAATTCGGTGACTAACTTTGGATAGATAAATTCATCGAGAGAAACGAATGAATTCCAGTTTTGAGCGCTAAGCCATTTGGAGATAGGTTCAGTGGATTTAACTTCATTATCTAGGAACCTAGAGGTGAATACCCTAGATTCGCTAACTTTCTTTTTGGATTCAGTGGTGAAGATGTGAGTGACAGTGATTTCTTGAGCCATTTGAAGAAATAAGAAATTAGGTTTAAGGTTTTAGAGAGAGGAGAACACAGAAAATCTATGGAAGTTCTAATAGCAAAGAAAATGAGAGTAAAAACTTCTAAGTATGGAAAACCTCTATTTATACCCAAACAAGAAACCGTTCCAATTCAAAAAGCAAATAAACACCGTTTAAAAGGGAACAGATAACCGTTAAACACAGAACAGCGCCGTAAAATGCAGTAGATAACGCATGCTTAAGTGTCAAATCATGATTAGAATTAATTATCACTTAATTATCTTAAACGATTAAACCCTTAAGATACACAGAAATAATTAAACTAAGTTATTGAAGAGGATAAGTCATACCAATGCCTTCTCGTAAGTTGCTGAAAGACATACCAGCCAGAGGCTTAGTAAACATGTCAGCAAGATTCTCTTCAGAGGGAACATGAGTAATGATAATATCCTTCTTCAGAACATGATCTCTTAAGAAGTGATGCCTAATATGAACATGCTTCATCCTGCTGTGCTGAATAGGATTCTTTGAAAGATCAATTGCACTCTTGTTATCACAGTAGATTGTAATTGTTCCAGGGATGACTCCATAGTCAGCAATTTGTTGCTTGATCCAGAGCATCTGAGAAACACAACTTCCAGCAGCAACATACTCAGCTTCAGCAGTTGAGAGAGCCACAGAGGTTTGCTTCTTGCTATGCCAGGAGACTAGGCACTCCCCCAGAAAATGACAACCACCAGAAGTGCTCACCCTTTTCAATTTATCTCTACCGTAGTCAGAGTCTGTGTATCCTATAGGAGTGAAATCAGAACTACAGGGATACCACAAACCAGCTTCTGGTGTGCCTTTAAGATATCTGAGAATTCTTTTGACAGCAACATCATGAATTTCTCTTGGCTTTGATTGATATCTAGCACAAAAACACACAGCAAAATGTATATCTGGCCTGCTGGCTGTTAGGTATAAAAGAGAACCAATCATACCTCTGTAGGTTTTTATATCTACAGGTTTACCAGCTTTCTCTTCATCATCAATGTCTTTGCTGACATCCATTGGAATATCAACAGCATTAGAGTCCATCATGCCAAATTTCTTCAGCACTTCTCTAGTGTACTTGGCTTGATTGATAAACACACCATCATTACTTTGCTTGATCTGAAGTCCTAAGAAGAAGGTTAATTCTCCCATCATAGACATTTCAAACTCAGCCTTCATGTGGTCACTGAACTCTCTGCACAAAGATTCGTTAGTAGCACCAAATATAATATCATCAACATATACCTGAGCTATAAGGATATCTTTGTTCTTCTTCAGAGTGAACAGAGTTGTATCAACACAGCCTCTGACAAATCCCTTAGACAGAAGGAACTTTGTCAGTCTCTCATACCAAGCTCTGGGAGCTTGTTTCAGTCCATACAATGCTTTCTTCAGCTTATACACATGATCAGGAAACTTAGGATCTTCAAAACCAGGAGGTTGAGACACATAGACTTCCTCATCAATGTAACCATTCAAGAATGCACTTTTCACATCCATTTGAAAGAGCTTAAAACCTTTGTATGATGCAAAAGCACATAAGATTCTAATGGCTTCTAATCTTGCAACAGGAGCAAAAGTTTCACCATAATCTATGCCTTCTTGCTGACTGTAACCTTGAGCAACAAGCCTTGCCTTGTTCCTCACAACATTTCCAAATTCATCAAGTTTGTTCTTCAGAACCCATCTAGTTCCAACAACCTTTATGTTGTTAGGTCTGGGAACCAAAGTCCAAACTTCTGACCTTTTGAACTGGTCAAGTTCTTCTTGCATTGCCATTAACCAGGAGTCATCGTCAGCAGCTTCATAGAAGTCCTTGGGTTCCAGAAGTGACACAAAAGCCACATTCCCCATGTATCTTCTGAGCTGAGCTCTGGTCATGACAAGATTATGAACAGAGTCAATTATGTTCTCTAAGGAATGATTCCTATGAGTTCTAACTTCTCTTGGTACATCCAATGAGTCTTCTGAAACCTGTTCATCATTTGTTGAATCATATATAGGAGCATCTTCTGGAAGGAAGTTGACTTCTGGAGTGGGATTCACTTCTTGAGTTTGTTCAGCAACAGAAGGAACCACTTCAGCAGCTCTGGGAGAAACGTCTTCTTCAACAGGAGATGTTACTTCAGGGGCTTGAACTACATCTTCATCAGGAGCTCTACTATCTGCAGGGTTAGTCTCATCAAACTGTACATGAACAGATTCATCTAAAGTTTGAGTCCTCTTATTGAAAACCCTATATGCTTTACTATGTGTTGAGTAACCAAGAAAAATGGCCTCATCTGCCTTTGAATCAAACTTTGAAAGATATTCATTTGTATTCAAAACATAACACTTGCAACCAAAGGTTCTGAAATAACCTATTTTAGGCTTTCGACCTTTCCAGAGTTCATAAGGGGTCTTGTTCAGAATGCTTCTGATTAGCACTCTATTCAGAACATAGCAAGCTGTGTTCACAGCTTCTCCCCAAAAGTACTTAGGAAGCCTTCTTTCATTGATCATAGTTCTGGCTATCTCAACCAGAGTTCTATTCTTCCTTTCTACTACCCCATTTTGTTGAGGAGTTCTGGGAGCAGAAAAGTTATGATCAATTCCCTTGGTTTCACAGAATTCTTCAAACCTAAAGTTTTTGAATTCTCCACCATTATCACTTCTGATATGGACAACCTTTTCATTCCTTTCATTCTCAAGTTTCTTTATCAGAACTGAGAAACATCCAAGTGACTCATCTTTGCTAGACAGCAAAATGACCCAAGTGAATCTTGAATAGTCATCTACAATGACAAAGGCATACTTCTTTCCACCCATGCTCATTGGTTGAACAGGGCCAAAAAGATCCATATGAAGTAATTCCAAAGGTCTTTTAGTTGAAATGACTTTCTTAGTTTTAAAAGAGCTTCTGGATTGTTTACCAGATTGGCAAGTATTGCATAAATGATTCTTTTTAAAACTAATTTCAGGCAGACCCTCAACCAATTGATTTCTAGCTACTTTGGCCAGAAGGTCCATGCTCACATGAGCAAGTCTTCTATGCCAGAGCCAGGAGGTATCCTCTTTGGACATCAAGCATATATTTTTGCAAAGATTCTCAAGATTCAGCATGAAAACATTTTCAACTCTAAGAGCAGTTAGAATAACTTCCCTTGACTTACTGTCCAAGATTTTACATCCAGAGGAGCTGAAGACAACATCTCTACCTTTATCACACAGTTGTGCAACACTCAGGAGATTGAACTTCAGGCCTCTGACTAGGGAGACATCTTCGATCGGAGGATTAGTTCCTATGGATCCAGAACCAAGTATCCTTCCTTTCTGGGCATCTCCAAAGCTGACTTTTCCACCTCTTTTAGGATCAAATGTGATGAATGCTTTTTCATCACCTGTCATATGCCTTGAGCACCCACTGTCAATGTACCACAGCTTTGACATTGATGGAGCACTCAGAGCCACCTGCAACACAATCAATTAGTGACAGGTACCCAATCCTTATTGGGTCCTTAAGAGTTAGATTTTTCTTCAGCAGGTTTCAATGATATCTCAGATTGCAAGAGGTTTTTAATATGGTACTTGCAATACTTTAACCAGTGACCATCACTCTTGCAAAGTTTGCAAAAGGGAGGGTTCTTGGATCTTTCCCTTTGCTTCTTGGGAGATTTCTTCTTCTTCTGAGAAGGACCAACATCTTCAGAGGCTATACCAGCACTCTCAGAGGTTCCAACATCAGGAGGAGAAGCAATCTCTTTCAGAAGAGAGGGAGTGACAGGTTTCTTCTTCTTCTGGGGTTTATCACTTCCCAGAGGCAGCTTTTCCTTGCCTTTGGCTTTAGAGCCATCAGCAGGAGTGCTGAACTGTTTACATAGTTTTTCTTCTAACACTTTCATGTCAGAATAAACTTGAGTAAACCTAAGAAACTTGTCAGCCTCACTCTTGTCCAATTTCCTTTTCAGGTACTTGAACATACTATAGAGTTCTTCAAGAGAATCAAAGATATTTTGTTCAGAAGATATGTTTACCTCGGAATCATATGTTGCTTCAGGAGGTGCGGAAGTTTCTCCTGTGACATCTTCAGAAGTTAGCTCATCAATAGCCATAAAACATATCTGAGCTTGCTCTTCCTTTTCTTCAGGATCACTGCTGGCCTCAGAGTCTGACCAAGCAGTCAGCATTGCTTTCTTGAACTTCTTTTTATCTTTCTTCAGCTCCGGACAGTTAGGCTTAATGTGCCCCGGTTGCTGACATCCATAGCACACAATCGGCTTATTTAGATCTCTCTTGAACTTTTCACCAGAATCAGGAGTTTTCTTGTCAAAGCTCCTGAAAGGCTTCTTGTAGTTTCCACCTCTGCCTTTTCTAAAGGCCTTCTTGAACTTCCTGGTCAGCATAGCCAGTTCCTCATCTTCAGAGGATTCTTCAGAAGATTCTGCTTTCAGGACTACTCTTTTTCCTTCTGAACTTTCTCTTAGATCATGATTCTTTAATGACATCTCATGGGTAATTAGGGACCCAATGAGCTCATCGTACAAGTAATAGCTCAAATCCTGAACTTCTTCAATAGCAGTCTTCTTGGCTTGCCAAGACCTTGGTAAGCTTCTGACAATCTTCTTCACTCGATCAGATTCTTCAATATCCTTTCCTAAACTCTTCAAGTCATTGACTATCTTGGTGAATCTAGAGTTCATGTCTGAAATAGATTCTTTATCAAGCATTTCAAATAACTCATATTCTCTCATGAGTTGGTTGACTTTAGATTGCTTCACTTTTCCTGTTCCTTCATATGTGACTTCCAGCTTGTTCCAAATATCCTGTGCAGTTTCACAAGAAGAAACTTTGTTATATTCAGTAGCTGTAAGTGCACAATGCAACATATTTATTGCTGAAGCATTAGTTTGGAGTTTTTTCAGAATGTCATCTGTATATTCTCTCTGAGGAATGACAACATTCCCTAAACCTTGTTCCATTCTGGTGGGAATGAAATCACCATTAGTGATGACATACCAAGCACTCATGTTCTGAGCTTGGATGAAGTACATCATCCTTTTCTTCCAGTATGAGTAGTTGTTGCCATTAAATAATGGAGGTCTAGTAGTGGAAGAACCTTCTGGAACTATGAAGTGAGAAGAATTCTCAGGCTGGTGTCTACTAGCCATCTCTATTGATTCTGATAGGATCTTACACTTAGATTGTTAGATCTTTAGTAAATATGCGAAGTGACCTTCGCTCTGATACCACTTGTTGGCCCTATCAAGAACAGAATCACGTAGAGGGGGGTGAATAGGTGTCAAGGTTGAAAACTGAAATTTTCTAAGTTTTTTAAAGAAACTTAAATTTCAGAGTCAAATTTCCTCAGAGTCAGAGGCAAGCTTATAGAAGTTGCTTCTGAGGGAAATTCTGCCTAAACACAGTTAGACTGTTTTTCAGCAACAGAAGTTCTGATTTGGGAACTTCTGGACAGTCTTCTGAACAAAGACAATGATACTTAGAGGAAATCTGTTTCAGCACTAAATATAGGCAAGTACACAGAAGCAAAAATAACAAGTATAAGAGGGAGAAAGAAGTTTAGGAGATCCTGATTGAACAATTCGATTTATCCAAGTTCGCCACAGAAGTCCTGTGACTACGTCTTGTCCCCTGAGGTCGCAGCCTACAGAGATTTTATAAATCCACTATTCAGAACTTTTATGGCAAGTTCAGAAGCTCCTTTACATCAACAGAACTTAAGCTAATTTCTCACTTAGTTCTGACTAGCCTAAAAAGAGTTAAAGGATTTCCACCAGAACAAACAATACTCTGTTTTCTGGATTTCTCACCCAACTCTAATCTCAACTAGATTTCTCTCTTTAAATCTAACTGAAGATCACAAACGATCTCAGTTTACAAGATTCCTACTATGAACTTGTTTTTCTTCACTCTCTCACTTTACTAAGACTATGCTAAGAAAGATTGAGAATGGAAAAGTTGCTCTGTTTTTCTTGTTAGAACAGTGCGTTGAGATTTTGCTCGATGATCACGCGTATGTTAATGCTTTGGAGCTTGGCTACTATTTATAGTGATTGAAGATGACCGTTGGGAGTTTGAATCTTCAAAGAAGATGACATCAGTTGTTGTAGCCGTTAATTTGTCAAATCTTCAAACGGTCTTCAAAACACCTTGATTCCGTTATCCTTGTACTTTAACTAAATCCGGTAAGTGATTTGAAATCAAAGATGAGGTTGACTGGAATCATTCTTCAATTGGATCAACAAAGGGTAGACAAGGAAATTCTGGTTTCTTTTAAACAGACACGCGCGCTCCATCAAAACAGCTTTTTGAACTTTTGGCGCCTTGCATTAAATGCACTTGTCAGAATATTAAATGCTATCCAGAACCCGTGACTTTAGCTTTCAGAAGCTAAAATTCACTTGACTAGACTTCTGATTGAAAAGAACTTCTGAGGAAAGCTTTAGCAGACTTCGTCTTCAGAGCGGAGTATCCAGCTTCTGAGTAATTGAAACTCTAACTTCAGCAACTGATCTTCTGAGTTCTTTAGGCAATCCAGAAAAGATTCATTCAGCACCTGCTGAGCAACTTACACAAAGACTAAGTACACAAAAATTATTAGTCAATAGTAAACTATATGTAAGGAAGTATTAAGTTTTCATCTTCTGAAACGTTTGGACATAATCAAAACACATAGGGTTCATCAAAGTTCGGAGGTGTGTCTCTGACTAGGCTCCGCTCTCTTACTATCAAATTTGATACTTACAAGAAGAGACATGATCATACAATGAAAAATCATTTGAGAGAAATGCAGAACATGATCAGTGAACTCAGTGAAGCAGGTCATGTGTTGACCGAGGAGCAGAAAGTTCAAGCTGTTATCCGTTCTTTACCGAACAGTTGGGAGCATATGAAGATGCACCTGACACACACCGAAGGTGTTACCACCTTCGATGTTGTTGTTCGCCACCTCGAACTCGAGGAGGATCGCCTCGCATCGATCAAGGTCAATGTTGAAGCTCACTATGTGGGTTCCAACTCCAGTGGGAGGCGTCCAAGGGCTCAAGGCCAGAAGCGTAAGCGCTCAAATGGCAGGAGTAAAGAACCGGTGAAAGAGCAAAGGAAAACAGAAAGACCCAAAGAGAAAAAGCACAAGAACAGAAGGAAGACAAACGTTTCTCGCGTGAAATGTTTCAATTGTCAACTCAAGGGGCATTATGCAAACGAGTGCACTGCTCCCAAGGTACGTTCTAACTCATGTGTGAGTGAACTTTACGTATCTAGTACTGTTCTTATGACTGAGCATGATCCTTTGTGGGTCGTTGATTCAGGTGCAACAGACCACGTGACGAAAGATAGAGATGCTTTTGTCGAGTTCCGACGGATTCCAGTCGGATCAAGGTGGATCTATGTAGGCGACAACTCAAGAGTTGAAGTCCTAGGAATCGGCACATGTGAATTGCGATTGCGTGAAGGCCAAACCCTAGTCCTACATGATGTTCTCTTTGCTCCCAAGATTCGAAGGAATTTGGTTTCCGTAACTTCTTTATTAAGGAATTGTTTCAATTTCCTTTTTGCTCATAACAGTTTAAGAATTTGTTTGGATGACCAATTTTATGGTCAAGGATATGTGCTGAATGGTTTGACAATTTTGGATATTGATCATCGCAATAAATCTTTTTCCTATTCTACTACTTCTTCTTCTTCTTATGTGAATGATAAAGATGTTAGTTTATGGCATGCTAGGTTAAATCACATCGGTCAAGACCGAATGAAACGTCTAGCTAAAGAAGGATTACTAGGTGGTATACGAAGTGTCGAATTACCACCTTGTGAACCTTGCCTAAAAGGAAAGATGCATAGAAAACCATTTGGTAAAGGTACTAGGGCAGAACTTCCATTACAATTAATACATTCTGATGTATGTGGTCCAATGAACGTGAGGGAAAGGCATGGAGCCTACTACTTCATCACTTTCATAGATGACTGTACTAGGTATGGTCAAATCTACTTGATGGCTCACAAGTCTGAGGCACTAGGTTGCTTTAGAAAGTTTATGAACCTTGTTGAGAACCAACTAGACAGAAAGATCAAAGTTCTGAGAACCGACAGAGGTCGGGAATACCTCTCTGAGGAATTCAAAACTTTGTGCGATGAAAGGGGAATTGAACATCAGTTGTCCATTCCATATACTCCGCAGCAAAACGGAGTTGCCGAGAGGAGAAACAGAACTCTTCTTGATATGGTCAGGTCTATGATGGCTCAAGCAAGTTTGCCCATCTGATGAACCCTATGTGTTTTGATTATGTCCAAACGTTTCAGAAGATGAAAACTTAATTCTTTCTTACATATAGTTTATTGTTGACTAATATTTTTTTTTCTACTTAGTCTATGTGTAAGTTACTCAGCAGGTGCTGAATGAATCATTTCTAGATTGCCTAAAGGACTCAGAAGATCTGTTTGCTGAAGTCAGAATTTCAATAACTCAGAAGCTGGATGCTCCGCTCTGAAGCCGAAGTCTGCTAAAGCTCTCCTCAGAAGTTCTTTGCAATCAGAAGATCTTTTACCAATTTGATCAGAAGCTTAGTCACGGGTTCTGGATAACATTTAATGCTCTGACAAGTGCATTTAATGCAAGGCGCCAAAAGTTCAAAAAGCTGTTTTGATGGAGCGTGCCTATCTGTTCAAAAGAAACCAGAATTTCCTTGTCTACCCTTTGTTGATCCAATTGAAGAATGATTCCAGTCAACCTCATCTTTGATTTCAAATCACTTACCGGATTAAGTTAAAAAACAAGGATAACGGAATCAAAGTGTTTGAAGACCGTTTGAAGACTTGACAAATTAACGGCTACAACAACTGATGTCATCTCTTTTGAAGATTCAAACTCACCAACGGTCATCTTCATTCACTATAAATAGTAGCCAAGCTCCAAAGCATCAACATACGCGTGATCATCGAGCAAAATCTCAACGCACTGTTTTAACAAGAAAAACAGAGCACCATTTCCCATTCTCAATCTTTCTTAGCATAGTCTCAGTTAAAGTGAGAGAGTGAAGAAAAACAAGTTCATAATAGGAATCTTGTAAACTGATATCGTTTGTGATCTTCAGTTAGATTTAAAGAGAGAAATCTAGTTGAGATTAGAGTTGGGTGAGAAATCCAGAAAACAGAGTATTGTTTGTTCTGGTGGAAATCCTTTAACTCTTTTTAGGCTAGTCAGAACTAAGTGAGAAATTAGCTTAAGTTCTGTTGATGTAAAGGAGCTTCTGAACTTGCCATAAAAGTTCTGAATAGTGGATTTATAAAATCTCTGTAGGCTGCGACCTCAGGGGACAAGACGTAGTCACAGGACTTCTGTGGCGAACTTGGATAAATCGAATTGTTCAATCAGGATCTCCTGAACTTCTTTCTCCCTCTTATACTTGTTACTTTTGCTTCTGTGTGATTGTTCATATTTAGTGCTGAAACAGATTTACTCTAAAGTATCATTGTCTTTGTTCAGAAGACTGTCCAGAAGTTTTCAAATCAGAACTTCTGTTGCTGAAAACAGTCTAACTGTGTTTAGGCAGAATTTCCCTCAGAAGCAACTTCTGTAAGCTAGCTTCTGACTCTGAGGAAATTTGACTCTGAAAATTAAGTTTCCCGAAAAACTTAGAAATTTTCAGTTTTCAACTTTGACACCTATTCACCCCCCCTCTAGGTGATTCTATTCTTGATAGGGCCAACAAGTGGTATAAGAGCGAAGGTCACTTCGCATATTTACTAAAGATCTAACAATCTAAGTGTAAGATCCTATCAGAATCAATAGAGATGGCTAGTAGACACCAGCCTGAGAATTCTTCTCACTTCATAGTTCCAGAAGGTTCTTCCACTACTAGACCTCCATTATTTAATGGCAACAACTACTCATACTGGAAGAAAAGGATGATGTACTTCATCCAAGCTCAGAACATGAGTGCTTGGTATGTCATCACTGATGGTGATTTCATTCCTACCAGAATGGAACAAGGTTTAGGGAATGTTGTTATTCCTCAGAGAGAATACACAGATGACATTCTTAAAAAACTCCAAACTAATGCTTCAGCAATAAATATGTTGCATTGTGCACTTACAGCTACTGAATATAACAAAGTTTCTTCTTGTGAAACTGCACAGGACATTTGGAACAAGCTGGAAGTCACATATGAAGGAACAGGAAAAGTGAAGCAATCTAAAGTCAACCAACTCATGAGAGAATATGAGTTATTTGAAATGCTTGATAAAGAATCTATTTCAGATATGAACTCTAGATTCACCAAGATAGTCAATGACTTGAAGAGTTTAGGAAAAGACATTGAAGAATCTGATTGAGTGAAGAAGATTGTCAGAAGCTTACCAAGGTCTTGGCAAGCCAAGAAGACTGCTATTGAAGAAGTTCAGGATTTGAGCTATTACTTGTATGACGAGCTCATTGGGTCTCTAATTACTCATGAGATGTCATTAAAGAATCATGACCTAAGAGAAAGGTCAGAAGGAAAAAGAGTCGTCCTGAAAGCAGAATCTTCTGAAGAATCCTCTGAAGATGAGGAACTGGCTATGCTGACCATGAAGTTCAAGAAGGCCTTTAGAAATGGCAGAGGTGGAAACTACAAGAAGCCTTTCAGGAGCTTTGACAAGAAAACTCCTGATTCTGGTGAAAAGTTCAAGAGAGATCCAAACAAGCCAATTGTGTGCTATGGATGTCAGCAACCGGGGCACATTAAGCCTAACTGCCCGGAGGTGAAGAAAGATAAGAAAAAGTTCAAGAAAGCTATGTTGGCTGCCTGGTCAGACTCTGAGACCAGCAGTGATCCTGAAGAAAAGGAAGAGCAAGCTCAGATTTGTTTTATGGCTATTGATGAGCCAACTTCTGAAGATGTCACAGGCGAAACTTCCGCACCTCCTGAAGCTACATATGATTCCGAGGTAAACATATCTTCTGAACAAAATATCTTTGATTCTCTTGAAGAACTCTATAGTATATTCAAGTACCTGAAAAGGAAATTGGACAAGAGTGAGGCTGACAAGTTTCTTAGGTTTACTCAAGTTTATTCTGACATGAAAGTGTTAGAAGAAAAACTGTGTAAACAGTTCAGCACTCCTGTGATGAACCCTAAGTGTTTTGATTATGTCCAAACGTTTCAGAAGATGAAAACTTAATTCTATCTCACATATAGATTATTGTTGACTAATATTTTTGTTTTAGTCTATGTGTAAGTTACTCAGCAGGTGCTGAATGAATCATTTTCGGATTGCCTAAAGGACTCAGGAGTTTTGTTTGCTGAAGTCAGAGTTTCAACGATTCAGAAGCTGGAACTCCTCCGCTCTGAAGCCTAAGTCTGCTAAAGCTCTCCTCAGAAGTTCCTTGCAATCAGAAGTTATGCCAATTTGATCAGAAGTCTAGACAACTGGAAATAAGCTTCTGAAAGCTTAGTCACGGATTTGTTTGAGCATTTAATGCTCTGACACTTGCATTCAATGCAAGGCGCCAAAAGTTCAAAAAGCTGTTTTGATGGAGCGCGCTTGTCTGTTCAAGAGAAACCGGAATTTCCTTGTCTACCCTTTGTTGATCTAATTGAAGAATGATTATGTCATCCTCATCCTTGATTTCAAATCACTTACCGGATTTAGTTAAAGAACAAGGATAACGGAATCAAAGTGTTTGAAGACCGTTTGAAGACTTGACAAATTAACGGCTACAACAACTGATGTCATCTCCTTTGAAGTTTCAAACTCCACAACGGTCATCTTCAATCACTATAAATAGTAGCCAAGCTCCAATGCATCAACACACGCATGATCATCGAGCAAAATCTTAACGCACTGTTTTAAACAAGAAAACAGAGCAACTTTTCCATTCTCAATCTTTCTTAGCATAGTCTTAGTAAAGTGAGAGAGTGAAGAAAAACAAGTTCATAATAGGAATCTTGTAAATTGAGATCGGTTGTGATCTTCAGTTAGATTTAAAGAGAGAAATCTAGTTGAGATTAGAGTTGGGTGAGAAATCCAGAAAACAGAGTATTGTTTTGTTCTGGTGGAAATCCTTTAACTCTTTTTAGACTAGTCAGAACTAAGTGAGAAATTAGCTTAAGTTCTGTTGATGTAAAGGAGCTTCTGAACTTGCCATAAAAGTTCTGAATAGTGGATTTATAAAATCTCTGAAGGCTGCGACCTCAGGGGACAAGACGTAGTCACAGGACTTCTGTGGCGAACTTGGATAAATCGAATTGTTCAATCAGGACCTCCTGAACTTCTTTCTCCTTCTTATACTTGTTATTATTGCTTCTGTGTACTTGCTTATATTTAGTGCTGAAACAGATTTTCTGTAAGTATCATTGTCTTTGTTCAGAAGACTGTCCAGAAGTTCTCTTACCGAACTTCTGTTGCTGAAAGCAGGCTAACTGTGTATAGGCAGAATTTTCCTCAGAAGCAAATTCTATAAACTTGCTTCTGACTCTAGAAAGTTTGACTCTGAAATTTAAGTTTCTTTAAAAACTTAGAAATTTTCAGTTTTCAACTTAGACACATATTCACCCCCCTCTAGGTGATTCTGTTCTTGTTAGGGCCAACAAGTGGTATCAGAGCGAAGGTCACTTCGCATATTTACTAAAGATCTAACAATCTAAGTGTAAGATCCTATCAGAATCAATAGAGATGGCTAGTAGACACCAGCCTGAGAATTCTTCTCACTTCATAGTTCCAGAAGGTTCTTCCACTAGCAGACCTCCATTGTTTAATGGCAACAACTACTCATACTGGAAGAAAAGGATGATGTACTTCATCCAAGCTCAGAACATGAGTGCTTGGTATGTCATCACTAATGGTGATTTCATTCCTACCAGAATGGAACAAGGTTTAGGGGATGTTGTTATTCCTCAGAGAGAATATACATATGACATTCTGAAAAAACTCCAAACTAATGCTTCAGCAATAAATATGTTGCATTGTGCACTTACAGCTACTGAATATAACAAAGTTTCCTCTTATGAAACAGCACAGGATATTTGGAACAAGCTAGAAGTCACATATGAAGGAACAGGAAAAGTGAAGCAATCTAAAGTCAACCAACTCATGAGAGAATATGAGTTATTTGAAATGCTTGATAAAGAATCTATTTCAGATATGAATTCTAGATTCACCAAGATAGTCAATGACTTGAAGAGCTTAGGAAAAGACATTGAAGAATCTGATCGAGTGAAGAAGATTGTCAAAAGCTTACCAAGGTCTTGGCAAGCCAAGAAGACTGCTATTGAAGAAGTTCAGGACTTGAGCTATTACTTGTATGATGAACTCATTGGGTCCTTAATCACTCATGAGATGTCATTAAAGAATCATGACTTAAGAGAAAAGTCAGAAGGAAAAAGAGTTGTCCTGAAAGCAGAATCTTCTGAAGAATCCTCAGAAGATGAGGAACTGGCTATGCTGACCAGGAAGTTCAAGAAGGCCTTTAGGAAAGGCAGAGGTGGAAACTACAAGAAGCCTTTCAGGAGCTTTGATAAGAAAACTCCTGATTCTGGTGAAAAGTTCAAGAGAGATCCAAACAAGCCAATTGTGTGCTATGGATGTCAGCAACCGGGGCACATTAAGCCTAACTGCCCGGAGTTGAAGAAAGATAAGAAAAAGTTCAAGAAAGCTATGCTGGCTGCCTGGTCAGACTCTGAGACCAGCAGTGATCCTGAAGAAAAGGAAGAGCAAGCTCAGATTTGTTTTATGGCTATTGATGAGCCAACTTCTGAAGATGTCACAGGAGAAACTTCCGCACCTCCTGAAGTTACATATGATTCCGAGGTAAACATATCTTCTGAACAGAATATCTTTGATTTTCTTGAAGAACTCTATAGTATGTTCAAGTACCTGAAAAGGAAATTGGACAAGAGTGAGGCTGACAAGTTTCTTAGGTTTACTCAAGTCTTTTCTGACATGAAAGTGTTAGAAGAGAAGCTGTGTAAACAGTTCAGCATTCCTGCTGATGGCTCTAAAGCCAAAGGCAAGAACAAGCTGCCTCTGGGAAGTGATAAACCCCAGAAGAAGAAGAAACCTGTCACTCCCTCTCTTCTGAAAGAGATAGCTTCTCCTCCTGATGTTGGTACCTCTGAGAGTGCTGTTATAGCCTCTGAAGATGTTGGTCCTTCTCAGAAGAAGAAGAAATCTCCCAAGAAGCAAAGGGAAAGATCCAAGAACCCTCCCTTTTGCAAGCTCTATAAAAGTGATGGTCATTGGTTAAAGGATTGCAAGTACCATATTAAAAATCTCTTGCAATCTGAGATATCATTAAAACCTGCTGAAGAGAAATCTAACTCTGAAGGACCCAATAAGGATTGGGTACCTGTCACTAATTGATTGTGTTGCAGGTGGCTCTGAGTGCTCCATCAATGTCAAAGCTGTGGTACATTGACAGTGGGTGCTCAAGGCATATGACAGGTGATGAAAAAGCATTCATCACATTTGTGCCTAAAAGAGGTGGAAAAGTCAGCTTTGGAGATGCTCAAAAAGGAAGGATTCTTGGTTCTGGATCCATAGGAACCAACCCTCCGATCGAAGATGTCTCCCTAGTCAGAGGTCTGAAGTTCAATCTCCTGAGTGTTGCACAACTGTGTGATAAAGGTAGAGATGTTGTCTTCAGCTCCTCTGGATGTAAAATCTTGGACAGTAAGTCAAGGGAAGTTATTCTAACTGCTCCTAGAGTTGAAAATGTTTTCATGCTGAATCTTGAGAATCTTTGCAAAAATATATGCTTAATGTCCAAAGAGGATATCTCCTGGCTCTGGCATAGAAGACTTGCTCATGTGAGCATGGACCTTCTGGCCAAAGTTGCTAGAAATCAATTGGTTGAGGGTCTGCCTGAAATTAGTTTTAAAAAGAATCATTTGTGCAATGCTTGTCAATCTGGTAAACAATCCAGAAGCTCTTTTAAAACTAAGAAAGTCATTTCAACTAAAAGACCTTTGGAATTACTTCATATGGATCTATTTGGCCCTGTTCAACCAATGAGCATGGGTGGAAAGAAGTATGCCTTTGTCATTATAGATGACTATTCAAGATTCACTTGGGTCATCTTGCTGTCTAGCAAAGATGAGTCACTTGGATGTTTCTCAGTTCTGATAAAGAAACTTGAGAATGAAAGGAATGAAAAGGTTGTCCATATCAGAAGTGATAATGGTGGAGAATTCAAAAACTTTAGGTTTGAAGAATTCTGTGAAACCAAGGGAATTGATCATAACTTTCTGCTCCCAGAACTCCTCAACAAAATGGGGTGGTTGAAAGGAAGAATAGAACTCTGGTTGAGATAGCCAGAACTATGATCAATGAAAGAAGGCTTCCAAAGTACTTTTGGGGAGAAGCTGTGAACACAGCTTGCTATGTTCTGAATAGAGTGCTAATCAGAAGCATTCTGAACAAGACTCCTTATGAACTCTGGAAAGGTCGAAAGCCTAAAATAGGTTATTTCAGAACCTTTGGTTGTAAGTGTTATGTTTTGAATACAAAAGAATATCTTTCAAAGTTTGATTCAAAGGCAGATGAGGCCATTTTTCTTGGTTACTCAACACATAGTAAAGCATATAGGGTTTTTAATAAGAGGACTCAAACTTTAGATGAATCTGTTCATGTACAGTTTGATGAGACTAACCCTGCAGATAGTAGAGCTCCTGATGAAGATGTAGTTCAAGCTCCTGAAGTAACATCTCCTGTTGAAGAAGAAGATGCTTCTCCCAGAGCTGCCGAAGTGGTTCCTCCTGTTGCTGAACAAGCTCAAGATGAGAATCCTACTCCAGAAGTCAACTTCCTTCCAGAAGATGCTCCTATATATGATTCAACAAATGATGAACAGGTTTCAGAAGACTCTTTGGATGTACCAAGAGAAGTTAGAACTCACAGGAATCATTCCTTAGAGAACATCATTGACTCTGTTCATAATCCTGTCATGACCAGAGCTCAGCTCAGAAGATACATGGGGAATGTGGCTTTTGTGTCACTTCTGGAACCCAAGGACTTCTATGAAGCTGCTGACGATGACTCCTGGTTGATGGCAATGCAAGAAGAACCTGACCAGTTCAAAAGGTCAGAAGTTTGGACTTTGGTTCCCAGACCTAACAACATAAAGGTTGTTGGAACTAGATGGGTTCTGAAGAACAAGCTTGATGAATTTGGAAATGTTGTGAAGAACAAGGCAAGACTTGTTGCTCAAGGTTACAGTCAGCAAGAAGGCATAGATTATGGTGAAACTTTTGCTCCTGTTGCAAGATTAGAAGCCATTAGAATCTTATGTGCTTTTGCATCATACAAAGGTTTCAAGCTCTTTCAAATGGATGTGAAAAGTGCATTCTTGAATGGTTACATTGATGAGGAAGTCTATGTGTCTCAACCTCCTGGTTTTGAAGATCCTAAGTTTCCTGATCATGTGTACAAGCTAAAGAAAGCCTTGTATGGACTGAAACAAGCTCCCAGAGCTTGGTATGAGAGGCTGACAAAGTTCCTTCTGTCTAAAGGATTTGTCAGAGGCTGTGTTGACACAACCCTGTTCACTCTGAAGAAGAACAAGGATATCCTTATAGCTCAGGTATATGTTGATGATATTATATTTGTGCAGAGAGTTCAGTGACCACATGAAGGCTGAGTTTGAAATGTCTATGATGGGAGAATTAACCTTCTTCCTAGGACTTCAGATCAAGCAAAGCAATGATGGGGTGTTTATCAATCAAGCTAAGTACACTAGAGAAGTGCTGAAGAAATTTGGCATGATGGATTCTAATGCTGTTGATATTCCAATGGATGTCAGCAAAGACATTGATGATGAAGAGAAAGCTGGTAAACCTGTAGATATAAAAACCTACAGAGGTATGATTGGCTCTCTTTTATACCTAACAGCCAGCAGGCCAGATATACATTTTGCTGTGTGTTTTTGTGCTAGATATCAGTCTAAACCAAGAGAGATTCATGATGTTGCTGTCAAAAGAATTCTCAGATATCTTAAAGGCACACCAGAATCTGGTTTGTGGTATCCATGTAGTTCTGATTTCACTCCTATAGGATACACAGACTCTGACTATGGTAGAGATAAATTGAAAAGGGTCAGCACTTCTGGTGGTTGTCATTTTCTGGGGGAGTGCCTAGTCTCCTGGCATAGCAAGAAGCAAACCTTTGTGGCTCTCTCAACTGCTGAAGCTGAGTATGTTGCTGCTGGAAGTTGTGTTTCTCAGATGCTCTGGATCAAGCAACAAATTGCTGACTATGGAGTCATCCCTGGAACAATTACAATTTACTGTGATAACAAAAGTGCTATTGATCTTTCAAAGAATCCTATTCAGCACAGCAGGATGAAGCATGTTCATATTAGACATCACTTTCTGAGAGATCATGTTCTGAAGAAGGATATTATCATTACTCATGTTCCCTCTGAAGAAAATCTTGCTGACATGTTTACTAAGCCTCTGGCTGGTATGTCTTTCAGCAACTTACGAGAAGGCATTGGTATGACTTATCCCCTTCAATAATTTAGACTAATTATTTCTGTATGTCTTAAGTGATTAATCGTTTGAGATAATTAAGTTATAATTAATTCTAATCATGATTTGACTTGTAAGCATGCGTTATCTACTGCCATTTTACGGCGCTGTTCTGTGTTTAACGGTTATCTGTTCCCTTTTAAACGGTGTTTACTTGCTTTTTGAATTGGAACGGTTTCTTGTTTGGGTATAAATAGAGGTTTTCCATACTTAGCAATTTTTACTTGCATTTTTTTCATTGCTATTAGAATCGCCATTGTTGTCTGTGCTTTTCTTCTCTCAAAATCTTAACCTAATTTCCTATTTCTCCTAAATGGCTCTAGAAATCACTGTCACTCATCTCTTCACTTCTGAGAGCAAAAAGAAAGTTAGCGAATCTAGGGTTTTTACTTCTAGGTTCCTAGATGACGAAGTTAAAACTACTGAACCTATCTCAAACTGGCTTAGTGCTCAAAACTGGAATTCATTCGTTTCTCTCGATGAATTCATTTACCCTAAGTTAGTCACCGAATTCTACCAAAACCTCCATTTCTTTTCTAATGAGGAGGATGTTCTTCACTCGGTTGTTGGGGATGTTGAGATTGAGGTCAGCAGGGCTTCTATCTCTCAAGCTATTGGTGTTGATGATGAAGGAATCATCGTTGGTGATGATGGTTCTGTTGATGGGTTTTCTGAAGTGAATTGGGCTAGACCAGATCTGAGTGCCAAGGAAACGTATGCAACGTGGCTCTCACAGCATCAGAGGTGGGCACATTATCTCACTACCAATGTGTTTCTTCCAAAGGCTGGAGGAGTCAACTGTGTTTCCAATAGAGAACGAGTTTTCATGTGGCATCTGGTCAACCAGAAGAAGATTAATCTCCCTGCCATGCTGATAAGGCAGATGAAGAATGTCACTACTTCTAGTGCTCTTGCCTATGGTTCCCTCCTGACGAGGCTCTTTGAAGCTGCCTCTGTGGTTATCTCAGGAGAAGGTGTAACCAGTAGAAGTACGGTTCTGAAGATGCATACCTTCAGGAACCTTTCCTTTGGTGTAACTCCAAAGAAGAAGGAGAATGCTCCCTCTGTGAGCGCTGCTCAGAAGGAGATTGTGAAGCCAAGTGTGCTGAAAGGAAAGGATGTTGCCAAGAAGGGCAAAGGAAAGAAAGGATCCAGCAGAGTGTTCCTAACTGTTGAGAAAGTGGTTGGTTCCGAACCAACGGTTGTTCCTGAAAAGGATGTTCAGGATGCTGAGGAAGCACGCCTTGCTGAGAAAGAGAAGGCTGCTGAAGCTGAAAAGGTTGCAAGAGTTGTGGCTCTTGCTGAAGAGAAAAGAAAGAAGAAGGAAGCAGAGGACAAGTTAGCTGCTGAGCGAGAAATTGCTGCAAAGGCTAAGGCCGATGCAAGACTTTTAGAATGCGCTGCTGAACTTGAGAATGCGGAGTTCTCAAAGGTAGTTGAGACTTCAGAGGAAGAAGGGAATCTTGAGAATGTCTCACTATCTTCTCGGATTGTTGAGAATGTCTCCCTTTCTACCAGAATTGGAAAGAAGACTGCTGCAAAACGAAGGGTTCTGAAGAAGAAGGACTTCGTTATTGCCTCAAGTGCTGAATTAGAGGAACCTGTCACTCAGGAACCGGAAGATGCTGATAAAGACTTATCAGAGATTTCTGATAAAGAGAATGTTGATGCTCCTCTGATTGAAGAGCTGTCAGAAGAGAGTGAACCAGAAGATGAAGAGGTTCTTCAAGGTGCTAAACAGTTTGTTGAGAATGTTGACGATGAACACTTCATTGACAACGTTCTTCTGAATCAAGGAAGAAACCCTGGTGATAGGGATGCCTCTGAAACGCTGTTCAGAATGGCTCATTTATATGCTGAGCCCATTTCAACTTTTGATCCTAATGCCTCTGAACAGGTTATCTCATCTCCTACTCTTACTCCTCATCCATCTCCCTCACTACCTTCTGTCACAGAAGTAAGTGAATCTCAGACTTTCATTCCTCCAACAACTTCAACATCTGAAGGTGTTCCTCCTCCATCTACTCTTCCTTCTGGATCCTATTCAGAAGTGAATCTGTCCTCTGGACCAATCTTCACTGATTCCATTTCTACTTCTACTACTTCTTCTCTATCATCTTCTGCTGTACTTCCATCAACTGGAATTACTGCTCCTCCCTTTTCAACACCTTTTTCAATTCCTTCAACCTTACCTCCCTGTACAAATACTTTCTCTTCCTCTTTCTCACATACAATTCCTTCCACACAAACTTTTGTTCCTCCTCTCTCAACCCCTGGACATACACCTCCTGTGTGTGATCCCTTAACTTCCTTCCCCACTCCTTCAGGTTTTGCTGGGTTGTCCTCCAACTATGACTTCCTGCGCAAACACTTGAATCGAGAAGATTTGGATAACAGGTTTGGAAGTTTTGGCTTCATGGGCAGAGCTTCTGGTATTTCCGAAGCTGGAGGTGCCCCCAGTGTTGAAGAATTGAGAAGAATGGGTCAGAGTGGCTCAGATGAACTGCTGAATAGATTTGCTGGTATAGGGCAAAGGACTTCTGCTGCTGACATGTATGCTCAGGGCATTGTGCTGCAAGAATTACATTCTTTGAAAGCTCAGAACCTGCAGCTCATGACTATGCTTCAAATGCAGGATCCTTCTGTTTATATACGCAATCTTTCTACACTTCATCTAGCTACATATGATGAGCTGTACAAATTGAGAGAATTAGCTCTGACTCTTCCTTCTCTGGACAATATTGCTCTTGCTTCTTCTCTGAAGGTCAATGAGAATTTGGAGATATTGACAGAAGAAGTCAAGGAAGCAAACGAGCATTATGAGGCTCATGAGAAGATGCTCCCTAGTAAGATTGAAGACCTGCAAAGTACTGCAAATCACATTCTGAGAGAAGTGAAATCTTCTGCTCAAGGTTCTTCATCTTCAGGAGCTGCAAAGATTGTATATGACATCACTCCTGATCTCAACAATCGACTCTCCAACATTGAGTCCGCTGTAACTGCTCAGAATGCACAGATTGATGAGCTCACTGAACTTCTGAAGGTTATGCACACTCAGGCACGTGAACAAGAAAAGACTCTTCACAATTGCTATAGGTTTGTTCGAGGACAGACTTATATTCAGAATGAGCACCTCACTGCTGCTGTGTATGCTAACAATAGGTTGATCAAGCTCCTTCTTGATGATGTTCAGAAACAGCGACCTATGTCTGGTCAGACCTTTGATCATATGAAGACCATTGATGATGACTTCAGAAGACGAATGGATATGATCAATACTGTGCGACCAACTCCTGTGCAATATCAGACTGCTCTGAATGTTCAACAAAAATTGAAGTCTCAGGGTGCTCTTGGTGTTGCTGTTGGTTCTGGTCAAACGGGGGAGAAGTCTGGTCAGAAGAGATCAATTGCTGCTGAAGGTTCTAGTGATGTTCCTCCTCCTCAGAAGAAACCTAGGAACTTGTAATCGTTTAGGACTTAAGCTTCTTAGCTAGGTTCTGGGTTGGGTAGTTTGTGTCTTAGGACTTTTTCTGCTCTTCTGATTATTTTGCTTCTTATGTTACCTTCTGAATGATCTTATATACACTGAATCTTTTCTATACTTTCTTGCATATCTGACTTCTTACTCTTTGCTTATGTTTCTTTTTAACTTAGTAAATTACACTTCATTAAATCTAACAACTTGATCTTAAGTCTTATTAAGTTTATACAGATTGCTGAAGTTCACCATTTTCACTAAAATGGGGGAGTTAATTTACTCAGAAGTTTTTGAAACATGTGCATAAGGAAGTCTTTCTCTAAAACTCATGTTTACTTTTACCTTCTGACCACGGTTTGTCCATAACCAAAATGGGGGAGAATGATGAACCCTAAGTGTTTTGATTATGTCCAAACGTTTCAGAAGATGAAAACTTAATTCTATCTCACATATAGATTATTGTTGACTAATATTTTTGTTTTAGTCTATGTGTAAGTTACTCAGCAGGTGCTGAATGAATCATTTTCGGATTGCCTAAAGGACTCAGGAGTTTTGTTTGCTGAAGTCAGAGTTTCAACGATTCAGAAGCTGGAACTCCTCCGCTCTGAAGCCTAAGTCTGCTAAAGCTCTCCTCAGAAGTTCCTTGCAATCAGAAGTTATGCCAATTTGATCAGAAGTCTAGACAACTGGAAATAAGCTTCTGAAAGCTTAGTCACGGATTTGTTTGAGCATTTAATGCTCTGACACTTGCATTCAATGCAAGGCGCCAAAAGTTCAAAAAGCTGTTTTGATGGAGCGCGCTTGTCTGTTCAAGAGAAACCGGAATTTCCTTGTCTACCCTTTGTTGATCTAATTGAAGAATGATTCTGTCATCCTCATCCTTGATTTCAAATCACTTACCGGATTTAGTTAAAGAACAAGGATAACGGAATCAAAGTGTTTGATGACCGTTTGAAGACTTGACAAATTAACGGCTACAACAACTGATGTCATCTCCTTTGAAGTTTCAAACTCCACAACGGTCATCTTCAATCACTATAAATAGTAGCCAAGCTCCAATGCATCAACACACGCATGATCATCGAGCAAAATCTTAACGCACTGTTTTAAACAAGAAAACAGAGCAACTTTTCCATTCTCAATCTTTCTTAGCATAGTCTTAGTAAAGTGAGAGAGTGAAGAAAAACAAGTTCATAATAGGAATCTTGTAAACTGAGATCGGTTGTGATCTTCAGTTAGATTTAAAGAGAGAAATCTAGTTGAGATTAGAGTTGGGTGAGAAATCCAGAAAACAGAGTATTGTTTTGTTCTGGTGGAAATCCTTTAACTCTTTTTAGACTAGTCAGAACTAAGTGAGAAATTAGCTTAAGTTCTGTTGATGTAAAGGAGCTTCTGAACTTGCCATAAAAGTTCTGAATAGTGGATTTATAAAATCTCTGAAGGCTGCGACCTCAGGGGACAAGACGTAGTCACAGGACTTCTGTGGCGAACTTGGATAAATCGAATTGTTCAATCAGGACCTCCTGAACTTCTTTCTCCTTCTTATACTTGTTATTATTGCTTCTGTGTACTTGCTTATATTTAGTGCTGAAACAGATTTTCTGTAAGTATCATTGTCTTTGTTCAGAAGACTGTCCAGAAGTTCTCTTACCGAACTTCTGTTGCTGAAAGCAGGCTAACTGTGTATAGGCAGAATTTTCCTCAGAAGCAAATTCTATAAACTTGCTTCTGACTCTGGAAAGTTTGACTCTGAAATTTAAGTTTCTTTAAAAACTTAGAAATTTTCAGTTTTCAACTTAGACACCTATTCACCCCCCTCTAGGTGATTCTGTTCTTGTTAGGGCCAACATCCTGCTGATGGTTCTAAAGCCAAAGGTAAGGAAAAGCTGCCTCTGGGAAGTGATAAACCCCAGAAGAAGAAGAAACCTGTCACTCCCTCTCTTCTGAAAGAGATAGCTTCTCCTCCTGATGTTGGTACCTCTGAGAGTGCTGTTATAGTCTCTGAAGATGTTGGTCCTTCTCAGAAGAAGAAGAAATCTCCCAAGAAGCAAAGGGAAAGATCCAAGAACCCTCCATTTTGCAAGCTGTGCAAGAGTGATGGTCATTGGTTGAAGGATTGCAAGTACCATATTAAAAATCTCTTGCAATCTGAGATATCATTAAAACCTGCTGAAGAGAAATCTAACTCTGAAGGACCCAATAAGGATTGGGTACCTGTCACTAATTGATTGTGTTGCAGGTGGCTCTGAGTGTTCCATCAATGTCAAAGCTGGGGTACATTAACAGTGGGTGCTCAAGGCATATGACAGGTGATGAAAAAGCATTCATCACATTTGATCCTAAAAGAGGTGGAAAAGTCAGCTTTGGAGATGCTCAGAAAGGAAGGATACTTGGTTCTGGATCCATAGGAACTAATCCTCCGATCGAAGATGTCTCCCTAGTCAGAGGCCTGAAGTTCAATCTCCTGAGTGTTGCACAACTGTGTGATAAAGGTAGAGATGTTGTCTTCAGCTCCTCTGGATGTAAAATCTTGGACAGTAAGTCAAGGGAAGTTATTCTAACTGCTCCTAGAGTTGAAAATGTTTTCATGCTGAATCTTGAGAATCTTTGCAAAAATATATGCTTGATGTCCAAAGAGGATACCTCCTGGCTCTGGCATAGAAGACTTGCTCATGTGAGCATGGACCTTCTGGCCAAAGTAGCTAGAAATCAATTGGTTGAGGGTCTGCCTGAAATTAGTTTTAAAAAGAATCATTTATGCAATGCTTGCCAATCTGGTAAACAATCCAGAAGCACTTTTAAAACTAAGAAAGTCATTTCAACTAAAAGACCTTTGGAATTACTTCATATGGATCTCTTTGGCCCTGTTCAACCAATGAGCATGGGTGGAAAGAAGTATGCCTTTGTCATTGTAGATGACTATTCAAGATTCACTTGGGTCATCTTGCTGTCTAGCAAAGATGAGTCACTTGGATGTTTCTCAGTTCTGATAAAGAAACTTGAGAATGAAAGGAATGAAAAGGTTGTTCATATCAGAAGTGATAATGGTGGATAATTCAAAAACATTAGGTTTGAAGAATTCTGTGAAACCAAGGGAATTGATCATAACTTTTCTGCTCCCAGAACTCCTCAACAAAATGGGGTAGTTGAAAGGAAGAATATAACTCTGGTTGAGATTGCCAGAACTATGATCAATGAAAGAAGGCTTCCTAAGTACTTTTGGGGAGAAGCTGTGAACACAGCTTGCTATGTTCTGAATAGAGTGCTAATCAGAAGCATTCTGAACAAGACCCCTTATGAACTCTGGAAAGGTCGAAAGCCTAAAATAGGTTATTTCAGAACCTTTGGTTGTAAGTGTTATGTTTTGAATACAAAAGAATATCTTTCAAAGTTTGATTCAAAGGCAGATGAGGCCATTTTTCTTGGTTACTCAACACATAGTAAAGCATATAGGGTTTTTAATAAGAGGACTCAAACTCTAGATGAATCTGTTCATGTACAGTTTGATGAGACTAACCCTGCAGATAGTAGAGCTCCTGATGAAGATGTAGGTCAAGCTCCTGATGAAGAAGAAGATGTTTCTCCCAGAGCTACTGAAGTGGTTCCTCCTGTTGGTGAACAAGCTCAAGAAGTGAATCCCACTCCAGAAGTCAACTTCATGCCAGAAGATGCTCCTATTTATGATTCAACAAATGATGTACCAAGAGAAGTTAGAACTCATAGGAATCATTCCTTAGAGAACATAATTGACTCTGTTCATAATCCTGTCATGACCAGAGCCCAGCTCAGAAGATACATGGGGAATGTGGCTTTTGTGTCACTTCTGGAACCCAAGGACTTCTATGAAGCTGCTGATGATGACTCCTGGTTAATGGCAATGCAAGAAGAACTTGACCAGTTCAAAAGGTCAGAAGTTTGGACTTTGGTTCCCAGACCTAACAACATAAAGGTTGTTGGAACTAGATGGGTTCTGAAGAACAAGCTTGATGAATTTGGAAATGTTGTGAGGAACAAGGCAAGACTTGTTGCTCAAGGTTACAGTCAGCAAGAAGGCATAGATTATGGTGAAACTTTTGCTCCCGTTGCAAGATTAGAAGCCATTAGAATCTTATGTGCTTTTGCATCATACAAAGGTTTCAAGCTCTTTCAAATGGATGTGAAAAGTGCATTCTTGAATGGTTACATTGATGAGGAAGTCTATGTGTCTCAACCCCCTGGTTTTGAAGATCCTAAGTTTCCTGATCATGTGTACAAGCTGAAGAAAGCATTGTATGGACTGAAACAAGCTCCCAGAACTTGGTATGAGAGACTGACAAAGTTCCTTCTGTCTAAGGGATTTGTCAGAGGTTGTGTTGATACAACTCTGTTCACTCTGAAGAAGAACAAGGATATCCTTATAGCTCAGGTATATGTTGATGATATTATATTTCGTGCTACTAATGAATCTTTGTGCAGAGAGTTCAGTGACCACATGAAGGCTGAGTTTGAAATGTCTATGATGGGAGAATTAACCTTCTTCTTAGGACTTCAGATCAAGCAAAGTAATGATGGTGTGTTTATCAATCAAGCCAAGTACACTAGAGAAGTGCTGAAGAAATTTGGCATGATGGACTCTAATGCTGTTGATATTCCAATGGATGTCAGCAAAGACATTGATGATGAAGAGAAAGCTGGTAAACCTGTAGATATAAAAACCTACAGAGGTATGATTGGTTCTCTTTTATACCTAACAGCCAGCAGGCCAGATATACATTTTGCTGTGTGTTTTTGTGCTAGATATCAATCAAAGCCAAGAGAAATTCATGATGTTGCTGTCAAAAGAATTCTCAGATATCTTAAAGGCACACCATAAGCTGGTTTGTGGTATCCCTGTAGTTCTGATTTCACTCCTATAGGATACACAGACTCTGACTATGGTAGAGATAAATTGAAAAGGGTCAGCACTTCTGGTGGTTGTCATTTTCTGGGGGAGTGCCTAGTCTCCTGGCATAGCAAGAAGCAAACCTCTGTGGCTATCTCAACTGCTGAAGCTGAGTATGTTGCTGCAGGAAGTTGTGTTTCTTAGATGCTCTGGATTAAGCAACAAATTGCTGACTATGGAGTCATCCCTGGAACAATTACAATCTACTGTGATAACAAGAGTGCAATTGATCTTTCAAAGAATCATATTCAACACAGCAGGATGAAGCATGTTCATATTAGGCATCACTTTCTGAGAGATCATGTTCTGAAGAAGGATATTATCATTACTCATGTTCCCTCTGAAGAGAATCTTGCTGACATGTTTACTAAGCCTCTGGCTGGTATTTCTTTCAGCAACCTACGAGAAGGCATTGGTATGACTTATCCACTTCAGTAATTTAGTTTAATTATTTCTGTGTGTCTTAAGTGATTAATCGTTTGAGATAATTAAGTGATAATTAATTCTAATCATGATTTGACATTTACGCATGCGTTATCTACTGCATTTTTACGGCGCTGTTCTGTGGTTAACGGTTATCTGTTCCCTTTTAAACGGTGTGTATTTGCTTTTTGAATTGGAACGGTTTCCTTGTTTGGGTATAAATAGGGGTTTTCCATACTTAGAATTTTTTACTCTCATTTTCTCTGCTATTAGAATTTCCATAGATTTTCTGTGTTCTCCTCTCTCAAAATTCTTAACCTAATTTCTTATATCTTCAACAATGGCTCAAGAAATCACTGTTACTCACATCTTTACTACTGAATCCAAGAAGAAAGTGAGTGAATCTAGGGTATTCACCTCTAGGTTCCTAGATGATGAAGTTAAATCCACTGAACCTATCTCCAAATGGCTTAGCGCTCAAAACTGGAATTCATTCGTTTCTCTCGATGAATTCATTTACCCTAAGTTAGTCACCGAATTCTATCAGAACCTCCATTTCTTTTCTAATGAGGAGGATGTTCTACACTCGGAAGTCGGAGAAGTAGAGATTGAGGTCAGCAGGGCTTCTATTTCTCAAGTGATCGGTATTGATGATGAAGGAATCATCATAGGTGATGATGTCTCAGCAGATGGCTTTTCAGAAGCTAATTGGGCCAGACCAGATCTAAGTGCCAAGGAAACTTATGCCACTTGGCTCACTCAGCACCAGAGGTGGGCACACTATCTTACAACTAATGTGTTCCTTCCGAAGGCTGGAGGGGTTAATGGTGTTTCCAACAGAGAAAGAGTATTTATGTGGCATCTGGTCAATCAGAAGAAGATCAATCTCCCTGCCATGCTGATAAGGCAGATGAAGAATGTGACTACCGTGAGTGCATTAGCTTATGGCTCACTCCTGACTAGGTTGTTTGAGGCAGCCTCTGTTGTGGTTTCAGGAGAAGGTGTTACAAGTAGGAGTACGGTTCTGAAGATGCATACCTTCAGGAACCTTAACTTTGGTGTGACTCCGAAGAAGAATGAGAAGGGCTCCTCTGTGAGTATTGCTCAGAAGGAAATTGTTGAGGCAACTGTACAGAAAGGAAAGAATGCTGCCAGAAAGAGCAAGGGAAAGAAAGGATCAAGTAAGTTGGTCCTGACTGTTGAGAAAGTGGTTGTCTCAGAACCTCTTCCCACGATGGTTCAAACAACAATCAGTGTTGAACCCTCTGGCAAGATTGTTGCTGAGAAACCTAAGGATGTTTCTGAGAAGGAAGCTCAGGATGCTGAGGACGCACGCCTTGCTGAAAGAGAGAAGGTTGCTGAAGCTGAGAAGGTTGCAAGAGTTGTGGCTCTTGCTGATAAGAAAAGAAAGCAGAAGGAAGCTGAAGATAAGTTAGCAGCTGAAAGAGAAATTGCTGCAAAGGCTAAGGCCGATGCAAGAATCATTGCATGTGCTGCTGAACTTGAGAATGTGGAGTTCTCAAAGAATGTTGAGGCTTCAGAAGAAGGAGAAGAACTTGAGAATATCTCCCTCTCTACTCGGATAAGTACAAAGGCTACTGAAGAGGATGAGGACTCTGAAGATATTCCTCTCTCCAGAAGAATCCCCAAGAAGAAGATGTCAGCAAAGAGAAGGTCTCTGATCAAAAAGGACTTCTATATTGCTACGAGTACTGAACTGGAAGAATCAATTCCTGAAAAAGAGGACTTGATTGATGACGAAGACATGATGGATATGTCTGCTGAAAAGGATGCTGATGCTCCTATTATTGAAGAACTGACTGAAGATAGTGATCAAGAACCTGATACTATCATTCAGAATGCTATGAATTTTGCTGAAAACATCAACACTGATGATTTTCTAGACAATGTTCTTCTGGTACAAGGGAGAAATCCTGGTGAAAGAGATGCCTCTGAAACTCTGTTCAGAATGGCTCATGTGTTTGCTGAACCAATCTCCACATTTGATCCAAACCTCTCTGATCAGGTTATTCCATCTCCACTTCGTACTCCTCATCCATCTCCTTCACTACCTTCTGTCACAGAAGTTGGTGATTCTCACACCTCCATTCCTTCTACAACTTCAACTTCTGAGGTTGTACCTCCACAAATTATTCCTCCTTCTGGATCCTTTTCAGAAGTGAATCTAAACACTGCTCCAATTTTCACTGATTCCATAACCACATCCACTACCTCCTCCATCCATACTTCCTCTGTAAGTCCATCAATTGGATTTACTGCTCCATCTTTCTCACTACCATCCATCTCAACTACCATTTCTTCCTCAACCTCACATACAATTCCTCCCTCAAACACTCAAATCCCTCCACTCTCAACCTCTGGACATGCACCTCCTATGTGTGATCCCTTAACTACCTCCTCCACTACTTCATGCTTTGCTGGGTTGTCATCGAATTATGACTTCCTACGCAAGCATATGAATCGAGATGATCTGGATAACAGATTCGGCAGTTTTGGTTTCATGGGCAGAGCTTCTGGTGTATCCGAAGCTGGTGGTGCTCCCAGTGTTGAGGAGTTGAAAAGAATGAGTCAGAGTGGCTCTGATGAATTGCTGAATAGATTTGCTGGTATGGGGCAAAGGACTTCTGCTGCTGACATGTATGCTCAGGGCATTGTGCTGCAAGAATTACAATCCTTGAAAGCTCAGAACCTGCAGCTCATGACTATGTTTCAAATGCAGGATCCTTCTGTTTACATACGCAATCTTTCTACACTTCATCTAGCTACCTATGAAGAGCTGTACAAATTAAGAGAATTAGCTCTGACTCTTCCTTCATTGGACAACATTGCTCTTGCTTCTTCTCTGAAGATCAATGAGAATTTGGAGATATTGACAGAAGAAGTCAAGGAAGCAAACGAGCATTATGAGGCTCATGAAAAGATGCTCCCAAGTAAGATTGATGACCTGCAAAGTACTGCCAATCACATTCTGAGAGAACTGCAATCTTCTGCTCAAGGTTCATCATCTTTCGGGGCTGCAAAGATTGTATATGACATCACTCCTGATCTCAACAATCGACTCTCCAACATTGAGTCTGCTGTATCTGCTCAGAACGCACAGATTGCTGAGCTTACTGAACTTATGAAGGTTATGCACACTCAAGCACGTGAACAAGAGAATACTCTTCACAATTGCTATAGGTTTGTTCGAGGATAGACTTATATTCAGAATGAGCATCTCACTGTTGTTGTGTATGCTAACAATCGGTTGATCAAGCTCCTTGTGGAAGACGTTCAGAAACAGCGACCTATGTCTGGTCAGACTTTTGATCATATGAAGAACATTGATGATGATTTCAGAAGAAGAATGGATATGATCAACACTGTGAGGCCAACTCCTCAGCAATATCAGACTGCACTGAATGTTCAGCAAAAATTGAAATCTCAGGGTGCTCTGGGTGTTGCTCTTGGTTCTGGTCAAACGGGGGAGAAGTCTGGTCAGAAGACTGGTCTTAATACTGGTGTTAAGAGATCAAGTGCTGCTGAAGGTTCTAGTGGTGTTCCTCCTCCTCAGAAGAAACCTAGGAACTTGTAATCTTTTAGGACTTAAGCTTCTTAGCTAGGTTCTGGGTTGGGTAGTTTTTGTCTTAGGACTTTTTCTGCTCTTCTGATTATGTTGTTTCATATGTTGTCTTCTGATGATTTTATATACACTGAATCCTTCTTATACATTCTTGTGTCTCTGACTACTGACTTATTGCTTATGTTTCATTATGACTTAGTAAATCATACTTCATTAAATCGAACAACTTGATCTTAAGTCATTTCTAAGTTTATACAGATTGCTGAAGTTCACCATTTACACTAAAATGGGGGAGTTAATTTACTCAGAAGTTTATGAAACATTTGTATCAGGAAGTCACTTTCTAATCCTCATGTTTTCTGTTACCTTCTGACCACGGTTTGTCCATAACCAAAATGGGGGAGAATGATGAACCCTATGTGTTTTGATTATGTCCAAACGTTTCAGAAGATGAAAACTTAATTCTTTCTTACATATAGTTTATTGTTGACTAATATTTTTTTTTCTACTTAGTCTATGTGTAAGTTACTCAGCAGGTGCTGAATGAATCATTTCTGGATTGCCTAAAGGACTCAGAAGATCTTTTTGCTGAAGTCAGAATTTCAATAACTCAGAAGCTGGATGCTCCGCTCTGAAGCCGAAGTCTGCTAAAGCTCTCCTCAGAAGTTCTTTGCAATCAGAAGATCTTTTACCAATTTGATCAGAAGCTTAGTCACGGGTTCTGGATAGCATTTAATGCTCTGACAAGTGCATTAATGCAAGGCGCCAAAAGTTCAAAAAGCTGTTTTGATGGAGCGTGCCTGTCTGTTCAAAAGAAACCAGAATTTCCTTGTCTACCCTTTGTTGATCCAATTGAAGAATGATTCCAGTCAACCTCATCTTTGATTTCAAATCACTTACCGGATTAAGTTAAAAAACAAGGATAACGGAATCAAAGTGTTTGAAGACCGTTTGAAGACTTGACAAATTAACGGCTACAACAACTGATGTCATCTCTTTTGAAGATTCAAACTCACCAACGGTCATCTTCATTCACTATAAATAGTAGCCCAGCTCCAAAGCATCAACATACGCGTGATCATCGAGCAAAATCTCAACGCACTGTTTTAACAAGAAAAACAGAGCACCATTTCCCATTCTCAATCTTTCTTAGCATAGTCTCAGTTAAAGTGAGAGAGTGAAGAAAAACAAGTTCATAATAGGAATCTTGTAAACTGATATCGTTTGTGATATCCAGTTAGATTTAAAGAGAGAAATCTAGTTGAGATTAGAGTTGGGTGAGAAATCCAGAAAACAGAGTATTGTTTGTTCTGGTGGAAATCCTTTAACTCTTTTTAGGCTAGTCAGAACTAAGTGAGAAATTAGCTTAAGTTCTGTTGATGTAAAGGAGCTTCTGAACTTGCCATAAAAGTTCTGAATAGTGGATTTATAAAATCTCTGTAGGCTGCGACCTCAGGGGACAAGACGTAGTCACAGGACTTCTGTGGCGAACTTGGATAAATCGAATTGTTCAATCAGGATCTCCTGAACTTCTTTCTCCCTCTTATACTTGTTACTTTTGCTTCTGTGTGATTGTTCATATTTAGTGCTGAAACAGATTTACTCTAAAGTATCATTGTCTTTGTTCAGAAGACTGTCCAGAAGTTTTCAAATCAGAACTTCTGTTGCTGAAAACAGTCTAACTGTGTTTAGGCAGAATTTCCCTTAGAAGCAACTTCTGTAAGCTAGCTTCTGACTCTGAGGAAATTTGACTCTGAAAATTAAGTTTCCCGAAAAACTTAGAAATTTTCAGTTTTCAACTTTGACACCTATTCACCCCCCTCTAGGTGATTTTGTTCTTGATAGGGCCAACAATATCTTAGAGGTACTGCGGATTATTGACATGGGGAGTAACACGTGTCGTGTCCCGAAGTCAAAAAGGGTCTAAAACAAGTCAACAAATCGACACGGACCATGTCAAACTAGGGACACGATGTGTCAAGGTATCAACCCCTTTAACTCTTTTTAGGCTAGTCAGAACTAAGTGAGAAATTAGCTTAAGTTCTGTTGATGTAAAGGAGCTTCTGAACTTGCCATAAAAGTTCTGAATAGTGGATTTATAAAATCTCTGTAGGCTGCGACCTCAGGGGACAAGACGTAGTCACAGGACTTCTGTGGCGAACTTGGATAAATCGAATTGTTCAATCAGGATCTCCTGAACTTCTTTCTCCCTCTTATACTTGTTACTTTTGCTTCTGTGTGATTGTTCATATTTAGTGCTGAAACAGATTTACTCTAAAGTATCATTGTCTTTGTTCAGAAGACTGTCCAGAAGTTTTCAAATCAGAACTTCTGTTGCTGAAAACAGTCTAACTGTGTTTAGGCAGAATTTCCCTTAGAAGCAACTTCTGTAAGCTAGCTTCTGACTCTGAGGAAATTTGACTCTGAAAATTAAGTTTCCCGAAAAACTTAGAAATTTTCAGTTTTCAACTTTGACACCTATTCACCCCCCTCTAGGTGATTTTGTTCTTGATAGGGCCAACAATATCTTAGAGGTACTGCGGATTATTGACATGGGGAGTAACACGTGTCGTGTCCCGAAGTCAAAAAGGGTCTAAAACAAGTCAACAAATCGACACGGACCATGTCAAACTAGGGACACGATGTGTCAAGGTATCAACCCCTCTAGAAATTGCATTTTGGACCTGTACAGAATTAATTAAATTGGAGGGGCGTGTCAAACGACACGTGTTCCACACGCCCCGTGTCATTGGTCAACAATACAAATTTTTGGTCAAACTTGGGACACGGCCCGTGTCAATCCTGGGACACGGCGTGTCAGGGCTAAAACATCCCAGAATTTACCGTTTTGACTCTAAAATAAAATGTTAATCGTTACTAAGGTCGAACATCCGACCAGGAGGAGGTTATTTAACCAATCCATACTTGATATAACCGTAGTGGTATCATTTATGGGTTGGGTAAAAACCTCACCTTGTAGAGATTTCACAATGACACGAGCAAGCATTAAATGATGCGGAGTTCGGGTGATTGTGAGATCTCCAAAAGAGGTCGACGACTCTTCAAAAACTAAGAAAAATAAAAAGAAATATGACAAGCAGCAAAAATAAAACACAAAACATAGAGTTAATAAAAACCAAAAAGAACGAGAAAATCAAACCGGAGCTATGATTATAGTCGGAATAGCTCGACTTTCAAGTGTTCGGAGATGATCAAGGGTCCCTAAGGTGGGTACAATTCTTTTCTTTGGCGAAGTCGCCTCCGAAATAAATTTTAAGACGATGCCCATTCACATGTTGTGTGATACCCATAGAATCCTCGATTTCAACCATTCCGGAGGGGTATGCTTTCCGAACCACAAAGGGACCGGTCCAACGACTTTTGAGTTTTCCGGGAAATAGCCTCAAACGAGAATTGTACAAGAGAACATGATCTCCTTCATTGAATTGCTTGTGTTGAACATGCTTGTCGTGTAATCTCTTCGTCCGCTCCTTGTAAAGCTTTGCATTCTCGTAGGAGTTCAATCGAAGTTCATCAAGCTCATTGAGTTGCATCAAGCGACTTTCACCGGCTACCTTGTCATCAAAATTAAGAAATTTCAGTGCCCAATAAGCTTTATGTTCAAGTTCAACCGGCAAATGACAAGACTTTCCGAAAACCATTTTATAAGGAGACATGCCAATAGGAGTCTTAAAAGCGGTGCGATAAGCCCAAAGGGCGTCATCCAAATGCAAACTCCAATCTTTCCTAGACGCACCTACGGTTTTCTCTAGGATTCGTTTTATCTCTCTATTAGATACTTCAACTTGGCCACTAGTTTGCGGGTGATATGGTGTTGCAACCTTATGAGCTACGCCATACTTACGTAGCAACGACTCAAACAACCTATTGCAAAAATGGGAACCCCCATCACTTATGATGGCTCTAGGGGTTCCAAAACGTGTTAAGATGTTTTTCTTTAAGAACTTAATCACCACTCGAGCATCGTTAGTAGGTAAAGCAATGGCTTCCACCCACTTGGACACATAATCAACCGCAACAAGAATATAAAGGTTGTTATGCGACTTAGGGAAAGGTCCCATAAAGTCTATGCCCCAAACGTCAAATAGCTCGCAAACTAGGATTCCTTGTTGAAGCATTTCGTGTTTCCTAGAGATATTTCCGACTCTTTGGCACCGATCACAATGTTTGACAAATTCAATTACATCTTTATGCATAGAGGGCCAAAAGAAAACACATTGTAAGATTTTAGCAACGGTTCTATCGGGAGCAAAATGTCCACCCGGTTCATCACTATGACACATACGAATGATAGGCACGACTTCATTATCCGAAACACATCTCCTAATCATGTTATCCGCACAAAAACGAAACAAATAAGGTTCTTCCCAAAAGTAATGTTTAGCATCATGAAAGAACTTACGTTTTGCTTGGAAATTTAAATTAGGAGGAAGGATATTACCGACTTTGAAATTAGCTATATCCGCATACCAAGGAGTAGATGTTACCGCAAAAAGGTTCTCATCCGGAAACGTCTCACAAATGTCTAACGCGCTTTCCTCCGCTTCTTGTCCTTGCAACCTAGATAAATGATCGGCTACCACATTCTCAACTCCCTTTTTGTCTTTGATCTCAATATCAAATTCTTGGAGAAGGAGTATCCACCGAATCAACCTTGGCTTTGCATCTTGTTTGGACATCAAATACTTAAGAGCCGCATGGTCCGTGTAGACTATCACTTTAGATAAAACAAGGTAAGACCGAAATTTATCAAAAGCAAAAACTACCGCTAGCAATTCTTTTTCCATGATAGAATAATTTTGTTGAGCACTATCAAGCGTTTTACTAGCATAATAAATAGGGCGAAAGATTTTATCGACCCTTTGACCAAGGCAAGCTCCTACGGCTAGATCACTAGCATCACACATGAGTTCAAATTGGAGGTTCCAATCCGGGCTAACCATAACCGGAGCATTAATCAATTTTTCCTTAAGCGTTTTAAAAGCTTGCATACAATCATTGGAAAAATCGAAATTAGCATCTTTAAGAAGTAATTGAGTGAGGGGTTTAGCAATGTTGGAAAAATCCTTAATGAAACGACGATAAAAACCCGCATGACCCAAAAAACTCCTAACAAGCTTAACATTGCTCGGTGGAGGTAATTTTTCAATCACCTCAATCTTAGCCGGATCGACTTCGATTCCCTTACCAGACACTTTATGTCCTAACACAATACAACTTTGGACCATAAATTGACATTTTTCCCAACTTAAAGCTAGGTTCGTCTTTTCACACCGTTCTAGGACTCGATCCAAGTTGTTCAAGCATGCATTAAACGATGACCCTACTACGGAAAAATCATCCATGAAGACTTCCATGAAATCCTCAATCATATCTGCAAAGATGGACATCATACATCTTTGAAAAGTGGCGGGTGCATTACATAACCCGAATGGCATCCGCCTATATGCAAAAGTACCGTATGGACAAGTAAACGTAGTTTTCTCTTGATCAAGAGGGTCCACGGGAATTTTCATATAGCCGGATAAACCATCCAAGGTACAAAAGTACTCATGACCCGCCATTCTTTCCAACATTTAATCAATGAACGGTAATAGAAAGTGGTCTTTTCGGGTGGCGTCATTTAATTTCCTATAATCAATGCAAACACGCCACCCCGTTACCTTTCGAGTGGGAATTAATTCCCCTTTATCATTTTCCACTACCGTGGTACCACCTTTCTTAGGTACACATTGAACCGGACTAACCCGTTGAGAATCGGAGATAGGAAAGATTATACCCGCATCAAGAAGTTTGATCACTTCCGCTTTTACTACCTCCATCATGTTTGGGTTAAGTCGCCTTTGTGGTTGCACGGAGGGCTTAATTTCATCATCTAGAAAAATTCGGTGAGTGCACATCGCAGGACTAATCCCTTTGATGTCATGAATGGACCATCCGAACGCTCCTTTGTGTCGCCTAAGCACTTCAAGCAACTCCTCCTGTTTTGAAGATAACATAGATAAAATTACAACGGGTAAATCACTAGGAGGGTGCAAAAACACATATTTCAAATTAGGGGGCAAAGGTTTAAGATCCAATTTAGGAGGTTCCTCTAACGAGGACTTTGACGCCGGTTTGGTCTCACGATCGAGAGTCACAAACCTACTCTTTACCCATTTACACTCTTCTTGCGGAGAGGCCCCAACGTATTCTACGTCCCAAATGTGAGAGGTTTCCTCTCCCAACTCACCTTCCACACTCTTTTCGCCATTCTCGGAGGGGTTTACATTAAGCTTATCAAAAGAATCCTCAAAGCAAGCATCAATAGTATCGTCACAAATGAAATTACAACGAGCTAAATCAATACTAGGAAACTTCATAGCATCATATACATTAAATACTACCTCCTCGTCTTGCAACCTTAGGGTCAATTTACCTTGCTCGACATCAATGAGAGTTCTACCGGTTGCAAGAAATGGCCTCCCCAAGAGAATAGGAACCATGTTATCCTCTTCCCTATCTAGCACTACAAAATCCACCGGAAAAATGAACTTGTCGACTTTTACAAGAACATCTTCCACTATACCCTTTGGGCGAGCAATGGATCGATCCGCTAGTTGGAGTGTCATATTGGTGGGCTTCGGGTCCCTAAGTCCGAGTTTCCTAAAAATAGATAAAGGCATTAGATTAATACTAGCACCTAAATCACATAAAGCATTTTCAATAAACAAACCACCAATTTGACACGGGATAGAAAAACTCCCTTGGTCCCTTTTCTTGGGAGGTAGCTTGTGTCTTCATGATCATTTATCCTCCTCTTTTTAGTTACAAGCTCTTTCAAAAACTTTGTGTATAGAGGCATTTCCTCCATCATTTCCGCAAAAGTAATATTTACTTCGAGCTTTTTCAACATGTCTAAGAATTTAGAATATTTAAGATCAAGTTTATCTTTTCTCAACCTATGTGGGTATGGCAATTTAGGTATAAAAGGTTTAACTTGTTCCTTATTATTCTTTGCTAGAGGAGAGTTTGTGGACTCCGAGTCGGGGTTCACCTCACCCAACTCCTCACTTACCTTTGGAGATGACTCGGTTGTGACTTTAGTGGCATAAAATGGTTCCATCTCCTTACCACTCCGCAAGGTAATCACTTGAGCCGTTTCCCTTTGTTGAACTTTTGGGTTCTTTTCCGTGTTGCTTGGAAGAGAACCTTGGGGACGCTCTTGCCTTTCTCGATTTATTTGGGCAACTTGATTGCCTAAGTCCCTACAATAAGCTTCATTGTTAGCAAGACGGGTAGAAATATCTTTAAGTAAAGAAAGTACCGGGTCATCTTGCTTTGGCATTGGTGGCTTTTGAGAGGAGTGGCCTTGTTGGTATGTCGGGTTGCCCAAACCTTGCTCCTTATACTCATTAGCAAACTCGGGTGAAGGCTTTAACACATTATTATTATTTCCATAAGAAAGATTAGGGTGTTGAGCCCTTTGCCTCCACCCTTGATTACCATAGTTATTGTAAGCATTATTATGAGGGGGATAGTTATTATACCTTTGATTTCCACCAACATAGCTTACGTGTTCATTATCACCGGCAAACGGACTACCGGTTTGACAATCCCCACTTTCATGATCACCTTGGCAATGTGTACACATCAAGACTTGTGTCGGCTTGGTTATGCTCATTTGGGCAATTAAGGTGTCAAGCTTCTTTGTGACTTCTACCATGGCCGCATTTGGTACCTCCTTCTCCACGGAAAAAATTTGATTTCTTGGTGGACCGGCAAATTTATCCGATTGCCATTGAATACTTTTCCTTGCTAACTCATTGATTAAATCATAAGCTTCGGAAGCCGACTTTCGGAATAAATCACCTCCGGCCGCGGAATCTACAATAGCACGATTATTAGGAGTTAAACCATGATAAAAAGTACTTACCAAAGTGTGCTTAGGGATATCATGATGAGGACAATTCCGCAACATTTTTCGAAAACGACCCCAAGCTTCATGAAGGGCCTCGCTCTCAAATTGGCGGAAGGATATGATCTCATTTCTCAACATCACCGTCTTAGATGGCGGAAAATAGTATGATAGGAATGCCCTCTCCAAACCTTCCCATGAATTAATAGAATCGGGTTCCAAGGAGTGGAACCATTCTAATGCTTGCCCCGTCAAAGAGAACGGAAACAATTGGAGGCGGATGGTATCTTGGGGCACCCTATTAATACGGGTAGTATTGGCATACATGAGAAATTTATCAAGATGTTCGTTTGGATTTTCATGCATTTCTCCACTAAATTGACCACTACTTTGAACAAGTTGAATAATGCTCGTTTTGAGTTCAAATGAGTGGGCCTCAATACGTGGAGGAACAATAGCGGAGCGATTTTGAGGGCGGTGAGGAGCCGAAATCTCCAACATAGAACGTTCATCATTACCACCACCATTTCGCCCCCCATTCCTAGGTGGGTGTTGTCGGATAGGCATAACCGGTGGAGGTTCCGCTCCCACGGGTTGTTCTTCATGGAATCCAAGTATAACTCCATCATCGAAATTTGCCATCTCTTCCAACCACCTAGTGTAGCAATTCCGATTCCTAGAAAGAAAACGTTCAATTTCGGGATTAGTAGGAATCAAAGAATCAGTTTTTGATCTAGTATGCATAAATAAATAAAAATAAAATAAAATAAAAGAATAGAAAATTTAAACTTTACAAACAAGTGTCTAGTTTAACAATGAAACACTTGGTTTAATAGTTATTAGAAGATAAATCCCCGGCAACGGCGCCAAAAACTTGATGCGCCTCGAGCTAGTGCTACAAAAAGGCAACAATAAGTATTAAACTACTCGGTTTAAGTCCGGGTATTGAATCCACGGGATTTATAACAATAAGTATTAAACTACTCGGTTTCGGGTTGTTATCTAGGCGAATATTTCTTTATGGTTTTGGTTGAATTAAATAACTACTCCTAATCTACAACATACAAGTATTTTCCATATTCCTTAGCATGAAATGGTGATGATAAGTTTATATAACAATAGAGATAAAATAGCCTTAAGATTAATCAAAATACCATAGCTAACTTTTTATGATATCTATTAACACGTATGAACTTATAATCACACACTTATTTAATCCTATGATTTCAAGGTTAAGTGTCTCCAATGGTTTTAGAAACTAGGGCCCTTTAAGTTCCGTGATGTCGTCAATATCTACGGTTTTCGGCTTGTCACTTCCGATGGGGGCAACACCTATATAAATCCTATAGAAATGTTAAGTTCATATCAAGTATTTATAAATAAACATAAGAGAAGCATATGATGATGATAAATCAAATATTCTAATTTATACAAACTTGTTGTATAAACTATGAAAAGAAACAAGATGATACTACCGAATCTAGCACATAGACGGGTCACAACTAGGTTAACAAGATAAAGGATCAGCTACTCCCTTTTACCGTGCTACACCGGACACACGATCGTCGCTTATGATCTCGGAGAGGAACTCTTTGCCAACTTGTAGATTTGAATAGAATGGATGAAAAATGGAGGAAATATTTAGTGACTTTCTATTGATGGAACGAGAACGGATTACAAGTTTACAAAGAGGGGAAATGGAATACGGATTGTACTCGGATCACCTCTTTAAACAACTAAATGGAGAGAATTACAACTAAATGAAAAATTAATACAAGTAAAGAGTGATGAGTTTTCTGGCTAGAGAACCCCCCTATTTATACAGAAAAGTTGGCTTTGTGAACAAATGTGAATCCTCAAAACACATGCTTGAAAATCTCATCGAAATGCAAAATAAAGCTTGACACGGGTCGTGTGGGCCACGTGACACGCCGTGTCATGAAGAAAATGCATAAAATGACTTTAATCAGTTCAGGCGTATCCTTGGGCGTGTGAATTGACACGGGTCGTGTCACATTAATTACTCGACAATTTGGATTTTTGCTAATTAAAACGCCGCACAGACTAAATGTCTCCTTTTTGACACGGATCGTGTCCCACTTGACATGGGGTCCTGTCCTTCAGTAACCGTGTGAACACGCCTTCCAAATCAACCCGTGTGGACCTTTTAGGCTCGACACGGACCGTGTGGAGTTAGGACACGGGTCCGTGTCAAGAGCAAATTCTGGGCAGTTTGGCTTTTTCCTTGAATTATTTGCAAATCTCCTTGTCTCTTAGCTCTTTATTAGCACAAAAACACCTCTAATCATGTCTGGAAGTTGCTTTCCACCATGGATATTTTTAATCTTTGAAGTGAAACCTATAAGCAAAATAAACATGAGTTACTTTGACGGTTTTTGGTGAAAATAGTGTTTTTACGGAGATAAATTCAGACTAAGTGATTAAGAATTAATTTGTTCACAAAGTATAATAAAAAGACTTGAAACTATACTAAAAGTAATAAAATAACATTTAATTACACCGTAAATAACCCGAAAAGATAGGGATATTTCATCCCTATCAATTATTCTCTATGCTATCAAGGCAGAGACCTGAATCTCAAAGGATACACGGATGCTGATTGGGCAGGTGACTTGGATGAGAGGAAATCCACATCTGGCTACGTGTTCTTGCTTGGCAACGGTGCCATCTCATGGAGTAGCAAGAAACAGACATGTGTAGCACTGTTCACAATGGAGGCTGAGTACGTTTCGTACTCGTCAGCAGTTCAAGAGGCGGTGTGGTTGAATAGGTTCTTAAACCACATTGCTGTGACCAAATCCGCCGCTCCAGTCATAGTTAATAGTGATAGTCAATCTGCTATTGCTTTCGCTAAGGATCAAAGGTTCCATAGCAAGGCCAAGCATATAGAGATAAGGTATCACTTTGTCAGGGACTTAATTGCACGCAAAGAAGTCAGTGTGAAGTACATTTCCACTCATGACATGGTTGCTGATCCCCTTACCAAACCTGTCAAGAGAGATGTTTATGTCAAACATATTAGATCCCAGGTTTTGAGAAGGATCTAAATTGTACTTCTATTTTTCAATGTTAAATGAACTTGAATTATCAATAAAGGTTTTAAGAATTTGTTTCCAATACACGAGTGCGAATGTTTTATTTGTTTAACATTTGCTGTTATTGAAAAATGCATGTTAGACAGAGAAGTAGCTGACTCACACGAGTGTTTACCCTTGTTCTCTCATATGAGACAGATAGAAGGATGAGGCCGCTTTTGAACATACGAGAGCATGTTCCAATAGCAGTAGAGGCCGTCTTGTAGAGAGGATGAAAGCAATTTCATCATGGTACAAGATAACCACATATACCTCGAGTATATGTAACAGATTAAGATGTACTCTGAAAGGCAAGTTTGTGATGACTTAATGCCTTCTGTCTTTACAGCCAGGAGCGATCATTACAAGTAATGAACTAAAGTCAGATGTTTTGGCACATCTAGACCTATGCTTCTGTATGGTGTTAGAATTGAGGTACATGCTCTTCCATAAGTGGAATTGAACACCATGGCACGTGTATATGACACTGTGTGCTTAGCTACCACAAGATGGAAAAGCGCAGATCTCGCCTTTTCCTAGTGTGAGACTTACATCTCGGAATTATGATTTCTTGAGAATAATTATCCTTATGACTTTCGGTTTATTCCAAGAAGTATATTCTGATGTAGCTACCTTGGAAAGGGTAATCCCGAGGTTGATGTGATAATTCCAACCAAAAGGAGCCAAACTGGATAAGCGAATCAGACTATGATGGAAGGAATAAAACCAGGAGGAAAGATATCCATGGAGTTCACATCTTGAGATATTCTGACTTTCACCGTCCGGACACTTGTGCTTATGAGCATATTTGTGAAATCAGATGAGCTGTTGAGATCAAAGTTATGACAGTGGATGTGAAAAGGAATCTGGGATAATGCATACACCATAGACGATCCATGTTCAAGTCTAAAGGCTACATATCTCCAACGAGTATATAGTCCCAAGCTTGAAACATGCACATCGAGCAGTTATATAACTCCAACGAGTATATAGCACTTGAGCTCTCGATAGTATGCCGGTCGCACAAACTATTTGGAATACAAGATCTGAGATTGAGAAAAGATACTTTGGAATTGGTTCCATTGCGTACGAGTGGGAGATGTTGGGATTAATTAAGATATGGATCTAATTAATCCGACCCGTCCGAAATGGAACGGGTCAAGCCCATCTAAGAGGAATAAGTGATTAGGAAGCCCATTAGGTTAGTTGGAGAAATTAGGGTTTCTCCACCTATAAATAGGCTTAATCCTAATCACAATATGAGACAAGTAAGAAAGAGAGACGTCGGAGCTCTGCCTTTATACGACCGAGCCTCCCTTACCCATCTCTCTCGTTCTTCGCTCTTAGTCTATGGATCAACAAGACTTCTCCGGTTAACACCGTGTGGTCGTCTTTATCTGGTGATACAAGATCGTGGTGCTAAGATTCGCTTCCGCTACTCTGAGAGACTTGCTGGTTCTGCTATATAAGGTACGCCCGAACCCGTTATCTCATATGGATTAGTATGCCGGGCTAATCCCTTCAAAATGTAATAACCATCAAGGCATTGCTTGGTGATTTACATTTCTTTATTTAAAAAAACATAAAACCACATAACCACTTGGTTTAATAAGGCAAGATAATCAGCTTAAGCAAGGGTATGGTTTAATAAGGCAAGATAATCGGCTTAAGCAAGGGTATATATGCAACTTTATTTTCACTATTAATTAATGCCCTCCTATTAATACCCTTCTATTTTTTTCCTTAAGAAAGCGTTCTAAACTTCCAATTAAGGGCTTGTTAAAATCTTAAGAAGAAAAAAAAAATAAGAAAAAAAGAAAGAAAGAAACGACTTCCAATACAATGCTAAATGCTTTCAAATTGCCAAATCAACATAATCTTTCATTCATTCATGTAGGTGACAGTTAAACATAATACATCCACTCTCACAGTAATCACCGTCCAAATTTTATCCTTCATTGTTTGATTTTTGTATTTTAGTTGGTGTATAATTTCAACAGTGATTGAGCTATGGTGCATGTATATAATAATATTATGTGAAGGTATGGTTATTTCGTTTTATTTTGTCACTTTTATTATTAAGCCAATTTTCTTTCTCCATATTCAAATGGTAATGGATAAAGTAATAAATGAAAAATTCATAATTTTATTAAGGCTCTAAACTTATCAAAATTAGTTGAATGGTCCTTGAACTTAAAATGAGATGAAAAAGTCTTATAATATTCCTCACTAAATTTTATTGTTTTTTCATTTTTAATTTAAATAAGATACTGTAGTAAAATTCGTTGCTTTGTTTTTATCCTCTATCCGACATTACCAAATTTCATATAATAATTTCTATATATCTTACTTTTACTCTTATCCTTATGTTTTATCCTTATCTCTATCCCCATTGGATACCAAACGCCCTTTCTAAATGCTTTCCAAAATACATCATACGACTCTAAGGAAATTCGTAATAATCAAAACATTATACTATAAATTTAGGGATTATTTTTTTGGATAAATTCTAAAAAAAACCCATTGTGGTTATAAAAATTGTCAAAAAAGTGATAGTGGTTCGATTTGTGACAAAATAAAGGCCGTGATTTTATTTTTCAGAATAAATAGTTTTATAATTCTCTCTAAACAATCATTTTCTCAATCTACACCAACACCACACCTAAACGACCTTAAAATTTAAAAAAAAAAAAAAAACAAAAAGAATTAAAGTTGATTAAAACGTTATCAATTTTTGAATTTTTTTATGTTTGAAGTATCTGACGATCAATTTTTACCGTAACCAAATAAAAAATCATTATTTTGACAAAATATAAAATCATAGTCAATATTTCGTTATAAAGCAAACCATATTATTTTTTTAACAATTTATGTAACCACATAAATTGTTTTAGAAATTTACCCTTCTATTTTTTTTAAAGATAAATTTAGAGAATTAATTAATTAACTATTTAGAAAGGTAGTGATGTATAAAGGAAATAATAATAATAATAATTAATAATAATAATTAATAATAATAATAGTAATAATAGAATTTGGAGATGGATAGTGATTTTGTCCTTGTGTGTGCGATGTGTTATATAAAAAGGGGTGAGTGAGTATTATAGTAGTTATTATTTGGGAATTTAGATTTAGAGTTCGTTTGTTTTTTTTTTTAATTTTATTTTATCTGGTTGGAGGAACTGCGGCGGAGATAGGAGGAGAAAATCTTGGAGTAGTGGAGATTTTCTGGATTGTCAGTTATTTTTCAAAATTCATCTTCTTCTTCTTCTTCTTCTTCTTCTGGGTTTTCATATTAAGGAATCTCTCCCCCTATCCCTATCCCTATCCCTATCCCTACCCTTTTTCACAATCTCATCATCATGTCTTCTGATGGGGTTGCCTATTACAGTTCCAAGAAGACTGATGATCTATGTGAAGATGTTTGTGGTCAGGTAATAAACCCTTCTGTTCTTTTTTTTTCTCTGTTTCTTATGCTGTTCTTTTCTTGCACATACATACTATACTATATACTATACTGGGTGTTTTTATTTTTGGATATGATGGTTTTTTACTTTCTTTTCCATAGGCTATGTATGTATTTGATATGGTATATATATGATTGCATGAATGAATTTTCAAATGTGGGTTTCTTAGGAATTGCTTTGTTTTTAATTGCAGCAGAATTCCCGTGCTGCTTTGAGTATGTCGAGAGTTAGATGCATCTTACGAGGTTTGGATTTCAAGACGTATGTTTTGTTGTTTGTGTTTATTCCTTTAGGGATATTCGGAGTATATTTGCACGGCCAGAAGATCTCTTACTTCCTAAGACCTTTATGGGAATCTCCTCCAAAGCCCTTCAACGTCATTCCTCACTACTATAATGGAAATGTCTCCATGGACACTCTTTGCAAGCTTCATGGTTGGGGGATTCGTGAATCTCCTAGACGCGTTTTTGATGCTGTTCTGTTTAGTAATGAAGTAGATATTCTTACAATTCGATGGAACGAATTGTACCCTTATATTACACAGTTTGTACTCCTTGAATCAAACTCAACTTTTACTGGCCTTCCCAAATCATTGCGTTTTGCTCGTAACCGTGACAGGTTTAAATTTGTAGAGCCTCGTTTAACTTATGGGACTATTGGGGGAAGATTTAGGAAAGGTGAAAACCCTTTTGTGGAAGAGGCTTATCAGAGAGTAGCATTGGATCAGCTTATTAGAATAGCAGGTATTGAAGATGATGATTTGTTGATAATGTCTGATGTTGACGAGATTCCTAGTGCCCACACAATCAATCTCTTGCGGTGGTGTGATGACACCCCGCCTATTCTTCATCTTCAACTGAAAAATTACTTGTATTCGTATGAGTTTCCGCTAGATGACAAAAGCTGGAGAGCTTCGGTTCACAAGTACCAGACTGGGAAAACTAGATATGCACATTATCGACAGTCCGATGAGCTCCTGTCAGAATCAGGTTGGCATTGCAGTTTTTGTTTCCGCTACATTAGTGATTTTATATTCAAGATGAAGGCTTACAGCCATTGTGATCGGGTGAGGTTCTCTCACTACTTAAACCCCAAAAGGGTTCAGGATGTGATTTGTAAAGGGGCAGATCTATTCGACATGATTCCTGAGGAATACACGTTCAGAGAGATCATTGGGAAAATGGGTCCAATCCCGCATTCTTACTCAGCAGTTCATCTTCCAGCATATTTACTGCAAAAAGCTGATCAGTACAAATATCTCTTGCCTGGTAACTGTCATAGAGAGCAAGAAGGTGGCTGACCGACCGATCCATCTTTAGGATTTTTCACAAAGACTTGTAATTATGGTGATGCATTCACACCGAGAAAGGGTAAGTCAGATAGTTCGATTGAAGAAACGGTAAAGAGATGCTGGAATGAAGTTGAAGGCTTTTGGTTCGGTTTTGGGGACGTGTCAAATTATTTTTTTGCTGGGGTTATGTCTTTGGAAGAGGACTGGCCCTTGTTGATGGTATATGACATTAGCATAACTCCCAGAATTTGACGACCTTTTGTTTAGTATGGAGGAAATTTTGGGTATTTTCACTAATTAATTCTAGTTGATTTGTATGATGTGATTTTTACTAGTTAATATATTATAAAATTTGTCTGATTTATTATGATGATCTAAATGTTGATTTAGTATTGTTCATTTTGGTATTCTAAATTTTGATGTCTATGTTGATATTGTTAGTTGTGGTTGATATTGTCAAGGAAGTGCAGTTGGTTCTATCTCCCAAAAAAGACAGGCTTTTGGTTTTTGTTTATCTATGGGAATTGACATACTTCTTTATTTGTGGAACACAAACATTACATTGGGAATATCTGCAAAGTAAGGAATATACCATATTCTTGTGTGTTTAGCTCAAACTTGTTTTTGTCAAGAATTTGTTGGAATAATTAATCATGCTAATCAAACATACAAGAAATTACAGCATTGCATTGCTGGAGTTGTGAATTTCCTCTCTTGGTACAAATTAATCATATTGTTAGACATAAGTCTTCTTCTGTATTGAATTCACCTTGTTCTTCCGTCAAAAAAAATAAAAAATTCACCTTGTTCTGCTCACTATTTGGTCATTGCCTTAATTTTCCTTTATTCATCCTTTCATTTTTGACAAGAGAAATTCTATACTGGTATTGTCCAATTAGATTCTGATACATCAGCATTGTGTTGATATGCAGTGACAGCATCAGGGTTAAGCAAGGGTTTTAATTAGGGGTTCAGGATCATAACTAAAGTTTAAGGACCTCTCATTGGATGCGTGACATGTGTAATGAGAATTCATAAATACAAAAATATTGTAGACCTCTATCCATTTTTCACACATCTAATGGAGGGTCTTTAAATAAAGTTTAAGGTCCACGACCCCAATAATTTCTCGTTAAACAGACACGTTCAAAATATTGGATCTCACACTATTACCATTCGAAACATTCGAAATTTAAAGAAATTTGAAGATAATTGAGGTTGATTTATTGAAAATCAAAATTATAGCTGAAATTTGTGTTTTAAAAATTAAATGCAAAACTTCAAAATGGAATTCAAAATAAAAACAGAAAATAAAAATATAACAATTACAAGAGTTCTTATTTTAGACTCCCAGTGTTACACCTGTAAGTAATCCATTCCATTCATTATCTGATACATGTCTAAATTTATTAACATTTTAAATCATAAAATTAAAATGATTAAATCACTTTAGTAAATTTTCTCCATCTTATTCTTAATACATGTACTCTTACTTTCGTCCTAGTTATTTCATTCCTCATCCAATCATTTTTGGTACGATCATACATCCATTGCAACATACACAACTGCGCAACTAACATCTTAGAATATGACAATTTTTTCACTGTCCAATATTATGTACTATATAACATTATCTGTCTAATGTTGTAGTATTTTGTTTGGTATGCTTTGACAGTTTGTATATTTCCATTGTAAAGAAGAATGCGTTAGACATTTATGTTAACAAAGAGTAACAATGTTTTCATGATATTTAATTTTCTGCAAATAATGTAAACACATGTTTTAGAATTTACTACATAAAAAATACTAGGCATCAATAAATAAAGAAAAGAGTGTAAACTACATGTAAGTTCTAAAATTGTTCAAAAATGTCATTTTAGTCACTCAACTTTGAAGATAATTTATTGAGTCCTTCAGCTATTAAAATGTGACATATTGAGTCCCTCAACTATCAAATGTGGACCTACTGAGTCCTTATTCGATGATATATCACTAAATTGGCAAATGTGAAGAATAGTAATTTTAATACCAACATAATATCATTTCGTCGAATAAAAACTCAATAAATCGTCTCTAAAGTTGAAGAACAAAAATGACATTTTTGAACAATTTTAAAGAGTTGGTTTAAGATTAAAATAAAAGAAGATGTATTGTGTGAAATATTGGACTATTTCAATATAATAATAACTTAGAAAGAATGTTTCAAAGCAGCAGTGCCAAGACTTTTAAATAATACTCTTTCAAAGTGTCAATAAGACATGAATCCAACATTAGTAAACGTCAACTGCCTTTCTTCCAAAAAAGAAAAAGAAGAAAAAGTAGTAAACGTCAACTGGCCATCCTTTACTCCGTATAAAAATATGGGTTATCAATACGTGAGTTGTTGATTTTTTAAATAAAGAATTGTTATTTGTTTTTGAGTAAATAAAAGATTGTGTTATAAAAAATAAATAAATAATTGTAATTTATATTATTCATAAAATTAAGGAAATTGTCGATTTTATTGACGTAAATGAGAACATTTGTTATTTGTTATCCGAAATATTTTTCTAACCTTTGAGCTTAATTCTAACTTGATTTTTCAAAGATCAGAAAAATATTTCGGACAAAAAATATTCTTGTTCACGCCAACAAAATCGACAATTTTCTTAATTGTACAGACAATGCAAACCACAATCATTTATTTACAAAATCGCGAAACCACATAATACTTATTCGAAGTTAACCCTAAAATATAATTGAAGATTTTCAATCACATTTTAATTTCTTCTGTGTACTGTTGGGTTAAATATATAATTGGGCCCTCACATTACATTTGTTTAATTAAATTCTTCAATCTTAATTATATTTTCCTTAGATTTTGTATAGCTATGAGGATTTTTTGAAAATGTGTACCTACAAAGGCTTAAGAATACTTTTTGTTTCAAAAACCCTAATTCGCCGTAATTTCTCAAAACCCTAATTCTAAAGACCTCTTGTTCTGAGCTTGATTTCGAGGAGGAAGAATAAAGTTTTGCTTCTTTCTTCCTCCTACCAACCTCAAATCTAACTTATTTTTTTTCTTCTTCTCATCCCTCTTTTTGTCTAGCATCATATATTTCTGCAATATTCTTTGATCGTCAGATCTGCATCCGTTATCTATATTTTCTTCATTTATAGCTCGTTCAGATTTAGCACCGGCGGGAAAGGTTGACTTAATCCATAGATTTGTAGATCTACGGGAGTGCAATTTCAGGAAGGACTTAGATCTGATTTCCTAGAGGGACATGGGTGTTGAAGAATGGTTTTTGATTGTTTTTTTGCAGATCCGGAATCTCGAGAAATATATGATTTATTATGTCGTTTTTTAGTACCTTTATGATGTATTAGGCACTTTGTAGCGTTTCTTTGCCTTTTATGCGGTTTATACTGGCGTTTGCCTGCATTTTCGTGAGGTTTAATTCCTTTTTTTTTTGCTTTGATTATTATCGTGCTGTAATTTTTCTATATTATTCAATGATATGATAACTCTTTTAAAAAAAAAAAAATATTTTTTATTTCTAAATTTTTATTGTGTTAATAAAAAACTAAGCTATATTCTTTTTAAAAAAAAAAACTAAGCTACGTCACGTGTGTAATGTAACGACATATTAGACACTAGCTCACAAGAAAAATTGGTTGTAATCATATTTATAAAATAGGGTAATTTCCTAAAAAAAGTTCTCTTGTTTACCAATTTTGTGAAAATAGTGTATGTGTTTATATCTTTATAAAACAATGACTGTGTTTATCTCCGTTACTCAAAAAACGGGAAACACATTAACAATGTTATCTATACTATTATTAAAAGAAGCACGTAAATGACACATGTCAAAAATATAGTGGATTTGCTTATGTGTCATTTTCTCATTTAATTAACATTTATATTATTAATTGTTTTTAAAAAATTGTGATATGCAACAAGAAAATATCAAAAGCCATCATTAATCTTTTTAAAAAGAAAAAAAAATGTCATTTATATCTCTAATTCAAAATGCATGTTGATCTAAAAAAAATAAACATGCCCTTTCAAAAAAATAAAAAATAAACATGCAATTAAGCGATTTTCACAAATATTATTTATAAAATTAATATACATTTAAACTACTATTAAGTATATTTTCTTAAATTAAAAATCGTTGGAGAAAAATAAATTAAGGACAATATTGTTTTGTTATTATCTGAAATATTTTCATTAAATTTAAGATTGAATCCATATTAAAGGTTAATTATTATTCTCATTTTTTTCATAAAGTTATCATATCATTAAAAAAATATAGTAATTTGATAATAAAATAAAATAGAAAAATTAAATCGGAGAAAGATATAGGCAAAAGCCGCTATAAACCATATAAATGACAAAAAAAACAAAAGATAAAAACACTACAAACTTGGTACACATAGTTATTGAGCTTTCATATCTGCATAAAAAAATCAAAAACAATTATTTAACATATATGACCTCCAATAATTCAGATTTAAGTCATTCCCGGAATCGCACTGCCGTAGATTTATATAGCTAACAGATGCAATCTACGACCAAAGAATATCGTAGAGATATATGATGTCAAACTAAAAGAGGGATGAGAATGAGAAAAATAATCAAATATCAGGAGTTGGGAGGGGAAGAAAGAGAAAAACTTCCTTCTTCCTTATGGAATTCAAACAAGATTAATTAACTTAAATATTAATTTAAAAGTTAAATAATAATTAAATGCTTAAATTTTAAGTAATATTTTTATATCTTTAAATTAAACCCGTGCATTGCACGGGTTACAAACTAGTATGTGATGACGTGGCAAGAGGCATTTTGGTCTTAATTTATTTGTTATGTTACATAAAGCTCATTTCCGACACTTTAAAGTTGTAAATACATGAATGTTTTAGGAATTCACCAATAAATTAAAATCGAAAACCTCTTGTCACATCATCACGATTAACACCGTTAATGAGTTTTCCGCTTTTTGAGTAACGTTGATAAACACAATCATTTTTTTGTCAAAAAGATAAACGCATATATCATTTTGACAAAATTTGTAAACACGGAGTTTTTTTTTAGAAAAATACCCTATAAAATATTTGATTTTTCATAATACAAAATTGTATTTGTCAATCAAAAGCTCAGATTTTAAATATGAATTACTAAAAAAGAATGTAACATATCGATTTTTTTTATTTACATTTATACGAACAACAATTAGCAATCTATTTAATAAAATAAACACAGAGAAGATTTTGATTTAAATAATCAAACTTGTTAAGAAATAAGCACTAATAACAAAAATATCATTTGGCAAAGTATTGAATTAGCTAGTCAAACCTATATATACTTTATAAACCAAATAAAAAAGTTGAGGACAAAAATAACATTGCTGCTATAGAATTATGTTTCACCACAAAATTTACTAATTTCAAATAGTAAAAGACAAAACCTTTTTAAGGAAGTGCCCGAGTAGTTGACCTTAAAAGTGTATTTTTAGTTATCAGTCTAACCTGCCTGCCTTATAAAAGTCTGCCCTGCCATTTCCTATATCTCACCAAATACACGCTTTCTCTATATTCCAACACCATATATTTAAAAAAGCTTCATAATAATAAATACATCATTTAATTTTTCACTTTATTTTTTTCAGTGGAGTTCTTTGAAATTCGATTACAAGAAATTTGATCATTAAAATTACTTTATAAATTCTATTCATTTATTATGAAAATAAAGTTGAAATTTTTTTATTTATGTTTATGGAAAAGTATAAAACATCAAATAATTTTTTTAAAAAAAGAATTTTCAAAACATCAAATGTTATGAAAATGGACAGAGGCGTCTCCAGGGGAGTTCACCTAGGCGGTTTTCTAGGGCCTTAGCGATTTTGGAGCCTCTAAAATTTAATATATTGTAATACTAGTTAACTTATATTAAAAAAAAAAAACACAAATGTAAGTAACGCAAATATTAAGAAAAGCAAGATGTAAATTGTGGATGTACTCCAACACTTCAAATGGTTTAGTTAGGTTATCCGGCAACGATTTTCTCAATAATTGCAATTCTATAAATAATTCAAGTCTATCGATATCTAAATCATCTACTTCTTTTAAGAAGCCTCTCAACTTGAATTTTCACTTTTTTAATTTATACTATGCAAAAAGAAGGATGAGACGATGAAGCGTGCATGTATTATAATTGAGGGCCATGTTGTCTATTATTTAGAAATTTTTAGCTAATTTGGATTACAACGATTTCATTAGAGATTTCCACATAAAAAAATGAGAAGAATATAGTAATTTTTTAGCATTAAATTATTGTTATTTGACTTTACATAAGGCAAATAGCACTATTTGACCACTCACCTATTCAAAATTTGTGCATTTGGCCATCGACTTTTTATTTGGTCATATTTGGCCACTCACTTTTGTAATTTGGTGAAATCTCACCCTCATTATGTTTAATGACATTCATACATTTTGTATTATTTTGCAATTTTTACTGTTAGAATTAATTTTCTTATTTGAAATAGAGGAAATTTAATGTTTAACATATTTATCTCCATTCAATTTTGATCAAAGAATGGTGAAATTTTACTAAATTGACAATTCAATGGCCAATTATAACCAAATTACAAAGGTGAGTGGCCAAATGTGACCAAATAAAAAGACAGTGGTCAAATGCACAAATTTTGGATTTGTCAGTGGTCAAATAGTGCCTTTTGCCTTTGCATAAAGTTTGATATATAATTATGAATACTAGATAATAATATATCTAGTCTTTTATTATTGTTAAATTTAGATGTGAAATCAGAACAATTTCACATAAGGCCTCCAACGTGGTTTTTTTACTAGAAAAATTTCGCCTAGGGCCTCTAAAATGTTGGAGACATCCCTGGAAATGGAGAGCGTATTACATACATAAATTCTGAATTCAAAACCTCTACTTTAATTTATACTACTCCATCTGTTTCATAATATTTGTCGTTTAAGGTTTCTACACATATTAAGAAACTCATTAATTAGCATTAAAAAGAGTTTGATATTACCATACTGCCTTCTAATAATTAATGCTCAAGATGATTCTACAAATTTCTAGCCAATCATCATGAGGGCAAAGTTGGAAAAAGTTCATTTAATGCTTCTTGGAAAATGTGAAACGTCAAATATTTTGAAATTTTTTTTTCTCCAAAACGTCAAATTTTATGAAACAGAGGGAGTAATAAATTACATCGCTATGCTTCAAAAAATTAATTTACAAAACTAAAAAGCTATGTGATTTTTTTAGGGTGGTGCTATTTGGACGTCCGTTGGTCGTTTTTTTGCGACCGACTGAACATGCTTTTACAAATATAACCCTAGGCAAAATGGGCGGGAGTTTGGGCACAGTTGGGCGCGAAGTGTAAAGACGGGAAAACATACTAGTTGCCAGACTATACAAATAGTGTTTGAATTTAATATGCCTCGTTTGAAGATAAAGTGAAATTACCACTTGCCAATAGAGATATAACACGTGTAGTTGTAGGAAATAAAATACAATTGATTTTCATACTTAGTTATTCTTCTTCATCCATTCTCTTTCTAGGGTTTATGAGCAGGAAATTTAAACTAAAATTCGATCATATTGGAGGTGGAGGACACTGTAGTACAATCAGGATTAGAATCATCAGATGAAAATGATGAACTTGGTCCTCAGGTAGGAATGTCGTATCCAACACTCAAAGGTTTAAAAGATGCGTACATGAGGCACACTATCTTGAAAGGTTTTACAGTTATAACCTTTGATTCTGGCAAAAAGGGGCACCCTTTTAAAGTATATGTGCAATTAAGTTGCAACAGAGGGAAGAAAAAAGAAAATCATATGAAATCCAAGAGGATAGGTTGCCCAGCTAAACTGATCGCGTCATTAAAAAACAGTAGTTAGGATGTACTTAGTAGACATTTATCGCCCAACCATGATTTGCAACCTAATTTAACTGGCATGATACCCAACTAGAGGAATTTGACGATAGAACTTCAGAGGGAGTTGGAGTCCAATGATATAGCCGTGCTAAGACCCCGCAAGATCATTAGGCTGCTACAAGTGCAGAGTGGGGGGCCTGAGAATTTTGGTTACTTTCCGAGAGACTACAGAAATTTCGTTGAACAAATGAGGAGGCTTATGCTTGGGGAGGGTGATACTGCAGCAGTAAGCAAATTGTTCTTGGATCTGCATACGAAAGCCCAAATTTTTTTTATCGGATTCAAAAAGATAGCGATGGTAGAATGAAGTCTGTATTATGGATTGATCCGCGTTCAAGAGTAGCGGTTGTAGATTTCTAGGATGTTGTGTGCTTCGATACAACCTATCTTGTGAACAGATACAAAATGCCACTTGCTACATTTGTGGGAATTAATCAACATGGTCAGTCCATTATACTAGGGGTGTGCCCTAGTATGTAATGAAGATATTGCTTCTTTTAGGTGGATGTTCAACACTTGGAAGGAGGCAATGGGCCGAGAACCGCAGGCTATGCTTATAGACCAATGCAATTGTATAAGGGCAACTATTAAAGAAGTATTTCCTGAGACCATGTATCGATTCTGTTTATGGCACATCATGTCCAAACTGCCCAAAAAGTTTAAGAACTTTCAAGATTATGATACCGCATCAAAGGACTTCAAGTTAATAGTGTACAACTGCGTATCTGTGGAGGAGTTCGAGAGGAGGTGGACCGAGTTTGTTTAGAATCAGAGATTACAGAGCAATCAATGGCTGACGAAACTGTACACTAAAAGGAATAAATGGGTTCCAATAATGATGAGGCATATATTTTGGGCTGGAATGTTGTCTGCTCAGAGGAGCAAAATCATGCGCAAAATAATAGCATGCATAACTGCATATGAATTCGAGGTACAGTATCAGGAAGCATTCACAAATGAAATGTTCAAAAAAGTGCAGCTACAGATATAATCAAATCAATAATTTTCTCATATAAAAAAAGGAATATGATGTATTGTAGCCAACGGCCCACAACATAGGATGGAGAAGAAAACAATGGAGTGCAAGAGCTGAAAATAGTGGACTACAAGGCATAAAACCTTTTGCATAGTTCGGTGGAATTTACAGTGAAATACAGACTAGACGACCAACATTTTGAATGCAGTTGGACCGTATCGAAATCTGCGGATATTCGTGCACCCCTATATTCAGAGTATTGTCTTGTCTAAACATAAGGAGAATTGATGAACGGTATATCAGGGATAGGTGGAGAAAGGACATATACATGGAGCACACGATGACAATGTTTCGGGGCGGTTACCCGCACATGACTCCTGAATATCAGAAATACAAAGCAATGAAAAACGATTTTCAAGACTCTGCCGAAATGTGTATGTTTTCGGAGTACAAACAGCACCACATGAAACAGTCGATGAATAAATTGAGGTTGAATTTGTTGGATTGGCTGAGCAAGTGACAGCTAAAGATGTTAGTGGACCGCACAACCAGGCTCAAAATGGAGATGAGATTCACGATCCCCTGGCGACCCAAAGTCACGGTAGGCTAAGACTAAACACACAGCTCCTAGTGAAGTACATAAGAAGAGCTCGAGGAAATGGATGACGTGAGGGAGGAGGACACGAAGATGGAGGAAATCATCGAGATGGTACCGAGAATAAAGCACTTCGAGCCGGTGATTGTAGTAGAAATGCAGGCCGTGGAGGCAATCTTGGAGCTGGTAGGGGAAATGCAGGGCTTGGAAGACGACGGGTTCATAGAAGAGGTGGTCATGGCAGCAGAAGTATCGGCCCCCAAATCCCAGAGTATGTTAGGAATGAGGCTGACCTTGTGGACGTCACTGTGGTATCTGCTTTTGGTTGATATAGGCATTCGTCATGCTTTTGTAAGAAAGGGGTAAGAGTGTTTTTTGCCACGCTATCATGTATGCACCAGTTGGGTGTAATGATGTAAATGAATTACATGATGTTACTAATTCTACATGGGTTACGTTTAGGTTTGCGTTTTGTTACACAACTGTGTGAGTCTGTTCCATTGAATAATATGCATTATTTAACTGAAATGACGTTGAAGAACTTATAGGTAGGAGTGCACATCAAAATCCGAAAAACCTTAAAACCGTTCAACCGAACCGAAAAATAGTTTAACGGAAACCGATGGACCAACATATGGTTTTTAATTTTTTAAAATCGGTCTAACGGTTTCGGTTAGCAGGTCTGAATACCTGGCGGTTAACCAAAACCGTATATATATGTATATTGTAATATTATTTTGTATGTATTATATACTAAATATAAAAAACATACTATAATTAAATAAGAGAGAGAGAGAGAGAGAGAGAGAGAGAGAGCAATTGTTTTGTTGTACACCCTAATTACCCATTCCATTTCCCTTTCATTTTCTAATCCCTCATCTCGTTCTCTCTACTCTCTAGGTCACTTTATTGCCGCTACACAATCTTGTTCTCCTCCTAGTTAATCTATCGCCGCGGCACACTCATAGTCTCCTCCTATTGTTCTGTCACCATCTCTTCTATGCCAGATCTTTCTTGTTCATTGCATCTTATTCTACAAACTACGAAGTATGTGATTTTCTATCTTATTTCTTAGTTATTTTTTAGTTAGGGATTTGGTGATTTCGTTGCATCTCATAGTTTGATTCTTTTATTTACTGGTTGTAGTTTATGATTTGGATTGTTTGGTTGTTTGAATTTTATTTTTGAAAAAGCAGAATATAGATTCTTGATATCTAATTTTAATTTACTTGGTAGCTTTTAATGGGATTAAAGTTTGGTAGTTTGATTATGATGAGTAATATTGATATGGTAGAATTTAAAAGATTTAGTAATCTGTTTGTGGTTTGCATGAGTGGTGATTGTTTTATAATTAAGTCATGTTAATGTAATTTCTGGATGTTGTCTTATTTAATTGGTATATATTTTCAGATGTCAAGTTTGATAACTTCGCTACTGATGATACTAAACACACTAGCACGGAGCCAGAAGAGGGAGTGAAACAAACTAAATCTCTTATTCCTTCTAGCGATGTGGAGATGGAGAATCAAGATGCATCAAAACCACCACATGTGCGGATGCAAACATCATGGGTTTGGCCACATTTCACCAAACTTCCTTATAAGCTACTTGAAAATTGAAGAGCCACCTGTAACTAATGTAAGAAATCTCTTGCTTGTCCATCTTTTAGTGGAACTAGTTGTTTGAGTAATCATTTGAGTAAATGCAAGAAATATCCACCGAATAAGAATAAGAGTAATGAACCAGTATTAAATTATCAGCCATAAGCAAGTGTCGGTGTCAATTCACTTGTACCGTGGAAATTTGATCAAGAAAAATATAGAAAATATCTTGCTTTGATGATCATGCTTAATGAGTTACCTTTCTGGTTTGTTGAACATCAAGGATTTCGTGAATTTTGTAATGCAATGCAACCATTTTTTGTTGTTCCTTCAAGAACAACAATAGGTAGAGATGTTTACAATTGTTATAAGGGAGAAAAATTGAAGTTGAAAGCATATTTGAAGAACATGTCTTCAAGAGTTTTTCTTACTACTGATTCATGGACTTCCAATCAAAATTTGTCTTATATGTGCCTTACTCTTCATTACATTGATGATGATTGGAAATTGAATAAAAGAATTATCAATTTTTGTCCTATTTTCGGTCATAGTGGGGAGGTAATTGGTAAATCTATTGAGAAATGTTTGTTGGAATGGGGAATTGAGAAAGTCTTGACTATAACTGTTGATAATGCAACTGCAAATGATGTTGGTGTGAGTTACTTGAAAAAAAATATTGAATAGTTGGAAAGGGAGGGTCTTGAATGGTGAGTACTTGCATATGAGATGTGCATCTCATATTTTGAATTTGATTGTGAAAGATGGTTTGTTTGAAGTAGATGATTCTATTCTGAAAATTCGTACTGTTGTTAAGTATGTGCGTTCTTCTCCTGCTAGGTTGCAAATATTTCAAACTTGTGCGATTCAAGAGAAATTAGATATCAACAAGTTATTATGCTTAGATGTGGAAACTAGGAGGAACTCCACTTACTTGATGTTAGAATGTGCTCTAAAATTTGAAAAAGCATTTGAATTGTTGATATCTACTGATGCTGAATATGCTAGCAACCTTATGAGTAAACATGGGATACCTACTGATAGCGATTAGGACTATGTCAGAACCATGCTACTTTTTCTTGAAATATTTTATGAAACTACATTGAAATTGTATGGATCATCTTATGTGACTGGTAATGAATACATGAAAAAATTTATGGTCTTGGGATGATGCTTTCTTCGATGTGTGAGAATGGTGAGTTGAGTTTGCGGTTAATGGCTGCTAAGATGAAAAAGAAATGTGACAAGTATTAGGGTGATGTTAATGGTTTGAATATTATGATGTTCATTGTAGTGATTCTTGATCCTAGGCATAAGATGGAATTGGTCGATTGGACTATTGATCAGTTATATTTGCCTATTGCTGTTATATGCTTGAAAGCGAAAGTTAAAGTAGTTTTATCTACCATGTTTGATTTTTATAGTGCATCAAAGACACCAAGCAGTGCTTCAGGAGCAAGTGGGACTAGTAAAGATTTTAGGAAAATTGTGATGGAAAAGACCAATGATGCTTCTAGTTTTATGTTTTCCATGTTTAAAAAACAGAAGGTGAATGTTGCGGGATTAGATATGAAGTCAGAATTGGAGAAATATTTGTGTGAAGATCTAGAGGAGAGTTCTTGTAATTTTGATGTCTTGAATTGGTGGAAGGTGAATTCTACTAAAACCCAAATCCTTGGTATGATGGCTAAAGAGGTATTGGCTATTTCAGTGTCTACAGTTGCGTCTGAAAGTGCATTTAGTGCTGGAGGTTGAGTACTTGACTATTTACACAGTTCTCTTTCTCCTCGATTTGTGGAAGCATTAATTTGTGGGCAAGATTGGGTGAAACATCCTACGACTACATGCAATTTAATGGAACAAACTTCAATTGAACAAGAGATTGCTGAATTAGGTACAAATAATCTTGAGCTTCAATTTTTTTTTCTTTTCATTATTACTTGCTAATCTATGATTAAAACAACTGACGTTTAATAACTTTTTTTTTTCAAAATCTTCTTGTGTGACGGATGATCATCCTATGATCGTGATTGATGAATGAGTTGATTAATCTACAAATTGAAGAATGAAGACTTTTATTATCTTATGTTATGATATTTCACTTTAATATGAACATGTTTTTAATACCTTTAATAGCAGGTTGAACAATGAATTTATATTTGGTTAGTGGTGAACGTTACTGTGTTTAGATTGTGGTGACATTAAAGTTTGGATTAGTTTATGAAATTTATGTTTATTTATTTATTATTTTATTAATGGTTAAAAATCGAATCAAAAGGTTAATCGACCGAATAGTTGGTTAATCGATTAATGGTTAACCGTGTTTAATGGACCAACATGTGGTTAACACATTTAAAAAACCGATTAAATGGTTAACTGACCGAATTAACCTTAATGGACTGGATAACCGATCATTGTGCAATCCTACCTATAGGATGTGCACAAGGTTGCACAAACAATTTGCAAAAGGAAAAACCAACTGCCATTAACAGTTACGGGTGCAGAACCTGCAGGTAACATTTTATACATAACGATAAATCTTAACCGATCAGTGTTAATTGCTCAAAACGGTAAACTCAATCTTACATCCACAATACCATTCGGTACACTAACTAAACAACCAATTATAAAGATAACAAAACAAATAACTGCGGCAGTTTTCGTTCAACAAAAGGTCAGCTTGTTTCTATTCAACGTCAACGAACTGCCTTCAATTTCGTCTTGCAGTTCCTGCAGCTTCTTTTCTTTTATTTGGAAACTTAGGTAAGCCTCTCTAAACTTCAAATCCTTCTCTGCCTCTCTTGTTGTGTTGGCAGCTAACTCCGCCTCGACAGCCTCCAACTTTTCTTGCAATCTGCAGAGCTTTTCGTCGGATTGGTTGCATTTGGGCGTTGTATCGGCCCATTTGAAGTAACTGCACCAGTTGGAGCGTTCGTAATTACTAAAGCCATAGAATTTTCTATCTGTGTTGGTGTTGGTTGAAGCTGTTTACAAGGGTGCAACCAACCCGCATTCGCACCGCTTTTGTGTCGTTTCCTAGGCGGGTATGGTTTCAAGTTCGTTTGCACGTGTTGGCCCTAACAAGAACAGAATCACCTAGAGGGGGGTGAATAGGTGTCTAAGTTGTAAACTGAAGTTTTCTAAGTTTTTTAAGAAACTTAAAATTCAGAGTCAAATTTCCTCAGAGTCAGAAGCTATCTTAAGGAAGTTGCTTCTGAGGGAAATTCTGCCTAAACACAGTTAGACTGTTTTCAGCAACAGAAGTTCTGATTTGAGAACTTCTGGACAGTCTTCTGAACAAAGACAATGATATTTTTAGAGAAAATCTGTTTCAGCACTAAATATGAACAAGTACACAGAAGCAAAAATAACAAGTATAAGAGGGAGAAAGAAGTTCAGGAGATCCTGAGTGAACAATTCGATTTATCCAAGTTCGCCACAGAAGTCCTGTGACTACGTCTTGTCCCCTGAGGTCGCAGCCTACAGAGATTTTATAAATCCACTATTCAGAACTTTTATGGCAAGTTCAGAAGCTCCTTTACATCAACAGAACTTAAGCTAATTTCTCACTTAGTTCTGACTAGCCTAAAAAGAGTTAAAGGATTTCCACCAGAACAAACAATACTCTGTTTTCTGGATTTCTCACCCAACTCTAATCTCAACTAGATTTCTCTCTTTAAATCTAACTGAAGATCACAAACGATCTCAGTTTACAAGATTCCTATTATGAACTTGTTTTTCTTCACTCTCTCACTTTACTAAGACTATGCTAAGAAAGATTGAGAATGGAAAAATTGCTCTGTTTTCTTGTTTAAAACAGTGCGTTAAGATTTTGCTTGATGATCATGCGTGTATTGATGCATTGGAGCTTGGCTACTCTTTATAGTGATTGAAGATGACCGTTGTGGAGTTTGAAACTTCAAAGGAGATGACATCAGTTGTTGTAGCCGTTAATCTGTCAAGTCTTCAAACGGTCTTCAAAAAAACTTTGATTCCGTTATCCTTGTTCTTTAACTAAATCCGGTAAGTGATTTGAAATCAAGGATGAGGATGACAGAATCATTCTTCAATTGGATCAACAAAGGGTAGACAAGGAATTTCTGGTTTCTTTTGAACAGACAAGCGCGCTCCATTAAAACAGCTTTTGAACTTTTGGCGCCTTGCATTGAATGCAAGTGTCAGAGCATTAAATGCTGAAACAGAATCCGTGACTTAGCTTTCAGAAGCTAACTTCCAGATGTCTAGACTTCTGATCACAATTGGCAAAGCTTCTGAATGCAAAGAACTCCTGAGGAGAGCTTTAGCAGACTTCGGCTTCAGAGCGGAATATCCAGCTTCTGAGTAAATGAAACTCTGACTTCAGCAAACCAATCTTCTGAGTTCTTTAGGCAATCCAGAAATGATTCATTCAGCACCTGCTGAGCAACTTACACAAAGACTAAGAATAAAAATTATTAGTCAATAGAAAACTATATGTAAGGTACTGTTGAGTTTTCATCTTCTGAAACGTTTGAACATAATCAAAATACTTAGGGTTCATCATTCTCCCCCATTTTGGTTATGGACAAACCGTGGTCAGAAGGTAAAAAGAAAACATGAGGTTTAGAAAAAGAACTTCCTGATGCAAATGTTTCATAACTTCTGAGTAAATTAACTCCCCCATTTTAGTGTAAATGGTGAACTTCAGCAATCTGTAGAGACTTAAAAAGACTTAAGATCAAGTTGTTAGATTTAATGAAGTGTAATTTACTAAGTCAAAACAGAAACAAAAGCAAGAAGTAAGAAGTCAGAGACATAAGAAAGTATAATGAAGATTCAGTGTATATAATTTAATTCAGAAGACAACATAAGACACAGAATAATCAGAAGAGCAGAAAAAGTCCTAAGACAAAGACTACCCAACCCAGAACCTAGCTAAGAAGCTTGAGTCCTATAGATTACATGTTCCTAGGTTTCTTCTGAGGAGGAACAACACTGGAACCTTCAGCACCACTAGCTCTTTTCTGACCAGACTTCTCCCCCGTTTGACCAGAACCAAGAGCAACACCAAGAGCACCCTGAGACTTCAACTTTTGCTGAACATTCAGAGAAGTCTGATATTGCTGAGGAGTTGGTCTCACAGTATTGATCATATCCATTCGTCTTCTGAAGTCATCATCAATGGTCTTCATATGATCAAAGGTCTGACCAGACATAGGTCTCTGTCTCTGAACATCATCCAGAAGGAGCTTGATCAACCTGTTGTTAGCATACACAGCAGCAGTGAGATGCTCATTCTGAATATAAGTCTGTCCTCGAACAAACCTATAGCAGTTGTGAAGAGTCTTTTCTTGTTCACGTGCTTGAGTGTGCATAACCTTCAGAAGTTCAGTAAGCTCAGCAATCTGTGCATTCTGAGCAGATACAGCAGACTCAATGTTGGAGAGTCGGTTGTTGAGATCAGGAGTGATGTCATATACAATCTTGGCAGCTCCTGAAGATGAAGAACCTTGAGCAGAAGATTTCACTTCTCTCAGAATGTGATTTGCAGTACTTTGCAGGTCTTCAATCTTACTAGGGAGCATCTTCTCATGAGCCTCATAATGCTCGTTTGCTTCCTTGACTTCTTCTGTCAATATCTCCAAATTCTCATTGACCTTCAGAGAAGAAGTAAGAGCAATGTTATCCAGAGAGGGAAGAGTCAGAGCTAATTCTCTCAATTTGTACAGCTCTTCATACGTAGCTAGATGAAGTGTAGAAAGATTGCGTATGTAGACAGAGGGGTCCTGCATTTGGAGCATAGTCATGAGCTGCAGGTTCTGAGCTTTCAAAGAATGTAATTCTTGCAGCACAATGCCCTGAGCATACATGTCAGCAGCAGAAGTCCTTTGCCCTATACCAGCAAATCTATTCAGCAGTTCATCTGAGCCACTCTGACTCATTCGTCTCAACTCCTCAACACTAGGAGCACCACCAGCTTCGGATACACCAGAAGCTCTGCCTATGAATCCAAAACTACCAAATCTGGTATCCAGATCATCCCGATTCATGTGTTTGCGCAGGAAGTCATAGTTGGATGACAACCCAGCAAAGCACGAAGTAGTGGAGGAGGTAGTTAAGGGATCACACACAGGAGGTGTATGTCCAGAGGTTGAGAGAGGAGGAATTTGAGTGTTTGTGGAAGGGATGGTATTGGTGGTAGAGGAGGAAATGGTAGGAGAAATGGAAGGTAAAGTAGATGGCAGTGAGAAAGATGGAGCAGTAAATCCAATTGATGGATTTACAGAGGAAGTAGGTAAGGAGGAGGTAATGGATGTGGCTATGGAATCAGTGAAGATGGGAGCAGAGTTTAGATTCACTTCTGAATAGGATCCAGAAGGAGGAATAATTGGAGGAGATACAACCTCAGAAGTTGAAGTTGTAGGAGGAATGGAAGTCTGAGATTCACTAACTTCTGTGACAGAAGGTAGTGAGGGAGATGGATGAGGAGAATGAGGAGGAGATGGAATAACCTGTTCAGAGGCATTAGGATCAAAAGTTGAAATCGGCTCAGCATATAAATGAGCCATTCTGAACAGCGTTTCAGAGGCATCCCTTTCACCAGGGTTTCTTCCTTGATTCAGAAGAACATTGTCAATGAAGTGTTCATTGTCAACATTCTCAACAAACTGTTTAGCACCTTCAAGAACCTCTTCATCATCTGGTTCACTCTCTTCTGACAGCTCTTCAATCGTAGGAGCGTCAACATCCTCTTCATCAGAAATCTCTGACAGCTCTTTATCAGCAGCTTCCGGTTCCTGAGTAACAGGATCCTCCAATTCAGCACTTGAGGCAACAACGAAGTCCTTCTTCTTCAGAACCCTTCGTCTTGCCACAGCCTTCTTCCCAATTCTGGTAGAGAGAGTGACATTCTCAATAATTCGAGAGGACAGAGAGACATTCTCAAGATTCTCTTCTTCCTCTGAAGTCTCAACTACCTTTGAGAACTCAGCATTCTCAAGATTAGCAGCACATTCTAAAAGTTTGGCATCGGCCTTAGCCTTTGCAGCAATTTCACGCTCAGCAGCTAACTTGTCTTCAGCTTCTTTCTTCCTTCTTTTCTCTTCAGCAAGAGCCAGAACTCTTGCAACCTTTTCATCTTCAGCAGCCTTCTCTTTCTCAGCAAGGCGTGCTTCCTCAGCATCCTGAGCTTCTTTCTCAGGAACATCCTTTGGCTTCTCAGCAACAATCTTGCCAGAAGGTTCAACACTGATTGTTGTTTGAACCATTGTGGGAAGAGGTTCTGAGACAACCACCTTCTCAACATTCAGGACCAACTTACTTGATCCCTTCTTTCCCTTGCCCTTCTTGGCAGCAATCTTTCCTTTCTGAACAGATGCATCCACAATTTCCTTCTGAGCAATACTCACAGAGGAGCCCTTCTCATTCTTCTTCGGAGTAACACCAAAACTCAGGTTCCTGAAGGTATGCATCTTCAGAACTGTACTCCTATTAGTAACACCTTCTCCTGAAATAACCACAGAGGCTGCCTCAAACAACCTTGTCAGGAGTGAGCCATATGCTAATGCACTCACGGTCGTTACATTCTTCATCTGCCTTATCAGCATGGCAGGCAAATTGATCTTCTTCTGGTTGACCAGATGCCACATAAATACTCTTTCTCTGTTGGAAACACAATTGACTCCTCCAGCCTTCGGAAGGAAAACATTTGTAGTCAAATAGTGTGCCCACCTCTGGTGCTGAGTCAACCAGGTAGCGTAAGTTTCCTTGGCACTCAGATCTGGCCTAGCCCAGTTGGCTTCTGAAAAACCATCTGCTGAACCATCATCTCCAATGATGATTCCTTCATCATCAATCCCTATCACTTGAGAAATGGAAGCCCTGCTGACTTCGATTTCAACTTCCCCAACCACAGAGTGAAGAACATCCTCCTCATTAGAAAAGAAATGGAGGTTCTTATAGAATTCTGTAACTAACTTAGGATAAATGAATTCTTCGAGAGAAACGAAAGAATTCCAGTTTTGAGCGCTAAGCCAGTGAGAGATTGGTTCAGTCGATTTGACAACATCATCTAGGAACCTAGAGGTGAAAACCCTAGATTCACTAACTTTCTTTCGTGATTCATCAGAGAAGATGTGTGTGACAGTGATTTCTTGAGCCATTTGAAGATTTAGGAAATTAGGTTAGGATTTTAGAGAGAATAAGACACAGAAAGTCTGTGGAAATTCTAATGGCAAAGAAAGTGAGAGTAAAAAGTTCTAAGTATGGAAAACCCTTATTTATACCCAAACACAGAAACCGTTCCAATTCAAAAAGCAAATACACACCGTTTAAAAGGGAACAGATAACCGTTAACCACAGAACAGCGCCGTAATAAGCAGTAAATAACGCATGCTTTCAAGTCAAATCATGATTAGAATTTATTATAACTAAATTATCTTAAACGATCAAACACTTAAGATACTCAGAGACAATAATTCTAAGTTATTGAAGGGGATAAGTCATACCAATGCCTTCTCGTAAGTTGCTGAAAGACATACCAGCCAGAGGCTTAGTAAACATGTCAGCAAGATTTTCTTCAGAGGGAACATGAGTAATGATAATATCCTTCTTCAGAACATGATCTCTTAAGAAGTGATGCCTAATATGAACATGCTTCATCCTGCTGTGCTGAATAGGATTCTTTGACAGATCAATTGCACTTTTGTTATCACAGTAGATTGTAATTGTTCCAGGGATGACTCCATAGTCAGCAATTTGTTGCTTGATCCAGAGCATCTGAGAAACACAACTTCCAGCAGCAACATACTCAGCTTCAGCAGTTGAGAGAGCCACAGAGGTTTGCTTCTTGCTATGCCAGGAGACTAGGCACTCCCCCAGAAAATGACAACCACCAGAAGTGCTGACCCTTTTCAATTTATCTCTACCATAGTCAGAGTCTGTGTATCCTATAGGAGTAAAATCAGAACTACAGGGATACCACAAACCAGCTTCTGGTGTGCCTTTAAGATATCTGAGAATTCTTTTGACAGCAACATCATGAATTTCTCTTGGCTTTGACTGATATCTAGCACAAAAACACACAGCAAAATGTATATCTGGCCTGCTGGCTGTTAGGTACAAAAGAGAGCCAATCATACCTCTGTAGGTTTTTATATCTACAGGTTTACCAGCTTTCTCTTCATCATCAATGTCTTTGCTGACATCCATTGGAATATCAACAGCATTAGAGTCCATCATGCCAAATTTCTTCAGCACTTCTCTAGTGTACTTGGCTTGATTGATAAACACACCATCATTACTTTGCTTGATCTGAAGTCCTAAGAAGAAGGTTAATTCTCCCATCATAGACATTTCAAACTCAGCCTTCATGTGGTCACTGAACTCTCTGCACAAAGATTCATTAGTAGCACCAAATATAATATCATCAACATATACCTGAGCTATAAGGATATCCTTGTTCTTCTTCAGAGTGAACAGAGTTGTATCAACACAGCCTCTGACAAAACCCTTAGACAGAAGGAACTTTGTCAGTCTCTCATACCAAGCTCTGGGAGCTTGTTTCAGTCCATACAAAGCTTTCTTCAGCTTGTACACATGATCAAGAAACTTAGGATCTTCAAAACCAGGAGGTTGAGACACATAGACTTCCTCATCAATGTAACCATTCAAGAATGCACTTTTCACATCCATTTGAAAGAGCTTGAAACCTTTGTATGATGCAAAAGCACATAAGATTCTAATGGCTTCTAATCTTGCAACAGGAGCAAAAGTTTCACCATAATCTATGCCTTCTTGCTGACTGTAACCTTGAGCAACAAGTCTTGCCTTGTTCCTCACAACATTTCCAAATTCATCAAGCTTGTTCTTCAGAACCCATCTAGTTCCAACAACCTTTATGTTGTTAGGTCTGGGAACCAAAGTCCAAACTTCTGACCTTTTGAACTGGTCAAGTTCTTCTTGCATTGCCATTAACCAGGAGTCATCGTCAGCAGCTTCATAGAAGTCCTTGGGTTCCAGAAGTGACACAAAAGCCACATTCCCCATGTATCTTCTGAGCTGAGCTCTGGTCATGACAGGATTATGAACAGAGTCAATTATGTTCTCTAAGGAATGATTCCTATGAGCTCTAACTTCTCTTGGTACATCCAATGAGTCTTCTGAAACCTGTTCATCATTTGTTGAATCATAAATAGGAGCATCTTCTGGAAGGAAGTTGACTTCTGGAGTAGGATTCTCTTCTTGAGCTTGTTCAGCAACAGGAGGAACCACTTCAGCAGCTCTGGGAGAAACATCTTCTTCTTCAACAAGAGATGTAACTTCAGGAGCTTGAACTACATCTTCATCAGGAGCTCTACTATCTGCAGGGTTAGTCTCATCAAACTGTACATGAACAGATTCATCTAAAGTTTGAGTCCTCTTATTAAAAACCCTATATGCTTTACTATGTGTTGAGTAACCAAGAAAAATGGCCTCATCTGCCTTTGAATCAAACTTTGAAAGATATTCTTTTGTATTCAAAACATAACACTTACAACCAAAGGTTCTGAAATAACCTATTTTAGGCTTTCGACCTTTCCAGAGTTCATAAGGGGTCTTGTTCAGAATGCTTCTGATTAGCACTCTATTCAGAACATAGCAAGCTGTGTTCACAGCTTCTCCCCAAAAGTACTTAGGAAGCCTTCTTTCATTGATCATAGTTCTGGCTATCTCAACCAGAGTTCTATTCTTCCTTTCAACTACCCCATTTTGTTGAGGAGTTCTGGGAGCAGAAAAGTTATGATCAATTCCCTTGGTTTCACAGAATTCTTCAAACCTAAAGTTTTTGAATTCTCCACCATTATCACTTCTGATATGGACAACCTTATTATTCCTTTCATTCTCAAGTTTCTTTATCAGAACTGAGAAACATCCAAGTGATTCATCTTTGCTAGACAGCAAGATGACCCAAGTGAATCTTGAATAGTCATCTACAATGACAAAGGCATACTTCTTTCCACCCATGCTCATTGGTTGAACAGGACCAAAAAGATCCATATGAAGTAGTTCCAAAGGTCTTTTAGTTGAAATGACTTTCTTAGTTTTAAAAGAGCTTCTGGATTGTTTACCAGATTGGCAAGCATTGCATAAATGGTTCTTTTTAAAACTAATTTCAGGCAGACCCTCAACCAATTGATTTCTAGCTACTTTGGCCAGAAGATCCATGCTAACATGAGCAAGTCTTCTATGCCAGAGCCAGGAGGTATCCTCTTTGGACATCAAGCATATATTTTTGCAAAGATTCTCAAGGTTCAGCATGAAAACATTTTCAACTCTAGGAGCAGTTAGAATAACTTCCCTTGACTTACTATCCAAAATTTTACATCCAGAGGAGCTGAAGACAACATCTCTACCTTTATCACACAGTTGTGCAACACTCAGGAGATTGAACTTCAGGCCTCTGACTAGGGAGACATCTTCGATCGGAGGGTTGGTTCCTATGGATCCAGAACCAAGTATCCTTCCTTTCTGAGCATCTCCAAAGCTGACTTTTCCACCTCTTTTAGGATCAAATGTGATGAATGCTTTTTCATCACCTGTCATATGCCTTGAGCACCCACTGTCAATGTACCACAGCTTTGACATTGATGGAGCACTCAGAGCCACCTGCAACACAATCAATTAGTGACAGGTACCCAATCCTTATTGGGTCCTTCAGAGTTAGATTTTTCTACAGCAGGTTTTAATGATATCTTAGATTGCAAGAGGTTTTTAATGTGGTACTTGCAATCCTTTAACCAGTGACCATCACTCTTGCAAAGCTTGCAAAAGGGAGGGTTCTTGGATCTTTCCCTTTGCTTCCTGGGAGATTTCTTCTTCTTCTGAGAAGGTCCAACATCTTCAGAGGCTATACCAGCACTCTCAGAGGTTCCAACATCAGGAGGAGAAGCTATCTCTTTCAGAAGAGAGGGAGTGACAGGTTTCTTCTTCTTCTGGGGTTTATCACTTCCCAGAGGCAGCTTTTCTTTGCCTTTGACCTTAGAGTCATTAGCAGAAGTGCTGAACTGTTTACACAGTTTTTCTTCTAACACTTTCATGTCAGAATAAACTTGAGTAAACCTAAGAAACTTGTCAGCCTCACTCTTGTCCAATTTCCTTTTCAGGTACTTGAACATACTATAGAGTTCTTCAAGAGAATCAAAGATATTTTGTTCAGAAGATATGTTTACCTCAGAATCATAGGTAGCTTCAGGAGGTGCGGAAGTTTCTCCTGTGACATCTTCAGAGGTTGGCTCATCAATAGCCATAAAACAGATCTGAGCTTGCTCTTCCTTTTCTTCAGGATCACTGCTGGTCTCAGAGTCTGACCAAGCAGCCAGCATAGCTTTCTTGAACTTCTTCTTATCTTTCTTCAGCTCCGGACAGTTAGGCTTAATGTGCCCCGGTTGCTGACATCCATAGCACACAATTGGCTTGTTTGGATCTCTCTTGAACTTTTCACCAGAATCAGGAGTTTTCTTATCAAAGCTCCTGAAAGGCTTCTTGTAGTTTCCACCTCTGCCTTTTCTAAAGGCCTTCTTGAACTTCCTGGTCAGCATAGCCAGTTCCTCATCTTCAGAGGATTCATCAGAAGATTCTGCTTTAAGGACTACTCTTTTTCCTTCTGACCTTTCTCTCAGGTCATGATTCTTGATTGCCATCTCATGAGTAATCAATGAGCCAATGAGTTCATCATACTCATAGAAGCTTAAGTCCTGAACTTCTTCGATAGCAGTCTTCTTGGCTTGCCACGACCTTGGTAAGCTTCTGAGAATCTTCCTTACTTTTTCAGATTCTTCAATATCCTTTCCCAAACTCTTCAAGTCATTGACAATCTTGGTGAACCTAGAATTCATACTTGAGATGGATTCTTTGTCAAGCATTTCAAATAACTCGTAGTCTCTCATCAACTGATTGACTTTAGATTGCTTCACTTTTCCTGTTCCTTCGTAAGTGACTTCTAGCTTGTTCCAAATATCCTTTGCTGTTTCACAAGAAGACACTTTGTTATACTCAGTAGCAGAAAGTGCACAATGCAGCATATTTATTGCTGAAGCATTCGTTTGGAGTTTTTTAAGGATTTCATCTGTATATTCCACTTGAGGGATAACAACATGTCCTAAACCAGCTTCCATCCTAGTTGGGATGAAATCACCATTAGTGATAACTATCCATGCACTCATATTCTGAGCTTGGATGAAATACATCATTCTCTTTTTCCAGTAAGAGTAGTTATCACCATTAAATAGTGGAGGTCTAGTTGTGGAGGAACCCTCTGGAACAATGAAATGAGAGGAATTCTCAGGTTGGTGTCTACTAGCCATCTCTATTGATTCTGATAGGATCTTACACTTAGATTGTTAGATCTTTAGTAAATATACGAAGTGACCTTCGCTCTGATACCACTTGTTGGCCCTAACAAGAACAGAATCACCTAGAGGGGGGTGAATAGGTGTCTAAGTTGTAAACTGAAGTTTTCTAAGTTTTTTAAGAAACTTAAAATTCAGAGTCAAATTTCCTCAGAGTCAGAAGCTATCTTAAGGAAGTTGCTTCTGAGGGAAATTCTGCCTAAACACAGTTAGACTGTTTTCAGCAACAGAAGTTCTGATTTGAGAACTTCTGGACAGTCTTCTGAACAAAGACAATGATATTTTTAGAGAAAATCTGTTTCAGCACTAAATATGAACAAGTACACAGAAGCAAAAATAACAAGTATAAGAGGGAGAAAGAAGTTCAGGAGATCCTGAGTGAACAATTCGATTTATCCAAGTTCGCCACAGAAGTCCTGTGACTACGTCTTGTCCCCTGAGGTCGCAGCCTACAGAGATTTTATAAATCCACTATTCAGAACTTTTATGGCAAGTTCAGAAGCTCCTTTACATCAACAGAACTTAAGCTAATTTCTCACTTAGTTCTGACTAGCCTAAAAAGAGTTAAAGGATTTCCACCAGAACAAACAATACTCTGTTTTCTGGATTTCTCACCCAACTCTAATCTCAACTAGATTTCTCTCTTTAAATCTAACTGAAGATCACAAACGATCTCAGTTTACAAGATTCCTATTATGAACTTGTTTTTCTTCACTCTCTCACTTTACTAAGACTATGCTAAGAAAGATTGAGAATGGAAAAATTGCTCTGTTTTCTTGTTTAAAACAGTGCGTTAAGATTTTGCTCGATGATCATGCGTGTATTGATGCATTGGAGCTTGGCTACTCTTTATAGTGATTGAAGATGACCGTTGTGGAGTTTGAAACTTCAAAGGAGATGACATCAGTTGTTGTAGCCGTTAATCTGTCAAGTCTTCAAACGGTCTTCAAAAACACTTTGATTCCGTTATCCTTGTTCTTTAACTAAATCCGGTAAGTGATTTGAAATCAAGGATGAGGATGACAGAATCATTCTTCAATTGGATCAACAAAGGGTAGACAAGGAATTTCTGGTTTCTTTTGAACAGACAAGCGCGCTCCATTAAAACAGCTTTTGAACTTTTGGCGCCTTGCATTGAATGCAAGTGTCAGAGCATTAAATGCTCAAACAGAATCCGTGACTTAGCTTTCAGAAGCTAACTTCCAGATGTCTAGACTTCTGATCACAATTGGCAAAGCTTCTGAATGCAAAGAACTCCTGAGGAGAGCTTTAGCAGACTTCGGCTTCAGAGCGGAATATCCAGCTTCTGAGTAAATGAAACTCTGACTTCAGCAAACCAATCTTCTGAGTTCTTTAGGCAATCCAGAAATGATTCATTCAGCACCTGCTGAGCAACTTACACAAAGACTAAGAATAAAAATTATTAGTCAATAGAAAACTATATGTAAGGTACTGTTGAGTTTTCATCTTCTGAAACGTTTGAACATAATCAAAATACTTAGGGTTCATCAGCACGGCTGCAATCCGTCCGTTGAAGCCTGACAACTTGCTCGCCGACAAAAAAGTAGGGTTTTGAAATTGGGGATTTTTATGTGAGAAATCTAATCATTGGAGACATTATTACATGATTGTTCCTATGAAATGACATCGAGCCAAGTGTTCGAACGCCCGACTGCTTTTGACTGTCAGGATGGACCGAAGAATAATAACTATGCTTCTTTATTGCCCATCTGCCACTCATAGCAACCACATACATTTATCCCTAAATTGCGAACTCTAATAAATACACCCCCATAACTGCATTCTCTGCCATAAACAATCTCACAATCATGGCAAGGTCAAAATTTCCCATAGAAGCATCCCCAGCAAGGATTTGTCGACCCCGATCTGAGCTGAAATTGAGTCAAGGAAAGATGGAAACAGTCGAGAATAACTAAGGCACATAATTAAAGAAATGTGGAATTGTAAATCGATCTAGCCCTCACAACCAACAAAAAATTTTCCCCACAAAAACGGTTGAAGAATTGACAAAAGAGGACAAAAGTAGTTTGGTCCTGTAGGAACCAGTTTCAAAAAGCAGTAGTGCAGTTTATAAAGCCGACGCAAATCAATCCTCAAATAGCAAAGAAAGTTGGGAGGAAACTGCTAATGATGATACTGAGTATGATTATGTGGGAGAACATAACCAAAATTGAAGTGATGATGATGAAGCTGGTGAAAATGTTGGTCAATCAGACGAATCGGAGAGTGCAGACGAGGATGTGCAAAAGCATAAGAAAAAAGCTGATGGTGATGGCACTAGTGGTGATGATGAAGATGCAACTGATGCTGCCAAATAAAATGTTACCGAGGATGCAAAGCAACGTGGGTTGAAGGCTGGCCAAGATGTTGGTCGGGATGGAAGGAAGACTGCTCATCCCTGATGAACCCTATGTGTTTTGATTATGTCCAAACGTTTCAGAAGATGAAAACCTAATACTCCCTTACATATAGTTTTTGTTGACTAATATTTTTGTTTACTTAGTCTATGTGTAAGTTACTCAGCAGGTGCTGAATGAATCATTTCTTGATTGCCTAATGGACTCAGAAGATATGTTTACTGAAGTTAGAGTTTCAATAATTCAGAAGCTGGATGCTCCGCTCTGAAGCCGAAGTCTGATAAAGCTCTCCTCAGAAGTTCCTTGCAATCAGAAGGTTTGCCAATTTGATCAGAAGTATAGACAACTGGAAATTAGCTTCTGAAAGCTTTGTCACGGGTTCTGTTTGAGCATTTAATGCTCTGACACCTGCATTCAATGCAAGGCGCCAAAAGTTCAAAAAGCTGTTTTGATGGAGCGCGCCTGTCTGTTCAAAAGAAACCAGAATTTCCTTGTCTACCCTTTGTTGATCCATTTGAAGAATGATTCCAGTCAACCTTTCTTTGATTTCAAATCACTTACCGGATTGAGTTAAAGAACAAGGATAACGGAATCAAAGTGTTTGAAGACCGTTTGAAGATTTGACAAATTAACGGCTACAACAACTGATGTCATCTCCTTTGAAGATTCAAACTCACCAACGGTCATCTTCATTCACTATAAATAGTAGCCAAGCTCCAAAGCATCAACATACGTGTGATCATCGAGCAAAATCTCAACGCACTGTTTTAACAAGAAAAACAGAGCAATTCTTTCCATTCTCAATCTTTCTTAGCATAGTCTTAGTAAAGTGAGAGAGTGAAGAAAAACAAGTTCATAATAGGAATCTTGTAAACTGAGATCGTTTGTGATCTTCAGTTAGATTTAAAGAGAGAAACCTAGTTGAGATTAGAGTTGGGTGAGAAATCCAGAAAACAGAGTGTTGTTTGTTCTGGTGGAAATCCTTTAACTCTTTTTAGGCTAGTCAGAACTAAGTGAGAAATTAGCTTAAGTTCTGTTGATGTAAAGGAGCTTCTGAACTTGCCATAAAAGTTCTGAATAGTGGATTTATAAAATCTCTGTAGGCTGCGACCTCAGGGGACAAGACGTAGTCACAGGACTTCTGTGGCGAACTTGGATAAATCGAATTGTTCAATCAGGATCTCCTGAACTTCTTTCTCCCTCTTATACTTGTTATTTTTGCTTCTGTGTACTTGCTTATATTTAGTGCTGAAACAGATTTTCTCTAAAGTATCATTGTCTTTGTTCAGAAGACTGTCCAGAAGTTCTCAAATCAGAACTTCGCATATTTACTAAAGATCTAACAATCTAAGTGTAAGATCCTATCAGAATCAATAGAGATGGCTAGTAGACACCAGCCTGAGAATTCTTCTCACTTCATAGTTCCAGAAGGTTCTTCCACTACTAGACCTCCATTATTTAATGGCAACAACTACTCATACTGGAAGAAAAGGATGATGTACTTCATCCAAGCTCAGAACATGAGTGCTTGGTATGTCATCACAAATGGTGATTTCATTCCTACCAGAATGGAACAAGGTTTAGGGAATGTTGTTAGTCCTCAGAGAGAATACACAGATGACATTCTGAAAAAACTCCAAACTAATGCTTCAGCAATAAATATGTTGCATTGTGCACTTACAGCTACTGAATATAACAAAGTTTCTTCTTGTGAAACTGCACAAGACATTTGGAACAAGCTGGAAGTCACATATGAAGGAACAGGAAAAGTGAAGCAATCTAAAGTCAACCAACTCATGAGAGAATATGAGTTATTTGAAATGCTTGATAAAGAATCTATTTCAGATATGAACTCTAGATTCACCAAGATAGTCAATGACTTGAAGAGTTTAGGAAAAGACATTGAAGAATCTGATCGAGTGAAGAAGATTGTCAGAAGCTTACCAAGGTCTTGGCAAGCCAAGAAGACTGCTATTGAAGAAGTTCAGGATTTGAGCTATTACTTGTATGATGAGCTCATTGGGTCTCTAATTACTCATGAGATGTCATTAAAGCCAAGAGAAATTCATGATGTTGCTGTCAAAAGAATTCTCAGATATCTTAAAGGCACACCAGAAGCTGGTTTGTGGTATCCCTGTAGTTCTGATTTCACTCCTATAGGATACACAGACTCTGACTATGGTAGAGATAAATTGAAAAGGGTCAGCACTTCTGGTGGTTGTCATTTTCTGGGGGAGTGCCTAGTCTCCTGGCATAGTAAGAAGCAAACCTCTGTGGCTCTCTCAACTACTGAAGCTGAGTATGTTGCTGCTGGAAGTTGTGTTTCTCAGATGCTCTGGATTAAGCAACAAATTGCTGACTATGGAGTCATCCCTGGAACAATTACAATCTTCTGTGATAACAAGAGTGCAATTGATCTTTCAAAGAATCCTATTCAGCACAGCAGGATGAAGCATGTTCATATTAGGCATCACTTTCTGAGAGATCATGTTCTGAAGAAGGATATTATCATTACTCATGTTCCCTCTGAAGAGAATCTTGCTGACATGTTTACTAAGCCTCTGGCTGGTACTCCTTTCAGCAGCTTACGTGAAGGCATTGGTATGACTTATCCACTTCAGTAACTTAGCTTTTATTATATTTCTTCTATCTTAAATGTTAACATTCTGAGATAATTAAGTATGATAAAATCTAATCATGATCTTGACTTTAAGCATGCGTACATTTACTGTCTATTACGGCGCTGTTCTGGTATTTAACGGTTATCTGTTCCCTTTTAAACGGTGTGTACTTACTTTTTGAATTGGAACCGTTGCGTTTTTGGGTATAAATAAGGGTATTCCATACTTAGAAAATCTTTCACTTGCATTTTCATTGCTTTTAGAATTCCCATCGATATTTCTCTGTATTTTTCCTTTCTCTCAAACACTTAAACAAATTTCCTAAAAATCTCTCAATGGCTCAAGAACAACCAATTGAAATCGTCACTGCCACTTACATCTTTGACTCTGAGAAAAAGAAGAATGTTAGCGAATCTAGGGTTTTCACTTCTAGGTTCCTTGATAATGAAGTCAAATCTACTAAACCCATCTCTAAATGGCTAAGTACTCAAAATTGGAATTCGTTCGTCTCCTTGGATGAGTTCATCTACCCTAAGTTAGTCACTGAGTTCTATCAGAATCTCTACTACCTATCCAATGAGGAGGATGTTGTTCATTCGGTGGTCGGAGAAGTTGAGATTGAGGTCAGCAGGGCTTCTATTTCTCAAGTTATTGGAGTTGTTGATGAGGGAATCATCATTGGAGATGATGGTTCTGCTGAAGGTTTTTGTGATGCTATTTGGGGTAGACCAGTTCCAAGTGCCAAGGAAACCTATGCCACCTGGCGCACTCAGCACCAGAGGTGGGCACACTATTTGACAACAAATATGTTCCTTCCGAAGGCTGGAGGAGTTAATTGTGTTTCCAACCGGGAAAGGGTTTTCATGTGGCATTTGATGAATCAGAAGAAGATCAATCTTCCTGCCATGATTATAAGGCAGATGAAAAATGTAAAGGTTGTCAGTGCTCTGGCCTATGGTTCTCTCCTGACAAGGATTTTTGAAGCTGCTTCTGTGGAGATCTCAGGAGAAGGTGTAACCAGCAGTAGTACTGTCCTCAAGATGCAGACACTTATGCATCTTTCCTTTGGTTTGTTACCAAAGAAGAATTAGAAGGGCTCCTCTGTGAGTATTGCTCAGAAGGAAACTGTTGAGGCTGCTGTACAGAAAGGAAAGAATGCTGCCAAGAAGGGCAAGGGAAAGAAAGGATCAAGTAAGTTGGTCCTGACTGTTGAGAAAGTGGTTGTCTCAGAACCTCTTCCCACGATGGTTCAAACAACAATCAGTGTTGAACCCTCTGGCAAGATCGTTGCTGAGAAACCTAAGGATGTTTCTGAGAAGGAAGCTCAGGATGCTGAGGACGCACGCCTTGCTGAAAGAGAGAAGGCTGCTGAAGCTGAGAAGGTTGCAAGGGTTGTGGCTCTTGCTGATAAGAAAAGAAAGCAGAAGGAAGCAGAAGATAAGTTAGCAGCTGAAAGAGAAATTGCTGCAAAGGCTAAGGCCGATGCAAGAATCATTGCATGTGCTGCTGAACTTGAGAATGTGGAGTTCTCAAAGGATGTTGAGGCTTCAGAAGAAGGAGAAGAACTTGAGAATATCTCTCTCTCTACTCGGATAAGTACAAAGGCTACTGAAGAAGATGAGGATTATGAAGATATTCCTCTCTCCAGAAGAATCCCCAAGAAGAAGATGTCAGCAAAGAGAAGGTCTCTGATCAAAAAGGACTTCTATATTGCTCCGAGTACTGAACTGGATGAATCAATTCCTGAAAAAGAGGACTTGATTGATGACGAAGACATGATGGATATGTCTGCTGAAAAGGATGCTGATGCTCCTATTGTTGAAGAACTGACTGAAGATAGTGATCAAGAACCTGATACTATCATTCAGAATGCTATGAATTTTGCTGAAAGCATCAACACTGATGATTTTCTAGACAATGTTCTTCTGGGACAAGGGAGAAATCCTGGTGAAAGAGATGCCTCTGAAACGCTGTTCAGAATGGCCCATGTGTTTGCTGAACCAATCTCCACTTTTGATCCAAACCTCTCTGATCAGGTTATTCCATCTCCACTTCGTACTTCTCATCCATCCTCTCCTCATACTCCTCATCCATCTCCTTCACTACCTTCTGTCACAGAAGTTGGTGATTCTCACACTTCCATTCCTCCTACAACTTCAACTTCTGAGGTTGTACCTCCACAAATTATTCCTCCTTCTGGATCCTTTTCAGAAGTGAATCTAAACATTGCTCCCATTTTCACAGATTCCATAGCCACATCCTCTACCTCCCCCATTCATACTTCCTCTGTAAGTCCATCAATTGGATTTACTGCTCCATCTTTCTCACTACCATCCACACTACCATCCATCTCAACTACCATCTCTTCCTCAACCTCACATACAATTCCTCCCTCAAACACTCAAATCCCTCCACTCTCAACTTCTGGACATGCACCTCCTGTGTGTGATCCCTTAACTACCTCCTCCACTACTTCTTGCTTTGCTGGGTTGTCATCCAATTATGACTTCCTACGCAAGCATTTGAATCGAGATGATCTGGATAACAGATTCGGCAGTTTTGGTTTCATGGGCAGAGCTTCTGGTGTATCCGAAGCTGGTGGTGCTCCCAGTGTTGAGGAGTTGAGAAGAATGAGTCAGAGTGGCTCTGATGAATTGCTGAACAGATTTGCTGGTATGGGGCAAAGGACTTCTGCTGCTGACATGTATGCTCAGGGCATTGTGCTGCAAGAACTACACACCTTGAAAGCTCAGAACCTGCAGCTCATGACTATGCTTCAAATGCAGGATCCTTCTGTTTACATATGCAATCTTTCTACACTTCATCTAGCTACCTATGAAGAGCTGTACAAATTAAGAGAATTAGCTCTGACTCTTCCTTCATTGGACAACATTGCTCTTGCTTCTTCTCTGAAGGTCAATGAGAATTTGGAGACATTGACAGAAGAAGTCAAGGAAGCAAACAAGCATTATGAGGCTCATGAGAAGATGCTCCCAAGTAAGATTGATGACCTGCAAAGTACTGTCAATCACATTCTGAGAGAAGTGAAATCTTCTGCTCAAGGTTCATCATCTTCCGGGGCTGCAAGGATTGTATATGACATCACTCCTGATCTCAACAATCGGCTCTCCAACATTGAGTCTGCTGTATCTGCTCAGAACGCACAGATTGCTGAGCTTACTGATCTTCTGAAGGTTATGCACACTCAAGCACGTGAACAAGAGAAGACTCTTCACAATTGCTATAGTTTTGTTCGAGGACAGACTTATATTCAGAATGAGCATCTCACTGCTGCTGTGTATGCTAACAATCGGTTGATCAAGCTCCTTGTGGAAGACGTTCAGAAACAGCGACCTATGTCTGGTCAGACTTTTGATCATATGAAGACCATTGATGATGATTTCAGAAGAAGAATGGATATGATCAACACTGTGAGGCCAACTCCTCAGCAATATCAGACTGCACTGAATGTTCAGCAAAAATTGAACTCTCAGGGTGCTCTGGGTGTTGCTCTTGGTTCTGGTCAAACGGGGGAGAAGTCTGGTCAGAAGAGTGGTCTTAATACTGGTGTTAAGAGATCAAGTGCTGCTGAAGGTTCTAGTGGTGTTCCTCCTCCTCAGAAGAAACCTAGGAACTTGTAATCTTTTTAGGACTTAAGCTTCTTAGCTAGGTTCTGGGTTGGGTAGTTTTTGTCTTAGGACTTTTTCTGCTCTTCTGATTATCTTGTTTCATATGTTGTCTTCTGATGAACTTATATACACTGAATCTTTCTTATACTTTCTTGTGTCTCTGACTATCTACTTATTGCTTATGTTTCTTTCTGACTTAGTAAATTATACTTCATTAAATCTAACAACTTGATCTTAGGTCATTTCTAAGTTTATACAGATTGCTGAAGTTCACCATTTACACTAAAATGGGGGAGTTAATTTACTCGGAAGTTATGAAACATTTGAATCAGGAAGTCATTTTCTAAACCTCATGTTTTCTGTTACCTTCTGACCACGGTTTGTCCATAACCAAAATGGGGGAGAATGATGAACCCTATGTGTTTTGATTATGTCCAAACGTTTCAGAAGATGAAAGCTTAATACTCTCTTACATATAGTTTACTGTTGACTAATTTTTTTTTAGTCTATGTGTAAGTTTCTCAGCAGGTGCTGAATGAATCTTTTCTGGATTGTCTAAAGGACTCAGAAGATCTGTTTGCTGAAGTCAGAGTTTCAATAATTCAGAAGCTGGATACTCCGCTCTGAAGCCGAAGTCTGCTAAAGCTGTCCTCAGATGTTCTTTGCAATCAGAAGTTTTGCCAATTTGATCAGAAGTCTAGACAACTCGAAATTAGCTTCTGAAGGCTTAGTCACGGGTTCTGTTTGAGCATTTATTGCTCTGACACTTGCATTCAATGCAAGGCGCCAAAAGTTCAAAAAGTTGTTTTGATGGAGCGCGCCTGTCTGTTCAAAAGAAACCAGAATTTCCTTGTCTACCCTTTGTTGATCCAATTGAAGAATGATTCCAGTCAACCTCATCCTTGATTTCAAATCACTTACCGGATTGAGTTAAAGAACAAGGATAACGGAATCAAAGTGTTTGAAGACCGTTTGAAGATTTGACAAATTAACGGCTACAACAACTGATGTCATCTCTTTCGAAGATTCAAATTCACCAACGGTCATCTTCATTCACTATAAATAGTAGCCTAGCTTCAAAGCATCAACACACGCGTGATCATCGAGCAAAATCTCAACGCACTGTTTTAACAAGAAAAACAGAGCACCATTTCCCATTCTCAATCTTTCTTAGCATAGTCTTAGTTAAAGTGAGAGAGTGAAGAAAAACAAGTTCATAATAGGAATCTTGTAAACTGATATCGTCTGTGATATTCAGTTAGATTTAAAGAGAGAAATCTAGTTGAGATTAGAGTTGGGTGAGAAATCCAGAAAACAGAGTATTGTTTGTTCTGGTGGAAATCCTTTAACTCTTTTTAGGCTAGTCAGAACTAAGTGAGAAATTAGCTTAAGTTCTGTTGATGTAAAGGAGCTTCTGAACTTGCCATAAAAGTTCTGAATAGTGGATTTATAAAATCTCTGTAGGCTGCGACCTCAGGGGACAAGACGTAGTCACAGGACTTCTGTGGAGAACTTGGATAAATCGAATTGTTCAATCAGGATCTCCTGAACCTCTTTCTCCCTCTTACACTTGTTAATTTTTGCTTCTGTGTACTTGCTTATATTTAGTGCTGAAACAGATTTTCTCTAAAGTATCATTGTCTTTGTTCAGAAGACTGTCCAGAAGTTCTCAAATCAGAACTTCTGTTGCTGAAAACAGTCTAACTGTGTTTAGGCAGAATTTCCCTCAGAAGCAACTTCTGTAAGCTAGCTTCTGACTCTGAGGAAATTTGACTCTGAAAATTAAGTTTCCCGAAGAACTTAGAAATTTTCAGTTTTCAACTTTGACACCTATTCACCCCCCTCTAGGTGATTCTGTTCTTGATAGGGCCAACAAGTGGTATCAGAGCGAAGGTCACTTCGCATATTTACTAAACATCTAACAATCTAAGTGTAAGATCCTATCAGAATCAATAGAGATGGCTAGTAGACACCAGCCTGAGAATTCTTCTCACTTCATAGTTCCAGAAGGTTCTTCCACTACTAGACCTCCATTATTTAATGGCAACAACTACTCATACTGGAAGAAAAGGATGATGTACTTCATCCAAGCTCAGAACATGAGTGCTTGGTATGTCATCACAAATGGTGATTTCATTCCTACCAGAATGGAACAAGGTTTAGGGAATGTTGTTAGTCCTCAGAGAGAATACACAGATGACATTCTGAAAAAACTCCAAACTAATGCTTCAGCAATAAATATGTTGCATTGTGCACTTACAGCTACTGAATATAACAAAGTTTCTTCTTGTGAAACTGCACAAGACATTTGGAACAAGCTGGAAGTCACATATGAAGGAACAGGAAAAGTGAAGCAATCTAAAGTCAACCAACTCATGAGAGAATATGAGTTATTTGAAATGCTTGATAAAGAATCTATTTCAGATATGAACTCTAGATTCACCAAGATAGTCAATGACTTGAAGAGTTTAGGAAAAGACATTGAAGAATCTGATCGAGTGAAGAAGATTGTCAGAAGCTTACCAAGGTCTTGGCAAGCCAAGAAGACTACTATTGAAGAAGTTCAGGATTTGAGCTATTACTTGTATGATGAGCTCATTGGGTCTCTAATTACTCATGAGATGTCATTAAAGCCAAGAGAAATTCATGATGTTGCTGTCAAAAGAATTCTCAGATATCTTAAAGGCACACCAGAAGCTGGTTTGTGGTATCCCTGTAGTTCTGATTTCACTCCTATAGGATACACAGACTCTGACTATGGTAGAGATAAATTGAAAAGGGTCAGCACTTCTGGTGGTTGTCATTTTCTGGGGGAGTGCCTAGTCTCCTGGCATAGTAAGAAGCAAACCTCTGTGGCTCTCTCAACTACTGAAGCTGAGTATGTTGCTGCTGGAAGTTATGTTTCTCAGATGCTCTGGATTAAGCAACAAATTGCTGACTATGGAGTCGTCCCTGGAACAATTACAATCTTCTGTGATAACAAGAGTGCAATTGATCTTTCAAAGAATCCTATTCAGCACAGCAGGATGAAGCATGTTCATATTAGGCATCACTTTCTGAGAGATCATGTTCTGAAGAAGGATATTATCATTACTCATGTTCCCTCTGAAGAGAATCTTGCTGACATGTTTACTAAGCCTCTGGCTGGTACTCCTTTCAGCAGCTTACGTGAAGGCATTGGTATGACTTATCCACTTCAGTAACTTAGCTTTTATTATATTTCTTCTATCTTAAATGTTAACATTCTGAGATAATTAAGTATGATAAAATCTAATCATGATCTTGACTTTAAGCATGCGTACATTTACTGTCTATTACGGCGCTGTTCTGGTATTTAACGGTTATCTGTTCCCTTTTAAACGGTGTGTACTTACTTTTTGAATTGGAACCGTTGCGTTTTTGGGTGAGAAATCCAGAAAACAGAGTGTTGTTTGTTCTGGTGGAAATCCTTTAACTCTTTTTAGGCTAGTCAGAACTAAGTGAGAAATTAGCTTAAGTTCTGTTGATGTAAAGGAGCTTCTGAACTTGCCATAAAAGTTCTGAATAGTGGATTTATAAAATCTCTGTAGGCTGCGACCTCAGGGGACAAGACGTAGTCACAGGACTTCTGTGGCGAACTTGGATAAATCGAATTGTTCAATCAGGATCTCCTGAACTTCTTTGTCCCTCTTATACTTGTTATTTTTGCTTCTGTGTACTTGCTTATATTTAGTGCTGAAACAGATTTTCTCTAAAGTATCATTGTCTTTGTTCAGAAGACTGTCCAGAAGTTCTCAAATCAGAACTTCTGTTGCTGAAAACAGTCTAACTGTGTTTAGGCAGAATTTCCCTCAGAAGCAACTTCTGTAAGCTAGCTTCTGACTCTGAGGAAATTTGACTCTGAAAATTAAGTTTCCCGAAGAACTTAGAAATTTTCAGTTTTCAACTTTGACACCTATTCACCCCCCTCTAGGTGATTCTGTTCTTGATAGGGCCAACACTATCGATGTTGGGAGCCGAGTTGGGTCTATAACATTGGCTATGATGTCTTTGCATGTTATCCTCACAACATTCATCTAATATACAGAAAACACATTTTCGAAGTAAGATGCCTAGTGCAAGAATAACTTGATAACAAAAAATGAAAATATACAACACCAAACGCAGTCAATAAATATGCTGAAGAGATAAACAAGAGCTTGATTTTCACACGCTGGTATGTTGGCCCTAACAAGAACAGAATCACCTAGAGGGGGGTGAATAGGTGTTTCAATAGAAAACTGATAATTTCGAGTTTTTAGAGAAACTCAATTTCTCATAGTCAAATTTCCTCAGAGTCAGAGGCAAGCTTAGTGAAGGAGCCTCTGAGGGAAATTCTATCTTAAGACAGTTTCTGTCCCTTTAAGCAACAGAAGTTCTGAGTTAAGAACTTCTGGACAGTCTTTTGAACAAAGACTATGACTTTAAGAGAAAATCTATTTCAGCACCAAATATAAAGCAAGTACACAGAAGCAATTTAACAAGTATAAGGAAGGGAGAAAGAGATTCAGGAGATCCTGAGAACAAATCGATTTATCCAAGTTCGCCACAGAAGTCCTGTGACTACGTCTTGTCCCTTGTGGTCGCAGCCGCCAGAGATTTTAAATCAACTATTCAGAACTTTTATGGCAAGTTCAGAAGCTCCTTTACATCAACAGAACTTAAGCTAATTTCTCACTTAGTTCTGACTAGCCTAAAAAGAGTTAAAGGATTTCCACCAGAACAACAACACTCTGTTTTCTGGATTTCTCACCCAACTCTAATCTCAACTAGATTTCTCTCTTTAAATCTAACTGAATATCACAAACGATATCAGTTTACAAGATTCCTATTATGAACTTGTTTTTCTTCACTCTCTCACTATTACAATAGCTATGCTAAGAAAAGATTGAGAATGGAAAGTGTGCTCTGTTTTCTTGAATTAAACAACGCGTTGAGATTTTTGCTCTATGATCATCTGTGTTTGATGCAGTGGAGCTGTGCTACTATTTATAGTGTTGAGTAGATGACCGTTGGAGAAGTTTGAATCCTCAAAGATGACGTTGATGTTTGTAGCCGTTAATCTGTCATTTCTTCAAACGGTCTCAAAACACTTTGATCCTGTCAAACTTGTTCTTTAGCTAAATCTGGTAAGTGATTTTAAGATAAGAAATGGGTTTGACTGGAGATTGCTTGAATTGGATCAACAGCTTATGGGTATGAAGAAAGAAGTCTTGTTTGTAGTGAACATGCGCGCTTCTGAAACAGCTTTTTGAACTTTTGGCGCCTTGCATTAAATGCAAGTTTGTCAGAGAATTAAATGCTAAACCAAACCCGTGACTTTGAACTTCTGAGAGTTCATAACCCTTTATAGCGCTTCTGATCTTAGTAAGCTTTGTCTTCTGTTTGCTTGTAGAACTTCTGAGATATGCTTCAACAGGCTTCAAAGGCTTCAGAGTGTATCTTCCAACATCTGAACGATATCCTCTGTCTACAGCTTCTGTTATCTTCTGAGTTCAATAAGCAATCCAGGGATTCTTCATTCAGCACCTGCTGAGAACATCTTATACAATACTTAACAAAAATTGTTAGTCAACATTGAAAAGTATATAAGACTATTTTAATTTTCATTTTCTGAAACGTTTGGACATAATCAAAACTCTTAGGGTTCATCATGGTAGATCTAAAAGTTTGCGTGGTTTTTTATGTCCTTCACAATATTCTCGAGGACATCACATTGGCTTTTTACAAGATTAGCTACTTCTAAAAGTTTTTTGTTTTTCCCTAAACAGATCATATTATGTAGCTCGAAAATCGTCCACCTGAGAGCTTCCCCTTTGAGGAAATTGAAGTCGTTAACCACCAGATCGTGATGGCTCACCAAGAAAGCCAGTGCTTCTTGAAAGGTTCCGTTCAAACCGTCTGACTGCAACCTTGTTTATTTAACTTCAAATGTCCGAGTAAAAGGGTACTTTTCCTTCTTTGTATCATACAGTATTTTCACTCCTAACTTGAAACTCCCGACATTGAGATCATTTTCGATCTTAGACACTTAATAGTTAGGAAAATCCAGTTGGGCAAGAGTTCGATTCAAATATTTACCATATTGAATCGTAACTACAATCATTCTGTTTCGTAAAAGCGATGGTGACACATTAGCTATTTAGATAACAATAACACAACTAATTTCTATTTCTTACAACACATGGCACTCAAAAAAATATTAAAGTAAAACCTTAGAGATGAATACTATGCCCGTTCAGAGCGGAAGTGCTTGAATCGCAAGTTCGAGAGTCTACAAACCCACAAAAAAGAATTGCAGAGGGTTCGTCAGAATAATAATGAAATTGGTGACAAGAAGAAAATAAACAAATGAAGAGAAAATAAACCGTAGAGACCTAAGAGAGATAAACTACTGGAGTCCTGGTTCAAATACTGATTGTGATCTTTTTTGGTGAACGATCTTTATTGGTATTTGGACGCCGTTGGTTTCTTTGGCATTGGGAATCACATAGTCTTTTTCAGCAAACCCAACCAACTTCAATTGCACGCCGTTTATTATTGTCCACCAAGTACAAAACAATATGCTGCTTAGAAGGAACACCTAAGCATTAGGCGACCGGTCAAATCGCTTCTGATTCAATCTACCTCTGACTTAGATAATTCCTTCAATTTAAGCACATTATGATTAGGGTTGTGTAAATGAAATATAAGTGCTATGGAAACTGATCATAAGGAACATAGACTACATGTATTTTGCCGACTGGATGGATTATTGTATGGTTATTCGGTTTGTGTTACTGTTACTAGGATTATATCAAAAGTGGCCATTTTGCCAGTAATTTTTTTTTATCCTCGAAAACTCTCCATAAGCCTCGCCTCCATTATCTAAACCGAACGCTTTCTCACCTCACAAAGGCTACCCTCATAGAACCACCATGCATCTAGCCAAGTCATCAGAATAGGAAACCATCTACTAACACATGCTACATCAGGAATCAAAGTCATCTAGATCACCCAGCCACATGTCCACACGTTTACTCACACACACAATATGTCTTAGATCGTCTATCCATAAATACAATACCACACGAGTCCACGAAATAAGGCAACCCCTTATTCGCATACAATCATATCCAATCAAACACACCATGAATTTCAAGTCGTCTAGCCGTAGTCCAGAAATATAAAACCACACGAGCCTATAAAAGGGGCAACCCCTTGTTCATGCACAATCACATATGTAGTCAACATACCAGATGTCTTAGGTCGTTTAGCCAAGATCCATGAGTGCAAACTCTCATGAGTTCACGTAATGGGGCAATCCCTCATTCAAGTCACATGTCTACACATCGAGGCATGCATATGAAGTCGTCTAGTCATAGTCTACAACTGCAAGACTTCATGCATCCATGAAATATGGCATCCCCCTCAATCACATAACATGCCCTATCATCATAGATGTATTTATTTCCCATTGGCCATTTCACCGCGAGAAATGATACCTGTCTTTATTTGTGCAGTACCCTCGTCGACAATCATAGGAGTCATAAAAGACGATAACAAGTCACACCTTCATCGGTTTGATCTTGCACACCTATCAAACAAGGTCAAGGACACAACAATCATTTAGATCCCAAGACGCCAATACGAAAGGACCTCGACCCTCATCACCACCGTCTCTGTAGCCAGATTCGATCTCTCAAATCCTAATTCCACGTCAACCTAGTACCTTGGCAAAAGTCTAGGTCTCAAACCGACACTTAAACTCTGATGCTTGTCAAACGATGTCCATTGTCAAAATCTAGGGGCATCCAATTGCCTCAAGAACACCAAAATGGCACACCAACTGCTAAAACCCCATCCAATCTCCGGAACCTAAAGTTAAAGGCGTTACCCGATCTCAGGATCATCAAAATGATCAACCCAGTCTCCGGACTCCAAAGTAAAAGGGGTCCTTCGGACCTTGAAGTCAAAGGCGTTACCCAGTCTCACGACCACAAAGTTAAAAGGCGTTACCCGATCTCAAAACCACAAAGTCCAAGGCGTTACCCGATCTCAAGGTCACAAAATCTGAGACGTTACCTGGTCGCATGACCACCAAGACAAAGGTGATACTTGGTTTCTAGACCACCAAGCGAAGAATACCTCCTCAGTGCTCGACATAAGGCTGATAAGACAAAGAACATAAAGCGCGACACCTGCTCCGCAAGAAGTCATCACATGATCTCCATAGGATAAGGCATCACCCGATCCCTGGATCACCTTTACATTCACCGATCTCGAGATTATTCTCGTAAAAAGTTATCACCTCATCTCCGGATCAGGCGATCTCCAGATCACCCATACAATAAGGCATTACCCAATCTCCAGATCACCCACACATTAAGGCGTTACCTGATCCCGAGATCACCAAACCTCAGACAAATTACGCAACCCTTTCCTAAAATAAGACTAGCAGTACACTAAGGCGTTACCCGATCTCTTGATCATCCCTACAATAAGGCGTCACCTGATCTCTGGATCACCCATACTAACGAAGGCGTTACCTGAATCCAATTTCCAGATCCTAAAATCCCAAGGCGTTACTAGGTCCCCGGATCACTTCTCAAAAGACGTTACTCACTCATGTGGTATTACTCGATCTCCAGATCACCTGAAGATTTTACTCACCCCCAAGGTGTCACTCAGTCTCCAAATGGCTCCACTCATCAAGACATTACTCACTCTCAAGACGTTATTAAGGTCTCCAGAACACTTCTCAAAAGGCATTATTCACCTTCAAAGTGCTACTCGATTTCCATTCCACCTTATTCAAAGGACATTACTCATCCCAAGGCGTTACTCGGTCTCCGGATCATCTCAAAAGAAATTACTCAAGACATTACAAGATCTCCGTATCACCCTACCCAAAAGGGATCATTCACCTCCAAGGCGTTACTAAATCTTCGGATCACCTCACATAAAAGACGATTACTCGGTTTCTGGACCGTCCCCTTTTTGACGACTGCAAGACACGTGACTGCTATTTAGATAAAGACTGGTAGGACAAAGTGTCATATGTCACCAAAGACGGGTAGACAAAGGACCAACGGGCAGGTAAGTTTCTAAACCCGTTTTTGAAGGAATTTCAAAACACACGTACGTACACACGTAGTGTTACTCGTTTCGCTTCATTGGAACTGATGACGGATCTTACAAGTCGATGTAACCATCATATACACTTCCAAAGAAGCGAGGGGCAAATTGTAAGCACTGGTTTTCGAACCCAATGACGAAAGCAATTTCCGAGCTCCTCGTTTTACTAGTCGCGCAAGTGCCAGTATTTGTTAAGGAACAAACCAGCTCTCCAGAATCATAACTCACTCCTCCCACATGCCATTGACACCTTCAATGGCACGTAAAACAGCTTTTCAAGTCTCCCGGACAAAGGTCCAATCAACTCTGCTCAAAATAAAACTCTGCCACATAAGAATTAACACATAGTCCAACTTGGAGGCTAATTTAGACTCCCTTAGGGTCTGAATTAGGAAAAACTTACAACATGAAAGATGTAGGTCACATTCTCTCAAACGGGACTGCATTTGACAAGGTCCTTTTCCATAAAAACACTATACGGTCACCTTCTCTCTCATTGCTGACCGTACGATCACCTACACAGTACAGTGACCGTATGGTCACCATCACCCTGACCGTACGGTCACCACACATGGAATATTGTCCCCTATCCTTATATGCCACGTGTCCGCTAAAAGCCAAACAACTTTGGTTGGGCCTTTTGAAAAGCCTGTCTGAGATATATAAATAGATCTCAGACGGGTCTTGTGGAGACCGTATGGTCACTGTCTAATTCTATATAAGGAGTCTGAATTCTCCAAAAAATTCATCAACAAATATTCATTCTCTCCCTCTCTCTCTCTCTCTCTCTCTCTCTCTCTCTCTCTCTCTCTCTCTCTCTCTTTTAAGCTATTCCTGACCCGAAAAAGTTGCCTCTGATAAAGTTGCCTAAGGTTGCTTCTGATACGATAGAATTGTTAATTCCGAGATTCTGAGATATATCCCCTCCATAATATCCCTACTCCCTAAAGTCCTCACGACAACTAAATCACCCTCCCAATATCCAAATGATATCTGGGTCACCAAAGTCTAAATTTAAGCACTGCTCTTGACCCCGCTAGAGCAAACGCAGTCCTTCCAGTCCAGAGGATTCCCTTAGAATCCTTCCTTTCAAGTCACTCGGAGTACGCCCTACGCACGTCCGGCCCCAAAGTTCCTCCCTACGGCTCAGTTCTAAGGCGAGTACTAGCTTGCAAGCATCCTAATGACACGCAACGAGGGTAAGCTTTTGAGGATTTTTACCGTGTCACCCTACAGTTTACCGTAAAAAATACTTGTGTTTTAAATATTTTGTGTCATAAATAATAATAATAATAATAATAATAATAATAATACAAGACAATAATGAGCTAGGTTGCATTAAAGATCCTCTAGGGCCTAGAATGTCGGAATTAATAAGTTGTATCCACGAACGTAAATAGAATCTCTGGTTCTTAAAACAATTGATACATACACCGGTTCGTACACTTTCCCGGTCGGCCGGGTGGTTACTCTAGTCAAAGAAGGCTAAAGCCGCTATGAGCGCATGTTTCCGCTCACAGCTATGTTTTATGTTTGCTATATACTGCTTTTCTATTTTTTCTTTTACTGATGTTGGCTTTTGTCATATTTTTGCTTAATTTTTGTTCTGTTTTGCCTTTGTTTTTAATATGTGCACTTCTTGAAATAGTACAAGATCTCTCAAAAGTCTTAAAATTCATCTAGCATTTATCTGAAATTAAAATATTGATGAAGATTGAAACTGACCTCTTCCATTTTTAATTCACAGCTGCTTCAACATACTCTGGGATCATTCGGCCCGATGATAGGGATGAAATATCTCTATCTTTTCGGGTTATTTACGATGTAATTAAATGTTATTTTATTACTTTTAGTATAGTTTTAAGTCTTTTTATTATACTTTGTGAACAAATTAATTCTCAATCACTTAGTTTGAATTTATCTCCGTAAAAGCACTATTTTCACCGGAAATCGTCAAAGTAACCCATGTTTATTTTGTTTATAGGTTTTACTTCAAAGATAAAAATTATCCATGGTGAAAGACAACTTCCAGACATGATTAGAGGTGTTTTTGTGCTAATAAAGAGCTAAGAGACAAGGAGTTTTGCAAATAATTCAAGGAAAAGTCAATCTGCCCAGAAATTGCTCTTGACACGACCCGTGTCAAAGTTCCACACGGTCCGTGTCAGGACAAAGATGGTCCACACGGTTTGATTTCATGGGCGTGTAAACTGGTGTTCACACTTATATTGAAGGACACGACCCCGTGTCAAAAGGGACACGATCCGTGTCACAAAGGAGACATTTAATTTGCGCGGCGTTTTAATTAGCAAAAATTCAACTTGTCGAGTAATTAATGCGACACGACCCCGTGTCAAGGGACACGCCCAAGGACACGCCTGAGCTGATTAAAGTAATTTTAATGCATTTTTGGCTTGACACGGCGTGTCAAGTGTCCCACACGACCCGTGTCAAGCTTTATTCTGCACTTCGATGAGATTTTCAAGCATGTGTTTTGAGGATTCACACTTGTTCACAAAGCCAACTTTTCTGTTTAAATATAGGGGTTATCTAGCCAGGAAAAGAATCCCTCTCCACTTGTGCTTTAATCCCTCTTTAGCTATTTTTGGTTTCATTTAGTTGTAATTCTCTCCATTTAGTTGTTTAAAGAGGCGATCCAAATACGATCCATGTTCCATTTCCCCTCTTTTGCAAACTTGTAATCCATTTCCATTCCATTAATACAAAGTTACTATATATTTCCTTCATCTTCATCCATTCTATTCAAATCTTCAAGTAGGCAAAGAGATTCCTCTCCGAGGACATAAGCGACGATCGTGTGTCCGGTGTAGTGTGATAAAAAGGAGTAGCTAAACTTTTATCTCGCTAAACTAGTTGTGACCCGTCTATGTGCTAGACTCGGTAGTATCATATTATTTCTTTACATAGTTTATACAATAATTTTGTATAAATTAGTATAATTGATTCATCATCATCATATGCTTCTCTTTATGTTTATTTATAAATACTTGATATGAACTTGACATTTCTACCGGATTTATATAGGTGTTGCCCCCACCGGAAGTGACGAGCCGGAAACGGTAGATATTGACGACATCACGGAACTTAAAGGGCCCTAATTTCTAAATCCATTTGAGACACTTAACCTTGAAATTATAGGATTAATTAAGTGTGTACTTACGAGTTCATACGTGTTTATAAACATCATAAAAAGCTAGCTATGGTAGTTTGATTAATCTTAAGACTATTTTATCTTTGTTGTTGTATAAAACTTACCATCATCATTTCATGCTAAGGAATATGGAAAGTATTTGTATATTGTAGTATAGGAGTAGTTTATTAATGACCCCAACACTCTAAAGTATAAATTCGCTTAGATAACAACCCGAGACCGAGTAGTTTGATACTTATTGGTATAAATTCCGTGGATTCGATACCCGGATTTAACCCCCGGATTATTACTTGACAACGATAGGGTACACTTGTCCTCTAATTGTAGGCCTTTTTGTAGCACTAGCTCGAGGCCGCATCAAGTTTTTGGCGCCGTTGCCGGGGATTTATCTTCTAGTAACTATTGAACGAAATGTTTTCATTGTTAAACTAAGCATTATTTTTGTAAATAGTTTTTCTAATGATCCTTCTTTTGCGAGGTTATGGCCGATGTTGGAAGCAAGGAGTTGTTTAGGCATCATTTGCTTAACCTCCTATCCACTCACGAAGATCAATCCGATGAATTGTATGCTTCCATCAAGGAGTTATGCATACAAAAGGGGTTTGTAGTTGAATAGGTTACAAAGACCGAGTCGGTTGACCGGGTTGAGGAAACGACATCATGTAACGCTCCAAGCGATGAGGAAACTTCAAGTTTAGTGCAACCCAAAGATGTCGTTGAGGAGCCCATCCAACTTGAGCTCTCCGAGGAGGATCATCAAATAGAAGAGTTTGTGTTTGCTCCATATTTTGAGGTTTTCGTTCTCTTTAAGTTACCGAAAGAATCAAAGAGGGAGCAAACTAAACTTTTTCATACTTCCTTCCATTTTTACTTTTTCCTCTTAATAATAAATTGCTATGAAACTAAAAATTTATTTTGTAGGAATGGAATGTTTATTCAAGAATTTGAATGGCTAACGAGAGAGGTGGCATACTCGTAGTACGAGGATCCATGTCGAGCTCGCCGACTTTAAAGCAGCGCTTCTTGGGAGGCAACCCAAGCCGAAATAAAGTTTTCATTCTTTAAAAATAAAAATAAAAGTAAAAATAAAAAAAAAAAGAAAAATGACAAAAGGCAACAATGAAAGTCGAGCTATTCCGACTATAAACATAGCATCGGTTTGGTTTTTTCGTTCTTTGTAGTTTTACTAACTTCTTGTTTTGTATTTTATTTTTGCTGCTTGTCATATTTTGTCTTAATTTTGTGTATTTTTGTTGAAGGACCCGAGAGCTTCTCCGACCACGTGAAAGTCGAGCTATTCCGACTATAAACATATCATTGGTTTAGGTTTTCCCGTTCTTTGTAGTTTTATTAACTCTTTGTTTTATGTTGTATTTTTGCTGCTTGTCATATTTCTTTTTGTTTTTATTTATTTTTGTAAAAAGTCGTCGACCTCTTTTGGAGATATCACAATCACCCGAAATACGCTTAAAGTACTATCTCGTGTTATTGTGAAATCTCTATTAGGTAAGGTACTTACCCAACCCACAAATGATATCACTATGGTTACATCGAGGGTGGATTGGTTAAGTAACATTTTCTCGGTCGAATGTTCGACCTCGGTGTGTGATTAACTTTTTGATTCGTGTGAAAAATTGTAATTCTGGGCTGTTTTTAGCCCTGACACACCGTGTCCCCTGTTTGACACGGTCCGTGTCGTCCGTTTGACTTGTTTATTGAGTTTGTTGACCTGTGACAAGGGGCATGTGGCGCACGTGTCAATTGACACGCCCCTTGAAATCGTTTAAATCAGTATAGGTCCAATTTTCAGTTTCTAGGAGGGTTTGGCCTTGACACGTCGTGTCCCCTGTTTGACACGGGTCGTGTCAAATTTGTTGACTCAATTTGGCCTTTGGACACGGCGTGTTCCATGTTGACACGCCGTGTCATTTAATTCGAGTATTTATTTTAACAGAAAATAGTCGACACGGAGCGTGTCCCCTGTTGACACGCCTCGTGTGGGGTTCTTACTGTTGTATTTTTACAACGGTTAGATTTGACACGGACCGTGTCCCCTTTCCACACGGTCCGTGTCAACCCTCTGGAACAGCTAGTTTGAAAAACTAGCCGTTTTTTTTTTACCGTTTGGGGTGATTTTGGGGGCTATAAATACCCCCAATTCACCCCATAAACTTCACCCCATCACTTCTTTTCATCTCTACTATTTTCTTTAGCAAATTTTTCACTAATTTGAGTAATTTTGCTCCCGTTTTTCATATTTTCACCCTTAATCCAAAATTCTCATCCCATTTTTGTGTTCTTATTCTCATGGCTCGCCAAAAACAAACCGCTACACCACCATCCCGTCGTGTATACGAGGAAGAAGTTCGACTCAACCTCCAAATGCCGAGGAAGAAAATCAAGTTCTCAACCAACGAAGTCGGGAATTAGGGGCTTGGTTTAATCTTCCGACCGTCGAGCAAGGTAGGCGCTTCCAATTGATGCGTGAATTAAGTTGCCTCGCCTTTTTGGGATTCGATCTCATGTTCCTCACTACGGTTCCATGGGGAGCCCAAGTTCGATCGGCTTTTGACCTTTTAGGATGGCTCGCTTTGCAAGACCGAGCATTTATCGTTCATCCTCGGGTATGTGTTGAATTCTTTTCTACTTTAACACTTAGTGAGGGAGCATTACAATTTTCTTTGGGCAATCAAATATATACATTGCCACATGATTCTTTTAATCAAGTGGTACCGACGATATTGCTCGGCCCTCACGAGTTTGTGGAGGAGGAATACAACCATATTAATTTTTGGCACACTATCTCCAACGATACCGGATTTACACTTACCGACCTCCGCTCTAAACATATTCAAGATCCGGTAATGTGGTGGCTTCATCGTTTCATTTCCTTCAACTTCACGGGTAAAACGGAAGGTAACAAAGTATCCGCCGATGAGCTTACTATGCTTTATTGTATTCGTAAGCATATGCGCTATGACCTTGGTTCTTATTTGTGGAAAAAGTTAGTAGGAATGAACAAGCGCCCTAAGGCAAATATTGGGCTTGGATGGATCGTGACTATTATTGCGAGCAATGTTGCTCCACGGGTTCTTGAAGGCAACGGTGTAGTGGTACGACCACGTGCTCTAAATAAGGATTCCGTTAGGGGAATCACTTTTGGTGGTCCGGTTACTAATAGGGTGGAACCGGAAGATATTGAGCAACACGAAGAGGTTGGGGGAGGCGATGATCAATACGAACCCCAACCTTATCATCACACCGGTCTGAACCAATGGGATGAGGCCGAGGCGAGAGAATGGAGGCCATGGCAACAAGGTCCGACAAATGAGCAAATCTTTGCTCAAAACAAGCAAATTTTACAATGGCAACAACAAGCAAATTCCCGCTTCGACAACTTGGAGAATTTCGCTTCCTATTATTGTCGCCAAAATCAATGGCCTTATCCACCACCACCTCCATCTCCTCCGGCGGTTTAAGGGAGTTTTCTAATTTCTTTCGCTTTTTACTTTTATGCAATTTTGTGAGTAATTGCATTTTAAAAGCGGAGGAAGGGCGAAAGCACTCCCGATCTATCTTTTATTGCTTTCTAGTATAGATTTTAATTGCTTTCTAGTTTAACTTTAATTGTTTTCTAGTATAGATTTTTACATTTTCTAGACTAGATTTTAGTTTTGTATCGAAAAAAAAAAATGTCAAAATATCAAAAAAATGAAATAGTTGAAAATCAAGTAATACAAAAAAAAATTATTTAGTTACATTGTTGGATAATCTACCTCTCCCAAATTTAAGTTTGCGTACTTACCTCATATAAAATAAAAATTCATCTTTCGAACTTAAACACCTAGTTTAAGTGAGAATCCGGAAAAGTTAAAAGATTTTCACTAATGTATTAGATTAAATTTGCTAAGTTGATTGTAATTAACTAGTTCCTTAATTAATTTAAATGGCATGAACAATAAAATGGTTTTGATAGGAAGAAAAGTTTGAAAATACACTAAAACCCGAATGTGAGATTTTAGAGCCAAAAGATTAAGCGAACATCAAAAAGCTTAGATAAGTTTTTGTGTGAAACTTTCACTAAATTTTTGAGTCATGGAGTTTGCATCTAATACCGAATAACATCCTTAGCTAAAAATGTAACTAACTAGTTCCTTTTAGGTTTTCTTCTAACGACGTTTTGCTACTAACTCACCAAACACCTTAGTTAGCCTAAATACTTTAACACACTAAATTGTCAACTAACTTTGTTTAGCACTAATGTGGCAAGTCAACAAAAGAGAATGCACTTGATAAATAGCTTGATATTCCTAAAATAGGTTTTGTTAGTCTCAAATCATTCACTTTGTGCTCAAATGAGTCAAAACTCTTCATCAAAGAAAGAAAGATTAGAGAAGAGAAAAAGTAAGAAGAGAAATAAAAAGAAAAGAAAATTTTTATGACGAAATTCTCAAAGTTTTTTCATGGTCACCTCGACTATGTTCTCAAAAAGTACTTCATGAAAAGACCCAAACTGGTTACGAGCTATTAAATATTTGTATCTCTTTTGTCACAATTAGGTCATTTGTTGACCGCTAAACTTGACCCAAATAGACCACTTACATACCCGTACCCTAACCAAGTTATAACCCTTTTTGCGGAAATTTTTGATAATGTTAGAGTTTTTAGCTAATATTTGGATGACTATGCAAACTCAACTTGAATCATGATTTAGTGTCAAAGTCGAGAGTAAACACCAAGTCGCCAAATGATGAGTGATTGAGTGAACTACCTTTGCGAGGTGTCGATAACTTTCTTCCATTAGTAAACACGTTTTAATTGAGCATGCCACCTTAAATTAATCAATGAACTAGTCAATTAGGATTTACTTATTGAGTTTTCTCTTTTTGTGAATTTCTTTTCCATGCTTTTAGGGCTTCTACCAAACTTGGGAGTTTGAGTCGGATTACGGATTTTTAGTTTACTTGAGGACAAGTAAAGCTTTAAGCGTGGGGAAGTTGATAGGGATGAAATATCTCTATCTTTTCGGGTTATTTACGATGTAATTAAATGTTATTTTATTACTTTTAATATAGTTTTAAGTCTTTTTATTATACTTTGTGAACAAATTAATTCTCAATCACTTAGTTTGAATTTATTTCCGTAAAAGCACTATTTTCACCGGAAATTGTCAAAGTAACCCATGTTTATTTTGTTTATAGGTTTTACTTCAAAGATAAAAAGTATCCATGGTGAAAGACAACTTCCAGACATGATTAGAGGTGTTTTTGTGCTAATAAAGAGCTAAGAGACAAGGAGTTTTGCAAGTAATTCAAGGAAAAGTCAATCTGCCCAGAAATTGCTCTTGACACGACCCGTGTCAAAGTTCCACACGGTCCGTGTCAGGACAAAGATGGTCCACACGGTTTGATTTCAGGGGCGTGTAAACTGGTGTTCACACTTATATTGAAGGACACGACCCCGTGTCAAAAGGGACACGATCCGTGTCACAAAGGAGACATTTAATTTGCGCGGCGTTTTAATTAGCAAAAATCCAACTTGTCGAGTAATTAATGCGACCCGACCCCGTGTCAAGGGACACGCCCAAGGACACACCTGAGCTGATTAAAGTCATTTTAATGCATTTTTGCCTTGACACGGCGTGTCAAGTGTCCCACACGACCCGTGTCAAGTGTCCCACACGACCTGTGTCAAGCTTTATTCTGCACTTCGATGAGATTTTCAATCATGTGTTTTGAGGATTCACACTTGTTCACAAAGCCAACTTTTCTGTTTAAATATAGGGGTTATCTAGCCAGGAAAAGAATCCCTCTCCACTTGTGTTTTAATCCCTCTTTAGCTATTTTTGGTTTCATTTAGTTGTAATTCTCTCCATTTAGTTGTTTAAAGAGGCGATCCAAATACGATCTTTGGGGAATCTTAGTATAGATCTTTGTTGTACTTCTTCGGAACTACATGTGAGCTCAATAGTCAGATTCTTCCGCTCTTTAGTCCCATCCTCAATGAACGAGCTGTTTCGATTCCAAAGAGTAAATGAGACACATTTACATCCTTCTGCCATATCTTATATATCTACTCTCACTCTTAAAGAAACCGAATGGTGGCTTGCTTTTTGTACTACTCGAAAACTCCATTATGGTGTAGCTTGCACCAAAAGCTCCAGATCTTCTGACCCTGGTTTGGTTTTGTAAGCACCTTCAACTTGGGCTCGCCAACTGGGGTTGTTTCAAGCTATACCGGGACGTATTGATGCTCGTCAAATCGTGCAGCGATATGGAGCTAGTGAGACGGACATTGAGGCTCCCATTATAGATATGACAAATAACCAAGGACCAGTTTTTCTATTAGCGGATCAACCTTCGTTCAACATCTGGTGGACAACGATTTACAAACAGTGCATTCCTCCTCTTGGTACATCTCTTAACACTTATCATTATTATTTTTCTTTCTATAAACTTATATATATATTTTATATTTTTCAGACTCAAGTGGGAATTCGTGCAAGGAAGTAAAAATTGAAGAAATTAAGCAAGAGAAGGTAATTCCAAGTACTAAAGGAAAAGAAAAAATGTATCCAGAAGATGAGTATATCCCGAAGCCGGTTCCTTTTTAAGAATTTAATCTTGGAGGAATGAGAACCTCCGGTGCTCCAATCACTATTGCTGAGAAACATCTCGTAAGTGAGTTCAAACCGCTGGAAGTCACTGATTACGAAGAAGAAGAAGAAGAAGATCCCGAGGAAGACCTATACCTCAACTTTGGGAATGGCAGTGAAACGCAAGGTGCAAAAGAGATACCAGCTGCTGGTTCGGACTTGTTGTCGTTTGATTATGACTGCCCAGACCTTTATATTACCCCGTTGCAACCTCCCGCTAGAATGTTTCTTCCATCTTCGTCGTCTTTAAATCTGTTGCTTGCACCTCACAACTCACAGGTTCTCTTCTCAGTTTTCCTTTTGTTGTCAACAATACTTGTTGTGGATGTCTTGTGATGTTTAATACATTAGAAAAGAATTGTTCCTTCTATGTCATTTGCAATGATACTGTTATATTTTTATTGTTTGATAACAAAACTTTTTTATGAGAAAAACTCCTTCTAAAGCACTAATGTCTCTCCTGCTCATATTTTATTTGCACTTACTTACTGCCTTTTATTCTTTGCCTCTTTTGTAGTGTCCAGGCACAAAAATGTGGTCTTATTTGTGACTTAGAATAACTAAGAATATAGATAGTGATTAAATGGGAACTTTTGGTGTCATGAAAGTTGTTTTTTTTTTCTTTTTTAAATTGTGAATAGAATGCAGCAGCAACTTCAGTAAAAACAGTTTGGTAGTGTTTGAGTAAAATTGGAATATCTTGCAAATGGCTTGACACAATTTTGATCCGTAAATTGGAGAATTTAACTAATAGGTACACGCTCTTTCTTCTCCCTTTAATTCTTCTGTTTATAAAAATTTGATATACAAATTTGGGGTTTCCAAACAAAACCGTATGATGTGTCTAAACGTCTAGCAAAAAGAAATCCACAGAAAGAAATATTTTAAGTCTCCTAAATCTTGAGCTCAAAATATGACCCCATCAAAGAATGAAAATTCAACCATAAAATCAAATAAATTGATAAACTAGATCAAGTTACGGGATTGAGAAATCAAGGGAAATCATTGAAGTCACGCTTCGGGTATTTATCCCAATCGTCACAAAGCTTGGCGGTGGTTCGTTTGTGTTGCTCACTTTCACCCTGCAATTTCACCATGTTGTCATAGTGACCAATCAACTGGAGTTACTCAAGCTGCAAGTCTCGATCCATCAGAGGAAAGCAATCACGAAATTCAAAACTTGCCCGCACATTTTCTGCCTTTCTTGTCCGAAGCATAGCCATTTCTCTTTCCAGTTCAAAGAGCCGCTCTACATCAGCCTTGATGGTCGGCAATCTATTGTTTTCCTCTCTTTCACGCTCAACCAAAGCCTCATATTTCTTGTTATAAACTTGAAGCTCCGAAATATTCGATTTAGCTCGAGTTGAAAGGCCATTAGCAAGGTTTTGTTCAGTTATATAAGATTGGTAGCAAAAAAATAGATCAACAACTGAAAACAGTCCAAATAGATAAGCAACAACCTTTTAAGATTAGAAAGTCCCCAAGTTTTGCAAAGTAAATTAGAACCACACTTCAATAACAACTCATACGAAAGATTAACCACTGAAAACCATTTTAATGCTAGACTTGTCTCAGTTCAATGGCAGCAAAACTTCAATATGTACAAATCTTTCTTTATTTATTTTTTTTCTTTCAGAATCACTATAAAAAAAACCGTAAATTTTCCTGTTTATTTCGTGAACTTCCAGTCAGTTTTTTTGCCTCAAATTTTAAAACAATATGCATCTACTTGTTAGTTAAATTCTCCAATTTACGGATCGAAATTCTGTCAAACCGTTTGCAAGATATTCTCATTGTACTTAGACACTAGCAAGCCGTTTTTACTGAAGTTGCTGCTGCATTCTATTCACAATTTAAAAAAGAAAAAAAAAACGATTTTCATGGCACCAAAAGTTCCCATTTAATCACTATCTATATTCTCAGTTATTCTAAGTGTTGTGTACAAATGAGTGGATGACACTAGCAAGTGCACTAGACAAGTAATAAAGTGATAAGTTATCGTCTCCACAGGGATAGAACAGTTTCAAGCTGGTCTCTTTACTGAAATAGAACAGTCGGGTGATTGGTCTAGATTAATTTGATTGATTGATTTTAAACTAACTATATCTATTATTAAACTAAGGTTGTCACAGAGCATGAAAGTAAATTAAGAGATAACAATAATAAAGAAGCAGGTGTAAAGCACAGCCAGAACTGATGGCAAACAAGCACACATTCCCTTCATACAAATCCACCATGTTTATTATAAGTCTAAGGTATCTTCACTAGAATCACTCAAGTCAGATGGTCACATGTTCCCAAGATTCTTTATACTTATGCAAAATTAGTTTCCATTAGATTACACAAGCACAAGCGTTAAGCACAGGAAGCATCTTATAAATAAGAACCCTTAGCACACATTTTATCCTTATTGGTCCCGGTATAAAACATATGTGTTCAATCAGTTTATCTATTGCTTGATCCGAGTTGGTCCCTACAACATCAAACAACTGAAAATACAAGTTAGCTAGACTTATATATGAATGGAGATTCTATTGAACAAGCAGAATAAACATGATTTCATTGAATAAAAGGAAAGTGACGCTTACAAACCACCAGCCAGAAGGCTGGCTTTCCACCTTGAGTGACTACTCACTCATTGTCATGTTTACAGCGTTGGAAGGAATGAAAATACTAAGAACATGTTCTGCTTGGCCTCGGATGAGACTTCCACAGAAAACTGTTACAACTACTAAACTAATGTCTAAAGTGAATGATAATATTCTGGGATGATAAAACAATACTCTCGCAGGAGTATTTATACAGGAAAGAAAGGGAATAAAACAAAGTGAAGATGCTTTCTCGGAATCTGGCTGTTCTTGGGCAGATTGTTCTCCAGCAGAATAACACAACTGCATAATAGGACAAGTCAACCTGCAGAAAGAGACAAATGCACAAGAAGACAACTTCACATCCCAATGCCTTCACAAACCTCCAAAACCTTGCTTTTTCTCTTCCCCACATCACAAAACCGAGAACATGTGAGGAGAGGGTATCTTTGACCTGATCTTCTGCAGATTCAACCCTAAATACAAGCTGTTCAGACTCAACTAAGCACAGGCAGACTAAATGGGAGCACAGGCTGAACTTGTGCCTTAAAGAACAATCTCTGGCTGTTCGAAACACAGTTTTGGCACGAAAATACTATGGAAAACCCTTGATTTTATAGACACAAATCACACCCAACACTAAGTCACAAATAACATCACAATTTTGTGCCTGGAAACAACAAAAGAGGCAAAGAATCAAAGGTAGTAAGTAAGTGCAAATAAAATATGAGCAGGGGAGACATTAGTGCTTTAGAAAGAGTTTTTCGCAGAAAAAAGTTTTGTTATCAAGCAATAAAGTGATAACAGTATCATTTCAAATGGCATAGAATGAAAAACTCTTTTCTAATGTATTAAACATCAAAAGACATCCACAACAAGTATTGTTGACAACAAAAGGAAAAGTGAGAAGAGAACCTGTGAATTGTGAGGTGCAAGCAACCGATCTAAAGACAACAAAGATGGAAGATATATCCTAGCGGGAGGCTGCAGCGGAGTAATATAATCAAACGACAACAAGCCCGAACCAGCAGCTGGTATCTCTTTCGCACCTTGTGTTTCATTGCTCTCAAAGTTGAGGTGCAGCTCATCCTCGGGATCTTCTTCTTCTTCTTCGTAATGAGCGACTTCCAGCGGTTTGAACTCACTTACGAGAAGAGAACAGTCTGAACTCGTCAAGCTCATCCAGTTGTGTTTTCCTATGATCACATGCTGCCTGCTCATCAAAGTTCAAAAACTTAATAGCCCAAAGAGCTCTATGCTCTAGTTCAACTGGTGACATGATTTACCATAAAGCAATCTATAGGGTGACATTCCAATTGGAGTTTTATAGGCTGTTCTATATGCCCAAAGAGCATCATCTAGCCTATTGGTCCATTCTTTCCTAGCACAGCCAACTGTTTTCTCCAAGATTCTTTTGATTTCTCTATTAGATATCTCAGCTTGTCCATTTGATTGTGGGTGGTAGGGAGTGGCTACTCTATGGGTCACACCATACCTTCCAAGGAGTTTTTCAAATTGTGCATTACAAAAATGAGTTCCTTGGTCACTTATAATTGCTCTAGGCATACCAAATCTGGAAAATAACTTTTTCAGGAATTTCACAACTACTCTTGCATCATTTGTGGGAGTTGCCATGGCCTCAACCCACTTGCTCACATAGTCTACGGCCACAAGTATGTACTTGTTCCCATAAGAGCAAGGGAAGGGTCCCATGAAGTCAATTCCCCAAATATCAAACACTTCACATACCACAATATTATTTAGTGGCATGGCATTCTTAGATGAGATGTTACCTGTTCTTTGAAACTCATTGCATTCAGAGACATACATGTGGGCATCCTTGAACAAGGAAGGCCAATAAAAACCTGATTCGAGTACCTTGGCAGCTGTTCTATTAGCTCCAAAGTGACCTCCTGCCTCTCTGTTATGGCAATGATGTAAAATAGGAACAATCTCCTCTTGTGCTACACATCTCCTTACAATCTGATCGGCGCACAGCTTGAACAAATATGGTTCTTCCCATAAGTAATACTTGAGGTCTGCAAAGAACTTCTTCTTCTAGTTATAAGGCAGGTGGTTAGGCACAACCTTACAAGCAAGATAGTTAGCTATGTCAGCAAACCATGGGACAAAATCACTTTGCACAACATAAAGTTGTTCATCTGGAAAGGTATCCAGGATGTCTGCTTGTGCTGCCTGCTTGTTCTCTTCCAACCTGGATAGTTGATCAGCTGCCAGATTCTCTGCTCCCTTCTTGTCTTTGATTTCAAGATCAAATTCTTGGAGGAGCAAGATCCACCTGATCAGTCTAGGCTTGGCATCTTGCTTGGAGAGCAAATACTTCAAGGCTGCATGATCTGTAAACACAACCACTTTGGAAAGAACAAGATAAGATCTGAATTTATCAAAAGCATACACAACTGCAAGTAATTCTTTTTCAGTTACGGTGTAGTTTTGTTGTGCATCATTTAATGTTTTGCTTGCATAGTAGATTGGTTTGAAATGCTTATCAATTCTCTGCCCTAGAACAGCTCCTATACATGTGTCACTAGCATCACACATTATCTCAAAAGGTAATTCCCAGTTTGGTGATATAAGTATGGGTGCAGTGACTAGTCTAGTCTTAAGTTGTTCAAAAGCATGAATGCATTTTTCATCAAACCTGAATTCAGCATCTTTGTGGAGTAAGTTAGATAATGGTATTGCAATCTTTGAAAAATCCTTGATGAACCTTCTGTAGAAACCAGCATGTCCAAGGAAACTTCGAACATCCTTGACAGACGAAGGAATAGGTAGTCCTTCAATGACTTCTACCTTGGCTCGGTCAACTTCAAGACCTTTCTCTGAGATTTTATGTCCAAGGACTATCCCTTCCTTTACCATGAAATGACATTTCTCCCAGTTGAGAACAAGATTGGTCTCTACACACCTTTCTAGCACAGCTTCCAGGTTGTTCAAACAGTCCGTGAATGATCCCCCATAGACAGAAAAGTCATCCATGAAGATTTCAACTGTTTTCTCAACCATGTCATGAAAGATAGCCATCATACACCTTTGAAAAGTGGTTGGTGCATTGCAAAGACCAAAGGGCATTCTCCTATAGGCATAAGTACCATAGGGGCAAGTAAAGGTTGTTTTCTCAATGTCGTTTGGGGGTATTGGAATTTGGTTGTACCCCGAATAACCATCAGGAAAACAATAGAAGGCATAGCCGTCTAATCTCTCAAGCATTTGATCAATGAATGGAAGAGGGAAGTGATCCTTGCGTGTTGCATCATTCAATTTTCTGTAGTCTATGCAAACACGCCAGCCTGTGACTGTTCTTGTCGGAATCAGCTCATTGTTCTCATTTTGGATCACGGTCATTCCTCCCTTCTTTGGTACTACTTGAACATGACTGGTCCAAGCACTATCTGAGATTGGAAATATGATGCCCGCATCGATCAGCTTGATGACCTCCTTGCGCACAACCTCCTTCATGTTTTGATTGAGCCTCCTTTGTGGCTGCACACTTGTCTTGTGGTTTTCCTCCATCAGGATCCTATGCACACAGATCCCCGGGCTAATGCCTTTGATGTCAGAGATCTGCCATGCTAGAGCATCCTTAAGTTTTTGGAGAACAAGCAGAAGTTGGGCTTTATGTTCAGGGGTGAAGTCTGATGAGATGATAACTGGTAATTTGTCAGGAGGTTGTAGGTAGGCATATTCCAAATGACTTGGCAAAGTTTTGAACTCTAGAACAAGCGGTTCTTCGAGCGAGGGTTTTAGAGGTGGCTTTGGTGGGTTGTTTAAAGGTTCAGCAGGGGTCTGCTTGTTCCCATAGACCGCAAAACTGCTCTCATTGGCCTCTTTGTCATCATGTGCCTCCTCCTTGAGGTCAGGTTCAACCTGTTCCTGCAAATTATCGTAATAGGGTGCATCAAAAGTTTCAAGAAAGTAACATGTATCATCACTGGTTGGTGGATGTCTCATTGCTTCATTCATCTTAAACACTACTTGTTGATTGTTTACTTTGAGCCTAAGTTCTCCAGCGTAGACATCTATTATAGCTCTAGCAGTAGGTAAAAATGGTCTACCTAAGATGATAGGAACATGTGCATCTTCTTCTATGTCCATTATTACAAAGTCAGCTGGAAGTATAAACTTATCCACCTTGACTAGAACATCCTCAACCATTCCCATAGGGTACTTGACTGAACGATCAGCCAGTTGGATAGACATCCTAGTTGGTTGGGGTTCTCCTAGGCCAAGCTATTTGTAAATTGAATATGGCATGAGATTTATGCTAGCTCCTAGGTCACATAAAGCATTATCAATGTTAAGACTACCAAATGAGCAAGGAATAGTAAAACTTCCTGGGTCTTTCTCCTTTTTGGGGAGAAGCTGCTTGTTCTGCAATATTGAGGAACATGTACGATTCAGTTGGACCATTGATACACTTTCCAGCTTTGTCTTGTTCTGTAGCAAGTCCTTCAGGAATTTTACATAGACTGGTGATGCTGATAAAGCATCCACAAATGGTATGTTGATGTGGATCTTCCTGAGCATCTCTAAGAATCTTGTTTGCTGTTTGTCCAAGCTTGGTTGCTTGAGCCTGGTTGGGTACGGAATTCTTGGAACATAAGCAGGCTTAGCTTGCTCTGGTGGAACAGCTTCTGATCCGGTTGCTGCTGGTATGTCAATGACATGATCTGTGGATGGAACAGGTGAAGCTTGTTCACTGGTCCTTGCCTGATCTATCCGAACGGACTTGTGCTTCTCTCCCACTGGTTGGTCTACTTCTTTTCCACTCCTGAGTGTGATAGCTTGCACAGTCTCCTTGGGGTTTGCTTCCGTCTTGCTTGGAATCACCCCCTTGTTCTTTGGCATCACAATGTTGGTGAGTTGGTGAAACTGTGTCTCAAGGTTTTTGATTGTGCTCTGTTGCTGCTGCATCTGTTGCATCATCTCAGATAACATTTCCTCCACCTTGGACTTCTTGTCTTCTCCTCCCTGGTTGTGCTGCTGGTAATTTGAGGGGCCACCTTGTTGATAGTTGTTCTGCCTGGGTTGGCTGTTCTGCTGATAATTGTTTTGAGGTCTCTGATATGGTGGATGAGAATTCTGGTTGGGCTGGGGAGTCCAACTAAGGTTTGGATGATTCCTCCATCCATCATTGTAATGATTTGAGTATGGATCTGAGCGCGGCCTCTGGTTGTTCCCTGCATAGTCACAATGCTCAACCTGTTGGTTAGGCAACTGGTTTCCTGTGCAATCAACAGAACGATGATTTCCTTCACAAAAATCACATTGAACAACATGAACTTGGTTGGTTGGCTTGTTCAGTTTGACAATTTGTTTGCTCAACTGCTCAACTTGTGCAGTTAGTCTAGAAACTTCTTCAGCCACTGGAGAGTTTGATTCATTTCTGCCATCTTCCCTCACAGAGTGCCATTTATAACTGGTGTTGACCAGGCGCTCTATGAGTTCATACAATGCTTCGGGATCAAGTTCTTCTGGGTCTCCATTTGCTACGGACTCCAACTGAATTTTGTAAACATTCGTTAGGCCATTATAAAAGTTCTGAATCTGCATCCACATGGGAATCTTGTGGTTGGGCACTCTCCTCAAAAGGTCTTTATATCTCTCCCATGCCTCGGAAAGAGACTCTTCGGGGTGTTGAGAGAAATGGGACACAACATTTCTGAGTTTGATTGCTTGTCTTGGTGGAAAGAACTTAGTGAGGAAGGCATTTGCCATGGCCTCCCATGTTGTGATTGAGCGAGGTTGCAAATTTTTCATCCAGGTTCTAGCTTTGTCCCTTAATGAATATAGGAACAGCTTGAGCCTGATCACGTCATCACTGACTCCTCGGTTGGTCTTAAAAGTGTTACACATCGTGACAAAGTCTTGGATGTGAGCATTTGGGTCTTCACTGGGCAGTCCTCCAAATTGAACAGTTGTTTGTAACATTTGGATCATGAACGCCTTGACCTCAAAATGGTTTTCTCCTTCATCGGGGATCACAATGCAAGATGAGTGACCCTCGGTGGAAGGTTTTGAATATTCCTTCATTGGCAAGGGTGGGACGGCTCCGTCCTCCATGTTGTCTCCTTGCCCTTCCTCTGGTTGTTCTGGGTGTATTTGTTCTTGTTCAGGTTGTCTTTCTGGAACAGCGTTGTGAACAGGTTGTTCCTGGTTGAGAGTAGCCAGTCTTTCCCTCTGTTTAATTCTCCTAAGGGTGTTTCTCCTTCTCAAGGTTGCCTCAATCTCAGGATCAATAGGCTCTGGTGGAAGTCGGGCTCTTCGCATAAACAACCTAAAATCAAACTGCACACTGAAACAAACAGGTAAAATCCAACTGTTTTATCACAATAAAGGTAAAAATGGTTTTGGCTTGAAAATCTTTCTATCCCCGGCAACGGCGCCAAAAACATGTTGTGTACAAATGAGTGGATGACACTAGCAAGTGCACTAGACACGTAATAAAGTGATAAGTTATCGTCTCCACAGGGATAGAACACTTTCAAGCTGGTCTCTTTACTGAAACAGAACAGTCGGGTGATTGGTCTAGATTAATTTGATTGATTGATTTTAAACTAACTATATCTATTATTAAACTAAGGTTGTCACAGAGCATGAAAGTAAATTAAGAGATAACAATAATAAAGAAGCAGGTGTAAAGCACAGCCAGAACTGATGGCAAACAAGCACACATTCCCTTCATACAAATCCACCATGTTTATTATAAGTCTAAGGTATCTTCACTAGAATCACTCAAGTCAGATGGTCACATGTTCCCAAGATTCTTTATACTTATGCAAAATTAGTTTCCATTAGATTACACAAGCACAAGCGTTAAGCACAGGAAGCATCTTATAAATAAGAACCCTTAGCACACATTTTACCCTTATTAGTCCCGGTATAAAACATATGTGTTCAATCAGTTTATCTATTGCTTGATCCGAGTTGGTCCCTACAACATCAAACAACTGAAAATACAAGTTAGCTAGACTTATATATGAATGGAGATTCTATTGAACAAGCAGAATAAAAGGAAAGTGACGCTTACAAACCACCAGCCAGAAGGCTGGCTTTCCACCTTGAGTGACTACTCACTCATTGTCATCTTTACAGCGTTTGAAGGAATGAAAATACTAAGAACAGGTTCTGCTTGGCCTCGGATGAGACTTCCACAGAAAACTGTTACAACTACTAAACTAATGTCTAAAGTGAATGATAATATTCTGGGATGATAAAACAATACTCTCGCAAGAGTATTTATACAGGAAAGAAAGGGAATAAAACAAAGTGAAGATGCTTTCTCGGAATCTGGCTGTTCTTGGGCAGATTGTTCTCCAGCAGAAGAACACAACTGCATAATATGACAAGTCAACCTGCAGAAAGAGACAAATGCACAAGAAGACAACTTCACATCCCAATGCCTTCACAAACCTCCAAAACCTTACTTTTTCTCTTCCCCACATCACAGAACCGAGAACATGTGAGGAGAGGGTATCTTTGACCTGATCTTCTGCAGATTCAACCCTAAATACAAGCTGTTCAGACTCAACTAAGCACAGGCAGACTAAATGGGAGCACATGCTGAACTTGTGCCTTAAAGAACAATCTCAGGTTGTTCGAAACACAGTTTTGGCACGAAAATACTATGGAAAACCCTTGATTTTACAGACACAAATCACACCCAACACTAAGTCACAAATAACATCACAATTTTGTGCCTGGAAACAACAAAAGAGGCAAAGAATCAAAGGTAGTAAGTAAGTGCAAATAAAATATGAGCAGGAGAGACATTAGTGCTTTAGAAAGAGTTTTTCGCAGAAAAAAGTTTTGTTATCAAGCAATAAAGTGATAACAGTATCATTTCAAATGGCATAGAATGAAAAACTCTTTTCTAATGTATTAAACATCAAAAGACATCCACAACAAGTATTGTTGACAACAAAAGGAAAAGTGAGAAGAGAACCTGTGAATTGTAAGGTGCAAGCAACCGATCTAAAGACAACAAAGATGGAAGATATATCCTAGCGGGAGGCTGCAGCGAAGTAATATAATCAAACGACAACAAGCCCGAACCAGCAGCTGGTATCTCTTTCGCACCTTGTGTTTCATTGCCATTCTCAAAGTTGAGGTGCAGCTCATCCTCGGGATCTTCTTCTTCTTCTTCGTAATGAGTGACTTCCAGCGGTTTGAACTCACTTACGGGAGGTTTCTCAGCAATAGTAATTGCAGCACCAGTGGTTCTCATTCCACCAAGTTTAAATTCGTAACAAGGAACCGGCTTCGGAACATACTCATCTTCTGGATACATTTTTTCTTTTCTTTTAGTACTTGGAATTACCTTATCTTGCTTAATTTCTTCAATTTTTACTTCCTTGCATGAACTCCCACTTGAGTCTGAAAAATGTAAAATATATATAAGTTTATAAAAAGAAAAATAATAAAGATATGTAACATCCGTAAATCGTTAACTAATAGATGCATTACACGTATACATATGCTCATAATGAATATTAGTATGTCTCAGGTTTGTGATTAAAACAAGTTTCATATGAATAATGTGGTTCGAGTATAATTAGTAGGTGATTAGTGGAGTATTAAGTCTTAGTATGGGATAAGTGAAGTCTAAGTAAACTAAGGTGCTAATGAGTGGTGTTAACATTATGTTAAGTTGTTTAATCATGCTTTGGGAAAGTAAATTAGAGGCTGAATTGGTTTAGAGAATTTGTCTCATACTATCACATGATGACAATTCACTATTATAAGGTTAAAGAGCACATTTCCCACATCCAATCACAAAGTTGATCTAATATTTAATTATACCTCTTCAACTCAAATTTTTAAGATTATTTTGCTTTACTTGAGACCATCTAAGACCTGGAAAACGAAATCCCTTCATCCTCAATCATTTCTTGAACATAAAAATGAAGCTAGGAAGCACATAGTTGGGAAAAGGTAAGTCATTGAATTTGTACATGTAGTTTCTTCATCTCTTGCTCGACTTTTAGCTTTTGAAGTTTATGTTTATGGTTCTAGGATGGAAACTAAGTTAGTTGGGAGGATATATTTTAAGCTTTTGTGTTGTTGAATTTGATTAATAAGGGTTTAAATCGAAGGGGTGTGTGTGGTGCCCTCAGCTTAAATTTTGGAACTTATTTTCAGTCTCATTATGACCTGTATTTCATATCTTCATAATTTGAATTTCTAAACACTCAAAACTACAAACTTTTACATATAGATGTTAGAAAGCTCTCTGTAAAATTTGGAGTTTTAATTCAAAGTATTTTGAGAGTAAACTCGGTTTGATGATGACTACCTCAAAACTGAGTTACATGTAGGACAACCCTTTTGAGATGGATTTTTGAGGTCTTTATACCCGGAATTTGAGCCTATGTGTCCCAAATTTTATGTTTATATATATATATATATCTTAATTTTGTGTTTGTAAAAAGGCTTGCCCAGATGTGGAGTAAATTATGATATATGGCAGGTTTATTGTGTATGGTACTAGGCTGGAAATGGAAAGAGATTGTTTTTTATGCCATACATTATATGCATATGTTATAAACTTGAATTTTGGATATGTTAGAACCATATGTGTCTAGTTTCAATAGGAATTGGAATTAGGTCTATTGAGTTAGTATAGAGGAAGTTATGGCAGAAACTATACAACTAGGTCACAAGTAAACCTAAGTGAAAAGATTGAGATTAAATGGAGCACATAAAGTTGGGAGTTAAACCATGCACATCATGCATAATATTTCATTTCATTACCTTTAGACTTATTCTGATTATATATTTTATTTGGCATTAGGAGGACAAGGTATAAGTGGGAATGCACCTGATCGTGTAGAATAGAGCAAGTCGAGTGCGACGGTAAGCATATTGCTTATATGTGTGTATAAATGTGGTGTGATTGCAACTCGTTGAATGTGAAACATGTTTGAATCTGATGTGATGAAGTGATATATGATATGTGTTGGCTTATGAAATCTTTCTATGATTATGAAATGTTGAGATGAGATCATTGGTGATATTGTGATCGAAAATGTAATATTGTGAGCCGAATGCAATATGTTGAGTTGTGCGGCTGACGTGTGAACTAAATAATGATTAAATGAGGAAGAATATGAGCTTGCTTAAGTGAATATGTGAACTGGTCCATGTTGTTAAGAGTGCTATCCGAAATTGTGAGCCGGAAGCACAGTGTTGAGATATATCCGTAGCATACTGTCTAAGTTGAGTTTTACTCCTCCACAAGTGATTGTATTCCGAAATTTGAGCTGAAATACAGAGTGGGCCCACGGACCATTTTACCTATGTCATTTAAGTATAGCAGGACCCTAATTAACTAATTAAGTAAATAATAAGTGTAATACCATGTGTGTGATTGTGTGATGATTTATATACTTTGAACTTAAGTTGATGTCATATATTCAATTGTGTTGATTCATATTATATTTGTACACATATATATGTGATATGTTTAATGAGTAGGAAGCTCATCCCTTGCCACCATTTTTTCAGGGTTAGTGGAGTTCCTTTTGTTAGTATAGCACCCAGCAGCGATAGTCGTTCTCACCTATGTATCATGGAGCATTTTGGATGTGTTTTACTTTAGTTGTATATCATATATGTATAGTCTATGTTGAAAACGTGTATTGTAAATTATAAAAGGATGTATTGTGTTGACATGTAAAGAATGATAATAAGTATATATATATATATATAATAAAAGTTGTTATCTATATGAGTTATTGTATTGGAGATGATTCTGAAACCAAACTAAAAATTACGGTGGAATTTGAAGAACAAAATTTGATATGAAATTGACAGGGCTTGTATGTACACGTGTAACTATGTATTTGTGACACGTAATATGATCCCAGTGAGGCGGTTACAAGATGAGTGCTAAAAAATGTACCAAGAGGAGGAATGCACTGTTTGTAAATCGTTGTCCACCAGATGTTGAACGAAGGTTGATCCGCTAATAGAAGAAGTGATCCTTGGTCATTTGTCATATCTGTAATGGCAGCCTCAATGTCTGTCTCACTAGCTTCATACCGCTGCACGATTGGGCGAGAGTCAATATGTCCCGGTATAGCTTGAAAAAACCCAGTTGACGAGCCCAAACGCAAGGTCCGTATAAAACCAAACCAGGGTCAGAAGATCTGGAGCTTTTGGTGCAAGCTACACCATAATGGAGTTTTCGAGCAGTACAAAAAGCAAGCCACCATTCGGTTTCTTTAAGAGTGAGAGTAGATATATAAGATATGGCAGAAGGACGTAAATGTGTCTCATTTACTCTTTGGAATCGAAACAACTCGTTCATTGAGGATGAGACTAAAGAGCGGAAGAATCTGACTATTGAGCTCACAGGTAGTTCCGAAGAAGTACAACAAAGATCTATGCTAAGATTCCCCAAAGATTCAACGGGCATTTCAGTAGTTAGATCCGGGAAATATGCTAAGACCCACAATTGAAATAGCCACAAACCGCCTTTGGGTTTGGCAAAGGCATTCTCTCCGACATTTAAGGATAAATGAGGGAATGTTTTAGTTAGTAACATCGTACCGAGGGCTAAGGGGATTCCATGAGCTAAGGCTTTAGCTATAATGTTGGGTGTGATTTGTGTCTATAAAATCAAGGGTTTTCCATAGTATTTTCGTGCCAAAACTGTGTTTCGAACAGCCTGAGATTGTTCTTTAAGGCACAAGTTCAGCTTGTGCTCCCATTTAGTCTGCCTGAGTCTGAACAGCTTGTATTTAGGGTTGAATCTGCAGAAAATCAGGTCAAAGATACCCTCTCCTCACATGTTCTCAGTTTTGTAATGTAGGGAAGAGAAAAAGCAAGGTTTTGGAGGTTTGTGAAGGCATTGGGATGTGAAGTTGTCTTCTTGTGCATTTGTCTCTTTCTGCAGGTTGACTTGTCCTATTATGCAGTTGTCTTCTTCTGCTGGAGAACAACCTGCCCAAGAACAGCCAGATTCCGAGAAGCATCTTTACTTTGTTTATTTCATTTCTTTCTTGTATAAATACTCCTGCGAGAGTATTGTTTTAGCATCCCAGAATATTATCATTCACTTTAGACATTAGTTTAGTAGTTGTAGCAGTTTTCTGTGGAAGTCTCATCCGAGGCCAAGCAGAACCTGTTCTTAGTATTTTCATTCCTTCAAACGCTGTAACCATGACAATGAGTGAGTAGTCACTCAAGGTGGAAAGCCAGCCTTCTGGCTGGTGGTTTGTAAGCGTGACTCTCCTTTTATTCAATGAAATCATGTTTATTCTGCTTGTTCAATAGAATCTCCATTCATATATAAGTCTAGCTAACTTGTATTTTCAGTTGTTTGATGTTGTAGGGACCAACTCGGATCAAGCAATAGATAAACTGATTGAACACATATGTTTTATACCGGGACCAATAAGGATAAAATGTGTGCTAAGGGTTCTTATTTATAAGATGCTTCCTGTGCTTAACGCTTGTGCTTGTGTAATCTAATGGAAACTAATTTTGCATAAGTATGAAGAATCTTGGGAACATGTGACCATCTGACTTGAGTGATTCTAGTGAAGATACCTTAGACTTATAATAAACATGGTGGATTTGTATGAAGGGAATGTGTGCTTGTTTGCCATCAGTTCTGGCTGTGCTTTACACCTGCTTCTTTATTATTGTTATCTCTTAATTTACTTTCATGCTCTGTGACAACCTTAGTTAATAATAGATATAGTTAGTTCAAAATCATCAATCAAATTAAGATCAACCACCCGACTGTTCTGTTTCAGTAAAGAGACCAGCTTAAAATTGTTCTATCCCTGTGGAGACGATAACTTATCACTTTATTACTTGTCTAGTGCACTTGCTAGTGTCATCCACTCATTTGTACACAACAAGTTTTTGGCGCCGTTGCTGGGGATAGAAAGATTTTTAAGCCAAATAATTTTTACCTTTATTGTGATAAAACAGTTGGAGTTTACCTGTTTGTTTCAGTGTGCAGTTTGATTTTAGGTTGTTTATGCGAAGAGCCCGACTTCCACCAGAGCCTATTGATCCTGAGATTGAGGCAACCTTGAGAAGGAGAAACGCCCTTAGGAGAATTAGACAAAGGGAAAGACTGGCTACTCTCAACCAGGAACAGCCTGTTCACAACGCTGTTCTAGAAAGACAACCTGAACAAGAACAAATACACCCAGAACAACCAGAGGAAGGGCAAGGAGACAACATGGAGGACGGAGCCTAGTCAACACCAGTTATAAATGGAACTCTGTGAGGGAAGATGGCAGAAATGAATCAAACTCTCCAGTGGCGGAAGAAGTTTCTAGACTGACTGCACAAGTTGAGCAGTTAAGCAAGCAAATTGTCAAACTGAACAAGCCAACCAACCAAGTTCATGTTGTTCAATGTGATTTTTGTGAAGGAAATCATCGTTCTGTTGACTGCACAGGAAACCAGTTGCCTAACCAACAAGTTGAGCATTGTGACTATGCAGGGAACAACCAGAGGCCGCGCTCAGATCCATACTCAAATCATTACAATGATGGATGGAGGAATCATCCAAACCTTAGTTGGACTCCCCAGCCCAACCAGAATCCTCATCCACCATATCAGAGACCTCAAAACAATTACCAGCAGAACAGCCAACCCAGGCAGAACAACTATCAACAAGGTGGCCCCTCAAACTACCAGCAGCACAACCAGGGAGGACAAGACAAGAAGTCCAAGGTGGAGGAGATGTTATCTCAAATGATGCAGCAGATGCAGCAGCAACAGAGCACATTGACATACTAGCAGCAACCGAATCAGAAGCTGTTCCACCAGAGCAAGCTGAGCCTGCTTATGTTCCAAGAATTCCGTACCCAACCAGGCTCAAGCAACCAAGCTTGGACAAACAGCAAACAAGATTCTTAGAGATGCTCAGAAAGATCCACATCAACATACCATTTGTGGATGCTTTATCAGCATCACTAGTCTATGTAAAATTCCTGAAGGACTTGCTGCAAAACAAGACAAAGCTGGAGAATGTATCAATGGTCCAGCTGAATCGCACTTGTTCTTCAATATTGCAGAACAAGCAGCTTCTCCCAAAAAAGGAGAAACACCCAGGAAGTTTTACTATTCCTTGCTCATTTGGTAGTCTTAACATTGATAATGCTTTATGTGACCTAGGAGCTAGCATAAATCTCATGCCATATTCAATTTACAAACAGCTTGGCCTAGGAGAACCCCAACCAACTAGGATGTCTATCCAACTGGTTGATCGCTCAGTCAAGTACCCTGTGGGGATGGTTGAGGATGTTCTGGTCAAGGTGGATAAGTTTATACTTCCAGCTGACTTTGTAATAATGGACATAGAAGAAGATGCACATGTTCCTATCATCTTAGGTAGACCATTTTTAGCTACTGCTAGAGCTATAATAGATGTCTACGCTGGAGAACTTAGGCTTAAAGTGAACAATCAACAAGTAGTGTTTAAGATGAATGAAGCAATGAGACATCCACCAACCAGTGATGATACATGTTACTTTCTTGAAACTTTTGATGCACCCTATTATGATAATTTGCAGGAACAGGTTGAACCAGACCTCAAGGAGGAGGCACATGATGACAAAGAGGCCAATGAGAGCAGTTTTGTGGTCTATGGGAACAAGCAGACCCCTGTTGAACCTTTAAACAACCCACCAAAGCCACCTCTCAAACCCTCACTCGAAGAACCACCTGTTCTAGAGTTCAAAACTTTGCCAAGCCATTTGGAATATGCCTACCTACAACCCCCTGACAAATTACCAGTTATCATCTCATCAGACTTGACCCCTGAAGGTAAAGCCCAACTTCTGCTTGTTCTCCAAAAACATAAGGATGCTCTTGTTGGAATCTGATCAACGATCAGAGTCGCGCAGCGGAAGCGAGAAAAACGATTTTAAAATCATTGATCAGATTACACTTGATCTTTATCATTGCCTCAATGTTATTTGTTTAATTAACGTGATTAAACCTACATTAGTCACTCACATGGAATCCCTCTGAGAGAGATGGACGAACCGCACGATCGGAGGTTCCGCCAAAATCACACCAAATTCCAATACACCCAAACGACATTGAGAAAACAACCTTTACTTGCCCCTATGGTACTTATGCCTATAGGAGAATGCCCTTTGGTCTTTGCAATGCACCAGCCACTTTTCAAAGGTGTATGATGGCTATCTTTCATGACATGGTTGAGAAAACAGTTGAAATCTTCATGGATGACTTTTCTGTCTATGGGAGATCATGCACGGACTGTTTGAACAACCTGGAAGCTGTGCTAGAAAGGTGTGAAGAGACCAATCTTGTTCTCAATTGGGAGAAGTGTCATTTCATGGTAAAGGAAGGGATAGTCCTTGGACACAAAATCTCAGAGAAAGGTCTTGAAGTTGACCGAGCCAAGGTAGAAGTCATTGAAGGACTACCTATTCCTTCTTCTGTCAAGGATGTTCGAAGCTTCCTTGGGCATGCTGGTTTCTACAGAAGGTTCATCAAGGACTTTTCAAAGATTGCAATACCATTGTCCAACTTACTCCACAAAGATGTTGAATTCAGGTTTGATGAAACATGTATGCATGCTTTTGAACAACTTAAGACTAGACTAGTCACTGCACCCATACTTATATCACCAAACTGGGAATTGCCTTTTGAGATAATGTGTGATGCTAGTGACACATGTATAGGAGCTGTTCTAGGGCAGAGAATTGATAAGCATTTCAAACCAATCTACTATGCAAGCAAAACATTAAATGATGCACAACAAAACTACACCTGTATAGGAGCTGTTCTAGGGCAGAGAAAGAATTACTTGCAGTTGTGTATGCTTTTGATAAATTCAAATCTTACCTTGTTCTTTCCAAAGTGGTTGTGTTTACAGATCATGCAGCCTTGAAGTATTTGCTCTCCAAGCAAGATGCCAAGCCTAGACTGATCAGGTGGATCTTGCTCCTCCAAGAATTTGATCTTGAAATCAAAGACAAGAAGGGAGCAGAGAATGTGGCAGCTGATCACCTGTCCAGGTTGGAAGAGAACAAGCAGGCAGCACAAGCAGACATCTTGGATACCTTTCCAGATGAACAACTTTATGCTGTGCAAAGTGATTTTGTCACATGGTTTGCCGACATAGCTAACTATCTTGCTTGTAAGGTTGTGCCTAACCACCTGCCTTACAACCAGAAGAAGAAGTTCTTTGCAGACCTCAAGTATTACTTATGGGAAGAACCATATTTGTTCAAGCTGTGCGCCGACCAGATTGTGAGGAGATGTGTAGCACAAGAGGAAACTGTTCCTATTTTACATCATTGCCATAACAGAGAGGCAGGAGGTCACTTTGGAGCTAATAGAACAGCTGCCAAGGTACTCGAATCAGGTTTTTATTGGCCTTCCTTGTTCAAGGATACCCACAGGTATGTCTCTGAATGCAATGAGTGTCAAAGAACAGGTAACATCTCATCTAAGAATTCCATGCCACTAAATAACATTGTGGTATGTGAAGTGTTTGATATTTGGGGAATTGACTTCATGGGACCCTTCCCTTGCTCTTATGGGAACAAGTACATACTTGTGGCCGTAGACTATGTGAGCAAGTGGGTTGAGGCCATGGCAACTCCCACAAATGATGCAAGAGTAGTTGTGAAATTCCTGAAAAAGTTGTTTTCCAGATTTGGTATGCCTAGAGCAATTATAAGTGACCAAGGAACTCATTTTTGTAATGCACAATTTGAAAAACTCCTTGGAAGATATGGTGTGACCCATAGAGTAGCCACTCCCTACCACCCACAATCAAATGGACAAGCTGAGATATCTAATAGAGAAATCAAAAGAATCTTAGAGAAAACAGTTGGTTGTGCTAGGAAAGAATGGACCAATAGGCTAGATGATGCTCTTTGGGCATATAGAACAGCCTATAAAACTCCAATTGGAATGTCACCCTATAGATTGCTTTATGGTAAATCATGTCACCTACCTGTTGAACTAGAGCATAGAGCTCTTTGGGCTATTAAGTTTTTGAACTTTGATGAGCAGGCAGCAGGTGATCATAGGAAAACACAACTGGATGAGCTTGACGAGTTCAGACTGTTCTCTTTTGAAAATGCCCAAATCTACAAGGAGAAAACCAAGAAGTGGCATGACACGCACATCCACATCAAGGAATTCTACCCAGGGCAGAGTGTGTTGTTGTTCAACTCACGCCTCAGATTGTTCCCTGGAAAGTTGAAGTCAAGATGGTCAGGACCATTCAATGTGACCAAGGTGTTCCCACACGGTGCTGTTGAAATATCCGATGGAACAGGCGAGCCATTCAAAGTCAATGGACAAAGGCTCAAGCCCTACCTCGTTGGAGAGAACAACCAAGTGGAGGACTACCGTGTCCATGAACCACCCTGAGGCTAGTTAGAGAAGTCTAGCTCAAGACAGAAAACAGAGCAACCTGAGGGAACAAGCTGTACCTGTTCTCTCTGCCCGTTCCAGAAAAACAATAAAAACAAAAATAAAAATAAAGTCTCTTGGCCTTGGAAACATGAGTTGGCCGGTTATTTGGTGTTTGTGGACTAACTTTTGTTGTTTTGTAGGTTTTTGTCTCAAGTGGGCTTTGTCCTTGTGCATGCCCAAAACAAAATAAAAACCACCAATCAAAACAACCACATCAGCCCACTACCTGCAAAAGTAACCTGCACGCCCAATCCCAGCCAAACCCAACTGCCCACCACTCCAAACCGCCTGCCCATTCCCACTTCCCCATAACCGTTCCCCAAACTGCTCTCTCTCCACAACCCCTTCAAATTCTCACTTCCAAATCCATTCAATCACTAGAATCCACACCACCACCATCACTTCATCTTTTTCGAACTCAAACCTACCCCTTTCCAATCTCAGAAAACCAAAATCACCATGGGACCTCGTCTGCGCCCTAAGAGAAACCAAACCCCTGTTCCTATTGAAAACATCGAACTGAGTGATGATACTCAGAGGTCCGATGAGCTACTAAACCGTCTAACCACCTTAACCGAACCAGAATCCAGGATAAGATACAAAGTGCTCAAAGGCTTTGCCTTCATTCCGGCGAGAGTGATTGACTGGAACAGCCTGCAAGTTCTAGGTCTTGATGATGAAATCCCCACGCTTCTACAAGGTGCTGGTTTGTTGGAGTTCTCTGAGATCAATGAGATCGCTTTTCGTGAATGTACTCTCGAATTTCTGTCCACATTCAAGATCGATGCTGCCATCAAGGATCCTGCCGATTCGAAGAAGTATAAGTTCAGGCTCATGGGGATTGACATGAGCATCTCCTTGAACAGCCTGAATGTGTACTTAGGCGTTGTCAGTTCCAAAGATGTTGTTAAACCTGAGTTTCAGAGCAGGTTGAGAGATTTTGATCCCAAGTTCAAAGCCAAGTCATTTTGGACCGAGCTGACTGGTCAGAAGGAGTACAATGCCAGTGATTCCAAGTCCACTTTTCTTCAGACTCATTCCATGAGATTCATCCAAAGGTACCTTGCTTCCAGCCTATTCGCCAGGTATAGCCAGAGTAACATGCCAAAGAATGATCTATTTGTGGTATGGTGCATGCTGAACAAGAAGCCGATCAATGTTGGACATTGGCTTGCTACATATTTGAACAGCCAGGAGAGCACAACTTCCAAGTATATTTGTGCAGGACCCTTCATCACCAAGCTGGCCAAGACCATGGGTATTTTTAATCCTCAGATCCACACTTTGACCTTTGCATGCAAGATGGAGAAATTTGACTGTGCTGCTATGGGAAAGCTAGGAATATGCTCCAAAGCTGGTAACACTTGGAACCTGAAGGCACTTGAGCCTAGATCAGCTGCAACTACTGTCAAGAGGAAGCAAGATGAAAGTGCTTTGCCTGAGTCAAGTGTGCCTGCATCCAAGCGCCACTTGTTCACTGATGCTCACTTTGTCCCTGATGCCGCTGATGTTACAATGAGGCAAGTGATGGGATATTTGGCTCAGTTATTTGACAAGAACAAGGAGCTGGAGGAGAAGACCAAGCAGCAGGATAAGGAGATCAGTCTGTTGAGGAGGCTGTGCATGGTGCAACCAATTTCCATGATTCGTCCCAAGAGTCCTGAGAAAGCTGGAGGAGAAGTATCCTGTCAGAGTGCATCATCCAAGCCCAGGAAGGAGAAGAACAGTGGAAAAATGGTAATGGTTGAGGAGCAGCCTGAGAAAACCAAGTCTGATTCTGAGAAGTTGTCGGAGGAGATTGAGGAAGCACTGAGGTGTGCTGAAGGAGAAGTGAAGCGAGCTGAGGAAGTGTTTCAAGCTGATCTGAATGTTAAGCAGCCTGAAGAGAACAGTGAAGAGGATCCTGAAGAAGAGCAGGAAGAGGAATAAGCACCAGACACTGAGGAGGAGCTGGAAGAAGATGCAGAAGCAGGGAAGAAGGTTGAAACCCCTGCTAAGACACCAAAGAAGTAATCCAGCGCAGCTTTGGCCTGATGAGGTATTATCTGAACCAATCCTGATATTTCAAGCTGTTCATAGGTCTGTCTATTCTGTGTCTGTGCTGTGTCAAGTCAAGTCTTAGTTTAGGTTGTTTTTGCTTAAGTGCATTGAGGACAATGCCAGATTTTTGTTGGGGGTGGGATGCCTTAGTCTTATTTTGGGGGTCCCTTATGCTGTGCTTTATAGAATTCCCCCTGTGCTCATATGGAAAAAAATTGAACCTGTTGAAAGTTTGTCCAAACAACCTAAGTTTCTAGGATATTCTATCTAGTTAGTATCCCTGTTCTGTTTCCAAATTCTATATATGTGTGTAGATAAGGTCAAAAATTTGCATAAAAATCAAGCACCTAAAAGCTAAAAGATGATCAGTTTACCAAAAGTTTCCCTATTCCATACCCAAAAACACCCTTTTTGACCAACCTTCTCATGTATATATGTGTGCCACCCAAATAGCCTACCCTGTTCACCACCACATTTTCCCTGTTCAAATTCTCTTTCTACCCTTTTAAACCAAACTGCCAAGTAAATAACTCCAAATTGAGCTAGAACAATCAGACCACTGTTCAATCTGCCCAGCCAGTATTCAAAAGAAAAAAAAAAAAAAAAAAGAATAAAGTTAAAAATAAAATTACTGGCTGTTCTATACTTTTTGTGGTAGTTCACCCTTACCCAAAATCAACCCTGTTTTGCCCCAAACCAGTTTAAACATGTTCAACTTTTGAGTTTGACTGTTCTCTAACCAAACAATGAAAAAATTTGTGCAATTGACCTTTAGAGTCGTGTCTGTTCGTGTCTTTTTGTTTCGTTTCTTCGTTCTTATCTCTTTTTCTGTCCAGTCCGAGTCTTTTGAGTCTAGTCCAGTCTGTCCTTGTGTCTTTTTAGTTCGTTTCTTCGTTTCTTTTCTTTCTTTTCTTTTGCTTGAGGACAAGCAAAGTCTATTTTGGGGGTATTTGTTGGGTGTGATTTGTGTCTATAAAATCAAGGGTTTTCTATAGTATTTTCGTGCCAAAACTGTGTTTCGAACAGCCTGAGATTGTTCTTTAAGGCACAAGTTCAGCTTGTGCTCCCATTTAGTCTGCCTGAGTCTGAACAGCTTGTATTTAGGGTTGAATCTGCAGAAAATCAGGTCAAAGATACCCTCTCCTCACATGTTCTCGGTTTTGTAATGTGGGGAAGAGAAAAAGCAAGGTTTTGGAGGTTTGTGAAGGCATTGGGATGTAAAGTTGTCTTCTTGTGCATTTGTCTCTTTCTGCAGGTTGACTTGTCCTATTATGCAGTTGTCTTCTTCTGCTGGAGAACAACCTGCCCAAGAACAGCCAGATTCCGAGAAGCATCTTTACTTTGTTTATTTCATTTCTTTCTTGTATAAATACTCCTGCGAGAGTATTGTTTTAGCATCCCAGAATATTATCATTCACTTTAGACATTAGTTTAGTAGTTGTAGCAGTTTTCTGTGGAAGTCTCATCCGAGGCCAAGCAGAACCTGTTCTTAGTATTTTCATTCCTTCAAACGCTGTAACCATGACAATGAGTGAGTAGTCACTCAAGGTGGAAAGCCAGCCTTCTGGCTGGTGGTTTGTAAGCGTCACTCTCCTTTTATTCAATGAAATCATGTTTATTCTGCTTGTTCAATAGAATCTCCATTCATATATAAGTCTAGCTAACTTGTATTTTCAGTTGTTTGATGTTGTAGGGACCAACTCGGATCAAGCAATAGATAAACTGATTGAACACATATGTGTTATACCGGGACCAATAAGGATAAAATGTGTGCTAAGGGTTCTTATTTATAAGATGCTTCCTGTGCTTAACGCTTGTGCTTGTGTAATCTAATGAAAACTAATTTTGCATAAGTATGAAGAATCTTGGGAACATGTGACCATCTGACTTGAGTGATTCTAGTGAAGATACCTTAGACTTATAATAAACATGGTGGATTTGTATGAAGGGAATGTGTGCTTGTTTGCCATCAGTTCTCGCTGTGCTTTACACCTGCTTCTTTATTATTGTTATCTCTTAATTTACTTTCATGCTCTGTGACAACCTTAGTTAATAATAGATATAGTTTGTTCAAAATCATCAATCAAATTAAGATCAACCACCCGACTGTTCTGTTTCAGTAAAGAGACCAGCTTAAAACTGTTCTATCCCTGTGGAGACGATAACTTATCACTTTATTACTTGTCTAGTGCACTTGCTAGTGTCATCCACTCATTTGTACACAACATATAACCAAGACTTCGGCAGTTTGACGCCCTCCCAAAGGTTCCCTATAAAAAATGGACATGATCATCGGACGTCAGAACTTCTTATTCCAGCTTGCTTGGATTATTTGGACATAGGTTCCTGAGGGTATGGCTTTGACATCAGGGAAGCCGTCAGTCTCGACTCGACTAGGAATTTCATTGCCAAATACCGGCAGCCCGGTTAAAGCTACTACATCCCATAGTGTTATAGATACTGGACCCATTGGAAGGATTAACGAATTACAGGATGGAGACCAGTAATTCAACGCCCCTTCAAGCACTGCAGCACATGGCTCTTTCCAACAACGATAATTGAATCAATTCATAGATGCCTCGGATCTCGATAGGCCTTCAAATTATGGTGTCAGCTTCTTCACAAGTGTGTCCCAGCCTGCATAGAAACGTTGGGAACACAAAATTCTTCTTGTTGGCCCAAATATGGCTATATAAAGTCTAGAGGGGGTGAATAAGATTTATTGCTTTTAAAAACAAATAATATACTCTTAAAATATTTGCCTATTTAAATAAACAACAGTACAAAAAGTTTTGCCAAAGATACAATTGTTTATGGAAAATAATAGTATAAGCAGTTTAAGCACATTTAATCACAAGTAGTTATAATATAAGATTAAGAGCAGTGAAAGTGATTAAATAGGAATAATTAAGAGAGTAGAGATAAAGAGATCAGAGTAAGAGCATTTATCCTGGTTCGGTCTCTTCTGAGCCTAGTCCAGTCTCCAAGAGAACCTCTTGAGATTTTCCACTAAGGATTTCTTTACAGGCAGAAATCAAGCCTGAGACAGTTCTCACAATCCGAGACACTGTCAGCAAATACTTCTCTTAGTATTTAGTCTCTCGAAACTCCAAGTGTTTGAGTAACTTCTCTTAGTTTTTCTCAAGCTCAGCTAAGAAACTTATGGCACTTTTCAAGGCCCGGTGATAACTGTGAGCGAAAGTGGACGCTCATAGCGGCTTTAGCCTTCTTTGACTAGAGTCGCCACCCGGCCGACCGAGAAAATGTGTGAATCGGTATAGTTACCAATTATTTTTGAAAACCAGAGATTCTTATTTACGTTCGTGGATACAACTTATTAATTCCGACATTCCAGGCCCTAGAGGATCTTTAATGCAACCTAGCTCATTATTATTATCACATAAAAAACATATAAATAAAATAAATGTAGTATAGAAAACCGTCGACTGACACGGTACAAAACCTTCACAAGCTTACGCTCGTTGCGTGCCAGTGGTGTGCTCGCAAACTGGTACTCGTTGAGAACGGAGACCTTTAAGGAAGAACTTCAGGGTCGGAGAAGCGCCGAGGACGTACTCCTAGTGACTGTTTGTTTGGAGGATTCCGAGGGAATCGTTTGTTTTAGAAGATTTTTAAATAGTCTTGGTGGTCGTGAGGACCTTTGGGAGATAGGGGTTTTACGAAGGAAAAGATGTCTCGAAACTCAGAGGCAACTTTTCAGAGGCAACTTATATCGGGTCAGAAATCGCTTAAAACGAGCTAGAGAGAGGAGAATGAAAGTATTTCATGATGGAAAATGAGTGAAATCCGGCCTCCTTTTATCGGGCAAGGGGAGCCCGTACGGTCTTGCCTAAGGGGACCATACGGTCTCCAGATATCCCGTCTGAGATCCATTTTGTATCTCAGACGGGCCTCAACAAAGGCCCGACAAAAGTCCACTGTCGCTTGGCAACACGTGGCAGATAACGATAAGGTCTGTTTGGCCGTGTGGGCAGACTGTACGGTCTCAACAAAGGAGACCGTACGGTTCTAGTTGAGGAGACCGTACGGTCCCTTGAGGAGAGAGGGGAGACCGTACACTCTTTAGAAAGAGGGAGGACTTTTTACGAGTTTGAAGGTGTCAAACTCGTGTTCCCGGAGTGCGAGGAGGTGACTTGTTACAAGTTTTAAGGTGTCAAGCTCGTGTTCTTAGAGTGCGGGGAGATCCTTTTGACAAGATTGAAGGTGCCAATGTTGTGTGCCCGGAGTCTGGGGGGGTTCCTTTTTACAAGATCAATCTTGTGTACCCGAGGTGCGGGGAGATCCTTTTTACGAGATTGAAGGTGTCAATCTCGTGTGTCCGAAATTCGGGGAGAAGTCTATCACTCTAAGAGGTCATCCATTCTTCAGCGAGTACTAGTTCTTGGGCGACCGGCGCAACGAGGAGCTCAGAAATTGCTTTCATCATTAGGTCTGAAAACGAGTGCTTACAATACCCTCTCCTAATCTTACGGGTGTTTAAGAACCTTTACACTTTTATCAGGATCTAGTGTTAAACCCAAGATTAAACTCCCACCGTTTAGTCTTTACGGTATCTTTTTGAATGATAAAAATAACACTCAAACTCTCGTGATACAGTTGAAGGAAATATTAACTAAAGCTTTAACAAATCTCTCGTATGATAGCTTTAATTCTTGATATTTTTCCTTACTTCAACCGTTGAGCTTCCCGACCTATTTATAGTCCAAATTAGAGCCGTTGGAGGTCTTCAAATTTGAACAAAACGTTCATGGAGCCATTGGAAGCATTTGTCCCATCACACATCACTTTATTCCATCCAATGTCAACTTTATGTCATGTTGTAAGTGTACTTTTCTATCTTGTTGACCAAGCCTTCTCTTTTGCATGCATGCCTCATTTTTCGTGGGTAAAGAAAGGTGTGGTTGAGAAACCTTTGAAGGTACACGATGATGGGATGTCAAACTTGCTCTTCAAGTTTGAATCTTGATCGTGTGATGAAAATCAAGGAAGGAAATGGATGGTGTTGATTAACTTTGTGATGATCATAGGTTTGTAGAGATTAATCACCATACATGAATTCCATTCATTCCATACATGTTGTCATCAAAGAATTACATCAATCTTGTTTAAAATATGGATGATAAACATGTGTTGATCACACATCATGGCAAGTATGTATGAACCGAAAATATTGATGAAGTAGAGATGTCGTAGTAATTATGAACTCCGTAAGTAATCATGGCATATATGTATGATGCTTTAATTAAGATCATGACATGATTAACAAGTTCATAATATATCTCATATTCACACATTTAAGATTATGTTCATGGCATACATATATAAAAACTATTGATTGTTGGTGTTCCCTAGTTCTTAGGCATCGTTATGTCATTGTTCTGTACTTTTGTTTATTGTACTGGATACTTTGATTTATGGAATAAAGGCATTAATTCATGCAGTTGATGTATCTTGTATTATATGCACTGTTTGAAGTATCCGTTGATTGTATATCATAAACTACCAGAGGCTAGTTCTACTCATGGGAATGACTAGAACGTAAGGCTTTTACAAACAAGATATGTACACGTGTACAAGATATGTTTGTAGGTACGTATGACCAATACCAGACTTGGTCGATCCACTTTATAAGACACATGGTGGGAGTGTCATTGCCATTCTATCAATGTAGATCTCTTTTATCTGTCGACTTGATTTCATTATAGTACTGAATGAGGAGTCTGATTAGATTTGACATATGCCTAATAGGTTTGTAAAAGGATGCCATATACGGGTATGATTGGTTTATCGGTGAACTCATTCATACAGATAGTTGAAGTGAAGGGATTACCACTCACTACATTAGTAAGATGATATCACTAGATCACTCGATGAGTTGAACTAAGAAATGTGTGTCCACACTCAGATAAGCTGGTTACTTATGTGTTCTTCAGTTTAACTCAAGACTCGAGAAATATCTGAAGCTGTAGAGGATGACTTCCGCCGTGCCTCATGCTTGATATATAGATATGCATGATAAGAGATATCTGAGAATTCTACAGAGGTATCTGATTGTATGAGATGGACTAACACTATAATCAATTGGTGACTGGTATGGTCTAGGCAACTCTCTATCAGTCATAGAACTAATTGATTATGGCCCATAGGATCGTGCACACTAGACACTGAGACTAGTACTCGAAGAATTAATACATGTACTATATTAATGATGAACATATCATTAGTTGTTGACTAATGAAGTTAATTGATTATTTGTTTTTATTGAAACAAGTTAATTAATTGTTTAGAGGGATTAATTATTCAATCGGGTTAATTAATTAAGCGATTGATTAATTATATTTTCTTTAGGGGTTAGTGTGTGATTAATTATGACCTAATTGATATTAATTGAATCTATTGTATTCTATTGGGGTACTATCAGATTAATTAAATTAATACAGGTACTGAAACTGTAATTAGTCGTCACGCTATAAATTAATCTCAATCGATTGAAACCCTAGACTTTCTGACACAGAAAAACTGAAAACCCTAGTCCCTCTACACCCCTTTTGGCCTGCGGAACCCTAGTGTGGATTCTGAGGTCTCCGTTCATCGTTCTTCGTGCCCTACTCGAGTACCTGTCGTCTGGAGTGTTGTGCATGTTACTTTGGAGGAATCACTGTTGGCCCTAACAAGAACAGAATCACCTAGAGGGGGGTGAATAGGTGTTTCAAAAGAAAATTGATAATTTCGAGTTTTTAAGGAAACTCAGTTTTTCAGAGTCAATAATCCTCAGAGTCAGAGGCAAGCTTATTGAAGTAGCCTCTGAGGGATAATCTGCCTTAAGACAGGTTCTGTCTTTTCAGCAACAGAAATTCTGAGTTAAGAACTTCTGGACAGTCTTCTGAACAAAGACTTGTGATTTTAAGGAGTAAATCTGTTTCAGCACTAAATATAATACAAGTACACAGAGGCAATTAACAAGTATAAGGAAAGGAGAAAGAGATTCAGGAGATCCTGATGAACAGTTCAATTTATCCAAGTTCGCCACAGAGGTCATGTGACTACGTCTTGTCCTCTGAGGTCGCAGCCTCCAGAGATTTTATAAATCCACTATTCAGAACTTTTATGGCAAGTTCAGAAGCTCCTTTACATCAACAGAACTTAAGCTAATTTCTCACTTAGTTCTGACTAGCCTAAAATGAGTTAAAGGATTTTCACCAGAACAACAATACTCTGTTTTCTGGATTTCTCACCCAACTCAAATCTCAACTAGATTTCTCTCTTTTAATCTAACTGAGTATCACAAACGATACCAGCTTACAAGATTCCTATTATGAACTTGTTTTTCTTCACTCTCTCACAAATACAATAGCTATGCTAAGAAAAGATTGAGAATGGAAAGTGTGCTCTGTTTTCTTGGGTATAACAGTGCGTTGAGATTTTTGCTCTATGATCACGTGTGTTTGATGCAGTGGAGCTTTGCTACTATTTATAGTGTTGAGTAGATGACCGTTGAGGAGATTTGAATCTTCAAGGATGACAAGGATGCAAGTAGCCGTTAATCTTGTCATCTTCTTCGAACGGTCTCAAGAACACTCAATCCTGTCAACTTTGTACTTTAACCTAATCCGGTATGGGATTAAAATAAAGGTGATAGAGTTGACTGAATTTGTAGATTGATTTAGATTAGTGAGAAACGATAAAGGAAACAGGTTTTGTTTGTAGTGAACAGGCGCGTCCTTCAAACAACTTTTTGAACTTTTGGTGCCTCGCATTAAATGCAACTGACAAAGCATTTAATGCTTAACTAAACCCGTGATAACGAACTTCTGATCTAAACAACCTTTGTCTTCTGTTTGCAAAAGAGAACCTCTGATGAAAGCTTTAGGCAGACAATAAAAGCTTCAGAGCGGTTGATCCAGCTTCTGACTAAGTATTTCTGTCTTCAGCTTCCTTAATCTTCTGAGTTCAATAAGCAAGCAGGGATTCTTCATTCAGCATCTGCTGAGAAAAACTTATGCAATACTTAAAAAAAATTGTTAGTCAACATTGAAAAGTATATAAGTTAATTTTAATTTTCATCTTCTGAAACGTTTGGACATAATCAAAACACTTAGGGTTCATCATTCTCCCCCATTTTGGTTATGGACAAACAGTGGTCCAGAAGGTAAAAATTACTTAGGAAACTTAAAAGTTTAGAAAGTAACTTCCTGTTGGTTATAGTTTTTATAACTTCTGAGTAACTTAACTCCCCCATTTTAGTGTAAATGGTGAACTTCAACAAATCTGAAACTTAGAACAGGCTTAGGATCAAGTTATTTAAAGATTGCGAAGTATAAGTTACTAAGTTAGAGAAACAAATAAGCAAACAGTTATATATAAATAGACAGAATGTGTAGAAAAGTTCAAGTTGTATAAATAGTCAGAGAAACACAGAAGAAACATGTCAAGAGCATAAAAATAGATAACTTAACAAGAAGCTACCCAACCCAGAACTTATAACTAAGATTCTTAAGCTCTATGGATTTGACTATGTGTTTCTAGGCTTCTTCTGAAAAGGAGGAACACCACCACTTGAACTGACATTAGCACCAGATCTCTTTGAACCAGAACCAGAACTTGGACCACTCTGCTGAGCAGGTTTCTCCCCCATTTGACCATAAACAACAGGTCTTCCCAGAGCTCCTTGAGACATTAACTTCTGTTGAACTTGAAGAGCAGTGTCGAGCTGATGTTTAGTTGGCCTTAAAGCATTGAGTTGATCTATTTTCTGTTTGAATTCTGCCTCAAGCTTTTTCATTTCAGGAAGGGAAGGGCCAGACTGAGGTCTTTGCTTCTGAGCATCTTCCAGGAGCAACTTGATAGCTTGGTTGTTCAAATAGACAGCAGCAGTCAGATATTCATTCTGAAGATAAGTCTGCCCACGAACAAACCTATAACTGTTGTTCAGAATCTTCTCATGCTCTTTGGATTGAGAATGCAGAACCTTCATGAATTCAGTGAGTTCAGCAATTTGTGCATTCTGAGCATTCACAAGAGATTCTATGCTCTGGAGACGGTTATTGAGATCAGGAGTAATATCATACACCACTTTAGCAGCCCCAGAAGAAGATGGACCTTGAGCAGAAGATTTCACTTCTCTCAGAACATGATTAATTGTACTTTGCAGGTCATCAATCTTCGCAGGGAGAACCTTCTCTTGAGATTCAAAATGTTCATTTGCTTCTCTAACCTCTTGCTGGAGAATGCTGAGATGTTCATTCACATTGCTAGCAGAAGCATGAGCAATATTCTCAAGTGTAGGAAGGGTCAGAGCCAACTGCCTTAGTTTATAAAACTCATCATAAGCAGCTAGATGAAGTGTTGACAAATTCTGAATAAACACAGAAGGATTTTGCATTTGAAGCATTGTCATCAATTGGAGATTCTGTGCCTTCAGAGCTTGAAGTTCTTGAAGCACCATACCCTGTGCAAATAGATCAGCAGCAGGAGTCCTTTGCCCAAAACTAGCTAAATTGTTCAACAATCCATCAGAGCCACTTTGACTCATTCTTCTCAAATCATCAACAGATGGAACACCACCAGCTGCTGACACAGCAGGAGCTCTATGGGGAATCCCAAAACTACCAAAATTTGCAGCCATCTCATCCCTATTCAGGTGATTGAACAGATATTCATAGTTGGTACGAATACCAGCATAGGTAGGAGGAGTGGGTGAATTGGAAGTTGTTAAGGGATCACACACAGAGGGTGTATGTCCAGAGGATGAGGGTTGAGGTAAAGTAGATGTGGAGGAAGGAGCATTCTGAGTAGTCAGAGGAGGGAGAGTGGAGAGTATAGTAGTTGGTATAGTAGTTGGAGGAGAGGATATTGAAGTTGTAAGTCCAATAGATGGAGGCACAACCTCTGATTGAAGTGATTGGGAAGAGGAGGTAATAATAGAATCTGAAAACAAAGGAGCTGTAAAAATATTCACTTCTGAATAGGATCCAGAAGAAGGAATGGTTCTAAGAGGCATATCCTCAGAAGTTGAGGGTATGGGAGGAATTGGAAAAGTAGATGCACTTACCTCTGAGACAGGAGTAGGTACAAAAGATGGTTGTGAAGAATGAATAGGAGATGGAACAGGAGTATGAGATGGAGATGGTAAGGCTTGATCAGAAGTGTTCTGATCTTCAGGAACATTGGGGTCAAAGGAGCTAATAGGGTTGGCATCAAGATGAGCCATCTTTTCAATAGTAGTCCTGGCATCCCTTTCACCAGGATTCCTGCCTTGACCCAGAAGGACATTGTCCATGAAATCGTCGTTATTAATAGTTTCAGCAAACTCCTTAGCATTTTTAAGGACGACTTCAGGAGGAATCACTTCTTCATCACTCTGCTCTGAGAGTTCTTGAATTGTAGGAGCACCAAAATCCCCTTCTGATACATCCAACATATCTTCATCAAGGAATTCCTCTTCAGAAGGAATAGCATCTTCCAGTTTAGCACACTCAACAAATAAGTCCTTCTTGTTTAAGACCCTTCTATTTGCAGCTTTCTTCCTTCTCATGCCTTGTGAGAGTGGAATTTCCCTCTCAGCATTATCTTCTTCAGCAACTTCTGAAAGAACAACATCACTGTCCAATAGGGCAGCAGCTTCTTCCAATCTCGCATCTTCCTTAGCTTTTGCCAGAGCTAATCTTTCTTCTGCCAATTTCTCAGCAACCTCAGCAGCTTCCTTTTCTCTTCTGGACAATTCAGCCAGAGAGACAATTCTTTCTTGTTCTTTTTCAGCTTCAGCAGCCCTTGCTAGTTCAGCAAGTCTGCTCTTCTCAGCTTCCTCTGCTGCTTTCTTTGCAGCTTCACTTGGTTTTTCAGCAACCACCTTTCCAGAAGGTTCAATATTGATAGTAGCTTGAACCATAGAGGGAGGAGGTTCTGAAGAGACAACCTTCTCCACAGTAACAACCAACTTACTTGGCTTCTTCTTTCCTTTGCCCCCTTTGGCAGAAGTTTTTCCTTTCTGCTCAACAACCTTCACATTTTCCTTCTGACTTACAACCACAGAGGAACCAGCACCTTCTGACTTCTTAGGCACAATGCTGTGTTGTAGTTTGGTCAGAGGGATAAGTTTGATGGGAGTGCTTTTACTGGTAACCCCTTCACCATAAATCTCTATTCCAGCAGATTCAAAAAGCCTGGTCAGAAGAGAACCATAGGCCAAAGCACTACCAACCTTCACATTCTTCATCTGCCTTATAATCATGGCAGGAAGGTTGATCTTCTTTTCGTTCATCAAATGGTACATGAACACTCTCTCTCTGTTAGAAACCCCATTAACAGCCCCAGATTTCGGAAGGAACACATTAGTGGTTAAGTAGTGTGCCCACCTCTGATGCTGTGTCAACCAGGTGGCATAGGTTTCTTTTGCGCTCTGAACTGGCTTAGCCCAGTTCACTTCTGAAAATCCTTCAGCAGACCCATCATCCCCAATGATGATTCCCTCATCATCAATGCTAATGGCTTGAGAGATAGAAGCCCTGCTGACCTCAAAATCAACACCATCTATGACAGAGTGTACAACATCCTCCTCATCAGATCTAAAGTGGAGGTTCTGATAGAACTCAGTTACCATTTTGGGATAGAAGAAATCATTCAAGGAAACAAATGAGTTCCAGTTTTGCGAACTTATCCATTTAGAGATGGGTACGGTGGATTTGACTTCATCATCTAAGAACCTAGAGGTGAAAACCCTAGATTCGCTAAGAATCTCATCATCAGCTAAGATGTGTGTGATAGTGACTTGAGAAACATTTTCTTGAGCCATTTTAGAGAAAGAAAGTGAGAAATGTAGGTTAAGTAGAAAGATTGCAGAAATTTGCAGAGAAATTTCTAGCTATGAAATCTGGAGAGCAAAAGATTTTCGAGTGAAAAGAAACTAAGTATGGAAAACCCTTATTTATACCCAAACAGTGATCGCTTCCTATTCAAAAAGTAACTAACTACCGTTTAAAAGGAACCAGTTACCGTTAACAACAGAACGGCGCAGTAATAGCATTAAATGTAGACAGCTTTAATTCAAAATCATGATTATCCTTAAGCATGCTTAATTAATTCAAACACATGGCAGTTAAGAATTAATAGAGCAGTTAAAGATAAGTTATTGGAGTTGATAAGTCATACCAATGCCTTCTCGTAGACTTCTGAAAGGATTATAAGCCAGAGGCTTAGTAAACATGTCAGCAAGGTTATCTTCAGAGGAGACATGAGTGATGAGTATATCTTTCTTCAGAACATGATCTCTCAGAAAATGATGTCTAATATGAACATGCTTCATTCTGCTGTGTTGTATGGGATTTTTGGAAAGGTCAATTGCACTCTTGTTGTCACAGAAGATAGTCATTGTTCCAGGAGTGATTCCATAGTCAGCAATTTGTTGCTTTATCTAGAGCATCTGAGAAACACAACTTCCAGCAGCAACATACTCAGCTTCAGCAGTTGAGAGAGCCACAGAGGTTTGCTTCTTACTATGCCAGGAGACTAGACATTCCCCCAGAAAGTGACATCCACCAGAGGTGCTGACTCTTTTCAACTTGTCTCTACCATAGTCAGAGTCTGTGTATCCTACAGGAGTAAAGTTAGTACTACAGGGATACCACAAACCAGCTTCTGAAGTGCCCTTGAGATATCTGAGAATTCTTTTGACAGCAATGTCATGAATCTCCTTTGGATTAGCTTGATACCTAGCACAAAAGCACACAGCAAAATGTATATCTGGCCTGCTGGCTGTTAGATATAGGAGTGAGCCAATCATACATCTGTAGGTTTTAATATCTACAGGTTTACCAGCTTTCTCTTCATCATCAAAGTCTTTGCTGACATCCATGGGGATATCAACAACATTAGATTCCAACATGCCAAACTTCTTTAGCACTTCTCTAGTATACTTGGCTTGATTGATAAACACACCATCGTTACTTTGCTTGATTTGAAGTCCTAGGAAGAATGTTAACTCTCCCATCATGGACATTTCAAACTCAGCTTTCATGTGATTGCTGAACTCTCTGCACAAAGATTCATTAGTAGCACCAAATATAATATCATCAACATATACCTGAGCTAAGAGGATATCTTTGTTTTTCTTCAGAGTGAACAGGGTTGTGTCAACACAGCCTCTGACAAATCCTTTAGAAATAAGGAACTTTGTCAATCTTTCATACCAAGCTCTGGGAGCTTGTTTCAGTCCATACAAGGCCTTTTTCAGCTTATACACATGATTTGGAAACTTAGGATCTTCAAAACCAGGAGGTTGAGACACATAAACCTCTTCATCAATGTAACCATTCAAGAATGCACTTTTCACATCCATTTGAAAGAGCTTGAAACCTTTGTATGATGCAAAAGCACATAAGATTCTAATGGCTTCCAACCTTGCAACAGGAGCAAAAGTTTCACCATAATCTATGCCTTCTTGCTGACTGTAACCTTGAGCAACAAGTCTTGCCTTGTTTCTCACAACATTTCCAAATTCATCAAGCTTGTTCTTCAGAACCCATCTTGTACCAACAACCTTCTTATTGTTAGGTCTGGGAACTAAAATCCAAACTTCTGACCTTTTGAACTGGTCAAGTTCATCTTGCATTGCCATTAACCAGAATTCATCTTCCTCAGCTTCATAGAAGTCCTTGGGTTCAAGAAGTGACACAAAAGCCACATTCCCCATATATCTTCTGAGCTGAGCTCTGGTCATGACAGGATTATGAACAGAGTCAATTACATTCTCCAAGGGGTGATTCCTAGGAGCTCTAACTTCTCTTGGTACATCCAATGAATCTTCTGAAACTTGTTCATCATTTGTTGAATCATATATAGGAGCATCTTCTGGAAGGAAGTTAACTTCTGTAGTTGGATGTTCTTCTGGAACATATTCAGCAGGAGAATCAACTTCAGCAGCTTTAGGAATAACATCTTCAACAGGAGGAGATGATATTTCAGGAGCTTGAACTTCATCTTCTTCAGAGGCTCTACTTTCTGCAGGGTTAGTCTCATCAAACTTTACATGAATGGATTCATCTAAAGTTTGAGTCCTCTTATTAAAGACCCTATATGCTTTACTATGTGTTGAGTAGCCAAGAAAAATAGCTTCATCTGCCTTAGAATCAAATTTTGAAAGGTGTTCTTTTGTATTCAGAACATAACATTTACAACCAAAGGTTCTGAAATAACCTATCTTAGGCTTTCTACCTTTCCAGAGTTCATAGGGGGTTTTGTTCAAGATACTTCGGATGAGAACTCTATTCAGAACATAACAAGCTGTGTTAACAGCTTCTCCCCAGAAGTACTTTGGAAGCCTTCTTTCATTGATCATGGTTCTGGCTATTTCCACCAGAGTTCTATTCTTTCTTTCAACTACCCCATTTTGTTGAGGAGTTCTGGGAGCAGAGAAGTTATGATCAATGCCTTTGATTTCACAGAATTCTTCAAACTTAAAGTTCTTGAATTCTCCACCATTATCACTTCTGATATGGACTACCTTTTCATTCCTTTCATTCTCAAGTTTCTTAATCAGAACTGAGAAGCATCCAAGTGATTCATCTTTGCTAGAGAGCAAGATGACCCAAGTGAATCTTGAATAGTCATCTACTATGACTAAGGCATACTTCTTTCCACCCATGCTCATTGGTTGAACAGGGCCAAAAAGATCCATATGAAGTAATTCTAAAGGTCTTTTAGTTGAAATGACTTTCTTAGTTTTAAAGGAGCTTCTGGATTGTTTACCAGATTGACAAGCAGTACACAAATGGTCCTTTTTAAAACTAATTTCAGGCAGACCCTCAACCAATTGATATCTAGCTACTTTGGCCAGAAGATCCATGCTAACATGAGCAAGTCTTCTATGCCAGAGCCAGGAGGTATCCTCTTTGGACATTAAGCATATATTTTTGCAAAGATTCTCAAGGTTCAGCATGAAAACATTTTCTACTCTAGGAGCAGTTAGAATAACTTCCCTTGACTTATTGTCCAAGATTTTACATCCAGAGGTGCTGAAGACTACATCTCTGCCTTTATCACACAGTTGTGCAACACTCAGGAGATTGAACTTCAGGCCTCTGACTAGGGAGACATTTTCGATCGGAGGATTGGTTCCAATGGATCCAGAACCAAGGATTCTTCCTTTCTGAGCATCTCCAAAGCTGACTTTACCACCTCTTTTAGGCACAAATGTGATGAATGCTTTTTCATCACCTGTCATATGCCTTGAGCACCCACTGTCAATGTACCACAGCTTTGACATTGATGGAGCACTCAGAGCCACCTGCAGCACAATCAATTAGTGACAGGTACCCAATCCTTATTGGGTCCTTCAGAGTTAGATTTAACTTCTACAGGTTCTTCTGATATTTCAGATTGCAAGAGGTTCTTAATATGGTACTTGCAATCTTTCAACCAATGTCCATCTTTCTTACACAACTTGCAAGAAGGAGGGTTCTTGGATCTTTCCCTTTGCTTCTTAGGAGCATTCTTCTTCTTCTGGGAAGGTACTACTTCTTCAGAGGCATTAGCACTCTTAGAGGTTCCCACTTCAGGAGGAGAAGAGATCTCTTTCAGAAGAGAGGGAGTGACAGATTTCTTCTTCTGAGGTTTATCATTCCTCAGAGGCAGTTTTTCCTTACCTTTGACTTTTGAGTCATCAGAAGGAGAACTGAATTGTTTACTTAGTTTATCTTCCAATATTTTCATATCAGCATAGACTTGAGTAAACCTAAGAAATTTGTCAGCCTCGCTTTTGTCCAACTTCCTCTTAAGGTACTTGAACATGCTATATAATTCTTCAAGAGAATCAAAGATATTTTGTTCAGAGGATATGTTTACCTCGGAGTCATAAGTTGCTTCAGGAGGTGCGGAAGTTTCTCCTGTGACATCTTCAGAGGATGGCTCATCAATAGCCATGAAACATATCTGGGCTTGCTCTTCCTTCTCTTCAGGATCACTACTGGTCTCAGAGTCTGACCAAGCAGCCATCATAGCTTTCTTGAACTTCTTCTTATCTTTCTTCAGCTCTGGGCAGTTAGGCTTAATGTGCCCAGGTTGCTGACATCCATAGCACACAATGGGCTTGTTTGGATCTCTCTTGGTTTTATCACCAAAGTCAGGAGTCTTCTTTTCAAAGCTTCTGAATGGCTTTTTGTAGTTTCCACCTTTGCCTTTTCTAAAGGCTCTTTTGAACTTCCTGGTCAGCATGGCCAATTCTTCATCTTCTGATGATTCTTCAGAAGAGTCTGCCTTCAGGACTACTTGTCTCTTTCCTTCTGACCTTTCTCTCAGGTCATGATTCTTTAATGACATCTCATGAGTGATTAGAGACCCAATGAGTTCATCATACAAGTAATAGCTCAAGTCCTGAACTTCTTCAATGGCAGTCTTCTTGGCTTGCCAAGACCTTGGTAAGCTTCTGACAATCTTCTTTACTCTTTCAGACTCTTCAATGTCTCTGCCCAAACTCTTCAAGTCATTGACTATCTTGGTGAATCTAGAATTCATTTCTGAGATAGATTCTTTGTCAAGCATTTCAAATAACTCATATTCTCTCATGAGTTGGTTGACTTTGGACTGCTTCACTTTTCCTGTTCCTTCATATGTGACTTCCAGCTTGTTCCATATATCCTGTGCGATTTCACAAGAAGAAACTTTGTTATATTCGGTGGCTGTAAGTGCACAATGCAACATATTTATTGCTGAAGCATTTGTTTGGAGCTTTTTCAGAATTTCATCTGAATATTCTCTCTGAGGGATAATAACATTCCCTAGACCTGGTTCCACTCTGGTAGGAACGAAATCTCCATCTGTGATGACAAACCAAGCACTCATGTTCTGAGCTTGAATGAAGTTCATCATTCTCTTTTTCCAGTAGGAATAATTGTCACCATTGAATAATGGAGGTCTAGTTGTAGAAGATCCCTCTGGGACAATGAAGTGAGAAGAATTCTCAGGCTGGTGTCTACTAGTCATCTCTATTGATTCTGATAGGATCTTACACTTAGATTGTTAGATCTTTTAGTAAATATACGAAGTGACCTTCGCTCTGATACCACTTGTTGGCCCTAACAAGAACAGAATCACCTAGAGGGGGGTGAATAGGTGTTTCAAAAGAAAACTGATAATTTCGAGTTTTTAAGGAAACTCAGTTTTTCAGAGTCAATAATCCTCAGAGTCAGAGGCAAGCTTATTGAAGTAGCCTCTGAGGGATAATCTGCCTTAAGACAGGTTCTGTCTTTTCAGCAACAGAAATTCTGAGTTAAGAACTTCTGGACAGTCTTCTGAACAAAGACTTGTGATTTTAAGGAGTAAATCTGTTTCAGCACTAAATATAATACAAGTACACAGAGGCAATTAACAAGTATAAGGAAAGGAGAAAGAGATTCAGGAGATCCTGATGAACAGTTCAATTTATCCAAGTTCGCCACAGAGGTCCTGTGACTACGTCTTGTCCTCTGAGGTCGCAGCCTCCAGAGATTTTATAAATCCACTATTCAGAACTTTTATGGCAAGTTCAGAAGCTCCTTTACATCAACAGAACTTAAGCTAATTTCTCACTTAGTTCTGACTAGCCTAAAATGAGTTAAAGGATTTTCACCAGAACAACAATACTCTGTTTTCTGGATTTCTCACCCAACTCAAATCTCAACTAGATTTCTCTCTTTTAATCTAACTGAGTATCACAAACGATACCAGCTTACAAGATTCCTATTATGAACTTGTTTTTCTTCACTCTCTCACAAAATACAATAGCTATGCTAAGAAAAGATTGAGAATGGAAAGTGTGCTCTGTTTTCTTGGGTATAACAGTGCGTTGAGATTTTTGCTCTATGATCACGTGTGTTTGATGCAGTGGAGCTTTGCTACTATTTATAGTGTTGAGTAGATGACCGTTGAGGAGATTTGAATCTTCAAGGATGACAAGGATGCAAGTAGCCGCTAATCTTGTCATCTTCTTCGAACGGTCTCAAGAACACTCAATCCTGTCAACTTTGTACTTTAACCTAATCCGGTATGGGATTAAAATAAAGGTGATGGAGTTGACTGAATTTGTAGATTGATTTAGATTAGTGAGAAACGATAAAGGAAACAGGTTTTGTTTGTAGTGAACAGGCGCGTCCTTCAAACAACTTTTTCAACTTTTGGCGCCTCGCATTAAATGCAACTGACAAAGCATTTAATGCTTAACTAAACCCGTGATAACGAACTTCTGATCTAAACAACCTTTGTCTTCTGTTTGCAAAAGAGAACCTCTGATGAAAGCTTTAGGCAGACAATAAAAGCTTCAGAGCGGTCGATCCAGCTTCTGACTAAGTATTTCTGTCGTCAGCTTCCTTAATCTTCTGAGTTCAATAAGCAAGCAGGGATTCTTCATTCAGCATCTGCTGAGAAAAACTTATGCAATACTTAAAAAAAATTGTTAGTCAACATTGAAAAGTATATAAGTTAATTTTAATTTTCATCTTCTGAAACGTTTGGACATAATCAAAACACTTAGGGTTCATCAATCACCGATCGTGCAGTTCGTCCATCTCCCTCAGAGGGATTCCATGTGAGTGACTAAAGTAGTTTATCACGTTAAATTATAAAATGCATTGAGGCTTTGATATATAGATATGCATGGTAAGATCAAGTTTTCTGATCAACGAACTAAATTATCGTTTTTCTCGCGTCTCTGATCGTTGATTGGACTCTATCACAAACAACTTTTTGTCACGTCAGCACAGAGAGACTCAATAGGTTCAATTTTTTAATAATTGAGGGAATCAATAGTTTGCCACCTAAAGTTGAGGGATTCAAGTGACTTTTATGAACAAGTTTAAGGAACTGTATATGGTTTCAGCATAAAATTAGAAATATAAGGGTAAATTCCATAAAAAGAAAATCTCTGTGGTTACAAAAATTGACAAAAAAATGATTGTGGTTAAATTTTGTGACAAAAAGGTGACTAAGGTTTCTAATCCTTGTCAAAAACATGCAAAGTTACTGTCACATCCGTGCCTTTATTTCACAGTTAATACCTTATCAATAGATTATGTTATGCCTTTATATTGGGGTAGGAGTGTATTAAGTGAAGTATGCCTAGTTAGGAAAACAATTTATGCTTTTAGCTATAAATCAAAAGTTCGGTGAATTTTTTAAAAAGAGGTTATAAATTGGAGGACTTGGAGTGATATTTACCTATTTTTGGACTATAAATTCCATAATTATCTTTGTGGATCATCCAAAACGAAATCATCATCTTTATTTTTGTTCCTTTCTTCTCCTTTCTTCCATTTTCGTTCCAAACAGACTAGTCCCACCGTTTGTGCTATATCCAGAGTTGTACTTGACGTAACGCCACAAAATTTTAATCGTAGTTTCTAGACATATAGAAATAAGTTTCCACCAAAGGAAAATTTGTAGTCGAAGGTCAGTGGAGGGAGAATGGTCTGAAAACATCTTGGGGCAGATTTGAGTCCTTAGAGTGTTTTCTTTTGATTTCTTATAGAGGTAAGTAATTATCAACTATAATTTGATTCTGGGTACATATATATATGTGTATATATCAGTGGGCTTCTTGTTAATTTGATCTCCAAACTCTATTCAAGGGCTTAGCTCTTTTACAAATCTGATTTGGGGGATTCATGAACTAAGCCTTTAATTACGTTTTGAAGTACAAATTGAAGTGTTTTGTGCATGTCCTATGTGTTCACAGATTTCATGTGATTTGAGTGAGTATTATTATATATGATGAACCTTATGTCTTTTGGTTAGTCCAAAGTGCTTCAGAAGATGGAAAGTATTTGTGACTTATATACTTATGGATGTTGACTAACAATTTTTGTCAAGTATTATGTAAGTCTGATGAGTGCCTAAAACGACAAGTGTAATTGCTCCTAACTGTGCTTTTGATTGATGATTATTCCGTAGATTAGGGGTATTTTTACTTGTTTTATCTAGAGAATGGATGTAGGAGCAGTTTTAGTAGAAAGGAAGCAAATGAGGCAAGATTGGAGCTGTTTTCACTAAACGATATTGAAAGAGCAGATTCAATGCAGAAATGTGTTAATTCTATATAATCACCACAAGAAATTAATCTAACAGATATTAATTTACTTTCGTCACTCAATGCATTTTATAATTTAACGTGATAAACTACTTTAGTCACTCACATGGAACCCCTCTAAGAGAGATGGGCGAACCGCACGATCGGTGATTCCTCCAAAGTAACATGCACAACACCTCCAGACGACAGGTACTCGAGTAGGGTACGAAGAAGATGAACGGAGACCGCAGAATCCACACTAGGGTTCGGCCGGCCAAAGGGGGTGTAGAGGGATTAGGGCTTTCAGTTTTTCGGTGTCAGAAAGTCTAGGGTTTCAATCGATTGAGATTAATTTATAGTGTGTCGGCTAATTACAGTTTCAGTACCTGTATTAATTTAATTAATCTGATTGTACCCCAATAGAATACAATAGCTTCAATTAACATCAATTAGGTCATAATTAATCACACACTAACCCCTAAAGAATATATAATTAATTAACCCGATTGAATAATTAATCCCTCTAAACAATTAATTAACTTGTTTCAATCAAAACAAATAATCAATTAACTTCATTAGTCAACAACTAATGATATGTTCATCATTAATACAGTACGTGTATCAATTCTTCGAAAACTAGTCTCAGTGTCTAGTGTGCACGATCCTATGGGCCATAATCAATTAGTTCTATGACTGATAGAGAGTTGCCTAGACCATATCAGTCACTAATTGATTACAGTGTTAGTCCATCTCATACAGACAGATTCCCTTGTAGAATCCTCATATATCTCTTACCATGCATATCTATATATCATGCATGATGCACGATGGAAGTTATCCTCTACAGCTTGAAATATTTCTCGATCTCGAGTTAAACTGAAGAACAGACAAGTAACCAACTTATCTGAGTGTGGCCACACATTTCTCAGTTCAACTCATCGAGTGGCCTAGTGATATCATCTCACTAATAGAGTGAGTGGTAATCCCTTCACTTCAACTATCAGTATGAACGAGTTCACTGACTAGACCAATAATACCCGTATAGCATCCTTTTATAGACCTGTTAGGCGTATGTCAAATCTAATCAGATCTCTCATTCAATACTATAATGAAATCAGGTCGACAGATAAAAGAGATCTACATTAACAGAAGGGCAATGACACTCCCACCATGTGCCTTCTAAAGCGGATCGACCAAGTCCCGTATTGGTCATACGTACCTACAAACATATCTTGTACACGTGTACACATCCTGTTTGTAAAAGCCTTACGTTCTATTCGTTTCCATGAGTAGAACTAGCCTTTGGTGGTTTATGATATATAATCAACGGATACTTCATACAGTACATATAATACAAGATATATCAACTGAATGAATTAATGCCTTTATTCCATAAATCAAAGTATAACGTACAATAAACAAAAGTACAGTACTACTACAAACAACTATGCCTAAGAACTAGGGCACACCAACAGTTTGACACATAGTATGCTGATTATACAAAATATTGACACGTCACATTTTTTGAACAAATGACCAAAATATCCTCATTCATCTTCCTCCATCTCCTCTATTAATGGAGGTACTTTGGTCTTTTTGCACAAAAAATATATGACGTGGCAGTATTTTGTATAGTCAGTAAACAAGTGTCAAACAAGTTTGTGTCAACTCAGCGCAGCGCAGAATGACTCAATAGATCCACTTTTTAATACTTGAGGGACTCTCAATAAGTCGTTCTGAAAGTGGAAAGACTCAAATACAAATTATACTTTAAAATAAACCTGAAGTATATTTCAATATAAAAATAGCCAATAAAAATAAACTTTTATTTATATATTTATAGTCAGAGATAATTTTTTCATCATTTTATATAGTAATGTTATACATGTAAAAAAAAAATTCCAAATTGCAAAAATACAAATTTCAACTCATGTATGAGTTTATGTCCAAAATTATACTTTTTCTACACTTTTGGGTGCTTAATATATGCTGAATGGTGTGCACTCAAACTAACAAGTAGAAAGAATGAATTAGACGATCTCAAAAGCATTCGGCTTTTTCTACTACAATGTGGATAAAACTATAAGAAATTAAATGTTAATTTAACCTTAAAATTAACATAAGCACAAAACAACCAAACCAGTATTAATATCTTGATAAGAGATACACATGAATGCAACTCATATTTTTTACGTCAACAAGAACATGAAGTTAAATTAATAGAGCAAAGAAAAGAAACACTTTACATTAACTAATGAATCTCTCAATAGAGGGAAAGGAGACCATTACATAGAGCTACAACACATAATTAAGTAGTAGTATATGTTTTAAGTTAAACAATTAAACCCCAAAGCTGAAACAGAACACCTCCTCATCTTTCCTGATCTCAACCTCACTCGCTCTACAATGGTGGCAACACCACAGCAGCTTCTTCAGCCACCAAATTGATCAAGCCACCCGAAAATGCTATCCTGAGAAGTAATTTGCAGATCCTGCACAACAACGTAACACGAATTAATACAAGTTCCTCGAAAGTGGGAGCACCAAGGCAAATGTGCATACAAGAAAGAGATTGGACTCATCCGAGTATGAACATTTACAACTTTACAAACTAAATGGGATTATAAGTGATGCTTACAGGAAACAATGAATAGGGAGGGGTGTCCAGCTCTAGAGTTTCAAATATCCCATATTCCACTGTATTCGTGTTTCCATTTGAACTCTCGCCAATGTTAGGATAAGCTACATTATTATTATTGTTATTGTTATTATTATTATTATTAGTAGTAGTAGTAGTAGTAGTAGTAGTAGTAGTAGTAGTAGTATAAACATTATTTTCGCCTGAGCCTTTGAGAACAGCAGAAGACGAATTAAAATTTTCATTGCAGAACAAAGAATCATCAATGACGTCGTCGGCTTCCTGAGATTCACCAGCCAGCCATGCCGGGTATTCTATGCCACCTTCAAGGCTAGCACTAGTTGCTCCTACATTCACATTCTTCTCCTGTCACATAAACAAGGGTTCTTAAGTACATAGAAATATACTATAAAACAAAATCCATGGATGTGATGAACTTGTGCAATCATTTCTTAATACAATCAAACTCAACAAATCGAAAAGCATATCCTTTTTCGGTAAAATCATAGACCATATGCTATTCCGGTTGAAAGACATTGACTAATCAAGATCAAGCTGAGCAAGACCACACTCTCCGAACTCATATTCAACTTGTTCAGTTATAAAGGCGAGAACACGAGTCACTTGATTAAGTCAATTCAGGTCCCTGCCAATTGATCGAAAGCCAATTGGTCGGTACACTAAGTATGACTATTTCCACACAAGAATTTAGTACTAAAATGGCTACCTACCTCAAAAGGAGATAGCAATATGTTGTAATCTGCAACATCATCAGAGGCATCTGCTTTCCAGGGTCGTGGTGGGTTAGGAGGGTTCGGGTTAGGAGTCCTTGGACTACAATGAAATGCTAAAAGATCGGAACTTTCAGCAGCAGCAGCGGCAGCAGCAGGAATAGGAACATCAGCAATAGCATCAATATGCTTCTGCTGCTGGTAGAAAATCTTGGAAACAACATATTCGCCTTCCTTTTCATCTTCGTCCTTCCCGAGATGGTATTGATGTATTACCCAATTGGATTTATCAGGCTTATATCCCTTCTTTGAACTCTTATACAGAACCATAATTTTCTTGCAGCCCTTATGAACCCCATTATCAATCACAAACTTTGTCCTACCAGTCTTATGCCAACGAACTGGCTCCTCGTTAGAACCATCGTCTTTGTAAATCTTCCTACGCTTCCTTCGACCAGTAGCATAAGCATTAATAGTCCTATGAAAGAAATGGACACTACTTCCATCTTTCTTCACACCTGAAACAAAAATTTGAACAATGTGATCAGAAAACAATGGACATTGATTAAAATAGTTTGTAAAACTCTCAGCAACTCCTCCTTATACCAGGAAGTTTTTCAGGATGAGTATAGCAAATTCCTCCATCTTCAAGCAGTGTAGGAATGAAATCATCGATAAACGCGTGAGGTTCAGAGTCTCCAATGCCACATTTGGCAGCCAAGTGTTGAACGAGTTCTGCATCGGAAGGGTCAAATTTCACACCAGCCGGAAGACCTGGCCAATCGTGGCAAACCTGAATAAGATAAGGCCGAAAGAGAAGAATCAACAGGCAGAGAAGGTCGAAATGAAATGATTGACAAATGCAGAAGAAATAGAAGTACATACATCACTATTATCAATAAAATAATGGCAATTCGGGCATTCGCGTTTAGCTCCACAATCCTTGAATTCATGAGCACTAGTTGGAGTTGGATTTTTCACTTTACATGCAATAGTTTTACCATCAACAAGCCAAGACCTGCAGATAGTATATATTTATATATATCATCAAAATACAGCTTTCACTCAATTTCCATATAAAACATAGTACATTATAACTGAGTACACTGCAAACTTAGATTTCTTTTTGTATTTATAATGTTGTTTTTTAGAGAATGCAGTACCCATCCAAAGCAATGTAGTGTATATAAATTCATAGCTATTAATTTGTTCAATGTCATAAAATGGTCTAAAAATGTAACGTTGTATAAAATGCATGACCTATTTTTCCTAGCATGTACTTGAGCATAAAACAGAAAAGACAAGACAGGAGAATTATGAGTTTGATAGAAATTGGAAAAGTTGTTTCCCAAAAAAAACCTAAACCAACATTTCCTCATTCTGCAAATTCCTTAATTAGGTGTATCAACATGACATGACATCAGCAGCATAAGAATTATAATTAATTAAAATTTCAACCCCCAAACCAATTGTTGGTTGGCGCAGTCAATGTGATTCGAAAACCGGATGGAAAAACAAAAAAAAAATGCAGTGAATAGAAAGAAAAAAAGGTTATGAAATTAAAAGTTGAATGAGTTAATATAAAAAAGGTGGATGGAGTATGTTGTTTTGGTGAGTTTGAGAAGATCCAATAGAAGAAGAAACAGAGAGATGATGATGATGATGAAATGAAAAGTAAAGTGATAATCCAGGTAAGGTTCGATGATTGAATGAAAGATGGCTCGAGGACTCATCGTAACTTCGCGAGGTGCTTACCTCGCCATAGCAATAGAGATAAAGAGAAAGACAAACCAAGGAAACTAAGACAAGAGAAGAGAAGAAGAGAAGAGAAGAGTGTGTAGTAAGCTTTATAAGAGTGTCTGATTGTCCACTTGACTAAGCCAAGCCAAATCCAAGTTTAGATTATAAATAAAAGTGACTCTTTTCTGTCTTAATTGAGCGGGAAAGCTTATGGCCCCACTCTTATGGATCGGGGATCGAGCTGGCTTCAGTGTCATTCTTGTAATTAACTCCATTTCTGGCTTGCCTACCAAGCATTTCCATTTCTTATTCGGATTCACACTCACTCTTCTTTTTCATTTTAACCCTTACCATTCTCTTACTGCTGTTACTCCAACAAATTATATTTTAATGGCTTAATACATCCATAACCCCTCCAAGATTTCTATAAACTGCATTTGATCCCATTAACTTAGAAACATTACAACCACCCCCTCAAATTGAATATTTTCACTTATAAACCCCTAACGATGACGTGAACCTATTGAGTCCTTATTTAATGACGTGACACTGAGTTGGCAAATCTGAAGAATAGTAACTTATAATTCCAACTCAGTGTCATGTTATCGAATAAGGACTCAATAGGTCCACATTTTGATAGTTGAGAGACTCAATACATTTTGATAGTTGAAGGACTTAATATGCCGTCTCCAAAATTGAAGGACTAAAATGACATTTTTGAACAACTTTACAGACTTGCTTATAGTTTATACCCATCTTATCTTATGAATTAATGCATGCATACTTTACTTTACATCTCGACTTCAAACATGATCCCAAAATTATACCTTCATTATTACAGTTTAGCTTCAAACACTATCTCTCACCTATTTCTTAATTTTCATCTTTCTCGTCTCACTTATTATCAGGTGTCAATGTATCTAGCCGATAATTAATAGAAAATTCGGCTGGATATGACCTTTCTAACCCTGTTTTTATTAAAAAAATTGAAAATTATTTTTTTTTTTAAGGTGGTGACACTGAAGAAAATTCAGTGCCCCTTGTAAGGCAGCACAATATTTCAATGTCACCTTATGATGGTACTGGAACAACCCCATTTCAACCATATGGGAGCGTTGGGGCTGTTTCAGCACCAACTTACGGTAACACTTAATTTTTATCAGTGTCACCTTACGGTTGTCCAGATTCTACATCATCACAGTTGCACGGCGGTCGGAAAATTTAAAATCGCCTCAAACCATTTCAAAATACCTTATTTTATCCACTCTCAACAATTTTCCATAAATAACAACATTACTACTTCTAACATTCATGATTCAATATAATTTTCAACGAAATCCGATTTTTGTTAATATTCGCCAGAAAAAGTGCCACCGAAATCCACCACTAATGTCGCCACCTTAACTCGCGCCTCCGCTGCCAATAAGCTTATGTCGTATATTGTCGCGTCGCCGCCTTCAAGTGGTCTGCGATAGGGATGTTGAGGGGTTGACGCATTTTGCGATTGGGTATGTGGGGGGGGGGGGGGGGGGGAGTTGTCTGAATTTTGAGAATGTTAATTTTTTTTCTTTTTTTTAATAATGACTGTGCGGCATTATGGTCATTTTCAACTGACTTTTCTATTGATTGTCGGCTGGAAATATGTACCCACTTATTATATTGCTCACATAAATTAACCTCCAACATTTCTCAACCTTAACTTAACAGGTTACATTCAACTTGACATAACATAAAATTTAAGTACATGTGGCAATACCTTAACAAAAACCCCGACTTAGAGATAAAATATGCTTGGAATAAATTATTTCACTAAACAAGCTTCTATTCTAGCTTAGAAAAACTTGATCCATGAACTGTTAATGTAAGATTAAATGAAATGGAATTGTTAACTTATTATCCATGTTAATTCGAGAGAAAATCTGGTGTCCAAAAAATGGTGTCCCCTTTCATGTCCCACTAACATAAAATTATTTAAAATAATCAAAATTAATATTATTGTGTGAGCCCTCCTTATCCCACACATAAAAAAAATTGATTTTATGCTAGTGGGACATGAAAGGGGACACAATTTTTGGGACAACAGGTATTCTCTCTATTGACTCAAATCTCATCAGTTTGACACTTTTAATTGTTCACGTACATGTTACCAAATTATATATATATATATATAGAGGAGATGAATTGGGTGAGAACACATCCTTAAATTGAGAACACATTAGTTATATGAGAACATGAAAAACTGCACCGTTTCACTTAAAAAATGCGGTGGCATTTTCGTAATATTTGCGAAATTGAGTTAGTTCCTTCTTCAACTGTAAACTATTTCAAACGGTGACAGTTTCTTTTTTTTCCTTCTTCTTTGAATGTGAGATCTCGCGCTTGATATCTGTGTCTCTGGATTCAATTTGTCGATTTTCTTCCATTTGTTAAGGTAATTTTCGTATTTTGGGTTTGTTTTGTGTTCAATTTTGTTATTCTCTTTTTGCGCTCTATGTTTTGTTTCAATTTAGGTTTTTCAGATTTTTTTCAGATTTTTTTTTTCATTCTTTAAAGGTTTTGCTCTGATTTTGTTCATATGTTCTTCTTTTCATGTATTTGTTTGTGAATTTTGTTGATGATGATATGTTTTTCTTTTTGTGTTTTGAAACAGGTTGGAAGTTTTAACAAATGGACAAGAAAGATAATGATGAAGATTTTTTTCCAACTGAGACTATTAGTTCGGTATTGCTTGATAGTATTGAAGCTGAATATATTGCAAATAAACAATCCCGGTACTTTTTTTTGGTTTCTTTTATTGAATGGAATGTAGTGTTAAGTTGTTTGGAATGTGTTTTTAAAACTTTATTTTTTCTATTTTTTAAGTATTCTTCGTAGTTCTAAGAAGGATGTTGTTATTTGTGAAAATGATGGAAATCTTAAGTTGAAAAGGAAGATCTAATATGATGAAAAGGAATGTTCCAATTGATTTTGTTAAGAGGAAGAGGGATTCTGAAGATGATGATGTTAATGAGGATAGTGATTATGTTGCAGATATTCAAGTTATGTCTGAAGATGAAGTTTTAACTGCTAAGGAAAATAAGAAAAGTCCTGGAATCAATCGAAAATTAGTTAAAGTAACTGGGAATAAGATGAAACAGTCTTTATTGAAGGTTCATGTATTGGATTCGAAAGTGGAGAAGAGAACTTTATTTCAAAGAATCTCTTGTAAACAGTTTAGTTTATCTGTTATTCAGAATATGTCGGAGTTGCGTAAGCGTGCAATTAGAGAAATAGGTTTTGGTGGATTTCTGGATATAGATTTAATTCTTCACAAGTTTTGGTTTGCGGAAAAGCTTGTTGATAGTTTTAATGTTAATAGATGTAGCTTGTGTTTGAATAAGGGTATACAAATTGATTTGTGTAAAGAAGACTTTCATGCTGTATATGGTGTGCCTTGTGGTGGAACTGAAATTGAGGAGCTTGAAATAGAAGAAGGCGATGAGTGGTTGTGTTTTATGGAGGAATGGAGGTTAAAGTTTGGTTTGAGTAATAGGAGTCCTACAAATGCTGTTGTAATTGCAAAGCTTGATTCTTTGAAAAATGAGCTAACTTGTGATGAATTTATTTGGAATTTTCTTATTTGTGTTGTTAAAGTTTGGTTTGAGTAATGAGAGTCCTACAAATATAAGTTTCTTTATAGTTGTATGGATGTTAAGGAATCAAGAATCTTGATCCTAAGTTTCCAGATCATGTGTACAAGCTTCAGAATGCCTTGTATGGAATGAAACAAGCTCCCTAAGCTTGGTATGAGAGACTGACAAAGTTCCTTCTGTCTAAGGGATTTGTCAGAGGCTGTGTTGATACAACTATGTTCACTCTGAGAAAAAACAAAGATATCCTTTTAGCTCAGGTATAAGTTGATGATATTATATTTGGTGCTACTAATGAATCTTTGTGCAGAGAGTTCAACAACCACATGAAAGCTGAGTTTGAAATGTCTATGATGGGAGAATTAACCTTCTTTTTAAGACTTCAAATCATGTAAAGTAATGATGGTGTGTTTATCAATCAAGCCAAGTATACTGGAGAAGTGCTGAAGAAATTTGGCATTTTAGAATCTAATGCAGGTGATATCCCTATGGATGTCAGCAAGGACTTTGATGATGAAGACAAAGCTGGTAAACCTGTAGACATAAAAACCTACAGAGGTATGATTGGTTTTCTTTTATATCTAACAGCCAGCAGGCCAGATATACATTTTATTGTGTGCTTCTATGCTAGATATCAGGCTAAACCAATGGAGATTCATGATGTTGATGTCAAAAGAATCCTCAGATATCTTAAAGGCACCTCAGAAGCTGGTTTGTGGTATCTTTGTAGTACAAACTTTACTCCTGTAGGATACACAAACTTTGACTATGGTAGAGATAAATTTAAGAGAGTCAACACTTCTGGTGGTTGTCATTTTCTGGGGGAGTGCTTAGTCTCCTGGCATAGTAATAAGCAAACTTTTGTGGCACTGTCAACTGCTGAAGCTGAATATGTTGTTATTGGAAGCTGTGTTTCTTAAATGCTCTGGATAAAGCAACAAATTGCTGACTATGGTGTTACTCCTGGAACAATTACCATTAATTGTGACAACAAGAGTGTAATTGACCTTTCAAAGAATCCCATACAACACAGCAGGATGAAGCATGTTCATATTAGGCATCACTTTCTGAGAGATCATGTTCTGAAGAAGGATATCATGTTGGCCCTAACAAGATCAGAATCACCTAGAGGGGGGGTGAATAGGTGTCTAAGCGGAAAACTGATAATTTCAAGTTTTTAAAGAAACTTAATTTCTCAGAGTCAAAATTCCTCAGAGTCAGAGGCTAGTTTAGTAAAACAGCTTCTGAGGGAAATTCTGCCTTATCACAGATTAACTGCTTTCAGCAACATAAGCTCTGAGTTAGAGAACTTCTGGACAGTCTTCTAAACAAAGACAGTGATATAAGAGTAAATCTATTTCAGGACTAAACAAAAGCAAGTACACAGAAGCAATAATAACAAGTAAAAGGAAGGGAGAAAGAGGTTCAGGAGATCCTGATGAACAAGTCGATTTATCCAAGTTCGCCACAGAAGTCATGTGACTACGTCTTGTCCCCTGTGGTCGCAGCCGCCAGAGATTTTAAATCTACTATTCAGAACTTTTATGGCAAGTTCAGAAGCTCATTTACATCAACAAAACTTAAGCTAATTTCTCACTTAGTTCTGACTAGCCTAGAATGAGTTAAAGGATTTCCACCAGAACAACAACAATCCTATTTTCTGGAATTCTCACCCAACTCAAACCTTAACTAGATTTCTCTCAAATCTAACTGAGTATCACAAATGATACCAGTTTACAAGATTCCTATTATAAACTTGTGTTTCTTCACTCTCTCACTATTACAAACCTTTTCTACAATCAGAACCAACTTACTTGGTCCTTTCTTGCTCTTGACCTTCTGAGCAACTTTCTTACCCTTCTGCTTAGCGTTCTTCACAATTTCCTTCTGAGCATTGACAACACTTGGTGAAGGAGGATTCTCAGTCTTCTTTGGTACCACACCAAAACCAAGTCTACTCAGAGTAAGCATCTTAATGGGAGTACTCCTGCTTGTAACTCCATCTCCTGGAATATTGATAGAGGCAGATTCAAACAACCTCGTCAGGAGAGATCCATAAGCAAGAGTGCTGGCCACCTTGACATTCTTCATCTGTCTTATAATCATGGCAGGAAAGTTGATCTTCTTCTGATTCATCAAATGGTACATGAAGACCCTTTCCATGTTGGAAACTCCATTGACACCACCAACCTTAGGTAAGAACACATTTGTAGTCAGATAATGTGCCCACCTCTGATGCTGAGTGAGCCAAGTAGCATAAGTTTCCTTGGCACTCAAATCAGGTCTAGCCCAATTCTCTTCTGAATACCCTTGAGCAGAACCATCATCTCCAATGATGATTCCCTCATCATCAATGTTGATAGCCTGTGCAATAGAAGTCCTGCTGATCTCAAATGGGTAGGTAACTTGTCTCGGATGCTCCCATCACCATCTTAAAGCTAAATGCTACCTGACTTAGTTAATAGTTGTAGGTTCGGGAGTATGTATCACAAATACAAGACAACCGCTTATCGAAGCTGTTAACGAGTTAGAGGGTAAAGTTAGTTGACTTGGTTCGTATGTCTGGCATTGTAGTTTCAAGATCTTTTTGCTTAAATTCCTTGCGCATAAGTTAGTTTTTATCTCTTTGCTTGAGGACAAGCATTGCTCAAGTGTGGGGGATTTTGATGTGCACAGACTGTGCGGTTATTTTGATAGTATTTAGGGCTGTTTCATTGCATTTATTTGCATCTTTTATCTCTTTTTCGTATTGTTTGCTTATAAATGCTTTGGAGCAGGTCTGATTGCTTGTTGAGAGAAGTTTGTGCTGAAAAGAATTAATTTGAAGTCTAAGCTGGGAAAGGAGCAGTTTGTGCTTGAAGAGTAGCCTGTGCCAGGGAGAAGAACTGAATTTGAAGACCCGTGTCATGCTGGTGACGTCACTAGGACGCTCACCTGTTTTGCTTTCTGTTTTGCGTCGGAACATTTGTCCTTTTGCTGGATATTTTGGGGATTGCCTTTTATTAGGGCATCCCTTTGTTTGTCTATTTAAGGGAATGTTCCCCTTTGCTTGATCAACACTCTTTTTATCTTTATCCTTTTTAGCTTTTGTATTCTCTCTCTTTTATTACGATTTTCTTGGTTCTTGCTTCATCTTCTTCCTTGGTAATTCCTTGCAATTGAATGAGTGAAGCTCTTTTCCCTTGAATCTTTAATATAAAAGTTATATTTGGATGTTATTTGGTGTTTTATTATATAGATCTCACGTTATGAGTAGTGAGTAGTTTATTTGCATGGAGTGGGCTGGAAAAGCAATGTTGGAGCTCTAAATATCTTTCTTATTCTCGTTTTTACGTGTTAACTTGTAGATCTGTGCTTAAGAGATCATTATATGTTAAAGAACTTAACATATATGCTTGGTTTGCCTATGTTTCGAAAGGAAATAGGTAAGATCTGGATCTAGACTGCAAGATTAGGCAAATAGTTAGCTAGAAATGGCTGCTAAGCTTGCTTAATGTGTACAGAACTAGAGAGAAATCCGTGTTACCCTGTTCCGATGCTTAGATCTGTGCTAGTTAGATAAGAGTCCGCAGAAATGCTATTTTATCTATCTTTTATTCACTCTTGTCATGGAAACGTGAGAGAGTGATACTTTTGGAACCACTTAACACGTATTTACAAGTTTAACCTAGATCTAAGAGATCTGTGCTCATTCCATGTGCTCGTTTATTATTGTTTTACAAACCCTTTTCCAGCCTTGTGCTCAAGAACATCACTGTTCTCACCCAAATCTGCCTTTCATAATTTGTTTACTTGCTCTCTCTTTATTTCTTGTCATTTCCTGCTTTAAAACCCCCTTTGTCACTTGTTCTTCTTAAATCTTAAACCTTGAAACGAATGACCCATAGATCTCTGTGGATCGATACTCGTACTTACGTTTTATACTGTGATTGATGACCTTGTGCGTATATTGACTATTTTATACCCCTGTGCTAAAACACGCATCAACCTTCTGAGCTGAGCTTTGGTCATGACAGGATTGTGAACAAAGTCAATAATATTCTCCAAGGGGTGATTCCTAGGAGCTCTAACTTCTCTTGGTAAATCCAATGAAACTTCTAAAACTTGTTCATCATTTGTTGAATCATATATAGGAGCATCTTCTGGAAGCAACTTGACATCTGGAGTAGGATTCTCTTCTGGAACTTGTTCAGCAACAGGAGGAACCACTTCAGCAGCTCTGGGAGAAACATCTTCAATTTCTGCAGGAGATGTTACTTCAGGAGCTTGAACTACATCTTCATCAAGAGCTTGAACTACATCTTCATCAGGAGCTCTACTATCTGTAGGGTTAGTCTCATCAAACTGTACATGAACAGATTCATCTAAAGTTTGAGTCCTCTTATTAAAGACCCTATATACTTTGCTATGTGTTGAGTAACCAAGAAAGATGGCCTCATCTGCCTTTGAATCAAACTTTGATAGATATTCTTTTGTATTCAAAACAGAACACTTCCAACCAAAGGTTCTGAAATAACCTATTTTAGGCTTTCGCCCTTTCCAGAGTTCATAGGGGTCTTGTTCAGGATGCTTCTGATCAGCACTCTATTCAGAACATAACAAGCTGTGTTAACAGCTTCTCCCCAGAAGTACTTTGGAAGGCTTCTGTCATTGATCATAGTTCTGGCTATTTCAACCAAGGTTCTGTTCTTCCTTTCAACAACCCCATTTTGTTGAGGAGTTCTAGGAGCAGAAAAATTATGATCAATTCCTTTGGTTTCACAGAATTCTTCAAACTGAAAGTTCTTGAGTTCTCCACCATTATCACTTCTGATATGTACAACCTTTTCATTCCTTTCATTCTCAAGTTTCTTTAAAACAATTGAGAAACATCCAAGTGACTCATCTTTGCTAGACAGCAAGATAACCCAAGTGAATCTTCAATAGTCATCTACTATGACAAAGGCATACTTCTTTCCACCCATGCTCATTGGTTGAACAGGGCCAAAAAGGTCCATATGAAGTAATTACAAAGGTCTTTTAGTTGAAATGGTTTTCTTAGTCTTAAAAGAGCTTCTGGATTGTTTTCCAGATTGACAAGCAGTACACAAATGGTTCTTTTTAAAACTAATTTCAGGCAGACCCTCAACCAATTGATATCTAGCTACTTTGGCCAGAAGTTCCATGCTCACATGAGCAAGTCTTCTATGCCAGAGCCAGGAGGTATCCTCTTTGGACATCAAGCATATATTTTTACAGAGATTCTCAAGGTTCAGCATGAAAACATTTTTTACTCTAGGAGCAGTTAGAATTACTTCCCTTGACTTACTGTTCAGGATTTTACATCCAGAGGAGCTGAATACAACATCTCTACCTTTGTCACACAGTTGTGCAACACTCGGGAGGTTGAACTTTAGGCCTCTGACTAGGGAGACATCTTCGATCGGAGGATTAGTTCCAATGGATCCAGAACCAAGTATCCTTCCTTTCTGAGCATCTCCGAAGCTGACTTTACCACCTCTTTTAGGTACAAATGTGATGAATGACTTCTCATCACCTGTCATATGCTTTGAGCACCCACTGTCAATGTACCACAGCTTTGACATTGATGGAGCACTCAGAGCCACCTGCAACACAATCAATTAGTGAAAGGTACCCAATCCTTATTGGGTCCTTCATTGTTAGATTTATCTTCAGCAGGTTTTTCCGATAGCTCAGATTGCAAGATATTTTAATGTGATATTTGCAATTCTTCAACCAATGACCATCACTCTTGCAAAGTTTGCAAAAAGGAGGGTTCTTGGATCTTTCCCTTTGCTTGTTGGGAGCTTTCTTCTTCTTCTAAGAAGGTGCAACATCTTCAGAGGCTATAGCAGTACTCTCAGAGGTACCAACATCAGGAGGAGAAGATATCTCCTTCAGAAGAGAGGGAGTGACAAGTTTCTTCTTCTGGGGTTTACCACTTCCCAGAGGCAACTTTTCCTTGCCTTTGGCTTTGGAGCCATCAGCATGAGTGCTGAACTGTTTACACAACTTTTCTTCTAACAGTTTTATGTCAGAATAGATTTGAGTAAACCTAAGAAACTTGTCAGCCTCACTCTTGTCCAATTTCCTCTTCAGGTACTTGAACATACTGTAGATTTCTTCAAGAGAATCAAAGATATCTACTTCAGGAGGTGCGAAAGTCTCTCCTGTGACATCTTCAGAAGTTGGCTCTTCAATAGCCATGAAACAAATATGAGCTTGCTCTTTCTTCTCTTCAGGATCACTGCTGGTCTCAGAGTCTGACCACGCAGACAGCATAGCTTTCTTGAACTTTCTCTTATCTTTCTTCAGCTCAGGACAATTAGGCTTAATGTGCCCTGGTTGCTGACATCCATAACATACAATAGGCTTGCTAGGATCTCTCTTGGATTTTTCACCAGAATCAGGAGTCTTCTTGTCAAAGCTCTTGAAAGGCTACTTGTAGTTTCCACCTCTGCCTTTTCTAAAAGCTTTCTTGAACTTCCTGGTCAGCATTGCCAGTTCCTCATCTTCAGAGGACTCTTCAGAAGATTCTGCCTTCAGGACTAATCCCCTTTTTCCTTCTGATTTTTCTCTCAAGTCATGATTCTTCATAGACATTTCATGGGTGATTAGTGAACCAATAAGCTCATCATAAAGATAGTAGCTTAAGTCCTGAACTTCTTCGATAGCAGTCTTCTTGGCTTGCCAAGACCTTGGTAAGCTTTTGATAATCTTCTTCACTCTTTCCGGTTCTTCAATATCCTTACCCAAACCTTTCAGATCATTGACTATTTTGGTGAATCTGGAGTTCATATCTGAAATCGATTCTTTCTCAAATATTTCAAATAACTCATAACTTCTCATGAGTTGATTGATCTTGGATTGCTTCACTTTGCCTGTTCCTTCATAAGTTACTTCAAGCTTGTTCCATATGTATTTTGCTGTTTCACGAGAAGAAACTTTGTTATACTCAGTAGCAGAAAGTGCACAATGCAACATGTTTATTGTAGAAGCATTAGTTTGGAGTTTCTTAAGGATATCATCAGTGTATTCCCTATGAGGTATTACAACATTCCCCAGACCTACTTCCATTCTGACTGGAATATAGTCACCTTCTGGGATAACGTTCCAAGCACTCATGTTCTGGGCTTGAATGAAATATATCATTCTTTTCTTCCAGTACGAGTAGTTATCACCATTAAATAGTGGAGGTCTAGTTGTGGAAGCACCCTCTGGAATCATATAGTAAGAGGAAGTCTCAGGTAGATTCCTACCGGACATCATTGTCGTACAGGACCGAATCTAGCAGGGCCACAAGATCTGGGTTTTCTTGTGTAGTTCCTTCCTCCTCGATTTTATGGGTCGTCTTCGTGTCCTCGGCGTCTCCCAAAGGCATCCTTGTGTCTCGTTTTCCTCTCATGACTTCTTTAAACACTCTTTTTACAGCTTCTCTCATTTTGACCTCCATTTCTCCCTTGTTGATCTTCATCTTGGCTCATTCATCTGCGAGGTCTTGGATGCGCCTTTCTGGGGTCGGGATTGGCGCATTTGTATTGGTCGTACGAGATTTCTGCCATTTTGTCATGTCGGGTTCCCTTTCAGCCTTTTCCCTGGCTTCTTCCAATCCTTTCTTCAGAGCGACCCACTTTGTTTCTCCGGACGTGCCCCCGTCCCTTTTTGCCGAATATCCCAACCCTTCTCTTCCTCTTTTAGCTTTGCAGGGCATGTCGAAAGTGGGCGGCCCCTGTTGGTTCACCCCAGGCCCATTCTTGGCATGAAGCGCATCTTTTTTAACGAGTTTGCGACTGATACGGGCATTTCTTCTTCGTATATCATGGCTACTTGGAATCCACTTCGGGGAGGAAAATCTGAGGTGATTAGGGCTACCATGAGGTCGTCATGAGCGGGGATGGTAACAACTTTGCCTCCCATTGGGAACTTGATCTTCTGATGCAGGGTAGATGGGACTCCTCCCAAGGCGTAGAACCATTGTCGTCCGAGTAGTAAGGCGAATGTGACGGGTATATACATCACCACAAATTCTACCATTGACTTGATGGGTCCTGTTACGACTTCAGTTTCAAAGACGCCCAACACTTCTCTTTTCGAGTCATCATAGGCCCGGATGACCATCTATGTGGGCTTGATGTCTTCCATTGTTAGCCCGAGCCGTCCCAACATCTTCTTGGGGCATATGTTGAGGGCCGACCCGTCATCTACCATGACACATGACAGAGGTCTTCCTTTAACCTCTACTTGTATGAACAAAGCTTTGTTGTAGAATACTCCTTCGGCAGGGAGGTCCTCTTTCGTGAAAGATATTTCCGCCGTTGGTTCTCACATTCCTTGCACTATGCAGCATAGCTCACTTGGGGTTATCGTGACTACCGTGGGCACGGTTGAGAGATTTTCAATTAACGCGTCCCGGTGTTCCTTGGATGACACTAGGAGTTCCCACACGGACATTTGCATCGGGGTCCTTGCCAATTGTTTAGCCACCATCCCTTTTTCGTTAGAGTCTTGGTCATTTCCTTCTCTCTCATTTGTGGTCAGCTCTGGTTCATGTGTTCTTGGCGCGGGTTGAAATACCCGTCCTGATCTGGTGACATGGTTTATCATGGCCCTGGCTTGCTCCTCTGTTGGCTCATCATATGATGAGTCTGACCACCAATTGTTGGCCTCGTTTGGAGACCTTCTGATTCTTCCTCCGAGGTAGGCCATAATCTGGGCTGGGGTACACCCTGATTGCATCATTGTTTACCGAAAGGCACGGGGAGAAAGAGCTCATTGGGGTGTGCGCCCTTGGCGCCCCGTCAATGCATCTGAGGACTTCTTCTTCTGCGAGTCTTGAGTCAATTACCATAGTCCGTGGGGGAGGAACATCATGGTAGTCCGATAGGGGGTTTTTCTTGGTGCTTGGGGCTTTAGGGGCTTCTATTTCTCCCTCTTCAATCATTCTCATGATCTCCCTATGTAGTGCTTCACATTTAACGGTGGGGTGTGTGAAGACCTAATGGTAGTCACAGAATCTTTCCAAATTATCGCTTGGTTTAATGACTATGGGTGGTCTGACAGGAGAGATCTTCCCTTCATGTGCTAGGCGGTCGAATGCCTTTTTTAGGTTAACATTTAGATGGATTGCGTTAATTCCTGAAGAGGCTCCTCGGTATTCGATGGATTGGGTCCCTCGCCCCCCGGGAGTCTGTTTTGGTTCGTTGTTTTGTGTATTGTTCCCTTTTCCATACGTAGCCCTAGGGACTTGGTTGATGACTTGCCTTTCGAATTTTTGGACCGTGTGGAACAGGTCCTCAAATGTCTTGAAAGTTTGATATTGGATTACTTCCCTAACTCGGGGCAATGCTCCGCTGGCCAAGCATTCTATTAAATCACTCTCTGGAGGCTTGACGGCCAATTTTACAGCCACCGGCAGCCATCTGTTGTCGTAGTAGGCGTCGAACCTCTCCCCCACATTATGTTTGAGAGCAGCCAGATCAGCCCACGTGTACTTTTGCAGGGTGTTGATTTCATATTGCTTGGTGAAGGCTGCTACTAGCTCATCCCAGTTCCCTTGAATGCTAAACTTCAGTCCGTTGTACCACTCCAAGGCATTACCCTCGAGTGAGAACGCGAATAACCTGGTTGCCTGTTTCATATCTAGGGGAGACAGATTCATAAGATTGGCGAAGTGCTTGATGTGTCCAGCAGGATCTCCCTTTCCGCTGAACCGGATAAACGCGGGGATCACAAATCTTGGGGGAAGTCCCTGTCCATTGGGCCTTAGATAGGATGCCAATGTCTTGCTAGTTGGGGTGGCGGCGCTCCCGGCCTTGCTTTCTAGGTGCCCGATGATATAGTCCAATTTTCCTTCTGAATCATTCGGGTCCTTCGGCTTTTCCATCCCGTGAGATCCTCCTGATTCAGATTCAGTTTTGGGTTTTATTTTATACTTCAATTATTGGAGAATAGTTTTTTTTTTCCTTCGCTTTCCATATATACATACATTCTAAGGCATTGATTAGTAGGAGTTTTTCAAGATTTTTTTAATTAAAATGAGTTAATTTAAAAGGAAGTTTTCAAAGATTATTTCAAGGTTAATATAAGGTTAAAAAGACTAGTTTTTAGTTCCTCCAAATCGGTGATATTTAGAGGTTATATTTTAACTTCACAAATATAATATCACACAATCTTCTTAATTCCAAACTAGTATCATTTTTTTAACGTTAATCTCATCTTATTATTTGCCTAAATATTTGATATTTCACCGAGTTTTAATCTATTTGTCCCTTTCTTCTCATCAGCTCCTCTTGGATAATAGAAATTTCACCTTTTTCATTCGGCAGCCTTTGAATTTGAAAAGTTTGTAGAGTTACAACTCTTGGCTGCAATTTTTGTCTTTGTTTATTTATTAATAAAAAGGGTAATTTTCTAAAAAAATCTTTGTGTTTATCAATTTTGACAAAATGGTGTCTGTGTTTATTTTTTTGATAAAACAAGGATTGTGTTTAGTGCCCTTATTTAAAAAGTGGAAAAATCACTAACGGTGTTAAATTTGATGACGTGGCACGAGGGTAATTTGAGTCATAATTTATTATTTATGATGTAAAAAACTCATTTCCACACTTTAAAGTTGTAGACACATGATTTGTTTTTAAGAATTTACAAATAAATTTAGACAAAAACATATTGCCACATCATCACATTTAACATCGTTAGTGATTTTTCCACTCTTTGGGTAACGGACTTAAACAAAATTCTTATTTTGTCAAAAAAAAATAAACACAGACATCATTTTGACAATATTGATAAACACAAGGTTTTTTTTTTTAGGAAATTACCTGATAAAAATCAATTTTTTTTTTTTTTGAGAAAAGATAAAAATCAATTTTTTGTACATGTGCTTTGACGGAAATTTTGGAGTGTTTAAGTAATAAATATGTTTAACCTTGCTTTATAAAACTTTCAAAACAAACAATATAACATTATTTAACCTTATAATTCTTCACCTCCAATCAAGCAAGGTTTATATATAAATTGTCATTCGCCGCACCTCCCCTTCTCTCACCTTTACTTCCCTTACTTTAATGAAACCTTTTAAACCTCCAACCAAACAATGCCTAAAGCTTCGTCGATTAGTTAAATTGTTAATAGTTGATTTATGTTTTGTTGGGTGATGCAATGGATCGGTAAGACTATTCGTAAAAAAAACCAGATTGAACCTTATTGTAATTGGAATCCTAGGAAATTAATTTTCTTACTGTTGGAGGATTATGCTTCTTCTTGACAATGTAATTTTCTTCGACATATTTTCTTAACTTAATTTTACATTTAACTCCTACTGTAGCGAGCATGTTAATAGCCATTGCAAGTGAACCTTGAATATATGGAAATGTTTTTCTGTGGATATCGAGAAATATACAACAAGTTTGTACTTTCGAGATTTTGGATGTGAGAATGTTTTCAGGACATAAATAAGGCATGAAACTTTTTTTGCTGTCTTCGGCATTGTTGACACGAAACATGCATGTAAGTTATAAATCGTTTGGATCATTGTGATGCAAAAGTATACTATTCAGTTTAAAGTTCTTTTTCTATAAGCTTAAATGATTTTGGTAAATAGTCAATCATGATATATTAATTGGGAATAAAAAAAAAGATATATCAATTCAATTGAAAAGGAATCGATAAATTAAGAAAAGAATTTTAAGTGATTTAATGGATTCAACTCATGAGTAATGGGTGAAGTTATTTACTGTTGGGCCTTCTTGCCCATAAGAATCTACTTATCCATCAATATTTTGAGATTTTTTTTATTAGGGAAAGACTTCGTTAATTGAGAAAGACAAAACTGAAAATCCATAAACGAAAAAAAGGACTATTAATTGAACGAGAAGCTCGAGGTAAGTTGTGGGCCTCTTGATTGTCTTGTCTTCAATGTAAATGAGGTTAAAGCCGCAATTTAAGAGGTAAGAGACCAGTAATCCGCTTTAATTTCAGAGATAAAAGTTCAACAAAACACAATAATCTTAGAAAAGATGAACTTTTTTTTTCTTTTTTGATCAATAAAAGAATTTTATAGCTCAAGGAGAAATACCTAGTACAAATACAAGCTGATAAACAACATACAAAACAAAGCCTAAAAAGAAACCCAAACTAGCTACCCCAATTATCCCAACAGTAATTCAAGGTGTCAATGATATGTTCCCGGTAGAGGGTGGAGAGAGTTATGATTCCGGGGAGCAAAGTTGCATTTATCTTTTTCGAGGAGCAAATTGTCATTAAGCATCATAAAATCTTGAAACGGTATGTCATTTATCTTTTCCAGTATATCGTCTCCAACGAGTGCAACATATTAATTGCCTATGAGAAAGAGTTTTAATTTGAACAAAGTTGCATGGATCTTTGTTTGGAAGACTTGAAAAGATATTTCACGTGTAATTCAGGGTGTCAATGATACGTTCCCGGTAGAGGGAGGAGAGAGTTATGATTCCGGAGAGTCGTTCCATTTCTTAACAAAACTGGCGATTGCTTCAATTGACAATTCTAGGAGTTCAAATAGCTTTTGTCATGGGGTTCGAAAATTGGTGCTTACAAGACTATTTACATACTTCTTCCCTATTATACCCTTAATTTAAAAAAAAAGGAAGAAGCGCATGAAACTTGCACCAAAGCATCGAAGAACGTGAACATAAAATTGAATTAGGGTTGTTCGAGCAGAATCATGCGAATTTCACCCGAATTTAAGTAATTTTTGACTGAACTTTAACGATGGAATGGGGTTCCTACGATTGAAAAATTTCCAATGCAAGAACCCCATTCCATATTTGAATATACTACTATATTATCCGCGCAATGCACGAGCTATAATTTTCTTACATTTTATAATAAACATATTTATAAATTTATTTCAAAAATTATGTTACAAGCTAATGAGAAATTTATTTACCAATCATACATGCAACATGAATTGAATAAACTAAATGATAATTAATTTAGGAAACGATATTAAAGTATGAAAGTACAGAGAATAGTAAAGTGGAGATTGAATGATTGTTTGTATATTAATCTCAATGAATTACAAGTATGTGAGTATTAGTATATATGCTAGATACAGTTGAGTAGATGAGGGAAATAAGGAGAATATATCCTAGAGTATTTTGACTAGGATTGTATCTGAGTTGTTGCATAGGATACAGGAGAATAGTCAATTTAGGATTCAGTTATTGACTATGTCTAACAGCGCCCCGCAAGCCGATGACGAGACTTAAACGTGAGACGAGATCGAAGTAAGTGAAGACGGTGACTCGACAGCGGCTTGGTGAGAGCATCAGCTACTTGTGATGAACCCTAAGTGTTTTGATTATGTCTAAACGTTTCAGAAGATGAAAATTAAAATTCCCTTGCATACGGTTTATTGTTGACTAATAATTTTTGTTTAGTTTGTATGTAAGTTACTCAGCAGGTGCTGAATGAAATATGTCTGGATTGTCTAAAGGACTCAGAAGTTCCGACAGCTGAAGACAGTGTTTCAATGATCAGAAGCTGGATATTCCGCTCTGAAGCTACGAAGTCTGTTAAAGCTCTCCTCAGAGGTTCCTTGCAATCAGAAGTTATACCAATTCGATCAAAAGTCTAGACAATTGGAATTAGCTTTCAGAAGCTAAGTCACGGGTTCTGCTGAGCATTTAATGCTCTGACACTTGCATTTAATGCAAGGCGCCAAAAGTTCAAAAAGCTGTTTTGAAGGAGCGCGCTTGTCTACTCAAAGCAAAACCAGAATTTCCTTGTCTACCCTTTGTTGATCCAATTGAAGAATGTTTCCTGTCAACCTTATCTTCAACTTCAAATCTCTTACCGGATTTAGTTAAAGAACAAGGTTAACGGAATCAAAGTGTTTGAAGACCGTTTGAAGATTTGACAAATTAACGGCTACAACAACTGATGTCATCTCCTTTGAAGATTCAAATTCACCAACGGTCATCCTCATTCACTATAAATAGTAGCCTAGCTCCACTGCATCAACAACGCGTGATAATCGAGCAAAATCTTAACGCACTGTTTGAACAAGAAAAACAGCGCACATTTTCTATTCTCAATCTTTCTTAGCTTAGTCTTAGTTAAAGAGAGAGGGTGAAGAAAAACAAGTTCATAATAGGAATCTTGTAAACTGATATCGTTTGTGATATTCAGTTAGATTTAGAGAGAAATCTAGTTGAGATTAGAGTTGGGTGAGAAATCCAGAAAACAGAGTGTTGTTGTTCTGGTGGAAATCCTTTAACTCTTTTTAGGCTAGTCAGAACTAAGTGAGAAATTAGCTTATGTTCTGTTGATGTAAAGGAGCTTCTGAACTTGGCATAAAAGTTCTGAATAGTAGATTTAAAATCTCTGGTGGCTGCGACCTCAAGGGACAAGATGTAGTCACAGAACTTCTGTGGCGAACTTGTATAAATCGACGTGTTCATCAGAATCCCCTAAACCTCTTTCTCCCTCTTATACTTATTACTTTTGCCTCTGTGTGCTTGCTTATATTTAGTGTTGAAACAGATTGTCTCTTTTTATCATTGTCTTTGTTCAGAAGACTGTCCAGAAGTTCTTGAACTCAGAACTTCTGTTGCTGAAAACAGTCTAACTGTGTTTAGGCAGAATTTCCCTCAGAAGCTGCTTCTGTAAGCTTACCTCTGACTGTGAGGAAATTTGACTCTGAAATTTAAGTTTCTTGAAAAACTTAGAAAATTTCAGTTTTCAACTTAGACACATATTCACCCCCCTCTAGGTGATTCTGTTCTTGTTAGGGCCAACAAGTGGTATCAGAGCGAAGGTCACTTCGTATATTTACTAAAGATCTAACAATCTAAGTGTAAGATCCTATCAGAATCAATAGAGATGGCTAGTAGACACCAGCCTGAGAACCCTTCATACTTTATTATTCCCGAGGGCTCTTCCACAACTAGACCTCTACTATTCAATGGTGATAACTACTCTTATTGGAAAAAGAGGATGATGTGTTTCATCCAAGCTCAAAATATGAGCGCCTGGAATGTTATCACTGATGGTGACTTCATCCCAACAAGGATGGAAGTTGGTTTAGGGAATGTTGTAATTCCTCAGAGAGAATACACTGATGATATTCTTAAAAAACTCCAAACCAATGCTTCAGCAATGAATATGTTGCATTGTGCACTTTCTGCTACTGAGTATAACAAAGTTTCCTCTTGTGAAACAGCACAGGAGATCTGGAACAAGCTGGAAGTCACTTATGAAGGAACTGGAAAAGTGAAGCAATCTAAAGTCAATCAACTCATGAGAGACTATGAGTTATTTGAAATGCTTGACAAAGAATCTATTTCAAGTATGAATTCTAGATTCACCAAGATTGTCAATGACTTGAAGAGTTTGGGAAAGGATATTGAAGAATCCGAGAAAGTGAAGAAGATTCTCAGAAGCTTACTAAGGTCTTGGCAAGCCAAGAAGACTGCTATTGAAGAAGTTCAGGACTTGAGCTATTATGAGTATGATGAACTCATTGGCTCCCTAATTACTCATGAGATGTCCATTAAGAATCATGACCTAAGAGAGAGGTCAGAAGGAAAAAGGGGAGTAGTCCTGAAAGCAGAATCTTCTGAAGAATCCTCTGAAGATGAGGAACTGGCTATGCTGACCAGGAAGTTCAAGAAGGCCTTTAGGAAAGGCAGAGGTGGAAACTACAAGAAGCCTTTCAGGAGCTATGACAAGAAAACTCCTGATTCTGGTGAAAAGTTCAAGAGAGATCCAAACAAACCTATTGTGTGCTATGAATGTCAGCAACCGGGGCATATTAAGCCTAACTGCCCTGAGCTGAAGAAAGATAAGAAAAAATTCAAGAAAGCTATGCTGGCTGCTTGGTCAGACTCTGAGACCAGCAGTGATCCTGAAGAAAAGGAAGAGCAAGCTCAGATTTGTTTCATGGCTATTGAAGAGCCAACTTCTGAAGATGTCACAGGAGAAACTTCCGCACCTCCTGAAGCTACATATGACTATGAGGTAAACAATTCTCACGAACTAGATATCTTTGATTCTCTTGAAGAACTCTATAGTATGTTCAAGAACCTTAAGAGGAAATTGGACAAGAGTGAGGCTGATAAGTTTCTTAGGTTTACTCAAATGTATTCTGACATCAAAGTGTTAGAAGAAAAGTTGTGTAAACAGTTCAACACTCCTGCTGATGGTTCCAAAGCCAAAGGCAAAGAAAAGCTGCCTCTGGGAAGTGATAAACCCCAGAAGAAGAAGAAACATGTCACTCCCTCTCTTCTGAAAGAGATAGCTTCTCCTCCTGATGTTGGTACCTCTGTGAGTGCTACTTTAGCCTCTGAAGATGTTGGACCTTCTCAGAAAAAGAAGAAATCTCCCAAGAAGCAAAGGGAAAGATCCAAGAACCCTCCCTTTTGCAAGCTTTGCAAGAGTGATGGTCACTGGTTGAAGGATTGCAAGTATCACATCAAAAACATCTTGCAATCTGAGATATCATTAAAACCTGTTGAAGAAAAATCTAACAATGAAGGACCCAATAAGGATTGGGTACCTGTCACTAATTGATTGTGATGCAGGTAGCTCTGAGTGCTCCATCAATGTCAAAGCTATGGTACATTGACACTGGGTGCTCAAGGCATATGACAGGTGATGAAAAAGCATTCATCACATTTGATCCTAAAAGAGGTGGAAAAGTCAGCTTTGGAGATGCTCAGAAAGGAAGGATTCTTGGTTCTGGATCCATAGGAACTAATCCTCCGATCGAAGATTTCTGCCTAGTCAGAGGCCTAAAGTCCAATCTCCTGAGTGTTGCACAACTGTGTGATAAAGGTAGAGATGTTGTCTTCAGCTCCTCTGGATGTAAAATCTTGGACAGTAAGTCAAGGGAAGTTATTCTAACTGCTCCTAGAGTTGAAAATGTTTTCATATTGAACCTTGAGAATCTTTGCAAAAATATATGCTTGATGTCCAAAGAGGATACCTCCTGGCTCTGGCATAGAAGACTTGCTCATGTGAGCATGGACCTTCTGGCCAAGGTAGCTAGATATCAATTGGTTGAGGGTCTGCCTGAAATTAGTTTTAAAAAGAATCATTTATGCACTGCTTGTCAATCTGGTAAACAATCCAGAAGCTCTTTTAAAACTAAGAAAATCATTTCAACTAAAAGACCTTTGGAATTACTTCATATGGACCTTTTTCGCCCTGTTCAACCAATGAGCATGGGTGGAAAGAAGTATGCCTTTGTCATAGTAGATGACTATTCAAGATTCACTTGGGTTATCTTGCTTTCTAGCAAAGATGAGTCACTTGGATGTTTCTCAGTTCTGATAAAGAGACTTGAGAATGAAAGGAAGAATTCAAAAACTTCATGTTTGAAGAATTCTGTGAAACCAAGGGCATTGATCATAACTTTTCTGCTCCCAGAACTCCTCAACAAAATGGGGTAGTTGAAAGGAAGAATAGGACTCTGGTTGAAATAGCCAGAACTATGATCAATGAAAGAAGGCTTCCAAAGTATTATTGGGGAGAAGTTGTTAACACAGCTTGTTATGTTCTGAATAGAGTGCTAATCAGAAGCATTCTGAACAAGACCCCTTATGTACTCTGGAAAGGTTGAAAGCCTAAGATAAGTTATTTCAGAACCTTTGGTTGTAAGTGTTATGTTTTGAATACAAAAGAATATCTTTCAAAGTTTGATTCAAAGGCAGATGAGGCCATCTTTCTTGGTTACTCAACACATAGTAAAGCATATAGGGTTTTTAATAAGAGGACTCAAACTTTAGATGAATTTGTTCATGTACAGTTTGATGAGACTAACCCTGCAGATAGTAGAGCTCCTGATGAAGATGTAGTTCATGCTCCTGAAGTAACATCTCCTGGTGTTAAAGAAGATGTTTCTCCCAGAGCTGCTGAAGTGGTTTCTCCTGTTGCTGAACAAGCTCAAGAAGAGAATTCTACTCCATAAGTCAACTTCCTTCCAGAAGATGTTCCTACATATGATTCAACAAATGATGAACAAGTTTCAGAAGATACATTGGATGTACCAAGAGAAGTTAGAGCTCATAGGAATCATTCCTTAGAGAATATCATTGACTCTGTTCACAATCCTGTCATGACCAGAGCTCAGCTCAGAAGATACATGGGGAATGTGGCTTTTGTGTCACTTCTGGAACCCAAGGACTTCTATGAGGCTGCAGATGATGATTCCTGGTTAATGGCAATGCAAGAAGAACTTGACCAGTTTAAAAGGTCAGAAGTTTGGATTTTGGTTCCCAGACCTAACAACATAAAGGTTGTTGGAACTAGATGGGTTCTGAAAAACAAACTTGATGAATTTGGAAATGTTGTGAGGAACAAGGCAAGACTTGTTGCTCAAGGTTACAGTCAGCAAGAAGGCATAGATTATGGTGAAACTTTTGCTCCTGTTGCAAGATTAGAAGCCATTAGAATCTTATGTGCTTTTGCATCACACGAAGGTTTTAAGCTCTTTCAAATGGATGTGAAAAGTGCATTCTTGAATGGTTACATTGATGGGGAAGTTTATGTATCTCAACCTCCTGGTTTTGAAGATCCTAAGTTTCCTGATCATGTGTACAAGCTGAAGAAAGCCTTGTATGGACTGAAACAAGCTCCCAGAGCTTGTATGAGAGACTAACAAAGTTCCTTCTATCTAAGGGATTTGTCAGAGGCTGTGTTGATACAACTCTGTTCACTCTGAAGAAGAACAAGGATATCCTTATAGCTCAGGTATATGTTGATGATATTATATTTGGTGCTACTAATGAATCTTTGTGCAGAGAGTTCAGTGACCACATGAAGGCTGAGTTTGAAATGTCTATGATGGGAGAATTAACCTTCTTCTTAGGACTTCAGATCAAACAAAGTAATGATGGTGTGTTTATCAATCAAGCCAAGTACACTAGAGAAGTGCTGAAGAAATTCGGCATGATGGATTCTAATGCTGTTGATATCCCAATGGATGTCAGCAAAGACATTGATGATGAAGAGAAAGCTGGTAAACCTGTAGATATAAAAACCTACAGAGGTATGATTGGTTCTCTTTTATACCTAACAGCCAGCAGGCCAGATATACATTTTGCTGTGTGTTTTTGTGCTAGATATCAGTCTAAACCAAGAGAGATTCATGATGTTGCTGTCAAAAGAATTCTCAGATATCTTAAAGGCACACCAGAAGCTGGTTTGTGGTATCATTGTAGTTCTGATTTTACTCCTATAGGATACACAGACTCTGACTATGGTAGGGATAAATTGAAGAGGGTCAGCACTTCTGGTGGTTGTCATTTTCTGGGGGGGTGCCTAGTCTCCTGGCATAGCAAGAAACAAACCTCTGTGGCTCTCTCAACTGCTGAAGCTGAGTATGTTGCTGATGGAAGTTGTGTTTCTCAGATGCTCTGGATTAAGCAACAAATTGCTGACTATGGAGTCATCCCTGGAACAATTACAATCTACTGTGATAATAAGAGTGCAATTGATCTTTCAAAGAATCCTATTCAGCACAGCAGGATGAAGCATGTTCATATTAGGCATCACTTTCTGAGAGATCATGTTCTGAAGAAGGATATCATCATTTCTCATGTTCGCTCTGAAGACAACCTTGCTGACATGTTTACTAAGCCTCTGGCTGGTAATCCTTTCAGCAGCTTGCGAGAAGGCATTGGTATGACTTATCCACTTCAGTAATTTAGTTTAATTATGCCTTTCTATCTTAAGTGATTAATCGTTTAAGATAATTAAGTGTTATTAAGTCTAATCATGATTTTGACTTTAAGCATGCGTACATTTACTGCTTTTTACGGCGCTGTTCTGGTGTTTAACGGTTATCTGTTCCCTTTTAAACGATGTGTATTTACTTTTTGAATTGGAACAGTTGCGTTTTTGGGTATAAATAAGGGTATTCCATACTTAGAAAACTTTCACTCTCATTTTCGTTGAATTTAGATTTTCCATAGCCAACTCTCTGTGTTTTCTTTTCTCTCAAACACTTAACCTATTTTCATTAAAATCCTTCAATGGCTCAAGATCATCCCATTGAAACCACTGTTACTCACATCTTTGATACCGATAATAAGAAGAAAGTTAGCGAATCTAGGGTTTTCACTTCTAGGTTCCTAGACGATGAAGTCAAATCCACTGAACCCATCTCTAAATGGCTAAGTGCTCAAAATTGGAACTCGTTCGTCTCTTTGGATGAGTTCATCTATCCTAAATTAGTCACTGAGTTTTATCAGAACCTCCATTTCTTTTCTAATGAGGAGGATGTTATTCACTCGGAAGTTGGAGAAGTTGAGATTGAGGTCAGCAGGGCTTCTATTTCTCAAGCTATTGGTATTGATGACGAGGGAATCATCATTGGAGATGATGGTTCCGCTGAAGGTTTTAATGAAGCTAACTGGGCTAGACCAGTTCTGAGTGCCAAGGAAAGTTATGCCACTTGGCTCTCTCAGCACCAGAGGTGGGCACACTACTTGACTACAAACGTGTTCCTTCTGAAGGCTGGAGGAGTTAATGGTGTTTCCAATCGGGAAAGGGTGTTTATGTGGCACTTGATGAATCTGAAGAAGATCAACCTACCTGCCATGCTGATAAGGCAGATGAAAAATGTTACTGTTGTTAGTGCCCTTGCTTATGGTTCTCTTCTGACAAGGCTGTTTGAGGCCGCCTCTGTGGAAGTTTCAGGAGAAGGTGTAACCAGCAAGAGTACTGTCATCAAGATGCAAACTCTGAGGCATCTTTCCTTTGACATGTTACCAAAGAAGAAGGAGAATGCTTCCTCTGTAAGCATTGCTCAGAAGGAGATAGTTGAAGCAACTGTGAAGAAAGGAAAGAATGTTGCAAGAAGGGTAAAGGAAAGAAAGGATCAAGTAAGGTGATCCTAACTGTTGAGAAGGTGGTTCTCTTAGAACCTCTTCCTACTTTGGTTCAAACAACAATCATTGTTGAACCTTCTGGGAAGATCGTTGCTGAGAAGCCAAAGGATGCTTCTGAGAAAGAAGCTCAGGATGCTGAGGATGCTCGCCTTACTGAAAGAGAGAAGGCAGCTGAAGCTGAGAAAGTTGCAAGAGTTGTAGCTCTTGCTGATGAGAAGAGGAAGAAAAAGGAAGCTGAAGATAAGTTAGCAGCTGAGCGAGAAGTTGCAGCAAAAGCTAAGGCTGATGCTAGAATTGCTGAATACGCTGCTGAAGTTGGGAACGAGGAGTTCTCAGGAAATTTTGAGGCTACGGAAGAAGAAGAGGATTCTGAAGATATTCCTCTCTCCAGACTCCCCATGAAGAAGATGTCAGCAAGTAGAAGGTCTCTGAACAAAAAGGACTTCTATATTGCTCCGAGTACTGAACTGGATGAATAAACTCCTGAAAAAGAGGACTTGGTTGATGATGAAGACATGATGGATATGTCTGTTGAAGAGGATGCTGCTGCTCCTGTGATTGAAGAGCTGTCAGAGGACAGTGAACCAGAAGCTGATGTGGTTCTTAAGGAAGCACAACAATTTTGTGAGAATGCTGATGATGATAGTTTCATTGACAACATTCTTCTGGGTCAAGGTAGAAACCCTGGTGATAGGGATGCTTCTGAAACACTGATCAGAATGGCTCATGTGTTTGCTGAACCAATCTCTATGTTTGATCCAAACTCTGAACAGGTTATCTCATCCCCCCCCCCCTTCGTACTTCTCATCCATCCTCACCTCATACTCCTCATCCATCTCCTTCACTACCTTCTGTCACAGAAGTTAGTGATTCTCAAACTTCCATTCCTCCTACAACTTCAACCTCTGAAGTTGTACCTCCTAAAACTGCTCCTCCTTCTGGATCCTTTTCAGAAGTGAATTTAAATTCTGGACCCATTTTCACAGATTCCATATCTACTTCCACTACCTCCTCCCAATCTACTTCCTCTGTAATTCCATCAATTGGATTTACTGCTCCATCTTTCTCACTACCATCCACACTACCGTCCATTTCTCCTACAATTTCTTCCTCTACCACACATACTATCCCATCCTCAACCTCACATATCCCTCCTCTCTCAACCTCTGGACCTGCACCTCCTGTGTGTGATCCCTTAACTACTTCTTCCTCTACCTCCTTCTTTGCTGGGCTGTCATCCAACTATGACTTCCTACGCAATACAATGGATCGAGATAACTTGGAGAGAACTTTTGGTAGTTTTGGTTTCATGGGAAGAGCTTCTGGTGTATCCGAAGCTGGTGGTGTTCCCAGTGTTGAAGAGTTGAGAAGAATGAGTCAGAGTGGCTCTGATGAAATGCTGAATAGATTTGCTGGTTTAGGGCAACGGTCTTCTGCTGCTGACATGTTTGCTCAGGGCATTGTGCTGCAAGAAATTCAATCTTTGAAAGCTCAGAACCTGCAGCTCATGACTATGCTTCAAGTACATAATCCTACTGTCTACACTCGCAATCTTTCTACACTTCATCTGGCTACATATGATGAGATATACAAGTTGAGAGAACTTGCTCTGACTCTTCCAACTTTGGAAAATATTGCTCTTGCTTCTTCTCTGAAAGTTAATGAAAATCTGGAGATTTTGTCAGAAGAAGTCAAGGAAGCAAATGATCATTATGAGGCTCATGAGAAAATTCTTCCAAGTAAGATTGATGATCTGCAAAGTACTGCTAATCATATTCTGAGAGAAGTGAAATCTTCTACTCAAGGATCATCATCTTCAGGGGCTGCTAGGATTGTATATGACATCACTACTGATCTCAACAATCGTCTTCAGAGCATTGCTGAGCTTACTGAACTTCTGAAAGTTATGCACACTCAAGCACACGAACAAGAGAAGGTTCTTCATAACTGCTATAGGTTTGTTCGAGGACAGACTTATATTCAGAATGAGCATTTCACTGCTGTTGTGTATGCTAACAATCGGTTGATCAAGCTCCTTCTGGAAGATGTTCAGAGACAGCAACCTTTGTCTGGAAAGACTTTTGATCATATGAAAACCATTGATGCTGACTTCAGGCGAAGAATGGAATTGATCAACTCTGTAAGGCCTACTCCTCAGCAATATCAGACTGCTTTGAATGTTCAGCAGAAATTGGACTCTCAAGGTGCTCTAGGTGTTCCTGTTGGTTCTGGTCAAACGGGAGAGAAGTCTGCTCAGCAGGGTGGTCTCAAGTCTGGATTGAAGAGACAGAATGTTGGTGAAGGTTCAAGTGGTGTTCCTCCTCCTCAGAAGAGATCTAGAAACAATTAATCTCATTAGGACTTAAGCTTCTTAGCTAGGTTCTGGGTTGGGTAGTTTTGTCTTAGGACTTTATTCCCTTCTGATGATTATTGTGTTTGTTTCTTCTGACGACGATTATATGCAATTGAACTAAGCTTCTTATACATATTGCCTGTCTCTGTTTATTGTCTTACTGATTATATTCTTTTTAACTTAGTAACTTTCACTTCGATAAAATCTAACAACTTGATCTTAAGCCTATTTTAAGTCTATACAGATTGCTGAAGTTTTTCATTTACACTAAAATGGGGGAGTTAAGTTACTCAGAAGTTTTAAAAAATGTATCAGGAAGTTTCACTCTAAACCTTGTATTTTCTCAAGAATTTTTACCTTCTGACCACGGTTTGTCCATAACCAAAATGGGGGAGAATGATGAACCCTAAGTGTTTTGATTATGTCCAAACGTTTCAGAAGATGAAAATTAAAATTCCCTTACATACGGTTTATTGTTGACTAATAATTTTTATTTAGTTTGTATGTAAGTTACTCAGCAGGTGCTGAATGAAATATGTCGGGATTGTCTAAAGGACTCAGAAGTTTCGAAAGCTGAAGACATTGTTTCAATGATCAGAAGCTGGATATTCCGCTCTGAAGCTACGAAGTCTGTTAAAGCTCTCCTCAGAGGTTCCTTGCAATCAGAAGTTATACCAATTCGATCAGAAGTCTAGACAATTGGAATTAGCTTTCAGAAGCGAAGTCACGGGTTCTGCTGAGCATTTAATGCTCTGACACTTGCATTTAATGCAAGGCGCCAAAAGTTCAAAAAGCTGTTTTGAAGGAGCGCGCTTGTCTACTCAAAGCAAAACCAGAATTTCCTTGTCTACCCTTTGTTGATCCAATTGAAGAATGTTTCATGTCAACCTTATCTTCAACTTCAAATCTCTTACCGGATTTAGTTAAAGAACAAGGTTAACGGAATCAAAGTGTTTGAAGACCGTTTGAAGATTTGACAAATTAACGGCTACAACAACTGATGTCATCTCCTTTGAAGATTCAAATTCACCAACGGTCATCCTCATTCACTATAAATAGTAGCCTAGCTCCACTGCATCAACAACGCGTGATAATCGAGCAAAATCTTAACGCACTGTTTGAACAAGAAAAACAGAGCACATTTTCCATTCTCAATCTTTCTTAGCTTAGTCTTAGTTAAAGAGAGAGAGTGAAGAAAAACAAGTTCATAATAGGAATCTTGTAAACTAATATCGTTTGTGATATTCAGTTAGATTTAGAGAGAAATCTAGTTGAGATTAGAGTTGGGTGAGAAATCCAGAAAACAAAGTGTTGTTGTTCTGGTGGAAATCCTTTAACTCTTTTTAGGCTAGTCAGAACTAAGTGAGAAATTAGCTTATGTTCTGTTGATGTAAAGGAGCTTCTGAACTTGGCATAAAAGTTCTGAATAGTAGATTTAAAATCTCTGGTGGCTGCGACCTCAAGGGACAAGACGTAGTCACAGAACTTCTGTGGCGAACTTGTATAAATCGACGTGTTCATCAGAATCCCTTAAACCTCTTTCTCCCTCTTATACTTGTTACTTTTGCCTCTGTGTGCTTGCTTATATTTAGTGCTGAAACAGATTGTCTCTTTTTATCATTGTCTTTGTTCAGAAGACTGTCCAGAAGTTCTTAAACTCAGAACTTCTGTTGCTGAAAACAGTCTAACTGTGTTTAGGCAGAATTTCCCTCAGAAGCTGCTTCTGTAAGCTTGCCTCTGACTGTGAGGAAATTTGGCTCTGAAATTTAAGTTTCTTGAAAAACTTAGAAAATTTCAGTTTTCAATTTAGACACCTATTCACCCCCCTCTAGGTGATTCTGTTCTTGTTAGGGCCAACAACTTGATCATCAGTTGGAATGAACCGAACATGAAGAAACCCGGATTGAACTTGTTCACGAACAAAGTGGTAGTCCATCTCGATATGTTTGGTGCGAGCATGAAATACCGGATTTGCAGTTAAGTATATAGCGCCCACATTTTCACACCAGAGTTGGACCGGTCGAGGGATCTGTACGCCCAGATCAGTAAGCAGTGACCGTAGCCAAAGTAATTCTGCCGTGGCATTTGCAACAGCCTTGTATTTGCTTTCCGTCAAGGAACGAGCAATGGTTGGTTGTTTCCGAGTGTGCCAGGAGATAAGACTTCTTCCAAGAAAAACACAGTATGCCCCCATAGAGCGTCGATCATCCGGACATCCACCCCAATCATTATCCGAATAGCAGCGTAGTGTGGTCACTGGTGATTTGGGTAGGTGAAGGCCGTAATCCATGGTGCCCTGTGTATACCGGAGGACTCTTTTTGCACATTTCCAATGTTCATCCGTGGGAGCATGTAGAAATTGACAGAGCTTGTTGGTTGCAAAAGTAATATCCGGGCGGGTGAGAGTGAGGTACTGAAGTGCACCAATGATGCTATGATACTCATTTCCAGACGGAAGAGGGCTACCAAGATGGCGAGATAGAGGTGGTGTAGTGGCCATCGGGGTTGAACATGCCTTTGCATCGACCATATTTGCACGTTCCAAAATATCGGCGGCATATTTTGCTTGACAGAGATGAAGACCGTCGGGGAGGTATTTAATTTCAATACCAAGAAAATAGGATGCACTGCCTAAGTTGCGAATAGGGAATTCACTTTCAATAGCTTTGATAGTTTGATGAATGAAGGGTGTTGAGGCACCGGTTATAATGATGTCATCAACATAGCAAAGTGCATAAGTCATGACTGATCCTGATTTATGAACAAAGAGAGAATGATCAGCTTGTGACATGACAAAGCCCAAAGAAACGAGAAAATTTCGGAGCCTTGTGAACCATTCGCGGGGTGCTTGTTTCAATCCGTATAAACTTTTTTTTAATAGGCAGACATGATCGGGATGGTCTTGATCAACGAATCCACGGGGTTGTTCCATATAGATGGTTTCTGTTAGGTTACCATGCAGGAAAGCGTTGGAGACATCAAGTTGATTCATATACCAACCATTCGATGCCGCTAAAGCAAATACCGTGCGAATCGTGGTCGCTTTAATTACGGGACTGAATGTCTCTTTGTATTCTATTCTAAATTGTTGACTGAAGCCTCGAGCAACAAGACGTGCTTTATATATTTCGATAGTACCATCGGGATTGAGTTTCTTCCGAAATAACCATTTGCACGTGACAATGATTCGACTAAGAGGTCGGGGAACCAGAATCCAAGTGTCGTTGTCAAGTAATGCTTTAATTTCAAGAGACATTGTTGCCCGCCACTCAGGTTGCTTGTTTGCTTTGGTGAAACAAGTGGGTTCTGAATCATCAATAGCAGAGCTAGCTGTTAGAGCAGTGAACCGTCCCCTAGAGTTCAGTGTACTAGACCGAAGCGCCATGGAGTGTCGTCGGGATGGTTGAGTGGAGGTTTGAGCATTAGATGATGAGATCGGTTCGAAAAGGGAGGGTGCAGGTGGAGCTGGTTCAGGGAGCACAGGTAAGATGTGGGCAGGGCGGCGGGAGAGGTTATTCTTTCCGGTGAGTGATTGATCGGAGAAGTAATGATGATGTTTCCCAGGGCGGATTCCGTATTTAAATTTGTCGGGGGAAGGAACAGAACAAGTTCGTCCAATACTTGGTAAATTAAATCTACTGAACTTTCCCAAGGGGCATTCTAAGCATGATTCATCCGTAAGTGAGAATGGGAGATTATTTTTGCTAATAATTTGACGAACGGTTCGGAACTGACAATGTCCCAAACGCTTGTGCCACCGGTCATAAGGCACCTTTTCACCAATGAGTGCTTGTTTGAGTTCCGCCGGCAACACATACAAACCATCCTTACTCCATCCGCGCAATAGGATTTCCCTGGTTTCCTGATGCTTCACAAGAAATTTATTAGGCCAAAACTCAAAATAGCAGTTATTGTCTTTTGCAAATTGTTGAACTGATAGCAAGGATTTGGTTAATTTGGGTACAATTAATGCATCACGAATATGTAAATTGTTAATTGAAGTGCTACCAAAGTGTGAAATTTGCAAACCTTGACCATTGCCGACTTGTACCGACTCATGATTGGGGTATGCTTGAATGTTGCGAAGATTGCTAGAATCTGTCGTCATGTGGTGTATGGCCCCGGTGTCAGGATACCAAGGTTGTGCCTCACCCCCAAATGGGTCGGAGTGTGGGTACGCAATATGGGCTTGAGGTCGGGTGTTCGAGGAGCGGCCATGGTTGGGTTGTTTGCCCTTTTTTGTTCGATGAGGGCATTTGTCCGCCCAATGAGAAGTATCATTGCACACATAGCAATGCCCATGTTTCTTTACTGGACGAGGATTAGCATCATTTGTTTTGGCAGAGTAATTGGCCATTGGAGTTGAGGTACGAGTACTGTTTAGTAATGTTTCATATGCAACCAGACGGTCAAAGATTTCATAATAATCTGTGGTTGCACCCTGCTTTGTGATGATGGATTGAATAACATGGTGATAATCTTCTCCAAGATTTCGAAACAGAAGGGGTGGCAGCAAATGTATTGGGAATGGGTTTCCCGAGGCAGCAAGGTCATCAAGTATAGTTTTTATTTTATGCATATAAGCAGTGATGGTCATGTCATTTTTGCTTAAACTATAGAGGTCCAAGCTTAATGAAATTGTCTGGTTCCCGATACAAACCCAAAGGTTCTTTCGAGAGCATTCCAGATTTCAGATGAACGATCCAAATTAGTGATCAAGGGAAATACCTCCTCCGTGATTGAGTTCAGAAGTAGTGCACGTACAGTGTCCTCAGTTTGTTCCCATTCTGCAAATCGGGTGTTGATTGCAAAATCTGAGTCGGAAGTTGGATTGGCGACCATGGATACGAATCGAGGTGGCGAAGCTCCAGTGAATTGGATGTGGTCATAGAGACGATGTGATCGCATGATTGCGACTATGTTCATTCGCCAGCTCCTGTAATTCTGACGGGTTAGTTTAATGTTGATCGTGATGTTACTGGGAACAGGGCGTGCATAGGATCCATTAATGGGCTGGGCTGATGCAAATACTTGGTTCCAAGTGGGAACCAACGGTGGAAATGGAGAATGAGCATGGGTGTGGGGCTGCCGGGAAGGATTTCCAGGACCGTGATTTGTTTCTGTATGAACGGTTGAGGGAAGGGTCGTCGAAGGACGGTATTGTTCAGTGGTATATTTCATCGGTTGATGAGATAAAGGAATGAAAGTGTTGCTTATTGTGGAATGAGCACGATTGTTGATCATAGGAGGTCCATAATGCATAGAAGATGTTTGAGGAAATTCTCCACCATTCCATGACAAAAAAGTGTAGGCTGAGGTGATTGATGGGGTTGAGAGTGTGCTGCAAATGGTTGAAATTGGGATGTAGTTGTTTGAGAGGGAATTGTTTGAGAGGCAGGAAGAGTTGATGATGTAGTGTCGGTAATTAAGGTAAATTCAGTATTGCCGGTACGGGTGGAGGCACCGACGGGGGAAGCATGATGTGGAATCGGCTCAGGACCTGTGGAGGTCGGATTGAATTCTGAGCTTAGCTCTGATACCATATTAAAGTATGAAAGTACAGAGAATAGTAAAGTGGAGATTGAATGATTGTTTGTATATTAATCTCAATGAATTACAAGTATGTGAGTATTAGTATATATGCTAGATACAGTTGAGTAGTTGAGGGAAATAAGGAGAATACAGTAAAACCTCTATAAATTAATACTCGATGAATTAATAACTCGATAAAATTAATAATTTGTCCAGTCCCAACTTGGGACCAGTGTAAAATTCGACATCAATCGATAAAATAATAAGATAATAACTTTTTTAAAACCCCAGTATATATATATTGGTCCCAACGAAACTATAAATTAATAATCACTATAAACTTCTATATATGTGTGATACACTTTAAAATTCTAAGATTGTATAGTTAAAAATGAATCAATATTCATTTGTTTTTTCTTGAACTTCAAATATATATTGATTTCATCTTTAAATCTCCTCATTGCACTTAAGAGTTGAAGCATTGTCTTCTCATATAGCAACAAAAAGTTGTGAAGAGTTGTTGCCGCTTACAATGAACTTGACAAATTAAATTAATTTGTGAATATGTAAATTCGTCTAAGTAAATTGGTTTTTCATCTCTAACTAATATACATTGTAACTAGTATATTGGACTTGAAAATTTAAAGTTATACGTAAAACCTCTCTAAATTAATAAATTATTAATTTATCGATATAATAATATTTCGCTAAATTAATGAAATATCCCGATTCCGATATTATTAATTTATAGAGGATTCAGTTATTGACTATGTCTAACAAACGGATCATCATAATATAATTTATTTATTTTTTCAAAATGTTAATATTACGCTTTTTCTTTGCTTAAAATTTATGTAGACTATAATTTGGCACAAAACTATTAAATTCTTTATAAACAATGTAATAGCTGAATAGCTGAAATTCAAGTAAAAGACAAAATTCGAAAAGTATTAGTTACTTGTTAAACTTCAAAATTAAAACATACCAAAACAATCCCTCACTTAAATAAGCAATTTGCAAATACTAAAACTAGAGTGGTGCTCACATGGTCAATAATTGACCAAATACAATTTGGTCAATTATCATTAGATCAAAATTTAATGGTAGAGATTAGATACTAATGAAACCACTAAACTAATCTCAACCCTTAGATTTTGATCTAACGGTGATTGACCAAATTGTATTTGGTCAATCATTGATCATGTGAGCACAACTGTAATAAAATAACACATTTACACTTTAACTCAATTTTTTAAGCTCTTATTAACAAAACCTAGAAGAACCATTACATTCAAACCTTATTGATCAAAATGGACTAAAATAAATGTTCATTCTCTATCTTTTGTACAAATAATTTTTCAACTCTATCATTGCAAGTCACATTTGTAAAATTTAGTAACAAACTTTCCTAATGTGTCCCCTATGATCTTCTTTCTTGCCAAATCCTTTCTTATAGTACTTTTGCTATCGTTACTCCATTCACCCAATTATAACGATCATAAGTTTTAAGAACATTTTAAAAACAATAATCGATGAGCTTTCGTATATGATTAAAAAAATGCAATTAATATGTTGGACTTATTAGAGACAATATACTGGAAAAAATAAATGACATACCGTTTCAAGGTTTTATGATGCTTAATGACAATGGTTTGTCGCTTGAAAGATCTTTGCGAACATCAAAATACAGTAGATTGAATATAAAAATCATGCATGACCAACATGCCATACTTGGAGTTTATAAGAGACCAATTCATATAGAATTTAGAAAACATAATTTTTATTCACCTCATAAATGATTCAGCTTTTGATTGAAAACATATGACAGGCTAATAGAAACACATAAATCAGAAACAAAATGATTATAGCAGAAAATATGAGAATGATGCAGCACTAAATATGAGCAACAATTTTAAAGGGTGGAATTTTGCATGTCATTTCGAATTGTAGCAATGGTTTTTATAGGCTTTCTAAATATGCTTGCGGAAAATATGAAGATGCTATATATTAATTTTGAATAACCCATTTATAAGAAACGTAGATACTGTGTTTGGTCCAGATCCGAACTTAAGTGATGTTTTTTCCATTCGAGAAGCTCTTAGCTGGATCAAAGATCGCTGGTGGATGAGGTCGGTGGATGAGATATTGGAATTGGCCTTCAACCTCAGTTTTCTCTTTCAGGAGTATGTGTTTCGTTCAGATCCGATCTTGATTGAAGCCTTTTCTGTTCAAGAAGCCCTTAGTTGGATCAAGAATTGTATTTGCAGTCATATTGCAGTTGAATCGACATTGTTGATAGTTGTGCAATTGATGGCCCGCCTGTTAGAGGTTTTTTCACCTTTTAACGGCATAGTCAAAGATTGTAGGTTGTTGCTTAACGAGCTCTCCAGTTGCTATATTGCGTTTGTTCAACGCTCGATCAATATTGTCATTTCTTTATGTTCTAGTCGTTTTTATATTTTTAATCCTAATTATTGGGGTAAGTGGTTATCTGTACTCCCCAACGTTTCTTGTAGTGAGTTGATTTGTTTTTCATAATAATACTGTTTCTTTTGTCAATAAAAAATACAACTTTTAAGGATTTATTGTTTTTATCATTAAAATTTGAGAGAGAAAGAGTTATAAGGAAAGATTAAATAGAAATTGGAAGGGCAAGAGTTGTAGAAATTTTTCAAGAGTTTTTTAATGAGGATTAAAGAGAATTTTTTTAGCCCTTGTTTGAGAGAGGTAAATGAAAATTAACGGAAATAATGTAATGTAAACTTTTTAATTGAGCTTGTTTGGGAGTTTTTTGAAGGGTAAATTACACCATTGGTACCCAAACTATACCCTCTTTCCCAAACTGGTACCTAAACAAATTTTTTTCCCATCCAAATACCTAAACTAACGGTGACTTCCCATTAAGATCCAATCAACAGGTCACCAGCAGGTCATGACATGTTTGACCGAGTTTGACCAAGTCAAACTTGCGAAATGACTATCATACCCCTATTAACTTTCCCTCAACTCCTTCTCCTTCCTCTAACTCCTCTCCCTCATACTCTAACCTCCATAACCAATTCATTAACAATTTAATTTTTTTTTTCTTTTCTTCTCTCCTGTTCTTCTTTTTTCTTCCACCTTTTTTCTAAAAACAAAAATAAGTTAAAAAGATAACCACCCGTCCGATCCAAAACCGGCGGTAGTCGTTCTAAAATTTCCAGAATCCGGCAACCATGGAAATTTCAGATCCGGTTCGCCGGATTCTGGATTTCCAAACCAGTCGCCGGTTCTGGAAATTCCAGATTCCGGCGACGCCGGAATGTCCAGAACCGACGTCGCCGAGATCTGGAACTTCCAGATCCGGCCGACTGTTCTGGAATCTATCCAGATTCCGGTTGCCGGAATTCTGGAAGTTCCAAATCTATGAACCTTCCGCCGGATTTGTAATTTTTAGAAATAGGAAGAAGAAAAAATCATAGAAAAAAGGAGGAGAGAAGAAGAACAAGGGAGAGGAAGAAAGAAAATGAGAAAAAAAATCATAGAAAAAAGAAGGAGGAGAGAAGAAGAACAAGGAAGAGGAAGAAAGAAAATGAGAAAAAGAAGAAGAAAACAAGAGTGAAGAAATAGAAGAAGGAGAATGATGAAGGGGTGAGAAAATTAAATTTTTTGTTAATGGAGGTTGAAGAGAGAGAATTGAAAGAGGAAGAAGAAGGAGGAGGAGTAGGAGGAGAGAGAATGGAATGTTTGATGAAAAAAGTTAAAAAATGGTAAAATGGACATTTCAAGTCAATGAGATTTTTTAAATTAAGTTTGACTTGGTCAAATTAGGTCAAACGACCGTTGACTCCTCACCAACCGGTCATTTGGACCTTAATGGGAAGTCACCCTTAGTTTAGGTACTTGGATGGGAAAAAAAATTGTTTAGGTACCAGTTTGGGAAAGAGGGTATAGTTTAGGTACCAATGGTGTAATTTACCCGTTTTTTGAATGATTAAATGAAGGTTAATGAGAGTTAACGTTTTACTTTCATTAACCTCTAAACATTAACCTCCAAAACAGGGTTAATTGGAATAACGTAAACATTTTAACTAATTTATCATCCTTAACCTCCTATTTAGTTCCACCAACTCCCAAACAAAGTTAACATTTAATTTTCATTTCCGTTTTCCATTCCGCTACTCCGATTAACCTTCTCTAACTCTCACCTCCATTAATCTTTCAATTCCCAAACAGAAGGCATTTTATTTGCTTAATGAAATGGTACATATAAATTACAGGTTACATGTCTTAAAATATTAAAAAGTTAATTATAAAAACGAAAAATAAAAAATAAGAAATTTTTTTATAAAAATGACACATAAAAGTGGCATATCCATTTCATATAAATTACAGGTTACATGTCTTAAAATATTAAAAATTTAATTATAAAAACGAAAAATAAAAAATAAGAAATTTTTTTATAAAAATGACACATAAAAGTGGCATATGAGAAGACGGTTTTACCACATATATAGATTTGAATTAATTGCTTATATAGTTTTTTCTGCAAAGGAAATTTTAATATGTTTAATGAATTTTTTTTCTTCAACTGATTGGTGGCCTAATAATATAGTTCTTTCTATATTTGAATTAATTGCTACTCGTCCGTTTCATAATATAAGACTTTTTTGCCATTTAGAGTAAGAATAAAAATGTCACTGCAAATACTAATTTACCTCTAATTAATGTACTGAAAATATTTCTATCATTCTCCCTAATAATATATTATTCCTTAAATGAAAAGGGTAGTGATGGAAATTCATCCAATAATTATTCCTTTTATGGCCAAAAGGCCTTATATTTTGGTAAAAGTAAAAAAGTCAAAAGGCCTTATAATATGGAACGGAGGGAGTAATATAATTCTTCATATCAGTAATGTTCAAGTGGTCTTTGGATGTCCAAATTGAATTTGGACATTGACCCTAGATCTAACAATTCCGTTCATATGCACATTAAAAACTAAACCCTAGACACTAAAAACTAAACCCTAGACCCTAAATCATCGACCCTAGACACTAAAAACTAAACCCTAGACCTAAATCATCGACCCTAGATACTAACATGTGACGTGTCATCGAATTATTAGCCTGGAGTATCACGTCATCTAGGGTCGATGATTTAGGATCTAGGGTTTAGTTTTTAGTGTCTAGGGTCGATGATTTAGGGTCTAGGGTTTAGTTTTTAGTGTCTAGGGTGTAGTTTTGGATGTGAATGTAAACGGAATTGTTAGATTTAATGGTCAATGTCCAAATTCAATTTGAACATTCAAGTACCACTTGAACATTACTGCTTCTTCATATTCTTTATACTGTTGCTCCTATTTCTTCTTTCAAAGAGTTTTGCAATCTCAGTAGATTGTAATTGCTTATATACTGAAATTGCTTTGCAGAGGATGGCCCCTGCAAAGCAATTTCAGTGTTTCTGGCCCTATGAAGGAATTCTAATGAGTTCTGGCATCTAGCCGTGACAGTTCGAAAAAATAGACTTCCGGTACAAAAATAGTTGATTAGTTTGCACATTTTGAAAATCACCCAAGTCCGGCAGCCATTGATAAAAATGAAGAATTTGTTCGGGGAAGATGAGTTAACATGGGTATAATGGGAGAAGATAAATGAACATTTCCACATTAATAGTGTGTTTGAAAAAGAGTTCTAAACGAAATCTTGCAATTTCAGGGTTACAAAAAGAAGATTTTAATTCGCGAGACAATCTCGAGTTGAGATTTAAGAATCATGATACAGAATGAAAAGGCAGGCATATATGGTGATTCTAATGTTTGATAAGATTCATGATTATGAACAAGAGAATAGGGCTTTGGATGGAGCTTATTATTATACAACAACATTAAAGATTCAGATTCATACATATCTCAGAATAGAATAGTACCCCACTCCACCTCCACCATTCATTTCAAAAGGGAGTATGGAATACTAATGAGACATGAGAACAGAATACTAGGTAAGTAAGTAGTAACTACATTTCACATTTTCCTTATCAAGTTGTATTCCTACTTTTTTGGGACAAGTGTTTATTCATTCATCAACTTTACCCTACATACCTCCACAGACAATCTTTTCTGCCTTTTGGAAGCAGCCTCAGTAACATTGGTTAAAGCAGAAAAAGAAACCTCTAGGTTTGTCTTCAATCGGGGCCTTTGGCGTTTCCCCTGAATCATCCCTCACTGCCATTAAAGAACTCGTTCCGGGAGATTCTGGTGGCAATACAGCATTCTCTGAACTGAATATCCTTGTGGGGATCACTGGTTCTATTGGTGAAACCGTCGAAAGATACCGCAAGAGCATCTGTATTATCTGGCTGAAATTCGGGCGAGCATTCGGATCCTCTTGCCAGCATGATGTCACTATCATTCCCAAATCCTCCGGAAGGTTATCCACGTTAGGTCTCACATTCTGAAACATGTACACATCCTTAATTATGATATTTAATAAAGTTATTACTTAGGAAATAATTTTGAAAAAATGCTCACCTTAAATGCAGCTGCATATGCTGCCTGTAAATTCGACATGCCTTCAAAAGGCAATTTATTGTGAATGAGCTCCCACAAGACAATTGCAAAGCTGTACGCATCCACTTTGTGATTGTAATGCTTTTTCTCGCCATGCCTTAATGTGACGGTGCTGTAAAGCTGCCCCCAAAACACAAGGTAAACAACCAGTGTTATAAAAATGTATTAAAATACAATGATCTAAGTAAATATGACACCTCTGGAGCCATCCAACGGTATGTTCCTGTTTCTGCAGTCATCATCTCTGTTAATGACTCTTCTCTTGCTAGGCCAAAATCAGCAAGTTTAACTGTTTTATGGTCCGCAGTCAATATCAAATTCTCTGTCATTCAGATAAGAAACTAATTAGTCCGGAATCACGCCTAATACTTAATTAAAAAAAAACAAAAAAAACATCATAGGGTCTTGTAAAACCAGTGCATTATGTCAAAAGTTAAAGCCAAAAATGTGGAAGTAGACAACTCTTCACAAAAACAGTAAGTTCCTCCCAAAATCGTATCAACACAGCCTCTAAGAATCATTCTTAACACTCTATTGCTTGGTTTAAGCTTTACATTTTCTGAAAGATTTAAAATCCATGTAAAAGCATTGGTTCCAAGATTGGTTTTTATTGGCTCGTTATCTTAACAACAATGTTTAACCCTCCCTTATCAGAAATCCCTAAATGCCAGTCCATTAGTAGAAGCACTGAAGATCTCAAGAAAAGACGGAAACAGTCAGAATATCACAGTAATAAAGCAATCTATCGAATTGTTTGAAATCTACTGCCACTAGGAACTAATGGATCACGTGTAATTCTTGACTGCCTTCAAAAGCTTAACAAACATGCAGAATACCGATGGCTATGACAAACCTCATGGACACTATCAATATTTCCAGAAATAAAATGCGCTTTATTTGGAAATAAGTGAAATTGATATGTAAGCCTATGATATACAGCGAAAATTAGGAGAATGGATTTGCTTATGACTTGTAACAAGTTCCACTGCCCACCGGAACCTTACATCATGTAAATTCTGACTGCCTTCCAATGCTAGTAAAGCATTAAGAAAAGCTGTGATGTAGGACCAACTTCAATCGCAAAGTCAAAATTTCTACAAGCTGCTCGTTCTTTGGAATAAAGTTATATTGACATGTAAGCGCATAGTACACATATATATAAATAACCAAACTGATTGCTATTTTATGTTATCAACAAGAATTTTTTCTTTAGATATGTTTACATCATAACCATAATATGGATATTCTTCATACCATGAAACAGAGGAACAGAATTAAGCAAGCAGAAAATACATTGATTAAAGACCACTTTGGTCCATGAAAGTGAAGCAGGATCTACAGTTATAATCTCAAGTCAGGTCATGAATCACCCACAAGGCCCAGCTCATTCCTCAAAGTGGAAAAAGTACCAACACAACCCATGTGATTTCTGTCCAACTTGACAATGATTAGCAAGCCAATGACCCTAATTAGTTTTTCACACTTTTTATGGAGTAATTAATCAGACTCACCCCATCACTTCATGGACCAAGTTAATGTTTAATCCAAAAATCTGATGACAAATATTTCCTTTGTACTCAGAAAAGGAGTGATCATAGCAGACATGCCTCAGAAAGTAGATGGAATTAAATATTCATGTTTCGGTTTGTAGGTAGAATTAAATTTAACTTGAGAAAAATCAGCTGATGAAGAGATCTTATAATGAGAGGAAATTGTAATGACATGCTACTGGAGTTTAAGCGGGCAGTGCTCTTCTGCACTAAGCAAGAGAAACACATACCCGACTTCATTCTGTCACTAACACAAACCTAATCAATGTAAGAATATATGAACCCAAGAGTTGACAATAAGATCATATACCAAACCAGAAAATAATGAGTTGCCCATGTATATTTCAACTCACTATCTCTCAACACTTGATTATTCAACCACAGAAAAAAATGCAAAAGTTAGAAGGAAATGGTAGGAAGCATAGTCTAATATGTTGAGATTATGCCATGATTCTTCTATTCAACAAAATTCAGTCCGATATAAGCACCCAAGTTATGAAGAAATAAAAGACTCAGATCAAAATTCAGTCATCAATTCTTCGTTGTTGCCTGATCCCCCTAATTAGGAGATTACTCAGGCCTGGCAACATATTTGATCATTTCAAGTTACTTCCTGAGCAGGAGGACAAGATTTTATGGCCTTATACTACCTCTGGTCAGTTTACAATTGCGTCTGCTTGGGAGCTATTGAGGCTCAAACAGGAGAAAGTCAGCTGGTTCAAAATAGTGTGGGGTAAAAATTATATTCCTCGTTGCAGTTTGGTCTCGTTGCTCGTTTTGCAGCGAAGATTGGGGGTCAGAACTAGACTTTGTAAGTTTGGCATCATTACAAGTGATATTTGTGAACTCTGTAATCAAGGTAAAGACAACATAGAACATCTGTTTTCCAATTGTTCGGTTACTAGGACAGTTTGGAATGTCATCTCTGGGAAGTGTATGAAGGCTACAAACCATATGCCTTGGCAGAGATTATCAGTTGGCTAGGGAGGAAAGCTTGTGGTAAACCTCAGCTGGCTTGTTTAAGAAGAACAGCACTTTAAGAAACAGTTTACCAGGTCTGGTTAGCAAGGAATAGAGTTTACTTCCAAAATATTCCATTTGATTGTAACCAGGTCATTAGGTCCATTTGCTTTATGGTGAGAACAAGGCTTTTTGGTATGCCTTCTCTCCCTTCTACTTTTGTACAGTCTGGCCGTGAGTTTTTTTATTCTCCTTGTTAAGTTGTTTTTGTTGTTTCTATAGGGTTCTTCCCTGTTTGTGTATTGCTGCAGTTTTTCCATTAATGAAAACTTTTTTGATTGATAAAAAAAAAAAAAGACTCAGAGATCAAACAATGAAATGGTCCACAAGGTCGTAATTGAACATTTGAACTATTATGTTAATTTTAAAAACCTCTAACCAAACAATATAAACTTAAAAATAAGACTGTACCAGGTTTCAAGTCACGATGAATGATTCCATGAGAGTGTATACATTCCATTGCACGAGCTATGTCAAGTGCGAAACCAATTGCCACAGGCATTTCTAGGCATCTTGGGCGCATGTTCAGCAGGTACTTGCGCAATGTCCCACCCAATAGAAGCTCAGTTACTATCACCATCACAGGTTCATTACAAGCACCGATAAACTGATCACCAGAAGCAACCCAATCACATCACTTCAACCAGCAAACCAGAAATGCTTAATCTTTTTTGTGTAAGTAAATGAAAATTGAGTGGTCCATGTAAATGCTAACCTTTACTAGATTTTTGTGTTGAACTCTAGATAACATAGCAACCTCTCTAGCAAACCTTGCTTCTCTCTTGGCAATCTCTTCTGGGGTTTCTCCTTTATGAACAACTTTAATAGCAACATTTTGGTTCTTATACCTATCAATTAGAACAGCAGATATAAAAAAAAAAAAAAAAAAAAAAAACAATAATTGTATCAATTTACCAATAAAAAAAATGAAAAAAAATCCTCTGGATTCTTTTTATAAATCTGAGAAGTTGCAGTTATAAGATGAAAGTTAGCTGAAGAATTGTAGACAATATAGAAAAATAATGAAAAGGTTTGACTTACTTTCCTTCATAAACTTTAGCATGAGCACCTTCCCCAATCTTAGGACCAACAAAGAGAAGCTTAGGATCAATGAGCCACTTATGATCCAAATTGAACTCTACAGAATAAAAACCATTACTAGATCCCATCTCGTTTTTATAGTCCATATGAGCTACTATAAGTCAAGAAGTAGCATCTAGTTGAAAAAAGCAACCAACTTTACCCCTTCTATAACACAATTACAACAACAACTAAATCAAACTTAAAGCTAGCCCCTTATGGTATCCACAAAAGGGGTTGCAGATCCAGAAAGTTAAAACATATAGCTTTAGTTTAGTTTAGTGTAGGAGGCAGAAGAGGAATAAAACCCCACATGACATGTTTGGGAGGAAGAATATAAAAAAGAAAAAAACACAGCAGAAGAGAGCAATTTTAGATAGTAAAAGCAATTATGGGGAAGTGAAGAAAGTGGCAGAAGAAGAATGAAGAGGAGACCCAGACACCAGATTGAGAAATCAAATTGCTTTCCTTTGATCCGCAATACAGTGCAGATAAATCCGCGGCAGGATATAAGTCTGTGTCAGACCTTTTATTATTTTTTTTGTTTTCTACTGCTTGAAAGATTTGAGGTTTCGAGTCTCTTTCGTCAAAATTTAAATTTTATTGATATGCAATCAAACATAAATTATAAATGATACCTCTCAATTTCATAATATTTGTCATTTAAGGTTTTTACACATATTAAAAACTCAATAATTAGCCTTAAAAGTGGTTAAATATTAAGGTAGTATCTTCTAAGAATTAATATTCAAAATGACTCTACAAATTCCCAATTAATCATTATGAGAGTAAAGTTGAAAAAAGTTCATTTAATATTTTTTGGGAAGTATAAAACGATAAATATTTTGGAAACAAGGAAGGAATTCTAGCCAATTGAAGGGATCTTCTGATGAATCTATTTTATAAGTGAATCAAAAAAATATTTCGCTAAAACATCAAAGATTATAAAACGGATAGAGTAAGATTAATAGATAAATGAGCTTAGTTGATGACTGAATCAATGAATCCATTCAATTATTTTATATGTCTGTATAATTGATTGTATCTTTAATTTAGCTTTAGCTGCTTTGTGTAATGTTTGTTTGGAGACTTTGGACTTGTACTTGTAATGTAATAAACTCCCTTCCATACCCTAACTTTTCGTATCTTAATTTCCTTCTCTTTTTTGTTTTTATTAAAGATGAGTCCTCTCATTCTTTGTTCATTTCGATTTCAATAATTCATCTTTGGAGGTCCTGTGTGAAACATAAAAAAATTACACTTACCATGTTTTCGTCTTTTTCGGTTATGGATCATTTTCATATTTGAGTAAAGAAACGTCAAGAAAATAAAAACTAGGATTAAACATCTATTTGTCCCCTGTGGTATCTAAAATTTTAGCTTTTGTTCCCTGTGGTATGATTTGGTAACATTTGCCCCTTATGGTATCTAATTTTGTTATTTTTGCCCCATGATGGATGGAAATTAGATAACTTCTATTACATAATGTCATTTCAAATTGTAAATTTAGCAAATTTGATGACTGAATCAATGAATCCATTCAATTATTTTATATGTCTGTATAATTGATTGTATCTTTAATTTAGCTTTAGCTGCTTTGTGTAATGTTTGTTTGGAGACTTTGGACTTGTACTTGTAATGTAATAAACTCCCTTCCATACCCTAACTTTTCGTATCTTAATTTCCTTCTCTTTTTTGTTTTTATTAAAGATGAGTCCTCTCATTCTTTGTTCATTTCGATTTCAATAATTCATCTTTGGAGGTCCTGTGTGAAACATAAAAAAATTACACTTACCATGTTTTCGTCTTTTTCGGTTATGGATCATTTTCATATTTGAGTAAAGAAACGTCAAGAAAATAAAAACTAGGATTAAACATCTATTTGTCCCCTGTGGTATCTAAAATTTTAGCTTTTGTTCCCTGTGGTATGATTTGGTAACATTTGCCCCTTATGGTATCTAATTTTGTTATTTTTGCCCCATGATGGATGGAAATTAGATAACTTCTATTACATAATGTCATTTCAAATTGTAAATTTAGCAAATTTGATGGCATGAATCTATGAAAATATGATAATTGAACTGATCGAGAAACTAAATTTTTCCATTTTTATCCATCAGAGGGCAAATGCCACCAAATTGGATACCACAAGGGGCAAATGTCACCAGATCATACCACAAGGGGCAAAAAAACAAAATTTTGACTATCACAAAGAGCAATTAAATGTTTAATCCTAAAAACTATAAACTAGTTTATAGTAATAACACTTGAATGATATGCTATTAATGACTTTCATTATCAAAAATTCAATATGTTACAAATAAATTAATAAGTACTTATGAATGTTCATAAAGTTAACTACTTCGACTTCTACTTAGTTATTAGATCTAATGCATCTGTTGCCTCCTTAACTTATTTATTTTCGCCACTTTACCTCCTAAACTAATTAAAGTGGTATTATTTGGCTCTTAAGCGTTGATGGGCCAGTCTCACTATGGTTTGTGAATAACACGCGCGGAAAAACTTATCCACCTCAGCGCCACGTTGGAAGTTAACTGATACCCACATTTGACCGGTGATATTTGGGAAAAATTTAACTTTTCCCACAATTTGGTCGCTTGATATTCTTTCTCACTTTCTGAAATTTCCATCAAAATTCACAAACGCTTACTCCTAAGTTTACTAATGGAAACTGAAATTTAGGGTAAAAATTCAGTCTGGAGATAGGAAATTGGGAGGGGGAAATCATTGAAGGTGAATCGAGACAGAGGAATAAGAAGTTATTGAAGGTCCGCCATTGAAGTTTCGGTTTTTTAAGTTCCGCCGTTGAAGTTTCGGTTTTTGAAGTTCCGCCGTTGAAATTCCGGTTTTTGAAGTTTTGACATTGAATCGAGAAAGATTGAAATCATACGGTTAGTGTTTGTTGGGTGTGATTTGTGCCTATAAAATCAAGGGTTTTTCATAGTGTTTTCGTGCCAAAACTGTGTTTCGAACAGCCTGAGATTGTTCTTTAAGGCACAAGTTCAGCCTGTGCTCCCAGTTAGTTTGTCTGTGCTTAGTTGAGTCTGAACAGCTTGAATTTAGGGTTGAATCTGCAGAAAATCAGGTCAAAGATACCCTCTCCTCACATGTTCTCGGTTTTGTGATGTGGGGAAGAGAAAAAGCAAGGTTTTGGAGGTTTGTGAAGGTATTGGGATGTGAAGTTGTCTTCTTGTGCATTTGTCTCTTTCTGCAGGTTGACTTGTCCTATTATGCAGTTGTCTTTTTCTGTTGGAGAACAACCTGCCCAAGAACAGCCAGATTCCGAGAAAGCATCTTCACTTTGTTTATTTCCTTTCATTTTTTGTATAAATACTCCTGCGAGAGTATTGTTTATCATCCATCATATTATCATTCACATTAGACATTAGTTTTACTTTCAGTTTAGTAGTTATAGCAGTTTTCTGTGGAAGTCTGATCCGAGGCCAAGCAGAACCTGTTCTTAGTTTTCTATTCCTTCAAACGCTGTAAACATGACAATGAGTGAGTAGTCACTCAAGGTGGAAATCCAGCCTTATGGCTGGTGGTTTGTAAGCGTCACTTTCCTTTTATTAATGAAATCGTGCTTATTCAGCTTGTTCAATAGAATCTTCATTCATATATAAGTCTAGCTAACTTGTATTTTCAATTGTTTGATGTTGTAGGGACCAACTCGGATCAAAGCAATAGATAAACTGATTGAACACATATGTTTTATACCGGGACCAATAAGGATAAAATGTGTGCTAAGGGTTCTTATTTATAAGATGCTTCCTGTGCTTAACGCTTGTGCTTATGTAATCTAATGGAAACTAATTTTGCATAAGTATAAAGAATCTTGGGAACATGTGACCATCTGACTTGAGTGATTCTAGAGAAGATACCTTAGACTTATAATAAACATGGTGAATTTGTATAAAGGGAATGTGTGCTTGTTTGCCATCAGTTTTGGTTGCGCTTTACACCTGCTTTCTTATTATTGATATCTCTTAGCTTATTATTGCATGCTCAGTGACAACCTTAGATTAACAGTAGAATTAGTTAGATTAAATTCAATCAATCAATCTAGACCAATCACCTGACTGTTCTATTTCAGTAAAGAGACTAGCTTGAAACTGTTCTATCCCTGTGGAGACGATAACTTATCACTTTATTACTTGTCTAGTGCACTTGCTAGTGTCATCCCACTCATTTGTACACAACAGTGTTCTTTGATGTTCTTTCGTTGATGTTGCATGCGTTTTACGTTAAGTGCAAAAGTGTGATGTAAGTAGTGGTATTTTGGTTATTTGTGGAAAAGTTAGGGTTTTTCATTTAGGTCAAAACTGAGTGTCTTAAAAAAGTGAAACAGAGTGTCTTTGTGGTTGTCCTTTAATGTGTTACTGCATATTTGGAATTCTTTAAGATTGAGTTAATGCTTCGTGTCTTTTATATGCTTGATTGTATTAATAGTTATTATTTCTGAATGTTCAAATTGACCTTAGTTACTATTTCTGAATGTTCAAATTGACCATGTCTTGATTTGGTTGGATTATTTAGTTAATGAAGCTTGATTGAGCTTTAGCTATAAATGATGTTATGGTTAAGGAATGCAAATATTTGAAAGTGCATTGCCTTGTTGTTGACAGGTTATTGTTGTACGTGTGCTCATACTATACAGGGGAGGAGAGTGTGAAGTCATTCCCTCAATGGATGTGGATAAGCTATTTGTGGTGACATTGCATAAACTGGCAAGCAACTGTGGGTATAATAAATTGCAGTGGTATATTACAAAGCTGAAGGGATTAATGTTCTTCAACATATTGTGGATGATAATATGTGGCTAGGTTTGGCAGAGGGGTTTGAGCATTGTCAAGATGTCCATATATATATGGACCATGTTGTAGCTCAGCCCATATATGTTGAGCCCAATGCACTATATCAAGAGCCCACAATGTCTGATAGTGATGATGTTGTCTAGGAAGTAGAAAGAGACCCTAATATTTTCCCTAACATTGAAGAGCATCTTCGAAATTTAGGTCAATAAGAGAGGCTGCAAAGACTACAAGAAGATGAGGTTCAGCAACCCAGAGTTATTGAAGACTGGATTGTTAATAGTGGTGGACAAAAAAGCATAATAGAAGATTTGACAGTCAACCAAAAGTCAAAAGGGAAAAAACATGTTGTTCCAGATCCTAATGTTGCAGATGTAGATGATGCAGATGTAGATGGGAGTGATAGTGACACTGACTTTGAGGATGATGATGAATTTCAAGGGGTGCCAACTTCAGTACAAGCAGCAGTTGACAATGACCAAAGTGATGTGGATGAGGAACTAGTTCAAGTAAGAGCCACCATTAATACTTTAAGGAAGTCAATTCCATCTAGGAAGAAGCATCCTTTAGATCCATCCCATATACCACTGGGACAGGCTGGTGTTGACCCTGGATTTGAAGATCTGAACAATGATAAGAACAAGTATGCAAATGTTGTTGGTGGAGATGAAGATTACTATGGGAGCAGTGATCCTGGTAGCTTTGACAGTGGAGAGTCAGATGATGGAAGTGACAATGAAGTTGTAAGAAGTACAAGAAGCCAAACCAGAAGGGTATGTTTTGATCCTAAATTATTTGTTGTACCTTTTGAGTTAGGTCTTGTTTTTGAGAATGCAAATCAATTTAGAAAGGCTGTTAGGAAATATAGTTTGCAAAGGGGAGTGAATGTTGTTCTTGAAAAAAATGAGAAAGAAAGAGTTAGGGCTAGGTGTAAGGGGGACAAGTGTAAGTGGGAGATTTTTGCTAGCATAGATAGAAGGACTAATGATTTTGTTGTCAAAAAATACTTGCATATGCATGATTGTGAGAAAACCAATAGGAACAAAGCTATGAATTCTAAGTTTATTGTTGAGCACTACAAGAAAACGATAGTTAGATTTCCATATATTAGGATATGGCAAATGCAGGAGATGATTAAGGATGACTTCACTGTGAATGTTGGTAAGACTGTTTGTTGAAGAGCTAAGAGAAAGGTGTTGGCAGACAATATGGGGAATTATAGAGAGGAATTTTCTAGGTTGTTTGATTATAGGGACCAATTGTTGAGCACTATCAAGGGAGTACAATAGTTGTTAAGGTAAGTAGGGATGCAGGTGATTCTGGTAACAAAAAGTTTATAGGTTTCTATGTATGTTTTAAAGATTTGAGAGATGAGTTTATAGAGGGATGCAGGAAGTGTATAAGGGTAGATGGGACCTTTCTAAGGGAAATAGTGAAAGACATGTTACTAGTTGTTGTGGCCAAAGATGGCAATCACCAAATTTTCCCCATTGTTTGGGTTGTTGTGAGTCAAGAAACCACAGAAACTTGGAGATGGATCTGTCAATTCTGAAGGAAGACTTGGGAATGCAAGATGGGACTAGATGGACATTGATTTATGATATGCAAAAGGTACTTGAATGTTGTTTATACTTTGTGTATTTTACTTGAATTTCTGCTTTATGCAACATGTTTATGTAAGCTTGAACCTTTTTGTTTTAAGGGACTGGAAAAAGTTGTTGGTGAACTACTGCCAGAAATTGAGCATAGAATGTGTGTCGGGCATGTTTTGGCTAACTAGCAAAAGAAGAGTTGAGATAAGGAAGAAGTTCTGGGCAGCAGCAAGGTCAACCTTTGAAATGAAGTTGAAGGACAATCTCAAGAGGCTTGAAGTATTAGATAAGAAGAGTGTGCCTGATCTTATTTATTACAACATGAATCTTGGTGCAGAACATACTTGAAGAATTACAACAAGTGTGATGTTGTAGATAACAATATGTCTGAAACCTTTAATGGTTAGATTCTTGCTGCTAGGCACAAGACCATTATCAGCATGCTTGAAGAGATCAGAGTACAAGTCATGAATAGGATACATCAGCTAAGAGATTTTGCAAATACTTGGATATCAGACATATCCCCAATGGCAATGAAGATTCTTATGGATAACACAAAGATTGCAATGACATGTTGCAACATTGAGTGGAATGGGGATTATGGCTTCCAAATGGTTGAAGGGGAATATGGCCACATTGTTGACTTGAGGCTGCAGACTTGTAGTTGTAGGTCATGGGAGCTGAAGGGAATACCTTGTCCACACGCCATTTGTGTTATGAACCACATTAAGATTGACCCTAAAGCCCACATAGCTCACTGGTATCACAAGCAGACCCATATGAAGGCATATTCATACTTCATTCAACCAGTAACCAACATGAAGATGTGGCCTCAAACAGATAATCCAGCCATTGAGCCACCAGAAGTGAAAGTCATGCCAGGGAGACCTAAGAAGAATAGAATAGGGGATCACAATGAACCCAAGCATGGAAAAGCTTCAAGAAGAGGTATCCAGATTACTTGTAGTATATGCAAGGGTGTTGGACACAACAAAGCCATGTGTACCTCTAAGAATCCATAAAGTCAGGTAAGATTGAATGTTTAACTTGGCTAAACTGTCCTATTTAAGCTTGAATTTGTTTGTTGATCCTCTGTGAATGACTTGTGTTTTTTATGCTTGTCCATAACTATAGGGGTCTGTTACTGCATCCAATAATGTTGATGAGATTAGAAGTTATGAACATGGGATCAGTTTTAATGCTTCCACCAAAAAAGTATGTGTGTTATAATTTTATATATATGTAGAGTATTGGTATTTGTAATTGCTTGAGAGTTGAAATGTGAATGTGTTTGGTGCAGCAAACTCCTAATTCTGGTAGAGGAAGTGTGATGTGCATAGATTGTGCTTGTATTTTGATAGTAATTAGGGTTGTTTCATTGCATTTGTCTGCATCTTTTCTTCTTTTCTCGTATTGTTTTCTTATAAATGCATTGGAGCAGGTCTGGATTGCTTGTTGAATAGAAGATTGAGCAGAAAAGAATCATTTTGAAGTCTAAGCTGGGAAAGAAGCAGTCTGTGCTTGAAGAGAGGCATGTGCTAGGGAGAAGATTTGTAATTGAAGACCCGTGTCATAGCTGTGACGTCACTAGGACGCTCACCCTAGTTTGCTTTTGTCATGCGTCAGAACTTTGTCCTTTTGCTGGGTATTTTGGGAATTGCCATTGATTAGGGCAGCCTCTTTGTTTGACCATAAAAGGACATGTTGTCCTTTAGCTTAACAATTTTTATCTTTTTCACAAAATTTATCCATTTTAGCTTTTGTTATTTTTCTCTCTTTTGTTAACAGTTTTATGGGTTTTACTTCATCTTCTTCCTTGGTTATTCATTGCCATTGAAGGAGGGAAGCTCTTATCCCTTTGAATCTTTAATATAAAAGTTATATTTTGAATGATATTTTGTGTTTATGATATAGATCTTGCATGATGATTTGTGAGTAGTTTATTTACGTGGAGTGGGCTAGAAAGGCACAAATGTGTCTCTAATAATCTTTGTTTAAACTTTTTTTATGTGGTTAACTTGTAGATCTAGGCTTAAAGGATCATTATATGTTAAAGGCCTTAATATATATGCATGATTTGCCTATGTTTCGAAAGGAAATAGGTAAGATCTAGATCTAAACTGCAAGGTCAAGCAAATAGCTAACTAGAAATGGTTTCTAAGCTTGCTTGATGTGTACGGAACTCGTGAGAAATCAGAGTGACCCTGTTCCGGCGCATAGACTTGTGCAAGTTAGGTGAAAGTCCGTAGAAATGCTATTTCACCTTTCTTTTATTCATTCTCGTCATGGAAACGTGAGGGAATGATACTTTTGGAACCACTTAACCACGTCTTTACAAGTATAACCTAGATCTGAGAGACCTGTGCGTGCTGGACCCTGTGCTCATTCCATGTACCCATTTATTATTGTTTTACAACACCCTTTCTTAGCCTTGTGCTCGAGAACAACCCTGTTCTCACCCAATCTGCCTTTTACAATTTGCTTTCTTGCTTTCTCTTTACTTATTGTCTTTTCCTGCTTTAAAACCCACCCTTGTTACTCGACTCTCTTAAATCTTAAACCTTGAAACAACTGACCCATAGATCTCTGTGGATCGATACTCTTTCTTACCGTTTTATACTGTGATTGATGACCTGTGCGTATTCTGACTTTATTATACCCCTGTGCTAAAACACGCATCAAAGTGCAAGAAGAGGCAGATCAAGAGGTAGTGGTAGACACACCCCAGTAAGGATGAGGGATATTGTAGAGGGTAACACAAGCCAGCCTAGCCAAAAGAGGCCAAACGTTTCAGGATATGGTGTTTTTGTGAATGAGAAAAATGGTTGGACTTGTACTAATGTAAGTGTGTTATTTATGTTTGTGTGTTGCAATTATGGTTGTGAATGCTTGGTTATAATTCTCGTTGTTTGTTGCAGCTTGGTAGACCCACACAAAGGGTTGTCTCCACTGGTTCAAGCACAGTCAAGCACACAACAAATGTCACAGGTGATCTTGGTTACAAACCAAATGGTCTTAAATGGAAGGGCAGGCCATCAGTGTCCACTAACACACCGTTGCAACAAAGAGCAGACCATTAAAGGAGATACCGGACAAGGGCAACTAATGCACCAACAGAGACACCAAGGGCATCAACACAACCTGTTGAAAGTGCAACTAATGCACCAAGTCAAACACCAAGAGCATCAAGCCAGCCAACACTGCCCCCAAGAATTTCAAGACCTCTTATGCCACCAAGGGACAATGGTAACAAGAAAAGTAGCTCCAAAGCAACAGTTGTTCAGTGGAAGTATTAAGGCACCCCTGTGTTTAAGTGCATTGGATATGTCATGCCTATTTAGTTAACCTTCGCTTGCATTTTCAATTCACTTCTTATAGGTCCAATTCAATGTCATGCCTATTTTGATCACATTTTCAATTCACTTCTTATAGGCACCAACGCAATACAATTCAAATTTGCTTGCCTCTAATTCAGTGACATTTATGCTTTCATTTGCATTTTTCAGTAACACTTTTGCATCCAGTTCTTTTATAGGTACCAATGCAATTCAAATTCCACCCAAAACAGAGAAACCAGAAGCACAAAACAGATATACCATCAAAGGATTCCAATTCCTGATTCATTCAAACAGTTAAACTTGAATTACAAAACACCAAATACAACCAAAAACACCCAATTCCCCATAATAGGATTAGATACAACTTATCCCACCCTTAACATATCCCAAATACATAACCCAGTACAAAACCGAACACAATATAGAAAAAACCCTAAGAAACCCCTTGCAAATCCCATTAGAACCAGCTCATGTTGGATGATCAAGCCCAAGAAAAAAACCACAAGCATCTGGATTGATTCCATAATTTCGGCACCCCAAAAGCACCTGCCTAGGTTTGTATTACTCCATGAAACACGAACTACAGTTGCCTCCCCACACTCACAAATTGGACCAGTGAAATGACGCATCATATATGTTCGTAGATGAAAAGAACAATTGAAGAACAAGAGGAACAAGAATAAGGAAAAAGAATGACCAAGAATGACCCTTTTAATGGAGAATCAGGGAGAGAGAGAGAAAGGGGAAGAGAGAGAAGACAATTGAAGAGAGAATGAGAGAAGAATATACCGGTTTAAAAGGAAATCAGGGAGGAGAGAGGAAAGTCACCATTGTTAAACGGTAAGAATTTTTATTCAACTCGCATATTTTTCTCTCTCCTCCACGCTGGCAGCCACATCAGTGCTTAAGGGCCAAATAATATCACTTTAATTAAGTTTGTTGGCCCTATCAAGAACAGAATCACCTAGAGGGGGTGAATAGGTGTCAAAGTTGAAAACTGAAAAATTCTCAAGTTTTTCGGGAAACTTAATTTTCAGAGTCAAATTTCCTCAGAGTAAGAAGCAAGCTTACAGAAGTTGCTTCTGAGGGAAATTCTGCCTAAACACAGTTAGACTGTTTTCAGCAACAGAAGTTCTGATTTGAGAACTTCTGGACAGTCTTCTGAACAAAGACAATGATACTTAGAGAAAATCTGTTTCAGCACTAAATATAAGCAAGTACACAGAAGCAAAAATAACAAGTATAAGAGGGAGAAAGAAGTTCAGGAGATCCTGATTGAACAATTCAATTTATCCAAGTTCGCCACAGAAGTCATGTGACTACGTCTTGTCCCCTGAGGTCGCAGCCTACAGAGATTTTATAAATCCACTATTCAGAACTTTTCTGGCAAGTTCAGAAGCTCCTTTACATCAACAGAACTTAAGCTAATTTCTCACTTAGTTCTGACTAGCCTAAAAAGAGTTAAAGGATTTCCACCAGAACAACAACAACTCTGTTTTCTGGATTTCTCACCCAACTCTAATCTCAACTAGATTTCTCTCTTTAAATCTAACTGAATATCACAGACGATATCAGTTTACAAGATTCCTATTATGAACTTGTTTTTCTTCACTCTCTCACTTAAACTTAAGCTATGCTAAGAAAGATTGAGAATGGAAAAGGAATGCTCTGTTTTTCTTGTTGAAACAGTGCGTTGAGATTTTGCTCAATGATCACGCGTAGTTCATGCTTTGGAGCTTGGCTACTATTTATAGTGAATGAGGATGACCGTTGAGAAAATTTGAATCTTCACAGAGATGACATCAATTGTTGTAGCCGTTAATTTGTCAAGTCTTCAAACGGTCTTCAAACACTTTGATTCCGTTATCCTTGTTCTTTAACCAAATCCGGTAAGTGATTTGAAATTGAAGATAAGGTTGACTGGAAACATTCCTCAATAAGATCAACAAAGGGTAGACAAGGAAATTCTGGCTTCACTTTGAGTAGACACGCGCGCTCCATCAAAACAGCTTTTTGAACTTTTGGCGCCTTGCATTAAATGCACTTGTCAGAGCAATAAATGCTTATCCAGAACCCGTGACTAAGCTTCTGATCAAATTGGTAAATAAGCTTCTGATTGCAAAGGACCTCTGAGGAGAGCTTTAACAGACTTTACAAGCTTCAGAGCGGACCATCCAGCTTCTGAGAATGAAACTCTGTCTTCAGCAATCAAGACTTCGAAGTTCTTTAGGCAATCAGGAAATTCTACATTCAGCACCTGCTGAGTAACTTACACATAGACTAAGTAGAAAAATATTAGTCCACAGTAAACTATATGTAAGAGAATATTAAGTTTTCATCTTCTGAAACGTTTGGACATAATCAAAACACATAGGGTTCATCAAAGTTCAGGGGGTGAATCGTACCTTTAATTAGTTTAGGGGTAAAGTGGCGAAAAAAAAGTAAGTTGAGGGGGCAACGGATGCATTAAGCCTATTTATTATATGTAACATAAACCTTTAATTCTACGGGTAACATATGTTTCCTAAAGCCTATAATAAATGTTCACTCTATGTAATATACACAACTAAGAAATACATAAGAGAGATACATCTTACTTCTCTACATTGCTCTTATTTACTTTATAATATTGTTCTTTCTTTCATAAGATGTTATCAGCACACTTTCGCTCGACAGTTTGTAAGTGTTTTATTTAATTTATATTTCTTGCAATTTGTTAATATGTCAAACATTACTAAGCTTAAGTTTGAGGCTCTTGATATTACTAGCAAAAACTATTTGTCATGGGTTCTTGATGCTGAAAATACATCTTGATGCTAAAGGGCTTGGAAATATATTTTTACTTCAAAATGAAGCATCCAAACAAGATAAAGCAAAGACAATGCTATTTCTTCGCCATCATATACATGAAGGGTTAAAAGCTGAGTACTTAACCGTGAAAGATTCACTAGAATTGTGAAATAATTTGAAAGAATGGTATGAGCATCAACAGACGGTGATATTGCCTAATGCTCGTTATGAATGGCTACATTTGCGGTTTTAAGATTTTGAAACCGTAAGTGAATATAATTCTGCCGTTTTCAGAATAAGTTCTCAATTAAAATAATGTGGTGAAAAAATAAACGATATGGACTTATTAGAGAAAATCTTTTCAACCTTTCATGCCTCGAATGTGCTCCTTCAGCAACAATACCGAGAAAAAAGGTTTTAATAAGTATTCTGAGTTAATCTTATATTTACTTGTAGTTGAACAAAATAACGAGTTATTGATGAAAAACCATACGACTCGTCCTACTGGATCTGCTCCATTGCCTGAAGCAAATGTAGCAATCAATCGAGGTCGTGGCTGTGGTAACAATCGTGGTAGAGGACGAGGAAGAGGAAGAACTAATTACCGTCATGGTAATAATAATAATGATAATGTTTCCCACCAGCAGAAGTGGAATAACTATAAGGGGAAAGGGAAAGTTAAGGTTGACCATGACTATGGTTGAAACAATAAAGAAAATTCATGTTATCGATGTGGAATGAAAGGACACTAGTCTCGTACCTGTCGTACGGTGATCACCTTAGCAAGCTTTATCAAGTCTTCATCAAAAGGAAAGGGAAAAATGTAGAAACCTATTTAATTGATCATGACGATGATGTTAAGGCAAACCTGACATATGATGATGATGATGATGATTTTGGAGACCTTGCAAATAATACTCACTTGGACGTTTGGGATTGTCTCGAAGAACCATAAAAGATTAAAAAAAAAATATAATAATAATAATAAAAGATAATAATACTTATCACATTTAGTTTTGTATTTACTTATGTTATTAAGAGTTCATCGTATTTGTCATATTTTATTAAGTGTTTGTGTTATGCTTTTAATATTATTAACTTTTATAACTTAACTCTTTATATATTTAAATATTTATTCATCTTCAAATCAAATAATTTATTTTCATATTCTAATAAAGGAATGAATATCTCTAATTTAATGATTGGGCCTATAATTGACGATGGAGATATATGTCTTGATGATAGTGCTACAACACATACCATATCGAAAAGTAAAAAGTTTTTCTACAATTTAACATTAAAAGATGCTAATGTTAATACTATATCAGGTAATACTTAGCTAAGTGAAGGCTCTGAAAGAGCTACCCTATTATTTCCTAACGATACAAAACTTATCATAAATGATGCATTATTTTCTTCCAAGTCTCAAAGAAATTTATTAAGTTTCAAAGATATTCGTATCAATAGATACCATATTGAGACTGGAAATGAAAAAGGTATTGAATATTTATATATTACATATAATGCATTTGGTAGAAAATGTGTTTTAGAAAGACTGCCAACATTATCATCTGGCTTATATTATACTAAGGTTAACTCAGTAGAGACATATGCTACAGTAAATCAGAAGTTTACTGATCCGAAAATATTTATAATTTGGCATGAGTGGTTAGGCCATCCCGGTTAAACAATGATGTATAAAATTATTGAGAACTCACAAGGACATCCACTAAAGAACCAGAAGATTCTTCAGTTTAAAGAATTCTCATGTGCTGCTTATTCTCAAGGTAAATTGATTGTTAGACCCTCACCGGCTAAAATTGAAATTGAATTTCCTATGTTTTTAGAATATATTCAGGGTGATATTTGTGGGCATATTCATCCACCATGTGGACCACTTAAGTATTTTATGGTATTAATCGACGCATCTACAAAATGGTCACATGTTTGTTTATTATCAGCTCGTAACATGACATTTGCAAGATTGCTTGCTCAAATAATTCGTTTAAGAGTGGAGTTTCCAAATTATAGGATCAAGTCAATTCATCTTGATAATGCTGGTGAATTTACATATGAAGCTTTTAATAGTTATTGCATGTCAATTGAAGTAGCAATAGAAAGACATGTTGCACATGTTCATACATAAAATGGTCTAGTAGAATCATTTATTAAACACCTCCAGTTAATAGCTAGACCATTACTTATGAGAACAAAACTTCCTATTTATGCACCGAGGCATGCTATTTTACATGCTGCAGCACTTGTACGCATCAGACCAATCAACTATCATAGAGTCTCCCATTTACAAATGACTTTTGGTCAAGAACCAAATATAGCGCATCTTAGAATATTTGGTTTTATTGTATATATGCCAATTGCCCCACCACAACACACAAAGATGGGTCCTCAAAGAAGGTTAGGAATATATGTGAGGTATGAATCTCATTCGATCATCAAATATCTAGAACCATAAACTGGAGATCTATTTACAACAAGGTTTGCTGATTGTCAATTTAATGAAACACTTTTTCCAACATTAGGGGGAGAGAATAATAAGTTAGAAAATGAAATTACATGGACTGCATCATCATTATCTCATTTAGATCCTCGAACAAAAGAATGTGAACTTGAAGTAAAAAAGATAATACATTTGCAAAGTATTGCAAACCAACTGCTAGATGTATTTGTTAATTAATATCTTATTTTGATGACTTAATTTATTAATGGTTTTTATATTTATGCTCCATATGTGACAAAATGATTTTAATCATATAGTATATACTTTAAATGTTTTATAACTCTAGATTATATTAAAAGATATTTCATCGAGTTTTAAAAGAAATATCTAGAGTTATCTCGAGAAAGTATATGATTTTACTATCGATCATACGTGCCTAAACTAATGCTACATTTTATGTGATCAATAGTTTATATGATGTATGTATGACATGAACATAATCTTAAATGTCAAAAGTGAGATATATTTATGGACTTATTAATCATGACATGAACTTAAATGAAGTATTATAGATATGCCATATGATTATTTTACGAAGTTCATGAATACTACGACATCTCTAACTTCATCATATTTTCGGTTCATGCATACTAGCCATGATGTGTGATCAATGCATGTTTATCATCCATATTCTAACAAGATTAATGCAATTCTTTGATGATGATATGTATGTATGTATGGTAGTTCTTCATGGTGATTAAACTTTACAAACCTTATGAGTATCTCAAGTTAATCTACATCATCCGAATTCTACCTTTGATCTTCATCACACGGCTCAGATTTAAACTTGATAAGCAAGTTTAACCTCCCATCAAGCTAACTCATTGTGTACTTGCTAAAGGCTTCTCCACCGAAGTATCCATGCAAGAGAGGAAACTTGGTGAAAAAGTGAAGAAAGTACTCTTACAACATGACATAAAGGAGACCTTTGATGGAATAGAGATGATGGTGATGGCAAAGGATCTCCCAACGGCTAGATGAAAGTTGTTGCAAGAATTTGAATCAACAACAGCTATAATTCGGATTATAAATAGCCCGGGAAGCTCACAGTTAAAGGCAAGGAAAATAGACCGAGAATTAAAGCTATTATACGAGAGATTTGCTAAAGCTTTAGTTAATATTTCCTTCAACTGTATCGTAAGAGTTTGAGTGTTATTCTTATCATTCAAAAATGATATTGTAAAGATTAAACAGTGGGGGTTTAATCTTGGGTTCAACAGTAGATCCCGATAAAAGTGTAAAGGTTCTTAAGCACCCGTAAGCTTAGGAGAGGTTCACATTTAGCCTTGAAAATTGTAAAGGTTCTTACTTAGCCTTGAAAAGTAAACAGGTTCTTAAGCACCCGCAAGCTTAGGAGGTTATCACTGAGCCTTTAAAAGTGCCATAAGTTTCTTAGTTGAGTTTGAGAAAAACTAAGAGAAGTTACTCGAACGTTTGGAGTTTCAAGAGAGTAAATACTGGGAGAGGTATTTGCTGGCAGTGTCTCGGATTGTGAGAACTGTCTCAGGCTTGATTTCTGCCCGTAAAGAAATCCTTAGTGGAAAATCTCGAGAGGTTCTCTCAGGGACAGGACTAGGCTCATAAGGAGACCGAACCTGGATAAATACGCTGTGTCAAATCCTTCTATCCCTACTCTCTTTATTATTGCTATTTAATCACTTGCACTGCTTTTAATTATATATTATAATGCTTGTGATTAATTGTGTTTAAACTGTTTATACTCTTAATTTCTATAAACAGTTGTTTCTTCCGCAAAACTTTTTGAGCTGTTGTTTATTCAAATAGGCAAAATATTTTAAGAGTATATCATTTGTTTTAAAAGCAATAAATCATATTCACCCCCCTCTAGTCTTTATATATTCATATTTAGGCCAACAATATTCACTGATTTAGGAAAAGTTATTATATGGTGAGATTTTGGGAATCTGGGAACCTGAGAATTTGAGAAAGTAGAAGAATTTTTATGGGTTTGGATTGAAATTTGTGGATGTGTTTTAAGTATGGAGATTGAGATTGATGTTTATGTCTGTAAAAGCTTTACTGGGTTTGAAAAGGAATATTTTTTTGGTGTTGTTTTATGAAGTTGTGGTGTTTGAATTGGTGAATTTCAACTGTTTTAGATCAAAAGGTGATGATTTTGGATGACCCTTTGATTCATTGAACTGTAAAAGGTGAGTTTTCCGGGTCTTTTTAGTTCATTTGTTCTATCTACTGTTAGAATTTGGCGCTGATATTGCTGACCCTTTGAATTTGAGTTTCAGCCTATGTCAATGAGTGATCAACAAAAAGAGGGAAAAGCTAAAGGAATGCAAGTTAGATGGACTACTCTAATGTCTAGCATGGCTCTTCAAATACTTGCCGAGGAGGCAATGAAAAGAAACAAGCCATCATCCACTTTCAAATCGGCATCATTTCTTCGTGTAGCACAAGAAGTGAGTGAAAAATTTAAAATTTGTTTTCTTCCTGAGCATGTTGAAAATCATTTGAGAACCATAAAGAAAGACTGGAAGATTATTGCTACTCTAAAAAATAAGAGTGGATTTGGATGTGATGAAAACATGAAGATGATAAATGTAGCGAAACATGTTTATGACGAAGAAGTTGCGGTAATAAAATTTATTTATGTCGTATATATTTGTTTATTATTTATCACATTTAATTATTAAACCTTTATACAAATCGTTATTATATTTTAGACAGGCACACGCAAGTCATGCCAAATTCTTAAACAAAAAAATTGAGATGTATGATGAAATGACAATTGTTGTTGGAAAAGATATTGCCACGTGTGCTTATGCTAAATCCTTTTCTAATGTTAACATGGAGGAGGAGACTGTAGATTTGGATAGTATTATGCATGATGATGATATATATATGTCTCAGGAGATGCTTACACCGAATGACACTACGACATCTGTTAGTTCAAAAAAAAGATCATAGGAAGAGAGGTCGTGCTAATGATGATGAAAGTGATGAAAAACTATATGATTATTTATCTAATATGACTTCTGCAATTTGAGGGCTCGGGGTGACATCTGCAAAACAAGCTCAGAAAATGTTTGTGGATAATTTGTTACAAGAAGTTATGAAGGTTGAGGGTTATGATGAGTACGACTTATGTCGTGTCTTTGATCATTTAGTTCAACATGAAGCGATGGCTACAACTTTTTTAGCTAAGACTCCACAACTCAGGAAATTTCATGTTGCAATTTTTTTTAGGCATGTAGTGAATTAGGATTATGAATTTAACTTTATTATGTTGCAAATTTTAAAGACATGGTTATTTTATATTTAGAGACTTTAATATGTATTTGACTTTATATTATTATTATTATTATTATTATTATTATTATTATTATTATTATGTTTGAAGACTTATTTATATTACATTCGGATATTATTTACTTAAATCTGCAATCGGAAAATATTTTCCAGCATTGTAATCAAACAGCAGAAAATATTTTCCAGTGTTGTAGCCAAACACAGAAAAATATTTTATTTTCATGTAAATTGTTTTCCCCTGTAAAATATTTTTCTGCAAACAGACATGCAGGGCCGGCCCTGAGGATTGAATTACGGGGCACCCGCCCAGGGCCCCGATCTTAAGGGAGCCCCAAATATAGTTATATAAGTATAATATATATAAATTAAGAAGAAAATACCAAAGAAATTGTTGGAGTAGTTGGTTGAGGAGGAGGTTCACTACGCGCGAGGTCGCTAGTTTGAATCCCTCCTTACACCCTTCCCCAATTTTCTTTTATTTTTTGACAATCTCTTCCTTCTTTTGGGCACTTCTCCCATTATTTTTTGACAATCCCTTCCTTCTTTTGGGTCTTCTCTCATTTTCTTTTATTTTTTGACAATCCAAGTTCTTTCACTTTTACATTTATTGCTCAAAAATTGTTTGACTTTTCACAATCCCTTCATTCTTTAACTTTTTCATTTATTTCTCTTTCCATATTATTAATTTTGGAATTATTAAAATTTTATTTCTTTCCATTTCATTTTGACACAGTTCCAAGAGATTTGCGTTTTCTTTTAACAGTGAAAAATTCTAAAGCACTAATTTTCTGAATATCATTTCTATCACATATTTACTAATTGAAATTTAAATTTTTGAATGAAATTTCTTTTCATAAATGTTACGTGATGTTACTTGAGTTCCCATTGATGTGGTGGTAATTTCAATTTTTATTTCATATGCTAAACTAACAGTAATATAATTAGATTTACCGTATCTTTGGTTTTTAAACATTTTAAAGGATTTTTTTATCATTATTTGTCCAACATATTTAATGACATAAATACATATGTAAGTTGTTTTAAACGTTAAAGTAAAATTGCTCTCGACAACATATATTTATCCTTAACTATGTTGTTCTTTTAATTTTCCCATTTATATGCATTGAAAAGTTTGTTAAGGAAGTCAATCTAGTTGAGATGTTCGGCAATCTCATTTTCGTTTAGCCGTTAATTTGTGCTAAAAGAAAATTAAAATACATATAATGGAGGCTCAAAAAATTTCTCTCGCCCCGGGCCTCTATAAAGTCAGGAACGGCCCTGCAAACATGGCCTAAGTTTTAAATTTATTTACTACTTGTTATCCTACTGATTGTACTTTGCCGGGTTCCATGGTGTTGCCGGTAAGGATTTTTGAGATTAGGAAGGAGAAGGAGGTGGATAGTCATAGTTAGTATTATCTGAGATTAATTTTCTTCTATAATTTTGTAATCTAATTACATTAGTTGACAAAATTGAAAATACATAATATCATAAATATTAAGTTTAATGGAGAGTTTAAAAGGAGAAGATTTTTTTATAAAAAAAAAAAAAAGGAGAAGATTTTGGGTTTGTCCATATAGGCTTGAGAGAGTTGTTTTTTTTTTTTTTTATGGAGCTTGAGAGAGTTGTTGCATTGAAGAGTTTAGAAGGAGAAGAAGAAGAAAAAAAAGTTTCATAAGTTTAGGATTGGGCTCCACTTTAAAATTTAGAAGAAGAGAAAAAACAAATAAATGATTGGATGATAATCCTTGATGTTATATCTGTTCATAAAATTGCCAATTCATATTATCATAAACTGTTAATTATCTATGCAAATAATTATTTGAGATTAATCTTCCATGTCTTTATAAATAAAACTAGTCAGTGGCCCGTGCGTTGCACGGGTTTATACATTAACATAAAATAAAATTCAGAATTTTGAATAGATTTCTCTTCTTTTAATATCGAGACCAAATTTTTAAATTGAAATATAAGTAAACATGGTATGCATAAAGAAAGTCATAGAAATTAATCATCCAATCCAAATAAAAGTAGCAATGAATGAATCATCCTACGGAAATACACAAAATACTATATACAATATAACTTTTCAATAAAATAAAGTACATAAAATGTCAAAAAGATAAATAACAATTGAAGGATCGTTACCGTCGTCTTTCTAATTGGTTCTATGATTTCTTTTAAGTTCGTTCCGCATAAATGGGTTGACAACTCTGAATTTACAAAATGAACACTTATTAATTACCTTTCAAAATAAATAAATAAAAACAATAACAATAGTAGAAGTAAGATGAGAAAAAGATCATAGGAGATGAAAAGAATATCTGAAAAACGACATGGATAACTTGATCAATCATGTAATGCAAATGAATTATAAAACTTGCAATGACCATTAAAATAATATATATACATACTTAAAATAAATAAGAGAAATATGAGCACAAAAACTTCAAAATGTGGAGGAGAGTAATAAAAAGTAAGACATACCTTCATCTAAATCTAAAATTGGATATGTATGCAGGACTTGCCAATGTGTTTCGAATGAAAAATAGCTTTGCAATTATATAATTTTCATGATGGAGTTATAAAATGAGTTACAAAAATAATAAAAGAAATTTATTGTTGAATTAAAATAGTGTATATGAAAAGTTATATAACCTCAATAATATTAAAACATAAATATTAAAAGCTCCTATTGGAGGTTACATAAATAATATGAGAGGTTATATAAAATGTTATATATTTTTTTTCAACCCAACATTTAATTTTTGTTTTAAAGAAATTTAAAATTCTATAAAAATTACACCTAGGATTTTGATGAGGTGGCAAATTGTGAGAGAAGAGTTTGAGTTCCCCTTTTATATATATATATAGATTGCTCAAATATATTAAGCTCGGCTTGACTTCAGTTAAACTCTAATTTGACCTGGATTTATTAAACTGGCACCTTAACCGGTTTTGAAAACTATAAGTTTTACTGTATCTGAAAGGCAAAATGCGTTATTTAGCCATTGACCTATCTCAAATTTGTGCATTTGGCCACTGACCTTGTATTTGGTTACGTTTGGCCACTCATCTTTGTAATTTGGTGAAATTTCACCCTTATCATGTTAAATAGCATTCCTACATATATATTATTTTACAATTTTTTGTTTTCAAATTAATTTTCTTATTTGAAACAGAGAAAGTTTAATGTTTAACATACTTATCTCCTTTTAATTTTAATCAAAGAATAGCAAAATTTCGCTCAATTGGTAATTCAATGGCCAAATATGATCAAATTACAAAGGTGAGTAGCCAAATGTGACCAAATAAAAGATCGGTAACAAAATACACAAATTTAAGATAAGTCGGTGTCGAAATAATGCTTTTTGTGTATCTAGATCAATGGTAAGTTTTGAGTTTTGATCCAATTATTATGAATGGGCTTAGTTTGTAAAGCCCAAAATGGTAATTACTCTCTTGTCTGCTCCTTCTTCATATGATATCATATCACCATTCGAGGGTTTTAGAACGATCTTGAAATGCCGCCTCCGTCTCTGCAACTCCGGCGGCAGCTCCGACATTACTTCCTCTCTGCTCCTCCTCCTACGGCGTCTATTTTCAATCCTAATTTCACATCTCTATTCGCATCATTTTCCTCTGAAACCCTAAACCCTAACCCTAACCCTAACCCTAACCCTGAACCAATAGCCCAATCTATCTCCACTGAACTAATCCGTAACGTCGATACAGAAATCCTCTCCATCCCCCAAAGGCTTAACCTTCATTTATCCCACATAACCAACTCCATAACCCCCTCTGTTGTCGCCCAAACCATCAATCTCACCCCTGATGCTGGCCGTACTCTTCTTGGATTCCATCAATGGCTCCTCTCGTCTTCCGCCTTCAACCACACCGATGAAACTATATCGTATTTCATCGATTACTTCGGTAGACGCAAGGATTTCCAGTCCACCCATGAATTGCTTCGTCTTGGTAAGGATGTTGTTGGGTTTAAATGTTTTCAATCTAATATTGATAGGCTTGTTCGTGCCGGGAGACCTTCCAAGGCTGTTGAGTTTTTCGAGAGGATGGAGAGGGATTACGGGTTGAAGAGAGATAGAGAATCTCTTACATTGATTGTTAAAGTCTTGTGCGAGAATGGTTATGCTAGTTATGCTGAGAGAATGGTTAAAAGTTTGGCTAACGAGATTTTTCCTAATGACGTCATTTGTGATCTCTTGATTAAGGGTTGGTGTGTTGATGGTAAACTTGAAGAGGCTAAAAGGTTAGCTGGTGAGATGTATAGGGGTGGTTTTGAAATTGGTATAATGGCTTTTAATTCTATTCTTGATCGTGTTTGTAAGCTTTGTAGAGATAAAGATCCCTTTAAATTGCATTCTGAGGCGAACAAGGTCTTGTTAGAAATGGACTCTCGTGGTGTTCCCAGAAATGTTGAGACTTTCAATGTCTTGATCGATAATCTATGCAAGCTGCGGAAAACTGAGGATGCCTTGAATTTGTTTCACAGGATGCACGAGTGGGGGTGTGCTCCCGATGAGTCTACATTTCTTATTTTGATTAAGAGTTTATATCAGTCAGCTAGAATAGGAGAAGGAGATGAGATGATTGACAGAATGAAGAGTGCAGGATACAGGGAGAAGCTCGATAAGAAGGCTTATTACAGCTTTATGAAGATTTTGTGTGGTATTGAGAGGGTTGAGCATGCTATGAGTGTGTTTGAGATGATGAAGGCAGATGGATGCAAACCCGGGATAAAGACTTATGATTTGTTGATAGGGAAATGGTGTGCTCACAATCGACTTGACAAAGGAAATGCCCTCTACAATGAAGCATTGAGCAATGGAGTAGAGATTACACCCAAAGCTTATAAAATTGAAGAGAAGTATTTAAAGAAGACGGAGGCTGTGAAGAAAGAGAAGAAGAGGGAAACATTGCCTGAGAAAATGGCAAGGAAGAGAAGGCGTCTTAAGAAGATAAGACTGAGTTTTGTGAAGAAGCCAAAGAAAAGAATGCGTTAAGTCTTATTTGGTCAATCAATAGGGATTTTGATCAAGTGTTTGCTTTGATTGAATTGTCGTAATTTCCTTTTGATATTCACATTTTGAGATTTTACTTGTTTAGTGTTTTGTTGTGCCAACTGTAGGAATAAAGTATTGTGTCAGGTTGCATTACTTGAAAAAACATGGACAATTTTCAGATGTTCAAAATTACACAGCTTCAGATCATACGCATGAACATTACATAATTCCAGCAGGCCAGTGATAATTGTCTTTCTGCTATTGAATTTCTTTATTGGAGATTGAGCATATGTTCTTTCGCTAATTACTTCGCTTGTGTAATTGAATCAATTACTGCTGGACTAGTGTGCTGCTATCTCATCCGGTATTTTGCCATTAAACTTCGGTATTTGTTAATCATGTTTGGCAGTTATGAACTCGGAAAATCCCCCTTGAAATGTTGTATGTTGTCATGTGTTAGTAGTTTTCCTAGGTCACCTGTTCGAATCAAATGGTGTTGTTAAGAGATTTTTGAATGTTGTATGTTGTCATGTGTTCTAGCTTCTCTTTTGTGTGTCGTTTTTCATTTTCTTAGAAAAGAGAGAGAAAGAAAGATGGAAAACAGCTGCTTGGAATGCCCCATGGACAGTTCAGTTCCCCCAACCAGGTAAGTTTTTGTTCACTTATATTGTAATATGTGCCCAAGTTATCTCCTTTGATTCAGGGATTGTAATGTTTTGAATTTGTGCTATTGTGTTTGTAACTACAAGAAAAAGCAAGATGGTTGCCTATTTATTTGGCTTCTCCTAAATTCAGTGGGAGATTGAGCTGCTGGTTCAGTGATTAAAATGATGGGGTCATGTAACCAAAGTTGCTTTCTTCCCTAGAGCAGGGTTTAGCACATTTGATTGGTTAAACTGCAGACTAGGCTAGGGTTTGAGTTTGTACTAGTACTAGATTAGATTGTGGTTGATTGGAGTATTTATTTGTCTGTGTTTTTACATAATTGATGGTTAGTATTTTCTTAATATGATGTCAGATAGTCTGGGATGTTTATGAAAGTGAAAGAAAATCTACAGGATTGATTTTGATGTTGGAGATGAGGGGAAAAGTTGGAAATTTATTTAATCTGATGGTGACTGCTTCACAAAATAATTGATACAAGAAAGAGGCATCACCTCATTTTGGGAGGTTCTATTGGAGTGGATTCATCCGCGAGAGAGTGATTTTTGCAGTTCTCCCATTGTTGTTCCAAACCTGTTACTGTTATCTAAATAATCAAATGGATTTCATCTTACTGCCAAATTTAAACTTGTTAAAATTTTAGGTGAAGATTAAAGCTGTCTTCAAACTGAGATCTAATAAGTCTAGACCTGTCTTTAATGATAGAATTTATTCGGTTGTCCAGGATATACTACTATACTTTTCCTATCTTTAAATTTGGGATGCAAATTATAGCAAGCTCTCAAAGGAAGAAGGAGATGTGAGACACTTATTTTTTACTTAAAAGGTTGTTCAAGCCTTTCTTCATTAAAATATAGTGCTTATTGGTAGATAAGCTGTAAATATGACTCTAAGTTAACTTCCATGGAAAAAGAAAGAGATATGAAATATATAAAAGGTAGTGTCAATTTGGAGGTACATTTATGTTCTGATGGCACGTTTGGCGAGATGAAGTGGGCTTTCTAATGGATGCTCAGATTTCTCAAGTTTTTTTTAATCCACATGAAATCTGGTTCATCCAGCTTATCGAATTGGGATCTTGCCTTCGTTATATCTCAAATATTCTTCATCCTTCCCCTACTTAAGTGAAACCATGAACTTTTATTTTTGAATTTACTCAAAATATAAACATTAAAGAAAAGATAATCCGATTTGAAAGTAAAAGTAAATGTAAGTATTAATCTTCTGAGTGTGGTATGTGGATCGGAAGATGTTTTTTTCAGGAGCCGTATGGGGATCCATGTAGTTCAATTTAGTAACACCCACCCTTACTCAAATTTATGTTTTGGGGTAAAAAATTTCCTCATTCGATCCCACCAAACCTCCAAAATAGATCGTTTATTATACGCCTATATTAAATCGGATCGTGAAGATTTTGAGGTTCTAGCTCGAATTGTCACATTTTTCTTGACAAAAAATATTATTAAAAAAAAACACACGAAATTAACGAACAAAAAGGAACAAAAAAGAGTACTAGAAGTGGATGGAGTAGACATTGTGAAAGAGACCAAAGCATCCTATGTCAATACCTCTCTTTCTATATATAGACACTATATGAAGCACTCAGCAGTTGTCATGCACTTACTTTTGGTGGCTTCTTCCTCGTACTCCTCAGATTAACACACTCAATTTTCATTTTAAACCAACTCCAACATCATTGAAGTTGGTTCTTTTCTTTATGTATTTTCTTGAAATATCCCTTATTTTCGTGTCAGACTTATTATTATGATATGGGTTTTTTCTTTTTTTATTGTTGTTTTTGTTTGATTGATTGATTTTTCAGGTGGAGTGGAAGAAAGGGAAAGTGAAGCCATTGGTTAGAACCCTAAGGGCCAGGTTGAAATTCAATCCCATGCCTTTCAATGTTGTTCATGATTCTGATGGATTGCCTAGGATTATCTTGACTGACCCTTCTGGTTCTTCTGCTGAGGTCATTCTTTTTTCTGTCTTCTTAAGCTTTCTAGATGATGATGATGATGATGATGATGCTTTTGAAATAAATCTGTGTGTTGAGGTTATTAGATTCTGCCATATCATTTGAATTTTGCCCCTGTTCTTTATAACTGAACTGAATACTACTGAACTGAATTGAAGTGCATTTACTGAAGGAAATTACCGAACTGAAATAAATTACTGATAAGGCATTAAGAACATGGTCTTTTTGGCAAAAGAGTGAAGCTTTACATAAAGTTGTCAAAATTTCGATTACCAACTCTCATCCAACTGGTTTTAGGTGCTTCTATATGGTGGGCAAGTTGTATCCTGGAAAAACGAACGCAGAGAAGAGTTGCTGTTTATGAGCACCAAGGTGAACTTTTCATTCTTCTCACCTATTTCGACGACATTTTTTAGCATGTTATACACTCAATTTTTCACAATTATAATTTTCGTTGACATTTTTTATTTGATCCGTAGGCTGTTTGGAAAGTGCCTAAATCCATCAGGGGTGGCATACCCGTCTGCTTTCCGCAGGTTTGTATGAGGAGCTGAACAGAATATATCTTTCTTTTACTTTGACCATATTATGAGTTCTGATTCACCTTTGATGATTCAGTTTGGAAATCTTGGTTCTCTGGAGCAACATGGTTTTGCAAGGAATAGATTATGGTCATTGGACAATGACCCTTCACCTTTGCCTACAGCAAACAACCAGGCATCAGTGGATCTAATCTTGAAGTCTACAGAAGAGGATTTGAAGACGTGGCCTCGTTTGTACGCTTGCGAATTGAACCAAATTGAAGATTTATAATGGTTCTACACATAATTTGTATCTGAATTCTTAAATGTGGTAACTTGCAGCTTTGAGTTGCGGCTACGTATATGTCTCAGTCCTGGCAAGCTCACTTTGATCCCTCGAGTGAGAAACACAGATACTAAGGCCTTCTCATTTACGTTTGCATTGTGCAACTATCTATCTGTATCGGATATCAGGTTTGTCGTACTCATATTCATGAAATTGTTCTGTTCATTGACATAATATGCTAAGGGTTCTTCAAATTTCTGTTCCTGTGAAATGTTACTTCTAGATTGGATCTTTGTTTAAGAGGCAATTGGAAGATATTGCATTTCCATCCTTTTCTGAAGGTTGCATGATGCTATTTAATTTGCAGTGAAGTACGTGTTGAGGGTTTGGAGACGCTCGATTACTTTGATAATCTCATTAGTAGAGAAAGGTTCACTGAGCAGGCAGATGCAATCACATTCGATGCTGAGGTAGTACACGTTATTGCTTCTTCCTTCTTAGTCAATAAATTTTAACACGACCTTTTTAGAGGATCAGAAGTGTACAACTTAAGCATATTTGTGTTTCTATTTGCATGTGTTGAAATTTTATGGATCCCTTTCGATATTGCTGATATATATTATCATTTTCAGATTAATAGAGTATATTTGAGCACCCCTACAAAGATTGCTATTATAGACCATGAGAAAAAGAGGACCTTTGTACTGCGGAAGAATGGCATGTCTGATGCAGGTTCTAAAAGATTATTTCTATTTAACTTGATTCTGATTACTAGGTTTTTTTCAACATATATCTTGGGTATCATTGACTACGCAGTTGTATGGAATCCTTGGGACAAAAAGGCCAGAGCTATTCAGGATCTGGGGGACGAGGACTATAAAACCATGTTGCGTGTGGATTCTGCTACCATTGAAACTCCTGTTATTTTGAAACCTTTTGAAGAATGGCGGGGTCATCAAGAGATTTCAACTGTGTCTTCAAGTTATTGCAGCGGACAGTTGGATCCTAGAAAGGTTCTTTACGGCTTTCAATGATCATAAACATGAATTGCAGGGAAGTTTCCTCATAAGCTGCAAGAGCTGGATTATTCGATGTAAAATATGCACACTTTGTTTATTTAGTTGTGCTCTTCAACATTTTTAGAGTGAGAGTTAACCAGTTAGGAGACTATATCTTATGGAGGTGAAAGAAACTGTCTCATTGTTGTGCGACAAGGTTTTTTTTTGTAACGTTGCGTCTTTGTGATGGTCTGATATGCCTCATTCATATAGTATATTGTTGCCAAATTAGTGAGTTTGATGCTGTTTCTAACACATTATTATGAATTTCCTGGAGACCTGAAAACTAGATTCAATTTTTTAGGTATACATTAGAACTCCAAACATAGCTTAAACAATTAGAGATAATTTTGAGAAGTACATCCGTAAAATTTAGTAGGTTCAACAAACAACTTTAGAGGAATAGGGATCGAAAAGAAAAATGAGATTATGTGGTTGAACCAGCTACAATCTTCACCATAATCCTCCTTATTAGGCAATTCAGTCACTAGGAAATGGAACTAAACCTTATTCTTTGAAGACGTTCAGATAGATAATTAGAAGAGGGAAAGCAAGGAGATCCCGAATTTTTCTTTTGCATCCTTGTCGAAAGGATCATCCCCTAGGTACATGTGGATGTATGCCCTGCAGAGAAGTTCACTCTCTACTGTGCTGACCACCTCATCCATCACTGCATAACATCAAAAGTATATCTTTGTTAGATTATTCGGTATATGAATACATAGTTTTTAGCTCCTCAGGTCTAACCTTTAGTTTGCAGAACATATCCAGGAAGACGTGAAATCTCAATGACAGAGCCACTTGATAGTTTAATTTCATCGGAGGCTTGACCCATGACCCTATAACATGAACCCATGAGATGAGATGAATTTTACTAGCAGAATAGAACTTGCAATAGCAGTACTGATGATAAAGAGAGGGAGAAGTACTTGTTTGCAAGGTCATCGTTCTTGTTCCCACCGGTAAGTTTTCTGATAGATGCTCCAAGACCTTGATCGAAATTCTTTTTAACCATGTTCATGGTGAGGCTAGAAAACACAATAACTAATCTCACCATCATTGCTGAATCACTGTCTATTACTGCCTCATACATTTCCTTTGTTGGTTTTGCTGGTGCTTTTCCTATCTTCAACTTAAGCATATCTTTCAATTTCTCATTGTTGGCATACATCCCTGGAAAATGAAAATCGTTAGAACCAGTTTGTGTATGTCTTGTTGATAATGAAATGATCATAGAAAATTTATTACCAAAGGCATAGATCTTGATGCCCATGCCAAGCATGGACTTTTTTCGCAAACCAACACTTAAGAGTTGCTTCCCATAATTTAACTTAACCGGAAATGAAATTCCGGTCTTAGGTTCCACCTCGACGGGCACCTGTTCTTGCTTCACCATTTCAGTAGGTTCAACATCTTTGCCATTTATTTCCATTTCTTCTACTCTCTCAATGGTTGGTTCGGAAGTAGCTTTTGCTCCGTTATGGGCTTCAGTGCTGCTTGTGTTCTGAGCTACAGCTGCTGGTGTCTGATCCTTGGCAACAACATTTTCAGCATCATTTGCCATTCTTGAACTATATTTTCTGGCACAAGAGGAGATAAATGGTATGTATGTATTGTATATAAGGAGAGCATTTAATTGTCATCCTATCTTACTGGTGTACCTACCTCGGTATGAGCATTACACAATGGTGAAAGAAATAACATTCTTAAAGTTTATGGGATTCACACATATCAAGATCTTGAAATTTGTCTTAATTGATCTTTCATCTTTAAATGAATGGGTAAGCTTTGAACTGCTCAATGGTTAAGGTTGGATATATCTTCTATTATTCATTCCAATTAAATTGATCTTATATGGTATAGACACAAGTCTCGTTTAGCACAGAGCGGTTTAAACTCAAATAGTGGATTTGACCAATCAAATCTCTAATATAGTGTTTGGTAAAAAGAGAATTAAATTAAGTTATTGCCTCTCAAAAAGGTAATTTTGAAAAAACTCATTTATCTTTTGCTACAACTATTTTACGTGACTTTATTAACCTTAATTACTAACCTATATATGAACAAACCTTTTCTTATAGTATAGACAAATCTCGGAGACTGCTAGTTTATTATTTTGATTGTAATTGAAAATAGTGCATGGCACTTTGATAGGTTAACTAATTTTGACACTAATTATTTTTTACAGTATCTATAAATCAGTATTGTGAGCGTATAATGGTTTATCATGCAAATGGTATAAATGTATTACCTTTTAAAATTGTCTCTGAAATAATACATCTACAAAGTATGACTTCTTTTCAAATGACACAAAAATGGATTAAATAAATGTTAAATGGTTTTGAAAATCGTTGTTTTTTCTATAACTTTTATGTATTAGTAAAAATATTGATCTTTTGTTATTGTTTTACCAATGTTTTTATTTTTATGTTTCATTCTTTGAAGAGGTGAAAATTACTAATAACTCTATCAAAAAAAAAAGAAAATTACTAATAACAAAAATAATAATCATTAAAAAAGATGAATGTCCTTATATGTCATTTTACACAAATAATTATTAACAATCAGCTAACGGCTAATTTCCAAATAGTGCCATAGAAAGAGACATCACAAATGTTGTATTTGAACATAACTTTCATACAATGCCTACCAAACCAAAATTGACACATACACCAAAACTATTAATTTTGAAATATAACTTTCATAAAATAGACATCAAGGGAAAATTGACAAGTAATCAAAGTAAAACACTTACAAGAAATACAAAAAATGTTTCTAAATTTTAATTGTAAGAAGATGATCAAACAATTACATTTCTCACCAAGTGATTTTGTCAATTTTCTCTTGTATAAGCACAACTTAATGTGGAAAATGCAGTCATATGAGATTAATCAAATATTCTAAATTATGTATTATTACAAATAACTTTAATCGTTGCAATTGGACAAGTTGAAAGAATAATTTGTTACTTTTCAAAGTTTGGAAGACAGTTGCACAATTGAGACAAGATGAGGGAAGATAATTTATTAGACCTAATAAAAATGCACCAAATATGTCAATAATTGGTTTTTTACATTTCATCATCGAAAGATGTATCAATCTAGACACGATTGCATGTTTTGAATAGTAAAAATGCATGCAAAAAATCTTATTAAAACATGAATAAATATGCCTCAAATCTACTTTAAAATTGCAACGAACTATAATTACTGCATTTTTTAAAGGACGTCGTGAGATGATTTTGCACACGTTAAGGAAGTGATTAATATGTCTTAATTTTATTTTATTGTACTAAATTAACCCTATTAGATATAGTTGTATTTATAATGTAAAAAAAAGAAGACATAGTTGTATTCTTTTTAGACTGACCAAAATTATCATAGAAAAAATAACTATTATAATTACCTCACCAATCGTAAAGGTGCTATTATGTATTATATGAGAATATCGTTTAATTTATAAAGGAGGGATCATGTGTTACAAATTATGAGCTAACATAACGTGTCATTTATTATTTTTTTTTTGATAAACCGTCTTGAATTATAGAAATTTTGATAAGAAAATTTAAAAATTGCCCAAAAAATTCTGGAAAAATTCTAGAAAATGTATATTGTAATTCTAAGAAACTTTAATTCTCGGGTTAAAGCTAAATTCCGCACAATTTAGTCCCAATGAATATTAAATGGATAAAAATAAAGAAAAATTGAAAAAGAATCGTTTTTATTTGACCATAATGGATCTCAAAATGACCGTCTAATTAATACGAGTCCAACGGTATAAAATTTTTCGAAAACCGAGTTCGGGATCATCGGGAAAATGTATTTTAAGTAAAAGAAATAAAACTTTTTTCTCTCTCCTGTGATGACATCAGCGCTGACATCACCATCCCCCTTCTTTTTTTCATGCGTGTCATGGTTCTCTATTTATATACAAGTTTGTGACATTTTCCCAGTTAATTACTAAATTGCTCCCATTGTCACACCATAAAAGTTGTGACACTGAAATAGGTTTTCACACTGGATCCCTCCCCTTAATCTATATAAGTATTTTAAAAGTGGGTTTCAAATTGATATATTTTCACCATTTTTTCCAATTAAGCCCTTGAAAATAAGATATTTTACCTTTTTATCTTTGCAGCCGTCAAATTAGAATATAAAAAAGCCAACTTGCAATATAAAAAAGGAAATTGCTTTATTATCTTACATTAGACCTGGCAATCTTCGTGTTCGTGTCGTGTCAACTTTCGGGTTGGTCTCAAAACATCAAACACGAACACGACTTCGTGTTGAAAATCCAAACACGAACACGACACGTTACTAACACGGTGAACACGACACGACACGAATTTTTCGCATGACGATCTAAAATTCTAAACACGACACAAACACGACCTGCTAACACGACACGACCTGCCAACACGAATTTTATGATAAAATAAAAATAATTCCAAATGTTTTAAAATATGTCTGAAACCCATAAGTTGAAAAAATAACATCTAATATGTCTAAAATAATTATTACAAACAACTTTCAAATCTATCAAAACAGTTAAAAACACAAACTAAAAAGTCCAAACTTTAACATCCATCAAAAGAAGCATATATAGATTAATCCAATTGAATAGAATTTGAATTTGAAGTGGAAGCCATAGTTGTAGTAGAAACGCTCTCAACTAGATCATCCTCCTCCACAATTTCTTCATTCATTTCATCAATGCTCAAAACTGAAAATGTTTCACAAAATTAAATCATTATAAATATCGTTATGGAATTGAAATTGAATACAGACAAAGTTAAGTTGGTAATAAATTATAAGTTTACCTTGCTCGCCAAACAACCAATCTCTTGTGCAGATCAATGCCTCAACAGTGTCGGGTTTAAGTGAGCTTCGAAATTGATATAACACTTTGCCTCCTATACTAAAAGCACTCTCTGATGCAACAGTCGACACTGGAATAGCTAAAATATCACGAGTCATAGCTGAAATTTCAGGATAACGGTAGGAATTGGCCTTCCAATATGACAAGACATCCAAATCCTGATTTTGCAACCTTGGCTCATCCAAATATTGATCAAGTTGTGATCTTTGTTCAGTAGCCTCTTTGTTGTCAAAAAAGTTCTACACAAAAACAAAAAACAAAGTTAGTATGATATAAGCTAGAATTAACATATTTAGTAATAAAAGGTTATGGAATAAGAGAAGTAACCTTTAAAACATTTTTTTGCTTGATGGAAAGTAGATTATCCCGCACTTGAGTATGACCTTTTGTCGGCAGTGATGTTAGTGACCCTGTCCTAGATGTTAAATTTGCTTTTGAATAATGATCAAAGAGAGTGTACAACTTATCTTTTACACGCATAATCTCACAAACCCCATCATTCTCATACACCTCCTTATAACACCATTGAACAAAAATAAGCTTGTAACGTGGATCTAGGATAACTGCCATTGCCAATATGTCACTAAAACTCTTCCAATACTTATTGAACTTTTCAAACATTCTAGTAGCCATATCCTTTTTATATTTATCATCACCCTTCATTTCTTGCATCAAAGTCACATAAATAGTAAAGACTCCAGGAAAGTACAAATTTGCGGTAGGAGACTTTGTTCTAGAAAATACAAGAGTAAGATCATAGAAATGTGACAAAAACTCGCTAATTTTCTCCAATTTATCCCAATCATCTCTAGTAGGACAACTCTTATAACTCACATCACTAATAGTCAAATGCATAAAAGCACGACGAAAGTAAAGGGCATTATCAAGCATAATGAAAGTCGAGTTCCATCTAGTGGGCACATCTTGTCTTAAACCCTTCTTTGCCTCAAGATTACAATTAGCAACACACTCAAGAAACTTCTGTTTTCTTACTTGTGAACCTTTCACATACTTGACACTTTCCCTAACTTTCTGAATTGCAGAATCAATTTCCTTTAAACCATCTTGTACTATCAAATTAAGAATATGAGCACAACAACGAATGTGAAAATACTCAGCATCACACAAAAGAGCATCCCTCAAAGTCAATTGGGTTCTTAACATCTCCGCACAAACATCATTGGAACTAGCATTATCCAATGTAATCGAAAATACCTTCTTATCTATTCCCCAATCAGACAAGAAGGACTCAACCTTTTTCAGACAAACAAATACCAGTATGAGGTGGTGGCATAAAACTAAAGTTTAAAATTCTTTTCTGCATTTTCCAATCATTATCAATGAAGTGACAAGTCAAAGAAATATAGCCATCCGTGGTCAAAGAACTCCAACAATCAGATGTCAAACTAATTCTACCAAGAATATCAGCCAACATAGATTTTATCCTAATTTTCTCTCTGTTGTACAACTTAAGACAATCAGCTTTGCAAGTGTTTCTAGAAACAAGTTTAACATCCTCACAACAATAAGAAAAAGCTGCCCTAATGCCATCATATTCAACAAACTGGAAAGGCAAGTTATGTTTGATAATAACACCACTTAAAATCTCCCTAAATCTTTCATTATTAAACTGACCACTACTCAATGCCATATTGTTTTGGGAAATTAGTAACTGACCTACATCTTGAGTTTTTCTCTTTAGACAAAGATCTATATGGCGAAGCATATTTCCGGTTCCAAATTTGCTGTCTGAAATATAAACAGCTCCGCAAGCGTTGCATTCAGCTCTTTCTTGCTCGTCATCGCCTTCTTTTTCTAAGAGAGTGAAGTACTCCCAAGCCCGAGACAACATCTTTCTTTGCTTTGATTGCTGTTTTGGTGGCTGTTTTGGTGGTCGTTTTGGTGCCTTTCTTTTAACTGGTTTTTTGGACTTAGCATCATCTTTTAGCTCTATCACTTCATCGTCAATGTTTTCACCAACTTCACTCGATTGATTAGCATTAGTAACTTCACGGTCCATCTGCATTATAAAGATTGAGAAAATGAGAAAAGGTTGAGCATTCTTATCTTTATGACACTGTAAATGTAATTTCATATTACCTTGAAACCTGTAAGTGTGAAATCATTGCTTCTACTTCTACTTTTATGAATAATAAAAAAAAACGAGAGCAGAGAGTGGATTCCAGATAAAAGGGGAAGAAAAATCAAAACTGAAAACCGTTTGCTGAGGGCAGCAAATCATATCTCAGAGTTGAATGAATAGAGATAATAATAATAACAACAATAAATGAAACCCAACAAACAAAAATTCTACAAAATTCCCAACAATCAATGACCTCTGAGTTTAAACAAACTTCTATTTTGTCTTTAGAAAATAAAATGAAGAAAATCTAAAATGAAAAAGTCCCAACAAAAACCATTCTGCAACTTTGGAGATAAAAAAAGCATCCAATTTTGATTAAAGGCATATTATTGGGGGAGAAGAACTAATAGACTAATTAAAACATGCAAAACAAAATGGAGTTGGAGAAACTAAAATCACCTCAGAAAGTGGTGGTCGGCGACTCGTCGGTGATGAAGATTGGATCGGAGGAGATGAAGGTTGCGACGGCGGACGGAAATAATGAGCAGTCAGCTAACTTGAAGAGCAAAGAGTATTGATCGGCGGAACTGGAAAAACAAAGAGTGGCTGGCGGCTATGAGGACTGGTGGTGCTGGTGACGGTGATGGTTACCGAGTTTAGAGTGAGTAGAGGAGGAGAGGCAGGTAAGAGATGTTGTGCGGCTGAGGGAAATTCCAAAACTGATTAGGTTAGAAAGTTAGGATTTATATACTCCCCAAACCCTAAAATTAAATTTAGAATTTTAATATCAAAGTTCGTGTCAAGGTCGTGTTGTCGTGTTTACACGAAAACGACCCGAAAATTTCCGTGTCAATGTCGTGTCGTGTCAACTCCGTGTCGTGTCACAAATACCTATACACGAACACGAAAATTTCGTGTCGTGTTCGTGTCGTGTCGTGTAGCATTTTGCCAGGTCTATCTTACATGAAAATATGAATGACTATTCTCCTTTTTGGTACCTGCATTAAAATAACTGTTCTTTCGACGAACTTCTTAATTTCCCATTTTCATACAATGAGCTCATAAAAAATAATCACGAGCACATACATGATTATTAAGAGCAACAAAATATCGTATATATCTCAAACGTAATTTTAGACCTTCCGCTTTAGAGATATATTCTAAACTGTTTTTGACGAACTCCTTAATTTTTCGTTTCGTCACAGTATATTTATTTGAGGTCGATACAAATTTTCTTATGATTGTGCTCATTATTTGAATAAGTATGAAACGTTTATATCAATTTTTCCTTCGTATCCAAACTGGTTAAATAATATCTCAAGATAGACTTGGTACTATTGTATGAGTTATATGATTTAGAAAAATGCAATAAGGAGCATATGCAATGGTTTACAATAATCTATTGTAAATGTTATGTTTATATGTTTTTCTTTTAATTACAAATGCTGACATGTCCAAATTTAAGATGTTTTTAAGTTAATCAAAGATGTTTTTTTTTCCATTTAATTAAAAATGCTGACATGTCCAAATTCATTGCAATGTGTTACGAAAATTCAACTACTGTAGCGCGTGTTGTACAGTCTCCTTTTTTTCCGTTAAGTTGAGAAATGTAGGGACATAGTACCACTTTTGGAGAGTTGGGGGTGGGGGAGGGTAATAGGGAAGTCCCTTAAGGTGATGGGGTAAAATTACCAAAAGATGCAAGTTTAGGGGTTACATAGTACCACTTTTTAAGATCTAAGAGGGTAAAAGGGATGTCCCTTAAGGTGAAGGAGTAAAATGAACAAAAGACGCAACTTTAGGGGGGTTACATGTGCATTAAGCCTTAATTATATTTAAAAACTAGATTCATGCATATGAAAAATTGTACTAGATACAATATACATGTAAGATGTATTGTGTGCACCATGTAGAAACTCAATCGTCTAAAGTTTATTGTAAGTTAAAATATAAATTCATGAACATACAATAAAATTAAATGATAATATTTTATGATTAACTATATATAGTAACGATAAAATAATACACTACAAACACATACAATATCAACTATAATTCTGAAATTATTACTTTACATATTACTTGGACACTTAAGGAATTTCTAATTTTTAATTATCTTATTACTTTACAACATTGGCCCAAGTTGGGACCGACGAAATTTATTATTTAAGCGAGGTTATTATTTATGGGATATTACTTAATCGAGGGTTAAGTGTAACTACAATCATAATATCACCACTACTAAATATAAACCTTTTACTCACATTTTCAGTTTTAGTATGATATAATATGATATATTTTTATTCCCGAAACAGAGCGAAGATATCTTCTAGTTTTAATGAGAAATGGGACTAATAATACTTATGTGAGAAATTGACCATCGGTAAATATGAAAAAATTGATAATTACCTTCTTAACTTTTATAATATACTCTATCTCCATTTTTTAAAATATAATATTTTCGCATTTTAAGAATATTTAATTTAATCTTTTGGTCAAAATATTAAATATTTATCTTGATTCATGTGTTTTATTATATTTCAATGCTTAATACATTCTTAGCCTCCTAAACTTGTCCATCTTTATCACTTAGTCTCATAAATTTAAGAGACAACCTATTAGCCACTTGAACTTGTATTTCTTTTACACTTAGCCACTTGAACTAGTAAAATATGACTCTGTTTTCCCCTTTTGTTCTAACATGGAATAAATTGTTATTGTCACTAATATGACATGTCATTATGCCACGTCAGCAAAAAGGGTCAAAATATATTACATTTACCAAGTTGAGGGGCTACGTGGAAAATAAATATAAGTTTAGGTGGCTAATAGGTTATCCCTTAATTGAGGAGGCTAAGTGAAAAAAATGGACAAATTCAGGGGATGATATAGGTATTATGCCAAATATGTTTGTGTAAAATGCTAAAACGACAATACGTTAGAAAACTAAAAAAGTAACATCCTTTTAGAAAAAATTTCATCACAAGACATTCTTTTATGGGCATTACAACATTTTTTAAAAACGGAGGAATTACTTTGAAATATATAGGCCTTGTTTGGGAATTAATTGTTAGCTGATAGCTGTTAGCGGATTACATTAGCTGTTAGGTGATTTGGTTGGCTGATTTGATTATCTGATTTGACTAGTTGTTTGTATAATCTGTTTAGTAAAAATATAGCTGATTGTTAATAACTGTTTATGTAAAATGACATATAAGGACATTCATTTTTTTGTGAATACATAAAATTTATGGAAAAAACAACGTTAAAACAAACGTTTTTCATAACTATTTAACATTTCTTGAATTCATTTCGTTCGGCCAAGAGAACATGTTTTAGAGACGTAGGACGTAGTTAAGAGACCTTAAGTCACTCGACTCGAAATGAAGTCATGCATGGCTCTCTGTCATTTCATTATAGTGCTCACATGTTGAACTTTTTGCATAAAACTGTGTGGTAGAGGAAGAGAGAGTAGGAAAAATGGATGGTAATGTGGATGGGAGCGAGAAGGATGGAGCTGTAAGTCCTATGGGAGGAAATACAGAGGAAGTATTTAGGGAGGAGGTACTGGAAGTAGTTGGGGAGTCTGTGAAAATAGGGACAGAGCCCAAATTCACTTCTGAATAAGATCCAGAAGGAGGAGCAGTTTTAGGAGGTACAACTTCAGAGGTAGAAGTTGTAGGAGGAATTGAGTTCAGAGGTTCACTTACTTTTGGGTTTGAAGGAAGTGAAGGAGATGGATAATGAATATGAGGAGAGGATGGATGAGGAGTACGAAGAGGATAGGATGGATGAGAAGTACGAATAGGAGATGGATGAGGAGTATGAGTGGGAGACGAAATAACCTGTTCAGAGACATTCGGATCAAAGGAGGTAATTGGCTCAGCAAAAACATGAGCCATTCTGTCAAGAGTTTCATAAGCATCCCTATCACCAGGGCTTCTACCTTGACCCAGAAGAACGTTGTCCATAAAGTCATCGTTGTCAACCTTCTCAGCAAACCTTAGTGCATTCTGTATCACCACATCAACATCAGGTTCACTTTCATCTGAAAGTTCTTCAATGACAGGAGCATCAACATCTTCTTCAGCAGACATATCCATCATGTCTTCATCATCAACCAGATTCTCTTGTTCAGGAGTTGACTTGTCCAATTCAGTACTTGGTGCAATATAGAAGTCCTTTTTGTTCAGAGACCTTCTATTTGCAGAGACTTTCTTCCTATTACCTCTGGAGGGAGGAGTCTTTTCAGCATTCTCATCTTCTCCAGTAGCCTCAACATTTCCAGGAGCCTCAACATTTTTAGAGGCCTCCTCGCTCTCAACTTGAGCAGCGCACTCAGCAAGTCTAGCATCATCCTTAGCTTTTGCTGCAATTTGTCGCTCTGTTTCTAACTTATCTTCATCTTCCTTTCTCTTTCTTGTCTTTTCAGCAAGAGCCACAACTCTTGCAATTTTCTCAGCTTCAGCAGCCTTTGCTAGTTCAGCAAGTCTGCTATCCTCAGCTTCCTTAGCTGCTTTCTCAGCAGCATCACTTGGTTTCTCAGCAACAATCTTGCCAGAGGGTTCAACATTGATAGTTGTTTGAACCAGAGCTGGAAGAGGTTCTGAGACAACCACCTTCTCTACTGTCAGAACCAACTTACTTGATCCTTTCTTACCTTTGCCCTTCTTGGCAGCCTTCTTTGCTTTCTGCACAGTGTCCTCAATAATTTCTTTCTGAGCAATGCTAACAGAGGGAGAATTCTCAGTCTTCTTTGGTACCACACCAAAAGCAGGATTCCTCAGAGTATGCATCTTGAGGATAGTGCTTCTACTGGTCACACCTTGTCCTGAAATCACCACAGAGGCAGCCTCAAACAACCTCGTTAGGAGGGAACCATAAGCTAGGGCGCTGACCACCTTCACATTCTTCATCTGCCTTATAATCATGGCAGGAAGGTTGATCTTCTTCTGATTCATCAGATGAAACATAAAGACCCTTTCCCGGTTGGAAACACCATTAACTCCACCAGCCTTCGGAAGGAACACATTGGTAGTTAGGTAATTTTCCCACCTCTGGTGCTGAGTGAGCCAAGTGGCATAGGTTTCCTTAGCACTCAGATCTGGTCTAGCCCAATTTGGTTCACTAAACCCTTCAGCAGAACCATCATCACTAATGATGATTCCTTCATCATCAATTCCAATCGTCTGAGAAATTGAAGTCCTGCTGACCTCAAACTCAACTTCACCAACAGAGGAGTGAACAACATCCTCCTCATTAGATAGATAGTGGAGGTTCTGATAAAACTCCGTGACTAACTTAGGATAGATGAATTCATCCAAAGAGACGAATGAATACCAATTTTGAGCACTTAGCCATTTTGAGATGGGGTCAGTGGATTTAACTTCATCTTCTAGGAACCTAGACGTAAAAACCCTAGATTCACTAACCTTTTTCTTAGAAGACGCATCGAACATGTGAGTGACAAGGATAGGTTCAACTGGATGATCTTGAGCCATTGAGAGATTTTTAGAAAAATAGGTTAAGTTTTTGAGAGGAAGAAAACACAGAGAGATTATCTATGGAAAATCTAATTTCAAAGAGAATGAGAGTGAAAAATTTCTAAGTATGGAAAACCCTTATTTATACCCAAACGAAAACGGTTCCAATTCAAAAAGTAACTAAACACCGTTTAAAAGGGAACCAGTTACCGTTAAAACCAGTAACAACGCCGAAATAGCATTAAATGTAGGCATGCTTAATTAAAAATCATGATTAGCATTAATCACATTTAATTATCTTAAACGACTAACACTTAAGATAAAAGAAATATAATTAAACTAAATTACTGAAGTGGATAAGTCATACCAATGCCTTCTCGCAAGCTGCTGAAAGAAGTACCAGCTAGAGGCTTAGTAAACATGTCAGCAAGGTTTTCTTCAGAGCGAACATGGGTGATGATTATATCCTTCTTCAGAACATGATCTCTCAGAAAGTGATGCCTAATATGAACATGCTTCATCCTGCTGTGCTGAATAGGATTCTTTGAAAGATCAATTGCACTTTTGTTATCACAGTAGATTGTAATTGTTCCAGGGATGACTCCATAGTCAACAATTTGCTGCTTAATCCAGAGCATCTGAGAAACACAACTTCCAGCAGCAACATACTCAGCTTCAGCAGTTGAGAGGGCCACAGAGGTTTGTTTCTTGCTATGCCAGGAGACTAGGCACTCCCCCAGAAAATGACAACCACCAGAAGTGCTGACTCTCTTCAATTTATCCCTACCATAGTCAGAGTATGTGTATCATATAGGAGTAAAATCAGAACTACAAGGATACCACAAACCAGCTTCTGGTGTGCCTTTAAGATATCTGAGCATTCTTTTGACAGCAACATCATGAATCTCTCTTGGTTTAGATTGATATCTAGCACAAAAACACACAGCAAAATGTATATCTGGCCTGCTGGCGGTTAGGTATTAAAGAGAACCAATCATACCTCTGTAGGTTTTTATATCTACAGGTTTACCAGCTTTCTCTTCATCATCAATGTCTTTGCTGACATCCATTGGGATATCAACAGCATTAGATTCCATCATGCCAAATTTCTTCAACACTTCTCTAGTGTACTTAGCTTGATTGATAAACACACCATCATTACTTTGCTTGATCTGAAGTCCTAAGAAGAAGGTTAATTCTCCCATCATAGACATTTCAAACTCAGCTTTCATGTGGTCACTGAACTCCCTGCACAAAGATTCATTAGTAGCACCAAATATAATATCATCAACATATACCTGAGCTATAAGGATATCCTTATTCTTCTTCAGACTGAACAGAGTTGTATCTACACAGCCTCTGACAAATCCTTTAGACAGAAGGAACTTTGTCAGTCTATCATACCAAGCTCTAGGAGCTTGTTTCAGTCCATACAAGGCTTTCTTCAAAACCAGGAGGTTGAGATACATAAACTTCCTCATCAATGTAACCATTCAAGAATGCACTTTTCACATCCATTTGAAAGAGCTTAAAACCTTTGTATGATGCAAAAGCACATAAGATTCTAATGGCTTCTAATCTTGCAACACGAGCAAAAGTTTCACCATAATCTATGCCTTCTTGCTGACTGTAACCTTGAGCAACAAGTCTTGCCTTGTTCCTCACAACATTTCCAAACTCATCAAGCTTGTTTTTCAGAAGCCATCTAGTACCAACAACCTTTTTGTTGTTAGGTCTGGGAACCAAAATCCAAACTTCTGACCTTTTAAACTGGTCAAGTTCTTCTTGCACTGCCATTAACCAGGAATCATCATCTGCAGCTTCATAGAAGTCCTTGGGTTCCAGAAGTGACACAAAAGCCACATTCCCCATATATCTTCTGAGCTGAGCTCTGGTCATGACAGGATTGTGAACAGAGTCAATTATATTCTCTAAGGAATGATTCCTATGAGCTCTAACTTCTCTTGGTACATCCAATGTATCTTCTGAAACTTGTTCATCATTTGTTGAATCATATATAGGAGCATCTTCTGGAAGGAAGTTGACTTCTGGAGTAGGATTCTCTTCTTGAGCTTGTTCAGCAACAGGAGGAACCACTTCAGCAGCTCTAGGACAAACATCTTCTTCTACAACAGGAGATGATTCTTCAGGAGCTTGAACTACATCTTCTTCAGGAGCTCGACTATCTGCAGGGTTAGTCTCATCAAACTGTACATGAACAGATTCATCCAAAGTTTGAGTCCTCTTATTAAAAACCCTATATGCTTTACTATGTGTTGAGTTGCCAAAAAAAATGGCCTCATCTGCCTTTGAATCAAATTTTGAAAGATATTCTTTTGTATTCAAAACATAACACTTACAACCAAAGGTTCTGAAATAACCTATTTTAGGCTTTCGACCTTTCTAGAGTTCATAAGGAGTTTTATTCAAGATGCTTCTGATCAGCACTCTATTCAGAACAAAAGTACTTTGGAAGCCTTCTTTCATTGATCATAGTTCTGGCGATTTCAACCAGAGTTCTATTCTTCCTTTCAACTACCCCATTTTGTTGAGGAGTTCTGGGAGCAGAGAAGTTATGATCAATTCCCTTGGTTTCACAGAATTCTTCAAACAGAAAGTTTTTGAATTCTCCACCATTATCACTTCTGATATGAACAACCTTTTCATTCCTTTCATTCTCAAGTTTCTTTATCAGAACTGAGAAGCATCCAAGTGACTCATCTTTGCTAGACATCAAGATAACCCAAGTGAATCTTGAATAGTCACCTACTATGACAAAGGCATACTTCTTTCCACCCATGCTCATTGGTTGAACAGGGCCAAAAAGGTCCATATGAAGTAATTCCAAAGGTCGTTTAGTTGAAATGATTTTCTTAGTTTTAAAAGAGCTTCTGGATTGTGGTTCTTTTTAAAACTAATTTCAGGCAGACCCTCAACCAATTTATATCTAGCTACTTTGGCCAGAAGGTCCATGCTCACATGCGCAAGTCTTCTATGCCAGAGCCAGGAGGTATCCTCTTTGGACATCAAGCATATATTTTTGCAAAGATTCTCAAGGTTCAACATGAAAACATTTTCAACTCTAGGAGCAGTTAGAATAACTTCCCTTGACTTACTGTCCACGATTTTACATCCAGAGGAGCTGAAGACAACATCTCTACCTCTATCACACAGTTGTGCAACACTCAGGAGATTGAACTTCAGGTCTCTGACTAGGGAGACATCTTCGATCGGAGGATTTGTTCCTATAGATCCAAAACCAAGAATCCTTCCTTTCTGAGCATCTCCAAAGCCGACTTTACCACCTCTTTTAGGATCAAATGTGATGAATGCTTTTTCATCACCTGTCATTTGCCTTGAGCACCCACTGTCAATGTACCACAACTTTGACATTGATGGAGCACTCAGAGCCACCTGCAACACAATCAATTAGTGATAGGTACCCAATCCTTATTGGGTCCTTCATTGTTAGATTTCTCTTCAGCAGGTTTTGTTGGCCCTATCAAGAACAGAATCACCTAGAGGGGGGTGAATAGGTGTCAAAGTTGAAAACTGAAAATTTCTAAGTTTTTCGGGAAACTTAATTTTCAGAGTCAAATTTCCTCAGAGTCAGAAGCTAGCTTACAGAAGTTGCTTCTGAGGGAAATTCTGCCTAAACACAGTTAGACTGTTTTCAGCAACAGAAGTTCTGATTTGAGAACTTCTGGACAGTCTTCTGAACAAAGACAATGATACTTAAGAGAAAATCTGTTTCAGCACTAAATATAAGCAAGTACACAGAAGCCGGAATAACAAGTATAAGAGGGAGAAAGAAGTTCAGGAGATCCTGATTGAACAATTCGATTTATCCAAGTTCGCCACAGAAGTCCTGTGACTACGTCTTGTCCCCTGAGGTCGCAGCCTACAGAGATTTTATAAATCCACTATTCAGAACTTTTATGGCAAGTTCAGAAGCTCCTTTACATCAACAGAACTTAAGCTAATTTCTCACTTAGTTCTGACTAGCCTAAAAAGAGTTAAAGGATTTCCACCAGAACAAACAATACTCTGTTTTCTGGATTTCTCACCCAACTCTAATCTCAACTAGATTTCTCTCTTTAAATCTAACTGAAGATCACAAACGATCTCAGTTTACAAGATTCCTATTATGAACTTGTTTTTCTTCACTCTCTCACTTTACTAAGACTATGCTAAGAAAGATTGAGAATGGAAAGAGTTGCTCTGTTTTTCTTGTTAGAACAGTGCGTTGAGATTTTGCTCGATGATCACGCGTGTGTTGATGCTTTGGAGCTTGGCTACTATTTATAGTGAATGAAGATGACCGTTGGTGAGTTTGAATCTTCAATGGAGATGACATCAGTTGTTGTAGCCGTTAATTTGTCAAATCTTCAAACGGTCTTCAAACACTTTGATTCCGTTATCCTTGTTCTTTAACTCAATCCGGTAAGTGATTTGAAATCAAGAATGAGGTTGACTGGAATCATTCTTCAATTAGATCAACAAAGGGTAGACAAGGAAATTCTGGTTTCTTTTGAACAGACAGGCGCGCTCCATTAGAACAGCTTTTTGAACTTTTGGCGCCTTGCATTGAATGCAAGTGTCAGAGCATTAAATGCTCAAACAGAACCCGTGACTAAGCTTTCAGAAGCTAATTTCCAGTTGTCTATACTTCTGATCAAATTGGCAAACCTTCTGATTGCAGAGAACTTCTGAGGAGAGCTTTAGCAGACTTCGGCTTCAGAGCGGAGTATCCAGCTTCTGAATAATTGAAACTCTGATTTCAGCAAACAGATCTTCTGAGTCCTTTAGGCAATCCAGAAATGATTCATTCAGCACCTGCTGAGTAACTTACACATAGACTAAGTAAACAAAAATTATTAGTCAACAGTAAACTATATGTAAGGAAGTATTGAGTTTTCATCTTCTGAAACGTTTGGACATAATCAAAACACATAGGGTTCATCACTAAGAAAGATTGAGAATGGAAAAGGTGCTCTGTTTTCTTGAGTAGAACAGTGCGTTGAGATTTTGCTCGATTATCACGCGTGTATGATGCAGTGGAGCTTGGCTACAATTTATAGTGAATGAGGATGACCGTTGGGGAATTTGAATCTTCAAAGAAGTGACATCAGTTGTTGTAGCCGTTAATCTGTCAAGTCTTCAAACGGTGTTCAAACACTTTGATTCCGTTAACCTTGTTCTTTAACTAAATCCGGTAAGTGATTTAAAGTTGAAGTAGAGGTTGACTGGAAACATTCTTCAATTGGATCAACAAAGGGTAGATAAGGAAATTCTGGTTTCGTTTTGAGTAGACAAGCGCGCTCCTTCAAAACAGCTTTTTGAACTTTTGGCGCCTTGCATTAAATGCAATTGTCAGAGCAATAAATGCTAAACAGAACCCGTGACTTAGCTTCTGAAAGCTAATTCCTTTTGTCTAAACTTCTGATCAAATTGGGAGAAAAAATCTTCTGATTGCAATGGACCTCTGAGGAGAGCTTTAACAGACTTTGATAACTTCAGAGCGGAGTATCCAGCTTCTGAACATTTAGGGAACTGTCTTCAGCTTTCTCGTTTCTTCTAAGTCTTCCAGGCAATCCAGAGATTCTTCATTCAGCACCTGCTGAGAAACTTACATACATACTTAAAAAAAATGTTAGTCAATATTAAAGCGTATGTAAAGAATATTCAAATTTCATCTTCTGAAACGTTTGGACATAATCAAAACACTTAGGGTTCATCATGAAGTATGAAACAATCATCTTTGGATGGGGGTAATGTAGTGATGGTATGGAGGGAGGGATTGGGGTGTTTTTTGAGCAGGGAAATGTGAAAGACAAGGTGAATCTTGCAAGAAGGGGGAAGTTGCAGTTTATAAGCTACCTTGCCAATGTGCTCAATAATCTGAAAATGTCCATAGAACTTTGCGGAGAGTTTGAGAGAACTTCTCACAGCTATTGAAGTTTGCCTGTAGGGTTGTAATTTCAAGTAAACCCAATCTCCCATCTGATATTCTCTATCTGTCCTGCGTTTATCTGCTACTTGCTTCATTCTATTCTGAGCAACAGTGATTCTTTCTTTAAGTAAAGTATTGATCTTGTTCCTTTCTGCAATCATATCCTCTACTGCAGCCACATTTGAAGGACCTGAAGGTAGAGCAGGTAGGGTAGGATTGATGCCATAGAGTGCTTGAAAAGGTGTCATCTTAATGGCACTGTGATAGGTAGAGTTGTACCAAAATTTTGCTAGGCTTAGCGAAGACTTCCATTTCTTTGGAGCCAAAAAACACATGTTTCTCAAGTAGTTTTCAAGGCATTGATTAAGCCTTTCAGATTGTCCATCTGTTTGAGGATGATATGCACTGCTAAATAGTAGTTTGGACCCTATTAACTTCATAAATTCCCTCCAAAAATGAAGTTTTAACATCTCTGTCTGACACAATAGTTTTGGGCATGCCATGAAGTTTTAACACATTTTCTAAAAATGCCTTAGCCACTGAAGCTGCATTAAATGGATGAGAGACATGAATGAAGTGTCTTGTCTTTGTGAACCTGTCAACTACCACTAGAATTGTGTCAAAACCTTCAGACTTAGGTAGCCTTTCAACTTGGAGACCCCTTTGTGTTGAAGATAAGTGTGCAACTTCTGCTCCAACAGATGTTTGATACTCTCATGGTCAGTTTTGATCACAAATGGTGCATTCTCCAAGTAATGTCTCCATGTTGAGCAAGCCTGAATGATAGCCAAGAGTTCTCTCTCATAGGCAAAGAGGCTTTGATTCCTTGAGCTTAGTGCGTTAGACAAGTAACATAAGGGCCTGCCAGCTTGCATTAAAACAGCTCCAATACCAGTGTTGCTTTCATCACATTCCAGAATAACAGATTGGTGAGGGGTCTACTAATAGTCCCATAATTTTTTATGAAGCGCCTGTAGTAGCCAGTTAACCCCAGAAATCCTCTTAATCCCTTTAGAGAATTTGGCAAGGGCCAATGCACCATGGCTTCCACCTAGGCAGGATCTGTGGAAACTCCTTCACCAGATATCACATGACCCAAGTAAGAGACCTCAGGAACTCCAAACTCACACTTGCTCCCTTTGATGAATAGTTGGTGTGGACAGTAAGTCTAGGACCAGCAGCAAGTGTTGTAAGTGAATTGACATCTTTGAACTAAAGATCAAAATGTCATAAAAAAATACCAAGACAAATTTCCTCAAGTATGGTTTGAACATAAAATTCATCAAGGATTGAAAAGTTGTTGGGGCATTGGTTAAGCCGAATGGCATTACCAAGAATTCAAAATGCCCAGAATGAGTCCTAAAGGCAGTCTTTTCAACATCCATCTCCTTCATCTTAATCGGTGGTATCCCGCTCGTAGGTCCAACTTTGTAAAATTTTTGGCCCCATGAAGTTCATCTATAAGTTCTTGAATGGCTGGAATGGGAAACTTATCTTTGATGGTGTCCTTGTTGAGTTCCCTGTAATCCACGCAAAACCTCCAAGATCCATCTTTCTTTTTAACCAACAACACTGGAGAAGCAAAAGGGATGGTGCTTGGTCTAATGACACCATTCTGTAACATTTCCTCAATAAGCTTCTCGATCTCATTTTTTTGTATATGGGAATATTTGTAAGGCCTAGCCTTGATTGGTTCAGTTCCTGGCTTTAGAGGTATAGAATGATCATGAGTCCGACCAGGGGGTAAGGTTGTATGAGGTTGAAGTAGGTGGGAATATTGTTCAAGTAAGGGTTTAAGAGCAAGGTTGGTTGAATTTGGTAGGTTGGGTAATGGTTCTGTAGGATCAGGGTTGGATGAGTACTGAGATGGTTTCAATTCTGTTAAGGAAATGAGAAATAGTTTAGCCGTGACTCCCTTCCAACCCTTAGTGACCATGTGGTTAAGAGACTTTAAAGTCATCATTCTGAGTGTACTCTCCTCAGGCATCCCTTTGAGAGTCAGTTGCTTCCCATATTGTTGTATTAGCAACTTGTTTTCTGTAAAATCAAAGGTGATGGGGAAATGACTCCTCATCCAGTCCACTGCAAGTATCACATCATACTCCCCAAGAGCCAAAACTCTGAGGGTGAACTTGAATTTAGCATGCTGCATAGTCCACTCACAGTCACTGCATTTAGCATTAAGTTGCAGTTGTCTTCCATCAGCTACTGAGACAACAACAGGTTGAACTTGCTCCAAGGGAAGTTTGGCCTCCTGAGCAAGCTTTTGATCCACAAAACTGTGGGTACTACCACTTTCTATGAGACTCATGACAACCTTCTTGCCAAGGGTAACTTTCAGCTTCAATGTTCCATCTTTTAATCCACCTCCAAGAGCATTGAGTGATAACTCAATGTGCTCTTCATCATCAACTCCTATATCTTCCTGGATTTCAGGGTCAATTCCCTCTTCTTCAATCTCTTCCCCTATGATGAACCCTAAGTGTTTTGATTATGTCCAAACGTTTCAGAAGATGAAATTTAAAATTTACTTACATACGTTTCAATGTTGACTAACAATTTTTGTTAAGTATGTGTGTAAGTTTCTCTGCATGTGCTGAATGAAAAATCTCTGGATTGCCTTAAAGACTCAGAAGAAACAGGAAAGCTGAAGACAGTAGATAAAATTCAGAAGCTGGATGCTCCGCTCTGAGGTTTTAGTGAAGACTGTTAAAGCTCGCCCCAGAGGTCCAAGAAGCAATCAGAAGATAAATCCTTACCAATTCGATCAGAAGCTTAGACAAATGGATTTGGCTTTCAAAAGCTAAGTCACGGGTTCTGTTAAGCATTTATTGCTCTGACAAATGCATTTAATGCAAGGCGCCAAAAGTTCAAAAAGCTGTTTTGAAGGAGCCCGCATGTCTACTTAAAACAAAACCAGAATTTCCTTTTCTACCCTTTGTTTATCCAATTGAAGAATGTTTTCAGTCCACCTTATCGTCAACTTCAAATCACTTACCGGATTAAGTTAAAGAATAAGGTTAACGGAATCAAAGTGTTTGAAGACCGTTTGAAGACATGACAGATTAACGGCTACAACAACTGATGTCATCTCTTTGAAGATTCAAATTCATCAACGGTCATCCTCATGCACTATAAATAGTAGCCAAGCTCCATTGCATCTCTTACGCGTGATAATCGAGCCAAATCTCAACGCACTGTTTTAATCAAGAAAACAGAGCACCATTTTCCATTCTCAATCTTTCTTAGCATAGCTTTAGTTAAAGTGAGAGAGTGAAGAAAAACAAGTTCATAATAGGAATCTTGTAAACTGATATCGTTTATGATTTTCAGTTAGATTTAGAGAGAAATCTAGTTGAGATTAGAGTTGGGTGAGAATTCCAGAAAATAGAGTTGTTGTTGTTCTGGTGGAAATCCTTTAACTCTTTTTAGGCTAGTCAGAACTAAGTGAGAAATTAGCTTATGTTCTGTAGATGTAAAGGAGCTTCTGAACTTGCCATAAAAGTTCTGAATAGTAGATTTAAAATCTCTGGCGGCTGCGACTACAGGGGACAAGACGTAGTCACAGGACTTTTGTGGCGAACTTGGATAAATCGAATTGTTCATCAGGATCTCCTGAACTTCTTTCTCCCTTTTTATACTTGTTAATTTGCTTCTGTGTACTTGCTTATATTTAGTGCTGAAACAGATTTACTCCTTATATCATTGTCTTTGTTCAGAAGACTGTCCAGAAGTTCTCTAACTCAGAACCTCTGTTGCTGAAAGTAGTTAAACTGTGTTAAGGCAGAATTTCCCTCAGAAGCTGTTTCTTTAAACTAGTTCTGACTCTGAGGAAATTTGACTCTGAAAAATTAAGTTTCTTAAAAAGCTTAAAATTTTCAATTTGAAACTTAGACACCTATTCACCCCCCTCTAGGTGATTCTGTTCTTGTTAGGGCCAACATGTGGTATCAGAGCGAAGGTCACTTCGTACATTTACTAAAGATCTATTAATCTAAGTGTAAGATCCTATCATAATCAATAGAGATGGCTAGTAGACACCAGCCTGAGAATTCCTCCCACTTTATTGTCGGAGGGCTCTTCCACAACTAGACCTCCACTGTTTAATGGTGATAACTACTCTTACTGGAAAAAGAGGATGATGTATTTCATCCAAGCCCAGAATATGAGTGCCTGGATTGTTATCACTAAAGGTGACTTCATCCCAACAAGGATGGAAGCTGGTTTAGGGAATGTTATAATTCCTCAGAGGGAATACACTGATGATATTCTTAAAAAACTCCAAACTAATGCTTCAACAATAAATATGCTGCATTGTGCACTTACTGCTACTGAGTATAACAAAGTTTCTTCTTGTTCTTGTGAAACAGCACAAGATATCTGGAACAAGTTGGAAGTCACTTATGAAGGAACTGGAGAAGTGAAGCAGTCTAAAGTCAATCAACTCATGAGAGACTATGAGTTATTTGAAATGCTTGACAAAGAATCTATTTCAAACATGAACTCTAGATTCACCAAGATTGTCAATGACTTGAAGAGTTTGGGAAAGGATATTGAAGAATCAGAAAAAGTAAAAAAGATTCTCATAAGCTTACCAAGGTCTTCGCAAGCCAAGAAGACTACCATTGAAGAAGTTCAGGATTTAGGTTTTTATCAGTATGATGAACTCATTGGTTCACTAATTACTCATGAGATGTCTATGAAGAACCATGATCTAAGAGAAAGGTCAGAAGGAAAAAGAGGAGTAGTCCTGAAGGCAGAATCTTCTGAAGAATCCTCTGAAGATGAGGAACTGGCAATGCTGACCAGGAAGTTCAAGAGAGCCTTTAGAAAAGGCAGAGGTGGAAACTACAAGAAGCCGTTCAGGAGCTTTGATAAGAAGACTCCTGATTCTGGTGAGAAATCCAAGAGAGATCCTAGCAAGCCTATAGTCTACTATAGATGTCAGCAACCAGGGCATATTAAGCCTAACTGCCCAGAGCTGAAGAAAGATAAGAGAAAGTTCAAGAAAGCTATGCTGGCTGCGTGGTCAGACTCTGAGACCAGCAGTGATCCTGAAGAGAAGGAAGAGCAAGCTCAGATTTGTTTCATGGCTATTGAAGAGCCAACTTATGAAGATGTCTTAGGAGAGACTTCCGCACCTCCTGAAGTAACATATGACTCTGAGGTAAACAATTCTCGCGAACTAGATATCTTTGATTCTCTTGAAAAACTCTACAGTATGTTCAAATACCTTAAGAGGAAATTGGACAAGAGTGAGGCTGACAAGCTTCTTAGGTTTACTCAAATCTACTCTGGCATGAAAATGTTAGAAGAGAAGTTGTGTAAACAGTTCAGCACTCCTGCTGATGGCTCCAAAGCCAAAGGCAAGGAAAAGCTGCCTCTGGGAAGAAGAAGAAACCTGTCACTCCCTCTCTTCTGAAAGAGATAGCTTCTCCTCCTGATGTTGGTACCTTTGAGAGTGTTGCTATAGCCTCTAAAGAAAGTACACTTACTCAGAAAAAGAAGAAAGCTCCCAAGAAGCAAAGGGAAAGATCCAAGAACCCTCCCTTATGCAAGCTTTGCAAGAGTGATGGTCATTGGTTAAAGGATTGCAAGTATCACATTAAAAATGTCTTGCAATCTGAATTATCAGAAAAACCTGTTGAAGATAAATCTAACAATGAAGGACCCAATAAGGATTGGGTACCTGTCACTAATTGATTGTGTTGCAGGTGGCTCTGAGTGCTCCATCAATGTCAAAGCTGTGGTACATTGAGAGTGGGTGCTCAAGGCATATGACAGGTGATGAAAAAGCATTCATCACATTTGATCCTAAGAGAGGTGGTAAAGTCAGCTTTGGAGATGCTCAGAAAGGAAGGATTCTTGGTTCTGGATCCGTAGGAACTAATCCTCCGATCGAAGATGTCTCCATAGTCAGAGGCCTGAAGTTCAATCTCCTGAGTGTTGCACAACTGTGTGACAAAGGTAGAGATGTAGTCTTCAGCTCCTCTGGATGTAAAATCTTGGACAGTAAGTCAAGGGAAGTTATTCTAACTGCTCCTAGAGTAGAAAATGTTGTCATCCTGAACCTTAAGAATCTTTGCAAAAATATATGCTTGATATCCAAAGAGGATACCTCCTAGCTTTGGCATAGAAGACTTGCTCATGTGAGCATGGACCTTCTGGCCAAAGTAGCTAGATATCAATTGGTTGAGGGTCTGCCTGAAATTAGTTTTAAAAAGAACCATTTGTGCACTGCTTGTCAATCTGGTAAACAATCCATAAGCTCTTTTAAAATAAAGAAAACTATTTCAACTAAAAGACCTTTGGAATTACTTCATATGGACCTTTTTGGCCCTGTTCAACCAATGAGCATGGGTGGAAAGAAGTATGCCTTTGTCATAGTAGATGACTTTTCAAGATTCACTTGGGTTATCTTGCTGTCTAGCAAAGATGAGTCACTTGGATGTTTCTCAGTTCTGGTAAAGAAGCTTGAAAATGAAAGCAATGAAAAGGTTGTTCATATCAGAAGTGATAATGGTGGAGAATTCAAGAACTTTCAGTTTGAAGAATTCTGTGAAACCAAGGGCATTGATCATAACTTCTCTGCTCCTAGGACTCCTCAACAAAATGGGGTAGTTGAAAGGAAGAATATGACTCTGGTTGAAATCGCCAGAACTATGATCAATGAAAGAAGGCTTCCAAAGTACTTTTGGGGAGAAACTGTTAACACAGCTTGCTATGTTCTGAATAGGGTGCTAATCAGAAGCATCTTGAACAAAACCCCTTATGAACTCTGGAAAGGTCAAAAGCCTAAAATAAGTCATTTCAGAACCTTTGGTTGTAAGTGTTATGTTTTGAATACAAAAGAATATCTTTCAAAGTTTGATTCAAAGGTAGATGAGGCCATTTTTCTTGGCTACTCAACACATAGTAAAGCATATAGGGTTTTTAATAAGAGGACTCAAACTTTAGATGAATTTGTTCATGTACAGTTTTATGAGACTAACCCTCGAGATAGTAGAGCTCCTGAAGAAGATGTAGTTCAAGCTCTTGAAGAATCATCTCCAGTAGAAAAAGAAGATGTCTCTCCCAGAGCTATTGAAGTTGTTCCTCCTGCCACTGTCATTCCAGTTCCAGAAGAGAATCCTACTCCAAAAGTCAACTTCCTTCCAGAAGATGCTACTATATATGATTCAACAAATGATGAACAAGTTTCAGAAGATACATTGGATATACCAAGAGAAGTTAGAACTCCTAGGAATCACCCCTTGGAGAATGTAATTGACTCTGTTCACAATCTTGTCACGACCAGAGCTCAGCTCATAAGATATATGGGGAATGTGGCTTTTGTGTCACTTCTCGAACCTAAAGACTTCTATGAAGCTGCAGATGATGATTCCTGGTTAATGGCAATGCAAGAAGAACTTGACCAGTTTAAAAGGTCAGAAGTTTTGATTTTGGTTCCCAGACCTAACGACAAGAAGGTTGTTGGTACTAGATGGGTTCTGAAAAACAAGCTTGATGAGTTTGGAAATGTTGTGAGGACCAAGGCAAGACTTGTTGCTCAAGGTTACAGCCAACAAGAAGGCATAGATTATGGTGAAACTTTTGCTCCTGTTGCAAGATTATAAGCCATTAGAATCTTATGTGCTTTTGCATCATACAAAGGTTTTAAGCTCCTTCAAATGGATGTGAAAAGTGCATTCTTGAATGGTTACATTGATGAGGAAGTCTATGTATCTCAACCTCCT